>OX438646.1:20538186-23191519 GCA_949316285.1 Eupithecia subumbrata | reverse complement strand
CATTACTTTACCTATTGAGTTCGATGGTGTGACTCTAGAGGTAGATTTGTTTGTAGTCGAATATACGTTCATGAACACGCCGATTATTGTCGGGACCGATGTGCTAACTAACGTCTCACTTTGAGAACCTTAGGGTACGGGACATAATTAAAGACCTTGTGGACAAAAACATCATACGCGAATCTGAATCTGAGTACGCGAGTCCGATTCTACTTGTAAAAAAAAAGGATGGGTCTGACAGAATGTGCGTTGACTACCGGAAATTGAACGACGCAACCATTAAAGATCGTTTTCCATTGCCCAGAATTGACGACCATATTGATAGGTTAGGGAAAAGTAGATATTTTTCGAGTCTCGACATGGCGACAGGATTTCACCAGATTCCTGTCGAAGAGGAATCAATACCTCTCACAGGATTTGTCACTAGTGAGGGTCACTACGAGTGGCTTAAAGTCCCCTACGGTTTAGCTAATGCCCCTGTATAATAATACAGGGGCATTAGCTAAACCGTAGGGTTTTTGAAATGATCCTCTGGAATTATTATTCCAGAGGATCATTTCAAAAACCCTACGTAAATTTATCGAATCTGGTGAGGTCCTTGTCTACATTGATGACGTGCTGATATATCAATATCGTAAGGGTACGCATATGAACCACGCTGATTACTTGAGTCGAAACCCTGTGAACGTTGTCACGATTCAAAAGCCGCAAAACTGGGCACAAGTTGCTCAGGCAGCTGATGAAGAAACTCTTAATCTAAGACAGAGACTGACTGACGGTCAACTTGATGCGACTAGGTATGTAGTCAAAAATGATCTCTTGTATGTCAAGTACTCGGTGACAGGGGAACAATCGCGACTCCTTTGTTATATACCGAAGGGTCATAGGCTCAGCTTACTTCGAGTGTTTCATGATGAACACGGACATCCTGGGGTTGATAAGACGTTTGATTTAATAATCAAAAACTTTTATTTTCCGGGGTTGCGAAGTTTTGTACAAAAATATGTCGCACATTGTGTAATCTGCATGACTCACAAAAAGGTTGCGCGAGCCCCCTTACAGCCCATTCGTGGGAAAAACCCGACACTCCATTTGACACCATTCATATGGATGTCCTAGGACCTTTGCCTGAGTCCGGTGGCTATCGTCATATTCTTATAGTGATAGATGCATTTTCAAAGTTGTCCAATGCACCGCCAAGACACTGGTGAACTAAAACGACACTTTACTAAAGTTATCTCCTTGTTTGGAGCCCCAAGGCGAATAGTAGCGGATAGGGGTCGAATGTTTCAGAGTAATGAATTTCTTGATTGGGTTAAGGGTATGGGTTGTGAGATACATCTGATAACGCCAGAAATGCATCAGTCTAATGGGCAGGTTGAACGCTACTGCCGAACAGTCCTCAACATGGTGCGGATCGAGTGTAATTACCGACTGGAAGAATGGCCGAGCATTATGTGGAAGGTTCAGCTAGTCTTAAACATAACCAAACACCGAATAACACAACGATCACCCCTCAACTCACTAGTGGGTATCGATGCGGCTACACCTCTCATTCGTAGTCTTATACGGGATGTGGCCTTGGAAGGATCCAATCCTAACAGGGAAGCTCTACGAGAGATGGGTAGACAGCGAGTTTCTGAGCGTCTTAGGCAAAACCAACGGCAACAAGCAAGATGCTTATGTTAACAAAGGTCGACGTCCACCACGTGTCTATGAAGTTGATTCTTTGGTCTTTGTCAGGAAACAAGCGCAGTCAACGGGCAAGATGGACTCCTGTGTGCGGGGGCCATACCGAGTGGTATAAAGGCTCTGCCGCATGGGCGCTATGAGCTCCAACTCCTGGCGGGCTCCTATGGGAAGTCGACGCAGGCCGCGGCGGAATACATCATCCCATGGCGCGGAGAGTGGACTCCTGATGTTTGTGCTGCATTCTTTGAAGGTAAAGAGTGTAGCCATTGTAGGTACATGGGGCATTTTGTGTTCCTGTACCTAGAGGACAGGGTTAAGGAGAAGGCGGACCCTTCTTCTTAGCTTGGTAGCCTTGGTCCCGCCTAACGTCGTGCTTCTCGACCAAAGGTACCCTGGATGAACTACTGCCTCACGTCGTGCCTCTTAGTTATCCAGTGTCAGGGCTTTGTTGCCAATGGGTAGTGCCTCACGCATGACGTACTTATCCAATAGCAGAATTTCACTTCCTTTCATACTCTTTTTGAATATGTACCAGTCAATGTTTTGAATACGCCACTCAGACTTTGAAAGCTAATACATTGAGATTGTTTTGACTTAATAAGACCCTTTTTGTTTTTCTATGACTCATTGTGTGTTTAGCTATGGGCCCTACGCTATGCAAATAATGCAGTTATTTCCCTTTGGAGCTCTGCTATGAGCTTCCGTCTCACCATTATGCTTAATTGCTATTACTTTCACTGCTTAATACGGCCTTTGTGTATGTTACATACACATTGGTCTATTTTTTTTCTCATGTTGTGTTTAGATGCAGACCCTGACAACACAGAGTCCACTGAGAATGCTGCGTGCTCCCCTATAGTTGGAGAGCAACCGTTAGCAACTGCACAGCCGTCCACGTGTGGTAGTCGGCTACCCTGCACGTCGCGAGATGCCGCTCTGCCGATGGATGCTGATGCAAGCGTCATTTGGGAGCCGCGTGCCAGCGCGCCCCAGGAAGAGGACCCGCCAGAAGAAGCAGCTTCAAGCCCGGACCCCGTCTCATCTGAGCCTAGAGAGGCGCTGTCCACGCCGCCCCTGCTAGATACAGATCAAGAGAGCTAAGGAGCCCGAGGCGGACTCAGTCAGGAGAGGCCGTAAAGGAAAAATAAAAACCACGTGGCGCGCAAATATATATAAGGCGCGCTCGACCAAGACCGGCTCTCATTCTGTTGCTGACCGTCATCGAGGAAACTCCCTGCCTGTTACGTCTGACATTTTTCGGTGTCTTAGAGTTAGATTTGTGTAAATTGAGTTTAGAATCGGTTTCTTTCTGTTAATTTTTGTTTTGATTAAATTTTGAAGTTGGAATATTCCTTTTACGTTGTTAAATTGTTTGATTTTTTTAAAGTTAATTTTGATCGATTATACAAGTGTATATTATATTACAAACCCATAGTCAAAAGCCAGCTTAGGTATCTAGATTTTTTGCAAATTTACCTCCAAAAGTAGCTAGAAGTAGCTAAATTAAAAATATAGTTTTTTAAAATACAAGCTAGGGAATTTTCATGGTAATGGGCACAAAATTGTGTTTAAATTAGTTTGTTTTGAGAACACAGAAGATCAAAATAATACTAAAACTAAGCTAATTAGAATGTTTAAATACTATCAATCAACTTCAACAAACAAAACCACCGAAAAATGGTAAAAGAGATAAAGCTTTTTATTATAATGAGAGAGTGAGAGTATTGCACATTGTTGTTCGGGGGCACGGCAAGCGAACCTATTCGGGAAAGCCCCTAACCCGCATGCCCATCGTGGGGAATAAAGGCACTACCCCCTATGAGATAAAAACCAATAAAGCGCTTATGAGGGGGAGGCCTGCGTCCACCAGTGGACCAATACAGGCTGTTGAGGTTGAGGTTGTGTCTGGTTGCCCTTCGAGCATCAGGAAACTTGATGTTCGCCACTTTTCTGGTTCATTCACTGACGTCAATGCAATGTCCTTACCTTCTCCATTTTGTCGTAAAGTCAAAGTCAGTCAAGACAAATGTCAGTGTTTTTGTCAATTTAACGAAATGAAAGAAAACAAATAATTTTACTTTACTTACGTACGCTACGGCCTACGACGACAAACCGTAACAGACGACTCGGAAAATTATTTTTATCTCGACATTCTAAAGATAAAAGGAAATTCAAGACTGCAGGTGTTAACAAACATGTATTAGATTTTCGCTGAAAAGCTGTAAAATCACCATGTCTTTGGAGCAAACTGCTTGTGACGGTATGTTATACATTCCTTCAAAACTGTTGTAATTTTTATCCTGAGTTTATCCGATGCTCCTGTATTTTGGTAAATTGGTATCATTTAATGTGTTCAATATTAATTACAGATCTGAAGGCGTTCGAGCGTCGGCTTACGGAGGTCATAGGATGTCTCCAACCAGCTACAATGAGATGGAGAAGTAAGTTTAGACAGTAAATCTTGACAATAATCAATAATTCAACCTTACTACTATAGTCTGATTATTAGTTGGAGTGTAAACTGGATTAGGTGGTCAAGACCTCAAGTTCAAGGTTCAGCCTAGTGAGAAAACCAATGAAATTTGCCAATAAAATGAATTCAGCAAACTACAAAATGTACCTGCCTACAAATGTATTTAAGGTTGAGTTTCGTTTATTTGTTATTTTAGATGTAGGTTGTTTGTATTTGCTGCTAATAAATCTTTACATATAAAAAAAAAAGCAAACTGGTACTTATTAAGGCGAGGATTCCCAAGCGGCTGATGCTATTAGGCCAGGAGCAAGACGGTGCGCAGGCAGCCTTGCACAAATTTGTAGGTAGTTAGGTGTTTTGAAAAATATTTGTATGGCTTATAAAAATATTTTCTAGTGATGCACTGAGTAATAACGTTTACAATGTTTTGGTATTCATATTGTGACATTTTATCCATTTCTCTATTCACACTGATCATTTAAAGGTAACTTTGTCATTTTTTTCTATCAGGTGAAATATCACCAATCATGGTTTTGTCTAGTGATGCACTAGAAAATATCCTCAACTTTAATATGTATGAATTTCAAAACTATAGACCTTATTAGGTACGGACAGTTAAAAATCCCGAAATCCAGGAATGCTCGGCTTAAGAGATACATACAGAGGGATACATAAAGTACCTAGGTAATAGAGGAAGTCTGCTGTAGGTTTTAAATGTTCCTATGGTTCGGCGAAAATGGTAAGAGAGGGACACCTGAGAGGTTTTAGTGGGTATAACACCCTTCTCAGGGTGTCAAGTCCTACATAATTCTGGTCCCCGTCGTAAAAAAATATAATAGAGGAACTAAGTTGGCACAAACTGTAAACCTAAAAGAAACTACTACTCAAATGAATTTCTATCTATGATACTACTGTGATGTTATTATTGTACCATTCAAGAATTTATTTTGGTTATCATAATTATTAAAGTACTTTTTAAAGTACCTGGTAAAAACAGTATTTTATAAATTAATTACTTTTCCTGTTTCAGTTCTCCTGACTGTGATATCAGTGTGTACAGCCATAGCAGCATACCATTGGTTGATGGACCCTCTAACTCCTGTGATCTCCCTCACTCAGTCCTTCTGGAATCATCCATTCTTCGCTTTTACCTCTACATTTTTAGGTGAGATAGTGTGTTATTTACCTGCTAGTAGTAATTTACAGCAATGATTACAGTTTGTTTTAGTAAGCATCACATGCTCACTAAAATGAGAAAATATTGACTGGTTCAAACTTAAAGTTCTTTATTTCCTTACTAGTTTCTGCCAGCATCTTGACACACATTGTTTAGGAAACATTATACAGAATGGTTTTTTGAGATGGGTGTGGATGGCCGAATCTGAAACCATGAGAGTTGGAGAAAAGTTTTAATAGGCTCGAAAGAGAAAGAGAGAATATTATTAAGAGAGAATATATTGAAGAGAATATTATTTAGGAGTATTTAGGTAAATTGAGTCTATTACTGATATATTGACTATTTAAAAAAGAAAATATTTTTTCTGTTGTTAATAAAGTGAAAAATTGATCAGATTGTTTTCCTGCAAAAGGAAAAGGTTTATAAAAAATCTAAATATGCAGTTTAAATTTTCTCATATTCAGTTGAGCTACCTGTAGATTGTTTGCAACAGTCTGCAGTTAGCTCAATTGTTTCATTTGTAATTATACTAGATGTAATTTATTTATATTATTTTATTGTAATTTTCTTCTTTACATACCTAGTATAAAACAAAGTCCTCGCTGTCTGTCTGTCCCTAAGTACGCTTAAATCTTTAAAACTACGCAACGGATTTCGATGCGGTTGTTTTTAATAGATAGAGTGATTCAAGAGAAAGGTTTATATGCAGAATACATGCGTAATATAGTATAGAAACACTGATAATTTTAGTGGTTTCTAATGTGATGTCGTAAATATACACATTTTTTGCGCTTACATTGCAAACGCTGGCTGAACCCTACGAGATAGATCAAAATAATGTACTACAGTATTGTACACCTTAAAAAGAACTACAAAAAATTCCGTGATGATATATTGTCTATTAGGAATAACCCACAATAACCATTTTTTATTTACTTTTTACGAGAAATAATGGCTTATTTACGAAGCGATTTTAAGCAATACAGCATTAATCCTTACCCAAATAAATACCTTAAATACATTGTGCATTTCATATAGATCAATATGACATTTTACAGCATGTAATTTAAATGAATATTTTAGAAGTTATTACAGCGGTTGTGGAGGTACCTACCGGCCGGGGAGCCGATTCTGTAGTATATTTAGTATAAGCATTGCACCCGTGCGAAACTGGAGCGGGTAGCTAGTTGTGAATAAAGGCTTCTGCCATCAAAAAATAACTATTTCTCGTAAATCTAGGTCGTGACTCTATTTATGACTTTTCTCTAACTCTCAGTAAAAGATGTGTTATTCCAGATCTAGACGTAGGTACATACATCTATACAAAATTTCAGCCCGATCTGTTTAGTAGTTTTAGCATGAAAAAGTAACAAACAGCATTTATAATAATGGTGTAAAGATCGCACATATTCATAATGAAATAATAATCTATTAGTTGTTGTACTACTGTTGGTTATTTAATGAAAGTTCCATCCACATTCCATTCCACAGGAAACACAATGTAAAAAAAAATCATTTCAAAAATTTCTTTCCAGTTCTCTTATTCATGAGTGGAGTCCACCGAAAGGTGGTAGCACCAAGTATCATCACTGCCCGAACTCGCTTTGTGCTTAATGACTTCAACATGTCCTGTGACGACACGGGCAAGCTCATATTGAAGCCAAGACCTGCCAACAACTAGTGTAATTTGTAAGTTAAGAATAAATTGTTTTCGTTTCAAAAATATTTTTATTATAAATTCTCTTATTACAAACTTCTTCTTCACCTTCTTCAACAGCCTATATTGGCCACTGCTGGACGCAGGCCTCCCCCAGATAAGCGTTGGTTTTTATCTCATGGGGGATAGTGCCCAAAATCCCCACACTGGGCATGTGGGTTGGGAATCGCAGTTCGGTGATGGAATTGTTCTGCAGGGGGCGCTGCTGCTCGCCCCCTGCAGAACAATGTAATATAATGAATACCCCTTAGTCGCCTCTTACCACACCCTCGATAAGAGTTGGGGTAGTGCAAATTCTAAGCCGTCACCACACGGCAGTCTGTACCTATAAGACATGAGAAACTTCTTGCTGGGTCTAATGCTCCAATATGTTTATTTTAAAGCATAATGATGATGGTGTCCTCCTATCTGGCCACGGCGGCCAGTCTTAACGGTATCGGACTAGCCAGGTGCGCAGGACATGGACATATTATAGTTCCCATGTGTGTGCGCAAACACAGGTCCACTCTATTCCCTCTCTTAGGGAGGTCAGGTCATTAAAGCATACTTATGTAGTAACTCCAATTATAGTGGTTGGTTGCCTATAAAAATAACACTCCTCTGTTTGGGTCATCATCAGCCTATGTTAGTCCACCGCTGGACATAGGCCTCCCCTAATGTGCGCATTCACGCCCTGTCTTGTTTGTTGGGGATTAATAATTCAAACCACAGTTTACAAGAATCTATTCAAGTTTATTCATTACTTATAACTTTGGTGTATTTATTATGTACAATAAATTAAAGATAACTAAGTAACTAACTAAATAGGTCTATCATACAAAACCACCTTAAACATTTTAACGCAATTATACATGTAATATAATGAACAACAATTTTCATTAGGTATATTTGAATTAGTATAAGATAAGAAGATCTGGCTAAATATTTTGCTAAGAATGTAACAAATTATAAAACTTCATGAATCAATAATGGACAGATAAGAAATACAAATACATTTCTCAAAGTTACACGAAAAACCCCATATTCCTGTCGCTTTTCTACTTTCATATCGATCGAAAACCGTGCAATACTCTACTTACATAACATTTTTCAAAATGTGACTCGACCTTTTGCTGCGTATACACCGGCCAAACGAAAGCAACGACAAGTTCGTTCTCGCAGGCCTTCGATGGGGCATGTGCCGGCGATCCGTAGCGCGGTGGTAAAACATCAAAGGAATTGAACTCAGTGTGGACGAGACCAACGAAGGGCTGCGAGAACCGTTCGTTGGCGTTCGTTTAGCCGGTGTGTACGCAGCATTTGTGGACCAGCTCCTTCATAAGGGCAGAGGTCCACTATTACACCTACGTCGTAAGCATTCTACCGTTTCTTTTCATTCTACACAGCTTGAAGCGTGCTTAGACTCAACATGGAGTGTTAATTTGGCGTAATTTTTAATATGGAATATTTTTAGAAAACTTACCGCTTACAAAAATACTCACGATATATTTTGGGCAGTGACATTGGAAACTTACTCAATTCATTTGCGTTAATTGCGATTATATCATAATTAAATTCAACAAGGGCTATACTATCATAATTAATGAATGACTATAACAAGGTATTATTGTGCTGACAGTGCAATTTAATCTAGTCATTATTACTAACAAATTTATACTAATTACACAAAAGAGTATTTTTGTGTTTAGGTGATAAATCTATTAAGTAGGTGGATAACTGAAGAAATCTATTGCAATTAGAAACATTATTTTAAAATATACAATATACATAATCATTGAATTAACTTTGAATATATTGAGTAC
This sequence comes from Eupithecia subumbrata, assembly GCA_949316285.1. Lineage (NCBI taxonomy): Eukaryota > Metazoa > Arthropoda > Insecta > Lepidoptera > Geometridae > Eupithecia > Eupithecia subumbrata. The sequence goes on along the minus strand of OX438646.1, from coordinate 23,182,658 downwards.
CTACTTAAAACACATTAATTTAAAACTGTGAAAGTTTTTGAGCGTAGACAGCAGCTTAAAATATATTTACTCTAGTAAAATGGAAGTTTTTAAAGTTAATTAGTGTAAATACTTGATAAACATTTGTAAATAAACATGCTCTTAAGTTACATTAAACAGGTAATATAATCATTGTGTTAACATACAACATTGAATCTAGCCTTCTTGACTGTAGAATAGGTAATAAAATGATACTTCAGTCTTTTTGAAAATAAATGACATGAAATTAGTTTATATAGGGAAAAATCCAACCAATTAGTATTCCTTCATTTTATAAATTATCCTAACAAAAAATTCGTACTGACAAAAAAAAAACTTTTTTTTTTTATTTTGACATTTCGTCCAGTAGGTATTTTCATAACACTGGGACTTTACTAATGTTAAACTATACTAGTTTTGAAAAACATCAAAAGTTCGCGACGTACTCGTATGTATATACGTTATACTTTAGTAAGTTTCTACAAGACATAAACAGAAACAATCGGATAAATTACAACAATATAGGACAATTTGCACACTGGCAACTGTTAATTCCAAGGCAGTTTCAGTATAGTACAATATAACATAAAATAATACTTCTTCCTTATAAGCTATTAACATTAACTTACATACATGTTCACAAACAGAACTTTATCCAACTCATATGAAGAAAAAACTCACGTTTATATCATTATACAAATTATGTTTGTGTAAATGCATGTATGTATATTAACATAGGGTTATAAAAGCTAACTTACTTTTTGCGACTGATACATACAATCACAGAGTAACAATAAACATGCTGTAGAACTGGTTTATACTTTAGTTCGTTTTACAGACAGCTTACTTACTCGGATTTCTACGATGAACACATGTCATCATAGAAGCCTTGCAGGGCATAGGGGAAATTTGTTTTATAATAGGACTAATGGGGATACTCAATCTGCATGATACATTCAAAAGAATATAAATTAAATCATAGTAATATGTGTTGATTTGTATTTGCCAGACGCGTTAATGTTCTGCGCATAGAGCCACGCGCCAGCGAAATATTTTAAGATTTGATTATAAAATGCGAGGGTTTTGATTTGGATACAAAGTATTTAAAACTTATTTTTTGGTTTAGTAGCCTTCCTCCTGCAAGTTAACTTTAAATCATTTACGCTAATAGTTTTTTTATTTGAACTTTTTGACTAATTGAAATACACACATTACAGTAAAACTGTGGAATGGGCATACCGTGGATTGATACACAAAGGGAATTGGCAGAGGTAGTACTTAGACATAACAGCCAATAAATAATTATAAATCATAATGAAACTGGCATACCGTGGAATTGGCATACATAGTGATACTTACATGAAATGATCATCATCGTAGTGTTTATTAAAGCTTTTGGAAATAAACGTTATCGATTTTATAAATGATTCTAAACGATCGTGAAACTGTCATTCACCGACACTGAAATACAATGAAATTGGCATGCAGTGAAACTAGTATAAAATGAGACTGGCATAAAGTGAAAGTGGAATCAGTGTGTAACGCATAGAGAGGTCCCCGCTGTGTTGTCTATTCCCCGCAGCAGCATGCAAGGCTGGAGTGCTGCCCTCACGCAGCCAGGAGTGCGCGGATGTTCTTCGGCGTCGATTGGTGGTTCAAATGCTTTGTTGTGTACCTGGAATAGAAGTGGTTCTTATTAGGGAAGCATTAAAAGATTATTTTATTGATATAAACCGCTGAGCAGAGACAATATTCCAAAAGGGGTTTTTCTTTCTTTCTGGTGTTTTATGAGATGCGCGCTGGTGAAGACTAACGTTGTAGCTTTAGTCATAAAACTTTAGAACGAAAAACTAAAGCCTGTTCCATGACTGAGTTTGACATTTGACTTCACTTAACAGAGGCCTAAATTCGAAAATATTACTTAAGTCTACTTTAAGATAAGGGAACATTGACTTTCATTTTTTTTATAACACTGTCTGGGCGTCCTGTTCTCTATTCAGATTGTTCGATATGCCGTCTTCCTCAGTACGATAATAGACCCACATCATCTTACCTAAGAGCATTCAACAGCGGTTCAGCCTTGTTCGACGGTTGATACGGTCAGGGTACCTACCGCATATTATAGTTCAGTTAGTTCATCTTACATTACCCCATCATCTTACCTGAGAGCATTCAACAGCGGTTCAGCCTTCGTCGGCGGCTGCTGCTGTAGAAACTTGACGCATCCTTTGACGTCGACGGACGAGGCGCGGCAGAAGGCGCCGCTCGGATGCACCCAGTCGTACAAGATGATGAGGCCTACCATCACACGTAGGACTAGGAGGGAGGTTTCTTCGCGACTGAATTGGGCGACTAGTTTCCTGGAATAGATGCGGTTTGTTTAACATCACACCACACTAATCGCAACACTAATTACACGAACAGAGCCTCGAGTTCGTTCAGGCATTCGATAGTATCGAGTTCTATTCGAGAATTTCCATTTTGGGGATTATGGGATTTACGTAGCAGCTGTAGAGCCGCGTTACCAACAAAAATGGAAGGTCTCGACGAAGACGACTGGAAAATATCGAGTAACCTGACTCAGGGCTCAGTAGCTCTAAACCTGGACTTACAAATAGACTACTTTTATCCCGGAATAGGCGTGTGAGGCCGTGGGCGGATGATAAAATAAATAAAATAAAAATAGCCTGTAGGTATTCCCAAAAATAACAATTTAACAATAACATTTAAATGAGTATTTTAAACTTATTTGTTTTTTATTAATAGGTGAGATCATGTGGAAGATAGTAGGTTACTATTAACTTAGTCAACTACAAAGGTTCCTGAAAACCTTCCATTTATTAATGATAAGAACTTTGACAAATAACTTTATAACGACTTATTATTTATGTCAAGTTTATTAATTCTATTTATTAACAATAATTTTAGTTTATAAAATATAGTATCTTTAATTATATTATATATAATAATTGCACGCCCCCAAAAAGGGCAAATTACATTGCTACTAATTCACTGTATTTACTACCATTTTACATGTAATTGCAATAAATATACTTTTACTTTAAAAAGGTCATTCTTCCGAATGCGTTTTAGATCTACGAGGCGCTGATTTTCAGCAGATAACGCAAATAATTTCTTCATCATTATACGATTAGCAATGTTTTAATTTGTTTGTTTAATACTATGCTGTGTTTATACTGGTTATAATTGTTTATTAATGTGTTAACAACTGTGTTTAGTTGAAAAACTAAGCCAATCATAGAGTTTAAACACAGTAAAAACATCAGCGGTCAGCGGCATAATAGTTCATTCATTTCATTCAGACCATTTAGTACAAATAATGCCTAAATACCTATAGGGCCAATAATAAACAAAAAAACATTATAAAAAGGCTAGACAAGCATTAGGAGCAAACAACCGGTAGGAAGTTACCTACCAAGTTTTGGGTCACTGTGCTGTGTTTATGGAACCGAAGTTTATGCCCCAATAAACCGTGTGTGTATAGGCATATGCCGCTCCTGTCTTACACAAGCGACCTACAAAAAAACTCGTCAAATTCTTGAAGCACAGGTAGGAAAGTTACTTTATTTATGTATGTTTCTCTGAGAATCGGAGGAAAGCCAAGTAACTTTTAAGAACACATACTGGACAATAGACATAGCTATAATAATATAATATAAGCAAGTTTTTTTTAACGAAGTTTGAGAACAATGGTTCTTGTGAGACTTATGACTGGACGAATTAGGGCAACTGGAATTTATTGGGAGACGAAAATTGTACGTGCGTGAAATATTTGTAGTCTATAAGAGAACTTTCCTAACATTTTATATTTAATTATAATAATGTTTGAAGACAATAATATGAACTTTTGATTGCAATAGGTAAGCACAATACAACATCCAAAGCAATAAAGCAAGCTAAGCTTTCCATTGTGAGCGAATGCGAAGTTGGAATTGAGCAACTGAACAGCCCTTGAAACTTCCCGGGGGCCACCCACCGATGCCAACATTTCATTAAATAAAATACGAACATTTCGTGAAAAATGTGGAAAATACAGTGTCTTGTTTTAATGAAGCTTCTGGGCCAGTTCATCTAATTTGATATTTTGTTTAACCCATGTTTAATATTAACCCAAATAACGATGGAGTAAGATGTTGAATTTGGGTCACGGATCTCATCTACCTACGCGATAATTTCATTGGTATTCATAAAGTTTACGTTAGCCGTAAATCACTATAATTTAATTAAAAGTAGGTATACCAAAGTAAATTTAATCTGAGGTATAAAATAAATCTTTTTGGAAATCTTTGAAGAAATTTAATCAAAACGAATAGAACAAGTAGGTTCTTACTTCATACAAAGATAAAGTAGCGCAAATTTATTGCTATAGTTAAACTCAAGACGCAAATGGTCAAGTATCCTTTTGGAACCATATCTGGTGCCACCATTGGCTATCGAAAATAGTCGCCACTTGGTATTCGACTCACGCAGTTCTATTGTAGTGTCACTTTCGATAATATTCGTGCTACTGTGTTCAATGTGCCCACTGTGATTTTTAACTTCCTTTATCATTAAAGTGACTTGTTTGAGTAATTTGCAAAGAAGTCATTGTTTAGGTAGTTTCTTTTCTATTTTGGAGAATAGGTTTATTTAGACAATGTTGATACAAAGGAAATCTACGATTAAATCTAATAGATACCTACCGAGAGAGCAAGACTTCTTACCGCAACACAGTATTATCTCTTGTATAGTATATAGGACAGTCACTCGACCACGAACACACAGGTAACAACAACTAGAGATAATCATGCTACAAATATAAAAACTTACATAACTTACTATAATTAAATAAATAATGCTGGATTATCCACACATCATCATCTAGCCACAAGCTAAGCAGAGCTTGTGTTATGGTTACTAGATGAATGATATACCTACTTAATACAATTCATTACATAGATAGATCATTGTAACCCAAATAGTGCCATTTTACTTTTGAAATATGCTTTTACTTTACTTTTACCTGCACTTTGCAGCCAGCATAGATAATACAAAAAAAAAATTGTCAAACTTCTCGAATAATTTATTTATTTATTTATTTATTTAAAGACCAACAGTTATAATATTCTATGTTTACAAATAGTCTCTTAAGTTTAAACAGCCCTTACAGGTCTTTCAAAATATGATGATGACTTAATTATGCTCCTACCAAATTGATTTAGTTTGGGTCCCAGGTACCTATTCCTTAGCAAGATCAGTGCCCATAGCGGTTATGTTGGTCCGCAGCTCGGCAGGTCATAGCTGCGGCGCACCGCAGAGGCAGTGAACGCCTTATTGTGCGAAGATGATCCAAAGGCATAATTAAAAAAAAAATCGTTTATTGCAGTACATTTTTTACAAACATAAATGTATTAGGGAGCCTCCATATAAGCAAACATTTGCTTGTGTTAGGGGACTGCGCTCTTGCCAGTGACATAAGAATAAATTAAAAAGATACAAAGACAAGGTATTTCTCAAATTACAAAACTAGAGACTAAAATTAAATTAAAAGAAAACAAAAATAAAAATTATATAAAATAAACAAATCACCAATTACCATAATTTTTCAGCTATATTATCATCCTATGTACAAAATTTTCTATTTCGTCGTAATTTTTATTAATTATTCACTCAATGATGAACTCTTTACAATGAAAAAAAGTAACCTCTAAGATACCTAATTCTTTATTTAGTTTATTGTTAAAATGAGCTGATTGATTATTGTAGTGTCTCTTAGAAAATCCTACTAATATTATAAACGCGAAAGTTTGTAAGTATGGATGGATGTTTGTTACTCTTTCACGTAAAAACTACTGAACGGATCTGAATGAAATTTGGCACAGAGATAGATCATAGTCTGGAATAGCACATAGGCTATATTTTATCCCGGAATTCCCACGGGAACGGGAATTACGCGGGTGAAACCGCGAGGCGCTGCTAGTGTTGTATAATTAGATAATTTAAAAATAAAAATATTATCAGAAATCATAAAAAATTACAATAACAGAATAATTTCAAAGATAATTTCGGTAAATCAAAATGCGTAGAATCAAAATCTGGAAAGATCCGCCTAGCATCACCACAATCACACCTGCACTGATGCGTAGGTAATAATGAATGAATGATTGGCGTAGCGTAGTTGCGAGGAAGTGGCCACTTGGCGACTTCCATCGGCGTACACAACGCATATTATGGCTTTGATGACTTGATAAAATGATACAACAGTTCGTCATATCATTGAAATTATGTTAGAGGGCATAATAATGGATCGACAACCCTGAAGATTTTAAAACCATCATTAGACGAAATAAAACGCGCCGTCTATTTACTAACATTTTTCGACTGACGCTAACATTTAATTTGGTTATTTTTTGTGGAAACTTCTAATTAACCGCAAGTTACCACCATCTCGGTAAAAATAGTTAGAAATCACCTTTAAACTTTTCCATAGAAACAACGCGTGCGAAGCCGCGGGCATAAACTAGTATACCATAATTGACAAAGTAGTAATTCACACACTAACAGGCATGTTATCGTAGTGAAAGTTTTTTATTTCCCTCCGATACATCACAAATTACTCACGACGTAAAATTTCAAGAGATAGGTACTTCAGTGAATAAGTTATACTATGATATGAGTATTAACAAGCAACAGCCAGATAATACTGAACTAGATGAAAGTAAGGGATGCACTTCACGTGTATCTTCGCTAAGTTATCAAAACCTTTGTTGTACGGACCAGTTGAAGCAGGAAACTGCTATCGTCGAAATTAGAGTGTTTCCGTTCATACGCGTACTCACTAGAGATTTGGTTATTGTTATGTATAGATAGATAAGTAAATAGAGACTTCATCGAAACCTGAAGTTCGAAAGAAACTGTTTGGCTCGCGGTTTTACCAAACGATAATAATCGGAGAATTCAGAGAAATCCGTTTAGCTGCCCTATTTGACGTGTAGTCAAACTTTTACCTACTGAATATTACAATTAGCTATCTCATTAAGTGTGTATCAATAAGCTATCAATTTAAGTGTATATTTTCTTAAGATGAATTATTGTAACACAGTGGGTGTTTTAGGCCAAATAAACAAAATTACAATATAATAAGGTTTAATATTTTAAAAAACCTTTTTTTAAAACAAGCTTTTTATGCATTGTCATCCAAACTAAACGTAACCTACAAAATATCAGCTCAATCGGTTGACGAAATCTGCTTCAAAATTGAGTTGCTAGATTCCACCCACCCGTACAAACATTGTAAAATAAAAGCTTGTAAATATAATAAGTTTTAATATTTTAAAAACCAGCTTTTTATGCATTGTCAACCAAACTAAACGTGTATACAAAATTTCAGCTCAATCGATTGACGAATGCTTCTAAATTGAGTTGCAAGATTCTATCCGTAAGTGCAAACATAGTTCCATTTTAAGTTAAATAAAAGTTTGTAATATGCATTGTCATCCAAACTAAACGTGCATACAAAATATCAGCTCAATCGGTTGAAGAAATCTGCTTCAAAATAGAGTTGCAAGATTCCATCCGTACAAACATAGTTAGGTACATTTGTAAATTGGCGATGTTTTTCGTACTTTTACCCGCGAGGCGTGAGTTATGTATGATTTTTGGGATTTTCTATGTGGTTGGCGGACACTCTTTGAAAGCTCCAAGCGCGTTAAAACGGCTTTAGCGATTTTTATAAATAACAGAGCAAATAGGTACTTGTCTGGTCTCCTATATGGTTCTAAGCTATCTTTTCTAAGTCTTCGCTCTCTCATTTGACGAAGTAAAGTGAACAAGAGTGGAACGAGTCGCGTTTTTCTTATAGTTTTCAAGAAACACTTGTTAGGCTTAAGCTATTAAATTCCACTATGAAGATTTCATTAACAAAACAAGACAGGGCCCTAATTCTGCTAACCAATTGCTTTACTATGAAAAAGTTATCATCGCAGAATCAGATGAAAGAATGGTGAATGGTGCGTGCGGTGCTATTTACACGGAGATCGATAAAATGGTTTTCATCCCTTCTATTATTCGAAAAGAGGCGAAGGATTCTTCGATAAGTGAACAAGATGTGTCATTCCTGCGGACGTAATAACGTGTTGAAATGACTTTTTAAGTTGGAACACTATAACTTCAACTTCTTGTCTGGTGGCTTCTGCACCTGATTATAATCTTGCTTCGATAATGTCCTGGCCGGTAATAAAAAAGCGCAACTGCCGACGTGGCAATGGAAAACCAAATTAAAAAAATACGCGGGAACTTCTTATTCGTTTTTTATCAGAATATTACAAACAACTACTGCATCTTTAGTTTCGTTCATAAAAGGTGCCAAAATGTTTCATTCTGGGACGATACTATAGTTTTTGTGAAGCGATAATTTACTGGAATTAGGGCCCTGGTCTACTTACACTGTTTAAGATTCCAAACACTAATTCTCTACAATATACAGACCTTGGTAGGTACTGTATCATCGTATTTCTATCATCAAACGATGATGTATCGCAACCCAGTTTACGCAAACTAAATAAAACTTCTAAAAAAACATCACTGTTACGATAAGATTGAGTCTGAAAATAGGTTACACGAAATATTTATACGATGTAGCAAAACACTAGTTAGGTTGATTTACCTTACGATTAGAAATTACAATATAAGTCTAGCAGTAATGGTTGCTGGCAGCTTGGTCACAAGCGAAGCCGCCTCTTGGCGGCTTCGCTTGTGACCAAGCTGCTCTCTTGCGCCGTCGGCACACAAAACCAGCGGCGGCTCGGCCGTCGGTTCTTGCCCCCGAGCTGTGTGGATGCACCATTGGCTTTTCGCAGAAAATGCATCGATTAAAAATGGTCGGTATAGAAAAACATTAGTCAAATAACTGATAAGAGACGCTATGAGTTAGCGTATGTTCTTCCCCTAAAAGCACAACCACAACAGCAAACAATTAAAAATACTCGGTCACGCAATGTACTGAATGAACCACATAGTGGAGCTCCGTCAACACTAGTTCAAGATAAGCAAAGAACAAGAAAAAAATATTTTTCATCGTCTAAAGCGAAGCTTTAAATAAATAAATAAAATATATAAATAATGGTGGACAATTCACACAGCATTATCTAGCCCCAAGCTAAGCAGAGCTTGTGTTATGGGTACTAGATAACTGATATACTTAAGGGTCCGGTCCGGCGACGGATGAATTTCCCATACAAACGTAGTACCAAAATGATTTGTTGTTTGAGAATATTTTCACCACGGTTTGCTTTTATTTGTATTACAATAGTATTAATTTAGGTTCCTACCACAAGCTTTTTTCAAAATACTTATCTACACAAAAACTAAGAATACATTCATTCTTTAATGTAAAATTGCGATTCAGTTTAATTTCATTTCAGAAAGGTATTTTGAAAAAAAAATGTGTCAGGAACATAGATAAATACTATTTTAATACAAATAATAGCAGACCATGGTGAAAATATGCTCAAATTACAAATCATTTTGGTATTACGTTTGTATAGGAAATTCATCCGTCGCCGGACCCTTAATACAATACAACTACATAGATAGATATTTTTTATTATACATAGAAAACATTCAGAACGCCCTGGACAAATGTCTGCAGATCGTACAAACATTTGACCCGAGGCGGGAATCGAACCCGCAACCTCCTGCGTCGCAGGCGGACCTTCGCCCGCTGCGCCACAGAGGTCGTCAATAATTGAGGAAAAGCTATCTCAGACCGATGGAATGGTCATGTAGCAGATTTAGTCAGAAAAGACAAAAACGACCCTTAGTAGAATCTTATGGATAGGAAATTAGGAATAAATAAATGAAATATAATAAAGGATTGGAAGGTAATCAGCGCTGATAAATCAAGCATAACATAACATACAATATCACCAGTATACGTCTGCAGCTGAACATAGGCCTCTCTTCATCGACGCCACGATAGCGGCCCCGAGCCGCCTAGCGCCTCCATGAATCGACTCTCTGCGACAGATACAATGTCGTCGGTCTATCGGGGGGAGGTCTTCCCACATACCGAAGCACATTTAATTGTGTTCGCCTTTCGAGAACCTTTACTCCCCAACGGTTATCGGTACTGCGAGCCTGCGTGACCTGCCCAACGTCACTTCAGCTGCTAATTCTGAGAGCTATGTAAATCTAGCCTACCTATACATGGTGGCCGTGTGGGTGGTGTCGGCTTAGAATTTGCACCACCCCAACTCTTATCGAGGGTGTGGTAAGAGGCGAGAGATTATGGGTACTAACCCCCATGAGGGAAAAGCCAATAAGGCGCTTATCAGGGGGAGGCCTGAGTCCAGCCGTGGACCAATATCGTTGAGGTGTGGTATATAAAGGGTTAGGTATTGGTGTTTCACAATTTAAATAAAGCCTCTCTACAGAACGCTTATTGAATGGAGGGGGGTACCTCTTAAATTTCTTTGGTCTTCTTTCTCTTTCTTTGGTCTTAAATTTAGTATTGGTTACTACCAATACTAAATTTAAGAATAAGACCTGGTATCTTTAAAAACGTGTTCGTGATGACGGGCAGAACTAACATTCCACGCAGTGTCAGTGAATTACCAATAACCCTGTAGATACACCAAACAGGAACAACACGAGTTTTCAACCACGTTAACACCCAGCATATAAAATACACTTGAATCGATTCATTTGTTTACACTCCGTGCAATTACAGATACGGATAGCAGAGTATTTACAGAACCGGTGTGGGTGATACACGATCTGTGTAACAAATACGCCCTCGTTGCAAGGCCTGTCCCTGTCCTGTTTGTGTTTGTGTTAGACTTGTAATGCTAACAAGGTTGTCCGATATAAAATAAGCTATCGGATGGCTAATGTTTAGGGGCCATTCATTTATTACGTAAGACGATTTAGGGGGGGAGGGGGGTCGACCATGTCTTATTTTTTCTTACAAGGGGGTGGGAGGGAGTCTCGATAGTCCTTACGCAAGATCACAAAAAACCAAGGTTTATTACTACCACAAAATAAAATTTATTAGTACCTTTGTAAGTATGAGTAAACATTTTTAAAAATTGTTACTTTGAAAATAAACATTAAAACAAACCAAACGTGTATTCATTTTTTCCTGTAGGTAGATTCTTACGTAATAAAAATTAAAGAGGGGGGGAGGGGGTCGGCCTATTCTTATTTTTTTCTTATAATAGGAAGGAGGGGTCAAAAACTAGCGAAAATCGTCTTATGTAATAAATGTCTGGCCCCTTATGAGTACCTGAACTCAATGAGGAAAGAGGATTGCCCAGGCAATAGGAATGTACTTAGGGACTCTACCGAGACGAACTTAAAGAGCGGAAATTTTAAAAAGGCTACATTATCAATGATGATAGAATACACACACAGAGGCTCAAATTCAGAAGTTAGATAACTAGCATAGATTCAGATTTCATTGGACGTGACAACCCTACCAACGTAACCACGCATCTTGTGAGTTTGGTATCCTGTTTTAGGAAACCAGCGATTTATACGCTTCCCTGGACAGTGTTGAAATTATTTTCGTGAGTGTACCGTAATACGAAGACATGGAAAAATTCACATATTCTGCCGATTCCGCCGTAAACAAGTACCTATTTGTGTGTGAGACGAACAGTATGACAGACAATGGAAATGTTTATTAATTACTGGCGAATAGCGCAACCGGATGTCCTTTTAATGAAATCATAACAATTGACGTATATTGATAAAAATGCGAAATTATTGTCGTATGTAGGCAATCGATATATTTACAATTTGGTAAAGTCCTGAAAGTATTACGTCATGCCTGCATGCAGCTATTTGTAATAGAGAGCGCTATCTTGTAGGTATTGTATTGTACAAATAATGAAATCCTATTCTACTAATATTTATGCCGTTGTGAAGATGTTTGGCCGAAGAGAACACCAAAACTTCTGAATGAATCGGGTTGAAATTTTGCACACATAATGATCGGGGCCTGTAAAAACATATAGCCTAATTTTTATTCCAGAAAACCCATGCGAATCCGCGTGTTAAAGCTAGTACAAAATACAAGCCAAACAACAAACTTTTAAGTTCACCAAACCCCGCCGTCGCGAGATGACATTAAAAATATGGTGAGACGTAAACTTGGCAAGCAGAAATGCTAACAGTCGAAAAGTGCACGGTGTTTTGTTTAGTTACCGACTGCTCTAACATTGGAACTGGTGGTTATCTACTATACTTTAACTTTAGCTTGTCTTTATCAAAACCTAGTAACAGAGGCCAGGATGACTCAGATTTATCTAGGATCCATCAATCAATTCACCCATCATAATTCATCGCGGCTTTCTATGAGTGTTTTTCGAGGCTAATCTATCTAACAGAATGTTTATCATCATCACTCACAACCCGAATTCATCCACCACGATACGTAGAACTTGCTACTCTCAAGTTGCAGGGCGAACCTGGATGAGACTAAAGCACAAAGAACCGTAGAGTCGCAGAATGACAACAATACTTTATTAGGTTTAGGTTAAGTACTTACGGGTTCTCCAACATCCTGAGACAGACTTTGGCCATCGTGCTGAGCGTCTCTGTCGTGTTCTCCAAGTCCTGCTGATTGTCATTCACGAACTGACTCGTCGCTTCAGACAGCACTTTGAGCATTGGCGTAGCTTGGGCGTAGAATAACGACATCCTGTTGGCTACTTCTGCTGTTATGTGTGGCTCTTCACCGGGTGGCAGATCAGAATTGATGAGACCCCCTCGAGAGACTGATCTTCTGTAGTAGCTAAAGTCGTTTTGTATCGCTGGCGTTTTCATCTGGAAGGAGTAAGGAAATTAGAAATGCGGAAGTAAGGTTCTGATTAGGTTGATATTTTGAAACAAGATGTTTTGCAATTGGTTTTGATCGCAGTTTTTGGGCAGAGTCGAAAAATCAAATATGGTAAGTACAATTTTCAAATAAAAAACAGACCGCTGCAAAGCATACACTGCACGAACTTTACATATCATAATATTGCCACAAATCCACACAGGTCTGACTATCTATCGTCCGACATTATTAAAACATAATTGAAATTGAGTACGGTCACATTTTCTAAGAAAGCTGTTTTATGAAGCATTTTTCATTTTGTTCCGGTGTAATACAGTAGAAAACAAAATAAGTATGAAAGTCAATTCTGGTCGCAAACTTGCGATTAAGAGACTTATATCTACAACTAACCAGAACAGTGGCTTTAATTGTTAAATGCCAGTGCAAGTATATCTGCTTTCTGTGTGACTCTGACTACAGATAGTTGCTGTAATAGAGTCAAACACAGTAAAACGTCAGAGCTGAGACCGGGATATATCTAGATAGCGCGTTCTTGCTAGCCCCAGTGACCGATTTAACCCGCCGCGATTTATCTGATTCGTTCACTTAGCTCGCGAATACTTCGTTCAAGACAGGCTATTTTATTAGCAACGTTTCCTGCAAATAGTGACTTTATTGATTTGAATCTAGGCTTCGGAGATTGCTCTACTGAGTTTTCTTACTGTGAGTGAACTTAAAATTAGCCGTGTTGTAGCTAGGTAGACAGTAGGTACCTGATGATCAGTCAATTGTCAGATCTTTATATGGCTTTTATCACAAAGAAAATTACAAGCAAATAATAGAAATAAATTAGAACTAGTATGTACAATTGAAAAATTGATCTAACTGCAGACTGTTGCAAACAATCTACAGGTAGGTCAACTGATCCATATCAATACCAGTCGTCGCGTCCCCAAGACGCTGGCTGCATTGCCCCGCTGTATGGCAATGGTGATGCGTTGCGCCAGATACTAACCAGCCGGGTCACGCGTCGCTTTTTGATAGGATCCATTAATAATTTTATTAAAAAAAACTCACTAGCTTAATCTGAGACTAGCTAGACTATACAGTAGCCAAATTCGATGTACAATGTTTGTAAACAAACCGCCCCTACTAAACCTATAATTAGCTCTGTTGCCTCGTCTTATTCCACGCAATTTACATTCCCTGTCGATTTGAGATTCTTCCTTCAGTAAATATTGATTAAAATTATATCCAAAACTCAACGCCAAGCAAGTGAGTTTTAATTAGGTATTTGTGTCGTGGTTTGTTTAAACATTCTTTATCGAGTTTAGCTAGTGTATAGATTATGTAGAGTATGTAGTTACAATGTCCAGTACCTACTATTTACATTTTACTATAAAAACTTTCGTGGTTTGACGAATTCATTATGAAGGGAGTGAAGGGATGAAACGTTGGTGTTCTTCCAACACAAACTAGGCTCGTTGTTAACCCGCTTACATTCATGATGAATTATTTTCTTACATTATCAAAATGATTATCATAAGTAAAACAAGTTGACGACCTCATGCCTGTGATGCAGGAGGTAGCGGGTTCGATTCCCGCCCCGGGACAAATGTTTGTACGATCTGCAGACATTTGTTCAGGACGTTCTGGATGTTTTCTATGTAAAAAAAATATCTATCTATGTATAGTATTGTATTATGTATATCAGTTTTCTAGTACCCATAAATAAAACAAGCTCTGTTTAACTTGGGGCTAGATAATGCTGTGTGAATTGTCCAGCATTATTTATTTATTTTAAGTTAACCGTATCAGGCCTAAGAGCAGATATAACATGAGTCACAACCCTGGCTCGTGGCGCGAGGTCATGCTTTCTATGACAATGGCAATTCGCTGGTTCCCATTTTCGTCTCGATGACTAACGCTTTGTCTGATGAATGATGATTGATTGAAAAGGGTGTGTATGTGCGATCGATATCTTTTGTTTGAGCACACTCATTGGTGTGATGCGGTCAAAGCGTGACAGTAAATTCGGAATGTCCTATGTCATGGCCATTTATTTATTATTTATTTATTAATTAAAAATTTTAGTCCAGTCAAATTAGTTAAGTTTAGTTGGTGTATTGTTAGTTCGACCCACAGTTTGTCACAGCGAATTTAAAATTGTTATTTCGACCCATTAACATATCGTTAATTCAACCCACGATAAAATTTATTTTGGCGCACAGCGCAGCATTGCCATACAGCCAGCGGGGCAATGCAGCCAGCGTCTTGGGGACGCTTCCGACTGGTATTGATATGGATCAGTTGAACTACCTGTAGATTGTTTGTAACAGTCTGCAGTTAGCCCAATTGTAAATACTAGTTCTAATTTATTTGATTGTAATTTGCTTTGTGAATAAAGGCTTCGCAGTATAATAACCATTCGATACATCAATCTTTATAGCAATACAACACGGTGCGAAGTATTTTGCTGGCAAAGCTTTGCATTTTAGATTGTTAGCTGGATGGCCTGGCTTTGCCGCAACTAGGGTTGCCACCTTTTTTTGAGCAAATAGAGTATAATTTACCTGGTATGAGGTTAAAAAAAGTACGCCATGTAAAATAGAGTACAATTTTTTATATTACAATTGATAATTATCCTAAGGGCAAGAAAACAAACCTAAAAGATATAGCGGCGAGCGGAATGAGCCGCGGAAATTTTTCACGACGTTTTATGTTGGTTTCAAAAACGCAATGAGTCTTATAGAACAACACCATGCCATCCGTTCTGTTACATTCAAAAACTTCTTAGTATTTTTACTAAAGGGAACATTAAAAATTAACTTAAAAAGAAAATTATGTATTTATCGCGATTCGACTTGAATATTAGTAATATACTAATCTTCAAAGTCGAATAACGACTACTAATTAGTAATTACTAATGCCCGACTCGGGCAGTCGCCATAGTCGTTAGTAATGGCGAGAGGCGTCGAATAACCAATTGAGTTCGAATGCTCGACTCGAGCAGTTGTCATTACTAACCATATTAGTAACTAATTTGGTTAGTAGGTAATGGCGAGTCGGGCAGTCGACGCGAAATCAATTCTTTATTCGACGCCACTCGCCATTACTAACCAAATTAGTTACTAATTTGTCCTAGTCATTCGAATGATTTGTGAAGTCGACTAATTCGAATGAAATCATTCACAGTCGCGCATTTTTAGTATAAAGTACGTTAGCTCGAAATAAAGTACAATAATTTATTATATAGTACGGGTGGCAACCCTAGCCGCAACTGCAGTGCTATAGCCACTGCAGTAGCTACGTGCATCTTAGTCGGCGAGTGAACGCTTACTAACACGTAGACCACATCGTAGATGGTATTGCAGTTCCATTGTTTTAGTTCCTCTTGGGAATCGAACTCGTTATTACGAGTGTGCGATTATGGTCAACGTCGAATTTTTGTATGGTGTTGTAAGATATAATTTGATTAAAAAAAAACCGACATTAAATTCCTTAATATTTAGTTTTTTAAGTTTTTCGGGACATATACTAATCCCACGGGACTAAAATTTTTAAGGGATCATCTCGGGATCATTCTCTATTATAGACAACTAGTTAATGCCCGCGGCTTCGCCCGCGTTGTTTCTATGTTTAACGTTTAAAGGTGATTTCTATCCCATGGGAACTGATTTATGGGATAAAAAGTAGGGGATTACGGGCTTAAGATTACCTGTATGCAAAATTTTAGCCTGATCCGTTCAGTAGTTTTGGCGTAAAGAGGTAACAAATATCCATCCATCCATACATCAATCCTTTCGCATTTATAATATTAGTGTGATGTGATAGCAAAATAATCACTGCGGTACGGACCCACCAATACCCCTGGCCATACCCCTGGGGGTACGGTGGGACGAAACCATACCACCATAGAGATGTGACCTTAGGACTTCCACGTATCTATGAAAGTATTTATTCATATTACATAACATAACTCTTTTAACCCCCGACGCAAAAAGAGAGGGGTGTTATAAGTTTTACGTGTCTGTCTGTGGTATCGTAGCTCCCAAACGAATGAACCGATTTTCGTTTAGTTTTTTTGTGTCATTGATAACTTTATCCCAAGTGTTCTTAGCCATGTTTCATGAAAATCTGTCGGGGGTTCTTAAAATTTTTCATTTTGTTCTTGTATTCTATAAGTCACAAGAATAATCAAAATCGGTATAAATTGACGGAGAACTCGAGCAACTTACATAAAAAACACATACATACATTACATTATTTTTACTAACAAACTATGGATCTTTTGTTGTCCGAAATAAAATATTTTATTTATTTATTTATTATTTATTACAGCCGAACCTATGTTCGGCTGTAAGTATGTATATTTTATGTATGTATGTGTATGTATGTTTAAGGAGGATCTATAACCTCCTCCTTTTTATGAAGTCGGTAAGAAATCATCTGAACCACCAGATAACTGAGTGTTGCCATTTCTGTCTCATCGTCATCATTTCAGCCGAAAGACGTCTACTGCTGGAATAGGTCTCCCCAAAGATCGCCAGATTTAATCGCTCGATAATCTCTCTAAAGGTAGACCACACATCTGGCTTATCGCTGTAGTACCACAGTAACAAACGCCAAAAATGGCGTTTGTTACTATGTTTGGCGTGTTTTCTTACAGTGACAAGGTTCTACAGAGATCCGCCAGTTGTGTAGTCCACCAATACTTTGATTGAGTTGATTATGCACAGTGATACAGACAGTTTAAAGTAAGGGTAGATACAGGAAAAATACGTGAATATAGCGTAGGTTGTTTGGTTATAGGTCATGGATTTAAGTAAAAGTCTGTGTAGATATGGTACGTTCTCCCAGCAGCAACATTAACATCTGGCCTGTGTTATAACTACACGCAAACACTCACTCACAGTTACGTTTCTAATCTTCTGCAATAATTATAATTAACAACATACTTAGCTGGAGAGACATATCTAGACCGAAATGCGCAAAACACGAACGCCGGCGGCGGCGCACAGTGGTTCGAATGTATGGAAAGGGTCGGACATAGGAATGATAATTTTTTTTTGTCGAAATATGAAAATTGGATGATGCTATCGTGTTCTACTTATAATTCTCTACTAATGTCTCTCTAACCATTTTTGCTGTAAGTGCAACGTTTACTGAATAAATTGAGAAAACGTTGTTTTTTTTCATTGTTTTGTATGGAAACGAATATTAGAAAATTCATATCTTCACATTGCCCTATGTTTTTGGGATGCGGTTTTTTTTATACTAATCTACTAGCACACAGCTTCAATAACCACCTTGACACATGGCACGCGCAACGCACAACAGAAAAGATATAGGGTGTTATATTTTTAAGTAACGAAATCATAAAATTTTGGTACTGATATTCTTAATCTAACTATACGCTACTTCGATTACCAACAGATAGATGGCGTGCGTGATGCACAACCGAACAAGATATAGGGTGTTATATTTTTAGATAGCAAAATCATAACATTTTGCATTTGCAACATTTTTTTCGTAATCTAATCATACAGAACTTCAATTACCTACACACTGATGGCGTGCGCGGTGCATAAATGGTGTTAAATTTTTAAGGTAACAGAAAATAACTATTGTATTATTCGTTAAACAAAATATTTCAGTATAGGTATAGATACCTGAACTTGGATTAAGAATTAAGGATTTTAAGTAGATCTACTTAAAATCCTTATCGTTAAAGAAGACTTATTTAAGAACAATAAGCTTATGACTTATTTATTACCTGCCGTATGCTTACCTATCTGGTATTGGTTCTGACTAATAGGCTTAATATAGGGTTGTTTTGTTTTTGTTTTTGTGGCTAATAAAGTATCTATTATGTTTACTTGGTGGATATTATTGTTTTGTAAATAAACATAATAATCTAATCTCACTGTTGTAATCCCGCTACAAATAAATATCTTGACAACAAAATATAGACTTTTCTTTCAATAATATCAAGTTTAGCGAATAATAAAATAGTTATTTTCTGTAACCTTAAAAACATAACACTCTCATGTTCAGTTATGCATCACGCACGCCATCTGTATGTAGTTAATTGAAGTTCTGTATGATTAGATTACGAAAAAAATGTTGCAAATGCAAAATGTTATGATTTTGCCATCTAAAAATATAACACCCTATATCTTATTCGGTTGTGCATCACGCACGCCATCTATCTGTTGGTAATCGAAGTAGCGTATAGTTAGATTACGAATATCAGTACCAAAATTTTATGATTTCGTTACTTAAAAATATAACACCCTATATCTTTTCTGTTGTGCGTTGCGCGTGCCATGTGTCAAGGTGGTTATTGAAGCTGTGTGCTAGTAGATTAATATAAAAAAAACCGCATCCAAAAAACATAGGGCAATGTGAAGATATGAATTTTCTAATATTCGTTTCCATACAAAACAATGAAAAAAAACAACGTTTTTTCAATTTATTCAGTAAACGTTGCACTTACAGCAAAAATGGTTAGAGAGACATTAGTAGAGAATTATAAGTAGAACACGATAGCATCATCCAATTTTCATATTTCGACAAAAAAAAAATTATCATTCCTATGTCCGACCCTTTCCATACATTCGAACCACTGTGCGGCGCCCCGGTCCGATTATGACTGGGGTGGGTGGTATTCTAATTGGACCTAATTTGAGCGTTCCAATTTCGAGAAGCCAGTACCCAATCTCCCGAATTTTACTTACATCGATGGTTTAGGTATTACTTTTGGGAACATTGACCGCAGAATTATAAACAGCAGATTTTCTGCCAGTGCGCAATACGAGCCGGTTCCGATAACTCGGTACCGTACACATTCTCTGTACTCATACGTATTTAACTTGTGTAGAGTCTCGGTGCAACGACACAGCAAGAACAAGGTGGAGGTCAAAAGGGTCTCAGCAATTGCTTATTGAATTATGGACCTAATTTATTCGTTCTAGACGTGCCCGCGCTCGTTGTTTATCGTTATTGATAGCGCGTTGTAATGAAAACTTATGAACTGAAGTTCAATTGTATCGAGTCCCCAGTGGAATTCTAGGGCAAGCCTAATAAATGGGCTGTGATCATGGTTTTTACTTGATAATTTGAAATTATATCCTGTGCTAGACAAGTTTTACGTTTTATTTATGACTAATATAAATTTAAGATAATTTATTTGCAAACACATGTGTAAATAAACAAACATGGTAAATAATTTATATGACACAACACGCGTTTGACCAATAGGTACATATCGGTATGCAAAAAATATTTCGAGAGCTTGCAATATAACATAATAAATAAGTTTATGCCCGCGGCTTCGCACGCGTTGTTTCTATGGAAACGTTTAAAGGGGATTTCTATCCCATGGGAACTGATTTATGGGATAAAGTAGCCTATGTTTGATTCCAGGATTAAAATTACCTGTATGCAAAATTTCAGCCCGATCCGTTCAGTAGTTTTGGCGTGAAGAGGTAACAAACATCCATCCATCCATCCAAACTTTCACATTTATAATATTAGTGTGATTGAGATTATGACTCTATACTTGTACCTAAAATCTGATAATTTTTTTGTAAACAAAGACATTTGGTTTGTGACATTCGGACCAGTGGGTGGTACGTTTAAGAAATTAACAAAACCTGATATAGATAGAGACAACAGCAATGGTAGGTATAAGAACTTAACAAAACCTGATATACCTACCTAGGTAGATAACAGATAACAGCAAGGTAACAACTAAAACCAACATCTTCAACAATTCGTTGTTGTACTTTTTTTTAGAACATTTTTTTATGGGAATATAATAAGGGAATAAGATTAGGTAACTTCCAAGATCTAAAACGATGAGATATAAAAAAATGTTCTAAAAAAAAACTTCTTTAACGTCTTTAAATGTTTTTCGGAATTATTTTGGCTTAGTAATTCTTTAATAAATCTTAGATTCTAGAAATGAGAAAGTGACTATTCGATAAAACTAGATATTAGAAACCCAGTCATGAACTAAGTTTATAAACTCAGTCTTTTACGATTCAATAAACTCCTCCTTTTCAGTGTAGGTGGTAAAACAAACTTTATTGAATAGACTGATTGCTTTATGATATATTTTGTTTTTGTCTATTGTCTGCCACCCGTGTTGACACGCGTCAAAGGTCCTGTCAGAAAACTAGCGTAAGGCGGTCCACAGACGACACAAAAATATTGCGCAATCATTTTATTGCGCAATATTATTGTAGGGACAGACCTTACTCTACTTTTTGTGAAGCAACATTATGCTCAGACAGGACCTTATGGTTTGATGCGTGCTACACTTGCTGCTATTAGAACTAGGTAATTTTAATTTGCAATGTTCATTAATAAGTATAATTATAACGTGTGTGAACTAATAAATGTTTTTTTTTCTTTCTTTATGCTTTTGATATCGAAATGCTTTTGGAAGAGCATTGATTTCAACATTTTTATGACGCATTCAGTCGAATGGGTGATATTTTTGTCACCGCCTTTTGCGGACGTTACGCATCATCCAATACACACAATTGAGAGCAATATGGAGAGAAGCTACAGACACCTATACAAGGTGTCCCACCCATGCCACATGAAGGGAAAATAATAATGTCCTCCTAGCCGAATTTCGACCACGGCGGCGGTCTCCGATGAGACTTCATCGGAGACTAGCCAGATTCGCAGGACATATTATAGTGCACAAGTGTGTACGCAAACACAGGTGCACTCTCTATTCCCTCACTCTCATAATCCGATGGGACGAGAGACCGACACGACCGGGGAGAGTTCAGGCGCAGGACCAACGGCTTAACATGCTTTCCGAGGCACGGAGGGCAAGTATCTATATTGCAGTGCATGGAGGGAAATTATCTATATTATAGATAGCATATTTTGCTGAAAGAAGACTTCATTTCGATTTTAAAAACAAGTTAAACTGCATTCAAAGATTTTTGAATAATCGCCTGTCTGAACAGGGAGTCAACCCCGCCAAATTGTAAAAAAAAACACCTGTAATTTTACGATACCGATCAAAAGGCTCAATCATAAGGATTATTTTTTTCCAGATAACATAGCATCTTAAATAAAATGAAGACCATGAAATGCAATTTAAATTGTTTTTTAAATCAAAATGAAGTATTCTTTCAGAAAAATTTTCTATCTACAATAATATGAGATACTAACCTCCATATGGCATTGCCGTGGGACGCCCTGTATAGGTATATCCACTGAATTAATTGAGGGCATTGGGAACAGCTCTCCGAGGAGTTAATCTAGAAACATGAGGTCTTTAAATAAATATTTAATTCTGGACAACAAAAACAACATAATCTTGGTATCTGGCAAGCTAAGCAGAGCTTGTGTTATGGGTACTAGATAACTGATATACTTACTTAATACCTTTACACTACATGCATAACATAGAAAACAAACCGCAACCGGAACACCCGGATCATTATATCTGCAGAACATCATTTGTCCCGAAGCGGGAATCGAACCAATATGAAAATAATATATGAACTTGAGGAGGGAGGTATATTCAGCAGTGCACGTGTGCTCATGAAGTAGGTAGGATCACAAAATTACCTACAGCTGTATAATAAAATTCCGTTGTGGTCAAGGAACTTTTTTCCACCAGTACAACAACCTCAACCGCCTATATTGGTACACGGCTGGACGCAGGCCTCCCCTTGATAAGCGCTTTATTGGGTTTTATCTCATGGGGGTAATGCCTATAATGGGGCACGCTGGGCATGCGGGTTCGGGATCGCAGTTCGGTGGTAGAATTGTTCTGCGGGACGCGCTGCTGCCCGCCCCCGTTGGATATCCCTTAGTCGCCTCTTAAGACACCCGCGGGAAGAGCTGCAGTGGTGAAAATTCTAAGCCAGCATTACACCAGTACAAACAAGATCCGTCAAGTGCGAGTGTAACTCGCGCGCCGAGGGTTTTGAAAGTTTGTCAACAAATATGTACCAAAAGTACCGGTTAGAGACTTCGCAATTTAACGAATACCTAAGAATAGTAGGTTACATTTCAGATGGATCTCTCTGCATGCTTCGGTTAAATGGGTGGTTCGGTTAAGGTGGGTATTGGTAAATTTTTCGACTTTTTTCGAAATATTTCAAAAAGTATGAAAGTTACAGAAATTTTAAAAACTGGTTTGAAATGTCCAAACCAATACCTTTCATTTGATACCCCACTCGGTGGGGTAGTCCCCCTTTTGAAAATTATTCCTTTTTGACCATTTTTCAAAAAGTGTTCTTTTTACAGACTTCTCTATATTTTTCCTGTAAAATATAGATCCATATCTACAAACGCTCCATACATTTTAAACGGATCGCTCTGCAAACTTCGGAGATAGGGGGGGGGGAATGGGTATTTTTTCGACTTTTTTCAAAATATTTCAAAAAGTATGAAATCTACAGAAATTTGAAAAACTGTTTTGAAACGTACAAACAAATACCTTTCATTTGATACCCCACTCGGTAAGGTAGCCCCCCCCTTTTGAAAATTATTCCCCCCCATTTTGACCATTTTTCAAAAAGTGTTCTTTTTTCAAACTTCTCTATATTTTTCCTGTAAAATATAGATCCATGTCTATAAACGCTCCATACATTTTACATGGATCGCTCTGCAATCTTCGGAGATAGGGGGGGGGGAATGGGTATTTTTTCGACTTTTTTCAAAATATTTTAAAAAGTATGAAACCTACAAAAATTTCAAAATATATTTTGAAATGTACAAAATGGTACCTTTCATTTGATACCCCATATGACTCTGTAGGTATCTTTTAAAATTTCGGCATCACAATTTGTATGGAAAATATTCATTTTCATTTTTCATTTATTTTCATTTATTTTACTCAAAATCTGTACAAGCGCACGAAATGTATTATTGTTTTAAATTTCAAGTTGATAGCTGCAGTAGTTTTTGAGTTATTAAGGAGGGAAAAAAGGACAGACAAAGCGAGACCATAAGGGTTTTGAAACCGATCTTCGATCATCAAAACCCTAAAAAGATACCACAAATTCCAATGTATCTATTCAGAACCTAATACATCCCATTACATAATTGAGTCGTCTCATAATTGGCAAGAAAAGCAATTCAAGATG
Organism: Eupithecia subumbrata; assembly: GCA_949316285.1. Classification (NCBI taxonomy): domain Eukaryota; kingdom Metazoa; phylum Arthropoda; class Insecta; order Lepidoptera; family Geometridae; genus Eupithecia; species Eupithecia subumbrata. The sequence goes on along the minus strand of OX438646.1, from coordinate 23,158,691 downwards.
GATTGAACGTTCGAGGTAAACAATCTGGAATGGAATCCAAAGTGCTTGAAGCGAAATGCAATCTACCAAATACGTCTAGATTCTCACACGAACGATTGCAATTAATCATCGAGCAATCGGCAAAATGGATGAAATGTGATAATGGCGTCGGCACACGCAAAAGAAAGCCTGTCAATGTCAGACTCCATAGCTTTTGCCCTTGAAGAAGTAGGTATCAACATCATTAGTAGTTAAGGCGCTACCCCTACCTAATTATGTGTACCTTAAATAATGTTATGTTACTGTTCTTTTATTTTCTTTCCTGTGCTGTTTGTGTTTGTACCCAATAAAAAGTCTATCTATCTATCTACCCCGACAAAAATCAGCGTCACCAGTGTCACCACCTATTTTATCTTATTATTCTGTTAAACGAAGGAATTTTCAAAAATCGATTGGCCAGCTAATAATACCTATCATAAGCTTTTTTTGAATGCGTCTGTAAATCTTGTATTTTGTATACTTTAGGCAGAGATGCGAAGTTGCTCTTTTCGGCCACCATGGTGGCATAAAAGTGGAACTTCGCATCTCTGCTTACACTATACAAACTAAAACATTTATAGAGGCATTAAAAAAAAGCTTATGATAGGTATCATTAACTGGCCAATGGATTTTTGAAAATGTCTTTGTTTAACGGAATAATAAGATAACCAAAAAAACACCATTCTTAGAGGATCCTCTAAGTAAAAAAGTGGGGTGTTCCAATCCAATCTGCATCGCATGATTAAATACCTGATAGTAAGACAAGACACAAATACAGGGTCAACTCTTAAAGGATCAAACGAATGCGGGTATCCCAGCCAGAGTTTCCATTTAAATCAAATGATCGAAAATGGTTCAAAATCATGAATATGGTCCATCTTCAGAACCGAGAAAAATAAGAACCACATGGTGATCAAATGCAAAACAGAACAATGGTTTAATCTTTATGCAATGATTAGCATTTGTTTAACACTGTGTGAGCAGCAAATAAATCCATGTTTATGTTTATCAGGCTTCACAATATTTTTATTAAACGTGGCCCGATGTTCACAATAGTTGCCAATTAAATTCTAGTGTTTTTCAGAAGAACTAAAAACCGGCATAAATTTCTGAATTAGTGTTTTTTTTATGTTTTCGTGTTTAAACAAATCCCGAAAGTTTATATAAATATAATAATGTCCTCCTAGCCGAATTTCGACCACGGCGCGGCGGCCAGTCTCATCGGGAGACTAGCCAGATGCGCAGGACATATAATAGTGCACAAGTGTGTGCGCAAACACAGGTGCACTCTCTATTCCCTCTCTCTCATAATCCGATAGGACGGCAGACCGACACCACCGGGGAGAGGTCAAGCGACGGACCAAAGGCTTAACGTGCTTTCCGAGGCACGGTGGTATAAACCGCCAACTTCCTGACTCCGGGCTGCTACTGTGAATTTTTCTTGTTAGAAAAACCCCAATAACATAAAAATAAATAAATATAAAATGTAATCTTTACCATTTTTACTTTCTGCATGAATTTTACCTAAATTACGATCACACTAATAGTATAAATGCGAAAGTTTGGATGTTTAAATGTATGGATTGATGTTTGTTACCTCTTCACGCTACAACTACAAAACGCTTCGGGCTGAAATTATACATGTAGTTCAAGGCCTTGAATAAAACATAGACTACTTTTTATCCCTTAATCAGTTCCCATGGGATAAAAATAAACTTGAAACGTTTCCATAGAAACAACGCGTGTAAAGCCGCGGGCATAAACTAATTTATTATGTTGTATTGCAAGCTCTCGAAATATTTTTTGCATACCGATATGTACCTATTGGTCAAACGCGTGTTGTGTCATATAAATTATTAACCATGTTTGTTTATTTAAACATGTTTTTGCAAATAAATTATCTTTAAAATATAATTCAACGGAACATGATAACTTTCACATTTAAGCAGGAAATGATGATATATCTAGATTACATAGTTCAATTGGTATTCGGCGACGATGAACGGAATACAATTAGTTTATAAATTAGTCATGAATGGAGATTGGCTCGATGTTCCGCTATGTTAACTAATACTGAAGTATTGCAATGAATTGCAACCAAAATGTTTGTAAACAAAGCACTACACAAAAAACACTTGTGTGGCGTTGAGTTTCAGATAAAATTGTAAGCAATATTTATGAAAGGAAGGATCTGAAATCGACATGTAATGTAAATTGCATAAAAAGACGCGGCAACAAAGAGAATTTGTTTACAAACATTCTACATCGAGCTAGTCCATGCTAGATGAAATATTTTGATCCCTTACATGCTACATCAAGGTTTACAAATGTTTGTTTACTTTTTCAAAATGTCTGTTGTTATGATTTCGGAGCTTAGTGCGGAGTTTCGCACTCTGCCAACTTTTGCAGTATTCAGATACAGGTAATAGCGGAGTGCCGACTAGGAAATTTCTATGCAATTAATCGCTTATTTACATTTATGACTTTCTCATACTGTCGACTTTTTTAATCTTTATGCAATCATTAGCATCTGTTTTAATTACACTGGTTGATCTGCAAATAAATCCATGTTTATGTTTATCAGGCTTCACAATATTTTTATTAAACGTGGCTCGGTGTTCAGAATAGTTGCCACTTAAATTCCAGTGTTTTTCGGAAGACCTAAAACCCGACTTAAAATTTCTGAATTAGTGTTTTTTTATTTTGTACGGGACAAATAATATGGAGATTAAAAAAAATATGAGACCACTTCGAAGTCATCATGATCATTATCAGCCTACATTAGTCCACAGCTGGACATAGGCCTCCCTAATGAGCACCATAGCGCCTTGTCTTCAGCTTGCCGCATCCAGCATCTGCCTGCAGACTTTCGCAGATCGTCATCCCATCTGGCCGGAGGGCGTCCTACACTACGTTTGCCGAGTCTAGGACTCCACTTAATAACACGTTTACCCCGGCGGTTGTCGGTTCTTCGCGAGATATGGCCGGCCCACTCAGTTTGCTAATTCTTTGAGCTATGTCGATAACTTTGGTTCTGTGTCGGATGTATTCGTTACGAATCCTTCAGTCAGAGAGACTCCGAGCATAGCTCTTTCCATAGCTCGCTGAGCGAGTTAAGACATCAAGATCATTTTCTACATAATTTGATTGTTTTGAAAAACCTAGAAACCGAGTTCATATATTCCGTAATGTGGACAATTTTTTACTCACGACGCAAAAAGAAAGGGGTGTTATAAGTTTAACGTGTCTGTCTGTGTATCTGTCTATGATATCGTAGCTCCCTAACGTATGAACCGATTTTCGTTTAGTTTTTTTTGTGTCATAGATAATTTTATCCCGAGTGTTCTTAGCCATGTTTCATAAAAATCTGCAGGGGGGTTTTTAAATTTTAAATTTTGTTCTTGTTTTAAGTTTACTGGGACAAATACTAATCCCTCGGAATACAATTTGGGACCATGTCGAGATCATCCTATACCTACCTACACAATAGCTAAATAATTATCAAAATCGGTATCGGTCCACCACTATCCGAAAATAGAACCTCCTCCTTTTTCGAGGTCGTTTAAAAAGCGAAAGGGCCATCAAAATCGGTTAACAATTGGCGAAGATATCGAGTAACATACATACATAACATCACACAATAAAAAAATATAAATAAAATAATTAATAATGTTGGACAATTCACACAGCACTATCTAGCCTCAAGCTAAGCAGAGCTTGTGTTATGGGTACTAGATAACTGATATACTTAATACAATACACTACATAGATACCTAGATATATTTTTATTATACATAGAAAGCATCCAGAACACCGAACTGAGAACTGCTTTTTTATTTAAGTCGGCTAGAAACTCAGATCGAAGTATTCATAATTTTAAGCGTAAGCAGTAAAGTTACAAGGAAAATAATTGAAGAGACTTGACCTATTTAAACAATAGCAAAGGGGAACAGCACTTACTTTATATTCATCAAACTTCAGCACAAATTCCAATATCTCTGCGAATTGTTTAACTAAAGCCTGTTGTTGTTCTAAATGCTGTGTCGGACTCATACTGCCGCCGACTAGGGAGCCTAGGAGATGTGGCACTACCTGAAACAAATTAAAATAAGTTTTAATATTTTAGAACTAACTTTTATATCATCTAGCATCAAAGTGCTTGGAAAGACAAATCCAACGAACCCAAACTCAACGGGGTTAAGGGTCCGGCGACGGATGAATTTCCCATACAAACGTAGTACCAAAATGATTTGTAATTTGAGAATATTTTCACCATTCACATTTCACATTTTAGGACATTTCAAACATTTGCAGAGTGCGTAAGACCGCTCATTGCGTGGATTTTTTGTGCTTTAGTCTAGTAGTGGAGGTCTTTTAACGGATGGACATCAAAACATCAACTAGCTGGGCCCACACTAATCTATGAGAAGGAATCTGTTGTTGCGTAATTTTTAAACTTGACTGACAGTTTTATTGGAGTTATTTTTTGCGTGTATATTCATCATATATTTAAGTTTATATATACTAGACATAACGCTTTGGAAGCATTCTACAATGTTATGTTCTTTTGTGTAAATAATCAAAATGAAATTAATATGAATGTAAAGAGACCAATATATTTACATAAACATTCCATTGAGTCATAGTAATGTAGGCAAAGGACCTAAATTTATAAATAAAACGTCCTTATTTACCTCCTTCGCAGTATCAACATATAATTCTACAACTTAATGTATTTTTAAATGTCTACAGTTTATTCGTAAGAGCTCCAATTAAACACGATTTGTCATACTAACATCACAACACATTAATATTGTATGAAGGGTTCCCTGTACGTAGCGTCTCATTTCGAAGAAGAATGTTATGTAGGTACCTAACCTACTTAATGCGAAAGTTAGGATGGATGGATATTTGTTGCTTCTTCACGCCAAAACCACTGAATGGATCGGGCTGATTTTGCACGGATGTAAGACCTGGACCCTTCGATCAAATATAACCTTTGTTGGTTATATTGGTTATATTTGATCGAAACCTGGACCCCAAATCTTCCCGCGGTTGTCGTATGAGGCGACTAAGGGATATCAGCCGGGATCGGGCAGCAACGCCCCCTGCAGAACAATTCTATCACCGAACTGCGATTTCCAACCCGCATGCCCAGCGTAGGGATTATGGACATTACTTCCCATGAGATTAAAGTCAACAAGGCGCTCATCAGGGGGAGTCCTGCGTCCAGCAGTGGAATATAGGAGGTCGAGGTAGGACCTGGAATAAAAATCCCCTGGAACACCCAGTTATGTTGATGCGGATCACGAAAAAAAATGCCTCTGGTATAGCCAGGTGTACTGTGTAGGTGGACCATGGGGAATAGAATAGAATCATTTCAAAACATAGCATAATTAATTTGTCAGACATTATGAAAGTTTAGTACGTAATAAAATTCTTGTTCAAACTATTATGTACCCTCAGTTGCCTAAACTAGACTGAGAAGTCTGTAATATAGGCAGCTGCGCTCGCCCTATTATGTTACAAATATAGTTCGAGAAGATGACGTCATACAATAATACATAATTTAAAACAGAACAATATCGAATCAAATATCAAAGTGCTTTAGACCTTACAGGACTCTTGGACGTCACAAAAATTTAAATTAAATTAGTAAATCTAGGAAATAAAATGATCACTTTGGTTTTTAACCCCCGACGCAAAAAGAGAGGGGTGTTATAAGGTTAGGTACGTGTCTATCTGTGTATCTGTCTGTGGTATCCGTAGCTCCCAAACGGACGAACCGATTTTCGTTTAGTTTTATTGTGTCATAGATAATTTTATCCCGAGTGTTCTTAGCCCTGTTTCATGAAAACCTGTCGGGGGGTTTTTATTTTTAATTTTGTTCTTGTTTATCTTTTAAAGGTAAAGTTAAATAAGCGAACAAGAAACCTTTACCTTGATTGTTGGTAGGGCGTTAGTTTTCGAGCTGGAGCAAAACTCGTCCCAAGCTTAGTTGACCCTGGTTCAAGACAGAAAGAAATAGAAGGAGATGGAGAAGGAATTCAAGATGGGCCCTATTGGAAATAGGCACTAACACAAAGTGATCTAGTGGTTAATTACTTACGAGTAATAACTAATAAATAACTAATAAATTAGACTAAATGAAAATGAAAAACATTTATTGAAAAATAAATACACAATAACAATGATTCACTCAATGTTAAGCTAAAGTTAGGTGTTATCATTTTCCTATCAAGTAAACTTAAGTATTAATTAAAAAACATAAATTACCTGGTTTGAAATAGGCTTGTTTGTAGAGATCAGGAAAAGGTTCGTATTTGAGGAATTACAAATTGTTTATAGTCATTGTCTAGGAATTCAAGAATGAATTACAGAGTAAATGGTTTTATCTAGCAAAAGAAGTTTCACGTTATTTATAAATGATTGTTCACAAGTTATGAGTCGAATACACAATGGAAGTTTGTTAAAAAGTTTAGGGCCTATAACTTCCGGCTGCTTTTTAGAGATGTATCTGAGTCTATGAACAGTTGATGCTGAGTACCTCAACCTCTACAGCCTGTATTCGTCCACTCCAGTAGTGGCCGCAGGCCTCCCCCTGATAAGCGCCTTATTGGCTTTTATCACATGGGAGGGGGGGGGGGGGGGGTAATAAGCATAATCCCCACGATGGGCATGCGGGTTGGGGATCGCAGTTCGGTGGTACAATTGTTTTGCAGGGGGCGCTGCTGCCCGCCCCCAGTGTATACATGTATATATAGTCAATAGCATAGGATAGTGAGTGATTTGGTTCTAAAACTGTAAACTTCTATCTTCTTTAATAAATAAATATCCTTTAGTCGCTTCTTACGACTCCCGCGGAAAGAGTTGGGTTGGTGCAAATTCTAAGCCGGCACCACACAGCATATTTGATGTCTATTACTGTATTTGCATTGGTTCCTCTTATCTTAAATTGAGACATATTTTCCATTACAGACTTTAAAATTTCATAGATGTATAATGAGGCAGATATTAGTATATTTTCATATTTCTGAAATGTTCTCTACAAGAGTCTTTAAATTAGAATGCTTTTAAACTATATTACTTACCTACAAACGGAAATAAAGGATTTACATTTTATTTTATGCTATTTTTATCCCGAAAATAACGCTTCGCACGTGTTATTTTGCCTCGTGCAGAAACTAATTTGTAATAAAAGAATCCCTTATACATTATCGACGGAAACTTAAACCCAAATCAATTGTATAATATTGAATCATTCGCTAATTGAGCATGTTTGACAACAGTCAGCTTGTTGGTGGACCCTGTTGTAAAACATTCGAACACTCATAACAATGTCAGGAAACTCAGTAAGCGACTTTGTCGATTAGGTCGAATCAAATGTTAGGTTGAAACACGAGTGGAGCACCATGTACATACCACTTAGTAGTTTTAGATAGATAGATATATGGTTGACTAGCTTCCGCCCTTGGCTTCGCACGCGTATTTTCAGTATATTAAGTAGTCTATTATCTAAATTAGGCTTTGCTCTAAACGTACCCCAAATTTCATCTTGATCTGTTCACTAGTTTTGGAGATCCTAGGTAACAAAAATTCAGATTTCACAACCTTTCGGCTTTATAGTATTAGTCGGATTTGGTTCGCAACTGGACAGCACAAATTACAATCAAATAGATACTAAAGTGGGTAGGTATCGATCAACGTAACTTACCGACTATGTAACTATGTAACTAAGTAGTATACATGGTGTTCCATTTATAGAGAACTAGCTGGGCCACGCGGCTTCGCCCGCGTTGAGATTATACTAATTACAGAAATTGCACACCCCTAGGGGTAGTTTTGTAAAAATAAAAAAATACGTGATTCATTATTTACTTTATAGTTAACTAGTTTCCGCCCGTGGCTTCACACGCGTTGTTTCAATGAAACCGTTTAAAGGTTATTTCTTTCTACCGGGGTGATTCATGGAAACTGAAATAAAGGATAAAAAGTGGCCTATGATTGATTCCAGGCTTAGAGCTACACCTATGCGAAATTTCATCTCGATCTGTTCAGTAATTTTGGCAGTAGTGTCGTTTTATGTTTTAAGTCTTTACTAGACACGCGGCGACGCTCATTGTTACAAGGCAATACTAAGTAACTAACAAACCAAGTTAGGGCCAGACTTCACCAAAGCGGAGAAGAGACGGGCGGAGAAGATAATGTGTTTTATACAACCAATATCGTTATTCACATATCTCGTCTCCGCTCGGGTTCAGTAGAGACCACCGGAGATGTATCATATTTGTATGCGAAGAAACAAAGAAAGATAGAAGCGGAGATGTGAGCTGTGCCTCGCAAGCTGTCGACGTGACGTCACGCAGCGGAGACGAGAAGAGAAGTGAGTGGCGTGTAGTGAGCGGCGCCGCTAATGCATTCATCTCAAGAAAGGTGCGTCGCTCGCCGCACGCTCAGTCGCTCTAGCCAGCACACATCTTCGCTTTAGCCAGCACACATCTCCGCTCTGGTCTAGCCAGTACGCATCTCCGCACAGCTTCGGTGGAGACACCTCAGCTGAAAAACGTCTCTTCTCGTCTACGATTCGGACATCACCGCACATCTCCGCTTTGGTGGTCTAACACCTTTACTTCCCAGAACCCACGGACAAGTCCGGGCTTGCGTCGAGTATAGAGAGGTGTTTATTTTATAAACATGATTCAGAATCACAAGTCACTTAGGTAATATTATTCAAGCCAAAAGCTTTCCGTTCTGAGAAATTCTGCGGTCGTTGTATTTCTCAAAGTTCTGAAAATAGCAACGCATTATTTTCAAGAAAAAGATTTTAAGAATAAGTTTATAAGCAAAGACTTTATTCTGCCTCTACTATTTGGTATCACAAGTATTTACTAATTAAAGAAAGCCTTCTGCGTTACCATGCATAACGTTATGCAAATGTTTAATTACCATTTTTCTAAACGCAAATTTACCTACTTAATAAGGGCACTATCACGTTAATGTAGAAAACGAAGAAATTTTTCAACAGAGCGTGGCGTTGGATTCAAAGGTTCTTGCGTTTTGCCAGAGCAATGTGGATTATCTACTTGATCCACTGTTCTAATAATTATATCTCTTTACCTAATCGCTTTTTATTGGTAAAGTTATCTGTACGAGAATATTAGTCTATATCTATCTCTATATCTGTACGGAGATATTAGGTAACAAAAATCATATTTCAGAAACTTTCGGCTTTATAATATCAGGATTATGAAGTTCATAAAGCAGGATAATTTTACATAATAATAATGTTACATAATAATGAACATATAATTATAATAATGAATTCATAATGATAATTTTACATAATAATCACGACTGTCGTTTTAATACTTTATTATTATTACTTATATTATTATTAATTTTTTGGTTGCATTAACTACTCTTCTTGCATAAATTTTTGGGTAATCGTGAAAAAAGGCCTCAATAGTGGGTTAACTTGACGCCAGTGTGTAGTCCCCCTATAAACCTCAGTTATTTTACATACCAGCTAGAAAAAAACCTTCAGACTGGGCACGCGAGCGCATTATCTGATGGAAACTCGAAGCTCTGTTTATGTAGAAGATTAATCGATAACGATGCGATAATTGCCGATAAATTGGCACGGTTTCGAAATTACCGAGTGTTATCTTTGAGGATATTTCTTATCAACATCCACCCTAACTCGGAAATTGTAAATATAATAATCAATGCTTCTAAGTTTGGGTCGTTAAAATCCGTTTAGAAAGTCTATCTGTTTTCCGAATAATGTTTTCAAAAATTTGTATGTATTTAGAATCTGAATAGTTTATGTTCAGCAGGGGTAGGTATTTTTTAATTCATTCGATTCGTATCCGAATCGAATCCGACGGATCTATACAACGCTATTTTAGTAGCGCCTCGGGTTGATGATCGAAATAAGGAGCTCCTCCTCATTGACATGGCCATTAGTCAACAGATTCGCTTCGTATTTTCGATCATCCACCCGAGGCGAAATCAAAATAGCGTATTTATAGATCAGTCAGTTCGATTCGGAAACGAATCGAATAAATTAAAATACCCCTCCAGAAGGTGAATCTACAAGGTCCGTATTCGCTACGGGGGTGCGCGACCCCAAACTGTTCTACCTTTTTTAATAATATTTTTGTACCCTTCTAATGCTACATCCCTCTTATCCCTGTTCCAGGAGGAAAACGTGGAAATGAAGGAACATTTCCACTTTTTCCTCCTCTCCCAACCGGCTGATTATGGTATAGCGCAGCACAGAAATGCCTTGGCCGTCGATGAGCACCAGCGAAGGGATGAGGGGAAAAAACTGTACGGTCAATATAACCAACGATCCCCAACCCAGCGTTGGGATTATGGCATTACTCCCTTATTAAGAGTCAATAAGTTCCTTGTTAGGGGAGGCCTAAGTCCAGCAGTGTGGGGAGGTCGAGCACTGGTATAGGCTGGTCTGGTTGTTGAATAGTTCTTTCATTACAAACTTGGACTAAAACTAGCAATGTTTCTCAGACTCTGAAAGCTCATTTATACAGAGTATAAAATGATCTTGTAGGTGGGTAACCTACAAGTTGCAGTTTGTAGAGTGAGAATGAAATATTCATACAGTCAAAAGATGGTCATGTGAGATATTCCACAAATGTTGGTGTTGCCGTCATCAAATATTTAGCAGAGTGACAACTTTACAGATTCGTGCAAAGACTGCTTACTAAAACATTTACGCAACCACCCTTTTAGGGCTCTCTTCAGATGAGACCGAATACTTTACTTTGTGTTTTGCATTTGGTGTAAAATTACTTCGAAATTACTAATTCAACTTTGTTTTACACTTCGACAAAATGTATTATTTGAACCAAAGGCGTATAATTTGTAAAACGAACACGAAGATACAAGAAAATCTCGCAAGAAACTCCGTAAAATAAGTTATTTTTTGGTAGTTTTACTGTCTTCGTTAGTTCATCTTTATTGCTTCAGTAAGTTATTATTAGGTACTTAAGGGAATTTACATTGAGCGGGAGATTCATATTATTTGCGGTTTTTAAATTTTTCGTTGTTTTAAAGTAATTTGACACAGACTTTTATCCATGATAAAACGAACTTCGTTTCAATGATATTTTTGAAGCATTTGGGAAGAGCCAAGATTTCTACAGAAAACCATCGTATTGGGCTGCAAAGTCGAATCCAATTTTTTTTAAATAGGCGTTGTAACTAGACATGTGCGCCGATGCTCATTTGACCGGCGGCGGCGTCTGGCGTCCAATTTGTCGGCGGCGGCGGCGTCATCGGCGTAATCGGCGTGGATGTGAAATTAAGTAAAAGACGCCTTAATCCTTATTAAACTTTTTATTCATTAATAATATGACAGACTTACCTATTTGACTTAAAACAATTATAAAATCAAAATTTCAATAACAAAAAATCCTCTATGGCAACAATCAAATCACATAGGTATTACAAACTCGCTCGCTTGGCGTGCTCGTTGCGGGAACACTCATGATAGCCCTAACGCAGTTGAAGAGCCAAGGATAACTATTCTTCTTTTCCTTCCAATAACGAGGAATGTTTCCGTCAAGCACATCTTTTGGGTTGCATCCACCAAAGTATTTCCAGCATTTGACCAGTAGGTACAGGATCATCACATCAGCCACGTTACTACTAGGATTTGTATACTTTTGGGACTTAGCCAAAAGAAAGTTTGATGAAGATGATGACGGTTGAGCGGTTGGAGCGGAAGAGACTGACTCGCTGTGCTCATTCACCGTTTCTTGTAAAATATCAGATTCCCTGACGTGTTCTCTGACAAATGCAGACATAAAAGCGACTCTCGTTTCCCCCCGTTTTCGTTTTCGTTTCGTTTTCCTCAAGGTATTTGTCAATAACTGACATTCCTTGGAAACGGCAATCGAGAAGAGCAGCCGTGACAATCAATTCATTAATGGGAAATCGGCGATTCAATTTCGCAAGCATGTTTCTCTTCATACGGCTCATTATAAGAACTTCGTCGTCCCCAGTTTGTATCAATGCTTGTTCTACTTCACACCTAAAAACGAGTGCAACATTGATTGTGACCGAGTTTGATGCACTCATAATATTGACGGCATCCCAATATAAGAAATTTGGAAAATAAAGTGATTTATTTAATGTAGAATATTGTTTGTTTGTAGACGCCGATGACGCCGATGAAAAATTCGGCGGCGTCGGCGTGGCTAAAATGATCGGCGGCGTGCGCCACGCCGATCGGCGCACACGTCTAGTTGTAACATGTTTTTTTGCCACAAATTACTTATCTGCCAATTTTATTCTTTGCTAGTTTGTCTGTTGATTGTGTGTTTAATTAAAACCGTTCAAAAAAAATCTTTTGCGCAACGTAAACCGAACGCTCTCAAACAAAAATCTACGAACTCCTCTCAGTCTCAATTCTGGTTAAAGCCTACTACCGTCAAACCAAATTAATAATGCGATTTTTTCTATTCCAACATAGATATTCCGTATAATTGGGGTGAATCATGTTCGCAGGCCTAGGTGAGTCATGTCGCAACACTCGCAGCAAACCGAGACGAAATCATAAAAGTGTGATCATACGAAGACGAACAATGATGTAACTCCATAAATGGGAACTTGTAGAGGGATAACAAAGTAAACATGTGTTTCGTAAATGTGTCGGCGCGGCACAGCCGGTAAAGTTTGGAACTATGAGTGATATTCACGGTAATATACCAAACCCGATGAATTTGGGTGAGCATACTCAGATATGAGTCAGCTGTTTAGTTCTAATTAAAACTAAACATCTTCCCTATTTTTTTTATTGCGTCACTGTACTCAAGACCAGACACATATATAGATGGATAATATCTTTATTGTACTATCAATGCTTATAAAATATCTTACAAACTACTAAATAAATCTAGTATGGTACAATCGGCGGCCTTATCGCTGAAAGCGCAACCTATGGATGGACAGGATCGGTTAGTGTAGAACTTGACGGTGGCGTATATGACACTACAAAAATACCTAAATATTTATTTTTTATTAATTAGAAATTGGAACACAAAGAGAATATAATTGGAATGACATACGATCGGAAACTTAAGAAAGCTAAAACTAATTTCGTAACTAATATCGCATTTTGTGGTAGGCCTGAACCCACTACTTCATCATCAACATCTGAATGTTTCAAGAATTCAAGAATACAAATCTTTACTTTGCAAATATATGCATGTGAATTGTGATATACGTCATTCACTCATTCATTTCATTATCATTAGTGATGATCATTGTAAATATTATATTGTGATATCATATGTCATCATTATCTATGGTGCTCATTAGGGGAGGCCTATGCCCTTTAGTGTGTCTAAAGAAATTCGCAAGGTTTGACTTGATAAAATGATTTTATTAATCACCATGTTTAAATAACTACAAAAAACACGAGCGCGGCGGCTTGGCAGGCGCGCGTTAACCCTTACGCCTACTGCTGCAGGACTATCTGGCCATAAGTAAGACTCTGTCTGTTCCCCAAAACAGGTTCCCAATTAATGCCGAGCTAGATGAACCTAGGCACTTCATTGTTGATGTCTACGAGGTATCCCGTTTTAAATTTACATCCAGTGTTACTAGTATAGTATTATTATATCTGGGGTTAAGTTACGTTCTGGTTATGACCATAAATATTTTACTATGCAAAGCGCAGAACCAGTTAGATCTAATAAATCGAGGGAGGTACTGATTGTTCATTGAAGCGTTAAGCTTATGCGTTCATGTAGAGAATTTATACCATGTGTATACCATTCCAATCATATTCTAAAAAGAGTCTGGAATAATTTTACCGTTGCATCTCAGCCGTAAGTTTTGTACCTATTTATAATACTAGAATAACTAGTATTTACTTATGGGCTGTGGATTTTGTGATAACAAATCTCTACGAATGTAACGTAAATAACTTTTTAGTTCAACAAGCTCTGGATTTCTTTTAGGTAATGCACTACATCTTAATTAAACACTGAGTGAAAAAATAACGAATGTACTTAGGGGCGAAAAGCACGGATCAGAGTCTGAAAAAATCATTGACCCATTGATTATGCCAAATCTGGGAATCCTCCTTTACTTCCTAACGCGATGACTTGTACTCCAAAAAGATACCTTTAATCTTACACAGTTTTAACCGACATAGGTCTACTATTAAACCGACCGCATCCAGCAGTGGGGGTAATTAAATTAACGCCACTTAGGGACCAATTGCGAGATTTCAGCTATAAATTTAGCCAGATGTTAAGCGGCGTAGGCAACGGGCTCGCGCGCGGGTGTCAATATTGTTTATTTATAGTACCGATGGTATTCAATGAAGTGAGGAATAATGTGTCCTTTATGAATGTCCTTCATGGATAAGGTCTTCGATGAATATGTTATTTAGAGACCGGTCTAAAATATCAATATGTATTTTTGGACCTTTACCCCGATTATTCATACACAAACCAGATTTGAGCATGTCTCAAGCTATTTTTTTACATTTTTAAGCCTCCACTTCACAGCCGCGATTTTGAAGCGTGTCTTGTGTCGCGCGATTTGTTGCGATATTTTGTACTAAGACGCATATGATCTTACACACTGCTGCAATTTCGCATGTGGCGCGCGGTATCTAGAAATCGCGCTTACAAAAACGCTGCGACAAGACGCTTCAAAATCGCGGGTGTGGGGTGGAGGCTTCAATGATAACTACGAGTTTGAGTACTCATTTGGGGTTAATAAACAGACCTGCACCCGTTTAATAGTCTATTATGTTTATGAGCTTACTTAGTAAACCTAAATAAATAAACGTTACCATTCAGGTCTGATGGTAAGGTACCTAAGAGAGGTCAGAGGAGCTCAGAAATTCCTTATCCGAAGAGAAATTCCTTTCTTTATGCCTCAATTTGTATCAGTTTGTCCCAGTAATTTTGTTATTACTGCAAGCAGACGTTTATGTCAATTCATGAGTGGTTATGTAGGTTTCCCAGGCACAGAAAGCCGGCGATGGATCCGAGAGCATCGTCCTACATGCACCATTAACTTTAGTTCCACCTCACGCACCAGCATTCAGCGTTAATTGACTATTGAGTTATGAGCTGATGGACAATTAGCATTCTATTACTGGGTATTCTGATGAAGTTGTAGATTTTTCGAGAGCTAGTCAAATATCCAGATTATTGTTTATGAATCTAGGCAGTGGTATAACACGCTCCTGTCACAGCAGAGGGATAGTGTCACTCAAAATGAGACGTATTTGTCGCTTTTTTTTGACTACACCTCGTTGGTTTCTTCTGTCATTCTAAGCCTTCTTCTTCTGTTTCTATGCTTCAGGGGACGATCTCGCAAACGTCATACATGAAAGGAGTAAAAGTCCCATAATGTGATAATTAGTCTACATTAGTTCACTAACACTTTTGACTTTTATTTTTACATTATCCTGTAGGATAGGAATGTATGGACGGAAGGAAAAAGAGAACCTGTGTCCAGCCATGGAATCCATTGGGCTGATAATGATAAGAATATAAAAGTGTAAAAAAGAACCAATAAAAAATAAAAGGGGTACCGCATAATCTCTCTTCGCGTTATTTATTTAATTTTGTGGCTTGCAAGATTTTAACTTCATATTACAATTTGAATTATTTTTTTAATATATTTGCAATTTGCATGTTTATATTGTAAGTCTGAAAAGGCCAAACTAGAGATATTTGAATATGTCATAAGATAAGACCAATGTAATGTTACCCCTAGTTTAGCAACAGTAAATTCATTTATCAATTTTATCATTCACTATCTTAAACTTGACACCTGAGAATAAATGGCGTAACTCTACCCACTCGCGGAAAAGTCGTGGAAAATAGCGACGGCTAATGAGCCGATCAGGCCTTAGAAGAGTATACGGGTTAAATACCCCAGTTATAGTAAGACAGACAATGATAAACTCTAACCAAACTACAGTTGTTTTAGAACTAACAATATTTACCCTAGTGAAACTCTTCACCTCAAGCGTCGGATGCAATGTAACACGCAAAGTTAAGACCAGCGTTTACAAGACACGTAACTTGCCTGAACCCATTCCGTTCCGCCCACCGATCTACATAAAAGGTGTTCGGTTGCACCCAGAAGTTGACGTCATACAATGCCATTATACCGATACTTGCGAAGTTTGGACAGTTTACAGCAAGAGTTCTCTCGAAACGATGTACCTTTAAGTTTAGAGCCAGCAGGTGACATAATGCAAAATTAATAAGACAAACAAGACTGTTGTGGTGGAGAATGTAATGTTCGTCAATTTCACGTAAGTCTGCGTCAATTAAACAACATTACCTAGGTAGCACTGATTCATTGGAAGACAGTGGCATAATTCGATCTCAGAAAGGGGAAATGATCAATCAAGTGTTTCTTCTATTGATATCTAGTTTGCGTTCCAAAAACTGCTCGCCTGCGTGACCTTACTCTCACCAAAACCCTTAGAGATTTTATATCTTAGATCCCAGTATACGTAATGTAGTAGGATCCAACAGCAGCATGTCGTGTTGGAGTTGGGAACTCAGCGGGCACGCTCGACCCTCGAACGTGTTGCATAAATTATGTCCACAAAATGTAGCCAGGACTTTTACTGCTTCTGTATCGTAACATTTGTCAAACTTTCGTATGGGTAAAGTTGCCCAAGGAACAAGTTTGTGTCAAGTTGTGTGTATCGACTTTTTAAGCACGAACATCCCACTTGGTTATGGCATTTAGCGCTATAATTAGACCCTTGCTAAAAGCTTTTGCGTATTTCAAGATAAAGCCTGGGAGGTTCTTTAGGTTTTCAAGTCTTTGTTGTCACACGAACTGCCGTGACCCACTAACGAACAAAAGCATATTACACAGAAAGGAATTCTGGTAGGAACAGATTGCCGGATTTGCGTGGGAGTTAAAGGATTAAATGATCTTCCCAGAGAGGAGCTACAATACTTGTTCACAGCTAGATTTATGACTACAACATTGGTTATCTTTGAGGTATTTTAGAGGAACGGGCTTGCGTCAGAGCTTATTTTATAACAGGCTGATAAATTTTGATACCTTTTGTTTCTCAAGAGTATTTTTAAATGGATCTTACCAAGCTGGTTCGTATAATGGCTAAGGACATCACCTGCCGGGAGCAGTTGCAAAAAGCACAGGTGCAATGGGTCTTGGAATTCCACCTGCCAAACACCTTATTCGCAATGACTTGTAGCGTTTTTGCCAATAATAGAAACGTATGGAATGGACGGGCTATACAATAATTATGAGTATTTATAAGCTTGTTTATGCACCTGTCGTATACCGGCTAGTTTTCAAGGTTGGGATTAAAATAATGTCGTTTGGTTACTGCGACCGCGCTTGGTTACTGGGATCGCTGTAAGATTAAATTTAAAATGATGTCGATTTCAGTCACGTTTCAAAACGGTCGAGTTGTTCTATTCCTAGACATCCTGTCTAGGAATTCTTCTTTGTGCCTAGTTACTGAACAAGAAACCTTTTAAGAAATATGTGTGTGAATATTTAGGTACCTACTCTTGAAGATGATATTAATAAATTATTTATTACTAAAGCAGCTAAGTCATTCATGTAATCGGCAATGCTGTTGTGAGATATGACGTTTAAATGAATAGGGAAAACCGATCTATTTCGTAGTGCGAACCATTGCGAAACTCTGCATAACTGCAGTACGGCGCACTGCACCCCTGGACGTAATGAAATGTTTCACGTTCCGTTTTAGGAAATGTTATAATGCCTCTTGTTTTCTCTTCTAGGGTAAATGGACAGACCAAAAACCGCCCTGTAAACTGCATTCTTTGGTAGGAATACTTTAAGTCAATGTTTTGTTTTGTATTTTTTATGCTAATGGACAGAAATCCGAATAGATCAAGAGTTTTTTTTTAAAGCTACGCTTGCTCTCATAACGGTGAAGTTTAGGGGGTAAGACCAAGTTGCTGATTCAGTTCATAGAAGAGTTCGGAATATCGGCATCTTCATACTACTTGACATAATCTAGAAATGAGTAACATCTCAATACTGACGTGGACAAAGTAGTAGGCGTATATTAGGTAGACATTGTTTATAGCGATTCCAATAAAACAGAGCGTAACGTGTGGCAGTTTGTTTACATAGACGGGATGATGTTTCTCCTCCGGAAAAATACTTCTCCTAACCGGAATTGGGTACCTACGATAAAATGACTACCATAGTAGGCATTGATGACCACCGTTTCAGCACTATAGGTTAGAGAATTAAAAAATAAAAACTTCCTGATAGGTACCTCCACGCTGGGTACCCTAGTCCCCGTACGACTATCGGTCATTGAATACAGACAGGCAGTCTACTGAAAGTACAGTTTTCATGTTATTTGTAAACAATTCACTGCGTAATTGATGGTTGCATTGCCCCTAAGCATGATTATTTTCTCACACTCGGACTTGAACTGTGATTGTTTTGATTGAATGATTGTCATGTCATATTAGAATGTAAAACGGATCTGTTGATAAAAGCTACGAAAATAGTCGGGGGAATACTCGTATCGCGCCTATCCCACAATTTACATATTTAAGAGTCATATACATGTATCCTATTCTAACTAATATAATATGCATATAGTAAAGTAGTGAGAGTTATGTGTAAGTTTGCTTTGGTACGTTTTGGGTGAAGATTTCCGATTTACAGTGGTAGGTAATTATACAATTTGTTTGTTAGTGATCTGCGTGGTGAATAATAGAGGGATTTCTGTTCAACAGCTGTATTTTTTTCTTGGAGCTACCCAGTCGAAAATGTATTTATTGTTGGCAAGAAATTATTAGGGAGTACAACTTGGTATATTTCACTGTTATGATTATGAGCGTCCAACATTATTTAGATTTGATTGATTTCACACTTCGTTTGACAAGATATCTCTTAAGTAGACTCTGAACGTTCGTCGAACTGCAAATTGCTGTTTGTTTGAATGTAACCATAACTAATACCTATTTACTTATGTAGATAGGTACCAACTTGATTAATTTCTTACGTTGCAAATTCCCAGAAGAGAAAGAAAATCTCTTAGAAAGTAGACAATTTAGTCTAGCTTAGAAAACAGTCGTTCATTCAAATCCTAGCATGACAAAGGCGTCTAAGAAGAATAGCAGGCTCTTGGAATATCCTAAAGAGTGTGTTACAAAAGGCGGACTGTTTCCAGCAAGTGTAACTTCCGAATGCCTCCGCGTTGTAAGGACCTAGGTAGGTACGTCCTACCCGTAACATTACGTAAGTACCGAGAATAGGACGTCAGGCTAGGAAATGGATAGGGGTAGGTCAAACTTTTTATATCGTTTTCAGGTGAGAACCTGATGGTAAGTGACGATGTATCAAGAAGGTCTAGAAGACACCTATTCACTATTCTCTTGAAGAGATATGTGAGATATGTTATAATTAGCCGAAAAACAACTTTAATACCTTGTAGAAACACTTTTATGTGTTGATTAATATCAACCGTTTAGGTTTTTACTTTTACCTACATTTTGATGCAAAGCAATGACACCTTGAGGAGTGGATGAGGCTGTCACTGCACCAGACAGAATGGCGTAATGGTAACAGTGGATGCTCACGGGCGGAGTAGATAGATAAAAACTTCTTAGAAATTAAGAAGATGCTGTTGTAGGATAAATGAAGAAAATCCCGGGTGATCCAAAATCGTTCGGTCCGAAGTGGAACTAACTCAAAGTTACTAAGCACGTCAAAGAGGTTTATGCTTCGCCCGTTTTGGATCCTCCTGACTACGCGTCCTTCCGGAAGTCGCACGTACAATCGTTCGACAGATATAAACCGGAATACCTTGTCTGTGCGTATTGTAAACGTAAACGCTTAACGAGCTATCGACAGATAGTTTGCTTATTTCCGGGCGTATACCAACTCACGTACTTTTCGGTAGTTAAGGTCATGATCGAAAAAAAAATTGGTTTACATTATTTTCTAGGGTTTAATAATTAAGCTAGCGTATATGTAGTTTTTCGCCTATTGTAAGCCATTTGCCAAGCCATTTGCCAAGCCATTTTTATGAACTCAATGCTAAAACCGACGTTGAATAAAGTGTTTTAGAATACTATACTTGTTTTGATTTTTTAGTAATAAATTCCTAAATATCAATAGACTCCCGACGTTGAATAAAATGTTTTAGAATACTATACTTGTTTTGATTTTTTAGTAATAAATTTCTTAAATATCTCTCTAACTAAAGCGAAGACTGATTTTTTTCTTCTTCTCCTGCGTCACGTTCTACCTTAGGTACTTTTTATTAAGTCTGTTTTGTAGGTAGGTACCTACTCAAGGTTGATTTTTGTGTGATGGTTGACGAATAGATGGACCTTGGAAACAGCCTTGATAAGTGGAAAATCATTCATGCTAAACGATTTCATTTGGCTGCCGATATAGGTCAATATATCGTAAAGGCGTACCTACCTATCACATTCACAGCATTCACATGACATATTATGTTTTCATTTGAAAATAAACCAGGGTAAGAAGATGGGCTTCATAGGACGCGACGGCGTGAGATATTAATTGTGTCGAAAGGAAACATGATAATGAGTTTATTTTGGTTATTGTATTGTTTCTAAATTAATGCCAACCAGTTTGGAGGACTTGATAGGAAGTCTACACATCACATTGACCTTTAAAAATATAGTAATTTTTACCCTGGTTAGCACAAATGTATACACATGTATACACATGGCGCTCATTAGGGGAGGCCTATGTCCAGCAGTGGACTAATCTAGGCTGATGATGATGATGATGATACACAAGTGACTCCAACCTTTAATACATGCGCAGAATCTAGTGAGATTGTTAAGCTCTATTAACCATGTGTCATTAATATCTCAATCTCAACAGGTGTAAAATAGCAGACCTTTGCAACCCTATTCAATGTCACATTATTAACACAGATTTACTCACCCTATGAGCAAGCGACCTATACTTAACAATGGATGCTATTGTCCTTTTAAGAAAGCCACTATTATAGGATTTGAAACTTAACACATAAAGTAGAAATATTTGGGTTTTTATAGGGGGTCATTTAAATGACAGAAAATCACACTAATATTATAAACGCGAAAGTTTGGATGGATGGATGTTTGTTACATTTTCACGCCAAAACTACTGAACGGATCGTGCTGTAATTTTGCGTACAAGTAATTTTAATCGTGAAATCAAACATAGGCTAGTTTTTATCCCATAAATCAGTTCCGATGGGATAGAAATCACCTTTCCAACAAGTGTTTCCATGGAAAGAAATTATGCGAAGCTGCTGGCATAAACTAGTGTTAAATATTTATTTCTTGATAATTAGCTGCATCCTTACTACCCGTTGTCCTATTACCCGTTTTCCCGTAGGAATGAAGTATTTTCCCAGGGTAAAAAGTAGCCTATGTTGATCAGGAATAATGTGGGCTTCTAATGGTAAAATAATTTTTTAAATCGGTCCAGTAGTTTCGGAGCCAATTCAATTATTCAATACAAACAAACAATCAAATATTTCCTCTTTATAATATTAGTACAGATAGACGAGCAGCCTGTGGCTGATGTGTCTATATCACACAGTGTTGAATTTAGTGGCATCACTTTTTTTTGTTTTTTTAGTTTATTTTATAGAATAATGAACTTGTAACCTCGATTTTATATAAAAAATTTATTACCACATAATTTCGATGGGGATATGGTTGCCCAAGCCTATTGTACAATGTTATCTGTTCCTATTTGTTTTTCCTCATTTGTATTTTTGTTGGTGTAAACAATATTAATAGGAACTTGAAAGAAAAATATGAGAACAAACACATTTTAGTGCCGGAGGATGCACATGCCTGTCTGCCTGTCTGTCACACTGCGGAGGCTGGGCATTGAATGTGTTAGGCCTCATCATCACAACGGCCAGACTGGATAAATCTTAAGTAATTTTCTTTAGTAATATTCCAAACAAACATTGCTTAGTATTGTTATTTTATCTTTGTGAGAAATATAATCTGAGTGACATCATGCAATCTTATCAACTGCTTATCACTTATCACAAGACAGTGCTTGCTGTCTAAAGGGTGATGTTGACATGGAGCAATGGCTGTATGAAATTTATGATGTTGTATGTCCAATTTCATACATTCCTTTTAGTTAGACAATCCCATCTTAAAGACTGGTGAATTTTATTATTACAATGAATGTTTATTTGTTTTATAATTTAATTACACACAAAACGCATAATACAAGAACATGCTAGCTCATGAAGAGATAAATTCCTTCATACCATAAATCAAGAAATGTACATGTAGAGTAGACATAAATGTCTATGTCTACCAGCCTCCCACTTTTGGGCGCTATAACATTCTATTACCTTAGCATGCTTAAAAAGATTCCAACACTGTCATAAATTTCATTAAATGTTATCAAAGCTTAAGTAAAACTTAAACTTACCCGCTGCAGCTCCAAGGAGTGATTGTAACATCTGAGCAGCTTATCAACAAGAGGCTTCACAGCCCGCCATGCTCGGTCCGTCGATATTCGAGACGGGTCCGCTATAGCTTCTCGTATCTCTTTCCCAGCGCCTTTGTAACATTGTATCTCCTCTAAAATCTGCTCAGAATCCAGCAGAACCCGCTGAACGTCCTCATAAACATTACGTTCGGTATCCGTGGGTGCAGCGTGTTCGAAGTCCAGGAAAATGTCGTAGCGAGGCGAAGAACAGCAGTTCGACTCGTCACGGGACAAGAGACTCAGCAGTTTCCCCATTCTTGTGCAATAACAATGAAAACAAAGCGAGATAAGTCCAATTTTACGAAATTAGTTACGAACACTGCATTGCCTGGCAAAATCAAGCGATAAATCACTTTTCTTTTAGTCGACACTATTTAGTAATTTCACAGAATTTTGTATGATAATAGGTATATTTACACAACTGACCGTTACTTATTTATTTGCAAATGATAGAAAATTATAATATTTGTCCCGATTTTCTACAGTCGACCTCCACCCAACAATAATGGTGAAGAACTGTCATTCTGTCTGTCTGACATCAGTGTTGCCAACCCATACCAAATTTTACCCCCCAGTATTTTTTCAAATCCCCCTAAAAACCCCTAAAATTAAAAAAAAAAAACATTCCACCGGGGGTGGGCAGCAGCACCCCCTTCAGTACAATTCTACCACCAAACTGCGATCCCCAACCCATATGCCCAGCGTGGGGATTATGGGCGTACTGCCCATGAGATACCATACCCATACCCATGAGATAAAAGCCAATAAGGCACTTATCAGGGGGAGGCCTGCGTCCAGCAGTGGGCCAATACAGGCTGTTGAGGTTGAGGTTGAGGAAAAAAATCTTAATATTGTACTTAAGTACCACTTTTTTGGATATGATTCACATCATAGCATCGATTTATGATTGCATGGATTTCGGCTCTTTTACTAAATTCACGAAAAAGGTGCACATCTGACCACAATTTATGTGGTAACCTTATTGAAACATTCTTATTAATGTGTCACATCACAACACAATAATAAAATACCACAGAATTTAAATAAATGCTTTGCATTTTAATTTATTACAATTGAGCTAGCTGCAGACTGTTGCAAACAATCTACAGGTAACTTAACTTTGACTAAGTAAATTACAACCACTACATACAAAAAATACTACAACCAAGTATTTTTTATTACCTCGTAAATACTCGTAAGTTGCGAGCTGTGTCCAAATGATAAATTAGTTGGCAGCCCCATTACTTTGAATTTCACGCTTACCTATGTTTTTTTCTCGATGGTTTCACGACATGACATTGACACTGACAAAAGCACTGACTCACACATAATGATCGTCCGGCGCTGCAGCATGTCAATGATCAATGTCAAATGCATGTCAAATGATCAACGACATCTATTTTCGGTACTGAACATGAATTTTAGTTTCCTTCTTCGTTCGTTTTGATTTGCATGGAAACCGTGGTTGGCACAGATTAAATATAACTCTTTCTATGGTGGTTGGTTTGTCAACTTTTTGTACCTAATGAAATGACACATAAGTATTGTAGATGGCGCTATATTATTATGGTTGTGCCACAGGTTGTGCGGTTGTGGATGTTTTACGGTTTTTCGTACCGTGTTGGCGGCAGATTCAATTTTTTGCAATGTAAGAATATGTATGAATTGAATAGTTATTTAGTAGGTACCTATTTTATTTTAATGTATTTGACGTTGTTAATGTCATTATCAATTAGTACCTAGGTACCTACTATTTTTAGGTATTCATTAAACTGCGATGTCTCTAACCGGTACCTTTAGTACCTACATAGGATTTGTTGACAAACGTTCGAAACCTCGCACTTGACGGATCTTGTTTTGTAATGCGTGGAATGCAAAAAAATACCAAAATTTTTTAGGCATTTTTTTTATTTACTTACAATAAATTATGTGTATAACATCGACACATTGCCATTACACGTAGTACATACGAATAATTTTAAATAATACAATATCATAGTTTAGTATTTACAAAATTCATTTCCGTGTACGCACCTACCGCTTTCCTACATCATTAGTAAGTATGGAGGTAAGTTTATTTTAAATATTGTTTTGGTTGGGAAGGTGATGCATAAATTCCGATTTGATATTTTTCTAATTTCGTAACCAGTTGAAAAAAAACTTTTATTAGGTAATACATCTCAATTTTAAGTTAGTTCTTGTAGTGTTGGGCCAGTTAGTTATTTAAACTAACTGGTCTCAACACTGCTCGGAAAGTGGCTTACTCCTTTTCCAAACATGTGACAGAAACTCTTAGACAGCAATGACGTAAGTACCTAGTTACCTACTGCGGGAGGAAAACCCTCTTCCATAGAATTCTATATTTCCTAACGCGCTGAGCGGGAGAGCAAACTAAATGGAAAGCTATAGTAACGTGTAATTTTTAAAATTTTGTAAAATTTCAGTCGGTTTCTATGGTTACTTTCATTAGAGGTCAAACAATAAAAAGTTTGAACTCCAAGTTCACCAAATGAAACCCGCCACTTTCGTTTTCGGAACCCTCGGCTGCGCTTCAGGCCTCTAATGACACCTTCATTATGAAGATGTCACTTTCTCGTCTTGATGTTAAAATAATATACGTATCTACCCTCCCTGAAGCTATTATGTGAGCAAATGGATTAACAACGAATTGGTGCTATTTTAGATGAAAAGGATATTTTGCAAGAGAATATGCAAGCTCTTGTATAGAACATAAATCTACAGATCAATAGACAAATGGACAGAGCAAGACAAACGCCAAAAATTAAATTCGCTACAATATGAAGACATTAAAAACTTATTCAAAATCGATCGTATTTTAAGATCAGTCTAACATTCGTTAAAAATTTATACAACGTTTCTAACATTCAATATTCATTAAGGCTATGGCCAAATAATCAGGCCTTTTTTAACCAGGAACTTAAAAGTACTCATAAGTAGGTACAACTATGATGTTTAATAATAAACAGCACTCTTCAATACAATACATTTCATTCCAATTGTGCAGTGATCATTCTGTACGAAATATGAATACTCAGGTAGGTATACCTAGGCCTTTTCTGTTCCAGGCCTTACATAAATAGAGTCGTAGGGTTGATAGATGGAGACACAACAACAAACGATACAAATAACATCTATCGACACTTATCTACGATTGCTACTAGTCTTAGTGTAATTTGGTGTAAAGATCCGTCTTATTTATACTTAGTAAGTCGTTTGATAGAGTTAGGTAGGTACTTAACTTACCAACTAATGAGATTGAAACGATTATGTAGGTAATTAGTAGATATAACTCTATCAGATTATCAAGTCTTTCAGAAAAACAATCTTAAATCTTACCATTGATTTGATATTTTAAATGCACCGGTAAGTATCTTTTCTATTTTCAATGCATATTTCTGAAAAATATTTCGCTTTCGGTAACAGTTGTCAATGTAGAATATCTTTCAATAAAAATGCATACAAATGCTGATCGTTACGGTTGTCTATCGAAAGTATTTCAGTGCGGAGACGAGTAAAAATTTCTCGATAAATAAGTCTGAGTCTAGCGCGGCGATGTGCGCCGCTCGGCCGACGAGCGCGCTGGCCGTATGCGGTAGAGCATGCTGTACGTCGTAACGAACCACGGAGACCGTGGAGGCTCGCGCTGCAAGCGGGGATACCATGTTGTGTACCTAGAATTAGAAACAATACAAACATTAGGTAGTGTACTGATGCAGGTAGGTACCTACTGAGGTAATCCCGTTTTTTTGCTATGTGGAGCAAACTGGTAACATTGACTATCTTTAATTAAATTTAAATATTAATATTCAAACATACATATTAAAAGTTATAATGTAGAAATTCTAATTTCAAGAAGTCTATTTTCGCAACCGTTCACACGATACCACAGGATCCCCTGTGGTAGATACTCTTTCATTAGTCTGCAGCGCCGATCACCTTATTACAGGTTGCGAAAAAAGAATTATTTTCTCACAACCGTTCACCAAAAGGTTAACTCACCATCTCCCTATACGCCTGCCCCAGGAGCGATGTATCCTTAGCCGCCGCCTTGCACAGCTCCAGCCTAGCCGAGTGTAACGGAACGTATCTGTCCTGTCCCGATCCGCAGAGGAGAATATGTTTGAACTGGTGCAGTTGGCTCCTCTCGCTGAGACGGTAGAGGAAGGAGCGGCGAGGGTCTGACGCGTCACGGAGGGAAAGTTGAAGGAGCGAGCCGGATTTTTTCCATTTTTGCATGAACCACATCCCTGGAAGAATTCGCAAAACTTATACGTCACTGCCTTTTCTTTTTACAGTCGGCGTTGACAAAACAGGATTAAGGTTTCTGTGTGTGGAGGCTTTATCCGCTTGACTTGTACCTTCTGCTGCAGGGCTATTCAGACTGTCTGCTACCGAGTTATCTACACGGAATCTGACACAGATTCGCGCGAAATTCAAATATTTAATCGGTTTTTAATATTTTATGCGTTCTGCAAGGAATTAAACTACCAGAAAAGTAGTTCTCCACAAAATCGTAGACCATTTTCTATGAACCCATGTTATAGTAAAGTTTTTGGTAATAAAACTCTTATACCTAGTTATTAATAGCTCCAAAAGTTGCACTAAATCCAACTAAATTGAAATAATTTGTTAAAACATGGGCTCAAAGCATGCTCAAAGAAAATATTTTATGAGTTATGAAAACTACTTTTCTGGTGGTATATTTTCTGCTATCTGCAAGGAATTCCTTGCTGAACGCAGAATATATTAAAAACCGCTAAAATCTTTGAATTTCGCGCTAACCTGTGTCAGATTTCGTGTCGTGACTTGGTAGTGGAAAGTCTGAATAGCCCTACTAGAGTAAGCCTCCCCCAAGTTTAATTGTTATTTGAAAATACTACTAAGTATAAGTAGGTATATCTACTTGTTACAGACATTCTAGACCCTTCTGTAGGTAGGTAGCCACGGTCTTTCTGACGTCATCTCTCACGGGCTCATAAAAAATGTACGAGTTCACTAGAGTTATACAGCGTGCCAAGATGGGGTACACTAAGAGACAGAAACGTTTCTTACTTCCCATGGAAGTGATGATTACGATAACTTATACCTACTATTTGCCTTAGTCCTGCGCCAATCTAGAACCACGTGCAACAACAATAGTGCATTTTACACCAAGGCGAGAAAGTGATCAATTCCTACCGAGTGTGTCGTTTTGGGCCCGAGGCGTAGCCGAGGGCCTTAAAACACACGAGTTAGGAATCGCACTTTTTACAGTCGGCGTTGACAAAACAGGATTAAGGTTTCTGTGTGTGGAGGCTTTATCCGCTTGACTTGTACCACACTCGGACTTGTACAACACTGTGACACACTCGGTAGGAATTGATCACTTTCTCGCCTTGGTGTAAAATGCACTATTATATCATTCCCCTCTAAAAAGCTAATTTTATTTACTGAGAAGTTTTAATCACTATTTTTGTGTTCGAATTTAGAACACACCAATATTAAGTTCGACCTCCATCTCAATGGTATACAACCTCCTTGAGCAAAAAATACTCGATACAAACTCCTTATGCCAAGAATACTCGGCATACAAACTCCTTGTGCTGTGCAAATAACCCTTCGAGATTTTATTTGTTATTTTTCGTGTAGTCATGATGCAACTCTTGAATAAAAGACGGGTTGCACTCCGGGAGTGCCGGCAGAAGTTAAAACTTGATTATTAACGTTGAGCATGTTTGATATTTTGGAATGATTAGGGAATAATTTTGCACCAATTGCTTTATCAGTATAAAAGTACTATCATTTATGTGGTAGAATACAATATTCATTTATTGCGCTATCGTACACAAACATGACAATTTATATTACATTAAAAATTTAACACTTTAAAACTATTACAATTATTTTACATTAAAAAGTTTATCTCTCCGAAAAATCAACTTTCAACCATAATTCATAATTTCAACGACTTTAAAAAATCATCATGTCGAATACAATACAATACAATTTGATCACTACACAGACGGTCGAGCCATCAGCTGTCACCATCCATGGATGCGCGTGGCACGCTGTAACATACACGAACATTCGCGCAAGCGCCCTGCGCTGCCTAAACGAAACAGTAGGCCCAGGCATACATTTTCGCCGCGCCGCGCGCCGTAGAGAGGGGATAGCTGTCTACTCTCCGCTTTTTCGATCAGGTCACGTGTCCTGACGCGAGTTTAAGATTTTATACCCATTACAGAAAAAGTGCTCAACGCCGCTAAAGAAGTTTTCACTTCAAAAACTTTAAACGAGGCCCATGAATCACTCGTGTCGTTCACATGATTCTAACACTTGAATCTAGGGATTCAAGTGTTAGGATCCTGCGAGCGACGTAGGGTAGGCACTGCGGTCTTGCGTGATTCAGACGTTAGAATCCTTCACTTGCTCGTGATTCATCTATTGTCCTCGCTTATAATCCGTCTTTTATTCACTAATTGCATAATATACTAGGTATTCTTATCTTTCACAATATTGATAAACAGCAACCTACCAGCATTAACAAGTCCACTGGAGTTATACAGCGTGCCAAGATGGGGTCCACTGAGAGACAAAAACGTGTGCAACTTCCCCAAGAACGGCTTCATTTGCGGCCGCGCCAGGGCCGACCTGATGATGATGGTGCCGAGAGAGTGGCCCACGAAGCTGATGCGGGCGGGCTCGCTCGAACTCTGGATGTGGGTTACGATCTCTTGTACTAGTCTGGAAGGAGAGAAAAAGTTGGTAGACATTATGATCTCTTTTGCAAACAAGAACAAAATTAAAAATTTCCAAAACCTCCGACAAATTTTCGTGAAGCATGGTTATGAACACACGGGAATAAACGGATCTATGACACAAAAAAAAAACAAACGAAAATCGGTTCATCCGTTTGGGAGCTATGATACCACAGACCGATACATAGATACACAGATACACAGACACGTTAAACTTATAACAGTTAAAACACCCTTCTCTTTTTGTGTTGAGGGTTAAAAATAATACGTCAAGTAAAGTAAAAACCGGAGTGCGAGTCGGATTCGCGCACCAAGGGTTCCGTATAATTGTAAGACCTTGCTTCTTGGCAAATTTTATGATTGTAGGTCAACAGGAAGTACCCTATAGGTTTTTGGTCCATAAAAGGGGGTTGACAGACGAACAGACAGACAGACGGACGACAAAGTGCTCCTATGAGGGTTCCTTTTTTCTTTTTGAGGTATGGAAACCTAAAAACACATTTTAAAAAAATACACACTAGCTGTTACGAAAGTCGCCGCTTCTGGCAGTCGGTCATACAAATTCAAGCGCGGTTTGGCAAGCGATATTTCGATTAAAATTTCCCGAAAAACACTTTTTTACCTGTTTTTGTATTTAATGGCCTAGTTGGTCGTTTATCTACTTTTACCGGAGGTATAATAGACCTGATTTGACTTCTTGTGTAGTTAAAATTCTCGTCAAAAATCACTGATAATAAAAGTAGCGAAAAGCAAGCATATTACATTGTAACGGCAACTGAAATTTGTATCGCTGTAATTGGCTTTATTAGATCCCACGAAATGTACACTTAAATTTT
The DNA here is from genome assembly GCA_949316285.1 of Eupithecia subumbrata. Taxonomy (NCBI): domain Eukaryota; kingdom Metazoa; phylum Arthropoda; class Insecta; order Lepidoptera; family Geometridae; genus Eupithecia; species Eupithecia subumbrata. The sequence continues at coordinate 23,128,543 of OX438646.1, read as the reverse complement.
AATTGACCGGGATCGCGGGATTTTTCGTAAAAAAAAGTGCATTCCATAATAGCCAACATCTCAACTTTAGGTATATATGCATCCAAATATCCGATCTCTACTTATACTCTCTACTTAATAGTAACTAGGTACATAAATTGTCGCGTTCTCAAAAACCGTTTCCGTTTTGGTATTTTGCAAATCCATAATAGATATCCCTGTAGAGTTGGTAGAGTTTCACAGGGGAAGATGATGATTTTAACAGATTGAACCTACTTGCACGTACTTTTTATTTATTTTCAGGTGTTCGACTCTCATCTATACGGTACCTATAATCATTACATGACTATATCACCTGTCCGTCATAATATCGAAGTCGGAGAAGGTATCCCCCTGGTTCCTCTCCGACATGAGGAACTCCAGCCGTGCGCCCGGCAGGCCCAGCTCCAGATACGTCTTCACGAGGCGGAGGTCTGCCGCGTTGCCGTCCAAGCCGTGCACGCAGATTATTAGGTGCATTCCTGGAATGACAAGGGAAGACGTGGAAAAATAAATACGGGTGACAAGTTATTGCAAAGGGAGGCGAGAACTTTCCGTTTGATTTCTTGGCAGTAGCTTGATTGTGTCCTTTCAGAAGTTCTATAAATAAAGTCAATAATAATGTAGAAGTAGTCAAAATAACAAAAATAAAATTAAAAATTTCAAACCCCCCGACAGATTTTCATGAAACATGGCTAAGAACACTCGGAATAAAATTATCTATGACACAAAAAAAAAAACGAAAATCGGTTCATCCGTTTGGGAGCTACGATACCACAGACAGATACACAGATACGGTAAACTTATAACATCCCTCTCTTTTTGCTTATTATTATTATTATTTATTTATTATTTTTGCGTCGGGGTTTAAAGATAATGACTGATGGATGAATGAAAGTATCATCCAGCAGAAAGCACCAAGGTATCCAAAACTAAATTAAGATTCTTCTGATGATCCGTCAAACTGGGCGCAAACAAGTTATATAGTTTATGTAAGACTAGCTGCGAAATTGAAATTACAGAAATTTACTGCACATCAGGGTTTGCTTTGTAAAAAATAATACGTAATTCACGATTTACTTTATAGTTTATTGTTACCATGTTTTGAGTAAATCAAACCAAGGAATAATATAATTTTCCATAGAAACTTTATCACCCTTTTTAAGCCCCTCAAAGGTTAATTTTTCAAAATCAGATTAACTTTTATGTTATTCTATAAAGTAAACAGTTTACATACAAAATTTCATCTAAATCGGATCGGTAGTTACGGAGGTACGTGTTAACAAACATTCACATAAATTTTCGCATTTATAATATTAGTATGATTCATTATTATAGTAAAAATTCATTTTATTATACAGTACTACTAGGTATTTTTTTCAGCCTATGAGCGGATTCAATTTTGACTTCAAAATATCTCCTTACCTTCAGGATTGAACATGCGATATTCATCACTAATGTGGAAGTAAGGGAGAGGGTTCTCCACAGGTGGGAAGTCAGAGTAGATAGCTCCAGGGTACTTCACGCTCTGGCGGAACTCCTCGCGACACTTCACGAAGAGACGCTCTGACTCTGCGAGCCCGAAGATGCTTACGAGGTTGCTTTCGCGTTCTGAAAGAAGGGAATGTACGTGTTTGTATACTTTTGTTAATTTTTCATGGAACACCACCAGATATTCTTTATCGATAGTCTAACCAGTTTGGCGCAACTGTCTTTTGTTTTTCGTTTATTGAGCTGACAGCTGTGTGACGTCATCAGCGTAGACACTTCCATGAAAAAATAAAAGACAATCGCACCAGTTTTAAAGAACCGAGCCATAATTATAACTTTGATAGTTAATTACGAGGAGAAAAGTCATATTAATGCAACGTCCCTTGCTACGTCGTAGCTAATGTGTAGCAAGCTACGACGTAGGCACTCGTAGCAAGCTATGGTGTAGGTACTTGTACTCGTAGCAAGCAACGTGAAATATAGTCGGACATCATAGTAACTGGACCAATGGACGAACAATTAATATTTACAAAAGATTTGAGATAACCAGAAAAGTGCGATGCAATGGGATGGTGGCTTGAAATTTTTTTAGAACAACGGCACCAGGTTACTAACACAGTATAACTAAAGCACTACGTACCCAAGGTGATAAAATATTCAATGCCGTGCATATAGGTCGATACCCATCTTCTACAAAAGCTTTTTATTTACCTTTCCCATTGCAATTTTCATTCCTATTGGCGAGTTCTCCCGTGCTCTGGCTTTTATTGAGCGTGTTGGTAGCAGTGTTTGAGCCAGAGCTGGACAGACGGGGCCGCTGCTTGCGGCGTTCCATGATCCCTAAGCCAAGCAATGACAGTGTTAGTTGCGAAGCATTGATACCTGCTAGAGGTGGACACAGACTGAATGCACAAATGAATTTGTGCATGCGCCCTGTTTTAATGCGTGATTAACTTTTTTATCGTAAGACGAACATAAAGCATACTAAGTAATTGTTAGTGAGTCGTATTTACCTTCACAGACGTGATACAGCGGGTTGTCAAGTTGCAGAGTCGAAAGCGGCTGCTTCCTCGGTGTTTTTGATGGCGTTGACGCCTTGCTGCTGCTCTGTCTGCTCAACTTCGGAGATTTCGATGGCGGATCCTGATATAAGTCAAAATTATTTGTAATGATTAGGTATAAGATTTTGGGGTAAATTAAAACTTTTAATTTTTACAACCTCCACCTCAACAGCCAATATTGGTCCACTGCTGGACGCAGGCCTCCTACGGATACGGCTTTTATCTCACGGGGGGTTATGTCCATAATTCCCGCGCTGGGCATGCGGGTTGGGGATCGCAGTTCGGTGGTGGAAGTTCTGCAGGAGGCGCTGCTGCTCGCCCCCGCAGGATATCCCTTAGTCACCTCTTACGACACCCGCGGAAAGAGTTGGGGTGGTGCAAATTCTAACCCAGCACCACACCACACAGTTAATTTTGACAGTATCCAGACAGTATAGTATAGTTGTAATTTGAAATGCCTAGGTGCCTTTATGCCTTACCTTGAACTGGTCCGGAGGTGGAGGTGCATCTCTAAACTGCTGTGGCGGCGGTAAATGCTCATAATCATTGTCTCCTATGAAATGAGCCAAGTCTACTTCAGATCTAGCCTTGCTCTGACGCTTCCCCCCTGGTCCAAGTCCAGAAACATGACTCTTGCAAGGTCTCCCGCTGCTGTCCACCGCCAGGTTCAATATCTCAGCTGCGATCAACTTCTCAGTGTATTGAATTCGGTCTTTCAATTTGCTCTTAACCATGGAACCGCTTTTAGTAGCAGGCTGAGGTTGAGGTTTTGGAGCGATTTCTTTTCGAATGTAAGGATGTAAGTTATCACTAATCGTCTGGGATTTCTTAACAGTCCCTTCGCTCGATTTAGAGCTTGTACTGTAAGTTTTACCCTGAACTGCGCTGAACGAATTATGTCTTTGATTTACTTTCGGGTGATTATTTGTATCAGACATTTGCTGGAAGCAGCTGGCAGTGCAAGTATCAGAATTGCAGCCAGCATCCACGCCGTTGCTGTGCATCAACTTGTTATATTCACACTGACTGTCTGTGCAAATCGAGTCGCTGCATATCGTACACTCTTCGCACACTTCCTTATCACAGCATTCTATTTTCTCATTAGAGTTATTCTGAGCTACTTTCACGGCTAATTTTAGAAGCCGCTCTCTCAGCTGCTCGCCGTTTAGTACGGTTCTTTTGAAATCGCTTATGGTCTCACCTTCGGGTTTTCGTATTTCTCTAGGGATTTCGTAATCTTGGTTTTTGTTTTTATTTGAGAGTTTTGACATCGCAGAACTCGTAGGAGTAAAATTGTGGTTTAATTGACTGCTGGCGTTGTCCGGGGAGGACGGGCCCGAGCTGCGGCCGCTCGACACCCAACCACTCTGCTCGCTCAAGCTCGACGTCGAACTACTTCTGTTGCTTTTAGCATCTTTATTTGAGAAATTCTCGGGTGGCAGTATTTTAAAATCTTTGTCAGCTATATCGAGTGGCGGTGACTCGAAAGCTGGCGGTGGTGCCAAGTTTGGCAATGACTCGGAACCGAAAGTATTATTTAGGTTAGGTTCATCTAAAACGGATGCGGCGCTTCGACAATGTCGTAATTCAGGACCGTGGTCGAGGCTATATGGGACGCTGGTTGAGGACTCCAGCCGTCTCAATTCAAAAGGAATGCTCTCATTACTTGATGATGACGCAGCTTCGGACATCAGTTGTGTCATCTTCTCCGAAGGTTTATGTTTGGAACGTTTTTCAGGTTTTCCACTGGATCGTCCACTTTTTGGTGTCGCAATGCCAGATTTTGGCGTAGCTAAACCTGATTTGGGAGTTACTAATCCCGATCTCGGAGTAATTCCTCCAGATTTCGGGGTTGCTTTGCCGGACCTTGTCACGCTTCTATCGGATTTCGGAGTACTACGATCAGACTTTGAAGTATGTCGGTCAGATTTACTATCTCTCGACCTTATTGAGTGATGACTGCTCAGTGAATCACGACTAGAATTTATTTTAGTGTTTTCTTTCGCACAACTACTTAATTTAGATTCCTTTGATCGACTCTTTTTGTGTCTCACGGAAGGCATCGTGGAATGTGGGGTAGACGGAGGGGTTTTAGAGTAAGTTGACTTTGATGTGCCATCACTACTTCTATCTAGAGTCATAACAAATCCACTGTCATCACTGCTCTTGCTAGATTTCTTTTGGTGGTAGTTTTGTATCAGACTTCCTGTATTAAAATCGTAGCTCCAGTCTCCTTTTTGTAGATAATAGTTTAGTTCATGTCTTAGCTGGTTCCTCGTCGCTTCTATATCGCCGATGTGTTGATTCTCCACATTATGTTGGAATACATGCGTCGAGTTAGATCGATGAACGTGTTTATTAGAAACTAAGTTATTTTGATCAGTCGCTTGAGATTTTCCACTAACCGGTGGGTAAGAATTACGCGGAGGCAACATGGGACGGGGTAAATTTACACTGTAGCCTCTCTGAAACTCTAACGGATTACGAATTACATTATTCACTTGCATATTACCCTGATTACCGAATGTGTAGCCATACACCTGGTTAGGATTAGACTTCATCACTCCGTCATACTTATATCCTACGTTATGAAACACTTCATTGTTCATCGCATGTGGGTTCACGAGGCTGCACGGGTTTTTATATTTCTCTCTAAATTCACTAATATTTCTTCTGTAGTCTTCTCCTTTATTCCCACAACGAGTAGTCGTGCTCGTAGGGTAGGCAGTTGTGGTAACGCTTCTGGGCAGGGTGGTGGGTTTCATTTGATGTGGGGGTGGTACGAATGGCTTTGGAGGGTAGTTGACGGAGGCATTGGATCCGTTGCGAACAGGCTTCGTGAGAGTAGTTGGATTGCTCTGTGGGGTCATCTGAGATACTCGCAGCTGATCCAATGACTTGCTGTGCCTAGCAGGCAGCGTGCTGACTCCGCTGGTGATTTCATGCTTCTGACGTAAAACTTCATTTGGATCCGACTTTTCTTTGCCAACACGAGATATGTTTGTGTTGCTTTTAGAAGCGTTAATGTCCAGCAACGTGGAGGCGGAGTATCTCGACATTTGTTGTCCCTGCTGGATGGGGCACGAGGCGAAGGCATTGTTAGCCGGAAGTTGGATTTCGCTGATTTGGTTGTTCTGTACAATGTATCTATTTCTGCTCGTCAGTTCAAGCTGCTTGTTATGGGGCTTCGACAACTCTACAACGTTTTGCTTTACCAGTGACCTTTTTGGGGATCCACGGGCAGATTTCTGGGGTGCTAGCGTTAGCGTGGCTTGGACGATGTTGGAACTGGATTTGCTTGGGGTGTTGAATTGTGGTTCGAGTACGTCTAAGATTGTTCTGGGGAGAGTGAGAGTGACGCGCGAGGCTTCGGAAGAAGGTCTCCTGGAGTCCATGAGGGAGCTGATACTACAGGCGCAGTCATCGATGGGCTCCGTGCACAAAAATGGATCTGTAAGAAAAACAGGTCCATGTTTAGAATCAGAAAGCCTTCCCGTCTCAAAAGTTTTAATTGTGACTAGAATCCTTACCACTTCCAGATTTGCTACCGCCGGAGTTCAGAAAAGAGCGACGTCGCGCAAACTCAGCAGTGTCCTGATATCTGTGAAGGAAGAAAACATTAGCAAGCAGTCACTTTTAAACAATAATAGCCACTAAAATAATCATATCTTTTCTTCATTGTCAATCTGTCCTTTGATCTATCTAATTGAGACCTGGCCTCACCTATCTTCAAAGATGATGGGCATGATATGCGGATCTCCATCCAGGGCAATGCAGTGGACCGGCAACGGCGGCAGCAGCGCTAGGTACCGGGACCGCCGCGCCACCTCGCCCACGCTCTGGTACGACTGGTAGTTGCTGTCGTAGCAGCCGGCCAGCGAGTGCCGAGGGTTGTCCAGCACGAAGAAACATTCCGCGAAGCGTTTGATGCTGGAAGGTTGGTACAAAAGATATACATAAATTTGAAGTAAGAGGCTTGAAAGTGCACTTTCGGTTGTTTAAGGCAGATTTCAAAGGTCACGGCGGGTCAATATTACATTGAATACTATCATAAATCTCTCCCTTCCCTGAAGCACAAAAAACAGAGGCTGACATTGAGCTCCAAACCGGTACAAACATGGACAGAACAAATTGAAGCTAGATAAGTTATATAAACATTGGAAGGTTCCCGGATCTGCTCATGGAGTGTTCTGCCAGTGCATGGTTAGGATCTGTTTTGATACCGCATAATGCCTGGCCGTCAGCGAGTGATGCACGTTCGGCCGGGCCGTCGTGTGGTGAAGGAAAGAACACCAACCTTTAGGTCTTGGAGAGTTCTACCAGTGCATGGTTAGGAGCTGTTTAGTTACCGCATGATGCCTGGCCGTCAGCAAGTGAAGCACGTGCGGCCGGGCCGTCGTGTGGTAAAGGAAAGAACACCAACCTGTAGGTCTTGGAGAGTTCTACCAGTGCATGGTTAGGATCTGTTTTGATACCGCATAATGCCTGGCCGTCAGCGAGTGATGCACGTGCGGCCGGGCCGTCGTGTGGTGAAGGAAAGAACACCAACCTCTAGGTCTTGGAGAGTTCTACCAGTGCATGGTTAGGATCTGTTTAGTTACCGCAGAGCATGATGTCTAGCCGCCAGCGCGTGATGCACGTGCGGTCGGTCCGCCGTGTGGTGCAGGAAAGCCCGCCACCGCAGCGTCACCTCCGCACACAGCCGCGCGATGTCATGCGCTGCGCTCATCGCCCACTCTTCCTCCTCGCAGGTGCTCTTCTGGAAGTTCTAAAACATGAAAAAAGCGAAAATTTGCTAAGATTATGGTAAAATGATATTTACTTAACTAGCCTACATTTATTTCGAGCAAAACCTCAACGATTTGTGCCGATTTTAGAAGCTCAGAAGCTCAGAAAATGCTTAGTTCTTTTTGGACATTTACCGGTCTTTCTGGCGTAATTTTCAGACTAGTCTGGCAGACATTAGGAATCTGTAAGTGGTGTACTTACCTACAGGAAGGTGTAAGGCGGTGTAGAAGGTAGGTAATGTATAAGGGGAATGGGGTCCTACCTTCCCAAAATCGCTCAGATCCTTGATCCTCTGCGCGACCTCTCCGACCACCGAGTTGGAGGTGGACTCTTCAGGAGTCAGCATCACGCCCGTGGAGCCGCACACAGTGAGCGCGCTCTGCAGGCCCTCCAGGGAACCCAACAGAATGCCGCATACTTCCGCGTGGACTTGCCTGGAATAAAAAGTTAGTTGTCATCGTGCTCTTTTTTTATTCGAGGCTCAGTAACACGGGTTGCTCAGTCATCTCAGCAATCCGTGTTTCTGAGCCTCGAATGAGAAAGAGTACGATGAAAATGAAAGAAGAAAGAAAATGCATTTTTTAGTAGAAAACTACTCAAGTATGATCGCGCTTCTCAACATAAAACGGCATGGAGGAAAACTCAAAAAGATAATATAGGTGCAACGGATAGCTATCGCTCCCTACACTTAGCCCGACTTAGCCACACGCACGGAGTTGGTAGTTAAATAATAAATAAGGAATGCCTTGAACTGCCAGTACTGTGCAACTGCTTGGTCTATTTGAAAATGGTTGCCATGCCAACATATAAAACAGTTGAAGGTATATATTTAAAAAACAAAAGAATTAGGCACTGTCTGTTGACTGTTCCTGACTTATTTATTTGCACTTCGTTAGTAGTATCGATCGGCGCTGCTTACCAGTTCTATGAATAAAAGATAAAGAAATAGTCAATAAACAGCAAAGTGAGGTGCTATACCGAGCATGAGCGATTTTGCTTGAATTCCCTCCAGAACACTTCCCGGCGGATCCAAAGAGCACGTTCTCGAAACTTCCAGTAGTGTTGAAGTTCCCTGCGCTCTTCATCAGCTTTCCCCATTGCTTGCTTGACCTTGGGGTGCTGAAAAAAGTCGTTTAACTTTAGAAAATTCAACACATTACGAAACGGACACAAAATCCGTGTTAGATAATCGGTAGGTAAAACGTCAACTAACGAAAATCAGCGTTATTTTTTTACAATGCGATACCACAAAACCATCACAAAAACCCTTGTGAAAAGGATATTTTTTTTGGAATTGTAGTAAGTACCAAAACAAAATAGTTCTGTCTATAAATTTTACTCTCCACTGGGCGTCTTGTGCTAAACTGGGCATTCAGACCACAACAAAACACAATCACACAAAAAGCTACTCACCAACTTTGCACATAATTCATGATACTTTTCCTTTAGCAGCATGGAAAAATAGCCTCTTTAATCACGTGGATTGAAAAACAAACATTTTATTATCATCATAATCCATTGGGATTGAGAATACCAGGCTTGAATAGAAAAAAGGCGAATATAGGACAGTGTACCTGTCATATCGGGCTTTCTAAAAATTACAAGTTTTTTTGCAGAGCTTTCATTACAGTTGACTCAGCTCGCAATCTCCGGTATTGCCGTTGGTATTGCATTCTTTTATTTGCACATCTCAATTTGTGTTTGCGTTTCTTCTTTTTGCCTTTTGGTGCGCCTTTTTGTGCGATTACGGGGGGGACTTATTTTCGAGCATGTAATTTCACACATAAATAATGTGTCCGCCTACGACGAACGATTTTTCGGGTTTGATTCCCGCCTCGAGAGATATTTGTTCCGGGTATTCTGGGTGTTTCTATGAATAAAAATATATAGGTACCGATCTATATCGAATGTATTAAATATTTCAGTACCCATAACACAAGCTCTGCTTACTTTGGGGCTAGGTGTTGATGTGTGAATTGTCCAGTATTATTAATAATGTACAATTTTCGTAAAACTTACTTGATATAAGGCTGGTGTAGAGCAACAAGACTCGCGTGTATGGTGATGGAAACAGAAGAGAGATGGAAGTAGTCGAAGAGAACAGGCAGGTGGTAATGCAAGCCCTGGGCGGGCTGGAAGTGGAGCTTCAGAACGCGGCAGGAGACTGGAGTCAGGGTGCTGGACTGCGCTCCCTCGCTGCACCAGAGCTCCACGCCTAGACTCCATTCTGCTCGTTCTAGCGACTCTTTCAAGTTTCGGCTGTCCACTGTAGACAAATATGTTATATAATTTGATTAGTTTGAAAAAATCCGACTTCAAATTCCCTAATGTTTACACTTTAAAATTGTTTAAATTTTTAATATAATTATTGTTTATTGCATAATTAAATTGCAGTCAATTTAGTGTCATAAAGTTTTACATAATGTATGCATAAACAACTTAAAAATTAGTCATTCAATAACTCGCCCTGACCATTCCCGGTGCAAAGGAAAATAAAATGTAGGTAGGTAATATATGTAATATATACAAATATATCCCATAGTGCTTGTAGCATTACCTCGCTGAATAGCGATGGCAATCCTTTGCACCAAGAACGACCAGCCGTGCGATTACGCTAAATTCTCCCATTCCCATTAAATGGGCCATCCGTCGAGACTGGGCATAAACGATTTTAGTATTGCATTTTAGTTTGCATACTGAGGTTAGTGTCTGAATGGGGTGACGCAAACCTTGTGCGGTTCAACGCATCCAAAACGCAGGCGTGTGTGTTCTCGGCAAAGAAAACACAATTTAATCCTGTGCCCACTTTTTGTGATGCTGCGCTTCAGATCACTGACAGTCTGAACCTACTGGGCGTAGAGCTTAGCTCGAATTTAAATTTTGGCTCCCATATCGAGTCGAAGGCCAAATTTGCTGCTATGAAGCTAAGCATCCTGGCTAAGGTTCGGCGGTACTTCACACCGGGACAGCTTCTCAATCTATATAAAGCACAGGTCCGAACTTGCATGGAGTACTGCTGCCACCTTTGGGATGGCTCGGCTAAATACCAGCTTGAGGCCCTCGACTCGATTGAAAGACGCGCTGTTAGACTTATCGGCGACGATTCTCTTGCAGAGGCCAATCTTCAAAGCCTCGATCACAGACGGCGCGTCGCCAGACTGTCGGTGTTCTACAAGTACCACTTTGGTGATTGTGCGCAGGCATTGCACGACCTTATCCCATCTTCTCCCTTCTACCATAGGACCAGCAGACGCACAGAAAAATACCACCCGTACCTGGTCGACATACCACAGTGTCGAACCAAAAAATTCTCCTCTACTTTTTTAATATGCACCGCCAAAGAGTGGAATGAGCTTCCTGCGTCTGTTTTCCCGTTAGAGTATAATCTTGGAGTCTTCAAGTCTAGGGTGAATAAGTTCCTTCTGGGAAAGCGTGCTCCATCTTAGGCCACATCTTCACTTACTTTAAGTGAGTTGGTGGCCAAACGCTTGACCATTTTCAATAAAAAAAAAAAAAAAAAAAGTATCCATTATGAAACTAAAAAATACATAGGTACAATTTTTTGGCGGGACGAAGCCGACCGACGACATGACGACAACGAAATTTTAACGTCAACGTTAAGATAAACTAAGTCAAAGTTACTTTGTAGTGATAAAACGTAGTCGAGCAAAACAAGGTCTAGTGTGAGTAACATAAACATGAATTTTAACGATTTGTAACACATATTATATAGATTTTGACATTTTGTGATACGTTGACGGCTACGTCATCGGTCGGCTCAATCCAGCCGGAAAAAAATTGTTTTTGTACCATGTGAGGGAAACCGAAATTGTTTATGGGTACCCAGTCTCCCCGGATGGCCATCCGTATTTTACCGTAATCGCACAGCCGGAGCGGGAGTCTCCTGTCATATATACACTGCTTTTAAAATTTCCGGGAAAAATCATCACGGGAACATTCTTTATACAATAGTAAAATAATCATTAAAATCGGTGATCAATTGACGGAGGAATCCGCGAACATACATAAAAAACATAGATACAGTCGAACAAAGAACTTTTTATAAAAGTCGGCTCACAATGCGAACAACAATACGATCGATAGATCTTGCCAGTTTATTTGCGCTAGACCCGAAAATAGTATGGTCACCGTTTTAGACCAAAGACGATCGATCAACTGGCCTAGTTCCTTCATAGTGCCTTATTTTCCGTTTGTTCTCACTAGTTCGATTCGTTAGTTCGATCATCGAACTAGTGAGAAGTTTTTTTTCCCATTCGTTTGAATAGTTCGATCGTCGAACTAGTGAGAAGTTTTTTTATTTTCTCATAGCGTTTATTTTCTCATAGCGTAGTTCGATCGATCATCGAACTAGTGAGAAGTTTTTTCGTCGAATTTGTTTTAATCGAGAAACAAAATTAAATAAAGTCCATGCGCAGTTGCAGGAGTCCCGCGCTAAACAAAACGTATAAAACGCTCTGATTGCTCTCAGGGCTGAATTTGAATAGAGCTGTCACAGGATACAAGTTTCTTAGACTTGAACTTACCAAGAAGATGAGCTCGAAAATGCACGATATCCCGCAGGGTGACCTCTTCATTCCTATACATGATCTGGAAGGCCCTGGAGGCCGCGAGGCCTCCGATAAGTGAGGCATTTGCCGCTGGCCTCCCGGTGCGGGCTGCGTTGTTGCTGCTCGAGACGGAGGCCTCGATATGGACAGGTACCTTTGGCGAGACGCGGAGGCCTACGCGTACTTGGTACATCCTGTTGAAGTGAATTACAATTAACCATTATCGTCTTTGTATCATTTCCCGATTTTAAAGGACTATGGAACTTATTTTGATTTATTTCTCACAATAGTTATTCGTTAGACAAGAGTGCAAGAGAGCGTTAGCGAGGGAATCAAAAGAGAACGAGGTAAAAAATCTTTGCACTCGAGTGCAACACGTAACTTTTCATCCCACCTCAGCGAGGAAATTAGGACATGCAAAAAAGAAAAGCAAATTAAATAAAAAGTACACCAAGAAGGTTCCGAGTCTGAGTTTTAACAAATTAAAAAAGGTTGCATGATATATTCGGCACCATGGAGGTTGAAGTAAATAGGTTTTGAATTACAAACGCAAGTGCAAACGATGTTCTAAATTCAATTTTACTTAGTCCTCTAGCGGATAAAACAGCTTTTTCACTCAGATATCGAAGAGCAAAAATACTTTGTCCGAGATGGGGGATGAAAAATATATTTCTGCTTTGGAAATTTTATTTACTTACCACAAATACCAACTCTAGAATGATGATGATATACGATGAGAGAGTCATTAAAAAATTCCCTGCCACACCATAGAATTGAGTAATGGGGTGGTTGGGAATATATCGAATTCCTTATTACTCAAGTCAATGGGGTGGTTAGGAATACATAAAAAAACACTTCTTAGGTACATACTTCTACAAAAATGTGTTTACGTTGATGATAAGTTAACTCTCATAAACGCCATTTCCTTGTTCAGCTAAAATCAGTTTGGGGAAGCTGATCCTGTTTTCAATTTTTCTAAATCAAAGCATAAAAAATCACTTCCACGGCCCACACAGGATCATTTAATCTGCGCCACGCGTTCTTCTATCTTTTTACGAGTCGATTCATTTACACTTAACACCTGTCGTGTAGACCCGACCTAAATCAATTTACAACTCGGCTATAAAATGGTCGGCTGACATCACTCGTGTAATGACTCCGCTGGGTCAAGTCAGCCAGGTGTGTTTTGTACTAGCTGTTGTTTTAGCTTTAACTTGTTACTCGGGATTAGTACCCCCATCCACCACCGAGATATCCTCTAATGGGGGACACTGGGATCTGTGGGGAATAACAACGGGAATAAGCAAATTACGAATATTTTTGGTTCCGTTGTCCACCGACATTGGGCCCTTTTAAAAGTCCTTGTCCGTGTTTCTTTCAAATGTATAATATTATTATGGATGGGTATGGATTTCGAAAACTATAATAATTATAATCTCTATACAATCTGTATAATCAATGATTAATAATTTCTATTAATCATTTATAATTAATCATTGATATCATACAGAGATTTACCCATTTACCAAAAAACTTACTTTTAACAACCGTAATAAGTCTGAAGGAAAGGACAAACTATCAACTGTTTCGTATTCGACTGTGCTCTATTTTCAGTCCACGCGCATATTTACCAGAAGTATTTTTAGAAAACAACCACATACCCAATGATGATGCCCTCTTAACCGAATTTCGGCCAGTAGAAAGAGACCAGCCATGCCACATATGCAATACTTAAACACGTGTTAACACCATTGCAGTTATAAATTGAAAGGTTAACAAATAGGTACGGTGCGGCACAAACAAACGCCGCTTGGGTAAAATTAACCGTAACACCGTAAGCAGCGGCCTTGGTACCTAAGCCCGTAGATATTAAATTGTTTCTGTTTGTGCTACAAACGTAACGTTCAACTGTTGAGTTGTCTATACCTACTATACATCTAATATTAGAAAGAGGATTTGTTTTTTTTTTTTATTTATTTATATATTTATTGCATTCATGTCCATTATAATGTGTTAACATTTTTTGGTAGAATCTACATGAACCCTGTAAGGGCGTTGCAACATTCTAAGTTAGAGTTCTTAAGTATGTAAGTACAAATAAATGGTCTACAATTTTACATTATTAATTTAGTCTTCAAGCATTATGTTAGTTATGATACAGAAGAGGATACACAATTCATTACCTATAAGCAGGTTTATCATAATTATTTTGTCAGAAATATTAAAAATTAATTAAAATGTATGTCGAAATAAAAATACAATAAGATTTTAAACATAATATGTCCATTTTAAGCAGATTATAAATGTAAAATTCGTGTCAAATAATGATATACCCACTTATGTCATACAATGCATTATTAAAATTGACAATTGTCATAAAATAGTCATAAAATAGTGATATTCCTACTATGTACTTTTAGAGGTTTTATCCTTAAGGAATTCATCCACTGTATAATAACATTTACGTATAAGCATTGATTTTAATCTTCTCTTAAAAATATTGTCAAGTTTTTCATTTTTTATGTCTGCAGGCAGTTTATTAAAAATAGTGACTAACCTAGATTCTGGGCTCTTACTTACTATTGTTAGGGTACTAGGTGGTTTTATTAGCATATTTCCGTGGCGTCTATTGTACTTATCATCTTGTTCCGATTTTGATTTAAATAAGTGCCTGTTTTTTCTTACAAATAGCGATGCGTGCAGTATGTATATACAGGGGAGGGTCAGAATGCCCTTTTCAATAAAATGCGGCCTACAGCTGTCACGGGTTGGGATATTTACCAAGATTCGTATGCATTTTTTCTGAAGGATAAATAAGTCGATGACATTAACACTTTCGCCCCATAATACAATTCCATAATTAAATGCTGAGAAAGCTTGGGCATAATACGCAGAAAGGGCAGTTTTGTAGTCTGTATTTGATTTGAGGATACTGAGCGCGTAGACAAATCTTGATAATTTTGATTTAATATTTTCAATATGGGATTTCCAGTTAAGGTTGTTGTCTAATGTGAGTCCAAGTAATTTAAATTCATTTTGTTCTTTTATGTTAAGACTTTTTCCAAGTATACTCAAGTCAAGTGGTTTTTTTTGGTAGGTTCTAAACTGAACGAATTTGGTTTTATTATAATTTATTTCAAGATTGTGGTCCTTAAGCCATTGTTCGCAGTCATATAAACTCGTTTTAATATAATTTATGTCAATATTAGGTGTACTACTAAAAAGCAGAGACACGTCGTCTGCATAAAGAACACAGGGTGTATTTATTGATTTAGGCAGGTCGTTTATATAGATTAAAAATAGGTTGCATCCAAGAACGCTACCTTGGGGTATTGATGAATTAATAGTAATTATTTCGGAAGGTATGTTTGTTAGTTCGTGTGATAATTTATTAAAATGATCTATTTGCACAAACTGTTTCCTGTCACGAAGGTAGGACTGAAACCATTTGTAAGCTATTCCTCTAACACCAATTCCATACAGTTTTTGCAATAATAGCTTGTGATTTACCTTATCGTAGGCTTTTGTCATATCAAGGAAAAATCCGATGGCATATTTGATTGTTTGTTTGTATTGAATAGGCTCCGAAACTACTGGACCCATATGAAAAATTGTCTTACCATTAGAAGCCCACATTATTCCTGATGAATATAGGCTACTTTTACCACGGGAAAATGCTTTATTCCTACGGGAAAACGGGTAATAGGACAACGGGTAGTAAGAATGCAGCTAGTTATTCATAAATCAGCTAAAACATAGTCTAAGAGCTAAATAAGATAAATCTTCTAAATATGCCAATAAAAAACAGTAGGTATGTGACGAGTGTAGATTTCTGTTACCACCACAGAAACTATACCTACTGAGCGGACTCAGATGAAAATTTACATAAGGAACTTATAGAAATAAGACCTAAAAATAAGACCTTGGAACCATAAATGAATGGTGCGGCACATGTCTCAAATCTGTTATTTTGAGAATTTATCGTTCTGAGATTCTATCGTTTAGTTACCTATTCAGACAGTTACCTTTTGAGAATCTGTCTACTATATATAAGTATGAGTGATAGGACCTTTTACACCTTCCTGTCGAATTCCAGATCTATTTAAAACATGTAAAGCTGTGGCGCCTCATACTTATGTTAAACATCCAAATCCAGTACTTATCAGAAAGTTCCATAACTCCATAAACCTATCGAAATAGCCGGTCCGAGTAATCCATTCGAATTAATGGGCCAACTTCCGCATGAGCTCTAGATGGCTCTGATGAATCTTTGCAGATGGCGCTAATTATAAGATAAACATATAAAACCTATGAACAATAAAAGAATGAATACTGTGTGCGACAAAATAAGTGTGCTCTTCCATAGTTCCATAAACCTATCGAAATAGCCGGTCCGAGTAATCCACTCGAATTAATGGGCCAACTTCTGCATGAGCTCTAGATGGCTCTGATGAATCTTTGCAGATGGCGCTAATTATAAGATAAACATATAAAACCTATGAACAATAAAAGAATGAATACTGTGTGCGACAAAATAAGTGTGCTCTTCCATAGTTCCATAAACCTATCGAAATAGCCGGTCCGAGTAATCCACTCGAATTAATGGGCCAACTTCTGCATGAGCTCTAGATGGCTCTGATGAATCTTTGCAGATGGCGCTAATTATAAGATAAACATATAAAACCTATGAACAATAAAAGAATGAATACTGTGTGCGACAAAATAAGTGTGCTCTTCCATAGTTCCATAAACCTATCGAAATAGCCGGTCCGAGTAATCCACTCGAATTAATGGGCCAACTTCTGCATGAGCTCTAGATGGCTCTGATGAATCTTTGCAGATGGCGCTAATTATAAGATAAACATATAAAACCTATGAACAATAAAATAATGAATACTGTGGCGACAAAATAAGTGTGCTGTTCCATAGTTCCATAAACCTATCGAAATAGCCGGTCCGAGTAATCCACTCGAATGAATAGCCAAACTTCTGCATGAGCTCTAGATGACTCTGATGAATCTTTGCAGATGGCGCTGATTAGAAGATAAACATTTAAAAACCTCGGAACCATAAAATAATGAATACTGTGTGCGACAAAATAAGTGTGCTGTTCCATAGCTCCATAAACCTATCGAAATAGCCGGTCCGAGTAATCCACTCGAATGAATAGCCCAACTTCTGCATGAGCTCTAGATGACTCTGATGAATCTTTGCAGATGGCGCTGATTAGAAGATAAACATTTAAAAACCTCGGAACCATAAAATAATGAATACTGTGTGCGACAAAATAAGTGTGCTGTTCCATAGCTCCATAAACCTATCGAAATAGCCGGTCCGAGTAATCCACTCGAATTAATGGGCCAACTTCTGCATGAGAACTAGATAAAATAAATAAAATAAATAAATAAATAAATAATCATAAGATGGACTCTTATGATTTGCAGATCGCTCTAATTAGAAAATAAACATTTAAAAACCTCGGAACCATAAATTATTGAATAGCGTGTGCGACAAAAGAAGTGTGGACTACGACTGTCTAATCTCTGTCTCTTTGAGATACTCTGTTTTTAAGGATTTGTCGTTTTAGGAAACTGTCCAACCATCCGATAGATTTTCATATCAGAGAAAAAGGATTCAAAACTGCGGGCAAATGACCATAATAAATACAAATTTCGAATCCCACAGATGACTTTTCAGAAAGCATCAAAACTCCATAAAGGAACTGAATTCGTCCGTCCGAGTATTCCACTCGAATTAATAGCCCAACTTCTGAGGAGAACTAGATAAGTAAATGAACTTTAGTTTAATGAATTGCGGTGCAAAATGAAACAACTTTGTGTTTGAGTAGGAATGTTAGCATCCATTCGTATGAAGCCACACCCCCACTGCTGCGCATCGAGAGGCTACGCACGAATACGAGATTAATGACGTCATTGCTATACGCGTGGCTTGCTCGAATATGGCGTCCACGCAGCTCAACGCTGTCAATGCTATGCACGCAGTACACGCGTGCGTAGGTCCACTCACTTTCACATGAGTCAAAACTGAAAATGGCTAAATTAATTTAAGTTTAACCAATTTCGTTCATCGTAACATATCTCAGGATCTGTCTTTACACATTACACTCCGTGTGTGTCGCAAAAAACCTCGTGCATCACAATAATAAAACAATGAAACCACCATTAGTGCCTTTGTAAATGATTTTTTACTCAGTTCAATGATTTCATCGGCTTAGTTAACCAAGAAAAATCTAAAAAAATAACCACGGTATAATGAAACTGAATCTTGTCACGTCGATCGAATGAATAAAACATTTCAACTCAGATTCAAAAGTATTTGAGAGTACTGCAGTGTTTTTGAACGTGCTTCCAAATACTTCCAATTAGTTTGAAACGTAGTGAAGTAGCATGATTCTGTAACGCTCTTGTACGGGCCCCGACTTCGGATAAACGAGAATGGAAGTAACGACGGTCACATTTTTGTTAGGCGAGTGTGTATTTCTGTTTGAACGACTTGTTTAAAGCAAATTTTTGAAAACACTACGAAATAGTAACTGAAATGAATTGAATAATAGCATGAAATTGCAGTAACAATTGCTGTGTAAGAATTTGCACCACTTCAACTCTTCCCGCGGCGGGTGTCGTAAGAGGGATTCCCACCGGGGCGGGCAGCAGCACCCCCTGCAGAACAATTCTACCACCAAACTGCGATCCCAAACCCCAGCGTGGGGAATTTGGGCATTACCCCCCATGAAATAAAAGCCAATAAGGCGCTCATCAGGGGGAGGCCTGCGTCTAGCAGTGGACTAATACTGGCTGTTGAGGTTGAGGATGAAAGAGCATGATTCTGTAAAGCTCTCAAATGGGCCCCGACTTCTGACAACCACAAGCGAATTTTTATTTAAGCTGTCCCACTGCAGAGCTAAGTCCGTTCTCCATTTTTGCAATCGATATGCATTGTGCAATGTTGACTTTACGCAAGGTCTTTCAAAAGACCGGATCACTAGCGACCCCACGCATACCATCCAAAAGATCGAATCGCTTTATGACTCAAGATCATGGAAATGGAAAACAACGCCATTCGTTGTTTTCCATTTCCATGATCTTTGGATTTCTGACGAATGAACAATCTGACAACAGGACTAAATCGATGGAATACCGAGAAACGAATCTATGGGTTCACCTTTACAGGCTAGTGTGGAAGGGTAAATAACCCTAGGTCCGTGGAGTACCGAGGCTCTTCGGGTTTTTAAAAAATTATCTGAGTCTGGTCGAAGCGATGCGTGACCCGGGAGCTGGTGAGAATCTGGCGCAGCGCATCAGCATTGCCATACAGCGGGGCAATGCAGCCAGCGTCTTGGCGACGCTTCCGACTGGTATTGATTTGGATCAGTTGAGCTACCTGTAGATTGTTTGCAACAGTCTGCAGTTAGCTAAATTGTTTCAAATGTAAATACTAGTTCTCAACCTCAACCTCAACAGCCTGTATTGGTCCACTGCTGGACGCAGGCCTCCCCCTGATAAGCGCCTTGTTGGCTTTTATCTCATGGGGTAATGCCCATAATCCCCAAGCTGGGCATGCGCGTTAGGGATCGTAGTTCGGTGGTACAATTGTTCTGCAGGGGGTGCTGCTGCCCACCCCTGGTGGATATCCCTTAGTCGCCTCTTACGACACCCGCGGGAAGAGTTTGGGTGGTGCTAATTCTAAGCCAGCACCACACAGCTCTACTATACTAGTTCTAATTTATTTCTATTATTTGATTGTATTTTCTTTGTGTATGAATAAATTAATACTAATTCCGCTATAATATCGCCGAGTAGAGACGCGTTCCTATATCTAAGGGTTCAATGACACCAGTGGACGGGTCTCCTAATAATTATCTTCAGGTATCAAACAGAAGTAGGTCATCATAACATTGTCCGTACACAATACCTGCCTATTTATGAGATGCCTAATTATCCGAAAATGCCAGTACGTAAAGCTTTTATGATAGCATGGTATCAAGTGTCCATTTGATATTAGTAGGTCAAAACACGGCGTATAAAAATATCATCAAAACACCGATAAAGCTATTCGTTATTGTTATTTTTGTACTGAACTAGGAATATACCAATCGTTATAAAGTTTTACAACAACTTCGTCGAGATAATTACGAAAAATAATTTTGTTTGAAAGTTGTGGTTTAATTGATAAAAGTGTAGGATCTCTTGAAAGGCATTACAGCTACCTACTAAATATCTTCGACCTACTCAATCGGGAGCAGTCACGGGTAAATATTAGCATTTTAAACGTAGTATCTCTCGTATCTCATATCCCCGTAGCGATTCTCGTAGACGATTGTGCCTCTACCCCGTAGAGGGTCTACGAGACTACGCCGTAGAGGGTCTACGAGGTTACGCCGCTACGATGTCTGGCTTTGATCGATAGTTTCGTCTAGCTTTCAGTTGCGAGAATTCGTTAAGTTTTTAGGAAGTTTCGGTGGTTTCGATTTATTTTCGGTTTTATTAAGCAATGTTAAGAAACAGATTAAAGTATCAGAAACAGTAGATTTTCTATTTTAGTGTTCTGTATTTTTATATGATTTGTTTTGTAATGGCTCATTTGCTTATAAAGGTGTCATAAAATCACACTAATAACAAAAAATACAAAAAAAAACATATACTTTATTGTACACCATAAAATGACATAACAAGGAGACATTACATAAGAAAAGTACAATGGGCGGCCTTATCGCTTAGAAGCGATCTCTTCCAGGCTAATATTATGAATGCGAAAGTTTGGATGGATGGATGTTTGTTACCTCTTCACGCCAAAAATACTGAACGGATCGGGTTGAAATTTTGCATTCAGGTAACTCTAATCCTGGTTTCTACTTTTAGGCTTCTACTTTTTATCCCATAAATCAATTCTCATGGGATAGAAATCACCTTTAAACATATACTGCGAAGCCGCTAGCATAAACTAGTAAAATAATATAATAATTCTATTTATATCCATAGGTTTGCTGTAAGAAAAGTCTTTTAAGGTTAAGCTCGCCTTTGTACATGTCCAGTATTTGTTAACTTTTATGTGTGCAGTAACTTGTGTGTGCAATAAAGAATTCAAGAACCAGTTAGGTCTAGATATTTATGTATAGCCGTTTAGGTACGAGTATTAGAACAAAAATGTAAAAATCAGCTAATTTATGGCTATTGAGGATTATTAATGTCTGTGTAAAACCCGTATTTATTCTAACATTGGTTTTAAGTGATAGTCTAATTGTTAAAAGGTTCCATGCCAATATACATCGTTCAATTAACAATTAAGTGCCTTTCAATTTCAATATCTGTAAAAGCAATTGTCCAATTACTGAACAAATACCCGACCTAGTATAATAATTGCTTGCTATGACTACACGGCATCATTATCAAACGTGTTATCAAATTGTTATTACCAGACGGCTACCAGACAGTTCCTATGTTTATTTGTGTTTTCTTGGTGGTAATAATTATTTTCCAGGACCATTGTTATCCTTAGACTAGGCAGGATTAATTTGTGCCCAAAGAAAGCATTAAATTGAACTGGTCAAAACTAGGCTCTTAGCAGATTGAAAACTCTTGAACGTTATCTATTTTCAGAAATATCTTTTATTAATAACCCATTATTTCAGAGTGATTGGTTAAAATAATATCACATGACTCGTCATATTCTATGCGTTACAATCGTGTTAATTTTATTATATTGTTTAGATTTAATATAGTTACGATCTTCCAATTTTACGATGACATAGACAAGTCACAAACATATCATTTACAACGCCTTTGATTTGTTCGACAAGATTCATTCCATACACACGTCATTTACCAATCTCCGGACCCGAAACTTGACAACTTTGTAATTGGTGACTAGATACACCAAAGGGACCGTTCTGAATATGTGCTTTAAAATCCGTAATAGAAACCTTAGACAATATTTTTTTACTGTCTGAGATAGGAACTTATCACGAACCAGTAGAAGACCTTTGCTGCCATAGTCAGACTTTGGTACCACCTTTTTTTACTATAGACCGTTCCATTTACTATAGCGTTTCCAGTAGGCACCCCTTAACAGTGAGCGATTCGCACTTGTTTGACATTTGTTAGACCTTTTTTGGGTATGAACTTTTATCAAAGACCTTATACAGTTCACTATAGCGTTTCTAGTACTCTTTTACAGCAAGCGATTCGCACTTGTTTGACATTTGTTAGACCTTTTTTGGGTATGAACTTATATTAAAGACCTTATACCGTTCACTATAGCGTTTCTAGTACTCTTTTACAACGAGCGATTCGCACTTGTTTCACAATTCAAACGATACATTGTCAGGTTAACTCACCCCCTCTGAAAGAGGTCGACATTGTAGAACTTGTAAAGCTCGACCGAGAATTCGAACGTCGCTTGCAGGTCCGTCATTTCTGTCGGGCGGGCGGCGCGCCATGCTCCGGCCGCTACCAGACCATCACCAGACACCACCGAGCGCGACCACACCCGGGAGCCAAGCCAGGGGCTTGCAACGAGCAGTAGCACCGGCGGCGGCGCGGCAACTGCGGGGTGGTGCGTGCGTGCTGCTCACTGCGCATGCGTGCCCGCGCTTGCAGTCAGCGACCAGTGTGCGCGGATTCGCCCACCTAGGCAGGTGCGTGGACCGCGAGGCTTACTAGACATGTCTGGGGTACACTTGGACTGGTAGGCATCATAGATTGATTGAGCTTGTAACTGAGCTTGCTATGTGGTTTCAATCTAGAACTGAGAGTGTGCTAACGTAAAATATTGGACTAGCATGAGATAATCTAAGATGGACTAGGGTGACGATTCCAGCGTCATAGATTGGTAAAGCTAACTACAACTGAGGACTGTCTTGCTATGCTTGGGTAGATTGAGAGAACTGAACGTAATATAATGGGCTACAAGTATGAGAGAATTTAAGATAAGGCGGGCTAAATGCTGTGCTAGCCCGTAATTTAACACGAAATTTATTTGATCGCATTTACTTTTAGTTACAGGGACAAAAACCGTGATACTGAAGACAGTAAAAAGAGACAGGTGTGAAGCTCGAAGCGTAGCTTGTCACAACCTCTGTTGGGGGGTTAGCATCAGGCGACTATAGCCAGCGAAAAAAGCAAAATGAACTGTATGTAGGTCATAAGGGCAATGGTTCGATTCTGTCGATCGATACATATACCTACTACCAAATGTACGAACAATAATTTTACAGTTTGATGATCACCATGATCATGATGACCTATGCATAATCCACGTGCATTGATATGAGACGGAACCTTGTCAAAGTAAATGTTTAACGTCCTTTCTGGTAGCAACAATCCCCGTGTTGTCAAAATAGGACCTTGTAAAAGTATGGTTTGACCGCGCTTGTTACAGTTCGAAATGGTTCCACGCCATTCTGATAGCGAGTGAAATTGAACAAGATGTAGGTACGCGCACTTATATTGTAAATAAAAAAAAAATGCTGGACTATCCACACAGCATCTTCTAGCCCCAAAGTAAGCAGAGCTTGTGTTATGGGAACTAGATAACTGATACTTATACTCAATAACTAACTAGCGTTCGCGTACGTACGTACCTACGCAGATCACAAAAGTGCGAAAAACACATTTGAATGGATGGATGTATAGATGT
The DNA here is from genome assembly GCA_949316285.1 of Eupithecia subumbrata. NCBI lineage: Eukaryota > Metazoa > Arthropoda > Insecta > Lepidoptera > Geometridae > Eupithecia > Eupithecia subumbrata. Next base: position 23,104,962 of record OX438646.1, on the reverse strand, counting down.
CTGATACTTCTTCTTGCCAAAACTACTGAGCGGATGAAATTTTGCATAGATGTGGGGCTAGCCCTGAAATAATAAAACACAGGGCATAATAATAATAACGTATACCCGCTTGAGCCTAGCTTCGCGGCTGGTGATTCACCGTTTTGATATATTTTTTACTGTAGAATAGTTTTGTAACATTTTATTTTCCAATAGTATTTACATAGCATTAGTACTTATATCATAGCGCATTGTATATACAATTGTGATATACATATGTATGTAAGTTTTTATGCTACATTAATTCTCATACTACCCCCCCCAGGATCGGATACAAAGGTGGAGAGGAGCAGACGTAACCTTTCGGCGACATTTTATCAGAAGGGTGATATTCGAGCGACCTTTAAACATTTGATGCTTTCGAGTCTCGAGGTTTGATAGTTACCTACTGGGCAATATCTCTAAATTGGTACTTAAATTCCCGATAATCTGGCCTTATAAATATTGTGGTTGTGTTATTTAGATATAACGTTTGAACGTGATATAATTAAAACAAAATGCAAATTCCTTCAGAAAGGATTTCTGTAGCGTAAGATTTTGAAGTTTTTAATGATATGTGAATTTTAATCTACCTTTTACATTCAATTAAAACGAAATACCTTAACGTAACATAGGCTTTAAGTGACTTTAAATCACTTCTTAACTGAAGTGTGTGTAACGTGTTTGTTTAGAATAAAAATCTATATCTATCGAAACTAAGAACTTGAAACTAAAAATAACTTTGATTTTACAACAGGATATCGACGGCCGGGAAGAAAATAAGATTTACTTCATTTACTAAATTTATATCAAAATCATTTGAAGCCGCCTTATTTCCCACTTCTGTTTAAAGGCCCAATCTTGTATTATCTACCACGCTACTGTGCAATTCGCTTGATGTCCTTCTAGCCGAATTCGGCCAGGACTCAATGAAGACTACCCATGTGCGCAGGGCGCAGGACATAATATAGTGCGCAAACACACTCTCTATATGCACTCTCTATTCCTTCACTCTCATAAACCGATGGGACGGCTTACCGATACGGACGGAGAGAGATCAGGTGCAGGACCAACGGTGCTCTCCGAGGTACGGGGTTGTAATACCGCTAACTTCCTGACTCCGGCTTTCTCCCTACTACGAATTGTTTTTGCTACAAAAATCCGAGTACTATATTTTGGGTTAGGGTACATCTGGTCCGAATCTCAAACTCATCCGCGGACGACATGTCCACTTCAATTTTGAGTAGGGGTACATCTCGTCCGAATCTAAATTTTAGATTCGGATGAGTTGTACCCTCAACCAAAAGTGGAGGGGACAACTTGTCCGAATCTCTTCGTTAATTTTCAAGTTGACCTGACCCGGCATTTGAACATTATCAGCGGTTGAACACGGGACCAATAGACCAACGAGGCACGCACCTTCAAGCCGCATCCGTAGGTTAGGTATTTTACGATTGATTTTGGGTTTTTGGCTAAACTATAACCATGTCACCTATTTGGCCAAGTCATGGATTTTTAACTAGGTAACTCAAACCGCCGTTTTCACGCCCGCACACAAAACTAAAATAAGATTTCTAAAAATAATTTCTAATTTATTTCGAGTGCCTGCGCGAGGCATTTTGGCATTTGTACCGAAAGGTCGCAGATTCAGATTCAATCAAAGGAAACCTTTTACTCAACCCTGTAACCTTTTACGGATAAATACGATTCTTCATCGAATAGGGAATTTATTGGCACTGAGGTAGTTTTAGAGTTGAAGATTTATTAAGAATATATTTGTGAACAAGTTCCCTTGCTAATTCCAAACTAAAAATGTACCTTTATATTGAGGCTCACCTATTTTTATGAATGTTACGTAAAAGATTGGAGTAAGATAAGAAGTATAAACTGAAAGCATTTATGTTTTTTTTTCTTGTTTCGCGCTAGATTGAATTGTTATATTGGTTTTTTAAGGGCTTCTTATTTAAAATAGATTTAAGCACGTCAAAAAAGCCGATCAACGACATTTTTTCATAGAAAACTGTCAAAAATAGGCGAATTGAGACATGATTTTATTTGAGTTGCGTTTGAGTATTCGGGGGTTAGCCACATCACCATCTACAGCCTATATTGGTCCACTGCTGGACGCACTTCCTCCCCTTGATAAGCGCTTTATTGGTGTATCTAATGGCTATGCCTATAATCCCTACACTGGGAATGCGGGTTGGGCAACTGTGACCTACAAATAATAGATTAATGCCACGTTAGCAACGAGTGAAGTAAAATTACCTGTTAAAATTAGACTTATAATTCTACCTCAAAATAGTAACACCTTTGTAAGGGATATGAATAAACAAAATAATTTACTACCCACCCACGTAACTAAAATTCTAAGTTTAACAACCTATTTCTAGATTTCAAGAACCAATTTAGTTGTAACAGAATAATTTGCGTGCTGATGTAACGCTTTCAGAGGTGGGAAAGGTCATAGTTCAAGTTTTCCAGGGTCGATAATCGCGGGTTCAAAAGACTTTGAATTGCAGAATAGCCGCCGCCCTGGGTATTGAGGAATAGTGAGACCAAAATGAAGGTAAGGTTTTTGATATTATAGTTGGTAAGCCCTCGCACTCAGGGTAATTTCTAAGAAATCAAATATCTCAAAATTTTTTGCACTTCGACGGGACTTGAACCTTCGCTCCTTCGCTCGGTACGGGAATGGGCGTTTTTTTATTAATTGATTTCATAAAATGAAGGTACGAGTCCACGAATCATTTTCTTTCATTTCTTCTATTTAAACAGAGAAGAATTGAACTGAAAATAGAAAGATGCTTCCAAAAACAGTTAACAGAGAACGGAAAGAACTTTAACGCTATTTCAAACTCTACATAGAAAACTAATTCCCCCTCGACGAGTAGTTGTAGAGAATCAAATAATAGTCCCGGTTAGGGTAGGACGAATTTTAGGACGTAGCCATGCATAGCAACGGAGTTCGAATAGCATATCTAACATATAAAATTGAACAAAAAAAAATTATGTGAATATTTAACAAATAATAATTATCGTGACCAGTTTAACATTCAAGCTGTAGCCTATTATTTGAATAGGCGGTAAACTCGTTTATTTTAGATGCATTTTCCAGTGATAAAATGGCTTCTCACAAGCTTCAAACGAGAGGCACGCGAGGTGTCTGTCATCTGATGTCGACAATACAATACAATACAATAACACTTTATTGCACACCAAAAAAATACAAAAATATAACTACAGGAAAAGAGAGATACAGAGTTGCACAATGGGCGGCCTTATCGCTAAAAGCGATCTCTTCCAGACAACCTTACAATATGAAATGAATCTAAATGTTATGCATACAAATGTTTGTGCTGTGCTGTAGCGGTGTGCCTTTGATCTGCGACACCCTTTATCCTCACCTCTCTAGAGTAGAATAAGCTCGTGTTGACAGCAAAATTGGCGCGAAGAATTATTGCATTTTCCAAGTCTCTTCCCGTCGCTGAATGGGCCCCGAAGCGGATAAGGCTTCGATAACTTTGATTGCTTGTCTTTATTTGGAACCCTTTGGGATATCATATACCTTATTCGATATTATATTGACGCAAGATGGTTGAGATAATCTGGGATTTTATCAAGGGGCTACGCTTATGTTGGTACAAGTACAGACAGATATGTTTAGCTGCATCCTTACCAGTTTTCAAAGCACGTGTCAAGGAGTTTTTCCTATCAAAAAAGTGTATGTTGGTACTATCTATTTATTATATAGGTATCTATGTAGTATATTTGTTACCTACTTATATGCCTTGTATGTATGTATGTATATGTGTATGTTTATTATGTATGTACCTAGATAGTTGGGTATTTATTTAAGTTGTTCTTATTTTTAGGTACTTATAATATATATTGTCAATATTTATTTAAGATTGCTTAAAATTGGTACACCCCTGCCTTTCTTAAATTCACATAATTCGTTCCATCCAAAGGTTGCCTGGAAGAGATCGCTTCTGAGCGATAAGGCCGCCCATTGTACTTGTGTCTTATGTAATGTCTCTTGTATTGTATTTTTGTTGGTGTACAATAAAGTATTTTTGTATTGTATTGTACTGTATTGTTTTAGCCGAGGTGCTTATTAGAGATACAAAATACCCTGATGATGTCTCGTTAGGGGATGAAATGTTGATGTTCTGCCAATTCACGTTATTTTATTCGTCCGTTGAGCTACCTGTAGATTGTTTGCAACGGTCTGCAGTTAGCTCAATTGTTTCAATTGTAAATACTAGTTGTAATTGATTTCTATTATTTGAATTCTTTGTGAGTAAAGATTTGATTATTTTTAGTTATTTTTAAAATACAATTTAATCATTATTGCATGATGGAGCTACATCGATTGCTCTTTGGTTCTGACAAGCTGTCAACAATGACAGCTAATGTCAACAAAATTTATGGAACGCGATTTAAAAAACGTAAAACAACGGCAACCACATATTCAAGTCTGCGAAGTTTCAAGCATTCGAAGAAGTGATATTCTGGCGTGTAGCGTAAAATATGAGTGTTTGTTCTTTTGCAACCGGCAACCACCAACCAATATGCTGAGTGCGGGCATTGTACGCCGCGAGCTGCTTTTGTATGCCTAGCTTGGCTTTCTTGCCTTTCTGTGTGTGCCTATTAGGTACGGTACGGGCCTAAGGTTCAGCCTATAAGCAAACTAGGGCTTAGAAACTAATTCACTATTATGTAGCCAGTGATTTTTTCCTTTGTTTTTAAGAAATCAAATAATATCGCAAAAAATATCGACTTCGACGGGACTTGAACCCGCATCCTTCCCTCAGTATGGATAATCATATGGGAATGTGCTAACCAACTACACCACGAGGTCAAGTCCCGACGAAGTCGATAATTTGTGCGATATTATTTGTTTTTTAGAAATTACCCAGAGTGGGCTTACGCACTATAATAACAAAATCCATTGGTTTTTGTTTTTTTAGGTAGTAGACGTAGTAGATTACACTTTAACTATAAATAGGTAATCGACCAAATTATGTGCGAAACAGTTGATGAATTCTTTTTTCGTATTTTTTTTTCTCACTCGTATTTTCACATTCAAGGAACCATAGATTTTTTTAACATTTTATGTTATTCGGTTTTTGACTAGAGGGGTCCTGTGTGTGTGTTAGGTTCGCCCGTTATGTCGTTAACCGCTCACGTAGCAAGAGGCTATGGCCTCTTGCTACGACAGATAATTTCAATCGGCCACATTATGATGTGGCCGATTGAAATTATCTGTTGCGTGTCAAGGAGCCATAATATCCCTACGGAACGTAGTCATAGGATCTTTGCATAATATGGCTGATTTTCGTCTTCTTTTATTTCGTCGAAAATATGGCACAGAGAGTCAACTTTTTGTTTCATGATAGTTTCAAGCTTATGTCAAGACCATAAACTTACCAAGTTTGGAAGAAATTAAAAAAAAAACCCTAATACAAAATTGTAATTTGTTATTTGAGCTTAAATTAAATAGTCGCATAAAAGACTATGCATTCGTAGAAAGTTTTCAACGTTATATTATTTGGAAGAAGTACACTTTTCGAATAAAGTTTATTTTTAAGTTAAAGCTTAAAATAATGGTTCTACGAGATTTCGGCTTACTTCGGTTACTTGAGGCTACTTATTTTTAGATTTAGATCTACTTGTTTTCAACTTGAATATCTACGAGTATAAACGTTTTGAAATCAAATAATGTGTTTGGTATTCTTGCTCAGTGACATTTCTAAATTCATGAGTTTACCTTGGGTTCTCATACTTTATTTATGTTTTCACGTAAATCGTGGGTTGCGTACATACGCGTGTATTCTATCTTAGAATACGAATCGAGCCAAAAATAGAACACGATCTTGCGTCACTCGTTACACACCTACTAATGAAAGTTTAGAAAACCTTTTCCATAACCGGGATTATACAGATAACATAAAAGTACTAGTAAGTTTCTTTTGATTTTGATAATTCAATATGAAAATTCAAATTGACGACCTAGCGCAGCGGGCGAAGGTCCGCCTGCGACGCAGGAGGTTGTGGGTTCGATTCCCGCCTCGGGCCAAATGTTTGTACGATATGCAGATATTTGTTCAGGGTGTTCTGGATGTTTTTCGATGTATAATATAAAACATCTATCTATGTAATGTATTGTATTATGTATATCAGTTATCTAGTACCCATAACACAAGCTCTGCTTAGCTTGGGACTAGATAATGCTGTGTGAATTGTCCAGCATTATTTATTAATTCATTATAATTTTGGATTTATTTTGTTTATGTAATGTTTTTTTGATAAAATTTTTGTTCAACCTTCATAATGATGAATGAATGCAAAAAGGCAACATAGAAAGAGATAATCAAATATTCAGTCAATCTAAATTAACTCTTCATGATGCCTATAGAATAAACTAGCTGAAACAGTGGTTCAGGCTGTGCGTTGTTTGTCAGTGAGTCCTTTATAATATCTCTTTATATATTTATATAATAACTCCTTTATAATATACTAGCTGCATTCTTACTACCCGTTGTCCTATTACCCGTTTTCCCGTAGGAATGAAGCATTTTCCCGCGGTAAAAAGCAGCCTATGTTCATCAGGAATAATGTGTGCTTCTAATGGTAAAAGAATTTATCAAATCGGTCCAGTAGTTTCGGAGCCTATTCTATACAAACAAACAAACAATCAAATATTTCCTCTTTATAATATTAGTATAGATATATTGATTAGGAAACAACTTCCGAATTTCAGGAAACGAGGAATGAAATATAATGTTATTTTTGTAAGGGAAGTACACATCTAAAATTTTGTAGTTACTTTGCAAACGGTTGCTAAGATACGAAGCATAATCGTTAAAATTCTAAGTTTAAACTTAGTTATAAGAAACACCGACTTAATGTCAGAGAACGATGAATCAAATGTGTGATCGTTAACAAAGGGGAATCCACCTACACGTAAAATTTTGTACTTCTACCTACTTTCTTCCTACATTTCTTTCTTTTATTTAAGATGTTATGTTATTTAGAAATATTAATCCTTTCGATTGAGGCTTTACGGTATTGTAAAATTTTGTTTCTATTTGGCGGGTTCGATTCCCGGTACAGACGGGCTATAATCTAAAAAAATTTAACTTGTGCCAAAACCACCCATTATAATTCGATCTTAACTTCGAATAATGATGGGATGGTTTAGTCCCAAGTAAAATAATCTACTATTATTTCTTTAGGCTTACAAAATAGGATCGTTTGCAAGTCAAATTTTAAACTAAATTTTATCAAAACAGTTTTGGAGAGTAATTATTTTTTCTTATTATTCTGTACGGATTAAGAAAAACTGTAAAATTGACTTAGCTAATACTCTGTTCAGCTGTGATAAACAGCGAACGATATATATGAGTGTTCGTTTATGAATTCATGTTTGCACAGGAAGTGGCGCTGCATATCTAGAGCATTCTTGTTCACTGCACCGGGCTATGAAGTAAAGAAACAAGACACAGCTTGAATAAAAGCTTAACACGTAGTGTTTTGCAAAGAATATTTATTTTTCTGCTTTTGCGACTGTTTTTGCATAACTTTGTTGACGAATTAGGTCCTAAGATCCTGGTGGTACTCCAGATTTTGCATATTATATGGCCAGGATCCTAAAGAAAAAGAAATTACAATAAAACAATAGAAATAAATGAGAACTTATTTACAATTGAAACAATTGAGCTAATTGCAGACTAATGCATACCCCAAAACATAAATTATGAACGCGTTGTCAGCTTAGGAACACACTGTGTGAATCTTTCCAGGCTATGGTGTTCAAATTCAAACCCTCCATTAGGATCTACGTCATCGACACAGTTGTGCAGTAAGGGGGTGGGGGGTCCGAGAGGGAAATGTACGAACAAATGAAACCACGTGGGAGCGACACCGAGTGGGAGCACTATTCTAGAGCTCTGCGACATGGATCCGAGCATGGGAAATACTAACTAGTTATAACCCTGATGTTCTATGAATAAACTGGTAAAACTATCGTAGTTTGACGAATTCATTACGGATGTAAGTGGGTAAACTACGAACCTTATTATGTTGGAAGAACACCAACATTTCACCCCATAACTTTGTAAACGTTGGTTTTCTTCCAACACAAATAAGGTTCGTAGTTAACTCGCTTACATCCGTTATAAACTGGTGCAAGTTTTAGTGAGAAATCAATATATTTTGTCTCTTTACGACCCGATACCCGAAGAGTAGGAAGATCTCTCTGGTGCAGCGCATGACCATTAATTACCATATATCGGGGTACTGCAGCCAGCAGCGTCTTGGGGACGATTTGGATCGGTATTGATTTTCATCGTTTTTATATGAGGTCAATTGGCTTTCTGCCAATTTTTTAAAATTTTGATTGAGATGCTTATGTAATTATTTTTTATTGATAGTAATGACTAATTGTATTTTTATTTAGAATTGAATTGAATTTTATTTTTACTTTAATTTCTATATGGTGATAATAGCTACTATTATTTTTTGAATTTAATTATAATGTAACATCAGTGACTAGTGTAATTGGAATTTCTGTAGTAGTTTAATAAATAAATAAATAAAAATAAATTTGTGATTTCGTTATTATACGGCTCTCCGTATAAGCTTATTGCATCTTTAACGAACAAGTTATTCGGAAATTACTTACTTTACAATTAATAGAAAGAAATTACAGCTTGTATTTACATTTAAAAACAGATTAGCTAACCGCGGACCGTTGCAAACAATCTATAAGTAGCTCAAATAGATAGTTATTAGTTCAACGACCTTTATAACCTTTTCCTCCAACTCGACAACTAATATTATCCTAATAAGATAAAGGTTTTTTGCTCACTTCTGTCTTAAAGTGAACACTTTACTTCCTAGTTTATTGACACAGAAAATTACAATTAAATAATAGAAACAAATAAGAAATAGTTTATACAATTGAAACGATTCAGCTTACTGGAGACGAACAATCTACAGACAGCTAAACTGATCCATATCAATTCCATTCGGCAGCGTCCCCAAGACGCTGGCTGCATTGCCTCGCTGTATGGTAACGCTGATGCGCTGCGCCGGATACTCACCAGCTTTCGGGTCTCGCGTTCCTAGTTTAACATAGGTAATTTAAAATGTCTGATGGGTCCAAGAGTTTTTTCAGGTGTAAAAGAAATAAAGCACGTTTATTTTGAACCAGAATAAGGCTTTCGACGTAGGCAGGTATCACTTTGCGAGCACTAACACCTTCGTTTGCCGGTCGCGTTTCCTGTTTTACGCGCGCTGAAATACGAGTAGGTACGCGCTGCGGCAAACACCTTTGTATTAATTTTACCACTCGATTTGTATAGAGCTATAAACTTTCACGTTACTAACAATAAACGTCAAGTGCGCGTTGACTCGCGCACTAAGGGTTCCGTATAATTTTAAGACCTTGTTCTTGCCAAATATCGTCATTCTAGGTCAACGGGAAGTATGTACCCTTAGGTTTTGGTTCATGGCAAGAACCAAAAGTATTTTTTATGAGTGAATATAATAAATAAAATGAAAATAATGCTGGACAATACACAGCGTTATCTAGCCCCAAGCTAGGCAGAGCTTAGTAGATATCAGCAGAGGGTAGTAGATATCTGATATACTTAATACAATACACTACATAGACAGATAATTTTTACTATACATAGAAAACATCCAGAACACCCTGAACAAATATCTGCAGATCGTACAAAAATTTGTCCCGAGGCGGGAATCGAACCCGCAACCTCCTGCGTCGCAGGCAGACCTTCGCCCGCCGCGCCACAGATGTCTATGATCTACAAATTTACATATTTCGGATTTTTCCCTTTATTTTTTTAAGACCTTGCTTGTCGCCAAATTTTATGCTTCTAGGTCAACGGAAAGTACCAGGTTTTGTGTGCATGTGCCCTTGGAAATTTTAAAATAAGTCATATATCAAAATATTCGGATCTACGGCGTGAATTTTTGATTGCGTTTACTTTTATCACGGCTTCAGGAGGTGACGGATTTGAATATAATAAATAAATAAATAATAATATAACGGACAACAAAGTGATTCTTTATTGCTTTTTTTTTTCTTTTGAGGTAAGAAACCCTAAAAAGCAGAGCAAAATTTATATTTATTTGAAGGAAAACCAGAGGCTTATAATTACGGACTTGCAAATTGATTAAGAAAGCTTATCGAAGATTTTAAGGGATAGGTAAAATAAATAATAAAAAGACTGTTAAATAATATTAACGCAGCCTTTTTAAAACAGATAATTTCTAAACGTAGAAATACAGTTTATCTTTTTCAAATTTAAACCTAGGAAGTAAAGTGTTAAAATGTTCAGTGAGTAAAATATAAAACGTTTTCGTAAACGAAATGAAAACTGAAAATCAACTCATTCAGCGAAAACTTTTTGATATTTCCGGGATTACCCCTTGAACCAACCAGAATAAGGTTCCATTAGAAAAACTGGTGAAAGCACGCAAATTACTAATTGGCCGTTTTATCTTTTGCAACATTTCGAGCGAAACCAAGTGAACTACACAAGTGGGCTACTTTTGGCTGAAAAGGCGGTTCCTAACTCATTAGCTGAAAAGTGGTACCCGAGTATTTTTTCATACCGAGAAATCGCTACCTATCATATTAAATAAGCCAACTCATCCAATTAAGTATATTGTCGCAGAAATCAGATCACACTAATAGGTTTTACAAAGGCGACAGTATGAATATGTGTATGTTTGTTACTCAGTCACGCTCAAATGGTGATGAAATTAGGTACCACCCTATAACCTGGATTAACACATAGGCTACACTCTTGACTCCGGAAATGTACTTACAGTGTTCCCGTGGGATGATCAAATAATTTAAATATATTTGGTACCGGGTAACACCGCGGGGCGCAGCCAGTATTTTATTATGTAAACCGGCAATAAGTGCCTGCATCCTAAATCATGCGCTGACTCAACATCAAAGACTACGTCCCGTTAACGTCTCGTGACACCGTAAATAGTTTCCGTTAAAAAGGCTGCTAACTGCAGAGGGGTAACGAGCGGAAACGGGGTCGCACAGGAATTATAATTAGAAGGCACGAGTGCCCGTTCTTGGGTTAAATCGCCCCGTAAAGAGCGGTTTTCCACCCGAACGGCCATCTGGGTGACTTTTGGTATTGTGATCGCTTAATTTTTTACCCTGTAATGTACCCGAAATAGAACGGATTTGTTATGATGTTGGATGAATAAGGATGGTTAGTTGAATGAAGCTTTTGATTTATAACGACTACGGTAATTTATTCTGAGATAAAAAGAAATGTAATGATATTATTTGTTTACGTATCTATAATAAAACTTTTATTACCCTACCTGTCAAGTAAGGTTTTTAATTGTGTTGTTTTTGTGGGCAACAAGAATGTTTATTGTGAGAAATCTATTGCGGTTGCTTATGGCCTGGTTTGCGACTCTTGAGATCTGCCGCTGCGCCCGCCCTCACGGATGTCCTCGGAAGATGGGAAGGCGCAAGTGTGTCGACGCATGTAGCGTCCAACTCAATGGGCCTCCCCAACTCCCATGGGACTAGTGTCATACCGTCGGGCCTTTTACCAGCGTCACGTAACAGACCAATTGGTTCGAGAATAGCTGGTACGTTAGCGGTGACAAATGCCCGCCGGATGATGTCGTTAAGGCTGGCGTGGCGAGATATCCGACTGGCGGCCCTAGTACAAAGGTAGTTAAAAGTAGTTAGTTAGTTTTAGTTCTTAGGTTAGGTTAGCTTAGGTTAGTGGCCACCTACCCTAGTGGTCGACCGTATCCGCTCCCTGGGATTGGAGGTGGCCCTCTCCAAGACCGAGGCCCTGTTGTTCCACGGGCCTCGAGGAGGGCCTCGTCCAGGAACCAGGGTGGTTCTGGACGGGGTTCAGGTCCGGGTTGGGACCCAGATGAAATATTTGGGTCTCATCTTGGATGGGAGGTGGACTTTTGGGGCCCATTTCGCCCAACTGGCCCCAAGAGTCCTGGGAGCCGCGGCCGCTTTAGGGAGGCTGCTGCCCAACGTGGGCGGCCCGAGCGCCACATGTCGCCGGCTGTACTCCGGGGTCATCCGGAGTATGGCCCTGTACGGGGCACCGGTCTGGGTGGACGCCCTCAGTCGCGCGAACCTGACCCTGCTGCGACGTCCGCAGCGGGTCATCGCGACGAGGGCGATACGTGGTTACCGGACGGTGTCCTGGACAGCAGCATGCGTGCTGGCCGGTGATCCCCCCTGGGCTCTTCAGGCGGAGATCCTCGCCGAAGTGTATCACTTCGTGGCGGCGAGGAGATCTGCCGGGGAGCGCCCAGTGTGGGAGGAGGTCACGCGCATGCGGCGGCTGGCGCGGGACGCCTTGTTGCGGCGGTGGGCGGAGGACCTGGCACCACCGGTCCCTGGTCAGTGGACGGTGGACGCCATCAGGCCGGTCCTCCGAAGGTGGGTGCGGCGGCGGTTCGGGTCGCTGACCTTCCGATTGGTGCAGGTACTTTCCGGGCATGGATGCTTTGGAAAGTATCTGCACCAGATCGCGAGACGGGAGGCGACCCCGGTCTGCCACGAATGTGGGGCGCCGGAGGATACGGCGCTCCACACGCTGGAGGCGTGTGCTGTGTGGGGTCCCATGCGGCACACGCTTTCAGCGTTCCTGGGCCGGGACCTTTCGCTGCCGAGCGTGGTGAGCGCCATGCTCGACGGCGAAAGGGAGTGGCAGGCCATGGTCTCCTTCTGCGAAGAGGTTATGTCGCAGAAGGAGGCCGCTGAGCCGGCCTCCCGCGATACAGGTTCTGAACCTAGTGCGGGGACCATAAGTAATCTGTATACTTTATCTTTTCTTCAGTAATAAATGTCTTTTGTTTGTTTGTTTGTTTGTTTGTTTGAGCGGGTCAGGGAGGATGACGCCCAATCTGACCCGCTCCGGCGCAGACGTCCAGGGAGACGAAGGGGGCGGTTCGCCCGCCTCCTTCGTCCCCCGTAGTGGGGCTACTGGTGGAGAGTCGGGGGACTCTCTGCCGGCTAGCACGGCTCCACGCGTCTGAGGGGTGACCTGTGTGAAAGGGTTGCTCCTCCTTGAGGCCGAGGCCCGGACCGGTTCCCGGGCCACCCGCCGGAGCGAGATGGTGAATGCCAACGCGACCCCATGCTTGGGCCCCATGGGGCGAGCCCCATGACGGCGGTGGACGTTTCACGGGGGGGTTTTAGTGGGTTCGAGTCCCACATACCCCCTTCCGTCACCCCCATGGCGGAAGGGAAGTGCAAGGGCATTTCCCCCCTCCAAAAAAAAAAAAAAAGGTTAGTGGCCACGAGAAGGACTCTAAACTGGTGTCATTTACTTTTTTAGACGAGTGTACCTTACCTACTTTAGTTTCAAGCGGTTTCATTTCTAGTTGGTAGGATTTTTAAATTGCTGAGATATTCCGTTACAAAGTGAATTACATTTTCCATCCGAAGCCGGCGGCTACTTGTCAATTTAGCGCAGCTCTCTTGCTTTGAATATTCCGGTACTAACAACTTAAACCAGAAAATACTCATTCAAAACGTTTTTGATAGGGCTTGAACCTACGTTACATAGAGTTAAGATAGTATACTTCCTTTAAGCTACAAACCGCAGCCTAGTGAAATTATTTTTGGATGCTAATAACCTAAATGTTCATTTTAGGTCACTAGAAAAAAAATGTACCTTGATTTTTGAAATTTAATAACAACTTGCATTAGTTAGACAATATCTCTTGTGTTCATAGACTCGTATCAGTAATCATTTTAGTGAAAAACTTTTTAAGATATATAAAGGTCACTGATGATGATTATGATGAATGGCAATAAGTTCCCTTCCTTTGATGATAGAGTCGACAGGTACTTTACGTGTACATTTTTGTATATTTTTATATTTTTGCATGAATGTGTGTGTCTGTTGACGGCTCGCCTCATTTCCTGTTGGCGGCAATCTGTCGTATTGCCGTCACTTGATCGAAATCCAATATGCAGCGCAATCTCGACCTTACGCAAGCAGGAATGGGTTTTTGATTTAAATTGATCTGCAGTCCAAAATGCATTTTACAAATAGCATTTTGTAAAAAGCTTTTGCAAACTGAATATATAAGAGATGCTCTCAGCGTCAGAGATCGTAAATACACTAAAAAGGTTCTATAGCAATGCAAAAGTAACACTCGAAATCTGTAGCAGGTTAGATCTAATATCTAAAACAGAATTCATAATTTTTTGCCCCGTTTGCATAGAAAAATTTACCGGAATGAATGAATATTTACCGAACTATACAGATACGTCAAAAATACATAATAACATTCGAAAGGCAGATACACAAGATGCTTTTAAGAAAATGGTGCGCACGCTTTTTCTTATGAGGTTATACAAATAGTTTAGTTTACACAAAATATTTCTCGTTGGAAATTGATACTATGCTTATTGTTTAATAGGTTTTTTAGGTATGTATTTATATATATGTAATATAATAATAGGTATATATAATTAGAGTAAAAGGGCAGAAGCCTTTATTCACAAAGAAAATTACAATAAAATACTTAATAGAAATAAATTAGAACTAGTATTTACAATTGAAATAATTGAGCTAACTGCAGACTGTTGCAAATATTAGAGTTAGCTATAGGTACCTGTAAACGCTAACCCCTGTAAAAACATGTGTTTTTGGTCGGCAGGTAGAAAATGCCTCGGTATTAAGCCCACCCTTTGTACCTCAGTGCAATAAAGGTTTAAATAAAAATATTATTATAAATTAAAAAATTCGTAACTGGAGCTTATTATCTAGAAACTTAGTATACTACTTTCCACATACATAATAAACTTTTAGAAGAAAGTTCGTGCCGTTGTTGTGAAGATGTTTGGCCGAAGACAGCGCCAAAACTACTGAATGGATCGGTCTTAAATTTTGCACACATTAAGATCTGAACCTGGAATTAGAATTAGTCGTCGTATGCCTTTTTTCCCATCTCGTAGCTAGATTTGGTAGCTGGCTTCAAAATGGGAGAAATAATCCCGATTCAAAGCCGGCTACAAAACGGGAATTCTGAAGTCCCACTTCGTACCCAGGTTTGGAAGCTGGCTTCAAAATGAGATAAATAAAATAATACCAATTCAAAGCTGGATACGAAACGGGAATTCTAAAGTCCCACCTCATAAACAGGTTTGGAAGCTGGCTTCAAAATGAGAGAAATAAAATAATACCAATTCAAAGCTGAATACGAAACGGGAATTCTAAAGTCCCATCTCGTAAACAGGTTTGGAAGGTGGCTTCCAAATCGGAGAAATTGGACTAAAATATTAAAGTTAAATTATTTTGCACTTAAAATCAACCATTGTTATCCAGGCTGACCTATTGTTTTAATGTAACTATATTCAAAAAATAGGTTGCCTTGCCTTATCTGTTGTACTTACAACTTTGCTGTTATTAAATGCTAAGTATGACCAATAACCAGAGAGGTCCATAAGGGCCAGTCTATTTGACGTTAGTAACGAGACGGAATCGTGGCGTCTCTTCTTAGTATGACGATTTGCGTAGTTCCCAGTCCGCACGATAGAGGCGCTGTACCAAATTGTATGGAAAAAGAGACGTCACGATCACGTCTCGATACTAACGTCAAATAGACTCACCCCTCAGGTAGGTAAAGCGTTTAATTGAATCCTATCACTAGGAATGCTATTATGAAGAAATATCCTAATCCACGTTATTTAATTACTTTAGATACCTATACTCAAGAAAAAAAAAATTTATATTGATTAAGATCTTGTCTAATGTGATCATGAATCCATATGAACCTGATAAGATCTTGTCTTCTGTGACTATGAGAACTAAGTTAAATCGTAATAGCTCCTTCTACCAAGTAATGAATTGGCCTTATAAAGTGTAGTTATTTAATTTAATTCAGAGATAAAATGCAACAAAGTGGTTTGATAACCCCGTGCAAATAAATGTTTAATATGACAAAGTGAATATTTATTTTGACTAAGAGCATTGATATATTAATGATTTGCCTATTTTTTGTTTTAAACGAATTCGTTAAGTTGCAGCTATCATGCATTCTTGTTTGTATTGAATGAGATATTTATCATTCCTACTATTTTGACGCCAACTAAGAAAACTGCATCTTAGTTGGACTTTATTTTTTTCAGTGTACCTGCTATAGATAAAAGTACCCACCTAAGGCGCATACCCGATCCAAACTAGCGCCACCACCTATTTTATCTTAAAACAGATCAGAGATACGAAGTAGCTCTTTTTGCTCTCCATTGTGGCCAAAAAGAGCAACTTCTCATCTCTGCCTACACTATACAAAATAAAAATTTTACAGAGGCATTAAAATAAGCTTCTGATGGGTATCACAAACTGCAAAATAGCCTTTGTACACTTTTTATGGATCCACTGTAGTTTATCCAATTTTGAAATGAAACAAGCGTGGTCAAACATTTACTTTGGCAAGTTGTTTGTTTGTTCCGTCCCAATGTAACAGCGTGCGTATACCTACTCATGATTAACCACCTCTCTCCCCCAAAGAAAGGGGGGTTTTGCGATAATCACCACGTTTGGCAGGCGAGTTGGTTATTATTATTACAGTGGAGGTGTTTAAGTCTATAAACACTCACGCGCAAATCACAGGCGTGAAATCGCGGTGCGAAGCTGCCAAGGCCTCAAAACTCGCGCGCCGTACGAACCCTTTGTCGCAGGACAAAAAAACCGACAAACTATAGGAACGAGGCACGAACGCGAAGCGAATCCTCGACGAATATGCGAATGGGATTAACACTCATGGTTCGCGAGTGGTTCGCGGCTTTGCGCGCGATCCGTGCGCGAATGTGGAGAGGCTTTTAAGAATACACAAAAGGAAGCTGCCATTTCTCTGGTAGATTCCTTTAGTCGCCTCTTAACAGGACATCCTCAGGCTGAGTAGAAGAGATCCGTTTTTACGACGCTACCGCCATGGTTGATTATACTACTCGCCTGAATGGATTTATTATCGATTTTAATTATAAATAATAGATTCAGGCGTTACTTTGCGGAAATCCATTGTAAAATATTCAGATGAAACAATATTTAGTAACGATTCCGCGCAGAACCTACTCCGACAAGATCCAACAAAATGTGATTTGCGTATAGCGCCCGCCCTCCCACAAATCGCTCCTACTTGCAATCAGAGAAAGTAAACAACAAACTTAAAAATTCATTAAATTAAGTAAGTTAACCTCCAACTCCAAGAACGAACACAACTTAATTTGCGAAAGAAAAGACCACACCAACCACACAATGAAAAAACTCATCAAAAGTAAGTCGTCAACTAGTTTCGTCTCTCCACGAGACATCATCAGGACACCACAACAATACTCGACTTTGACACAGAGACCGCCAAGCAACAACGACAGAGTCCTACCAGATGTTGCCTCTCTGGGAGGTTCTGCGCGGAATTGTTACTAAATATTGTTTCATCCTGATTTTAATTATTGCAAACCAATTGATTAGATTATTGCACACCAAGTAATCAAAAAACAAATAGGTACAGATAATGTACAGAAGGCGGCCTTACCGCCAAGAGCGATCTCTGCCAGGCAATCTTAGGATGGAAAAGAAGTGATCGAAAAAGTATAGACGGTGGCGTGTCAACAGAAATAATGTTTAAGAAATAATAATATAGTAGGTTCAATTCAATTAAATCGATTTGTTAGCAGTTCCTCCAAAAAGCGATTCGTCCAAATCACGTTTCGTCCGATAAGCGGTTCGCCAAGAATCCATACGCAGTTCGATCATTTCTTACTTAGTACTTTACCTCAACCTCAACCTCAACGGCCTGTATTGGTCCACTACTGGATTGATCTGTGTCCTAATCGGGGGGAGGAAAGGTGACGGAAGAAAGGGGTCGGCGAGTGTGTGGATCGGTGGGCTCGCCGGCCATGTATAGGAGGAAGAGGGGACGCCAGTTGGGCCGCGGAGGTTTTAAATGTTCCCGTGGTTCGGCGAAAATGGCGAGAGAGGGACACCGGAGAGGTTTTAGTGGATATTATGTTCTTTTCAGGACGTCAAGTCCCACATAATTCTGGTCCCCCCCAGACCAGTTTATTCGTAAATGAATTTCCTCGCCGAATAAAAAAAAACGGCTTCCCCATGATAAGCGCCTTATTGGCTTTTATCATCATAATGCCAATAATCCCCACGCTGGGCATGCGGGTTTGGATCGCAGTTCGATTGTTTCGGGGTTCTTTTAATTTAGAATTATCCAAAATACACATACACATTTCATATTGTTTCATACATTTATGAAAAATGACAGTGAATGCCAAATATGACAGCTCATGTCAAAAAAGACAACTCATGTCAAAAATAACAGCTCCACGTGAAGTGATATCCACCTTAATAAAACAATAACGGGTAGGAGTAGGCATGGCGGTAAGCTACCCTACAAATCGCTGACCTCTGCCCCGGGGGTTGAAACGTGACATGTGTATTAATAACTTGCACTACGCTGCCCCGAACTGGGCGGATTTAGGACGAACTCAGGAAGGGCTAATTCGATACCTATCTACGAAACTATGATACTCTGGAAACTCTGGTATTCTACTCTAGTGGTTGGTTTTTGTTCGCCTCCAGTGCTGTCCTAGTACCTATCATTTTCCACTACAAGATTTACTAAACTAGGATCTAGGTTTAGGTTGTGTGCGCAGGCATTGCACGACCTTATCCCATCTTCTCCCTTCTATCATAGGACCAGCAGACGCACAGAAAAATACCACCCGTACCTGGTCGACATACCACAGTGTCGAACCAAAAAATTCTCCTCTACTTTTTTAATAAGCACGGCCAAAGAGTGGAATGAGCTTCCTGCGTCTGTTTTCCCGTTAGAGTATAATCTTGGAGTCTTCAAGTCTAGGGTAAATAAGTTCCTTCTGGGAAAGCGTGCTCCATCTTAGGCCACATCTTCACTTACTTTAAGTGAGTTGGTGGCCAAACGCTTGACCATTATCAATAAAAAAAATGGTTTAATATTCATTTATTCTCAAAAAGACAAATTATATAATGTCACTTACATGAGAACAGGATTCTTATGTTAAGTATAGATACATAGGTTGTGGTCGTTCAATAACTGACTCATTTAATAGTGAATCATCATTTATGATATGTCGAGCTAATTTGAGTTTGAACGCATTAAATGAGCTTACACTTTTAATTTTTAATGAATAGATCTAAGTAGCATAAACGTGAAGGATGTATTTACATTTTTATGTAATTTTGCACTAAGGTTTTTAGTAACACATTGCTGCGTTGCTATGTATGGAAGCCTTACAATCTTGTATATATTTGTAATAAATCTTGAATAGCCATTCAAGATTTCCCTTGGTGTTTTGCCTCCCTAGACATTATAAGACATGGACTATACATAGTGACTTTTTGAGATGGGAGTGGATGGCCAAATGCGAAATCATGAGAGTTAGAGAAAAAAAAGTCGTGAAAGGAGTCATGACCTCGTTTTATAAGAAAAAAAAAAGTATATTAATATTTTTTTTCAAATGTTTTTCTTTTGCAGTAAATCGAACCGATTGATTTTTCAAAATACATGACACCCTAAATTTTTGCACCAACAGATTCAGTTGCTGATAAGGATCAATCTTTGCAAAGAAATCTATGAATGAAAATGCCAGGATGGCTCATTTTTAGGGTTTTGAAGATCGAAGATCGGTTTCAAAACCCTTATGGTCTCGCTTTGTCTGTCCTTTTTTAACTCAAAAACTACTGCAGCTATCAACTTGAAATTTAAAATAATAATATCTTTCGTGCGCCTGTACAGATTTAGAGAAAAATAAATGAAAATAAATGGAAAATTAAAATGAATATTTTCCATACAAATTGTGATGCCGAAATTTTAAAAGATACCTACAGAGTCATGTGGGGTATCAAATGAAAGGTATCGTTTTGTACATTTCAAAATATTTTTTGAAATTTTTGTAGGTTTCATACTTTTTAAAATATTTCGAAAAAGTCGAAAAAATACCCATTCCCCCCCCCCCCCTATCTCCGAAGATTGCAGAGCGATCCATGTAAAATGTATGGAGCGTTTATAGACATAGATCTATATTTTACAGGAAAAATATAGAGAAGTTTGAAAAGAGAACACTTTTTGAAAAATGGTCAAAAAGGGGGGGAATAATTTTCAAAAGAGGGGGCTACCTCACCGAATGGGGTATCAAATAAAAGGTATCGGTTTGTAGTTTTTGGTTCCAAAACAGTTTTTCAAATTTCTGTAGGTTTCATAGTTTTAGAAATATTTTGAAAAAAGTCGGAAAAAAACCCATTCCCCCCCCCCTATCTCCGAAGTTTGCCGAGCGATCCACTTAAAATGTATGAAGCGTTTGTAGATATGGATCTATATTTTACAGGAAAAATATAGAGAAGTCTGTAAAAAGAACACTTTTTGAAAAATGGTCAAAAAGGTATCAGTTTGGACATTTCAAACCAGTTTTTTAAATTTCTGTAGTTTTCATACTTTTTGAAATATTATGAAAAAAGTCAAAAAAATTACCATTACCCACCTTAACCGAACCACCCATTTAACCGAAGCATGCAGAGAGATCCATCTGAAATGTAGGTTGGTACCTACTATTCTTAGGTATTCGTTAAATTGGGAAGTCTCTAACCGGTACTTTTGGTACATATTTGTTGACAAACGTTCAAAACCCTCGGCGCGCGAGTTACACTCGCACTTGACGGATCTTGTTTCAATTTTCGTTTGAATACCTATACCGTCTACCAAGCATCAATGTAAAAAAATTATGGTGAACTTGCTGCATGCCAGGATACTTAGCCTGTATTTGAATAGGGTTTATCCTAGATAAAACATCGATTCTTAATGAATTTAGTAAACTTTAAAAAAATCCGCAATTTTAAAATTTATAAGTAGGTACCTATGTTGTTTTTGTTTTATAATAGAACTTACACGAAATTGCGAATTTACACATGCTTTTTTTCGTGACGAATTTACTTTGTGGCAAATGTACAACAACCCTATTCTCATATATTATACAGATGCATTACAAGGAGGTATAGGCAGTGTTTCAATTTAAAATAATGCCTATTGTTATCCGTTGCAACTTTCGATAGGGTTTACTCAAATCAATTGCATAGACCTGTTCAAAGCTTCTTTTACGCCCGGTGTACCTTGGGCAATAAACGACACATTTACAGATATTCAGTTCAGTATGATTTGAAGAGATCACTGCACTTGATGAAAAATAACTATAATCACTAATTCTTGTAACAAGTAAACTTGTGTTGGTGCCGCCGGCCATTTTATCGCTTGATCCAGCAATGCTGATGATGCAGCAGCGATGTGCAAATTTACTGCAAAATCACACGCAGTTTTGAGGTCCAGCGTAATCTTCTCGAGCAATACATGTCGTATTTCACCGCTGCTGATTTCATTTGTAGAAGTTTTCGTCAAGACACTTCGGGTAAAACTCAGAAAAAGAAGCGAGTTGTTGAAGGTTAAAAATGTAAGAGATCAGAGATTCTTCTTCACATATTTTCTAATTTGGTATCGTTTTTCTAACAGTCCATTTGAAGGCATATTGATTAATGTTAATTAAATCAAACACCCTTTAAGTTTGAAATAATTAATAATGTGCACACTGCACTATCTGCAACCGGTCAGAACGACTCAGCTATGTTATCAAGACGTGTATGTAGAAAGATATCATGAATGTAGTTTTATACCTCATATTTAGTATCTATTTACCAAACAAGTAATCAGTAAAATTATAAAACCTGAAATGTTGTCCCTAAGTTGGACATCCACTGCATCGGAGTTGGAGCGTACGTAGCGAACGAGGCGTCGGTATTTACAATAAAGGTATTTTTAAAGTAATCGAGTTTGCCGATTCCTTCATCCGCAAGAATCTCCTCGTCACTAAGAGTCACTATGACGTCATCGTCACCGTCGTCATCGTCACTATCGGTAGTTACGCCAATCCAGTGCACGCTGTACCACAGAAATCAAGTAATACAAATGCTAACCTCACGCTCCGTGCACTCCGATACGGATGTAGTGAACGCGTTACTTTATACTTATTTACTTCATAAAACACGAGGCCCTGCATGGCCGGCTATGCCCGCATTTTTACACATTTTTGCAAGTTGTTATTTAAATCCCTTTTAAATAACAAATTGCAAACATTGTGTAATTTAACAAGGAGTACCGGGGATGCATGTACTCAATTTCATTATTTTAAATTATGATTGTTTTTCCAGAATTATTGACCCCCGTTCCGCCTAGTACACTCAATTCATAATACCGAATATGACGTATTACGGATAGCGACATTAGCGACGAATTAGCTAAGGCGACGAGTGATCAATGCAACTCATGTATTAGCCCCCTAGTAATCCTAAGTTCGTCCAATTGCCCTCACATATTTGCATTTGCCGCGGCCTGCGGACGCATGAAATTTTCAGGAAGCGGCCATGTTAGTCAGAGTTTGCAGTTCGCTGGCTCGAGTGGAGTATTTTTTAAACAGGGTTATTGGTAATTCACTGACACTGCGGGAACTGCAGGTTCTGCCTATAAGCACAAACACGTTTGTGAAGACGCCAGGTCTTAATTATTTTTTTTGTCACCTATTTTACAAATTGAAAAAAAAACACGAAAAAACCCAACGAATTAATAAAGATCGAAATCCCACTCCCACGTCCACTGTTTCAGGGCAGAGCCATTTTTAAGGTTATTTTTAAATAAAGCCTTTTTAAAGAACATTTATTGACTGAAGGGTACAGTAGTCTGTATTGGTAGTCCAATACCAAACTTGGGAATTAAGACCTGGGCCCTTACTCATAAAAACGAAATCGAAGTTTCTTATTCGTTTTCGTGCAAACGCTAATCTTATGCAAGCGCAATATAAGAGTTGGTTATGCACGACAGCGAAAACGAAACTTCGATTTTCCTTTTCCGCGTAGTCCACCTGGCGTTTTCAGTTCGTGATGATGGGTAGAAACTGCAGTTCACCCAGTGTCAGTGAATTACCGAATTAATAATACAGGATTACTGATGAATAGCTTTATTCTTTTTTGCATTATTAACTGATCCAGATACATAAAAGTAATACGTTATCTGAAAAAAGTGAGTTCATTTGCTAGTTAAGTAATACTGAGGCACAAAAGTAATTAAAAAAAAAACACTTGTGGGAATACTATTTATCAGAAATCATAGAAAATACCGTTGTCCAGTTATAGTATTATAATATCTGTGGTGTGGTGAAACCGTCGACAAGTTTGGTCACCATGCATTGGCATGTGTCTCTAGTGCAGGTCGTGTCCCGTCAGGGTTCAATTAATGACATCATCCGTCGGGCTTTTACCAGCGTCAGTGTCGCAGCTACACTCGAACCACGTGGCCTTATGCGAGATGATGGTAAAAGGCCTGACGGTATGACTCTGATTCCATGGATGGTCGGCCTTTAGTTTGGGATGCCACGTGTGTAGATACCCTAGCGCCTTCACATCTTGCAGGGACATCGGTAAGGGCCGGTGCAGCAACATCAGCGGAGTCCCTTAAAGGTGAAAATACGCTAACCTTGACCGAGGTTACCTATTTGAGCCGTTTGGGGTTGAAACCCTTGGTCCTTGGGGTCCTGGGGCACACGCAATTTATAAAGATCTTACCAAACTTCTTATAGAGTCCACAGGTTTGCATTGCCATTCAACGTGGCAATGCTGCCAGCATTCTGGGCACTCTGCCTTCTGGTGACGGCTTAGATTTTTAAGAAATAGATATAAGTGTATATATTAGTTTTAATTGTTTTATTCTGTTAGTGTAATTTTCTGGGAATACTTATAAAAAAAATTGTACCGTTAGGTAGAGCTTAAAATTATATTTTATTTTACCGTATGTCTTAATCTAAGGTAACTATTGAGTTATTGCTATTTGACTATGGACCAAAGATTCTGAGCCAAGGGCCCTATGTGGTCCATTTTTAGGACATTTTCTTTAAAAAACCCTACAATCATCAAGCTATTTTTGAATATTCTTGTAAGATCTAGATTTTTTAGAAAATATCCTATGGTGCTGCCACATATCACAAATAAGTATCGTGTGAAATAACTAATTTAATTTTAACGATAAATAGCGGTTTGACGACCGATAACAATATTTATCGTATCTTTCTAAATGTGACAGTACCGTTATACCTACTATTTATTCCTCGAACATAAAGGAGGGATATTACTTCCATTAAATAGTTTTTTTTATTATAGTGCGTAGGGCCCCGCACTTGGGGTAATTGGTAAGCGCATTCCCGTATTGAGGGAAAGGTTGCGGATTCAAGTCCCGTCAAAGCCGAAAAAAATTGGTATATTATTTCATTCCTTTCCTCTATGTTCGAAGTAAATTTTATAACATTAAATCGAATGGCGTAGCAGAGAAACCACTTTTGGTAGCGACCACTTGCATCTATTGGTACTTAATTAGACCTATAGACCTATTTAGTATTTATATTTGTTCCGGGTGTTTATGATATATTCTATGTATAGTAAAAAAGATCTATCTTATGTATTGTGTTATGTGTATCAGTCATCTACTAAGCCAGTAAACCCATAACACAAGACCTGCTTAGCTTGGGGCTAGATGATTCTGTGTGTATTGTCCAGCATTATTTATTATTATTTTATATTGGGGCCAGATGATACTGTTTGGATTGTACATATTTTGGTTTTATTATATTGGTATAATATTGTTTATTTATTATTCATTTATTTGTATTTCTGTAAAAACAGTTAAGATGCAAGTGGTCTCAGTTAGCATCTCCTGACAGAAGTCCGTGGACACGAAAAAAGTAGCTACCAAAAGTCTTCTCTTACGATCCATACAGGCAGTGATTATTTTAAAACATGAAATACTTTTCTCTCCAAAACCACGAAATAAATAAATAACCAACTGTTACTGGGATACACTTGGTAAAGAAATATTTGTAGTCAGAGTGCTTACTGTTGAATTCAGTTCCTTTATCAATTTCCTGTGTTAAAAAAGTGCTAAATTCTACAAAATCGATTTTAGTAGAAAATCGATTTCCCTTAAAAATTGCGCACGCGGCATTAGTTTTGGGTGCAAATTTTGAAACTAAAAAAAACATTTAAATGCTACAACCGATATTCAAGCTTTAGTATTATTATTATATTCTCTACTTTAGGGGAGGTTGAACACAAAACATTTGTAAATAGTAGCCACTAAAGTGGCATCCTTTCTAATATTATACATATACTGACCACGAACATATTGACCAAAACCTTCCTTAGCAATTAGCATAGGTACATTAAACAACTATCGATAGACAACGTAAAACATCTATTTACTTTTTTTTTCTTGATGAGTTAAATAATTTATTGAGTATTATGCAGATTTTACATACAAATGTTAAGATAAAGATAAAGATAAAGATAAAGATATTTATTTGCAGAAAACATGTGTATAAAAGATGACAAAAATATAGGTGAAACAACATGCTTGACCGATTATGGTATGCAAATTAGGTAGAGAGATGGCATGCATTTAATCTATCCATGCAAAAATTTAACAACTATTTAAAATTTATCCTTTAAAAATTCGTCAAGACTATAATAACATTTTGTAATTAACATTTTTTTAAGTTTTAATTTAAACATTTGTATATTCATGTCTCTATATAGTCTAGGTAATTTATTATAGATTTTGGTAGCAACACCAACAATACTTTTCTGCATAAGTGTTGTTTTTACAGGGTGAGTTCTTAACCTAGTATTGTCCCGTCTGTTTCGACTAACAGAATCAGATAGCCGGGGGAACAGATGAGGATTGCCTTTTACAAAATTAGCTACTTCTAATATGTAAAGTGATGGAAGTGTCAGAATTTTGTGCTCAGAAAATAATGGTTTACAGCTATCGGTGATTTTTATTTTAAACATGGCTCTTATACATCTTTTTTGTAGCTTAAAAATAATGTCTTTATTGGTAGAGTTGCCCCAAAATATTAATCCATATCGTAGAACAGACTCTACCATACCGTAATATGCCGTCAATAAGGCATCCGTATTAACTGTTGATGACAGTTTATACAGGGCATATGCTAGACTACTAACACGCTTACTTAGACCTTCTAAATGTGTTTTCCAATTGAGGCTTTTGTCGATGATAAGTCCTAAGAATCGTGTAGTATCCACTTGATTAATTATATTGTTATTAAATCTTATATTCATGTCAGATGGGTTTTGGGATCTTTGGTCAAAATGCATAATCATTGTCTTATTTAAATTGATTTTTAAATTATTATTGTCAAGCCATTTTATAATTGATTCAATTGATTCATTTATGTCGGTTTCATAAGAATTAATGTCATTACAAGAAATTGTTATTGTGCTATCATCAGCGAATAATGTCATGGGATTATTTGTTGCTCTTGGCAGGTCATTAATATATATAATAAATAGCAGCGGTCCCAGCACACTGCCTTGAGGTACGCCGTATTTAGCATATCGTATTTTTGACTTGTGTACAACTTCAAGTTTGGTTTTAGTCTCTATTCTTGATATCTCTGTGATTTGTTTTCTGTCACTAAGATAGGATTTAATTAAGTCTAAGACGTTACCTCTAATTCCATAACTTTCGAGTTTTTTTAGTAAGATATTATGATCCACATAGTCAAATGCTTGTGTCATGTCACAAAATATACTACAGATAGGCGTTTTTTTGTCAACTTTTGTAATTACGTTATAGAAGAAGTCATAGATAGCCATGTTTATTGTTTTCTTTTCACGAAAACCTTTTTGTTCTTCACACAGAATATTGTTTTTTTCAAGGTATGTGTTTATTTCGGCGTAGTAATATTTTTCATATATTTTTGAGAATAGGAAGTTACAGTATCTTACATCATGAGCCTACTTTAACATCATGAAAATCCAATCCTACAAATTTTTAATATAACATTTAGTAATTGCAATATTTGTTAACTTAATGATGAAATCTGTAGGCGCTCATTGCGTGACCAAAATTACTTTCTGAGTAGAGCGTTACAGAATTAAACTTCAATTTACGAATGTATTTTGGGTCATTTTTGTACCATTAAAGACTGATATAAGGTTAATATTTTTTATGTTGTGTTGATTTCATTTCGTGAAATCGTAAGTGTTCAATTTAATGAATTTGAGAGCACAGAAGACATTATTCTGTCTTCTGAATTTGAAAGCAAATTATCTCAGTCAAAACCTAACTTTACGTTTGGGTGCATTATATTTTTTTTCTTTAGGTAACTTCCACTTCTTTATACACTACTCTTACCTACCACAAAGAGGTCACGCAGAGGGCCCAACTTTAAGACAGAGTTATAGACCTAAACTATAATCGTTCTCCAGACCAACTTCGTTCTCTATCTTTAAAAAAAGTAAACATTCACTTAACCTTAATTGTCGCGACCACAATGGTTTAAAATCTACGCGAAAAAGCTTGCAACCTCTGCGTGCAAACCTGCTTGTGCATTAAAACAAACTTCACTATCAATCCGTTCTCACTTCACAGATAAAGTACGTTTCAAACGAGCAAGGAGAATCATTCCACTTCAGTC
Source organism: Eupithecia subumbrata (assembly GCA_949316285.1). Classification (NCBI taxonomy): domain Eukaryota; kingdom Metazoa; phylum Arthropoda; class Insecta; order Lepidoptera; family Geometridae; genus Eupithecia; species Eupithecia subumbrata. The sequence goes on along the minus strand of OX438646.1, from coordinate 23,077,307 downwards.
CCTTATCGTCCCTGTTCCACAGTTCTAAGCAGTTCTCTTCTTCTCCGTTTTCGTATCTGAAGTTGTTAGGTTCTCCCGCGTTCCAGTTGACGAAGGTCAATGGCCGTCCGTTCGCCATCCAGAAGAAGTTGCCTTCTTCAGCCAGATCTGTGCCTGATGTCCAGAAGTGCTCTCGGCCGTAACCTGGAATTAAAATAAACTCAATTGATAAAGTGTCTTATGTGTGCATTACATTGCTGACTCAAAATTGGTTCTTTTACTCCGACCAACACATACTTTATTTGGAATTTCTTGTCCTGATTCTTCATCGCTTGGACAACCACAACAAAAGGGGCGGTAAGAGCTATTAAAATTTATGATTTAAAGCATTTTAGAATGTTAGTTTCATCAATCCCCGATGAAAGCCTTTGAAAATCGGAGAATGTCTGGATATCCAGAATACAAATACAATTCCTGCAACAATCGACCCACCACTCAACAACATCTGTGCGGTCTGTACAGCCTTCTCCAAAACAGGGGCCCAATTCTGCTGACCAATCGCTTTACTGTGACAGTGGTACTGTCACAGAAACGTTACGTAGAATCTAAAAACTGTAGAAAGTAAGATTTATTTTGACGTGCGTCCCTCTATCTGTAGATTCTTTCATCTAAGGTAGACCAGAATGTGTCATTCTGTGAATGGTATCACACTGTCATAATGGTGCAACTCACTTAGCAGAATCCTGGAGCTCCCAGGACAGTTGGATAGAGATACAGTGGTACTGTCACAGAAACGTTACGTAGGATCTAAAAACTGTAGAAAGTAAGATTTATTTTGACGTGCGTCCCTCTATCTGTAGATTCTTTCATCTAAGGTAGACCAAAATGTGTCATTCTGTGAATCAAATTGTCATAATGGTGCAACTCACTTAGCAGAATCCTGGAGCTCCCAGGACAGTTGACTGATAGAGATCCAAGTCTCCTGTTTCGGACGGACGACGTTGAGTCATAATTTGTCACAAAAATAATGAAACTAACCTGAGTCTTTGACGTACTGCTCCAGCTTATCATTCTCCTGCTGCGAGGAGATGGAGGCGAGGTGCATGCCGTGGAACCGGCAGTACTGCTGGGCCTTGAACCAGTTCGCCTGGAAGCAAAACAGAGAATGAGAACAAGTATTAACCGGCTTCGAAAATAAAAAGAAGTTCTATGTTCGGCTGTATGTATGTTTATTTTATTTATGTATGTCCGTCGATTTGTCCGTCAATTAATAATAATAATAATAATAATAAAAATAATAATGCTGGACAATCCACACAGCACCATATAGCCCCAAAGTAAGCTACTCAAAGCTTGTGAAATTATGGGCCGATTTTGAAAATTCTTTCGCTATTGTATATAAAATGATCCAGCGGTGGTTTCATAAAAAAATTATCATCGACGGATTAGTATTGGTCCCCGGAAACTTAAAAACTGTGTTAAATCAGGGATTCGAAGTCGGTCTTAGTTATTACAAAACAATCGAATTATATGTAAATTATTTCGAAAGAAGCGATCGCAGAGGGATTTATTCGAGTATCAGACTGTGGTTTTGTTTTTTTTCCAAACGGATGAACCGATTTTAATTTACTTTTGACGGAAGTTACAATTTTTGTTACCCTAATAAAGTATTAGCTATAGAATAGTTAAAAGCAATGCAGCCTTTCTCATGTTACGATGGTAGGTTGGGTATTCATCAGCTAATGTACCCGACTTCCATTGAAAATCGTCACATTGTTCTAAATTGAGCTTGTTTTAAAGATTACTCAGACTGGAGATAGAGAGCTTAACTGGGTTTATTTTCGAAACCATGCCAGGAAAATTAAGTTGCAAACGAGAAAACAGCAATGTGTTACTAAATAACCGCTTTCCACCGAGGTTTTCTGCACCTCTTCTTACATAACGAAACATACTGGTCACTCGTTACCTACGTGCGGTCTATGTAGGATCTTAAAGTTTTATAGCCAGGTCGGACTGGTGAATTGCTTACAGGCTTTTAAGCGCTCAATCTCAGGTTTTGTTGTCAGTTATGCATAAACATACAGCATTGTTTCCTTTGTATAAAAGACGAGGCGGTAAACTAAAATACAATAGACTCAAGAGAAAATCTTAGCAATTGGCTACGTTGATACGAGGAATATTTATGCCTGGATTTGAACTTTGGACTTCTATTTTCCATAATAACACACAGTAATAAAAGATAAAGGTTTACTAGATTGACTGTTGTCCGCTGTGAGAATCGCGAGAGCTATATTTATTATATATAATTTTTTTAACAGTCTTGAGCGAAAGTTTGATATAAGAATATAACAGTCTTCAGTCAAATTTCACTAAACATATTTTTAAAATCAATAACTCAAATCAATCTGTAATAGTTAACATGGATTCACTTCAACGCCGACGCAAGATTAGCGATCAAATGTTGTTGTTTAAAATCTTAAGGAACTTGGTTGACTCACCGTATTTGTTAAAATTAGTTAGCTTTAAAATGTACACATATGAATGCTCGTAAAACCAATAACATTTTCATGTTAAACAATCATAAAACTAATTATGCAGGCAATTTTTTTATTCCTAGAGTAAGTAGGTTGCATAATGAACAATTTTCTAAATGTGACATATTTTCGCTCTCTAAAGTGGGTGATAGACGTACGAACTTGAAGTACGCGGATTTTAAGATCGCCAACTTACTCGGCTCGACGTTAGTGACACACGTGAAACTTACTCACTCTGTATTGCGATGTCTTCGACAGAAGAAGTTTTGTGTTATTTAGGAATAAAAACAATAGACGAAGGCGAAAAGTGTGGGTTAAGAACTGGCTTACAAAAAGAGAGCGTTTATCACATGTGAATTTAGTAAGAGAGTTACGTGAAGAGAAGGAAGATTTTCAGAATTATTTCAGAAAATTATTATTATTATATTATTATTAATTTTTTTTTTTTTTTTTGAACAAGCATGCGCGTTCATGGGCTGGCGAAACAAAATGGCGACTCGCGGCTCGCAGTGCTGCCACACGTACGAGCCAAGACGAGCTACGAGCAAGATTTCAAACCGGCTAGATCGCCGACGAACTTACTCGGCGGTTTTAAAGTACGCGTACTTACGGTGACACACGAGCGAAAAAGGTCGTCGAGCCATAAGTACGCGAACTTACTCGCGTGTCTATCACCCCCTTAAGAATAACTTTAAAAACAAGTCTCTTTGGTTAATTTTGTGTATTCATACTTGATTTGTCTTTGTTTGTTTACTTTCCAAATTAGCGTCTGTAACCTTGTTGTGTTTTCTTGTAAATAATGTTTGTATTAGTGGCATCTTGATTGGTTTATACGTAGCTATATACATTGTTAACTTTAAGAAAATTGTAGACTGTTTGTGCAACTAATAAACGAAAGATAAAAATAAAATAAATAATATTGACCTCTGGAATGCGAAAGACGTGCCAGTTTTTTGCAACTCGCTCGGAGTTGCAAAAAAGTGGCAGTTTACGAAAAATAAATGCGCTGAAAAATCAATGCTTCAGGGTGAAACTTTTGATAAAGAGTAAGGCATTAAAAAAACCATTTTGTTGGTGAAATAAATTTTTAATAAAGTATGATTGACTTATTCATCGTAAATTATGTAATTCTAAAGCATTCATAGACCGGGGCGTAACTGAACGAAACTGGCAGCCTACTGACCGTACCGAGGCCACGTGCAAAGGCATTGATCTTGAACGAAGTCTTTTACCCGAAAGTTGGCGTGCATACGGAAGTAATAAACAGAGCCGGAGTAAGCGCGTTACCCTGAGGCAGCCCCGGGGCGATTGATTTACTAGTCGGGTCAGTTAGGCTCAAGAAGTGCTATAATGTTGAATGTTTTTGTTTTGGGTAATTTGTGTTATAATATGACCCTTATTCAGGAAGTTATAGTCAGTACAGGTTAACGACTAATGATGGTAACTAGAACTCGGTTTTGATTCTAATTTTATATTAATAAGAGTAGTTAGTTAACTCCCTATACTCTACTGTAGTCCATTTAAAATGCAAAGCTCAAAAAGGCCAAAAAAAAAACGATAGCAATGGGATGCAAATCCAACATATTTTGAGCCATGACCAACTAACGAATCAAGTGAATATCGGGGGATTAAACTAACAGATTTTAGCTCTGCATTTAAATCGAACACTAGCTAAGAATGACGCAGGAAAAGCTATTTAATCTACGTGGCTTCCACGTTTTAAACACCATTCTCATTTCTATTATCTTACATCATTCGACTGCCATTTCCAGTCGTCTGGAAATATTGCATAGCTAGGTATACGATTAGTTTAGGTCTATGTCCATCCCTGCAGTCCAGCTAGGTCACAGATTGCTCACAGCTAACTGGGTTACTGACACTGCGGTTATCCAACTGCACGTACGGCTGTGGTTCTACCAATTCTGCGATGGAATGTTTCTGACGCTTTGTGAAACCTGTTTGGTTTGTTGCTACCGTAGTAGCTATTATCTAACTAATTTCTTCTGTGATGCTACTTGTGTTGTAATATATTATTTCTAACCGTCCAAGAGATAGATTCTATTGAGGTCTTTACCCTAAACAATGAAGTCCGTAATTTCTCTAGCTAGTTGATGAAAATCTGTGTTACCTATCATAGCAGAGTTTCTAGAACATAGCTTAACTCGTTTTTATATGCATTGACGTATTGAAGCGTTCACGGCCAAGCTTCAGTATTGCGACCCGAAATGACTACTTAAATAATCTTTCGTAGATGTAAAATAGGCTAATGGTAATGATTGTGATGTGGATTTAAATAGGGTAGGAGATCAGTTTTTGGTAATTTGTTTGGTTTCGGACATCATTTTGTATGGGAGGTTATTTACATAAAGTTTGAACAATGAAGACCTGGTGTCTTCACAATGGAGTTCGAGATGATTGGCAGAACCTACAGTTCACGCAGTGTCAGTGAATTACCAACTGTATAGTAGGTCTTGTGTAAACTCTACTTTAGAACCAAACCAAAAGAAAGAACCAAAAGGTCGCATTTTTTGGTTGTTTACCTATTATGAGTTACTTTCGTGACATCGATCGGGTAATTTACTTGTTCTATTTCTAGCAGCCATTCATCGTGAATAATTATGTCAATCGATGTCCGCGTATGTAGGTACGAGTACATAGTACACACATGGAGCTCGAGTACAAATGTTACAAATTACACCCACTTGAGTTACTATTATGTCAGGCAGTTGTTAGCGAGTTGGATCAAGCATGACTCTGCAAGTTCATTGTTCTCACTTTCGCCTTCTGAACATGATTGTTATTTGTTCAATCGAAACAAGTTTCAAACATCTGTTTGTTGTGGACCGGTTTTTTTGTTGATTGTAAAGTGGGTGTATATAATATTGCTTTCTTATTAAACTGAAGAAGATTATAATTTTACTATAATTTGGTAGGAGATTTCTTGAATTTTCTACGAAATATTTCTAGTGTTTGTAGCAAGTGTAGTTAATAAAAATAAATTCATAGCTTTTCTCTTTCATAAGGAAACATGTAGTAAAATTAGTCATATTGGAAAGGCAGCCGACACCCATATATTGACAAACTTCTTGAGGCTCGTCGAGGCTTATCTTGGAAGAAGATTATGCAAGTGGAAATGTGGTATTAACTCATCAAGGTAGCTAACATAAGATTCTTCCGAGAACTCCACTTTTCCACCTTACGTACCTATAATTTTGTCAATCTTGTAAGATTTGTAAGAGAATGTAACACAAAATTGTGGGAATTTTCGTTGAATTTCGTCAATTTTAGAACAATGATGCCATTATACGTGTGTCATCGTTAAATTACAATGTTATGTCTTGTTATAACTAACGACTATACAATTAAGATTTTTATTTCAGATTTTGAAGCTAATAGGCAAGAAACCTGTCTATGTAATGTATTGTATTAAGTATAACAGTCAACTAGTGCCCATAACACAAGCTTAGCTTAGCTTGGGGCTAGATGATGCTGTGTAGATTGTCCAGTATTATGTATTTATTTTTATTTAATTAATAAAGAAAACTATACAACTCATATTCTTAATAATTCATTATCTGGACGATTACCCATGTAGAGTCCTTAATTGCAAAACTAGAGATATTATCAAGATATTATCTTCAAGTTTTCATAGGATCATCAGCTGTTGACAGACGTCAACCACAGCCTCCGAAGAATATGCGTGAAGCAACCAAAGATTGAAATTCCGCGGTTGCTTGCGCAACCAGATAGCTTTGTATGCGTGTCGAGACATCATTATCGGAATTAGGTACCGGTGGTGGCATGTAATCATTTTAATGAGATACATCTCTTTCGAAAATTAAAGCTTGTGAGTTTTATATTTTCCTGTTCTGAATTTGGACTTGATTAAAGATGTATGTTATTATTTTATAATTAGGTTTGAAGCCAGCACTACCTCTTCGCATGACGCGCTTTTAAAACGATTTTGGCTACAAACATTAAAAAGCATTTCTCATTAACGTGCAGTGGGTAAATACAAATTCAAAGCCGTCACCACACAGCGAAGAATTTGCACCACCCCAGCTCTTCCCGCGGGTGTCGTAAGAGGCGACTAAGGGATAAAAACCGGGGGTGGGCAGCAGCGCCCCCCGCAAAACAATTCTACCACCGAATTGCGATCCCTAACACGCATGCCCAGCGTAGGGATTATGGGCATTACCCCATGTGATAAAAGTCAACAAGGCGCTTATCACGGGGAGGCCTGCGTCCAGTAGTGGACCAATACAGGCTGTTGAGGAGGTTTAGGAGGGTAGGTAAATACAGTCCTTTAAAAAGTTTATGCCGTCGAATGTAGCGATTCTAATTATTCTCTTTGATCCCGTGAAATATAACCAGAGAACATAATCTGGAAAACACAATTTGTAGACTCTACCTACAAAATCAAGTCTCCAAACCTAAATGTCGATGGTACAAACAAATCACCGCTATAGAAGACCATAACTACATTGCATCGACTAGCGCAATAACCAGCATTTCAGACTAGCAGGCACTTTCGGGTTGTTACTTCCGATCCATCGAGTCCGGAGGTAATTTCGTGGAAGGGACAACTTTGCTGAAAATGTTTTATGTGATGTTTGGCACCTCTAGTCGCCTTGTTATGATTGATGTGGTGATTTGTGAAGAGGTTTATGATAAAGTAAGTTTATTTCAGTTTATTTAAGTTTAGCTTAGTCAATGTGTGATTTGGGAGTTGACCTTTTCTCGACTTCTTCAACAGCCTATATTGGTCCACTGCTGGACGCAGGCCTCCCCCTGATAAGCGCCTTATTGACTTTTATCTCATGGAGGGCCCATAATCCCCACGCTGATCATGCAGATTGGGGATCGCAGTTCGGTGCTAGTAATTTTCTATAGGGAGCGCTGCTGCCCGCCCCGGTGGTATCCCTTAATCGCCTCTTATGACACCCACGGGAAGAGTTAGGGTGGTGCAAATTCTAAGCCGCCACGACATGGCAAACGGTTGATCTTCTCATTAACGAGTTATTATGAAATGATATCATGAGTTTGTAGAATTTTCTATCCTAAAGCTGGCAAAAAAGTTCTATTAGGAATAAAAAACTAAACTGATATTTTTGATTCTGGTTAAATGATTACATCTAAAAAAGTCGCACCTAAAGTCGACCACACTTTTTTACACGAGAGCTCATTAAAAATAATAAGTGAATATTTCGCTTAAACGCCCACAATAAGAAAGTGTATCATTTTAAATACCTATTCATGACCACGAAAGAGAAAGTATCGATACAATATTGAAGATAACGGGCAACAGATAACTCGTATTGAATGAAGATTACAAAAAGTTTAATTGATAACCCGCATAATAATGATGAGTTTATTTGCGTAGACTTTACGAATTAAACTTTTATTTTTGTTGGTTAAGATTCTCTTTGATGTTTTTTTTTTGTTTTTAGAAACCCTAAACATAGATTAGACATCAGAAAGACGAAGTAATTTCATAAAATGTTCAGTAATTACAGGGTGTTAGGGTAAACAGTCTTATCCTTGAAACCAGAAGTTCAGAATCAATATAACAATCTCTTGATAAAATAAAAAAGAGTAAAAATCATACTTGTTGCACTTTAGTTATTATAAAAGTTTAGGATAGATATCCCCAAAACATGATCGAAAACATAAAGAGAAAGATTGTCCCAGATCTGAACCGCACCACTGCCGCAAAACACATAAATGTGCATTCAAATATGGAGTTTAACTCGAAATATTAAGATGCAATTTATATTGACGGATGACAGAGAGCACGCGGACTTAAAGCTCCCGGTCAGCGATTTTGTCCCTGTAAAATGTATCTATAGATTACGAGTTTAAGCTCATATTTGAATGCTTATTTTAATTGGTGTTGTGCGGCAGCGGTACTGGATGTATGTGTCACGTACTTAAGGCAGGTTTCAATCAAAGTGGAAAGGACCAGAGTTGTGTTAAAAAACAATAGGAGGGTGCCAATTTAGTGTCACATGAACAAAAGTCAAAGTGAGTTATTTAGTTGAGTTGGTGACCGAACGCTTGACCACCATCAATAAAAAATATACTTATGAACTTATAGGACTCTTAGACACACACATTCTAACCACTATATTGCCGACTGTAAGAATGATTCCTTACGCCCGTGGCACACCTCCGCTGCGGAATACGAGTAGCGGAACCGCTGGATGAATTCCGCTGTGATCAAGTGTAGTTTGAATTGCGGAACTGGGCGTCGGATCTTCACGCGACACAGCGTCCAGTCAGAGGAGGAAGCAATATTATTGTGGACTTTAACCTTGAAATGGATAGGTAGAAAATAGGTCTATTTCTGACCTCTTGAATTAATTATTCTCTAAAATCGACATCCATATTATGAACAAAATGTAGTTCCTCTTTTTATTTTTGTCGACTTCCACAAACACATGCAAAAACATCGCGACACCGCAACAAAATAGAGGAAGTGTGGCTGACATCGGAGCAGATCGACGAAACCGCGTGGGGAAAGAGATGAATTATAGTCAAATCAACAGGTAGTTTCGCTCGTATTCCGCTTCTCTTACATACGGACAAGACATGGCGAAATTACTGCGGTTCCGGCGGTTCCTCTGTTATGATTTCGCAGCGGAGGTGTGCTACGGGCGTCTCATTTTGAAGCTTTATTTGACGGTTTCAATGTCAACAGTACAGTCGGCGCGATAAATGTACAACGGTTTCAGTGTGGTAGTAGATAAATATGTGTTTACCTTGAAGAATATTCCTAAATAGTACCGCTTCTCCCCAGTCTTGAGTAGCGGCATCGTCCACCGCGTCACGCCTAGCTCGTCGTCGTTGCTGCAGCTCGAGCATTCTGCAACAAGTTAATAAAACAATCTAAATAAGGTTGTTTAAATACGTAGTGCGTAACCCCACACTCAGGGTAATTTCTAAGAAATCAAATAATTTCGCAAATTTTTTTGACTTCGACGGGGCTTGAATCCGCATCCTTCCGTCAGTACCGGAATGTGCTAACCAACTACACCACGAGGTCCAGTGACGTAGGAGTCGAAAATCTTTGCGATTTCCTACGGATGCGGGTACAAGTCCCGTCAAAGACAAAAATTATTGCGATATATTGCGATATTATTTGATTTCTTAGAATCTAAATACGGCCTTAATCTGTTGTAAAAATCGTCAAAATCAGGAACAAAATCAGATAGAAAGATAATTATTTTATTCATAAAAATACTTATATCTAAAACAGTATGGTAAAACGTTATAGGAATGGCGGCCTTATCGCTTAAAGCGATTTCTTCCAGGCAACCAAAATCAGCTCTATCTTCTAATTTGAGAAAATCAACGAAAAACAATGGCGCGTTCAATGCAGATTGGAACCTCCGAAAACCTTATGAAGTTTTATTCTCTAGAACACAGATCCGCATCAACACATAAAAAAAGCTCTGCTTAGCTTGGGGCTAGATAATGTGCTGTTGTTTCAGCATTATTTATTTATAGCTTCTACCCGCGGCTTCGCTCGCGTATTTGCGGTATAATAAATTGCCTAAGTTAAGCTATGTTCTGAATTACGTCAAAATTCATCTTGATCTGTTCATTAGTTTTGGATATCTTAGGTCACAAAAATTCAAATTTCACAAACTTTCGGCTTTATAATATTAGTAGGATAGGATTTGTTTATTACAACATATACGAAACTACTGAAGATGCCTAACTCAAAAGAAGGTGGTTTTCCCATAAGCACCATGCTTGGCTGGTGGATTGCCCAGTATAGGTAGATATTAGATATTTAGTTATAGGTATTAAAAGTATTTATTTAAAATTAACTTTCATGAGCACCCAGATCCCCTAGTACTATCCAATGATCCTATCCATCCACGGTTGTCTGATAGAAATCCCTTGAGCGATAAGACCTTAGATACCTTAGACCTGTCACTTAGATTTTAAGCTGTTTTGTTGTATTGTTTCTATCGATAAACGATGGTGAGCAAATATAATTTTTTTTATCTATAAATCTATCTATCTATTGCTGATTGCAGTGGTGTTGAAAATACACTGAAGGAAGTTGGCGCCCTTCTTCTGATAGGTTTCCTAAGTTGGCTCTTATGACATCCACGGGCTAAGATAGCTGTCATTTTTGACATCTGCCCTCATATTTGACATTGTTTTTTGCATCGTAAATACATAAAATATTTTATTCGTATAGAACCATTGACATTTGTCGGGATTCCGTGCGCCGCGATAACATTCATGTTATGTGTCATTGTCAAGATTCCGTGCGTCGGGATTGCACTCACTTTTTGTTATTTGTCGGGATAGCGTGCGTCGAGATGCCCTAGTTCACCCAAGTTGGGGTAGTGGTCGATTCTTACGCCGCGACCGTCACGGGGCCAAAGCATCATATTGAGCCCCTAAGCATAGATTAGGTAATGTTACTTCTCAAAAGCAGAACACCATGAGATGACTGAATTAGGTATCTACTACTGAATAAAAATTCGAAAATCAAAGTAAGATGTAATAAATGTGATTCAAACTTGCAAGAGCTAAACGATTAAATCTAAACGAATGCAATTTCCTGAATTGCTAAATTATCTTATTATTTCAGTATTCCTGAACAAGAAATGAGTAAATGCTTATTAAATTATGGTAACATTGCACTTCACGCAAGAAGTGAGGAAATCAATTAGCAAATAGGTTGAGAGTGCCGTAATATTATAATGGCTATGTTAATATAATGCAAAAGCTTGCTTGAGTCAAGGCAAACAGAGTGCAAGGTGAGGTTTGATGAGTTTAGAAATTTCTGTTTAACGTATTCACTGCCTAGCCGCGGCGGTGCGACCCGCAGGGGCGCGGCGCAACTACTCGGGGCTTGGGGAAATGATCTGCGTCGGCCATGAAAATGTCAGTATATGGCATTCACTACCCAGCCATAGCGGGACGAACGGCAGGGGCGCGCTGCTGCGCCTCTACACGGGGCTGGGGGAGTCTGCGTCTTAGGTCATGAAAGTGTTAAAACAGTAAACGAATGCAAAATACTACAGAAATGTTCCTTTGAAATAATATTATTGGTGTCTTTACAAACTTGTATTATTTATTTCCCATGCTTGTTTATACAAAAAATTGGGCATAATTATACATACAATTGGCCATAAATTGTTGTGTTGGTACATCTGTTTTTGAAAAGGTTAGTCAAAAAGGATTGGTATATTACAACATTTTGACCATCAAATTGCATTCAACATGCGATTGTACTTATCTTGTTACTACTACTGAAATCTACCTAAAAATATGAACTAAGTATTTTTTTTAAGGCAGAAGACTTTATTTACAAAATGGGGATTAATGAACTTTTTAGTTCATTAATCCCCGTTACGAGCTCGCATCGGCGTCAACGGGGAATAATGAACAAAAAGTTCACTTTTCCCCGTTGACGGGGATTGTCAACGGGGATTAGTGGAATAAGCCAAAGAAAAATACAATCAAATAATCAAATATAGGTATTATTCAAAAATATTTAAACGATCGCGGTTAAAAACAAAAGAGGAAGAAACTATATTACCTGAAACCGACAAGGACAAAGTCCATGCCCTTTCATTTGATACTACATGCATTTTGAATGCGGTGTTTAAATTGTTGAATGCAATAAAAAGTATAAAACATTCAAAAAAGTAATAAATCGTTCGATGTACTGTCAGAGACCTCCAATTCAATTCATACATTTGCTTGACAAGTCATCAAAGCATTGTTCTGTCTTGGCATGCCGACATGTTCCGCAAATTTTACATGTTAGGTACATCTGCTGAATAAAATATGACTTGGGATTATCCATACCTACTAATAAATGCAAAGTTTGCCTGTTTTTAAACGACATCAAAAAGAAGGAGGTTCTCAATTCGTCTGTATGTTTATTTTTTTATGTATGTTTGTTACTCGATATCTCCGCCTGTGGTTAACCGATTTTACTGATTCTTTCACTATTGTATAGAGAATGATCCCGAATTGGTCTATAAAAATGTTATTCCCAAGGGATTGGTATTTATCCCGAAAAGCTAACAACATAATACTTTTGATAAATCACGACTAGCTACAGCAATTTTGGTGATTATCTTCGCCAATTCATACTTGATTTTGATGATTCTTTTGTTGTTGTATAAAGGTTGATTTTTAAGTGGTCCCATAAAAGTTTGTCTCTCGATGAATAATAATTGATGATGTGCGCCGTAAAAACATTATCACATGATAATTTTCATAATCACTGAAACTAATGGTTTCCATGGCAACGGGCGTAAACTAGAGGTTTAGCTACAAAAACAAGTTCCAAAGCTGACGGATGGCGGATCGCATAAAACGATGGATGACCGATCCGTTCGTTTTTGGTTTTGATTTTGAGATATCTGGTGTCTAAAGTTTTTGTTTTTATAGTGCGTAAGCCTCACACTCTGGCAAATTTGATTGGTTAGCACATTCCGGTACTTACGGAAGGATGCGGGTTCGAGTCCCGCCGAAGTCGTAAATTTTTGCGATGATATTTAATTTCTGGTGTCATTTAGTGTGACGTCCGAACAAACCACGTTGCTAACGTGCGTTGCTTTGCTTCTGTCATTCTGTAGTAAGGTTGTTCGTTTCGTTCGATCCGTCTACCGAAACTTCGTATTTCGTGTTTCAAAGAAGGCTTTCTTTCATTCGTCGATACATCCATGTGTTATTTATCATTTATCAAACTAAAATAGACTCGAATTTTAACTAGGTGTCACCTCTAGAAGAATTTGAAGTCGTTTTATAATTTTTTTAAAACACGCCAAATTATTTATCTTGAATAGTCCTTCGTTTAACAACAATCTCACCTTATGGTAGTCACGATGTGGCCGACAATGTATCACGAAGATCTAGAATACACCTATTCACTCTGGTCTTGAACAGACCTTTGCCACGCAGGTGGCCGAAAATTTAGTAAGGCGATAGTTTGTATCCTGTGAACAAAGCCTAGAAAGCCGCGGACAGAAGAAAGATGAAATATTTTAAGTAGTTCATAAAATATTGTATCTATCTTAGAGCACTCAGTTTGGTCATCGTTTTATAGAATACCACCAATAATAGGTCTATGTACAGATTCCAACATTGTTTACGGACAATATGGTTATTATTGCCTGACATTGGCACAAATACCTATTTGGAATGCCGGACTAACATTAACTACCTAACTAATGAATAACACAATTAATTAATCGTTTTGTACTTAGCAAATCAAGTTCGAAAACTTTAAAGATGGATCATTAAATATTAATAAAGTTTATTGTACCATATACGATCTTTAGGATCCCAGAAATTTAGTGGAATATTCATAAAAGTAGTAATAAACCTATTAGTTACCTGATTTTCCAATATTATTCAGTGATGTCTGATGGTAGGTGACTGTACTCGTATCACCAATCCAGCTCATCATCAGCACAACTCCAAACAGCAGGTTACTTTGCCACATTTTGATCACTTTTTAGTCCAAAACTTGTAGCTTCTATGTTAATTTTATTTGGTCCAGCACTTACAACCTCTTTGGTTCTGTTTAACACTTTCTCATATCGACTTTTTAAAATTTGAATGTGCGTTCGATTTTACGTGAGTAAAAAGTTCTGTGTTATTTTCACCATGTGCGGTAATCAACCTGCTTTGTTACATATTGTTTTAAACATCAACTTTTTTAACAAAACAGAAGCAAATGAAATAACTTTGTAAAGTTGTGGTTAGTTACTGGTCTTACTGGTAGACCTAGTTTTGCTAATGAGGTGACCAATGACACTTCTAATAAGGAAGTAAAGTACATAGTTGCAATGTAGGTAACTAATAAATCATAACAATTTTGTTGAGTACCAATCAGTTTGCGATAAATATTTATCATTAGAAATATTGTAGAATGTGCTGACAGATGCTTGAAAAAATTACGGTATAGAACCTGATATAGCGGAGATTTCGCGGTTTTCAGTGTATGTTTTGTCCGCTCGCGATTTGTCCTCCACAAGATGTCAAAAGTCTGCTGATTAATGTCTTGAACAAGCTCGCGAAAACGCAGCCTACCTATGAATCATTCGTAATAGTATTTCATTGGGTAATCTTGAATGCAGACCATCTGATAGCGAGCTAATTCGAAATTAGTCTAGAATCCGCATTTCGTAACTAGACTATCTGAATGCATTACTATAACGGTTAACTGTTGAGAAACATAGTAATACCTAGAAGTATCTACATAAGTAGAAATAGAAATAGAAACGTTTATTTGTAACTCAAACACAGACATACAAAATTTAAAACAAAAGAACATAGACAGTTTGTTAAAGTTACAAACCGTCCCTGTCTCAGCATGAGTTAGTTGTATTTGCGTACGACCAACGCTGGTCTTCCGACTGAGCCGTTTCGTGACATCACGGAGTATAAAAATAAGTACAAACAAAGACGAACAAATTGAATAACATACATTGACAATGGTGCTGATATATTTATATATGCAAAACAATGTAATAAAATAATCTAATAAAGAGTGGGTACTACACTAGCTTTATGCACGCACGTTAAAAAAACTGGTAGGGACCTATCACAAGGACTCTGCCAAATAGTTGAAATAATATTTGTTCAGATTTAATACAACATTTTGTTATTTTGTTGCCCAAACTCTCATGAGAGTGCCTCAGGAGAACACACACACACACATAAATCACATCACACACACACAATCAGACACAAAACATAGATAGATAGATAGAAGATAGAAAATACTTTTATTGCACACTTAAAACCAAGAAACAATTTGAAAAGAAATAATTATAACCTAAATGACAATTGGCGGTCTTATCGCTTAAGAGCGATCTCTCAAGAGCGACATACACACGCATAAAAGTAGAGCAAGAAATAAAAAGCCCATAAAAAAACCCAAAATAGCCGACGATCATACATTATCATTCGACGGCCTCTGTGACGCAGCGGGCGAAGGTCTGCCTGCGACGCAGGACTCGATTCGAGGTTCGATTCCCGCCTCGGGACAAATGTTTGAACGATCTGCAGAAACTTTTCTAGGGTGTTCTGGTTGTTTTCTATGTATAATAAAAAATATCTATCCATGTAGTATATTGTATAAAGTATATCAGTTATCTAGTACCCATAACACAAGCTCTGCTTAGCTTGGGGCTAGATAATGCTGTGTGAATTGTCCAGCATTATTTATCACCTGTCTTGTAGGGGTAAACTGAAAAAAAGCGCCGAACATGCTATCTAAGCTTGTCGGCTTTATGCTGAGCTTACCAATTGCCTGAAAATGTACTTAGTTATTTGTAAATTTATATTTATAATCTCTTATTAGTATGTAGAGACACCAAATGCACACCCCCTTCACTAAACGTCATACAAACGACGTACATTTTTAGACTGGTTTATCTGTACCTACTTATTAATTTCTAAGTTCCTCATAAGTTATGTTTTGGTATATTATGTAATCTACAATTATAAGTTCAGGCAATAAATATTTTTTCTTTCATTATTTTCTTTAGGTGTTCTTACTCACACTATTTCGCTACACATTGGTTATTTTTCTTTCGTTTATTAATCATAATCAAAATGCAGTCATTAAGCGGTGATAAATGTGAAAGTAATATGTGTAATAATATAACAAATACAACGGACTGAAAAGACCAGCAGGACTATACGAAACGTATAGCATTTTAGGGATGCATATTGAAAAGGAAGAGTCCTAAATCTAAAGTCATTTACAACGGGATATTTACCATGATTTGAGTTTTTAGCTTTCCAATATTTCGGCATAGTAACATGCGCCATCACAGAATAACGGTTATGATCACATGATCATAGAATACGGTTCCGTGATCATGGCGCATGGAACTGTGCCAAACTGTGCCGAAATATTGGAAACATCAAAACTCAAATCATGGTAAATATCCCGTTGTAAATGACTTTAGTTTTAATAACCATGATGGATTTAAAAGTTTGATTCTTAAATCGTTTGATAATTTGACGACCTCCGTGGCGCAGCGGGCGAAGGTCCGCCTGCGACGCTGGAGGTTGCGGGTTCGATTCCCGCCTCGGAACAAATTTGTGTACGATCTGCAGAAATTTGTTCCGTTGGTCTGGTTGTTTTCTATCTATAATAAAAAATATCTATGTACGTAGCGTATTGTATTAAGTATATGAGTTATTATCTAGTACCCATAACACAAGCTCTGCTTAGCTTGGGGCTAGATAATGCTGTGTGAATTGTCCAGCATTGACGGGGATTGTCAACGGGGATTAGTGGAATAAGCCATTTATTTATTATTTATTTATTTAATTATGTACAAGAGGGTGAGACTATTTGACGTTAGTAACCCGACGTGATCGAGATGTCTACTTTTTCCATACAATTTGGTACAGCACCTCTATCGTGCGGGCAGGGAACTACGAAAATTGTTGTAAGTTACTAAAGTCAAATAGACTTACCCCTCAGATCTTTACATCTGTCTCCAAAGTTATCAGACCTTATTTTATGGTAAAACTTTTAAATCCATCATGGTTATTAACACTAAAGTCATTTATCGTGATCATGGCGCATGAAACTGTGCCGAAATATTGGAAAGCTCAAACTCAAATCATGGTAAATATCCCGTTTTAATGACTTATTTTATGGGTTTCGGATTGTAATGATTTCGGTGTTTGTTTTGAATAAAATTGTAAATCCAGGTCATTTTGACAGTTGACGGCTTCTCGTGTTTTCTTCTATTTTGACTTTGACGCGTTGTCTTTGAATTAAGCAGCGCGGTCTTGTCTGTGGTTTGTCGACGTCATATTGAGGAGAAGCGGTTTTGGTGGGAAAAACACGAGAGGTCGGGCATTCGGTCTCTAGACTTGGAAGCGAAAACACCTCTTGAAATACTGAGTAGTATTAAATAATTATAATATTATCAATTATTTAATAAAACTATAAAAATTTGTAGAGGTTTCTTTGATTTCCTAAAATCTCAGAAGTGGCGATTGAACCGAGTGTAAGTCTAGTGCATTATTTATTTATTATTTGTTTTTAAAAACAACATGATTATATTTTGCCGCGCTGGTCAGATAATTATCGTTATAATTTAATAGCAAAATTTTAAAGTCGATTACCTACTTCACTTTTCAAATTCGAATTGTCATATTCACGAAACGGTCGGTACAAGCCGAGACTATCCGGTCGTGATGACTGCTTACATTTTGAAATAGTGAAGGGTAGGTATTTGGTATTTTATTAATATTTTACTGGACAAAGAGTGGTATTATAATTCCGTAGAAAATATTAGAGTGCAGCTGCCTGGCCTACCTGCAGTTTTATGTTTGAATCGATGTTAACACGTAATGGTCGGTACTAAACCGAGACTATCCGTTCGTGATGACTCCTTTCGTTCTGAATTGGTAGCCGGTATCTGCATTCAAAACAAATTTGGAATAGTAACGCATTTCGTGGGGTGTTTGCATGGCTGGTCGGTATTGCAAAGAGAAAGAGACTATCCAGTGTTGCTTAAGCATTTCGCGGATTGCTGTGCAGTAAATTTATTTGTTATGTTAACAATCTCTGTCCAGTGAAAATTATTAGGGTTTTTGAACAAAATATTTGACCGCTGCAGCCTTATTTAACTACATATATTTTTATATTAATTCTTCCAAGGTGTACGTACTATATGTGGAGTGAAACGTAGGACCTGTAGTTGTGGCTATGTACGTCAAAATTTACAAGGGCTATGTTTTTAAAGGCTATGTATGCCTATGGAGTGAAACATTAGGACCTGTAGTTGTGGCTATGTACGTCACAATTTACAAGGGCTATGTCTTTAAAGGCTACGTACGCCTATGGAGTGAATCGTAGGACCTGTATTTGTGGCTATGTACGTCACAATTTACAAGGGCTATGTTTTAAAGGCTATGTACGCCTATGGAGTGAAACATTAGGACCTGTAGTTGTGGCTATGTACGTCACAATTTACAAGGGCTATGTTTTTAAAGGCTATGTACGCCTATGGAGTGAAACATTAGGACCTGTAGTTGTGGCTATGTACGTCACAATTTACAAGGGCTATGTTTTTAAAGTCTATGTACGCCTATGGAGTGAAACATTAGGACCTGTAGTTGTGGCTATGTACGTCACAATTTACAAGGGCTATGTTTTTAAAGGCTATGTACGCCTATGGAGTGAAACATTAGGACCTGTAGTTGTGGCTATGTACGTCACAATTTACAAGGGCTATGTTTTTAAAGTCTATGTACGCCTATGGAGTGAAACATTAGGACCTGTAGTTGTGGCTATGTACGTCACAATTTACAAGGGCTATGTTTTTAAAGGCTATGTACGCCCATG
This sequence comes from Eupithecia subumbrata, assembly GCA_949316285.1. Lineage (NCBI taxonomy): Eukaryota > Metazoa > Arthropoda > Insecta > Lepidoptera > Geometridae > Eupithecia > Eupithecia subumbrata. The sequence goes on along the minus strand of OX438646.1, from coordinate 23,058,425 downwards.
GAGTGAAACATTAGGACCTGTAGTTGTGGCTATGTACGTCACAATTTACAAGGGCTATGTTTTAAAGGCTATGTACGTCACTATTACAAGGGCTATGTTTGTCGCAATCATAATATTTCAAGGGCTTCTAGGGTGCTATAAACGTGGGACGTATATGTAGTTTGCTGGCTATTTAGTATTATTTCGTGGGTCCTCTTTGTTATATGATTATGTATGTCATTAGAGGGGCCAACATAGAACCTGTGTATCGGCTATGTACGCCTAAATCGAGTTCAAGGAAGTAGTAGTAAAATTACTTTATCAAATTGATTTTCATTTATGCGGAATAAATGAAAATCAATTTGAGAAAAAGTAATTGTTTATTTTTATTATTACCAACATTAAATTATTATTCTTTATTTTATTATATGGCATTTTTTCAACTTTAATAAAATAAGTAATAACGTTACTAGGATGTGATAATTTATTACGACAGGTACTTCCAACTTTTTGTATATTGATTTTTTTAGTCAATTTATTAATGTGAATTTATTGGTTCTCTGCGAGGTTATGGAGTCTGAAGGTGTCCTCATCACCGAAGACGAACCGCCAGGGGCCGCCTCCAGTAAACGCTCTCGACGAAAAAGGAAATCGAAGTCTGAATATGCGAGGAGGCGTGCAAGGTGAAGGCGCAGTTCTGTTCAAAGCTCCTCTTCATCAAGCTCGTTCAAATCTTCATAGAGAAAACGGTCTTATTTTAAAGCTACCTTAATTCACCCCTACTTTGAAATGTAGAGCCTTCCTAAACCAAATTAGTTCATCTGATAGTATTAAGAATAGAATCGAATATCAGTCCAAAGTAAAGAGCTACACCAAAATTGTCCTTATAAAACCTAGTGCGTGGCACAATACAATGGAGTCGTCAGATGACACATAAGCACACAATTCTTAAATATTATAAAAAAAAATGCCATTCTTATAAAAATCATAAATAAATTCCATTCAATGTTGATAACCAGAGTCAAACAAAACTAGATTAACTAAAATTCATAAAGCTGTATAGTGGCTGTCAATAAAATATTGTATGGTAAGAATATTGTTAACAGAAATACTTAATTGTGTGTAAAGATAAAGATAAAGATATTTATTTGCAAAAACATGTTTACAAAAAAAAGGTAACATAGGTATAGGTACTTAGGTAGAAACAAAATGCTTGACCGTTTACGGTACCTATGCAAAATGAATTAGAGGGATGACATGCAACATTAAAAACTATCTACAATTTATCATAAAAAAAAAATCGTCTAGGCTATAGTAACATTTTGATATTAATAATATATTAATTTTCTGTTTAAAGATTTGAACATTCAGGTTTCTGTAAAGTTTAGTTAATTGGTTATAAATTTTAGGAGCAATACTAACAAACAATTTTCTGCATTAATGTTGTTTTAACAGGATGTGATCGTAACCTAATATTATCCCGCCTGTTTCGACTTACAACCTCAGATAGCCGGGGAAACAGGTAGGTATTATTTTTTACAAACAGAGCGACTTCTATTATGTAGGGGGACGGAAGTGTCGGAATTTTGTGCTTTAAAAATAGTGGTCTACAACTATCAGTAATTTTAATCTTAAACATGGCTCTCAAACATCGTTTTTGTAGCTCGAAAATTATATTTTTATTGGTTGAGTTGCCCCATAAATATTAACCCATATCTTAATACAGACTCTACCATACTGTGATAAGCTGTCAATAGAGCTTCTGTGTTGACTGTTGACGACAGTCTATGAAGAGCATACGCTAGGCTACTGACTCGCTTACTCAGTCCTTCTATATTATTATGTTGTTTCCAGTTAAGTTTTTTTTATCTATCATAAGTCCTAAAAATCGCGTAGCATCAACTTGATTAATTAAATTGTTCTTAAATGTTATATTATTGTCGGATGGAGTATTGGATCTTTGGTCAAAATGCATAATTGTAGTCTTACTTAAATTAATTTTTAAATTATTATTGTCAAGCCATTGTATTATAGATTCAATTGATTTATTAATGTCAGATTACACTAGTACACTAGTACTTTTGATTTGTGCATTACCTCAAGTTTGGTTTTAGATTGTATTCTTGGTATTTTTGTGAATTGATTTCTATTACTAAGGTACGATTCAATTAAATCTGAAACGTTCCCTCTAATACCTTACGTTTCCAGTTTTTTAGTAAAATATTGTGGTCTACGTCATCAAAAGTTTGTGACATAATTATCACAAAATATACTACAGATTGGAGTTCTTTTGTCAACTTTACAAATAACATTGTAGAAGAAGTCGTAAATTGCCATATTTATTGTTTTCTTTTGGCGGAAACCTTTTTGCTCTTCACACAGGATGTTGCTATTTTCAAAGTACGAGTTTATTTCGGCGTAGTAGTATTTTTCAAATATTTTTGAAATTATGGAAATCAGAGCAATGGGTCTGTAAAATTCTACCAGTTCTTTATATCCTTTCTTAAATACTGGTTTGACTATAGTAGTTTTTAGGTCATCCGGGAATTGTCCTGTTTCTATACTGAAATTTATCAAGAAGCTTAGATGAGGACTAATAGATTCATTCACTGCTTTAATAATATTGGTACTAATGCCGTCAAATCCTGAGCTTTTTGTATTTTTTTAGTGATTTTATTATTTTATTGATATGATGTGGTAGGCAGGGAGCCAAAACATGGATCTCTCTTGTCTATATATTTTTGTCGTTACGTTCTTACCTATTCCTGGTATCGGTTTTACCTTATTGATAAAGTAGTCGTTAAAAATATTAGCAATATCGATTGGATTTGTTAAGTTTACATTATTATATTTTATTTTCGATATAGATTTTTTGGGTATATTTGGTCCAGACTTATTAATTACCTCGCAAGTTGTTGTAGATTTGTTGTTAGATGTCAATATTTTATGATTATTTTGAGCTTGCTTTGTTAGTGAAATGATTTTTTTTAAACATTTTATTATATCCAATGTAGATTGATCTATTTGTCTTTGTGGGCCTAGATCAATAATTCCAAAGAAGATCTCTTCTTCGTTTACTGCAAGTACGTATACCACGTGATATCCATATAATATGTTTTCTTTCTACTATTACTAAAATATACTTTTTTGGGAAGCATAACTCATAAAACAACCTGAATGTTTCAATAAAGTGCCGGTATGCCACAGAAGAGCCTTCAGCGTTATACATATCAAAAAAAGAGAGATCATTTAAAGATACCTTCCTTGCGCCAATATTTAATTTTAAGAATATTTTTAGCTGGTAGTTTAATAATTTGGGCAGTGTGATCAGACTAGCCTAATTTTAACACTTTTACAAATAGCTTTGTAGTTATGTGCAATGTTATCGATGCAAGATTCAGTGATTAAACGTGTTGGCTGTTTTAACGCTAGCTTCAAGTTATAGTTCAGTAATAAGCATTCAAATTCTTGTGCTATATTGTTACATTTTAGCATGTCTATATATATTAAAGTCGCCAACTATAATAATATTATTTGTATTTAGTTTTGTTACATAGGTCAGTAGTTTATCTAATTTATTGAAGAATGTATTTAATTATTTTGTTTAGGTACTCTATAGATACATACCTACTATTATAATTTTATATTCAATCAACTGAACAGCACAACACTCAAACAGATTGGTCAACGACAAGTTTTTAATCTCTAATAATGTGTGTAATTAAGTAAAATTCTCATCAGTCTGGTCTTGAATTGTCAATTTAATTTCTTTTATAGTCATTCGATAAATATTATTTCTATTGTACTTATATTGTTTGAGTAGGGATTAATATTAATAGTAGGGATTTAACTTGAAAAAAGAAAGATTTTAAACTATCTATGGATTTTACATTATCGGGTTGTTGTATAATTTTCGGCCTGATATTTTGAGAAGCTTCTTGGACATACATAGTCAGTTAGGCAAGTTTTTAAGAGAATGTTTTTGTGCTAAAAATAACGTTAGTATTAGGTACAGTTCTTGTTTTATATTCATGTTAAGTCCTTTTAACATATTGTATGGTTTCAAAGATGTATTTGGAAAATAATTTTAAAATGTTGCCGAGTGTAATGATTAATTTTCTGTCAGATTTAATGATCTAGCTAGATGTAGATAATGATATAACGACTTAGACTTTTAAAATTTGTAATTATATGCAAGTACCAAATGTGCTAGTCCACAAAATTATTTATAAGTAAATGGTTTTCTCGTAGGTAAAGATTACAATGTATTTTATCAATATTATTTAAGAATATTCTATACCTAACCTAAATTATACTATAATAAAAACCTTTATTCACAACGAAGATTACCAAATACTTAATAGAAATAAATTACAACTAGTATTTACTTACAATTATGTACAATGTATTTGATTAAGTTTAATTTTATTGTAACCATGCTTCAGGAGATAGCATGATGACGGATGGCCGAGTGTAATGATTTCGGTGTTTGTTTTGAATAAAATTGTAAATCCAGGTCATTTTGACAGTTGACGGCTTCTCGTGTTTTCTTCTATTTTGACTTTGACGCGTTGTCTTTGAATTAAGCAGCGCGGTCTTGTCTGTGGTTTGTCGACGTCATATTGAGGAGAAGCGGTTTTGGTGGGAAAAACACGAGAGGTCGGGCATTCGGTCTCTAGACTTGGAAGCGAAAACACCTCTTGAAATACTGAGTAGTATTAAATAATTATAATATTATCAATTATTTAATAAAACTATAAAAATTTGTAGAGGTTTCTTTGATTTCCCAAAAGGATGATACGGAAACTGTACTTAACAATACTAGTAAATAATTCAATAAAATACCATTTTTTTACTAAAAACGCACGTAGGTACCAATACGGATTTACTTGCCAGTATTTGTATTTATTTAAAGGAAAAATAACGGCTTTTTAACAAACTTACAAATTGATGAATATGACTTACGTAGTTATTAAGAATTTGTAATTTGCAAGACTCTACTGGATTCATTGCTTTACTACCCATATCTATACTGATATTATAAGGAGGAAAGATTTGATTGTTTTTTTGTTTATAGGCTCCGAAACTACTGGACTGATTTGAAATATTATTGTACCATTAGAAGCCCACATTATTCCTGATGAACATAGGCTACTTTTTACTGCGGGAAAATGCTTCATTCCTACGGGAAAAAGGGTAACAGATAACGGGTAGTAAGAATGCAGCTAGTATTAAATAGATTTGTGTTAGTGTACCTACGTGACGCGTCATTTGGTTTTAACGAAAAATCTGCGTTGAGATAACTGTGCCCACCGGCTAGTTGTCACAACAAATGCTGAGTCAATTTATGACAAGTGTCTTGTATTGTTTATGACAAGTGTCTTGTATTGTTCATATTGCAAGCTGTTGTGTGGGTAGTAAATGAAAGTTAGGTACTTAGTATTATGCATGTCGGTGTCAAGTACAGTATTAATGCAATGGTGAAAGCGCAAGTACCATGAACAGTGATAAAAATAACAAGTTTTCATGCAATAACCTTGTTCATTCGAAGAAACTGAAAAGAGGGCGTTTTTTACGTGGGGCTGTCACATTAAAGTGGCATAGACCATGTTTATTTGAACATGATACCATAGACAACCTAGCTCCTCTCCGTTTAAGATCCCCGCCATCTATTAGTACTAAGTTAAATAGGGTTTTTTTCTTTTTTTAAGACGCCTCATTGTAGGTACGAACAAGAAATACTAACAATTAATAAAATATACTCGTATATTTATTCCAAGGAGGCTTAGCTATCTTATTCAAATTTAGTACCGATATTAATGAGACGAATGGGATATAATTAATTAAGACTATTTTTATTAAATACAAGTTGTGGCCGCTGCTTCGAACGCCTTGTTTCTATGGAAACGATTTCTATTCCATGGGGACTGATTTATGGGATAAAAAGTAGCCTATGTTTTATTAACAAACATCTATACATCCATACATATTTACATCCAAACTTTCGCATTATAAAATTAGTGAGATGTGGTTTTTTTCCTTTCGTGCTGAAGGGACGAACGGTAAATTATTTACAAATTATTTGCCTATATATTCTGACCTCACATAATATGAACATAATATAGATTTAAAGACATAGACATTTTAATACCTACTAGGTATACGTAGAGTTCGATGTTTTTATGGGCTTAGAAATGTCGACAAAAATTTGATATTTTTCCGAAGGGTTCCCTATACCCATGGGTAAGCATATTAAATTTATTTTAGATAACTATCTCCACATAAATGCATTATAATGTCTGTCTATAGAGTATGTTTATAGTAGTAGCTTGTATGTATTCTGTTGCATGTCTGCAAAAACTGGTCGTGACAATAAGATAATATCTATCGATTACGATTTGTATGACCTTGTGGTAAGGTCTAAATTCGCTCGCCCATGATCAACGAAAGTGAGATTCGAACCGCATGAGTCACTTGTAAGAAATATGCGGATATATTTATATATCTAGCAAATATTTTGAGGTGTTACGTTACGCACGTAACGATGTATTGCTTTATATAATTATGGCTGATATTTTCTAAATTATGCACTTATGAAGTCATTCACTCAGCCACTCCTAGTTTCTTTTGTTGTTTTAGGATATCGCCTAATTTTTCTATTTGGTTCTATTGTTACTAAAATGTAGTTTAGGTCACCTTTAAAAGTTTTATTAGACGAGCTATAAATAGTCTTTTACTTTTTGGTTGACATTAACAAATGGTTGATTTTTATAGCAGCCATAACATCTATATTCTTTCATGTTTTATTAATAATTATAATTATATATTTAAAGTACCCATAACACAAACTCTGAAGCTAGATGATGCTGTTTTCATCGTCCAGCATATATTTTTTTAAATCCATCACTAAGCCCATGTAAACGTCAGTTTCCAATATAATAACAAACGAAACAGAGAGAGACAGTTTAAAAGATGGGGGACGATTTTTTATATATTTATATCCATCAGTATGACATCAAGCAAAATTGTTTACCAAAATAGAACAAACGGAACAGAAGGAGACATTTTAAAAGGTTGGAGGACGAGTTAAAGGACATAGCTGGAAAAACATAACGTTTAAGAGATAGCGAGAGATAGAGAAAAGTGCTAAAGGTTAGAGGAGGAGTGAAAGAGGGCAAAATGATCGAAGTGTTGATGTCGTACAACGTGTCGTACATGAATGTGTCATCTTCTGAGGACATCCGTGAGGGCAGGCGCGGCGGCAGATTTGGCCGAGGCTCTCAAGAGGCGCAAATATGTAGGCCTACACATTTGCTCCCCTTGGAGTCGAGATTTTAGGTGCGTGGGAAACTGAGGCTCTCCGGGTTTTAAAAAAATATCTTAGTGTTCGGTCGAAGCGCAGCATTACCATACAGCGGGGCAATGCAGCCAGCGTCTTGGGGACGCTTCCGACTGGTATTCTATAGGTTCCTAAACTGATCCATATCAATAGGTATGTATCAGTTTAGTAAACTATAGATTGTTTGCAACAGTCTGCAGCTCAATTGTTAATACTAGTCCTAATTTGTTTCTATTATTTATTCGTCTTTATTAATAAATGTTTGTTTCTATTCAAAAACAAGGAGATAAATGTAAAATAATATAAAAGGCATAAAAAGAATGTTATAGCAAGCAGAGTTGTAAAACTTGAGAGCCAATCAGGGCCCGATACAGCACCGTTGCCCATCCGGCCAGACTTATTAGTACATATTCTGTGATCCGGTTCCATTCCACGGGATATTAACTGGCCAACCATGATTGGCAGATGTAATTTAATCCAGATTTGGAAACTGATATATGTGACATACACCAATCAGCGTTGGAATCGTGAGATTTATAAATCGAATCATATACAGGAAGTTACATTTACTGGAAAAGTGGAAAAGGGGAGATCTCGCCCGCTCAAAAACTGACCTGCGGGCGAGTTGTTCCTTTCTTGGATTGGTTAGTGGACAACAGTTGTCGAGAGAGTTACTCGCCCAAATAAATTTCAAAGAATGGGCCAGTAATCCCCAAACCCAAAGTAAACGTGACGATTTGAACGCGAGTAGATTATATTTACAGGGTTCTCCACAAATTAGAGGTAAAAGTCCCTAAAATAAATTATGTAAACGTTTTACCAACACGCTACGTCAAAGCGGTATTACTGTCCACATTATCGTCACGCAGACTTTCACCTTATGTAAACGTCCCAAAGGTCAAGTTATATTGCATTCAGTAATCATATAAATAAAAGTTTACGGAGTCAATATAAAAATAGTAAGGTAGGTAATTGATAAATTTTTAAAAGCTGCCGTTTAAAATTTCCTTTTGTTTTTCGTTTACCGTAGGTCTGGATTGGTGATGTCAGCGTGGATAAGTGTATGAAGAAACAAAAGACAATCGTGCCAGCTTTTGATGAAACAATGTTTCTATGGAAAAGACTTCAACGCGCTTGGTCATACAAAACAGAAGTTACTAGGTAAAAAAACATATATATTTTATATGTCAATTACACGATGATGATTTTAAATTTGTAAAGAAATGTTACTTATTTGAAAATATAAAAAGTTATCTTGATTAACTTTCTGAAATACTAGACGAGACGTACATACGTCTTGTCCAGTATTTATGTATGTATGTCCACGTCTTCTAGTATTTCACAAAATTAATAAATTTTGAATAGTATATTTTCCGATAAATATTTCTTAATTAGGTTCGTAATTTAAAACAAGCTTGTCAAGGTCAATCATATCACAAAAGCGAAATGTCTCCATCGTAGCAGACGACTATATAAAATAATTGATTAAAAATACAGGTTATATGAAACCGTCAATTGACTTTAAAAACACTTTTTAATTTCACTCTCACGTGCACCTCATTAGCGACAGGACGTAAATGGCTTGCAATAATAATATTTGCAATTTAAATTCGGAACGTATGGCGGCAAATAAATAGTTACGATTTTAAATTTGGAAAGGATTTCGCGCGCGCGTTGCGTTCCAGCGAACGTACCCGGTAAACTAAGAAACGATGCTCGAAGGCAGTTTATGCAACCTTCAGATTGGAAGCGTTTTTGTGGTCAAGCACTGTCTATTTCTTTGCGAAGATGGCGCAAACCGCATGCCTTAGCAAGAACATGATTCAACTGACCTTTTCACAAGTTATTATAATATTTTTACATAGGTAGTATACGTGATATCTGGGTTGTAAGTTTAGTTTGATAACTTCATTCTATTTTTGTATGAACAAAGTCTTATTGGTAGTTCTAAAATACCTTGCAGCACTACAAACGTTTTTTAACCACAAAAAAGTCCTAGGTTCTAATAAAATTTTATTAACTTGTCAAACTGCATTTTAGATTGACTTTGACATTTGAAGGACGTTATTGAAGTGTCAATTCCGTGATCATCTTCGCTATAGAAAAAAGAAGAACCATAATTCTTATTTCTTTTTTCAAAATAGATACTCCAAGCTTTTATTAGCTTTTAGTTGGAAGCTAGGTATTTTCAAATGTTTTTAACATGAGTCTAATAATTAATTAATAATGCTGGACAATTCACATCATCTAGCCCCAAGCTAAGCAGAGCTTGTGTTAAGCGCACCTACTAGATACCTGATAAACTTAATACAATAAATACATTATACATATTTATTAGCTTATGTTTACCTAGTAACAGTAGTAGTAATTGTAAATTCTAGTTCTAATTTATTTCTATTATTTGATTTTAATTTTCTTTATGACTACCTAGTTAATATAATACTTAAATGCATGGGTCACACAAAACGTCTGTTTTTTGGGCAGATCAAAAATTTTGGTGATGGCAAAAAGTCTCGTAGATAAAGATTGGGATAAAAAAAATACAGCATATCTCATGATTTATCTAAGTGAATGCAAAAGCATAAACCCTTTGCGATTCAATCCTACTAATATTATAATGGCGAAAGTTTGTGCCGTCGTGAAGATGTTTGGCCATTTCTACTGGCAGGAATTTTGCACACATAAAGATCTGGACCTGGAATAACATATAGGCTACCTTTGATTCAAAAAAAGGCGTGCGGAGCCGCGGGCTATAGTAGGCTATTATCCGAAGGATCACTAGCAAAATGTCAGGACCAGGAGTAATAACCCAAGATAATGTACCAAGTAATGCAGTGTAAAGGACAAGGTCTTGAAAATAGAGCAAGAAAGCCTCGAACGGGGTAGAATTATCATTGTTATTTATGTAGGAATTTGTAGTCATGTAAAGGAATTTGCGCCAATTTGCTTCTATAAGCCTTAGCAAATAGGCGCAAATTCCTTTATATAAAATCAATAAAAGTAAAAAAAATATACAAGCCGCTCTGAAGACTCATAAACAGGTAGAGAAAATGAGAGAGAGTCTTGGGGGAAGTTTGCTTTTTGCAGCAGAGTTACAAATTGGCTTGAGTGATTTCGTACGTTTGGAAATTATCATATTTTATGTTACCTATTAACTAGGCGAACTCTATGTTATCTAGATAGTAGGTAGGTATATTTTGATAGAAGAGGGTGTGTGCTTTTAAAGATCCGAAGTGTAAACTAGGCATATAAAAGATTTTATTTTATTTTTTGCTACCAACTTTCTTATATTTTTTATATGTTTAGTTTTTAAGTACCTAAATACCTATACTTACAGTTATATTCTTTTTTCTGAATTCTGTTATGAAATAAAAATATACTTAATTTATGAATAAATTGACTCTTCCACTACTTAGTTACATATCTTTTTTTACATTTTAGGTTTATCATGTTATTTTTTCTTGGTGAAGACATAATTTATTACTGTCAAACGTTAACCTTGATATAAAATTCTTAACATATTTTTGATCCGATACCTAAGGCAAAAAATGTAAATGACACGCAAAGCAAGTTATTCCATCCGCAAAAGCTAGTTTTTCAATAGAACCAAGCTCGTCTTTGACGCATCTCAGCCTTGACTTTTACAAACAACTATAATTAGCAGCTACCTAGTGTTGCAATCCAGATTCTCATAGAACTGAACCCTAAGTTCATTTTGACGATATATCGAGTCATCGTGACGTCTCATTTTTGTATGGGTTTTGCGTTCGACGTTTGCACGCTAAAGGCACTGAAGGTACCAAATTCTATAGTAAGTGAGACGTTACGATGATGTCTCGATATTATCGTCAAACCGAACTCAGGGCTCTGGTATGATCCATTTGATGGTTTTCTCATAAATCGAGGTCATGACTCCTTTCACGACTTTTTTCTAAGTCTCATGGTTTTGGATTTAACCATCCATTCCCACCTTAAGCCAACTTGTGTATCAAAGTGCGTGAATGAGTTGATATTAAATCTTTAAACTTGGGGAGAGAAAGTTAAAATTAAATTATCACTTGTGTCTTGTCATAGTTAAGAGAAAATAAACATTAAAAAATTATTTGAAACTTGTTTAAGGGTGCTCTCATGTAATTAAGTAAAGCAGGTTACCCAATAATGGTCACCCTTTAACATCATTGGATTTTCCACTAAAAAGTATTTAGTGGATATCGGGAGAGTAAACGGACTTTTTAGTTTTCAATGGAACCTTTGCCTGCCCCCTATAACCTGTATTTTAATTGCAAGTAGAATAGACTAACTTGAAAGTAAAGTTTTGGAAGAAATCAAGCTGTGGGAATCATAAAAACAATATTTATGACGGTAATGCTCACTTTGAAATGCTTTTCGATCGCAAGAAAATTGATAATAACACGCAAATACTTACTCATGTGCGAATTCACACATGTTACGCATTTAAAGATTTGATCGTGGTATATTTAAAGCTATAATTTCAATGAACTGACAATACTCATTTCTAAAACTGTATGGAAATAAAGTTTAGTATGGTATCTTAGAAGTCTTTGTTGATTGAAAATAAAATAGACGACAAGTTGGGAATTACATAAGTTTTCGAAACCTTTACAACTCTTTTAATTACTAATATGGCCATGTATTTTGTTTTAACAAGGAAAGTTTTTAATTACTCGTACTGTCTATGTCCCATGTTAAGTATTATAAAACTTTCTACGCTTAATTGTAAAATTGACCGCAAAAGTTACGAAAGCAGATAAACTTGCAAAACAAATAGAAATTTATTATGCGCGCATAACATTGAGTATCATGTGACTCTTCAAAAATGAATAATGACTTTCAGTTTTGAGATAAAAGAACAACGTTCCGCGCCGAATAGTGCGTAAATGGATCGAAATCGGAGTGAACGCAGCGTAAGTATTTGTTGCTCTCTATTGATTTCTATGTTACGGCGTGCACTGGATCAGCATCTCTGCCAACACAGATGCCAGGCATATTTAATTCACTGGACTTTTTTCCAGCTAGAAATTCTAGAATTGTTTTGTTTCGGCGCGTTTCGGATCATCATCATCATCATCATCATCAGCCCATATTAGTCCACTGTTGGACATAGGCCTCCCCTAATGAGCGCCATAGCGCCCTGTCTTCAGCTTGCCGCATCCAGCATCTGCCTGCAGTCTTTCGCAGATCGTAATCCCACCTGGCCGGAGGGCGTCCTACACTACGTTTACCGAGTCGTGGTCTCCACTCAAGAACACGTTTACCCCAGCGGTTGTCGGTTCTTCGCGAGATATGGCCGGCCCACTGCCACTTCAGCTTGCTTATTCTTTGAGCTATGTCGATAACTTTGGTTCTCTGTCGGATGTATTCGTTACGAATTTTATCCTTCAGAGAGACTCCGAGCATAGCTCTTTCCATAGCTCGCTGAGCGACTTTGAACTGGTGGACCAGCCCTACCGCGAGTGTCCACGTCTCAGCTCCGTAGGTCATGACGGGTAGGACGCACTGATTGAAAACTTTAGTTTTCAAGCATTGTGGTATGGATGACGAGAAGACTCGACGTAGTTTCCCAAACGCTGCCCAGCCTAGCTGGATCCTCCTCCTAGCCTCCTTCTCAAAATTATTTTTACCCAACTGCAGAATTTGCCCAAGGTAAGTATACTCGGAAACAATTTCGAGAAGGTGGCCATGTACGACGACCGGTCCCGGATCAATGAGGCCATTGATCATGACTTTGGTTTTATCCAAATTCATGCCAAGACCGATGCGTCGCGAGGCTGAGGCTAGGCTGTCCAGCATTTGGTTCAGCTCCTCTAGCGACTCCGCCATTAAGACTATGTCATCAGCGAATCGCAGGTGTGAGATGTGGTCGCCGTTTATGTTGATGCCCTTACCTTTCCAGTCCAGCGTCTTAAACATATCTTCCAACGCGCTCGTGAACAGTTTCGGGGATATAACATCCCCCTGTCTAACTCCTCTGCGCAGTTGGATGGGTTTAGACTGCTGGCCCTGTACTTGGACACTCATGGTGGCGGCCTCGTAGAGGCATCTCAGCACCTCGATATAACGATAGTCTACTTGGCATCGCTGTAAGGATTCCAGAACAGCCCAGGTTTCGACAGAGTCAAAGGCCTTTTCATAGTCCACAAAGGCCAGACACAGAGGCTGATTATACTCTTCGGACTTCTGTATAATCTGCCTCACTGTGTGAATGTGGTCTATGGTGCCAAATCCTCCGCGGAACCCGGCCTGTTCCGGTGGCTGGAACTCGTCGAGTCTCCTGGCGAGACGATTTGTGACCACTCGTGAGAACAGCTTATAGAAGTGGCTCAGGAGTGTGATGGGTCTGTAGTTTTTTAGAAGGGTTTTATCTCCCTTCTTAAAAAAGAGCACCACCAAACTCCCGCTCCACGCCTTTGGAGTTCTCCCACTGTGAAGGACGGTGTTGAAGAGGTTCTGTAGCTCCTGTATAACAGGGGCACCTCCGGCTTTCAAAAGCTCTGATGTTATTCCGTCCTCACCGGGGGCTTTTCCATTCTTAAGCTGCCTCAGAGCTAACACAATCTCGTCTTTACTGATTTCTGGCAGTTCGTCGGTATAGTGGCGTGTCAGAGTGGCTCTAGAATCATGGTCGTCTCGTCGGGAATGGGGGGCATGTGCAGCGTATAAACGGCCATAGAAATCCTCTACCTCGGCGGAGATCTCCGGCTTCGACAATACGGTCCTCCCGTCGTGCGTCTTCAGCTTCGTCAGGTGGCTCCTGCCAAGCTGCTGAGTGAATACTTTGGACCCTCGGTTTCGCTCTATAGCCTCTTCGATGAGGCGTGTGTTGGAGCTCCGAAGGTCGCGTCGTACCATCTTCGCAATTCGCTTGTTCAGGTCTGACCTTTCTGACGAAGTCGCTTGGGTGGTTTCCCGTCTTTTTGTCATCAGCCCGAGAGTCTCATCCGAGAGTTTGGATTTCTTGCCTGTGCGCTGCTTTTTGCAGAACTTGATGCCCTCATCCCTCAGCGTTTCGACCAGATTGTGTAGGGTCTCGTCAGCGTCATCAGTGGGATCCAAGGCAACAATTCTATTCCCGAGAAGTTGCTGGAACTTCTCGGTGCCCGCCATGATTTGGATTGGGTTAGGTCGGAGCGTGGACTTCATCAGACGGTTTCTTTCAAGCTTCAAGTTGATATTCAGAGAGCCTCGGAGCAGTCGGTGATCAGATCCGGTATTGAACCTGTTGATCACTGAGACATCTCTGAATATGTGCTTGCTATCCGTCATGATGAAGTCGATCTCATTTTTAGTCACAGTGTCGGGGCTTTGCCATGTCCACTTCCTTTGAGGCTGTTTCTTAAAGAAGGAGTTCATTAAGAACAGCCCCTCTTTCTCAAGGAAGTTGACCAGCATTTGCCCCCTGTGATTCCTAATTCCATATCCATGCGGGCCTATTCGGGATTCGTTGCCAGTCTGGGTTCCCACCTTGCCGTTAAAGTCCCCCATAACAACGTTGAAGTGTGCCTTAGTGGTGTTGTGTAAGGCTTTGGATATGTCTTCGTACATATCCTCCACTTCATCATCCGAGTGTGCCGAGGTCGGTGCGTAAACCTGAATAACCTTCATGGTGTACCGCTTGGACAACCGAAGGATCAGGTACGCTACCCTGGTCGACACACTGGAGATTTCTTGGACGTTGTTAGAGAGGGCCTTGTTGACGAGGAAACCTACGCCACCCTGGGATGTTTTATCACCCTCGCGAAAGTAGAGAAGATGGCCCGAGTCTAGGGTTATGGTGTCCTCCCCCTCTCTACGGACTTCACATAACCCCAGAACATGCCATTTAATGTTCTCTAACTCCACTTCCAACTGCGCTAGATGGTGGTCAAGCCTCAGAGTGCGTCCGTTGAACGTTGCCAGGGTCGGTTTGCGTAATGTATGGTAGCCTGAGGTAGCCCGGTGATTCCTAGCACCCCCTGCCCCGCCGTTACCATGGCCGCTACCATGGCCAGGAATAGCGAGGCGGCCGGGAACTGGGGGCCATTTTTTGGCTTTATTCATCATTGGGGGTAATGCCCATAATCCCCACGCTGGGCATGCGGGTTGGGGATCGCAGTTCGGTGAAGTTGTTCTGCAGGGGGCGCTGCTGCCCGCCCCCCGGTGCGTGTGTCCCTTAGTCGCCTCTTACGACACCCACGGGAGGAATTGGGGTGGTGCAATTCTATGCCGGCACCACACGGCCAGATAGACGGCCACGGCGTTTCGGATAGATTGTAGTTAAATGTTGACTGATCAGAAACGACGATGTCAGATTTGACCATCATTACAAACGTAGGGAGTCTTGGCTCGCCACCAAGGCAACATTGTATAACCGCACTATAAAATTTTGCCATTCGATACGCACAGAATGCAGTTTTGGCCTTGGGTTCAGACACGGTTCAAATGCCATGCAATCGGATGGTCCGATAGTTCACTCTGTCCGACATATCGAGGTTCCTTACTTAATAGGACAGATGGACAGATGATATTTGACCTTATATTTAGAAATGCGTACTGAAAGCGACTGATCTGCTATCGATATGGTTCTACTAATTCTACTTATGTTATAAAAGCGAAAGTTTGTGATTATGTTAACATGTTTGCTAAATAATCTCCAAAACTACTGATCAGATTATGATGAATTTTAGGTTGTTTGTAGATATTCGTCTAACTTAATTATTTGGCAACTTTTTAAGGAGCTAACCCGACCCAAATCAGCGCGAATGAGTTGCTCTTTTTGCTCACCATCGTAACTAAAAAGAGCACTTTCGCATCTCTGCCTCCTACACTATACAAAATAAAACTTTTACGGCTTATGGTAGGTATCACAAACTGCAAAATCGATTTTTGAAAATTCCTTTGTTTAAATTCTATAATAAGATAAAATAGGCGGTGGCGCTGATTTCGATGCTGAGGTCGGGTTAACGCTTTAACTGGGAATAGCGCGTGCGAAATCGCAAGCACCATGTTTAAAAGAGGTATCTAGGTGGAGTATAACTAGGTAGGTACTATTTGAGAGTAGGTAAGGCACAGATTAGGAAATATTATTTCGGTAAGCGTCAAAAACAGTTTCACAAAGTTAACCCCTCAGCCCCTCAAGCCATCTGGTACGACATTTGACTGCTTCCTAATTAGATTAGTGACGCGCTCTTGACTTTAAGAACCAGTGAGATCCTTACGGTTCCAGTGCGCTGGTTCCGGGTCTGGTTCGAACGGCGGGATGGGGTATTTCTTTTTACCTGGAACAACATTGCAAGGGTTTTTAGTGGACTCTTTGGACCTCGCATATGTGTAAGCAAATGTGAGCCAGGAACACAACACCTATGTTTTTAACCTATTGTGTAATATATATATAATATGTATGATGTTGTCTTAATTTCCATCCTAATCATAGAAAAGAGAGGTTGAAATACTGACCAGTTGGGAAAAACTGTATAGGAAAATTGGGTGAACCGGACCGCACTTTTATTTTTAAATTTCACCTTTGCCCCACACATTTTCATCTTACATTTTGGGCTGTCTTTCAGTTATCAGTTAATTGAGACTAAAGAAAAATAATGATACAACGTAAAATTCGAAACAATCACAACATGGCAATTCCGGTTTTTTGAGAACAGTCGTGATTTCGTGACGCTGTAAAAATTGTAGTCATTGTCAAGTCAAGAATGTAACAATTGTAAATAGATTACCGACTCATTGGCTTGTTATTACGAGGTGTGTCCCATTGCCGGTTAAATACCGGTAAGTAATGAATTGTTTCTAATAATTTTCGTTTCATTTATAGAAACAATTATTTAACACTATAAAAACAATATAATTCGAATAGAACATAACTAAAATTCATAGTAAAAAGTCAAAAATACGATGGGTCGGCTTTTCGCTCCGAAGCGATCGCTTCCAGGCAACCTTTATCGGAAAGAGTTTTTCTGGTCATGCCATCCATTCCATAAAGCTTTTAGGTTTTAAAAAAATTCAACCTTTATTAGTTTGTATTGATGTTCGATGTAAAGAATTTTTTATTTAAATCTAAAAAAAGTCTTATTCCTAGTTTAATGTCCTCGTCCCATCACAGTCACGCGATTGGCGGGAAGCCGAATAGCATGGAGACGGGATTCGTCTCAAACCGGGTAAAAGCTGTGGAAACGGCAATCTTCTTATCTTTACGTCCAGCGCAGAGAAAACGGATTTATTCAATCATTCGACGTTTGAATGGATAAGCTTTCTGCATTTGGAACTTTGCTTCGGAAATAAAAGGGGAAAATGCGGTTGCATAAAAGATAACGAGTTAGATTTATAAACTAAAATATAATTTCGATAGTTAAGAGTCCGGCTTTATGAGCCTAGATGTATATTTTCTTAAGTAAGTCAAACTTGATATATGTATTTATAAGTCCAGTTTGATTTGGATCAGTTGAGCTACCTGTAGATTGTTTGCAACAGTCTGCAGTTAGCTCAATTGTTTCAATTGTAAATACTATTTCTAATTTATTTCTATTATTTGATTGTAATTTTTTTTGTGAATAAAGTCAAACTAAATTTTCAGGTTTATTTAATACTAGCTGCATTCTTACTACCCGTTGTCCTATTACCCGTTTTCCAGTAGTAATGAAGCGTTTTTCCGCGGTAAAAAGTAGCCTATGTTCATCAGGAATATTGTGTGCTTCTAATGGAAAAAGAATTTTTCGAATCGGTCAAGTAGTTTCGGAGCCTATTCAATACAAACAAAAAACAAACAACAAATCAAATCTTTCCTCTTTATAATATTAGTATAGATAATAAGAGTTCAGATAAATTGAGGCTTTTTGCATCTTGTCTTCAGATAGACCTCTATCCCAACAACAATCGACTACGTAAATACAGAGTCTACCATAACATTTTATTGCGTCTGCTCCAATCAGAACTGTTTTTGTTCTGTCTACCATTTTACCTCGTCAGTCCGGTTTTCTACATTGGGAACCAGAGAAATTAATACTGTAGTGGCGTTCATCCATAATTTTGAACAATGGTTTCAGAGTTCGTTCAACGATTGGCCGAGGCATTGAACTGGATGGCGCCTAGCCTAGCCATTCTACAAACGGGCTGACTCGACTATCCGGCGAAGTCTAGGCCTCCATAAGCGCATATCACAACGTGTTCTTGAGTGGAGACCGCGACTCGGCAAACGTAGTGTAGGACGCCCTCCAGCCAGATGGGATGATGATCTGCGAAAGACTGCAGGCGGATGCTGGATGCGGCAAGCTGAAAACAGGGCGCTATGGCGCTCATTAGGGAAAGCCTATGTCCAGCTGTGGACTAATATAGGCTGATGATGATGATTAAGCGCATATTGCCTTTTGTCTTTAGGGGGTAATGCCATAACCCCATTAGAGTTTATTAGAAGCGAATTACCTGCCTACATTGTATAAAAGCACCCAATAAAATAATTTGTGTTTCATGTAGATGTCTAAATAAACTTTACGAAATAGAAGTAATACTCTACCTCTACCAATGCAGTCATTAGCAAGTTTGTTTTAATACCACATAAACGCTATTTAACCAACTTTATGACTATAATCTTTAAGATGTTACATGTAGGTAACCGACTGGTTTGAGATATGATTATTACATTAAATTGACCTTTAGTTACCAGGAAAATTAATTTTTAATTTGATTGTGGCCTAATCTATTTGCAAGGTTGAGATCTGTTTGTGAACTTCAAGATGGTATCTAATCTGGTACTGAAATGGTGATGTAGGCGTCACAAGACAACCATTACAAGACCTTGCAATAGGCATAGGTCATGTCATCTTAGCACACATATGAGAAGGTTGATCTCTTTTATTTGCCTGTCAACCAATTTCTTTGCTTTACGCAATCTTGCGGTTTGAACTACACTATGCTCTCGGCTCTACAAACTTCAAGTAGCTACCTAAATGAGTAACCTTTGAAATTTTGACACTGTTTGCTCTTGAGTCTTAATTTGGGCCATCGTGTGGTTGGCAGCAAATATTTAATTTAATTAGAAGATTTCACGGTATGACATAATAATCATTAACCTTAAAATTTTAGTACAGCGATTGCATTTTTAACGTTTTAAAACTATTTATGTAATTTAATAAATGTCAGCAGGATTTAAAGGTACTTGTTTAAATTTTACCCCGCCCACCTAGGGTAAACCCAGGATAGAAGCCACACTTTTTGAAAAAGCCTTGTAGTTTTAAAATTCTTAATTTGACGTGAGTAATTTTTATGAATATAGATAGTTTAATCTTTTATCTCACATCTATAACGGTTGCTAGTGACCTAAATATCACTAAGTAGGCAGGAATTGAGTTTTCGCAAACCCTTTTTTTGGGGATAGATGCCTACCCTATATGGATAGATGCCACAGCATGAAAATGCTATGGAGGATAGATGCCCTATAGAATGAATAAAAGTAAAATACAATTTAAAATCATTTATTTGAGCATTCCTATACAATAATAATTGAGCGTGTGAATTTGTCTAACAAAACATAACAATAAAGAAAATCAACAGTAAGAAAATTAAGAAAATGAACATTAAGAAAACCAACACTTACGAAAGAAGAAAACCAACATTTTTGTACTTTCGTGGCATGGTTCCCCTACAAACATTAGGTATTGAACACAAATAGGTATGTACAAAATGTTTCCGACGTAAAATATAACAAAATTATGTTTTCCAACAAACACTGACTATGTTTAGAGTTCTGGGTGATAGATGCCTTTAAGGGCAACTATCCCCCAGATAAATTGAGGCAACTATACTTTTTGATACGGATAGATGCCTTTCATAAGTAGAACTAAACTAAATACAATAGAGAGGGTATTGACATTTAGGTGTGTACTCAATGTACCAATGTATCAACGTTAGTAAAATTGAATAAAATTTATGACTACATAAAAAGTTATGCAACACTGAATACTCAAGTTTAAAACTTTGACCAGTAAGCCTGCGTTCGCCGCGGAGATAATCGCACGCACAAGAAAAATACGTCCTCTCTGCTCAACCGCCTGCGGGGAACTGAGGGGTGTGGCACGTCCGCGCCTTATTTAAACTATTAATTCGTAGTTGCGATTTCGGGAAGTTATGTTTTTTGAAACCGAGGCATCTATCCCACTGAGGCATGTATCCTGGGTTTACCCTATAGTCATAGGAGAAATAAAACGATTTTCTGCAGATTGCAGGTAAATGCCAACAAGGTGGAATGCTTTTTTACTTTTTCTGTTTGTCTGCTATAGTCATAATGCAAATAGAAAAAAATTATAGGTGCTATTTTATGAAATACTAGCTTTCTGCCTGCGATTTCGCAGGCGATATAACTGAAAAATTAGAACCCAGCGTATCTATAACCTCCTCCGGGATACCTATCATCTATCTCCTTGCAATTTTCATTAATATTGCTTCAGCCGTGCTGTTTAGAAGTGGAAAGGTAACAGACAAAGCTAATTTCGCTATTAGTATAATTATCTAGTGGTTATGGATTCTCAATGAATCGAAAATATTACACTACAGTATTAGATACCGTTTTATAGTTATAGTATTAGTTCTAATTAATTCATTCCGACCTAACATTGTTTTTTTACTAATAAGTAGATTATTTACCCCAAAACTAGGAATCACAAGTCATTGCCCCACTTGCACGCCCGAATTACCCAAATCCGGCACGCGATCTTGTTGTGCACGATAGTGACTTAAAAAATTGGCCAATACCTAATCTACGAATTCTTTGTTCCAAATGTGGTCTTTTGACTTTTCCACATTTTGAGAGGAGCTCTAACAATAAATTATCACTGGCGATGTTTCGCCAAAAAAGAAAAAAGTTTTCTTTACCAAGGAGGTTACAAAAGCTTTGATCTTCGAAGGTTTTTTACCTATTAGCCTAGGTAGGCATAAGGCTATAAGTTTAACGTACTTACTACCAAAAATGTTGCTCAAGAAAACCTATTTGCTTGGCATCACGATGGCATCATCATAATTTGATGGCATCATCTTATAAATTAGCGAATATCTAAATATTCGCTTGAGACCTACGATAAAAAAAGATTCAGTAGGACTCTTTTTTTATATTTAATAGCAACTAACCTATTCTTGAAGGTGTAGTTAGTTTACCTGCATTATCATAGATGGAGTCAATCTGCTCACTCTCCACGCTCTGCAAGCTGTCATCTTCACTGATCTCCTGTCCCTCCTGCTCTTGACCTTCCAGGCCCTCAGGACTTTCACTTGCCTCCGGTGCCTCAGTCTCAGACATCTCTGTCTTCTGCCGCGTCTTCATATTCTTCGGGAGGATATCGTGAATCGAAGGCGGTCTTATGAAAGTATTCCGGACCCCGAGTTTCTTATTGATGTAAGCTTCTAGAATCTGTTTGGTGATCTTGTTCTGCCGCGCCAGCTCTTGGATATCTGTGGAGAGGAATACAGATAAAAATGACTGCTGGAATTCAAATAGACTCGAAGGGAGAGAAGAGAATTTTAATTGTGACGTCATTTTTATCTGGGTTCCTCTCCTTGGAGAACGAATGGAAGCTTCTGACGATTTTTACTAGCATATGGCATTTTCTCATTTTCTTCTAAGTAAAGTAGAAGTAAATATTCATGACATGATTTTGGGTGTTAGGAACTTAGCACATACATCCAGTACCGCTACCGCACGGCATAACAATAAGCATTTAAATTTGGGGCGAAATTTGTAATCTTCGGTTACATTTTAGAGTGACAAAATTGCTTACCGCAAGCTTCAAGCGCACGAGTTGTCTATTATCTGAGGCCGTCAATATAAAATGCATATTAATAATGCAAACTTTGTGCAGTGCGTCAGTTTTGTGCTCCAGATCTGCGACAACCTTTATGCTCACAAAAGATTTTTAGAAGGCGTGACTTGAACCTAGCCCAGAAGAATTTTTACTATTTATTTCTCTATTTTTATAATACTTTACATAAATTTTAACTTATTCTGTCTGACATAAAAAGTATATGGCCAGAAACAAAAACCTGTTCGTATTCAAATTTATTAGCGTCATATAAAGGCAGGTATTAATAGGTTATTTACCCTTCCAGCTTATTCTACCTTACAGATGAACTTCTGTAAAAAACTGTGACAAACATCTTATCTTTGTTATTGATTTCGGCAAAAAGGAATTGATAAATTACAAAATAAAGTGGAATATGAATGGTCCATTTGGGTTTCTTGACTTCTATTTTCGGCCATTGACCATTCCCATTCATATGTTAATTTATTAAGGTATTGAACCTGATCATGGAATCTAAGAACAGATAAGGGGTTTTGACCGCTAATATATATTCCTGTTATAAAGAAATACCGTTAGGTGCCGAATAGTCCTAATACTACCGGTATTATGACAGTTATAAGTTGGCCGAGCTGTGTGGTGCCAGCTTAGAGTTTGCACCACCTCAACTCTTCCCGCGGGTGTCGTAAGAAGGGTATCTACCGGGGGCGGGCAGCAGCGCCCCCTGCAGAACAATTCTACCACCGAACAGCGATGATAAAAGCCAATAAGGCGCTTATCAGGGGGAGGCCTGCGTCCAGTAGTGGACCAATACAGGCTGTTGAGGAAGTTGGCCGTGGTGGTCACGTAAGAATCGACTTCCCAACCCGGCCCGTGAATGTCGTAAGTGTTGATTAAGTTAGGAACCTATCAGATGAAAGCCAGCAGTTTTCTTCTGTGTATTTGTAACACATCTAGTGCGACCTATCCACCTGCCAAGCTTGGTGTGGTTAACCCCCCTTGGTTGGGGAGACACAATCAACAGCGGACACTGGGTGCAGATGAAGTAAGAGTTGGTGAAAGGTAGTATTTATGTTGATTTGTTAAAATTATACTCAACCCTCAATCATTTATTGTATTTTATAGGTGTACAAAGGTGTTTATCTATACTAATATTATAAAGAGGAAAGATTTGATTGTTTGTTTGTATTGGCTAGGCTCTGAAACTACTGGACCGATTTGAAAAATTCTTTTACTATTAGAAGCCCACATTATTCCTGATGAACATAGGCTACTTTTTATCTCGGGAAAATACTTCATTCCTACGGGAAAACGGGTAATAGGACAACGGGTAATAAGAATGCAGCTAGTAATTTATGTAATTAAGTAAGTCGTATGTAATTAATGTAATTAAGTATCACTGTAGACAAAGAAAAAAGAATAAGTATCACTGTAAATGTTTCTCTATCTATCTCTATCTCTATCATGTAGACTCTGTTGGGCACACAATATGAATGGAGAGAGAGGAGGACGTCATTGGTAACTGGTTCGGAATATTTTATACTACTAGCAGCGCCTCGCGGTTTCAGTGAAACCGCGAGGCGCTGCTACTATTCCCACGGGAACGGGAATTACGCGGGTGAAACCGTTTCACCCGCGTAATTCCCGTTCCCGTGGGAATTATAGGATAAAATATAGCTTATGTGCTATTCCAGACTATAATCTATCTTTGTGCCAAATTTCATCCAGATCCGTTAAGTAATTTTTGCGTAGCAGTGCCTCGCGATTTCACCCGCGTAGTTCCCGTTCCCGTGGGAATTCCGGGATAAAATATAGCCTATGTGTTATTCCAGCTGTGCCAAATTTCATTCAGATCCGTTCAGTAGTTTCTACGTGAAAGATTAACAAACATCCATCCATCCATACTTACAAACTTTCGCGTTTTTAATATTAGTAGGATAGTCATGGTATTGCTTTATTTATTATTTATTTTATTTATTAAATTGTCTTTCATATACTATTAATCATCTTTACGGTTTTTCTGAAAAAACAATTCCTGCAAAATCGAGCTATATTTAACAATACGAAGGAGAACGAATTCCTCTGTTTGATTTAATTGCTACTTTTTAACGGATGTTTAGGAAACAAAAAGAAGCCTTGCATTGTGCACTCTAGGTTCAAGGTTCGATTGTTCCTTTTTAATTACTTAATTAATTAGACCTTAATTTATGATATGAGTACTTAACTTCCGAAAATGTTCCGCTATTGTAAAGGAACCGGACATTAGTCACCTTCTATTTATGTGTGTTATGTTATGATACTATCTTATCTATACAGGCTGAGTAAAGGCCTACTCAGATCTAGGTACGCAGTATTCGCTACCTAGGAAGAGGGCGGCGCGTGATACACACACACAGCATGAACTCAGCGCATCGCACCAATTTTGTGGCGTATAGTAAGCAAATAATATATGTATAGTACAGTGTGAACGTGTCCATAACAATGTATGGTGCGTGATGTTGTTGTGCTATGAGCTATATACTATAATGCTATTATATTATAGCGTAGTCTGAAAGCCACTTTAAGCCTTGGTCTCTTTATAATTAGGCAGTAGTAAGCCAGCGACTTTCGACATAACGTTTTTTCATAAGATTATACGTCCGGCACCGCATAGCACTTATGTCAGAAATACACAGAGGCGCATGTAGGCAGAGATGAGAGATTATACATAATAAAACTTTTACAGAGGCATTAAATATAAGCTTATGATAGGTATCACAAACTGAAAAATCTATTTTTGAAAATTCCTTCGTTTAACATGATAAAATAGGTGGTGGCGCTGATTTGGGTCGTGTGCGCCTTAAGTCGACCATTATGGCAGCTTATGACAACATACCGTACGACTCTGCCATCTGTAGATATCTTATAAAAAAAAACAGGACAATTCACTAAATTGACCACATTATCTATAATATATCATTATCATTATCGTTATTATTATAATTATCATTATTGCACCATAAGAATTATTCACAAAGTGTAGGTAAACATAAATAAAAACTGAAACATGTTGATAGCCACGTTACCGATACGCCTCGCGACAAAAACGATTATTTCAAAATGCAATACATTATCATTTAAATGTGCATAACTCCAGAAAGTCGAGTTTTTTTACTATAAATTAAACTCAACTCTTTAAGGCAGTGCCCTTGCAAAGTGATGATACTGCATTCTTCGCGAATCTGGGTAAGATAAATTTATTTATGACGTAATTAGGGACAATTTATGAAGCAGTTTGTATTTCCATTTTGTTACCAAGGTTACAAGAACCTGAAAACCAGCGTTAGACATGCTTTATGCTGCACACGCTGAAGTAATGACCGATTTTAGTATGTTTTCGTATATTTTTTATTTTTAAGCTTTAATAAATAAATAATGCTGGACAATCCACACAGCACCATCTAGCCCCAAAGTAAGCTACTCAAAGCTTGTGTTATGGGTACTAGATAACTGATATATTTAATACATTATATACATAGATAGTTTTTTTTTTATTATACATAGAAAACACCCAGACCAACGGAACAAATTTCTGCAGATCGTACACAAATTTGTTCCGAGGCGGGAATCGAACCCGCAACCTCTTGCGTCGCAGGCGCACCTTCGCCCGCCGCGCCACGGAGGTCGTCGTTTAATGCACACTTCTTTCTGTCTGCGGCTTCGCACGCATTTTTTCTATGGAAACGTTTAGAGGTTATATCTATCCCATAAAAGCTGATTTATGGGATAAAAAGAAGTATGTTTTATTGCAGGTCTATAACTTTTTTTTTATTTGGCAAGGAACCTCTCCGGTGTCCCTCTTTCGCCATTTTCGCTAGACCTGCAAAATCCGTTCAGTAGCTTTGGCGTGAAGAAGTACCAAACATCCATCTATCCATCCATCCATGCATCCATCCACCGATCCATCCAAACTTTCGCATTTAGATTATTAGTGTGATTGGATTGAAGTGTTATATTGTACATAAGTAATGTGTGTGTCTGTTAGTTTTATGGTTGGTTTTGGGTGAAAATAAGAAATTTTCTTTCTTTCAAAACAATCTACCTACCTAGCCATGTAGCCTACTAGATAGATAGATACCTAGATAATTTTGATTGTCTCGTGCCAGTAGATCGTTACGACGCACCTACTTTCCTTCCAACTAATAGGAGCACTCTCTCTTTGTAATTAGAGATATTTTTCATTTGCCACCTAATTTGTTACCAACCTGCACCCGGCTTCTGCTGTGCTGAGACAGAAGTAGCTATTTTAGCTGTAGATCCTATTACAATAAATCAGGTCAGGTTTGACAGGTGAAAGTGATAGATATTTTGAATGGTTGTAGAGTATCAACTTCTGAATAGAATAGAATTATTTATTCAGGTAAAAAACAACATTACATTTCGGTTAGAAGTGCCATAAAGCCTATGTTAGGTTTAACGAGACACAGAGTTCTCACCTATTTTAATAAAAGGTATTAAGGTAGGTATATTAATCGAAATACATAGGTTACAATCTTTCAAGCTATTTTTAAAATAATTACAATAAAAACTAAGACAATACGATGAATATCGGATGCCTGTTGAGAAACATAACTTTAAACAAAGCTTAAAAATGCATAAATACTAGATTCAATTTACAAATTCTAGAATGATGATGAATGATTCGTTTGATAAACCGAGATTAATTATTGTAAAACTCCATCTTTTTTTATACAGAACATTTATGCCGATAATTAAAATTTATTGGCATGTTACACTTACAAGTGAACGTTTTTTCCTATCCATATTTATTTATTGCAATCATTGTGAACCGATCTCTCTCTCTAATTTGATTTCCAATATTAGGTCTTTTTCCTCGTCTTTTAGTATATCCGGTATTTTATAATAGATTTTTGATGCCATTGCGTTTAG
This sequence comes from Eupithecia subumbrata, assembly GCA_949316285.1. Lineage (NCBI taxonomy): Eukaryota > Metazoa > Arthropoda > Insecta > Lepidoptera > Geometridae > Eupithecia > Eupithecia subumbrata. The sequence goes on along the minus strand of OX438646.1, from coordinate 23,031,392 downwards.
CCCAGATCTTCTCATTTTTAGTTTTGACTCGGGTAGTGTAATTTCGCAGTGTGGTGCCGGCTTAGAAATTGCACCATCCCAACTCTTCCCGCGGGTGTCGTAAGAGGCGACTACGGGATATCCACCGGGGGCACCCGCCCCCGTGGATATCCCTTAATCGCCTCTGTTTCAATTCCACCACCGAACTTCGATCCCCAACCCGCGTGCCTAGCGTGGGGATTATGGGTATTACCCCCCATGTGATAAAAACCAATAAGGCGCTTATCAGGGAGAGGCCTGCGTCCAGTAGTGGACCAATACAGGCTGTTGAGCTTGAGGATGAGAAAGTGATTTTATTCTTAAGCCTAGTCGGATACCGTCGCGGTAGATCAGCAGTTTTTTGGAAATATTGGGGATATTTTTCGGTAGGTAACAAAAGTTTACCAATATAAATAACTAGCTTCTGCCAGCGGCTTCGCTCGCGTGTTTTCGGTATAATAAGTAGCATATTGTTTAAGTTAGGCTACGTTCCAAGTGTTTACCAAATTTCATCTTGATCTGTTCAGTAGTTTTGGAGATCCTAGGTAACAAAAATTGCACATTTCACAAACTTTCGTTTTTATAATATTGGTAGGATAATAGGTATAAATACAAATAGACCAAAAAAGATTTCTATGGAAACGTTGAAAGGTTATTTCTATCCCATGGGAACTGATTTATGGCATAAAAAGTATGTTTTATTCCAGGCTTAAAACCACCTGTATGCAAAATTTGAGCCCGATCCGTTCAGTAGTTTTGGCGTGAAGAGGTCATCCATCCATCCATACATCCAAACTTTCGCATTTATAATGTTAGTGTGATGTTATATTTCGATTTCCGCAGTCATCTCACACTTTCAATTAAATATTAGGAAAAGTAAAATACCCGCGCTATATGGACGCTCTATTTTCAAACATTAAAAAAAGTCTTCAAACCAGTTACACTTCCGCTCCCGCAGCTCACCAAAGAGGCTCAGTAACAAGATAGGTTCTGCTTCGTTTACCGCCGGCGATGCAATATCCGGTGGAACTTCCCTTACTTTGCCAACAGCTTCTGCCTTATACCTACCGGATGTAGGTCAAGATCAAATTAGCGTTTGATAAAAGTAGATACTTGCTTAGCAATAGCACTTATTAGCGTCATACAAAAAAAATAAATAATCAATAAATAAATAATGCTGGACAATTCACACAGCATTATCTAGCCCCAAGCTAAGCAGAGCTTGTGTTATGGGTACTAGATAACTGATATACTTAATACAATACACTACATAGATAGATATTTTTTTTTTATGATACATAGAAAACACCCAGACCAACGGAACAAATTTCTGCAGATCGTACACAAATTTGTTCCGAGGCGGGAATCGAACCCGCAACCTCCTGCGTCGTCGCAGGCGGACCTTCGCCCGCTGCGCCACGGAGGTCGTCAGGCGAGGTCCACCTGCGAGGCGTGTTCGATTCTCGTCGCGGCACAAATGTTTGTACGTTTCGCAGATGTTTGTTCTGGGTCTCGGTGTTTTCTAAGTGTAGTAAAAAACTCCGAGTTTTCGTTATTTGTCGCGTGGTTTGTTTGCAAATATTCTTTATCGAGTTTGGCTAGTGTTAATGCATGATAACAATAGATTACTGGCTTATATTTAGAAAAATAAAAAAATAAGAGGTTACAAATGGATTTCCACCTTTTTTTTCGTTTTCCTTTGTGACAATTGACAAATGACACCTGCAGTAGGTAAATTGGAATAAGATAAATAGAAAAATGAAACGATAGGTGATAAAAATTCATAACGTGTTTGCTAAATTGAAACTTTGCTTGAGTTACCCAATTTTTTAGGGAAAATACCATTCAATTGCATCAATCATTATGAATGTGTGATTGAATTTACTCGCTGTCAAACTACGTCAAGCACTGTATTTACGCGCTGTCAAAACACACATAGATCGGTTTTTGGTTACACAAATTGTCAAATTGTTGAATGACACTATCCCTCTGCTGAGATTTGATATTCTCCAGCATTATTTTTGGTTAGGTAGCTTATAAACTTTCGGTAGAAACGTACCAAATCCCCCAAAAAGATCTTTGATGATGATTTACAGCAATCATAGCCTTTCTCCGTATTGCCTATAAGACTGATTATTCTGTGTTCTTATCCAAGGGTGTCTAAGATGGCATTTGTAGTTATGAACATGCCATATTTGGCAAACAAAGCTTCTGGGCAATGGTGAACAAAGTAGAACAGTTTCAAGCCGTGTCAATGCTACCAACTACCTATTCATCCTTATCAAGCCTAATCAGGCGGTTTGGCATTTGGTAAACCACTTGTGTAGCAATGAGCGGTATCAGACTGGTGATTTGCAGGCGTGCAATGCAACCAAAGCGAGACGAGCTCGCCGCGAGTTCGCAGCGAGCGCGCGGCGAAGACGCCGCGGCTAGATGATGCGGGGTTCAGCATTATTTATTAATTTATTATTTATAGTTTTTGCCTGCCAGATAATAAATATTATACTGGACAATCCACTTATGTAGCATCATCTAGCCCCAATGTAAGCGGAGCTTCTATTATGGGTACCTAGGTACTAGGTAGGGTAAGGTTGCTCAAGTCGTACCACGGCCTAAATCGTACCGCGGCAATATCTTGTCTGATACGTATAAAAAACACCATCTAATGTCGTCGATATGAACTATTTAGTCGAGCGAGCAAACGTAAACAAGCGGATCGTCATCCGGCTTCGTGAAGCAAAAATAATGAAATAGTAAGTTTTTTATACGGTTTTCATTAAAAATTTTGACTCATTTGTAAGCTTTTTATGGCAGGAATGTGATTCTTAACTTTTTTCTTTGTTAACATGTATTTGAAATACTTATCTGGCAATCGTTTAGGCATACTTAAACACTAGAACTTTTTAGGTTTTGTATGTGGTTTTAGTTTTGAACTTGGAAGACTCCGCTGCTTAAGTCGTACCTGTGCAAAATTCCTTACTCGTACCGGTACGACTTAGGTATCATGAAAATTTATAAATAATCATATTAACTTTTTATCAGGTACTAAATAAATATGACGAAGCGAAAGTACAATAGTTGGTAGCAGGAGGATAAGGACGAAAATTACAACGCCACCCTCAGCACCTAGAGATTCAACTCTGTCCATTATTCAAACTGGACCTTCCACAATATTACAAGATACCTACTTCAGACGATGACAGTATTTTAATTGTTGATAAAATTACCAATCTACAACAAATACAATCTCACTTCAATATTTTATCTCCTGTGTCTTGCATAAAAAGGGTAATTAAAAAAATTCTGTTAGGTAGGTACCTACTAAGCCAACAATGGAAAAAACTTCATGTTCCGACAGAAGAGAAATAGAAGCCAAGAAAAAATAAATAAAAGGAAGAAACAAGAACTAGATTTGAAAAAAATCTAAACAGAAAAATGAATAAATAAAACTATAAAAAGAATAACAGAACACATGGACTCAATAAAGTCCATTTTCTAAGTACGACTAAGGCTATAGGTGGTACGAATTAGGAGACTAGGCGCCTTAGTCGTACCGAAGGTATGTTTTTGAAAAACGTTAAAATACCTATTTTGATAAGAGATTTTCAAGTTTCTATGATTGTTGATTAAAAGGCAAATAAATAAAGATTTAGTATGTGCAGAAGATTTTGTTTTAGTCCCATTGCACTGAAAATTACAGTGTTATTTCCTTAGGGGGTACGACTTGAGCAACCTTACCCTACCAGATGGCTGGTATATTTAGTACATTACATTACACAGATATATATTTTTTATTATACACAGAAAACACCCAAAGCACCCGGACGGAATGGATCTGCAGATCGTACAAATATTTGTCCCGAAGTAAAGAAGAAAAATCGAACTCGCAACCCAAATTTATAAAATAATCAGACAAAGGGATCAAGATCAGTTATAACTATAAATTTTGTCCACCAGAACAACATAACTCAACTTATGTTAAGTTGGCAGCTGTAATGAAGAGCTTGCAACACTGATGCTATCAAGCTATTTGTAGAGTCATTGTTCTACAAGCACAAAGTAGAGCATCCAATCTCATGCAGAATGGGTTGCTGCAACGATGCCTCATTGAATTCATTCTTCAAAGGATGGCGAGAGTCCTTTAGGTATTTTGTTATCTTGATGTTACATTCATTGGTTTATTCTGAAGTTAATCAAAATATAAGGTAAAAATATTAAACCTAAATAAGGTTCTTATTCAATATAAAGGTAAATTAAATAAATTTATCAAACTTGTACTGAACTATGTTTATGTTCTGGATGTTTTCTATGTATAATAAAAAAAATATTTATGTATGTAGTGTATAAATTGTATTAAGTATATCAGTTATCTAGTACCCATAACACAAGCTCTGCTTAGCTTGGGGCTAGATAATGCTATGTGAATTGTCCAACATTATTTATTTATTTTTCATACAAAATAAACTGTGGTAAAGTAAGTTTTATTATTTTTTTCCTACTCAGTATTAGATCGATAATGTGAATATTAGTAATAAATAAATAAATAAATAATGCTGGACAATTCACACAGCATTATCTAGCCCCAAGCTAAGCAGAGCTTGTGTTATGGGTACTAGATATCTGATATACTTAATACAATACACTACATAGATAGATATTTTTTTATTATACATAGAAAACACCCAGACCAACGGAACAAATTTCTGCAGATCGTACACAAATTTGTTCCGCGACGGGAATCGAACCCGCAACCTCCTGTAGAATCCTTTATCCACAAAGAAAATTACAATGAAATCATTTAAATAAATTAGAACTAATATTTACAATTGAAACAATTGAGCTAACTGCAGACTGATGCAAACAATCTACAGGTAACTCAACTGATCCCTAGCAATACTAGTCGGAAGCTTCTCCAAGACACTGGCTGATAACTGATAACATTAACTTGTTCCTTATAATATAATTTAATAATTATAATTTGTAACTTCATCTACAAAGAATTTTAATCCAACGTTCCTAGTCCACCGATCAAAAGCTCGACAATTTAATTCACAGTTGCTCAACAGTTAGGTAATCCGTCTTACCCATCAGAGGATGAACTTGAACTTTTGATGAAGGCCTGAAATGGTTTTACCTTTAAAATAACTAACATGGTAGTCATGGTTGCTTCGACAAAATTGATTCCTAATATATAATTAATAGAACGGAGTGAGCGAAGCGAACGAAGACCTCAGTGGGAGCTTGGGTTATTTGGCTGTATGGTCAAATAGTCATTCCGAGCATAACTGTACAACTGTTGATTCAATTTGCGTGAAATTTGATAGGTCGATAGATGAGTTAAGTTGGGTGAAAACCCATATATTAGATAAGAAGGGTTATACAGTGGAACATTTTAATGAAATTTGATAGCTCGATAGATGAGTTAAGTTGGGTGAAAACCCATATATTAGATAAGAAGGGTTATACAGTGGAACATTTTAATGAAATTTGATAGCTCGATAGATGAGTTAAGTTGGGTGAAAACCCATATATTAGATAAGAAGGGTTATACAGTGGAACATTTTAATGAAATTTGATAGCTCGATAGATGAGTTAAGTTGGGTGAAAACCCATATATTAGATAAGAAGGGTTATACAGTGGAACATTTTAATGAAATTTGATAGCTCGATAGATGAGTTAAGTTGGGTGAAAACCCATATATTAGATAAGAAGGGTTATACAGTGGGTAGAACCCATATATTAGATAAGAAGGGTTATACAGTGGGTATATATTAGATAAGAAGGGTTATACAGTGGGTATAACCCTTCTTATCTAATATATGGGTTTTCATCCAACTTAACTCATCTATCGACCTATCAAATTTCACGCAAATTGGATCAACGGTTGGACAGTTATACTCGGAAAGACTATTTGACCATAGATAAGAAGGGTTATACCCACTGTATAACCCTTCTTATCTAATATGTGGTTTTACACACATTTTGTCTTATTAGGAATAGGAACACGGCACCCAGCAAGCTACATTAGACACTGTCATATGGTCCCTTACTCCTACAGTTTGTTCTCGGAAGGTCAGTATTGTTATCGGTCAACCGTTAACCAGAACAGCAATGAGACATGATTGAAGTCTTTTAACAGGTCCGATTTGACTAAACATAAAGTCACGACCTGTGTTTTAACTTCGTCAGAAATAGGTTTACTTACAATTAACATTTTTACTATTAAGTTTTTAATTGTTAACTTATCGCAAAACGTAAAAATTGAGGACGATGTTTGTAGGTGTAACCTATCTAGGTAAAGAAAAGAAGAAAGAAAATCAATTTATTGACTCAGAATATACCATAAACAATAATACAAAAACCTTAAATAAAAAATACTTTGTCCACCATGTGAACCAAAAGGTCCTGCCTCAGCTTAAAAGAAAGTAGAGCAACGCTGGTTTTCTGGCAGGACCTTTGGTGCGCGCGTGTCTAAACGGCTGACAGACATAGTACACAAAAAAAAAATATTACACTTTACATTAAAAAGTATACCATACGACACAACTAAAAGGTACATAAATATGAACATGTAGCATGATTATTCGTTTGGTCTTCGCTTGTGAAATAGGTAGGTAGATACATATGTACAATGTACAAGCTCAAACACCAATTACATGACTTCTTTGTCGATCAAATTGACACTATGTAACCTTGTCCTTGGCCTACTTGTACTTGTGCATCTCGGCACAGATAATGGACTCTGTGGAGGAGTGAGAGTAGCAAAGTGAATCTTTGTGTATGGAGAGAAGGTCAAAATTCAGTTGTTATGATGGTTAAAACAAATGATGATTTCTGGGTTTAGACTAATAAATCAAGTTCTCATCAAAAAGGCAGTTGGTGTTTTAAAAGTACCTACCTTTATGATTTGATTTTGAAGTGATAAGAACATTTTAATGCCTTTCGACCAGCAGGCCTGTTTCGATTCTCCAAAACGCAATTGCGTGTTTTGTTTCGTTTTTTTGTACAAATTGGTACTGTTATTCGGTTTATTAGATTGCCAACATTGGCCGAAACGAAACACATGCACGTATTTTCGGATTAAAATACCTAGGCCTCCAGGCTGATGAAGACCTGAGAAAGACTGCTGGCAGATGCGGCAATTTGGGGACCGGCACTTTACGATACTCATTAAGGGAGGCCTATGTCCAGCAGTGGACTATAATGCGCTTATGATGATAATGATGATGAAGAGCATCTATACAAAAAAATTATTCATCATCAGACTGTCAAGAGACTGGTGCCTCGGGAGAACCAATCCACACATACACCCACACACGTACACTCATGTTTACACAACCAAACACTGGGTCTCCTGTTGCCCAGACTCTTGAAGCGACTAGTGCCTCGGGAAACTACACTCACACACACATACACAAACACTCACAAACCATATTATGTTTTATGTGAATTTGTTTTAAGCCAGTAACAAAAACCATAGTTAGTAGTAGAGTAATAATAAGTAGCTTTTAATGTTATGTAGTTAGTAATTAATGTAATTTTATTATTCAGAAATCTAGAAGATGGGCGATGACACAACCACACAGTTTGTAAAGTTTTTTTTTGTTTTTGGAAAGCTCAAAACTCAAATCATGGTAAATATCCCGTTATAAGTGACTTTACAGTTTGTAAAGCTTCGGTAATGGCATCGTTTCAATACGTATTTAAGATCCTTTACTTAAAAATGTGTTGAAAAAAAAGATTTATTATTTACTAGCTGCATTCTTACTACCTGTTGTCCTAATACCCGTTATCCCGTAGGAATGAAGCATTTTCCCGCGGTAAAAAGTAGCCTATGTTCATCAGGAATAAAGTGGGCTTCTAATGATAAAAGAACTTTTCAAATCCAGTCCAGTAGTTTCGGAGCCTATTCAATACAAACAAACAATCAAATCTTTCCTCTTTCTATTCCTGATCCCGATATTTTGTGCATATAATAATCTATACTAATAAGTATAGATTATTATATACACAAAATATGCTCATAAAAAGTCGGGATCCTGTACAGAACCGGCAAAGCTGGAACTGAAATAGCAAAAATTATCAGTAAATAAATTCATACAAATTGTAAAAACCTTGCTGTGTAAAAAGGCTTACTATAAAATATCAGATTATCTAAAAGATAAAAAAGCTTGGGACGGGTTTTGCTCCAACTCGAAAAGTAACAACTAACAGGCTAAAGGTTTCTTCGTCGCTTCTTTACTTTAGTCTACATACCGAAGCGACAGAAATCAAAAATATCACTTTATTTCCGTGTCAGTGTTTAGTTTTACAATTTGACCTTTTCTAAGTGTACATTTTTTGTATTTATGGAAATAAAGATTTTTTGATTTTGATTTTGATAAGCATTTTCAAGAAGAGATCCTTTTGGACACCATGGAAGGAAGTCTGGTAACAAAACAATAAAAATCACAGCAGCAATTCGAATTGTCAGACGGACGTCAAGGAAAAGGTTAAGCACCAGTGCTTTACTAATCGTTATAAATTACTTATTATCACTAATGTGATATTTAACGCAGTCATAAATTACTCCGTCACAAATAACCTACCTATCGATGACGACGACGACGTTGGTCATGGTTTTATGCCGTCCTATAAACCAAGACAGTAATTAACATCGTCATGCAAAATCAGCATTGAACTTTCGAAGATCATAAAGATCACCTCTCCAACTTCACGTGATTCTAAATACTTTTATTAGATTCTAGATTTCATGATATATTTTGTAAACAAAAACGTAGGGTATGAAAAATTAATATGAACGGATGAGGCGGTTAACACACTGCCATGCATCACGCTGCGTCTTGCGGGTCGACTGGGCGTTTTTGCAATCGCCGATTTCGAAACCGAGGCCTAACAGAAGAAGGAGTTCAGAAGAGTTTGCTTCTTCGGAACTCCTTCGGGCTGCGATTTGCACCGATGATACCAGCAGCGTCGTACAATAATTCCATCAATATTTATCTGGTTTTGTTTTTTTCCTGTTTACAAAAAATATCGCGCGCATATTTTCGATACAATAAGTAACCCAGTATATATGTGAAGCTTTGTTCCAAATTTCATCTTGATCTTTTCAGTAGTTTTCGAGATCTTAGATAACAGAAAAAAAATCAGATTTATTCAAACTTTCGGCTTTTATATTATACTAGCTGCTGCCCGCGGCTTCGCCTGCGTAGTTCCCGTTCCCGTGGTAATTCCGGGATAAAACAAAGCCTATGTCCGTCTCCTGGTTCTAAGCTGCCTCCCCGCCAATTTTCAGCCAAATCGTTTCAGCCGTTCTTGAGTTAACACGACTTTCTTTTATATATATAGACTAGCTGTACCCGCGACTTCGTTCGCGATTGCCTTACCTGCCGACTAATTAAGTTCACATTTAACCATAGTCTCTCATATTATGAAACGCCGCCGCCGTGCAAAAAATCGTGTAGGGTCTACGGGGGATAGCATGTTATCATCTTCAATCCCATTCTTTATCCACACGACTTTTAGCTACGACTCGGCCAGCGTCAGTGTTAAGAAGTGTCATACTCGTTTCACTTCTTACTCAAAATCAAAATCAAAATCAAAAACTCTTTATTTCCATAAATACAATAAATGTACACTTAGAAAAGGTCAAATTATAAAACTATACACTGACACGGAAATAAAGTGATATTTTTGATTTCTGTCGCTTCGGTATGTAGACCAAAGTAAAGAAGCGACGAAGAAACCTTTAGCCTGTTAGTTGTTATTCTTCGAGTTGGAGCAAAACCCGTTCCAAGCTTTTTTATCTTCTAGATAATCTGATATTTTATAGTAAGCCTTTTTGCACAGCAAGGTTTTGACAATTTGTTTGAATTTATTTACTGATAATTTTTGCAACTCACTAGGAGTTTTGTTGTAGAAGCGTATACATTGCCCTGTAAAAGATACATTAATTTTGTGTAGCCTAGTTGTGGGCACAGCGAGTTTATGTTTATTTCTGGTATTAAAGTTATGTTTATCACAATTTTTAGGGAACAGATTTTTATTTTTATGAGTGTACAACAAGTTTTCATAAATATATTGACATGGTACTGTCATTATATTTATTTCTTTGAATTTATCACGTAGGGATTCTCTGGGACCCATATTATAGATTGCACGAACAGCCCTCTTCTGCAGCACAAATACGGTGTTAATATCTGCAGCGTTCCCCCACAGCAGTATGCCATAAGACATAATACTATGGAAGTAGCTGAAATAAACAAGTCTAGATGTATCCACGTCTGTAAGATGACGGATTTTTTTGACTGCATACGCTGCAGAACTAAGTCTCTTCGATAGCTTATCTATGTGTGGGCCCCATTGAAGTTTATGATCTAAGGTGATTCCTAAGAATACGGTACTTTCTACTATTTCTAACGTTTCTCCTTTAACGTTTACATCAGCCTTCACTTGTTTAACATTAGGGAGAATAAATCTAATACATTTTGTTTTGCTTTCGTTTAGCAAAAGATTATTGACACTAAACCAATGGACTACTTTTGAGATTGCATTATTCACATCGTCGAAATTTGTGTTTTGTCGTTTCATTTTAAAAATTAATGAAGTATCATCAGCAAACAATACAATCTCGTGATTATTCTTTACTAGATGAGGCAGGTCGTTAATATAAACTAAAAATAGGAAAGGACCGAGGATAGAACCCTGCGGTACACCCATTGAAACTACAGACCCCGAAGACCGTTTCCCATTAATGTCAACTCTTTGTATCCTATCACTCAAATAAGAAGTAAGAAGATCCAAAGAGGTGTTTCTTATTCCATAGTGATGTAATTTCCTGATTAATGTTTCATGGTGTACGCAATCGAACGCTTTTGACAAGTCGCAAAAAACGCCTAAAGCATCTTGCGACTTCTCCCAAGCATCAAAAATATGCGATACTAACTCTACACCGGCATCAGTAGTTGATCTGCCGCGAGTAAACCCGAATTGCTTACAATGCAGCAGGTCATTGCCATTGAAATGCCTAAGCAATTGATGTAAAATAAGTTTTTCAAAAACTTTGCTGAATGTAGGCAGTACTGATATTGGTCTAAAGTTAGTGGGGTCAGACCTACTACCCGATTTATACAGTGGGATTATTTTACTACATTTCATTAGATCAGGAAATACGCCGCAATCAATAGATTCATTAAATATAAAAGCTAGATCTGTGATTACTGATGGTTCCGTTCAGCTGGGGCCCTATTCTGCTATACTAATCGCTTCACTATGACAGGGGTATCGACACAGAATGACACGTTTGGGTATTCCACCTCAGATGAAAGAAATTATGATGAATGCAGATGGAGAGACGTGCGTCAAGTTTGAAACTATTAATTTATTTCGCACGCACTATCTGGAGTTTTATAAATCTAAGGATTCTACGTGATGATTCTGCGACGATTCCATTGTCATACTGAAACAATTGTATTGCAGAATTGGGCTCCTGATCCATTTGACTGGACCACCGTAATTTTTTTTTTCGTTAGTAGGTAGGTACTAACGAAAAAAACTGGCTGTGGCTGTGTACCACAGTAAAAAATATTTTTCTGTGGTCCGGTTAGTCTAATTGGACCACTTACTGCAACCAAACTTCGGTAGTACAGTTAACTGGACCAGCTAAACCACCATATAATCATGTAAGGTAGGAACCTAACTTATTTTTCCAAGACGCCTTAGTAGGCAGGAACCTAACTAATGGGTGCGTCTTGGAAAAATACATAGATAGGAACTTACCTACCCTCTATCTTCTAATTTTTTTCTTCTAACTACAGATTATTTCATCAATCTACTGATTTTCTACTCGACTTTCTACTGATTTAGTCAAATTCGATCTTGCAACACTGTTTCTAACAAAAAGAATGCATGAAATCGGACGACGCGTAGACCCGTCGTGATGCGCGGTTAAAGAATTCTACTTTTTCCTCTCTCCCAGGGGAACCTTACTGAATTCCAGGATAAAATGTATTTCCATATCCTTCCTTGTAGTATGAACTCAAAACGTGCCAAGTTTCATTCCAACTCATTACCTATGTAGTTTCGGCGTGATGCGCGGTGAAGGAATTTGACTTTCATCCCCTCTGCCAGGGGAACCTTACTGAATTCCGGGATAAAATGTATCTTTCCTCATAGTATGAACTAAAATCATGCCGAGTTGCATACGATTTCATTAAGTAGTTCCGTCGTGATGCGCGGTTAAAGAATTTTACTTTCATCCTCTCTCCCAGGGGAACCTTACTGAATTCCAGGATAATGTATCCCATGTCCTTCCTTGAACTCAAATCGTACCAATTCAGTCCAACTCATTCAGTAGTTTCGGCGTGATGCGCGGTGAAGGAATTTTACTTTCATCCCTTCTCCCAGGGGAACCTTACTAAATTCTGGGATAAAATGTATCTTTCCTCGTAGTATGAAATCAAATTATGCCGAGTTCCATTCGAATTCATTCAGTTGTTCCATCGTGATGCACAGTTAATGAATTTTACTTTCATCCTCTCTCCCAGGGGAACATGACTGAATTCCGGGATGAAATGTATCCCATGTCCTTCCTTGTAGTATGAAATCAAATCGTGCAAGGTTTCATTCCAACTCATTCAGCACTTTCGGCGTCATGCACGGTGAAGAAATTTTACTTTCATCCCCTCTCCCAGGGAAACCTGACTGAATTCCGGGATAAAAAGTATCCTATGTCCTTCCTCGTAGTATGACCTAAAATCGTGCCGAGTTTCATTTCAATACCTTCAGTAGTTTCGACGTGATGCGCGTTTAAGAAACAGACAGACAGACAGACAGACAGACAGACAGACAGACAGACAGACAGACAGACAGACAGACAGACATGAATGAAAAAAAATACTGTTTTGGCTTCAGTATCGATAATAGAGTGCCCTCCAAAAAAAATTTTCAAAATATCTTCAATGTACAGAATTGGACCTGTTACAGTTTTATTATAAGTATAGATTATTAGTACGATTGATGGCTGATATTGATTTGAGATTACCTGCCCAGTCTTTACGCTCATCAAGTAGGTAATTAATTTTCTAATTCACAAAAATACGGTTAGTAAAATATGTGACTTTAATAAATTATCTTAGGCGTGGTTTCGCTGGTTGTATTACCTCATAATGCTAATTCGGTCATTAGATAAGTTTGTATTTGGTTAAAAAGTCTTTTTAGCTCAACTTGGCTTCACTGGGTATGTGGGTTAAAATTAAAATAATTCGTAATACCTAGGTAGATATGAAGGTATGTGGTTTCTGCTATAGAGGCAGGCACTTGAGAAACACAAGTGTATATGCCTAAACATTCAAAAATGAAGAACATGGGCCTATGAAACAAAAAATATATTACCTTATTTGTGATAGTTTGATGGTTTGGAAAAATATAAATCTTTATTTACAAAGAAAATAACAATCTATATATATATAAAAGAAAGTCGTGTTAGTTACACTATTTATAACTCAAGAACGGCTGAACCGATTTGGCTGAAAATTGGTGGGGAGGCAGCTTAGAACCAGGAGACGGACATAGGCTATGTTTTATCCCGGAATTACCACGGGAACTACGCAGGCGAAGCCGCGGGCAGCAGCTAGTCAAATAATAGAAATAAATTACAACTAGTATTTTACAATTGAAACAATTGAGCAAATTGCAGACTGATGTAAGCAATATACAGGTACCTCAACTGATCCATATCAATACCAGTCGGAAGCGTCCTCAAGACGCTGGCTGCATTGCCCCGCTGTATGGCAATGCTGATGCGCTGCGCCAGATACTGACCAGCTCTCGGGTCACGCGTCGCTTCGACCAGACGCTCAGATATTTTTTTTAAAACCCGAAGAGCCTCGGTATCCTACGGACCTAGGGTCTCGACTAAAAAACTAAGAACCGATTTCAAATTCCTTTATTAACACATGGGACAAATACTTAGCCCTCGGGAATAAAAATTGGATATTATTTTTATACAATAGCTAAAGAATTTTCTAAATCGGTCCATAATTAAAGAAGAAATCGACGGACATTTTGAAAAAACATACAGCCGAACATAAAACCGTCTTTTTTTGAAGCCGGTTAAAAATTACATAATTATTCTAGAGAGGATCTCTAGATCTCTTCTATAGCTCTAAAATCCTAAACATCTCTTCTAACCAAAGGGATTATAAAATCAACGAAATATTGATGGAAAATATTTTATGACACTGGTCATGAGATATTTTCCAATCGCAGAATTTAACAAACAATATTTGGTTTTGAAAGCTTTCGTTTCATTAGTCTGTCGTCTTCAAAGTTCAAACTAGAATTTGAAAATTTTTCGGTGCGCTTGTGCAATTATGCGTTGTTGAAGTTAGTGTTTTTGTTTTACTGATTACCTTGTTTTTTTCTGTTCTTGTCATCAGTTTTAGTGTAGTTTTAATTATTTTTTGTTGTCATACAATATTTTGGTTTCTAATCGAGTATACAAAAAGTAGAGCTTTAATTCTTCCAATAAATATCAGTTAAAGTCGCTAGAATCGAAAACCAATAAAAACTGTTCCACATTTCGAACTCAATTCAATTCTCGTTTCGCAAAACAAAGGACCATACAATCCAGCAACACAATTGTTTCAGAATGCATCTTCCGTATAGAAAATGCGGAATAATGAATAGGATGCCCTCAATCCCTTATCGGACGCTGGCAGACAGCCAACTTGTCGAATTGACCCCCCACAACAAAAGAGATCCTTTGTTTTCGACTTTTTGGTGAGATAATTATATCACTCACCTACAGCAATGCTTTTGTAGACTTTGTATGATCACATTGATCACATTAATCACCCTACTGGGCCATCGAGAGGCACTTTTTTATCTTATTTATTTAGGGGAATAGGAGTCATTGGTACTATATCAATCCCGTATTTCAACAAACCTACAAAGTACATAAAACTAAATTTTATCTTAAACTAACCTAAATAATTTTATTGCCTCATCACTCAGTGAAGCGGCTAAAATGATTTGTATAAAAGAAATAAGTACCTACGTTTACGTAAATAAATAGTTGAAGTTCATTTCTTCAGATTGAATTATTTAGGCATTGCACCTACAATTGTGACATTTTTAGGGTTCCGTACCTCGATAGGAAAAAAGGAACCCTTATAGGATCACCGATAGACCTAGAATCATGAAATTCGGCAAGAAGCAAGGTCTTAGCGGGGCAATGCAGCCAGCGTCTTGGGGACGCTTCCGACTGGTATTGATATGGATCAGTTGAGCTGTAGATTGTTTGCAACAGTCTGTAGTTAGCTCAATTATTTCAATTGTAAATACTGGTTCTAATTTATTTATATTATTTTATTGTAATTTTCTTTGTGAATAAAGGCTTCAGGTCTTATGGCACATATATAGGTTTTTTGTTTATTAACCACTAATTTATGGTTTTCGAGTTTATACTCGAAAACCATAAATTAGTGGTTAATAAACAAAAAATAATATTTGTATCTCTCCCTGAACCAAAATATACAAGGTACCTACTTCCCGTTGACCTAGAATCCTGAGATTTAGAAACAAGGTCTTACCGTTATACGGAACCTTTAGTGCGCGAGTCCGACTCGCACTTGACGTTTTATTGTTTTTTCGAGCAATACAAAGCCTAGTAAGTCAAAGACCCTAGTACCGACCCCCTACCTACGTTCTTGAGTTTAAAACCTTGTCCATGACGAATGTTGTGTACGTATTCATCAAGTATCGCGCATTACGATTTATGCTACCTATTTTGATAATCTTCCAATTTGTTTCCCACCAGAATATCAAAGTCATAAAAAGTACAATAAATTTTGTCAACACCATAATTACTTTACAGCTGAAGAACATTAAGCTGGGAGTCGATGCATGCAGGCGGCTCAGAACTGCTGTTTATGGCGTCGTCGTTTGGGGGAGGATTATGCAGCAGCTAATGATGACGAAGACTAAACTGTCACACTTCGTTAAATTCTATATTTAAAGTACTATTTTAACAATATCACACATCGGTATTTCGTTATAGGAAACACATTAGGTAAAAAAAAAAAACAAATAAAATATTATGTAAACGATCAAAACTAAAGAAAATTACAATACTTATATCTATTTCCTAAAAACCTAAGCCATCTTCAGAAGGCAGAGTGCCCAGAATGCTGGCAGCATTGCCACGTTGAATGGCAATGCTAATTCGTTGGCCGAAAAAAAACCAGCATTCCGATCACCTGTGGACTCTACTGGAAGTCTTATTATTAAAAAGCGAAGAAGCCAGGATCGCCTAATCTGTAGCCAGTTACAACAGTCTGCAGTTAGCTCAACTGTTTCAATTGTAAATACTTATTCTAATTTGTATCAATTATTTAATTGTAGTTATCGTTATTATTTATAAATCGATCTCATCTCATTGGTTATTGCATTACCTATGGAGAGTTGAACATTAATTTCCTGATAATGTTTCTCTCGTTGATTGAGTATTTAAGGTCACGCATGCGTGAAAAATAAAAATCGAGTTTTACTATTTTTTAGGTTCTTTCTATAAGTGTGTACTAAACGTAGAACCTAGAATGGGCTCAACAGTAGTTACATTGTACATCTAGGCAAGAAAGTGCCCAATTTCTATCAAGTGTGTCATTCATAAAACACACGAGGTACGAATCACACTTTCTCCCGAGTACTTTATACTCTATGTTTCCTTCCCTATGTTTCTTCCACCTTCGTGGAAAATTATCGTTTTAGAATCTTCAAAATCACTCGAGTTTATTCAAATTGTATACTCAAATGAAGCAATAAATACGCGCACGGGTGATATTCACATGGTTCTTTTTTGAATTATTGTCCAGAATACGGAAGAGGCCTATGTAATATGGCGGATTCGGAGTAAAAACTTTTTGTCGTTAGACCTGCTGCTATGAAAATAACCATAGCTAAAAAAAAATTAACAGATTAGAAATGGATTGAATGGCTTTCTACACACTTTTCTCTCCCACTAAACGCGTGAGAAATTAAATTCCATTGAGTTTTCCCGCATTTTAGTACGGCGGCAATGACGTACTACCTTATTTATGTTAGAAAAAGGAATAAGTAACTTTATGAGCAGGTGTAGTATAAAGCTATTTAGATAACAGATACGAAGTTTTGCACCCATTTTAAGCTATATCAACATTATGTCGATAGAGTCCAAAACTACAATTGATTCAAAGTTTGTTTTAGCATAGATTCATAGCAAATGGTTTACAACGTGAGCGAAAGTTCTTATCTCTTATCTGCTATCCAAATTACTTGTAGAACCTAGTAAATAGTAAAAACCCGTTTTTTCCCACTCGTGACTTTGTACCTTAAGGGGCGAGTGTCAGACAAGCAGGGGGTTTTATCCCATCTGGCCGGAACGGAACCCTAAAATTGTCAATTTCAACAGGATGGGGCGATGAAAAATTCAAAGTCCGCAGCCGCCCAATCAAGGGAGCACCGAAGGGCAACCATAAAAACAAATGCAAGGAACCTACTGGCACGGATCTTGGTCTTTCATTGGCTCACGTGTTATAGGTTATTGAATAATAATCATAGACGAATATTGCTGTGTCCCGCGGGTGTTGTAAGAGGCGACTAAGGGATATCCACCGGGAGCGGGCATCAGCAGCGCCCCCTGCAGAACAATTCTGCCACCGAACTACGGCACTTATCAAGGGCATGCGTCCAGCAGTGGACCAAATAGGCTGTTGAGGAGGTGAGGATGGATGAATATTACAATACCAATAATAATTATGTTGGGCTTGGCCTACGCCTAAAGGCAGAAAACAATGCTTCAAATTTATTTCAATTATACGATTTTACCAGATTGTAAAGCAATAAATTAACTTTACTTTACTTTTGGCCTTCTAAAAGACCGGTCACTATAGTACAAGTCATTATAGTACACTATAGTACAACTCACTATATGGCCCGAGATCATAGAAATGAGAAATATAATAGTAAAACAACAACGGGACCATCCACATTTATGCTCTTTATTCATAGCATTGCTCTACCTTTTGTTTTTATATATTTTGTGATAATGTCAAAGATTCTAGTAGCTTAAGTAAGCTATTAAGGCCAGGTAGTCCTGCAGCAGTAGGCGTAAGGGAAAGTGAGCGCCGGCTAAGCCGCCGCGCTCGTGTTTTTTGTAGTTATTTAAACATGGTGATTAAGAAAATCATTTTATCAAGTCAAACTTTACGAATTTGTTTAGAAATATTAAGTGTCCTTAGTTGAGTACAAAAAAAAGTGTGATATCAGTAGTTCGCTAGTCATAGTATTGTAAAAACGTTAGAAAAAAGGGTAACTTTGGGATTTTTTTTCTATCGAGTGAAGTTCATTAGATCTTCTAACTGAATGCGACTTTGACTAGACAAGATCCTTAAGTAATCTATGTATATCTTTTTTTCAGAATTTTTAGCACTATTTTCTAAGTCTCAGATGGTTTTAAAAATCACAAAAATGCGGCCTCTGCTGGCCTACCAAGCCTTAATTCTAAAGTAAGCAAATAAAGTCAGAAAAGTACTTTTTTATTTATTAGAAAAGAATAGAATAGAAAATCATTTATTGCCTCAATTCAGAAAATACACAAGATAAAACTATACTTATACTTCTTAATTAAACAAATAAACTAAGACGAAAGGAGTAAATTCAGCATTTATTTGTAATGCATTAATATGCAAGCAGCGCTGTTTTTCAATCTTCTCGGATAGCTGGTCACTGAGAGGTTAAAGTGATACCGGGATTATAACGATCAATACATAAAAATTTAACAATCTAGAGTACCTGACATTGATTGAATAGATATTTGTACATTACAACAACAAACGCAAACGCATTAAAAACATCAAACGCGCCGTCTGTTTACTAACATTTCATCGACTGACACTAACATTTAATTTAGTTATTTTTTGTGGAAACTTCTAATTAGCCGTAAGTTACCCACCATCTCTGTAATAATAGTTACCTAGCTGTTAGTTTCCCTAAAATTGTAAAATAAAATAAATAAAATAATAAAATAATATATTATTAACAAGGCTAACCCAAAACGGACTAATAAATACGAAAGTATTAATTATTGTTGATATAAGTATTTTTATTGTACTAATATCATACAAAAGTACTTTAAGATTCACAATATCCTGCCCCGACTCAATCCAGTTCAGTAAAGCGGGATATGCCGCTCGCGACAGAATAGTGTTGCCGCGCGATTTCAATTTCTAAACGGAAATCATATTGCAAGAGGCGGGGTTTTCATATATTTGATGCTATGAATAGAACATACATAATCATAGAATAAAATGTAGATCTAGGTCCTCCCTTGCTAGGGTAGAGAAATGAGTTTTTTTTTTAAATAAGTCATAAATGTAATATTTTGTTAATTTGTTAACCCCCGACCCAAAAAGAGAGGGGTGTTATAAGTTTAAAGTGTCTGTCTGTGTATCTGTCTGTGGTATCGTGAACCGATTTTCGTTTAGGTTTTTTGTGTCGTAGATAATTTTATCCCGAGTATTCTTAGCCATGTTTCATGAAAATCTGTCAAGAGGTTTCGCGGTGGAAATAAACAGCGCGTTCGGCTTTATTCCAGATGGCCACTTAGGCGCTTAACAGGGGAGGCCTTTATCCAGCAGTAGTTATAGTCGTGGGTATAATTACTGTATATATGTAGATGATAATGCATAAAGAAGTATCTAAGAAATTAACTAATATCCCAAAATTGTACGACCTCGACGGATCTTGAATTCGTACTTTTTCACCTTCCACTCAGAACAGATTTAATTTCTTAGAAGTTTTAAGGAAACTTCTACCTCTCGTGTTGAAGTGTGGGCACTATAAAAAAAAACAACATGTAGAAACAGTTTAGGAACAGTTACTACGAATAATAACCGTTTGCTTAAACGCTCGGTGCAACTACATAGTTCTTTCTTCATCTCTATAAGTAGGTAGAGCTCAAAATAATTATTTTAAGTCGGTAGGTATGTACCTAACAGGCTCACATCCTTTAGGAAGACTGCCAAAATGCTTTTCAAGTTCTAAGTTCTACCAGAAACCAAATTGCATGCAACACCATTCCCACACCCACAGCGTAAGTAATTTGTGCTTTCGGCTCATGGCAGGGTGCCAACCCTGCGTGCCACTTGTCTTCTTTGACAGCCCTGCTTTTAGGCGATTTTATAGAGTTCATAAAACAAAAGCGAAGCTTATAGAAACACTTTGTGCCACAAAATATTCATGTCTGTAGCTATTTATACTGGAAAAAACTAAACTAAACCTTTTTAGACAAATCAACCTGTTACGATATAATCATAGAGAAAAAGTTCTACAGAGATTTTGTCACTAAATGACAACCTTGATTTAGTAGATTTTGGCCATGGATTTTGGCACCTACTTTGGCATAATGACTTGAAAGAAGGAGAGTGGCGATGACTTCAACTTATTTATTTATAAACAAAAAATATGAATCTCAGATGACTCGTCATGATAATATGTCCTCTCGGAAACAAGAACCAGTTTTTTCCGAAAGTAATTTTTCACTAGACAGCTTGGACGAAGATTTCAAACAGAAAATGTCTGTAAAAAACAGACCTTCATCGGAACATTCTGAGGACCTGGATACCATTCTCGTGCCATTCTACGAAAAGGATGTTCTCGTCAAAGTACCAAAAGAACAAAAAAGAAAGCATAACAAGCAAGGTAGATCTAAGGACAAGGAAATAGAGCCAAACACGAGCTACCTCGTCAATAGAGACTCCCGAAAGACCAGGCGCCCTACTTATTTAGATATGTTCCGTAAGAAGTTTTCATCTCCACAGAAACCCAATCTGAAATCCAACGATGACAACGACATACGTTCCATATCACCAGAATTTGGTGACACAGACAGAGATAGTATTGGTGAAGATGCCTCACATCCAGTGGCAGAATTCTACAACACAGAATCATACAATGAAATTTTTTATGAGAAACTTCTCACTCAAGACTTGGAAAACTATATTAGTTCTTACGAAGACGGACTAAATAAAGAAGACGTGAACATTGACGGTAAATTACAGCAAGAAATGGCTATAGAAAACTTGAAGAGTGCGTCTGAAGTCTCACAGGTCAATCCTCCTATGAGACGGGGAACAATTAAACAACCCATGCCTAACGTGAAACTCGGTGGACTGGGACCTGATGTCGAAAAAATCAAGCCCAGGCTAGAGAGAGCTCGAAGTCTTCAGAGGTATTCTGAAAAGGTGAGAATGGAAAACAGACTAAGAATATACAAAAAAACAGTTCAACAAGAAAATTATAAGGTCGAAAGAGAGTCATCTGCGAACCAACGAAAGCAGAGGCCGGAATCGAGAGTTCCAGTAGAACCAAATGTTTCGTATTTAGTTAACAAATCAGCGACGAGGCAGAAATCACCACAGGCCAAGCTTTTGTCTTCTGAATGTAAGTCTGCTGATCCCAAAATGGGGAGAACCGCCCCCGAAACCGTTTATGTAACAAAAAACAAACCAGCAAGCAGGACAAATAAAAAAGTAGAACCAGGCGCAAATACCGCTAAGAATAAACGAAAAGATACAGGGACTGTGAGAGCCAATTCAAGCACAAGGAATAAAGGTATCAACACTGAAATGAAAACCACCATTGAAATACCACCAGTTCACATAAACTTTATGGTGAATGTGAATGGTTTAAGGCCTACAAGCGCTCTAATGAATTTAGAAGAAAAACACCGAATGTACCAGGAACAAGTAAAGGCATTCAGAGTGGACGACGAGTAACGATCTAAATATGAATTGTTTTGTTAAAATTTTATTAAACGTTTTTTTCGCGGGTTCAGTGGTTTTTAAATGATAAATATCACCCTAGTTGTCTACTACTCGTTACGTAGACAAATTTTACCAAAGATAGGTTACTGGCACGATATGAAGGAGTCTAATCGTATAGCGATAGGATTTATTTGGGATAAAAAATAGAATGAAAACGAAACTGAAAAAAAATGTAAAAACAATTTAATAGAATTTTCTTGTTGTCTCCACACTAGCAAAGCTTATCGTGGATTATCGTGGAGACCAGTAATTTGACTAAACGAAATTTCGGACTACTCTAACAAAATAGATGAAAATAAAATTTAATAGGGAAGAATTTAGAAGAGAAAAACTGTGCCATGTCCTCGGTAAACAAATGAATTTTAAATTTTTGTTACCGCAGAGACCACGGGCAGGGACCGGGTTGTGAATGGGGTATACTAATATACGATACAATACACTTTCATTGCTCATATAGCACATCTCCAGGTTCCAGCTAGTGAATAAGATGGAAGGAAAGAGGGAGGCTGGACAGTGAATAAAACTTATAAGAATCAATGCGTAAACCAGTAGTCAGAGATAACTGAGAAATAATGACCACTCTTTAGATTTCAAGCTTGTCATTTCACGTTGTAACTTTCCGCAGTAAATGGAATATCAAAGTTAAAATCAATTATTGTGAGCGATTAAAATATTTCACTGCGTTTTTATCAGGTGCCTTTGCAAATATCTCCGCCGAGGTTTGCAGGTGTGGCAATGACGAGACGAGAGACAAGAGAAAGCCCGGATCTTATTTACAAAATAATTAGCACCTTCGACGACTTTTTTGTGACGAAGACTTTTTTTGTGAATGTAACCTCATCAAATTTTAATACATACAGCTCAGAGGTAGGTATATCTATATCTACCTACTATTAGGTACCTGAGGGGCGAGTCTATTTGACGTTCGACATTACTACGAGACCTGATCGTGGCGTCTCCTTTTATAATAATAACTAGCTCCATTCTTACTACTTGTTGTCTTATTACCGTTTTCCCGTAGGAATGCAGCGTTTTCCCGCGGTAAAAAGTGCCTATGTTCATCAGGAATAATGTGGGCTTCTAATGGTAAAATAATTTTTCAAAGCGGTCCAGTAGTTTCGGAGCCTATTTAATACAAACAAACAAACAAACAATCAAATCATTCCTCATTATAATATTATAGTACAGACAAATTAATACAAAGCATGAACTTATTTATTAGGATATGTACAAAGGCGAACTTAACCCTGAAAAAGAGTTTTCTTCCAGCTTATTCCTAAATATTTCTTTGTTATTAATATACAAATATATAGGACAAAGAAATATTCCGAGGCTTCGCTCATTTAGTGATATAACATAGTCATTCATAATCTCAGGGATTATGCAACGGCACGGCCACTTTCGTACTAAAATATTTTTTAGAATAAGAACCTATACCAAACTATTTGGGAGCTGCAGTGATTTTGGGGGTTCAAATTAGAAACAAACTTTAAACAAAATATTTTTATCTATTTTTTAAGATACATAGGTAATTAACCAATTACCATATAGATTGATAGAATGGAATGCAAAGTTAATAGGATTAAAGTTAATAAATGATACTAATGACGGAGAGTCATGCTCCTACTTATATTATAAAGCCGAAAATTTGTGAAATCTGAATTTTTGTTAGCTAGGATCTCCAAAACTATTAAACAGATCAAGGTGAAATTCGGCGTACGTGTAGAGCAAAGCCTGACTTAGATAATAGACTACTTATTAAACCGAAAATACGCGTGCGAAGCTACGGGCAGAAGCTAGTATGTTGTATTTATTGCTCTGTTGGTCTCTGAAGAAGGTTCTTCTCAAGGTTAACCATAAATAAGTTCTTTCCCATTTTTAAGTTGGCTTAGTACCTAGGTGTGTATTTATAAAAAATCTTGCCAGCTTTGATTTTATTCTTTCTCACAATACCATAATCGATGTTTGCCATAAAGATACGCTTAAGCCAAGGCAGAAGTTTGGAAAGGACCTTAAATGGAAAATCCGAGGTTATACAATCTGCCTGCGTAATTATTTTGGACGTATAGTTTTGTGTGGTAAGATAAATCTGGGTAGACCATTCTACAAGGAATATAAAACTAACTGAAAAGTACAATCATATAATATAGAAACAAATTAGAACTAGTATTTACAATTGAAACAATTGAGCTGACTGCAGTCTGTTGCAAACAATCTACAGGTAGCTCAACTGATCCATATCACCAGTCGGAAGCGTCTAGCGTCTCCATGACGCTGGTTGCATTGATCCGCTCTATCTGGCAAGGCTGAAGCGCTGAAAATTATGAAATCAAATATACTGAAAAGTATATTTTGCCCCAAATCGTAGATAGACATATTTCTCTATTAACTAGCTATGCATAATTTCTGACACAATGTAACAACTGTTCCTTTAAAAATATATTAAAATGAAATGCATTACTATTTACGAACCTGTAATTAACGAACTTAGATACAATGGTTCTTTTGGAGCATTTGGTAATCAATGTTTTATACCTATATCCTGTTTATCTTTGATCTCATTTATTTAATTAAGTAGTATATTATTTAAATACTTTACAACATTTAAGGAATGATTTTTTAACACAATATTGTGTCCGCCTATTTATCTATAAACGTATATATTAGAACCTGCTTATATACCTAAGTTAAACTATAAGAATGCTTTATGTATACGCTGTTGGCGTTCCTTTTTAATTAATAAATTATTTTTATTGAACTAGATACTGCTTTTGTTGTTCTTAGTAGGTAATATCTTCGTGAAGGCTCTGGAATCAGGAAGAAAGGCAAACTTGCGTGTCATTCCGGTTTGGAGCAGAGAAAGTGAGCCCGAGGCGATATCGACCCGCGTACCATTACCCAAAATAATGTTTGTTACCAAATTATTGTGTTGAAAATTGTATCCTACTTATATTAGGTAGGTGCTTGTATCTAAAGTCAAAGTTTATAAGGACTTGAAGGTCCGAGATGTTGGAGCCTAGACAATGCTAAAACTACTGAACGGATTGGGATGAAATATTCTTTATTTATAGACCTGAAGAACAAATAGGTCACTCTTTCAAATAGGCCGTGGAAATAGGTTTCAAATTCTAGGCACTTTGCCTTCTGGTGACGGCTAAGATATTTATTATATAAGTGTAAATACTAGTTGTAATTGTTTCATTATACTGTTCTAATATTCTATGTGCTAATTAAATGTATTCTCCTATAAGTTTGTAACGAAATAGTTGGGTTGCAAATCTTTTAACAATATTGCAACTTGCAAGTAACACTCGATCTCTAAGAGTACACCGTGTAATAATGTTGTGGTTAACAGATAATAGCCAATCAAGGTTGGGACGCTAAGGTCAGGGGAGTATAAGCCTACCGCAATTTATTGTAAAAATAGACAATAAAGCCAATTTAATGATGACTCGACTATTCCGAAATTAATTACTTAACATCCTTGACATATAAATAAAACTTGCATCGCCTTTTGGCGATTAAAAACCATTTTGTCTGTCCAATTTTTGCAAAAATTTAATCGAGTAGGTAAATATTGCAATGTCTTGATGGCTAGTCCACTTTACGAGACGGAGAGACCGATACACAGTCGAAAGTTCTTCCTACTTTTACAATCCTAAGCATGCAATAAATAAAGGTAATGACTACCTTCATCAAGTAGAATATCTTAGCAGTTCAGGATAAGGACAGCTGGAGTAGGATTTTTACTTTTAGAGCTCTACCAAACATAGGTAGGTACTTATCTAATTTGAAATGTTAAGAACAAGATGATCTGTGATTTCATAACAGTTAACTGGGTACTTAAGTTTCTGGTTAACCAAAGAAAGCTGATATTTTTTCAAGCTTTCTTTATCATCTGAGCCTCTTGACACTGGACGCCCACAGACACAGCTGGGTTTAGGCCTCCTCTTACGTCACTTATGACTTATCGGCTGTGCGCACACATCATCATTATCATCCTCAAACTATTATAATTATTCACGGGTATTTATCGCGTATATTTACCTATTTTTCCCGACGTTTCTAAAGAACAAGTGAGGGTAGTTGCAAATAATGCT
The DNA here is from genome assembly GCA_949316285.1 of Eupithecia subumbrata. Classification (NCBI taxonomy): domain Eukaryota; kingdom Metazoa; phylum Arthropoda; class Insecta; order Lepidoptera; family Geometridae; genus Eupithecia; species Eupithecia subumbrata. The sequence continues at coordinate 23,005,410 of OX438646.1, read as the reverse complement.
GCCCCCGCTTTGCAGAGGCGGTAACTCCAGTACTCCAGTCATCCCGTGACCACGACAGAGTGTAAACCTGTTGAAACGTCGGGAAGAATAGGTAAATAAACGCGATAAATACCCGTGAGAGCTCCTACGGCCCTCCGCAAGCCTCAACTTCGTCTTGCGACGTACCCGATATCGTCAGCCCATCTCACCGTTGGACGACCGACGACTATCTATAGCAGGTTCTTGGACGCCATTCAGTTAGCGCCTTACTCCATCTATCATCTTGTTTCCGTGCCAGGTGTCCTGTCCAGCTTTGAGTTCTTCTTAAAATATCATAATTTAAAAACCAACTGTTTGCTTTACCAACCATATGCCTCCCAGGTCCGAGGGCCAGCTCAGACCTATGCAAGCCTCATCCACCAGTCTCTACCACAATTTCAATGTCCGGACTGACACGCACCATGTATTTGCGGTGCCACTAAGCAACTCATCAAACCACGCTCGGCAGGTAACACAATTTGGCCGACATTCCGTGTCAGCGGCAGGTCAAACGATAATCTCGTAACGTCTGGTAAATCTGCCATGCGTATTATTTGGTCAGAATGTTGGCACTATATACATATATTTTTAGATTTTAACTAGAGCACAGCTTGTAGAGATAAAATCTAAAAATATGAGTTCAGACTCAATACGCAGAACGTTATATACTCAGGTACCTATTTATTTCAATCACTGCCTCAGAGACGCGATATGAAAGGCATATTGACCAGTTTAACTAATAGGATATTGACACTATGGTGTCCTTGAACAAATGCAGGGTTAAAAGATGCCAAACACTTGAGAGAATTTTCTTTTGTAACTATAATACTTCTTTTTAATTTATTTTCAGCTTTAACAGCAAATAGATACCTAGTCACTAGTCTAGGTTAGTTTTAATGAACACTTCTATTGCCCATCACGCACATGTCCAGTATCGTCAGCGTGTCGCAGCGGCACCGTCTATGCTTGGCAGTGAATGCATTAACAAGGTTCACACGAAAATTACAGATTTTTCTCTGCGTTTAGTACGGACTATACTCACTTAAGGTGAAGTGAGTCCCAAAACCCACGTTTTGACTGCACGGAAAATCAATTTTAAGGCAATAAAACATCAATTTTCTTATTGGTTTTTGATGACAATCAAAAGTTTAGGATTCTAGTTAGTAAGTTATGGGAGCCGAAACATGATTGACTAAACTTGACTCGATAGAAAAAAATCGCAAAGTTTCCTCTAATTCGTCATTTTTACAGTGATACTGCTACGGAAAAATCAGTTTTATTTGCTGGTTATTTAACATACTTCAATGAAATTTCGTCTACGTATTCCCTAATAAATACTTAAGACGATTATGGTTTTATTTTTTTGCAAAATAATATTATTTTGTAGCAAAAAATACATTTCTAAATAAAGAACAGTAAACTGCGCGCGGGCCGGCCATTGCGCGGCTGTCGCCTTCCATCAGTCGGCCGCAGCGCCTCGTCGAGAGCACCCGTGTACAACTTTTTCGCGCCCTCTCCGCTGCCGCGTACGTAAACGCATATTGAACGAGAAATTCATTACAAGCAAAAATGGTGAATAAATATAACAAAACAAAAAAATATTCGCGATTGAAGAATTGAATTGAAGAACGAAAAGTGATGAACTTGAACAGGTAAGGTTTTTATTGATTATTTTACCACCAATAGATACCTAGGTATATCTACCTATTGTGCTACCCATCGATCTAAATATTTACCTACGTAATCGTTTGAAACTTTGAACCAACCTTTTTCTCTCGATAGTTATCTACCTATACTCTCCTATAATAATATTACAGGTAACTTTAGGTAGGTAGCTATAATAATTAGGTGATACCTACCTATTGTAATGTAATCCATATTACTGCTATAACCTACCCCTATTAGATAGGTACCTACCTAAATATAAATGTCTGTTAGTCTGTTCCGAGTAAGATATCGACTGTCCCTAAGAAGGCCCGCTGTCTAAGATGGCCCGCTGCCTAAGATGGCCCACTTTCAAAAAACGTGTTTCCACTAGGGCTTGCAAATATTCGAAAGTTTTGATATTCGAATACTTCCTATTATTTTTTTTACTGTTTATACTATTATTTTGGTACTATTCGAATAATTTGAATATGATTCGAATTTATAGAAAAACCTATATGTTTATTAAAATCACATCTTTTTTATTCTCATATGTGTTATTTGCAGAAACAAATTTAAAATATCAACTTAGCAAAAGGTTATTACGAGACATTGCACAGTGGTACCGCCCATAGGACATAATTCAAAAAAAACTTGTCAGCTACCCTCAATTTAACTACCTTTAACGATTAACCGATAAACGAGCTACCCTAAAGTATAAATATTCTACCCATTTTACCTAATAATCACAACATTTTTGACCTCCGAAGTTAACACATTATTACGTTGCACTCGCCTTATCAGTAACTCACTAACAGGCATTGTTTTTGTGACGGTGAATTCTCGGAATTGCATTGTTTTTGAGTGGTTTTGTGACATGGATTTCCAAGATCAAGGTATGTTTTCACTATTAAGTTATAATAATAAATTTTATTTGACATTATTATGAAGAGTTTTTACGTGCTACGTCATACAGGATTTCTACCAAATTTTTATCATAATTGTAAACTTTACATAGACTTACAATTGACTTGCTACATTAAGCTACTATTCTCACCTATCTTAAATTATAGATCAAACTGTCTATTTTGAGAATGTAAAGGTTTTATCTGCAGACGTTTGCAGATGTAGCTGCTATACAGCCTCTACGACTGCGTAGGCTATGGCGTAGAACGGTCAACGAGAAATATGTACCTTAAATTTTTAAATTTTCTTTTCAGGTTCTTTTAAATGTACATTTTCAAGGATGCATATCTTTGAGATATGGTCTGCCGTACCTGGAGCTGTTCTTCAAAAACATCAACACGTATTGCAAACGATTCTAGCTTCTCTGGGTGAGGTCGAGAATCTAAGTTACTAATATCTAGATTCTCGACCTCACCCACATCTGCAAACGTCTGCAGATAAAACCTTTACATTCTCAAAATAGACAGTTTGATCTATAATTTAAGATAGGTGAGAATAGTAGCTTAATGTAGCAAGTTAATTGTAAGTCTATGTAAAGTTTACAATTATGATAAAAATTTGGTAGAAATCCTGTATGACGTAGCACGTAAAAACTCTTCATAATAATGTCAAATAAAATTTATTATTATAACTTAATAGTGAAAACATACCTTGATCTTGGAAATCCATGTCACAAAACCACTCAAAAACAATGCAATTCCGAGAATTCACCGTCACAAAAACAATGCCTGTTAGTGAGTTACTGATAAGGCGAGTGCAACGTAATAATGTGTTAACTTCGGAGGTCAAAAATGTTGTGATTATTAGGTAAAATGGGTAGAATATTTATACTTTAGGGTAGCTCGTTTATCGGTTAATCGTTAAAGGTAGTTAAATTGAGGGTAGCTGACAAGTTTTTTTTTGAATTATGTCCTATGGGCGGTACCACTGTGCATTGGGAATTTACACGCACATTACCCACGAATTATTAGTAAAAACAGTCTTCTAAATCTAGGTGAGCGAATACACTTCGCAGTCGCACGCGGCAGTCCTGAGTGTTTCCGAACTCGGGAACCTTATAACTTTGTCATTTTGTTAACCCGAACGACGTAAGCTTTTATTGTCTTGTATGGACATGTCTCGCGAACTTGGCTTTTTATGCACGTCGGAGTTCTGTCTGAGATTAGTGATATTCATTTTAGTCGAATATTCGAATATTGCAATTTCAGTATTCGAATATTCGTATGCAAGCCCTAGTTTCCACTGATTCAAAATAATTAAAATTTCGCGGAAATGTGTGAACGCAACATCTTACTTCTTCAGTTAGTCTGGTACCCGGACATTGCACGCACACTTTATCACTACCTACATGCGTATTTGCTTTCAATATTACATGTGCTTCTTCTCTTGATTGTTTCAGTACCTCAGAAAACCTACTACATACTGAAGGAATTACTGAAAAAACATCACCACAAGTGCAAGAAATGTCTAAAGATGCACTAGAAAACCTTCAATTAGTGTCAGACACACCTCAGCCTTGTGAATCTGAGTAAGTAAAATCATAGCACTTTACTACTATAATAAAAGAGTACCTATCCAAGTTTCAGTTTATCATTCTATGAATCCGCATATTCCTATCCAGGAAATGCAACATTTTAAGTATTTCATAATAGCTAAAAGTAGGTATTGTTTCTGTCGCAAAACCGTATTTAGTCATCAATATAACATCGTTTATCTCAATTGTTTCAGCGACTCAGAAGACCTGCCTTACATAGTGGAAGAAGAGTATGTGACAAACACGATCAAAGAAATCATCGGTCGCAGAATTGTTGACCTAACATATTTTTTTAACCAATTGCAACAGCTAAATCACGACTCTCTTTTTCAGTGTGATTTTAGCTGCTTGGTTTTAGAAACGGAAAAGCGCTCTGGACTGGTTTCACATTTTAATTGAATTGATGATTTTAATGCCATTGAGAGGTTTCCCCGCTTAGAATTAGAATTAGAATGTACGTACTTATGTATAGTACGAAGGTAATAATAAATATAATCACATTTAAAATACCTATCTGTTTTCTTCAATTTAATCAAATCTTGGCCAGCTCTTTATATTTACCTACGCATAGAATATTTTTTTTTATAAAAACAACAATCCATGAAACAGAAATCACGGAAAAAGTTTTTTCTGAAAGTGGGCCATCTATGGCACCGGGCCATATTAGGGCCGGATAGGTACCTAATAGGTATACCTACCTAGGGATGACAAAAACCAACGTATACATTAGGTATAATATGTCCAACCGTGTATCCGACTAACAAAAAGTGTAGGTAGGTACCTTACTTTTCAAATTCTCTATACGGACTTATCACTAAAAGCGTTTTCTTCCAAGCCACCTTTGAATATAGCAGAGAACTGATCCAAATGGATATTGGGTTTTCTATAAAGGTAATACCTACCTACATAAATATATAAAATAAACCAATTATAAAAATACCTACTTAGGTAAAACCAGCGAACGGAGAAACTATTCCTTTCTTCAAATCCGTTTATAACTTTACGTACCTACCCATCTACGTTACTCACACATCTTACCTACCTAACCTACCTAGCTCTTTATATTTACCTACGCATAGATTTTTTTTTTATAAAAACAACAAATCATGAAACAGAAATCACGGAAAAAGTTTTTTCTGAAAGTGGGCCATCTATGGCACCGGGCCATATTAGGGCCGGATAGGTACCTAATAGGTATACCTACCTAGGGATGACAAAAACCAACGTTTACATTAGGTATAATATGTCCGACCGTGTATCCGACTAACAAAAAGTGTAGGTAGGTACCTTACTTTTCAAATTCTCTATACGGACTTATCACTAAAAGCGTTTTCTTCCAAGCCACCTTTGAATATACCTAGCAGAGAACTGATCCAAATGGATATTGGGTTTTCTATAAAGGTAATACCTACCTACATAAATGTATAAAATAAACCAATTATAAAAATACCTACTTAGGTAATACCAGCGAACGGAGAAACTATTCCTTTCTTCAAATCCGTTTATAACTTTACGTACCTACCCATCTACGTTACTCACACATCTTACCTACCTAACCTACCTACATCCTCAATAAAAAAACGGTATATATAACTACAAAATATTTGTATTAGGTAGGTATAGGTAAGCAGGCATAGGTATCTATAAATAAATACAATCAATAGAATAAATCCTCGTGCTATCGAATATACATTATAGATAGATACCATAGAGATGCCTACCTGCCTATTTAGTTCGTAGTAGCTAGTTGGGAGTGCGCGGGGAAGGGCGGACCCCGCGCGGGGAAGGGTGGACCCCGCGCGGCGATCGCTCGTCAAATACCTACGCAACCACGATCCCACTTCGCCTTAAGTTTATATCTAGTTAGATGTCCGATCACCAAAAGGACCTCTTATGCGTATCTAATTAACTAGCGGACCGTCCCGGCTTCGCAAGGGTTGACATTTATATTTTTTAAACATTTAAATTGGCCTATGGTACTCAAGGATAATGTAGTACACTAAATGCCTCCGTATCAGTAGTACTACTAAGAAGTACAACTGGTAGTACAAATGACACACCGTTGTATCTCTAGTACTACTTTAAACAATACAAGTTAATTGGTGAAAGAATTTTTGAAATCGGTCCAGTAGTTTTTGAGTTTATTCGGTACAAACATACAAAAATACTAATCTTTCCTCTTTGTGTAGATAACGCATGTAAATCTCTATTTTAATATAATGCGTAAAAATAAAACGATTTGCGCATACCTACGCAATTTTGGCTCAGTAATGTCCTAAAATAAGTTCATGCTCCACTTTCCCTATACAATGAGGTAGATTCAACAACCGTATAATATAACCATATTCTACGGTCCATGAAGATGTGTCTCAAATGGCCACATGGCCACATATGGCCTTAGTCGTTAAAGAGTCGACTGATAAGTGAATTTGGTTTAACTTCGTGGTTTTATCTCGATGCTTTTGTCCTTATGAAACCATTTTTGGATTACCTAATGCCTGTTACAGCAAAAATAAAAGCTAAGCATAAACGTCAAAGAGCCCTACTGTTAGGTCGAAAGGAAATATAGCGCTCGATTTCCGAGTATTTTTTATTGTTTTTGTAAACATTTCTTGAGACCCAGTTTAACAAAACTATGAAAAAAACTGTTTATTATTGCAATTGCATCAAAATTCATATTGCAACTGCATTTCGAGGTGAATTTACCTACCTACATGACTTTAAGATAATTGTAGTTTCTTCACAATTTTGTAAATCGCGTCGCGTGGCGCTTGCATATATTCAAAGGCGTAAAATAAGTTAAATTCTCATTGGTCATAAACTTTACTGTTATGTATTTCCCATGCAAATAACTTCAATAAAAACTTTAACAACATAATTATTGACTGTTACTAACATGTTTATATTACATAATGGACATCTAGAGACCTACCTGAAACAATTTTAAAATGGAATTTAATCAAAAACCATGTATGCTGGTGAATAACCATACCAAGGGCTCCAAGGTCAGTAAAAGTTGATAGGTCTACACCGGTTAACTTTACAGTGAAAACCGGTTAATTTTTAATTTAGCCCACATTGTGACAGTAAGAGGGTAAGGATTACAGCATCGATGGCGATTAAGAAACTCGTGCATATGAATGCAGTTAGTGAATGCAAGGATAGTCAAGTAACATTTGGATATTTTAAAATCGACAAAAGTGCAAGCTTGAAATAGAATAAGGGAGTCGGAGTCACGCACTGAGGGTTCCGTATAATTATAAGACCCTTGCTTCTTGCCAAATTTTCTGATTCTAGGTCGACGGGAAGTACCCTATAGGTTTTGTGTGTGTGTCATTCCTTTGGTACTAGTATAGTATTATAATATCTGTGCCTTTGGCAATTTTGTAATATTCGGGCATAAACGGCTGTAACTTTTCATTACGTCGACTTACAAGTTTGGTTTATATCACGCACGGCTCCAAGAGATTACGGACTTGGGTATTAGTTGTTAATTTCCATTCATAGGTACCTCCAAGTGTTCCAGAGAAAAGAAAGTTGACAGACGGACAACAAAGTGATCATAAATAAGGGTTCCTTTTTTCCTTTTGAGGTAGGGAACCCCAAAAATTCGCGTTTTCACGCGTTTTATTTACTAGACTCGATCACATTACGCATTATTTTCTCCATTAACCAGGCAGAGCCCTGTCGCATGCTTAAACTGAGTTAAAACCGTGTTAAAACAGTTTAAAACAAAACAAGGCTGATCCTACGATGCATATCTGATAATGATGAATATATCCTCCTACTCGAATTTCGGCCACGGTGGCTAATTTCAGCGGATACTAGCCATATGCGCAGGACATATTATAGTGCACAAGTGTTTGCGCAAATAAAGATGCACTCTCTATTTCCTCCTCCTCATAAACAGATAGGATGGCAGACCAACGCGACGTGGATAGGTCAAACATTTGCACGATTAGGTAAACATTACACAAAGCAAGCATTTCATTGAGTGCTTCCCCTTGCATTGTCAAGCATTTGTACGATTAGGTACACGTACATAAAGAAAGAAATTTCATTCTAGAATGCGGCTCCATTAGGGGGTACTTTTAAGTATCATAAATAGGTATAGGTAGGTCTTTATGGCCACGTAGGTATAATGCACCTGCAGCTATGCAGCAAACAATGCGTGTGAAAATATTCCGAGCATTAGAAGGGCCTTCGGCCCTCGGCTTTGCTCCAGTTCTTATGTAAGCACCGTCGCTTCCTGGTGAGGGTTTCAGTGGAATAGGGCTGACAATATCTAGAATCGAATCAGCTTACCTTCAAGGGATAGAGTTTCAACAGATTAACTAGAGATACCTAGGTACAACTCAATCCTGTTTTAACCTTTTTAGCCAAATTAATTAGGTGGTCTTTCAGAGTGTCAAATTCCCGAAGCAGACGTTTGGGTTTGTATGATAACGTTTAGTACCTATACTTACCGCCTAAGAAAAAATGCCTTAACTCATACTACTCAGGTTTTTGTTATTATAATGCGTAGCGTAAACCCTCACACACTCAAGGAGGATGGGGGTTCAAGTCCCTTCGAAGTCGAAACATTTTTTGGATATTATTTGATTTAAATGCATACCTACGTCAGATGTGTCCAAAAGTTAGCCTTGGATCATGGATGTTAGTAAAATTCTATAAGTACATATGGTACGTTCTCCCAGCTCTAAGTCCACAAATGGCCTGTGTTGTGTTACAACTAAACGCGAAGTCACGCTATTTCCAATATTTTACAATAAACCTACACATAAGAACAACAAAGCTGAAAAGACGTACCTAGACCGAAGTGTGACCGAGGCAGCAATACGCACGCGAAACATTACTATGTATATACTATTACGACTATGACTGAGGTGGGTGAACCAAATTGGGCCTAATTTGAGCGTTCCATTTTCGAGAAGCTAGTTTACCCAATCTCCCGAATTTTACTTACCTATGCGTCGGATAAATTAATATCACCTTATTTAGGAAAGGTCCTAGATATTGGTACTAACATCATTTTTATTCTACGGCTTTCAGAGTTAGTAAAGCAAAAAGGTTAGTAAAGGAAGACCCCAGTTGTGCCGGCCCTACAGATCTTTAGGGTCTGTAGTTGTCGCCATGCATTATCACATTTATCACCGATATTGTAATGAGAATGGCGAGAGAAAACAGATAGGATGCTTTAAGCGTGGCCGAACGACATGATAAACACGGTTTCACAAGGGTTCTAGCGATGAAATCAGAATACCTAACCAGTCATTTAGAAAGCTAGGATAGTTCCTACCTAGGCGGCCTCTTGGCAAATGGTCATTATTTTATGTTTAATTAGGTAGTTCATTTTTAAAGGGTATCAAGACCATTTTGAAATTTTTGGTTCGAGGTTTAGGAAAAAAAAAAAAACATCATCATTAGCCTATATTAGTCCAGTGTTGGACATAGGCCTCCGAGCTGGGGGCCCGCTTTGCTGGGGGCAAGTTATCTTCCTTGACGAGGACGATGTCATTAATAGCTAAGTTTTTATTCGGTAAGTTAGCTCAATTGCTGTTATTCTGATGGAACTCTCCCCAGAGGTATCTGAAGCGTCTAACTGTAGCTTTATGTACTCCGAGGTCTTCCGGTTCGCAGAATCCTTAAAAAAAAACGTTGGTTGAGGGTTCGTGGTTTTCGAAATACAGATTCTAAATGCAGAAAATGAAATGTAGGTAGGTGCTTACAGTTCAAAGACTTGTAAAGCAAGTAGGTAGGTACCTACTAATTATATACCTACTATATTCTTTATCTGTAGCATAAATTATTATATCATGAAGCCTTCGATCAGGTATTCGCCGGGGAAGGCGGATACCTTGATCGATGCATGAGGCCTAAACATTCGAATCATGAAGCATTAGTAGCAGTTACCTACCAACTACTTCTTAAATCCATAATTACGGTTGCATGTCGGCAAGAATCAAACTCCTTGCTTCACAATTTCGCCATGAGGATCTAAAGCTCTCAAAATACCAAGTGCATCAATCATTTGCGCTGTGCGTGCTAATCTAATGTTCCAATCATGATCATCATTGCAACGGGTGATAAATGACCTATTTCATTCACATTCAATGACCTGCCAACCGCAATGATGGTAGGAAATAATTTGCAACTTTCAATCGCTAGATTTGAAGTATTTAAGGAAATCAAGGTGGCTACGATAACGTCATGAGGGTTGTCAACCTCAACCTCAACAGCCTGTATTGGTCCACTGGTGGACGCAGGCCTCCCCCTGATAAGCACCTTATTGGATTTTATCTCATGCTCATAATCCCCACGCTGGGCATAAGGGTTGGGGATCGCAGTTTGGTGGTAGAATTGTTCAGCAGGGGGCGCTGCTGCCCGCCCCCGGTGGAAATTCCTTAGTCGCCTCTTACGACGACGCCCGCGGGAAAAGTTGGAGTGGTGCAAATTCTAAGCCGCCGGCACCACATAGCTATGCTAGCATGTCTAATATAATCTACAGCAAACTAATTCGAAAATAAAAACAGTTTTAAGTAGGTACCTCCTACCTGTGAAGATTTTTAGTTTTTGGGATTTGAATGATGTTACTGTAACTATTTATATTTTTTTATATAATATTTGCTCTATGTCTCAGACAGATAAATGCCAATCAATTTCAATTTTGTATAATGTATAAATGTGTAACTACCTTTTTATTTATTTTGCATAGTTCATAATGTGCGTACAAATGTAAATTAATTACCTATGTTGTTTTTAGTTGGACTTACCTAATTTTTTGGAAAAAAACGCACTACCACGGATGGTCGTGACGTGACCTGTCTTTGGCTTGCACTGAAAACCAGCGCCGCCGGGTAGACACACCAGGTCTACCCAGCACAATGCTGAGTGTAGGCCATATTTGCCCTAAACCTGCTACGTACAAAAATTGGATCTAAGAAATAAGTAGTGTTTAGTTAGCTATTATGTTGTGTAGTAAATTTAAGGTAAATAAAATTGTTTCCTTTCTTTCTTTCTCTATTTACTGCATGACCTGAGGACCAGCCGTAGATGGAGAAGTAGTCATCCGGAATCCAATACGAATTTCTTTGAACCTCGCCTAGCATGACAATAAAAGAGGTGTTCTTGATAAAACCATAAAGCTATAAAAAGGTAAGGTTCGCACCTACGTTCGTCCGAACATAAAATAGGTAAAAGCCAGAGATGTAAAATTAATTTCCGTACATATCTCCAAACAAATCATAAAATGACTCTTCAATCTTTAGATAAGTAGTTATGTACCTTTTCAATCTGCATATAGCAGATTCAGTAATACTTAAGTACAATATCTTGCTACATCTTATAATGATATTCTACTTCCGCTCGTAAAATATTACGAGTGATAGTGAAAATGCTCTTCTCCGAAAGTTTTAAAGAACATTGCAGAAGTTGTAAGATTCTTGTATTTTATAGGCCTAAATATTTATTACATGGAGCTCAATGTCCACTAGCGTAACGTATACAATATGTGAGTCCTGCGACATACATATAGACGGTAGGTGCTAGTCACCTACCGTTCACAATATTATGGTGATGTGATATCACATAAATACAAAGCTGCTACTATAACAAGTTTTAGTCACCTACTTTCCAAATGCGAGCTCTTAATACTTAGAATAAGTGACATTTTTAAGACGTTTAGCCTGTATTGGGTTGTTCAATAAAAAACTTGAAATACTCTTCAAATTAATATGAGAGCGGCGTCAGATGGAAGGAAGTGAAAAATTCTTTCTTCTATTTATTAAGAAGAGAACTGGACGGCTTTAGCAGCTTATAACATAGGGCCATTTTCTTGGCTATTTGCTTGTTTTGTCTATTATTTTTTATTACAAAACTTAAGCTAAGTGGCTACAGAAGTATGTACAACCTACGAGTATGCAGGCGAGCAATAGCACCAGATGCCTTAGTGTGCAATTTGCTTTACATTTTCCAACCTCACACACAAATTTTATCTTTATTCCTCCAGAAATAGAATCCAAAATGCCCCAGTTCTTACATATTTGCTATCTTTGAAGGCATCTCAACCGAAGCGATCCGAAGGATAGAGTAAATTGCAAAATTGCATAATACAGTAAAGTCCTCATGCATTTTGAAATTGAAAGGTAAAATATTAGACTAGCTACTAGCTTCTGCCCGCGGCTTCGCACGCGTATTTTCGGTTAAATGAGCCTTTTTATCTAAATTAGGGTTTGCTCTAAACGTACGCCAAATTTCATCTTGATTTGTTCAGTAGTTTTCGAGATCCTAGGTAACAAAAATTCAGTTTTCACAAACTTTCGGCTTTATAATATTAGTAGGATTAATTGTCCTGTCTTCGGCTTCGAGATTTGAATTATGCTTGTAAGTAGCCCTGCTACGCTGCATTCCACTCGCACATAGTATAGCTCCATAAGAAAGAAAGAGATAGCACTATATCCCAAGGATGCGCCACAGCCTGTCACTGTCTTCATTGCGTTTTGCGCGCTCATGAATTTCGCACGTAGTGAAAAAATAAAATAATTTTATTTCTATTCCAAAGTTCCAAATTTTCTCAAAATATGCCGAAAAGACACAGTAATAAAGAGGAAAAGTGGCGTCGAAAAAGATTCGCAAATATGAAGACAAGATATCACGGAAAAGTGATGACATTTTTTCTTGTGAAGGTTAGTACAAAACCTACAAAATAATCATGCCCGCTTTATGCAAATGATAATTTCTCTGATCTAATACGTGATATTAGACCGTAGAATAAAAAGCTTCGAGTCAATACGCGATATTGACCAATAGCAATTTCTTGCGAAGGTACCTACATAACCTACAAAATAATCATGCCCGCTTTATGCAAATGATTATTTCTCTGATCTAATACGTGATATTAGACTGTAGAAAAGCTTCGAGTCAATACGCGATATTGACCAATAGCAATTTCTTGTGAAGGTAGGGGTAAACCGTTACCATTCGTACAGCGGGAGCATTCGTACATTCATCATAACACCGCGATTACAAACGTTAGCGCGTCCATACTTATATGTGTGCCTCCCCTCTACCGCGTCTAAGTAACCGCGCGACAAGGCGGGACAGTGCGGCCGACGGCTTCCGTGCAATAAATCGATACGTGTTTTCGCTTCTCGTAAGTAATGTTTGGAATCACCTTTGAAAGTGTTTAGTTCTAGTAAGATTTACTCAAATTGTAAAAGTTAGTTATTGTAAATGATGTACTGATGCCTTAATTTATGGTGTGCGTATTTATTTTAGTATAAAATTAACCGTTTTTTTATTTTGAATTAATTTGTTAAATGTTTGGGTTTGGGGTACCTTCATACAGAGTAACTGGGGTAGATTCGTACTGTGCGAATATACCCCTCATGGATTGTGTTATTTCACGCATGAGTGTTTATTTACCAATTTATCTATTTCAGAACCATGCCGCGGAAATACAAAAAAAGGGGACTAGATTGGGAGAGGTAGACGAAGACGCAATGGATTCTGCGATGAAGAAAGTTTTGGATAAAACTTTATCCATTCGGAAGTCCGCAGAACAATACGGCGTAAATCCAGGATTTACACGGATGCTCCTGAAAAACAAAGACTGGAAGAATAAAAACAGCTAAAGAGATTAATATTTGATAAGAATTTAATGTAACACATTTAATAGTACCTACTGTTTTTAAGGCTGATTATTTGTGTAGTTTGATCTCGATGACAAAGACTTTTTTTAAGGTTAAGTTTTTGAGAAACTTCTTATAATGAATAAAAATGTTTATATGTATAAATGGCGCTTTTATATACTCTGTACGAAGGCTCCCACTTATGTATGAATGTGCCCCACACTATGTACGAATCTACCCCACGTTTGGGGTGCTTTCGTACGATTTCCATCTTTTGGGAAAACCGCCATTGCTCGGTTAGATTGCATTATATCAATATGGATGTACCTTATTACTATAGCCAGATATGTAGCTAACTCAAAATCATTGAATTTATTTTGAAATTGTAATTACTTTTTTTTTTACAAGGCTTATATTAAAAAGTGTACGAATGATCCCCACCTTCCCCTACCTACTTAACCTACAAAATAATCATGCCCGCTTTATGCAAATTATAATTTCTCTGATCTAATACGTGATATTAGACCGTAGAATAAAAGAGCTTCGAGTCAATACGTGATATTGACCAATAGCAATTTTTTAGAGTTAATACGAGATATTAACCGAAATCTTTTTTTCCATCCATGAGGATGGTTGCGGTGAGCAATTGCCTCACTTGTGGGAGTCCCCGCAGTCACCGGCGCGAGCATTAGCGTCGGTAGTAGTGGCGCCGTCAATTACTTATGTACATGGTAGAAGCTGATGCAGGGCCTGTCTTCCCTTCAACTGCACACTCAGTTACGGAACAACCGGTTGAGCCCGCGGCCGTGTACAAGCACGCGCCCGCATCCATGACTGCGCCTGCAAATCTGGTGTCAGAAGCAGCGCCAGAATTAACAGACGTGACGACCACGACAGTCTATATTCGTCCACTGCTATATAATACTGCTGAATAAGTGCCTTATTGGCTTTCATTCAACTCATGGGGCGTAATGCCCATAATCCCCGCGCTGGGCATACGGGTTGGGGACGTGCCGCCCACTGATCCAGAACTTTTGTTGGCACCAGGAACATTTGAGGAAAATTCAAATGAATGGGGTCCAGATATATCTGAAGACTTGACAAAAAGATGGGAACCTATTCTTAAAGATGGTTTTAAAAAGCGAGGTAATCGAAGATTTTTCGAAGAGATTCTTATTTCCTAAGAACGGTCCCTTGGTAAAACCTCCTGTACTCAATCTCGAAATCAGCGCGATGCCAGCACGGAATATTTAAGAAGCAGAACCAACTGGCATGTGCCCTCACTGTATTGGGCGAGACAATGACTATTATGACTAACATGTTCACTAAATCCACATATACGAACATACTTTGAAATCTACCAAAATGATAGCTCATGCTAATTATTCGTAGACTGAAACCAGACGGTCTCTCGTCACGCCGATGATGCTTGATAATGATAAATCATTTATTGAATGATATTCCTTTTAAAACAAAAAAGGGATACCCACTTATTTGGAGAGATATTAAGTGACTTTATCAAAACGTCCTGTGGCATACAAAAGACAGGCAAGCTTCTACAATCAACCTCTGGTAATTTAAACTCCAAAGCCCCTCCGCCGCCGCGTGCATAGACACAGTACCGCGGGCCGCGACATCAGAACCGCGGCGTGGGGCGAGGGCGGCCCCTGCTTACCGCAGCAGCAGCTGGGGCCAGCCGTGGCCGACGAGCGCCGATGTCACCGCTGCCGTCGACATCGCAGCGCTCCAAACAATTGGAGTTCACGAAGAGGAAACAATAAGCACACAGGTACTCATGCTGGTCGTTTCAAAAATTTCCTCGAGGCTCGGAAAGATATTACTGACGATGAAACAGTTCTGACCCGATGGTCAGTTTCAGGCCGTTTCAGGGTATAAAGTTTCCTTTAGTACGCTGCCGGTTCACGACCCAGCATCATACCCTTAATTACCTTTGCCCAAGGGTGACATGGTAATTATTAGAAAGGAAATAGCACGTTTGATAAGCTTTCAAGCTATTCGTAGATGCAAACCGTTTACAGACCGTTTACAGCTCGTAATATAATTAGTATCTTGTTTTTTTCTGGTCCCTAAAAGTAATGGAGACAAAAAGATTTATTCTAAATCTAAAAATGCTTAATCAATATGTTGAAGTAATTCATTTTAAAATGGATGACATTAGAACGGCAATAAGGCTAACATGGTATACATAGACCTCAAAGAAGCATATTTTTCGATACCTATTTGTAAAGACCATGCTGAATATTTAAAATTTTATTTCGAGGGTGCACTGTATGAGTTTTAGACCTCCCTTTAATAAATTGTCTTACTTCCTTTGGATTCATAATAAATTATAAGAATAGTAGGTAATATTGTGCCAAGTAGGTAGGTATATCTAGTCAATTTCTGGGGTTAATCTTAAGCTCATTAAATATGACCTTAGAGTTACCCGAAAAAAGAAAAATAATATTCATTTACGAACTAACAAGATGATAGGCACAATAAGCCTTCCAATTCGTACCTATGTGGGCACTCTTTCTGCGGCTTGTCCTGCGGCCGCTTATGGCCGCGTTTACACCAAAACTTTTAAAACGAGCTAAATATTTAGCATTGTTGCATAACGATGATTATAATCGAATTATGAAGGTTCCATCTTTTATTCGGGATGATCTTATTTGGAGGAAAAATTCAATTCTTTTGTCAAGCAATCAAATCAAAATCAACAATATTAAACTTGAAATTAAAACCGATGCTTCTTCTATCAGTTGGGGGGCAGCTTGTGAAGGAAAAAGAACAGGCGGATCTTGGAGTTCTGATGAACCTGCCCATTACATAAATTATTTAGAGCTTCTAGCGGCACTTTTAGGTCTGAAATGTTTTGTTCATAATCGTACAGAATGTTATTATTACGTAGTGACAATACGACAGCTATTGCCTATATTAATAAAATGGGGGGAGTACCCAGAACGTAGCGATAGTGCTTGTAAAATATGGCTTTGGTGCGAGGAACGTAGGATTTTTGTGTTCGCTTCTTTTAAATCATCTCAAAATACTGAACCTGACTTTGAATCTAGAAATATGGACATTGAGTGGGAATTTAACTCTAATGCATTTATAATAATTGTTAGGACATTTGGCAAACCAAAGATAGATTCTCTTTGCGTCGAGGCTTAACGCTTAATGCAGTAAATATATTTCTTGGAAAAGAGATCCCTATGCTTACAACGTAGATGCATTTACAGTCAGATTGTATATTATGTTGTTTATGCGTTTCCACCTTTTTTCACCAATTTTAAAAGTACCTTCATATAAATTGCTCAACAATCACCGTTCAGCTTTATCCCTTATTTCCAAAAATAAGGTGGGCCAAGACGAACGATTCAAGAGGTTTTTCAAAGGCTTTAGAATAAAACCTTCCTTCTCCATTATGATACGACCTCAACCTAAACCTCAAAAGCCTATATATTGGTCCACTGCTGGACGCAGGTCTCCCCCCGATAAGCGCCTTATTGGTTTTTATCTTATTGGGGGTAATGCCCATAATCCCCACTCTGGGCATGCGGGTTGGGGATCGCAGTTTGGTGGTAGAATTGTTCTGCAGGAGGCGCTGCTGCCCGCTCCCGGTGGAGATCCCTTAGTCGCCTCTTACGACACCCGCAAGAAGAGTTGGAGTGGTGCAAATTCTAAGCCGGCACCACATAGCTGTATAATACTACAAATTTTGTACCTACTTAATTATCTAGCAAACTTGTATGCTCACGACTGTTTAAGTTTAGAACATATTACTAAAAAGCTAGTTGTTTTATTGGCTCTAGCTACAGGGCAAAGGTGACAGACATTATCATTAATAAGAATGCCTAATTTATTTGCTATCAGCAATAGAATATTAGTTACTATCACAGATATGGTAAAAACTTCTGGTATAGGTCGATCTCTACCATGTCTGGATCTACCATTTTTTGTTCAACGCCCAAACGTTTGCCCAGTTGATACTCTTGTATCATCCAGCTTCATCGCAAACAATCGGTCAATGGATTAAATAAAATATTTCCGCTAGTGGCATCGATACGACTGTGTTCAGTGCTCTAAGCACTCGCCACGCCTATTATATATTACGCAGCTCAACGAGCAGGTCTCAGTGTCGATGCTATTAGAAGAACAGCTGATTGGTCCGAACAGTCCGCAAATTTTGCAAATTTTTATAACAGACCATTAACAAATAGTAATTCAAACTTTGTTAAAGCATTATTCATGAAATAAGTATGTACAAATGGTACTTGATTAAGAAGTTTTATGTTTGATTAGGAAGTTCTATGTTTTATTTAGTTCAGTAATTATTACTTACCTATCTTATGGAGTTTATGTGAATAAATTTACATGACCTTATACTTACAAAATTTATTTTATTTTTTTTAACTTCCCCAACATTGTTTTTTGTTCTCTGAACATCTTACAAGCATAATTCAAATCTCGAAGCCGAAGACAGGACAATTAAATGATCAAACGAACTTACCAAGTGAAGTTCGATCTTGATTGTCCTGTCTTCGGCGAAGAGATTTAAGGTCCCTCCCTTCCCAATTTATATAGGTACCCATATCAACGTTGGGGTCCATGGTATTTTACTCTAAACCTAATGAAGACAGTGACAGGCTGTGGCGCATCCTTGGGATATAGTGCTATCTCTTTCTTTCTTATGGAGCTATACTATGTGCGAGTGGAATGCAGCGTAGCAGGGCTACTTACAAGCATAATTCAAATCTCTTCGCCGAAGACAGGACAATCAAGATCGAACTTCACTTGGTAAGTTCGTTTGATCATTTAATAAATGTTTATAAATCTTGCTTGACTAAAATAATCTTGAACTGTAGTTTAATTAAGTGTTAACTTTAATCTCTTAATTGGACGAAATATATTCGCAATAGGTATACTTCTATGCTATAGGTCGGTACTTTATTTCGCAATAAGATCAGATCAAAGATAGAATCCAAATGTTCACGATTAAAGCATAAAAATAAATGATAATGATTACAGATTATATTTATTTGTATCTAATTTATTATTAATGTTGCAACGTCCTGGGAAAAAGATGATCATCGGGCGTTATAACAATTAATATTAGAGGTCTTATAAATAAAAGTTGGTACACAAATATCAGCCGAGATAAAAAGCCAATGCCAATGCCAGCGCGGGAATGAGAGTACCTACCTAACTTTTTTTATTTTTTTTTCGAATCGAATAAAATGGTGGGAAGAACGTTATACCCACTAAAACCTCTCCGGTGTCCCTCTTTCGCCATTTGCGCCGAACCACGGGAACATTTAAAACCTCCGCGGCTCGACTGGCGTCCCCTCTTCCTCCTATACATGACTGGCGAGCCCACCGAGCCACACACTCGCCGACCCCATTCTTCCGTCACCAGAAATTAGAGTACCTTCGAATTTGCCTAAAAAAACGAACCGAAATAATCGTTTGCCTATTTTGGAAAATTCAAATTGAACTTCAGGGCTGGCAGAAAATTCGTAAGACCTATAAAGTCACTAAAGTCATTTATTTCATCTTTAAACGTACCTATACAAAGCACTTACACATGTTAAAAATAATTTAAAAATGTACAAAAAACCATATTTATATACAATTCACTTATTTACCAATATCAGTATAAAACAGTAATTTCCGTCTCCGCATGATAATATCTAATTGTATCTATTAATAGTTATTTTCATTATCCTTGTTTCAAATGAAATTAGTGAAAAAATGCGCCTCGCTAGAAAATTCCAGTTCAAATTGCCATAGACTTAAGACAGTGTAGACACGGCAAGTCAATTCCCTTAAACTTTCTGAATGCCTGTCTACTGTCTAGACCAGCGCAGCATGTCAAGAGTTCGCTGAACCTTGAAAACAATGCTGAAGCTTGCCAAGTTTTCAGCTGTGCTAAGTTTCTTATAAATCAGGTAAGAATTTTCAAGTGCTTAAGTACGTAAACAGCCAAAATGTCTTTAAACTACCTAGGCTCGTAGGTTTATTAATATTATTACTGATCATTACTGTCCCACTGTTGGGCAAACGACATTATGAACTTCGCAGGGCGAACTTGGAAGGTAGTATGCCAAGCACAGAACCGTGCGTAATATAATCCATTTCACATAGGAATCGTCCTCTAAAGGATCACGTTTCTTAGTGTCACGTGTAATTAATTGATTGAGAACTGAAATTATATTGGAACACTAAAATATACTTAAATAAACATTTATAAGACGTAAGGTGTGATTTCCATCTTATTCTCCGTCCTCGCATTTATTTTTTTTGACTGAATGAAAGAATGCAAGTATGAGTATAGTCAGTATTGCGTGAAATGAAGCAAAGGTGAACTTTTATAAACGTTTTCCACGTCAAATAGATTGCAGTGTATGACATAAAAGCTTGGTTGAACGCCTGTACCCAGCAAGTAGGATTCGGGTTGATGATGATGGTTTCTCTTTTCTCGATTTAACAACAAACCGTAATGTTACCATTACGGTTTGTTGTACACTAGTCGTAGGTCAATCTTGTCATCTTAATCTGTACTTTTATTTCGCAAGAGGAAGGAGTTATTTCGCCATTTAAATTAATAAAATAGGTATAAAATAAGGTCAATATTTCCCACTTGCAACAGAATGTCAAATCAACGCAGCTACTTACCTAATGGCATCTAATCCAATCTAAAAATACCGAAGCGTATTTTCCAGCCGCCTCTGGTACTAGAACCTATTTTAAAATTCTTGTCATACTTTACCATAAAAGTATGAGCTGTTTGTAATTATCAACGATCGTTACACATGACATGTCATGTTGCCATGGTCGAAATTCTGCGCCATGATCTGGTATGGTCCGTCCAGCCTAAAGTAGCGCGAATATAGTGTTTATAAGGACGGTGAATTCTGTGAAGTAAAAAAAAAATATCGGGTCTTAGAACGAAGAAGAAATTTTAGCTACCTAGTCTTTAATGGAGCATCACTCCGGTTGAACCTAAAAAATATATGTCATCCATAATTGATATGTAAGTACCATGACCTACTTACATTCACAGGAAGTAGGAATAATTTACTACGTACTTCTGAAAATATTAATAATTCATTGGCTGTTATTTTTAAAAACTGTTAACGAAGAAGCTAAAGAGTAAAGAGAAATCATTCCATTCGTGCCGTGTCACGCCGACACCGAGTAAAAAATAAAGAAAGTAAAAGTGGTCAGTGGCGTTTCATCCAAAACGTTTTATTTATCTTTTATAGGTACAACAACTTATTATTAAGTAATTTAATTACATAAGAGTGATTTTACTAGTTTATGGTGGATCTTTAATTAAATGAGAAGTCTAATTGACCATTATTTGTTGTCCTATAAAAATCATGTCAGCGTGCGTGATACAGCAAATTTGAAAACAATAAAAAAAAAAAACAATTACCACAGTTTGCTTTTAGCTCAATTGATACAATTGTAAATTTCTATTATTTGATTGTAATTTTCTTTGTCGTGTGATTGTTAATCAAGCACACATTATATTAACATACCTAATTAGATAAAGCTTCTAAACAACAAAAAACTAGAGAAAATGAAATACTTAAAGTATATCCTCTTCAGAAAGTCCGCTCTTTCTGGAATTTGTCAAAGAAATACATGCAGCAATAAAGTTAAGTACCTATTGAAAAATATTCTGCAAAGCAACAATAGTTGTTGATGTTAGTTTATGAAAAAAGTATAATTTCCAACAAGAGCATCATAATAAGTCACATATAGCTATCTGAATCTTTTAAGACTCTATCTAAAATCTAGCAGGATTCGGTTTCTTACTTTAATTAGACTACATTTTATAAGTTTTATTTCATCCATAAATATTTTTATTACGTTTCAAATTTATTTTATATCATAGGTATTTAGTAAATTATTTAAAAAAATATATAATAGGGCGAAATACTTCTTTTTAATTTGTATGTATTTTTTAGGCCGAGGGCATTATGTAATCGGAAGCTACAAAAATCTGCATTTTTTACAACACCGTCCTACATTCCAAAGATGGCTTGTAAGTGTAGCTCGGCCAACAGAACTACTGGGACTAAAAATTACCAGAAAGACTATACACAACCAGCGGAAAAAAAATATTTTTGATTATTTATCGGTTAGGTTAGCTAGTTAGATAATCACCTAGTGTTTTATTCAAAAAGTTCGAAAAAAAAAGTTTTCAAACTATCTTATTAACACTAAAATTACAATGAACGGGATAATAGGATATCTTGCTACCTATCTAAAGTAATTTTATTACCTAGTATTTCCAGGAGCTTAGTTATCCTACATTATTTTTAAACCATAGAGTAAAAACTCGCTGCTGTCTTCTTCTAAGTTTTAAACGGTCTCAAACAGTGTCAAAACCTTGACAATACACCTTATTTGGTATATCTAATAATATCAACCGTTGCACAAACTATGTTTTCGCATATCAAGACAACTACCTACCTTATTCCTTACATTGAGTGATAAAGGACGATAGATGTTCCGCTTCTTATAAATAAAAATAAATAATAGACGTGTGGGTGCGACTAGCGGTTTTCTATAATATCTATTTTCTTGATGAGATAGGAAGGTATATCTTATTGGGAAAAATATATTTCATATCGTTCAGTTCTAATCTGCAAATAGCTATCTATTGTTTAGACGTCCGATCTAAGCTTATTACCTAAACCAATAATCGTATATAGCCAACCCCGATGTTATTTGAAGGCTTTTAAGTTTTTTAAACTTACCAACATCTTTGAAGTTTGAAGACCTTTGGGCATTGGCCAGCAGCACCAATGACACCAACAAAACACTTTGCAGGTTGTTATTGAAAACGAACTTCATATTTACCACAAAGCAAGCAAAGCACTAAAAACTTTTTAAACTCCAAACTTCTGGACAAAAACTTTTTCGATACGGTTTTAAAAAGTTAAATTTGAATTTAGATCGATTTCATATTGCGCGGGAAAGAGCTGCGCGGGTCTGTGTGTGCGCGCGATTGGCCTGGTATCTACTGGAGGCTGCGCGCGCAGGTGTCTTGACTTTAGAAAGACGATCATCTGCTTGATATTGAGACCGCGAACCGGTCTGTTGTCATCTTTATGCAAACAAGTGACTCTTCTTTTTTCACGGAATGTTGATTTGATACGAAAACTGAAGTTTATGACTTAGGTAGTTTTTGTTTTGGAACTAATTTTAGAAAATTGCATTTGGTAAAAAGTCCTATCAACCTCTAAAATTACTTGAAATATCTAGTTATGTAAGTACCTACCTACTAAACATAATGGTAGTGTAGGTACAAGCTATCTATTTATTTATTTATTTTAGGAAAACTTACGGCTAAACATGTACAAAATTTAAGCATACCTAAATATAAGGACGGCCAATTAAAAGTCCAAGGCCAATTGTCTATCGCATAAGTACATGCAGTAGGTACCTTACCTATATAATGTTAACCAGAACATTTAATGATATTTAGCTTAGTTTTTTTTTAAACTATATATACAAAAGATAGGGTTGCTATCAATAAGCGAAGCTGGGGAAAACGCTAAGGGATGCTAGCTAGCTTATTGATAGCAACCCTATCAGCCTATCAGTATCAGTAGTAGGTAACTTTTCACCGGTTGGTAGTGCTAGTGCGATGCGAAATCACAGGCAACGAAGTAAAGAGAGAGAGAGAGTTTATCCCATAGGTAAGTATTCATTTTAGAAACTTAGGTACCTATAAGTCTTGATATGACTCTAATTAGACTAGATAGGTAGGTAATATACCTTACTAATTAGAATAGCTTACATCTACTTACACTACCCTAATTTAAGTACACATAAGTACCTACTTAAGTAGGTATTATTAAAAAAACGAGTTAATCATGTATACACTTGTCTCCGAGAAGTGGTCATTTTGTGTAGTGGACATTATTAACTAGTGGTAATTTTTAATCAACTAACGAAAAACAGAAAGAGGCGGTTCTTTCGGCTGTATATATTTAAATGTGTATTTTACTCGATATCTTCGCCAATTCGTGTCCAATTTTGATAATTCTTTTGCTTTGATAGAGAATGGAATTTTATTCTGGAAAGGATTACCTACTATTTATCCCGTTGAATAAATATTCCGAAATTTTGAGTCGGATTTTTAAAAACATCAAATTAAGAGTCATTGTGGTCCTAATCCGCCGAAACCGTTGAGAAGAGTCTGCGGGTGCTCCAAAACTCGGCTACCTAGGAAGATTCTTGTCCGGTAGAGGTCGCTCTCGAAAGATAAGACCGAAACTTGTCACATATTTGTTAAGTTGTTTTGTTGTATTTTTCTATCGATTTAAGTATTAACAATGTGGTATAATAATAATAATAATAATAATAAATAATGCCGGACAATTCACACAGCATTATCTAGCCCCAAGCTAAGCAGAGCTTGTGTTATGGGTACTAGATAACTGATATATTTAATACAATACACTACATAGATAGATATTTTTATTATACATAGAAAACACCCAGACCAAATTTCGGAACAAATTTCTGCAGATCGTACACAAATTTGTTCCGAGGCGGGATTCGAACCCGCAACCTCCTGCGTCGCAGGCGGACCTTCGCCCGCTGCGTAATAATAATAACAATAATAATAAATAATGCCGGACAATTCACACAGCATTATCTAGCCCCAAGCTAAGCAGAGCTTGTGTTATGGGTACTAGATAACTGATATATTTAATACAATACACTACATAGATAGATATTTTTATTATACATAGAAAACACCCAGACCAAATTTCGGAACAAATTTCTGCAGATCGTACACAAATTTGTTCCGAGGCGGGATTCGAACCCGCAACCTCCTGCGTCGCAGGCGGACCTTCGCCCGCTGCGCCACGGAGGTCGTCATATGTATATTACATCATTGTGCAATAAAGCATTTTCTATCTATGTAATCCTTATTCAATTCAATTGAATTCGTTTATTTCAGACAACAATAAATTATAATACTACTTAAATAAGTTAGAGTGTCCATATTCGAATCATGATAAAATTAAAAATTATATACAAAATATAAATCGTTTATTTCAGACAACAATCTATATATATAAAAGAAAGTCGTGTTAGTTACACTATTTATAACTCAAGAACGGCTGAACCGATTTGGCTGAAAATTGGTGGGGAGGCAGCTTAGAACCAGGAGACGGACATAGGCTATGTTTTATCCCGGAATTACCACGGGAACGGGAACTACGCAGGCGAAGCCGCGGGCAGCAGCTAGTAAATTATAATACTACTAAAATAAGTTAGAGTGTCCATATTCGAATCATGATAAAATTAAAAATTATATACAAAATATAAATCAATACTAAAATTAAAAATTAAAATCAAAATTAATTATAACAATTATAAAAATAGCTAAAATATGTTAGTAAGTTTATGAGTAGCGGGAAGTCTCTGGAAGGGGATCTAATTATGTTTTTTTCACTGATAAATAGCTACATTATCCACATTTTCTATGAGAAGGTACCACCTGAGAGAAACCGCCCGCAGTGCCTGGCATAAGCGTCCGGTGATAAAATATTTAGATACCCGCATACTACAAAATACATCAGCGCGCGCGCACGCGCCGGTCTACCTACCGCTAGTACTTACTGTAAGCCTAGGTACTATCAGTATAGGATCCAAATAAGGGTGAAAATCTTTCACAATCTATTACATCACAGGCATTATAATAGTTGTAAACCGACTACAAATAAAAGATCTCCACACACAGAAACCGTGGCCGGAGGCGAAGGCGTGGAGGTTGTATCATACGAATTTATATGAGAGACTACACACACGCCGCAGCCCGGTGTAGGTATGTGTAGTATCTCATATAAATTCACGCAATACAACCCGCACGCCTTCGCCTCCGGCCTGGCCACGGTTTCTGTGTGTGGAGGCTTTAAAGGAGATTCATAATTCATTTGTATGTTTTTTGTTTATATGAAGCTTATGGGTAGTAAGGAAAAAAAGTATAAAGTTAATATATAAGGTTTTGTATTATTGTTAAAGGTGTGAATAAAATGATTTTCTTTCTTTCTTTCCTTCTATGGTAGTATGGTATGATTAAGCTAAGTCCCTAATGGTCGTAACTCTTATAAAGTGAATAGGTAGGTACCTACTGTAAGTGATTTTAAAGTAAAGTTAGGGCTTACGAAGTAACATCACCTAATCAGTGGTAGGGTAAGTACCTAATATACATAATATCTATAAATACATTATTTTATATATCTATCTATTTAAGCCATCATCATCATCTCTCTATCTGGTAAGTACCTAACCATAGCGATACTCCGCTTAATTTGGGAGTAAGAGATGCAACATTGTCCTGGGAAGTGTCCAGCATTTAACCTCCCTATGTATTTTGCTTATTGCGCATGCACTTTTTCTGAATAAAAATGTTGTGTCTATCTATAAAAAAATTCTCAAAGGATTTGTATTTTTCTCGCGAAACTGAATAAATGAACGATTACCGATTACCTAGGTAACTGCCAAATTTCATTAAAATCCGTTCAGCCGTGTAGGCGTGAAAAAGTAATAGGCAGATAGTGAACAGAGTTACTTTCGAATTTATAATACTCATTAAATATCGATTAATATTAGGTATCCATACTAATATACAGCTGAACGGATCTTAGTAAAATTTGGCAGTTATGTAATCGGTATGGGGATACCCGGGGGACGAACATAGGCTACCTACTTGAAAGGCGCGTCCGAAGCCGAGGGCAGCAGTAATTATAATAGTTTAAGGATTATTTGGCTGCCTGTAAGAATTTGAAGAATTTATTTTCATTTTTCATTTTTTGAAATCTCTAAGAATTTTGGGTCTACCGCCATCTGTCGGTGAGGTGAGTAGCCGACGGAAATCGCAGGAGTACTAAGCGCTTTTTACACTATCAGTCATCCAAATGTAAAAGAAAAGATAGTAAAATAATTGTGCAGCTTCCATAGACAATTGTTTTTTTTAATAATAATGCAAATTCCATAGACAATTGTTGGTTATATCATGGTTATACAGTATTGACAACATAACAAGTCTAATTACTGCCCCCTCCCTCTCCACCAACGTCCAATAGCCGTACGACTGCGTACGACGCCAGCTCCACTCAAAAAACAATTTCAATTTCAACATGGCGTTGGTATAGCTTGGTTTGCTGGTCAATTTAACAAACAATCTCAGAAGTTTTACATAATCAAAACGAGAAGAGCTCCTCAAACAATCAAATTGTTGCTTATGTCCAGAGTGTGTGGGTTTTGATTTTTTGTGAACATGGCTGGGTTTACGGAGAACGCGCTTGTCCGCAAGCTTCAGGAGCTGAATTCCAGCCAACAAAGTATTCAAACTCTGTCTTTGTGGCTAATTCATCATCGGAAACACCATTCTGCGGTTGTGAAGACTTGGTTCAAGGAGTTCATGAAAGGTAAAGTTCCCATCTCACTGGAAACTTCTTCACATAACCTCTAATTTCATCTAAATCTTGTCTACCCTCTTGTGCAAGAGCAGGGGACATCCACCACGTTGATAATACTTGCATTTTGAAACTTTGCTAATTTTATTGTAACCTGTTGAAATACACATTCAGCCAACTGATAGGACAAAGATTTCCACTCTTCCTAGCCTGGTAAATACTGACTGGGCTCTTACTCAATGGTCTTTTTAGCATTCCACAGCCACCAACCTTGACCAATCATTTTATAATAATAATAATAATAATGCTGGACAATACACACAGCATCATCCCCTGTCAAGTTGCACCCACCATATCTAAAACAGGCACTATTAGCTAATAGTGTGATGTCATCCGTAAACTATTCGGTCCCTGATTAAATAGACATTAATTAATTACTATTTCGAAATGCTCATAAATTCA
The DNA here is from genome assembly GCA_949316285.1 of Eupithecia subumbrata. Lineage (NCBI taxonomy): Eukaryota > Metazoa > Arthropoda > Insecta > Lepidoptera > Geometridae > Eupithecia > Eupithecia subumbrata. The sequence goes on along the minus strand of OX438646.1, from coordinate 22,977,703 downwards.
ACACATTTACTTGCAGTAAAAGATAGCAAGCAGCTCACATTCATGTATCTAGCCAATGACGTGATACAGAATAGCAAAAAGAAAGGACCGGAATACGGGAAGGAATTTGGTGAAGTGCTGGGCGAATCATTCAAGCAGATGGCAAAAACAGGAGTCAATATGAAGACTAAGCATTCTCTGCACAGAATATTGAACATTTGGCAGGAACGAGGCGTGTATGATGCTCAGAAAATACAGGATTTTAAAGTTGCTGGTAAGATTTGTTTTTACCCTCAGAATTAAATAAAAATATTTTTGTCATTGAAGTACATAGGTATTCTAAGTAATGAATGCATAGTGTCATAGGAAAACTAATTTTATTTTTTATTTTTAGTGGACCCGAATGATGCCATACCTGTAGAGAACAATGACAAGAGTGGAAACAAGCGTAAAGCTGCCGTCCCTGAATCTAAAGACCCAGATAGTCGAGAAAGTGAAAAGAAAAAGAAGAAATCTGATTCCAAGCATGAAAGGCGTCAAAGCGAGACCAAGATCGAAGTCGATGGAACCATCGAGACCCACACTACTCTGAGCCCGAAGACCCCACCTGGTGACCCACCAGAATCGGAGGAGCTGGTCAAGGTTTGTGCTGCTTTCCTCTGTGTATTGCCACTTAACCTCAATATTCAAATTTCTCTCAAAAACTTTCTTGTGTCTAGTCTAGTTCCAACACGGCACTTCACATCCGAAATTAATTTTGCTTTTATTTTGCATAAATTTTTAATGTTTTATCTTACTAGCGCAGAAAGTCTTGTTTAATCAAAATACAAATACTGGGTATCTTTTATTTTGTATAGGTAAATGTATCAACATCGATGTAACCTCACACTTCATAGCAAATTTAATTCAGGGGTCATTTGAGTGTAGACATCATAAAATATGAAATGTTCTTTTCTGTCTAGTCTAGGTCAAAATAAACAAGCAAAATAATCTTGATTGCATATTAGTTGATAATTATTTATATCTGGTTATGGTTTAACTACTTTATTGTAATCATAAATTAAGTGCAAAATTTAAAATTTAAACTTATTTGATGAGAAAAAATAAGAAAACATTTTGGGAGCATAAAGGTCATCATTGTAGCATTATTTGATGCATTAATCATTAAAATTTGGTTTAAAACTACTGCAATAATTACTCATAAATTCTTACATAACATCTCATTATGAAATAGAAATCTACTTATCAAATGGTGCTTAATTACCGTAAAGTTTGTCGTTTTATTTCTAAATGTATTATTAGCTATATTATGCTATTATTATTGTCACCTTGGACTCTACTAATTTAAATCGTAACTTTTACTTTTTGAACTATCAGCTTATTCAATTAGGAACATTTCTATTGTTATATAATTATAAATAAATAAGTAATAAATAATGCTGGACAATTCACACATCATTATCTAGCCCCAAGCTAAGCAGAGCTTGTGTTATGGGTACTAGATAACTGATATACTTATTACAATACACTACATAGATAGATATTTTTTATTATATATAGAAAACACCCAGACCAACGGAATAAATTTCTGCAGTTCGTACACAAATTTCTTCCGATGCAGGAATCGATCCCGCAACCTCTTGCGTCGCAGGCGGTCTCTCGCCCGCTGCACCACTGAGGTCGTCAAAATTATTGCAACTCCTTCAACTTAGTAGTTCATTCATGCTTCTCGCCAGCCAAGAGGTTATACTTACCTTGTCTGTACTGTGACATTCAGAACGGTTGCAGACGAGTTTTATATTTTGCATTTATTTAGCATAACTCAGATTCTACTTGAAACTAATGCTATAAGGTGATTATACTAAAACCTCCCTTGTTTGGGAAGGCACATTCAGTAGTGGGTATATTAGTGCTAATGCTGAATCCAATACTCCAGACAAATTTAAGATAAAATGTGTCCCTACTAATCTTAAAATGCACTTATTGCTGTATATTTTTACACGCAAAGCGTGGTACAATCCTTGTCGATTTGAAATCTCTCCTTCATTAAATATTGTTGACAAATATATCTGTAACTTACGCTATTTGTGTGAAGGTTTGCTAACGCATTCACTGCCCAGCCTTGGCGGTGCGACCCGCAGGGGCTGGCCGGGACGCCACTAGACGCTCCAGATAGACATGTGCTTCTTGGGCTATGAAAGTACTAGTTGTAACGACCATTTCACTTGTATTTGGTTGAAGTATAGGAAAAGTTACAGCATTCGGCGACCAAGTCTCGGAATACCCGTATGTTTTTCCACAGAACTTTCTAACAAGCGATTTTTTACAGGCTCTCTTGGAGTTAGAGCTCAGTGCTTCAAGCGACGAGGCGGTCAGGGAACGTATTGCCTCACTACCCCCAGAAGTCTCGGAAGTTGCTTTACTATCTAAGTTGGAAGGTAATGAGCTAGTAAATGAGCTAGATAATGTGTTTGCTTTACTATGCACGATGGATATTGATGAAATGGATAATGCGACAATCGACAGATTCATTCAAGTTCTTGCATTTTTGATCATACTTAAAATGAAGGTACTGTCCAACTCGACTGTGGGTAACAAGTATATACCACCCTGCTCTTATGCACAAAATAAAGCCAATAAACATGGTCATCGTAGCAAGTTGTAAGAAAAGCGTTTTTATTACGCTTAAAACAAAACAATTACTGGTAGATTTAATGGTCAATGGAATTTTTCAATTATTAATGTGATAATCTTGCTTATCTTAACTTTTACCGCTTGCTTCGTAAATTTGATTTGATTGAAATCTTGAATGAAATATAACGTAAAAACTATCCTTGTTTAAAAATGTGTGATCAAATAATACCACACGTTTTCGGCTTTTTTTGGCCATTGAATTTATATGTCAACGCCATTTTTAATACTTTACCTAATGTTTTTTATTATGTGATAGTATTTAGTATTTTGACTGTCTCTTAGTTTAAGAGGAAACCAAGGCTGTGTGCGGTACAATATTGGTGCCCAAATAATTTTAATAAGACAATTTATTATGAAACTTGACTGTGTTAGTAGTAATATAGATAAATACTATTTTGTGTTAGAAACATTGTGTGGCAAATATTTTATTAAATCAATTTCTATTAAAATTTTATGAATTTAATACAAATTTTAATTTTCGGCTGTGTTTGTAATACAAACAAAACCATTTTTTTTATTTTTGCTATATTGTTGTGACCTAAGCGTTTTTTAAGAGGTTCGTTTGTGCAATTTTACTTGTGCACACTAGCCCCAAAAATTGTCAAGTGTAAAAAATACACATGCTGTCTTTTTTCACACCTACCTGCACAATGAAATAGCTGGTCGTATCTGACAGCCCAAGCAGGTGGCAGCTTTATTTTACTCATAAAAATATGAACGAGTATCCATTAAACAAACTATTAAATCTCCCAATCGTAGATTCTTAACGATCGCTAGGTAAAATATTTTTTTTTTTGATCCAATACAACTCATAGTTAACCAACCAAGTATCACGTAAAACGCCACCCATGTTCCTAACTCAATGACTGATGATTTTCTTTGTGATAGTATATAAGTCTTTGACTCTTAGTTTTATGGAAACCGAGGCTGTGTGCGATACAATATCGAAGGTTCATACTAGAACTAGAAAAAACTAATTAGATTTAGGAGCATTGTGTTTCGGCACAGTAGATATAATTGAAATCTCTTTTGATAGAATTATGATTTGTGTTTATGGCTGTTTGGAGTTTGAAGCTAATTTTTAGCATTAGAATTCATTTTTATGAGTTTTGTGAAGCCTTCAGGCTCAAAATGTGCCAATTTATTATGTGAATGTTTTTCTAAATTTATAAGCAATTCTGTGACACATAATGAGAGTTTCTCTTATTATTATATTGTGATGTAAAGACATTTTAGTGAGATTTTTATAAAATGTATCGAATCAATGTGAACAAACCATTTTATTTACAATACTTATACAATTAAAAACAAATCGATTTATACTAACAAGCCAATTTTAAATAGAAAACGGTAACTAAATGAACTGTAAAACTTGAATGTCCTGAACATTTTTGCTCAAGAAATGTGTAATCCTTAGATATAAGACTATGAATAAGGTTGTACTGAATTTAAATTTGATTGTGATCTAACGATGGCTGTTTTAAAATCTCGTGTATTTTAGAATTAAGATTATGCAATAAAGAACTATGTATCTATAAATCTCTTTATTCAGTTTAGGCCCTATCAAAATACCCTTTATACACTGACATATACATTTAGGAGGATTTTTTTTTCACTTTGTAAAGTCTAATAATTGAGTTTTTTTCTAAAGACTTGAAATTTTTTATCAAGTTATTAGATTATCAGGCAGTGCCTTATAAAATCACTTGCATTCTTAGTAGGGATGAATCAGGCTCACAAAATTTAGTTAACCTTGTTTATGTCTCGATCTAAATTTTGGACCAAAAAATATTGATGCAGTATTTTGTAACTTTTTAAGTTCATTTTAGACAAGTTTTTGGACTGATGCAGATTTTGAATAATTTATTTTGGTACTTGTAAAGTAAAATTAACCAAATTCAACATAGTACACAACACATTAAATTTAACGCTAGTTCTAGTAAATACACGTTTAGGGCCTAAACTGAACGTTGAGCCAGTGGTCAAATGTATGTGCCTGAGGCATCCCAGGGGATTGTCATATGTGTAGGTACAGTCAGCCACAAAAATCGCTGTACAGGATCAATCTTCCAAAAGCATTTTATGTGTTGCCACAAAATGCGTTTTTCAAAAAATTTACAATGCTCAGCATTTTTGCGTTGACTGTACTCTAATGACGAAGTTCTTATTCTAGTCTAAGTAGGTCCAGGACAAAAGCCATTGATTAGGTAATGAAATGGCCCATTACTTAGATTTGACTGATCCAGTAGATTATGTTCCTTACCCACCAAATGTTGCAAAAAATTTCATGAACATTATAGTTACTTGCAAGTAAAATTCATATTTAGGAAATTGAAACCACCTGTAAATTGAAATGGTTGGGTTTGGAAAGTCAAACAAGCTTTACAATGGGCGTTTCTTCATTGGCCATTCTTCATCCGACATTAGTGGACGCATAATTTATAATGATATGAAATCGTACTATAAATAAAACTCGGGTCGGGTCGGCCATTGGGTGGTCCGTAGGAACGTCATGCTAGTGTGATGGTCAAAGGATGAATGTTGGGTCCATTCCATTTTCTATGCTTTTCGTCGCTGGCGTCGGTCGTCGTCTGCAATTAAGAAATACGAACTTTATTTCTATGGAATAGAATACAAAATCTTTTGAAGTCCATAAGACGCTATTATTGTTATTTACAAAAACTGTACCGTACAAAGTCTTCAGTTGATGGAACCCTTGATTTTTTCATGAAGTTTTTGTTTAAAATGCAGGTAGTCGAGTAGCTTTTAAGCAATTTTAAACTATATTGAAAAGATAGAAAGCCCATTTCTGTCTATGGTGTGTGTTATCGATGCTTATGTCATAACTTGAAAAGCAAAGATGGGCTAACTGTTAATTTTTTGTATTGTTTAAAATATAAAAGGTTTCTGAAAGCTATCAGGCAGTTCGTGGAATACCAAATTCCTTCCTATAGAACTCAATTTTAAACTCTAAGACCCTAGTTTAAAGAATTTTTATTTCTCAAAAGAACAAAGTTCACTTAGATGAGAATGTAAACACAATATTCTTAAGCTTGCTATCTTAACTAATTAATAATTAATAAATTATTCTATAATGTACAATACATAGGAGTTAGCTAGCAGTTTAAGTTTTTTTACAGTTATGTTTACATTTAGTACCGTTTGCTTAGCAAGACCCTAATCATAAAGTCTAATTCCAGATAAGGAGGCAGCGATGCGTCTGAGCGCAATCGTGAATTCTGCCGTGGAACTACTTACGGATTACAATTTGAGGCTTTCCGATGAGCTGGAGAAGCGAAAAAAGGTGGCGGCCATGTTACGGGACTTCGCGCAGGCGCAGAAAGATCTGGCTAAGCAGGCCGAGGGTAGGCTAGAGGTAAGAGCATTATAAATAACTAGTTTATGCCCGCAGCTTCGCACGCGTTTTTCTATGGACACATTTAATTAAAGGTTATTTATGTCCCATGGGAACTGATTTTTGGGAGAAAAAAGTTGCTTATTTTTTATTCGAGGCCTAGAACTGCCTATATGCAAAATGTCAGCCTGATTCGTTCAGTAAGTTTCGCGTGAAGAGGTAACGAACATCTATCCATCCATTCATGCATACATCTAAAGATCCAAACTTTCGCATTTATAATACTTGTGTGACTAGCTTCTGAACGCGGCTTTGCATGTGTTTTTTTTTTTTGATAAAAAGGTCTGTCGAATGAATGATTTTATCGGGTATTTATCCATACCCCTCCTGACCACGTAACAAAAGGTACGCGGTAAATACCCGATAAAATCATTAATTATGTTAACAAATCGCGAAAGTTTAAAAAGTCTGTCGTTCCTTGGATACCCTACTATCTACAAATTTAATTATAATTTTCCAAACAGTCAATTATACGATGTTTCAATGACCGTGTCAAACCAAAATTAGAGTTGAGTTTTGCCTGTCGTTTCATTCCGAACTAAACTCGTTCAGCATCGGAGCCTAGTGCCCTTTATCTCTGTTGCAATGCAACATTGCAAGCATGTGGGTAGCATTTTTTGCTCGCTGTAGTTTTTGTGAAGGTCTGACTGTATTATCGTCACCGGCCTCGTGTCCCGACCGCTAGAGGGCGGGGCTTACATGAAAATTACGCAGATAAGTTAACAGTCACTATTAAAGTTTTTTTAGTCACTATTGAGTAATGGGCAGAGTTTTGAAGGGATCGTGAGTCACATAAACCTTTTTGGTATTTATCGGTCAGTATATTGGCGCGAAAAAGGTCGACTTCCTGGGTCCACGGTATACAGCTTCGAGCCAATGGAAGTATTTTCGGTTTTGGATATAGGTATTCATTGAAGTTTACGTTGCTTAGGTAAAGATTTAATATGCAATGACATGTGGGCACTGACCCTAATAAAACTGGCTAGTCGTTGTTTAAACACGCTAGATAGCGTGAGTATGGCAAAACATTGAATTTACACTAAGGTTATACATTTTATATATAAAAAAACCTTTTATTAAAACAAGATTTTGTATCATTTAGGTCCTCTAGGACCAAAGAGCTTGGGAAAACAAATCCAACGAACCCAAACTCGACGGGGTCGGAGTCGTATCGTAGAGTTCCTATGGCCACCTTCTGTCTCCATCATCAGACCAGCTCGATGGTACCATAATATTGCATTGTTATCGTTTACATAAGTATGCCAAATTTCAGGTCAATCGGTTCAGGATAACTGGTCTCAAATTCAGTAGCAAAATTTGTCCAACACATACCAACATGGCAAGTTAAATAAAAGCTTGTAAAAAGTATACCTTCTTGGAGGACTAGCTAGGTATACCTGTGATCAATGCACTCTTAAGCTTAAGATGGAAGGCAAATCCTCACCTCCTCACCTCACCTCAACAGCCTTGGTCCACTGCCGGACGCAGGCCTATCCTGATAGGCGGCTATTATCACGGCCTCCGTGGCGCAGCGGGCGAAGGTCCGCCTGCGACGCAGGAGGTTGCGGGTTCGATTCCCGTCTCGGAACAAATTTGTGTACGATCTGCAGAAATTTGTTCCGTTGGTCTGGGTGTTTTCTATGTATAATAAAAAAATATGTATAGGTATATGTAGTGTATTGTATTAAGTATATCAGTTATCTAGTACCCATAACACAAGCTCTGCTTAGCTTGGGGCTAGATAATGCTGTGTGAATTGTCCAGCATTATTTATTTTGATAAGCGCCTTATTGACTTTTATCTTATGGGGGTAATGCTCATAATCCCCCCGCGGGGCATGCGGGTTGGGGATCGCAGTTCGGTAGTAGAATTGTTCTGCAGGGGCCCTCCCGGTCGAAATCCCTTAGTCGCCTCTTATGACTTTTTAAACTTTCGCGATTTGTTAACATAATTAATGATTTTATCGGGTATATATCGCGTACTTTTTCTTATTATTTCCCCTACGTTTCTACCGCGTTACAGCGATCGCCCCGTGACCACGATCGCTGTAACGCGGTAGAACGCGTAGGTTCGTAGGTACCTTAATATAAGTTCCACTACAGCTTCATTCAATGTTTTGCCATAATCACGCCATCTAGCGTGTTAAAACAAAGACTAGCCAGTTTTAATAGGGTCGGTGCCCCTGCCCACATAGTCATCGCATATTAAGTCCTTACCTAAGCAACGTACACCATAATGAATACCTAAACCCGAAAAATAAAATACTTCCATTGGCTCGACGCTGTATACCATTGACCCAGGTAGTCGACCTTTTTCGCGCCAATATACCGACCGTTAGATACCGAAAAGGTTTATGTGACTCACGATCCCTTCAAAACTCTGCCCATTACTAAATAGTGACAAAACAACTTTAATAGTGACTGTTATCTTATCTGCGCTTCATGTAAGCCCCGCCCTCTAGCGGTCGGGACACGAGGCCGGTGACAATAATACAGTCAGACCTTCACAAAAACTACAGCGAGCAAAAAATGCTACCCACATGCTTGCAATATTGAATTGCAATCGAGATAAAGGGCACTAGGCCCCGATGCTGAATGAGTTTAGTTCGGAATGAAACGACAGGCAAAACTCAACTCTAACTTTGATTTGACACGGTCGTTGCGACATCGTTTTTATCTCACAGAGTCGGGGCTAAACGCACTGAGAAAAAACGGACTTTTAGGGGCCCCGATAACGACGAAGAACTTTCAATGTATTCGGAATGAAACGACAAGCAAAACTCAACTCTAAGTTTGATTAGACATGGTCTTCGCGACATTGAGTATCGTCTTACAGAGTTAGGGCTAAGCGCACACATATACACACAGTCATTACGTAGATACACGCACACTTACTAACATAAAGAATTCGTTCCAGGAATACAACATAAAGCTGCAAAAAATCTACGAAGTGAAAGCCGAAGTGAAGTCACACATAGAGAATCTGCCTGATGTATCGCGCTTGCCCGACGTCACCGGTGGGCTTGCACCTTTACCTTCTGCCGGCGATTTGTTCAGCTTGTAGGAAAAGTAGCATTTTAAGATTTTTTTTTAAATCTGGGCATTGGTGTACTGCGATCTCCAACCCGCATGCCCAGCTTGGGGATTATGGGCACTACCCCCCATGAGTTAAAAGTCGCTTACCAGGGGGAGGCCTGCGTCCAGCCAGTTATAGGCTGTTGAACTGGGCCTTGTTGTACTGTCAGCGTCAAATTGATATGTGCGTCTAGAGTAGTCAAAATGATCTGAAAAACATAAAAGCATTTGATATACGCCGTTCGAATCATCATATTGTTGTAAGCACCCAAGGTGTTCAAAATATCTTACTACTCCTTGTTTCACATTTATATTATCAATAAATATGAAATAATGAGTAGTAAGATATTTTGAACATATTTTTTTGTGCTTACAACATTATGTTGATTCGAACTGCGTATATCAAATTGCTTTTTTGTTTTTCAGACCATTTTGACTACTCTAGCTAGACGTTCATATCAATTTGACGCTGACTGTACATAGAGAAAAAATCTTTCTTAGAACAAACGTTGTTCGCACGCACCATTGACCATAGATTTTTGGATGATATTTGTTCTAGGAAAGAGGCGCGTGTTTAATTATATTGTGTACCTAGTTTTACCGATCCATAAAAATATATTGAATTGAATAATGTATTTATTCTCTCTTTCAAAAGATAATAACAATTTTTGGCTTAATCTTAATTTGTATCAAGTTATCTTGTTTTGTAAGAGACTGGTGCCCGAGAGAGGTTTATAAAACCTGTGGTACGGGTCACCAGGGCCTTCCTCCGCAAGATAATTTGGGATACCTACATAAAAGAGACTGTAATAACTACTTGTTCCATATCTGATACAATGCTGCACAAATCGACATTATTGTGAAATATTAGTAAGTGTGTTAGTACTTGTAGAGACTAGTAATTGTAGAGAGTGAAGTTTAGAATCCTGCAAATATGTCACATTTAATTTTATGTTTGAGTTCATGTAGGGTTGCAATTTATCTCACGTTGACTAGACACCAGGCTGTGAAGAATTCTACGAAATTGCTCTATAGGTTGACGCACACATATCAGCTCGAAAACGGATTTATATCATCGCCTTGGTTCATAGCTTGAAGTAAAGGCAAAGAGATTAAAACCAAAACAGGCACGCTGCCAATGCCATGGTACTTACGTACATGCTGATTGGCGTGCGATTTAATAGGGAGTTTCATAGGTGTAATCAATTTTTATTTCTTTAGACAGTAAGTAGGTACATTTTATTTAGACATAAGTATAGTTAGGTTATTTAAAATCATTTAGCGATTTTGGTTGAGACGGTACCTAATGATTCGTTTCCGTGTTGATTATGTATGCGGCATCCTTAAGATCTGACAAAGAGAATACAAAAACTATAGCGTAAACTATTAAAGTGATTAGCGACTCTAACGAAATAGGTCCTGGCACTAGGACATTCCGAGAATTTCATTTTTGTTTTGAAGATTTTTAAAACTGACGCATTTGAATTGACTTCAATTATAACCCTTGATAAATGTGTCAAATATCTCCTTTGCAAACCCGCCCCAATAAAAATGTATTGTTCCTCGTAAATTCTTACGGTACCGTAAAGCGAATACAAAAAAAACTTAACAAATTCTTCGAAGTTTTTTCTACGAAATCTTACAAAGGGCTTGATAACAATTTCGACCAATAGTGTGCGTTTTATTTTGTACTTATCTACTAAGAATGCATTGTATTCACAGTATGAAGCTTCTTAAATGATGCTACAAAAAAAGCAGATGATATTTAGTGCCATGTGGTCAATTTTTAGCTTCGCCTATGACAAAAAAAAAACAAAATGTTGGTTTATTTTATTTTAATTTTTGACATTTAGTAGCCCTTTTACTGTTTTCTCTTCAAGATTATTACCTAGCTAATAAAGGCAGACTGTGTTGTGTAATTTATTATGTAGAGTCACCTTGCAGTGTAAGAATTGAGTGTCGAGGTAGGGATATTCCATTCTATGGCAGATAACTAAGTGTAACTTATATTAATAAGTACTATACATATACCAACAATCATAGATTTAAGAAAAATCTGTAGATATGGTACGATCTCCCAGCGCTTACTCAAAAACTGTCCTGTGTTACAATTACACGCAAACACTCACAGTACCTAATACATTTCCAATCTTATGCAATAATTATAATGAACAACTAAGATATTATGGAAATAAATCTACTAAAGAAAGGTACCTAGACCGAAGTGCGACCGAGACAACAACATGAGGCAGTAGATTAATTAAATAATTTAAAGTTTTGGTGATGCCTTGGTATTTGTTTTTTGTTCTGGATCTATTTGTACACCAAGTGAACGAACACGAGGGTATTGCTGTAGTCTTTAAGTCAATAAACACATTAAAGTACGTCGTAGTAAGCACTCGTAACACGAACGTCGACGATCCGACTATGACTGATGTAAGTGAACCTAATTTAAGCCATCCACTTTCGAGAAACCTCTTTTCCCCTTTTTACTTAGATCGATAGCAACAATGCTTTTTCTCTGAAGCTATAGTTGGATATGATATTTGCATTCATCTTTCAAATTAAATCAATCATTGATTGGCTGAATGAATATATTAAACAGATGTTGTCTTCTAAATTTACCGTTTTAACCAGATGTCATCAGCCGGGTACTGACCAGCTTTACAGGGCGTAATGTAACGTGTTACATAGCGAACGTTCATGCAGTCAGTACAGTACAGACAAACTAATGTACAGGGAAAGAAGGCGCTCCCAACGAGCAACGATTGTATCGGATTAAAGCCCACGGCGGCGGCGTAACGTTTCATGCTCGCTGCGAATGGTACATTACAAAGGTGGTTATCTACTATAAGTACATCTTTACTTTTATGCTAAGGTCACATTGCAAGGCGAAGATTCGTCTTCGCGTTGTCGTGATAAAACTTCGTATTCGTGCTACCACGAAGTGTTCGGCGATTGGAAAAAAACTTCGTAACGTCGCGTCGCGCGTCGCGAAGAGCATTTTTTGTCGCGATTATGATTCGCGATAAGATGGACTTCTTGGCCAGACTTGTCGCTACAGCGCAAATATTCGCGTTATCGCAATAGTGTGGTCCTAGCATTACAACTATCCGATGCGATATCCAAGCTATGACAGCTTATTACCTACCAATTTTATTAGGTGTATTAATCAAGAACTCATCATGAAAAATATGAAATGGGTTCCTAAAATGCACTAGATATAGATGGACTTTCAAGCAATAAAGAAATTCTAAGGACTATAAGATGGTTGGTCAAGCGTAAAAAAAATCGCCTTTTTACTATTTTCTAAGTTCTACAAGTAGATTAGATAGCAGATAAGATGTTTTGCTCACATTTTAAGACATTTGCTATGAACCTACGCTAAAACAAACTGCGAAACAACTGTAGTTTTGAAGTCTATTCAAAGAGATTTTTTACTAAAAATCAACACCATTGATTCAAAGTTGGTTTTACAAAAAAAATTGACCAACCCTATAGATTTTCCAGAATTAGTTTATTGCTTGCTTAGTGCTATATAAAATAGAGTCATAGTCAGCCCATTTTACAAATAGTATTAACAAGAATGGTATTTAAAAAAAAAAGTTTATTTTTCGTGTTCAAAGTTTTGTTTGACGTCCGAATACAATGGCATCATACAGATAATGCTTTCTTTGTTTCGCACAAGGCTTTGTTAAAGCAGTTCTCATATCTATCTTGTCTCAAATTGTAAAAGATAAGCTTGATGCCATTAGAATTTGTCCATCTACTCATCCAGAATTCCCAGACATTAATTCAAATACATACTTTGTAAAATACCGTGGTCTATATTTATGCACAGAAAGCCCTTGACTGTCTTAATTATTGTTAATTGTGTGGTTTATTCCCGCACGTTTTCTTATTCTTTCATTATTGAATAATATAATTACTAGGTACAAAAATAAAATAAAAACTTCAAAATCCATTTTACAGCTGTTACTTAGTTGTAAGGCTAAAACAATAAAGATTTTGTTTATATACCAAACTGAAAGATAAATTGACCAAAAAATCAATCATATATTTTTTGCACTTGTATTCAAAATCACATTTTAGAACTCGTCTTGTAGGAAAACGCTTGACTTTGTTTTTATAAGACCAAAATATAAATTTTATATTCTAATTTAGTTCTTACAATGATGTATCAATTTTTCTGTTAGTTTTTCGTTTTTGTACCAAAGCCAAAGGGTTAAAAGATAAGACAGACACAGCAGGTAGATTTATCAAATCTTACATAAATTCTCGTTTATTGGAATCGATAAAACAAGCCCTGTGTGAAGAATTCTTCACACTAGCGCCGCCTCATATTTTTTTCTTATTATTAAGTACGTTAAATAACGAAATTTAAATAATGATATTTACCTATCTTGAAGTTTTTCTGAATCCCTCTGAAATAGTTTTGTTACCTATTTATGAAGTAGACAGAGAAACGAAAGCAGAGTTTGATGGAAACCGAAAGCAAATTCGCATCTTTGCCTAAATTATACAAAAGAAAACTATAACAGAGAGACAAACCTATCACAAACTGACTAATGGTTATTTGATAATTTCTTTGTTTGACCGTTCAACATTTTCCTGTGGTGTGGTCCGGTCCGTTTCAGTTAGATTTGATCAATATTTACCAACCGCCGTAAAAAATTAAAACCAAAGTCTGACCAAAACATATTTTATCGAGGCTCGCTCCGCTTACTGGTAACATTACAAAAAGGTTAAAGACTCCTGGTTTAAAGTAACAATAAGAAAAATGAGGTGGCGGCGCAAGTGTGAAGAATTACCCGTCTCAATTACTTGGTTAGTTTTTTCAAAAATACCACAGTCTGTTTGTTCTACTCGTTGATGAGAATTACTTAAATAAATTACTAATATGGTGCGAACTATTAGCTTTTAAGGCCCATGTATAGCTAGAATTACTTTATTGAATATAATGTTTGTTATATTATAAATTGTGATTTATTTTGTGCCCATTCTAAGTAGTAAAAAATTATTAATGCTTTGTTATATCATAGTAATTTGAATGTTAAACACCAAAACAATTTAGTTAGAGTCACCTCAATTACCACTTGTGTGCGAAAATATAATTAATGCCATGGATTAAGTAAATACGTAAATATTGCTGGACCATTCACACAGAATTATCTAGCCCCAAGCCAAGCATAGCTGGTGAGTATCTGGCGCAGCGCATCAGCATTGCCATACAGCGGGGCAATGTGGTATTGATATGGATCAGTGGTACTACCTGTAGATTATTTGCAATAGTCTGCAGTAACCTCAATTGTTTCCATTGTAAATACTAGTAGTTATACTACTATTATTACTACTACTATTTTACTAGTATTTATTTCTATTATTGTAATTTGTTCTTGCTTCTGCCCTTTCTAATTAGCAGAGCTTGTGTTTTGGGTCAGTTACTTACGATAACTGAGCCCTTAGTCGACTCAGGGTTCTGATCAAGGAACATTATACTCTATGGGAGGTTCTGATTTATTTAACCATTATCAAATAGAAACTCTTTCAATCTTGTCTATAGAGTATATACGAAATAGACTCATTGGATTCAGGAGAACATAGATTTTCGTTCCTCTCCGACTCCATAATAGTGTCAACTTTTGCCAACTTCAATAACTCAGTCAAATAAAATCAAACTGACATTAATGTTTTGAATCGTGTTTTGCTTTGTAAAAAATATTAAAATAATTGATTTACACGTTAATTAAATGAGTGATAGCGAGGTGAGTGCCTTCTATTTTAATTAAGAATTTATTTTATCATTCACACCTTTTTCTATAGGCCGAAAAGTTCATCTATTTTAGGTAATTATTTTATCATTCACACCTTTTCTACCGAAAAGTTCATCAAAGGTTCTATGATGTATTCTAAGTGCAACTCATCTTGGTATTTATTATTTTCTAAGGCTTAACTTTCCCACTCGGTAAGTGCCTTATATTTTAAGTAATTATTTCATCATCCAGACCTTTTCTATAGAGCGTAAAGTTCTTCAAAACACATGTCATTAATTGTCTTATAAGTGTGTAAGTGTTAGTATTTATCATTTATTCATTTACCTAGTCGTTAACTTTGCCACTCTGTTGCGAAAGTTCTAGGCACAAACCGGGTTTCTACCGCGAAAGGGAAATGAGAGATGTGATGAGAGTGCTCAATTGTTTCAATTGTAAATACTGGTTCTAATTTATTTTATATAATTTGATTGTAATTTTCTTTGTGAAAGTATTTGCTGGTGGAAATAAAAGTACAGTTTACTCTTGCGAGATAAACGGAGTCTTGAATGGGTCCGTTCCGCTCCCGGTGGAATCCCGGCTAAAGGGTCAGTTTTCTCTTTGCACAAAGTCTTTATATTGTTTTCAATTTCACGTTTGATTTCAGAGCTCTCGGACGAAAACTAGCGCAAGTGCAGCTTCAGAATCTACTGTTAGCCCTCTGGTAAGCTAATAATTCCGTGCCTCGGAAAGCACGTTAAGCCGTTGGTCCTGCGCTTGACCTCTCCCCGCTCGTGTCGGTCTGCCGTCCCATCGGATTATGGGAGTGAGAGAACAGAGAGTGCACCTTTGTTTGTGCACACACTTGTGCCAATAATATGTCCTGTCTTCTCCGATGAGACTGGCCGCCGCGCCGTGGTTGAAATTCGGCTAGGAGGACATTAAGCTAGTAAAAATGTACCTTTTATTCGCGGCGTATGCCGTGGCGTCGCGGCGTAAGAATAACCTCCGACTCGGCCCTTGGATGGCGTAAAGGATACTGACTGGTGATAGGGGCGGCGTAGTGTAACGTGTCACACAGCGAACGTTTGTGCAGTCAGTAGGTACCTACGGGAAAAGAAGATCACTAACACGATTTATTTTCACGTCAAAACACCTGCCAAGCATGGCAAACCCCCCCTAGGGCAGGCGCCTTCAGCAATGGATGTATAAATGCTGATGAAGTAGCGCTGTTCCGTTTTTGGTCGAAACTGACGACTGTGGGTTCGACTCCCGCCTCGGGACAAATGTGTGATCTGTAGATATTTGTTCTGGGTGTTTTCTAAGTAGGTATAATAAAAAATATCGATCTATATAATGTATAGTTATCTATTACCCAAAACACACGCTCTGCTTAGCTGCCAAGACTGTGTGAATTGTCCAGCATTATTTATTTGGTTTTCTCTTCACAGATCGAAGACAGATGGAGCAACAACATAAGCTACCAACACCTGGTTACCTCCTCCTGCGTCGGTATCTACCAGCTATGCTGGAACCCCTACCTTCACGACCTTCGGCGCCTAGTTCCCTTCTTGTTTCTATACAATGTGTTCAGTATTGTGATCGCTTATCCACTGTTCTATTTGGAGCTTGCGATGGGTGCTGTGACGAGGAAAGGGCTCCTGAATTGCTGGGATTTAGCGCCTATGGCTAGAGGTAATACAATTCTAAACTTTCGCGATTTGTTCAACGATTATTTATCGGGTAACGATAGGGGAAATGAAAACACGAAGTAGGTAATATAGTACGAGTAGGCAATTTGTTTTTGCTTTGACCGTTCAGCTGTAGAAGACGCGAATGCTGCCCCCACGGTCAGGCGTCACGGTATATGTGTGCGTGTTCAATTTCAATTCATCAAATTGTTTAAGCAAACAGACATTATCGCATTTTCGCGGTCTAAAGGGTGATTTTGACTAGCTTAATCTACCCAGCATATCATTCTCCAAAACTAGATGGCGCTCTAAAACGCATGATTTATTATAGATCGCTGATGTTAATTTGTAGCGATCGCGGGGTGTCGGACTGAGGCGACTGAGGATCGCTTCTTGCGACATTGTTTGGGGAAGGTCTTCAGCAGTGGACATATTTGTACCTAACAGCTGCGAGGTGCTCAGTTCAGCACTGGGGTGCATGGTTCAACCTTAGGAAGGTCTAGTGGGTAAAATTCGGGGGAATGGTGTTAATAGACGTATTTTGGTTGAAATAAAGATATTAACTATTTATCTTATTTATTTATGCCAACATAACACTAATAGTAATAAGACATTTTTATAGAAACACAATGAAAATTATAGTATAGAATGTGTGCTAATTACAGACTCGCAGAACATTTACAATCGACAAGACGACCTCTGTGGCGCACCGGGCGAAGGTCTGCCTGCGACGCAGGAGGTTGCGGGTTCGATTCCCGCCTCGGGACAAATGTTGGTACGATTTGCAGACATTTGTCCAGGGCGTTCTGGATGTTTTCTATGTATAAATAAAACATATCTATCTATTTAGTGTATTGTAGTTATCTAGTACCCATAACACAAGCTCTGCTTAGCTTGAGGCTAGATAATGCTGTGTGAATTGTCCAGCATTATTAATTTTACAATAGGTGCACAAACAACAGCTAAAAGAAAATAGGAAGTGAAACACAGAAAAAAATCAAATAAAGAAAGAAAGAATCATTCATCTTGATTTATATGGTTGTTTCTCTGTATTCCAGGTGTAGGCTTCGCAATGCTCTGCTGTTGCATGCTGACAGCGGTAGCCGCGAGTGCGATAGGCGCACGCTGCCTCGCCTTCCTTGTCCACTCCGCACATTCGTTCCTCCCGTGGCTGCACTGCGCGGCGTCTGCGCAGCCGCCGTGCGCCGCGCGGCACCGCCCGCTCCCGCCGCGCGCGCTCACCCCCCCGCACTCCTTCTACTAGTGAGTTGAGTACTTAGTCAACACATCATACGTTCACTGCTGAATATGCCTCTGCAAACAAGATGAGTTGCTATAATCGCCACGCATGGCTGGCGTATTGGAGAACGGACTGGAGGTGTTAAAGAGAAGGAAGATAATATATATAATAATAATGCTGGCCAATTCACACAGCATTATCTAGCCCCAAGCTAAGCAGAGCTTGTGTTATGGGTACTAGATAACTGATATACTTAATACAATACACTACATAGATAGATATTTTTTTATTATACATAGAAAACACCCACTCGGAATTGTCCAGCATTATTTATTTATTTATTATTTATCACATAATATTATAAATGCGAAAGTATGGATGGATGGATGTCTGTTACTTATTCACGTCAAAACTACTAAACGGTTCGGACTGAAGTTTTGCATATGTTTTGGTCTAGACTTGGAATAAAACATAGGCCAATTTTATCTTATTAATCAGTTCCCATATGATAGAAACAAACTTGAACCTTTTCATAGAACAACGCGCGTGAAGCAGCGCGGGCTGAAACTAGCTTTGCAATAACTATAATTTATAGTAAGTAATCGACGAATTCACTGATCCAACCAACACCATTATTTTGCAGTAACTTCGTGCTAGACATCAAGAGCGACGGTCTAGAAGGCGGCCTCGGCAACGTAGTGTGGGAGCTGGCGGTGTATTACATGATTTGCTGGATGTTCATCTACTTTATCGCGATTAAACGGATCTACAGCTACTCCAAGGTGTGCTAAAGCTGCCAGAACTTTCTAGTGTAAGCCTCGCTTTAGGTTTACACTTTTAAGTTTTGCAATATCTTGAACGAGGTCTTACTCATAAATATTAGGTGCCAACGTGTACTGAGACCTATTTCTCATTTACCAAAACATAATTATTACTTAAGGCTTGGTAGGCCAGCAGAGGCCGCATTTTTGTGATTTTTAAAATGATCTGAGACTGAGAAAATAGTGTATAAGATTCTGAAAAAAAAAATATTACTTTAGGATCTAGTCTAGTCAAAGTCGCATTCAGTTACAAGATCTAATGAACTTCACTCCATAGAAAAGAATCCCAAAGCTACCCCTTTTTCTAACGTTTTTTCAATAAGTACTAAAACTAGCGAACTACTGATATCACACTTTTTTTTTGTACTCAACTAAGGACACTTAATATTTCTAAACAAATTCGCAGAGTTTGACTTGATAAAATGATTTTCTTAATGACCATTTTTAAATAACTACAAAAAACACAAGCGCGGCGGCTTAGCAGGCGCGCTTCATCCCTTACATCTACCTACTGCTGAGGAATACCTGGCCTTAAGGCTAAACGAGTCGCTCATCTCTCCATACAAAAGTGGAAATGTAACTACTACGCTGTTTAAACTTGTCCATCCAAAACTGTACTTCACATTTTTAACACAAAGCGCTTCTGTTTGTTCAAAAATAAAATTAGATTCCTACAATACAAATGATAAAAACTATAATTTTACTTTACAGAAAACACTAAACAACCGCTATAAATAATACAAAAAGATATCCCGCCAAAGCTTCATGATAATACAAAATGTGAAGTGTGACGTCACATTCGCTCAAGCCAATGGCGTTGCGTTTAGAAATTTTGCTATTGAGATTGAAAATATCTACTTTCAAATTTGACTAAATATCACAATAAAAACATCAAAAAATACAATAATAAATATATTTCTATATTAATAGAAAATACTCAAAAGATATTATGTAAGGGCAGAAATAAATAAATATTGACATGTGACTACAAAAAAGCTAATTTTAACCCTATTCCAGTTTTTCTCAGAGAACATTTTATGATTTTCCAGTTGGTGCTATTCAAAGACCTGCTAGCGATCATCGTGCTTCTGTGTTGCTCGGTGGGCGCCTCGCAACTGGACGGGGCGGGGGATATCTTCAGGAAGTGCGAGTGGAGCACGCTCTTTGATGATGTCCAGGTAATTAAAATTAATTACTATGTGGCGTATAAGAGGGATATCCACCGGGGGCGGGCAGCAGCGCCTCCTGCAGAACAAATCTACCACCCAACTGCGATCCCCAACCCGCATGCCCAGCGTGAGGTGAGGAGGTAATAAAATTTAACTTTGAAAATGTAAAAACATGAAGGCACAATAATTCGTCGACTCTGTTAAATACCTGGGTTTCACTCTAGATCAAAAACTAACTTGGGAACCCCATATAGATATAACTTGTAAAAAGCTATCTTCTGCGTGCTTTGCACTGTCCCGCCTGAGTGGAAGCCTCGATCTGCACAATAAGCAAATGGCGTATCACGGATATGTTCATTCTGTATTGACGTACGGAGTAGAATTTTTTGGTCAAGCGGCGGAACGCATAAGACCGTTTCGTCTACAGAAACGCGCGATCAGAATCCTGTGTGGTGTAGAATGGGACCATCCTGCTCGGGAACTATTTAAGGAAACTAAAATACTAACGTTACCAAGCGAGTTTATTCTCCAAGCGGCCAAATTTGTCAGAAGTCACCTTAAGGAGTTCCCGACGTGGGCTGAAGCCCACAACTACCACACTAGGAATCGTCACCGACTCATGCTACCCAAAATAAGATTAGCTAAAGCAAAACACAAAATTGACTATATAGGAGTGAAAATCTACAATAATCTGCCGGACTCTATAACTAGTGCCGCGTCGACTGCAATATTTACAAATAAACTAAGGAGAATCCTAGTGGACAGGGCATACTACAATTTAGAAGAGTTCTTCGTTGATAAATTTGCTGACGCCGATGTCGTAGATCCACACTTATAATATTGAAATACTCTTGGTAAGATTACCAAAGACAATTATTTATTTGTTTGTTTACATTATTTTGTACCTAGCTATACTATTTTGACATGTAAGAAAATTTCTTATAAATAAATAACTGAAACTGAAACTGAAACTGAATTACTTACTGGCGTGGCACAGTGTAGTGCCACGCAGTGAATGAACGACAACGCGACGCCCACCAATTTAGCATAAAAATGGTTCTGCGTATCTTTGTCATGTCGACATGTGGTTCGCCATACCTACAAGTTTGACGGGAACTATATAGGGGGGGGGGGGGGTGTAAGTGCGAAAGTAACTGTCTGTTACCTTTTCAAGGGTGGAAAGACTTAGCGGTGAATTAGGGGATGGAATAACATATACACTGCCTCAGGCAGAGACTAGTAGACATAGACAACTAATGATCTTCACCGTCATCATTGTCTGCCGTTTAGTGCGCACTTCTGGGCATACGTTACGCGCCTGTATCCGTGATATAACCAGAATGTTATGCACAGATGTAGGGCAAATAAATAAATAATGCTGGACAATTCACACAGAATTATCTATCTAGCCCCTAGTTAAGCAGAGCTTGTGTTATGGATACTACATAACTGATATACTTAATACAATACACTACATTGATAGATATTTTTTACTATGCATAGAAAACATCCAGAGCACCCGGAATAAATATTTGCAGATCGTACAAACGGCGGGAATCGATCCCGAGAAACTTCGACCTTCTGCGTCGCAGGCGGACCTTCGCCCGCTGCGCCACATCGGTCGTCTGATGAAATATCTCTAAACAAGCTTATACCCAAACTAGCTGTACCCGCGACTTCGTTCGCGATTGCCATAACTGCCGACTAACGATGCGACAATTCCATTGCCATACTGAAGCAGTTGTATTGCAGAATTGGGCTCCTGATCCATTTGACTGGACCACCGTAATTATTTTTTCGTTAGTAGGTAGGTACAGTTGGCTGTATACCACAGTAAAAAAAAAGTCTGTTTTCCAGTTAGTTTAATTGGACCACTTACTCCAACCAAACTTCGGTAGTACAGTTAACTGGACCAGCTAAACCACCATATATCATGTAAGGTAGGAACCTAACTTATTTTTCCAAGACGAACACATTAGTTAGGTTCCTACCATAGTAGGTAGGTCTTGGAAAAATAAATAGATAGGAACTTACCTACCCTTTATCTACTATTTTTTTTCTTCAATCTATTGATTTTCTACTCGACTTTCTACTGGTTTATTCAAATTCGATCTTGCAGCACTGTTTCTAACAAAAAGAATGCATGAAATCGGACGATGCGTTAACGAATTACAACTAAGAACACATTTTGACTTTTATCCCCTCTCCCAAGAGAACCGTGCCTACTATATGCCAGATAAAATGCATCCTCGTAGTATGAGCTCAAATCATGCCAAGTTTCATTTGAATTCATTCAGTAGCATATTTTTACTTTCATCCACTCTCCCAAGGGAACCGCACTGATTCCGGGATAAATAGTATTTGAATTCATTCTGTACTTTCGGCGTGATGCGCGACCAAGGAATTTGATTTTTATCCCCCTCCACTATCTTTTCTCGTAGTATGAACTCAAATTATGCCGAGTTCCATTCGAATTCATTCAGTTGTTCCGTCGTGATGCGCGGTTAAAGAATTTTACTTTCATCCTCTCTCCCAGGGGAACCTTACTGAATTCCGGATAAAATGTATTCCATGTCCTTCCTTGTCGTATGAACTCAAATCGTAACAATTCAGTCCAACTCATTCAGTAGTTTCGGCGTGACGCGCGGTGAAGGAATTTTACTTTCATCCCTTCTCCCAGAGGAACCTTACTAAATTCTGGGATAAAATGTATCTTTCCTCGTAATATGAACTCAAATTATGCCGAGTTCCATTCGAATTCATTCAGTTGTTCCGTCGTGATGCGCGGTTAAAGAATTTTACTTTCATCCTCTCTCCCAGGGGAACCTTACTTGAATTCCGGGATGAAATGTATCCCATGTCCTTCCTTGTAGTATGAAATCAAATCGTGCTAGGTTTCATTCCAACTCATTTAGCACTTTCGGCGTCATGCGCGGTGAAGTAATTTTACTTTTATCCCCTCTCCCAGGGGAACCTGACTGAATTTCGGGATAAAAAGTATCCTATGTCCTTTCTCGTAGTATGACCTAAAATCTTACCGAGTTTTATTTCAATACCTTTAGTAGTTTCGGTGTGATGCGCGGTGAAGGAATTTTACTTTCATCCCCTCTCCCAGGGGAACCTGACTGAATTCCGGGATAAAAAGTATCCTATGTCCTTCCTCGTAATATGACCTAAAATCATGCCGAATTTCATTTCAATACCTTCAGTAGTTTCGGCGTGATGCGCGTTTAAGAAACAGACAGACAGACAGACAGACAGACAGACAGACATGAATGAAAAAAATTACAGTTTTGGCTTCAGTATCGATAATAGAGTGACCTCCAAAAAAAATTTTCAAAATATCTTCAATGTACAGAATTGGACCTGTTACAGTTTTATTATAAGTATAGATATAAGTTTAATATTCATTTCTTCTCAAAAAAAAATTTTTTTTTAATGTCACGTACCTACATGAGAACAGGGTTCTTATGTTAAGTATAGATACATAGGTTGTGGTCGTTCAATAACTCACTCATTAAATGTGTTCACATAATAAGGAGTGAATTGATATGTTGAGCTAATTTGAGTTTGAACGCATTAAATGAGCTTACAATTTTAATTTGGTAGGTTAATTTATTGTAAAGCTGTGCGCCTTCACATAGTAGGTATAGTTTTTTTTCATAGTAAGTTCGAATTTTCGGTAGAACGATAAAGCTGGCACGACGTGAACTACGTTTTCTTATTTCTGCTACTTTAGTGTAAGTTAAATTTGTATGAATTTTGTTATTTAATATTTTACGGACTAGGATGCATGTTGTATATTTGTATATAATTAACAGATCTGGCGTGAAGCGGTCGAGTACTCAGTCGTACAGATGTCTGTTGCTCAGGGTTCGCTCGCCATGTTCGGCGTGCACTGTCCCAAAGCCCAGAAGTTAGGGACGCCGTCTCTGCTAGCCCTGGTGGTCAGCAAACTGAGCTGCTTAGCTGCGTCACTCACGCTGGCTGCCGCTTTCTCCGCCTTGCAGAAGGATTATGATAATAAAGTGGTCCTGCCGAGTGGTTAGTTGATTATATACATATGTACAAATTTGGATAAGTACCCATAAGATAGAGCTACAACCAAAGATCTAAGGTGGCGTTCCAGCTCAGGAGCAAGAGCGTAGCTACTGGCCCTGGCTATCAGCAAACTGACCGGAGGGATGAGTCTATAGCTTCTGAGGTATAGCTTCTGAGCTCGTTACTAACGTGAACAGACTCAAACAGACTTTTAACGCGTTTGACGGTCTATCAGAAACGCAAAGTACGAAAAAAAATGAAATAATCAGAGTTTGGGCGATGTTTATTACTAACTAGCTGTACCCGCGACTTCGTTCGCGATTGCCTTACCTGCCGACTAATTAAGTTCATTTAACCATAGTCTCTCATATTATGAAACGCCGCCGTCCAAAAAATCGTGTAGGGTCTACGGGGGATAGCATATTGTCATCTTCAATCCCATTCTTTATCCACACGACTTTTAGCTACGACTCGGCCAGCGCGTCAGTGTTAAGAAGTGTCCTACTCGTTTGACTTACTCACAGCTGGGGCCCTATTCTGCTATACTAATCGCTTCACTATGACAGGGCTATCGTCACAGAATGACACTTTTTGGTATTCCACCTTGGATGAAAGAAATTATGATGAATGCAGATGGAGAGACGCGCGTCAAGTTTGAAACTACATATTAATTTATCTCGCGCGCACTATCTGGAATTTTATTAATCTAAGGATTCTACGTGATGATTCTGCGACGATTCCATTGTCATACTGAAGCAATTGTTTTGCAGAATTGGGCTCCTGATCCATTTGACTGGACCACCGTAATTTTTGAAGTGAAAACTTCTTTAGCGGCGTTGAGCACTTTTTCTGTAATGGGTATAAAATCTTAAACTCGCGTCAGGACACGTGACCTGATCGAAAAAGCGTAAGACGGATGGAGAGTAGACAGCTATCCCCTCTCTACGGCGCGCGGCGCGGCGAAAATGTATGCCTATATAGGTATTTATTATACATTTAAATAGGTTCGAATCAAAACTGTTCGTTTCTTACTTCAGCTACAATAAACCTATCGTATCAGTTTTAGAGATTGGCGATGATAGTTCTGGTAATGATGATGGTGAAAAAGTCGTTGAAATTATGGATGAAAGTTGATTTTTCGGAGAGATAAACTTTTTAATGTAAAATAATTGTAATAGTTTTAAAGTGTTAAATTTTTAATGTAATATAAATTGTCATGTTTGTGTACGATAGCGCAATAAATGAATATTGTATTCTACCACATAAATGATAGTACTTTTATACTGATAAAGCAATTGGTGCAAAATTATTCCCTAACCATTCCAAAATATCAAACATGCTCAACGTTAATAATCAAGTTTTCACTTCTGCCGGCACTCCCGGAGTGCAACCCGTCTTTTTTTTTTCGTTAGTAGGTAGGTACAGTTGGCTGTGTACCACAATAAAAAATATTTTCTGCGGTCCAGTTAGTTTAAGTGGACCACAATAATTAATTAATTTAATTGTACACGATAGCGCAATAAATGAATATTGTATTCTACCACATAAATGATAGTACTTTTATACTGATAAAGCAATTGGTGCAAAATTATTCCCTAACCATTCCAAAATATCAAACATGCTCAACGTTAATAATCAAGTTTTCACTTCTGCCGGCACTCCCGGAGTGCAACCCGTCTTTTTTTTTTCGTTAGTAGGTAGGTACAGTTGGCTGTGTACCACAATAAAAAATATTTTCTGCGGTCCAGTTAGTTTAAGTGGACCACAATAATTAATTAATTTAATTGTACACGAAGTTTGGTTGGAGTAAGACTCCAACCAAACTTCGCTGGACCAGCTAAACCACCATATATTATGTAAGGCAGGGACCTAACTTATTTTTCCAAGACCAACCACCTTAGTAGGTAGGAACCTAACTAATGGGTGCGTCTTGGAAAAATAAATAGATAGGAACTTACCTACCCTTTATCTACAAATTTTTTTCTTCAATCTACAGATTATTTCATCAATCTACTGATTTTCTACTCGACTTTCTACTGATTTAGTCATATTCGATCTTGCATCTCTGTTTCTAACAAAAATAATGCATGAAATCGGACGACGCGTAGACCCGTCGTGATGCGCGGTTAAAGAATTCTACTTTTTCCTCTCTCCCAGGGGAACCTTACTGAATTCCAGGATAAAATGTATTCCATGTCCTTTCTTGTAGTATGAACTCAAAACGTGCCAAGTAACATTCCAACTCATTACCTATGTAGTTTCGGCGTGATGAGCGGTGAAGGAATTTAACTTTCATCCCCTCTGCCAGGGCAACCTTACTGAATTCCGGGATAAAATGTATCTTTCCTCATAGTACGAACTAAAATCATGCCGAGTTGCATTCGAATTCATTAAGTAGTTCCGTCGTGATGCGCGGTTAACGAATTTTACTTTCATCCTCTCTCCCAGGGGAACCTTACTGAATTCCAGGATAAAATGTATCCCATGTCCTTCCTTGAACTCAAATCGTACCAATTCAGTCCAACTCATTCAGTAGTTTCGGCGTGAACGTGATGCGCGGTGAAGAAATTTTACTTTTATCCCCTCTCCCAGGGGAACCTGACTGAATTCCGGGATAAAAAGTATCCTATGTCCTTCCTCGTGGTATGACCTAAAATCGCACCGAGTTTTATTTCAATACCTTAAGTAGTTCCGTCGTGATGCGCAGTTAAAGAATTTTACTTTCATCCCCTCTCCCAGGGAAACCTGACTGAATTCCGGGATAAAAAGTATCCTATGTCCTTCCTCGTAGTATGACCTAAAATCGTGCCGAGTTTCATTTCAATACCTTCAGTAGTTTCGGCGTGATGCGCGTTTAACAAACAGACAGACAGACAGACAGACAGACAGACAGACAGACATGAATGAAAAAAATTGCAGTTTTGGCTTCAGTATCGATAATAGAGTGCCCTCCAAAAAAAATTTTCAAAATATCTTCAATGTACAGAATTGGACCTGTTACAGTTTTATTATAAGTATAGATAGATTAATACTTGCAATTTATCTTCAAGGTATAAATAGTATTGTGGGAGCACTCATCTGTTGCTAAAAAAGTTATTAAAGTGGATTATTACTAATTTATTACTCTAAGTTGCAGTTGTAACTCTTGATTACCAGTCATTTATCACTTCTTTACAACTATTAAATCACTTATAGCTATAAAATCGTGGGCCCAAATTAGAATTAAAAGAAAGTTATAACGCCATATATCGCTAATTGCTAGCCCTTTCATAGAACCTTAGGTTTTAAATTTTCTCTTAAGTAGCTTATTTAACGCCTATTCTTATCACCTAAATGTTAGTTGGGTAGGGACGTACCGGCCCTGGATATTAGCAAACTGAGCTGCTTAGCTGCCTCGCTCACGCTGGCTGCCGCTTTCTTGGCTTTGCAGAAAGATTCTGATAGTAAAATTGTGCTGCCCGGTGGTTAGTATTTCCCAGAAATATTGTCATCAGTACGTAGATATAGCGCCAAAGATCCAATATGGCGACCAAGAGACAGAAGCTGGATAATAAGAGAATACTTAATGACGTCTTCCATACAGCTCTGGCTATGCAAACTCTCTGCTTTGCTCACGTTAGCCATGGCTTTCTCTGTCTTGCAAAAGTATTATGAAAATGTAAGTTGTGTTGCCGGTGATAAGTACCTTATTACGTAGATACCTATAGCTCCCGCCAGGAAAAACCAAGATGGCGCTGGTCAACTGGATTTTAATTTAACCCCGAAATAAACCTTATAACATTGCTTCCAGGTTCATCAGCATCAATGATCCTGTGGGCAGACTTTGTGGCGCGGATACCAGGCAGCCAGTTCTGGTCTGCACTAGTCTTCTTTACTCTGTTCGTTCTCTCTTTGACTACCGCGGTAAGATTTTTTCGAGAATTTTTTTAGAGCTTAGACTGCTCTTGCTTGCACATTTTTTTACACGTTCCAAAATGTTAAGGCTTAACGAGTCGCTCATCTTTCCATACAAACGTGGAGGGGTAACTACTACGCTGTTTGATGTTGACCATCCAAAACTAAGGATAATATCAATTTATCTCGTCATTTTCTATGTTTGTATACCAACACCCAAAACGGTAAAAAAGTATACATTTGAAAATACAAGCTTCTAAACTTTCGTATTTCCACTCTGATTTTAGCCCAACTTTGGACGAAAATAAATAATAAACGGAGAAGGCAAACTCTAAAATAAAGCCCGTACCGATATAGTGAATTTATTCATGTACCCAACCCACCCATATAATTGCGAAATTAATAAATAATACTTGTTCCAGGCGTTACTGGTGCAAACCATGATGTCGATATTCACGGGTCGGTCGATCCGCCGGGTCACGTGGGCCTTCCTGATATTGATCTGTTTGCTGTTTTGTTTCATTGGTGTCATCACTATATGCACACAGGTACCTACCTATTTAGTCTATACACTAAAAATATTAAAAAAGATTCATTGCAGGAAAAATTACTCTAAAGCTAGCCAAACTCGATGTAGAATGTTTGTAAACAAACCGCCAAAGACGTGGTTAAAATGTCTTTGCAAACCGCCCATACTTAACCTAAAATTCACTCGCTTCTTCATAAACGAAATTTATTTAACTTATCGGTTTGATAACCTTTCTTTTTTAAATATTGCTTACAATTATTTCTGAAGCTCGACGCCAATCAAATGAGTTTTAGTTATTTGTGACGTGGTTTGCTTAAAAACACTTAACATCGAGTTTGGCTAGTGTATAGCTCTCGTAGAAACAGTTTTTGGGAATAAATACTTGATGATCATGAAATTTTCATACTTCATGTTAAAAATTTATAGTTTTTAATAAAAGTTTAGATAAGTACTTACTAAAAAATAATATACACTCGCATTATTTTGAAAAATCTACTGTTGTGATGGTACAGAACTAGATGGCGCTAGTACCTACTAAATACATAAAATACCTTTTTATTTCGGCGAGGAAATTTCTTGTACGAATTAACTGGTCTGGGGGGACTAGAATTATGTGGGACTCGACGCCCTAAGAAGGACGTAATACCCACTAAAACCACTCCGCTGTCCCTCTCTCGCCATTATCGCCGAACCACGGGAATATTTAAAATCTCCGCGGCCCGACTGGCGTCCCCTCTTTCGCCTATACACGGCCGGCGAGCCCACACACTCCACAACTTTTTATTGACTTCATAGGTTAACCTACTAAAGTTTAAAACTCCATTTGTACAGGGTGGTCAATACCTACTCGACTTCCTTCTGATCTGGCCGGTGTCAAAACCCCGAATCGCCATCGGCTTCGTGATGATGGCTGTGACGTCATATTTCTACGGACAAACTGCCTTCTGTGAGGATGTCTTCTTTGCTGTCGGCGAGTACCCGAGTGTGTTTATGAGGGTCTGCTGGGCTGTCTCACCGATTTTTCTACTGGTGATTCTTTATTACTTACGCAATTATTTGACTGGGTAGGTATTATAAATTGGCAGTTTCGTTCGTTCAAGAAGGACTTTGGTAAAATGTTGAAAGGAATAATGAAACTAGCTGAATCCAGATCAGATCAGGAGCTCCGGCGACCCCGAAACAAAACGACTTCTTTTTATCATTAGTACCTACCTACCTGCTTATCTTACTAAAACTATAATACCTACCTGACTTACCAAAATATGCTTACCTATTTCTTAGAGCATAATCGAATGTGCTACGAAGCCAAAAATGATCAAAATAAATAAATCTATCATAAATAAAAACCATACCTATCCTTTAGACATGTATTTTTGACTTCAGTCATAAGTCATAGGATGAGAGCCCTGGTTTGGAGCCGAAGTCTTCTTACCAATCGCTTTAGTTAAGACAGTGGGTATTGTCGCAGAATCGTCCCTTATTGAAATAAACTCTTACATATTGAGTGCGTGCGTTGCTATTTGCACGGGGAGATATTGAAGAATGCTTTCAATTCAACCTTGGCACTTGTGACGTCCCCCACCTGTAGTTTCTTTCAGCAAAGATAAAATGCCAAAATGTGTAATTCTGAGACGATTCCATGCATTGTTATGGTGAAACGATTAATTTAGTGGAATTCGGCCCCTCGAGTTCGGTTAGACAATCGTGTCGTGACGTCTCATTTTTCTATGGGATTTGGTACAGTGCCTCTAATGGGCGGACGTGGAACTACGCAAATCCCTAAACCCGCGTTGACACGATCAGAGTCTGCTCGGACCGCGTGGACTCGGATACAACTCGGATGGTAGCAACCCATAATCCAAGCGCACTCTGTCTACGGCGGCCGATCCGTGTAGACTCGGATCGTGTTCTACTTTTCAGAGCTAGCTCGTATACGAGTAGGAAAACAAAATGGCGTCTAGTAACAACGAACTGTTAGTATCAACAGCTATTCTAGTACCTACCTAACCTATACACTTGTATGAAGCCTTGGCCATTATTTTTCTTGCGATATGTTTTACTTATAGGGTAAACCCAGGATAGAAGCCACACTTTTTGAAAAAGCCTTGTAGTTTTAAAATTCTTAATTTGACGTGAGTAATTTTTATGAATATAGATAGTTTAATCTTTTATCTCACGTCTATAACGGTTGCTAGTAACCTAAATATCACTAATTAGGCAGGAATTGAGTTTTCGCAAACCCTTTTTTTGGGGATAGATGCCTACCCTATATGGATAGATGCCACAGCATGAAAATGCTATGGAGGATAGATGCCCTATAGAATGAATAAAAGTAAAATACAATTTAAAATCATTTATTTGAGCATTCCTATACAATAATAATTGAGCGTGTGAATTTGTCTAACAAAACATAACAATAAAGAAAATCAACAGTAAGAAAATTAAGAAAATGAACATTAAGAAAACCAACATTTATGAAAGAAGAAAACCAACATTTTTGTACTTTCGTGGCATGGTTCCCCTACAAACATTACGTATTGAACACAAATAGGTATGTACAAAATGTTTCCGACGTAAAATATAACAAAATTATGTTTTCCAACAAACACTGAATATGTTTAGAGTTCTGGGGGATAGATGCCTTTAAGGGCAACTATCCCCCAGATAAATTGAGGCACCTATACTTTTTGATACGGATAGATGCCTTTCATAAGTAGAACTAAACTAAATACAATAGAGAGGGTATTGACATTTAGGTGTGTACTCAATGTACCAATGTATCAACGTTAGTAAAATTGAATAAAATTTATGACTACATAAAAAGTTATGCAACACTGAATACTCAAGTTTAAAACTTTGACCAGTAAGCCTGCGTTCGCCGCGGAGATAATCGCACGCACAAGAAAAATACGTCCACTCTGCTCAACCGCCTTCGGGGAACTGAGGGGTGTGGCACGTCCGCGCCTTATTTAAACTATTAATTCGTAGTTGCGATTTCGGGAAGTTATGTTTTTTGAAACCGAGGCATCTATCCCATTGAGGCATGTATCCTGGGTTTACCCTACTACCTACATATGTTGTGCAATAAAGAATTATGAATTATGAAGCTTACTCGTACGAGTCCACACGGTCAAAGCAGACTGATCGTGTCAACAACGCAGCCCGGCTTAAAGCTGGGTTTTCACTATACGAGTACACTCGGACCGAGTGCGCTCATACGAGCTAGATCAGGAACTCTCCACTCCTATACTCGGAATTCGGTTGACACGTTACGAGTTCATCAGTGTCAAATAAGTAGGTATTTAATTTTGTTTCCTTTTGCATCAAGATTACATAGCACTTACCTACTGCAAATGAAGTTCACCTAAATCTACCCTCACTAATTTGGTAAAAATTTTTCAACATTGATTTATTATTTTTCTCCCTACTTGATTTTACGCGCTTAGGTATGTAAAATGGTTTTTTGGTAAGAAACTTTAAGTAGGTACCTATATTGATAATGTATTCTATGGAAGAGCGTTACCTCTTTCCTAATACAGGTACTTTCATACTTAAAAGGAGGTTCCGAGCACGGATCATAAAATATTGTAATATTTGAATAATGAAATAAAAACATTTTGTATTTGAGGATGTCTGATCAGATCAGGTGTCAAACAAACTTCACAGTTTCACGTTCATTCACTCCACTTTTTCTTACTTGACGCCATTTTGTTTTTATAAAACAATCCGAGTGAACCTATAAAAATAGAACCGCGCCCGGATCCAATATGATCGGATGCCGCTGTCCAAGTGCACTCTGATCATGTGTTTACACGCTACGAGTAGCGTCCCAGTAGTCATCCGAGGCGCACTCGGTCCGAGAGTACCTACCTACTCGTTTAGTAAAAACCCAGCTTTACAAAAATGAGACGTTACGTGACATCTCGATACTATCGTCAAGCCGAACTCAGGGCTCTGGAACAGAACCATAGACCTACTTAAACTTAAGTTCTTTTGGCCCGCAGATTATGTTTACTGTTGGAATGACAGACTGGTCGTCTCCAGAATCTCATGCTGGCTGGGCTTTAGTGCTCTTCAGCATTACGCCCATCTTAGTCGTGATGATGATTTACATGGTCTTCAGGTGTCGAGTCAGGGTATGTTTGCATATTCCTTGTTCCAGAATCCTAGTAGGTGGTAGGTAGTAATCGCAGCAGTAGTAAGGAAAATAAACATTCAGCATTTATCATTTGACTATTTTCGTTTCTTTATGTTAAATAATTATCTAATTAATTTTTTCTTGTTTCAGAATATCGTAGGAAATGAAAAATGAACATGCTTATATACCATAAAAATGTGCCTAATTTATATTTATGTTATTTACTGAATAAACCATTTATTGTAGAATGACTGTCATTAAAAGAAAAGTTTGAAATGATACTATATTTTATTCATAATATTTTTCATGACACCAAATTGCTATTAATCGTTACTATCGTTAATCGTTAAGAGTTTTTCTCCGACAAATTACCCAACAACTATCACGAGAACCTAACGTTCGTAGTTTCTTAAAATTATAACATTCGGTTTAGACCATCTTTCCTAATAAAAAAAGAACCTTTTGTTTGAAGTCAGTTTAAATAACAGTCGATGCTGCTGTAAATAATCCACCGAAGCTTAAAAGGGGAATTAATAGGATTTTAAGGGAAAGTAGTCTACATATTTGTTTTTATTTGCCTATTGTTCTGTGAGAAATTGAGAATAGGACTTTAGTCTCGTCCAAAAAACTTAAGCACGAAGCTGATAATAATAGACAATGTATTTAGGTTCAAACAATTTTATATTTTGTCTTTTGATAAACATCATCTATTATGATCAACAGGAGCATTTTTCCACACAATAGTATAATTTAACATTATTTTTGAAAACACGACAAAATGCATTTATGGTTTCATCGAGGAAAAAATACTCCATCGTTAATACAGCCTTGGATCTTATTTCTAAATTAAACATATAACTTAAAAATTGAACTTCTCATATAAAAATAATAAGCATACCTACATCTCTAAAAGTTTACAAATCTAAGTAAATAGACCGCCAAAACGTTGTTAGTTATCTCATGTCATTGTGTCGATCCAAATAATTACAAATTCCATCCACTTTAATATAAAAATAAATTGATGCGTTGAAAGGATGGTTCCATCTTGCGGCAGAGTTATGAAAATGAACAAAGGGGACCCCCCCCCCCCCCCCCCCCGAGTCTCTTTGACGTTAGTTATGAGACTGACCGTGACGTCACCTTTTTGTATGGTATTTGCGTAGTTCCCTGTCCGCACGATAGAGGCGCTGTACCAAATTGTATGGAAAAAGGAGAATTACTAACGTCAAATGGACTCGCCGCCACTCTGAAAGCACTAAAACAACTTCAGTGTCACTAAATTTGGAAAACTACCTGCATGAGTACTATTAATCTGGTAATATTAATTTATTGCACCATAAATCGTTACAGTTCTTTTTTGGACTAGAAGCAATGCATAACAATGTTGGTTGGTCAAACATACAAGATACCACCTTTTACCCTGAAATAACTGAATTTTCATTTTAAAGTACATGAAGAGTTTAAATATTTTTTGATACTATTAACCAATTATTCAGAAATTGCATCACGTGCGCTTTGATCTTTTTAATATTAAAACTAAAACAGGAACGATTTAAATAGATTAAACCATCTAAACTAATACATAATGTAACAGTTTACATCACTAGACTAAACTACATTGTAAAAATTACTTTGTTATTATCTATCAACAATCACAAACTCTCATTTTATCAAAGTATAAACCTATCTCTATCCTGCAAAATCATCAAAGTTGCCAGATTTATGAATGCGACATGCAAAAGCAACATCACGCAACATTTATATCTATTACAGCAAAAGGCACATTAACTTAACTTTACGGCAGCGTTGTTTGTTTCTTAATTACTTGCAATCGTTCATAACGTGCGAATTCTCTACATAGTTTGAGATAGCTTTACAATCGAAAATGAGAAGTCATAGGTAGGTAGTAGATATAAACCATTCTAAAAATGAACGCTGATTGTATGACTTTTATGCGCTGTGCAAATGACACTTTTTGTTGACACGGCACACCATCACAGGGAACCGTTGTTGCGGTGTCCTGTTTGAGTTATATGCGTTTCGTCAAAACTGCTTTTCGTCATTACCCAATTTTTGCCAAAGGTGCGTTTCGTCAAAGGTTCGTTTTGCCAAAGTTATGTATGGTCAAAATTTTTTCGTCAAAGTAGCTTTTGGTCAAAGACAGTGATTTGCCATGCTTGCGTTTCGTCTGAATGTAAACAGACTCGTGTATTAAAATCTCTTTACAGACATAAGTGATACTTTTTGTCAGGTCGAATATAAAACCTCTTTACTGACATAAGTGGCTGGCCACTTACTTTTCTATTATCTTGTAGATTGACGTTTATACTTGACAATGAAAACGACTGTCATTATCACGGCTAGCTATCAAGTATAATTCAATTTCAAATTTCAATTTTGTCAAAATCTATAAGCAGATAGATGTCTAGAATGACAGCTTATGTCAAAAATGTCATAATTGTCATAAAAGTTTAACATGCATAGATTAAAAACACTGTTTCATCATCATCATCATCATCAGCCTAGATTAGTCCACTGCTGGACATAGGCCTCCCCTAATGAGCGCCATAGCGCCCTGTCTTCAGCTTGCCGCATCCAACATCTGCCTGTAGTCTTTCGCAGATCGTCATCCCACCTGGCCGGAGGGCGTCCTACACTACGTTTGCCGAGTCGTGGTCTCCACTCAAAAACACTGTTTAGAATCTAACTAAATACAAGACAAATTAATAAATAACTCAAGCTGTCATTTTTGACATTAGCTGTCATTTTTGGCATCAGCTGTCCTTTTTGACATCAGCTGTAATTTTTGACATAATCTACCTTTTGACATATTCTAGCATTTTTCCCGCAACATTTGACAATAGCTGTCATTTTTGACATCTGTTGTTTGCATCGGAAATATAATTTATTACATAAAATATCTTATTTCTAGAGAACCATTAACATTTGTCGGAATTCCGTGCATCGCGATAACGTTCATGTTATGTGTTTTTGTCGAGATTCCGTGCGTGGGGATTGCATTCACTTTTTGTTTTTTGTCGGGATAGCGTCCGTCGAGATGCCGTAGTTCACCCAGGTATACCTACCTATTTTGACGAAAAGCAATTTTAACCAATAACATTTGACTGCACGCATCTTTGGCATAAATGGTATTTTGACGAAAAGCAGTTTTGATTAAAAGGTATTTGACAAAACGCACCTTTGGCAAAAATTGGGTAATGACGAAAAGCAGTTTTGACGAAACGCATATAACTCTCCTGTTTACGTATGCGCAGGGAGTGGATGATTTCATACTGGTTCTATAGAAATCAAATATTCATCTGTAGCTTGTATCTGACACAAGACACAAAATTGTCCACGTTTGAGCCCTACCTTAGGAGGGGGCGTGCATTTTTAGAATGGTTCATCTCTACATAATGTTCGTACGATGGCGGGCGGACGAAGTCGACGCAAGCGCCCTCATAGGATATGATAGTAAAATTGTAGGAAAACCCAAGGACTACTAGGTCCTTTTTATTAAGAAAGCTCAGTCATAGATCTAAGCTTAAGGCGCATACTCGACCCAAATCAGCGCCACTAACTATTTTACTTAAGTCTTACTTTGTTTAGTTTAGGCAGAGATGCGAAAGATTTACTAACCATCGTGACCAAAAAGAGCAACTTCGCATCTCCCTACACTATACAAAATAAACTTTTACAGAGGCATTAAAAATAAGTTTATGATACTTATATAACTGTTAGTATAGATGACTGCCAGTTCGATTTTTGAAAATTCCTTCGTTTAACATAATAATAAGATAAAATAGGTGGTTGCGCTGATTTAGGTCGGTTATTATTCCATAGAAAAACGTAACTGAAGCATAGTTATGACTTAGCTTTCATAAAACGGAGCTTAGTGTGGTGAGTACTATACTCGATCGAAAGGTGCACGCAAAAAATGTAAAGAACCGCATTGGTGGTATGAAAAGATGGTTTACTAACTAGCTTCTCTAAATTGATTATTGATAAATGAAAATGAAGTATCCATTTCTATTTACAATAGTAAATTATATCACCGTTGCACTAAACAGTTTTATTCCTGACTATTCGGTTAGCTTGCGGTCTCGATCGGTTTTTTCCTTTTTTTACGTGACCCAGCGGTTTGATCCGCGACATTCAGACCAAACCTTTCTCATAAACTAAAAGCTAACATTGTTACTAATAACCTTTGAACAGCCGTAACAAGTTATGGAGAATTCATTATGAATGTAAGTAGGTTGATAATGAACCTTGTTTGTGGGTAAGGACACAAACATTTCATCTCTTAGCGAGGGACAACAGGATGAGTGCATTTCTAACGTTGGTATCCTTCCAACTTCCAACACAAACTAGGTTCGTAGTTAACCCGACATTCACAATGATGGTCATTGTATTTTTTAATCCAATTGAACTGCAATTGACACAATGTCATCAATGCCTGTTCACTGTTTACTATTAAGAATCTATGGTGATTTAAATTGTTGATAAAATTACAGATAATTATGTACAAAAATCGACACAGAATAATTTCGAATATAAACAGAAATTGACTTAAATTTGATATTAAACTAAAATATATTATTATTGTTATTAAATAAAAACATGTGAATAAATTGTTAATATTACAATGAGCACACACTCGTAAGGACATACATTCAGTTAAGATTAAAATCGCTACCATACAAGGAACGTTTAAATTATATTAAGGCAATGTTGTTTTGTGCAGATTTGGAGCTTATTCATTTTAGTCACATACTTCTTTATGAAAATGTAACTAACTATTTACAAAAGACTAAAAGCGTAGGGTATAAATTCGGTTTATTGTACAAACTGCATTAGATTGTCATATTGCTTTTATTCAAAACAGGTGTCGTGAATTCAGTGTCTATTTTATATTTACTTGCCGGTCTACAGCTAAATCTACATAAAATATAACTACCCACAATCCAAATTTCAAGAAATAACAACAACCAAGTTATACACATAAGCTTAAAAAGTTAGTCATAAACATCCAAACTAAAACTAAAACTATGAAATTGTTACGATAAATTGACTAATTTTAAAACTTACATTAACTGGACACGACCACCACAGTGCAAGATACAATATAACTAATTGGTGTTTCATTTTTTTTATATTTTTCGACACCTGAAGTAGAAAAGCTAGTAGAAGCATTTTTTCAAACAATATTTGGTCAATTTCGTATAAATAGCACTCGAAAAAGTAAGGCATGATATGTTATTGCCTCAATATGAAAGTATACATCCATGATGATGTGATTATAATATTTTCGAACAACAACAATATATGTGAGATCAAACGGTAATTTCTCAATTTATATCAATTGATCCACACAGCGCAGTTATTTCCCCTACCTTATACATAATCAAGACACTTTTTAGATGTCTGAGTAACCCACTACAGACACCACTATGATATTTTGGCAGTGCAAATCATATTTGCGCATATGTCACAAACTGTGTACTTAACCATCAGTATAATTTCGACAATAGATCTACAAAATTTTTGGTGAAATATATCAGAATTTAGGATTTCAAATAGAAAGAGCTCAACGATCTAAAATAATATTAAAAACCACATCCAACTTCGAGATAATACAAGTAACACTTATACATTTATAACAATATTACATTAACTATGCCATCTGCTAACACCGTCCATATCATTCCTATCACATGTTTGAAGGCAACTATCGGCCCCCTCAGTCCATGCAAGCACCGTCATTTTACAAGCCAATCATTCCCTACATTTTACAGTTACATCTAGGACGAATTTATACAATTCAAGTTACATATTCTTTTCTTAGCAGTCTTTATGCCTTTCCATTTGGATACAGATAGCATTCCCCACTTAATATCACAACAATATCGTATCTTTGTACTTGCTACATTCGAACCATTCTAACAATATTTTCGAGAGCATTTAGGAAATAATATGTATCATGAATTAATCTTTAACGCTAAGTATTTTTTTTTACATTTTTAATATTTCACAATTCCATATTGTCAAGTTAACATAAACGCGTCAGGGAGCTCATTCAGGTATATATCTATAGAATTTTAAAGATCTCCCTGTATTTCGATTTATTAATTCCACTGGTTCAATATTATACAATCATAAAATGTTTCGAGTCAACGAGTATTTGCGATTGCATTGACTGAAAATAACAGTGTCATAATTTTGTTCTGTACTCCATAAAACAAATTGTAAAAAGCATTGTAATTTACATTTACAAGTAATTCTAGGGCCTTATCCATATAATGTTTATATTACAGTTAATATTTTACACTGAATTTTGACACTGTACCAAAGCATAAACTTCTGAATACGGTAAGGTTTTTGAATGTATCTTTTCGAACATCACTCACTGGTTCTGATACAATAATGTGAACATATTTACATGAAAATTTCATTACACATATGACAATATACCTATTTACAAGATGCATATAACCACCGACATCATTTTGTCCAGTATTATCGCTGCACAATTTTTTACATCACTGACAAAACCAAGCAATACAAACCAAACCACAATATTTACATTACTGACAAAAACAATCAATACAAAACGTGACTTTCTACCAATAAATAGTCTAACATTTAGAATTCAGCTGTCAAAATAGCTCAGGACAGTTTTGCAATAAAAATGTCGGCATAATTTTATCACTAATGAGTTCTTTCATTCATAAAAATACTATCATAAAACAATAAAACACAGAATTTAGCGTCTATCCGCACAAGTCATTCACTCAACTTTCATCCCAGTGGTACGATATAACTTTTCAGTTATACCATTCGCTGTAGATATAATCGCTGCATAATTTGTGTAAGGCACGGGCGTACCAAGCATGGGGGTACACGGCGCGCGTTTCCAACTCTCACTCCGGTTTAGTGCGGTGTGCCGGGAGCGTGTCTTGGCGTCTGTACATAAGAAGGTACGGCATTCGTGGTGGCTTAGCCTTCAGAACCATGCCGTCATTCACTTGAGTGACGGTTGCGTCGTCGTATCTGTAAATTATAAGGAGATTGTAACGCTTTTCTTTACTTTTATATATGTGCAGAATGAGTAAGTAAGTAAGCAGTAAGTTTACTCAGTAAAGTATATCCGCATTGGTGATATTTTATCACATTTGGAGAAGAAAAATAAATGACATCATAGTAAATGTTTGTTGAATTTTAATAAATTATACTTCAAGGATGTAAGCGGGTAAACTACGAACCTTACATGTGTTGGAATAACACCAACGTTACATTCCTTTACGACTCTCATATCATAACTCTATGGTGAACCATACTCCCTTGAAGAAGTCCCGAAAGTAATAAATTCAAACGACGATAGTTTTTATAGTCAAATTATACCTCGTTTTTACGATCGTAAAATCAAAACGAAAGTATAAACTAAACAAGGAAAATGATTTACTTTTTCGAAAGTTTTGATTGGTTAGTCATCACATCAGCAACATTTAAGGTCCATTTTAATAGAAATCTAGTCTCCCAGCCAGTGGTAGCCTACACTTCCTTGTGTCGGTCTGTACAGTCACGACCGAAATTTCCGTCGCGATGCTGTTGTCATCATCTTTCACAGATGCATTATGGGGCAAGCCTAACGGGTTTGGTTGTCAAACTAGACCAAGATCTCGGTGCTCACAAGATCCCCATGGTAAAAACGTCGAATTACATAAAATTCAAAATTTATTCTTTGGTTCCCTGAAAGTGGAAACACGATTGAGAAATAAAATACGATAAAGAAAACGAAAGTGCACTGTTTGGCACATAATTTGGTCAAGATCTCAGGAACCCTGCGGTCTATTAAAATGACATGTTTTCATTCGTAGGTACTAATAATTTTGTTCCTTGAAGTGAAACAGTTTCTTCATAAGTTGCGTAATTTTATTGTAAATAAACAATAACATGATTTTTGCGCTTACGCCGTCCCAAAAACGTATGCTTTGTGCCGCGCTCCTATAAAAGCGAAATCCTATCCTTTTTAGAAACTGGCGCGCATTGCGCCCTCTTAAGTCTATTTACCTGATCCATCCTGATTGTCCATGGTAAGTATCCGTGACATAATGCCCCTTCACAGCCTCAACCCCCTCGTGGTACACCACAGCAAACAACTTGTACATCCGCTGCTTGCTTGTGTACTTCTGTTTGGACGACATTATTTCTGGAAATTAAAGGTTGCTTTTGAAAGTGTTGATTATGTAAAGAAATGAATATATGGAAGAAAGCAATATGTGGCCCAGAAAATGTACTTGTAGCTCATTTTGTAACGTTTAGCAGTTTCCGTTACTTAATTTTATTTTGTCGTATTCGGAGAACAAACAGTTTTACACACTTTATAAATAAACTTACATAATAACTGATAATAATAACCATTTACGTGTCCTCGCATGTAGAAGCTGAAAAGACTGCTTGCTTGCGGAGGAGGAATGGAAAAACAGTTCTGTCCTATTAACAACTAGGTTCAACAAAGTAAACATCGAGTAACTAACAAATAACTAACAATATTTAACAAGAAATATCAAAATATGTGATATTATATTCTAATCATATCCATTTGCAGTCATAAATTTAATTGAAACGAGCCTCCGGCCGCGGTTTCGCTCACGTGGCGCGTGGTACCTGGATCAACCAGTCTATATGGGACTGTAGGCAGTGCAAATAAATAAATAAAATAAATAATGCTGGACAATTCACACAGCATTATCTAGCCCCAAGCTAAGCAGAGCTTGTGTTATGGGTACTAGATAACTTACTTACTTACTTATATACTTAATACAATGCACTACATTGATAGTTTTTTTTTTATTATACATAAATCTTTAGGAATTCTATGAACATAGCCGCAAATGCGAAATTATGGTACAGTGGAGTGCGTAGTTCCTCCTGACACCTTAAATAAGCTACTACGCAGCCACTCGTGCCTACTTCTGGGAATTCATAAAGAATTGTGCGTTTTATACCTCGGGGCTAACGTCGCTGTCGGTTAGGGAGACTTTGTACTTTGATATTTGTTCTGGGTTTTCTTGATGTTTCCTGTGTATTATAAAAATATCTATCTATGTAGTTTATTGTATTAGGTATATCAGTTATCTAGTACCCATAGCACAAGCGTTGCTT
The DNA here is from genome assembly GCA_949316285.1 of Eupithecia subumbrata. Taxonomy (NCBI): domain Eukaryota; kingdom Metazoa; phylum Arthropoda; class Insecta; order Lepidoptera; family Geometridae; genus Eupithecia; species Eupithecia subumbrata. The sequence goes on along the minus strand of OX438646.1, from coordinate 22,936,103 downwards.
ATGTTGGGGCTAGATAATGCTGTGTGAATTGTCCAGCATTATTTATTATTAGTATGGCATTCAAATTACCAATCTTTTTTCTTTCTTGAGCTTGTTTTGTTTTACTCCTGACCATAGGCCTCCTTCCACTTAATGACACAAAAAACTTTACCTCTACTAGAAAAGCAAGGGAAAGTACAATACAATACAAAAATACTTTATTGTATAAAGTACTTACTGGGATCCATCTTTAAGTCCATAGGGAAATCAATAGGCTTCACAATCTTAGCAGTGTGACCTTCAGCGTCCAGCTGGAAGCATTTGAGATGCAGCAGCAACACCACTGGCAATTGTTCAATAGAGAGCTGTTGCCACGCGTCGGTCACGCCTTCCAATGTGTCTTTGCCGGCTAACAGCTCCAGGGCGTCTTTTACGTTGCAAGCACGCTGTAATAAAAGATGAGGTTAGTATTTGTAGGGAATGATGATGGTTATTAGTATTTGAGTTGGGTTTACTCAGACTTGGTTGTCTACAAGGGTGTCAGTGACACTTTCAGAGACGAAAAATAAGTTACCATCATTGTAAAAAAATATTTGGCCTTAATTGTGTATTTTCTGTGAACATGCACAGAATACACAATGGAGTCAATTCTGATTTCGCTAAAACCAAACCAAACTAATTTGAAAGTACTAAAAATGATGCTCTATTGATAATTTAGGTTGTTTTAAACAAGATTGTTCATCTTATTTTCCTGTTTTGTATGTACACTTATCTATCCATATTCATTGCACTACCTTTCTCCACACCCAAAAGGTTTGCGTAAGAAAACTCTTATAGTTAAGCTCGTCTTTGTACATGTCCTTTAAATTGTCAACTTTTGTGTATTGTTATATTTTTGTACAATAAAATTTTTTAAGATTTTTTTAAGAATGATGCCATCCTTTTCATTTCGATCGTCATGAAAGGGACGGCAACATTTTTAGAGCTTTCAAATTTGTTTAGTTTGGGCCACATCTGTATTAACATCAATGGGCCAGAAAACAATGATGTCAAACTCCAGAGAATGCGTTTATAAGGTGTTAGGCACTTTGTAAAATCAACTAAAATATAATGGAGACTTCTCACTAGATTTTTTATTCATTAGAGTTTGCACAAGTTGGCGACACAGCCCGGCGGGTTGTGGCGACATTTATATCGAGTGTATGGATGGGTTTACTGTAGGCACCCAACAAGTACATAGATTGTTAACTTGTCAACAGCCCAACGGCCATTGGTGTGTAGACTCCATAATACTGACACAAAGGCTTCAAGGTTCTTACCTCAATATCAAGTTGTAGAGTAAAGAAAGGCTGCACAGCATCGGTGACGTCATGATGCGCGGCGCGATGTAAACGCACGCGCGTCTTGCCTCGGAATATATCCGAAACGGGCGTGCGTCTAGCTGCCCAGCGACGTTCCACAGCACCACGGTTCTTAGGCCCCATAACCTGGAAATTACATTAAAAGCATCAAAATATTTGCCGGCTTTACTAAACACAACATGTATAAATCGGTTCTTACTTTAGCATCAGTCTTCAAAATGTCCGAATGTGTGTGAATAAAGGTAAGCAGGAAACGAGAAATCAAAGTTAATTCGTTACTAATGTGTGAATTTGAGCAAAAAAGCAAGCTTTAACTCAAGATTTTGAAGACTATGAACAGAACTATTACAGAACAAAATTCGTGCGATCTATAAAATCTAAAACTAAGTTTCTGGCTATATTAGCAGATCAGCACATGTACGTTTTGGTGTGATCTAATTGACGATACGCACGATTCTACAACAATACTACGACATTGCAGAATGCGCGCAACATATTGCTTCAAATACATAGTAAAGATATACTAAAATCTCGTTTCCGTCACTTCCAATTTCTTTATTACTATACTCCAGCCAAAACAGATGTGAAAAGTTTGTTACAAACCAAAACAAAGAGAATTAAATTTCTCATGTTTGGCATCAAGTTTCGGCTATAATTGTCAGCAATATTTATTGAAGGAAGATCTCAAATCAACAGATATATGAATTGTGTATAAAAATACACGGCAAAAAATTATTTTAAGTATAGGCGGTTTGTTTCCAAACATTTCTCATTGAGTTTGGCTGTATAGGTTCTTTTCAGCTTTGTTATGAATAGGTCTTTAATATGCACATTCTGTAACATCTTAACTTACTACACTTTGCTAAAATTCATTTCAATGATGCATATCACGCATTCTTATCGTGTGCGAATCGTCAATCTACAAAACATTAAAGTGCATTCCTACCTTCCACTCATCATCGTCATCTTCGTCAATGGGTCCTTCCTGGGTAATGACGCCATTGGTTTGTGCGGTAGGGTTTTCTTTTGGCTCCTCCGGTTCCACTAACTTCATTAGCTGTAATGAGAATAACACTTTGTAGGTGTATTGTTAAAAAACATGACGTTTGTAGATTTTTCTATTTACTCAGACTTAGTTGACCACATGGAAGTGTTTGTTACACTTTCAGAGACGAAAAATAAGTAACCATCACTGTGATGCTGGCGCCTCACATTGGCTATGTTGGCTCCAAGTTATACTGTTGGATCCAACACACCAATGTGAGGATCGATCTTTGAACGTTATTGGATAAAAACGGAACATTGCGTCCAATAGCCAATGCCAACCCGACTTGTGTCGGTTTTTTGTACAAGTTCAAAGGCGAGGGGAGTGAAGTGTGTAGGCGGGGGGGCAACTTGGGTCCAACGTCACTTCTCGATCCACACATTGGTTGCATCAGTACGCGCTCTGCCGATGTGAGTGTTGGACGTGCTGCGATATGTTTTCTCCGAACGCCGAGTGGACGAATGAACAAGTGTTGGAGTTCATTGAATTATATCGAGCAGAAGAAGCACTGTGGAATCCAGCTAATAAATACCACAAAAATAAAAATGTACTAGCAGATTCGTGGGAAAGGATTCGAAAAAAGATAGGCGGCGTAAGTAGCCAGAGCGAAAAGTGTCCCGTCCGACATGACTTGCTAGCAATAAATTTGACGATTAAATGATACCTGCTCAAACGTCCAACCTTCCAATGCTCTTGGCATGAGTGTTTGCCCAATTATATTGGAGCCAATATGAGGCCGCAATCTTGGTTGCAATTATTGGCCATTCTATTCGTAGCCAACGTTGGAACCAAGTCATAAGCCAATGTGAGGCGCCAGCATGAAACATGAATATATAAGTATCTTATATTCCCGATAAGAAATGAGAACAAACAACGTAAGGCGCATCAATCGCGGATCAAAATTCACAATTCTACTAACTGAATTACGTAACTGAATTTACACAAAAGTTGATAACTAAGGTTCTCGAAAGTTAAAGGTTAAAATAAAAATGTGATTCAGATACAACTTTTTAAAGTTAAAGTAAGAAAACCCCTATCAAGGATTTTCTTCTAACTGTATAACTCTTATGAATTAATAGTGACTGAAATGTGTGAATGGTGGTTTCGTCAACTGTCTCACTGCTGGTATAGGATTCTCTTGTCAATCTTTCCACTCCTGTGCAGCAATAATCATAATCTTTTAGGTTTATTATAAGTTATAAATAAGTTTAGCAGAAATGTGAGTATACACGTATTTTGATTAAAACTTAGGTACTATAAATTCTGCCTCGTCAAGGCGTTTAAAATTATGTTAGAACTAGGTACTTACAAATAACAATATACTACGTAAACAGCAATTTTAACAAATAGATGTCCTCCTAGCCGAAATTTCGGCCACAGGTCTCCGTTGTGAATGGCCATACGGAGACCAGCCATGTGCGCAGGATATCTTAAAGTTGCACAAGGAGTGCGCAAAACAGGTGTACTCTATTTCCACACCCTCATAATCTGATTCTACATACCTCAAGCATTTCATCATTGAGCGAGTTGAGCAGACAGCCCAGAAACTCCTCAGCGTCTTCCTGCCTACCCTCCTGGGAGCCGGGGAAGGGCCTCAGCGCTCGCAGCACGCGGAGGCCCGCGCCGCCCTCCAGCGGAGGCCCGGCCGGGACCTGCGGGGCGGGGACGCCGGCGCCGCGCGCGTTGCGGGGCGGAGTCGGTATTGGGCTGAACTCGTAGCAAAGTTCCACCCTGGAATTCAAACGAGTGATGCGAGAGTGAGACATTAATGAAATTCGATTTCCAAAGGAGTCTTAACTTCGGCATGGCTAAGATTTTGGGTGCTTCTTGCGTTCACCTCTACTCGAAATAATAATCCCCCCTACCATTCCGTCTGCTTATGGATTCGTCAACATATAGTCAAACAACACCAAGACAAGTATTCCGGATTGTAGACAGTCGAAGGAGGCTTTTCCCGGCTCTAAACCAGAGATTCTCCCAATAACTCCTCAATCTAAAACGTGACAAGCTCCGGCAAATCGTCGGCGTTGTCACAGGACATTGCATGCTTAGGGTATCACGGACAGCCCCCTATGCAAAAGGCGCATGAACGCAGAGGAAACGGCCGCGCATGTGATTGTAGACTGCGATAGCGTAGCTTCTCAACGACTTTACTACCTCGGGACACCGAGGACGCCTAGGGAGGCATGCACCGGCGTCAGCGAGCTGCTGGCTTTCCTGGAGGACATGGGGTGGTTAGACTAGCAGTGGCACCCGACACGCAAATAGGACCTGTGGCCTAGTTGCGGAAACCAGTCCAGAAACCAGTGCGTTCACCTCTTGTATCGATCAGGATAAGGTGGCATAAGTGTATCTTATTTGTTAATTCATATTTATTTTCTGTTGTTTAGATTGTGTTCTTTTCATATTGTTTTGATAGCGTTTTCTTCATTATTTACGTTGTTGGCTAGCTCATTTGTATGAGTGATACTCAAGTTAGTAATATTCAAACTAAAATTCATCTAGCTTTTGTAACAGAATATAAATTTTGGTTGAGTAGGTAAATTTGAGAAATAACTTACATTGAATCGATCACAGGCGTGCTAGACTTGCCACGCCTGGTCTGATAAGGAAGAGCCTTCAGCATGTTGTAGAACGGCGGGCAGGCAATCAGAGCCTGCAGGATCGCGTTCACGTAGCAATAGTTGGAGCGATTCGTCAGACCACGAGGTAGGACCGATACTGCCCGGTTATCGAGCTGGTATTTTGACAGGAACTCTGAAATAATAGATGGAAATAAATTACAAATGAGTAACTTTTTATTAAATAATTTTCCTTAACTCCTGACCAAAAAAATAGTGTGTTATGTTTGACGTCTATGTGTCTATCTGTGGCAATGTAATGTGGCTCCCAAATGGATAAACCAAATTTGATTATTTTTATAAAAAAGAAGTTAAGATAGGTCAAAAAAAAACATCGTCGTCAGGTGTTTTCGATTTTTTGTTAAATTATCTGGATAAAATAGAAACAACAATATTTACCTCCCATCCTGTAAGAATTGGGGTCATCGCAGTATGGCGACGGCTGGACTGGAGTGGCAGGAGTGGCTTCCTTCTGAACAGGCACTTCTTTTATCTCGGGCTGCACTACCGATGGCTTCGCATGGGCTACGGGGCTCGACGCGGCTGGGCTGACGTTCGCTGAAGTCTTCTCAGAGTAGGAAACTGCCTTTTCAGAGTATGAGACCGCTTTTTCAGAGTAGGATAGCGCTTTTTCGGAGTAGGAGAGTGCCTTTTCCGAGTAGGATATGACAGGCGCGACCGTCACTGGCGGCACCACAGGCATAGGTGCTCGCGGGATAGGCTTCTCAGATGTTTGAGCCAGGGGTGAAGCGTCGTAAGGTTGGACCTTCGCTACCGGCTTTTGAATGTTAGCGACAGGTGGCGCTGCGGTCGTCGGGCTCGGTGGCTCTTCTACTGGATGGAGTGTAATTGCCGGAGTGGGCAGCGGTGGTGCGATGCTAGATGCTTTATTCGAGAACAAACTGGCCCAGGACTTGCCGGGGGCTGGTTGCGGCTGAGGAGCGACCACGGGAGGGGGTAATTCGCCGCGGTTGCGGGGAGTGGGGGGCGGGGGGAAGTCGGAGGCAGTAGGCGCGGGTGGCGGTGGCTGCGGCACCGGTGGCGGTTCCGGCACTTGAGCCTTCCTCGAGTGTCCGAACGGAGGCTTGTTAGCCACGATCAAAGGCTGCCCGGCGGCAGGCAGCGTGATCGATATCGGCATGGGCGCTTTGCTCGCCGGCAGCGGCGGTTCTCGTTTGAGCTCGGCGGAACGGTCGCCGATCTCGATTTGCTCGCTTGACGGCGATCTATTCGCGGTTCCTTCGCGCTTCTGCCTGTTACCGAATGGGGGCTTAGGAGTGGTAGCAGCTTGCTGAACTGGCACGATGGTCTGAGGCACGGAGGGCTTCGGTGGCTGTTTGTTGCCGGAGAAAGGCGCCGCGGGACCTTTGATAGGTTTACTAGCCGCGGGAGGAAGTTTATTCGCCGCTATCTGAGCGATCGTCACGGGAGGCACGAACGGCTTTGCCGTGAGCTGCTGATGAACATAGTTCGGATCCATTTTGTTTTCCGGTACCCATGCAGGTTTGGTCGTATCTATCGTCTTGGGCTTGTCGGTTTGGGACGGAATCGGTTTGGCCTGATTAACTTCTACTGGCCGCTCGTTGTGCTTCGGGCTGCTCGGGCCTTTGTGAGCGATCTTGAGATCCTTGATAGGTAGCGCCTCGACGTTAGCCGCGGAGACAGTCGGAGCCTCGATTGACGGCGGCTGGTGTTTATCCTGCGGTACGAAGCTCTTGCCCTGTCCGAGGACGAAGTTCTTAGCGTGGACATTGAACTGGTGCGGTTGCGGCGGAGGTTGCGGCATGTGCTGGTGGTGGTGGGGTAAAGGCGCGGGCGCGACGTGCGGCGGCGGCGGTAGATACACCGGCGGCATGTATTCTACGCCGGCGTCTACAGGCGGTCCGTATGGAGGGGCGTAATGCGCATTCGCATAATACGCGTCTACAGCCTCCTGCTCCATCACGACTTCAGGCGGATACTCGTCCGGACCCTTGTCAGTCTCGACGCCTTCAACCGGCATCTGGTACTCCTGGTAATATGGTGGATACGGGTAGTGTCCGTACACGACCGGCTGGTACATAGGCAGGTGGTACAGAGGCGCACCTTGAGCTTGAGCCGCTGGGTAGTATTGCGGGTATTGGTGAAGGTAGTAGGGAGGATGTTGTGGTGGGGAAGGCGGGCGCTTGCCGCGTCGGTCGCGTCGATGCGTGCGCCCGCGGTCCTGCGGCGGTGCGGGCTGCGGAGGCCCGAACTGCGGCTGCGGTTGGTAATACTGCCCCATGTAGCCATGGACGTTTACGTTGGCGGTGACCTGGCTGACGTAGACGTTGGGCGGGGCTACGGGCCATTGATGGTGTGGGGGTGGGTAGGCGGGTGGCGGCGCCGCGTACGGGGGGTGGGGGGGTGCTGGGGGCACGCGCGCCGGCGAGTGCGGCGCCATGTCGCCCGACCCCGCAGACTCCACGCTGCGGGACACGCTCACAGCCCCCGCCGCGCCCAACGATCCACTACTCGACGACAGATCTGGACATCACACATGAAAGAAATACGTGTTAAAGGTTGTACCGCGAAAGCGACGAAGCAATTTAAGATCTTATTAACCTTATACTGTAGCAGTAAGGTTGGTTTGACTACTATATGTGGCAGCCGGCCCACGCTGCGGCTTGCTGGGGGATGTCAGTAAATTCTAACCTTTAACCATTACAGGAAGGATGGTATCGTACGACTACACTGACAGGTACACATTTCAGTGAAAGCCGCACCATCCTTATAACTTTAGTATATAAGGTGTATTGCTTGTAGAAAGCGCGCGTTGGGTCGCGTTAGTCGCTGACTTAGGATAAGGTCTTATTATATCAATGAAAATGCATGAATGTTGCAAATACAACCGGAGAAAGCAAAGTGTGACATTTATTTTTTAACAAAACATTTATTTAGGTACTAATTTTCATCATTATCCATGTTGGTCATGCTTACACCCACTTCATTTGCAATAATTGAGGACATAAGACCTATTATTAATAGTGATATTTTTGTATTTTTTACTGCTCCAACGATGAGACAATTGACAAAGACAGATTACCAAAATGCTGCCAAACCAGACATTACAATAACATATACCCCAGTCAAATTGTATGCAATATGTTTTGCAACAAAAAGATATAACATTCTTATGCATGACATCAGCTTTCAGATAATAATTGTTGGCAATATTCATTAAAAGAAAGGTCTCAAATCATTAAGAAATGTAAATTGCATATAAAAAAACACTGCAACAGTGAATTTTAGATTTTAGGAGCAGTTTGTTTCCAATCATTTCACATCTAATTTGGCTGGGGTATAGATATGTTGTTCTTACCTACAGCTGACTTGGCTGCAGCAATTTTGAATGTGGCCTCGGGTGCTTCTGTCGGTTTGAACAGGGCGCTCTGCAGACTGCTTCGATCCGCTTCTTTCACATCAGTAAAGTCTAGGAACTCATATTCCTGAAATAACCACTCATTGATTATCATTATCACATATTTCTTGTTGTATCACCACATGCCAAACATATTTAAATACTTAGCCTAAAAATTGGGTTCACCCTTTACCTATTGCAGTCTTCACTTAGAACTCTTAATGTAGAATCAAACTATTTAGAACACCAAGTGAAAACAGTCTGGGAGCTAATCAGAACCATGTGAGCTGAATGAAATGCCACACAATGTATAAGTTGTGTAGATAAAGAATGGGAATGAAGATGACAGCGGGACAGCATGATGGTCTTCTCAATCCCGTTTTTTATCGACACAACAAATAAGTAGTAATTCAATTCATAAAAAACATCTGTAGCACTTCAGAATACTCGAGAAATATTTTAATACATTGAAGTACACAAACAGATCCATATACCACTACCACAGCACTATTTGACATAAATGTTTTTTTATCCACATGTACAAAGGCCACTATTTAACCTAGAAAGAAACAAAAATCTTGAAGGTATGCTGCAATTTTAGTCCTGCCTTAGCATGACCCACACATAGAGTAAGTAACCAAGGTGGTTTTATACAGAAATCTACAATAAATAAATATTTCCTGTTTCTTCATGTGGTCATTCTTTATCGATTGGTATATAGGTAATAAATAATTGTGTCAATATGTCTGTAATCTCTGTTAATTATTTGATCCAAGCTTCTTATGTTGTCAAGTGAGACTTCTTTAATTAGACTTGTGTGAATAACAAAAACATTTATAAGATAACACATTCAGTTTTTTAAATATTCTTTGAGTAATTTATGACAGTTCAGTCAGTTCGTTTGCAATCAATGCATGAAACTTGATACTTGTGTTCCTGCTCAATGTATGCCTTTCCATGAAATTCAGTTGATAAGGTACATCGGGGTAAGATCGTATCCGGGTTAAGAACGGATAAATCTAATAACTCCCTAATCTAGGGTGTTTTTTAGTTGTTCGCAATATAGTCGTAACCGCCATTTTGTCGAGCCCCTCCCATCAGTTGACGTCAGTCGCTAGGCCCGGTTGGACGCGTGATATTTTTGTGAGAATGGAGAAGGTACGTAAAGTGTGATTTATTCAAGATCCGAACTTACCCCGTCGACTTTTTGTTTGAAATTCTGGTGTAACTACTGTGTTGTTTACAAGTTTCATAACATATAGCCATCATGAGGCAACTTGTTAACTAATTTCAGTGTATTAGACACCCTAAAACCGTCTGTGGACTGAGATCCGATCTTTCCACATTCAAATTTTAATGGGTGAAGTTCGGATGGATTTCATCCGTTCTTTCCCACCTGTATAAAATACACAGGTTCTCAAACTTTTAAAGATCATAAATGCATATAAAATTAATAGGAAACTACCTGTCCCTGATCTTGTATGTATGATGGTATAATAATAAAGTAAAATACTTGAATAATTTCTTAGGACTTATTTGTTCTTTTTGTATAATTATTACTATATAGGAAAGTAATAACAATTATAAGTCTGATTATTTTTAAGTTCAGTTTATGTCCTTTTTTTTTTGATTGTTTGATTTTTTTATTTTGGAAGTTTTAGAATTCTTTTACCAAATTACAATATTACTTATGAACTTTAAGTTGAATACTCTAAAATGTGACTGTTTGTTGATTTAAGAACACATTTAATGTGTAGTTTTCGAATTTGATAAACTTTATTATCTTAAGTTGTTGATTTTTAATTTTTAAGTCTACTAAGTAAGTAAATTTTGCCTAAATACTGTGTTACTTACGAACTATTAGTAAATAACTTACTTAATTAAAGTTGTCCAAAGAATTAAAAGCCTTTTAATGCATCCATCAAACCTAGAAAGTTAGGTAAGTACCTAAACGAAACAAGTTAGTAGATTTAGTTTGCTTTTGTTTACAATAAATAGATAGGGTAGGAAGGTCTTGTCAAACCTTGGTTGGTGTAAAGTTTGAGAAACCTAAAAACTTGGAATTTTTTGCATTGGGGTAAGATCGGATTATAAAAGCAAAAAATAAAAGTTTTTGGCTATAATACTTTACATGTTAACAATTATATCGAAAAATAGGTATCTCTGTTTTTCTTGGTTAAGACCGGATAATTTTATGTTATAGCGCTTCAGATCAGAGCTACAGAAGCGATTTTAGAAGGTAGTCCGATGTTACCCCGTCAACGTCCGATCTTTCCCTTGGTTTTCAAAATGTTATTGTAACTTTAGTCATCACTAACTCTGTCATCTTAACGTTTAGAGAATTGTCAAAAACTCTGGTTTATAGACCTATTTTTTAATTAAAACTTTGGTATACTTTTAGTTGGGCTAGCACTTTTAAAGCCGAGAAAAAAAATATTTTGTAACAACCTAATGGTTTTCTAATAAACCATCCGTTCTTACCCCGATGCACCTTACAGCCTTGAAATTACATTTGAGATTACTCGTAATCAAAAATAGTGTATGTACCTAACTATAAACATAATTTTAAATTAATAAAGCAGAACAAATTGAGACTGACAAAATGTTTATAAGCTTCCCATAAAAAAACCTAATTGCTACCCATACAAGGTAACCTAAGATTTTTCAAAATATTGCATCAGCCAGGACATCTCTAAATAACAACCTTGATTTTTTTCTGCAAAATGGACAAGTGACTGTCATTCTCATTGAACTGGAGGCCTGTCAAACTTATAGGTTATCTGATAAATTACCTTACAGGAAGAGTAAAGGAACTATAAGAAAGCAGAGAAGATAAAGTATTTTACAAGTAGAGAACTAAACCATCTACCGTGCAAAAATAGATTATGCAATAATGTCGGCACTAGCTAAAAACAACAACAAATCCATACCACATGTGGTTTGTCAAGTCATGATGCGATGCAATAGTAAAAAGTGACATACCTATTACCAATGATCGTCCAAGTGACTTCCATTGGATCCCTTTCGATTAAAGCATGATTTTTCAGCGTCTAATTCTCTCTTGCACTAAGGCTAAGCTGCAAAATATGCGGAACATTTGGAGGACTATAAGATGGCGTAACAACGCTCGGTTGCCGGGTGCCATCAAAGTATTGACAAATCGTGATATAGGCCACTCTAATTGTGTAAACCCGAAACTGGACACCATGTATTTATTGTATTTTATAATCACTTACCTCCCACGTGCACACAAATTCTGGAAAGAGATATTTTTTCTAATGTAATGGCCAGTTTCAATATCACCAAAACAAGAAACAAAAGCCAAACAAAATGTTTAGTTGCAAGAAAAACTTTAAGCTTACCGATTTCATGATATCCATGGCCCTTTATGGAACACCATCACGAATATTAGTGCCGCTAATTACACATAAAATTCAAAGCGGCAAAATGAATAAAATTTTAGAACGGGATCGACGTCGAGGCCATGCACTACCGTAGGCACAACAGGATATGACAGAACGACGCCATATTTGATTTTTATTCCGCTATCAACCAATCACAAGCTGGCAATAGACAAAGGAGTAAAAATTGATGCTATGTTGTTGGCAGTAGTGAAATGTGGAGTACCTATTCTGCTGTACCCAATTCATTTGAATAGTCGAAATGTAGTCGACGTAAAAGTTTCCTTTTCTAGCTCCTAGAGGTCACTGTAGAAAATTGTCAAAATTAGAATGTTATAAAGTTATGTTATTGGTATCTCTCGTTCGAAAGCTATGATGGTGTTGGGCTCAGAATGAGGTAGGTTCAGTAGGTAACCATTTGTGACCACGACTTCTGTGGCGCTGCGGGCTAACTTGGAGCTATTTTCCTTGGCACTAAGGTCCACCTGAGCCGAAAAAGGTTGCAAGTTTTATTTTCTTTCGCTGTTCGGCCATTAGGCACAAGTTTACCTAGGCACCTTCTGTCTTCGAACATCTGTCGACCCGGAACAAACCACACTAATATTATAAATGCAAAAGTTTGGATGGATGGATGTTTGTTACCTCTTCACGCCAAAACTACTGAACGGATTGGGCCGAATTTTTTGCATAGGTACCTAAAGGTAAATCTAATCCTGGAATCAAACATGAGGTACCTAAGTACTTGTTCCTTGGTCAGTCAGTTCCCATGGGATATCAGAATCAGAATCAGAATCAGAAATATATTTATTGTTAACTGTTGTACAAAAAAGATCTTAGGTATAAAATAGTGTACAGTTTCAACAGCTTATCTATAATAGACATACAATAATTTTTTAAATAGGTACCTATAATACTAGGTATATATTTAGTAACATTCCAAGTTATTTATTTTACCTATGTATTTAAAAATATTAAACATACTATTGGGGAACCATCATTTATCAAAGAATTCTTTGAGTGAATAGAAAGTATTTGATTCTAACCATTTTTTTAGTTTATTTCTAAATATATTACCATCTAATGTTTTAAGTTCTATGGGAAGATTATTGAAAACTTTTAAGGCTGTGATGAAAGTGCTTTTGTGATACATAGTGTTATTGACTTGAGGAATACAAACATTGAATTTATGCTTGGACCTTTGAGAGGATGCACGAACAGATTTCTTTTCAAAAAAGTATTGCTTATTTCTTTTTACAAAAATACACATTTCTAGAATATAAATGGAAGCGAGAGTTAGTATTTTTTCATTTTTAAAGACATTTCGGAGCGAATCTGTTCTACTTAAGTTATAAATACATCTTAATGCTTTCTTTTGCATTACAAAAGTTGTTTGGATATCGACAGAGTTTCCCCAGAAAATTATTTAAGAGAATAAACTAATCCATAATAGGCCTGTTTTGCGATACTTTTTGATATAATTGAGCTGAGTGTGGAAAGAGCGTAGCAGTACTTGGAAATTTTTTCATTTAATTCTGATAGGTGTGCTTTGAAGTTTAAATGTGAATCAATTGTTAGTCCTAAAAATTTTGTTTTATTTATTTCTTTTACTTCGTTATTTTTGTATGAAATTCTTATATTTAGTGGTGTAGTTTTATAATTTTGAAATCTTATTATATTAGTCTTACTGACATTTACTTTTAAATTTATTTGCTCAAGCCAATCTACAAGTGATTTTAATGTAAAGTTAATTTCCTGTTCAAATTCGTAGTCGGATTTTTTATTTTGGGGTATATATATTGTAGCGTCGTCGGCAAACATAACGCATAGATATTTAGTTATTTTAGGTAACTCATTGACATAAAGCAAGAATAGTAGGGGTCCCAGTATACTCCCTTGAGGTACACCCAGTAAAACATTTTCAAAATTTGATTTAATTGTTTCTATTGTCTTAGTTTCTTTGTTATAGCTTTGAATAACTGTAGCTTGGCTTCTGTTTTCTAAATATGATGTTATGAGTGACAGTGCTGTTCCTCTTATACCTAATTTCTCAATTTTCTCAAGCAAAATTTTGTGAATAACACAATCAAAGGCCTTAGACATGTCTAATAGCAAAGTTACGCCAAGAGCTTTATTATTGATTCCTTCCCAGACAGTATTAAGTAGCTTAAAAATTGCTAAAGTAGTATTTTTGTTTTTTTGAAAACCAAATTGATTTGGGTCCAGAATATTGTTTTTTTCTATGAATGACACTAATCTTGTATAAATGACTTTCTCAAATATTTTTGAGAAGCTTGGTAAAAGGGCAATAGGCCTATAATTCCCCATATCCGCTTTTGAGCCTTTTTTGTGAAGTAGCTTTATCAATGCTTTTTTAAGTTCTTCGGGAAATATACCAGTTTCAAGAGTCAAGTTAACTATGTAAACTAATGGATCTACTATTTAATTTATGCTTGCTTTAATGACTTGTATTGGAATATTGTCATGTCCAGAGCTTTTTTTATTTTTTAATTGTCTTACTATACCAATTATTTCAGTAGCGTCTACAGGAGCCATAAATATAGTATTGCTACAATATTGAGAGCTATGGCTGGTATGATCAATATAATTATTTGCGTTTAAATTTATGAAGTATTTATGAAGTATGTATTGAGCATTGAACATACATTTATGAAGTATGTATTGAGCATTGAAGCAATTTTTTGAGGGTTATGGACCTCTTCATTTCCAATTTTTATGTTATTTATACTTGTTTTTATGGTATTGTTAGGCTGTGTATAATTTTTAGTTAATAATTTTTGATAGAAATCACCAATAAACGTTTCCATAGAAAAAATGCGTGCGAAGCTGCGGGCATAAACTAGTATTAACATAAAATCTTTTGTCTTGCGGCGGGAATATAGGAGGTAGGTGTTTAGCCCGGAACATTTTGCGGAACTTTTTTGCTCTAAGTGTGTAGGTTTGTACCTACTTACCGGTACCTAGGTAGGTACCTCGATTGGTAGTTAGGTACCTAATTTCTTAGGGTATTTAGCTGTACCTACTAAAATTGTCGCATATAACTGCCTAGACGCATAATGTGAAACTAGGTAGGTATATGAGTAGGTATAGCTTCACGAGAGTAGAGTAGATACCTACCAAGAGTAGGTATATTGTAAACCATTCTAAAAATGCAAACCCCCTTCACAAGACGTCATAAACTCGGCGTGCATTTTTAAAATGGTATATCTCTACATGATCTGTAGCTAGCTACGTACCTACATCCAATAGGCCCTATCTAGTTATTTGAACCACAGAATAGAAGGTAAGTACCTAATTAAGTAAAGGAATTCTATCTATTTTATTTTTAAATACTTATTCAATAAGTTGATACCTACTTCAGAAGTCTGAGGAATAATCGAACGTATAACTACCTATCTATATTTTGATCAAACCTACCTACCTATATTATATAAATATAGGTAGGTTAATATAGGTAGATAATATTGTGACAATATTCACAATATTACTTTAGTATTATTGACCCATCTCATTCATTTACCATGGCCGTCGCTCACAAGGATGTATTGTTCTGTGCACACAACCCACAAAACTGGACCAAAACCCACGTGATTCCCTACCTGACCAGCGAAATTACACATTTTCTATTTGCCATCCTCTTATCTTCTCAAATATTGGATTGTTTGCTTTACCGCCTAATTTAGTAATACGTGACGCATTATGGGCCTTATTATTTCGTCCCTGTCTATTGAAAATGGCCGGATGACAAATAGTGTCTCTAGACTCAACCCTTTATTTTGTAAAGGTGCTCTCCTAGAAAAAATATGTCGAGACAAGTAAAAAATTAAACATTTTAAAACCCCCCCGACAGATTTTCATGAAAGATGACTAAGAACACCCGAGATAAAATTATCTATGACACAAAAAAAAAGTAGACGAAAATCGGTTCATCCGTTTGGGAGCTACGATACCGCAGACAGATACACAGATACACAGACAGACACGTTAAACTTATAACACCCCTCTCTTTTTTGTTATGTTTGATTCCAAGATTAGAATTACCTGTATGCAAAATTTCAGCCCGATCCGCTTAGTAGTTTGGGCGTGAAGAGGTAACAAAATTCCATCCATCCATTCAAACTTTCTCATTTATAATATTAGTGTGAAGTGTGATAGTACGATGTCTAGGTCAAAGCCAAACATAGGCTTCCTATTTTTATTGTTTCAAAATGCATGTTGCATACGATTCAATATAAAATTGAGTAAGTAAACAAAAAGCAATGGAAATGCTACGAAGCTAGGAACCGCGGCGCAGCAATATTTGCAAGAACCGAGTCAAATTCAATATCTCACATATTCCTCGTTTTGCTTTCAATAAATCTGCAATATTGGTTGCTGTTTTCTTACCAATTAGACTAATCTAAATGGGAATGGTTTTGAATGATAATTTTAGACGTCATTAAATTGTTAGATTCATACCTACGATAAAATATCGCCTAATGTTAACTCTACCTAGTGTTAACATGAGGCGTTTTTTATCATTTGAGCTAATTTGTCACATGTTGGAAAAAAATCTTATTCGACTAAAAGAATTTGTTCATAGAAAAGTGTTCATAGCTCCAGCCATTCTCATAGGATCCTAGTAATATTTTGTAAAATCTGAATTTTTGTTACCTAGGATCTCGAAAACTATTGAACAGATCAAGATGAAATTTAACGTACGTTTATAGCAAAACCCAACTTAGATAGAATAGACTACTTATTATACCGAAAATACGCGTGCGAAGCCGCGGGCGGAAGCTAGTAAGTAATATAGGTATGAGTCTAATTGCGAACACCATTCGTAATCCAACGTAGCAGTTTCCCATTTCATACAACGATAGGTACCCATTCCCTATCATAATAAGCCAGCTATGTTTTACAATGCGAAACTACATGTTGAAGCAAAGTGCACCTTATTAATATTGCATTTCAATACTTGACAGTAGATTGACATTTTGCGCCTTTTCACATGCAATAAGGCTGTTTTTGCGTTGGACAGCGAGAGTTGTTTTTGCGTTGGAAGCCGAAGTGTATTTTATTGATAACTCTCATTAACTAGAGAGAGACAGAGAGAGATACATTAAATAGATCCCGGATGGATCTATTGAGTTTTGGATTTCTAATTAGATTGACAGTTGACGATCTCTGTGGTGCGGCTGGTGAAGGTGTATAATAAGATAAATGTTGGTAACTATGTAAATATCAGCAGATTCCGTGTATTCTGGATGTTTTCTATGTACCTTAGATAAAAAATATCTACACTTGCGAGCTTTAAACTGGAATCGCTTCAAGGGTTGTTCAAGACTAATTTTCACAATTTCTTTGCAGTAAACTATGAGTTAAGTTATGTTTTCCCTTACGCCGGATTTATTGGCGACGATAAATTTTGATTTAATGCACGATAATGTCCGCTGCCACACCGCAGCAGTGACTAGACAGTACCGACAGACGTCTTCCATGTCGGCATTCCCACACTAGACTGGCCAGCCCTTATTCCTGACTTGAACCCAATCTGGCATATGTGGGACAAGCTAAAACAGCGGATACGAGGGAGAAATCCAGCTAATCCTGCTCCGGCGCCGATAGAAGCCGATAGATGCAACTTCGACCTATTGCAATAATTCCCAAAATTTAGGTAGCCAATTTAATTAATTTTAAATCTTCTTGATATCACTTGAAAGGTAACAAAATTACCTTTCAAATGATATACCACAATCTATAGTTCATTATACATAAATTGTAAAAAAAATTGTTTTGATCAACTCGCGATGAAGCGATTCCATTTTAAACTCGCAAGTGTATATTAAGTATATCGGTTATCTTGTACCCATAACACAAGCTCTGCTTACAGATGCATAGGAAGAAATTTCTTAACTTAGCATCATTCATCTATTCCCAATAGGTACTAGATAACTACACAAATACAATACTTTACATACATTGGTATTTTTACTATCCACAGAAAACACCCAGAACTAATATCTGCAGACAGTAACATTTGTCCTGAGACGGGAATCGAAAGGTTCATGCTCTCAATATTTAATATATTACCATAGTTCTGAAGTTATTAGATTACCTATATCTATTCTTGGAACAGTTTTATACTAATCTGGGCAAAAGAACTCAAAGAGCAACCGTAAGTTATTCCTATCTTACTTATTTACGAGATCCGAGGACTGAATATCTTTATCTAGGCTTTGCCTTTGCCGACAAATTAAGATTACCTTTTTGGTAAGCTATGGAGATATTAGACTTAAAAAATACTCACAAATTAGCAACTGCAACAATTGAGCTTACTGCAGACTTGCTAAAAATCTCGTAGCTCAACTGATCCATATCAATACCAGTAGGAAGCGTCCCCAAGACGCTGGCTGAAATGCCCCGCTGCGCTGTATGGTAATGCTGATGCTCTACGCCAGATGCTCACCAGTTCTCGGGTTACGCGCTTTAGTAACTATAAAACTTCATTGATCACACACACGTCGCTTCGACCAGACTCTGATAAATATTTGAAAGCCCGGAGAGTTTTTACATGCCTTGTAGCATTTTCGCAGTACCTCTGTAGCATCTTCGTAGCAGGTGCTACGCCATAGCTGGTGCTACATCGTAGCAGGTGCTACGTCGTAGCAGGTGCTACGCCATAGCTGGTGCTACATCGTAGCAGGTGCTACGTCGTAGCAGGTGCTACGCCATAGCTGGTGCTACATCGTAGCAGGTGCTACGTCGTAGCAGGTGCTACGCCATAGCTGGTGCTACATCGTAGCAGGTGCTACGTCGTAGCAGGTGCTACGCCATAGCTGGTGCTACATCGTAGCAGGTGCTACGTCGTAGCAGGTGCTACGCCATAGCTGGTGCTACATCGTAGCAGGTGCTACGCCGTAGCTTAATTCGACACTGCTTGTAGAAGTCGTGCTTGTAACGTTTGTGGACATGAAGAATTTATTTATTTTAAATAAAATAGTGGTTCGTACGCTGAATTTCACGAATGGACGCCAAGAAATTTAGTCATAAAAATATATTTCTAACGTTTATTTCAAAACAAAATTTTGACTAACGTTGATTATTATAATAAAAACATATGAGTGATGATCAGCACAAAATCAACCGATACTAGAATATCTAGATTTAAGATAAATTTTTGCCTTATTATTTCAATTAGATTTTTTGCAAGTTGGACTTACGAGAATCTCGACGTCTAGACCGCCACTGCCCCAAATAAAAATAAAATTAGAGTATTATTTATTTTTCCACGAATCGAGAATGACTTATAGATTTCTTATAACAATAATTTTAATTACTAGCTAAGGCTTCTTGTCACCCAGACGCAAAAAGAGAGGGCTGTTATAAGTTTAACGTGTCTGTCTGTGTATCTGTGTATCTGTGTATCCTGTCTGTGGTATTGTAGCTCCCAAAACCGATTTTCGTTTAGTTTTTTTTTGTGTCATTGATAATTTTATTCCGAGTTTTCTTAGCCACATTTCATGAAAATCAGTTAAGCCAATAAACGTCGGCGGGTTTTTAAAATTTCTAATTTTGTCTTATGGAATAATAAACTACGATAGGTACCCTAAAAAGTGTAGGTGTAGTAACCTAAACTTATAGGTGAATGTTCTAAGGATAATCTTGGGAAAAATCTGCTATTTCCTTAATGATAGCACGTTTCTTATCTTCGGGCAACGTGCGATCCGTCACCCGAAGGCGTTATTACGAAATGCCGTATTCTGGCTTCAAGACTCATCCCTGGCTATTTACTTTCAGCGTACAAAAATACTTGTTTTATCAACAAATGTAATTTTATAAACGGACTGTATTTTTTTAACTCCTACCTTCAAACGAAAAGGAAGGGTTAAAATTTTTACCTACCCGTACAGTTAATAGTTGTAGGTTCCTCTTGTTCTCATGACAATAAAATATACAAAATAATTATAATAATAATGTCTTTCTTGCCAAATTTTGACCACATCAGACAGTCTCATTGAAGACTAGCCAGATGCGCAGGACATATTATAGTGCACAAGTGTGTGCACAAACACAGGTGCACACTCTATACCATCACTCTCACAAAAAAAATACACAACAAGACACAAGCTATATCTAAGGTTTAGCTTTTGAACATCAGTATTTTGTTACTAAAATCTAGTCATGACTATGTAACACTAGTTCACACACTATTTCCATCGCAAGTCATGACTAGATTTTTGTTGTCTACGAATTTTTCAAGCTTTTGTGTAGATCGTCGGATTGGTAATGGATTTTGTGAATACGCATCCACTGAAACAGACAGAGAATTAAAGCCCGATTGAGATTGTTCCGGCTCTAATTAATTAGATACGAGGAAAATCGTCTGCTATTTTGTCAAGAAATAACCTATTTTAGTCAACTTCTGTATAGGAATATGAAATTTTACTGACCAGTCACATTTTTTCATTATAGGCATCTGTATATGACACCTTCGATGCCATCTGGCGAAAGAAGTCGGCCTCCCTACTCAGCAGAACCCGCGGTAATTGCAATAGTATCCTAACCGCGATTGCTGAAAAATTTGACTGTCCTATATGTACAAGTTAGTCCAAAGGACAAAATTAATAATTAATTTTAAGTACTAACCCAATATAAGTCAACTAACACAATGGATTGCAAAATTATCTGAATAAATAAATTCAATTATTATTAATTCGCAGCCAGTCCAGCTGTGGACTATTGTAGACTGATGATGACGTTGTGTATTCACACAAAAATTACTACAATAGCTTCAATAATAAATGATGGATGTTTTTTGTAACGTCGTGTCATGGGCAAATATTCACCTTGAATGAAAAATTAGCGGGTTCGATTCCCGCCGTGGCACAAATGTTTGTATGACCTGCTCATATTTGTACTGGATATTAGTATTCTTCGTGTGTATTTAAAACACAATTCTCTTTACTATTGAACATTTTAAACAGAATATTTTAGCATTATTGACCACCTACGCTGTGTAAAATATTTAATAAAATACGTCATAATTTTAAACAGCATCATCTGGTTCACTTTTGGATTTTTGACGAATGTGAATTTATCGACGGTGATTAAGCAGAGCTAGTATTAAGCGAGTATCAAATACAAATTATCATACTTCTGTTAAAACACCTGCCTGTATTAAATATTTTTAGCCTTTGTATTTTTAGCTTTGTTAGCTTTAAATTGTCCAGTTAATTTGACTAATCATACCCATTGAAATCAGATCATAACATTGTTTGACACAATATTTTGATTGGAAGATAAAATTAGATTAAATATACGTGCAAGTTCTCTTAGCCTTTTCAATTACAAGTTACGACCAAATTCCTAAAATTGCGTTTTATTTATTATGGTTAACCTACTTCATTGCCAAAGTACGTTATTTGAACAGATTGCAATTTTAGACCAGATTTAAAGTCGAACTTTATGTGGCCTTGGTAGGTCTGATGCTCGCTAGGCAAGATTTCGAATTCACGTTGACTGTACTTCAGATCGCTACGCACCGGAAAATAACATTGCACGCGAGATATGCCAAAAGCTCCAAGTGTTTTTTGTACAGTACAAAAGTCTTACACAATGATACAAAATATGAGTAATTAATACGGAGTACGGACCTAAAGTATATTCGCCCTTTGTCCGGAAGTTTTTGTACCGTGATTATCTTTAACACGCATCACATAAAACATTGTATGCGAATTTTATTTGCTACGAAATGAGACGCTACATTTAGGGAACCAGTCGTAAGAAAAATGAATGATAGACAGCGGGTGGATTCAGATGTACCTATTCGTAAATCACTCAAGCTAATTTCGTCGCTCATTGACTGAATTTTTTATGTCACGTATATAATTTGGCATGTTTAAAAAATTTAAAGCGACTTCAAATTCTTCTAGTGGCGACATCTAGTTAAAATTCGAGCCTAATTTAGTTTGATGACACATGGATGCTCGGATGAATTAATTGATTAATTGAAATGATGTATTAATTTGGTTTTACAGCGGCAAGACAAATACATATTCTGTAAAAGTTTCAAATCTTACGGTTCAAGAGATAGAGCCCCTGACAGATGGACAGACTTTGTAACAGCGTTTCGTTTTCTTCCCGAAACTCGAACTATACAACTCAAAAAATTATCTTCTCTCCTCATTAATCGATGCAAAACTAATTTAACTACTTATAAAGTACACTCCTCTATTTGATACGAAAAAATCAAAATCGAAGCGAAATTTTCAAACAATCTGGATTGATAATGAATTGAACTTCTCTAGAGCTATGCCCTTACCCATTGCAATATTGGTTCATCTTTAATTAGCTCGTAATGGCTACGCACGCCTACGCCTGGGCGGTTCCATCACCGACCAACCAGAACCTAACCAGGCAACAGTTACTATGGCCCCAGCGAGCGGGTATATAAACCAGCAGTGGCAACCAACATCCCATTTCAGTTCAGCTGCTGAAGCGGTAAGCACGTGCCTGTGAAAGTGATTGTGAAAGTCGAAGGTAAGTTTAGGATAAGTTGGATTTTTTGATTGGATTGAATCCAGTTGAAGGGTCGCAGTTTTGAAGTTCCTGAAAATTTGGTGATAGCAGTTTGATTAGATAATTGTTTAAAACGTGTTAGAATTAACCGATTTTCAGTTTTATTAATTAGTTACGGACTTTATTTAACAGAAAATAAAACAAGGGAAAAAGGATAACATGTTCTTTTAAATATATCTATTATTTAGCTGTGAGCAGCTGAGAGGCTGTGAGTTTTTAAAAGTTTGTAAACTTTTTGTGTATTCTCGCTCCTCGCTCAAAATAATTATGTACCATAAAAATTAAGCAGAAATAAATAAAGAGCTACATAACTCTACGTAAATTTACAATAGGTTGGTACTTGTCTATTTAGGGAATCGTCGTTTTTAGATGCTGCTTTTTATAGAGAGTTTAACTACGTAAACAGCGCAAACACACGTAGTAAAAGTCCCCTTGTTCTAATTTTATTTAAACATTTAATTTCTATCGTTTACGATTTCTATAAAACGTTAATGAAAGCTAAAAAAAGGTTAAAAGTTAAGTTAATTAGGCTTACGTTAGTTATGTTCGTATTTTTTTAACATTATTTTCTATAACTTGAATTTGTACTTTTTATGAATAAAAATCTCGTGGCTGTTCACATCCTGGCACCATTCATGCACTAATGTTAAGAGTACCTAATAAAAACGAAATTCCCGGATATGTATGTCTTCTCGCGCGGCGTCCATTTTTCATTATTAAATTGGAAAAGATGAGAATTATTCTTCAAGTACTTACTAGGTGGGCAAGGTTATTTCATGCTACCTCAAACATATGGGCGACAAAGGGGTGCTAAATGACCTATATCATTCTGGTCCATTTTCTCGACAGCCTCCACTCTGAAGGATGTTTATCTAAGATTTAAAATTTGTTTTACTAATCCCGGACCTTTTAAGCCAAAGTATAACTTGGAGGAAAAAGTTTAATTACCTTTATTCTATAACAAATGTTTATCTTTTAAATTTCTCGACGTTTTTCACGCTTTTTGATTATTAGGATAAGTAGCCTTTACTCCGGGTTACAATCTATCTTAATGAGAATTTAATTTAGATCCGTTAAGCCGTTTAATCGTGAAAAGGTACAATAAAAAGAAACAAACAGACGTTTTTTTCCTCTAAATGATAATATGTAATTCTGATTCTAATATGAAAGTTCATACATCCAGCACCCACTCTACCGCACGGCACAAAAAAAAAAACATTCAAATATGGGCTTAAAGTCGGTTTCTTTAGATATATTTTACAGTGACAAAATGGATTAACGCTAGCTTCAAGCGAGCTGTCTATTATGTGATGCCGTCGATATATAATTTGGCGTGTTTAAAAAAACGATAAACCGACTTTTCATTCTTCTAGTGGCGGGCGACATCTAGTTAAAATTCGAGTCTGATTTTGTTTGATGACACTGTACAGTACTGTACAGTATACCATATCCAATAAAAATAGAATTATTAAAATCGGACTACTCTGTAAAAAGTTATGCGTGGTCAAACATTGCAATCAGTGAGTGAACAATAAATCATCCCCTGTTTTCCTATCCTTCGGGTTGGATTTTTTTTTCAAATTTAAATGGGACCAACTTCGAGGAATACCCTTTCCAATAAAAAAAGAATTATCGAAATCGGACTAGGTACTCTGTAAAAAGTTATGCGTGTTCATAATTAAAAAAAATTATCGACATCGACTTGAGAACCTACTCCGATTTTCGTGGGTTGAAAATGGATCTAAGTATTACGAGTTAAATTCCATAGTTAAATTTTTGTGTTATACGGCAGTGGTTCAACAAAACACAATAACTACAATTTTAAAATCTAAAATATGCAAATGTTTGAAAAAGTTAAGTCTACTTTTTCCTCTACTTACCCACTAATGGAATAAATGATACTATCTACTGTAAAAACTCTCGACTCGATTGCATTTCCTTATAAAAACAGGCACCAATGAATTGAACTTTTACTAAATTAAAGTACGGTCTGCTACGACCGAGATCTCAATGTCGTTTTTCCCGACGCATTAACAGAAATTAGTTTTTCTTTACCCACAAAGTATTGTGGGTAAAGAAAAAATATTTTAACTAATAGATACCCTATTAGTTAAAATATTTTTTCTTTACCCACCTAGTATTTACATGGGGTCCTGGAACACACGCATTTTATAAAGATCTTACAAAACTTTGAGTCCCCCATAGGTGATCGGAATGCTAGCCTCTATCCGTCAACAAATTAGCATTCCCATTCAACGTGGCAATGCTGCCAGCATTTTGGGCCCTCTGCCTTCTGGTGACGGGTTAGGTTTTAGAAAGTTAATATAAGTGGAAATAGTAGTAATATAGGTTACTTAAATAAATGGGAAAATGGGGAAGAAGGTTACACAATTCTTCAAATCACATTAATATTTTATATGCTAAAGTTTGGAAATTTATTACTTCTTCACGCCAAAACTACTGACCGGGTCGGTTTTCAATTTTTATATCTCGATTAAAATAAAAGGTTACTGTTCATTCCGAAAATACAACTGTTTATTATGCGTGCGGAGTAGCGACTGTAACAAGTTATAAAATTACTGAAAATATTAAAGAATTTTTGGGTAATATTGTCAAGAAAGTAAGAGAAAGATCTCGAGTATGAAAAACTCTTTTATTTAGTTGAGTATTTTTGAACTTACCGTACCTTTAACGTCCACGATGTATGTTGTTGTATTAGAATTTCTATCTCGTCGGAAAATGCAGAAGGTTTAAATAAGTTCTGAACCTGATTTATGTGTACCTTAGTAAAAGCTTTTAAGAGAATAGATACACTGAGTTAAGTGGTTAATAAGCGAATTGAACAGATGTTTCTAAACTCAAGCTTCTCAAGGTAGGTTTGTAAAATTCGCAACGCAAAAATCCATATTGCTCATTAGCGTCGAATTTGAAAAATAATTGTCAGCATTATACATTGTAGCTAAAATCGACATAGTGAAAATTCTGTTTAGAAATCAATAACAGGATAGTAATTTTTAGGTTGAGTATGGGGACAATGTTTCCAAACATTGTAGGTATCTTGAGTTTGGCTGCCTATGTAAAATAATTACTTCATCTAAGTCGATAAAAGCTCTTAATTTTGTGCTAAACGTAAAAAAGGGATTACTTACCATCTTTGATAAGGTACTATGAATATGTAGACTTAAAAAAAAACGTTATGAATATTCAGAGATCTGAAGTTGGTTGTGAGTTTTTGTGAAAACATCAAAATTACGTATCAAAATAATGTAGGGGTTATTTTGCGTTGGATTAATAAGTTTTCCTTGAAAGGCAAGTATCATAATATTTTTGGTAAAGCCCAAAGAGAATTCCGCTTCGGGCGAATATTCTGTATTCCTTAATTTATTTCAATTTAATAACGTTTATTTTTATACACTAACAAAAAGAATCATTGTATCATCATCAATAATCATCATTATTGCACTTGAGTCATAATCTATATTTTTAACCCCGACGCAAAATGAGATGGTTGTTATAAGTTTAACGTGTCTGTCTGTGTATCTGTGTTTCTGTCTGTGGTATCGTAGCTCCCAAATGGATGAACCGATTTTCGTTAAGTTTTTTTTGTGTCATAGATAATTTTAACCCGAGTGTTTTAGCCATATTTCATGAAAATCTGTCGGGGGAATATTAAAAAATTTAATTTTGTTCTGGTTTCTTGTCAGCTCGTTATATTTTGTGTCAAACGACCGATGATGTAGGTACTGTGGGATGAAGAAGCAAATAAATGATTATTATCCATACATCTAGAGCTCTGGATAAAAACTCTCTTTAGGGTTCCGTACCTCAAAATGAAAAAAAGGAACCCTTAATAGGATCACTTCGTTGTCCATCTGTCTGTCTGTCCATCTGTCAACACCCATTTCTCAGGAACGCATGAAGGTATCGAGTTGAAATTTCAGCAGTTCATCACAAGGTTGCCTGGAAGAGATCGCTCTCAGCGATAAGGCCGCCCTTTATACCTTAGTTTTTCTAAGTATTTTCTCTGTACTGTTTCCTGTATTTGTGAGGTATAATAAAGTGTTTTCTATCTATCTATAAAATACTCAAGTCTGTCACTTCTTGAAGCCTCGATATAAATATAACTTCTAGGTCAACGCAATCAAAAGTTACAGTCGTTTATGTACGAATATTTCGAATTTTCCAAGGGCACACATGCACACAAAACCTATAGAGTACTTCCCGTTGACCTAGAATATTTGACAAGAAAAAAGGTCTTACAATTATACGGAACCCTTAGTGCAGAGTCCGATTCGGACATGACGTTTTATTCTAGTATTAACAGTAATATTTACTAGGTATATCACGAATACAAGTACCTAACTACAAAAGTTTACCCCTTCATAATAAAAACATCAGGTTTTTCATAGCGCCACCAAACACGGAAGCTTAATAAAATTTAGTAGGTGTTCCGAAACAGTGGTTCCTATTTTATTAAAATGTTCAAAAGGCTTTTTGTTTTATCGGCAAATATAATAGTCCTGACATTATGCATTGTGTTGACGCTTGTCGACAGCAAACATTCATTTTCTTGCTCTCTTTCTTATATTGAACGCGACTGATGACTTCTGACGCCATCCCATCGGTACTCGGTCGGTAGCAATCGGTACCAAAGAACTTTAAAGCCGGATACCGACTGGTGCTAAGCCACAGCCCCACTGCTGCGCACGGATAGGCTATGCACGCGTGTCTAGCTTTGCAAGAAAATGCATGTGATAACGTCTACTGCAACCAACGAACACGCTACGCACGAATATGAGATTATTGTCGTCGAGTAAACCTGTGGCTTTCTCGAATATGGCGCCCACGCAAAACAACGCCGTCAACTCTATGCACGCAGTGCACGCGTGCGTAGCTTCAGTCACTTTCGTATGTTTCAAAACTGTGCTGCGCTACATTTGTACATAGTCGTGGGATAATTTTCATGTATAGTGTGTGCTGCAGTGGAAACATACACCCACGCAGCTAAAATGCGCCGCGTGGCCGTGCACAGCGTACGCTGCAGTGGGCCATCGGCCTTCCAGGGCGTTATGTAACGTGTCACACAGCCTTAGATAATTAATTTCCTAAGCACACAGCTAACGTTAGTGCAGTCAATACGGGGAAAGAAGGCACTAGCAACGAGTAACGACACGGATTTTTGAAGTTTCATGATCGCTGCGAGTGGTACTTTACGCCCTGTAACACTGGTCAGTACTCGGCCTTAGGTACGGCCTACGGCGTTGGCGTGTACTAGGAACTTACCATGCCCCTATATGAATCATAGTTATATAAGACTTTTATTTGACGACCTGTGGCGAAGCGGGCGAAGGCCGCCTGCGACGCAGGAGGTTGCGGGTTGGATTCCCGCCTCGGGACAAATGTTTGTACGATGTGCAAATTTTTGTTCAGGGTGTTCTGGATGTTTTTCTAAATATAAAAAATATCTATCTATGTAGTGTATTGTATTATGTATATCAGTTATCTAGTACCCATAACACAAGCTCTGCTTAGCTGTGGGCTAGATAATGCTGTTTGAATTGTCCAGCATGATTTATTTATTTAGTTGCCTTTTAAAAAGAGGTTGTACCTAATTTAACTTAATTCCAGAAAAAACAATTGAATTGGTGGCTTTATTGCTTAAAGCGATACTTCTTCTTTGTAAATAAAGAACTACTAATTATTGTTGGCAAGGGTCAAACGAATCAACAGATTGAGGAAGAACTTCCAAACGGTATCTGGTTAAATATTTAATTGTCAGCGGAAGTAAGTTAACTAGATGAAAATGGCAATGCACTCCAATGGCTGCAGCATGAGGCCAAATCAGAAATAGCATTTTAAAGTTTACGCTTGTTCCGGTCACTTATGATAGTTTGAGATCCAACTTTTAGGTACGAAACATACAAATGTATTCACTTTTAAAAATTTCCTCTTTGACTCGGGTGAAGATGAAACTTTTCCTTTGAAGTGACAATTTGCATTGTTCTGCTTCTGCAACGCTTTCTACTTAGGACGGACCTAATTTCAGAACATAGAAACAAAGTACTTTGTTTCTTTGACAGGCTTTTAAGATTGAATGACGCTTCCTGCAGCAGTGAGAACTCGTGTTAATCTCAATTTATGGGATAAAGTATGCTAGGCTTTTTCTCAGTTCTGAGGCTTAGCCACATAGACCTCGGTGGTTTTTAAGTAACATCCACCTATTCCAAACGTGGAAATTTCGAAAGTAAAAAATGGTCGACAATGACGACAACATTTTAAGGCATATAAGGCGTATGTTTTTTCCTTCTCAATCGATCCTAATAGTCGCAATGGAGGTTTAAAAAGATTTTAAATATTTTCTATCAGAATCTTTACCGGTATGCAGGGGTACATTCAAGCTTCTGGAATTGGTAGACTTGTGGACTAAAGGGGTTTTACTTTACTTTATAATCCTCACAAATAATCAGCCAAACAATATCTCTGAGAGCTTTATGCTTTAACACATTTGTAAGTCACGTTCCTGTTCTCGACAGTAAAGGCACAGTAAAGGCAACAAAACTCCGTTAGGACGTGCAGCTTGTTAGCTCATAATCCGGGAAAATTGCGTTTTGTTACTCAGTGAATTAGGAAGGTACTAGGAACGTAGCCTACGAGCAACTTATAGTGTCGCGCGGTTGATCATAGCAAGATAGATTATTAATAGATAAAAGATTTATTCGATACTGCAACACACAGTAAAGGTAACAATAAATAAAGCTTAAGTTAACATAACAGAGAAAAACTTACGAATTATTGTAAGGACATAGCTTGGGAAAAATAAGTCAGTGTATAGTATACAATTAAAAAGGTATAGATTCGTAAAAATAACGAGTGTGCTGCAGTCAAAAAGGCGCAAAACTGATTTTGAAAAGCAAAACACTGATTTTCAGTATTACAGAAAGGGAAAATGTGACCCCTTGCTTGTCTTTCAAAAAACTGTTGACATTTGTTAGTCGATGACGAAACAATAGTGAAAAAGTGCATGGGCATTCTGATATTAAAATAAAAACAAATTAAAATTAAAATTTTGACGTTTATTTCAATAACTCTAAAAGTATAAAAACTAAAACAAAACAGACAATTAAATGGAAAGGAAACGGTAATGTTAATAAATAATTAATTAAATAACAGGCTAATCAAGCAAGTTAAGATCGTGCTGTATCGCGCTCACAAGATAGCAGAGAATTGTAAAATAAAAAAATATGTATTGTAATATATCAGGTATATTAGTTACCTTAGGTACCCATAACACAAACTCTGCAAAGTTTGGGACTAGATAACGCTGTGTGGTTTGTCCAGCAAAATTAATATTTAAAAAATTCATTTACATTAAAAATAAAAATAAATCAAAAGTAACTTCACGACCTGAAATTATTATTTCCCGATCATAACAATATCGAAAATCAAAGGGATAGTTTCTACAATGACTTCAAAGAGCTTCACTCGTTGCACTGAAGTTTTAATTTAAACTGTAATAAGACACTGTTTTAGTTACCAACTTGCCTTTTGTAGACGGTGCAACAAACAAGAACTTGTTTTTCCACAAAGCAACAATTACTTGATCGACGTAACTTTTTCCTACCAAACAATAGAGAGCAGGTGAAGTTAATGGTTTTATCATGCAGTAAGGTACTTCTGCTGTGTGGTGCCGACTTACAATTTGCACCACCCCAACTCTTCCCGAGGGAGGAATAAGAGGCGACTAAGGGATATTCATCGGGGGCGGTCAGCAGCGCCCCCTGTAGAACAGTTCTACTACCGAACTGCTATCACCAACCTGCATGCCCAGCGTGGGGTTTATGGGTATACGATATAATCGAATAAGGCGTCAGGGGATTGTTCTGCAGTAAGCGCTGCTGCCCGCCCCCTGGTGGATGTCCTTTAGTCGCTTCTTACGACACCCGCCGGAAGAATACAAAAAAGAACCCGCTCAAATTTCTGCAGCCCATCGCGTCGATTCAGCCAAAGATCTCGACTGCCTATTCATCGCATGCAAATTTATTCTAAATAAAACCATTTAACACACATTCAACACAATTTTAAGCACTCAATCGAAAAAAAACGCACCCGAAAAAGTACAAAGGATAACTAAACGTAACGTGCAAATAGTGTAAATTAATGATCTATAATTAAGTACCTAATAAATATTTAATAAAAAAAATTATGTAGGTATCATAGATATTGATATAAGTTCGAGGCGCAAATACGCAGGTCTCGACAGAGCCTACACACATTTGCTCCTCTTGGAGTCGAGACCCTAGGTCCGTGGTGTACCGAGGCTCTTCGGGTTTTCAAAAAATTATATTATAATTAATTATATAATTATAAAAAAAATTATAAAAATTATATATATTAGCGCATCAGCATTGCCATACAGCGAGGCAATGCAGCCAGCGTCTTGGAAACGCTTCCGACTGGTATTGATATGGATCAGTTGAGCTACCTGTAGATTGTTTGCAACGGTCTGCAGTTAGCTCAATTGTTGCAATTGTAAATACCAATTATATTATAATTTTCTTTCTAGATATTGATTGACCTTACCTTTGTTGATATTTTGATGATATGTGAATATATATGAAATATACATGAAATGGTAACACCATAAGCAGCATAGGTTAGCATCCACTTTCAAAGTATTTTACATCATAACTGGCTAAGTTTCAACATAGAAGTCATATTACAGAGAACCAACAAACCCAGCAAAACATATGTCAGTAAAATAGCTTTTTTCATAATATAGGGCATATCCGACCCCAATCGCTGATACCCACGAGGAATGATGTCCACGATGGTGAGCAAAAAGAGCAACATCACATCTCTGCCTACACTATACAAAATTATTTTTTACTGAGTCATCTATCTATACTTATAATAAAACTGTAACAGGTCCAATTCTGTACATTGAAGATATTTTGAAATTTTTTTTTGGAGGGCACTCTCTTATCGATACTGAAGCCGAAACTGCCATTTTTTTCATTCATGTCTGTCTGTCTGTCTGTCTGTCTGTCTGTCTGTTTGTTAAACGCGCATCACGCCGAAACTACTGAAGGTATTGAAATGAAACTCGGCACGATTTTAGGTCATACTACGAGGAAGGACATAGGATACTTTTTATCCCGGAATTCGGTCAGGTTTCCCTGGGAGAGGGGATGAAAGTAAAATTCTTTAACTGCGCATCACGACGGAACTACTAAAGGTATTGAAATAAAATTCGGTACGATTTTAGGTCATACCACGAGAAAGGACATAGGATACTTTTTATCCCGGAATTCAGTCAGGTTCTCCTGGGAGAGGGGATAAAAGTAAAATTTCTTCACCGCGCATGACGCCGAAAGTGCTAAATGAGTTGGAATGAAACCTAGCACGATTTGATTTCATACTATCTACAAGAAAGAACATGGGATACATTTCATCCCGGAATTCAGTAATTTTCCCCTGGGAGAGAGGATGGAAGTAAAATTCTTTAACCGCCCATCACGACGGAACAACTTAATGAATTCGAATGGAACTCGGCATAATATGAGTTCATACTACGAGGAAAGATACATTTTATCCCAGAATTTAGTAAGGTTCCCCTGGGAGAAGGGATGAAAGTAAAATTCCTTCACTGCGCATCACGCCGAAACTACTGAATGAGTTGGACTGAATTGGTACGATGTGAGTTCAAGGAAGGACATGGGATACATTTCATCCTGGAATTCAGTAAGGTTCCCCTGGGAGAGAGGATGAAAGTAAAATTCTTTAACCGCGCATCACGACGGAACTACTTAATGAATTCGAATGCAACTCGGCGTGATTTTAGTTCGTACTATGAGGAAAGATACATTTTATCCCGGAATTCAGTAAGGTTGCCCTGGCAGAGGGGATGAAAGTTAAATTCCTTCACAGCTCATCACGCCGAAACTACATAGGTAATGAGTTGGAATGTAACTTGGCACGTTTTGAGTTCATACTACAAGAAAGGTCATGGAATACATTTTATCCTGGAATTCAGTAAGGTTCCCCTGGGAGAGAGGAAAAAGTAGAATTCTTTAACCGCGCATCACGACGGGTCTACGCGTCGTCCGATTTCATGCATTCTTTTTGTTAGAAACAGTTGCAAGATCGAATATGACTAAATCAGTAGAAAGTCGAGTAGAAAATCAGTAGATCGATGAAATAATCTGTAGATTGAAGAAAAAAATTAGTAGATAAAGGGTAGGTAAGTTCCTATCTATTTAGAAAAATAAGTTAGGTTCCTGCCTTACATGATATGTGGTGGTTTAGCTGGTCCAGTTAACGGTACTAAATTAATTAATTATTGTGGTCCATTTAAACTAACTGGACCGCAGAAAAATATTTTTTATTGTGGTACACGGCCAACTGTACCTACCTACTAACGAAAAAAAATTACGGTGGTCCAGTCAAATGGATCAGGAGCCCAATTCTGCAAAACAATTGCTTCAGTATTACAATGGAATCTTCGCAGAATCATCACGTAGAATCCTTAGATTAATAAAACTCCAGATAGTGCGCGCGAGATAAATTAATATGTAGTTTCAAACTTGACGCGCGTCTCTCCATCTGCATTCATCATAATTTCTGTCATCCAAGGTGGAATACCAAAACGTGTCATTCTGTGACGATAGCCCTGTGTCATAGTGAAGCGATTAGTATAGCAGAATAGGGCCCCAGCTGTGAGTAAGTCAAACGAGTAGGACACTTCTTAACACTGACGCTGGCCGAGTCGTAGCTAAAAGTCGTGTGGATAAAGAATGGGATTGAAGATGACAATATGCTATCCCCCGTAGACCCTACACGATTTTTTGCACGGCGGCGTTTCATTATATGAGAGACTATGGTTAAATGTGAACTTAATTAGTCGGCAGGTAAGGCAATCGCGAACGAAGTCGCGGGTACAGCTAGTTAAAAATAAGCTTATGATAGGTATAACAAACTGCAAGTTTAACATAATAATAAGATAAAATAGGTGGTGGCGCTGATTTGGGTGACGCCCCGGTATGCGCCTTAAACGTTCGGCGTTGGGTGTCAAAGGGTATTTTGTGGAATCAGAATTGGCCACAATGAAAACTATTTCGGGTCACATGTAAAAGTTTTCAGAGAACCAAATGATATGACAAAGTTCCGAGATACATATGTAGCTGAAAATCTTTATTAAAAAACTTGTAGATTTATAGATAATTTTTGATTGTCGCCGACGGGGATTTAAACTCTAAGATTAAAGTAAGGTAAATAAAACTTTACATTTCAAAAACCTTGGCATTTAGGTAGCTAAGAAAATAATCTACCAACTCTGTTTGTGTACGACTTTGTTCTTTAGAAATTAAAACGGAAGACAATCGCGTTATCTTATGTTTCTTGGGGATAAGTGAAACAACATAAAATTGCTCAGTACAAAACAATAAAAAAATGTAACTAAAATTTTACGAGATCTCGGAAATAATGTACAAACCCGAGTTTCTAATAACAGAGTTAGGTTCAAACATAGAGCACCTTTAATTTTTTGAAAAGTGACGATAAAAGTCAAGTGATTGAGATTTCGTAACTAAAACGACTAGCACATTACCTCCAAGAATCATTTCGTTCAAACTTGAAACATCTATCTTTAATTCTTTTATGTGACTAGTGACTATCGCCCAAATACTCAAACGCAACTCAGGAAAACTGTCAAAAAATCGCGTTCTGAGACATAAATAAATAAATAAATAAATGCTGGACAATTCACACAGCATTATCTAGCCCCAAGCTAAGCAGAGCTTGTGTTATGGGTACTAGATAACTGATATACTTAATACAATACACTACATAGATAGATATTTTTTATTATACATAGAAAACACCCAGACCAACGCTTAAATCTGAGTTGTGTTTGAGTATTCGATAGTTAAAGTAAATGAGATTTTGTGTAGGATCATTTGTTATTTGCCGTCATTACCGTTGATGATGACATCACCCACGCTTTCGATTTCCGACATGATGATGAATAGGCTGAGACAGTACCAGGATACTTGGTTATTTCTACGAGCATTATGTTCTAAACTAAAATATTATGCTTTTTATATTCCGTTCTAAATCTACATATTCGGCCCACTGAACTGTACTGCTGGCTAAGGAAAGGGATTTTCTTCTTAATACATATTATTATACGAAAAGTAAATGTTCTAAAAGTTTTATGCATAATTAATGATGTTATAACATCTATATTTGTTTCGACACAAAGAAACCTGCTGTCTACATAATGTATGTTGCAACAAACGGTTGCAGAAGCCATTTGACTAGAAGTTGAAGTTGAAACGGCAACAAAAACATGAAGGTTTATATTAGTACACACAAATAAAAAGTGAAATTGAAAATGGAATTGCCCAAATAAGCAAGAAGTATGCCCCGTACAAGCATTATGAGCAGCAACTGCATGGATTATCGAATCAACATTATGAATTATCATATTTATCATTTACAAATTCGAGCAAATAACCCAAAACAAATTAGGTCCATCTGTAACCACCGCAAATGTGCAGAAGAAACAATGGTCAATGTATTTGAGTTTCAGCTTCGGATAGCCGAGTTCTGTACTAAGGGTTAGACCCTACGGATCGAAACGTAATTTAATTTCAAACGTATGTATGTAGGCATACATATCTTTAATCTTCAAACCTATTTTATTCAGTGATCACGGCATGGCGTGGTGACGTAAATGTGCTGAAAAATTAGAAAAGCTAAACACTACAAATTATTAATATCCCGTTTTATGTGCTTTTTGTGTTAATAATTACGATAGTTCCATAAGTTTTTATTTCTCGGTGTTCAAAATTTGATTTACCAAACATCGCTTTAGCAAAAATCTTGCCTATCGAAGAGACTTTTCTTGTAGGCGTCTCAGATGAAATTTAGTTGTAGTTTAATTTATATTCCTCCAACTCAGCTTCACTCAACCGAATTTTCAATTAATAAAGGTGATATAGCGTTTACTTGAAAATGTTATTAATGAACGCCGTGGCTACAAAATGAATGGATTTCAATAGACCTCCATTTTAAGGGCAAGTGGGCTTGTGATTAACTGATAACTGATTTGGGAAGTTTCTACAGAAATTTGAGGCGAAATTGACAATTACCAAACTTGTTTATTAACCGTGGAACGCTGGTGGTGGCGAAATAAGGTATTGAACTTTATAATTAGAAGATTGTTGCCGTGTTGTCTTTTTTTGGACTACCAAAGCCTATCATTTACCTACGCAAGCTTTTCACAAAATAATCACAAAGTTCTGGTTTCTTATCGGGACTATTGTAAACCTTTGTCGTAGTTTGGATACGGAAACCTTTCGTAACGTGCAAATAATGTAGATGTTTTAGTGTAAATGTAAACTGTCAAAAGAGACGTTTCTCTGAAATTTTCCATAGCTCTCCATACTTTATCATAAACTATAATTTCTAAGGCTCACGTGTTTTTAACCATCTTCAAAAAAGGAGAAAGTTCTATGTTCGGCTGCATGTAGGTTCTTTTGTTTTTTATGTTTGTTGTCGATTTTTCCGTAAATTATAGACAGATTTTTTGACCGTTTATTGTACTAATAAACGATTTTTAGTTTTTAACTTTATTAGTATAATTCTTTCGTTGTTTTATAGAACATGATCCCGTGATGGTCCTATAAAACATATTACATGGGGAACATATTATTTTATTCCCGAGAAAATAGGTAGTTCTTGTCCCTCCAAACCTAAAAATAGACATTGTAATGAAATTGAGTTTTTTCAAAGCAATCAAATTACAACAATCAAATCACTCAAACACAAATCATTGGGGGATCATAAAACTATTATTGTGACAATCGAATCAGTTCCGGATATTATCCATTACAAAATTTTATAAATTCAATTTCACAAATAGAATCTGGCAGTTTATTTTATAAACCACAGTGGGCTAAAATTTACAAAAAAGGTATTTAAAATACCCCTCGATTTTTCAAGAAAAGCTCTCAAACCGTCCTTTATTTTCAATGGCATCTTAATCCGTAATTACCACAAAGATTTATATAAAAGCGTGGCTTACTGCTTCATCTTAACTTTTCTTAGTTTTAGTTCCACTCTCAAAGGTTTATTAGTTAAGGAGTTGGCGCGCATTGTAAGTTTTATGCAGTTAGTAGAATTTGCAGGTACGAAAATTTTCTAAGAAAATGAATGAAAGGTCTTCCCTTAATAACAGAACTTGACGGTCTGCTGTATGGTTAGTATGTAGTAGTTTGCACAATACCGAAACGAGCACTGACCTGACAAAGTTGTATTCTTAAAATGCAATCACTCAAAATCATTCGAAAACTACAAACTGCAAAGGTCCTCGGGATCTAGACTTTAATTTTTTACCTTTTCGGTTTAACACACTTATTAAATGGCACCTTGTAGGTATTAAAGATGATTCGTAAAGACCTAAGCGTTTTTTAGCCCCCGACGCAAATAGAGAGGGGTGTTATAAGTTTAACGTGTCTGTCTGTGTATCTGTGTATCTGTCTTTGGTATCGTAGCTCCCAAACGGATGAACCGATTTTCGT
Organism: Eupithecia subumbrata; assembly: GCA_949316285.1. NCBI lineage: Eukaryota > Metazoa > Arthropoda > Insecta > Lepidoptera > Geometridae > Eupithecia > Eupithecia subumbrata. The sequence continues at coordinate 22,899,157 of OX438646.1, read as the reverse complement.
TTAGTTTTTTTGTGTCATAGATAATTTTATCCCGAGTGTTCTTAGCCATGTTTCATGAAAATCTGTCGGGGGGTTTTTAATATTTTTAATTCTGTCATGTACTAAGTAACGAAACCGGGCTATTTAATTTTATGTGTCCATATTTTTAATAATGTAGGAAAACGTCATATTCTTTGTTGAGATAATGATAATTTTTTGTTACTTTAATATTATACCTATCGTCAGATCAGAATAGGTAAGGTTACCATTTACTCCTAGTTTAGGTACTATATATCTAATAGGGTAATTTGGTATATTGAAATCTGTTATACAAAGGGACCAAACCAAACTGTAATCAGATCTTATCCAAACTATCAGATTATTATCGTTAAGTTATATTCACAACAGATTTAGTCGGGCTAATTAACACAATTAATCCACAAAGGTAATTTAGTCAAAGGAATAGCAATTATTCAAGAAACAGCGTAGAAATGCAGATGAGCCCTTAATCACAGTTTAAATTATGTGCTTTTGGATAATGTGATTGAGTTATTTCCTCAGCCATTACAATGTTCCTTTCTAGATCAAGATGATGTGTTTGCTTTTTCTAGCTTTTTGTATACAAGTTTGTGTATACGCCCTTTGCTTTTGTATACAAGTGCGCGTTGCTACTTTGACGACATCGTCAACCCATCTTGCGACTGACCCGGATTTCTACGGCCCAATCTAGGCCTCCATTGTCTGTATCAAAGATTTTCTGCAGCGGCCACCACCTCGTCGACTCCACTTTGTCTATTGTCTTCTTGTCAAATAGGTCACTCCATATTATCAAACAAATATGCTTACAAAGTTGGGAATCATTAGGCAACTGAAAAAATTATGGAAAAAGGTTTGAAAAAGGATAATATTATGTGAAGTTGAAATTCGAAGCTTATTTTATCGCGTTTGTACCGTAACATACAGCAGTTAAACGTACTCGTACTATGAAGTCATGTTCCTTTACTAAAGTTCTTAGTCCGTTCATGCCTTTACCGTACGCAAAAACTCACATACTCCCGCGTTAATACGCCCAAAACAGCGGCTTGTCCCAGTTTTCGAGAGCCTTTACCCCGAACTTAGGTAGTTTTTATACCAAAACTTGTGTTAACTTGCCTGTTGCTTCTAAGTTTTGTGAAGGCTCACCTAAATTTACATTATGCTGATCATAATGTAAATTTAGATGAGCCTTCTGACAGATATAATTAAGTGGGTAAACACCGTATATTTGATTTTCTGTGCAGTTTCGTTATCTTAATAAATAATATTTTGAGCCACCAAGGAGCGCCACGGGACCTCAAAGAAGTGCCCATTTATAAATAAAGCGAAACAAATATCGATAATCTTAATTAAAATAAATGAATACCTACATAGAATAATACTCGTACAATGAGACTTTGTCGCATATTTTTCAGGCCCTATAAGAAGATCTTTCTCTGGAATTGGAAACTGAACCGAATTCAGTTTCCAATGCAGTAATTTGCTACCTCTCGGCCATTTTTCATTACCCATTCTTCGCAGTTTGTATAAGCTTTTCTTTTGTTACGAATACGAGAAAGAAAACATGGATGCACAAAAACATGTTTTGTCAACAACCTGTATCTTTGTTCTACGAGTTTTCACAAAGTTATTCCTTTTTGCCAAGAACGGGGGATTTTTTTACGAATTCCTTTTACAGTTCTCTTGAAGGAACTATTAGACTTTTTTGTCACTAGATTGACCTCATTCCACTTATCCTAAAAACTGTTTTTAGTGACTACCCTCTGACAGGGTGGTCGTATTCCTCACATCAGGGATTTACTCACAATCCGTCGTCATTTCTCTTGCACTGCTGCTGCTTTTCTGGTGGGTACATTAATGTACTTACTTACCAGAAAGACTTATGACTTGATCCGTCCAGCGCAAAGTAGATCAACGATCGCCCTCGCTATCGAGGGCAGTACGTCCAGTACTTTTACATCTACATTATATGAATTTTGCAATGCACACAGGATTTTTTTTGACATTCCTTCATCAGCCTAGATATTGCAACTGTCTGCGACTTATAATACTAGTACACTTCAGTATGAAAAAAAAACAATAGGAATTTAGCCACAGATTAGTAACATCGTCGTCTCATTTTTCATTATTATTAAATAATAAAAAAAAAACTCAAACTTTTTACAGATTGAAAACTACATTATTAGCAAATAACTGGCTACTAACTTTTTAACAAGAGAAATGTTGTGTGATGCGGTTAATAATAACAAGAATAATGTATTTCTAGTTATTAATAACCGCGTCACACAAGCATGATACGTATTATAATTTGCTTAAGAAACACTTTTATCATATAGAAACTACATATACTAAGTGCAATAGCACAATTTTTTTTTTTTAATCTGGGGCGTCACGTACAGGTGCGTCGATCACTGATGGCCTAAGCCACGAACCCGGAATATTTTGTCTCAAGTTGATGTAGATGATGATAAATAAATGACAATCGATATCAAAAATTACAGAAAATATGGCTGGTTTTTTCGCTCGTACAAAACACGTAGGAGTAGCGTAGTTAGGACTCGCGTAGGAGGTTGATGTCTGACCATCTGCTATGAATTGTTTGAATACCTCTTCTCTGAAATTGGCTTGGTACTTTGAATATTATTTCCAAAAGCAAAGTTTTCGGAATAACTATTATTTTATTCTACTAATATTATGAAGGCTAAAGTTTATGAAGATGTTGCACGAGAACAACTTCAAAACTAATGAACGGACTTTGTAGTTTTGATGTTTACATCTGGAATAACAAAGAGGCTTTTTTTTAACTCGGAAAACCGCAAGCGAAGCCTCGGCCAGAAGCTAGTCTTTTTATCGTGGTAATATTTATGGCAAGACCCGAAACCCGTGGTTCGTAAAATTTACTATTAGGGTAATAAAATAACGTTTGATTTTCCACGGGACTGCAAAATTTCAACGATCGTGTATCGCTCACCGTTTCAATCATAGGGGATGACCCTACCGCAAAATAGTATTTCAACCTAGATGTGAAACTGACCCGCTAGTAAGGATGAACACTCTTGACGAGGCAAGAATATAAAATGTACATTGGTGTCAATTCAGATATCGCCAAAACTATACTTAACTAATCTGTGAATAGGGCAGCATCATTTTTAGTGCTGTCAAATTACATAGTTTAGTTTTGGCGACTTCTAAATGCGAATTGACACCATTAACTATTGAAGTTGGAGGAATTATTTTCAAGTATTTTTATCTGTCGACCAAAATCACTGTATACAGAGTAAAAACATAATTCGTCTCAACAACTAAGTCATAAGCAATAGGTAAATTAAAACAATACCCGAACGATGATTCAAAATTGCTAACGGCCGGTGAATTATCTACAATCGATGTGTATCATATTGAAAAGCAGAAATGTCGTTTCTATGCGTTACTATTTTATTTTCACTGGACTTCCATCTAGCTTAACTTGATAGCCAAGGATTTGGTTTTGGTCATTTTATACTCAAGTAAGCTATATAGTTTTTTATTTTACAATTTGGCTTAGGACAATTTATCTTCTTAGATACAATCTTCAATCTCTCTCGAGAAGTAGTTGGAACAATCAGAGGGGTGAGCCTATTTGACGTTACTTCTAATTTATCTGTAATGTTTGTAATTTTCTTTTTTTTTAGAAAACTGATATTTGTTTTGAGGTTTTCTTTTCTGTGTATGCCGTGATGGCACTTCTATCAGGTTCAAACTGAAAATCAGCGTTGAACCACGTGGACGCGTGGTTCTGCACAGAGCTAAGTTTGACCCGTTTGACCCTTTTTGGCCAACAGAGACAGCACACTGTCTCCATTTGTACATCCTGTATGTATTTAGGTATGTGTTGATTCAAATAAAGTAATTTTCTTTCTTTCTTTCAAATTGTACGGGAAAAGGATCACGTCTCTTTAATAACGTCAAATATACTGACCCCTCAGATCAATTCCCACAATTACCTATGAAAAAAGAAAAAAATAAATAAAAATTCGTTTATTTCGGACGCACGGCGGACCGGGCGCCTTTTTGCGGATAATTGCGTTAAAACCATCGGTAAAAATACTCATTTGTTTTATAGTTGCTTGTATAAAGGTAAATTTCAAACTGTCATAAGTTATTTAAAAATACTAAAGCTCATAGGAAAATACTACCACCATCAAGCCTATTCTACCGTCAATAAATGTTAAGTTTTATGATGCCTAGGCATCAGGGTATTAAAAGAGACGTAAAAAACTTAACCCTTATCTACCTAATTCATAAAACTTACAATTTTACTAGGTGTGTGCCCGTTTCGTTCCCTTCAGAATAAAGTTTAATTAATAGCTAAAGTTAATTAGATTGAGTTAACACATTTTGGACGCTCCTAAAAATTAATAGTGGATTTCTCGAGGGAGTTTTCCTATTTCCTAGCAAAATAAACTTTTAAAGTAAATTCTGTGCATGAACTTGAATTTTGTTTGTCAACACTACACCTATGAAGTAGTAGGGATTGCTCCACCTTAAACATCTTTTTTTACAAAGAACAATCAAACAATAGAAATAACTTAGAAATAGTATTTACAATTGAAACAATTCAGCTAACTAAAGACTGTTGCAAACAATCTAGAGGTAGCTCAACTGATCCATATCAATACCAGTCGGAAGCTTCTCCAAGACGCTGGCTGCATTGCCCCGCTGTACGGCAATGCTGATGCGCTGCGCTAGATACTGACCAGCTCCCGGATCACGCGTCGCTTCGACCAGACACTCAGATAATTTTTCAAAAACCCGAAGAGCCTCGGTATCCCTCGGACCTAGGGTTTCGACTCCAAGGGGAACAAATGTGTAGGCTCTGTCTAGACCTGTATATTTTCGCCTCTAGATCTATAAACTGTTTCTGTTTTATTCCAGTAATAATGAATAATGTCCTCCTAGCCAAATTTCGACCACGGCGGCCCGCCTCATCGGACTAGCCAGATGCGCAGGACATATTATAGTGTAAAAGTGTGTGCGCAGACACAGGTGCACTCTCTATTCCCTCACTCTCATAATCCAATCGGACGGCAGACCAACACGACCAGGGAGAGGTCAAGCGCAGGACCAACCAAGTAAAATAAAACCTTTAAAAGATAAATTGACGTACCTAAGCTTCAAAAATGCAGCTAATACCATAAAACAATTTTTTTAATTGCAGTTTCAATGACTATGCAAATGCCTTTAAACCGTTTATGTTTTACTAGCTTCGGCCCGCGTCTTCGCACGCGTTCCGGAGTAAAAAGTAGCCTGTATGTTAATCCAGGTCTAGAATTACATCTATGCAAAATTTCAGACCGATCTGTTGAGCTTTGGCGTGAAGAGATAACAAACATCACACTAATCCCAGTAATTATTATAAATGCGAAAGTATGGATGGATGGATGTTTGTTACCTCTTCACGCCAAAAATACTCTACGGAACGGGCTTAAATTTAGTATACATGTAGTTCTAGTTCTCGAATAAATATAGACTACTTTTTATCCCATAAATTAATTCCCATGGGATAGAAATCACCTTTAAACGTTTCCATAGAAAAAACGGGTGCGAAGCCGCGGGCATAAAGTAGTATAAATACATATATAAACTTCCGAACATTTATATTATAAGTCTGATTCGAGTCGCAAACTAATTACAAACCCGAGCTTTAATAAAATGCAGCCATGAATTATGTAGTCAATGACATGTATTTTCGCAACAGAACATTATATTTCGCAAAATTATAGAAAGTAGACTAGCTACACTAAAGTCATTTACAACGGGGTATTTAACATGATTTGAGTTTTGAGCTTTTGACCAATACCCTCAGTAATTCGGGTTATTCCGTAATCATAGCGAATTTAATTGTATCGATATTTTTGGAAAGCTCAAAACTCAAATCATGGTAAACATCAACAAAAGTTTTACAATACACTATGCTCTAAGATTACACTACACTTAGATCCATAGACAACTGTTAAAAGTAACCTGTGTCAACCCTTTTTGACCTCTATGTTATTTATGACAGGTGTCTAAGGGACTACCCGTAAGCTATATGTAGTAAAACTTATGCTCATTAATAAGGTTAACACGTAATCTGGCGTTCAAAGGTATATTATAAGGTTAATTACATTACCTTTGAGTCATGTACACACTTAGATAGGTTACATGTGTAACTAATCTGATAAACACATTAATGATCTGTAATCTACCTCTTGATCTTAGAAATTCGCAGATAATTTAGTTAGTTTTAGTATGTTTGGGTCTGTCACTCAAGTGATTTTAGTTATTAGAAGAATAGCTAGCTAATAAACTACACCAAACAATATTTTGTTTTGTAACCAAATTTTGTTCACAGAATCCACTTTTGATGTAAAAGCAATTTCCCAAAATTTGAGTTTATTGTATTAAGTCACTTCTGTTTTAAAGGTGCTATCAAATACAATGTCTAGCGTTAAAATGATTAAAAAGTAATGTTCTAAAACTATCTAGACCTAGGTTTAAAACAAATTAGAACATTTTCGTTCTAGTTTATTTCTGTGAAAGTCTATTTTCGTGTAAAACAATGGGTAATTTTAAACTTGAAAGTGCCGAGGGAAGTAAACGGGTTAAGTGTTAAATTAAGGTTCTTCAGTAGATGGTAAATACGACGCAAGTCAAAGAAAATTTCCCTTTAAATATTACAGGAAGGAGACATTGAACAAGCATCAACAGAAATTCTTTAATTATATTTATTTTGTAGGTACTCGTAGCATACAAATTACTTCGCTACTGCCATAATCGGTCCTTTTCCACCCACTGTTGGACTTGAACATACCCTCTCTTCTGTTTGTTTGTGTATTTTTTCCATCTCGGCAATACTTATGTTACTGTACTATAAGGGGCTCCGTTATTATATATTATGTATGGGACAACAAAAATGCAAAAAAACCTCATAACAATGTCCTATACCCGGCAAAGAAACTTATCTATCTACATAGGTACTCGTAATTCTACGTACGTAGGTATGTATTAATATAAAAACCATACTCACTGCTATATAAATGGAATAAACCCAAGATTAATAAAAAATACATCTGAATTCGACCTAGAATTTCGAGTCAGAAGGTTGGATTCGTAAGTGAGAGTCCACTCACACTTTTATCGCCTCTACCTCTACTTATTGGTTCATTTTCTTTTTTTTTTCGTAATCATAATGCAGCGAAAATACTATGAGAGCGCTATCTCTATCCTATAACAGAAACTTTTGCGAAAATACTGTTATTTTCGCAAAAATTTTGGTTAACTCAGATGTATTTGTGAGTCTTTATTCTCGAATAACATCTGAGTTGACCAGCAGGGAATCGTTAACAATATCAAAGATAAAGCCTCGTAGGCAATCGACAGATCATCGCCCAACTTTATTATTAGATCCCAACATCGTCGTCCCAGGATCCAGCTATTGATTCACCTTATTTCCCATCTAACAGTGTTTCCGTGACACATACGCCGAAGTTAGTGTCAGACTGTCAGAGCTGTCAATACGTTTACCCCGTCATGTCACCTACAGAATTGGGGTGCCGTAGGATTCTATGTTATTTTATAGCATTTGTGACGTTAGTTTCTATTTGTAAGCACGAAACAGCAGGTTTTCTTAGATTCTGGAAAGGCATTGCACCTTCGAAAATTCCTTGCACATATGTTGTTCCCATGACTTTGCTCATGTTGTTAGGTTTTCGAGATACTACACCTAGATATATATTCAAACTATAGCACTAAAGACAAAGATAAAGATAAATTTATTTGCTTCAACATAATATAGGTTACAGTTGTAGATCTTCAATATATTAAATGTTTTAATTATGTTCTAATATGTTATGTTTGAAAGTATTTATTTATATAACTTTCATGAGCACACAGATTCCCTAGTACTATCCAATGATCCTATCCATCCACGGTTGTCTGGTAGAGATCGCTCTTGAGCGCTTAACATACAGCTTCATAAGACCGCCAGTTGTCACTTAGATTTTAAGCTGTTTTGTTATATTGTTTCTATCGATTAGTGAGCAATAAAGAATTTTCTATCTATCTATCTACCTTAAAAAAGACATGCAAATTTTTAAGATTATATTTATATTACGTAACTAGTTCATATAATTAAATGGTTAAAGTTTCAGGTGGTCAACTAATTTATGTCATTAATATTTTAATAGCACTTACTTACTAATAATTGTTTTAATTTAACTAATAAAAAGTAATTTCTTTAAGTACTGTTTGTTTGTTAAATTTTATTATACACTCGTAGTTCCGGAATTGATTCATTAACCAAACTTTATTTTTTAATCTTTGTATAGACGAGACGCGCTGTTGTGCCTGGATTTATTATGTTTTTTCTGAACTTGCTAATACTTGACTGTCATTTTTTAAACAAAAGCCTGGGTTGGTACAAAGTAGCCCACTCAAAAAGCAGACGAGCGCGTGCGTGTAGATCTAACAGGTCGTGACTCAGTTTGGTGCTCCAACACAAAATCTTAGGGCAATCGGCAGTGGGGGGAGGAAACATGACGGAAAAATGGGGTCGGCGAGTGTGTGGAGTGGTGGGCTCGCCGGCCATGTATAGGAGGAAGACGAGACGCCATTCGGGCCGCGGTAGGTTTTAATTGTACCGGTGGTTGGGCGAAAATGGCGAGAGAGGGACACCGCAGAGGTTTTAGTGGGTATATTACGTTCTTCTTAGGGCATCGTGTCCCACATAATTCTGGTCCCCCCCAGACCAGTTTATTTGAATAAAAAAAGGTCAATCGGCAATACGTCATCACATTTAGGATATGTATTATTATTGAATTTAAATTGAATTTAAATAAATAATGAGAAATATGGCGTTTATTTACTAGTATATTTGTAGTCCAACCTTCAAGGGTTTTTGAGTCTGTTGTTATTGCAAAGTGGCTGCTATAAATAGATTTCATCTTACGGTGTATATACATATATCGAGTACAAGTTAACCCATGAAATGTCATTAATATTGAATGTAATGAATGTACATTTAATTTTATATTATTGAGATGTAGAGATAAGGGAGTACCTACAAAATTAACAAAATACAAGTCATAAGATTTTTCGTAGAGAGAGCAGATAAAAAGGTTTTTCGCCTGCGACGCAGGCGGTTGCGGGTTCGATTCCCGTTTGTTGCGTTGGTCTGGGTGTTTTATATGTATAATTAAAAAAAAATGTATCTACCTATGTAGTGTATTGTATTAAGTATATCAGTTATCTAGTACCCATAACACAAGCTCTACTTAGCTTGGGGCTAGATAATGTTGTGTGAATTGTCTAGCATTATTTATTCATTTATTATTATTATTATTTTTTGCTTACCAAAATATTATTTCCTCTCGGTTACTAGTTTGTTTCTGGCCTTCATTATAATTATTGAGGTAATAGAGCCAAGTAAAGATTTCCAGGTGAATTTAATATTGTTAATGGGACACCCTATACTTTGTAACAATTTCGAGAGCGGCAGAGTGCTTTATTAAATTTATTGGAAACTACGTGGTTTCGCTCCATATGTTTAGACTTCGGTATCAGGAAGTAAAACATTCTCTTCAATCAAACTAAGATAATTTTGACTTACAACTTCTTCAATGATTACTGAATTTTAGAGAATAGAGTTAGAGTTTAGGTTTATAAAATAAAAAGAACGATATATCCTTGTTTTTAGAAGGTTCACCAAAATCGGAACTATTCCCATTTAGGCACTAATTTTAAGGGCCCCACTTTATTCCTAGTTAGGGCACCCACAAAGAAGTAGTGTCTAGTGATGGGGTTTTGATATAAATAACTGTAACTTTTGCAATTAGATCTTGTTATAAAATACATACATTGTTTTATAACTACGTACTAAAGGTAGACCACACAACTGGCGGATCTCTGTAGAACCATGTCACAGTAACAAACGCTAAAAGTGGCGTTTGTTACTGTGTTTGGCGTTTGTTTTCTTATTGTATAGGTAACGGATGGCAAGTGAGGATGCGAATGTCATCTTTAAAAAAAAACAGAATAATATTTACGATGGTTTTGCGACGTCTGTCGGATTATCACATCAGCTGCTAAAGGTTAAAGTTACTTTTATGTTTTTTTTTGCATAAACACTGAACTGTAAGTTTTCAAACTACGGTACCTTCAGTAAAAGAAATTTGGAAATCATTATGTAACTACTTTAGCTACTTTGTTTTTTTCACCGGGTAACGATTATTATTGAAACTCGCAACAACTTACTTCCTAACTGAAACCTTTGCAAGAGCGACTTAACTTATCCGTGTTTGCTAAGTTTGTTCCCTAATATTTTTTAAAGTTTTTTTGGTTTAAAAGATGTTGTGTAACCAAATCTGTAGTAATCGCGTGGCAACACGCGTTTCGATCGGAACTTTTGGGAGGGTTTTTCAATACTTACGAAGGTATATTGCCTTATTTTGTCCTAGTTTAAACAAGTTTGTATTATTAAGAAATTAAATAAACTCGCAAAAATTTACGACTTGGGCGGGACTCGAACCCGCATCCTTCCGTAAGTACCGGAATGTGCTAACCAACTACACCACGAGGTCGAGTGACGCTGGAGTCGAAAATCTTTGCGACTTTCTACGGACTGTAGCGCCGTTAGCTCCACCTACAGGGGAAACATTAAAGTTTATCCATTCCTGTTCAAAGACTAAAGTTACGTTTAGTTCGTTTGACGAGAGGTGTCGCGTTGCTCAAATTCTAAAGTTTTTGTTTTTATAGCGGGTTCGAGTCCCGCCGAAGTCGTAAATTTTTGCGATGTTATTTAATTTCTTAGGAATTTGCCAGAGTGTGAGGCTTACGCACTATAAAAACAAAAACTTTAAAGTTTGTATTATTGTTAAAGACATCCTCTATTTTAACCGCATTTCAACCGGCGGTGATGCTCGTGGGAGCAACAAAGCCACTGTAACTAATTTAATAATTAGGTAAGTAGTTCGCATTTCTTTTTGTAGTTTCTGTTTATTTGGTTTTTACCTTTATTTTCATTTTGTTAAAATGTCTACTTAACACGTCTAAATACATGTTGTGTGCACATAGGTCACGTCTCAAGCCAGTTCGTATTACCTTTGAATTTTTTGTTTTGTATTATTATTGCTTGTTATGTTTTTTGTGTACCTACCTAATAAACGTACATAAAATAAAATAAAAATTATTCGTATGGGTAGGTATTGGGTCTTTCAGGTATACATAATATGTTGAATGGGATGCTACAGTCCTTGAGAATCTGTATTTATGAGGTAATATCGAGTCTTTTAGTGATCCCATTGGGATAAAAAGCCCTTTAAAAATCAGTCAGGTATGGCAATTATGACCCATCCAATGTTTGGGTAGACTCAGGAAGGGGACGGGGGTGTTTGGAAAAACCACAAAATACCACAAGGGGAAGGCGTGTATTAAGTACGTGTTTTTTTTAGTTGTAGGCGCGATTTGTAAGCCACGCGGACTGACATTTTTATTGAATAAAATTAGATTATTATATCTGTTTTAATGTTTATTGTGTTTGGAGACAATTTTACATTATAATTTCTATCTACAAAAAAAACCTACACGTGATTTTGGTTAGGGGGTGGGATATTCTAAAACCACCACGCATTACCATCACCAGGGAGAGACTTTAAAAAGACGACGGTAAAATGCTTACCTAACCTATCAATTTAAAAGTAGCAAAATACAATTCATTTCAATGAAACGCCTTTGACTTAGCCTTTTCTTTGAAAGGAAAATGCGTAAGTACCGCAAAATTTCCATCCGATTGAGTTTGCAAAAGAATCATCAATTACAACCTAATAAATTAAATTGATGATAAGGTACTTTTGAACCTCAAAACCACTTAACTGCTCAATTTATACCTACCCGTTTTAAATATTTTCGCCAACAAGAATATTTGAAAGAGGACATTTTTCTCCTTTGTTTGCTACGGAAACAAATCTAAGTCGATTTATAGGTGTGATTGTTTAAACGTGATGTTATCCAAAAACATCGTGTTTCTTGTAATTACTGCGTCCATGCCATCGTAGATCGATGGCATGAACGCAGAAATTACAGTAAGTAATAGGGGAGATGAGGTAGCTAGCTTCTCAAAAGTGGGAGGCTCAAATTAGGTGCAAGTAAGTCCACCATCCTAAGTCATAGTCGGACCGTCTCGCGGCGCGGCGTACTTTAGTGTGATTTATTGATTACATCAATTCCCTCGCGTTTGTTCTGATAAAATGACGCATGAGTGGACGACGTATTGGAACTAGGTACCCAGCGTGGAGGTACCTATCACGAAGTTTTTATTTTTAATTCTCTAACTAAACTATAATGCTGAACGGTGGTCATTAATGCCTACTAAATGCACAAGTGAGCTAGAGTTGGGAGTTGGGGAGGCCCATTGTGTGAGACGCTTCATTATAAATAATTAATTCTGGATAATTCACACAGCATTATATAGCCCCAAGCTAAGCAGAGCTTGTGATATGGGTACTAGATAACTGATATACTTAATACAATACACTACATAGATAGATATTTTTTTATTATACATAGAAAACACCCAGACCAACGAAACAAATTTCTGCAGATAGTACACAAATTAGTTCCGGGGCGGGAATCGAACCCGCAACCTCCTGCGTCGCAGGCGGACCTTCGCCCGCTGCGCCACGGAGGTCGCTACATGCGTCGACACACTTGCGCCTTCCCATCTTCCGAGGACATCCGTCAGGGCGGGTGCGGCGGCGGATTTGGCCGAAGATCAAATTAAAAATAAATAAAACAAAAAATTTAATTAAATAAAAAATAAGTGATTACGTGTTGTTGTCTTTTTCCTTGCTCGGGATCTAGCCAAGTCTAAAAAGTACAAATACTGCTGGACGTCCTTCGGTAGAATTTATTTAAGACAAGCAGATAATACACCGGTAATCCAAATTAAAACTGAAAGCCAAGTGCAAATGCTCTTTCAGGCTGCATGACTAGTTTATGTAATAAGAAAATGCTTAACTAAATCACTATACACTAAAATAATAATAATATTCTATACACAGAGCGCAAACACAACACCCACCGCATTCAAACAACAGAATACTTACAATCACCAAACAATAACACACGCTATTAACACCACACACACAAAATACATACAATTAACACAACATACTATCTACAATAACCAACCTATAAGCTATACTTACACTACACGCCTTCCCTGTAAAATGTCAAACTATCACTTTGTAATGCTATATGTATATTTTTCTTATTATAAAACTATACATTCACTTATATTTCTACACAGTGCGAAATACACCCTGATACTTCTTGATAACACTGTAATTACTATGAAGAATTTTAATGATGAATACAAATATAAATGAATTAGATTGTTCCGAAATAGCCCGTTCTTTTGAGTGCTCGGTTGAAGACTTATCTACCAGTTTTCCTATAAAACGTACTGACATTAGTATATTTACACAGAACATAAGAAGTATTTATAAGAATTTTCCCGATTTAGAGTCTAACCTTACCTTACTAAAAATTAATTTTGATGTTATAGTTATGACGGAGTGCAGATTATCAGAACATAAAAATGTTCCTAACTTAACAGATTATAACTCTTTTGTAACCACTTCGCACCTTAACCAAAACGATGGAGTTGCAACATATATAAAAAAATGCCATAACGTCCGAGTCAAAGAAATAATTTTAATTCATGCGTCCTGTCTCCAAGTATTTATCCATAATATTATAATTCTCTGTATTTACCGTTCACCATCAAACAAAAATGCTGAAAATTTTATCGAATCTTTAAATAAACATTTAGAAACTATTAAAAATCATGAAACCATAATAATAGTCGGGGACATAAATATAAATACTCTACCTAGAGACTCTGAAATAACTTATGAGAAAAATAACAGACAAAACTATTTGAATGTACTATCAATGCACGGACTCTTGTCTGGTCATAATCTTCCAACAAGAGAAACGGCATGCCTAGACCATGTTATCTTAAAATTAAATAAACATAAAAACTCTGCAACTATTGCTGTAGTTAACACGTCGATTACGGATCACCTATCAATTCTAGTTAATATATCTAAAATACAAATTAATAATTCTATAACATACAAGACAAAAACAGAATATGAAAAATCATTACAATATTTAAAAGAATTTAATTTTGCAGACTTACTTAAACAACAATGCGATCCAAATTATTTATGTGATAAATTAATAAATACTATTCAACAAAGTCTATCTATGCATACAAAGATAGTTCGTGTACCTAGAAGCAAACAACTCATTAAACCTTGGATTACCCTGGGCATTTTACGCTGTATCAAAAATAGAAATAGTATGCAAAAAAAACTACGAAATAATCCAAACGACAAAATACTTAGTATAACTTATAGGAGATATAGAAACTTCTGCAACAATTTAATTAAAAAACTAAAACGAAAATATGAAAGAGACCAACTATATAAAAATGCTAAGAATAGTAAAAATCTTTGGAAAACCATAAACGCTATTACTCATTACAAACCTACAAAAACACCTAATACCCAACTCCTTGATATAAAACCATCGCCTAATGAGTCAGTTAATTTTGTAAACAAGTTTTTCGCTAATATTGGTAATGATCTAGCTCAAGCTATTGCTAATTGCAGGGCTAACCAGTCGTTAAGTATTATATCTCCATTTGTAACACTTAAACAGGTTTCATCGTTTGTCTTACTAGAAACAGATCCAATTGAGATAAATAAGGTCATAATGAATTTGAAATCTGAAAGTGCGCCTGGCCCTGATAACATTCCTACGAGTTTTCTGAAGCTTGCTAAAGATATTCTTACACCAATGTTATGCCATCTAGTAAATCTCTGTTTTGATAAAGGTGTATTCCCAAGACAACTTAAAAAGGCTATAATAACACCGGTTTTTAAAAATGGGAATAGAGATGAACTCAATAATTATAGGCCAATTTCAGTTCTTTCCTCAATTTCTAAAATACTGGAGAAACTTATTAACATTAGATTACATTCGTACTTTGAAAAATTTAATTTATTCTCCAACTCACAATACGGTTTTAGGAATGGCCGTTCAACTGAAGACGCTATCGCTGCTTTAACCAATCACATCGTTGATCAAGTAGATCGCAAACAGAAATGCCTAGCAGTTTTCCTAGATTTGAAGAAAGCGTTCGACACCGTATCTATTCCCGCTCTTATTAATAAACTAGAAAATAAGGGTATTCGTGGTAAGCCCCTAGATTTACTGTCTGACTATCTCCAAGAGCGAAAACAAAGGGTTAAGATTGGTGGGGTTGTCAGTGAAGACGAGGACATTGGCTATGGGGTTCCACAAGGTAGCGTACTCGGACCGACACTGTTTCTCGTCTACATTGACGACCTCTGCAGCCTTGAACTTAGTGACGCCAAAATCTTCTCTTATGCAGATGATACTGCCATAGTTTTCACCGGCAAATCATGGGACGATGTTAAACAGAAGGCTGAAGCTGGACTCTCAATTGTATCTGAATGGCTCAAGAACAATGCACTCACCCTTAATGTTACTAAAACCAACTTTATGACTTTTTCAATGTATAATAACACGCAGCCCCCCACTGATTACAATATAAAAATTCACTCCTGCAATCGTAACGATCTGGTGTGCCCCTGTCCTGAAATCATTAAAGTTAAGACAACCAAGTACTTGGGCATAATGATTGATCAGCGATTGTCATGGCATGCACAAATAGAACTGCTGGCGGGTAGAGTAAGGAAACTTATTTGGATATTTAAGGGACTAAGAAAT
This sequence comes from Eupithecia subumbrata, assembly GCA_949316285.1. Classification (NCBI taxonomy): domain Eukaryota; kingdom Metazoa; phylum Arthropoda; class Insecta; order Lepidoptera; family Geometridae; genus Eupithecia; species Eupithecia subumbrata. The sequence goes on along the minus strand of OX438646.1, from coordinate 22,883,302 downwards.
TCCGCTTCCAAACCTTTACTAAGCCAAATTTACACTTCCTTAGCAGAATCAGTCATAAGCTACTGTATAACCGTTTGGGGGGGAGCCATAAAGAGTAAATTTATAGAAGTAGAAAGAACGCAAAGGTCTCTTATTAAAGTAATGTACTCTAGACCATACAGATATCCAACTTATTTACTTTATACGGAATCAGAATTGCTTACGATTAGAAAATTATATACCTTAAACATAGTCCTAAAAATCCATAAACATTTAAAATTCATAACTAGTCAAACAACACAGCGAAGAAATAAAAACATTATTAATAAAGTAACTGTAAGATCTAATTTTGCTGCACGACAATATGTATCCCAATCCGCCCACATATATAACTTAATTAACAAAAAACTGAATATTTATGGCTTAAGTAACTGTGAATTGAAAAAGAAACTAACCAAATGGCTACTCTACTTAAGCTATGACGAAACGGAAGCACTGTTTGATAGGTTATGTTAGGTTTTCCTCTGTCTTCTCTCCTATTATTTTCATGTATCTCTACATACTCTACTATTTAATATTTAAATTTTACAGGTTCACATATACTAACAAACACACATATACCATACATCGTCACACACAACACCCCCACACACACACATTAACACCCCCCCCCCCCCAAACACACGCATACACACACAAATGGTTGTCTTCCGTTGCCCGGACTCTTAAGAGACCGGTGTCCTCAGGAGCACCAATCTCAATCACACGCACACACCCCTACACACTCATACACGCACACCTATAGAATTACATGCGCGCTCACTTTCCAAATATCTAAAATAAACAAAAATCAACTTTATTTTTTGTAAATAATAAGCTCTATAATTTAAGTAGCCTTATATATATAATAACCTACTAGCTGAACTTAATGTACGTTCCAAATTCTATTGTTTGCGGCAGAGCGAGATTCCCCTAACACAGGTAAAATACTTTACTTAAAAGGGGTTCTCAAACACTGTTATTTAATGTATTTTAAGTTTGTGAATAAATATTTTGTATTTTGTATTTTTGTATTTTTTGTAACACAGGCCCATTGTCGAGTAAGCACTGGGAGAACGTACCATATCTACAGATTATACTTAGATCTATGGTTCATGTACCTCTTCTACCATTTTAATTGTCATCATCATCATCATCATCACCTGAGTTTACCCACTGCTGGGTCATCATCAGCATCCAAATTTTGTGCCACTCCACATGCCCCAGCGCTAATCTCATTATTTCGCGTACCGATTAAAAATTACATATTATGAAGTTTGTATAAACAGATAAAGTCTTTTAATGCTGCCTGCAACATAATAGTGGTAGGTAGTAGAAAACACAAGCTAAGTAGGGTTTATTGAATCGAATACGACGGTTTCAACTGTTTTCATAACAGTAGCGCCTAGGAACAATGGATAGCAGCTTTTAACGTTGAGTGTCAAGATAACCGTGTCGGGAAGGTACGGAATTCTGTGACAGATATCGATGAATATCTATAGTATTCCTTTCTTCTTGGTGCACAATCATGTACCTACCTATACAGGGTGTCCCACTGGCTGGGACATGGAGGGCAAGTACCAGATTTATATTGATAGGAAATTTTACTCAAAGGACACATTCCATTATTTTATAAAATAAGTAAAACTGCATTCACAGAATTTTGAATAATTTCTTGCTTTATAAAAAAATAAATAAAAATAAAAATAAACAGTTTGTTTATTCAGACATAATTTTGTCCATACATTACACACACATGTCATATAAAACATTACAAAAAAAAAAAATAAAAAAAAAATCAGAGATAAAATACAGAAACATTGAATAGAAACATGTGCGCCTCTCGGACATGTTTATTCCAGCCTACCACACAACGGGTTCTGCCCTTCCCTGCTTTTTTCACTTTACTATAGGAAGCTGCGTCACTTAGAATGTTAATAATGTCATGATAAAAAATGTCAATTTGATTTTTATGTCCTGCATTTCTACATTCACTAGGGTTACAATGTAATAGGTCACAAGGACAATTTATTTCATTAAGTTTTTCCTTACAATATTTTTTTATAAATGTCAATTTGTTCATCAGTCCTATTTCCCCAAAATACAGAATTTAACATTGTTTTATTATTATAAGATGTCTTACATGGAATTAAATTAAGATTACAATTAATAATTAATGGCAAATGATCTGACCAGTATGTACTATATTTAATTTTTATGTCATTTATTGTTTGGGAGGCAGAACCGCTGACAATACAATGATCAAGCCATCTGGTGCAACCGTGGGCATCACTTATAAAGGTGTAGCTGCCAGAACTCAAGCCAAGCTGATCAATATCTGCACAAATCCATTTTTGATCAACACATATATTTAATAACTCAGTTCCAAAAAGTTCACCCGGGTGTGCATTGAAGTCCCCAAGGATAAAAATAGCCTCCACGCAACTACTCTCCACAATAGCACAAATCTCGCCAAAACAGTCTGTGAAGTCTGCCAGATTTTCATGCGAGTCCGTGGGCATGTAGACGCTACACACAAGAATGTCACTATCGATGACCTTAGCTTTGATGACACTGATACGTGGATTTTTACACTTAATTACGGTCACATTACTGAACACTTTTTTACGCCACAGAATCGCCACTCCACCGTACGGTCTCCCTCTCAGGAGTCCTGCCGATGTGTCTACTGCAGATGTCCCGGTGTACGCAAAGTCTGAATTGCAGTGCACAATCATGTACCTACCTATACAGGGTGTCCCACTGGCTGGGACATGGAGGGCAAGTACCAGATTTATATTGATAGGAAATTTTACTCAAAGGACACATTCCATTATTTTATAAAATAAGTAAAACTGCATTCACAGAATTTTGAATAATTTCTTGCTTTATAAAAAAATAAATAAAAATAAAAATAAAAAGTTTGTTTATTCAGACATAATTTTGTCCATACATTACACACACATGTCATATAAAACATTACAAAAAAAAAAAATAAAAAAAAAATCAGAGATAAAATACAGAAACATTGAATAGAAACATTGAACATGAATTGTAAGAGTTGCGCAGCCATTCAACAGAATCCCAACTTAAGAAGAGGTCTAAAGAGTTAGGATCCTGTTGAAAGACTGCATGATGGGCGAAGCAAACTTACTTCCTACAACCTTCAGGATGGTGTTGGTACTGCTCCACGTTCTGCGCAGCAGTGAGGCGGTTTTCTTACGGATGATGGCGTGAAAGCCATCAACCTGGGCCTCAGCAAACATGAGGGATGCGCTGCAGAAGCGAGGCAGCCCCAACAACATCCTGAAGGCGTTATTATATTGTACACGCAGAGCGCTAAGCGATCTTTTAGTAAAGCTAGCCCAAAGGCTGCCCGTATAGAGTGATTGGCAGTAGGCTTTGAACAACGTGATTTTCACTTGCCTACTGCAACGAGCAAACCTTCGCGCCAGCATATTACTTCGGACCGCCAACGCTCTACGTTCTCGTTCTATATCTACCTGGTCGTCAAGGTCGTCGGTAAGGAAATGTCCCAGATACTTGAAGCTATAGACTCTGTTTAGCTCAAGACCGTTGAGTCTCAAGCTTGGAACTGACGCTGGAACCTTACCTGCGGCCTTGAATACCAGGTATTCACTCTTCTTGCAGTTATACACAAGTCCATGCTTACTGGCGTACTCTTCACAGATGGACAGCAGCGTCCGAAGGGCGCTGATCGTTGGACACAGCAGCGCCATGTCGTCTGCATAGCTGATATTGTTCATACACACATTATCAACGGAGCAGCCGACACGCGCATTGCTGAGTCCCACGATCAGCTCGTTTACGTACAGATTGAAGAGCTTGGGTGAGCTCAACCCACCTTGTCTCACGCCGCACTCCAACCTGTAGGTCTCCGAAAACACCCCCGCCCATTTAACATTGTTTGTCTGATTAGCGTACCAGTAGTGGAAAAGACGCTGCACCTGTGTGTGCACGCCTGTGCCTGCCAGCTTCCTCCACAACACATCGTAGGACACCAGGTCAAAAGCCTTCGAGAGGTCGAGGAAGCATGCATACACAGGTGTGCGCCTCTGCGTGTAATATTGTACAGTGTGTTTCAGACTCAGAATCGCACTTTCAGTTGAGAGGCCCTTTCTGAAGCCAAACTGTGCATCATGAATGTCTAAATATTTGTCAAGTTCTGAGTCCATCACACCGTCCAACACCTTCGCCACTACGGTAGCTAATGATATTGGCCTATAGTTACATTTATCAGATAGGTCACCAGTCTTGTTCTTTACAATGGGCACAACAGTGGTTTTCATTAGGTCTTCAGGTAGGTAAGAGTGAACGAAGCATACACCAAATAAAACTGAGAGAAGATGAGGTAACTGGGGCCCCGCATACTTTAGGTGTTCGATGCTGAGGCCGTCATGACCAGGTGACTTACCTCGTGTCATTTTATTTATAATTGTAGCAACCTGCTCAGCAGTAACTTGGTAGGTCTCCCTGGTCATGCCGTCCCCTGCATCCCCTGATGTTGACACTGAACCCAGCACCGAGCTTACTCTGAAATGGTCTTTAAATAGGTTAGCAATGCCCTTACAGTCACTCACACCTTCAACGCTTACAGGCAGACCAGGCTGCACATTCAATTTATTTGTTGATTTCCAAAACGCACTAAAATTACTTGTTGATCGATGCTCTGCTATAATGTCCATTTTAATTTGTTCTTCATTATTTTGACACCATCTAAGTTTACTTTTGAAATTTTTTCTGCTCTCATTCATATTATTATAAAAAATACCAGAACGTGGTTTGTTTTCCCAAATCCAGTTTCTGAAATGCAACCTGGCCTCCCTGTGCGCCTCTCGGACATGTTTATTCCAGCCTACCACACAACGGGTTCTGCCCTTCCCTGCTTTTTTCACTTTACTATAGGAAGCTGCGTCACTTAGAATGTTAATAATGTCATGATAAAAAATGTCAATTTGATTTTTATGTCCTGCATTTCTACATTCACTAGGGTTACAATGTAATAGGTCACAAGGACAATTTATTTCATTAAGTTTTTCCTTACAATATTTTTTTATAAATGTCAATTTGTTCATCAGTCCTATTTCCCCAAAATACAGAATTTAACATTGTTTTATTATTATAAGATGTCTTACATGGAATTAAATTAAGATTACAATTAATAATTAATGGCAAATGATCTGACCAGTATGTACTATATTTAATTTTTATGTCATTTATTGTTTGGGAGGCAGAACCGCTGACAATACAATGATCAAGCCATCTGGTGCAACCGTGGGCATCACTTATAAAGGTGTAGCTGCCAGAACTCAAGCCAAGCTGATCAATATCTGCACAAATCCATTTTTGATCAACACATATATTTAATAACTCAGTTCCAAAAAGTTCACCCGGGTGTGCATTGAAGTCCCCAAGGATAAAAATAGCCTCCACGCAACTACTCTCCACAATAGCACAAATCTCGCCAAAACAGTCTGTGAAGTCTGCCAGATTTTCATGCGAGTCCGTGGGCATGTAGACGCTACACACAAGAATGTCACTATCGATGACCTTAGCTTTGATGACACTGATACGTGGATTTTTACACTTAATTACGGTCACATTACTGAACACTTTTTTACGCCACAGAATCGCCACTCCACCGTACGGTCTCCCTCTCAGGAGTCCTGCCGATGTGTCTACTGCAGATGTCCCGGTGTACGCAAAGTCTGAATTGATGGTGCCCAGCATTGGTATGTCGTGTGGAAGCAACCACGTCTCTTGCAACGCCACGATGTCTGCCGTACTGCACAGGCCTCTCACACAGTCAATAGATCTCTTTATTGACTTGCAATTGAAGCTTACGAATTGACAGTTGTGACCCATTATGTGTTATTAGATATATTCAGTTTTCGTGCCCCATCGGACCTCGATATATACGCTCTTTGTTTGAAATCTATGAAGTGACGAAAAGATATGCCGTCAGGCCACAGTTTACTGTCCATAAAGATGTCCACCTTGTGTTTCGGTACATACATTTTGTACGAGTTGTATTCCTTTTCTCGCTTCATGATCACTTGCTCCAGTGTGATTTCAATGCCAGTTTTGCGCTGAATGTACGTTGTTATGTCCTGCGCGGATGTGTCCTTGTTTACATTGTATATGTACAACGGCAATTTGATGTCAGCGGCTCTAAAATAGTTCTCAGGCCTTCCCTCACCTTTCTGGCCTGTGAAACGGTTTCTGTGGCGCTTTCTCTGCACGACTTTCCACTCCTCCGTCGGCTCTTTATACTTCCATTCCGTTTCACTTGTCAGAACATTAGCAAAAGATTTTACATGTTGTTTTGGTGATTTTCCATGTTGTTGTTTTGGTGGACTCCTTGGCTTTTTCACCGGGCTGCTGGTTACATTAGTCGCCAAGTCACGCACAGTCCGCATTGGCTGTCTATTTGTCAGCTCTTTGGTGCACTTTGGAGTTGCCACATTTACTGCAGAGAATACAGGGGTGGAGTTGTCAATGTTAGTGTCATGTGTCGAAAGTGTCAGAGGCTGCGACGTAGAAAACCGTTGCTGAGATGAGTCATCCTCGCCGCCGCCGCCGCCGCCGCCGCCGGTGCCGTCGATGATGGTCGTTTGGGTCTGAGAAATAGCTGATTCTTGAGATGGTTCTATAGATGCATTATGACTCAGATGTTCAGGCGAAGAGACTGACTTGGGGAAGGGTGACAGTCCCATAGGTCCACTATCACAGCTGTAGCTCTCAAGTAAACACGCTCCCCGCCTTCGAGTGTTTACATTTAGGTTTTGGGCTAGGTATGACGATGGGTTGGCCGCCGCCGTCGTCGCTGGCTGTCTTTGAGTCTGTAGATATTTCTTGAGCTCTTGGACTTCATCCCTGTCAACGTAGCTTTCCTTGATTTCTCTTATATCCTTTTGCATTATTAGTAAATCTTTCAGCAAGCGGCTAGGATCAATGTGATCAAAACTCAGTACGGGCAATTTTTGCAACTCTCTTGCGACAAATATGGGTATGAGCTCGGGATCGGTTTCCTTCATTACGGTGATAATATCATACATGTCCCGTTCTGATTTACCAACCTTTTTACGCGTTATTTTTCGTTTTGATGTAGTGATGGAATCAAACAGCAGCGATTTTGCCGTTTTGATTTCTTCCGATGAAAAAGATGTAACACATAAGCGTACAAGACCCTCCTCCGTCATTACATCCGCCTTATTTTGCACAAAGGCTAACACTTCACAAATTACTATTCTGCAATTATTACATTTCACAACATTACACGACATCTTGATTTTGTAGGTAGGTACAACCGCTCGGTACAACGCTCGAGCGAAGACTGAAGTGATGCCCTAAGCAATTGCTTAATTTGCTAATAGGCTAATCCGGCACTAGAATTGGATTCGATATTTCATTGCCTATGTTAATCCCGACATAAAATATGTATTTATCCAGTAATCGAACCCACTAAAATGCCAAAAATAACACCCTGTTTAGCTAGCGTACTTATGAATGGGATTGAGATTGACGTTGACGTGAGTTGCTATGAATGAATTGTCCCGCATTAGGTTTTATTTATTTTATTTATCTCTTGTCTTATTCAGTTCGAATCCGATATGAGCTGGACAGCATGAGAGATGGCGTCACTCACAATCCCTTTTATTAAGTACGCAGGTTCTACCTAATGTTTTGGAATGTTTTTTTCCTAAATACGTTCCTGCTGCTCTCTCTGAAAACTTCGATGAGTGGTTATTCTTTCGGATCCTTCTTTATTAGTTTTCTATGTGGAAGAAAGTTAGTACTTGAAATGAGTTGATTTGTTTCCAGTCTTATGATTGTTCATTCTGTCAGCTTATTAAGCAGGTCTCATAATTTTATAGGCCAAAAAACATGAAATATCACTTTGTGTACCCATGACAGAAATGAACTTTTTGTTCTGCGTGTATCCCTTCGAGTTACACCGCAGAGGCTGGGCAGTGATCGCATTGTGGGCCGAGCGCTATCGACAAATTCCATACAAATTCATGTTTTTTTTATATAGAACCCGGATTAGCTACTCACACTTGGCCTTTTTCGTTTGTTTCCTTTCCATAGATATTACACCTACCCATAGTCGTTTATCAGAGAGAAGTAAACGAAGACATAATGTATGTAAATAGGGTGAAATAAAACAGGGAAGCGAAATTGTTAGCTTAGAAGCTGTTCACACAGTAATTCCCTCTCTTTGTACAAGATATGTTTGAGAGTTTCTTGAATAAATTGGGAGTTTGTTCCAATTATATCGTCAATTTTTAAACTAAATTATTAGATGGGTTTATGAGAGCGAGGGAAGAGTGCATATGAAAATCAAAAACTCTTTATCTATAAATACAATAAATATACACTTAGAAAAGGTCAAATTGTAAAACTAAACACTGACACGGAAATAAAGTGATATTTTTGATTTCTGTCGCTTCGGTATGTAGATGGTATGTAGAGTAAAGAAGCGACGAAGAAACCTTTAGCCTGTTAGTTGTTACTTCTCGAGTTGGAGCAATACCCGTTCCAAGCTTTTTTATCTTCTAGATAATCTGATATTTTATACTTTTCGAGTTGGAGAAATACCCATTCCAATCTTTTTTATCTTCTAGATAATCTGATATTTTATAGTAATAAGCCTTTTTCACAGTAATGTTTTTACAATTTGTTTGAATTTATTTACTGATAATTTTTGCAACTCACTAGGAGTTTTCTTGTAGAAGCGTATACATTGCCCTTTAAAAGATACATTAATTTTGTGTAGCCTAGTTGTGGGCACAGCGATTTTATGTTTATTTCTGGTATTAAAATTATGTTTATCACTATTTTTTATTTTATATATGCGTTTGCCCTCACACTTGTGCTATGTACCTATGTTCCGTGTCATATGCCTTTTAACATACAGTACAAAATTGCTGTCAATTCCTAATGCGATTCTAGACGGATCTGGCTAAGATTAGCAAATACGGCTTCATCGTCTATTCCTGAATGTGAAACGAATATACATAGAATTGCACATGCACAAGCCACGTTTAACAAGGTTTCCATACTAATACTATAAAATGGAAATACAATATATACAGGGCGTCCTGCTGCTGCCGCAAGGACATTTTTTCATTTTTATGGATAAAATTTTACATCTAATGTTAAAATTCATGGTGTTCCTTTTATTTCTGACACTATGTTATTCAGCAAAAAATAATCCTTATGATGAAGCCTTTCGATCGGTATTATAAAGCTACAGGATGATTGTTTTTCTCGTGTAACGGGTTCGATTCCCGGTTCAACCATGTAATTATTTAAATATCTATGAATGCAGTTTAAATTGTTTTTAAATTAAAATAATGTCTTCTTTCAGTAAAATGTTCTATCTACAATATTCAAGGTACTTTCCCTCCATGTGGCATGGCCGTAGGACGCCCTGTAAAAAAAAAAAAAAAACAAATAAATACGCGCGAGACCGCACCTAGTGGAAAGATTTGGGGGAGGCCTTTACCCAGCAGTGGACGAACAAGGCTAGATAAAAAAAAATACAACTCGACCCGCCCCGGCTTCGCACGGGTGCATAGCTGATACTAAATATACTACAGAATAGACCCCCTGGCCCGAATCACATTAGAAACCTCTAAAATTATCAGTGTTTCTCTACTATATTATGCATGTATTATAAATATAAACCTTCCTCTTGAATCATTCTATCTATTAAAAAACCGCATCAAAATCCGTTGCGTAGTTTTAAAGATTTAATCATACATAGGGACAGACAGACAGACAGACAGACAGACAGACAGACAGACAGCGGGAGCGGCTTTGTTTTATACTACGTAAAGATAAAGATACCAGCTGACCCCAAAACGATAAGTCAGCTTACCAAACGTCAAATTTATAAGAAGCTTCTCTATTGACTCTACATTGAAGATTAGAGTGCAAATTATAGTTTGCACCAGGCTTAACAGACGAGTAAACAAGGAATTTTGAATTAAAGAAATCGTATCGCAGGTACAATCTGTAAGCGGGGAGAATTCATTGCATTCTGTATTTCACGATCGCCCGCCTTTCGACGCACATAAATAATAGGCGTTTTATTAATACCCAGGCAATCGCTGACGGGAATTTTCCAATCACATCTCAAGCAACTAGTACGGATTTGTTTGTTGAATAATAATTGTAGGTACTTAGATCTGGATTTTAGCAAATAATTTTGTAATTTTGACCTATGAATATAAATAGGTACTAAGGAAATTACGATCAAATAATAGAAATTAATTAGAACTAGTATTTACAATTAAAACAATTGAGCTATTTGCAGACTGTTTCAAACAATCTACAGGTAGCTCAACTGATCCATATCAATAACAGTCGTCGCGTCCCCAAGACGCTGGCTGCATTGCCCCGCTGCATGGCAATGCTGATGCGCTGTGCCAGATAATGACCAGCTCTCGGGTCAAAAGGTACTTATAACGTGTCACACAGCTCGAGATTTTGTAAGTCAAAACAGACGGGACAATACTAGGTTAAGAACACACCCTGTAAAAACAACACTAATGCAGAAAAGTATTGTTGGTGTTGCTACCAAAATCTATAATAAATTATCTAGAATAAATAGAGACATGAATTTACAAATGTTTAAATAATAAAAAAAATCCTGAAACTTCTAATTCTAATTTTAAGTGGGGAAAGAAAGTGAGATCTGCACAGACATCTCGCATGGGAGTGTATTGTGCATTATCCTCTGCCTAAACAGACACTAACTAGCCCAGCTACTTGAAGTACCGGAGCGGGACTTTTGGTGACTGACAAATTCGTTTCAGCTTCTCAGTGGGTGTGGATGGGGTTGATGCCTCAATGAGACTCTTCAGGCCCGTCTTGCAATGTGTCTGGCATCTTCTGAGGCCGTGCAGTTAATACAACGTTTTCCGCAGTCTGTTTTTCTTTTATGTAGCCATAACACAAGCTGCTGTCTGTGGCTCTTGAAAAGATGATGGTTCAGTTCAAACTGACCTGTGATGATACCCACCCTCTTTCCTGAATCTTCTATTAGCTGTCAAAAACCCGCACCCACTGTCTACCGGAAGTGCACCCTAATTGTTAACCTTTTAGCCAATCACCCTCGCCATCGGACGGTTGAAAGGTTTCCTAACCAAACATCTATGTTTAGGGTTCCGTACCCAAAGGCTGCTAACACGGGACCCTTTTACTCAGCCTCCACTGTTAGTCCGTCCGTCCAACTGCCAGCGGGCTGTATTTCATGAACGTAGCAGGTAGACAGTCGAAATTTTCACAGAGTGTGTATTTCTCTTGTAACTATAGCAACATTATAGTAAATTAAAATAAATTTAATGATTAATTTAATATACCACGTTCAGTACCCATTACCGAAGTTAAGCAATGTCGGGCGTGGTCAGTAATTGGATGGACGTTTTTAAAGGTTTATTTTGCAAAATAGTTTTGTACAACGGCAAGGAACCCTCCGTGTGCGATTTGACTCGCACTTGGCCAGTTTTATTACTTCCTATCTTTGAAGACAATTGAATTTCCAAGAAGAAAAATGTCTCCAAAGTCGTTTTCAATGTCCATCGCATAATCAAACTGATTAAAGAACAACAGAGCGAAATTGACGAAGACAGGACAATGGAATTTAAGGAAAACGTATTATTTTCTTTGTTATAGGCTACTTACAGCTTTGTAAAGCAGTGGGCCAATTGGTATTACGGATTCGATGAACACAGTATTGGCTTAAATTATGACTGGCATCCTGAACAAATACTACACTTTATTATCACGGCAATATTACAAACTTATGAGGTTTAAGTAGAAAAATAGATTATGAGCTTGTTTAAGAAAATACATAGATAAAAATAGGGACAAATTTATAACAGCGCTAGCTTCTGCCCGTGGCTTCGTAAGCAGTTTTATGGGACGGACGGGCACCGTCTACCTCCCTGCCAAATTTCATTAAGATCAATTCGGTCGTTTAGGCGTGAACAGGTTAAACAATATCCGTCAAGTGCGAGTGTAACTCGCGCGCCGAGGGTTTCGAACGTTTGCCAACAAATATGTACCAAAAGTACCGGTTAGAGACTTCGCAATTTAACGAATACCTAAGAATAGTAGGTACCAACCTAAATTTCAGATGGATCTCTCTGCATGCTTCGGTTAAAGTGGGTAATGGTAAATTTTTCGACTTTATTCAAAACTAGCTGTACCCGCGACTTCGTTCGCGATTGCCTCACCTACCGACTAATTAAGTTCACATTTAACCATGGTCTCTCATAATTTGAAACGCTGCCGTGCAAAAAATCGTGTAGTGTCTACGGGGGATAGCATGTTATCATCTTCAATCCCATTCTTTATCCACACGACTTTTAGCTACGACTCGGCCGTGTCATACTCGTTTCACTTCTTACTGATGGTTCCGTTCAGCTGGGGCCCTATTCTGCTATACTAATCGCTTCACTATGACAGGGGTATTGACACAGAATGACACGTTTGGGTATTCCACCTCAGATGAAAGAAATTATGATGAATGCAGATGGAGAGACGTGCGTCAAGTTTGAAACTATTCATTTATCTCGCACGCACTATCTGGAGTTTTATAAATCTAAGGATTCTACGTGATGATTCTGCGACGATTCCATTGTCATACTGAAGCAATTGTATTGCAGAATTGGGCTTCTGATAAATGGATCAGGAGCCCAATTCTGCAATACAATTGCTGACACAATTGACTGGACCACCGTAATTTTTTTTTCGTTAGTAGGTAGGTACAGTTGGCTGTGTACCACAGTAAAAAATATTTTTCTGTGGTCTAGTTAGTTTAATTGGACCACTTACTGCAACCAAACTTCGGTAGTACAGTTAACTGGACCAGCTAAACCACCATATATCATGTAAGGTAGGAACCTAACTTATTTTTCCAAGACGCCTTAGTAGGTAGGAACCTAACTAATGGGTGCGTCTTGGAAAAATACATAGATAGGAACTTACCTACCCTCTATCTACGAATTTTTTTCTTCTAACTACAGATTATTTCATCAATCTACTGATTTTCTACTCGACTTTCTACTGATTTAGTCAAATTCGATCATGCAACACTGTTTCTAACAAAAAGAATGCATGAAATCGGACGACGCTTAGACCCGTCGTGATGCGCGGTTAAAGAATTCTACTTTTTCCTCTCTCCCAGGGGAACCTTACTGAATTCCAGGATAAAATGTATTCCATGTCCTTCCTTGTAGTATGAACTCAAAACGTGCCAAGTTTAATTCCACCTCATTACCTATGTAGTTTCGGCGTGATGCGCGGTGAAGGAATTTGACTTTCATCCCCTCTGCCAGGGGAACCTTACTGAATTCCAGGATAAAATGTATCCCATGTCCTTCCTTGAACTCAAATAGTACCAATTCAGTCCAACTCATTCAGTAGTTTCGGCGTGATGCGCGGTGAAGGAATTTTACTTTCATCCATTCTCCCAGGGGAACCTTACTAAATTCTGGGATAAAATGTATCTTTCCTCGTAGTATGAAATCAAATTATGCCGAGTTCCATTCGAATTCATTCAGTTGTTCCATCGTGATGCGCAGTTAAAGAATTTTACTTTCATCCTCTCTCCCAGGGGAACATGACTGAATTCCGGGATGAAATGTATCCCATGTCCTTCCTTGTAGTACGAAATCAAATCGTGCAAGGTTTCATTCCAACTCATTTAGCACTTTCGGCGTCATGCGCGGTGAAGAAATTTTACTTTCATCCCCTCTCCCAGGGAAACCTGACTGAATTCCGGGATAAAAAGTATCCTATGTCCTTCCTCGTAGTATGACCTAAAATCGTGCCGAGTTTCATTTCAATACCTTCAGTAGTTTCGACGTGATGCGCGTTTAAGAAACAGACAGACAGACAGACAGACAGACGGACAGACAGACAGACATGAATGAAAAAAATTACAGTTTTGGCTTCAGTATCGATAATAGAGTGCCCTCCAAAAAAAATTTTCAAAATATCTTCAATGTACAGAATTGGACCTGTTACAGTTTTATTATAAGTACTAGCTGTACCCGCGACTTCGTTCGCGATTGCCTTACCGGCCGACTAATTAAGTTCACATTTAACCATAGTCTCTCATATTATGAAACGCCGCCGTGCAAAAAATCGTGTAGGTTCTACGGGGGATAGCATGTTGTCATCTTCAATCCCATAGATGAAAGAAATTATGATGAATGCAGATGGAGAGACGCGCGTCAAGTTTGAAACTATTAATTTATCTCGCACGCACTATCTGGAGTTTTATTAATCTAAGGATTCTACGTGATGATTCTGCGACGATTGCACTGTCATACTGAAGCAATTGTATTGCAGAATTGGGCTCCTGATCCATTTGACTGGACTACCGTAATTTTTTTTTCGTTAGTAGGTAGGTACAGTTGGCTGTGTACCACAGTAAAAAATATTTTTCTGTGGTCCAGTTAGTTTAATTGGACCACTTACTCCAACCAAACATCGGTAGTACAGATAACCGGACCAGCTAAACCACCATTATGTCATGTAAGGTAGGAACCTAACTTATTTTTCCAAGACGCACCACCTTAGTAGGTAGGAACCTAACTAATGGGTGCGTCTTGGAAAAATTAGATAGGAACTTACCTACCCTTTATCTACAATTCTTTTTCTTCAATCTACAGATTATTTCATCAGTCTACTGGTTTTCTACTCGACTTTCTACTGATTTAGTCAAATTCGATTTTGAAACACTGTTTCTAACAAAAAGAATGCATGATATCGGACGACGCGTAGACCCGTCGGGTTGCGCGGTTTAAGAATTCTACTTTTTCCTCTCTCCCAGGGGAACCTTACTGAATTCCAGGATAAAATGTATTTCCATATCCTTCCTTGTAGTATGAACTCAAAACATGCCAAGTTTCATACCAACTCATTACCTATGTAGTTTCGGCGTGATGCGCGGTGAAGGAATTTGACTATCATCCCCTCTGCGCCAGAGGAACCTTACTGAATTCCGGGATAAAATGCATCTTTCCTCATAGTACGAACTAAAATCATGCCGAGTTGCATTCGAATTCATTAAGTAGTTCCGTCGTGATGCGTGGTTAAAGAATTTTACTTTCATCCTCTTTCCCAGGGGAACCTTACTGAATTCCAGGATAAAATGTATCCCATGTCCTTCCTTGTAGTATGAAATCAAATCGTGCTGGGTTTCACTCCCACTCATTCAGCACTTTCGGCGTCATGCGCGGTGAAGAAATTTTACTTTCATCCATAGGTAGGTACAGTTGGCTGTGTACCACAATAAAAAATATTTTTCTGCGGTCCAGTTAGTTATAATGGACCACAATAATTAATTAATTTAATTGTACTACCGAAGTTTGGTTGGAGTAAGACTCCAACCAAACTTCGGTAGTACTGTTAACTGGACCAGCTAAACCACCATATATCATGTAAGGCAGGAACCTAACTTATTTTTCCAAGACCCACCTAGGTAGGAACCTAACTAATGGGTGCGTCTTGGAAAAATAAATAGATAGGAACTTACCTACCCTTTATCTACTAATTTTTTTCTTCAATCTACAGATTATTTCATCAATCTACTGATTTTCTACTCGACTTTATACTGATTTAGTCATATTCGATCTTGCAACACTGTTTCTAACAAACAGTGTAGTATGAACTCAAAACGTGCCAGGTTACATTCCATCTCATTACCTATGTAGTTTCGGCGTGATGAGCGGTGAAGGAATTTAACTTTCATCCCCTCTGCCAGGGCAGCCTTACTGAATTCCGGGATAAAATGTATCTTTCCTCATAGTACGAACTAAAATCACGCCGAGTTGCATTCGAATTCATTAAGTAGTTCCGTCGTGATGCGCGGTTAAAGAATTTTACTTTCATCCTCTCTCCCAGGGGAACCTTACTGAATTCCAGGATAAAATGTATCCCATGTCCTTCCTTGAACTCAAATCGTACCAATTCAGTCCAACTCATTCAGTAGTTTCGGCGTGATGCGCAGTGAAGGAATTTTACTTTCATCCCTTCTCCCAGGGGAACCTTACTAAATTCTGGGATAAAATTTATCTTTCCTCGTAGTATGAACTCAAATTATGCCGAGTTCCATTCGAATTCATTAAGTTGTTCCGTCGTGATGGGCGGTTAAAGAATTTTACTTCCATCCTCTCTCCCAGGGAAAATTACTGAATTCCGGGATGAAATGTATTCCATGTAGGTTTCATTCCAAGTCATTTAGCACTTTCGGCGTCATGCGCGGTGCAGAATTTTTACTTTTATCCCCTCTCCCAGGGGAACCTGACTGAATTCCGGGATAAAAAGTATCCATTGTCCTTCCTCGTGGTATGACCTAAAATCGTACCGAATTTTATTTCAATACCTTTAGTAGTTCCGTCGTGATGCGCAGTTAAAGAATTTTACTTTCATCCCCTCTCCCAGGGAAACCTGACTGAATTCCGGGATAAAAAGTATTCTATGTCCTTCCTCGTAGTATAACCTAAAATCGTGCCGAGTTTCATTTCAATACCTTCAGTAGTTTCGGCGTGATGCGCGTTTAACAAACAGACAGACAGACAGACAGACAGACAGACAGACAGACAGACAGACAGACAGACAGACAGACAGACAGACATGAATGAAAAAAATTGCAGTTTTGGCTTCAGTATCGATAATAGAGTGCCCTCCAAAAAAAATTTTCAAAATATCTTCAATGTACAGAATTGGACCTGTTACAGTTTTATTATAAGTATAGATAGATAGATATTTCAAAAATTATGAAACCTACAGAAATTTAAAAAACTGGTTCGAAATTTCCAAACCGATACCTTTCATTTGATACCCCCTCGGTGGGGTGGCCCCCCTTTTGAAAATTATTCCTTATTGACCATTTTTCAAAAAGTGTTCTTTTTACAGACTTTTCTATATTTTTCCTGTAAAATATAGATCCATATCTACAAACGCTCTATACATTTTAAATGGATCGCTCTGCAAACTTCGGAGATGGTCCCCACCATCTCCGAAGTTTGCAGAGCGATTCCCCCGAATGGGTATTTTTTCGACTTTTTTCAAAATATTTCAAAAAGTATGAAACCTACAGAAATTTTAAAAAACTGTTTTGAATTTTCCAAACCGATATCTTTCATTTGATACCCCATTCGGTGAGGTAGCCCTGCCTTTTGAAAATTATTCGCCCCCTTTTTGACCATTTTTTCAAAAAGTGTTCTTTTTACAAACTTCTCTATATTTTTCCTGTAAAATATAGATCCATATCTATAAACGCGCCATACATTTTATAAGGATCGCTCTGCAATCTTCGGAGATAGACCCCCCCCCCCAAAATACCCGTTTCCCCCCGGGAATAAATAAATAAATAAATAAATAAATAATGCTGCACACAGCATTATCTAGCCCCAAGCTAAGCAGAGCTTGTATTATGGGTACTAGATAACTGATATACTTAATACAATATACTACATAGATAGATATTTTTATTATACATAGAAAACACCCAGACCAACGGAACAAATTTCTGCAGATCGTACACAAATTTGTTCCGAGGCGGGAATCGAACCCGCAACCTCCTGCGTCGCAGGCGAACCTTCGCCTGCTGCGCCACGGAGGTCGTCAAAAAATCAATGAAACCGATGAATGAATGGAACCGATCTTCGATTTCGAAACCCTAAAAACAGACAGACAAAGAGATCCCGCCGCCTGGAGGATCCGGAGATGTTCATGTACGTGGGCCGTGAAAGTGTTAAAAACACGTTAGATGACCGTAAATAAACCCACGCTTTTATAAAATTATGACCGGTTTACGTAGGTGTTTGATTTGACTTTAATAATGAACATTAGGAACTCTTCATGGGCGATTGTGTCGATGCGATAGAAATATCCTCACGATGACATTATTTGAATACTGATTAATTAGCATTTGTCTTTTCGCTACAAATGCAAATTATGACATTCCAAATTCTTAGATTACACAAGCCAGACTGAGCTCCGAGGATTTTGACGACAGTGTAAACATGGCTTTACGTTTAGATATGAAAATCCTTATTTTGTGTTAGGGCTGACTCAGGAATTATTTCAGTGAATACTAAACTTAATTTTTCAAAATTTTAATCATAAATTTATTCATTCGAAGTAAATGTGCAGGTATTGACGATCGATAAAACTTCTACTTTTTCTTCTGAAAAATGTAGTCTGGACGATCTCTGAATGATAAAATAATAATTAATTTTAGCTTATACAAAACCGATTTAGTGTGATGAGTGACAATATTTGGTGATTATCTGTAATTAACGTATAGGTAGCACCTTTAAAGAATTAGCAAGCTGAAGTGGCAGTGGGCCGGCCATATCCCGTGAAGAACGGACAACCGCTGGGGTAAACGTGTTCTTTAGTGGAGACCTTAAGGCAACTCGGCAATCGTAGTGTAGGAGGCCCTCCGATCAGGTGCCGACCTGCGAAAGCCTGCAGGTAGATGCTGGACGCGGCAAGTTGAAGACAGGGCGATATGGCGCTCAATAGGGGAGGCCTATATCTTTGAACAGGAATTGATAAACTTCAATGTTTCCCCTGTAGAACGATTGGGCTGAAATTTTGCATTGCTGTAGCTCTAGACGTGGAACAAAAATAAAAATAAAATCAAATCAGAAAATCAAAATGAAAAACTCTTTATTTCTATAAATACAATATTTACACTTAGAAAAGGTCAAATTATATAACACAGGCTATCCCTTTTATCCCATAAATCAGTTCCCATAGGATAATAATAACCTTAGGTATACGACTTTGCACAACGCGTGCGAAACCGCGGACAGAAACTAGTACAATATAATCTGAATATCTTGAAAGCATTTCCGCATGTGCGTGCCACCTCAAAAAGTTTTAAGCTAATGAGCCATAAAGTAGGTGTGACAGAAAGTTTCCAAGTAAAATCTAAATGTGCCAGTTAGTTGCATATTAAACTTTAACGTTATCCCTGGCTTCCTGGTATACAGGGTGTTAAGACTTTATGCGGACGTGAAAAGTCTCTACTCAGTTACGCTACGTTACACTGCGATGCATTTGTTTTATCGAGTTCTTTAATACACAATTAAGGCCGTTTTATGATTAGTCGGTAAGGTTTCGGTACGACATTAGGGCATAACTCTTAAAAACGAAATCGTTGTTTCTGATTCGTTTTCGTGCAAACGCTAATCTTATGCAAGCGAAATATGAGTTGGTTTTGCACGACAACGAAAATGAAACTTCAATTTTCCTTTTCCGAGTACGCTTTCTGCACATCAGCAGTGGATAAGGACGGGCGACACATGGTCGGTCTCACATGCTGTATGCATGTGAAAAGGGCCGAAAACTACGTCATTTCACGATATCACAAGCATAATTTTTTGCAGACAAGTGCGAGGGTGCAGGCGTCGCGGTAAGCTTTCGACATCCGAGCGTGCTGAGGTCGTACCGAAAGCTTACCGACTAATCAGAAAACGGCCTTAGTTCCTTTCATTGAAAATTATAAAAATCCGAATCAGTCCGCGCTTCTTTACTTTTTTGCAAAATAAGAGGACAAAGTCCTATGAAAGGTAGCTAAAACATGGCTAAAACTATAGATATAGGAGTCTATCTAGACGAGTATTTTATTACTAGTAATTTTTATGTAATATTTTTATATAGTGAGTATAATTGTAATAGTTGCAAGTTGTACTAGTGAACTAATAAATTTATTTTCTTTCTTTCTTTCTTCTATTTTGATGCCTCATTCGTCAAAATCTCTTCAGCTGTTTGGATGCATCGAAGTGATAGAGTATCAGATAACGGCACAGATAACGCTCGAAAAACATGACCCGCCCCTTTTGAGTAATATAATAAAACTGCAGGATATTTATTTTAAAATCTACTAGAATAGTGTCACTTTGTGACATGAAAGCATAGTTTTTCTCCCGCCGCATTCGTTTGTATCGATCGTCATTTGTGGCGATTTGTGGAATCAGCCGTGATCGAGTTTTGTTTAAAACGAACCAAAAAATGCTGTGTTTTGTTTTGATCATCTATACTCCACCCTTATCAGCCCCAAAATAAATGAAAAGTAGTGATATCTAGGTAAAATCAGCCGTTTTACAGAAATACGGATTTCATCAGCTCTTGTTATACTGAAATAGATGGAATGGGATACATAACAAAAACAAATCCCAAAAATAAGATGTTTGAACAACACCGTTGTTATTATATGAAATTTCGTATTCACCAAAAGGTTGATCTTGTGTTTTTAGGCAAATGCTCTTCTACGTATATATAGCCCGAAGTTGGTTTTTAAAACATAAAACCATAGAGTTTTCGCACCTTCATTCACCTCATATTTTAGAACCGCGGTAGTTCAGGTTGTTTGAGAATTAGTGCCGGTGAAAAGTGGGAGTGCTGCCATTAAGTCGCTCTCTGTTATTTGTTCCTTTGAGATTTCCCAGGCTAAGTAAGCTGCTATGGTTAGTTAAAGCAAAAGTGCATTACTAGAGCACGGACCTTAGTGTTCGTTATTGTTGTCGGTTTAAAATATATACCTAATTTAAAGTCGCAATTTTACAATTAATTTAAAGTTATTTCTTTAATGATAATTTATACTTAGTAGGTATGTAGGGTCAATCCGATCTTATTTGTTGTCAATTTACATAAGTTTTTTATTCTCATTCTCATTCTGTCAACGTGAGGAAACAAACGACTCTTAGCAATTGCTTGGTGGTTTATTCTTCTTTTTTGTTAAATCGTTTTTGTAGGTAAATTTACGATTTTTTGTTCTTATCACATGAATCTCCATCTTTTTCTTTTCTAAATTGTATGATTGCACAGCGTATTTGATATTCACACTGTCATTTAGCCGCGAAAGCCATTTATTAGCTTTTTTGTTGCTTATTTTGTATTAAAGCTGTAGCTCCTTAAAAATAAATAAAAAAGGGTGATCTTGGTTTCACCCAGATCTCCCAGGAATAAACAGAACAACACACCTACTAATTATAAAATACTAGCTGTTGCCCGCAGCTTCTCACATGCTTTTCAATTTGACGGGATACCATTTACCTCCCTGCCAAATTTAATTAAGATCCGTTCAGCCGTTTAGGCGTGAAAAGGTAAATAGACAGAAAAACAGACAGACAGACTAAGTTACTTAGATTATACTTAGATAGACAGAAGAATTTAGGATATGGATATGAATTTATTGAATACACCTACTACTACTAACAATGTCATATTATGAATCTCTTTGCTTCGTTTTCCCAATATTGGGGTGAACGATGTTAATATTATTAATTGGTAGGTATTCATAATAAAAATAATAGTAAAAAAAAATGTGAAAAATCATAAGGGCACGAAGCATATCCGCAGCATGCTGGCCTAATGCTACGCTGATTATCAGGTATTTTGAATTTTGATAGTTCTTCCAAGAGGCATTATTAGTTCTTCGAAACAAACGTGAAAAAGTAACGTATAAGTTTACCGATCCGATCTGCGCGTCTAATGGTAAAACTAAAATGGCTTCCTTTGGTTCCTCGAACGTATCGTAAAGAGGTAAAGTTGGTCACTTGTATTTTTGTTTGTAGATGTTTTTGGAGCAAGGTCTTACTGAAAGGGATTTTTAAAAACCTTTTCGATGTAATGATTACTAATACACTCAGTTTACATGTTTTTTTTAAATGTCGCTGGACAACCAGCAAGCTTACTTTGGAACACTTTGTTTTACTGCTCCTTTTGGTAGAATATTACTAAAATGTTGTAGAGTTAAGATTTTAAATGTACAGCATTTACAAACTGTACAAAATAATAATCTGGCTATACTTTCAAAACTATTATCAATACGATATCAGTATTGGGTAGAATCTTTAGTACTGAATTAAATCGACTTTAGGCTCGAATTCATTAAAATTTGTTACCACCGATTTTCAAGCTTACGATGATATTCAAACTGGTCAACTATTTTAACCTTAGCACCCTGCCGAAATTATTCTAAGATCGGTTTTCCTTGTCCACAGCTATGAACATCTCAATGCAACTATTCTTGGTGCTGGCGGCTTGCCTCTGCCTCTCCGAGGGGGCTCCGGACGGTAGACTCGCGAGGAAGCAGCAGCGCCCCACCCGGGGCTTCAAGAACGTCGAGATGATGACAGCGAGGGGCTTCGGCAAGCGCGACCGGCCGCACACCAGGGCTGAGCGTAAGTTACCAAATCTTTCTTAAAAAGTGAAAGTAAAGTTAAAGGTATTTCTGTGTCACAAAATTTGGTAGTAAAGTTGGTACAAACAACCGTGACATCAAAAAACGTCGCTCAGTATAATTCACAGTAACGACGACGCTACTGACCGCTGGTTTAATGCGACACCTAGAGGGCGTAGCAGCAACATCTGTAACATGTTTAATAAATAAACCATATAATGGTTCTTCGAAATTTTCCGATTATTCTAATCCCTAAAGAACAATTACTAGATCATCGGGATAGCTAAGAAGTAGCTGGTGACAAGTGAGTTCTATGACAAAAGTGAACCCTTAATCTCTGACAAGGAATCCTTGTTTTGTGAGGCAGTGGGTAGATCCTGGCTTAATTAATTGGTAGGACTATTTGGTTGAAGCACGGCTAATTCAAAATCCTAATTGTTTGCCGTGATTGCTGTCATTAAGTGTATTTCGGATAACGTTAAAGTAGTCGTACAAAGTGAAAGCAATTACAATAATTAAAATGTTGTCCTCGGAACCCTGCGGTTTTCCAAAGCTAATAATGACAGATAGTATTTATTTTAAACTACTGTTTTTTTTATATTTGAAGGTTTTTGCTTGATCAGTGATAATGTAGAGTCAATTACTTACCATTTCCATCAGAATCTATCCTCCAGTCTTTTATCAATATCTCTACAAATGACATTGGTTCGATCGCTGTTTTCGTAGAAATCTCTTTTTCTCGGACCACTTTGCATTTTTCTAAATTACTCAACGTGGGATAAAGAATTGGATAAAGTGTGGGTGGAAACCGAAATTGGGAACGGTTTTTAGCTACCTACTATACTTACTCAAAGGTTTTTAGGTTGTATCAATATTTCACCTACTCGATCGAACGAAACTATATCTAGATCTAAACTATAATATTCCGTGAAACTCGGGCACAAGCTGATGAGTACAATCACAAATCTAGAAACACCAATTGGCTAAAATATTGCTCAAGACACTTCTAGGAATATGACCTTTCTAGTGGAATCGGAAGCGCTTAAAATTTGCAGCTAGCTTGACCGAATTTCTTAGTGTGAATGTCTAAGAAAACAATCAAAATTAGCAGTAAACTTGATAAAATTCTGAGCTATAAATATCTAAACGTTTAATTAAAATATCTGAAAGCTGCTCTACCTTTTCACTGGTCAATATCAAATGGAATGGACGCACTGCATGCACGGCATGATGCGGAATGTTCAATGTTCTGCTTTCCGCGACGAACGCACTCACAATCGGCAAATAGTATAATAATAATGTTGAAAATATATTAAAAATTACATTAGCTTGTTCTGCCGTCTGTGCAATGCGCCCGTTTCTGAACAATAGTTAGTTTTTAGTATTATATCTATATATATAAAAGAAAGTCGTGTTAGTTACACTATTTATAACTCAAGAACGGCTGAACCGCTTTGGCTGAAAATTGGTGGGGAGGCAGCTTAGAACCAGGAGACGGACATAGGCTGTGTTTTATCCCGGAATTACCACGGGAACGGGAACTACGCAAGCGAAGCCGCGGGCAGCAGCTAGTATAATATAAATACTAATGAATTTTATTTCAGGCAATTTAATTTAAAACTGTACCTAATACTTTTCTTACCTGTGTGTTATCGTTATTAGGCGGAATAAAACGAATTTAATCAAACATATCCTTCCATTAGGTACGTGTTTAAAATTTTGTAATAAACTGGGCTGGAATCTTTCGCGTATCTCCAAACCTGTAAGAATTTCCGATTCGTATTTTTTTCCGGATATGCTTATTTTCAACCACCATTACTTTGTATTAGCAATATTAGTAAGGGTACATGATCTATCGCCGAGGTTTTGGACCCTCGTGGATGTAACCGGAAGGTCCGAGCTACGTCGATATTCAGGGTATTCAGGGACAGACCCTATTTGAAACTTGGATCAGCATTTCTGTCCATAATATTGTTCCATTCGGTTTGTTCGATTAAAACTACATGGTGGATAAGTCCTTTAATTTATCAAAAGTTCCACTCCAGATAAGGTAATGGGTAAACCACATATTAATGTTAGATTTTTTTATGGATTCTTTTTATGGATTTCTTTTTATGGATTTTTTTATGGATTCATTGGTCGATTAAACAGAAAATAGTCATATAAAATTAACCCCTAACAGCATGATAAGCTGCCTGTTAAAAAATACAAGGTTATTTTTATACGCGAATCTAACTAACTCTAATCTAACTCTTTGTCGATCTGAAACTCGACGCACGTGACATTTTTTTTTTGTTGCGACTTGATTACAAAATTTTTACATTGAGTTTGGCTAGAAAATACGTACCTATCTCCCGCTGAGGAACACTCCTTATCTGAGAAATAAAATAATGCCTAAAAAAATTCGAGTTCTACGAGACTTGAACCCGCATCCTTCCCTCAGTACGGGAATGTGCTAACCAACAACACCACGAGGTCAAGTGACGTAGGAGTTGAAAAACCTTGGGACTTCCTACGGACTCTAGCGCCGTTAGCTCCACCTACAGGGGAAACTTTGAAGTTTATCCAATCCTCTTCAAAGACTAAAGTTACATTTAGTTCGTTTGACGAGAGGTGCCGGCTCAGTTCTAAGGTTTTTGTTATTAGAGTGCGTAAGCTTTCACACTCGAGGTATAATTTCTAAGAAATCTAAGAACTCTTAATCTGGCAGTGTTCACACCACTCGTCTATAGAGTCCAACCCATGCTCGTAGTTAATCCGGCAGACTGCTGTTAATTTAGCTAATAGCCCGGAGCCATTGCTAATGAATTCGATTCGACTGGAATAGACAATTGGACGGCTGGACGTAAAGAGGAAATGACAGATCCAGTGTTCACTAAATATAGGGATGTACCTATTGATTGTCTGATGTTCAATATTGCAATGCAATTCATCAGTCTAATTTATGCAAAAAGCAATGATTTTGTACCGAAGCTCTAATTAGAAATAAATTATTTATGAAAATTGATCCTACCGAGAGATCAGCCTCAGTACTCGTCGTGTGTGTTACTGGTAGAAATAGGCTTAAAGAAATTTTAAAAGCTTTGACTTATCTAAAAAAGGCGTAGGTTAAACAAACAGAAATTATGTGGAGGTCCATAGTTGTAATAACCTATCTAAAAATCAAACTTAAATAATTCACTTCCTTCAAAACATTGTAAGGTATAGTAGGTATAGATTTTTAATAGATTCCAATAAGTGCGTCCTAACCGTCATGACCTGCGGAGATGAGACGTGGACACTCACGGTAGGGCTGGTTCACCAGTTCAAAGTCGCTCAGCGAGCTATGGAAAGAGCTATGCTCGGAGTTTCTCTGATGGATAGGATTCATAACGAATACGTCCGACAGAGAACCAAAGTTATCGGCATAGCTCAAGAATTAGCAAGCTGAAGTGGCAGTGGGTCGGCCATATCTCGTGAAGAACCTACAATCGCTGGGAAAAACGTGTTCTTGAGTGGAGACCGCGACTCGGCAAACGTAGTGTAGGACATCCTCCCATGGTGGGATGACGACCTGCGAAGGACTGCAGGCAGATACTGGAAGCGGCAAGCTGAAGACAGGGTGCTTATGTCGCTCATTAAGGGAGGCCTATGTCCAGCTGTGGACTAATATAGGTAGATGATGATGATAATGAGAAAGGTGTCATGAAAACCGTTTTTTTGTAAAAGTTAACGTTACAAAACTCCTAAGTAAGGAAACTTCGGCAAAATATCGTAGGTGCTTACAACTCAGGTGAACCACTTTGGAGCTAATGGCGCGAATAATTTGCTATGAATATGTTCTTTTTACCGTTTCATTCCTTTTTTATTCCCTTTTATATGAAAATTTCTGGGTGGGTTTTGTGTACTTGGGAGATTGCTATCAATTTGCGCACGGTACTATGTGGGTAATTCTTACATACGTTCTCATATTAATATTATGATTTTGGTAAGGTTATATGAATGCAGAGTTTAAAGAATATATTTGCAGTTATAGGAACAGTTAAACTTATCAATAATATAAACAACATAAAGTCCTTCGTTAAGGGATGAAACGTTTGTGTTCTTCCAACACCGCTTTCGTTAATAATGAATTTTTCAAACTACGAAATTTTTTCTAGTAAAATATAAACAACGCTTAGGTCTTTTTTTCGTAGCACCGGTGGTATCGAGAGCTTCAAATTTTTTCTAAAAATCCGATAAAATTAATTGGATTTCCATTGTTTCTCTTCGTATCTCGTTGTCAAGCTCTGAAGGTCAATTTTTATTAAAAAGCTTGCAATAGTTGGTTATAAAAACATATTTTTTGACAAAAAGAAACGCCTTCCGTGTCAGTAGTACTACTAAGAAATACAAATGGTAGTAATGATACACCTTGTATCTCTAGTTACTAGAGATACGAGGTGTGTCATTACTACCTACTAGAGTCTAGTACTACTACAAAAAATACAAGTAAATTCACTCGACTTCACTGGACTGTTTGAATTCTAATTAAAACGTAAGTTCAACTGGTAGTAACAGTGACACCTTTGTATCTCTAGTATAAATTTGTACTATCAGTTTTACTTGTTATTAGTACTACTGACACGGAGGCATAAGTTCAATAACAATACTGTTATTAATATTGAAGGGTTATAATATTTTTTTTTAATAAATATGATACCAGGATAGCAGAAACATTTCACCATAGATTCACGTAAAAAGGTAGTGTGTAGAAGTCCAAGTACCAGGAATGCAGAAACCACGAAGAGGTTTTAGTTACACGTGATCTTGACTCTTTGTGAATCTACAGTGAAATACCTAACCATCGTTTTTGCTATCTTGGTACCTGACTTTACGCCTGCTTTGAAATTCATGGTAGGAATAGTTTTTTTTTATTTAACTCCGTTTTAATAGTATATCGCATTCACTGCCCAGCCAGCGATAGTGGGGGAGTAGACTGGCATCTGGTAGTACTAGTGACCTTACATTTTTTAAAACAGTAGTACTACTTGCACTACTTGCACTGAAATTTACAATAAGTTCAATTACAATATTTTTATCAACACTATCATAGCCCTTGGGCTATGACACACATGCTAATGACACACTTTTGTATTGGCATCTGCATCTTGATGCAGATGCCAATACAAAAGTGTGTCATTTGTACTACCAGTTGTACTTCTTAGTAGTACTACTGACACGGAGGCAAAGAAACAGCTCCACAAAGATTACAATGTTGATTTTCTGAGTTGAGCAACTTGCGTTGAGCAATGGGGTTCAAAGTAGGAAGAGTCACTTGCTCAATTTACTCAACTGAGTAGCGCAAAAGGGAACTCGCGAATAAATGAGTCTATCAAATGATTAATCTGTAGATTTTAAAACGATAAAACCATAATTCAAACTTATTCCTAAGGTGACGTAGTGCCAACATCCGAAGATAGTGAAAGGAACGCGCCAACATTTAAAAGTCCAACTGTTAGTGTTGCCAGGGGTTTTGGTAAAAGATCATCCGATGAGGAAAACGAAGGTATAGAGAACAAGACTTTATTTGTACGTGGACTGAGCTTATTATCCGTTGAAGCCTTCGAGTACGGAAAGGCTGCTTCGTGTCACGGAATCCTGTTGTTGTGAATTGTGTGAAACTAGGTTTTAGGTGTACCGTAGAGGAGATCTAATGCGCTGAAATTGAAGTATTTAAAACCACTTATAGGTGGGTACTGACCAGCGTTACGGGGCGTTATGGAACCTGGTGAACAGTGGGCGTTGTACTGTCAGTAGGTACGGGGAAAGAAGGCGCTCGCAACGAGAAACGTGACAGATTTTAGCAAACGTCGTAAAGTATCACCACAGCCTACCTATATGCATACAGTCGTTCGACGAAGACGTTTTGACAGGGCAAACGTGCGTGGGGCAAGGGACGGGTCGGGGGGAGGACGCTCCCGAGTTACTAAGACGGTGATGTATGCAACTCGGGAGCGCCCCTCCCCCGTCCCATCGCTTGCCTCCCGCACGATTGCTCTGTCAAAACCACGTCAAAATGCCTTTGTCGACCGACCGTATGCATGTAGGTAGGCTGTGGTATCACGCTCGCTTCGAATGGTACATTACGCTCCGTAATACCGGTAATTACCCGGCTTTAGGCTTATTTCCCTAAAAACATTGACCGCGCGCAGTAAAAATATGTCTCCTTGGGGCACGTTCCCACTGTGTCGTGACGACAGAAAGTCGTGCAGTTTAAAGCATGCCTCATATATTTATTTAAATGGAGGTGTTCACTTATAGGACGACACGATTGACTGTCGCCGTTCTAATGGGAACACCTAGCATAACAGTCTTGAAACGATACAAAAACGTTACGATTCATATAGTGTCGTTTTTGTGATGTGCAAACGACAATGCGACTGCCGTGAACCGTAAAATGTCGCCACGATCCAATAGAAACAACAGGATACGATAGCCGTAAAAAATCACGACGGCACAATGACGACAAACAGTCGTTATAATAGGAACAGCTAGAGAAGCTAGTCGTCCTACGAGAATTTACGGTTACGATACAGCGGGAACGCGACCTTAGTGTGATTTTTAGCATTGCATATTACATTAAAAAAGACCTGCCTGAAAAGTTGCATGTATCTTTACTAGGCCGGTATTTTTTTAATTTAAACCGCATTCAGTTCCATCTAAGATGTTAAACACAACACTATACTTCGAAGAAAATGCCATAGGATCCCCTCTTCGATTTGAATGAACAAACCTATTAATACTGTACTCCCATAAGGTGATTAAAAACAAGCTATCGTATTTATAAAATGGTTTTATCATGCCTATTTCTCTGAGCAACTTAACGACTCAATCGGTCGATGCATCGAATAACGACTTTAAACGGAGTCTACACACCGCAAGTTGCCAACGCCGGGGATAAAGTCCGCTGGGCTAAATGTTGGCGGCCGAACATCGAACATCCTCATTTTTTCGTTATCGGTAAAAAATAACTATTCATCGTGATACATTGCGTAAATTATTAAAGTTGAAGAATTAATTTCAAATAATTTACGCATTCGATGACGATGCGATTTATTTTTCTCTCTTCTACCCAAGACGACGATCGCTGTGCACTTTGCACACAGGTTGTATCGGTGGCGTTGTCGACTTTGGTGTGTAGACTCCATTATAATGCAATCCTTCGGGTTTAAGCGGAGCTCAAAACACGATTGGTGATGCATGAATGATGATTTCTAGAATCTACCTACAAGGATTTCGAGATATGCTATACGATAGGTTGTTTCATCATTTTAATTTACCGAAAAGAGTATAGTGTCGATTCAGCTGTCAACAAAACTGGAGCAAAAAAGATGCCGTTATTTTCATAACGTTCGAAATAAAAAGGACAGCATATATTTTTTAATATTTCTGTTACTAAAGAAAAATAAAATCAAGTTATAGAAAGAAATTAGAACTAGTATTTACCATTGAAACAATTGAGCTAACTGCAGACAAACAATCTACAGCAATAGCATGATTTTAAGTGGTTTCAAATTTATTCAGTTATGTTTTGGTGACATCTGAGTTGGCAAGTATCTTATACAGGGTGTTTGGTGGAACGATGTAAGGATTGAAGGAGGCGATCAAGGGTACCCATGTGATCATTTTAAACCACTTATGTATGCTATTATGAAAAGTGTCATGGTTTTTTTAAAAGTAGTTTTTAAGTTATCTGAACAGCATTAGCAGATCTACTGTTTTTTAATGACATAGTTTATCATCTCATCATGAGAAAGATTTTTTTTTCAAGCTTAAGTCATTTTTTGTTCATGATTTCCTGCACAATATTTGGTTTAGCTTATTGTGATGAAAGACTCTATTGTTATGACTAATTACAAGCCATAATAAAAGTGATTATTGCACTATCTGGTATTTTACTATCCTTAAACAAAAAAAATCCCTTACAAAAGAAAAAAACAACTTTTGATTAAAACTCAAAAACCATGACACTTTTCATAACAGCAATGTGGTTTAAAATGATCACATGGGTACCCTTGATCGGCTCCTTCAATCCCTACATCGTTCCACCAAACACCCTGTATACATTTATTATGTAAACATTATACGTGTATAAATATTGTATCGTATGCTGTACCTACCCAGACTGGGGAGGCATACCTACGTGTATGTATTGTTTCAGTGAATTCAATTTTACACGTTACCTACGTGTCGGCTCTTAGGTTGAGTCGTGTCTAGTGTAAAGCATTTTGTTGAAAAGGCATTACAAAAAAATTTACCAGTAAGTCAATTTTTTTGTAATGCCTTTTGAACAAGCGAGCAACAACCTTTTGAGCGCTAGTTTTGTAGTATATACTTTAAATAATACTATAAATAATGGCGGTTTATGTGCCAAAATAGATAAAGAAAATTCTATGTTTTTTTGGCTAGAAGAAATATATGTATATTACATATAGAAAAATAGCGCTTGAGTACATGCCCGTTAATTTATGATTTTAAGTGATTGTTAGATGTAAAATAAATCTCTATTTTCAACATCTGGTAAAATGGTATCATTATTTTTAATTATAAATCATAGAACACAGTTTTTTAAAGAGAGACGATACATAACATCATTTCTCAAACACAGACAGACAGACAAACTAATCCTTTTACTTATAAACCTCTCCCAATTTTAAGCAATACTAAGAGTAGTTTGTTTTCTTCTGTTGAAGGTTGACGTATCTATGTGTGGTATGTCGTGACGTGAGGCGTCAGAACCATAAAACGGTTTCAGATAATTTGGAATAGTTAGAAACAAATTTTTACAGCAATGCAACACAGAGTATTAAATTTGTTTCTAACGATACTAAATGTATGAGACCAATATGCTTCCACAAAGAGTGGTTCTACCTTTAGTCATTGCTTAAAGTTGGCAGATTTTTATATGTAAGGTGGTCAGTTACATGCTTCTTTCACACAACAGACGACGGGTCTACTCGCAGAGTTTTCAACCCCAAGAACAGCTTGATGGTAGCCACTGACTATGGCAAGCGGAGTGGTAACGACTACTCCGACGAAGGTAAAGGAATACGACACTTACCTCTGAAGCTTTATGGGCTTCTATCGCATATCTAATTTCATTTTACGGTTATTATAGGGCTTTGTAGCGCGTTAACTGAATTTTCGGCTTTTTATTGTGGACTCAGTGAAGTTCTATCGTCGATGGAAAGGGCCTAGAAGATTTGCACTTATGGTTTATATCTAGATATAAAGATAAAGGACATTCTTTATCCAAATTAAGTGTACTAACGCAAAACCCTGACATAATAGGGTCATAGCAATTGACCAATAAGTACAAAAACATAGGTGTCTTTCTATCTAAATAAACAATGGACATGTGCTATATAAAACTTTTGTTATCTTAACGAGTAAAGAAAAGGCCGCCGGTAGTTAAAGTTGAGCTTAGAAGCCGTAATAGATATAAGTAGAAAACTAAGATCAACATTTGTCTCGTGAGCTTTGAAGTAACCAATCCGCTTGATAACATTTGGCATCCACAGAAATGGAAATTAGAGTGACCAGGGGAACCTTCAACCCAAATGGGAAAATCCTGATCGCGCGGGGTTGGGGAAAGCGGGATTCCCAAAAACCCCACCGTGTCAATAGGGATTATAACTGTGAGGACCATGCTGACGACGGAGGTATCATTGGGCCAACATTATGGCCTTTTTGCGATGTTGCCTTTTCTTTCGTGTTCCAAACTAGTCTAAAATTGGAACACAATATCATGCTATCGGTTTTCAAAGAATTTATCTATAAAACCAATTCTACACAAGGTTTTATAATACATTTGTATGGTTGTAACTAACGACCACTTAGGGTGGCAAAATACTACCACTCGTTTTTTGTGCTAACCTCGTGAAAATCCAAACACGAGTCGTAGCTGCTACCGCTAGCGTTGGTAACGAAAAAACGACTAAGCATTATATTTAAAATTACAATGATGCAATATTAAAAACAACAATATGTTCTATTTGGTTCTGTTTTATCCGACTGCGCAAGAAATTTGGAGGGTTGTTTTTAGCCAGTAAAAAAGTTATAGAACGCAAACGAATCGCAAAGTTTTAACAGACAGTTTTTTAATTACTAACTGTATAGACAAAACCCTCGGGAGATATGACATATTGGGCTGGAAGTTAAACATGCAATACGAAAACATGCGAACATGAAAATAACATTATTTTGTACAATCGAAACGTTATTTTTCGCAAACGATCCAATTTGCATAGAGTAGTTTTATGGATATCAGTTTTACAGCAATAAATAATGTTGAAATGTTTTTGAGTTAACAACCAATAAACGATAACCATAAACTGTTTACATCAGGAATTTTGTCTGCAACCGAATTTCGATCCCTGACAAGGAATCTCGTCGATTTGAAAACATTATTTTTAAGACCTCAGAAGATTCTAAAGAGTGTATAAAGGTCTCCTCTATTATTTATTATGGTTGTATACGTGAGTGTGTGAGTTGTACGTACCTACTCCTTGGATATAGGAAGGTTATTCATATCTTTCGTCCAAGTTACTCATACGTACAACAAAACTCATTAGCTTCAATATTACTCACAATTTATCCCAAAAATAAAACATCACGTCCCGAACACTGTACCGCAAGGTCCGCAAGATACAGGGTCATTTACCCGTTATGAATGGGCAACGACAATAGTCGTAAGCAACAAGGCAATGGCTGCGAGCAACAAAGGTAATAAACGCAGGGTCGGAGGGTCTCACACATCACTGCAAGTACTAATTGAATTATCTACGAGAAAGGTATTACTTCGTTTTCCGCGACAATTGCTTTTATGGAGCCTTTATCTTGTACTGACATATTGTGTAGGAAGATGGTAGGCAGCTTCTTTTAGGGCAAAACAATAAAGTAATATAAGTAATGAAAAAAAAATTCACACAAAATTATGCTATACATCTTCGCAGTATCATCAGTAATAAAGCAAGTAGAGGTTTGTCTATAATCGCAGACTATAAAAATACCTAAGGTACTCGAATACATTTTTACAAAAATAGCAAGCATTTCGAAAAATACATACATAAAACACCAAACATTTGCTAGTAAGAATACACTCACCTAACAAAAAAATACTTACACTTTACATATCAATCTGATGAAAACGTTACCTGCACATAAAAAAGCATACGTAATAATTTATAAGTGCATGATTAAAATACTTATTTGAGACTGGGAGAAACAAATCATTGATTCTCGATTTTTCGATCTTCTCCTATTCATGTAAACGGTGTATGGATGCAGCAAGAAAAACGAAAAGCTTTAAATGTAAGGTATTGTCACAACAAGAAACCATGCTTCTGTAATGTGTAAAATGTCACAATGACAATGGGTATCCAAAATTAGCGATAGATACTCATTGCCATTGGCTTTAGCAATAAGACTGATAGATTAAACTATAAAATAAGAACAAAGGTTTGTTTTTGGTGAAGTACATTACAACTACTTCATAGCTTTATTGTGATTGTATTTAGATTAAGGATGCATTTTGTGCTTTTGTGATGTTGAATTGAAACGTGCCAATAAAATAAAATAAGATATTGATGATGTATCTTAGAATATTCAAGCTTATCATCACAGGAGGTTTTTGAGGCAGATTCCCACATAAGCCTTGCTGGTCAGATAATTTCCGGCTTTTTGTAATTTTAGTTCTAAAAATAATTTGACTAGCAATAGCTTTGTATTGTAAACCATTTGCTGTCAACCCATGCCAAAGCAAATTCAATTCATTTGTCGTTTTGAAAACTATAGATATGTAAGAGATTTATTATAAAATCAAACATAATGCCGGTGGGCTATAAAGCGACTATTGATTTGAACTTTGCTTTAGCATGGGTTCACAACAAACAGCTTACAATGATTGTAAAACAACCTTACGGCTAGCTAAATTGCTTCTAGAACCTAGTTTTATTCGTGGAGGAAAAATATATCGCACTAATGTGTGTTACAACTTGAGAAACTCGTGTTACGATGAACTAAAGTTCAATTCAGTACCTTTTTTCCTGTAATATCAGCTTTTAACTTGATAACGTGTTTCAGTGGTGGACATGGATGATTTTCTGGAGACTCTCGCCTCGACGCCCGAGAAGGAATTTGATGCCGACGACAAGTATGTTGAAAGGTAAGGAGAGTCTACGGGTAATTTAAAAAACTGTCTCGATTGTCTTCTGTTTATTCATACAATCATCTCTACGCTGACGTCATAAATCCACGTATACGGAAAACAAAAGGGGATCGCGCCAGATTTTAAAAATGTATCTTATATCTACACACTAACCGGCCTCCTGCGGCGGTTCTACGGGTTGGTGTAGGTGGCATTTTTTTCTTTAATAGGCTTCAGGCCCCGTTTCCACCAAAGCGGAGATGTCCGAAGCGGAGACGAGACGTTTTTCAGCTAGGGTGTCTCCATTAAAGCTTTTCTTTGATGCGTACTGGCTAGACTGGAGTGGAGATGTGTGCTGGCTAGAGCGGAACTGAGCTGTGTGCGGCGAGCGTCGAATGTTTGTTGAAATCAATGCACCAGCGGCACACGAGAAGAGATAAGAGCAGCTGTAGGCCTAGCACGGGGATTATTGTCTAGAGTAGAAATAGAGAAAAATGACATCGCCTCGTCATACTTTGCGTATTTATCGCAATTAAAGGAAGGAGTTTCAAATGATTTACGCATTCGAGGACGAAGTGATGTAATTTTTCAACCGAGCGACGAAAAACGGAGGAGGTTCTTAAGTCGATGCGTTTTTAGGGTTTTGATGATCGAAGATCGGTTTCAAAACCCTTATGGTCTCGCTTTGTCTGTCCTTTTTTCCCTCCTTAATAACTCAAAAACTACTGCAGCTATCAACTTGAAATTTAAAATAATAATACATTTCGTGCGCCTGTACAGATTTAGAGAAAAATAAATGAAAATAAATGAAAAATGAAAATGAATATTTTCCATACAAATTGTGATGCCGAAATTTTAAAAGATACCTACAGAGTCATGTGGGGTATCAAATGAAAGGTATCAGTTTGTACATTTCAAAATAGCTTTAGAAATTTTTGTAGATTTCATACTTTTTAAAATATTTCGAAAAAAGTCGAAAAAATACCCATTCCCCCCCCCCTATCTCCGAAGATTGCAGAGCGATCCATGTAAAATGTATGGAGCGTTTATAGATATGGATCTATATTTTACAGGAAAAATATGGAGAAGTTTGAAAAAAGAATACTTTTTGAAAAATGGTCAAAATGGGGGGGGAATAATTTTCAAAAGGGGGGCTACCTCACCGAGTGGGGTATCAAATAAAAGGTATCGGTTTGGACATTTCAAAAAAGTTTTTCAAATTTCTGTAGGTTTCATACTTTTTAAAATATTTTGAATAAAGTCGAAAAAATACCCATTCCCCCCCCCCCCTATCTCCGAAGTTTGCCGAGCGATCCATTTAAAATGTATGAAGCGTTTGTAGATATGGATCTATATTTTACAGGAAAAATATAGAGAAGTCTGTAAAAAGAATACTTTTTGAAAAATTGACAAAAAGGAATAATTTTCAAAAAGGGGGCTACCCCACCGAGTGGGGTATCAAATCAAAGGTATCAATTTGGACATTTCAAACCAGTTTTTCAAATTTCTGTAACTTTCATATTTTTTGAAATATTTCGAAAAAAGTCGAAAAATTTACCATTACTCACCATAACCGAACCACCCATTTAACCGAAGCATGCAGAGAGATCCATCTGAAATGTAGGTTGGTACCTACTATTCTTGGGTATTCGTTAAACTGCGAAGTATCTAACCGGTACTTTTGGTACATATTTGTTGAAAACGTTCAAAACCCTCGGCGCGCGAGTTACACTCGCACTTGACGGATCTTGTTTTATGTATGACCACGCATAACTTTTTACAGAGTAGTCCGATTTCAATAATTCTTTTTTTATTGGAAAGGGAGAAATACCCCATAGGTGATCCCATTTAAATTTGAAAAAAAAATCAATCTTAAGGGTAGGAAAACAGGAATGATTGATTGTTCACTCACTGATTGTTATGTATGACCACGCATAACTTTTAACAGAGTAATCCGATTTTGATAATTATTTTTTTATTGGATAGGGTATACCTCGATGTGTCATTTATTTAAATTATGTCTATTCTACCTTAGACAAATCAATCACCATGCTAGGCCTTACTGCACGCCGCTGACATCTCATCTCATCTCCGCTACGTCACGTCGCCAGCTTGCGAGGCACAGCTTCGATCTTTCTTTGTTTTCTTCCCATACAAATATGATACATCTCCGCTGTATCCATTGAGACTGAGCGGAGACGAGATCTGTGAAAAACGACGGCATGATAAAATGCATGATAGAAGTAGAATTGAATTATCGAGGCTCGTACCTGAGTGGTGACCCTTGTGCGTGTTGCCCCTACCTAACTTTTAACCGGCGAGGCGCGCTCGCGCCCGCCAAAAGTCCGGTAACGCTGTCATGGCCATCTGCGGTCAGTGTCGTTTCAAAAAAAAAATAGGAGATTGCTGCTATTTTACAATTTTATTTACGGAATTTGTGGTCGATGTCAAACATTAATTATAGTTAATTAAATGGTCAGCAGGCCTCAACTTGATCAAAATGAACTCGTTATTTAAAATAGGTAGGCCATAAAATCATAAAATTTTTGTTCTTCCACTTCTATAAAATTGAAAGGACGCCCCAATTCTAGAAAATTTGGATCCCTGAAAATAGCCACCCATCCAACTTATCTCTCACCTCACGTCACCTCAACAGCCTATATTCGTCCACTGCTGGACGCAGGCCTCACCCTGACAAGCGCAACAATAATTATTTAATCCCACTAAAATACATAGATTAGTCAAATAAATCATAACATATGATAAAGTAACCATTTTAGTTGCGTTTGCTAACAATAATAGTAATTTTTCACACAGCATCATCTGGTCTGGGCCCAAACTAAGTAGAGTCAAAACATGTTTTAAACCATAATTATTTAATCCCACTAAAATAGATTAGTCCATGTCAAATAAATCATAACATAAATGATAAAGTAACCATTTTAGTTGCGTTTGATGTAAAATTAATTAATATACAATTAGATTTGCCTATTTCCGTTTCCGATGAAACTTAATCAAATTTAATAGAGTCGATCGGTATATTGTTGAATAAGCAAGAGTTATTAGGTAGCTGATTAAAGAAGCTTTAAGGAAGTATGGTATAAATATACTACCATAGAAATACAGCTTTTCTTATCAGTGGGACGTAAAAGGATGAAAATGAATAAAATAAATCACATCACACTGATTTTGTATATGCAAAAGTTTGAATGGATGTCTGAACGTTTTTTACCTCTTCATGACTGAATTGCTGAACGGATAGGTCTGAAATTTCACGCATAGATGTAACTCGAAGTCTGGAATCAAATATGGGCTAATTTTTATCTCTTAAATCAGTTCCCATGGAATAGAAATAACCTTTAATAATTTTTAAAAACTAGTTATAAATGATGTTAAACAATTTACACAACATAATCAAGCTCCAAAGTACGTAGAGCGTAATTTTGAGTTTTTTTTAAGAAAAATAAATTGTCTCAGTTATTGTACATTACTGACGTCGTATGTCATGTCACTACGAGTATCTAGTTATATAGATTGTCGCACACCTGAAAAGAACCTCTGCAGCACAACACAATAACATGCATTCAAATATGGACTTTAGCTCGTAACATATAGATTAATTTTATATTGACGGCATCCGATGATAGACAGATGGCGGACCACTGGTTTGCATAAACTAGAAAAACATAAATTCAAAATTTTTCTTTGGTTCTTTGAATGTGAAAACGCGAATAAGAAAAAAAAATACGCTAACAAAATCATGAAAGTGTTTGTTTTGCACATAATTAGGTCGAGATTTCAGGACCGCTTCTGTCTATTGAAATGACTTAGGTTTTGATTCGTAGGTTATCACTATTTTTTTGGTTCCTTGAACCAATTTTTTCATAAATTGTGTAGTTTTCTTGTAAATAAGCAAAAACTTAATTTTTACGTTTACGCTGCGCCGATCCAAAAACTTATGCTCCGTCCCGCTCTTATGAACGAGAAATCCTATGCCTATCCTTTTCACAAAATGGCGCGCATCGCGCCCTCTTAAGCCGAAAATTAATCCAAGTGTTTGTAAATCGGCTCGTGTAGAACGGTCGTGGATTTTAATAAACAAAGTGGGTATCAAAAGACTCATCTGTTTGTATGACTTTCTTATTTGATTTTCTCTTGCAAACAATTTTTGTTTAACTTCTGATTCAGAAGATTAGTTAAACAAGAAGTTAAAAACTTTGTCGTACCGCCTACGAAATTTACAAGTTCAAATACATTTAAGAAAAAAACTTTCAGAAATCCTACTTACGATTTTACGAATGAATAAGTTTTCATTTTGAAAATATTTCCTCTTCAGCTATTTTTCTCAGTATGTTATTAAAAAGGTACAGAGTCTTACAAAAAGCTTTTCACACCGTCTACTTATTTTTTTTGTGGCAACACTGCTCAACACTATTTGCTTTCATATGGATTAGATGGGGATACGAAAGCATTTCAAATCTTATCCTCTTACGACGGAAAAATAGAATTCAAGTTCTAACGGATTTTGCTTCAACGGCCATATACGTACGCAACTGCGAATCTTTTTCGAGCTCCGTTAAAAATTAAAGTACGTTTTCAAATAGCCGTAACGTTAGAATCGACCCTCCAACGCAGCCCGGTTTTACAAGGTTCACAAACATTATAATCTAGTTGTGTTTTTTTATAACAATTGAAATTTACGTATTGCTTTAACTTTACAAAATTTTACGACTCTTCTGACATGGACACTGGTAGAGTGGTAACACAGACACAGCGGGACATAATTAACATAAACAATGTTCCAAGGTGTTTTAAGCCCCATAATCGGTGTTTTAATCCAAAAGATTATGTTCAACATTTTTATTTTATTATAATAAGACGTTTTTAACAATTTTCTTGCTCTTCAACGTCTATTTTCAAGCACATTTTGTAATATTAAAATTTCCTTTTTTTCAGCATAGCGCATTTATTTTCGTCTTTTAGTGAGTAACTCGCGCCTACGTATTCTCTAAGTGGCGAAAATAAAGTTAATCCGTCCTTCAGTGGTTTAATAAATAGGCGGGTAGATTTAGTGGCACTTTGTTTATTTCTTTTATTTTCGCAGCATGCCGCTAGATCTACTGGTGATGGAGATGATGAACAACCCTGAAATCACCCGATCTGTGGTCCGCAAGTTCATCGATGTCAACAAGGTAACTATTATTATTTAAAAAACCGTAAACAAATTTTTGTGTTGAAGTGGCAGTGGGCCGGCCATATCTCGCGAAGAACCGACCACCCCGCTGGGGCAAACGTGTTCTTGAGTGGAGACTACGACTCGGCAAACGTATTGTAGGACGCCCTGCGGCCAGGTGGGATGACGATCTGCGAAAGACTGTACGCAGATGCTGGATGCGGCAAGCTGAAGACAGAGAGCTATGGCGCTCATTAGGGGAGGCATATGTCCAGCAGTGGACTAATATAGGCTGATGATGATGATGATGAAAGACGCTTTTGCTAATTAGTCCTTTTCTTTGGTCTACCCACAATATCACAAGACCGCTAGGTGTGAAGGGGAAATAGACAGGCCTTTGCTCTGCAGTGGAATCATACAGACAGACGGACAGACAGACAGACGGACAACAAAGTGATCCTATGAGAGTTCCTTTTTTCCTTTTGAGGTACAGAACCCTAAAAAACCATATAATAGTAATTTTTCATACAGCATCGTCTGGTCTGGGCCCAAACTAAGTAGAGTCAAAATATATATTTAGCTTGAAGCTGGGTTACGACCGCGAAAGGGTAATGAATGGGAAATGAGAGATGAGTAAGGGGAGCATTTCAAAGCGCTCTGTTCGCTCAGTCCTTTTCGCTGGACACTTTTGTCGTGAGTCCTGGCCCCGCTCCGCTCGCTGTGGAAACCCGGCTTTTGACTGTCCCAACCTAATTTATAATAATAATAATGCTGGACAATTCACACACCACCATCTAGCCCCAAAGTAAGTTACTCAAAGCTTGTGTTATGGGTACTAGATAACTTATGTATTTATACATTGTATAGATATATTTTTTTTTATTATAAATAGATAACACCCAGATGAAATTTGAAAAGATCAAAAAAAATTGCGGCCGATTTGTGTTTCGTTTTCATGGGCATTTGGGAAAAGTGTGAGAAACTATTTAAGTAGGTAGGTAGCCTATTAAACTTTCCAACTTTTTATCATCATTTGCGATATCACAACATTTAATAGTCCTAAATGAACATTTGGAAAGAGGAACACCTAACTATCTTTTGCATAAATTAAAGACACGATTTTTTTTCTAGGATGGCATGCTTTCACTGGACGAACTGCTGAGGAACGTGGCATAAACTTCATTCATAGTTAAATAAGTATCTACTCTTATTCCTTGAAATCGGTTATGTTAACGATATTTATACTGATTGTAGGGATGTACTTACTCACAAATTCAGTTTTGATAACAATTCAAAACGTTACTGTGATAACAAACTGGTAGCAAAGAAAAAATTACAAAAAAATGCTGTAGGTATATGTTAATGAGATCCACCCTGGATTTGAAATATTGTTTATATAAAGAGTTATATAAAAATCGTTGTAAATATCTATGTTTTATGTCTTAAGATTTGTCTGTCCATAGCATTACTCTGTACTAAGTAGATTACAATGTGTCGTTATACCTTTATCCTAATATCTTAGCCTATTTAGAACAATTCGTGAAAAAATATTCGAATTATCTTAGAACAGATATTTCGGGCAAAAGCATTGACAATTTCCATTAAAGCATCCTTTTTATTGTAATATTTATATGTTATTGTAATATAATTGAAATCTGATTTTGAATTCCTATTTACGTAAGGAATACTTACGTACTACCCGTTGTAAAAAATATTATGTTTATACCTCACGATATTTTGGATTCACGATTTTGTTTTGATATTTACTTCTATGGTTATTGTATCGTGCATTGAAAATTAATGTAAGAGGTGAAAGACTTAAATAATTGTTAGAGTTTATTTTAATTTTCTTTTATCGAAAACTGTATTTTTTACGATCCAACGGTATATTATTTTTTAAGCACCACTTTACCACAATCGAAACATAATTTTAATCCAATGTAAACTATTCTATCACATTTTAGCCATTTAATACATTAATGTACTTCTGTTTTAATTTTTTTGTGAAGTAATTTTTTTTAAATTAATACTTATGTCGTGATAAAAATTGTCTTGTTAACAATGATAAGGTACCATTAACATTAAAGTCATTTAGTGAAATGATGAAATTACAAAAAAATATAACAAATAATTATAATTTTTTCCTTTAACAAAATGTCTATGGATATGACAATGATAATATAGTTATTTTTAGGAACTAGTAAGAGAAAAGACGACTTTAATACTCAATATTTTTGGCTGGAAAGATAAGGGATGTCAATTCGACTTACGATATTATAGTAATTGGATCACAGCGTCTTAAACGACAGAGAGAGCGATATCTCGATTTTCTCTCTTTATCTCTCTCTAACGATACGTCATATTTCAAATAGTAACATGATATTTGTGTTGTGATTATATATTAATGTAAACTCAGCCATGTTCATAGAAATATCGTCTAAATAACATTCGGTTGCCTACGATTTTTGGTCGTTACGACGTT
This sequence comes from Eupithecia subumbrata, assembly GCA_949316285.1. Lineage (NCBI taxonomy): Eukaryota > Metazoa > Arthropoda > Insecta > Lepidoptera > Geometridae > Eupithecia > Eupithecia subumbrata. The sequence goes on along the minus strand of OX438646.1, from coordinate 22,841,214 downwards.
TTGATCCAAAGTGTTGCTTTTGAAAGGTTAATGTTAGTAAATCTATCCTTTTACTCTCTACATACATACATACATGTAATTAAAATTAATTAGATGGTAATTCGAAATGAATGTTGAATACCCAAAATAGTTTGTTGTCGGTTACGAAAGAAATAAATATTATCGGGTATTGACTTGATATTTTATTTTTACCCTACACATAGTAATTAATTCTTGAAATGTTTACAGTCTGAACTGCGATTCAAATAGCCTCCTTAGGTAGTTAAGTTCCACCCGATTTTAAAAACATACAATTCACATATAATATTATCTATTTATATATATATAATCTATAAGAGAAAAGAAAAGTGACTCATCAAGAGACCTCTGAAACTACAAGAGCTACGAAGCTGAAATTTTGCATGGAGGTTCCTTTCAGAACGTAGGCAGCTAAGAAGCTAAGGAGCTGATTTTTGGAAATTCGTGTTCTAAGAGGGTCAAAGGTCATTTTTATAATAACTTCAGAACCGTAACTGCTGGCCAATCAAAAATTTGTAGCGTAGAAAGATGAAAATAACTTAAAATTAACGGACACGTGTTTCAGGATTTTTTGAAATTCACATCCTAAAGGTCAATGGTGTGTAGTCAAAGTTAGGCAAATCACTGATCACGAAATTACAGGAACTAGAAGAGCTACGAGGCTGAAATTTTGCATGCAGGTTTCTTTCAAGACTTATGCACCCGCTAAGAACGGATTTTTGGAAATTCGTATTTTAAGGGGGTCAAAGGTAATTTTTATAATAACTTTTAGAAAGTAGGCACTCGCTAAGAACGGATTTTGGAAATTCGTATTCTATGGTAGTTAAAATGGGGTCGTAATCGAATGAGTAATTTTTTAAACAAGCATTCTTACAAGGATGAAATGCGTTTTATAGGTTTTCTCATAATAACTTTAAAATCGTAAAGGATTGGTTTTAAAACTTTGGCGTTGATAGTTTATATGGAAACCAACATTACTTGGGTTATTAGTATTACTAAAGTCGCGAATGAAATCGCGGCGGGTCAGCTAGTATAATATAAACTACCATCCTGATAAATCGCTATTGACATAAGATGCGCACGTTTTCGCGGGGAACCCCCGCGCCGTGAAGCGAAAATCGTTTTCAGCGCGTTGCGCGCAAAGGTTAAAATTATCTAGATATTTTATAATGGTTAGGGAGCTAAATCATTTGCAATAATTTTGAATTTACTACTTTAGTGGTCCGCGTTCAATAAGAGTAGATTGGAACCATTTCGAACTGAAACAAAAGTGGTAACCCATTTACTTTGACACGGTTCAGATTTGTTTAGTCAGCTGTCAAATTTGTTTAGTTTAATGTGATGAAACTCCGAATACTAGTTCGGCAAATATCAGCGAAATTTAATATACAGGGCGTCCTACGGGTATGCCACATGGAGGGAAAGTACCTTGAATATTGTAGATAGAACATTTAATTGAAAGAAGATATTATTTTAATTTAAAAAACAATTTAAACTGCATTCATAGATATTTAAATAATTACATGGTTGAACCGGGAATCGAACCTGTTACACGAGAAAAACAATCATCCTGTAGCTTTATAATACCGATCGAAAGGCTTCATCATAAGGATAATTTTTTGCTAAATAACATAGTGTCAGAAATAAAAGGAACACCATGAATTTTAACATTAGATGTAAAATTTTGTTCAGAAAAATGAAAAGCTGGCATTGCCGTAAGGACATTTTTTCATTTTTCTGAACAAAATTTTACATCTATACTCTGTCCATCGAACTTGTAGAATTTTCAATAACAACGCCACTGACAGTTCAATCAGCTGATGCAGGGGTGAAAAACATCTTTATTATTGTGGTTGGCTCTTGCCTGCGGCTTTGTTTCCGTATTTAGGATATACATAATTTAGGTCTTATTTGATTTTTAACTGACGCAAAGAAAGAATTAATTATAAAACCTATGACATAACTAGAATGGAATAAATTAGTACATAACCTACCAAGCTATACCCATATGGCTGCTATCTTGAGCTTCATCAATCCGGCTAAAAATAAAATACTGCTCTGTATAGAAAATAAGTATGGTCTTAGTGCAATCCTAAATTGGGAAGCGTAGTTCAAAAGATACCAATTGTTTGCAACTCATGACGTCAAAACTAAGATTCGTTAGGGTTGGCACTATAACAAAAGATAAAAATATCTGGTCATTTGAATCTTCGTTTTTGACCAAATAATGACGATTTGTAAATTGCTACAACTAGATATTGCATAGATATGAAGTAAAGATTGAAAAAAGTAACAAATCTAACGGAATTTATGGGTGAAATCATTGGAATTACGTTAGGCCTGAGTCATTTCATGGTGATAACCCTAAAAATCAGCAAATTACATTTGTTTACTAAAAATCTACAAGCTCGATCGACAGAGTATAATGTTAAAATTCGTGGTGTTCCTTTTATTTCTGACACTATGTTATTTAGCAAAAAATTATCCTTATGATGAAGCCTTTCGATCGGTATTATAAAGCTACAGGATGATTGTTTCTCTCGTGTAACGGGTTCGATTCCCGGTTTAACCATGTAATTATTTAAATATCTATGAATGCAGTTTAAATTGTTTTTTAAATTAAAATAATGTCTTCTTTCAGTAAAATGTTCTATCTACAATATTCAAGGTACTTTCCCTCCATGTGGCATACCCGTAGGACGCCCTGTATAAGGTGCCCGCCATGGACCAAAACCTATAGGGTACAGTCAGCGTCAAATTGATATGAGCGTCTAAAGTAGTCAAAATGATCTGAAAAACATAAAAGCAATTTGATATACGCCGTTCGAAGCATCATATTGTTGTAAGCACCCAAGGTGTTCAAAATATCTTACTACTTTTTATTTCATATTTATATGAGCAATCATTCACCCTGACTGCTCATAATATAAATGTGAAACAAGTTTTCCAAAAGTTAAAGTTTTTGATTCTTTCTATTCGTGTTTTCTTACGCCTTCTTGTATATTATAACATTACAAAATATTTCACACATGTTTTTTTTGCTTGTTTTTTATCAAAACCAGTGTTTTGTCATGAAATTATTATTACAAACAAATAATGTAAATCCTTTGAAATTTCGGAACAAGAATAATAATGTAAGAATACTTACACGTAATAAAATATGAAGAAAAAACGTCTCTTATTTTTAAAATGTCAAATAAACCTTTAACAAACGTTGACCCCCTCGATGTCCAGAATCACCCCCTCCCTTACGACTTAGTAAACCCTTTCTGTGGCACTGTATACAGACACCCACTACAGCCAACAACACTGCATAACGGAAGAACTTTTAAATACTAGCTTCTGCCCCCGGCTTCGCACGTCATTTTTGGGGAAAAAGTAGTCTTCATGTTATGTTTATGTGTTACTAGTTTATGCCCGCGGCTTCGCACGTTCTATGGAAACATTTTAAGGCTATTTCTATCCCATAGGAACTGATTTATGAGATAAAAAATGGCCCATATTTGATTCCAGGGTTAGACTTACCTGTATGCAAAATTTCAGCCCGATCCGTTCAGTATGTTTGGCGTGAAGAGGTAACAAACATCCATCCTTCCACCCATCTAATCCATCCATCCAAAACTATCGCATTTATAATATTATATTAGTGTGATTATTACAAGTCCAGAAATCTACATTATGTGTGCAAAATTTTAGCTCGATAGTATTTTTGACGTTATCTTTGCAAAAACATCATCCCAACACAACCTTTCGCCTGGATAATATTAGTTGGATTTACAATAGGAAGTAGGATGAACTTGAAATGTCGCTGTATCCAGAATGTAACAGAAACTTCCACAATATCGTGTCCCCATCTAGGAATGGACGTCACATCGGAATTTCATATCATGATAGTAACACTGCTATTACGACTGAGTTGAGTACTAGATATGTAATAATAAACTTACAGACAGATAGGTGAATTCACAGGTGACAAGCAAAGTTCGGGATGCTACCTAGGTACCTAGGAATCTGCTAGGAATTTATTGGTAAAGTTTTGGCGGTCATACAATAAGTAAAATGCGCTTAGGTAATCAGGAAGGCATTGGCATTTCAGTGATTGTCCAAATCCCATAACTATAGATACACATACAAAACCCAAAATAAGCTAGCAAAAGATGTGATGTTTTCCGATAATTTCACTCTCTTTGGATCATGCACACCGAAAGCCAGAACATGTAAATTTGTTGTGCTGCTCTATAAGGAATCAAGAAAGCCATTTTCAGCGCTTGCAAGCCGAGGAGGACTTGGAAAAACCTAGATATTTTGAGCTGACATGACAGCTGAAACTTTTTTATTTCTGTTTCTTCAACATGATTTTGATTGCATACTCAAACGCATTTGATGTCTGTGTTCACCAACAGATAATCGGACAGTTTGGCTGTTTCGTCGGTTATCGTTGACGTTTAATGTATGGAAACTTGTGTCAAAAATGTTTAAACAACTGATTAAAATTTAACCATCTGTTGGTGAACTCGGGTCTGACGCACGTCTCAAATGACGAATATTTGACAGGTCTTCATTGAAATCTGTCAAAACTGCGGCTTCAGACGTGCTTAATTTTGGATTGCGTTTGATTATTCTGAACAAATTCTGAATTAGTACCTAGCACAAATACAAATGTGAAAGGGTAGTTACGGATACCCAAATGTACTAAGCGTGGACTAAAGACCATAGGTCATGTCATGCTCCAAATACATCACGCCCACGTCACACCCACACCATGACCACGTCACATCCATATCCTCGTATATTTGCTGCTATTGATAATAACGGTAGGTATAGGATTTACTTTATTGGATTTACCGCCTATTTGAGTTTTATTTCTATATAAATTATTTTTTAATAATTAATGTACAAATTATAATTAATCATAATTTTTTAAATGACTTGTTACTAGGAGTAATTAATAAAATCTGTATTTCTGTATTTCTGTATATCTAAATCGCTTGTTCTTAAACAGTGTAAAATTAAAGCGACAAAAGTTGGTTTTTAGTTTTTTCAAAATTACAGTGACAGCACTTTTTGTTTTGAAAAAACTGATGGAATAGCGAAGAATGAACAGGATGAAATAGCAGATAGTGCGTAGTAAGCGAGCTTGCCGCAATATAGCCTCTCGATTTTTCTCGATGTAGCCACTTGGACCGCTTGTTTGATGGCACGGTAATGGAATGGCTCTTTGTCGCCCGTGCGTGGACTGCGAAAACGCTGCTAGCCCCGGCGGCGTGGACAACTCATGGATTTGAGACGTAGGCGTGTTGGAGCAGTCCTACCGGTGCTTTACAAATATGCTTTGTTCTCCCTGTGAATAACACACGACTTACAAGCACGTTTCCGGCTTAATTTTCATCCTGATCCCCAAGATCACGCCGCACTAATTAGAACATTCCTGGGTTTATACAACGCACAGTTCTATGAATTTTAAGGTAGGGCTAATTATTGCGAAATCATACTCATTTTCTCGGAGATTTGTGTACATTATACCCAATTAGAAATCGTAGAGCACGAGTTTGATGTTTTTTTAACAACACAAGTTAGATGAGTTGTTTTGTTGCGTAATGTTAAAGCACGTGTCCAAGATTCCTGTAGAGCAAGCACGGGGTTTGTTGTCTTAGGTAGAATACAGAAAAATTATGTCACTTTATCATCGAATGCGTAAATTATTTGAAATTCATGCCTTCACCTTCATTAATGTACGCAATGTATGACGACGCAATGTCATTATTATCTATTCTACCCCAGAGAACAATTCCCGCGCTTACCGTACTTACCGAATTGTAAAATCTAGCCTGCAGATGGTTAGGTGGATTAAAAGGAATGCTAATAGTTTTGCAATCTACTCTATTTATTTACATTATTTGTTGATTTGTTGGCAAACCCTATTTCATCATTCGACGAGATTGCTTGACGTTGAGCCATATTGCTTGTTCAAACATCGGTAGGTATAGGCATTTGTCTAAAATGTACAGTTTTGTAATCCACCTAGCCATTCTAAAAACGGGCTGATTCTACGATACGGCGACATACCACCTCTACATTTAAATTTGCCAGCTAGACAGACAGTAAACAGCGGTGAATACGTAGAAACTCTTCTACTATTTCGATTTCTCATTTCACGATAAATCATTTTATTTAGGAGTATGCAAACAAGCCTGTTTCTAATTTCCTGTCCTTTTGACTCGTAAATAAAGGTCTAAGCTTTCGTGTTAATTGTATCAAGGGATTTTTCCCCATTACCCTTCACTTCAAAGTCCAATGCAAATTGTCTAACAAAAAGGTAAGAGGAGCAGAAGAAATAGAATTTGGTTCACCAATTATATAATTTTGACGAAAACAACAATATACAAATCAACTGGTGGTTTTGGAGTATATTAAGATATTATTAAGAAGGGATACATTTTGAGATTATTTGTTTTAAATCAAGATGTCAAGATCTAACCTTTTTTTTGGAGGGGGGGAAATGCCCTCGCACTTCCCTTTCGCCATGGGGGTGACGGAAGGGGGTATGTGGGACTCGAACCCACTAAAACCCCCCCGGTGAAACGTCCACCGCCGTCGTGGAGCGAGATGGGGTCGCGTTAGCATTCACCATCTCGCCTCGGCGGGTGCCCCGGGAACCGGTCCGGGCCTCGGCCTCAAGGAGGGGCAACCTTTTTCACCCAGGTCACCCCTCAGACTCGTGGAGCCATGCTAGCCGGCAAATAGTCCCCCGACTCTCCACCAGTGGCCCCACTAAGGGGGACGAAGGAGGCGGTCGAACCGCCCCCTTCGTCCTCCTGGACGTCTGCGCCGGAGGGGGTCAGATTGGGCGTCATCCTCCCTGACCGGCTCAGAGGCCTCCTTCTGCGACATAACCTCTTCGCAGAAGGAGACCATGGCCTGCCACTCCCTTTCGCCGTCGAGCATGGCGCTCACCACGCTCGGCAGCGAAAGGTCCCGGCCCAGGAACGCTGAAAGCGTGTGGAGAGCCGTATCCTCCGGCGCCCCACATTCGTGGCAGACAGGGGTCGTCTCCCGTCTCGCGATCTGGTGCAGATACTTTCCAAAGCATCCATGCCCGGAAAGTACCTGCACCAATCGGAAGTTCAGCGTCCCGAACCGACGCCGCACTCACCTCCGGAGGACCGGCCTGATGGCGTCCACCGTCCACTGACCAGGGACCGGTGGCGCCAGGTCCTCCGCCCACCGCCGCAACACGGCGGCCCACGCCAGCCGCCGCATGCGCGCGACCTCCTCCCACACTGGGCGCTCCCCGGCAGATCTCCTCGCCGCCACGAAGTGATACACTTCGGCGAGGATCTCCGCCTGAAGAGCCCAGGAGATCACCGGCCAGCACGCATGCTGCTGTCCAGGACACCGTCCGGTAACTGCGTATCGCCCTCGTCGCGATGACTCGCTGCGGACGTCGCAGCAGGGTCAGGTTCGCGCGACTGAGGGCGTCCACACAGACCGGTGCCCCGTACAGGGCCATACTCCGGATGACCGCGGAGTACAGCCGGTGACATGTGGCGCTCGGGCCGCCCAGCCGATCGACAGCAGCCTCCCTAAAGCGGCCGCGGCTCCCAGGACTCTTGGGGCCAGCTGGGCGAAATGGGCCCCAAAAGTCCACCTCCCGTCCAGGTGGGACCCAAATATTTCATCAGGGTCCCAACCCGGACCTGAACCCCGTCCAGAACCAACCTAACCTAACCTTACTTGATCTATGTCGATCGACTACAAAAGTACAATCGATTCAAAGTTTCTTTAATCAAAGATTCAGCAACTTAGCAAATGGCTTCCAATGTGCACAAAACTTCTTATCTGGTAGATTAAAAATGTTTGTTCTAAATTAAATGTAGAACTTGGAATATTGTTAAAACACCATTTTTTTTGGAGCGTCCTCTAAACGTCAGGTTCAGGATTATCTTTTTGTGCAAACCAGCCTTAATACACCAAAATACTAAACAAAGCTTTATTTTATCATAAAAATATTAATTATCGACTAGATTACATATCAAGAGACATTATTCGGCTTACGAGGCCATAAACAGGTGAATATTATGACATCGCAAAATAATAAGGTTACGAAAAGGCTCCTTGGAAATATTAGATAATCTATATATATAAAAGAAAGTCGTGTTAGTTACACTATTTATAACTCAAGAACGGCTGAACCGATTTGGCTGAAAATTGGTGGGGAGGCAGCTTAGAACCAGGAGACGGACATAGGCTATGTTTTATCCCGGAATTACCACGGGAACGGGAACTACGCAAGCGAAGCCGCGGGCAGCAGCTAGTTATAAATAAATAATGCTCGGGACAATCCACACAGCATCATCTAGCCTCAGGCAGAGCTTGTGTTATGGGTAGATGACTGATACAATGTAAATAATACAATACATTACATAAATATAATTTTTACTATACATAGAAAATACCCAGAACACCCAGAACCAATATTTGCAGATCGTACAAACATTTGCCTCAAGACGGGAATCGAACCCGCAACCTCCTGCCCCACACCGTCAAATTTCAAGGCAATTCGGAAAAAAAACCGACGATTCGAGCGTGTTGTGATCGTTCGTGGTAATGATATAAAAGATTTACTCAGAGCTACCGTCGAATTAGTACCTATGTATAAAGTTTCCACTACTATCCTCAATTTGACGACCTCCGTGGCGCAGCGGGCGTAGGTCCTCCTGCAACGCAGGAGGTTGCGGGTTCGATTCCCGCCTCGGAATTCTGTACCTACGATCTGCAGAAATTTGTTCCGTTGGTCTGGGTGTTGTTTTCTATGTATAATAAAAAATATCTATTTATGTAGTGTATTGCATTAGGTATATCAGTTATCCAGTACCCATAACACAAGCTCTGCTTAGATTGGGGCTAGATAATGCTGTGTGAATAGTCCAGCATTATTTATTTATTTTAATTACTAGCTGCTGCCCGCGGCTTCGCCTGCGTAGTTCCCGTTCCCGTTCCCGTGGTAATTCCGGGATAAAACATAGCCTATGTCCGTCTCCTGGTTCTAAGCTGCCTCCCTACCAATTTTCAGCCAAATCTGTTCTGCCGTTCTTGAGTTATAAGTGGTGTAACTAACACGACTTTCTTTTATATATATAATAGATTTAATTGATACTATAAAAAATACACTCAATAGAACGAAGCCCCTTCAGACTCATTGACGAGCAGTACCTTGCAGAGACTAAGGTTCGAACAAGGTCCGCGGCCGCAAGTTCGCTGGTCTCTCGATCTTTTATATGTTTTGTATCATAGTTACATTACAACCGAAATCAAAACCTAAAATTCGATTGTTTTGTACGAACACCGTACAAAACAATCGAATTTCATGTTTTGAGTATCGATTGACAGAACATCGTACAAAAATCGGTTTTGTGCGCGTTTTTTGTAAATATCTCATTTTCTATGGGTTTTTTGCTATTTGTATATATTATCAATATTGTAGTATACAAAATTCTCTACAAATTTTATTTTTAAAAAAATTTACACGGTGAACCGTTTTCGAGATAGAGGGCGGAGAGCGCGCGGTCACAGGATCACTTCAGGTCAACCGGTGCCTCTGGTCGAAAACGCGCCATAAGTATAGTTGATGAACTATCGATAAATCAATGATTATAAATATTTGTCAATTTTTATTAATTTTTATACCAAGGTTTAAAAAATGATCATAATATCTTCAATCAGGTATCCGCCGATTAGCACCTACTCCGCCGTCAAATACCTTGATCGATGCAGGCAAGTATATCCTGTGTACATACTTATAGAATCGAATCCGATGTGAGCGACACAGTATGAAAGATGACGTCATTCTCATCCCATTCCTCCTACGCAGGTACAAGTACCTTTACTAAAAGTCGTGACCATGTTTCAAATGCTACGCTAAGCTAAGCTTAAAGTGCTACGCCGTGCTACGTGGGACAACAAGTAGCTACGAAGTGCTACACGTCCTACGAGATGCTACGCCACATTACGTTAATGTAAAATAGAGATACCAGGGTGACACAATACCTCAACCTCAACAGCCTCTATCGGTCCCCCCTCCCGTACGCCTCCCCCCGATAAGCGCCTTATTGGCTTCTATCACATGGAGGTAATGCCCATAACCCCGACGTAGGGCATGCGGGTTGGGATCGCAGTTTGGTGGTAGAATTTTTCTGCAGGAGGCGCTGCTGCCCGCCCCCAGTGGATATCCCTTAGTCGCCTCTTACGACACCTGCGGGAAGAGTTGGGGTGGTGCAAATTCTAAGCCAGCACCACACAACTTCACACACACAATACAATACAATGCCAATACTCTTGATTGCACACCGAGATAGAGAAAAGCAGAAAAGAAAAATACAAACACAAAAACAGTTGAACAATGGGCGGCCTTATCGCTAAAAGCTATTTCTTCCAGGCGCTTGCCTGGAAGAAATAGCTTTTTGGATGGACACGTAACTATTGTACAGTTATGTTGCGTATTTCAGACTAATTTACTAAACAGAACATATAGCTGGCGTATTTCAAACTACTATGTATACTATACAGAACATAGGGGAGTTTGCAGCGCAAGGGTTTCAGTGGAGCGAAGGGAACGGGTATGGTACCAAGGAGTATTTGGGACGAAGAGGATGGAATGGATACCTAGTATCGACGCGTGACTCGAGAGCTGGTGAGTATCTGGCGCAGCGCTTCAGCATTGCTATACAACGGGACAATGCAGCCAGCGTCTTGGGGACGCTTCCGACTGGTATTGATATGGATCAGTTGAGCTACCTGTAGATTGTAACAGTTGGCTCAGTTGTTCTATTTTTCGCTATTATTTGTAATTTTCTTTGTTAATAAAGGCTTTAAGATATATATGCGAACATTGCCTAAACATAGTCAAATGAGTGTCTACAGCCGAACAAGACTCCTGAGAGAATGGATGGATATACTAATATTTTTATATGGCAACTGATATGATACTGCCTCGTTGGTCTAGCGGTCACGTGTTTAAATGTTGTATATGAGGTCCCGGGTTCAAATACCGGGTCGGGCCAAGATTTGTGTTACTAGGACTTTTCTAGCAAAAAAATTTCACAGTAGCAGCCCGGAGTCAGGAAATTGGCGGTGTTATACGCCCATATGCCCCGAAAATCACAAAACCATTGGTCCTGCGCCTAACCTTTCCCCAGTCGTGTCGGTCTGCCGTCCTATCAGATTATGAGAGACAGGGAATAAAGAGTGCACCTGTGTTTGCGCGCACACTCGTGCACTATAATATGTCCAGCGCACCTGGCTAGTTTTCGTTGAGACTAGCCGGCGCGCCGTGGCCGAAATTCAGCTAGGAGGGCATCATCAAAGGTAAGGCCAACAAACTCAACATAAAATACTCGATATTTCACACAACGTAGATTAAATGTCGAGTGTTTTATTGCAATCATAGATGATATTGGCAGGATGATATATACCCCTATACCCATTTTACATTCCATTTCAGTTGTAAATGACACCACTTCTTTAATTAGTGAGTCGGGGTGTTTGTTCACGGATCGTTAATTCGCTGATTAATGGCCATGTTGTCGGTTTGTTTCTTCATGTTGGCCTATCTTGATTGAATCAGTTTGTATCACAACCAACCTTATGTTGGATCAAAACCAACCAAATTATATTTTCTTCATTTTTGGGAGTTTAATTAGCAACTAAGAACTTAACGTATTTTGACCGATTCATGAAGGATGTAAGTGGGTTAACTACAAACCTTATTTATGTTGGAAGATTCCAATCTCAAATCACGGTTCAAGATGTCATTTGTTTTATAGAATTTAAACTTCGAACACCGTATAGAAAACAATCGAATATCATGGTTTGATTATCGGTTTTAATGTGACTATGATAACTTTAGTCTCTTGTTGAGGGATGAAACGTTGGTGTTCTTCCAACAAAAATAAGGTTTGTAGTTAACCCACTTACATCCTTAATGAACTAAAAACTTTATACCTGCGAACTTTCGTGTTTACGTGCCCGTTTCTCCATATGCGTTTGACTATTGCGCTGCGATTTTAGGTAAATAATGTAGGTATGTGTTTATTCTACACTTGTTACTTGTTTCTGGACTGTTTTCCGCAACTAGGCCACAGGTGGGCCCTTTTTGCGTGTCGGGTGGGGGGCTGCTAAACTAACCACCCGATGTCCTCCAGGAAGGCCAGCAGCTCGCTGACGCCGGTGCATGCCTCCCTAGGCGTCCTCGGTGTCCCAAGGTGTTGTAGTCGTTGAGAAGCAACGCTATCGCACTCTACAAGCACATGCGCGGCCGTCTCCTCTGCGTTCATGCACCCTCTGCATAGGGGGCTGTCCGTGATACCCAGATTAAATAGGTGTTTGTTAAGCATGCAGTGACCAGTGACAATGCCGACGATTTGCCGGAGTTTGTCACCCTTCAGATTGAGGAGTTTTCGGGAGAATCTCGGGTTAAGAACCGGGAAGGCCTCCTTCGACTGTCTGCAATCTGGAATACCTGACCAGTAGTCTTGGTGTTGTTTGGCTGTGCGTTGACGGATCCATGAGCGGATTTGACTGTGTGGTAGGGGGATTATTGGTTCGGGCCCTGCCGGTTGCCGCTCCGAACCTCTCCTTGCCAGTGCGTCAGCTTCGTCATTTCCTCTCGATCCGCTGTGTCCTTTTATCCACTGTAGAGTGACTCTATTGGACTCACTTACTTGTTCTAGCAGGTGGTGGCACTGTAGGGTGAGTCCCGAGTTGTGTTCTCTCCTGTTCAGGGCCTGTAGTACAGCCGCGCTATCCGAGAGGATCCTGATATTTTGGTCAGTTACCTTTCTTCGTAGCACTGCGGTCGCAGCTTGGATTATACCTACACATTCCGCCTGGAAGATGGAGTTGTGGGCACCCAGTGCTGTTGTCTTGTGTATGTTGAGTTCTTCCGAGAACGTTCCCGCCCCGGTACCTGTTTTCATTTTAGAGCCATCTGTGTATATTCTTACTTCGTATATGTTTGAGCTATCACTTGGCTCTTCGTGCATTTGTATAGTGAAGCTTTTTGAGTGTATGTGTTTTTTGGGTACCCTATCGTGAATCGAGAGTAGCATGGGATTACTCCTTGCGTACTCGTCTATAATAGTGGTATGTTGTGCGTTAGTGTTGTTGTCCCATAAACTTAGCGCCCAGAGTCTGTAAGCTGCTGCGGCTGCCTCTTGTTGCACGTGTAGGTGCAGTGGTGTTAGGCCTATCAGGGCTTCGAGTGCTGCAGTGGGGGCAGTTCTCATACACCCTGTAGTCGCTACGCAGGCTAGTCTCTGGAACTTCTGTAGTTTGTTTATGGTAGTGCTTTGGTTTGTTCTCGGCCACCAGGCTAGGGCACCGTAAGTCAGCGAGGGCCTGATTACAGTGTTGTAGAGCCATAGGGTAATCTTTGGGCTGGGACCCCATGTTCTTCCTAGCATTCGTCGGCACTGCCAGAATGAGATGGTGGCCTTCTTTATCTTGTTTTCTAAATGTGTTGCCCAGTTTAGTTTACTGTCTAGAGTTATACCTAGGTACTTGACCGTGTCGGATAGTGTTAGCTGCGTATCAAACAGGAACGGGAGCTGGTAGGTTCCTAGTTTACGCTTGTTGGTGAACATTACTAGTTCTGTTTTGGTTGGATTCACGGTAAGTCCATAGTCTATGCACCAGTTTTCGACGACTTTTAGTGCGTTATTCATTATGTTACACGCCACGCTGGCAAAATGTCCCGATATGAGTATCGCAAGGTCGTCTGCATAGCCTACCGTGAAGAAGCGTTGGTCATTTAGCTTAGTAATTAGATCATTAGCTACTAGGTTCCACAGAAGCGGTGACAAGACGCCGCCCTGTGGACATCCCCTTGCCACAACTCCCCTGGTCCCCCCGTGTGTGTCGATTCGTACTGCCCTCAGCTTGAGCATGCTAATGATCCAATTTACCAGCGTTGGCTCCACTCCGTGCTTTTGAAGAGATGTACTGATACTGTCAAAGTTTGTCTTGTCAAAAGCCCCTTCGATGTCTATGAAGGCTGCGAGACAGAGCGTTTTGTTTGAAATGTCTTGTTCTAATCTACTAACTACTGTGTGCAGCGCAGATTCTGTTGATTTGCCTGAGCTGTAGGCGTGTTGTTGTGGGTGTAGTGGTTTTATTGTGAGTATGTTGTCCCTTATGTATCGATCGCATAGCCTCTCTAGGGTCTTGAGTAAGAATGAGGTGAGACTGATCGGCCTGTAGGACTTTGCTTCAGTGTAGTCGCTTTTTCCAGGTTTGGGTATGAAAAGAACTCTAACCTCTCTCCACATAAGCGGCACGTAGCGTAAGGCCAGGCAGGCCTTGAAGATAGACGTCAGCGCTCCGCTTATGTGTGCCACACCCCAGCGTAGGAGGCCAGGAAATATCCCATCCATACCTGGCGACTTGTATGGTTTGAATGTGTTGATGGCCCAGTTTACCTTATCTCCGGTTACCACTGAGCTTGCCACTGCCCAGTCTGTCGCCGAAGGTGTGACTAGACTGGTAGTGTGCCACTCTGTTTCACCGTTTATGAGGCAGCCTGGGAAGTGTGTTTGTAAAAGAAGTTCATGTGTTTCTGCTGTCGTTTTGGTGTAGGTGTTATCAGACTTCTTAAGCGAACCAATCTCGCGGTTAGGTTCCGCAGCTAAAATTTTTCTGATTCTGTTCGCTTCAGAGTTTGATTCTATGTTATTGCAAAAGTTTTTCCATTTGAGACGACTCCTACGACGTAGCTGTTTTTTGTAATCGGCCTGGGCCTTCTTGTATGTGTTCCAGTCGGAGTCGTCGTACGTGTTCATGGCTCTGTTGAAAGACTTACGTACTCTACACTTGAGCTCCTCTAGTCGCCGGGACCAGCCTTTCCTACCAGGATCGGTTTCACTGACGACGGTGAGAGGGCAAGATTCCTCAAAGCTCTTGGTAAGGCTCTGCGTGATGTGTTGTACTGCTGTTTCGATCTCTGCAGTGTTGTTAATATTTGATTCCGGGCCACCCTCACCTAGGTGCTGCTGCAGAGAGTTTATGAACAGTACCTTATTTGTTTTGCGCGGGTTGCGCGTGGGTGCTGGAATCGTTTTGTTCAGCGTTAGTTCGTACCTGATCCACCTGTGGTCGGAGGAGGAGACCTCGTCTGATACCCTCCAGTTGCGCACACAGTCAGAGTAGTTTTCTGTTACAAGGGTGAGATCAATTATTGTGTTTATTCTACAGGTTTTACAAGACTACGAAAATACCGAGTTGATGATGTGGAGATGTGTGGTTGGTAGATTCTTAATTCATAGGTTTACAGGCATTTGTAACAGTTGTAACAGGCGTTTACATGTTTTTTTAGGCAGATATAAGCAATATTTTTAGAAACCATTTGTCGGTAGGTAATGTTTTTTTGGTCTTGACTTCAATCATAAACTGTCGCCCTTAAAATAACGGTATAATAATAGTAAAGTGGTATCAACGAGAAACTTTAACATTAGTCCAGTAGATAAATGAAACTCTCCGCGGGACATGGAACGCCACTTCTTATCATTTTAAAGGTTTCCAACCAAATTGAAGTTTATTTCACATGTGACGTGTCTTTTATTTAAACTCGGACATATATATAAGTAGTTTATGTTAATGTATGTAGGTATTATAATGTAATGTACATTATGTAGTATAATGCTGGACAATTCACACAGCATTATCTAGCCCCAAGCTAAGCTTGTGTTATGGGTACTAGATAACTATTATACATACAGTACACTACATATATAGATATTTTTTTAATTTATATAGAATTCATCCAGAATGCCCAGGACATTTGTCCCGAGGTGGGAATCAAAGAAGAAAGATAAACATAAATTAAGTACAATTAGGTACATAGTAATTTTTTTAATTTTTTTTCATTTTAATTTTTTTCCCCAATTCTTCCCGCGGGTGTCGTCGTAAGAGGCGACTAAGGGATATCCTCCAGAACGGGCAGCAAAAGCGCCTCCTTCAGAACCACCGGACTGCGAACCCCAACCCACGGGCCAGCGCGTGGGGAATCCCATAATCCCCACTGCATTACATCCTATGACATAAAGATCTTATGAGATAAGCCATTAAGGGTCCGGCGACGGATGAATTTCCCATACAAACGTAGTACCAAAATGATTTGTAATTTGAAAATGTTTTCATCATAGTTTGCTATTATTTGTGTTAGAATAGTATTTATACAGGTTCCTACCATATTTTTTTTTCAAAATACTTATCTACACAATTACTAAGACAACATTCATTCTTTCATAGAAAAATGCGATTAGGTTTAATTTCATTTCAGAAAGGTATTTTGAAAAAAAACTGTGGCAGGAACCTAGATAAATACTATTTTAATACAAATAATAGCAGACCATACTGAAAATATGCTCAAATTAAAAATCATTTTGGTATTACGTTTGTATGGGAAATTCATCCGTCGCCGGACCCTTAAGGCAGCATTATTCAGGGGAAGGCCTGCGTCCAGCAGTGGACCAATACTTAAGGTCTGTTGAGCTTGAGGTACTAAATTAAATACAAAGGAAGTTCAACAAAAACTATTTGTAGGTTTAAAGCAACTCAAACTCACAAAGAAACATTGTTGAAGATTAACTTACAGACTTCAGAAATAGGACAATAATAATGTAAAAGACAAACATCAACATTTAATTTCTGCGCCCTGTTTTCAAGCGCTGTATCATTATTAGATACTCCACTGCCTTGTTGGTCTAGCGGTCAGCTTGTTCAACTGCTGATTATGTGGTCCTGGGTTCAAATCTCGGTTCGGGCCAATAGTTGTTATTGGGATTTTTATAGCAAGAAAAATTCACAGTAGCAGCCTGGAGTCAGGAAGTTGGTGGTGTTACACCCCGTGCCTCGGAAAACACGTAAAGCCGTTGGTCCTGCGCTTGACCTTTCTCGGGTCGTGTGGGTCTGCCGTCCCATCGTATTATGAGAGTCAGGGAATAGAGAGTGCACATGACCAACAGCTTAACGTACTTTCCGAGGCACGGGGGTGTAACACCGCCACCTTCCTGACTCCGGGCTGCTACTTTGAATATTTGTTTCTAGAAAAATCCCAATTACACATATCTTGGCCCGACCCAAGATTTGAACCCAGAACCTCATTAACAACAGTTGAACACGCAACCGCTAGACCAACGAGGCAGTCAGCCTATATTAGTCTACTGCTGGACATAGGCCTCCCCTAATGAGCGCCATAGCGCCCTGTCTTCAGCTTACCGCATCCAGCATCTGCCTGCAGTCTTTCGCAGATCGTCATCGCACTTTTTTTCTTTTAAATAGTGTCTAAAATAATTCACATTACGCTTGTCTGAACGTCAATATCAAGCCAAAATGGCAAAAGTAAAGTAACAGCACCATTTACTTAGATTAATCACACTCCGACAATACGCACGTAAGCGTTAACACGCAATTTTTTTGAGAGTTTTAATATAACTTTCAACAATGGACTTAAGAACGCTCATAATAAAAGTTGAATTTAACGACAATAGCCATTGCTATTCATCCAGTCCAGTCATTACTCCAGGGACCGAATTTTCACTAAATTTACGCGTAGCACACCTCCGCTGTGAAACCTTAACAGCGGACCCGCAGTAATTTCGCCATGTCTTGTCCGTATATAGGAAAAGCAGAACATTTGCGAAACTGCCTGTTCTAACGCATAGATATGACTATAATTCTATCTCATTCCCCGCGCGGTTTCGTCGATCAGCTCCAACGTCAGCCACACCTCCGCTATAGTTCTGCAACTCAAACTACACTTGATCGCTGCGGAATTCATCCAGCAGGTCCGCTACTCGTTTTCCGCAGCGGAGGTGTGCTACGGGCGTTATAGCTTCATCATTACAATGATATCGTATCAGAATCACAAATTTTAGCATTTTAGCTTTGAATGAAAAAAACTACAGATGGTGGGACGCGTGTTAAAAGTGTCAAGGTAACCAACTTATCCATCTCTCCGAGCAAATAGCACCTCACGCACTATCTAGAGTTTTTTTGATTTATGGATCGACTATTGATTGTTTTCAGTTTGCCTCGACGAGTTCGATCACCATAGCTTAAACTAGAGTAAATTCTGACATGATTTCAAGATCAAAATTAAAAAATATTTATATTGATTTCTGGTCCTATGACAAAATAACAATGAATGACATGACAGTTGCACAAGACCAAGAAAACAAAGAAAAAAAAACAACATCCTCGTTATTTAGAAACGCGCAATGAAATGGAAATATGCTTTAGGGTGCTGTCTTGGTTGGGAGAAGGAGTGGAAGTGGATTTCTGAACGTTTCAAAATGGAAGCGTCGGGCGCGGCAGGCAAAACTTTTGATTGCCCCACACACAACGACGCCCAGGACAAACCGCCTTCCCAAGAGGAGAAAGAAGAAAACGAGGATGGCCGCAACTGACACAGAAACGGAGACAGCCCAACACTCGGCCCCTCGGCGGGGCCCGCCTGCAGCCAGCAACCAACGCCGGCCGCATCTACCTGGGGGACATAATTAACTGATCCACATCAATATCCGCCGGAAGCGACCCTAGACGTTGGCTACTACATTGCCCCGTGTGTAAATAAAATAAAATAAATAAATAATGCTGGACAATTCACACATCATTATCTAGCCCCAAGCTAAGCAGAGCTTGTGTCATGGGTTCTAGATAACTGATAAACTTAATACAATACATTACATAGATATATATTTTATTAAACATAGAAAACACTCAGACCAACGGAACAAATTTCTGCAGATCGTACACAAATTTCTTCCGTGTGTGGTAATAAATATTATTGATTCTAAATTTGTTGAACTAAAATTATATACCTACAAGAAAAATAATTGCATTCAGACATTTACTTGTGACTAAGCTATGAGTGCGATGCTCATCGCTCAGTCACTATTATATTTCTGACTGCTAAAATTTTTGGGCATTGCAGCTTTTGCACAAGTTCAAAATTTCACATACATCCTCATTTCTGCACTACAAGGATAGATGGCAAATTCCTTTGGCACTATACACAGAGGTTACATAGTGTAAACTCGCCAGATAGGGCAAATATTAAGATCTATGACCACCGGCCGTATACACACCGTTGTTTGAAAAATTTCTAGAATGGACCCGTTCTCGTAAATATGCAAGATTTAGAAGGGTTTTGAGAAGTGAGGGTACCAAAACAACACGTGCTAGCAAATTTTAGGTCTCAAGTGCGTAATTTGTCGCTCGTTGAGAAAAAGGTAGCAGATAAAACGGTGATTTAGTTCAGGAGGTAAAGAGTAGACGGTTCTGAAAGGTTTCGGCGTAAAATTTGGTTTGTTCCGCCCAGACAACCAAACTAGACACTTGTCTTGGGTATACCTTATCTCGGTAAACCAAAGACAACCACTTAAGTATTATTCCTTCGCGTGTATCTTTTGTATGCGTTATAGTAACTATTAATGCAGTCTGTTTTTATTTCAGAGTGATTTGAAAGCGCAACCAGTAAACCAAATTTTTTTTTGTATTTGGTACTTGATATACCTACTATTTTTTTCTTCTTTTTCTATTTTTTTTTCCCCAGTTTTTCTTTACCAACAATACATCGAAACGACGTTCTATTTTCGAAACCCATTATAGTTTTAATAATGATTAACAAGCAGGTTTGTAGGTTCTAAATAAAACCTTTTCAACTCGCGACATTAAAAACTTTTTGCAAATAACCGTGCGATGGGTATAAAAACCAATAATCCCGCTAAAGCTCTATTGGTCACGTAAAGTTTATGTTACGTTGCAGTCATTGTATGGTACTTGTATTGCAAAGCAATTAAAATCCAACGATATTGTACTGCTATTTATAATTATGACGGGTTATAAAACTTTTAATTATATAGCTACTAAAAACATAGAGCAGGGTATAAAAGTCTTGTCGTATGCTGATGATACTGTTTTAATATTTTCTGGGAAGACATGGGATTGTCTGCGTATATTTGCTGAAAATGGATTGATAAAGATTATGGTAATTGGCTTGAATCTAACCTTTTGACCCTGAATGTAAAAAAAATTACTATACATGCTTCTCTACTAATGGCGCTTCACAACCTTCAAACGATTATAAACTTAAAATGCACACATGCTGTAACTCAAACCTTGCTTGCTTGTGTAATAAGTAGAGTCAAATACAATAAGTACCTAGGGATAATACTTGATTTTAGACTTTCCCGGCAAATGCAAATTGAACTTCTTGAACAGAATCTGAAAATTGATATGGACCTTTAAAATACTTCGACATGTAACAACACAGACTCTACTTACAAGTAGGTATTTATAAATCTTTAGCCCAATCAATTACAGGTTAGCATGCTTCACTGACTTATGATGCTAAATTAATAAATATAAAATCGTTGAAGAAAAGACCCAGTAGCAGTGATATAAAAAAAAAACATTTTCTAACAGTACAATAAAGAATCAGCTCATATATACAATAAACTAAATACAGAATCAGGTATCTATGAGATCACTTATTTTCATTGTAAAAAGATTTTATCATTGAGTGGTAAATGAATAAAAATTATGACAAAATAAAAAAAATTGTACTAAGGATGAGATTATAGCTGAATAATTTAGTAATTGGTGATTGTTTGTTTTTTATAACTTTTATTTTCTTTTCATTTATTTTTAGTTTAGTTTGTAATATGAGATTATATCCTTGTCTTTGTATCTTTTGAATTGTATGTCATTTGATTCGTATGTCACTGGCAAGAGCGGAGTCCCCTAACACAAGCAATGTTTGCTTAAATGGAGCCTCCCAATATTATGTTTAAAAAAAGATACTGCAATAAACGATTTTTTATAGGTACCTACTTTATTGACAAATAAAATTACAATCAAATAATAGAAATAAATTAGAAATAGTATTTACAATTAAAACAATTGAGCTAAATGCTCACTGTTGCAAGCAATCTACAGGTAGCTCAACTGATCCATATCAATACCAGTTGGAAGTGTCCACAAGACGCTGGCTGCATTGCCCCGCTGTATGGCAATGCTGATGCGCTGTGCCAGATACTCACCAGCTCTCGGGGTCACGCAATATCATATTATAACTTGATCCGTCGGGGGTTAAAAATAAAATGATGATGGTATTTGATTTTCCCTTTATCATAGTCCCAACCTCAAATCATAGAGCCGGATAGCCACCCACCAGAATTTCTGTAGCCTAAAATATAACTGCAATATACTCAGCTGCTATTTGTTCCTGGTGTGTCCACCACATGGTTGAGAATAGTTAGTTTACCAGCGTAATTAGAGCGATACGATTGTACGACTGCAGATATTTGTTCCGGGTGTTCGGGATAATTTCTAGGTAAGTATAACAAAAAATATTAATTTAATGTACAAAGGTCAATTAGTACCTAAGTAACCTGTTTTTTTTTTAACGTGCTTTCCGAGGCACGGGTACTATTATTATTTTTACCACACTATTTTTATATACCTATACTAGTAACAGAACCGGGGTATTTTTTCCCCAGTGCATAACAACATTTTCACAAAAATGGTGGACGAAATTTTAAAGGTAATAAAAAATGTGACTTATATAATAAAGTCTCCTATACGTCGTGGTATTATTTTGTACCCGACTCAAATACTTTTTTATTTATGAGAAATAATAGATAGTCGAAAATTCACCATGATTTTTGCATACATTTTTCAATGAAAAAGTTTACAATTTAACAAAATAACACAAGAAAAAACATAATAACATTCTTTTGATATGAAAAAAATACTTACGTGGATTGGCGCGCGATGAGCAAATTGCCACGCGATGGTGAATAGGAAGGTACCTAAGCGCTCGGGATGCTATGAAGTCAGGATCACCAAAAACTCCTGCAATCAATTTTAGTGTGAGCAAATTGCTCATAACGCCGCTTCTCACGGGCTAGTAAAATATAAAAAAAAAATATTAACAGCATTGTTTGTGATAACTTTGACACTGAAAGTGCTTTCCGCGTCGCTGCCGATCACTGGTTCCGGTGTGGATTGAGACTAACGCCAAATAATTTTTTACGGATTTGCAATCTCTTTAATATGAACCACTGCCAAATGCTATGAATCAATCATGACAAAGATCTAAAATCTCATATTTTAAACATTCTTAAAATACCTTGCTTATCTTATAAAGATAATATTGAACATTCTGTTCTGACAACATATTGAAAAACGTTTGTTCCATTAACACAAACCAAACAAATTCATCAACTTCTGGCTTAATTTTATTGCTTACTTGTGTAGGTACATTACATTATACGTACTTACATGAAAAAAAGTTTCGCCCATGACGTAGTCTACCCACGCTCAGTATTTGGCGCCGACTGTACCTACACTCTACAGCGTCTTCGCCAAGTTAAAAGTAATAAAAGCATCGCTTTACGGGATTCTCTGGTTTCAAAGAAGCAGTTGTTTGCAATACGAGTATTTCACAGCTTCCTTGAGATTTCTTTCGCTGAATAGTTCGGTAAGTTGAGAAATCTATTTCAATTTGTTGAAAGAAATGAAAAGCTTTTTTCACGGCACCTAAAATTCCTAAGTAACAGAGCATGAGCATATTATTATTACAAAACAGGAAGCAATAAAAACTCATTGTCCTGAAGAGGTCCTGAATTACTTCCTAAATAACCAAAGAGGTTTCATATAATTTGCTTACAGTATAACGAGGTTATAATAACACCAGAATTTATGGTGTGTGTCGGCGTTAGGAGTTTTTATATTTAGAGCACAAAGATCAGAAGAAAAGTGTTTCGTATCTTTTGAACTTAGAATTCTGAAATACAAAACATTCGTAACATTATAAAAATTGTAATCACAACTTTTTGGTCGGACCTAATCTGAACAACAAGATGTAGGTAAGGCATTTAATTAAATATTTAAGCAGAGTTTTGAATTAGGGATTAACTAAACAAAACATGAAAACTTCAGCGAAAAGAGAAAATGAAATGATTTATGAGCGCTAATTAAAATGCGTACATCATTTTTATGAGATCTTATTCTTGTTGTTAAACACTTGGTTTGATAAACACAAATAATCAAAATACACAAATATTTTTTTTTATAAGAAATCTATTCGATTATTCATTCGTATTTACATTTTGTGTTTTTTTATGTTTTACCTATTAAATAATCAATAAAAATCCCTCAGGATACATACATATTTGTAGGTGCTCGAATAATAGGACCAAACAAGGATAGTTCTCTACCTAATAGAAAAGCGAAACAATCATCCACATCGGAAAACAATTGGAGAAATAGCAGTTGAATCAGTTGAGTTAGGTACTTGTAGATTATTTGAAACAGTCTGCTGTGAGCTCAATTGTTTCAATTGGAAGTACTAGTTCTAATTTAGTTCGTTTGACGAGAACTCCAGCGACTCCAGCGTCACTTGACCTCGTGGTGTAGTTGGTTAGCACATTCCGGTACTGACGGAAGGATGCGGGTTCAAGTCCCGCCGAAGTCGTAAATTTTTGCGATGTTATTTAATTTCTTAGAAATTTGCCAGAGTGTGAGGCTTACGCACTATAAAAACAAAAACTTTAGATTTTGAGCAACGCAACACCTCTCGTCAAACGAACTAAATGTAACTTTAGTCTTTGAACAGGAATGGATAAACTTTAATGTTTCCCCTGTAGGTGGAGCTAACGGCGCTACAGTCCGTAGAAAGTCGCAAAGATTTTCGACTCCAGCGTTACTTGACCTCGTGGTGTAGTTGGTTAGCACATTCCGGTACTGACGGAAGGATGCGGGTTCAAGTCCCGCCGAAGTCGTAAATTTTTGCGATGTTATTTAATTTCTTAGAAATTTGCCAGAGTGTGAGGCTTACGCACTATAAAAACAAAAACTTTAGTTTTTGAAGTATTTTGAAAAGCGTCGAATAATTTACCATTACCCACTTTAACCGAAGCATGCAGAGAGATCCATCTGAAATGTAGATTGGTACCTACAATTTTTAGGTATTCATTAAATTACGAAGTCTCTAACTTTTGGTACATATTTGTTGAAAAACGTTCGAAACCCACGGCGCGCGAGTTACACTCGCACTTGACGGTTCTTGTTTTTCATTGGATATAGAAGTTTCTGAATCTAAATGATTTGTTGCATTTTAGCCGTACAACATAGACAAGTCAGCGGCGATAAACAAAAACATTTTTCGTTTTGGTATTGTGAAAACTCATACTAACCAGTATGAAGTTGTTATCTGAGTAACAAGGTTATGGATTAATATCAAAAGCTTTTACCAACTTGCCTCTAAGGTGGGCGGGTGACACGAAATTATTAAAAAGGCCAAGGATCACATAAATCTTGCTGTGTGAACGCACATCGGGTAAGTAGGTAAGTAAAACGCACTTTCTTGTAATTAAAAAGCCGCTGTTTTGACTCAAGCGGATTCGGTTTTGAGGCTGAGGATATTTTTTTTTTAACCACAATCTCACCTGATGGAAAGTACCTACCTATGAGGCCGACGGTGTATCCATAGTTCTTAGTTCTTTATTAATAACTTAAACATGTTACACTTACATCTCACTTAGTACTGAATTATATAAATAATACATAAATAATTATTAAATTAATAATTTCAATGCAGCCAGCGTCTTGGGGACGCTTCCGACTGGTATTGATATGGATCAGTTGAGCTACCTGTAGATTTTTTGCAACAGTCTGCAGTTAGTTCAATTGTTTCAACTGTAAATACTAATTATATTATAATTTTCTTTGTGAATAAAGGCTTCTGCCGTTTTATTATTAAATTAAAATTAAAACAAATCAATTTACTACATATTAAAATAATAAAATCATTAACATGATAAATAGATTGCGTTAACAGCCACGTTTTCAACTTAACTTTAAAAGCAAGTTTTTCACTCTTAAGACACAGGTTGTAATTGGCTAGAAAAACAGAAGATAGCCTACTTTTACAAGGTTTTATTTAACTTGCAATGTATGTAACTATGTTTGTACGGGTGGTGGTATCTTGCAAATCAATTTTGAAGCAGGTATCTTCAACCGATGACCTGAAATTTTGTATACACGTTAAGTTTGGATGACAATGCATTAAAAACGTGTTTTTAAAAAGGTTTTTTAAAACATTACATTTTATTTAGGTATTTTATTTGACCTAGTTTTTTTATATCACACCACACAAAAGGCTTTGTCGCTGAGCGATCACATCGCCTAATTTAAGAATACATATTGACAATATCTAAAAACTAATATCTACAGAAATAACTTAAAGCAAGGTTGTAAATTGTGCGGGCTTCAGACAATGGATTAGATAACATAAATTTTTATTCATTTTTATGTATTTTCTTATATACATTTACCAACATCATACAACTTAGCCACTCCAAAAATACGAAGTCGTTCGTTCGCATTTTGAGAGTACAATTATATGATTTGCGATTTATTTTCTCTTGTAAGGCTAAGATAAAAGGGAAGATAGTCAAATAACTTTTTTTGTGTCGAAGGTAAGTCCTCTCACATTTCAAGTTCACAGCAACTACTAAGAATTTTTTATTCAAGTAACTTCAGCAGAATTTCCAGTTAAAGTAAGCAGATACACCGAGTCTGAATTGAATAGATACATAGTAGGTATCTATTCAAAAGTTGAATAATAGAATTCAACTCTTAGGATCTATAAATAAATTTTTTAATAAATCCTTCATAGCTTTAATGAGAAATAAAGTTCTCGATAGATCTACACCTTCCAAAATGGATCTAATGAGAAATAAGGTTCTCGACAGATCCATCATGGATCTAGTTAATGGATCTATCGAGAATCATCCTTATTTTTGACAACAGCAACTTTTTTTATGAACTTAATGTTCAACTTCGGCTATCGGTTTCCGTCATTAAGTTGCTGCCTCCCCGCACACTAGCGCCGCCACCTAGTTTATCTAATTATTACGTTTAAGAAAGGAATTTCCAAAAATTATGTCAGCCAGTTTTGTGAAACCTATTATAAACTTTTATTCAATGCCTCTGTAATAGTAAGACAAATATATTATGATATAAGACCAATGTAATGTTACCACCTAGTTATACAACAATAAATTCATTTATCATTTATCATTTATCATTAGTTTTATTTCGTATAGTTTAGACAGAGAATCGAAAATAGAGTTTGGTGGCCACCAAGGGCAATTTCGTTTCTCTGCCTAAACTTACGATAAATTAATGCTTTTAATAAACATAGTATAAAACAAAGTCATCCGCTGTCTGTCTGTCCCCATGTATGCTTAGATCTTTAAAACTACGCAATGGATTTTGATGGTTTTTTTAATAGATAGAGTGATTCAAGAGGAAGGTTTATGTGTATAATACGTGCATAATATAGTAGAGAAACACTGATAATTTTATAGGTTTATAATGTGATGTATCAGCATTGCACCCGTGTGAAGCCGGGGCGGGTCGCTAGTAAGTCATAAACCTACGCACAGGTATGGAGTATTGGCTAAAAGAACAAAGAAAAGCGCACATTGTTTGTGCACAATGGAGCCCATTACTTATCTAAGTAGCTCAAACCATACATAAATAAGTATGCACTTGGTTCTATTACCGGACCGATGTGGTCTATTTCCAAGAGAGGTGTTTTACTGTATCGAGGCTAGCATCGACTAATAGCAATAATTCTACTAATATTATAAAGCCCAAAGTTTGTGAAATCTAAATTTTTGTTACCCAGGATCTCCAAAACTACTGAACAGATCAAGATGAAATTTGGCGTACGTTAAGAGCAAAGCCTAACTTAGATAATAGCATTATCTAGCCCCCAGCTATGCAGAGCTTGTGTTATGAGTACTAGATAACTGATATACTTATACTTGATATACTTGTTTCAATTGTAAATACTAGTTCTAATTTATTTCTATTATTTGATTGTAATTTTCTTTGTGAATAAAGATTGTTTTTATACTACATAGATTGATATTTTTTTACATAGAAACAGAACACCAGATTAATATTATTCTATTATTATATTACTTTGTGAATAAAGGCTTCTGCCAATTTAAAAAAAACACCCAGAACACCCTGAACAAATATCTGTAGATCGTACAAACATTTGTCCCGAGGCGGTGAGCGAATCCGCAACCGTCCATTAATGTTGTTAGTCGTAGTTTGTTTTTATATTTCACTTGCATTCTATATTAGGTAATATACTACTAGATGCACCCAAGGTTGTTACCTGCGATGATAAATGATTTGAATTATATTAATTATTCCACGGGAACACTGCACTTTTCCGAGATCAAAGTACCCTCTGTTTTATTCAAGGGCTATCCTGATAACAAATTGCTCACAAATCCGTTCAGTCGTTTGAGCGTGAATGAGTAATTAACATAGGTACACACATAGAGATGAACTATTCTTAAAATGAACGCCTCTCCACAAAATTATACCAGTTTATTACTTTTGCGCGAGGCTTTGCAATATAACTTTAAAAAGTCTGATTGTTTTTAAAAGCTGAAGAGAGAAAAGTAAACTCTGCCAATAAAACACATTATTTTGAATTTGTCAGCTTATACAGGTCCTATACCGGGTGTGTCAAGACTACTACCGAAAAATGGGAGGGTGCATCAGACCATGATTTTGAAAATATTTAGCGACAAAGACCGCGAAAAATTTGTTGAGGTTGAAAAAGTTGCCAAGGCCCAAGACGCAGATGCCAGTCTTTGTCCCCCGTGTAGCGGCTGGGCGGTGAATGCATTAATGAACGACCCCTTATACCCTACAAGGCATTTATAGTTAAAACTCATTTATTTACCTTTGCAGCTGGATTCGGAAACACTGTTTGTCAAACAACACAGTCTGATCTGCAATCATAAGGTTTACATTCTGCATGTGCCCGGATCAGTTTACAGAGCAAAAGGTAACCTGCACAGAACCTGTGTATATTAGAAGGAAGCATGAACTTACTGACCGATAAAATGGTAAGTCTATATTATTTTAGTCCCTCACTAATATTACATGAATCTTTGCAGATTTAGGTAGTATTTTTTTTGTTAGCTTTTGATGGCTTTCGTATCACTGCGGCCATGATAGGTCTATTGTAATGGCCACTTTGTGTGTTCCGCCTTAAATGAGCGGCGTTCATAATTCGCCACTAATTCTGCTGCTGCTAGGAACTGTAGGATTTTTTTTGGGGTGGAGTATTTAGGTAGTATATTTTGAATTTGATAATGTCGTAAAGTCAATCAATAGTATACTAGAAATGACTATCGCTATGGGGTGGTGGTAATAAGTGTTTAGTGGTAGATAACACACTTCTTAGTAACTTATAATGATTAATGGCCACAGTTTTGGTTGTGCTGATAAATTATATTTTTGACTCTAACAGTACTTACAATCATTTTGGTATGCGGGACGAATATAGACAAATATTATCGAGCGGGACGAGTAAAGACTTTTTAATGGCGTGGGTTGAAAATTAGGGACGAATATGGCATTACCTCAGCAGTGCGAACCGCAGGGGCGTATCCGCCGCTTCACGGGGGCGAAAAAGCACATCTGCGTTGGCAAACGTTGCCGTTCTGTCAACGAAAACCAGGTTCGTATTTAACCCACTTGTATTCATAATGAATCCTATTTTATTTTTTGGTTTCTGGTGGTTGGTTGCACATGCTAGTTTGGGATTTTGCGAATTCAATACATAATGTAGAAATGATTTTTTTTTAATGTTTTAGATATAAATGATTGATTTGTTACGTTTCGATTCTGTAACGATTGCTGTCACGTTTGCTTGTCGTGATACAAAACGCTCCCTGACTCAATACTATTTACGATTGTAAATAGTATTCGATCGATACTATTTACGATTGTAAATAGTATTGAGTCAGGGCGCGTTTTGTTGCTTAAACAAGTTTGCTAAAGCTAGTTTACCTTCCTTTCTTTTATCGTAAAAATGAAGACGTGTAAAATGACAGCAATTACAATTGCAACAGCAATTGATAGAGAATCAGCTTAGATCTTTCGTATTTGCAAACCATTATTATTCTAAGAATAATCCACGCTAACACCCTCTTCTTTGACTTGACATTTCGATAGCGAAAATATAAAAATAACGAAGAAACATTTCGTCGAAAACGAGTTAATTTATAATATTCTGAATTTTTATCCTCTATCGATTAGAAGCAATAACGCAGACTCGAATCATACTGATTCGTTAAATTGTATTTTATGTCTATCACCAATTCATGCTCACTCAGAAGTATTCGTTAGTAAATCCAATTACATCTGAAATACAACGGACTACAATATTCCATATCGTTGGCAGCATAGGTACATGCCTGGCACGTACATTATAATTTTAGAGGCCTAGACACCTTGATTACTTGGATACATGTCATATTGTCGAGGTATACGCAGAGGTATAGATATCTCTGGCTTGTTATCATAGTTTAGGTTCTGGCTTGTTGATTCCTAGAACTAATAACTAATATACCTTATTGTAATCAGTGACTTGACGAAATTGACCCCAATCAAATCAACTATGTCAACATTACTGCAGCGTGAAATTCGACGTCCCATTATTAAAATATCTTGCTTGTTGATTTTGTAACATTCGTCACAAATAAATGTAAATGTTCATTTGTAGGTACATCACACTTTACACTAAAACTATAAATGCGAAGATGTATGGATGTTTCGATGGATGCTTGTTGCTTCTTAACGCCAAAACAACTTAACGGATCAGGCTGAAATTTTGCATACAGGTAGTTCTAGGCCTGGAATAAAACATAGGCTACTTTTAACCCTAAATATTTCCAAAGAAACAACGCATGCAGAGCCGCGGACAGAAACTAGTATTTTCAGATTTTCCTGAAAATTTCAAGATCAAGAGAACAAAGGGGCATTAACAAATTGCTATTCTCAGAAGAAGACTTCAATTTCATCAAAAGTCTAAGGTGCCGAAAATAAAAACAACAAAAACAATCAATCATGTTCCGTTTGTTTGTCCGAAATAACACCTACACATAGTTATGTATAAATACAGCAAGACAGATCATCGAAGTACACTAGCTTCTGCCCGCGGCTTCGCATGCGTATTTTCTATTATCAGAGTTAAGCTATGTTCTAAATGTAGGTACGCCAATTTTCATCATGACCTGTTCAGCAGTTTTGGAGATCTTAGAAAACAATAATTCACATTTCACAAACTTTTGGCTTTATAATATTAGTAGGATAGAATTCAATGTTTCTGCAAGCCATTACCTTTAAAGAGCTTTTAAAATTATACTAAGTATTCGAAATCGTATTGGGACATTTTTAATATATAATTTACTTGTTCCTGCGAAAGGGCTTCGCATGCCATTTTCCGGGATGAAAAGCAGCCTAAGCCAAATCAAATCAAATCAAAAATTATTTATTTCGATATAAATAATAAATTTACACTTAGAAAAGGTCAAATTACAAAACTACGACCTACTATAGACACGGAAATAAAGTGATATTTTTGATTTCTGTCGCTTCCTTATGTAGACTAAAGTAAAGAGGCGACGAAGAAACCTTTACCCTGTTAGTGGTTATTTTTGGAGCTGGAGCAAAACTCGTCCCAAGGTTTTTATCCTCTAGAATAGATAAACTGATATTTTGTAGTAAGCCTTTAACAAAGGATATTATTAACAATTTGTTTGAATTTATTTATTGACTGGCTGCATTCTTACTACCCGTTGTCCTATTACCCGTTTTCCCGTAGGAATGAAGCATTTTCCCGCGGTAAAAAGTAGCCTATGTTCACCAGGAATAATGTGCGCTTCTAATGGTAAAATAATTTTTCTAATCGGTACAGTAGTTTCGGAGCCTATTCAATACAAACAAACAAACTATCAAATCTTTCCTCTTTATAATATTTGTATAGATAATTTTTGCAACTCACTTGGAGTTTTGTTGTCCCTGAGATATTGTCTAACTCGATGTCAAATTTAGTTCAGTCGCTTAGACGTGAACTGAGGGGTGAGTCTATTTGACGTTAGTAACGACACGTGATCGTGACTGACCCTTTTCGGCAGGGCGCAAACATTAGTATATCAGTTATCTAGCACCCATAACACAAGCTCTGCTTAGCTTGGGGCTAGATAATGCTGTGTGAATGGTCCAGCATTATTTATTATTATTATTGTCCATTTGTGTCTTGTGTCAGATACAAGCTACCGATGAATAGGTACTTGATTTCTATAAAACCAGTATGAAATCATCCACTCCCTGTGCATACGTTAAAAAAATTATCTGAGTGTCTGGTCGAAGCCACGTGTGACCCAAGAGCTCGTATCTGGCGCAGCATATCAGCATTGCCATACAGCGGGGCAATGCAGCCAGCGTCATGGGGACGCGACGACTGGTATTGAAATAGATAAGATGATGCAGATTGCTTGCAACATTCTACAGTTGGCTCAATTGTTTCTATTGTAATACTAATTCTAATTGTTTCTATTATTTGATTGCAATTTTCTTTGTAATAAATTCTACTAATAAGCCGAATGTTTGTATTGAAATTAATGTTACAATACGCCATCTTATAAACTTAGAGGAAGTAAAATAAACAAGTTTGGTAAGTTTGAGTAATTTCGCAACTTTAAAAAGTAAAAGAAGGGCTTCAAAAAGTTAGATATTTTTAAATTTTCGTAAAATGTCTTGATTTGTTATGATTAGATATCTCAAGAAATAATTTCGTAATAAATCAGATGTTAGTTTAATAAATCAGCCTTGGAGCGGTTTTATTTCTTTTCGATTAACTAAAAACCCTTTTCTCAGAAATGTAACAATGTTAGAGCTGTACTGCCTCGTTGGTCTAGTGGTCATATTGTTCAACCGCTGATTATGAGGTCCTGGGTTTGAATCCCGAGTCGGGCCAGTAGTTGTTATTGGGGTTTTTCTGGCAAAAAAAATCACAGTAGCAGCCCGGAGTCAGGAAGTAGGCGGTGTTACACGACCTCCGGTCGTGTCGGTCTGCCGTCCCATCGGATTATGAGAGTAAGGGAATACAGAGTGCACTATGTTTGCGCACACACTTGTGCACTATAATATGTCCTGCGCATCTGGCTAGTCTCCGATGAGACTGGCCGCCGTGGTCGAAATTCGGCTAGGAGGACATTAATGGATTAATGCATTGTCAAACCAATCTACAGGGATACTAGTAATTCGCTGACACTGCGTTAACTGCAGATTCTGCCCACCATTACGAACGTTCGTGAAGACGCCAAATTTTATGTTATTCACCTGCCATAAAAATATACAAACACGTTCGTCCAGAACATAATGAATTTTTAAGACCGATCTCCCACTAAAATAAAATAAAATAAAATAAATAATGCTGGACAATTCACACAGCATTATCTAGCCCCAAGCTAAGCAGAGCTTGTGTTATGGGTACTAGATAACTGATATACCCACTCCCGCATCATCATCATCATCAGCCTATATTAGCCCACTGCTGGACATAGGCCTCCCCTAATGAGCGCCATAGCGCCCTGTCTCCAGCTTGCCGCATCTAGCATCTGCCTGCAGTCTTTCGCAGATCGTCATCCCACCAGGCCGGACGGCCGTCCTACACTACGTTTGCCGAGTCGTGGTCTCCACTCAAGAACACGTTTACCCCAGCGGTTGTCGATTCTTCCCGAGATTGGCCGGTCCACTGCCACTTCAGCTTGCAAATTCATTGATCTATGTCTATAACTTTGGTTCTCTGTCGGATGTATTCGTTACGAATTCTATCCTTCAGAGAGACTCCGAGCAAAGCTCTTTCCATAGCTCGCTGAGCGACTTTGAACTGGTGGACCAGCCCTAACGTGAGTGTCCACGTCTCAGCTCCATACGTCATGACGGGTAACTTAAATAATACTTACTTGTTATATCAAAAATACGCCTGCGAAGCCGCGGGCAGAAACTAGTATTATAAATGCGAAAATTTGGATGGATGGATATTTGTTAGCTCTTAACGCCAAAAATAGTGAATTGATCGGGCGTGAAATTTTGCAAACAGGTTATTCTTAAGTTGGAATAAAACATAGGCTACTTTTTATCCCATAAATCAGTTCCCATGGGATAGAAATCACCTTATACGCGTGCGAAGCCGCGGGCATAAACTAATCCTGTATTTTGAAGTTACATTTTAAATCTGTGTCTGTTTTCTATCCTGCGTTTCCTATATCAGTCCAGAAAAAATCGTTCACTGCTATTATTACAGTGAATTACATATTTTTTCTATTAACAAACTCCCCTTGCAGTCGAGACCCAAAGTCCGTAGGATACCGAGGCTTTTCGGGTTCTTAAAAAATTATCTGAGCGTCTGGTCGAAGCGACACGTGACCCGAGAGCTGGTGAGTATCTGGCGCAGCGCATCAGCATTGCCATACAGCGGGGCAATGCAGCCAGCGTCTTAGGGACGCTTCCGACTGGTATTGATATGGATCGGTTTAGCTATCTGTAGATTGTTTGCAACAGTCTGCAGTTAGCTCAATTTTTCAATTGTAAATACTACTTCTAATCTATTTCTATTATTTGATTGTAATTTTCTTTGTGAATAAATTATTAACAAACAAAAAGTTCGTAATTTTTAATCAAAAGACAGAAATTACCAAGCGAGACTAATTGGCACGTGAAATTGTTGTTAAATCAACGTACAAATTAGCCATTTTTGACTAATTAACTTAATTACAAATCTCTTCAGACATCTCGTTAATTAAAGTCATGTGTGTGACAAATTATTTTAATTCAGTTGTTGATAAATTTATCACGAGTTTTCAACCCTTTGTGTATTCGTTGTCTAATTATTTTGCCCCAAGCTAAACAGAGTTTGTGTTAGGGGTACTAGATAACAGATATACCTATTCAATGCAATACATTACACAGGTACATAGATATATCCTCAACTTCCTCAACAGCCTGTATTGGTCCACTACTGGACGCAGGCCTCCCCCTGATCCCTTATTGACGTTTATCACATGAGGGTA
This sequence comes from Eupithecia subumbrata, assembly GCA_949316285.1. NCBI lineage: Eukaryota > Metazoa > Arthropoda > Insecta > Lepidoptera > Geometridae > Eupithecia > Eupithecia subumbrata. Next base: position 22,807,174 of record OX438646.1, on the reverse strand, counting down.
ATGCCCATAATCCCCACGCTGGGCATGGGGTTGGCGATCGCAGTTCGGTTATAGAAATGTTCGGCAGGGGGCGCTGCTGCCCGCCCCTGGTGGATATCCCTTAGTCGCCTGTAACGACACCTGCGGGATGAATTGGGGTGGTGCAAATTCTAAGCCGGCACCACACAGCATAGATATCTACTTAATGCAATACAATACAAACATAGATATTTTTAATTTAGATAACACCCAGCACACCTGCAAATATCTGCAGATCGCACAAACATTTGTCTCGAGGCGGGAAACGAGCCCTTGAATTCGGCCCTTCGGCCACTGCGCCACTGAGGTCGACAAAAAATCCTACTAAACATATAAAGATATAAAGCTGAAAGTTTGTGAACTGTGATTTTTTTGTCACTAAAGATTTCCTAAACTACTGAATATAACAGGATGAAATTTGGGGTACATTTAGAATAGAGCCTAACTTAGATAATAGGCTACTTATTATAACACAAATACTTATATATAAAAATACCATTTAAAAATATAGGTCTTTATAATCGAGTTCCTTTCAACGTACACGAGTACACTTCACAATACATTTTTTATGAACCTATGTTACAATAAAGTATCATTGTAATGTAGCTTTTGGTAGTATATTTTTAGTAATAAAGCTCTGATATTATTAAATTATTAAGATTAGCTCCAAAAGTAGCACTAAATCGAAATTTGTTTAATCATTTGTTCATAGAAAATATAACGTAGGAAAATTTAAGTTGGATACAGTAACAGTGATAATAATGTCCTCCTAGCCGAATTTCCACCACGGCCAGTCTCATCTGAGACTAGCCAGATGCGCAGGACATAATATTATAGTGCACAAGTGTGTGCGCAAACACAGGTGCACCCTCTATTCCTAGATCCTGGATACATTAAGGGTCCCGTAAATAGTAATCGTAAAATAACGAATGTAAGTAGGTATACTTTGTATGGATGTCTTGAATTGTCCATGTAGGGTATTGATACTTGATTAACGAGTTCTACGAACTGCCAATCAGTTGATAATAATTTTTGAAATGTATAATAAAATCAATAATAATTAATCATAATTGAAAAAATCATAAGTTTAAACTTATGATTTTTTAAGTATCGTTACTGAAATGAAATAATAGCTACTATTGTACTTTAGTACTCGAATTATAACTTGGTGTTATCAATAAATATTTTTCACGACTCTCGCTCAAAAACGGTGACTTTGCTGCTCAAAAACGGTGGAGAGTAACACTGGAATACAGGATATTATTCAACTTGTTGAAAAAAATATAGGTCGCGTCACGTAAAAAGAACGCTGGAAGAAAGTGGAAGGGGTGTGTTCGCGCATGGGTACACTCGCGCACGATAGTACTATGCCAATTTGCTAAGCCTATTTTTAACTAATATTTTGCTCGCGGCTTGGTATTAGTTATTAGAAAATAATATTAGATCAAATTAAAAACATGTTCGATTCAGTTTAGAATGTTTAATATAATTACAAAAAAAATTATGTAATGTAGCAACTCCATCCATTAAGTCGTCTTGGGTGACGTGAAAACGTTTCTATTGTTTTAAATTATCAACAGCATTATTATCTGCGTCTCTCTTCATAAAACATTATACGTCATAATTAATTTTTCTCACTTTTCTATGTAAAACCATTTCGTAAACTTTTGTGCGCGATGGTACTTCGACAAGAAAAGTGACGTTGACACAAGGCGGAACTCTTTATTTCCATAAATACAATAAATGTACACTTAGAAAAGGTCAAATTGTAAAACTAAACACTGACACGGAAATAAAGTGATATTTTTGATTTCTGTCGCTTCGGTATGTAGACCAAAGTAAAGAAGCGACGAAGAAACCTTTAGCCTGTTAGTTTTTAAGTTTCGAGTTGGAGCAAAACCCGTCCCAAGCTTCTTTATCTTCTAGATAATCTGATATTTTATAGTAAGCCTTTTTGCACAACAAGGTTTTTATAATTTGTTTGAATTTATTTACTGATAATTTTTGCAAGTCACTAAGAGTTTTGTTGTAGAAGCGTATACATTGCCCTTGTTCAAACCATTGAACATGTTTTTATTATTGTATAATCCTAATTTATCTTAATGTTTATAACTAAATTAATATTATATAATACTTAGTTTATAACAAATACAATTGTAAATAAATTCATTAACGAACAAGCCAAGTCAACGGCAAAACTTATACTAGCCTAATTGCATTTACGCAGCCACAGCATTTCAGCATTTATCTTAAGTCCAAATATCAGTAGAGCGACGACTCAGCAATAATGCTGCGCGTGCAGTCCTAGATCTTAGTATATAAACTGTAAAATTTTGTAAATAAATCACTTGGAACGAAGCACTGAGTCGAGTTTTACTCCTCCTCCCTCTACGAAGACCCTACGGGCCCTGAAGTACCAGCAACCGCTGACGAGCCGCCCAGAAGTTCCCAGCAACCGCTGGAGGTGCCCCTGAAGTTCCCAGCAACCGCTGGAGGTGCCCCCTGACGTACCAGCATCCGCTGACGAGCTGCCCAGAAGTTCCCAGCATCCGCTGGAGGTGCCGCCCAGAAGTTCCCAGCATCCGCTGGAGGTGCCGCCCAGAAGTTCCCAGCATCCGCTGGAGGTGCCGCCCAGAAGTTCCCAGCATCCGCTGGAGGTGCCGCCCAGAAGTTCCCAGCATCCGCTGGAGGAGCCGATCAGACGTTCCCAGCACCCGCTGGATGAGCTGCCCGTCCATACTTCCAGCATCCTCTCACTGTGGCCAAGACTACCTTAGCCATTAGTATCTAATCGGTCTTGTGAGTCTGCTTGACCGGCAGTGAGAAAATCCTTCCCTGTGTACATTGCACGCCGTACACGCCCTTATTTCCTTCCCACCTTCCGTCTGTTACCTTAGGTCTCCTGGTAACAGATATCCCGTGTTATATCTATATATTTATATATCACACTTATATGGTTAGGGATAGGGTCTTAGGAACACATACATTGATAGGGTTGTAGGAACACACACATTGATAGTGTTGTAGGATTACACGCACTGATAGGGCTACACTATTAGGGCTGGTAGGACAAAATACGTGGTTAGGGTCCGTAAGTAGGGGTGAGGTAGGGTTAGGCTACGTAGAGTAGGCTACGTAGATTAGGTGTTAGTGAGTAGGAACGCTCGGTGCTTATAGTACACCCGTGTGTACCTACACTCGACGACCACACGTAGGGTAAAGTACCAAGCATTGGGTTGTCCTACAGTAGGAGTTAGAGTCTGTATCACCGCCCGATCATCGCACACCCGTGCGTTCACCAGAAACGTACGTAGGGTTAAGTGTCGACTATTAGGCGGTTTTACAGCCCTTTAAAAGATACATTAATTTTGTGTAGCCTAGTTGTGGACACAGCGAGTTTATCCTTATTTCTAGTATTTATATTATGTATGTCGCTATTTTTAGGGAATAGATTGATATTTCTATGAGTGTACAACAAGTTTTCATAAATATATTGACATGGTACTGTCATTATGTTTATTTCTTTGAATTTATCACGCAGGGATTCTCTGGGACCCATATTATAGATTGCACGAACAGCTCTCTTCTGCAGCACAAATACGGTGTTAATATCTGCAGCGTTCCCCCACAGCAGTATGCCATAAGACATAACACTATGGAAGTAGCTGAAATAGACTAGTCTAGAAGTATCAACGTCTGTAAGACAACGGATTTTTTTGACTGCATACGCTGCAGAACTAAGTCTCTTCGATAGCTTATCTATGAACGCAAATCTCAACCGACGAACCAATAGCGCACCGGCAGGCATGCGGCGCGTAACCCGCCCTCCCCGCGACCCACTGCATACCACCAAATAGACCTCTATATCGCCTACTGCGCAGCTTGACCGCCAGCGTTCTTTTTACATGACGCGAACTCTAATTTGAATTCAGACAATGACACCTTCACAAAAAACAAAATTTCGCTCGTTCATAGCTTGAAAGAGATTTGTAGCATTTTACCTCCAAGGTTGAGGACCAAAATGATTTTCTGACATTCGACCTCTTTCATAAATTACAAAATATTTTCTCGCTAGTCGTGGTCAAAAGTTGTATGTTTAACTCGAGGGCAAATATTTTTCGTTTCGTGCCTTTTAAATCCCTCGCTTCCTCAGCGGTCTAATTTAGCCAATTCATATTTAATTATTTTAATATTTTTTAGCCACTCGCTACGCTCGTTACTCTATTTTAGACTGCATCGCTAGCTAGGGATTTAATATGGGCACGTTCAACACAAAATCGTTTTGCCCACTTGTTGAACAAATAACTAGTAGGTATTGTATTGATACCTACTGAAGTATAGATACAGACGTACTGGCATTACCAACTTTACTTCGCAAGGGAATTACCACCCAAGCAAACGAGGAATCAATACTTTAAAGCGTGCAATGTAATTGCAATCCCGTGCAATCTCATTAGGATCGTGCGTATTGGTCGCGTATTTACGGGCTTAAAGTAACGAGTTCAGGGCACTTCGACACTTGTGACGAGGGTGGGCTTTACTCCCTAAAGAAGATTATCGGAATAATCTTAACAACAAAGCCATTGAGCCCTTATTATGGGAGGAAAGGATTGGATAAGTTTTATCAGAGTTTATTGATCTAGATAATTTGTTAGATACTGAGGTGACAATATTATGTTATGTTATTTTATTCGCAAACAAATACATTTGTGTCGGAATATTTACAGTTAAAAAGTATATAAAATAAAATAATCACATAGGTTAATCAAAATAACAAAAGTTAAAATTTATGCGATGTCACCATAGGTAAATTAAATCAGAACATAAATTAAATACACACTCAGGTAAAAATAAAAATAATTCATTAAACAACATTGATTTGGTATCTTTTATTGTTTGGGCTAGATATGTTTGATTTATATCGCTATAGTATTCGTCAATAGAGTAGTAACACTTTTCTTTTTCTTTGTAAGAGATGCTTCAAATGCTTTCCAAACTTAACAGGAAATTGTAGATAGGTAGTTTCTCGATAGTATTAATGTTTAAATTATGCCTACCTCATTTTATTAATTATTAGGTACTGGCTTCCGCTCGCGATTTCGCTCACGCGATAACCTGGATAAAACATAGCACATAAGAATAATGTAGGTACTTCCATCTTTGGATATTTTTAAACTAATTGATCCAGATAATTACCTTACCTTTTTATAGCATTAGTGTTTATAATTTTTATTAGGGCTCCCACCGACAGCTTAACTAAACATTTTAGATTTTTTACACCCAAAAGAAGTGCTCTTTCTGTTTGAGGGTAAATTATAGTGATAAATATTTTCATTAGTAAACAAAATCTCGCATGAAAATGGTAGTTCTGCACAATTGGGAATATGTAGGCATGGGACACATTTACGATACCTTAGTATTACGAAATAATAGTATTTACCTGTAACAATCCTATAACAATCTATCGTTATCAAGTCATCATAAATAGGCACCCATAAAAGTACGAGCTACACAAAACAATAAAAGTTCTGTTTTAAGATATTTTTTCCAAAACAGACCAAATGGCTTACTCGACTACTCGTGGGTATTTCGGAGTATTTTAGCCCCGTACTGAACGACGACGTAATGAGTCGAAAGCACACAAAAAAATGTGCACAAGGGATTTTGAAACTACTTCTGTTGGATACAGCTACAAATTAAATTCCTTCTGTAGTGCAGTACTAATAGGCAGCGATATTGATCTCTCACATGGACCCGCACAAGGGATTTCAAACCTTAACTTCGTAAACATTGATTATGTTTCGTACTCTTTACGTTCTATGTTAAGCACAAAGATTCTAGCCCACAGGGCTAAGATGCGCGCAACGAGAAGCGTGTTTCGTCTCGTTATCTCGAGAAAAATGGCGGCATCTCGATTTCTCGACCGTAGCTAGCATGCAGCACCAATAGTCGTCACGTCTCATCACGTGAACGATTTTAGTGAATGTATATCTTATCTGTGGTAACCTTTCTCGTCAAACGCTAAGATGCGCGTCAAATTTTCTCAACTTTTGACTGTTCAGCGCGGGAATAACTCTCGTCTTTCAATTTGAGCACGAGAAGTCACGAGAACTTTTCCTTGAATTTTTCTACGAATTTTGTTTCGTCCTGTATCAATATTATTTATTACCTGTATCAATATTATAGGAGTGATCATTATAACTAATGCCATCGCTTTCTGACTAAAATGTACCCATATGTAGGTACTTAAATGGTTACATAATTTACCTTGTCCTAGGTCCTGTTTTCCATGCAGTTTATGGCTTAGGGGGGATATCAACGATAAATACCTAGGGCAGGACCATACTTTATATCACTCTCAGACTGCAAACAGCCGCTTTCTCAGTCAATTTACTGACTCAATTTACAGGAGGTTGGTAATTTTATCATACAAAATAGGTAGGTAGGTATATACCTACCTAGGTACCTACCAATTTTGCACTGCTAAAGTGTCCTTTCCCAGCAGATTTCCATTGGTTTCTATTTCAAAATCCAAGTTCGAAGAATTAGGTAGGTATGTACAACAACCTACCTAAGTAGGTACTTTTATTCATTTTTACAAAACTCAATGCACACATAGAGTCCATGCTGCCATCCTAACAAAATTATATACCTAGTATGTAAACTCTTGTTCTCTGATAATAATCTACTACCTACCTACGGAAAGTGTTCTATTGAGGTGATTTTGTGTGCGATTCAAAATATACCTAAGGTAGGTAGGTCAGGCAGGATCAATAGTAGGAAAGGAACCTACTGAACGAGAATGCCTATGTGGCACCAAAGTGGCACAGAGTTGACAGAGTGGTAGGTACTATTTGTTTTTGTATGTGGTCATCATTTTATCCTTCCAAGGCGCGAGGCAAGGTATTAAAGCTAGGAATAGAGGGCTGATTTGGTTTCCGATTATATCACTCGATACGTAGGGTAGCTCGATTCACATTGCGTTGCGCCCTAGATAAGATTCATAAGTTTTGAGGTTAGTATGTTATTCTGCGTTTTACAAGGACACTAGATAAATACTTTGTCAACTACTGGGTATAATATTTATCATATTCTAGAATATGAAAGCTCTCTTCTAATTATCAAAAGTTGGAGTATGGCCAGAAATACCACCTTCTCTTCTCCTTCTTTTTTGTTTCGTGGTTTTTTCGACTGTTTACCACCATTCTACCATTGAAAATGTTCAAACTGCCATTATGAAGGTTAAAACTAAAAAGGTTAATTTATTTCTTCCGTACATTTCACAAAAACCATAGACAATTGAACGAAGTAGGCGGCGCTTCGTCTGTGAGGCTATCTCTACGCGAGAAGGACTACTCGAAAACGAGTATTTTATCTTTCGTTGCGCGCATCTTAGAGTTAACGAGAAAACAACTGACGACGACAAAAATTGTCGTCACGCGCGCGACGTCTTTCGTGGTGCGCATCCTAGCTAGGCAGGTACGTTACTATGCGTCGCAAATATTGCCGCCATGTAACGTCTTTATCGTTTCTTTTAACGAAACACGGAATTCGTTATAAATGACACGTGATAAGACAAATAAGATGCGTGTGAGAAGCGACTTATCTCTTATCTACGCAGTGGGGGCTAGCGTGATAATTTCACAGTTTTCAGTAGTAAGTTATATGATCATGCTGAGCGCTATGCCTATCAGCACTCACTTGCCCACTGCTAAAAGTGCTGAAGTGAAAACCCTTTTTTTTATTCGGCTAGGAAATTCGTTTACGAATAAACTGGTCCTGGAGGGACCAGAATTATGTGGAACTCGACGCCCTGGAAATTACGTATTACCCACTAAAAACCTCTCCGGTGTCCCTCTCTCGCCATTTTCGCCGAAAAACGGCCCAACTGGCGTCCCCTCTTCCTCCTATACATGGCCGGCGAGCCCACCGATTCACACACTCGCCGACCCCATTCTTCCGTCACCTTTCCGTCCCCCGATTAGGACACAGACAGGACAGACACGTATGAGCTGGCCACATCGCTACCGTACCATACGGTATGGTACGGTAGCGATGTGGCCCAGCTGTGCGATTACCCTAAAATCTTCCCTTCTATAGATCGCCATCCGAGGAGACGATATATATAGGTAATATAAACGATTTCACCTTTCGGTTCTCATCACCCGGTATAAAATCATCATCATCATCATCATCATCATCAGCCTATATTAGTCCACTGTTGCACATAAAATAAATTAAAATAAATACATACAATTTTCTAGCTGAATGGAGCCGACCGACAACAAAGCGGTCAACGTCACAATATCACAAGTGTCAAACTCTTGTAATATTTTATTTTTATTTAAGGCTTGGTAGGCCAGCAGAGGCCGCATTTTTGTGATTTTTAAAACCATCTGAGACGTAGAAAATAGTGTTTACAATTCTGAAAAAAAGATATATATTACTTCAGGATTTAGTTTAGTCAAAGTCGCATTCAGTTACAAAATATAATGAACTTCACTCGAAAGAAAAAATCCCAAAGTTAGGTACCCCCTTTTCTAATATTTTTTCAATACTATGACTAGCGAACTACTAATATCACACTTTTTTTGTACTCAACTAAATACACTTAATATTTCTAAACAAATTCGTAGAGTTTGACTTGATAAAATGATTTTCTTAATCATCATGTTTAAATAACTACAAAAAACACGAGCGCGGCGGCTTGGCAGGCGCGCGATTTCCCTTACGCCCACTGCTGTAGGAATACCTGGCCTTAATTGGTAATACATACTTATGTTACACAACGTTAAACCTCGTACCTACTTATGTTACTCACGTCGAGCAAAATAAAGTCAAGAGACCTTGTTTGCTCGACTACGTTTAATTACTGCAATTTCTTTACTGTTGGTAACTTTGAATTGCTTTAATCGAGGAAAAATTCAAGTCTGACTAATATGACAACGTTGACGGCTCCATTCCGCCAGAAAGTTATACCTATGTATTTTTTTTAGTTTCATATTGGAAACTGAATTCGCTTATGCCCAGTCTCCCCGGATGGCCCATTCAATGGGAATGGGGGATTTTAGCGTAATCACACAGCAGAATTGTGACAACCATTATACTGCTGAACATAGGCATACCCTGATGCCTTATTCGCTGGATACCTACGATAATAAAAAAACTTGACTGCCTCGTTGGTCTAGCGGTCAGCTTGTTCAACCGCTGATCATGAGGTCCTGGGTCCAAAACACAGGTTGGGCCAATAGGTATTGGGGTTTTTAGCAAGAAAAATTCACAGTAGCAGCCCGGAGTCAGGAAGTTGGTGGTGTTACACCCCCGTGCCTCGGAAAGCACGTTAAACCGTTGGTCCTGCGCTTGACCCTCTCCCCGGTCGTGTCATCTGCCGTCCCATCGGAATATGAGAGTTAAGGAATAGAGAGTGCACCTGTGTTTGCGCACACACTTCTGCACTATAATATATCCTGCGCATCTGGCTAGTCTCCGATGGGACTGGTCACCGTGGTCGAAATTCGGCTCTCAACCTCAACCTCAACAGCCTGTATTGGTCCACTACTGGACTGTCCTGACTTTTCTCAACTCGCATAGTTTCGGGTTTGACTTTGAAATTAGAGTTAAATAAACATTTTGATACTTATTAGCAAAATGGTAATTTATTTCTGTATGCAAAGAAGATCTTCCTAAGTGCGTATTATTTCAGTCTGATTCATGAACATCAAACTCAATAGCTTAATAGCTGTGGCCATAATACTTAACATTGTGATAGGAATCTATGTACGTCATGGACACGAGACGAAATAAAGACATCTCAATAATGTTGGTGGCTAGTTTTTGCGTATTAGACCATCCACTTCCATCTCAAAACCATCCTATTATCAACAAACAACAAGTATTATTAACAAAATGCTTATTAATTTCTGTATGCAAAAAAGTTTCTACCATAGTGCGTTTTATTTCAGTCTGATTCATGAACATCAAATACAAAGAAATAGAATAACTAGCCATAGTAGGTAGGTACTTAACATCGTGATAGGAATCTATGTACGTCATGGACACGAGACGAGATAAAGACATCTCGATAATGTTGATGGGTTGTTTTGATATGAAAGTTTTCAATAAAACATTCATAAAGCAAATAGATAAAATTTACTTATTACTTTTGGTTTAAAGGCTGATTTACACAGGGTCAGTACACAAGTCAGTACCAAAAAGCACAAAAAGAAAGCGGATGGTGTCCTACATCAATGACCACACCCTACAACGCAGCGACAGTGACTGACTGATCAAGCACTGACTTGACTATTTACACGGGGTTTTTACCGCTGGTGCGGTAGGGCGCGGGTAGCGGGGGGCGCCAAATGACCTCAAAATATTCGTATTCGTATGCACAGGTCAGCGCTGACTTCCCACCGCGCTGCACTGACTTCAAATCAATTTACATTGGGTTTTTTCGGGTCAGCGCTGACTTGTCTCGAATTCGGAGTCAGTTACTGACCCTATCTAAACTTGCCTTAACACATTCACTACCATGCCTCTGAGGTGCGACAAGACGAGGCGCGCCGCAGATCCAGAAAGTGGAAATCATGCGTTGGCATTTAAAGTATTAACGCCTTCAGTATTATCTTGAGATGTTTGGGATTAGGCTACGTGTTGCGTGCTTTATGCATGCCATGAGTTCGTTACTACAAGTACTACAAGTACCTACTTGAAGGGCCTAGATAACGGGATTCTGTTCAAAACAAACACGGTAGGTACCAATAAATATAACAAATACTTACATACAAATAGATAAAACTGAAGTGTCTGTTGTATTGTCAAAATATCAGCTTTTCACAAAATGATTATGGAAGAACAGGAATACAATTTATGAAATTTTTATCACTCTATTTGTTCCGGCTACTCTCCAAAACAGCTGGACCAATTTTGGCTGGATTTTATTTGGCGGAAAGTCGATGTTCTAAGGAGTAAATCGAAATAAATTAGAACTAGTATTTACAATTGAAACAATAGAGCTAACTGCAGACTTTTGCAAACAATCTACAGGTAGCTCAACTGATCCAGGTTTCGCCTGTGCAGAATTAACAATTTTGTGGCTTTTAATTTTTTTGCGCAGAACCCAAATTGTAAGACTTTTTATCTAACTACTGTGCAAAGCCACGGGCAAGAGCTAGTTAGTTAGTCGTAGTGATGTAGGTACTTCTGGATCAATACTAAATAAATAATAAATAATGCTGGACAATCCACATAGCGTTATCTAGCCCCTCGCTAAGCAGAGCTTGTGTTATGGGTACTAGATAACTGATGTACTAATACAATACACTACATAGATAGATATTTTTTTATTATGCATAGAAACATCCAGAACACCCGGAAGAAATATCTGCATATCGTACAATAAAATAAAATAGCCTTTTATTTCTTGTCATTCCATTTGTTCTAAGTTAAAGATTAATTATTGTCATACCAGTTCAATATTAATTGTAAATTTTATTTAGCAATTTAATATAATAATAATCTATATATGTCAAGTTCATGCAAGAACCCCTCATGCAAGGGCGAAGGCCTCCTCCAGACTTCTCCATTGGTCTCTGTCAATCTGATCAATCTATACTAATATTAAAGAGAGGAAAGATTTGATTGTTTGTTTGTTTGTATTGAATAGGCTCCGAAATTACTGGACTGATTTGAAAAATTCTTTTACCATTAGAAGCCCACATTATTCCTGATGAACATAGGTTAATTTTTACCGCGGGAAAATAAGTAAATAAATAAATAATGCTGGACAATCCACACAGCACCATCTAGCCCCAAAGTAAGCTACTCAAAGCTTGTGTTATGGATAACTGATATATTTAATACATTAAAACATAGATAGATATATTTTTTACTATACATAGAAAACACCCAGACCAACGGAACAAATTTCTGCAGATCGTACACAAATTTGTTCCGCGGCGGGAATCGAACCCCCAACCTCTTGCGTCGCAGACGGACTCTCGCCCGCCGCGCCACTGAGGTCGTCAAATGCTTCATTCCTACGGGAAAACGGGTAATAGGACAACGGGTAGTAAGAATGCAGCTAGTATTACATAACCCTAGGTAGCCAATTGAATCGTATCACGTTTTCATATAATTTTGATCACTTAAGTCCAATGGTTAAAGTTGCGGAAAGATGGTTCGTGCAGTAAATTGACTACTTTGGTAGATGATAGCAGTCTCACATGATTATGGCCTCGTATTTCTCTGCAGAAATCGTTAAGAGAGCAGTCTTTTAGGAAATGGTGAGATAAAACTGAATACGCCGTGCCTTATTCGTGGCGTTTATAAGCTGCAAGGAAAAGGCCACACTGTAAAATCGCACGACTTTTAGTCGCGCATAATACACTTGAAGAAAAGGGTTTGTTAAAGAAACTCCCTTATACGGTACCTTTCACCTTTATCCGAATATACAACAAGAATTAGTCGAAGAAACGTTGTCGAATTATTATTTTAAACTAGCTGCGACCCGCGGCTTCGCCCGCATGGAAATTTAAGTTTCCAACTTTTTTTTCATAAGACCCTGACTTTAACAAGCACAACAAAAAAGAATTAGCGAAATTGTTCCAGCTGTTCACACGTGATGCCGTGACCAAGGGAAATAGGGATTCATTTTATATGTATAATCTGGTCAGTGACAAGCTTTTAAAACAAAAACAATATTATATAAAAAAATAAAAAGGAGTTTATTCATCAAAACTATATCTAGGTTATAAATGATTTTAAATCTTATAAGTACTTAGACTCTTGATAGATACAAAACAAATAACACTTTTGAAATAAGGTTATACAAAGAAAGTACTCAGGTGACGTGATAATGATGAGATGGTTAAGGACTCAGCATCGCTGATTTTCAGTCCGAAAATGTCCGCTGTCGCCACAAATTGGAGGTAGTGATAGAAGTAAGTAATAAAATAGGTAAACACCCCACGTGTTAGCATTTCGTTCTAGTCTAATGTGTTTCTCATGTGATACTAACTATCTCCGCTCTCAACTGCAATTTACTTGCACTCACAAAGTTTTAGCAGCTACTGAATAACGTTATAACGTTATCTAAGTAACATAATAATAACTGTGAATGGTAGGTACGTAACCTAATGGAATTGCTTGAAGTTAGCGGTAGTTCTAATTATACAGAAGTTAGTTGTAATAATATTCACTGGTTGAGTCATATTATTTAATCATTTAACTCTATAATTGAATAATCGCGCACAAGAGTGAATAGGTATCTTCAAGACCTTCGTGTTACATCGTCAGCCACAAGTTAGTTAGATAGTCTCTTTTTTTTCCATCAGGTGAGATTGTGGTAACCATTTGGATTTATTGAAATATACTCAAACGAAGATCTATCGACAAGAGAAAAAAAGAGCACAAGATTTTCGACTGGTCATGGTTGGCTTGGTGGCGTAATTGGCAAAGCACTCCTGTACAAATTGGAAGGTTGCGGGTTCAAATCCCGCCCGAGTCGTAAATTTTCGGGATATATTATGTATATCTCGAAAGATGGTGAGTATCTGGCGCAACGCATCAGCATTACCATACAGCAGCCCTGCTGTATGGCAATGCTGATGCATTGCGCCGTTGCGTGATGCAGCCAGCATGCCTCTTGGGGACGCTTCTGGCTGGTATTGTTGAGATACCTGTATATTGCTTGCAACAATCTGCAGTTTTTAATCTTTTAAAACTATCATGGTAACACTGAAAATTACATTTTTATATATTAAGTTTTTTTCCTTATCTATCAGTTCCTGTCCTGTGTATAATTTCTTGTAAAATATTGGTAGTAATTTTATAAATTTTGTAATTTGTTATTTACTCTTAGTTTACTTCGTCGTACCTAGTTGTTAACAGGACAGAACTGTTATTCTATCCTCCTCCGCAAGCAAGCAGTCTTTTAGCTTCTACATGCGAAGACACTTAAATGGTTATCAGTAAGTTTATTTATAAAGTTTGTAAAACTGTTTGGTCTATACAGCAAAATAAAATAAATAAAAATGGTAAATATCCCGTTGCCGACTATGGTGTATTTTTTTTTTATTATTTTGACTCGCTGGTTTCACTCTCGCCGATTTAGACGATCCCTTACTTAAATAACTAGCACGACTTAAACCAGTGACTCCTGCATCTTAAACCAAGACCGCGGTTTAAGATAACCGTTGATCGACAATATCTGCCTATCTCGTTACTATCTCGTTGCTCTCACGTTATCGTAATCGTACGTACTTCTCGATAAAAAAGAAGACTCTAGAGCTGTTGTGTTACTTTTCTATTGGATCGCAAACGGTCCTTCACACGGTGCGAGCAAAATGAATTGTGAGTCTAGTTTTTTGTACTAAGGTAGTATTAAAAAAAAACACAGAACTATTAAATCAATAACCACAAATAAAATACCAATGTAAAAAGATCTATTCTTAAGGATTTTTAGCTTTTTTTAAGGTTAAGGTTAACATTTTATTTATTTTTATTTTTGAATCTCAATAAAATCTGCCAATACGTCAATCATAATAAGGTTTCATAATATCAACAATAAATCATGTTTTTTTTGTTCAGGCCTTTTAAATAACATACAGGTACTTTTTGTACTTTTTTAGATTTTCAAAAGTTAGTGAATAAATACTAATATACAAATACATAGTATGTAAAAAGACTTTCATGCAAAGCTATTTTTATTAGACAAAAACTGTGTTGACAAATCTGTCGTAGCATCGTAGAGCTTCCTAGAGCCGCGTAGATCGTCTACGCAGATTTGCTACGACCTGCTACGCCACATGCTACACTTTCTAGTGATTTTTGTGAACCGTAACACTCAAGGAATAAGGTTTAGAATAACGGGTTTGATTGAAAAGCTTATCGATGTTTGAATATCGTTTGTTGCCTGTTGGGTGTTTATAGCCATAGAATACAGAAGCAGTTTGTAGCGAAGTTTCGAGAGATTTTTAAAGATTAGTTTTGAAATCAGACAACTGATAAATTCTATCAGAATTCTGTTTACAAGATTCCTTATCCCAAGGCTTCGCAAAAATTGGGCTAACGATTGCATGTGAAATACTTTTGACTCTGTACAACAATAGATTAATTTATCTGTGCAAAATCAATTTGAGATTCTAAAACAAATTCTTTTTATTAATACTAGTTTCTTCCCGCGGCCTCACACGCGTATTTTCGGTATTATAACTAGCTTGTTATCTAAATTAGGCTTTGTTCTAATCGTACGCCGAATTTCATCTTGATCTGTTCAGTAGTTTTGAAGATCCTAGATCCAACAAAAATTCAGATCTCACAAACTTTCAGCTTTATAATATCAGAAGGATTATTAAAGTAGAGATCCATTTGAATGTATAGATTTTTAATAAGTGGTGTAGTTTTAGTGCATTCACGAAAACTTTGCATCATCTCGAAATCTATTGGATCCATGGGTCTGTGAGGTGTAATTTTTTTAACTCTCTCTCTCTAGGTACCTATCATCAAGATATCTTTATCTGTGTATGTCTGTAGATAGGACGTATTAGAAACTCCAAGTCAAGGGCACAGTGAAATCACATCCGTTTTAACTTTATTCCTTTTTGTTCTGAAGTTAAATAGCATTGTGTTGTAAGTTTTAATTTTGAGACGTTGTGAGAATAAAAATCACGGATAAGATAAGGAAACTTTTTAAGGGCAACGCTTAGAAAAGTTTTTAAGGAGAGACATTTCAGTTATTCTGTAAAGTTTTGTTATCACCTCCAGGGAAATATGTTTAAAAAATTACTTATCTAGGGAGGTAGATTTTTCATTAAAAAAATAAAATACCATAAGTTTTTATGAATTGATACCATGGGATTTTTGATTGATGTGCTCGCATGCAATACGGTAATTTTTTTATTTTAGCCGGTGCAACCAAGAAGTTCTCATATCGACGCGTTTTTTTTTGTGTGACAGACAGCATAACTTTTACAGACCCGTCTGATTTCGATGTATTTTATGGAACCTACAAGAAATCCTTTGCCCTGCAGTGGGACATTGAATCACACTAATATTATAAATGCGAAAGTATAACCAGATGAAAAAAAAAAAAAAAAAAAAAAACACAATAAATGATATGAATATGAATTGGGTGGATGGATGTATGTTGTTTATTTTCAGGACGGAGGTTTGTTACTTCTTCACGCCAAAACTACTAAACGGATTGGGCTGAAACTTTGCATAAATGTAGATCTAGAATAGAACATAAGCTACATTTTATCACATGTATAAGTTCTAGTGGGATGGAAATAACCTTTAAAGGTTTTGTCAGTTATAATAACGCATACGAAGTCGCCAGCAAAAACAAGTTTATAAATAACTAGTTCTTGCCCGCGGCATCGCACGCGTTGTTTCTATGGAAACGTTTAATGGTTATTTCTATCCTATGGGAACTGATTTATGGGATAAAAAGTAGCCTATGTTTTATGTTTTAGTTATGTATTTATGGGATAAAAAGTAGCCTATGTATTATGTTTTTAGGCCTTAAATTACCTGCATTTCAGCACGATCCGTTCAGTAGTTTTGGCGTGAAGAGGTAGCAAACATCCATCCAGACATCCATCTGATGTGATGTGATAATAAGTTCTCTTTTCCAGCAGCCATATGGCTCATACCATGCCTTCTGGCGGGCACCTCCGCCTTCTCAATAACCATGAGACAGGACCCGGAGACGCTGTGTGCTGGCCAGGAGAACTTCCTCAGGATCCAGAGTGTTCATGACTGCCGAGACTACTACCAGTGCTATGCTGGGCGCGCGTATCTCATGACCTGTCCTGTTGCTGGCTGGTTCAATGAACAGGAACAGGTAATTGTTTCCTCATTTTTAGTATATTTATTTATTGATGTAATTAGAACAGCTTTAGGCCAATTATACTAATTACAGTAGGTTTTAAAATTAAATATTAGTGTAGTTAGTGCTAGAAATAGTTACATACCATGTCAAATAATAAACAATAATCAATCACAATTAAATTATCCAAAGAAATATTCAATAGTCCTTTAATATAAATTTAAGAATTAGATATAAGTCAAAATTAAATTAAATATACTTAAAGTAAAACATTTGTCAAAATTCACATTCAAAAAAAGTTAGACATGCAAGCATAAGAGTTCTCCACTTGTCCGTGAATATATCAGTGTCCGGGAGGGCCTCCAGGAGTTTGTTCAGGGCAGCGAGAGTCCTGGGTACGGGCGCGCGCCACCGTGCGGCGTTAGAGCAAAACCGTCATCAACACATAGTCATAGTTTATAGTCTTTTTCCAGCAAACCTTATTGGGAGAGAGAGCAACGTTAGATTCAGTGCATAAATTCTTACAGAAAAAGATGGCCTACTTAACTACATAATTAACTTTACTTGACTTTGTCGAGGATGCTATCTTTGCTGAAAATCGGTGCCGTGTTCTAATGTTATGATTGTAGTACAATCTGTAGCTGAGAGGTAAAGAATAACAAGTCCACTTTTTGTCAAAATCGTTTTTTTACGAATTTTGCTTTAGAAATGTGTGCTCTATGACGTGGTAAAAAGTTATAAGTCCTATCAGCAATATTTTTTAATTTATTGCCAATGAAACAGTAATAAGTCAGTTGTAGCTTTAGAGGTAAATCATAATACTAACCCTTAACATAGTTTACCTCCGACGCTGTGGCAAAACTTGATACGAGCGGTCGATAACAAGTCCAAGCGCATGAACTGCAGCACCACTCAATCCGGACTTATTATTCGTTACCCCGCAATCGTTCGCGCCGTTTTGGCGCGTGTTGACCCTACCGCACCTACCGACTTTGGATGATCAAAGAGGAAAAAAAGAGCCACGAAACAAAATAAAAGAAGAACTGAAGAATAAAATAAGAAAGCATATTGAAGAATTCCCAAAATATAAAAGCCATTACAGTTGAGAAAAAACAAAACGAGAGTATTTGGGTAGCCATGTAACTGTTGAAAAACTTTACAGTTTATTTGCAGAAAAAAATGAAATGAATGGAGAAGAAATCCCAAAAAGTTGGTTATATCGGCATATATTTAACACAGAATATAATAGAGGATTCAAACCTCCACAAACTGATACATGTGATAATTGCGATCGTTATGAAATTCAAATCAGAGAAGCTGAAGGAGAAGAATTAAAAGAAATAGAACAGAAAAGAAAAAAACACATGGAAGAAGCAGCAAGCTTTCTTTGTCTTCTGCTTTTCTTTTGTATCTGACAAAAGAAAAGCAGAAGACAAAGAAAGCAGTTGAATAAATAGCTCTGAAAAAATGTTGACGGTTGACCTACAAAAGTGCCTTCCTACACCCCTGCTCACAAACGGACAAACATTTTATCTCAGGAAATTGTGGACATTAAAGTATACCTACAATTTTGGACAGTTCTACTAATAAATGTACATGTGTTTTGTGGGATGAATCAAAAGCTGGAAGAGGTGGAAATAAACTGGCATCGGGCCCCATGAAATGGTTTATGGAAAATATTGCTGAGAATTTAAGTGTTAAAGCGGTAGTAATTTGGTCCGACAACTGCGCAGGGCAAAACAAAAACATGCATTTATATACTTGCTATTTGTGGTTGCTGAAAAATATTACACATTTAGAGGTCATTGAACATAAGTATTTACTGAAAGGACACACGCACATGGAGGTAGACGGAATTCACTCATTGATCGAAAGACACAAGAACAGGCAAAGGCAATTTTCGATTGCAACTCTATGGGACTGGCAGCAGGTTGTTAGAGCTTGTTCATCAGCTAAACTGCCAATAGATGTTATCAATATGGAAGTTTTAAATTTCAAGAATTTCGCACTTTTGCATGACAGCAAAACATCATCTTTTATCAATAGAAAGAAAGGAACTAATGGACAAAATATCCCATACATTGATATGGTATTGTACGGATGAGTAAAGATGAATATGGCATAATATTGCAGTATAAAACTGCTTTTGAAGATGGTGACTTTCAAAAAGTGTCTTTGATGAGAAATCAAAGGACTCCTTGCCCTCAGGTTTCAATGCCTACACCTGTAAGAACCGGTTTAAACCCAATTTCAACAAATAAATTTGAAGACCTGCAAAAAACTTTGACATGGATTGGATATCTCAAATATTTCACGATTTTTATAAAAATCTGCCCCATGTCAATGGCCAGCGTGAATTAGATATATAAAAATATTAAAAATACAGTTGAGATAATAGGAATTTCTTAACTTATTTTTTTAATAAATGTGTCCTTCTAAATACAGTTTTGTTTGATTTTTATTGGTAACCTAATTATAAAATAGTACACACAATGATGAATAAAAAGGCAACTTGTATGTAACTTATTATTATTATGTTTTGAAAACGAATAAAACTAATGAACGTTTTTGGTGGTAATGAGTAATAAGTCCATTATTTATATAAATACTAAGAATTTTTGTCCTAATGACGTTTATAATAGTGACACTGAGTTCAAAATGAATCGTTGCTTGTTGGCATTTACACACGCATCATGTAGCTCCAAAGTACTCATGGGACACCTACCAACCATAATTTGCCCAGTGGCCAGAATCTAATGTTCTAATGTTATGATTGTAGTACAATTGTTCTAATGACGTTTATAATAGTGACACTGAGTTCAAAATGAATCGTTGCTTGTTGGCATTTACACACGCATCATGTAGCTCCAAAGTACTCATGGGACACCTACCAACCATAATTTGCCCAGTGGCCAGAATCAAACCCGCAACCTTTTGCGAACCATGCCTCATGTTATTTTTGTCATCTTTTAAATTTCCCAGCACTTTTTACATATCTTGCTCTTAAACCGTCACGATCGTATCTTCAGGTAAACCCTGAAGATTTTGTATCAGTACTTCCTGTAAAAAAGTTAAAAGTCATTTAGTTTCATAAGTTTCTTTATGGAGCTTTGAAAATTACACGTAAGAAAATGTGAATAAAAAACAATGCTGACTGTACATGTCTCTTTTTGAGAACAAACCGTTAAACGACGACGATCGACAGTTTATAATAGCTAGTCATCGATCAAGGTATTCGAAGGCGCTAGGCAGCGGATACTTGATCGAAGCAATTAGTAAATAAATATAACAAAAAACAAATAGGAGGAGTTCGTTTATTCCATACTACGGCACAAATCCACTTTGGCTATTTCGATAAATAAATCTTTAATAATAGGTACTCACATTTGTAAACTTTACGATTCTTTCAGGTTTGTGACTTCCGTGACCCACCGGCTGGATGCGACGTCAACCCTCCACCAGAGCCTGAACCAGAACCAGAACCAGAGCCGGAACCGGAACCAGAGCCGGAACCAGAGCCAGAACCGGAACCAGAGCCCGAACCTGAGCCGGAACCAGAACAGGAAATCCAGCCTCTACCCGAATCTATTGAAGAAGGCTCAGGAGACCAATGGCTCGAGGAAACTCTAAAAAGATTCGCTAAGGTCATAAGAACTCAGGAAGAAATTGAGGCTGAAGAGGATGTTGAAGCCAAGAGGCAAAAGGAAATTGTGGAGGGGGCAGAGGAGCAGAAGAGACAAGATGATGATACAGATGAGGAAGTAGAAGAAAGGCAAGAAGATGTTGAAGAGGAGCCACAAGAGGAGCTTAAGAGGCTTAAGAGACAAGAGGAAAGTGCTGAAGAACACGGCCATGATCATGAGGATCACGATAGCGATCATGACCATGACGATCATGACCATGACGATCATGACCATGACGATCATGACCACGATCATGACCATGACGACCACGATCATGACCATGAAGACCACGATCATGGCCATGATGACCACGATCATGACCATGACGACCACGATCATGACAATGACGACCACGATCATAGCCACGATCACGACGACCATGATCACGATCACGAACACGACCATGATCACGACCACGATCATGAAGACGAAAATTTATTAAAAGAACCAAGTAAACTTATGAGACAAGAGGAAGATGTCGAAGAACATAACCATGACCACGATCATGACGACCATGATCATAACGACCACGACCATGAACATGAAGATAAAAACATTCAAGAGAATGAAGAAGAATCAGTGGTTGAGGAATTAAAAACAAAGAAAAGATCAAGAAGATACATAAGACAAGACGATGACTTTGAAGAACCAGAGGTAGAAGAAATCGAATCTCCCGAGGTTACTGAAGAAGTCGAGGAATCTGATGAAACAAGACAGGAAGAAATCCTGGAATTGGAAGAACAGTTAGAAGAAATCGAAGAAGTCAGGCAGAAGTTCTACCAAAAACTATTCAGTCTGTTCGCGTAAATTCAAACGTAAGTTCTTAGGAAATGCTTATTTGAATTTATGTATTAATTTTAGATATAGTTATTTATTGTCCTAAGTTAGGTGATCACTTTGTGCAATTTTGTAAATATGAACTTTTATGAGTGAGAATAAATGCAATAAAATATTATCCTTGTTGTATTTTGGATTCATAGAGCTTAAAATAGAAGCGTTTTACCTGAAATAAAACGCATATTAAAATACTTACCTCACAGGAAGCTTTTGTATTGAGAGACCACATCAGTTTAAGTCGAAGTTGACTAATTTATACCCATTTGTCTGCTAGTACACCCAGTCCAACTATTCCAAGCTACCTCGTAAGTAAACACAAAAAATAATTTCATAGTAAGTATAGCCAGGCTGGGCAGCGTTTGGAAAACTTCGTCGAGTCTTTTCGTCATCCATACCGCAATGCTTGAAAACTAAAGTTTTCAATCAGTGCGCCCCACCCGTTATGACCTACGTAGCTGAGACGTGGACACTCACGGTAGGGCTGGTTCTCCAGTTCAAAGTAGCTCAGCGAGCTATGGAAAAAGCTATGCTCGGAGTCTGTCTGAAGGATAGAATTCTTAACGCATACTCCGACAGAGAACCAGTTATCGACATAGTTCAAGGAATTAGCAAGCTGAAGTGGCAGTGGGCCGGCCATATCTCGCGGTAAACGTGTTCTTGAGTGGAGATCACGACTCGGCAAACGTAGTATAGGACACCCTCCGGTCAGGTGGGATGATGATCTGCGAAAGACTGCAGGCAGATGCTGGATGCGGCAAGCTGAAGACAGGGCGCTGTGGCGCTCATTAGGGGAGGCCTATGTCCAGCAGTGATAGGCTGATGATGATGATGAAGTATAGATCAATTGTCAAGTGCTACATGATTCTATCGCCGATGTCCACCATACACTATAAAACCTTAAGAACGATGTTCTCGACTTTCAGTGTGGGTAGACTCGTCGATCCAGATATTTTTTGTAATTCAGCGCTAATGGAGTCGCTTGCACTCGGGCTTTGAGGTCCACGCGTTCAATATTTTTTCTCGTCAAGGAACTACTCAATTAGTATTATTCCCGTCGATTAATTCAGATAAATCAACACTTTGGGTATTAGAAATGGAATAGAAATGGTAAAAGTACCCAGGCTATTCGGTGATTCCAAGGAACACTGAACGCGTCGTGAAAACTTTCAGAAATATAAACTATAAACTTTCAACTTTCTCGTGATACATAATAATAAATAAATTGTAATGCTCCTTTATGTTCTGGGTTTAATACAAATTATTATTTTTTCTTTTCTATTTACCAAAATGAATATGCAGGGTGGTTTTTTGAGAAGTGCGGTGATGGCCAAGTCCGAAACCACGAGAGTTTGAGAAAAATCGTTAAAGAAGTCATGCCCTGGATTTATAAGAAAACAATAACTGCATATTTAGTTTTTTTCATCTTTTACTTTTGAAGGAAATCGAGATAAGCTTTAAAAGTAATTTGTAAAAATTTGCTTTTTCCTTTTATTTTTAGTAACACATTTCTTTGCAAAGATTGATCCTTATCAGCAACAAAATTCATAATACAGGTGTCCTTTTTTAAATAATAATTCGTGTCAATTTCCGTAAAAGTAAAAGATTTCCTTATAAATCGAGGGCATGACTCCTTTCACGATGTTTCTCTAACTCTCGTGGTTTCGGACTTGGCCATCACCGCCCTTGTCAAAAAACTTCTCTGTATAAATAACTCAAAAAGGGAAATGTGTAACAAACAAAGACAAAATAAAATTTTAGCAATTTATTACATCATTATCATACAAAATGAATCTCAAATACAATAATAATTATAGTTATAGTAACACAACCAAAGCAAAATCATTAGACATTGAATTTGAGAAGTACATTATTATGTCGGTGTAAATAGGCCCTCGGTAGGATCGGCCGTAAATCAAATCGGACATAAATTATACAAGTTATTTTTGCATGTATTTAAAAAGTGTGACTTGTTAGAGATTAGTCTACTCATAGGCAGTTAAGAATCTTAAAATACTGGCAACATCGACGACGTCAGTCAAGACGCCAAGCATTAAGCTAGGTATAAAAAATAAACATCTAAATTGTACAAAATCGAATTTTAACATGTTCGAATCAGAGTACAAATTCGCGTGAAAAGTCACGATACAAGAGCACCTTAGTACATGGATGTAGGTTATTTTATGTCAGTTTAATTTATAATTTGGCAACAAAAAGTCCTTTAAGAGTCAAGTTTACACTCACAATGAAGCTAAAGCAATCTCTTATATCAAAATATTATGGTCCACCCGACATCAGTATAATAGAGATAGCAATGAGTAGATATGTGATGTATTTAGTAATCTGCGGCGATGAAACGAGGCTGGTTATATACCCATTCTATAAAGTCACATATCTTAATGCAATATGAACTCTATAGGTGTGGAATAAAGTCCCATCGCTTACAGAAAAAAGCCTACACTAAAGCGAATATAAGTAAATCTAGCATAACAAATAACCATTACAATATTCTTTGACCAGATACATTTTCCACTATAAACGTTACCACGTCGTTGTATAAAACTGCATATAAATAGACAAAATCAAATCGTCGCCTTCAAATAGCGTATCAAAGCATTTATGCATCTTTTCAAATTGGTCGCATAGCTTTGCAGTTTTATAAAACGGCGGTTATATCGAAAAATATCACGAATGTCCCAAGTCGCACAGCATCTGTTAAAACAATATGAATCTAAAAGCTACTTTACATAAGATTTAAAATTATTGGGCGTGAAATAAATAGTATTTACAAATACTCAGCTACGGTGCGACGACAGACATTTTTCACCAACAATTCCTTCCACAAATCCAAAGCAACCATCTTCAACTGTAGTAAACGATTACTACATACTAGTATGGAAATAATATAGAGGTTTTCATAATTAGACAAAAGGAAAGTCATACAAAAGTTTTCAAAAACTTTGAGCTTTTACAATATGTGTTCAAAAAGGGAAAAACATTAAAATTAAAGTACATGTGCCGCGAAACAGGAACAAATCTTGAGCCAGTGTGTGATTTCATGAACACAAACAATTCAAACAGAGGAATAAAATAACTTGTATGTAGTAAAAGCACAAATAACCATCATGGGCTATCAAAATATTTCATTCCATTAAATACAGTTTTGTAAAATTTAAGGTAAGTATAGAAAATTTAAAGCGTGCACTTAACTTTACTTCGTATCAAATCCTTTATTCAGTAAAAAAGTACGAAAGGGATGCTTTTGTATAAAACTATTATATGTGAGACAAATCGTCGTAAGGGGTCATGATATACTGGCTACCTCCAGATTTGGAGGGCAACCATTGTATCCAAAACCGTGCGTTTCACAAAGGTTTTTCAGAGCCTTCGATGCAAAATATGCCTTATTCCGTGAGTGAAATGGTTCAGAATAGGCCGACATCTTTCTTCATGTTGGTTTGCTTCCACGCGGGCAGAGCTGAGAATTCTTCTTTGGCCATACCGAAAGCCTCCTGAAAAAATAAATAAATTTATTATTATATATATTTTTTGGTAAGATTTTTTTATTATCTATGTACAGTCTAGTAAGCCAAGCACAGGCATTGTTGTCTAGGGTAGAATAGACACAAGAACAAAATTAAAAATTTTAAAACCCCCGACAAATTTTCATGTAACATGGCTAAGAACACTCGGGATAAAAAATTACAAAGAAAAACTAAACGAAAATCGGTTCATACGTTAAGGAGCTACTATACCACAGACAGATACACAGACCGACACGTAAACTTATAACACCCCTCTCGTTTTGCATCGGGGATCAAAAACAAGATCCGTCAAGTGCGAGTGTAACTCGCGCGCCGAGGGTTTTGAACATTTGTCAACAAATATGTACCAAAAGTACCAGTTAGAGACTTCGCAATTTAACGAATACCTAAGAATAGTGGGTACCAACCTTTTTTACCAATTTTTCGACTTTTTTCGAAATATTTCAAAAAGTATGAAAGCCACAGAAATTTAAAAAACTGGTTTGAAATGTCCAAACCAATAACTTTCATTTGATACCCCACTCGGTGGGGTAGCCCCCCTTTTGAAAAATATTCCTTTTTGACCATTTTTCAAAAAGTGTTCTTTTTACAGACTTCTCTATATTTTTCCTGTAAAATATAGATCCATATCTACAAACGCCCCATACATTTTAAACGGATCGCTCTGCAAACTTCGGAGATAGGGGGGGGGAATGGGTATTTTTTTGACTATTTTCAAAATATTTCAAAAAGTATGAAACCCACAGAAATTTCAAAAACTGTTTTGAAATGTCCAAACTGATACCTTTCATTTGATACCCCACTCGGTGAGGTAGCTCCCCCTTTTGAAAATAATTCCCCCCCTTTTTGACCATTTTTCAAAAAGTGTTCTTTTTTCAAACTTCTCTATATTTTTCCTGTAAAATATAGATCCATGTCTATAAACGCTCCATACATTTTACATGGATCGCTCTGCAATCTTCGGAGATAGGGGGGGGGAAATGGGTATTTTTTCGACTTTTTTCGAAATATTTTAAAAAGTATGAAACCTACAAAAATTTCAAAAAATATTTTGAAATGTACAAAATGATACCTTTCATTTGATACCCCATATGACTCTGTAGGTATCTTTTAAAATTTCGGCATCACAATTTGTATGGAAAATTTTCATTTTAATTTTTCATTTATTTTCATTTATTTTTCTATAAATCTGTACAGGCGCACGAAATGTATTATTATTTTAAATTTCAAGTTGATAGCTGCAGTAGTTTTTGAGTTATTATGGAGGGAAAAAAGGACAGACAAAGCGAGACCATAAGGGTTTTGAAACCGATCTTCGATCTTCAAAACCCTAATAACATCGCATCGTCATACATTGCGTAAATATTGAGAGTTGAAAAAATAAATTCAAATATTTTACGCATTCGATGTCGATGTGACTTAAT
The DNA here is from genome assembly GCA_949316285.1 of Eupithecia subumbrata. Lineage (NCBI taxonomy): Eukaryota > Metazoa > Arthropoda > Insecta > Lepidoptera > Geometridae > Eupithecia > Eupithecia subumbrata. Next base: position 22,780,839 of record OX438646.1, on the reverse strand, counting down.
TTTAAATCGACATCAAAAATTCACATAGGCTGGAGATTATATACTCGGCTGTATTTCTTTTTTAAGTTCTCCGTCTATTATCCTTAACCTTTTCATCATTCAACGTCACCTAAGTACTTTCTTTGAATTACCTTATTTTAAGTGTTCTTTGTTTCATATCTATCAAGTGTTATTGAGTTAGTACGTATAAGATGTAAGATCATTTGGTAACCTAGATTTAGTGTTGATGAATAAACCTTTTTTTATTTATTTATTATGGACCTATTATGAAAATTATTTCTGTATAGAGAATGATCCCGAATTGTTCTCATAAAATTGTTGTTCCCGAAGGATTCCTATTTATACCACAGAACTTAAAAAAACAGTATATATTAAGAAATTTGAAGTCAGTTTCATCAAATTATTCTGTATTCTACCGCGGACAACAATAGCTGTGCCTGGCCTACGGGTGCATCTGTGTACCCTTTTACCACGATTTACATATGTATAATAATATATTTTACAATTCGTTTAGTCCCTATTGCACAAGAATTGTCAAGTTTTAGTTTGACGTTTAAATCAAACCACATAATATGCTTCATATTCAAATATTTAGCAGCTACATTTTACCATTACATAAAAAAAAATATTATATACATTTTACATTTTAGCCAGCGTCATGGGGACGCTTCCGCGTGTTGATATGAATCAGTTGAGCTAACTGTAGATTGTTTGCAACAGTCTGCAGTTAGCTCAATTGTTTCAATTGTAAATACAAGTTCTAATTTATTTCTATTATTTTAGCAATCCTTATGCAAGTGGCCTTAAGCAAAGTCTAGAATTGCGTCATTTAGCAGATATGGGTTTTCCGAAAAGTCCGCTCCAACAAGGGACGCGTCTGCAAGGCCGTTATCGGACGAAAAGAGAAGACTTGTGCCTTCTATTAACAGTAAAACGATGAAGCTCTCTGTACCTGAAAGTCAGGAGCGGACAAGTGCCGCTCCAAATGATGCGGGTCCACGTGGTCGGGCAGCGGACGCCGTTGTAAGGCCGCTAGCGGGAGGACAGCGTCCTGACAGCTGAGCCGTGACAGCTCACACGCTCCCGACAGCACCTCGCCAGCTTTGAAACCGTGCTGCAATAGTGCGGGGGTTTTTACAGTGCAAAGCGTTAGGGTTACCGGACACCAGGAGTTTTAGAATTAAATTACACTATGAACAAAGATTTATAGAATTTAAGGGTCTATTTTATCGACTAATGGTCACACATACATAAGTCACCGATTGCAAAAATTACCGGCTACTTATGGGGTAGTTTAGAGAAACAACCTTTAGCGACGACTCTTCTTTACTTAATACATTCGAGGTGATAGGATGCCATTCAAACTGGCTGAGGGTAACTTGTGATGTATTCATATTCATAAAATCTTTAAGAGAGCGAGAGAGACTCTACGGAGCATTGAATTATGTACAAAAGATATTTCATACAGTACGACGCGTTCCATGTTAAGTATACAATTTAACTCGTCGTGTGCTCTTATAGTAAATCCACCAGTAAGCAAATAAAGCCGAATATTCATGAGCGAGCTTAACCATTTAACAGCACACATTAAACAAACCGCCGAGTGAGATAGGAATTATTACCTGATTCAATAAATTTTCTTTTTTTACACACAGATGGCGCTTTAGAGTGTCGAAGTCATGTTATGCCTTCCTAACTGAAGCTACTACCTAGGGGCCTAGCACGGGGATCGTTGTCTAGGGTAGAATAGAGAAAAGTTACGTCACATCGTCATCGAATGCGTAATATGTTTGAAACTCGTTCCTTCAACTTCAATAATTTACGAAATGTATGACAATGCGATGCTATTCTTTTCTATTCTACCCTAGAGAATTATCCCCGTGCTAGGCCTACTGAACTACCTTCAATCAGGAAGTAAGCAAACATCCGTTTGACATGACATCGACACTCAACAGCACCATTAATTTTTTTGTATAATGTAAGCTCAACCTCCATAAATTTTAATCCTATTTGTTCATAAATGCGCAATGGAAAACTGACATAGGCAGAATTGTGTCAAACCATGTTGCAGAGTCAAAGATAAAATAAAAAAGAGCTTAACTCTTTTTTGGAAAACGCCATAATTCGTATTACTATTTATGTACATTTACAGCTCACAACCACCTGGTTTACGCAAGAATAACCAAAGACAAGTATCTTACCGCGATGTTAGCCTCGGCGGCTGCATCATGATCCGTCCAATGGTCGAAGAGATCGGTGAACGCGCGTGGTTCGAGCCCCGCCGCGACGACGCACACCGCGGGTTGGCTTGCGCGTGAGCATCGCCAGTAAGCTTCGGCGGTACGCAGCGCGGCCTCGCGCATTGCTTGCCAGCGGCCTGCAAATGCTCCTACACCTGCGGGAAATAAATAGAGTTCAAGATGGTAAGAATAATGGATATACGGTTAAAGCTATATGATTGAATCCTGATTCAATGATTGAATCCTGATTCAATCCTCAACAAATCGGTCAAGTCCCTGAATACAAGATCAATCTTCAATTTCTTATACGAGGCGTAAGAAAGCTTTTAATTCAGCAGTTGATTCGTTGACGCAAAGTCATTTTTTTACTGTATACGTTGCGCTAATTGTAAATATGTTTTATCAATAGCGAATGAAACAGTTTCATTGTCTAAAATATTAATAAAAGAATGATTTGATATATATAACAATTATTATGTCAAATCGTAGAAGGAAGTAAATTATTCGTTTCTATAAATACAAATAGTTTCTACGCAATCTATACACCAGCCAAACTCGATGTGAAATGTTTGTCCAAAAACCACAACACAAAAAAAGAAAACTCGAGCTCGGCGTCGAGTTTCATAAAATTAATTGTAAGCAAAATTTCTTGAAGGAAAGATATCAAACCGACAAGTAATTAAAATTGCGTATTACAATACAACTAATTACAATAACAAAATTTAAAATTTAACCCCCCCCCCCCCCCCCCCCCCCGACAGATTTTCATGAAACATGGCTTAGAAGACACGGCATAATATTTTCTATGGCACAAAAAAACTAAAAATATGGGTTCATCCGTTTGGAAGCTACGATACCACAGACAGATACACAGACAGACACGTTAAACTTATAACACCCCTCTCTTTTTGCGTCGGGGGTTAAAAAGACGCGACAACAGAGGAACCTTTAGGTTAAGTATGGGCGGTTTGTTTTCAAACATTTTAAATCGAATTTGGATGGAATATAATTTTGTAGGAGAAAATTTTTGTTCATTGTTTTTTTTACCTGCATTCCGCTCGGCCGGCTCTAATTCGCCATCCTCGCCGCGCGGCCACCAGCCCTGCCATATCCACACCATCACTCCATCGTCCAGTAGGAATAGAGCTGTAAGTTAAAATACAATTTCATGAGAAATAGATTTAGTGAAAGGCTCATCCCGTAAATAACTAGTCTACTTCTGCTGCTAAGTGATATTACAGTCAAGTTTTTATGAGTAGCTCATAATTAATGGTCGGTCTTGTATAGTTATAACATAACTCCTAGAGAGTTGCAAAAATTATCAGTAATTCAATAAATTCAAAAAAGTTGTCAAATCCTTGCTTTGCAAAAAGGCATACTATAAAATATACTCTGTTATTTACAATGATTTCTACAGAGGTAGATCATTGGCTTGTGTCATCAAAAATTTGCATAAAACCTTACCTACAAAACTTACTAAAAACTAAAAGCAGTACCAACCTGGCTGAGAATCCGTATAAAGCTCCTTCTGCTCAAACGGGAAAGGCGTCACCAGACTCTGATGCCGCAGCGGCGATAGCACCTCATTCGCCTCAAACTGACCCCCCAAATCAGAGAAATGGAACAAACGGGGGGTCACGTCCCCCCCGCAATCCTTCCCCCCATCTAACACAGAGTTGTAATGCTGTTTATTCGCAACGCCTAAAGCTTCTAGCACCGTTTTTGGTTCTTCACCTTCCTTAATCTCTGTGATCTTTATATCGCTGGCTTCGAATAGATAGTTTGGTTTTCGAGCGATCAGTTTATTAGCCAGTTCAATGGCTATGTTCTTAGTGTGTTTTAGGCTTCTAGCACCGTGCCAGATGTAAAGGCAGCCTTTCTCTGTATCAGCGAGTAAAAGTGACCCACGTGATCGCAACTGCCTCACTGAACAGGGAACTTGGACTAAGTAAGCTTCGTTGGAGAGATTCCCTCGAGTGACGAAGAGTTTGTATCGACTTTTGTCGGTATCTTTCTTCCCTTGGTGGATGACTAGGTTGCCTTGGAATAGGTTGAGGAAGGCTGGAGGCTCGTTGCCTTGAGCTACGCGAACTTGAGGGCCCTTTTCACGGTCTAATTCGACTGTGAGTAATGCAGCTGCCCCCTTTTCGTTTGAGGATGCATCTTTGCCTTGCCAGCAGAAGTATGCGCATCTATCGCGACCGGTCACGTTGTGTTTCGAAGGTTTTCCGTTGAGTTCCCTCCCTGTAGCCGTAATTTGGTATTCCCAACGGATGATATAGCTATCGCCGGAGAAGAATTCGGACATTTGAAGGTCATTATCGACCTTCTGGTAATCGTATTCTTGGATGACCCATTTGCAGACTGATTTGGATCTTATATCGTAGTGCCTCATGTTTTCCTTGTCGTAGTAATGTGTGCCTCTGCCGACGTGCGACCCTTCTAGTATGAGATCTGGGTCCTGGTATTCGTTCGACCACATTTCTTCGGCATCACATGGCGTTATCTCAATGGAGTTAGATTTATTTTCCTGTGGCTTCACTCTTATGACTCGGGAGTAGTCAGGCCAATCGAGAAACTTCTCTTTGAAGAGGATAGTTTCCATGTGTTGTGTTATCTTGGATAGGATGGCCCATTCGGGGCGGGTTTTTGAAACTTTGGCGGGTGTGTCGGTCTCGTCTCTGGCGCCTTGGTAGGTGGCGGCATTTAGCGGATTGATATGACACTCTTCGTAGTCATAACCTTCATCGAAAAGCTCCTTAGCTAGTTGTGCCGCCCGTCTTCTGCTCTCCAGAGGTACATTCTTCCCGTACCAAATATACATTTCTGATCCAAAATCGAAAACGATCGACTTCGCTTGGTTCAGCATAGCAATTCTCGGCTGCTGCCCCCAATACTCTTTAATAGGAACTAATTCGTCATCCATGACTTCATAGCACATGTTAGTTTGCACCATACACGATTCGAAGATTTCGTCTTCATCCGCGTGACCAGTTTCGATGGGTTTATAGGATTCTGGGCTTTCTGTGACGCCTAGTAGGGTCCAGAATTGGTTCCACTGTTTCTCGGTGAAGGCTTTGGTTTGCTCGTCTATTTTGGTGACGGTGGTGGAGCCCTTGCAGCCCAGATCTTTGGTGTTATGGATGTGGAGGGCTATGTCCGTGCTGCGGTTTCTGAAAACATGACAAAATTTATAAAAATTTATGCAAAATTTATGTAATTATTATATTGTGGCTAGAAAATAATGCTCGCATCTTTGTGAGATATCAACAAATATATTGACTATCCGGAGTTAGGGAAAGGGTTAAACCCAGCAGCTCTCACTACTGGGTTTAACTTCGTTTTGCTTGTTTCACCACTCACCTCTTAACGTTAGTAACATGCTGGGTAATTTTTTATTAATCAAGACATTTAGTAATCAAATATGATTTATTTCCATAAAAACGATAAGACACAAGACTAGACTTTGGAAATAATGTGGTCAGTATATTTCATTTAAGCAGTTACCTTTCAATAACGTTAGCGTAGTGTCCGATGTACAGAAACACCTGATCCGGTGTGACGAGTACAAAGCAGTCGCCTCGGTTCACGCTCGAAGCCACCGGCTGGACCAGTCGAGTCTGAAATAATACTTCTTGTTAGTATTATGTTATATAGTTGCTGTGTGGTGCCGGTTTAGAAACCAACTCTTCCCGCTGGTGTCGTAAGAGGCGACTAAGAGATATCTCCGGGGGCGGGTAGCAGCGCCCCCTGCAGAATTATTCTACCACCGAACTGCGATCCCGCGTGGGGATTATGGATATTACCCCCCATGAGATAAACGCCAATAAGGTGATTATCAGGTGGATGGAGGCCTGTATCCAGCGGAAGATCAATATAGGCTGTTGAGGTGAGGTTGAAGATGTTATACAGAGGAAGATTTATATTGGACAGTTTAGCCTAACTCTATCTTCGACTGTTTTTTGAACCAATTCAATATTTTCTGTTCAAAGTAAGTGATCCTTCAACCAACAGGATTGAGTGTTGTTCATTGTTCCTTCTTTTTCTTTCAGTTAATTGTGTCTGTATAGTTATAATAAGTGAACATTACGATATTTTGGGTTAATAATCTCACTCACCTCACCTCCTCACCTCAACAGCCTTTGTTGGTCCACTGCTGGACACAGGTCGGTTACAGCACCTGATAAGCGCCATATTAACTATCCCGTCCCATCCCCCAAGAATCCCGACCCATCCCCCAAAAACGCTGGGCATGCGGGTGGAGGATCGCAGTTCGGTGGTAGAATTGTTCTGCATGGGGCGCTGATGCCCGCCCCCGGTCGATATCCCTTAGTCGCCTCTTACGACACCCGCGGGAAGAATTGGAGTGGTGTAAATTCTGAGCCGGCACCACACAGCTCTCTCACTCTTTGGAGATTATTAATCCAAAATATTCTGTTGTGTGTGAGGGTGTTTAATTACAGTAAAGCAGAGGATTCACGACGTAATTAATACATATCAAATCTCTGTTCGAAAGTATTGCTTAAAGTTTATGTAGATTATTGTTATCACCTGCACTCGTCTCCTGCCTTTGACCTGGAGCAGCATGATGGGCTTCGTTCCGTTGACGGTGAGCGTGGCGGCGGCCGCACTGCGAAGCGCTACGTTCGAGAAGTCTTCTTTGGTTGCTAATGCAGCTAGTGCTTCGGCTGCTAGGCCGCAGTTTGCGGTTGCTGGGAAATAATTCATAATTCTTTATTGCGCAATATATAACTAAAACTTTAAACATAATATCTAAGGAATAACAAGTTTTTTTTGTCGTCTACCAGTTGATTGAATGGCTTTTTCCCCATCTTTAAATGCGCATATACAATCAATATTAAACGCGGATGTAAAGATGCGGATACAATCCGCACTATACCGGTTGTTTATCCACATTTTAAATGATTTAAAGCCTAATTCCTCTGAATATCACATCTAAAGAAAGGCTCATTTGTTTCGCATTAAACCCACGTGCATAGAAAGAATTAGGCCTGCTACGCCTCAGATGACCTTCACGAAGATGCGCCCACGCTTCGCTCGGCGTGCCCATTCGTTTCAATCAGCATTTTATTCATTTCTTTCTCATTATAATATTCCTGCTACATACATTTATCCTTAACGCTAGGGCCACACTATCGCGATAACGCGAATATTTGCGCTGTCGCGACAAGTCTGGCCAAAAGTTCGTCCTATCGCGAATCATCATCGCGATAACAAATGCCCTTCGCGACGCTGTCGGTAAACTGCCGCTAATCAAAGGGTTTTGTCGCGACAAAAGATCGTGCGGTTGGCTACACTTCGCGCTTTGTTGACAGTGAGGCGCTGAGCGGTGTGCACGTGTTGTGGCTGATTTGTGTTATTATAAACAACTTACGGTGTGTAAGAAATTAAATATCATCGCAAAAATTTACGACTTCGGCGGGACTCGAACCCGCATCCTTCCGTAAGTACCGGAATGTGCTAACCAACTACAGTGTGTTACGGTGTGTAGTGCAGTGACCTTTGGAGTGGAAAAATGATCGAATTTATCCAAAATTATGAAGCTGAGCCTGTTTTGTGGAACCCTTAAAAATTATCGCGGCATTCTAGATTATCGCGACGACGTTGCGAAGTTTTTTTCCAATGTGGCCAAAAATTGTGTCACGTAACAGATCATTCGGTTCGAAAATAGCTGATACGTTAGCGGTGACAAAGGCCCGCCGGATGATGTCGTTAGGCTAGCGTGGCGAGATATCCGACCTTGTACCCAACCGAAGACATGTTGCGATACGGAAAGTTACGGGATCCAATAAAGTACCAGTGTTATATTAAGGAAATGATTGCAACCAGTGTCCTGACTCCCATTTAGAAACGGCCAGGAGGCGGGCACGATCCGCAGAGCTGGAGCACGTTTGTAACAAACAATTCCGTGGCAACTCACACAGAGGCCCGTCCCATTGCCGTTGGGACTAAAGTGATTTTATTTTTATTTATATATCTTACCTTTCTCCTTAATAAGTTGTTCTTTCAACCCAGTGGTATGGTGTGCGATGTACTCCTCTCTGATGTCAGTTCTGGCAGCTAGTGCCTTCAGAGGGTTTCGAGACGCGACGTGTTTTCTCTCGCGTTTCGCTCGGCGCGCCCATTCGTTGGTCAAGCTGAGGAAAAAATGGTTCGTTACATTATAATCAGAACATTTAAGTGATTGGCACAGTTAGTAAGATACCTTGGTCTCAAAGAGTTGAAACTATGCACTGTAATTTTTCACAATGCTTATACGCTTCATTTACACAAAAAAAAAAAACTCCATTGAAAGCTTATGATTAGCAGTTTGTCTTAATATTGGAACAGTACCCTTATAACATAATCGAATACATCATTATGCGTTAGGTCTCTTGACGGACTTTGGCCAGCCTAGGTTTTATGTTAGGGTGATGCGATTAATTTGCACTTGAGATCTACATACAATTCCCTATAGCTCTTTGCGCACGTTCTAACCAAGTCAACCGATTAAGCTAAAAAGTACGTACAGATGTCTCTGCGCGCTGTCAATAGCATCCAGATCCAGGTCCACATCCAGCTCCTCACTCTTCACCGGCTGTAGAGGAGCGAAGAACGCCTGGAATGTCTCATCATCAGCTCGCGGCACTCGGACTGCGCTGCCGGTCTTCTCTGCGCCGGGGGAGTCGTCTTCTGCGGAAGGTGGAAATTATTAGTACTGGAAATTCTAGAATTCATAGCGCCACAGTTTTATTTTGCCAAGGAAATATGAGTGTTGAGGAAAAATACATTATTAATAGCAGTCCTTTTAAAGGCCTACAAACCTTTGTTCTTTTACCGTTACAAGTATACTTACTATGCTTATCGTTTTTCTAAAAGAAATGAAAACAAATAATACACGTAAGTACTCCAAACTTCGAAACATGTAAAATTCAGCCATTGTTTCAGTGTCTTTGTGTGTTCTTTCTTGTGTCTTATTATTCTCCGCCCAACTGATACTCTCGCTGTCAGAATAGCTGAGTTTGAAGGACTCCCGGTCGATCCTCGGGACTTGCTTCAGTTCGACCTCGGATGCTTGGCTGAAAACCGCGCACGGCACCGACCGAAGCAAGCCCGAAGACAACCGAAGCAGCCCGAAGCAACGCCTATGTAAAGCCTAAATAAAGCGTAATGTCTGTTACATAAAACACTTACTCTCATCCGCCCGACTGATGCTCTCGCTGACAGAATGACTGCGCTTGAAGGATTCCCGATCGATCCTCGGGACTTCCTTCGGCTTGACCTCTGCCGCTTGGCTGACGACCGCGCAGGACGCTGACCGAAGCGGGCCAGACGCGAAGCCATTTGTAGGTGATGTCTGTTTGCGAGATCTGAAAACAAAGATATTGGTTAGAGGGTTTGTGCACAGCGGCAAATCAGAAACAAAAATTACCTGAACTTTACCTGAACTTGTTCGGCGCTGGTATGCCAGGCGAGGCAATGACAGGAGAGGAGACGGTGACGGGCGGAGGCGTTGGCGGTGTCAGAGGCGGTGTGGATATCACTTTGTCGCGCTCTAATCGTCCCGCGACTGTGAAGTTTGATGCGTCCGTTTGGGGAACGCGTTTTCGCCATCCCTAGAAAAAAACAGTCTTATTATAAAAGCGAACTAGTGAATTTATATAATATATAACCAGTAACATATTATGTTACTGGTTCACGCCAAAACTATATTAATCAGAATTCAGAACCAAATATTGCTTTTTACTTTTTTTCTTCTTTTTTCTTTTAGTCTTCAATCGTAAACAGTATGTATGAAACTTTCTGCTTAGAGACCACCATCTGCATCATAGACAACTTACGAGCTTTCCATAATGAAATAGAAGTTGCCGCCGCCATCGGCTAAGATTGAATTAATTTATTTGAGTCACAAATAAATTTATTAATGCCCGCGGCTTCGCACGCGCTTTTTAAGTAGCCTGTGTGTATCCTTGGCATACCATTTAACTCCCTGCCAAATTTAATTAAGATCTGTTCAGTCGTTTAGGCGTTAAAAGGTAACAGAATGAAAGATGGAAGGAGTTACTTTCGAATATAAATATTAGTATGGGTAGACCTATATTTGACCACACGGGGGTGTAATACCGCCAACTTCTTGACTCCGGGCTACCATGGTGTGAATTTTTCTTTCTAGAAAAACCCCATTAACAACTTTATTGTTCAGGCAACCCGGTATTCAGACCCAGGACCTCATAATCAACGGTTGAACAAGCTGACCGCTAGACTACCGAGGCAGTCAAAAGGTAAACATTGCACTGGTAAGTGCCTGTTATTCGCAAGGCTTTATTCTGTGGTTTTATTGTTTGCGGTCACTGAGTCACCGCAAAGTATGAGTTACTCAAGTTAAAAGGTGTCAAATGTTTGCACGTCCTTCTGACTGGATTTCCGTGAAACATCTGGTTCGTGTTTGGATAAGCTTACTGTCTGAAGTTTATTACGGTCAATTGAATCTTTAACAATTCTGATCTTTAAAGAAAGAAAGAAAATAAATAAAGTCGACATAACACGACAAATTATAATTATAGGTGGGTACAAGAAACGTATTAATAATGACTATAAAATTTATATTAATTATGTCCTACTAGTCGAATTTCGACCATTCGGCTGCCAGTCTCATCGGAGACTAGCCAGATGCGCAGGACATATTATAGTGCACAAAAGTGTGCGCAAACACAGGTGCACTCTCTACTCCCTCGCTCTCATAATCCGATAGGACTACAGATCGACAAGAAACATGTATGTATACATATTTATGAAGAATAGATATATAACAGATACAATAAACGATGTGTGTAAGGGGCCATAAAGGCCCTGTCTCAGCATTATGCCACTGCAAGCCGACGCTAGTCGCTGGTAGTAGCTAGTAGTTTATCTTTATTCGCTATCTGTCTTGTTCTATCTTGAGATAGAAGTTTGAAATATATCCTATATCTACCGTAGGACTGATACCTAGATAAACTTTAGCTTATATCACGCTGGAATAACGTTGCTAGCTACTACTACAAGAATATTTTGCAGAAGATTCTCACAGTTAAAAATTTTATATCTATAATTTGTACTCTTAATGTTCATAACAATAAAATACTGAACGGAAGCTGGAGAGATAAATAATTTGGACGATAAATAATAATTTAAATTAAAACGATATAATAATACTATAATTTATCGTCTAAGTTTACACGAACGTTCATTTATATTCCCGCTAATCAGCCTGGGGCCGAATTCTGTCCCAATAACTTTAGGTACTTTTAAAATAGTATCGTAGCAGAATCTTCCACAAATGAAAGAAACTCTAGATAGAGCGTGCGGTGCTATTTGCACAGAAAGATTGTTTTATTTTATTTTATTTTTTGATTGCATGTATATTCATTCTTACGTCGAAGTGAATGGTTAGTTAGGTTGTCACTAGCCAGGTACATGCACTGCAAAACTGAGTTCGACTTAATTTACACATGTCAAATAGAGTTTAAAATACTTACATATTCAAAACCATAACATTAATGTCATACAGAAAAATAAGTTTCATACATAATTATTAATTAAGTTGAATCTAGAAGCCACAATTGTCAAATTTATTCATTGTTTCATCATAGGTTAGTTTCATTTTAGTTTGTCCATTTGTTGATATAATAATCTCAACATTAACTTTTGACACGCGTTCCTCCATCTGTAGTTTCTTTCATCGAAAGTAAATGTCAAAATGAGACAATACGTTGTTTAACGTAAATATAAGGCATATAATTATGGCATGTTGTGAAACCCGGAAAGAAACCCATTAAATAATTGTTCAACTTTCGGCTCCCTCCAGCACCTTGGCAATAAATTGACATTACACACCTTGATCTTTGCAATGGGACTTTTATTGCTGAGTAAATATACAAGCTGTGTGAGTTTTGGAAGGTCAAGTCAAGTTCGCACAGGATAATTGGTGCTGAATTTTATTGTAGGTACTTACTGCCCAATCGATTATTTCGTTAAGCTGAGGCTTGGTTGACATTTTATTGGCGGTCAAATAAATGCGATGTTGCTTTTCTGTGTAGCTTAGAAAAACTATTTAGTTATTGATTTCGTTTCATGCTAGAATCTTAAAGAATCGACCCACTAGAATTTTTTGTAAAGTTTGCATGAATCCCTTTTTTACGACGATCTCCGTGGCGCAGCGGGCGAAGGTCCGCCTGCGACGCAGGAGGTTGCGGGTTCGATTCCCGCCTCGGAACAAATTTGTGTACGATATGCAGAAATTTGTTCCGTTGCTCTGGGTGTTTTCTATGTATAATAAAAAATATCTATCTATGTAGTGTATTGTATTAAGTACTTATATCAGTTATCTAGTACCCATAACAAAAGCTCTGCTTAGCTTGGGGCTAGATAATGCTGTGTAAATTGTCCAGCATTATTATTATTATTATTACATAAGGAGGACAATTGATCAACCAAGCTGCTGTTATAGGAAATTCCATGCACTGGATTAAATTGCAAATTGTTGTTCAAATTTTGCTTAGAAGATGATTAAACAATGTAGGTATCCTGTTTGTTACTAATACTACGTAACAATTCTACAGCCAAACCAAGCAAATGCTTATTTTGAAATATTTACCTCATCGTCCTCTAACTTCCTGTGGTCTTGAACTAACTAACCTACTGTTATGTATTCTGCGGCGTCCATTTAACGAAGTGCGTTTGCGCAATGGATTGTTCCGAGTACTGAACTCTGACATTTCATTGGTGCATCAAGGCGATTTACGAGAATGACCGTAAAGAACATAAAAGTGCCTTACCCGAGAAATAATGCTAAAAGGTTTACTTTGTAGGCTTGTGAGAATTTAAATTGCTTTGTTGGGATCTTACAGTGTATAATCATCATCATCACAGCCTGTAACGCATTTATTGCCATATTTTATCTGGGTGTTTTCTATGTATAATAAAAAATGTATATCTATGTAGTGTATTGTATTAAGTATACCTATCAGTTATCTAGTACCCATAACACAAGCTCTGCTTAGCTTGGGGCTAGATAATGTTGTGTGAATTGTCCAGCATTATTTATTTATTTATTTATATCTCCGCGGTGGGACCCGCAGGAGCGCTGCAGTATCTTATATATACGTATTATATAGTAGTGCATCGGCGGCAATGATAGTGTTAATGTACCCACTGCTGGGTAAAGGTCTTCCTATTGCCAGCTATGTCTTGTGCTTTTTGCGTCCAGGTGTTTTAAAGCTATCGTACCATTAAGAACTTGTTTGTATGTGTCAAGTATTAAAAATACACATTTTTTCGTTTCTTTCTATTGCGTATGTGCGTGATCACTATTGTTTTACCTACGATTCACAACTTACACGGTATCATTGTAATCTCAAGTTATAAAAACTAAATCAAGTCTTCCACGTAACCGTTTTGTTTTACATGGCTATCCAAAAACCTGAGTTCTGCCATAATCACCTTGGCAAGCCATCAATCAAACTCTACCGTGAAATAAACTGTGAAATCACAACTATAAAGCTCGGTGAAATACTCCAAGCTTTAGTCACTTTGCGTCATATCTGGATTCTTCAGAAGTTTGGCAAAATATCCAGTTTTTAGGTTATTTTGGGATCTAACCTGCGCCGCGGTCTCGAGTTTGTTCCTCCTGTCCGCGAGGATGTTTGCACCGAGCTCGTCATCGATCTGTGTCTTCTTCTTCTCATCCACTACGGTGTTTAGAGATTCCTGAAACAATAGAAATCAAAATAAATCTTATGTCGACGAATTTCGACGTTTACGGAGAGTTTTGCAATGAAAGCAAACTAAACAAAAGATATAACATTTTGTTGAAGACTTACGAAGCTTACTATATTGTTATATGAGTTTTCTAGTACCCATACCACAGATGCAGAAGCCATTTGACGAGAAGTTGAAGTACCCATACTAGCTCTGCTTAGCTTGAGGTTGGCTGATGCTGTGTGGATTGTCCAGCATTATTTATTTATTTACATATATGGAATAAGGATCTGTTAGAGTCGATAAGACGAAATAAAATTTACATTATGAATATGCAGTGGTATTTGTGGTTAAAGCGAATACGCAAGGTTCTGAAAGTCATAAATAATAAGCTGTAGAGTATAAAACAGAAAGATAAGATATAGCGATCTAATAGAATCTTCAATCAGAGCTTACAACCGGAAAGATTCATTACAAGACTATGTAAACTGCATTGACAATCTTCTATATGCGAGTATGTTTCTAATTGAAATCTTATCTGATGATTTCAATGCGCTAATTAGAATAAATGTCATGTCATATAAATCAGATATGATTGAAATCGCAAACTGAGACATTTCCGCACACAGAGAAGCTATTGTTACGAGTGGGTTTTATGATTCATTACGCAATGTATATTATGTCAATAGAATTGCAAGCTTACTTGAAAGAAAGTAAGAGAAAGGAAGCATTATGAAAATATGTATTATGCTTCAGTCGATCTTTCATTAATGTTAATTCCCTAGGCTTACCTATTATTTCTTTGATGGTCGTAAAGCTTTATGTTTTCCGCGAGATTTGTTCAAGGCGTACAATTTAAATAAATTCATAGAAACAACCTCGTTACGTTTTATCGTGGAGTACCAATGGTAAAATCATTGAACATGTAGTGTTTTCATGAGCATTGGTTTGTACCTTTCATACTGTATGAACTGCAATTTTTTCTATTCTGTTATATTCATCACAGTTTGAAACATATGATATGGAGCGACACCTGATCCACATAATATACGCATCGTTGATTGTTTGTCATGCGAGTTGCATAAGTGTAATTGTATAGAATTATTGTGTCCCTTTGTAGTGTATAAATTGTATAATATGTAGTTAAAATGAAGTTTTTGTACGACAACGAGTCCTATATTTAACTTTGTATCAAAGTAGTATTCAATTATTTTGGTGAGATAATTAATGTAAAACATCTGAAAGAACGATTTTTACGAGGAACGGATAAAGAATAGTTTCATTACAGGAAATTATTATAATTAATCTGTTTAATATAGGTTTATGCGATTATTATATCATAAATTATATTTAGCAACATTAATTTATATAAAAACATTAATTGAAATACAAAATGAAAAGATGGCGAATCTTTGGCCCCTAAATAATAGGAGGAATATCATAACAATTATTGGTTAAGTATTAAGTACCTTTGCATCATCCACAGAATCGCAATTATTGTCAAACTTCTTGAAAACTGGTTTTAAATTACCATTGCTGGCGTTTTTGGTTTTGTTCTTCAACTCTCCGATAAGCGAACCAAAATTAAGTCCTGTCGGTAATCCAGATTGTCTTTGCACGCGTTTTAAAAGATGGGTATCATTTGTTTTGATCTCAATAGGTTGTTCGGTAATTTCAGTGCTTTCAATAGCTTTTATAGTGCTAGACCCGTTAAGACTCCCATTCCTCGGATCGTTATCATCATTTAATTTCGTATCGTTCAACAGTTTTATCTTATCAGCAATTTCGTCAATTGAATTTTGTAGCTTCACAGCTTTTTCACTTATAGTGCTGTTTTCTATAATCGGTTTTAATTCAGGTTCATTTTCTTTATTACTCTCGTTGCCTGGCTTATCGAATTTAAATAGGTCGTTGTCTAGAGATAGATTTTGAATTAGCGACTGTATTTTATTGTCGCAAAGCGTTTTCTCAATAAACTCTGCAAACCTTTCTTTTGGCGGACTCTCTCTTTTATCTCCATTTTCGAACAAAGAGCGTTCAGTGTTTTTATGGTTTTGGTATACGACGAGCGGGTCAGTTGGAGTTTTTATAAGTCCGACAACCTCTACTGCTTTTTGTCTGACGGTGATTTCTTTCTTTGCCGTACAAGCAGATTCCTTCTCAGGAAAATTAACGTCATCTTGCGTTTTCTCAACGACATTCAAAGAATTCCCTTCTGTCGTGTCCACTTGCTTTTCTTTGACATCATATGAACATGTTAACTCTATTGGATGAATTTGCCCCTGTTTGCCCGGGAACAGAAACTTCCATAGTAAGTACACCAGCACACAAATTCCAACAATCGACTCGTAAAACATTGTTAATTGTAGTCCAATCACATATTATTGATACACTTATAAATCCCCTGAGGTATCACCTTCCATTTGCGGTAACAATTGAACAATAATTATTGCTCTATAATCAATGATACGCACTGTATAATAAAATTAATAAATTTATATTAATATGAAATTGAAAACAATTATAAACAAAATGCAGAAAACTGCGCGCTACCACAGGCACTGGCCAACTAAAGCATCAGATCGTCATTATCATCTGGTAGCGGACACACAGAGTGACTCACGCGCAGGTCCCTAGAATGTGTGTAAACATCGACCAGAGGCAGCAACAATGACGCATCATTCAACTTGTGAAAAACGCTGATAAAGGAGCGAGCACGAAGTTTGAACTAAGCCTTGAACTGAGAGTAATCGATTTCAAGAGTACCAATCGAGTTTTGGATCGATTGAACAGGTGCCAAAACAAGCGAGTAAATCGAGTGAGCCTATAACGGTAAATAATATGTACTTTGTATGAACAAGTACAACATCGTGTACTTAGTAGTAACCATTGCGTATTGGAATAGTTATTTTAGTAAAATACAGAAGGAAAACCATAAAGTTGTTATCCTCGCATTTTCAAAGAAGCATACCACCGTCGAGACTAAAACGCAATAACTTCTGACGACAGACGGAAGACCAAATAAGAAACTTGTCCGCACCAAACACGGAACGGAACAAAAACTAAAAACCAATTTATCCTCACTTTATTTCGAAGATATTAACTTAGGTTGTCTTGGACTAGACAAATATGGCTACATAAGGAAGTCTGGAAATAAATCTCAAAGACCCATCATCTCCAATGAAGGAGCAATAAACATCAATAGAGAGTGGCAAAGGACGATATGGGTCAGATCCATCACAATTACAATACTTGACATACAAATGACACCAGAACACAGAACATCATTGATACTATATTACTTGTGTTGAATATAAATGAGTATGTACGTACATACCAAGGACCAAAATATTAAGTACCAGAACGTGCGAAGACAATGAGTACAAATTAAAATAATCGTAAATAGAAACCACACGTGTTGGGCGAAAGTTACAAATGCTTCTATCAAAATTGCAACAGCGCATTAAACTTACGGTTATTACACCAATAAAGTTGACGCATAGTTTAACAGATTACAAGGTCAAAGCCGAAGATAGCAAAGATAAACGATAGATATGATAATAGGTGATAAATGAATAGCAACGAATTTAGTGGAAACAATAGTTCACCTCGAGATCAATTTGATATGAAAACGAGCATTAGACTCAATCGAGGATTCTTCTATTATCTATCACGCAAACACTTGTAATAAAATGAGACCAAAAGATGATAGTACCGCGATTTTTTCACAGCTATAAACCAAAATGAAGATAAAAATCACAACAAGCTATTAAAGAGATCACACGAAAGTTTACAGCATCAATTACAGAGGAAACAATTAAAACTACACAAATTAGCGGTGTATCGCGATCCGCGATGTTTTTAGTGAAAGCTGAATTTCGAAAATTGCGATCGCGAGGCGCGCGCGCAGTTCGAGACTGCCAAAACAACTGACGGTGCCCGCGCGTCTCGCTGCCCAGGTAGGTCATCCGCAAATGCATACCTATGCACTGAATAAATACCTACAAACTGACTTTGCAAATGTTTTTTGTGGACGAAACTCATAAAACACGATGTGAAACTGAACTTTTCTTGCCACTGGGGTCACGGTAGGACCTTTCAAAAAGTGAATGCTTTGTTTTAATTAGGTAACTTAATTGGCAATTGTTGAAGCTATCTCACTGACTTTAGGCAAGTGTATAACGGAAAGGATCGTGCGAAAATCCATGTTGTTTGGGCGGTGAAAGTAAAAATTATGAAAACAAAGGCCGGATTTCGATAAATATTTTGATATTCAAGGAACGCTATTATCGTATCAGGATGCGAATATCTAATTTCTGAGTGACTCGAAGGTTTGCTATAAGAAAACATTCGCTTCGTTTATAAATTCAATGCTCCACATATACCATCAGTTGTTTTCCATACCTACATTAATAAATAAAAATAATGCTGGACTATTCACACAGAATCATAATAAAATGCATATTATGATGCGAGCAACATTTCCATGATTATTTATCAATTAAATATGCCATGACCTGATGTATAATTAAAACAGATGAACATATATAGCAACATTAAGGTCACATTGTGTTGCGAGCGTTCCAGCCACAGTTCAGACTAACTCTGCTGTGGCCAAAATTATAAATAGTATCAATCCTAACGCCAAATGTATAAGTGGGGCACTTTCAGAAATAAGACCGTTTTGGCACTGTACGATGGACGAGTTAAAAAAGTCCACCGGTCACTCATTAGGACCACCACTATGACCAAAAATCTCGCAGCGAATCTACCGCCGAGTAGAGACATGCTCTCATACTTGACGACGAAACACTAGCTTGGTGGAGGTGAATTCTAACTACCGTTATTTATTGTACTGTAGCCTTTTTCAGAAGTCATTTGCTGCGAGTATTATCTAGGCTCCTAGGACTACTGTTTATTGCCAATAATAGTAGTGGTTAAAAAATACTGGACATATCACACAGCATGTGTTATGGGTACTGCAGAAATGATACTTACTGATTTATAAGCTCTCAACGAGATAGCTGAGCTGTAGAGGATATTTATTAAATACAATCAGGTGTTCATAAATGGAAAGGTTGGGTACGTTACAAAAAAAAGTAAATGATATTTTTTATTATAGGTACCTGCATAGAAAACACAGAGAACACCGGAAACAAATTTCTTCAGATCGAAAAAAAAAATCCCGAGGCGGGAAACGAATCCGCAATCTCGCAGATCGCAGGATGTCAAATTGTATGTATTAGTTTACTAGATACTGTTCATTGGAAATAAAGCGAAACAGTGGGCGTAATAATGTTCGATTATTATCAATCTATTAGTGTTGCAAATCGTTTACGATTTATTCATATACAGGGTTATTGGTAATTAGACCGGATCCTTTTAGGGGGTGATGGGGGAGGCCATTTGCAACTATTTTGACCCTATATCGTATTATGCAATTGAATTGTGAATTGTCCAGCATTATTTATTTATTTATTTATTTATTTATTTTTTTTATGCAAAAGTTAACCATTTTTGAGATATTCGCAAATTCTTAATTTTTTGGGAAAACCCTGATTTACGTCTTCAAAATTAAATTAAAAAAAAAGTGATCATCCAATTCAAATTTTAGTGACTAATTTAGATAGCCTGAAGTCTAATTATTAATAACCACTGACACAATCGTATGAATCTGTACCCATATGGAAGCTAAAGGACATGTTTATAAAAACAAAGTTTATTTTTTTTGTAAAGTCCTTACAAAAACCCCATTTAAAAAAAAATACTCCAGTGAATTTGGTCGGCATGTTATTTAAAAAACATCTACACATCTTTAGCTATCCAAAGAGGTATAAATCAATGCACTTTGTAACACAATTGCAGAAAAATACGGGTAAATGTAATGACTTAGCTGGTGAATAAGTTTGGATACATTGCTTTACCAACATCTTGGACTTGGGCTTTGCTTGCGCGATTTTCACTTAGTTCTTTTTTTGAATTATTGTTCCGAAAACAGAATAGGCTGATATCATGGCGGAGTAAAAACTTTTTGTTGTTTGACCTGCAATGAAAATAACCGCCGAAATCTCCCGCTAAACGCATGACAAATGAAATTCTAATAGTTTTTCTTCTCGCATTTTTCGAACCGGTGAAGTAATAAAAGATTTAATTTATCAACAATTATGGCTGCAGTGCCACGCATCCTACCACCTCCTCGAGACTTTTCAAACGAAGAATATGCGGATATACTGTTTTGTTATGGTTATGCAAACGGTGTCTCTACACGTGCACGGGCAGAGTATCAGTCTCGGTTTCCTCAGCGCCGGTTACCTCATGAAAGTGTATTTGATAATACATATCGGCGATTTCGAGAGACTGGCAGTGTTCAGAGACGACAAAGTGACGCCGGCCGACCGCATGTTCATCGAACGGAGGACGAAGAAGAAATCATTCGTCATTTTGAAGAGGATCCTACCATTTCAACTAACATGGTTGCTCAAAGACTCGGTGTAACCCAATGGAAAGTTTGGCATACGGTCCATGGAGCAGGTTTCTATCCGTACCATTTATATACCCACGCCCCCAGGCTCCCTGAACTCCCTCCCCCATCAAAAAATCTGATATGGATATCGTTTTTGACTAACATTGGGGTGAGGATTACGGACTTGATGTCGGCGGGCGGGTCGAGGGGACCTAGGGAAAATTCCGACTTTTTGAGATTTGCCCCCCGGAACCCCCGCCCCCCAGGGGGGCTTCGTAACGAAGTCAAACTGATGAATAATTTTAAGGGGGTTGTATAGAAGGGGTCAAGTGATTTCGATTGCAAAAATAATAGCTTGGGGCTAGATAATGCTGTGTGAATTGTCCAGCATTATTTATTTATTTATTTATTTAACCCCTGTACAAGTATTAGAAGACGGAGATCCCGCTAACAGGATAACATTTTGCAGATTTATGCTAAATGCTGACATAGAGAACCCTAATTTTTTCAGAAAAATATTATGGACGGATGAATCAAAGTTTGATCAAGATGGAATCACAAATTACCATAATATTCATTTTTGGTCTAGAAAAGCTGATCTTAATCCCAATAAAAAGAAAGAGCAAGGGTCGCAAAGACGATTCTCACTTAATGTATGGATGGGAATAATTGATGATAATTTAATTGGTCCCTATTTCTTGCCTAATTATTTAAATGGTGACACATACGAAGAGTTTTTAAGAAACGAAGTTTTTGGCCTTCTTAGTGAGGTACCATTAGCAACACGCCAAGGTATGATTTACCAACATGATGGCTGCCCCGCTCACTACAGGACTAGTGTGCGTCAATGGTTCAATCAGCATTTTCCGGACCGATGGATTGGTAGAGGAGGTAGTATTCCATGGCCAGCAAGGAGTCCCGACTTTACCCCATGTGATTATTATGTTTGGGGTCATATGAAGAGCCTAGTCTATGACGATTTGACGTCACCTATCTCATCAGTGGATGAATTAAGACGCCGAATAATAAGAGCTGCCGAAAAAATTAAAATAAATTTGACAACAAGGGTTGTTAAAACTGAGTTACGCCATCGTATGCGGCTTTGCATACGGAATAGAGGTGGACATTTTGAAAACGAATTGTAAATTGTAAATTAAAATTTGTAAATTGTAAATTAATAATGCAAATTGTAAATTAATAATGCAAATTGTAAATTAAATAGTAAATTGTTTTGATAGTAATAAATTTTTTGTTTGTTTTACAAAATTCATAGTTTGATTTATTGGAAGTTACTACCTGCTTATGGTTTATCCTTTTTTCTGCAATTATGTTACAAAGTGCATTGATTTATACCTCTTTGGATAGCTAAAGATGTGTAGATGTTTTTTAAATAACATGCCGATCAAATTCACTGGAGTATTTTTTTGTTAAATGGGGTTTTTGTAAGGACTTTACAAAAAAAATAAACTTTGTTTTTATAAACATGTCCTTTAGCTTCCATATGGGTACAGATTCATACGATTGTGTTAGTGGTTATTAATAATTAGACTTCAGGCTATCTAAATCAGTCACTAAAATTTGAATTGGATGATCACTTTTTTTTTAATTTAATTTTGAAGACGTAAATCAGGGTTTTCCCAAAAAATTAAGAATTTGCGAATATCTCAAAAATGGTTAACTTTTGCATAATACGATATAGGGTCAAAAAAGTTGCAAATGGCCTCCCCCATCACCCCCTAAAAGGATCCGGTCTAATTACCAATAACCCTGTATAGAAACAGATATTTGTCAATATAAATTTTCCCAGGAGCCATTAATTAATCATAACTTTAATGGACAAATAAAAGATTCCTATGTAAAGTCTTGAAGTGAATTTAGACCAAACGATCAAATGCCCATTCTATACCCACTTCGTCACACTATTTTTGTGTAAACAGAAGCAGAGCATTCTTTCAGAAATCAGAAAGGAATCAATAACTAGAGCTTATTTTGTAAGTCAAAATAAATAAAATGGCTTCCAAAATAAGCTCTTAGAAAAGTGAAATTTTAAACTATTGATTATTATGGGTACCTATTAGAACCCCTGAGTAGGAAAACGACCGTTCAGTACAACTGACTAATATGCGAAAATGACCTTTTAGCAAAACGTCTGGAAATGAAAATAGTCTGCGTGTCTCAAACGACAAGTACTACAGTCAGTCTAGAATTACGAAAAATATTGTTTTTCAAGCTTTTGTCAAATAAGAAATAGAGTTTTAATTGATTTTCCCTCCACTTAATTTTTTTATTCACTAGTGGAAGAAGTCACCAAAGCGGTGGCGAGGCGACCTTAACGCCTTCCTCGGAGAGTGGTGGGAGATTGCGCGTGACCGCACCGTGTGGAAAGATTTAGGAGAGGCCTTTGCCCAGCAGTGGGACGAACCAGGCTAGATAAGTTAGAAAAAGTAGAAGGAGTTGTTTTTCGTTGTCCATTTCTTTTAATATCTACGCAAAAGAAGATTAAAACAACGTTATTGTTCCAGCATTTTGTTTGTTTAGTAAGACAAATACTAAGTTTGTACTGTCGCGAATGTGAATATTTCTGTAAATGAAATTGCAATTCTGTTATGAAGTTATGTTTGTGTTTTGTTATGACTCATTTAAGTGCATATTGAGCTGCTGCGGTATGCTGAGAAAATACAAATTCTTGTATCTAGAAATATATTTGTGGACAACGATTTTATCGAGAAAGAAATTAAAAATAGTTACAGAAAGCGTAAAATGTTTGGAATGCATTACATCAACATACACAATAATTTAAGCATTGTTTTACACTTGGTGAAATAAAAATGGAAAATAAAAGCCTTGTGACAATCACAAGACGACAAAAGTTTTCATGAAAAAACATTCTAAGGCAATTTGTATCTGAGGCTTGGAATTATAGTTCAAACGCTTTGGGAACCCACCCATTGAAAGGTATGCAAGTCATAAATATTGTATAGGTAGAGTAATGAACACTCCACGGACAAGACACTCCAGTGGAAAGGAGTTTATAGGGGAGCTATCTTAAGGCTGCACAAGTCGGCCCGGTCGACTCATCAGTGGGCGCCGCCTAAATGTACAGTACACTATCTCACGTGACATATAATAGACATTCCGGGCGCTTGATGAGATGCAAATAGATATATTAATAAAACGGACGCAAAAAAAATGGGAACAGACTCTATGCACGAGGGTTACTATAGAAAAAATTTGAGAGTATATTTTCAAAATTTATTTATTTCAACTTTTGAATAACTAAACTATATCGGTACGGGATTTATTTTAGATTTTTCTTTCTCCGTATATTATTTCTTTTCGCCCAAAGTTGGGCTAAAATCAGTGTTGAAATACGAAAGTTTAGAAGCTTGTATTTTTCAGAGGTATACGTTTTTACATTTTTGGGTGCATACAAACATGGATACTGTCGAGATAAATTTATATTATCCTTAGTTTTGGATGGTCAACATCAAACAGCGTAATAGTTACCCTTCCACGTTTGTATGGAAAGATGACCGACTCGTTCAGCCTTATGGCCACGGGAACATTGTAGTAAATTCTAATGACAGTCAGTCACGATTTAATCAATTTAGAAGATTAAAAGGCAGTTCAGTGAAGCCTTGGCGAACCGATACTGTTATAACGAGCCAAGCCTTGGTTAATTATCTATCAGAGATCAGTTTCATTAATCACCATTAAGATATTTAGAAGGCGATATCAATTACGTCAGTTAGTACGTTTATTCAAATCAGGGTTTATTACAAGGAGAGCTATGTTGAGAGATAGAGAGAGAGAGATTGTGTTGAGTGCTAGTAGTTTCTTTTTCACATCTTCCACTAGTGGACTAACAATTTAAGTTAACACGTTGTTTCTATTTGATTATAATTTTGTTTAAAATTTGACTTGTTTAGCTTACTTTGTAATTCTAAAAAAAGTTATATCAGTGATTCAAAGTCCTTTTCAAGAATTTTAAGACTACGATATGTTTTAGTGTATTGTTCTTTCAGAAAAGATATTCAGATTTCAAGTAGGTAAGGTATGTACCCCACTATACTGAGAAATAACGCAAGTATAGAAAGAATACGTGCGCAAAAGTCGTTTAAAAAAAGAAATAAAAGTTTGAAGCAAACAAAGGGCAATGAAGATGCTCGGTGCGATGGTACGGACCAAAATAAAAGTAAAGGAAAAAGAGTTCAAGACTTTTCAAGTGCTAACTTTAACAGGTAACAGGGTTACAACTTTCATAACGACCCTACTTTTGCAAGAAAGTTGAAGAGACTCGGCAAACACTTTTTGTAAAAGTATACAAGTCGATGAATTAAAACAATCAATTCTTAAGATTAGCAAATCGTTAGACAGAAAATCTAAATTCATTATTTTAGTAATCGAATTACAATAGTGCGACGGGAAATGCCGAGCTCAGGAGCAAATGTTATGATTGGATATGTATATAATTAATGATTTATTTCGCAAACAACAAGAATGACTTATCACATATGTTTTACTCGCATAACACATGCATGTAAGTACGTAGGTACTTTAAATCAGTGAAATAATTAAAATTATAAAATTAAATTCAAATATAATGAGTTCGGCACAGGATGCGAGATAAGAGATAATGCTTTCCTATGGCAGTACTGTGTTCCTAAAATTACTAAATAATATTAAAAGCTACTTATTTATTACTCTACTTAAGGTTATTGTAACTAGCTATTACAAATTCTCATAAAACATAATGGTTTGTGAGTGATGGTGTATGTGCGTGTGTGTGTGTGGTCTCCCGAGGCACCAGTCTCTTAAGAGTCTGGGCAAGGAGACCAAGGAGACCCAGGGTTCGGTTGTGTAAACATGAGTGTGAGCATGTGTGTGTTTGTGTATGTGTGTGTGTGCTTTGCGATGGTATCGTCGCAAAATCGTCCAGAGATGAAATAAACTCTAGCAGCAACTCAACACGCACCATGCGTGCGATGTTATTTGCACGGAGAGATTGATAGATTGGTTTTAACCTTGACACTTTTGATACGCGTCCCTCCATCTGTAGTTTCTTTCATCAAAGGTAAAATGCCAAAATAGGTCGTTCTGAGATGATACCCTTGTTATGGGGAAGGGATAAATTTCGTAGAATTCGGTCTCTTGTTGTGTCAGCAGGGCTATTCAGACTCTCTGCTACAGAGTCATCTGACACAGATTCGCGTAATACTTTAGCGGTTTTTAATATTTTCTGCGTTCTGCAAGGAATCAAACTACCAGAAAAGTAGTTTTCCATATGTAATATAACATTTTCTATGAACTCATGTTTTAACAAATTTCGATTTAGTGCTACTTTTGGAGCAATCCTACTAATATTATAAAGACGAAAATTTGTGAAATTAGTTTTTTTGTTTACCTAGGATCTCCAAAACTACTGAACAGATCAAAATTAAATTTGGGTTACGTTTACAGCAAAGCATAACTTAGATATAGGCTACGTATTTACCGAAAAATACGTGTGCTAAGCCACGGGCAGAAGCTAGTTCTCCAAAACTACTGAACAGATCAAAATGAAATTTGGCTTATGTTAAGAGCAAAGCCTAACTTAGATAATAGGCTATTATACCGAAAAATACGTGTGCTAAGCCGCAGGCCCAAGCTAGTTCATAATAAGAGCTATATTAATAAATATAAATATATTACCAAGAGCTACATTATATCATAGGTACTTTATTGTAACATGGATTCATAGAAAATGGTCTATTTGTGAGAAACTACTATTCTGGTAGTTTAGTTCCTTAAAGAACGCAGGAAATATTAAAAACCGCTATAATAATTGAATTTCGCGCGAATCTATGTCAGATTTCGTGTTGATGACTGGTAGCGGACTCTAAATAGCCCTGCAGTTGTGTCACAGGGATAAACAGAATTAAAGTTGGAATCTGATAATTGCACAGTAGAACCACTGGCATTGTACCTTACTATTTACCAAGTATCACGACTGCAAACAGGTTTACCCGACACTGCGCACAACGTACTATATTATTACAAGGGCTTATGGCCGCGATTCATTCGTTTTGTTGCATTCGAGCGTTTACAATAATTTATCATTGTCTATTATTTTAACCTTTCAGAGTAATTTTTCGATGTGAGGAAAATTTGGCTGGTTTACGTTTAATATTGTAAACAGTCTGTTAGCTGTTAGCTGAATTGTTTCAATTGTAAATACTAGTTTTAATTTGTTTCTATTACTTGTTTTTTTTTCTTTTTTCATATATTTTTACGTTTCCAAACTGCTAAAGATATACTTTGTTGTAAATCTAAATTGTGCTTTGTGCCAATATTTTGGATAAATGTAGTTCTAGGCTAGGTACTTATTATCCCAAAAACGGGTGCGAAGCCTATATTTATATGTATATTTATTTGTACGAGCCTGATGCATACATTAGTATGCAAACATTTATATCAAGAGCATGAATAAGTACCAGAACTAGAACATTATGGCAGTGCTTGCCTCTAAATTCTAAAAAGGCAAGGGTTACGACAGAGCCTTCTAGGGCAATGAGGCACGTCCTCATTGCGCTGCTTTAGAATAATGCAGAGGCGACCTAGAATGCGGTGGGTAATGAAGGCGAGAAGGAAATCGCTGGAAATGCCTATGGGTATGGTTAATTGACTCTTATTTATCAAAGTAATGGAAATAACCATTTAACAATTGACATTAGGAAGTGTAATGACATCATAATATTTAAATATAACCTTTTTAGTTGTTTAGTAAGTTAGACATTTTACAATTTGCATGATTCTTTTGACGCAGTTTAGTATTAAGTAAATGTAGAGTTCATAGTGGTTGATACTCGTTGCAATTTAGTAAACGCACTGTTTTTCAATTCTTCAAACTTTTTCTTGTTAATTTCACTATTATTAATATTAATTTTCTGTATTGATGAATTATGTAAAATTTGTACGCCTAATGGCAGATCACAGTGCTCTTAATTAATCTAGTATCACAAAAGAATAAATGAATTGAATTGAATTGAACAGCGATTTTTTCTTTCAAATCCAATGTCCGTCTGGTGATAATGAAGACTTATTTAAAACTAGTATTTTATGCCCGCGGCTACGCACGCGTTGTTTCTATGGACACGTTTAAAGGTATGTTTGATTTCAGAATCAGAATTTCCTATATACAAAATTTCATCCCCATTCGTTCAGTAGTTTTGGCGTGAAGAGGTAATAAACATCCATCCATCCAAAGTTTCGCATTTATAATATTAGTGTGATAATGGCAATGGCAATTCGGATCAAATTTTGAACGTAAATAAGATGAAAATTTAGATTTTAACTACTTGTAAACTGCTTCTTAATTTATTTAACAGTTGGGGATCGGAGTTCGGTTTTAGAATTATTCTGCAGGGGGCGCTGCTGCCCGCCCCCGGTGGATATCCCTTAGTCGCCTCTTTCGACACCCGCGGGAAGAGTTGGGGTGGTGCAAATTGTAAGCCGGCACCACAGAGCGAATACCTAATAGGTGCCTGATAATCACACTAATATTATAAATGCGAAAGTTTGGATGGATGGATAGATGGATGGATGTTTGTTACCTCTCCACGCCAAAACTACTGAACGTATAGGGTTGAAATTTTGCATACAGGTAATTTTAATCCTGAAATCAAACATAGGTATTATTTTATCCCATAAATCAGTTCTCATGGGGTAGAAATCACCTTTAAACTTTTATAGAAACAACGCGTGCGAAGCCGCGAGTATAAACTAGTAATAAAATAAAAGCTTTTAAACCAATGCCATCCAGGATGTTTTTCAGTATTATCATCAAATATGCATGAGGCTTGGAGCTCGGTAGAAAGATGCTATCAAAAAAGATTGGAGCGGAGATGACGAATCAAATGGGGTTCTGATTCTGACATCACCAACATCCATCAAAACGCGCATAAATCGTCTAACAACTTCATGCCATGTAAATTGCCTATGAGAAAATATTCCGCCTAGAAAACATAGTTCACCGTGTTTCCGCGCTAAATTCAAACTTCGTTTTCTCGCCGCTAGAAGCGGCGCGATCGTTTAATTTCCTCCAGCTGACAGAGATGGCGCTGACTAGATCTAATAAAACGTGTACTCGGTTCTAAAATTCTTGATATTTTTTGTAAATAAAGGGGTAACTAAGCCAAAGAAATATTGGTGGAAATATATTATGACATTGGTATCGTATTCATCATTTAATTCATCTCTCTTCCGTATTCGAACTCTTTTTTGTCGTGTGAAATTATGCCTCGTTGAAGTTTATTTATTTGTTTTTAGTAATTATTATTATCTTGTTGTTTTCTGTTATTGTATTATTGTAATCTGTAAATGTGTTATTGTAATCAGGATTTGTAAAGTTTTCACTCATAAATTCTCTGAAACTCATAAATGTATGACGACCTCAGTGGCGCAGCGGGCGAAGGTCTGTCTGCGACGCAGGAGGTTGTGGGTTCGATTCCCGCCTTGGGGCAAATGTTTGTACGATCTGCAGATATTTGTTCAGGGTGTTCTGGATGTTTTCTATGTATACAAAAAAAAAATTATCTTTGTAGTGTATTATATTAAGTATATCAGTTTTCTAGTACCCATAATACAAGCTCTGCTTGGGGCTAGATAATGCTGTGTGAATCGTCCAGCATTATTTATTTATTTGTTAACTAAACATATCTTGGATTATAAAACCGAGTATGGTATGGAACGTTTTTATTACAGGGTTAGGTAAATTCAATTTCTCGCGTCGCAAAATGCGGAGGGAATTATTTTCGGTAATACGTATTTTGGTAATGGGCTTCGGGATATTAGGTATTTAGAATTCACTTCGGGAAAATTGTTTTTTGAAGTGAACTGAACATTATCGGAAAGAAGTGGTAGGTAATTGTTTTCGATGAGATGTTTTATTGTTGCCTTTTTAAAAATACGTTATAACATCATCATCATCAACCTATAATATTAGTCCGCTATAGCGGACTACTGGATATAGGCCTCCCACAATGAACGCCATAGCGTCCTGTCTTCAGCTTGCCGCATCCAGCATCTGCCTGCAGTATTTCGCGGGTCGTCATCCCACCTGGCCGGAGGGCTTCCTACACTACGTTTGCTGAGTTGCAGTCTCCACTCAAGAACACGTATACCCTAGCGGTTGTCGGTTCTTCGCGAAATATGGCCGGCCCACTGCCACTTCAGCTTGCTAATTCTTAGAGCTATGTCGATGACTTCTGATGGTTCTCTGTCGGATGTATTCGTTATGAATTATTATGCTTCATAGAAACTCATGGAAAGAGCTATTCTTTCCATATCTCGCTGAGCGACTATGAACTGGTGAACCAACCCTCCCAACCGTGAGTGTCCACGTCTCAGCTCCGTAAGTCAGGACGGGTAGGACGCACTGATTGAAAACTTTTGTTTTCAAGCAGGCAGAACCAGGTGATCGTTTTCGTTTTATTTGCAGGAATGTAGATGCAAAGGTTTAGAAGACGAAGACGGGCATAAGCATCATGGGCACTGAAAGTGTAAAATCATGGGCATGAATACTACAAAACAAATTATCGATGATTTGGTTTCGTGGCGAAGCCCAAAGATCTAGTCTACGTATCTGTGTTTTATCAATTTACGTGTCCGAAATTACTTAGCGCTTTTTTTCAGTATTAACTCTCAGTACCCAGACTTTCAGTATGCATTTATTAAAGCTGTATTGGCATTTGAAGTCTGTTTTTAGTTTTTTTCGAAACACTCAAGTTTTTCAAAGTCACAAATCCAAGGGAATCCTATATTTAACCTTACGCCAAAAGATAGAACAAAAGCCGTCGAAAGGTCAACGCGTTATTTCAGTAACACGATAAATAACAACACATAGGGTGACGAATATAGAACGAACTTTGGATTTAAGCTTTAGTTGACATTTAGGCTGAAAATAGATTTAATAATGCTTTAGTTAGACAATTGGTTGGTAAGACACTTTGCGTTTTAAGCACAAAATTATCATGTGGGAAGGAATGCCAATTCTGAACATCGCAATTTTTTAAAACTCGTACACGTTTCATATGCACCTAAAGATGCCCAGTCATCGTATGTTACTGAAGAGGAAGAATATCCCTGAAAACGAGAAACAAAAGCCTCGAGACTTAATGTTACCAATACTCGAAGGTTCGTGTGTTATAACACCTCTACTGCGACCACAAATCCGTCTACAAAGCGTGGTGATTGTGGCAAAACCACCTTCCGTGTTCGTACGAAGTCGCTAATATTTTCGACTCCTACGTCACTTGACCTCGTGGTGTAGTTGGTTAGCACATTCCCGTATTGAGGGAAGGATGCGGGTTCAAGTCCCGACTCAGTCGAAAATATTAGCGATATTATTTGATTTCTTAGAAATTACCCTAAGTGTGAGGGTTCACGCACTATGGTAACAAAAACCTTAAAACCACCTTGTTTGAGAATTTATCCGTTGAATAAATAAATCAAGTTTATTTATTCAACGGATTTGGTGATATGACTAACCATAATGTGATGTGATTGTTTGACAAGGCTTTTAAAAGCTTTATTGGATGCCATTACGAATGATCGGACATAAATAAATTAAATCATCGTGCCAATAACACTGACTGAAAGGATAACAAGGGGTGAATCAGGGTTTCTATGAAAATTCTGATGTATTCACTATCTCCCTAACAATTGCAAATATATGGGGAGATTTTTAGTAACTAAGAAAATTAAAAATTAACCATAATTTTAGAATTGAAACAGTTGAAATTATTACAGACTGTTGCAAACAAATAGAAAAATATAGTTATTTTCATCTGTGAATATATCAGAAACCTAAGCTTTAGGACATTATTTTAGGATATTTTAATACGTTCTAGTGTCATCCATCCAAATTTATAAAAAAATATTCTGCGCGGCGATTTTGAAAAAATAAACAATATGTTGACCAATGTTAGGGTCAAAATGTTCAAAGCCCTTGTAATTCTGTTGACCCTGTTCTGATTGGTCCTGTCCTGATGAATTAGAATTTGTCGAACATTAAAAGTCCAGAATAAGAGTTATAAACCAAGCAACTTCAAACTGTTCATAACCTTTTTGATTCAAACATGCAAATGGAAATTCGCGAATTTCCGGTTTGTTTTGGAAGGTATTGCAAAAATCACGCGACACCGTACCTATATTTTCGCAGGCGCGGAAGGTAATTCAGTTTTATGACACGTGCCGTGCGTGACATTGAGGGGTCGATGACCGAGATTCGTTATCATACAGAATTGTAATATAGAAGTGTGTTGGCGGAAGCTTCGCTGCGTAAAACGATAAAAAATGTATCTTATAGTACAGGGATGTAAGTCGAATGTAAATCAAGTTTTGTTTAGTGTATAGTGTATAGTTATAATCCAGTTTCTTTGGTTAAAATACGAGATTGACATAGCCATTTAGGTTAGTTTTAGATATAATTTAGAATAGAATAGAATAGACGTTTATTTAGCACACAAAACACTGAGGGGAAGATAAAACAAAACAAAAAGTTACACTAAACACCACAATAGAGACTGCATAAAACATACAAACAAACATCATAAAAAAGTTTGAATTTAGTTTCTTTGGTTAAAATACGAGATTGACATAGTCATTTAGGTTAGTTTTAGATATAATTTAGTTTATTTGGAATAAATACGAGACTGACATAGTCATACCAATGACTCAAAGACCTATTACTAATTGAGAATAAAAAAAACATTATTAGAGTAAAAATAAAGAATGCCTCATAGTCTAAAGAAAGAGGAAGCGATGAAGTCTCTCGTTAAGGGATGAAACGTTGGTTTTTTTCTTTGGTATTCTTCCAATACATAATATGTTCGTAGTTAACCCGCTTACATTCATAATGAATGAGGCAAAGAAACTTAGAGCCTGAATCGATCGTCAGATCTTAGTTATAAGTACTAGCTAAGGCGCACACACACACACACACTTGTGCACTAAAAATATGTCCGCACATGACTAGCCTCAGTTGAGACTGGCCGCCATGGCCGAAATTCGGCAAGTTATCCTACTAATATTATAAAGCCGAAAGTTTGTGAAATCTGAATTTTTAATTACATAAGATCTCCAAAACTACTGAACAGGTTCTGATGAAATTTGGCGTACACTTAGAACATAGCTTAACTTAGATAATAGGCTTATTATACCGAAAATACGTGCGAAGCCGCGGGCAGAAGCTAGCTATCAATATAGTGAACTTCTTAACATTCAGATCAGCGGAAGCAAGACGAAATTAGAGTAAGTGACTTCAAAGAATAAAATAAGCCCCAAATACAACATTTAAGCCAGAATACAAGAGCGAAAGCTATTAATAAAAATTATAGCTAACGAATATTTTTTCCCAAATGCGTTTGGCTTAATCAAGGCAAAACACGAATTTGCGAAATACAACCTTGAAGCCCATTCCATCACGCCTAGTCACGCCCTGAGGGATGTTATTTATAATTAAATAATAAATTACCCTAATGTAGTTGTGCCATGCTGAATGTGACAAGGTTTCCGCAATTATACTATACAGGATACACTGAAGACCATTCACCTGCTATCACAGAATAATATTCAGTGAACAAACCAAGCCGCAAGCGATTGTTTTTTGGTGCACTAATTGAGTAACACCCTAAAATATAACGATGCTAATGACTAATTGACTATCTCGCTAAAATATAACGATATAGGTATTGTGATTATTTTCAGCGTGGTTAATCCTACATCTTCAGAAATAGAGTTCAACCCCCATGTCTTTAGTCCTTATTCCAAATATCCTCGACACTTACTTCCTCTATCTAAACTTGACTCAGAAATTTCCTCATACGAGTCGAGGAATCAGCTGTCAACACATTACTCAAGTTTTTAATTTTTTATATCAAAATAGAGGATTACTTAAGTCATGTCGTGACCTTGTGTTGACAGTTATCGTACTTATATACTTGAAATCTGCACCAGGTGGAGTTTTGACAGAATGCCGTTATTTTTGGGATCAGCAATAAACTAAGTTTTAACGAAATTACAACGGAATAGCTCAAGGTTTTAGCTTCAATGTTTTTCAAAGCTTTCCAGTTGCATTAAAATCGCTGACTATGGTACCTAAATACTTCACAGTCATAGTTTCATACCAAGGGATACACAAAATAGTTATGGTTCTGCGTAACAGAGCTATCACTGGCTAGCACGAATCTTTTAACCTTGAGCCATTAAGGGCTGTCAGATCGATGCTTTGATTTCGTGTTTTGGCATTCATTCGTACGGAATAATGTTATTTCATCTTTTCTATTATATTATCAAGAGACAGGTGCGAACCTCGCTCCTAATTTTATGTTTCGCCAGCTCCTAACTAATGTACACCTGAGCCTAACAAAGCTGCTACGCAAAATGTATTGCCACCAGATATATGAGTTTAAGTTTATTAGCCGTGGCGATCACGGCGTAAGAATCGCCCCCTCAAACTCAGCTGGTGGATGTCGTAAGAGTTGACCAAGGGAACCTACCAGAGGACCAAGGGAACCCTAAGAACCTATTTTAACACCTCTACTGCTTTCACTGCCATCATCTGCCAGTGCCAGTGCCATCAGCGTGGTAATTAATGTCAAAACCAATTTATTAATATCTAAATGTTTTTCCTTTAGACCTAACAGGACTCTTGGACATGTCACAAAATTGAAATTACATAAGCAAACTAGGAAATAATGTGATCACTTTGATTTTTTAACCGACGAAAAAATGGAGGTTCTCAAGTCTATGCGTATTTTTTTTTATGTATGACCACGCATAACTATTTACAGAGTAGTCCGATTTTGTTAATTCTTTTTGTTCACTTCAATCTTTTAAGGTAAAGTAAAGAAGCGTTCAGCAGTGGCTGTACGAGTGGTAATGAGGAGATGACTTTTTAGTTTCGTGTTCGCGCATATTTAATTTTGGACACTAAAGTTGGTCCATGGAAAAAACAAATGGCTCTCTGACTGATGCCAAAAAACACAAAAAACAGCTATAATGTAATTTGTTAGTAATTTCATAAAATATATCAGTGTTGCCGTAAGCAATTAAATTATTGTACGGAATAAATTGCGACAAACAAAACAACATTAGAGTTTCACAGGCATGCATTCACACAGTTTTACCGGAGGGGCGAAAGGCGTACGTAGGGCTTGGAAGGGCCGCATTTTGAATGGAGGCTCTCCATCATTGGTTTCCTGTCACAAAATTTATATCTTGACTATTTAATACAAACAAAAATGATTGTGGCGAAACATGTGTGTTTTATACAGTGTATTTAAAAACCAACAAAAATAATATTACAGAAAAAACTTATCCTTAATAGTAACTTATGTAAACAGCAGGTTTGTAAAGGAGTGTTTTTTGAAATTGATTCGTGAAATATGTGCTTCCTAGATGCATCGTGAGTTGTTTTAGTAAGATAGGAATAAACTTTTAAGAAAAATACATGATAAATTTTGACAAAACAAGGTGAAGCTTTTCATTGATACTTGTGGAAACAAAAAGTAATTAAACATTGTTAAACCTAGCTTGATAGACTATTTATATTCGATTAACAACACAAAGCATTACATGAAAATACCCCTTTATAAAATGCTCTACATTTACTGGAAGGCATTTCCTGTTTCATGGACTGGGTTCGATTTTTTTATTTTTTATAATTTTCCACATTAATTAGTATGTTTTATTATTAAATTTTATTTATAAGCAATCTATCGGCTATTATAACACAAAATAATGGAATTAGGAAATATAGGCCTTTGCGATACAACGGGACACTACTTACAGGTTTAATTTATCCTAGTATTCATATACTACCAATTTTCTAATGACAAAAGATAGTGAATATGTGAAGCAGTTTGGGCCAAGAAAGTGGTAAAACTACAAGGATCCAAATTAAATTATGCATAGATTTCTAGATCTGGAATAAAATTATAGGCTTTTTATTTTGCTATAGCGCGTGAGAAGCTACGGTAGCTAGAATATACTAAATATTTCATGTGTTGCATTCACAGCCCTTCGGGGAAGCTATTCAGGTATTCAAAGGGTTCATTGGTGCGTTTATTGCAGCGAGGTATTAAGGACAAAGCTTATACAGTCCGCACCGCCACCAACCGCTACGCTTGCTACAAAAACATTTAAAATATGGGCGTAATTTCGTAAATTTTTTAAACATTTAACAGTGACAAAATAAATTAGTAGACATCGCGTAAACGTGTTTGCCGCAACCTAGTGACTTGTTGGTTTACGCCTTGCGCGAAGCATAAGGCTCTTTGCCGTCTGCGCGTGTACAGTGCACGGCTGGCACGATCTGAAGCGGACGCGTGCGGTTGGTGTGCGGGAGCGACCCATGTGTGCTTCAACCTTTATAATGTAGCCTAGCCACAGTTATTGACATAGCTTTCTAGCCTTGGGCGGCTGCAAGGTCGGCAGATGAGTGTTATGTAGTGCTCTTGACATTTACATTGGAGCTTGGTGGCGCAGAATCTTTTATAACACATGTTTTTTTTTTTTATTGTGTTGTGCTTGTATTATAAAACGTTAAATAGGTACATTTAACGTTTAATAACAACGTCGTTAAGCGTCTAATGCATATGATGTTTCAAACAGGACAGAAGAACGAATGAAGAGATTAATTTTGGAATTCAATTTCCAACCTACTTGATGGCGTAGTAGAAAATATTTTTTGGTGTCTGCATGTGTTCAATAAAGTAATATCCAGATATATGAAAGCATATTTTATGTTAGAACGTTACCCTTGACGTTTCAAAAATTCTGTAAACGGGATGATTCTATGATTCGGCGATGACATCGATAAAGAATACAGAACTGTCAGAAAAAGCTTTACATAAACTTTCTACGGGTTTGAAGCTATCGCATAATTCTATGGCGTTATTCTCACGCTTATCGTAGAAAGAAAGCTTTTTCTGAAAAAACCAGGTCAGGTAAAATATGCTATTGGATGATATCATGGGGATAGCTATAGTTTATTAGTAAGTACTCACATTGATCCTATTCTTAGCCCGCTCTATAGCCTTGGAGTCTTCCTTCTCAGGACTGAGTCTGCACACCCTGGCTCGCCAGTCGTTCGCGCCAGCCGCCTGCAGTGCTGCCAACCTGGAAATAACGAAAAGTCTTATTAGTCTTCCTCTACCTATTCCATCGCCTCTCCTATAACTCTAAGGTTTGCTGGAAGAAAACTATTTTTCAGGGTTAAGCTCGCCTATGTATATATCCTATTATATAAGTTCATGCTTGGTATTGATTGTGTACAACAAAGAATTACAGGATTAAGTACTTCAAAAAATTCTTTATTAAAACCTTAAATAACATTAGTCTAGTACAACTACTAGTGTAAATATAATCCTAGAATGCACTAGGTTGTAGATACATTCCTAAACTAAAAACGTTTTAGAAGATGGGCGTGCGCCTATCAAAACATTCTTAGGTATTATTCAAAACATAATTACATAATCATAAGTCGATGTAGTTTTTAAAATAAAGAAGGTTGTAAATACATTCCTACAAAATATGAAAGCTTTAGAGGAGCTTTCTGCATTTAATAACATAATCATTTTTGTATAGTCTTATACTAAGTATGTTATATAAAATA
Source organism: Eupithecia subumbrata (assembly GCA_949316285.1). Classification (NCBI taxonomy): domain Eukaryota; kingdom Metazoa; phylum Arthropoda; class Insecta; order Lepidoptera; family Geometridae; genus Eupithecia; species Eupithecia subumbrata. The sequence goes on along the minus strand of OX438646.1, from coordinate 22,743,740 downwards.
GGTAAGTAAATACACTATGATAGAATGTAAGTTTATACTGGGTCTATTTTTTTCTGAAAATAAATACATTTTGTTTGTTTTTTTTTGTTTTGTTATATGTAAAAGTCTTATTACTAAGTAGTTGGTAAAACATGGAACAATAACCCTATACGATCATCTGGATTTATAAACATTAGCAAGTTTATTTAAAACCGTAGTGAACCCTGTTGTCGCTGTTAAAAAGCTCATATGGCAGGATTCGAAATAACTAAGTTTTGTGATCGGACTTGTACAAAAATCGCTGAACAGTTTGTTTTAGACTTCAGTTTTGGGGGGAATGGCACACGCCCATTGTTTACCTAGTGTAGGTACCTAATTTGAAATTGATGGATGGGACGCGCAAATGCCGTTAAATGTCTTTTACCTAAGCTTTTACTCTCAAAAAAGACCATTTCGTTTATTGCGATCGGCCGCAGAGTCAATGTGAAAAAAGCGTTCTAACGTTTAAGGCTCACACAAGCTTCCACAGTGATCCATACGACACTGACGACCGTGCCTACATACGACGAAACAACCTTATATTTTTACGCCTAAAAAGTGTTTACAAGATCCCTTATTGCCGACTTCAGCAAGTTTCCTCGTTTACTGAACCTAAGGATTCTAAAGCATGATCTATGAACAGACTATATTGGTCCACTGCTGGACGCAGGCCTCCCCCTGATAAGCACCTTTTATCTCATGGGGGTTATGCCCATAATCCCTGCGCTGGTCATGCAGGTTGGTGATCGCAGTTCGGTGGTAGAATTTTTCTGCAGGGTCCGCTGCTGCCCGCCCCGCGGAAAATCCCTTTGTCGTCTCTTACGACACCCGCGGCAAGAGTTGAGGGAATTCTAACCCTTAATATTTGATATCTAGTTAAATATTTTATTGGCGTCTATTCGGTTTTAAAACCTACTAGTTCTTGTCTGTTTGAGCCAGTAAAATTACGTCTGTTTACGTTAACTTTGACGTTTAATGTATGAAAACTTATGTCAAAAACTTCAAAACAACTTAAAAATTTAATCATCTGTTGGTGAACTCGGGTCTAAGGCTCGAGTTCACCAACAGATGTTAACCGATGAACCTGCCTAAAAGTCCAATTATCTATTGGTAAACACAAGTCTTAGTATCGATAAGTAAACAAAAGCTCAACAAACACGAGCTTCAACCTTTATCACTTCCAATTAACAACACAACAAACGATTGACACATGCGTGCTCCCAATCAGTCAAACTATTTATTGACTCTGTTTCCTCCAGTTGTTGACTTGGGAAGTTATCTTAGTAATTAGTTGCACAATTACTTAGGTTTAGTTTAAACAATTAGAGAGATAAGGATGGTCAATGATCCCATAACGCATGGTTTAAAAACAGATAATTAAACCAGAACAAAATTAAAATTTTTAAAAACCGTCAGATTTTCATGAAACATGGCTAAGAACACTCGGGATAAAATTATCTATGACGCAACAAAAACTAAACGAAAATCGGTTCATCCGTTTGAGAGCTACGATACCACTGACCACCACAGACTGATACACAGATACACAGACAGACACGTTAAACTTATAACACCTCTCTCTTTTTGCGTCGGGGGTTAAAAAGCGGAGCGGATTAACTCTTTACTCTTGTAAGGCCTGATCAGGCCATTTTCTGCGCATGGGAGGAGTTTCGCCTATTTATAAATAAATAATATTAATAATGTTGGGCAATTTATACAGCATTATCGGGCCCCAAGTTAAGCAGAGCAGAGTGTTCTACCCATAACTAGACAACTGATATACATCTTTTTATTATACACCAGCTGCGCCTAAATTAGTAATACGATTCACTCAAAACTATGTAGGTATAAATCTACGCTAATATTATAAAGAGGAAAGATAATACATAATTTTCAAAAATTATCCTCTGTGGGGTTAAAAAGGATGGTTTTTATAATGGAAGTTTCTATGATAAATTATTGTTCCTTGGTTCGCTTCTTTCAAAACTCGGTAACTAATAAAAATAATAAATAATAAATAATAAATAATAAATAATAAATAATAAATAATAAATAATAAATAATAAATAATAAATAATAAATAATAAATAATAAATAATAAATAATAAATAATAAATAATAAATAATAAATAATAAATAATAAATAATAAATAATAAATAATAAATAATGAATCACGTATTTTTTTATTTTTTTACAAAACTACTCCTAGGGGTGTGCAGTAAATTACAGAAATTTGAAGCCGCGGGGTGCAGCTAGTTTGAAATAATTTCGTATCGCATTTTCTTATTAACCGCATGAAAAGGCGGCGGGCACGCCGCATACTCTTATATTAAGTTGAGATCCAACAATCCACAATAAATTGCTAATTCAACGCTACACTTGTGCAGAATGAGAGGAAATACTCACAAATTACTATTAGGTACATATTAACACAAGTAAAACGAAACGCACGTTAAAGTGGGTATAGGTATAGGGGCTGTCTATGTGTGAGTTTTCCCTGTATTTTTCCTAGTTTTATTTGTGTCACGACAAATATACAAATATTCCTGGTTAATTTATAGAAGACGGGTACATTAGTGTTACTTCCTATATCTTTGCATGAAAAAGCTTTTAATCTTGTGTTGACACGTATTGCTTTCACAGAATGGTTTCAAAATACATAAGTTTTTTAGATTTTTTTATAAAGTTTATCATGATCGTTCATGTACAATTGTCTTTCCGAAATCAGTCCCTGCACACCGATTATAAATTGAATCACAAAGACAGCCAGTGGAGTCATAAAGTAGACATTTTCTTGTAGCAAACGCACTTCGTCGTTTTCTTCAGATGATATCAAATCAATCAGAAAATGAGTAGCAGGACTCATACAAGTACCTAGATACAAAAAGAAGCAGAAGATTTGGAAGACTTGGGAGGTTCTGATCTGATGATGGCAAGATTCCGAGCCTTAGTTTTTGTATGCAACTGGAAGAATGCAAATTATTTACCTTTCGGCAATGGTGCCTCCGCGGTGTGGCATGTCGGCATGCGTAGCACTGCGCTGGATGCCTCCACCGAGCCTGCAAATAAAAAAAAAACAACATAAATTACATACGCAATAAAAATTACATAAAAATTCTGAGCGTCTAATCAAAAAGTCACGCGTGGGTATCTGGCGCAGCGCATCAGCATTGCCATACAGCGGGGCAATGCAGCCAGCGTCTTGGGGACGCGACGACTGGTATTGATATGGATCAGTTGAGCTACCTGTAGATTGTTTGCAACAATCTGCAGACAGATCAATTGTTTCAATTGTAAATTACAGGTCTAATTTGTTTCTATTATTTGATAATAAAGAGGTCACACATTCTGCAAATGTTTCGCTAGGGAAATGTAATTTTCAGATTCACAAGCTTCCCGTATTCTTACTTCTGTTGATCCCAATACACGCTATACCAGCTCAATCAAAAGATAATCGCGGTGTATTGTGATGACTATTGTGATGAAGATACTCAAATAGAAGTAGGTACTATTTATTGCCCATATACTAGGAAAAAGGAAGACTAACTGGATAAGTATCGATGTTCCAGGCAGTGCGAGAAAATTATAACAACACATTAGTTAGACCAATGTATTTATTAAGAGACGCCGAACGAACACTTCATAAACCATTATTCATGGATCTAGATAGAGGCCCGTGATGATGAAGATATTTTAACCATTACGGAAATTTATCCAGCTCTGCAGCCAGACCAAACTCCAGTATAAAAGAACGTTTACTTGTTCACAAAAATCACAAAATTACCTGGATTTAGGTTGCTCAAACTTCTCCTTCAAGGATTCAAAGCTGTACAGCCGTTCCTCAAACGGCGTACTCAACAACATCTTGTTATCACTATAAACTACTCTAAAATAAACTTATTCCTAAACTAGAGCTCTCTAAAAGTATTATTAAATTATTGTAAATTACTATTATGAATCGTTCGCGTCAGTCTCCTGTCGAGTTTGACCGTATACTGACAGCTTGACAGGGGATGAGTTTGTTCTGTTTTGAATGAAGATAAGCGACCTTTATGTTGCAATGGAAACAATATGGATCAAACGGGTATTGTAGACATGGCGGCAAAGGTTTGCATTCCTACCTTATCTAGCACACGATTCAGGCAATAAATAGGGCAACGAAGACAAAAGCCTGCGAAGGTTACTACGAAAAGGTAGAATAGGTTTGGTTTATATGACGCGGTAGAAAATGATTCACACTGACTTTTAAGCAATACAAGCGACCCGCCCCGGCTTCGCACGCGTGCAAATGCTGATACTAAATATACTACAGAATCGGCCCCCCGGCATCCATACATCATCCATACGTCCATTACATAACTGTCATTTGCGTTTGGTTATTCCAAGTCTGTTTCTTTTTGTTATACCACGTTTTATAGTGACTGACTCAAGTCACACGGGAACGCTGTTGAACGGGATAAACAGTATCCTATGTCCGTCTCCTGGCTCTAAGCTACCTACCTACCAATTTTCAGCCATATCAGTACAGCCGTTCTTGAGTTATAAATAGTGTAACTAACACGACTTTCTTTTATATATATAGATTTGTGGTTTTGTAAAGTTTATATAAGAGGAGAGATTTTGCTCGTCTGTGGTAATATGGTCAGCGAATTATCGTTATTATTATTATTATTATCAACTTTTTAGGTACTTACAATATAACGATATAAAAACGTGATGTTTTGCTTACAATAAGCTTTATCTAGGGCAGTCATTACTCATAACAAAACGCACAAGTGAATGATAAAGATTCGCTTCCTACTGTCATAAAAGGTTGCAACTGATAAAATAGTTGTAAACTACATTTTAAAAGAAATAATACGTAAACAATAACTACGTATAGTACCGACAATTGTAGTGTTACGGTGGTCTGTCTGGGGTTCGAATAGTTGTGAAACACTGAGTTTAGAATTAAGTAAAATGTTTTATACCAGAGCACATGTATGTGATCGAGTGTAAATCGGAAGATCTTTTACTTTACTAGCTTAAACGGAAACTTTCCATATAGCAATTACAAAGATTATAAATATTAATATCTATAATTCACAGATAATTAAATTAAATGTCGATGGATGCCATCGACAATCTTGTGGGTATTTCCAACAGATAGATCCGAATGTTAATGAAAAATGGACTTAAGCTTAAAGTCGAGTATTCTGGGATAACACCAAAAAGCTTTTTAAAGTTTGAGTTGCAAATTAGAACAACAACAACACGAAGTTAAATTGTTACCATTAGCCGGCAGTGGCCAACTGAGGAAACCCAGTTCTGATTCTCAGAAACATAACAGGCAAATATTAAAAAATATATAGTAATCATTTTAAAAGATTAGAATATCTTTTTACTCTATCTTACAAAAGCTCGAATTAAAATTATTAACTCCCGATTAAAAACCATTCACGCAACAATGTTATTTAAAAACACAAACAAATATTTCGTACGCCTGAATACCCTCAATCAAAAACATATTTACCGAGGGCTATGCACGCGACACGCGGTTTACTTCCGGGTACTATTTATCTATACTTCCAGTAAGGTTGTACGGCCGCCCAATGCGGTGAACGTTCGGAGACTGGGCGGGCGGGTTTAGCGTTAGGCGTCGGGGCGGTAAGACGCTACTCTTGGTTCTCGATGCTGTGTCGAATTATTGCGGAACGGTTTTAGAGGTAGTCGAAAGTGAAATGGACATGACTAATATTTGCCTTTGCTTCTTTGTTTTTGCTTGTGCCACTATTTTGCCAGAATTCGAGACATACCTATAATGAAAATTCTAAGGAGAGATACGAATAAATAAAAATTTGAATTTCTACATCACCCAACAACTACAAAGACAGGCAGTAGATGGTACATGATAAATTATGCTCTACAAATTCGCAGTGTGAATGTGTATATTTTTAAACTAATGTCTAAGGTTTCTAGCTATTTCCAGTTCAGTGTGGTATAGGAATAATCCTGATCTTTTTCGAGTTCATATAGTAAGAACAGGTCTTGCTATGCAAAATGAACTGCCAGACCATGTTGGTTTTTGCTAAGCGAACTAAAGCTACATTGTTTGCTGTATATTAATCTGAATAAGCGTTTTTAGAGCTTTCTTTCAATCGGCTTTTCAGATCAGCTCGAGCTAAAATAGCATTTACAAAAGCTAGATCATAACAAACATTCTCCTTTATATTATTTTCTTGAGGAATACAATCACAATTAACTAGCGAGGTTGCTAAACCCTTTTCAAAATATTCTCTTAAAACAATACAAAACATGAGCAGTGTCAATAAATACAATGAACCACACAAGTCTGCAACCAACACCGTCCCGAAACCGGATATTAAATACGAAACTTCGCCGTCGGCTGTACACTCAGACTGCATTGTGTGCAAACAATAGTAGGGGATGCTGTCTCCTTCCCTCATTAATGCACTACACCAGTTTGTAGAAGTATTGTTTTCTTACAGTTTTCTCTAAACAAATAGTAACAGCCATAGGTACTAAATTTTACTACTAGATACTTCCTACGCATTGGTTTTAGGAACCAGTAGTAGAGGCATTCCGTAAAACGATATTCACACATACGGTCGTACCTGTCCACCTGTTTGTTGGGAAAGTTAATTTAAAATCATACGTATGTAATGATTTTAGTTGAGATACTTAAACCTGCTAAGGTTTTTTTTATCTTTGTATCTGAAATTTGGATAAATTGTAACTATTTCGTATCGATTGAAAGAGCTTAAACAACGAACTGAGTTTTTCCGAAACAAAGAATAAACATTTTCAAAAGGCCAGCACAGACTTTCGTGAAATTGAACAAAACCTTTACGGTGCGGGGAATTTCGAATTGATTCAGTAAATAATGCAGGTAGACCAGGCCAGCAGGGTTATTCACGACTTGACTCGGTAGCGATCTCACTCGGTTGTCGGTTGTCGATTTCCTTCCGAGCACGTACCGAGCGAAGTCAAAATCGCGATTCACGATAACCTTCGGTACGCATTCGGTTGGTATGATACACGGAAAGCGTTTACGGGGCATGCTTTAAAAATGGTAGAAAACATAGTCCATGGTAGAAATCCAAATGTATAAATTATCAATGAATCTATAGCCAGATATTTGTTTTTTTATCATCATAACTATTTCCAGTATTCATTGATGAAATATAAATCTTCACATGAGAATTTTGACAACTTGAAACAAATTGTAGTCTTTTATGCGCAAACTTACTTCGTAAACATAACCTGTGTCAGCTTATATATTATCTGTGGGTGATATGAAAGAGCCTAGCGAAAGAGAATACAACATTATGAACTTTCCAAAATCCCTTTATATTCATGTATCTCTTATTGGTCTGTGTTTGTTTTGAAAATCTTTGCTACTAAGATTGAAATCATTTGTGAATCCCACGGAAGTTGGGATCTGCGAAGGGATTAGACATGTCCCGCAATGCACGGTACCGACGTAAGGTCCCCTGCCTTTGTCTGGCTCCTACGTGCCGGTTCTCGTGTTGCAAAACAAGAATATGCTCCATCTAAAATGTTTTGTTTACTTTATGTGACATAACCTCAAAATAACATAAAAAATATTCAAATTAAGACTTTTGGTGGGTTAGATATCCCTAAATATTCTTCGTTCACTAATAACTTCAAATAGAATTATAAGATTTTCTCAAAATCATGATAATTTGTTGGAAATTATACCTCGGTTGAGATTCCGGCAAGCAAATACCACTCGGAATAATTCCGTGTAAAGATTGGTCGATTTCGAATCGAAATGTCAAACTTTTCCGTGTTCGGATGATGTGAATCGCAAATTTCGAAATCGAACTCGGATTCGGGCCGCTACCGAGTGAAATCGCTACCGAGTCTAGTCGTGAATAGCCCTGCAGGTGTGCTATCAATTTCGGTGTTGGTTGAAACAGTTCGGTTTTAACAGCAAGGTCAGTTTTCTACATTAAGTGGTTTTTGTGAGACATTGGTCCTTCAGATATCACCAAAACTAAATATATGTAAGAAATCAAATATAATTTTTTTTATTACGTCGAGTTACCCCGAGTGTGAGGACTTGGCTACTATAATGATGACACTATATGATGACCCCTGTGGCGCGGTGGGCGAAGGTCCGCAGGTACAAAAACCTTAAATTTAACTAATTTTTCATTACTAAAGTTGATCATCCTATATATATGTATATATTATATATAATACTAATCCATAAAATTGAAATCCTTATTTCGATCGTTATGAAAGGGACATTTTTAGTGCCGTTAAATTACTTGTTTAGTTTTGTTGACATCTGAATTGACACCATTGGCTAGCTTTGTAAGAACTCAGATATGATAGGCCTAGTATCTGAGATGGGAAAAAACTTCAAAAGATCACAAGCTCGATCGTAGCTTTTTTTGGTTTCGTACGATTTAAGTTAACAGATTATGCCATACATTCATTTAGCATTTCATATTTTTCACCTGACTTCAACGAGGTCTCCACAATGAAAGTAATCCAGCCATTCTTAAAGGCTATGTAGCTCTGAAATAGCTGACGACAGCTCACCCCTACAGCCCTAGGGTTGCTTGTGTGCGTACAACAACCCTGTAGGATAGGACGTCGCCCGTCTCGATAGCTTGCTATACGCAGGATATCGTAGACGTAGGAACGTAATGTTTATTTCCGGAACTTTATAAATCAATCATTTTTTAAGATTTGTTAGTAACACCTCTTCTTCTTATACGGTACGGAGAATTTCTCACTTATTATATTACTTTAGAGGTAAAAGCTGTGTTAAAGGGGTTTGAAGATTTTGGCTCTAACATCATCGGTCACCATTATGGTTTTTTTTCAAAATCGCCGCGCGCAATTTAATTTATACTGTGTTCCACGGAAAGGTGTACTAAGCCGAAAAGGGGTGATTCTGGACCCCGAGGGTATAGACTTATGTATAACGATTTTTTGAATTTCGAATATTTTTTTTGAAGTGAAAACTTCTTTAGCGGCGTTGAGCACTTTTTCTGTAATGGGTATAAAATCTTAAACTCGCGTCAGGACACGTGACCTGATCGAAAAAGCGTAAGACGGATGGAGAGTAGACAGCTATCCAAATAATTGACTTTCCGAATTTCAACTTTGTTGCGAGTTTCAGAAGAAATAATCGTCCCGCGGGAGGAGTAGCTATTTATCAAAATATGAACACAGTTCATTATTGCACAAATTATATGGATGTGCATGTGAAATACAACAGCATGTTTAATGCCACTGTTTCTGATATCGGTGATATTTGTATAAGTCGTTGCCACTCTGGTGATAATCAGTTCATAATTATGGTTGCCGTTTACATCTCTCCAGATAAGTCATTGCGAGACTTGTATGAAAATTTATTCATTTATTCTCATGATGCATCTGCATTGCTTAAAAAAAAATTGGAAAAAGCTTTGATGAATTGACAATGATTTTGAGTGGAGATTTCAACATAAACTTCGCAGACGATAAAAATCAACTATTAATTGAATTTTTAAATAATGAATTTGGTTTAACTATGTCGAATGATCGCAATCTTAGCACAACGAAATACAAAACTACTATTGATGCGGTCTTTATTAGACATTTAAATAGGTTCGAATCAAAACTGTTCGTTTCTTACTTCAGCTACCATAAACCTATCGTATCAGTTTTAGAGATTGGCGATGATAGTTCTGGTAATGATGATGGTGAAAAAGTCGTTGAAATTATGGATGAAAGTTGATTTTTCGGAGAGATAAACTTTTTAATGTAAAATAATTGTAATAGTTTTAAAGTGTTAAATTTTTAATGTAATATAAATTGTCATGTTTGTGTACGATAGCGCAATAAATGAATATTGTATTCTCCCACATAAATGATAGTACTTTTATACCGATAAAGCAATTGGTGCAAAATTATTCCCTAACCATTCCAAAATATCAAACATGCTCAACGTTAATAATCAAGTTTTCACTTCTGCCGGCACTCCCGGAGTGCAAGCCGTCTTTTTTTTATTTATCATATAAAGTTGTTTTTCTTCTTAAAATATTTCATAAATGTCTTTAGCTTCAAAAAAGAAAACATTGTTTTGGCATGAAATTATTACAAAAAATCCTTTAAAATTTTAAAAGATAAAAATAATGTAAGGGTATACGTATAAAACACGAATATGAAGAAAAATGTTTTTTTCTAAATAGTAAAAAATTGTGCGAAATTAACAAAACGTATTAGAACAAACGTTGTCGATGTCTTGAATCACCCCCTTTTGGCTTGGCTCATCCTTTCATTGTGTATCTACTAAGTATGTATTAATCTGACAAGTATTTATATTTTATTATGTTTGTATGTGTATTTATTTATGTTAATGGTAAAAACACAAATTATTAATAAATAAATAAATAATGCTGGACAATTCACACAGCATTATCTAGCCCCAAGCTAAGCAGAGCTTGTGTTATGGGTACTAGATAACTGTTATACTTAATACAATACACTACATAGATAGATATTTTTATTATACATAGAAAACACCCAGACCAACGGAACAAATTTCTGCAGATCGTACACAAATTTGTTCCGAGGCGGGAATCGAACCCGCAACCTCCTGCGTCGCAGGCGGACCTTCGCCCGCTGCGCCACGGAGGTCGTCAATTGTACTTATTATTATTATTTTTCTTGTTTTTCTATACATTTTTGTAATCTAGCACTACCTACTAAATTGTTGTCCACACTACCCAAAGGTTAGCAGGTAGAGAATGCTATCTAGCATTATGCTCGCCCATGTACAACTTTTGTGCAATAAAGTATATACTATCTATCTATCTATCCTTTCCGTGGCATTCTGTATATTTGGATAGTAGACACGGATTGGGCAAAACAAATAGTTTCATCAAATCAACATAATAGAGCGTTAAATCAAGCTGTGAGCAAAATAATGGTCTACCGAATTACTAAAACAAGCAGTAGCATAAAGCGAAAATATTAATTGCGCTTCACTGGCAGTTATCGATTCACTTCAGCTATTAAGAGCTCTATAACAGGAGCTTGTTGAAAATTATGGCCTCTAATACCCTGCACAAAATATCACATTAATTTTCCGCCAGCCGCTCAGATTCGTCCGCTGTAGGATTAAGCGGACGCACACAGGCGCAAATTATAAAGGGTGTCTTTACAAACAAAACATGGTCTAGGTAAGAAGGGGAGCACTTTTGGCACTTGCTTTTCTCGGTCGATGCATAACTTTATTATTATTAGTTGTGGTGGATTGAGAGTATTTTTATATCAAGGAAACGGATACAGAAGTTACAGATCAAAAATTTAGGAACAGAGTAATATAAAGTACCTAATCCTTCTAAATCATCTTCGATATAAAATCCAAGAACGATTTTCATTCGTAGAGATTACCAGCTGGATCATAAAATGGCATTAGATTATGCAAATTCATTCCCATAAAATGTTGATCACCCCTGGCTTAGGGGCCTATAGCTGAAGCAAGGCGCCATCGAGGCGCATTTTCACGAAGGCCCTCGTAGAATGGTTTTCACGAAGACTGCGTGGTATGCGATGGCTATCGGAACGCCGAGAATAACGGCTTGATTGCGAGTTTTTCAGATGCCATGGATACGGTTCAATAAATATTTTCAAACAACTTACGCAATCTGAACACATTAAATAGTTTGTAAACCTGTTGAAACGTCGGGAAAAATAGCTAAACAAACGCGATAAATACCCGTTAAATAATACTTATAATACGGTTCAGAAAATCTGAATTTTCCGTGATAACGTCTATTACTCAATTTTTTTCGGGAATTCGGAAATTTTACTACCGTTCGTTTTCCAAGAAAAATTCTAACAAGTCTACCGTCGTCGTTTATTTATATTTTTTTCAGATAAAAAATAAATATAACACAGCTCAGCTACCAGTACCTACCCCAAATAAACATCGAGTTTAAATTCCGTTGAAAGATATGCCAGTTAATTAAATAAAAGCGTCAATGTAAATTGAACCATTTATATATTTGTAGGTGATGTGATGTCACATAGCACACGATCGAGTCCATTAATTTGAACCTCAGTTTGTTAAGTAAAGGCGTGCTTGTTTAATATTAGTGTAGACCACATTGCAGTATTTACAGTATAACACAAACCATTTAAATCTATCATAGTTATTAACACGTGGTAAATATCCCGTAGTAAATGACTTTTAACATTTACTACGGGATTTTTATCATGATTTGAGTTTAGCTAGTGCCTCGGAAAACACGTTAAGCCGTTGGTCCTGCGGTTGAACTCTCCCCGGTAGTGTCGATCTGTCGTCCCATCGGATTATGAGAGGGAATAGTAAGTGCACCTGTGTTTGCGCACACACTTGTGCACTATAATATGTCCTGCGCATCTGGCTAGTCTCCGATGAGACTGGCCGCCGTGGTCGAAATTCGGCTAGGAGGCATATTATGACGCAAGTAACTAGCGTCGTCTGAAATTATGTCGCACTGTACACAGATAAATCATCCATTTCAGATATACAATCTCAATGCAGCGTGTCTAATGCAGATGATATGTTGTTAATAACAATTGAGGCTCTGGTATTATGCAACCGTATTGCTATGTCGCTTAACTACATACCGAATCGTGACAAATCCAATTAAAACTAGACGAAAACTAATTAAACTCTATCATATTCAAATGCAATATTTAAAATAGGTTAACGAAGATCTAATCAAAATCATAAATCACCGCCACAGCCAAATGAAGGGCGAAGTAGAACTAAAAGGTTATGGAAAAGGGTTTGCAAGAGCTACAAATCGGAAAACCAGAGGGAAACAGAACATGACATACGAAAATGGCGTGTTCTCTTATTGGAGACTAAGACAATCTCCGGGTGGCTGAGCCAAAGGAGTGAGGTATTGAATGTTAAACGAAACTTTTGCAATAATAGAAGCCAGTATAGATAGTATTTTTTAAGGAGCTCTAGTTTTCTATAACTTTGGGATAAACACTTGGTTGTCGCAGATTAAAGGCGCACCATTGCAGCACAGCTCTAAAATGTGCATTTAAATATGGGCTTTAAATCGTAACCTTTAGATGCATTTCATATTGACGGCATCAGATAACAGAAAACTCGTTTTAATCTTGTGGGAAGTCATTTAGTCACTATAAAATGTATCTAAAGATAACATAGAACGAGTTTAAGCCCATATTTGAATGCACATTTTTGTTTAGTGCGGTAGTGACGTTGTTAGATTAATGTGCGCAAAGCTTTATCGGTAAAATACGTAAAAAAATAAATAACGTTTTTCTGTTATAAACACTTTTCACCTCGAAATCAATGTGTGGAAGCAAACACAGTAAACTCAAAACTGGAAGTTTGGAATTGCGCGGACCGATTCGATAGCAGGTTATCTATTGATATATAATTGTATGAATGCATCAATGTTATCGGTTATCTTCTGATAATTAATTGATGACAATCAAAAACTGCGTTGCAATTGCAAATGATAAACTTGGTGTATAAAAAAATCAGGTGATTTTGATAAGAAAGTTAGCAACGATGTTTAGGATGTTATTTTAAGGCAAGAAGAATAGTTGCCAAATATTGATATAATTTATGATATTCAAATAGGCAGGGGTGGAATCGGGTGAAGGAGGGTGAAAACATAGAGGTAGAATCTATCTTACCTCTATGGGTGAAGGATTTCTTCAAAGAAAATAACTTCAACCTTTTTGATGTTTGTTTAAATAAATAAAATACATTTATTTCAGACCACACAAAGATTCGTATTTATATTTTTCTTATTCTGTGTGAGTATCTCGTAGTCATGACAAGTGTATAAGTATTATATTTTCAAACATTATGAAAATAGAATAAATTAAATTAAAAAAGCCACAATGAAACTATGTTTTATCTGCATCAACAGTCCTCGTCTATTTTATAACACAAACTTTTTATGACATTGCCTCTATTGGTAGGTATATTACAGAGTGTTTCTAATTTCACTCTTCCATGAACCTATACAAAGCAAGAACCTACGCCGAGCTTTCTAAGTTATTAGCTGGGGGTGACGCAGTACCAACTCCCCTTCATATGCTAACGAAGGGACTTGATAGATGGCAGTGAATGAGAGTAGGCTGTTTGTTACTTTTCACTTGGATTGTTACTAAAAGAAACTAGCTAACCACGGTGATAAGCGAACAGAAAATCTTGGAGTGATAAATACAAAACATTCAGTACCCAGTGTATGCGCTATGACAAATTTGGTGCATCGCCAGACTGTCAGTGTTCTACAAGAACCACTTTGGTGATTGTGCGCAAGCATTGCACGACCTTACACCATCTTCTCCCTTCCGCGATAGGACCAGCAGATGCTCAAAATACCACCCGTACCTGGTCGATATACCACAGTGTTTAACCAAAAAATTCTCCTCTTCTTTCATAATAAGCACGGCCAAAGAGTGGCATGAGCTTCCTGCGTCTGTTTTCCGTTAGAGTATACATCTTGGAGTCTTCAAATCCAGGGTAAATAAGTTCCTTCTGGGAAAGCGTGCGTGTGTAGGTACAGCAGCGAGAACACGCCTATTTGCGTCATGGGCAATGACAGTGTTAACAGTTTATCATGTTAATAATTATATTCAGGTTTCTATAGAATCGGATCACACTGGGGCTAAAATTAAATAATTCATTAAGCACATACAATATTAGAATACAACTACAAAATAAACATTTAAAGAACCCTCCAAAACTTTCATGAACCATGACTAAGAACACTCGGGATAAAATTATGTATCACACAAAAAAAACTAAACGAAAATCGGTTCATCCGTTTGGGGGCTACGACACTACAGACACGGACAGACACGTCAAACTTATTACACCCCTCTCTTTTGGCGTTGGGGGTTAAAAACAATTACAACTACTACTAATTACACTAATACATCTTTAATAAAAATCCAAGCACTCTTTGGGGATTGATAAAATAGAGATATATGCATATGCATTTTTTTCACAATCTATTAAAAAAATCTTACTTTGGATATTTATGATTTCAGTTTTAAAGGAAGTTGTGTAAGTTTTTTAGCTTCGAGATTTGGTCAGTTTTGCTATAGATAATGTTAGACAGTAATTTTCAAAGTAACGTTTTCCATTGCTAAGCGTAATTTTTCATCTACTTCATGTAGTTATGTTGTCCTCTAAACTTGTCCATTCAAAACGTCCTCATATCAAAACGTGCCGATCTCCCCTTTCCCGTCCCAAAATTTGAACCATCTCATAAACCGTGCCCGTATCAAACACGCTTGACGTGTGTCGCATGAAACATACAATTTACAGAAATACAAGCTCTATTGAGTCGTGGATAACAATGGACCGTCGACGGGAGGCTTTCATGCCTTTTCCCTTAGCTTTTCTCGTGGCGGAAACATCAACAAGCTTTGATGTTGACGGTTTGACGCGCGTTGTGTTCAAGTTATGGCGTCAAAGATTTAGAGATGGGTTGATTTTGTAGCATAAAATGTACCAAACAGGTAGATAATTGGATATAATTTGCTTTGTACCTGTTTACAAATTTAGAGACTTAAAGGCGCAAGGTTGAAACTTATTTTGGTATCAAGAGTTAGGTATTTGATTTGAGTGCGGCATACACCAATTTTTTGCTTCGAAAAAAGGAGGCCAAGCATACTGTCGATTTCTCCGTAATTAATGGACAGATTTGGATGATTCTGATAGGGGATTATCCCAGGGAATCCGTATTTATCCCGTAAAAATTAAAAAAACTACGGGATTCGAGGTCGGTTTTTAGTTTTTTCAACGCAATCAAATTAAATTTATTCTATGATCTTATTATCTTATAATCCCATCGCTAGATCAGGATCGGCCGAGCGAATTATTCTCATGGTTTATAAATAGTTCGTAGGTACCTATCATATTTTCCCTCTTGGCGACATTTGTTACATAGGTATAGGTGGTGGAAAAGCTCCTGAATATAGAAAACCACCAAAATTTATGCAAGAGCGACAGAAAAGCACGTCTTGACCATAAATAATGCCACCCTATCTTTTCGCAACTACCTACCTAACAGCCATTATTTATAGTACAGGTCTGTTGGGATATTGACTGTGGTTCTTATACAGGGTGTAACGTATCGGTCTTTCCGAACGATAAAACTTTGGTTTAACTGGCCATAAAGTAATTTGATACATGTGGACACATTACATCGTTTGATGTCAGCGACACCAGTGATAAGAAAACTTTGGGGGCATGCTCCTTTTAAAAGTAATATAAACTTAAAACAATTTGGACAGACTTAGATTTAAGTTATTCGAACACGAATATTACGAAAACTCTTCTCATTGTGTCTCTATTCGTATGGAAAGGCCTTTTCAAAACTTTTGAAAAAGTTAAGAAAAAGCTTTCGTTCATAGCAGGATAGACGGCTCTCACAGGAAATTTGAAGTTAAGAGTTTTATTTCCAAAGAGTATAAAGTTTTTTCGGCGTTACTTTTATAACTGTATAACATTAAACTTTACTCGAATTAAGTTTCAAAGGAGAAAAATTAATAGAACCACAAAATCCCAAAACAAAGAAAACCGAGACGATTGTAAACAACACCAAATAAAACAAATAATGAAAGAAAATACATAACTGAAAACACGGAACGAACGAATTATTTGGCGAAATAATACGACGTTGCAAATGCAAACAGAGGGTTCAGCGAAATGTCCTTCCCTCTTTCCTCTCGTCTAGACTGAGCTCACAAAATTCTTAAAAGCACTAGTGAAATGTTAAATGAAAGAAAAATAATTTTTGCCAGAGGAAATCTCAGCTCGCTGTTGCAATATGCATTCGTTTGGGAGTTGTATTTGTATTGCTACATTTTCAGATTAGCGTGGTTTCCGCTTATTTTAAAATGTTGTTTATGGATATATTTTTGAAATATAATTATAAAGGTTTTTTTGTACATGTATAACCATGTAAAAAAGCTAGTTCTGCCCGCGACTTCAATTATGATACTTGATAAAACTTAGCCTATAGCACTCAGGGATAATGCGATTACAAAGTTTAGTTATCTTCATAATATTTATGTTGAAAAAGCTAAAATGCGAAACAATATCTTAGGCGCAAACCTGACTTCATACACAGTAGATTCCACTTAGGCAGGTGCCAAGACAACACGTATGTGGTTACGGGCTACAAATCAAATGCTAACAAGCTACACGAGCTTGACGTGATAATTTCGAACGTGTCTTGCGCCTTGCACTTTCGAAAGCGCGCACAAACCAGTTGCTATGAGAATGACACAGGCGCTGCGAGATCACATTCTCAGCTTAGAAACTCTGGTAATTAGACATCTGGGCGCGAGAGCTTCCTGTACGGGCGTGTGTTTTTGTTCCGGCAATTTTAGCCGGTGGCATACCACGAGTACATAGTAAACTCACAAAGTGAATAAAAACTAGCGTTAGTAGCTGTCTTAGTGCAGAACATTTTCAAGAACTTTTGTTTATAACTACTTTCTGCCAGCGGCTTTGACGCATATTTCCGAGATGAAAATTAGCCTGTGTTCATCTCCAGGACATTATCTATCTCCCTGCCAAACTTCATTGAGTAGGTACCCGTTTAGTCATTTCGCGACGTGAAAAAGGGTAACAGAAATTACTTTCGAATTTATAATTATTAGTACGGGTGGGTTACAGAGTGGTAAATAATTTCGATCGAGGGATACCTTTAAACTTCTCTCACAGTTAACCTTTTTTATTTATTCATTAAAATTCTCACCGATTAGGAAGTTAGAAGGTTGGACTGCACCACGCATAGATTCGCGCATAACCCAGAATAGGTACTAATTATTTATCAATGGTATATAATTTATACCATTGATAAATAAATAATGGCCGAGGCGCCCAAGTGGGTCGACATGGGCTGATAATATAATCATATAAAGGCTATTGAATTTTTCAATAAAGGTACATTTAATTCAGTAATCAAACTAGCTGCACCCTACAAGCTGTGACGAGCCTCAACAACTGGTCGCTTGATTAGAATTAACCATGGTTGTAATTTACAACCTACTGGACGAGCGATAACCAACCATCAACCGTAATTATTTGTTTTCACGGGTGTACACCACGCAATTAAAAGAAAGTAATCGCAACTGGAAAATTACCTTGTATGGTGCAAGTCTGGACTAGACAGCCAGCTCTTGGGCCAGTAGCTGTTCGAAGCGTTAACTTGTGGGGATTGATTTAACCTTATCAGAAAAACATATGTATTTAGAGTAGTATGTAATAATATGCATGTACATTTTCCACTCATGCGGTCCAATAACGCACCAAAAGAGGATGCCCATTTGAATATAGCATCACATTATTATCAAGAAGTATTGTGTTCGAGATTCTGTTAGTTATTTTACACATCTCTCTTCTCATCTTTCTAATTTTCATCAGTGTTACTCAATAGTACCTATTTAAAGCACTTAATCTTTCCTAACCCTAATACCTGCTAATAAGATGTTCCTAATAAGAGAGAGATTTATGTCTTATCAAATATTTACTATGCAAAGCTCTGACGCAACAAATAAACAAATATATATTTAAAAAAACTCGCTTTTAAAACTGGGTAGGTATTACGAATTTGATAAGAATTGAAAAAATCATTCTTTTCCGGTGTAATGCAGAATGTTTTAAAGAGTCATAATCTTAAGGGAGGAAGTTTTGAAAAGGAAACGCTTTAGTTAGGTTTTACCTAAAAAAATCTATTTTCAGTTGCAGTTTAGCAGACCCAGATTAAATTTCAAAAGTAATTCCAAAAACTAAACCCGTATATTCCGTAGGCAAAGCAAGAAGCTTTAAATAACACAAGTACGCATAGCATACTAGGTGGGTATGCAAGGACTGAACGTGAAACATTCTCATTTGAATCCCGACAAGCGCAAACTTTCGTCTCCCAGACTTTCTCGAGTATATCTTCGGGACATTCCACTTAAGTATGTGCAAACCGTGAACACTATACGCAGGATTTTACGTTGAAAGCGGGCTGACTTGAAATAATGTATGTAGGTTTTTATAATTAGTCTTGCGCATAGTAGTTCGCGACAGAGATCACTCAGTTTAGGTCGCCGCTCCTAAACGAACTAGTTCGCTCTTCTAGTTCGTCAGCTCTCAGCTCGAATTAGAGGAAGACAGATCCTTTACTCGTTTTGATACTGCTCCAGCACGGACACGCGACAAGATTATGGATTGCTGTACTTTTACCTACAATTTTCACACCATAAACCTCTAAATGAATATTCTTTAAAAGTATATAATTATTGTGAGTGAGGGTACAGTACAAAAAACTTAAATATACATAATTAATACTTCGATTTTCACGCGTACTTTCTAGGTAGCAATAAGTAAATGGCAAAAAAACAATCATAGACCCTCACGATTTTTGTTCGGTTGACGCCACCCTTGCTCATTCGGTCACGAACTAACGAACTATGGAGCAGGGGAATGACGAACTAGTTCGCATAGTTCATCTGTGGAAGCGCTCTTAAGGCCTAGTTCGTTCGCGAACTACACAAAACTATTCATAATATTATTATCTGTATGTTTTTCTGTCTTGTATGTGCACATTATCTATCCACACTCGTTTCATAAATCTTCTTTATATCCATAGGTTTGCTGTAAGAAAACTCTTTCAGGGTTAAGCTCGCCTTTGACATGTCCAGTATTTGTTAACTTTTATGTGTGAATTAACTTGTGTGTACAAGAATGAAAGAGCTTATAATTATTTTTAGTCGACTTCGGAATAAACAGGAGGTATGTTAGGCTGTATGTACCTATGTTTTTTCTTCGATTATGGAGCGATATATTTATGGACCGTTTTAGATTATTTTTTGCAGTTGTATACAAAATGATCCCGGGGTAATCTCATAAATTGATTCAGAACTCGAAGTCAGTTTTTAGTTTTTTCTAAACAATCAATTAATAATTTAATAGTCAGTGGTATTACGTTTGACCACAATCTCACCTGATGGAAAGTGATATCGAGGACGACGGTGCATAAAAACTATTCTTAGAGGATAAAAATGAAATGGAGTTTATCAATCCATATTAAACTAGCTTCTGCACGCAACTTCGCACGCGTATTTTCGGTTTAATAAGTAACCTATTAGGTATCTATGTTAGGCTATGTTTAAATTGTACGCCAAATTTCATCTTGATATTATGTTGAGTAGTTTTGGAGATCCTAGGTAACAAAAGAAAATTCACATTTCACAAACTTTCGGTTAAACAATATTAGTAGGATAGGATGGATATTTTTTCGTATTTTGTGGTTTAGAAGTTGGTCTATTTTCATGATTCTGTGTCATTTGAAATTTAGGTTTTCAAGGATCTTTGCACTCGATTTATGCAATAAATTTTACGACAGAACCGTGTAATTTTATGCCAGTTCATCAACACTATTTAAAGAATATTTCAACAATGACAAGTAAAAATTACTAAATAATCAAAAACTTATCAGTGAAAAACCTGCTCTGGAGCCTGCTTTCCGTCTTCATAAAGTACATGAGCGGTTTTCACCCTGAAGGCTTTTCATTAAGACATTCGCTATTTTGAATGGGAGGACCCAAGATTAAAATAGCTTCCTGGCGTCTGAAGCACGCATCCTTTTAGAAGACGCTTAAAAAGGCTGCGCCATTTAAAAAAGGCTGCGCCATTCAAAAAGAGATTAGCGAAGCGTGTTCTTGAGTAATTGCTGTATTTGCATGGAAAATGAAGATGAGTTGAGTTCAAATCTGAGTCATTTTAAAAAGATTGCAGTTTCATGCAATACGGGAGGTATTGTTATTATGCACTTTTGAGGTTAATTTTTACTACAAATAAACCTCAAAAGCGCATATTACACGGTACCTAGGCAATTAATAATTTAATGTCTGTTTCATGGACTCCCCTCACAAACGCGTCTGTTTAACCGAAATATAACATATCATACGCTATCCAAATATTTAGTTCAGACTGCATTATGCTATTCTAACTTTGAGAAATCTTTCTTCAACTCAAACAAAAGTTTTTTGTTATTATAGTGCGTAAGTCACAGCACTCAGGGTAAAAAATAGTATCCCAAAAAAGATTTAAAGTGGAAGTAGATTTTTTGGGATATTATTGAATTCAAACACACTCGTTAAAAACTATAGGAACTCATCCATCACCAAAGCTTTCAAACATTCTCATTATTACGTACTAGTCGATATCGCACTTCATCTCATAATTAAAGGTGTAATGACATCCGCCAGCCATAAGCACCTACATATACCTATGTTACGTTGCCAGTCAGGTAGATAAGTTGATTCCCCGCGCTTCGACGAACCGGAAGCCAACGTGCGGATATGTCTGCGAGCTTGCAAAATGGCAACACAGGCCAGCTAGACAGTACCTCTATCGTAAATTGGAAACTGCGTTTTAGATTTATGCACAATTCTACGGGCAATATTACAATGCATCGTATTCGTAACTTTTATTTTATAATTTTACTTACGGGGCGAACCGAGCGCGTTTCCTTGTCAAACTAGGCCTCAATCTCAGTACTCACGGGCAAAAAACTAGAATTAGGTACATAAAATTCAAAATTTTTTCATCGGTTCCTTATTTGGAAAATGCGTTTGCGAAAAAAAATAACGATGAAAAAATCATGAAAGTGCACTGTTTTGAACCTTATTTGGTCGAGATCTCAGGAACCCTGCGGTCTATAGAAAATATTTTTGTTTTGATTCTTAGGTTATTTTATTACTAATTCATTAGTTCATTAATACAGTTTCTTCATTAGTTGTGTAGTTTTCTTGTAAATAAGCAAAAACATCATTTTTGCGCTTACTTCCAAAAACGTATGCTCTGTGACGCTCCTATGAATCCGAAATCCTATGTCTATCAATTTCACAAAATGGCGCGCAATGCGCCCTCTTAAAACCTTATAGGACAAAAAACAAAGAGTGGGCTTGATGCTGAGGCATTTTCAACCTGCTTACAAAATGTATCCACCATTATAGTCCACTATTCTTAAAAGCAAATCTAGTGATAGCGATTATATCGCCGTATCTACTGGCATTCGGAAAATATGCAACTGCAAAGGAATTAAAAAGAGCTCGTTCGATGGAAAGACTGCATCTTCAATATAGGCGGAAAAGAGTCGATGAGGGTGGCATAGGACCGGAAATAAAGGCGCTATGGAGAAGCGCGCATAGACCTCTTCCCTGGGTATAAACCCAGCAGTGTCTGAATTTATAACGATAGGATTGACTCGTTCATTGATAACCCCTTATCAAATGGATTGACCAAACAAAGAGTGGACGAAGGTGGCACATGTCAGGGAAGAGCAGTGGGTGCTAATGGTCGAGTTTAATATTTTAAGATAGAACTGATTGCATCTTAAGTTCGTTATGGATGAAAGCGGGTTTACTACAAACCTTATTTGTGTTGGAAGAATATCAACGTTTCATCCCTTACGGACTTCTTAAGGGTGAGTGCGGTTCTAGACGCGCACGTTCCGCATAGGTCCAAGCACTACGCGTGAGTTATCTTAAGTTGCCGTTAAAAACTAAATAATGAATGAAAACGCAGTGATTCATAGCCAAACACAGCCAGGTACTATATTAATGCGTGCATTGGTCGCTGCGGTTGTGTGCATCCGGCGAGCCGCGCCGCGCTATCTCGCAACTTCCGGTTTTGGTTTAGGTTAACACCGCTTTTCCGACGCAACTAATATGTATATTAGAGGCTATGCGCACGGTGTTTGTAGTTTCATGCGAGATAAATGCTGGACAATTTCATACAGTATAATTAAGCCCCAAAGTAAGCATAGCGAGATATGCTTCAGGTATTGTGCCTACCGGAATCAAATGCATAACTACAAATATATGTTTCTAAGAAATTTAATATATCCCGACTGCCGAAGCCCTCACGGCTTACGCACTATAATAACAAAAAACCTTAAGTATTTGTATGTATTTTGTGAATATGTTTTTGTTATAAGTATATAGAATAGAACCAGACCAAAAAAATGTGTACATGATACAGAATCGCGCTGAAGACTCAATCCAACTGCGAATGATTCTTATTATCTTTGCAAAATTTTCTATTAGACCGTAAAAGATAACTACAGGACATGTTTTCACAATATTGCACATTTCTTTTCAATTCACGGATACCTTAGCTTAGTTATCAAGTGCCGATATGCCGTAGATATTTAGCAAATGTTCGCAAAGCAGGCAAACTGAATAACCTCGTTCAATATTGTGTTTGTATACGCCAAAACGTTTTATTTGCTCGTTTGATTTCCATGAAACGAACTCAATTGGCTTTTGTACAAAAACGTAAATCCAATATTTGAAGTTGTCGTTTTTTATCTTTTTTGTGCGTTTCGATTGCTATTCGATATCAAACAGATAGATGGACTTTATATGTATTGAAAAAATTTTGATTTATTGGCAACGATAGCATTTTTGTAGATTTTGACAGTACCTTCAGTTTTGTTGTATTGTGTAATGCACTGCCATTTTCTAGACAGATACCGACAGATTTCGTTACTGATTCACCAGCGGCTAGAATTAACAGGTGTCTGAAATCGGTTCAAAATTCTTTCTCTTTACTAATATGCTCACCTCAAATCCTGTATAGATAACGTCTCACAACTTCCATTTATGGATACCATCGGAACGTACCTGAAACAAAAAATACAAATTAATACATAAAAAAATTATTCCAAACTTTTCAATACAATTTTCCTGTAAAAGTTCTAAGAGAATAATGAATTGAACAAAGAAGAAAACGTGTTTTGAAATGACACTTTAAATGCTGGGCCCTGACTTAAATCAAAGTATGTCCTTTACACGAAAAAACAAAACAAAGAAAATCAATTTTTCATATTGAGAACGAATAATAGTCCTCAATATGTAAAAATGAAGTCGGATATCTGTTCTGAGTGAACACACATTAGACAAAAAGATCCGGTATCCACTTATTGGTGCATCATGTTATGTCATCGTACTCCATCGCAAGAAAACAATAGTAATGCAATGCGCCATTGTGTTTACCTACACTTGCCGAGAGCATTGCTTAAACTATGTAGAATGCAAAGATATAGTATCTCTTTGTGCCTGTTCATGTAACAATGCGGTTTGATTCTCATCCCAACAATATTGTTCTTATTACAATCCCATGAGATTTTAAGGCTGCAGATCTCACGAATCAACGGACCGTGAATTTGGTTTGTTTGTTTGAAACATATCGATATAAAGTCGATCGGAAAATAACCTGTCAACTGCAAGCAAAGTGGGACTTGCTTTGTGTTTGTCGTACATAGCATAGTAGTTCACAGTTCCACGTCATATTTACATAAGAATGCAAGATATTAGGCTGTTGATGTTTTTAATGAAGTTTAGGTATTTTATTTTTAACCCCCGACGCAAAAAGTTTAACGTGTCCATCTGTCTGTAGTATCGTAGCTTCCAAACGGATGAACCGATTTTCGTTTAGTTTTTTTTTTGTGTCAGAGATAATTTTATCCCGACTGTTTTTAGCCATGTTTTAAAAAAAATCTGGCGGGGTTTTTTTAATTTTAAATTATATCTTGTATTTTGTTATATGTGTATAATCGGAAAACAAACAGTTTTACACACTTCTATACTTATAATAAAACTGTAACAGGTCAAATTCTGTACATTGAAGATATTTTGAAAATTTTTTTTGGAGGACACTCTACTATCGATACTGAAGCCAAAACGGTATTTTTTTTCATTCATGTCTGTCTGTCTGTCTGTCTGTCTGTCTGTCTGTCTGTCTGTTTCTTAAACGCGCATCACGTCGAAACTACTGAAGGTATCGAAATGAAACTCGGCACGATTTTAGGTCATACTACGAGGAAGGACATAGGATACTTTTTATCCCGGATTTCAGTCAGGTTCCCCTGGGAGAGGGGATGAAAGTAAAATTTCTTCACCGCGCATGACGCCGAAAGTGCTGAATGAGTGGGAATGAAACCCAGCACGATTTGATTTCATACTACAAGGAAGGACATGGGATATATTTCATCCCGGAATTCAGTCAGGTTCCCCTGGGAGAGGGGATGAAAGTAAAATTCTTTAACTGCGCATCACGACGGAACTACTGAATGAATTCGAATAGAAATCGGCATAATTTGAGTTCATACTACCAGGAAAGATACATTTTATCCCGAAATTTTGTAAGGTTCCCCTGGGAGAAGGGATGAAAGTAAAATTCTTTTACCGTGCATCACGCCGAAACTGCTGAATGAGTTGGGACTGAATTCGTACGATTTGAGTTCATAATACAAGAAAGGAAAGGGAATACATTTTATCCCGGAATTCAGTACCTAAGGTTCCCCTGGGAGAGAGGATGAAAGTAAAATTCTTTAACCGCGCATCACGACGGAACTTCTTGATGAATTCGAATGCAAGTCGGCATGATTTTAGTTAATAGGTACTATGAGGAAAGATAAATTTTATCCCGGAATTCAGTAAGGTTCCCCTGGAAGAGGAGATGAAAGTAAGATTCCTTCACCGCGCATCACGCCGAAACTGCGGAATGAGTTGGAATGAAACCTGGCACGATTTGAGTTCATACTACAAGGCCTACCTACTAACGAAAAAAAAAATTACGGTGGTCCAGTCAAATGGATCAGGAGCCCAATTCTGTAATAAAATGGCTTCACTATGACAATGGAATCGTCGCAGAATCATCACACGGAATCCTAAGATTAATAAAACTCCAGATAGTGCGTGCGAGATGAATTAATAGTTTCAAACTTGACACTTTGACGCGCGTCTCTCCATCTGCATTCATCATAATTTCTTTCATCTAAGGTAGAATACCAAAACGTGTCATTCTTTGACGATGTCATAGTGAAGCGATTAGTTTAGCAGAATAGGGCCCCAGCTGAACGGAACCATGAGTAACAAGTGAAACGAGTATGACACTTCTTAACACTGACGCTGGCCGAGTCGTAGCTAAAATTCGTGTGTATAAAGAATGGGATTGAAGATGACAACATACTATCCCCCGTAGACTCTACACGATTTATACACAATTTAACTAGGTACCTAAATAAAGATGATGAGATGTTAGAAGTGTAACAGGTCCAATTCTGGGCATCGAAGTTTTTTTGCACGGCGTTTCATAACATGAGAGAAACTATGGTTAAATGTGAACTTAATTAGTCGGCAGGTATGTCAATCGCGAACGAAGTCGCGGGTACAGCTAGTTATAAATAAAATTACATAATAACTCATAGGTAACCATTTATATGTTCTCGCATGTAGACCAGTTTGCTGCATATAGTGTAATTTTATTTCTAAAGCAGCACGAGTGGGACAGCAGAAAAAATCTACGAGCTTGCATAAACCAAAAAGACTTAATTGGGCAAGTTTGTATTTGACTTTTTCTAAGTGTTATAAGCAGAGCTTAAGTTATGGATACTAGATAGCTAACATACTTAATGGACTGAGCGACTGATATTGATATATGGATCAGTCGAACTACCTGTAGATTTTTAACAACAGTCTGCAGTTGTTTCAAGTGTAAATACTAGTTCTAATTTATTTATATTATTCTTTGTGAATAAAGAATTTTTTAATTATATACTTAATACATTACACTACAAAGATACTGAGATATTTTTTACATTAGATAGAAAACACACAGAACGCCCGGAATAAATCAGATTTTATTAACATTCAGCCCGAGGCGGGAATCGAACCCACAACTTCGGAGCGTCGCAGACGGACCGTCGGAAACAGCGCTACAGAGGTGTATAATACCAAAATTTAAGTCTCAGAGTGTGTATTATTTTTCGTAAGCTGTGAAACCTGTCAGTAGTTGTTTTCGCTTCCTACTTATTAGATGACTTGTGCTAGTAACTAGTATCTTTAGAAAAGCTCTCTTACTCGACTTGTCTTTAACTAATCAGGAAAGTGCTGACCCCTCGAGTAGGGATCAGCTGAATTTAGCGCATCATCTAATACGCGCCAGTCAGCCTACTCATGTCAGCTCGCTTTCCTAAGCCGATTATCGCTTCCTAGTTTCTTGGAAACCCAACACTGGGTGTGCATTCTCAAGAGTGTAGTTTCACCTTGCGCATTCGAGTGCAAAGTGCAATCGATCATCGTGTGGACACTAGACAAGTTGGATATCCATTAGCGTATTCGCAAAGGGTGACGAAAATGTTTGTGGAACAATTGTGTTCGCTTTTTTTCCAAAAGGTGCACTTTATAATTTTATTTATTTTTATTTATTTATTTATAATGTCGATTTATACTAAGTACTTATTGATATTATGTTTTTGGCATCACGCTACGTATGTTTTAGGCATCACGTTGCTTTACAAAGTGAACCGACGACGGCCAAAGTGTATCTTGGCCTTCCACCTTCTTCCAAGCAGCAGGAAGTAATAGTAATAAAAGTATTTATTTCCAAAAATGGTTTAACTGGTTAACAGAGTAGGTACTTGAAACAAATTAAATTATCCCTTAATGTATAAAATTTCTGACTGGTGACTTTATCACCTTTAAGTATAGTACTCTACCCTAAAACCTTAGTGCTGTAAATGCATCGACTCCTCGCTCTAACTAAGTAAAACTTGTGTTTAGACGCGAAGGCTACTCTGCCTCACAGACCCCGAGAGTGCGGCTATAGTACATTGGTATACTTGGAACATAGATGATGCTGAACAGATCAAAGCAAATTAATTAACTAAATATAACTAAAACATCAAATCAAATCGGAAGATGAGAGCGCTGTCAGCCCAGCTAGTATAGTAGCGGATTCTTATCATACCATTTACTTTTCTATTTAAATGACTGTTCACGTGCAAAAATCAACTAACAACATCCTACTAATCCTACTAATATTATAAAGCCGAAAGTTTGAGTAATCCAAACCTACTGAACTGGTCATAATGAAATTGGGCGTACATTTAGAACATAGCTTAACTGAGATAATAGGCTACTTATTATACCGAAAATACGCGTGCAAAGCCGCGGGCAGAAGCTAGTTTTAAAATAAATATTTGTGAAATAACAGTCATTGCAAATTAGCGTTTAAGTAACTAAGCGAACGCAACAGAACATTTGTCTAAGGCGACGCGGCTTCAGTATCGCGAAACCCGTATAACGCAATTGCAATGCGAGGGTTGCTAATTATAATTATCGCGTTATTTAACGGAAGTTTCATGCAAATATCCGCTCGACTTGTAATTCGATATGAAGTACTTCCAGTTATTCCTTATCTACTACCTTCATGTGCGCCGTGTGGTGCCGGCTTAGAAATTGCACCACTAAAACTCTTCCCGCAGGTGTCGTAAGAGGCGACTAAGGGATATTCACCGGGGGCGGGCAGCAGCGTCCCCTGCAGTACATTTTACCACCGAACTGCGATTCCCAACCCGCCTGCCCAGCGTGGGGATTACAGGCAATCTCAACCCCCCATGAGATGAAGGCGATTATCAGGGGGAGGCCTGGGTCCAGTAATGTACCAATAGAGGCTGTTGAGGTTGAGGTCCCTTCACGTAATAATTTTGACATAGCTATGGATATCGATAGCGATAGAGTTATTGGAATGCTATGTTTCTATGACTCCTTTTGTGACCACGAAGTAAGTGCATGAGATAAAAATTAGAGTAGAGAGCATTTTTAAACAGGATCTGGCCCCAAAGTAAGCTGTACTTGTGTTTTGGGTACCAGATTTCGGATACCTATGCAAAATACAGTGGATACTGTAAATGGAGTGAAAATTTTAATACCGTATTACCCATTTAAGTATTGTGTGCTGATGGTTTCCATACAAAAAATAAATACAATAAATAAAAAATACTTTAACACCCCTACCACCTGGTCGTCGAAAATAAAATAGGTAGTGATACCTTTCTTGATTCATCGAAAATATTCCATTTTACGTCTACTTTTAAAACCAGCTTATTTTTTCAGAATAACTAAGTTACTCGATGTTTTTACCATGGCTCGGTTAGGTGATTTCAAGTTATTTAAATGTACTTAGATACCTACTTTGTATCAAAAACCTGAACACGGCATCAATCGCCCATAATGATTAGAAAACTGGTATCATAAACTAGGCAATTTTCTTCAAATAGCCCGCAACTTTATCCGTGGTTCTAGACCGGTAACTTTTTATTTATCTAACTTCTAGATTTTATGTACTAAGATTCTTTATGGTTACGCATAAATCAATGAGTATTAAAATGATTGTTTTCTGACTATTAGAAATGCGAAAGTGAGTTAATATGTTACGCTTTCGCGCAATAAAACTTTTTGGATGAAAATTGATAACTTGGTTAACCGATCCCACGACTTGGGCTACTATAAAGAAGATGATAACTTAATTCATATCTTCAATATCTTAAAGACCAGGCGAAAATATATGGCATTATACTATTATATTCAAATGATAATTTGCAAAAGTTTTCCAGCTGAATAATTTGAGAAACAGAAAACTGGTTTCTATCGAATCGACGGTATTGTGTCAACGTGAACCGATGTAATCTACTTATGATTTTTTGCTAGGTATTTTTTACTTACAATATCACTCCCACATGGTATCATAAAACGTCTTATAGGTTCTTCCAAATCTATACTAATATTATAAAGAGGAAAGATTTGATTGTTTGTATTGAACAGGCTCCGAAACTACTGTACCGATTTGAAAAAATATTTTACCATTAGAAGCCCATATTTTTCCTGATGAACATAGGCTACTTTTTACAGCGGGAAAATGCTTCATTCCTACGGGAAAACGGGAAGTAAGAATGCAGCTAGTGTTCTAAGTTTATACCACTTCACCCAACCCGAGTGCACGTAAATCGCAGTGCACGTTCAAACGTCAACATCATCTCTCATAACTGCATTATCGGCTCTCGAATATTCCCGAAAGCTGCATCGGCAGCGATCAAGCCATTTCAGCGTTTTCCACCCATTTTCCCATGCTGCCCAGTCTAGCGTGCTGCGAGACCGTAAAGTGGATTTGCATGCCGCAGTTGATAGGGCAGATAGTAGGTATTAAACACAGTATATATCTAGATATATTCACACAGCATCAGCTGTAAGTAGCTTTAAAGTACTTACAGCTTCTGTTATGGATACGTGACTGATAAACATAACGCAGGAAACGTCTCTGCTTGTATCTGTGTATTATTATCATCAATCTAGGCCTTAAGGAACACACAGCTGCTCACGGCTGGTGCATTCTTGGCAGCCTCCTCTGCCCTGGCGACCACAATTCAATGCGAAACAGAGGATGGGAACACTTCCCAACCGACGACATTAATAATAATAATAAATGTTTATTCACAAAAGGTAGGTTTACAAAGTAGGTACTTATAGACTATTTTAATGAATATCCTGACATATCTTTGTAGTACAAACATAGGTACTTGTGTTAAACCTTTCATGGTCAAAGATAGTGACACCTCGCTCTAACTAAGTTTACATTAAACTTGTATTTAGACGCGAGGGCGAGGCGAGACGCGAGGGTACTTTTAAGTTCACAGATGCCTGTAGCGGTCGCAGGGAGTAGATGGATGGAGGCGGTTCAGGACCACTATTCATGGCATCGTTTAGGAGCCAATGTTCAGCAGTCGACGTATACGGGCTGAAATATTTAAGTTTGATAGCAAAAAGTAATCTACGGAACTATTCTGATTGTCTGAATGCTACATGCGATATATCTATGTGCCTATATGTAAGTATGCGTATGTATATACTCGTACAGTGAGTATGACCAAGTGCGCACTTATTAAAGGAAGGAGAAAAGTATGACGTATACAATCTCAGTTGCAGCGTTTGAAACCTGATCTATGATGCAACTTGCGTCCGTCTTCTACAGGAATCCTTACAATACATGTCTTCAAAGGCAATGTATGTAAGTGCATTCCATGACGTCACTGTTTCTGACAATTTGGACAACAAGAAAAAAAATTGGCGTCAAATATTTGGAGACCCATTCTACGACGACGGTCACAAATAAAAAAAAGTTTGGCGTAAAAAATTTGGAGCCCCATTCTACGACACGGTCCCACACACTTAAAAATCGACCTTTGGGGATGCAGTACCTACTCCACTACATAGAGAGCACTGAAAAATGTTAAGTAAGTCAGCCGAGCATCGTTATGCTTTTTCATAATGGGTTACGTAATATGCTAATATAAATACTTTATATTATAATGATATCAAATCCTAGTTACTTTAAAAATATTAATATTTTCATATAAAATTAAATCGATCATTAAAAACAGGAAGAGACTTTTACTCGCAGCGGGATGCACATAAAAAGAAAAATATGTTGATAAGACTAAGTAGGAGTGGGTAGTTCTTAAACCAAAAAGAAGTAGAGAAGAAAACTGATCGTCCAATCTTGCAAGTTTACAACAGGAAATAAGCAATTCCACATCGCTTTAGCTTCAATAAATTATACTTAGAATCCATTTACCATTTAAGGCTTAGGCACATGATGCAAGCGCAAAATAGACTGTTGCAAACAAGTCCTTGAATGTTTACAGTTTAGGTGCATGGTGCATAAAATCTTTACGACCTAAGGCAATGTTTAAAAGTGTATGGAATAAATAGACAGGCTTAATTTGATATTAGCCGGCAAGTTAATGACTACGGTTTGGTTCTAAATGTGGTATCTACGGAATCTGTAATTAGATTCACTGGATTCAATTATCGTAAGGCGTTCAGTAAATTTTAATTTAAAGCTTAAGCGAACATATATTTGTCTGAAATCTTGCAAATATGATTTCACAAGTAAATGCTCGCTGCCTACGGAATTTGGTCACATACCCCTGCCTTTATTCATGATACTTCGCCGGGGACGTCGTCACTTACCCTCAGGTGAGATTGTGATTGTGATCAAAAGAAGGTCTATTCACGATTAAATAAAAAACATGAAAAATATAGCCGACTGTGCTCTGAACAATTGAGCATCGCGAGGATATCTCATTGGCTTAATGTTTTTGAGTAGGTAGGCTTAGTATATAGGTAAATCAATGACAAGCGCAATCAGATATTTTGTTTGCTATTGGTATTGATCAATAATTGATAAATTTCTCGTAAGGCGTTAGACAATTTCCAAAACAAGTCGTTTTCGAAAAAATGAAAAAAACCTATTTACTTTCGAACTAAACTAATAGATAGCGTGGACTTTTGACATAGAGGAGCAAGGTGGTTAAAGGTATACCATGTCCAAATAAGCTCGGTCTATGCCACTTGTTAGGCCACCGCCTTTCAGATTGTGAGAATTGTGAGAGCAATTTTTGACATTATGAAAATGCCTCATTTTATACCTTGACAGAGAGGTAAGTAGTATCTGTTCAAAACTAAATCTGTTTCTAAAATACATTTGGATTGTGATGTTAATTTTCAGAAGTGCTATCATACAGCAATCATAAAGTCTTGCATCATTTAAACGCTAATAGCTCTTCTCATTGCGGATTGATAAAATCAAGTAGGCTGCGATAAGGAATGAATTATGA
The DNA here is from genome assembly GCA_949316285.1 of Eupithecia subumbrata. Lineage (NCBI taxonomy): Eukaryota > Metazoa > Arthropoda > Insecta > Lepidoptera > Geometridae > Eupithecia > Eupithecia subumbrata. The sequence continues at coordinate 22,711,175 of OX438646.1, read as the reverse complement.
TTTGAAAGCCTTACTCAGAACATGAGTAATGCGATGTGTAATCAGGGGAGTACTATGATGCTGCCCGTTAATCAGAAAAACTTTTTTCTTCTTTCTCTATTTAAAAATCTATCCTGGTCATATATCCTTGCCAAATATCATTTAAGATACGTTCGGTCGTTTAACCGTAAAAAGGCCTTACTAGTTCTTTATAGAACAAAATCATTTTTCCATATCAGACTAATTGTTCTGCTCTCTGTCGAGGTGTTCTGAATCAACTAATTTAGTACCTAGGTATTTCAAAATTTTATTTGTTTAAGTTTCAAACCTCTGAAACTGAAAGATAAAAGAAAAAAAATATATATAATAAAGAACCATTTTCAAAACAACTCCTCACGTGTAGGCATTATTAATTTATTCAGTATTCTACAGGTAATGATCACTCGAAAAGAACGCAAATTAAGGTCATCAGTATAGAATTTGTTTACAAACAAAACAATAGTGACTCATTCTATTCTTCATTCTTATTCTGCCGACCTATTGTGCCACCTTACAGGTCCGCATGAGACGCAGAAGGATCGATACCTGCCGTGAGACAAATTATTGTTTGATCTGCAAATCGAATACGCATATCTACCTAAGTTTATCAGTCGCTATCTGGTCCCCATAACGCAAGATTTGCTTACTTTGGGGCTAGATGTGTGAGCAGCATATTTTCTTTTAATTAATGCTAGCCATCGCGGCTGAATTTTCTTCCGCCATAATTGAGTAAAATTTTCTAAATAAGATGATAAATGACACAAACTCTCTTGTACGGACCTGTGTGACAAACCGGTAATTTAAAAAGGGGGTTTTATGTGAAATGTCAATTGAAAATGCGATAGTTACAGTATAGTAGTACAAGTATATTACGAGATATGAACCGGGTTCTAAGGCTAATTGGAAATCAATCGACAAACCAGTCTATTCAAAGGGTATATCATTTCGCAATGGAGGTGGTCTCCCACGCGACATATTGCGACAAAACAGGTGCCTTTACTGCCTTTCGATTATTTGCAAGTCTATGAGCTAGGGTTTATTAAAAGTCCTCAAAGTTTGTAAGGGGTCTGCGACGGTTATTGAATTTTTCGTGGAGAAGCTCATTTTGACATACTACAGACTGGAGCAATTAAATCCGTATATATAAAACAAAGTCTGTGAGGAGGGCGATGGTGTCTGCGACACAGTTTTACTAAAAACTACTGCGGGCATCATCGAATTCCAATAGTTACTACAACCATGTAATTCGTTACTAAATAAATTACTTGAAAATTACTTGAAATTACTTGAAAGTCGTGGTAGTTCCACCATTTATAACTCAAGAACTGGTGGACCGATTTCAAAAATTCTTTCACCATTATGATGCTACATTATCCCTGAGTAACATAGGCTATACTTATATGTAAAAAAATAACGGTCCCCCGTGCGAAGCCGGGACTGGCCGCTAGTATTCTATATTTTTAAACGTACGCGATCTGAACACTTTTTTATTAATACTATTTACCGGTCATCCCGTGACCCGTCTAAACCTGATTGCTTCTTCTGTAAATATTTAATTTACAGAAGAACCAATATCGATTCTTCAACCGACTTCAAAAAAGCATGAGTTTATCAATTCGGTTGTATGTATCCATGTAAACGTCAACTCGACAGGCCACACGATAATTTTTGTTTTATATGACCATGGTGCTCGTCAAAATTGTTGGCACCGGGCACTAAGCAACTTTTTTCACATCTGGCTTGAATAAGACCTTACCTTTTTCTTATGTAGTTGTTATAAGATCAGCTGGCCAGTACAATAGTCCTGGTTACCTATCTGGCTTGTACACATGCAAGAGAAAACAAAGGCAAAACAGGCCAGTTCGTAGATGACAAATAGAACATTATGTAGTTACTTTTAACTGTAGTTTTATCAGGCCAATTTCAAGGTAGATATGAGATCATTACTCGAGGTAGATAAGGTGTACCTTTAAGCGACTATGAGGGCGAATATGTGCTAAACAAGTCGATGACTCAATAGAATGGGCGATAAACTTTGAATAGGTCTTGAGGTTATGCAAACGGGTCCTGAGAGGCATTTTGTGTTGCAATGTACATTATGATGAGCCGTGGGTATAATGCAGGTATCATAGAGAGGCATCACACTGTTATGATTATGACTAATAAATAAAACATTACCTTGGGTTTTCGGGTTATGTGATTTACCCAAGAAATGTTATTTGGCACATTTTATACTAGTTTTTGTAGAGTACAAAGTCATGATGTAAGTTGTAAACCTATAGTTATTTTGCGGACCCAGCCTAATAAGCTTTCTCGTCTACGTTGGGGCAACATAATTAAATTCCTATTTTTAATTTTTATTTTGGGCGCAACTTTTCAAATATGTAGTACCTACCTACTTCTTTCTCAGATTTCCATATTTCCTCAGGATGCAATAACTTATGCAAAGCAATCGCAAAGGTCTGAAGCCGATTACGAACATCCTCGGATGCTAGTATAAAATTAGAAATAACTAGGCAATGCACACTACTCACTAATACATAGGTGAGTACTAGTAAATACGCTCATCAATCTTTAAGCCGAGCCGACAGGTGGTTTTATTACATAACTTGTTTTAGGTATCGCTAATCGTTCATAACGAGTTGGTAACTAAGTTTTTGACCTGTTGTTTTCATCAGAGTGAGGTAACAGGATTTATTCGTTTAGTTTTACCCGACTACCCGAGAAGGGTAGTCGTGTAAAACTAAACTGAACGAAATTTCTACCACATGGCATCATTAAGCTCTAGCCAAAAAGTAAGCAGACGGTAACATTCTAGATATCGACTTGTCCAGGGTTTTCCTCTGGCTGCTTCCCTTTATCTATAGAACACATGCCAAATGCATATACATTGTTGAGAAAGAAAATCAAAATGTCTATTTATATTATACACCCAATCATATATTTGGTAGTTATTTTGATTTGATTATTTACTGATGCATGAAACTGAACCCACGACCTACCGACTGTAAAGTCTACCTTCCACTCGATAACCACGGCTATAACAAAATAAAAGTACAGTTCCCTTAAAACCGTTAACTTCGGGACGCTCAACACCCACTCGCTCCACGATATTTACATCAAGTAGCACTTCAAGGCACATGTTTTTGTTTGTGTTATGTAAGAGAGACTAACCTGTGCCGGCCGTGGGTGTTTCCGTCAACATTTTGTAGTGTAAGTTACTAAACCTACATAGCTTTGATATTTAGGTGATGCGATGTTACTGTGGAGATTAGGTAGTGTTCAATCATTGACGATAATTTAGTTCAAAATTTTGGGCTATATTATTTTGACTAAGCTGATATTGTTGTACCTATACCTATGTTACATTTCATATCTCTATATGTGTATGAGGTACGTAATCGATTGAGCGCTGCAGCGCTGGTGTGAAAAAAGCCTATGCTCAGAAATGGGTGTCAATGTCAACATGCTGATAAGATAATGATGATGATGATAATCATTACCGAGGAAAAAGACATAGTTTCTCTCTCATGTCTTCTTCTTTCTATCTCTATCAAGACAAATAAAAGACTTTCCTTTCATTACAAATAATTGTAACCCAAATCCAAGTTTACTAGTAAGATAACATCCAGAACCCTAATCTGGCAGGAAACGAAGTCAATAAATAATTTTGACTAATTAGGGCGTAGATGTCTCTAAACTTAGTTTAGTTATAAGATAGTAAGACTAAACAGTAGCCAACAAATATACAGGGTGTAACAAAAATAAGTAACCAAACTTTCAGGTGGGGTGTAGAATCGAACACAGAATTCAGGAAAAATATTAAAAAAAAATCCCGCCCTTTAGTTTTCGAAAAATAAAATAAATACGGAATTTTCACTACATTACGCAAACGAGTGATGCACGTGTTTATTTGACATTAAAATATGATTAAAAGGTCTACATACCTTGTGTACACCTTTTTAGCAGATAAACATCTTTTTACGGGGGGCACCCAAGACCGGACACGCGATATCGCAGCAGCGCGCGCGGCGGCGGGCTGCACGTGTTGTAGTTATGTAGGAAGCTAGCCAATGCATTCCAATTTTCCCATTTCAATTTTCATCTCGTGGTATTCAATAACTAAATAACGCATACGACCCATTTTTACGCACAAAAAACCGATAAGCGCCGCCGCGACCTTCACCTTGCGCTTGCAATGATGCAACTAAACGGCCATTGACCCTATGATAACATTTCTGTGGTATGACAGTTTGACAAAACTAACAATAAGCCTAGCATTGGGTGAACATTCGGATGAACTAAGTTTGTATACCTATCTCGCTCTCGCGCGCTAAAAGTTTGTGCCTTTTCGTGTCTCAATCTGGTGCTTCGGAAATGCAAATTGTAACAACCTTTTATGGGGTTCATTGTAAGTTACTCACCGTGTTTTTAAAGGTCAATGTGAAGGTAGGTACTTAGGTAGTCAACGATATGAAAAAATAAAAGCTAGTAGTGAATATCTTTTAGTAGGAAGGTGCATGCTTAATGAATGTACCTACTAACTATGCATTTTCGCGATAGAACGTGTGTAAAGACTTAAAATAATTTATTTATTTTTTAATTCCTAGCGGAAAATTGGAATGTATTTGTTGTACGTAGGCTCCATATCTAAGCACGCCGTGCAGCCTGTTCGCTTCCGCTGCAATGATGTCGCGGGTCGATGACCGCGGTGGCCGCTCATTAGGGCACCGTTTAGGTGTTATGGGCTTATAAAAGAGATGAATACAGGTACTTAGGCCATTTTTTTTTTATTCCAAATAGACACATGTATTATAGTCTATTGCCTAATGTTGTGAAAATTTCGTACCTATTTATTAAATTTTTCGAAAACTAAAAAGCGGGATTTTTTTTCAATATTTTTCCTGAATTCAGTGTTCGATTCTACACCCCACCTGAAAGTTTGGTTACTTATTTTTGTTACACCCTGTATATACCTGCCAGTAGGCTATACCTACTGGCTATACCTAATAGCAAGTTACAAACCAAGCTACGCAACGACACCTAATAAACTGACATGCTCATATGACGCGTCAGACACAATAAGTGTCTGCAACTCTATACTTAGAATCTGCACGCTAACATAACAGTACACTTGACGGGCATTACTTAATTGTTCCGACCTAGGAACATCTACAGGTGAAGGCGAATGTTCCCTGGTGATGATCCGATACTGCGCTTTATAGAAATTGAATGAAAGCTTTTCGAATTTTTGCGGACTCTTAAAATTTGAGATCCAATGCATTCTAGTTGTGGTTAATGGGAAATAGAATCGATTGATACCAACTTCTTATTTTGGACCTATAGTTTTCTATGCTGACTGTGCATTTTCATAAAATCTAAAAATGCGGTTGCAGTATTCATCAAATTATACCTATTGTTTCCATAGAACGAAACCTTCTAACTACAAAGTAAGACGTAGCTGCGATTAACAAAGTAAAATTTTGCCCCATCCTGTATATAAAACCTGGATACATACATATAACAGTTATACAACAGGCGCATATGGTATTCACAACAACGGCCTATTGTTGATATGATAGATTGCTTTAGCCAGAGGCGCGCAATTTCATAGAATGACTGGATATGATAATGGGTTTTTGCAAATTGTTTTCAGTGATTAAGGTTGGAGGGGAATTTGTCTGGTCATTGTTGATGCTTCCTTATCTGCAATTACTGTATAAATCCGCATAATTATCATCTGCAACCCAACTTCACCCATCGCTGGGTAAAGGTTCCCAAACCCTTGTGCCACTCTTAACAGTACCACGTTTTGATTTTATCTGGGTTCACCCCGCGAGGTTCGCAATCTCTTGGTCTCATCTCGTTTTGCATATAACAAAATAAATAATACTGGACAATTAATACAGAATATAAACATAGATGAAACATATAGATGAAAGTAATAATACAAAAGAATAATATGACAGACCATTTAAGGAACAATCGTGTTTCGAAAAATCAAACTCGATCATCAGAAAATCAGCTTTGCGGAGCTTGATCGTTGTATCAAAAAATGATAGTTGTTTGACCCGAGAACTTAATAAATAGGTATATGAAGAAAAGGGGACTGTAACAATAAACCTTAAGATACGCATACCCATCAAAAACTTTCTTGACAAAGTACCTGTTACATAAGCCATACTTATAAACGTGACCAATTTGCATAGACAGGTCAACGTGCTAATGTGTTTCTACAACCGTATTGTATTAACGATGGTTCCTTTATAGTCAAGGTGAAAATATTGAGGTTAATGATAGAAAGGATATCAAAATAATGACGCAAAAGTTGATAATTCGAATACACTGAGTCACGCAATAATATACAGCTGTGAATTGCACAAAAATGCGCATGCTTTGTGAATTTGGGAAATCCCAAATGTACAAAAGTAAAGTCTTCATTTTGAACAATTAATGTAAAACGAGATAAAAGATACCTATATACGAAGATAGTATAGTTACGTAGTATTCTGTGGTTAAGTGAAGTGAAGACGGAAATAAAAGTAGGTAACAAGGAAGATTAAGATACAGAAGTACCTATACGAGTAAAACTGCAAAAACTTTATTAGACGGCTACATAGAGGAAGAAAAACATAATTCAAGGCAGTTGAAACGAGGCAATAACAAAGCAACAATCAGCACAAAAGAAATAGAACCAATTGCTTAGTAATAGAAGGCGGATTATTACTATTGTGTGGCTTTTATGATTTAACATCGAGTGTCATATTTTATTGGATAATAGTTTAGGCTGACAATTATTGTGAAAAAATTAAACGGAGTCGTGTGTTTCATCACTGATGTCTGAAATGTCAGTCTTTAGCTATTAACTATCCCACAGCTGGGCAAAAGCCTCTTTATCTATGTACCACGCCTCTTTATCTATACACCACGGTCCTGGAGAGAGGTGTAAAATTTTGGTCGTGTCAGATCAAATAAATGAAAAAGAAAATGGGAAGTAATAATTCAATTACAAAAATATATATTGAGGAAGGCAATGAAAGCAAGGAATATGATGGCATACACAAAACCCTATGAATGACCCCATCATAACAGCACAATATTGTAGAGTGAAAGCGACTTTCACAATGATACTTATATAGAAACAAACGTACCTACAAAAGGCCTAAGTCTTTTATTCGCGATGATCTCGCCGACCTGGCTTTGTGCATGATTCATAATAAACAGAAATGATTGACATACATTTTTTACACAAATCTATTCTGATCATCTACATAAACATTAAGCAAATAGATAATGATGCCTTATGGATTGTAAGTTGCAGCGGCTGACTTTGACTTTTATGTTAATGAATATATCAGCACTATATTAGATAGTTCTACTACTATTAGTTTTAATATTTAATGAAGTCGCAGAATGAAACATTTCGAAAAAATGTAACTATCTTTAATTTGAACTGGTATCTTGGTGTGCTGATCAGTAAAATATAATTTGTTCAGATTGCAGTGCGCAAGAAGATAAGATTAGATTGTTTTGTTTACATCAGCTGTAACGATCGGACTACAGGTTTATTATGGTTTCAATGCAAAACACGATCACGGTTGCTTACAAGGATAAATGATCAACACTCTGGGATTAATGTAATTTATAACCATGTTAGTGAGGTCTCAAGAAGTTCTTTATGTCAACTTATTGTATCCCACTTTTTGCAAATATTTCTAGCAGCGCCTCGCGGTTTCACCCGCGTAATTCCCGTTCCCGTGGGAATTCCGGGATAAAATATAGCCTATGTGCTATTCCAGACTAAAATCTATCTCTGTGCTAAATTTCATCCAGATCCGCTCAGTAGTTTTTGCGTAGCAGTGCCTCGCGATTTCACCCACGTAGTTCCCGTCCCCCTAGGATTTCCGGGATATATATAGCCTATGTGCTATTCCAGACTATAATCTATCTCTGTGTCAAATTTCATCCAGATCCGTTCAGTAGTTTTTACGTGAAAGAGTACAAACTTCCATCCTTCCATACAAACTTGCGTTTATAATATTAGTAGGATTTTTCCTTGAAGCTTTGCTTGAACCTTTCTGAGAATCACGCTCGATAAAACCCTTCAATAGACGCGAAATGACTCTAGATCATCTCGCCAGCGACTCCACGACATGCCTCGACGTACTTAAAACTTAATTACATATGTATTAAAAGTATGATAGGTATTAAACGGTGTAATAGTATTAACTAGTATAACCGGTGGAATGGAGGAAAATGATAAGTCAGACTCCTGTTTCCGTTATTAACATTCCTAGGTATCCTGCGGTGATAATTATGTTCCTTCTTATTACTTCGAGCAAAAAGTTACTTGAATAAAATAACAATAAACAGCCAATTTACTTTTTATCTTGCATCCTCTGCCAACGAAACTTTATTTAGCAATATACTGATGTACATTTTTGAAGGTCAAACAAAGCTTTGGTTTCTTATTATATAAGAAATTGTAGATTATTTTTAGTTTTTCTACATTCCTACTTTTCAACTTAAACATTTTTGAGTTTGTGAATGACGGTGAAAAAAACAAAACAGGAAACTGCTAACATCCAAGTGTTGAGCAAAATTCGCATGAACAATTTTACAGCTAAATATTGAAAGAGAACTATGAAATATGTAAAAATATAAATACATCTCCTAAAATGTATTTCACGGAACTATGATAACATTTGAGTAAAGCGCAGGATGTTTGCTCTCGAGTCACGTTTTGCTATTTAAGATTGCATTTTGATGAAGTCTAATAACAGTATATTGCTTGGCGCTGGTTTTATTCCAAGACTTGTCGAATTAAACAGTTGGTACTTACTAGAAGAAGTTTCAAGTTGGTAATAAAATAGAAGTAAGAGGAAAATTTACTTCAGTACCTGTATCATCGTTATAATGTACAGTCGTCTCTTATCTTCAAGACCAAAACTCCGGAATAAAACTAAAGACATACCATACCATTGAATTAATATAAATCTAGATAAGAAGGAACTAGCAAAATTCATGAAAGTAATAAAGAAGCTAACTTAGCTGAGCTATAAAATGAAGGTCTCATTGTTCAGATAATGTAACATTGAAATAGAGAGCCATCTGAGTCATACTACGTAGCAGTTGGCCTTGGTCATATTGGGTAATAAAAAAGTAACTTTTCTCATGGCATAACATAATCATTAGATGAGAAAAATATGAACGCGAAATTCATGAAATAATGTAGGCAAGTAGGACAGTAAATGATAACTAGATAATAACAATGATTGTATTAATTTCCGTGATATTTTCCTATGAACGCTAAATATGACGCTATGTGTACGCAAGTGATACGAAATAAAAAAGATATAGCACGTAAGTTACGTGTTGTTCAAACAAGAATAGCTAGGTACGTAATTTAACTAATTTTAATATTTTATTTCCGTTACACCTTAACTCTAACCTTATCCGTCTGTTGAATCCGAGTTGATCAAGCGAAGCGAATTTTGTATGTTATACAGTTCGAAGTTCGAATCTATTGAATAGATATAAATTTAGAGAAATTGTAAAGCTTATCAAGGTCATGTCGAAGATATAACCAACAAATAAAAATAATAACAGAAGATAATGATATGCTAATATGCAAACAAGAATACAAAACCGGTTATTTCACACAAAGTTATTGGAGAACCATAATCGAGAAAACATTCGCGCACGCGGCAGGCGTGGCGGCTATCGATAATGACATTTCTCTCGATACATTCGCGTGACGTTTGGATAATGGCACACTACTAATGCCAATTATGGTAGAACGCGATCTGATTCAGCGATCTTCAAAATGTCTTGATTGAATCATTATGTCCATTACCGGCAGAAGCGGTAAAGATTATCTTGACAAAAAGAGATCTAATCTACACTGTCGATTGATAAAATTCATAAACTGGAAATGTTAGTACGTCAAGTATAAAGAATATTCTTAAAAATAGTTTTTGTTATAATTCCAAATTCAAACTAGGTAGAACACCTCAGAATAAAGATGTTGACGATGAATTAAAAAAAATTCAGAATACTAACAAGTCACCTTAAAGCCAAAACCATAATGCGATTCAGAGTCATTACCGAAAATAGTTAACCCTCGGAATGAACTGCGCCTATCAATCAACATAACCAAAAATAAAGCAAGCTTAGCGAGCAGGAAGCGGTCTAGCGTTAATTGCTGTGACGATTCCGGCATTCATTATCCTAAATTTGGACCATTATTTAGGCAACCATAATTTATAAAATAACACAAAACAACTGATTTATGGTGTTCATGAGACAATATTTAAAGAAATAAAGTTGGACAATTCACAGAGCATTATCTAGCCTATGGGTATTTATAAGTCAACTAAGAAAATATAATTATATTCAAAGGATTTAGAGAGTTAACACATTGATTTCTATAAACGAACAAGAATAAACGTTGAATGAAACTTGAGACGTTTGAAGAACAGATATCTTGAAGATTTGAGAGACACTTAAGAAAACTTGAAGCTATTATTGGAGCTATATTAACCTTCTGTAATTACTCCTCAAACACAAAGAAATGGTTGAACGGAATCAATCCATCCCCATCATAACTCTAAATAAACATGCCTTCGTTCTTGGAGTCTACTACTTACAGCAATTAAAGTAAGTACTAAGCATTGATGTGATGAATAAGGCAATAAAATGAACAGACTCTATCGAAGGTAAGTAAAATAGCTGTTAGAAGGTCAGTGGGGAATGTCTAAAGGTCAATCGTTGACAGGTCAAGACAGTGGTATTTGCGATCGAAGACTGATAGATAAGCCTATGAGTTCAGAAGGTTTATGGGCCCTGATAATTTTCGCAAAGGTTTTACGCTATAGTATTAACAAAAATGTATGAATGATGATGTTGCCAATGTAGAGTTACTAGCTGTAACCCGCGACTTCCGCCTCTCTAAGCTTCTAGAACCAGTGGTTCAGGCTGTGCGTTGTCTGTCAGTGAGTCAGGCACTACTTTACAATTTATATAGGTACATATGGAATAATGCATGAAATCGAGCTCAAGAAAATTGAGTTACGAATAGATGATGCTAAACATAAAATGTCAGCGGACGAAGCGTCAGCCCACGAAGGTTAATAAATACAATCACCGCATAATAACAATCCACCGCTGGAGACGTGACCAACCTTGCTACGTGGATTATAACATCAATTGCTACAGCACCTACAAAAAACATTAAATGAGAGTGCAAAACAAATACCTGAAGGAATTGTATCCGCGAATAACCTTGCTACCAATAAGCCACAAATTGATAAAACAAGTGAACCGCACGTTCATGCAATTAAAAAGCATTTTCATGAGGATGTCGTGTAAGGATATAGGAACTAGTAGAAACAATTTTCAACATCAAACAAAAAACATCAATGATTAAACAAAAGGTCACAGCAGTATTTTAACCCTTTTGGAACCAACTAAAGTCACTTAAACTTATCGACCTATTAGTGTTCTACTTAAAGAGAACTCGATAGATAATAGACCGTGTACCCTTATTATACAACTCATTATTGCCTGACCCTTAGTAGTAAAAAGAGGCGTCACGCCCAAAGAAGCACGAGCACAGAATATTTGAAATACCGGTAATGCTAACTAAGCAGACGATCACCAAATAGATAGCAGTGGTAAATAAACACAAGTTTTTAATGATGAAACAGGTGGAGAACTCGCATTAAGTACTCCGGCAATGTATGCTTTACGTACTTAAAGATACTGTATCTACGGAAACACTTTCTTACAAGAACTTCCCGGAATACAAAATAAAGTGAAACTTGATACCTCTAAATGATTTGACGACTATGTTGTATGACGCTCACGCGTGCTCGCTCACTTGTTGTGTTAGTCAATTTATTTGAGAAAATATGAAAGTTCTTCAAATTTTCCAAGGATCTTCAACATTGTTTCAATGTTGAAGATCCTTGTTATAAGTCAAAAAACTCTGGACCAAACAACGGTTACTGTGAAGCAAAGAAGGAAGTAGTGAAAGTTCCAGATCTCGATCAACGTTTTTCGTCACATGAATGACGGATATTGTGATTATAATAATAAACGGTTTATCAAGAGAATCTGAGCGATTTATCTTGGTGCGCAGAATGAGTCGTAATCGTAAACAGTTATTAAATGTCCACATACAAACGTAAAACGTGCTGATAGTGAAAGTTTTTGCACCGTCAGAACGTGTATGGGATGCTAAAGTTGCTCAATACATGTCGATTCATTCACAAAATCTCCGCCTTCAGCATCATTAGGAAACGATTGATGTAACACATAGATTGTGTTCCTCATATATTACAATACGACGATACTATTTCTTTAAGACTCATGCAATATTACGTCAAGTTTCGAACTACCAATCATTTCAATACGTTTACTACGATAAGAATCTAGCGCGTGAACTCGCAGATTGTTAAAATGAACAAAAGAGTGATTTTGGAGTAACGCGCAGGTTGGATGACCGCGCAGAGCTGCGTCGGAAATAAGGGAGAGGGTAACGCACCCCTCAAGTTCATAAGGAAACAACCCCGCGTCAGTGTCAGGGCTGGGACTAGTCGAGACCCGGCGGGTCTGCCGTCTTGCTACACAATAGAAATTGGCGGAATTGATTTGCGCAAAACCCTCTGCAATACATACCGTCGGGAATGGGATATCTATGTCAGATCATCAAAGTACCTACCAGAATTGAGAATCTATTTTTAAACTTGATGGGTTCTGGCTAAGATTATTGATAAAGTAATCGAATATATTTTTATTGAAATTTATTCAGTTCTTATACTAAAAATGTACCTTTTAGCATAGGATAATTCTGGAATCTAATTTATAAAACAAAACGAGTTTAAGATAGCACATATTTATCCAATCAAATAATGTATTATCAATTTGATAACTATGAATAAGCAAATAGAAAAATGCTTAAGCATTATTATTATACTGAGAACTTGATAATAATACGATCCCAGCAAAGCCGTTAATGAATACCAGATTGTAAACAACGAAAACCGGTGGGTAAATATTGAGTTACTCACGCAAAAACTCGTTGAAAACACACAAAAACACTTTAGTAATGTTAGTAAATGAATTCCATCACACACTGCACTACAAGAACTAGACTTTATAGCCAAAAGCAGCTGTTTATGCAGGGTATTAGCAGCTGTTTATGCAGGGTATTGCTGGGCTGTTCGCGTAGGTCGCAGGACCGCGGATGTTTTGGGGTATCGATCGGGCGCGGTGCCGCATCAGCTAGGCCTGCCTTTTCTACCACATCATCGTCATCTATATTCAATTGTATCAATGTTTTCTGTGACAATGTTTGTTTATACGTGAGGTAAATCAGCTGTTATGCGGTGGGAGCGAGCACGGAGCGACCGGGCAGCAAGGCGGTTCTCGCGCGACTGGTGAAGTCTTGTCTGGTCGGCGCGATCTCGGCCCGTTACCTACACATGAGTTTACTACTGCGATAAGTAAACAAACAACACGCTTGAATCTTGCGCTCGATATTCAACGGTATAATTTGTTCTATTTCACGTGAATGAAAAAGAACTATTGTACTTAAATTTTCATAATAGCGCCTCATTCAATTTATGTTTTAGTACATATGACCCGAGTTTTTAGGACAATAATGAATTTTGTGTCATGTTTGCAACTCTTAAAATATCTACTTTCAGATGTCTGTATGTAAAATTATTTTACAAAGCAGTTATGTCGAGCATTACTGTTTTCTGAAAGTTGGAAGTAAGTCAGCCGCGAAGAATTATTTCGCATCACAGCATGACAAAATGACTAGGGTCAACGTAACGGACAGAGGCCAGGCCATTATTGTCACAAGAATGGCCGGTTTTGGTAACAATAGTGACAATACCCAAATCCCATGGATTTTCGTGAAGCAAGACCAATTTCGCAGGCAAATTGAAACCCTTTGCATAAGTTCGCTAAGTAAATGATTACGTATACTACAGTATATACAACTCAAGATCTCGTAATGACCGAAATCATTAAGGGCAAACGGATGTTCGGTTCGTTCAAGCGTGTTAAAACATTTAGAATAGACGCCGGCCCAACATCGGCATCTTAACTGCATCCTGAAGTTGATAAGACTTTAAACAGAAGACTCTTAGACTGATGAATGAATAACAAAAACAAAGGCTATCAATGCTGGCATTATAGAGGTACAATACACAATTCTCGCACCCCTAGTCAAATCAATAGAAAGGATCATCAATAGGTAGACTTTCAGAAAATATAATAGTACAATAGCTGTTATCAGACTTCGAAATGCGCTGAACGATTTCAAGGCTATAGACGACATTCATTGATGAACCAAATATCTGTATCTCTTAAAAGGTGGACTTTGAAAATCGCAGCGTTAAGCGTTTAGCGGAGCATATGCATAAAACGTACGACTTATTATGCAATCTATTGTGCGAAGAGCATCTGCCGTTACTCTATTCAGAGTGACCTTTGCTGGAACACGTGGTCTTTGAATATAGGAAGACAGAATAAACAGTAGAACATAGAACAGTCTGATATTGTAAAATATTTCATTTATGTAGAACGAATGAGCAAAACCCCAGCTAATTATTGACAGGATATTAGAAATAAGTTGATGGAGATACCATATATCTAGGATTTTAAATAACTGGCGCTTAAAAAAAAAGCCGATAAAAAGTAACGATCTACACAAAAAAGGCCATGGCAGTGATTTGGTCGACGTAAAAAGGTCGTGACTTATAGACAAGGGACCTATAATCGTGGGAAAAATGCGTGGGTTAAAACACGGAGCGACAACGTCACGATCAAGTTTTTATCTATCCGGTAAAACGGAATTCAAAATACCGATTCTGTAAGAAACACAATGTGGGTTAATACTATTCTGTGCATTGGGATATATGGCGATTCTCACGAACACAAAATGTATACGTAACAAAAGGATCGTGAATTCATGAACTTACCGCGGATTTCACACGCTGTGCAAACTGCATGCGATAAGTAACGTACCTGAAACCAAAACAGTTACATCATTGTAAATTAGAAATTTATGAACAATTTCAGATATTATGCTCAAAGCCGGCACGTCTATTCTATCTGATACATTAACCTACATCCAAAACGATTGCGCTATGTGAATCCACTGAGCGTTTCGTTTACGCTTCGCACAGCTCTGTCGAAACCGAAAGTTGTAAAATTTTCTAATTACGATACTGTCACTTACGAAGCAGATAATAAAGATTACGGGAAATTATATAATTTTCGTTGAGTCATAGCGTAAGCCTGTTCGATACTTTTGTCGATAGCATGGTCTGATAAATTGAAAACAGAAGAAATTACTGCTAAAGCAATTCCATAGTTAAGATAACCGCAAATCATCCTACCAAATTGATTTGTGGTAGCAATGGAAAATATCTCCGTAAATCGCTACTGAGACTGCAACTGTGAAGAACGAGAAACTATCATTTGGGAACGTGATCGTGCCACAAATGAGAAGGTGTCTGGTCAGGAATGTATTCTTCGCAGACAGATGCATCAAAATGCAAATACGAAGTCTGGGGAAATTTATTCGGAAACTTTCTCGCCGAACGTGATCTTAATTTACCTAGTAGTTAGAAGTTGTCCCTAAACAGCGTTATTGCTGTTTTTTAAGTGAAGCTGTTATAGCGCCAGCAAAGTTTTCAATCACAAAATTCGTTCAATAATATTTCTAGAAACACCAAGCAACATGTCAGAAGAGTAGCGAAGTGCGCATCCGACGACGATAAATGTCAATTATTTTCATTATTTCAAGACATTAAAAATAAATAATAACTTATAACTAAACACAATAAAGAAGATGACGGGACAAACTAGATTATTTCAAGTTTAACTAGCGCACTATGATATTCTCCAAATTTGTATGCCTTCATTAGCAGACAAAAGGATGAAGCTCATTTACGTCGTATCGTACATAACACGGTTTTGCTATTCATGAGTTGAACAGAGGAAAGCGCTTGTCTTTGAACGCAACCCTTTGTCGTATAGACTAGGTACTAGACATGTTTGGCAATAAAGTCAGTCTAGACCTCGTCTAGACATTTTGTTTAGGGGTTCGATTTTGCGGGTCGCGTTCCCGGTAGATCGATGAAGTTGTCTGGTAGGATATGGACCTTTGCCAGGCTTTGTATTTACGCTTCAGACTCTCAAGGGGTCTGGGGAACTAATTGGTTTGATGTTAAACTCCTGAAGTTTTTTATTCTCTAATTGCAAAAAGACCAAGTCACGACTTCGACTTTGTCTGTGTTTACTTTTCGTGCACGGGCACAGGGATTTCGATGGACCTTACAACAAATTATTGTGTGGAACTGTCTATACAATCATTTGTTGTAAGGTTTATGATAACCAAGACACCTTCAGCTTTTAAAAATACATTCATACAACAGCACAGCATACTATTTTCAAAACTACATTGTGAAAACCCAATGCGCAATATTTTGTAGAGTTGGGATTAAGAGATTGCGGTGCTCGGTGGCCTATAAAATATGCATTAAATGCTGTCTGGCTCTGGTTAGAGGTAAAAACCGGTGAGAATAATGTTAGGTATTTTAAAAATTTTGGTACTATTTATTTTATATTCATAGCTTTCGACCTGAATCTAGTAGCTGGGATAACTTAAACGTGTGTCATTTGTAATGCCGTCGCAGAAAAATAAACTGGGGCGGCTACTTTTGCTCATATTTAGACTATTTCCACGATACGGGTACCAGCAAAACGTGAAACGCAGTTGTTCAGTATTATTTACATCACTTGTTTGTACATCAGAGTATCACATCTGTTTAGTGTTCCTTTGTAACCAGTAAATTATTGATGTTTATTTTCTTTAGTCTTGAATCTGTTAAATGTATTGAAGTGAAGGGCTTCAATAGGTTAAACAAAGGAACATTAATGTGGATCAGAATTTCTTTGTTCGAAGTTCTGAGTGCATGCAGTTTTTATCACATTATTATCTTAAATATTTTACAGGGCGAACGGCCTATTCTTCGTCTTCATGATAAGCATACATACCTCCACTTCTGAGCATGCCTCCAGCAAATGAGAAGGGTTATGCAAGCCTACTGTATAACAGTGAAATTATGCCTACAAAAATTTGCCTGATTCCGAGGTATCCTAGATAGATCAATCATTTCTCTCATGAAAAACAAGAAAATCACTTGATTTAAGTTTTTGTTATTACACCTTCCTACCACCATCAAAGCTAATCTATACCTTTTGTCGGCGTTTGATATCACTTCCTACAAGTGATTATGGTCATAACGGAAGAAACCTGCGCTCGTTAATCTACCACATGCGGTCACATGTCTAGCCAATAATGCAACAAACTAGCTTATGTTTTATGGCTCTGTTAATGCAGTAAATTGTAGAAATTAATTGATGGTTTTATATACCAACTTTTTAACTGCCACTAGTAACAAAACAGTAACAAATCGGTTTGTTTGTCTATACTAATATTATAAAGAGGAAAGATTTGATTGTTTGTTTGTTTGCTTGTTTGTATTGAAAAGGCTCCGAAACTACTAGACCGATTTGAAAAATTCTTTTACTATTAGCCTAGAAGCCCAGAAGTACCTAGAAGCCCACATTATTCCTGATGAACATAGGCTACTTTTTACCGCGGGAAAATACTTCATTCCTACGGGAAAACGGGTCATAGGACAACGGGTAATAAGAATGCAGCTAGTTTGCTATAAGTTCATTCTCTATTCTTTGCCATCTCTCTTTTTGATGAACCTAAAAAGTTTTGTTATATGAATACATAAGAAAGAACTGAACAAAATGTATGATCACTAAGCCCCGGGTTTCCCAACGAACTTGTAAGATATTCATTGACGGTAATTATCAACGTAAGCACAAAGCAACAACATACCTATTTCTCTTTTTAATTTCTAATACTTACGTGCTAAGTTTACGAAGTTAAGTTTTATCTGTACTGTCCTGTAAGTCAGCCGAATACAGAAAAAGAACTGAACAAATCGTACGGAGATGACTAAAACGGAAGCTTCACCCGAACTCGTCTTAAAACTGAATTGATGTTTTATTTCAGACACGTACGAACCTCACTTAGGTAAATCTATCTATACCTTACCATTCTGGTTAGTCAGCTGAACCCTGAAGAAAGTACTGATCGAAACGAGATGACTAAGCGGGTTTCCCCAAGAACAGAATACGTAAAATTTCAAGAAGAAAATTAACAAAGAACCTACACTTGACGTAGTATCAATTTACCGGACTCATAAAAAGAGATCAAGTTGTGAGGCGACATAAAATATCGAGATTAACACTATTCTGTGTAAGCTCTAAGTGATACATCCTGCGGTTAATCGCCTTCATCGAGTTGGAACCGTTTAAGGGTTTCAGAAATAGACGGGTCAATCAACTCTTTGACTACCCTTAAGAGAAAACCTTTATGAGGATGTACAGAAATTATGAACGTGCTATCGTATAAAAGTGAGCTTCTATTTTTATTTGTTCTGTCTGCTTGAACACCAGTAAAATAAATTACTTGCTTTACTTCACTTTAGCAAGCAGTAAGGCTAGTTTTTACCATACCGGTGTTGAGACAATATGTTAAAAACTAATAAATATCATATCATAACGTCACATGACTTGCATCGAAATGCCATCCAAAAGACGAATAAAATTCAAGATTATAATTACTTGGTTTTATTTTTCTCTACGTGATGTTTTTAGCAAGTTTAAACAGTAAAAGTGGAAAAGCGTGACTGAGACGTTTATTTTAGTTTTTAATTAATAACTTGTTTCTTAGGTTTTTATCACCTAACCCCCCTTATTAACTAACATCAGATTCCTAGAATTTAAAATCTCTGTGATTGGTAGAACCCGTCTTACCAAACTGTTCCTCTACGTACCTACCTACCTACTCAATAACTGAGTTACAAAACACGTAAGTAGAACGAGAACGACACAAAAGTTAACAATTAGCGTGCAGCACAAAACATCGGTAGATACAAATCAGTGTAATTGCCAGCATGACAAAAGCCCGGTTTCTGGGCCAGCTATTGTGTTGCATTGTATCATAAGCAGTGTGCAATGGGTGGCTCCGCAAGTAAGATACTTGATAATGGTGATCGGTGATGATGACCATCATCATTATTCACAACTCTGATGTCCTCTTAGCCGAATTGCATACTACTAGAGATTAGCCATAGACATGTGCGTAGGACATTATTAAATTAAATTATGCTGGACTATTCACACAGCATTATCTAGCCCCAAGCTAAGCAGAACTTGGGTTATGGGTGCTAGATAACTGATATACTTAATATAATACACTTCATAGATAGATATTTTTTTTTTTATACATAGAAAACACCCAGACCATCGGAACAAATTTCTGCAGATCGTACACAAATTTGTTCCGAGGCGGGAATCAAACCCGCAACCTCCCGCGTCGCAGGCGGACCTTCGCCCGCTGCGCCACGGAGGTCGACAAATGTGTGCACAAGTGTGTGCAAAGACAGGTGCACGGTCTATTCTCTCACTCTCGCATAGTGATAATGACATCTTGTTACTATTTTTTTATATGAGACCTTAATTTGACAACAATCTCAAGTGATAGAATGTGACGATGTGGCCGACGATGTTACACAAAAGTCTAGAAGACACCTCTTGTTTTGAAGAGACCCAGGTTGTTTTGCTGAACAAAGGGCTCAAAGATAGTCAGCAGTTTTCGACGACCATTATAAATAAGGTAGGTTAAAGGTGTCACACGTAGACAGCTATTATTAAAACTACTTAGAATAATTTACCAACATTAGGACAGAAGGCAATTTAAGATTCGCTGAAAAAGGTAAGTTAAACTGGAAACTAACGACCCAAAAATAACCAACCAAAAGCATAGTTATTTTTAGTCCGACAAAAACCCTACAAGGAAAAAAGATCATAAAGATACATTAATTCCGCGTTACGCAAAACACGTGTAACTTTAAGATAAAGTCGTACTACCCAATTAAAACAAAATATGCCTTTCCGAGATTTTATTGATAAACGTGTACTGTCTCAACGACAAAACCGAGTTTAATAGCGAACTATACAATTGCTCAATAAAGAACTAGATTAGTTTACTAGTACAAGCGAAACCGTGAAACTGAGCCTAGATTATTATGACATATTTTTATGTATATGGATCACGCTTGCGAGAGTATTGTATAGTTATGTCTGATTCAGTTAATTTTTTTTTCAATCAACATCATCATCACCTTAAATTTTTATCTCAATCATTATTTGTTTTTAGATCTGCATGCCATCCATATTTTTTGCATAACAATATAAATTGGTTAAACATAGTGCGCCATAAATTACTTATGTACCATTTTTAATGACACGTATTTTTGCAAATAAATTATCTTTACCTTTTTGCCATTGTTGGGTATAGGTTGTTCTTTAACACGCCAGTCAATTCAGCGGCAATAAGAGATTCCCTGTTTATATCGTGGGACCATATCTGGTGGGTGGTCTACCCCTTGGTGTACCTCACGTCTCTAAGCAATCAATGTTGATTACGTAAAGGCTAATAAATGATTTTCTTTCTTTCTTTCTTTCCAAAGTAAAGTTAAAAAATAAAGTTCTTTCTTTCTTTCCTAAAACTTAGGCCTATTCTAATACTCCAACACTAAATTAACCGAGTTAGAGTAAGTACCAATTTGCACAAAGAAACGTAACAAACGATTGCGTATTTTGTTTAAAATAGGCCTTCAGCATCTTTCAATATAGTATATGAACACTAGCTTCTGCCCACGGCTTCGGACGCATTTTCCCAGGATAAATAGTAGCCTTTGTTTTATTCCAGGTCAAGAACTACATCTATGCAAAATTTCAGCTCGATCCCTTTAATAGTTTTGGCGTGAAGAGGTAACAAACATCTAATACTTTCGCATTTATAATATTCCTATATTATGATTATATTTTGTTTACTTATTTATTCTTCCTCAACACCAGCGACCCGTGTAATTTCCTACCGGCTCGTGTCAAGCGGTGACTCAGTGACTTGAGGTTATACACCTGAACTTCCAGTTAATTTGACCCCATTCTGAGACGAATGGCAATGACCGGGCTGGTAAACGTGATTAATGAAGTAATTGGTTCGGTTGTTGGCTATTATCATGTCATCTGTTCTTAATAGATACTTTGATAGATCAAGGATTTGCTCTGGTATCCGAGGTCTATGGTGTATATAATGGGTAAGCTTTGTGGAGCTAGGTAATTTAACAAAAATACGTGAATCCTGACAATTTAACGTTTAAACTCGGGAGTCGAGATCATAATAGTATAACGGATTTACATTAAATATAACTAAAGACATCAGGATTGGCGCAGGACCGTGTGGAGTTGCACAAAAGTGTGGAGGCCTATAAATGCCAGTACTACGTAGTCGAGTTGCTGATGACGATGATGATGACATCACCTTTAAACTAAAACAAAAACCAAAATCGGTGTATTCGTTTGGGAGCTACAATGACACGGAAAAACACATATAAGTCACGTAGATAAAGAATGAGATTGAAAATACCACGCTGTAATGACATTTTCATTCACGATCTTTATCTACACGACTTATAATGACGACAAACTTATAATTTTCATTCGTTTAGTCGTCGTCGGGGTTTAAAAAGTTGGTGAAAACCAGATGAAGAGAGCGCGTTCACCTGTCGGCATCGGAGGATCCGCACTGACCGCATAAAACGGTTTTTTTGTGCCATATGTCAGGTGGTGCGTCCACTGTAACCGCAGAAACCGGGTTGCCGACGCGATCGCAATTTGCAAACGAATTTTAAACTGATCGGCAATCGGAATGACGTCACCCGCACTAAACGGATAGCCGTCATTGCCGACAATCCGATGCGTCTGCTTTGTGCGGTGCGGATCAGTGGAGGCACTTGTATGGCAAAGAATACAAAATTTCATTTGATGCGGTCAGTGCGGATCGTCCGATCCCGGCAGGTAAACGCACACTAAAGCGGCTCCATACTTTTCAATGTTCTTTTATTTCCCTTTATTGTATGAGAAAGCCATACATGACATTACAGTGCGTTTGTACTGGGCTATCTACGTTTCTTCACTGATGCATTGTTAATTATACGTGATGCGCACGTTCAAAGAGAAATTCAAATGATTTATAGTGATATAAACTGCAAATGAGCCATGGAAAGTGACAGTACTCATGATGACTATTTGACTCATCAGAAACCCCATTGTAAACGATTTCTAACAGAAATCGAAAGGCATTTTCAAGAATCTAAAGATAGATTACTTTTTACTGGACCTCACACCAATAAACAATAGACAAAAACAATATACAGAGGAAAAGCCGGAATCACGGGAGCACAAAGTATTGCCTTATCACAGCAACGGCTTCGTTCAAACAACCATGGGATGTACTGAGCACTACAATGGAAAAATCTAAGGGCCCAAATATACGGGCAGCTTGAAGCAGTCAGGCTAGTTTAAGCTACGACTGCATAGTGAACTTCAACACTGCTCGAGCGGTTCGGTGTATGTCTGTACAAAGAATACTATAGTTCACTGTGCAGTCGCCAGCTTCGAGCAGCCGAACCTTACTGCTTTAAGCTGCCCGTGTATCTAGGCCCTAAAAACTCTATCATGGTTCAAAAACCCAAAAGGAATACATAACAAGTGAAACTATTATATCAAATAGTTAATCAATCAAGTAACTCATACACGCAACACTAACATTTCACTCAAAAGCAATTAAATTAAATAATTTACGTAACTTAAAAATATTATACAACTTTGAATCGTACAGATTACAAAATTGCAGCTGTTGTTGCGTGATTATGACCGTTCAGTTGTTTATGGTTTATTGGTAGAGTTCGATTCTGGTACCAATGTCTCGGGTCAAGGTGAAAGGTTAAAGTTTATGAGGTTATGCGGCGTCGGTCAATATCGTCTGACTTCTTTCGTTTATACTCGGATTAGTCTAAGATATTTATTGTAAATACAGACATTTATTTTACACTCGGTCATACTTACGTACTCACCATGAATGACACTGGCTTCAGATTAATTAGAATAGACATTAAAATATTATCAACAGTAGTTCTGTCTTGTCTTTATTCTGGTTTTCTAGACAATATATAAAATATCAGATTATCTAGAGGATAAAAAAGCTTGGGACGGGTTTTGCTCCAACTCGAAAAATAACAACTAACAGGCTAAAGGTTTCTTCGTCGATTCTTTACTTTAGTCTACATACCGAGGCGACAGAAATCAAATATATCACTTTTTTTCTGTGTCAGTGTTTAGTTTTATAATTTGACCTTTTCTAAGTGTACATTTATTGTATTTATGGAAATAAAGAGATTTTGATTTTGAATAGTACCTACTGGTTTGTGAGGAGGGCGTTTTCATTCTGAAACTGAAACTTCTGCAGATGACATCGTTTTTCAAATCTATTTCTGTTCCATTGTCTGTACCAATAAACGATTTTTTTTTTATTTATGTATGAAAATATAAAAAAATGGATAAAAATAACAGACCACAGCAAGTTAACAGCTAAAAACAAAACTTCAAGAACGCATTATAGCGCCACCCAGCGCTAAAGGTGCACAGTCAAATTCGAAAATAACAGGTCCAATGAAATAATGAAAGAAAGCTGTCAAAACCAACAATTGTTTCAAACTTCTGCGATTTACTCTGGTGGTACGAGTACAATCAGTGTCGTAAAATATTTTGCACCACTATTTCTTTGGCTTTTTCTAACCCCTTTGTTTAAAAAAAAACCTTAGAGGTTACGCGCGATAGAAGGCCTCGTTTATTGCCATGTGATCCTCAATTTGCAGCTACGTCCCCGGAAGAACCACATTTACACATACTTTTTAGAAGACACTCAGAACTGGACCAAAAGACCTGGACCAAAAATCTTCTGATCCCAGTTTGATCCGTGGCAGGAATGAAACCCGCAACCTTCAAAATCTAAATCCTATTAGCAACGTGGAAAAACCTCGTTCACAATAAAGTGTAACGCAAGTGAATCCAATCTACGCTATCGTATTACAGCATCTAGGTCAAGAACGTCTCGATGGATGCTCACACAATGCAGTGCTTGCGTTGCCTATCACTGTCACTGATTATATATAAAATATGAATATTCCGATGAAATTGAATATTATAATTAATCAGTGATTAATTATAATATTCAATTTCATCGGAATATTTAGATTTTTTGTAATATTCAATCTATTATAGCTGCGGGCGGTCTGTACCTTCGGTTGAATAGACAGCCAATAATAACTGTCACGTATTTATTTAATGTCATGTCGTATAAAGACGTAAAAGAAACAGAATTGCAAAGAGAAAACTGGAGGAAATTGCATCATTGCACCGACAAAGCTAGACTATTTAATTTTCAATAATAAAATCATTTAATGTTTCCGTGCTTGTAAATTTTTTGGTTGAGTGCAGTGCAGTTTATGTACATGTATTTATTTATCTTCCAATTAGATATGTCAATTGATGAGCTATAAATATGTCAATTGCGTGTGGGGGGTAAGTATCGGTAGGTAACTAAGAGAAAACGCTACTTGGAGAACTCAGAATTTCTTTGAAAAGCGGCTATGGTTTCACTTATGAATATGAGACTTGACATGAAACAATTTTCCTTGTCTATGGGAATTTTTGGGAATCCCAGGAATTTCTAAAACATTACTTTTGTTTCCGATTGGCAGACGGATAGAAAAACGTTTAGGGGTAAAATTCAGCCCACCTAATCGAAAACAAATCAATATAGAACCATCGAACCGTATCTCCCTTCAGGCATGACATGTGCAACTTATCAAACTAATTTACAAGTATTGCGTTCACCATACATGGTTACCTGACTTACTACCATTTCGCAAGCAAACTGTGCCACTCGCCTCTATTCCAATATTCAACTTTATTCTGTAGAAACAAGATTGATATTGCAGGTGTAAGAGAATGTGTGTTAGACAATGACCATTTTTGGTCATAAGTGTTTCGTGGTTGTTGCTCGTAAAAAGTACGGTAGCGAGATGAAGTGTTATGTTATGTTTTTACGTTAAGGTTTTATTGCACGATCGAATTTGTATGAAATAGGGTAAAGTCCGTATAGTCACTTCAGTGGTTGATGCCCCAAAAAATGTTTTTTGACAGTAGGACACGAAAATCCTGAGTTCACCCTATTGAGTTAAAAACTGGTTGCTGAAAAGGGTCTTCTTTCCAAAAGCTTTGCGTTTTTACGAACTGCAAGCTATATTTATGAGGTGTGTTCCCGTTTAAGAAATTTGTAATTTTTAAGCTATTTTCGTCATGGTAATTCTTCGAGATCTAGATCTAAGTTAGGCTTTGCTCTAAACGTACGCCAAATTTCATCTTTATCTATTCAGTAGTTTTGGAGATCCTAGGTAACAAAAATTCAGATTTCACTAACTTTCGGCTTTATAATATTAGTAGGAAGCAGGATAACATTTATTTTTTCTCTACGGTTCTGCGCAAAACATGTCTAGGTTCGTCTTACGAATATCTTTCTGCTTGATGCCGCGCCGTTAGCAATATCAAATTTAGATTGGATTAATATCAGTCGGTGCAGTTTTGATAGTGTACAACTCCCCTTAAGCCATGACCCGAAATGGACTTGATCATAATAAAAACGCCATAACAACATGTTACGCTTATGGTGAACTTTTACCACGTGTTAAAATCAGTTTGTGGTTAGCACCGTGAACGTTAAATTATAGACTTTATGTTGGCGTTTGTTTATTTTTGGATAATGAATGCTTTTTGTTGGAAAGATTGAGTGTTTTACTTTCAAATGTTGAATCTTAAAATAATTGAATTATTTTTGGTTTGATAACTCTACTTGGTGTTTATTCTGTCTTGCCAACTTTTCTAGAATCGATGCTACCGCGACTGAGGAAAAAGGTTATGTTTTCAAACCTAACCTAAGCTATTTTAATCTCCTATCTGGATAAAGGATAATCCAGGTTGTCTGGCAGAGATCGCTCTTGAGCGATAAGACCGCCAATTGCCACTTAGGTTATATCCCATTCCATCAAAAGTACCTAAAAGATTAAAAAAAAACTAAATATGCAGTTATAGTTTTCTTGTAAATCGAGGGCATGACTCCTTTCACGACTTTTGTTTAACTCGCGTGGTTTCGGACTTGGCCATCACTGCCCTTCTCAAAAAACCACCCTCTATACAACTTAGGTAGATAAAGAGTGGTGATCTAATTTGTGGTGGTTTTATAAAATAAACAACACATACATAAGAAAAAAATCAGTAAGCAACCAGTTACTAGGTAACCACTGGTAACAGGAAAGTCACCAATTACCGTCGAGAAATCCGGTGTAACCGTGCATTAAATGACTTACTGACATTTTCTTTTTTCTTATTTTCACTTTTGGTTGTGACGTAATTTGTTGTTACTAGCGGCCCATTTGGTTACCACCATAATTATCAACGCGAGATGCTTAAAATGGCCAGAAACTGTCAATAAGCTTATTTTACAAAAAGCCCGGACGACAATTTGAGTTTGAACCATCTTTAACATAAGAACGGTTGCACAGATTTTCTTCAAACATAGCTAAGTACCTACAAGCTCGATAAATTCACATTTAAAAAACAAAAAAACTTTTATTCAAATTGGTTCGTCCCGGTGGAAGTCGACACCACATTTTGATGCACACACCAAACTTTTCTGGTCAGGAGGCAAAGGAGGAAGTAAAAACATGAAATACGAAGATTCAGGTGACGAATCGCACGAAGCGAACGACCTAACCACTAAGTTGCTTCTAACGCGTCACTAACCGACACCTTTCGTTTCGGATCTATATGAAATAAATGTCAAAATAATTTACACCTAAAGAATGGTCGTCTGTCGTTTGCCGTCATCCGTTAATTCCGTTATTCGAGAATGGATCGGTGGCCGTCCGTCGTTTGTCGTCATCCGTCAACTCCAGGGATCAACATCAAGCTTTATATCAACGAAATAGGAGATGCGAGTGACGTTATTTACACCCTTATGTCGTAGAAATAACGCTTTTTCTGATGGTCTTAACCCATTTCTGTGTTGATAAATGTGGTAAAACCCGAGTGAGCAATGCAACGAAAAGATCTAGGTCACTGCATTCAAAGTTAGCCGCTATGTTTTTGCCTCTAATTAACGAAATCACTGAACGGTAGAATTTCTGACTGAACGTAATTTAAATAGGCTGCTAAACGAGAAGCCAGGGTTTTTTACTGTGAATAATTTTAAAATTAACAATAGTTTTGCTTCCAGAGGAATTAATTGAACGATGCTGCATTGACATATTGATAGGTTCATCCGAAATAAGCATAACCTTAATTCTAGCGTTTTGCTCTTATTTCCAAAGCATCAAAGAGATACCAATGATGGTAATACGATGGTGATACTGATAACGAATAATAATAGAAACTAGACCTAAGAACCCTGGCATTGTTATTTAATTTATTTTTGTGTTATCTCCACTTTTTTTATTGTGGATGGCAAAGCATTTGACCACC
This sequence comes from Eupithecia subumbrata, assembly GCA_949316285.1. Lineage (NCBI taxonomy): Eukaryota > Metazoa > Arthropoda > Insecta > Lepidoptera > Geometridae > Eupithecia > Eupithecia subumbrata. Next base: position 22,683,563 of record OX438646.1, on the reverse strand, counting down.
ATAACACTTAAGAAAGTGACGATGTGCCCTAAGATGGGGCATGCTTTCCCCGAAGGAACTTATTCACTCGGGATTTGAAGACTCCGAGTTGTACAGATCCGGAAAAACGGACGCAGGAAGTTCGTTCCTCTCTTTACCGGTACTTAAAACGAAAGTACTTGGTAGTCCTAATAAAATAAATACATAAATAATAATGCTGGACAAACAAAACGTTATCATCTAGCTAGAATAGCCAAAATGGAACGACATTTTTTCCGTCATGAGAATGAGATGACGGCGCCGAAGTAGTGAATACATTAGTAGTGTCGTGTATAATAAATATTGTTTGATCACCGATTTCCAAGTCAATTGTGGACCGATTAGATAATTCGTTTGGTTTTGTATTGAGGACACAAAACTTAAAAAAAAACAATAAACATAAAGGAATTCGATGTAGGTTTTTAGATTTTTAATTTGTTTAGTATATTGAATTATAATGTACTAACCTGTGTCTAACTCTGCTGTTGATATGGCGCACTTCCCTGCCGCCGCTGCTCTCTCCATCGCTGCCGGACCCTTGCACCTCCATCACGTGACTCGACATCGATTTGGTCATCTGTGGGCAATAGGAATATGGATTAACCCGTGGACAATTCGAAGGCAAATATTGGATACCGTCTCCGTGAGAGAGAGTTATTTAACCCTTTCTCACCGAGACGGTATCTGGGACAGTTTCTGTTGCCAAATCAAAAAGCCCAGTGTCATGCATTAGTTTATGACACTGGACTTTTTGATTTGACAGCAGAACCTCCTTGTTTAAAAAAGTAATGGCTTCAATGGTCGGGGCTTGAGCAAGGTCGTAAATGCTTCACAAAAAATCATGGATAAAAGTAAAATACAGAATTTTACTAAAATATGATACGTTCTAAAGATTTTAATCGGTAAATAAGCCCTGACGCCTTTGAATGCGTGCGTTAACAAAATGCCGACGCACGCACACTATAAGTGGTCAAAAATAGTGTTTTTCCCATAAACCTAACTGTTATTAATATCATATTATATTGTATCAATCATATTGCACGGACTTTTGTGAAAAAATACACAATACACTGATTCCAAATGAGCGAGCTATCTCATTTCGCTTGGCAATAACACGGCGTGGTCTCACTAAGGAAAGGGCCTTTCTAACGATTTAAACCTTTGATACGTTCTCCCAGCGCTAACTAGACAAATGGCTCGTGTTGTGTTACGACTAAACGCAAAGACACGCTATTTCCAATATTTTGCCATATACCTACCTAATGAACAACAAAATGGAAAGACGTACCTAGAGCGAATTGCGACTCAGACAGCAATACGCACGCGAAACACGAAAGCCGGACCGGCGCCGCCCGGTCCGACTACAATTTGAGGTGGGTGAACCGAATTGGACCTAATTTGAGCGTTCCATTTTTGAGAAGCTAGTACCCAATCTCCAGAATTTTACTTACATATGGTTACAGGAGTTACAGGCGCTCACACGCTCAACAACTCTACTGCAAAACACAAAAATGAGCATTCAAATATGGACTTAAACTCGTCATTTTTAGATTAATTTTAAAGTGCCGCGAGCTGTTTGTTATCTGATGATTTTGATATAAAAAGCATCTAAATAAAGCAAAATATTTTAATACACATTTCTGTGTTGTGCGGCAGTGATGCGGTGCAGATCTGCGACAACATTAAGTCACCAAATACCACAAATAACAGTAAACCATACTAACCGGTGCAATAAACTTCCTGACACAGGCCGCAAGCTCATCCACAGTCCGTTCCTTCTTCTCCGGCTCGACCACACCAAAGAACTTCGCCTTGGCAGCCTGATTAAGCTGCGAAATCTTCATCGTAGGTGGCGGGGATTCCTCCATACTCAACCCTTTATCCACCGGCCTTCGCAACTTCCCTAACTGTATAGGCTCTTTTAAAATCCGCCTGAATCTAGAATCATCATCGATCTTGGCTTCGATGGGTGGTATAATCCGCCTGAATCTAGAATCATCTTCGATTTTCGCTTCGATGGGCGGTATAATCCGCCTAAATCTAGAATCATCGTCGCTTTTCGCTTCAACGGACGGTTTGCGACCGAGTTTCGCTAGCATTGGGATCTTAACTTCAGGATTTTTTGCTTGGTTAAGCCGTTCTTTGAATTCGTTGGCTGCGGGTAGTTGAATCTTGCGAGGGAATGGGTCCTGTCTCGGTATATCTGATTCGGTTCTGGAAGCTTTCAGTTTGTTGTTTTTGCGGAAGCGGCGCGGCTTTGGATCTGGTTCGTCAGAACTGTCTGATGATGAACAGCTTTTCTCTGATGATGAGACTGTTGACGCGGAGGTTTCGTCGTCTGATGAGCTGTCGATGCCTTCGTCTTTGAGTCCCTGGAAATAGAGTGCATGTTTGAATGACTTTTGAAATTTGTTAAGGTTGAGAATGTAAAGGAGTTTAAAGATTTTTGTAAAAAGGGTGACATTTGCTAACATTTGCTTTATTTTTCTTTCCGAGATATTATGAGATGAAATATATTTTTACTTAGATTTTTTTGTATTTAGTCAAGTTTTGTCAATCGTTTTTCGACTCGCATAACTTACTAACTAGAATCCTAAACTTTTGATGCTTAGCAAAAAATTATAAAAAATTTAATGTTTTTTAAATTTGTTTTCCGCATAGTAAAAATGTGGGTTTTGGGACTCACTTCACCTTAACGTAACTTACGAACTCCAAATTCTGTATGATCGTCGATCGTCGCCGCCCACCGTTCAATGTTACCTATTATTTTAGGTATGAGTAGGTACTAGGTAGATATAATGAGTATATTGCTGGCGATCGACTCGAAAACATTTTCGCGATCGACCGGTCGATCGTAATCGACCGTTTGAGCCCCCCTGCACTAGGCCTATACAAAGCCTGCCTGTTATATAAAGCTGCCGTCTAATTAGCGAGACATTTTTTTCTTATGTTCTTTGACAAATGTCAAGCAGACGTCGACGTTATCATCGGATGTTACCTAGCGTAGCCGTAAGAAAGCTATTCGACTAAACTGTCATTTATCTGCTAGCCGTTTTTCACCAGGTACTGACCGGTGTTACAAGGCGTAACGTACCATTCGCAACGAACATGAAACGTCAAAAATCCGTCACGTTGCTCGTTGCGAGCGCCTTCTTTCTCCGTACTGACTGCACGAACGCTCGCTGTGTAACACGTAACATTATGCCCCGTAACGCCGGTCAGTAGCCGCACATCTCATTTCTGGGACAAAATAGGACCCCAAATGACGGAAGACGTTTTGTGCAGACCCACACAAAGACGGCGGGAGGAGCTAGATTCATTTGACGAGGACAATCCCACAACAGCTTTAGCTAGATAGTAGATGAAGCTTTTCAACTCTAGTGGGACGACTTGGTGAAATATTATAGGTGTCAATTCAGATGTCGCCAAAACTAAACTAATATGGCAGCACTAAAAATGAAACTATCCTTTTAATGACTGAATGAATGAACATTTTAGTGTACAAAATTAATCAAATAACTTATATCTAAATAAAATAAAAACGTACAATAGGTGCTCTTATTGCTTAAAGCAATTTCAATTTAAAAGATATAAGTCACTTAACAGTTGGTAGTGCACATAATACACATAATACAGGAATATACTTAATACATACATACAATCCATATACAAACATTATACAGATAATTTCGATCTTTACGAAAGGGACGGCAACAGTTTTTAGTCCTGTAAAATTAGTTTAGTTTAGTTTTTTCGACATCTGAATTGACACCAATTAAAAATAATAGATTCAGGCGTTACTTTGCGGAAATCCATTGGGTAATATAAGGATAAAACAAAATTTAGTAACAATTCCGCGCACAGACTTACGCAATATAAAATATTGCGTAAGTCTGTTTTTTACTTTCTCTGATTGCAAGTGGGAACAATTTGTGGGAGGGCGGGCGGTACACGCAAATCACATTTTGTTGGATCTTGTCGGAGGAAGTTTTGCGCGGAATTGTTACTAAATATTGTTTTATCCTAATATTGACACCAATTAGTAATTTTTATAGTAATTTTCGACTAAAATCTTATACCTTACTAACCTCAGAGCTTTCCCCCTTGGCAAGTGTCTTGGGCTTCGGCACCACAGTTGACCCTGACTTGAGGATTCCCCTCACTTCAGGCGTGATCATCCTTTGAGCTCGGTCCGTCGGCGAATCGTCGTCGAGGTCTGCAAGAATTTTACTATTAGAATTGGAATGGTACCGCATAATGGACTTTGTATCGGGTAGATAGTGTAGTTTTTCGTTTTATTATTTGTTAGTTTTGAAAATACTAAAAACCGATTTCGAATCCCTTAACTTTAAATAGTTTTTTTAAGTTTTGCGGTATAAATACTAATCCCTCGGGAATAACATTTTTATAGGACCGCATCGGAATCATTTTCTATCCAACTGCAAAAGAATCATCCAAATTGGTTCATAAATGACAGAGAAATCGACGGACATATATGTTAAAAAAGTTTATACGAAAAAAAATGTGTATCTTTTATAGGGAAATGTATACCTACGCTTCTACAACAAAAGTCTTATGAGTTGCAAAAATTATCAGTAAATAAATTCAAAAAAGTTGTCATAACCTTGCTGTGTAAAAGGCTTACTATAAATATCAGATTATCGAGAGGATTAAAAAGCTTGGGACGGGTTTTGCTCCAACTCGAAAAATAACAACTAACAGGCTATGGGTTTCTTCTTCGTTTCTTCACTTTAGTCTACATACCGAAGCGACAGAAATGAAAAATATCATTTATTTCTGTGTCAGTATATAATTTGACATTTTATAAGTGTACCTACATTTATTGCATTTATGAAAATTGGTGTTCTTGATTTGATTTTGACAAATATTTTAGTTGAGAGTTTCTTCAACTAAAGTTGCTCTGTCTGCAAAACGCCGTACAAAGGGTAAGAATAATCAAAAAACAGTATGGTAGGGTTAGATGCAGGTTGTAAATCTTCATCAGACCATATTTAGGACCGTACTAACGGGGGGATATATAAATCCATAAATATACTATAATAAACTCTTAGCTATGGCGTTCATTAGGGGAGGCCTATGTCCAGCAGTGGACTAATTTAGGTTGATGATGATGATGATGATGATGAAACTCTTAGCTTGAAAAAGCAGCTAAAATAAGCAGTATATTCATTAATGCACCCATATGTCTAGCTTACTCTGGTAAACGAAAATCCAAGCCTACAAGAGATGTTCCATTGTTATGAGCTTTAGTGTCTACGTCTTAAGGTTAATAATAAAGACTAGTAAGGTTTAATAAGTAGGTACAGGTATTAATTAGTAAGCTACTTAGTTTAAGGCTTATGACTAGGTGTTAAAGTTTAAATCTGAGTGGCATACTTTTTACAGCACTGACAAAAATATACACCACTTTCCTTTGTTATATTGTAGGTAACACTCGATCAATACCAAAATTAACATGCGCTTAGTAACAAAACTATTAAAATACACCAAATTAATAACAAAAAAAATACAGTTAAGGAATAGAAACAAATTAGAGCTAGTATTTACAATTGGAACAGTTGAGCTAACTGCAGACTGTTGCAAACAATCTAGAGGTAGCTCAAATGATCCATATCTACCAGTTGGAAGAAGCTGGGTGCAATGTCCCGCTCTATGGCAATGATGAATATTTAAAACAAAAAAAAATCAAACGAGTTTTTTAGACAAAATCTTTCAAGTTATAAATTTCACATGCCATGTTTACAAAAACTAATATTTAACTCCAATAACAAAACATATACGTGCAAACATTACAATAAATCACCATTCTAGGAGTATCATATAACTTACGTTTCATGAAGACGTAAGTTTCGCTCACGTAAATTGTATATCCGTAGAGAAACCCTCTCAAAAAGAACATCATAGTTTTTATTTACTTCAATCTAGCGATGTTTCTTATGAAAATTATAATTACTGATAACATAGATATAAGTGAAATCTGTAGATATAGTACGTTCTCCCAGCGCTTACTTCAAGATCTGGCCTGTTTTATTACTACTAACATAGATATAAGTGAAATCTGTAGATATAGTACGTTCTCCCAGCGCTTACTCAAGATCTGGCCTGTTTTATAACTACACTTGCTCACAGTTACATTTCCAATCTGGTCCAATAATTATAATGAACAACAAAGACGGAAAGACGTTTAGCTAGAGCGAATTGCGACCGAAACAACAATACGCACGCGAAACACGAACGCCGGCGGCGCCGGTCCGACTATATGACTGTGGTGGGTGTACCTAATTGCACCTAATTTGAGCCTTCTACTTTCGAAAGGCTGGTGCCTCATCTTCCCTTTTTTACTACAATCGATGAACAGTAAATAACAATTCATACCACTGAGCCGTAGAAAACGCCAGTAAAAACCGTGAGTAACTCCTCCCCACCGAATGACTAACCATAACTAGATTATCGAGCTCAAAATAAACATTACAAAGTTACTCGAACGTGCCGACGTTCGTACACGAATGATTTATGCTCGCCAAATTGATTTATAGATGGAAGTAGAGAAGAACCGAACAAGCATAGACTACTCTAATAAATCCTGTATAATAATGTTAAATGCACTTAATAATATTGTTGCTTCTCCATGTTGTGACTCTCTTTAGTTAAGAGACTCGCAGAATTTAATATACATCTTCGTTTTATTATGTAAAATGTTCCTTTTTCTGGGAGTTATATTAAATCACATCTCATATTATCATATGAGATGCGAAAGTTTGGATAAATGTTAGTTACTTCTTCATGCCAAAACTACTGATGGGCAGAAATTTTGCATTAATTAGGTATTTCCCAATAAATCAGTCCCCATGGGAGAAAAATAACGTTTCCAAAAAAAAAACGTGGCGAAGGCGCGGGCAGAAACTAGTAAATAAATAAATGCACTTTCATAATCTATGCCCTAGGGCTCCATAATAGCTTTACAAGTCGGGATATAAAAAGGTTAAAATAGGACTAATCTTATTGGATGTTGAATCCAACAAGATTAGTCCTATTTTAAACTTTTATAGATAAACTAGCTGCATTCTTACTACCCGTTTTCCCGTAGGAATGAAGCATTTTCCTGCGGTAAAAAGTAGCCTCTGTCATCAGGAATAATGTGGGCTTCTAATGGTAAAAGAATTTTTCAAATCGGTCCAGTAGTTTCAGAGCCAATACAAGCAAACAAACAATCAAATCTTTCCTCTTTATAATATTAGTATAGATAGTATAGATTAAACCTAGAATTTATACGCAGTAAGGTCGATGGTTGAGTAGAACCAATCGTAATAAACACTCGTGCAATATACAAGCATGCCTAAACTACATCAGGGATTGTTCACACGATACAATAGCTACCCTGCTTAAGAGATCAGCAAGCTTATTACACTAATAAACGCACGTGCCTAAACGCACGCAAACGCACGTAAACGCACGTACGTGCGTTTGCGTGCGTTTGCGCGCGTTAGTGCGCGTTTGTGCGCGTTTGCGCGCGTAAATAAGCGCAAACGCGCACTAACGCTCGCAAACGCGCGCAAACGCACAAAAACGCACGTACGTGCGTTTAGGCACGTGCGTTTATTAGTGTAATAAGCTTGCTGAGGGGTGAATCTATTCGACGTCAGTAACTATGCGTGATTGTGAAGTCTCTTTTTAGTATGGGATTTGCGTAGTTCCCTGTCCGCACGATAGAGGTGCTTTACCAAATTGTATGGAAAAAGAGACGTTACTATCACGTCTGGATACTAACCTCAAATAGCGAGTCTATTCCCCACTGTTGTGCAAAATGACAGAAACCAATTCATAAAATTGTGGGGTAGATAGTACCGTGTAAACTCACCACAATTAGTAAAACAAAAGCTAAACCCAAGCGAAAACGGCAAAACAAAACCAAACGTAAAATAGAAATCAGACCTAAGCTCCTAAACTTTGAGTTCTGCCGCATCAGATACTCGAGAGACGTATTCTTAGCGCTCGCTGAACGAAAGAGTTCCATTTTCAGCTGGAAATCAGGATTCGGCGGCATATCTTCATGTGTCAACGACTTCGTAAGTCTCTCGTTCTGCTCCATGGCCTCTTGAACTTGGCTGGCTAATACGGGCATTGTGCGCAACCGCGAGGTTCTCGGTACCCGTTCCTCTCTGTTCTTCGGTAACCCGGCCATGGGAGGTTTGTGGGTAAGCTTCGAGTTGAACATTTTCATTTTCTCGCCTAGTGACATCTTCGCTGGGTCGTCCTCGTCTAACTTAGCTGCCACCGTTTGTGCGTATATTACAAATGCGGTGCATACCAGGACATACACGAGGACATGCAAAAAAGAGAAGCCGTCGATCATAAGAGAGAAAGCTTTTGTCTATATGTATGCAATTTACATGCCTTTTGATCAAAAAGTAAAAACTGTAATCTACAAAACGAAGTATCTCATGACAGACATAATAAAACTACTGTAACTCACTTCAAAGTTGTTTCTCAATCTCAGTAGCTAATAAAATCTACGCAAAAGAATTGATTATTTTAATAACGTCATCCATAGCCGATAGATAACTCACAAAGGAGATCAGTAATTTACAAAAACTACAGCGACTCAAAGTTTACAAGCACAGCAACATAAAAAGACACGTATTTAACAGAAAACATTTTTCACTGTGCGACCTTGAATAGAAATCTAGAAGATTCCTTTTCCCTTTGGCATAATCTAGCCAAGCCAGAACAGTGACAAGGGACTTATAGGTCAAATGATCTGTGACACATATTATGTCGAAAAAGAACGTCCTTACAGAGCTATGAGAGTTATGCAAACGATGACTTTAAATGCACCATCACTCGGAAAGCGATGCAAATGTAGTATCTACTTAACTAATTGTAATCCAGCCACGTTTGGGATTAAATGTTTGTAAACAAACCGCCCATGCTCATAGCAAAAAAATCACCTTGTTGCCGTGTACGCAATAGGCAATTTACATATTTTACATTGCTTGAAGATTTGTGATCTTTCTAAAAATATTGCTAACTGAAACACGCACGACGCTGTGAATTTGTGAATGTGAATAAAGAATTTTTGTGGTTTGTTTGTAAACTGTTTATCTTGAACTTGGCTGGAGTGTAACTAAGTAGCCAAACTCGATGTAGAATGTTTGTAAGCAAACCGCGAATACATACTAAAATTCATGTTGCCGCGTCTTTTTATACGCAATTCACATTACTTGTCGATTTGAGATATCCATTAATAAATATTGCTTACAATTATATCTAAAACTCACGCCAAGCAAGTGGGTTTTAGACTTTTAGTTATTTGTGTCGTGGTTTGTTTACTAACAATCTACATGGCTTGTGTATAGATACCCTATCTTTGTAACCTGTTGATACGCACATTGATTTCGAGTTCTAAAGTCGTCGTATGCATTGACTCTAACGAAATCCAAAAGCTTTTACAAGACTCACCATCTTCATCCCTGTCTAGCACGTTAGCGATGCTCTTAGATTGATCGAGAGAGACAGAGTCCGATGGTTCCTCTGGTTTCGGTTCGGGCGTGAACATAATCGGTTGGGTTTTGAACCGATCGGTGACGGCTGGCCCGTCTTTTGCTTTGGAGCGGCTGTGGCGGAGGAGAGGCTTTGGTTGTCCTGAAATTTTGATTACATTGGTTAAAACTTACAGTTGCCATCCTCATCATTTGACGACCTCTGTGGTGCAGCGGGCAAAGGTACGCTTGCGACGCAGGAGGTTGCGGGTTTGATTTCCTCCTCGGAACAAATGTTTGAACGATTTGAAGATATTCAGGGTGTTCTGGATGTTTTCTACGCATAGTAAAAAATATCTATCTATGTAGTGTACCTATTGTATTAAGTATATCAGTTATCTAGTGCCCATAACACAAGCTCTGCTTAGCTTAGGGCTAGATAATGCTGTGTCAATTGTCTAGCATTATTTATTTATTACTATCCATACAACGCATTACTTTCTTTGGAGGTTTAAATTTACAATATTAATGTGTGTATTTACTTTACTAATAAATCAGTCGGTACCAATTTAAACTTATGCTAAGGCACTGGAATTGGTGGCCGTATTGGCGCTTAGAACTATTTCTTTCAGGAAAGTTGCAAGAAGAAGATCATGGGAGGTGCTGAATAAAAATAACTACCTTTTGCCTGCTGCTGCAGCTGCTGCCACATACTAGCTCTCGCCACAACACTGCTACTCTTCACCAACCCCAACGCAAACGCGCTGCGGTTCTCCTCATCATCAGATCCCTCAGGACTCCTGTCACATTCCGTGGACTTCCTCGCTCGGTCCATGGTGAGGAGGTTCCGTTCAATGGTCGGTGATGACCAGTCGTGGCTGCTGTTCGAAGCGTGGTTGTCCTGGATCTCCTGGCTTTCGATTAGGCCTAGTTCTTCACCTGGAATCGAGAAGGGGTTGTGAGAAAATATGTTTTGTGCGCTATTCTTGCCCTGGGAGGCCGTGATTCCACCCATCCATATCCGCCTGTCGATGTCTTTAAGAGCCGACAAAGGAAACCTATCAGAGAAAGGGCAGCTTTCTTATTTGTATTTAAATGGCCATTGCGATTACCAATCCCAGGCGGATTGGTCTTTAGGTCAAAACTCCCCTCTTGTTTAGGGCCCTCCGTACGCCCTGGGGGATAATGTTCTGTAATATGCGAGCTTATCATCATAGGACCCACTGGCATATTCGTGAAGGTGTAGAATATTAAAAAATCTACAGGGGAAATCTCATCTGATTGGCAGCCACTGCTGGCCCAAGGTCCTTTCCTTCCATATATTGCAAACAAATTAAAGATGCTGAATGATATGATGCAGAGCTTGAAATCTGAATGTCATGGTTTTCAGTGAAATAATAAAATCCGCGTCTTCAAATATAAATAAACCTTGGACACTGGAATAATCACCCGTTCATTATTTTTGCACTGGCAGACAAAACATGGACAGCTCCGCTCGACAAAGGCAATTTGGCACTAGCTCGCACTTCTATACTTCCTTGATTACTACGCTGTCACGACTTTATCTATTGTATTGAGAAGAAATCGCTTTGACAAAGCACGCTCATCACATTGACCCAAATAAATACTCTGAGACATTCTACAAGGTTGTGAACTGTTTATTTTCTAAAGCGACCTAATACGAACGGATTCCATTGGGTAATTCTAAATTTACCAAGCATTGAGTAAACAAACAGCAAGATGCGAACTGATCTCTGATTGCTTTCACATCTTCAGTTATGACCGTCTAAATAAAGTCAAACTAAAAAGCTCAGTTCATACGCATCCGTTTCGATAAAAATAAGTTTACGAGGTTAATAAACCAGAGTGATAAGTGAATTTGAATTCTGTACTGACCGGAATGGGGTCCTGAATCCCTGGACGACGCTCGGTTGTAGACGCCGCTGTCGCAGGATACGTTCAAACTCCAGTTGTCGGCTTCGGCTTGTTGACGATCGTCCTCTTCCAGCGCTCGGCTGTCTTCGTCCAGCGCGTTTCGGACCTTGTTTACTTCCAGTTCGATCTCGTCTAGAGTGGACTGCTTTCTCGCGGCGGTGTTTTCAAAGTCGAGAAAGGTGGCCTCACCGTAGCTGTCGTCCTTGGCGCCTGCGCCGTCAGACAAACAGCTGACGCTCGTGGGAGACTTCAGGGCGATGAAGCTCGCGCCGTACGGGGGTGAAGCGAGCGTTTCCGCAAAAGGATCTCTCTCAGGTTCTCCAGCTAAAGGAAAAGCTATCCTGGCAACCGGAGCAACACCGGACTCGACGGCTCTGCTCGGAAAACTACAGCCCGCTTGCCCGAACGCTTGGAAACTCGGTTGGCCCAGCTCCAAACTGCGAAATGAGAAAAGAAACGCATTAATGTAGCCCGCCGCCGTACATAAGACAGAGACGGTAGATGTTTCGGTAGACGTACATAAACTTCTATGAGTTATGGTGCGAATGATTCGATTTGCGACGCCGATCTATCGTTTTAGGATAGATTGACAACATCGGCAGTATAATCTAAATATAAATGTCTGCTCTCGATTCCGGAGTTATCGATTAGATGCTGCGATCGTAAAACAATTTATCGGTGGGGTAAAACTGACTATAAATCCTGGGAGATTTAGTTGTTGAGTCGTAGAGCCCCTGCTCAAGTGTAAACATATCAGGAAAACAAATGTAGGAAATAACCTAAACGATCAAGAAAGTCTATTACTGTAAGAAGCAATTGAAGAGAAGTTGATCAGTCTCGATTACAGAACAGATGCATTAGCATCGATGCCATTAAGGGCAGCGGAGATCGACGCAACAGATCGCGCTCATAAAGCCACCATGCGTGCTTTGGAGCACAACAGATCCAGAAATAGTGCTTGACCCACTAAGCGGCTGGACCGCTTATTTCCGTCATCAGGACAGCGAATGTACACGAGCGAATGCAGAATTGATGTCAATTACGATAGATTAACGCAATAGAGAATAGAAACGTAAATGGGATGACAGCGGTGACGGTGTTTTACGTAATTGAGTACAAGGGCTGTGATGGGATCATTAGTCATGTGTTTTATTTTTAGAATATTATTTGTTGCAAAGTTGAAAGGTGAAACAGCCCGCAATTTGTGTTGATCTTGATTAATAGAACCTTTAGATCACAGGCTTTGACGACAAACGACCTTTTACGTTTTTCGAAAGGGATTTTGGTTATCCTTCAATTAAAAGTGTCGTTAATGTTTTCAAATTCTATTTTTAACTTTTATCACGGCTTGTATTTAAATTTCCAAGTAACAACACAATTTGTTGAAGTTGGAACCTTTGTTTGATGTATGTAGTTCGTTTTACACATAAAATAAACGATCTTAGGAATTTTAGGGATTCCACAAATTGTATAATACCCCAGAATTAAGTGCTACAATTCGGTTTACAAATGAGAATACTTCCGCAGCTTTTGCCATGTAATATGTACCGGTTGTAATCATGTTTTTGCAGTTCTCTTTCGCACTCTAAATGGATTAAATTACACAACAAGCTCAAACATTAGTCAGGGATAAAGGAAAGCAATACAAAAATAATACAATAATGCTCTTGATAACATTAAAAATGCATCAGTCCTAAGGTTTTTGTTATTTTCCTCCTTTTTGGGATATTATTTGATTTCTTAATGCATCAGTCTTCTGATAGACATGCCACGATTGACTTAAACAAGAAACTTGGGTACTTCGAGATGCAGTTATAACATTAGATACTTCCAGGAAAACGGACATTATGTTCTTATAGACATTATGACACAGTCCAAGAAATTACGACAGTGATATGCAATCGAAGAATCAATGCGGATATCGTAGATAGGAAATCCACAATACGACTTCAACCTTTCACCAAAGTAGAGATTAGATGATTGATGGATGATTGGAATTGTAGACTTACGACTTACGGCAGGGTTGCTAATCTGTATGTATGACAGATTACCGACTCTGCAGATTCCATTATTATGGAACAGTTTTTTCAAAGTAAGATCCTTTATGTAAAAATCCATAATATAGACCTTGTCAAGGGCACTAGAAAGTCTCATAAAACAAAACCTAATAGCCCTACAGGCGATTTAGTAACACTATTTTTCTAATGCATATTAAATTACTGCGTCACATTTGCACGAATGACCCAAATCACCTTTAAAGCGAACGTACAACAATGACCTAGATGTCCTAGGCAGAGTGACGGATTAGGTACTTACATTCCGAAAATGGGCCAATCCGCGAAGGAATCCATCACTTTTAATGCTGACGATATCCTCTTTTCGTGCAGAAAAAAGAAATTAAGGCGATATTGCAATTTTCGCGGGTAATTCTAGTGAAGTTGAAAATAGCTCTTGTTGTTTGACGATCAAACTATAAACTGAAGGAAGTCAGATGATGTCAGATAGACGAAAACAAGAATTAACACTGTTTACTTTATGCTACAGCTAATTATGAAGGAACCAGTTTCATTGATGAAATAGCCTTGGATGCATTGCTAATATTGCATGAGCAATATTCGATTGTTTTACAAAACATATGGAGGGTATAATATTTTTCAATGTTTAATGATAATATTCTTTTGCCAGGGAATATCAAAGGCAATCAAATCCTAAGCGTCATGAGAAAGTATCCAGAAGTATAACAGAGTGACTTTTCTTCAAACAATGCACATGGACAGGAAAACGTACAGTCAGAACAAAATATTAAGCGTCGGTCGACCCACGCCTCACGCTTGCCCATCAAAATAATGGCGAGCAGCCAACTTTCGGCAACTAACTACCGCCAGAGGCCGGCAAAGAGCACAATCACCTTTACACAATGAAAACCACTTTTTAAGAAAGCCGGCAAAGAAAATATAAATCTGTTATCAGCCAGCCAGAATCCGACCCCGTCGGAGCGAATCAATGAAGGCACTGCGCTTAAAACATCAAACATATTCACAGTGACGTATTGAATGAATAATGTATTTGTGCAGTCTCGCATAGGAAATAGAATCACCGCGGCCAGATGCAATGAATATAAATTCACGCGTGAAATAAACTTTGGAATAGGATTTTTTTTTTTTATTAAAAAGTTGTTCTTACCTGGAAGTGATCGACCTCATTTCCTCGACAGTGATTGGTTGTGTTTTATAGCGTTCCTTGTCCCGATTTTTTGATCTCGATGTAGACGGCTGGTCTCCCTTGGACAGCGCTTGTTCCATAGACTTGATACGGGACGCAATGGATGGGAAGGATTTTTGATCGTTTTCTGGTTCTCCTTGTCCTTCAGGCAAGGTGTAACGTCCGCTTTTGCAGTTTTGTTCAACTTTCAATCTTCGGTGGTTAAGTATGGATAATAGTTCGTCGTTGACGTCACCAGCAAGGGATTTCGACCGCGGGTTTGATTTGGGCCTAAGGTTTCTGCGGCGAATCACAGCACTGGGGTAGCTGGGTTCCGAGTCGGGCGCAGACTCAGGCGCTAGGTTCAACCGTCGCGGTCCAGCCGCCAACAGGTCACTTCCGTCTGCACTGAAATTCGTCACGCTAATGTTTGCATCGCTGCTGTCCGCACAAAACGAGAGCCGTGGGCGCGGCGATTGGCTACGTTCCCTGGTCAGGCTCGAACCCCTCTGCTTTAAAATAGGTCTCATTGTTGCTTCGCACTCCGATCCCGAGTGGTCAGATGTCCGGGACCTGAGGAGTGAAGGTCTTCTGGAGCTTCTGTCGTCTTCGCTCAAATCGAAACTAGAAGCGTGTCCTTCGTCTCCGGACAAACGGTTTCTCGATGACTTCAAGATCGGCTTTTTGGGTAGTTCGTAGTCGTAATCGTCGTGTTCGGTCGATTTCTTCTTTAAGATTGGTCTAGGGGTTTCGAAATGAGTTATATCAGGACTCGGCCTCTCTTCAGAGAAGCTCTTTTTCTTTAAAATAGGCCTGACGGCGTCTTTATCTTCATCAACTAATTCAGCGCCACCTGCGGCTGCTAGCAGAACTGCTTGAGCAATAGACACATGTGATGATGTTGTACTACTGCTGGAACTCGAATTTGATTTACGTTTGAGTATACCATGTGGTTCTGGTGAACCGTTAGACAATTCTTCTGTTTGTAGATCCTCCTCTCTGCTCATTTTTCTTTTCAATATACCCTGGATTTGCCCATCAGGTGATCTATTTCTGATGATGTCTTCTAATGATGATCTTCTATTCTTAAGGATAGGTTTACTTGTATCCGGAGAACCATCGTCAGCGAACGATACTTCTGGACTGCAAGACCTTCTCCGGGCCACTTGCGATTCATCTAAGCTGCGGCGTTTCTTTAAAATGCCTGCGCGTTGCCTGCTATCAGACCGGCAATTGCGAGGCTCGATAACACTTGGTGAGAATGTTACCGGTGGAGAGGCAATGGCTTGATTTGAAGTACTAGCGTTATTATTGTCCTCATGAATAGACTTCCTCTTCAGAATCGACACAGGCGTGTGACTGCATGACGATGATAAATTTTCTAGACGGCGATTTTGACTAGATGCATCGTTATTGAGATCAGAAAACATTGCACTCTGTTTTTCAAAGTCAATCAGTCTCTGCGCAGCCGTGTCAATGTCCCTCAGTCTTTCTGAAACTCCTCTGAGTTGAAAAGTCCTGTCATTGATGAGGCCGTAATTGATAGCATGGTTGTTATTTCTTTGTTCGGGTTTCGTTGCAAATATTGATTCATATCGCGGCTCGGGCGTTTTTATATTTAACTTATTACTAGTTAAGTTATTTGACAATTTGTTAACCCTATCTAACGTTTGTTTCGTCAATGCAGCTAAGCTATCCATTTCCTGGGAGAGTCTTTTCGTATGCGGCCTTACTTCGTGAAGCGTCGACATTTTCATCGTAGTTTTGTCTTCTACACTAGAAGTAAGTTCTGTTTTCGCTTCCAACTTGCTCTCAGCTTTACAACCACCATTCAAAAGACCCCTAGGCGAAACGTTTTTATTACCGTTCGTGTCTCTTGGAGAATTATTTTCTAAACTAGTCAGTCTTTTCTTTGAATAATGATATTTTTCGCTAAGACTTTCACTATCCTTTTGAGCGCGTTTTTTTCTGTCGATACGATAACTTTCAGTGTCACTCTTCGCTTTATCGGGACTTTTCCGAACTGGTTTGGTTCTTGGCGGTTCCAGCTTAGATTTATATTCTGGTTTCGATGGATTGTCTCTCGTCAAGTCCGGCTTGACGGGAGAGGTGGACGTCTGAATGCTTCTGTCAGTTGATTTTCTGGAGAGGGGGATGCAACTAGGTTTAGGTCCAGAGTCGTTAATTCTTCGCCTTTCGTAGGATTTCTGAGGGGCTGTAGTAGACGGAGATGTTTTTAGATGGGTTGTTTTGATGCCAAAAGATGAGCTAATAGTAGGTTTTAGATGATTGGGTGATGTTTTGGAAGACGGCAGTGTGCTTTCAGTCTTGAGATGTGAAGTTTCAAGGGATCGGCGATTTTTCGTCTTTGCGACAGTTCCTGTAACAAGGACACACAAAAATTACAAAATTGAAAATGATAACAGCATGTTTAACATATAAATAAAAACGTTGCAAAATTACAGTTCGAGAACGGAAGTAGGAACTGTTGACCCTCACGTGGGCATTGTTCTATGGAAGTTCAGTGACTGCGCTGGCGCAGGCTCGTGTGGCATTTAGCGCGATATGGCAGCACTTGCTATTGTTACGGTAAGTAGGTGACGCATTAGCATGCTAGAGATCTTCAACGGTAACGAATGCTCATAAAACAATGATTTAGTTTGTAAAACACTCACGTATTTAGATAATCACTAAGTTATTGTGAGAAACAGCGTAACTGAGTGTTGATAGCGTTGGTTCTGCATGCTTTTTTAAAACAATACAAATTTTCAAGTTATATCTTGATTCACAAAGAAAATTACACTCAATTAATATAAATAAATTACAACTAGTAGTTACAATTGAAACAGATGAGCTAGCTTGCAGGAGGTTGCGGGTTCGATTCCCGCCTCGGGACAAATGTATGTACGATCTGCAGATATTTGTTCAGGGTGTTCTGAATGTTTTCTATGTATATTAAAAAATCTATGTAGTGTACTGTATTAAGTACCTATATCTAGTACCCATTACACAAGCTCTGCTTAGCTTGGGGCCAGATAATGCTGGACAATTCATGTCCAGCAATATTTATTTATTATAACTGCAGACTGTTGCACAATGTTCAGGTAGGTAGCTTAACCGATCCATATCAATACCAGTCGGAAGCGGCCCCAAGACAGCCAGCGTCTTGCCCCGCTGTATGGCAATTAATTATTTGTCAGTTAATTGTTTGGTTCTAAGTAATACCTATTTGTCAAATCACAGTACGTCTCTATATGGTTTTTATTGATTTTGCGTTAACTATTTATGTCTCAACTATATTTATTTCGTTATTATCTTTATAGTTCCATGACCATTTTCCAGATTTTCTATTTGCAGAAACGATGTCTGATCACGTGCGAAACCAGAGGATTGCGGTTGCTGTGGTTTAAGTACTGCGTGCACATGGACCAGCTCGTCCGACGTGTTTCAAGGAAATGGGTTTAAAGAACCCATATTATGCTGGAATTTTTCATACATTTTTCATTTTCATCTACCTTTAAAATTAGCATAGCTCATATTTTGGGTGTTCTAAATTACTGATACCATTATAACCAGCTCCTATCTACCCACTTTTGGGCGTATTCCTAATCCAATCTGTGTAATTATTCGATATAAATTACAGATGCAAACAGCCCAAGACCGAAGTCTTGGGCTGTTTGCATCGAGGTCTAATTCGCAAGCATCGACCTTACCTTACCATTGGGCAGGTGGTAAGGTAAGCTTCGATGCTTCGTCTGGTTCCCTGGGCCTCAATCGCTATTACAGTATCGTTGATTGCTCTAGCCAATTTCATTACATAATAATATGATAATCTTTCAATCCTTATCATGATTCTAATTGTATAAATTTAAGCATGACCGCTTAACCCCAATCATAAAGCAACGAATATCAATCTCCATTTGTGTGTTAAAATGAGGCCGTAACAAAGTAGGTTAGCATAAATAATTTTCTCGTCGGAAAACGAATTTCCATCCTAACAGGTGTACATAATAGGTTATTTACCCACTTGAATTAATATTAAAGGTAGCCTTCTAATTTCAGAAGACATAGACATAGACATAGACAATCATTTATTTGCTACTTACACAGTACATAACAGACATAAAAAAAATATTACATATCAGAAGAGACATTTAGTCTTAACCAGACACTCAATGAAATTAAAACTCAATCACCGATGATAAGGAACCTTTTTATTAGGTTTATTTAGTCATTATTATTTTAATTTAAGTATGTGTCAGATGGCTCTCGCCATTATTTCCAGCCTATCTCGGTCCATTACCGGGGACACCTGATACTTGATAATTTCTGCATTAAACGCTTGATGCATGATAAGGTTCCGGGGTATCAACATGTTTCAATTAATTCAATAACACTGATAACGATACTGTCTTGTGCTGTGATTTTAAGATAGGCTTTATGTTTATTTTGCTAGTAAGCGGTCAAACTTGTACCGCAATTTATAAACCTCTTCGATCTTTACAAGTTTGTGGTTTTAACCGTTTTCTTTATATGTTTACATGTTATTAGTTAAATTGTCACTACACGTGAAAATCTTTAATTGGCTCTCTGATGTTATTACGTAAATTGATTAAGTTAGTTTAAGGCGTTGATTTTCCAACAAATGAAATAAATGGTCCCAGATCCGCATGTTTTGACCCGCTTAATAAAAGTCCCCTTATGACCCACTTTCAAGTAGGTACCCATTGGACCCACTGTGAGTCAAAACATTTTTTATAATAAATAGCTAAGAGTCGTTTGTTTTCTTCTATTGACATAAGTGAGAGTGAGAAAAAACACTGTTTAGTAAATGCTTTCAGTCAACAGATTATGAATACTGTATGATTATGTCTCATAATTATTAGTATTCTATAACGGGTATTTATCGCGTTTATTTGCCTATTTGAAATGCCTCATAAAAAAAAAGCTTTTCGCAGGTTGCCAACTTATTTAAATTCGAATATAGTAAAGTTTGAGGATCTTGCTCGTAAAAATATAGTAAAGAAGAAAAACATAAAATATTTGTAGGTACCTAGGTTCTGTTTAACATAGGTAGTTATATTACATTTTGTCAAAACTATTATGTGTAACAATAAAAGGGCTTACTACAAAATGTCACACTATCTAGCTAGAGCAGACGAATTGTTTTAATCGAATTTTCCGCAAAGAAAGCATGATGGTGGTGATTGTGGCAAACCCGCTGTTTGGGAGAACATTGAACGTTGAATGCTGTGCTGATCGGTAGGTTTAGCAAGATTAAATAAATAAATAAATAATGCTGGATATTCACACAGCATTATCTAGACCCAAGCTAAGCAGAGCTTGTGTTATGGGTACTAGATAACTGATATACTTTAATACAATACACTACATAGATGGATATTTTTTATTATACATAGAAAACACCCAGACCAACGGAACGAATTTCTGCAGATCGTACACAAATTTGTTCCGAGGCGGGAATCGAACCCGCAACCTGCTGCGTCGCAGGCGGACCTTTGCCCGCTGCGCCACGGAGGTCGTCATTATTGAGATTACCTTGAGTGTCCATTACTGGACACTTAAAAATTGATAATTTTTGCATTAATCGCTTGATTCGTGATTAGATTGAGTGTGTCAATAAGATTGCAAGCTGGGTGTGTCAATGTCAACAGGTTGGGTTGAATTTATGGCGGGAAAACGATACTGTTTTGTTCTGCGTTCTTTAAAGTCAGGGCATAAGGTATGAGACGTGGACACTCACGGTAGGGCTGGTCCACCAGTTCATAGTCGCTCAGCGAGGAATGAAAAGAGCTATGCTCGGAGTTTCTCTGAAGGATAGGGTTCGTAACGAATACATCCGACAGAGAACCAATGTTATCGACATAGCTCTAAGAATTAGCAAGCTGCAGGCAGATGCTGGATGCGGCAAGCTTAAGACGTGGTGACAGGCGCTATGGCGCCCATTAGTGGAGGCCTATGTCCAGCAGTGGACTAGTATAGGCTGATGATGATGATGAAAGTTGATTATTGATTATTCATCAGTGGAAATACACAGGCTGATGATGATGAAAGTTGATTATTTGAAAGTGACTTGAGGCTATATCTCAAAAAAAAAATATAGAATACGAGCGGCCCGTCTCGGCTTCGCACCGTGGAGTCTTTTAAAATCAAAATCAAAAACTCTTTATTTCCATTAATACAATAAATGTACACTTAGAAAAGATCAAATAATAAAACTAAACACTGAAAGGGAAATAAGGTGATATTTTTGATTTCTGTCGTTTCGGTGTGTAGTCTAAAGTAAAGAAGCGACGAAGATACCTTTAGCCTGTTAGTTGTTATTTTTCGAGTCGGAGCAAAACGAGAGAAAGATTATCTAGAGAATAAAAAAAGCTTGAGACGGCTCAAGTTTTTTATCCTCTAGATAATCTGATATTTTATAGTAAGCCTTTTTGACAGCAAGATTTTGACAATTTGTTTGAATTTATTTACTGATAATTTTTGCCACTCACTAGGAGTTTTGTTGTAGAAGCGTAATGCAGCGTCTGTTAAGTACATAATTAGAATATGAAGCCTCGTAGCTTCTTATAAACACGAGTAGGCATGTTGTAAACCTCATTCGCAGTAAACCTACATAAAGCTAAGGGCTGCAACAGTAACCCTTAGCTAGGCTAATAAACGTGTCAACCTTTCTGAGGATTTCATGTGGTGGGTCACGCGAAATTCGTCCTACATTCATGTTAAGTGACGTCATGATGGGTTGTTTTCGCGTTAACCCATTTGCTTATGTTAGTATTTTAGGGTTCCGTACACAAACGGTGCTAAAGGGAACCCTATTACTTAGCTTACACCGTTTGTCTGTCTTTCCGTCACTAAGTTAGGCTTGTTCCAGCCTTCTCCCTTGAAAATACCCCCTAGGGTGAAATTGGAATTAAAACAAAATTTAGTTTAGAATTGAAGATCCCCTCAAGGGACCTGGATAAGCCATAAAGGTAGAAATCCCTATCTTTGTAAACGTCACATGTAACAAGTCAAAACTTAAATAAGACTAGGAGTTTTTTTTTTTATTATTTGATGTCTTAGAAACTCTTAGTGCGCGAGGCCGACTCGCACTAAGTACGTTTATGTGTGCACCATTAAAGTTTCAAGGATTCATTGAGTATTTGTTTTTGTATTTATTTATTCCATCGTAGGTGGAACGTGATATCGTTACATTCTATACTTAAGTACTAATATAACAATACACATACACATACTTCGATATAGCAAACACTATAGGGTACAAAGGTAAAAAAAAAATCAGACGGACATGACTGAAAAATTAATTAAAAATAATTATTCAGACTCACAAAAATAATTAATTAATTAAAGGGTATGTCAAAGTATGCTGCTGTATAGGGGTATTGTCAAACTAAACTTAAATAATGTACAAGTATAAAGATATGAAAAATTCTTAGTGACTTCAAACCACCAGCCACCAATTCAAATTGTACAAACAAAATAAGTATACATACACTTATTACAGCTTCAAAGTCAATCGTACAAGATTCTTCTTCTATGATTGCACACAAAAAATCGAGCTTAAGCACTACTGCTTGTGTTCTTCGATGAAAGATTTTTTGTTTAAAATATTTATGAGAACGTCAACTATTCTTTGACTTTTAACGAACAACTGCCCGTGGCATAAGTCGTAGGTAGTTCGCTCAAGTCGTAGGTAGTACCTATCTAGGATAAAACCCTTTAACTAGAAGTGACCATTAACAATCGTTCAAGTTGGCTGTTTCGGAATTTGCGCATACAATAATAGACCACAGGGTTCCTGAGATCTCGAGCAAATTAGTAAGTATAATTATGTGAAACAGTGCACTTTCATGTTTTTTAAATCGTATTTTTTCCCCAATTGTGTTTTCACTTATCAGGAACCCAGGAAATAATATGGAAATTTATGTAATTCGAGTTTATTACCACGCGGAACCCGTGAGTACTGATATGATAGGCCTAATTGACAACCAAACCCGTTGGTTTGGTTGTCAACTAAGTCTAGAACGAACCTTAACGAGGTTCGGACCTTAAATTCTTCTTATTTAATTTCTTATAAATTACCCTGAATGGGTGGGCTTAAATCAAAAAATCTGTGAACAAAATTTGACCTCGTCGGGGTCCAGAGAATCACTCTCTATCGGCTTACACATTTAACGTGGCACTCTGTAAAATATTAGTAGGTACTTATAGATGAGAAATATGACTACTCGCTCAGTAGGTAATTTGTTTATTATTCTCTGAAGCGCTGCTATGTAGTTGGACGTATTTAGTTTAAGTATAAAACTTATGACGTTATGAGTTATGAATGCGGCATGTGCGGTTGTTTTTGTTCTGGGAAATTAGGTCATTTTGTTTAAGTTCATATTAAGTACTTAGATAATTATTTCATTCTTATAAAACAGTTGGGCTGAGGTTCAACATTTAAGCAAACTGACTAAGAAACATGGCTAAGAACATTCGGGATAAAATTATCTATGACACAAAAAAAAACTAAACGAAAATCGGTTCATCCGTTTGGGAGCTACGATACCACAGACAGAGACACGTCTCTTTTTGCGTCGGGGGTTGAAAACAAGCCTGCAAGATATGAAAATACTCGAACAACATCAAATGCGAGTTCGAAAACGGGCGAGAGACGATGAAATACAATAATTTTAATAAACAAATAAACTAAAAAGCTCGTAGAGAACCGTAGAGAACCAATTACGAGAAAGAAAACCCACTGTAATTGTAAACGGCGCCATTTCTTATCGGTCATCAGAAGTCGCTTAGGGTCACCGCAAAAAGGGTATCTTTAAGCCCCGTTTCTCATTACATACACACGTATGTAGGTACGTAATAGTTTAAACGACTACTTATCTGTCCTAATATTGCTGGTGTTCACGAAAAGATTACGATAAATTTTGACGTTTAAGGTATGAAAATAGCTGTCAAAAACTACAAAACAACTGTTCAAAATTTAAAAAACTGTTGGTGAGAATATTGTAGTATACTACGTATTTAAAATACATAGTATACAGGGTGCCACAAAACATGTGTACTAAGCCGAAAAGGGGTGATACTGGACCGCTTCTGGAATTCTAAAAATTGTATAACAAAAGTTGAACCCAACTTTTGTTCTACGATTTTTTTTAATTTCCATTTTTTTTTACTTTATGAAAAAAGATTTAGTTTCCTCATTTTCGTGTTTTTACGTGTATTCTTGTACTATTATTATTTTTTTGAAATACTTTCATGACAAAACACTGGTATTGCTTAAAAAAACAAGCAAGAACTATTTGTGAAATAATTTATAATGTAAAATAATACAAGAGTGCGTGTAAAAGAACACGAACACGGAGATAAAAAAAACCAAAAAGTCGTTATTCGTAAGTTGATCGCCTCGGGGTCCAGAATCACCCCCTTTCCACGCTACCCGGCAACCTGTTTATTTTTTTGTAAGATTAGAGGCACGTGCTCATTCCTTCACTCGCAAAATACGTCACTTTCAGCGCTTCAGAATCGATTTACTTTTAATATCTCTTCCATATTTATTTTGACACGATTGAGCGAACAACGGCAAAACATTTTAGAATTTTCCACTATCTATCACTTTAGTTTATTTACATAAGGTTTTCCCGGTGTACAAGAAGAAGAAGTAAAAATAACGCTTTTTAAAGCATACTGTCAAAGTTTCTACATCGGGAACCTATGGGTTAGCTACACCAATCGACCGCTAGAGACCCTACGTGTACAATACAACAATATTTTCAGGATGATGTTGGGACTGCGCCGTTTCTGCAGTGCATCAGGGATGCTTGTAGAATACGAAACGGATGGTTTTGCTGCCATTCTCCGTAAAAAGACAGCATCCCTGACGCGCAGAGTGCGTGACAGCCCCAACACCTCCTTCAAACGATTGCTGGTAGAGTCATCTCTCCTACGTGGCATGGTTTCGAGAGGAGAGTGATTTACTAAAATATGTACTACCTTGTATTAAGTCAAATAACTAACCCTAATTATAAGTGCTTACTAACAAATTATGGATCTATTTGCTGTCCGCAATAAAATATTATTGTTTATTTTTTATTTTACAAGTTCTAGGAAAAAAAATTAAACATCATCATCTTCCAATATTAGTCCACTGCGGGACATAGACCGCACCTAATGAGCGCCATAGCGCCCTGTTTTTAGCTTACCGCATCCAGCGTCGGCCTGCAGTCTTTCGCTGACGTCATCCCACCAGGCCGGAGGGCGTCTTACACTACGTTTGCCGAGTCGCAGTCTCCATTTAAGAACACGTTTACCCCAGCGCGGTTGTCCGTTCTTCGCGAGATATGGCCGAAGTAAATAAATAAAAGGAAGAATTCCATAAAGCTAGAATGAAAACTAGGTCAGCAATTTAAATTCTATTGTGGTAAGAAAATGATGGATACCTAAATGGAATAAAGAGAAATTTCTCAGGTTCTTCCGAATTACGCAATCCAGCATGAAGGGATAATGGCCTTGTCGCCCACATGTGCCCTTCTTGTAGGGTTGTCAGAAATATTGGAATAAGCCGGAAAAATCTTAGTAAAAATTTGTGGAAGGTATTCAAATTTAAGCATGCGATTATACGACATTCAAATTTTCACGATGCAGACGATGAGTTGAAAACATCTTTAATCTGTCTGTCTTTGTCTGAAAATTTCAATTTTCCTGGCTATTTACAGAAGCCTTTTAGTTAACAGACCAAGCACACGTGCTTTCAGAACTTTCAGAGTTCCGAGTTCAGAGTAATGATAAAATTCTGAGAACTACCACGTATTGCTAGAAGCATCCATTTAGTTGGAAATGCAACTCGCCATTTCGCTATTAGCTTATTTCTCGCTAATGGGTTACAGCGAACTTGCACTTTATTTAAAAGAGAATAGAGATAAATATCGCCATCTGTTTAAAGCAAGGACGGACATGCATCCGAGGATTGCAAAAATAAAGCTCTTAATTCATAAAAGCCAGACTGAATTATTAAGATACGACATGACCCTAGCAGAAAGGACGGAGCTTAAGGCCCAGACTCCACCAAAGCGGAGATGTGCGGGATGTCCGAAGCGGAGACGAGAAGAGACGTTATTCAGTTAGAGCCATATCATATCACACTAGCGGTTTGCGAGCGGCTGCAGGGCGGAGCGGGCGCGCAGCGAAAATGTTACGGGGGCGCAACGAACTCGCCGCGGATGCGCAGCAAATTCGTTGCGGACGCGCAACGATATCGCCAATTCTATTTACAACGATATCGCAGATTCTTCCCAAATTCGTCGATGCTTTCGTTTCGTCTCCGACGTCTTTGAAGTAACAAAACCAACAGCAGTGTCTTCTTGTCAAAACCTATTCTGTTACCGAGTGTATTATACGTCGCTAACTTGCTACAAACACGAAAACGTTGCGAATTTGCCACGCGTCCGCGACGTCTTAACTGCGCAGCCGCGGCGTGTTCGCGACGCGGGAAGGCTCTTAGGGTGTCTTCACCGAAGCTGTGCGGACATGCATACTAGCTGGACTGGAGCGGAGATGTGTGCTGGCTAGAGCGGAACTGAGCTGCGTGCGGCGGCGGATGTTTGTTGAGATGAATGCACTAGCGTACATCTCTTCTCGTCTCCGCTGCGTGATGTCGCTAGCTTGCGAGGCACAGCTCACATCACCACTTCGATCTTTCTTTGTTTTCTTCGCATACAATTATGATACATCTCTGGTATCCACTGAAGCTGAGCGCAGACGAGATGTGTGAATAACGACGTTCTATTGGTTGTTTAAAACACATCTCTTCTCCGATCGTCTCGTCTCCGCTTTGGTGGAGTCCGGCCCTAAGAAAGCTTTTGTTCTTAACGACCTTTACAAGGCGAACTAACGAATTATAAAACTAAGAAACATAAAATATACGCTTTCATGTTTATGAAGTCAAAAGTTCGAAGATACACTTTACAACAAATAAGAGTACCTATAACGATAAAACCCTAGCATTATTGTGCGCAACATAGAACCCCTCATAAAAAATAGAAGCAGGTAGATGCAAATTCCAAATTTCTTTTTGTATTTCGACTAACAAAATGTAAGGTTTACACTTCCCTTGATCGTATCGTAAAATTTAGCAAAACGGCAGGCGGGCCCATAAAATGCATAAGTTGGTTCGAACGATACTCAAGGGATTAAAGAGGTATGGGGTCACAAGAGTATTCGGGTCCTGTACCATTCATTTAACGTACTTAAGCATTGGTAGTCCATGACACGCGAGCCAAGCCACGAGCGGATGTGAGTCAGTAACATTACTCAGCACAAAAGCGATTAAACTTTCATTTACGACCCGCTCGCTGAATCGCACGGCTTTTATTTGAGCAGCGCAACTGGAACCGCCAATTTCTTTTAATTACACCTGGGTTTGTTGTTTCAGTGACGAAAAACAACAGAATAACTCTGCTGAAGTGGTTAGTAGGAATCAAATGTCAGGTTATGCGAGGGCACAAAATAAATAGTAGTTACCAGCCGAGAGCAATTTTTCACACCTTCAGCTATATATCGATATGTTAGAGTCCCAGATGGATTGCAGAGTCATAATCTAAAAGTTGTTATTGAGTCTTAACCGATATTCAGTAAGTCACAGTTTAACGATATTTCAGAATCCCTACGGACTGAAATGTTATTTATTTTAAGAATATTCGGGAATTTATTTTATTCTACCCTAGACAACCATCGCTGTGCTTGACCTACTGCAAATAAAGGTTGATGGCAATATCCAGTCCCCAGTCTCATATCAAACTTCACTTTATCCCAAAATGAAACAATGTCAGCGCATTATTATTAGTGTAATAATACTTATAATAATGCACTACACCGGAAACCTGCTGAAAAAAGGGAAATAAACGCGATAAATACCCGTTACATATAACGGGTATTATTTACACTGTTGTGGTCACGGGATGACTGGAGTACTGGAGCTACTGCGAAGCGGGGGCATTATTTGAAACTACCCTCACTTGGTTTTCGAAACTAGGTGTGACCATCTCATGTCAATGTCAGTGCCCCAGACAGAGGCTTTGTACTATGAACTGAAATGAACTTTCTCTCTGGAGATAATTTTAAGCTCGACTAAAATTTCAATCAAATAGCAAAGTCTAATATTTTCAGTGTACAAAGGGTTTATTGATTCATAGTCTAGGACGGGCAGTCATTTACATATGGGGAGAGTTTTATTAATATGAGTTTAATAATGCTTACATTTAAGTCGAAAACGGCTGGTTATTTTATTTTTTATAGTCGGTAAATAAATCATATATTTTTTTAATTATTTATTTTTCTCTCACAAAGGTTATTGCGATTTAAATAAGGTTATGTTTACAGTTAAATCAATTTAATCGGGGTTTCTAGCGTTCTAGTTACTGATGCACTTGTTTTTGCTATTTTATAACAATTTTAGATGCAGAACCTTAAGAATATCTTAACATCTCAAATTGTAATTTATGTAACTATATTATCTTACAATTCGAAGGAGGGCAATAATGAATAGAATAGAATATCATTTATTGTCCAAAGCTGCAGCAAAATTGTCCTTATAAAACCTAGTGCGCGGCACAATACAATGAAGTCATCAGATGAGTTAACACAGTACTACACAATTCTTAAATATTATAAGTAGAAAAAAGTTATGCTATTCTTCATTAAAAACCAAGAGTCGAATGAAACAATTTATAAAGCTGTATAGAGGCTGTCAATAAAATGTTGTATAGTATGAATATTGTAAATAGAAATATTTAATTTTGAATAAACATGTTAAATTCTCATCAGTCTGGTCTTGTATTGTCAATTAATTTTTTTATAGTCATTCGATAAATATTCTTTCAAATTGTATATTCTTTGAGTTAATAGTAGGGATTTACTTGAGAACAGAAAGATTTTAAACTATCTATGGATTTTACATTATCGGTAGTTTGTTGTACAACTCGCAACATGCATAACTATTGCGCGTATTATCGTTTTCACAGCTTGTTGTTCCTTAGTACTTTGTTACAACAAAGTTTTTATTTTACTTTGTTTCTAAAACAACTTTATTTAATGTCGCCACGGATACCGGGATCAGCGGGTAAAAATATACATTTGTTTTTTATTGGAAACCAATCCCGGTATCAGTGGATACAACTTGGCGGGATCAGTGGCTAATTTCATCTGATCCCGGTATCCGTTTGCATAAACCCAAATTCACCGTTGCAAGTGATCGCGATCAACATACGATAAAGTTAGTTCAGCGCTTTGAACGAGTTCAGCGCATAGCGCCCGTTGATCCGGTTTATCACTTTCATGGCCCAAGACCCACATCTGCAGGTCGATGAGGCGACGACGGCGCGCCTCTCCGGGTCGCACCGCTATAACTAGGCTGAGCAGTCAATGCGTTAGGCTGAACTTAGTTTAATAAACGGTGAAATTGGACTTCCCTTAAAGGATTTTAATGGGAGTACGAGAATATCCTTCGAGGATCGCGCCCCGTTCAAGGGCACGCGCGCGGCTTTTTTTTTTGTCAGTCTTCTAGACCATGGACAAGTAGTGTCTTCTAGACCATAGACAAGTATTTTACATTACGTTCTAGTTAACTCAGATTCAAGTATAATACTAATGCTAAAACTTTTAAATCCATCATGGTTATTAACAAGTTATTCCGTGATCATGGCGCATGAAACTGTGCCGAAATATTGGAAAACTCAAAATTCAAATCATGGTAAATATCCCGTTATTTATGACTTTAATACTAATGCTGTTCAGAAATGAGTCAAATTTTTATATGGATACGATTAAAATTCGCCCTTTGTCCGCGGACGAATTGGTCCGCTTGAAGCTCTAAGGAGACGGCCTTTTCTAATAAATATAACATGTCCAATCAGCCGAAGGTCAGATAAAGCTGATAACAACGAAGCTGTGGGTGTTTAAGAGGGCTCCAATCAGTAGCCGATGCCACAAACCGATAGCACCCAGACACAAGCTTTTTTTACAATGGTGAGCAGAGCATTGCAATTATTTGGTATTTTTAGCATAATTCTCTCTAGATGATTGTTACCCGTGGTCGAGTGACTTCCCTCCGTACTAAGTTAATACTGTGTTACGGTAGGAAGTCTTGTTCTCCCCAGATGGTAGGCGTTAAGATATTAAGG
Source organism: Eupithecia subumbrata (assembly GCA_949316285.1). Taxonomy (NCBI): domain Eukaryota; kingdom Metazoa; phylum Arthropoda; class Insecta; order Lepidoptera; family Geometridae; genus Eupithecia; species Eupithecia subumbrata. The sequence goes on along the minus strand of OX438646.1, from coordinate 22,653,712 downwards.
CGCTACCCCGGTCCAAATCAGCGCCTCCACCTATTTTATCGTATTATTCTGTTCAACGAAGGAATTTACAAAAATCGATTTGCCAGTTTACGGTACCTTTCCTAAGCTTATTTTTAATTCATTAAAAATAAGCTTTAAAAGTCCTAGTTTGTATAGAGTAGGCAGAGATGCTATTTATGACGAAATTGCTCTTTTTTGCCACCATGGTGGCCAAAAAGAGCAACTTCGTATCTCTGCTTAAAGTATACAAAATAAAACTTTTACAGAGGCATTAAAAATAAGCTTATGATAGGTATCACAAACTGGCCAATCGCTTTATGAAAATCCCTTCGTTGAACAGATGAATATGATAAAATAGCTGGGGGCTGATTTGGGTCGGGGTAGCGCCCTAAGTAGGTAGTGTAAGCTTAATAACATAGTGAGACTAAATTATTAACATAAGTACACAAAAACTAAAGATAAGAAACATACATATTTATCACACCTCCATCACACTACTTAAGAAAGAAAAGTACATACAACATGTTAATGACGATGTCCTCCTAGCCGAATTTGAACCACCTGAGATTAGCCAGATGCGCAGGGCATTATTATAGTGCACAAGTGTGTGCGCAAACACAGGTGCACGCACTCTCTATTCCCTCACTATCATAATCTGATGGGACGGCAGACCGAAACGATTGGGGAGAGGTCAAGCGCAGGACCAACAGCTTAACGTGCTTTTTTCGGAAAGCACATACAACTTACGAAGTAAGTGAATGCATGTAAATTAATAATGTACCTACACTACCTACAACGTTTTTGTGTCGGAAAGTCCACATAAACTGATACAACACCCAGACCCATAATGTAGAGTTTATTTGTGTCAGAAAGTCCGCATAAACTTCCGATATTCACGCGCCAACAATTCAAAACAATTGTCACCATAACTGACCTTGACTTCGCGTGACCTTACCGGTAAATGAGCACTTGGCTATTTTGCAATGTTTACATTTACATACAGTAGGTACATATTTGTCCCCAACGCTAACCTAACCCGCTAGAAACAAGCAGCTACTTGGTTCTAGAATACTAGATATATTTTGTAAACAAAGACCAAGGCTGCTTTTCGAACAGAGATGTGCTACGTTGCTATGTTTCCAACCAACCAATAGGATCGCTCCATTATCGCGTAATTTTAAACTCCGACGCAAAAAGAGAGGGGTGTTATACGTTTAACGTGTCTGTCCGTGTATCTGTGTAAGTATCTGTCTGTGGTATCGTAGCTCCCAAACGGATGAACCGATTTTGTTTAGTTTTTTTTTGTGTCATAGATAATTTTACCCTGACTTTTCTTAGCCATGTTTCATGAAACTCTGTCGGGGGGTTTTCAATTGTTTTTATTTTGTTCTAGTCATAGCTAACAATAATGACGCGATAATGGAGCGATCCTATAGGTCGGCTGGAAACAGCAACGTAGCACATCTATGGTGGAAAGGCAGCATATGGCCTGCGTTATGAAAGTTTGCTCAGTCATAGATGCTTGAATGACGTTTACGCCATATAAAAGCTTTACTCAATGAAATAGAACAATTGTATTGATTGAATAGAAAAATTAAATTTTAAAATTTAATTTTAGATTAGATATAATTATTTTAGAAAATTATAGAAATAAATTTGAACTAGTATTTACAATTGAAACCATTGAGCTAACTGCAGACTGTTGCAAACAATCTATTATTTGGTTGTAATAGGTAGCTTATATTATTTGGTAGTAATTTGGTTTGTGAATAAAGATATTTATTTTTTAGTATAGATAATTTTATATTCAAGCATAGATCGAGCAAGCTTTTATAAATAAAACCATCTTTGATAAAAAAATATCTAGGACTATTTTTTTTTATGAAAACTTGTCAAAAACTAATAACAATACCTAATAGAAAACAACAAGGTGACAGTAACCACCAAGACCTAAAGCAAAAACTATTAACAACACATAATTGCTCACGAGCAGTGAAAAATGTACAAATTCGAAATAGGACGAGAGACGAATAAAATGATGAAGAAAGCTGTCCGAAATCCTAAAATTGTTTCGAACTATTGCAATTTAACTTTTCCGATACTTAATACAAGTGTCGTACCTATATATTTTATTTAAAATATTTACATTTATCTTACCAATAAAAAACTCAGTGCTTTATTTTCTTTAGACCTTACAGGACTCTTGGGACCCCTTTGTTTACAAAAAATATTTAGGATTCTGGAACCAACAATACAAACAACCGGTATAACCGCATCATGTGTGTTCTTTATGTGTTTGTGGGGTATGTGAATTCGTTTTTATTTCGATTCCGCAACGTATCCACGATCCATGCAATAAACCTTTGGAACAAGTATGAAGAAAGGTGCCTCCGATTAACAGAGGGTACGACTTGTAGAGTCGGGTTTGCTTTTGGATGTAAAAGGCTTATAGTTAGTCCACACAACTGGTGGATCTCTGTAGGTTAAACCTTATCACAATATGAAAACAAACGCCAAACACAGTAACAAACGCCACTTTTGGCGTTTGTTACTGTGACATGGTTCAACAGAGATCCGCCAGTTGTGTGGTCTACCTATAGACACAGATATTGGTGTCAATTCAGATGTCGCCAAAACTAAACTAATTTAAAAGCACTAAAAATGATGGTATCCTTTAAATTCCGATCTTTACGAACGGGACGGCAACAGTTTTTAGTCCTGTCAAATTGGTTTAGTTTAGTTTAGTTTCGGCGACATCTGAATTGACACCAATGACTTCGAAAGAAGGCAGAGGTTCTATGTATGTTCGGCTATGTTTGTTTCTTATGTACGTTCGTCGATTTATCCTACATGTAAAAATTAAAATCTAAATAAAATATTTTACCGATTTTGAAAATTCTTTCGTTACGGTTTACAAAATTATACTTAGGTGGTCCCATAAAAATGTATTTCTGATGGATTAGTATTTTTTTACCGGGGGCGGGCAGCAGCGCCCACTGCAGAACATTTCTATCACCGAACTGCGATCCCCAACCCACATGCATTGCCCCCCATGTGATAAAAGCCAATAAGGCGCTTATCAGGGGGAGACCTGCGTCCAGTAGTGGACCCATACAGGCGGTTGAGGTGGTATTTATCTGTTATTGTAGTACCGGTTCTGGGGTGCAACATATATAAATAAATAAATAAGGCCGGACAATTCACATTTTTATAGTAATAAAATTCACATAGCATTATCTAGCCCCAAGCTAAGCAGAGCTTGTGTTATGGGTACTGGATAACAGATATACATAATACAATACACTACATAGATATATATTTTTTACTATACATAGAAAAACATCCAGAACACCCTGAACAAATATCTGCAGATCGTACAAACATTTATCCCGAGGCGGGAATCGAACCCGCAACCTCCTGCGCCGCAGGCGGACCTTGGCCCGCTGCGCCACAGAGGTCGTCAACATAAAGTTCTTGTCGATACTGTTTAACCACGAACCCAAGCTAGGAGTATCGTAGTGTTGTAATAATATACACGCACAATAGAAAGCCGAATGTTTGCAAACAATTTCTGTACCTGGCACACTTCCAAATACCTGAAGGTGTTTATAAAATTTTATGGTGACCATCAATCACTGGTAATATTATTGGCTGATTTTAATAATTTAGGAAGGTAGTTACTTCGCTAAACTCTTTTTAACTGATTTCGAAATAGAAGGAGGTTCTACGATCGGCTGTTTGTATGTTTTCTTATGAACGATTTTGATGAACGATGTTCGTCGAAATTTTCGTCATTTATTGACCGATTCGGATGATTATTTTGCAGTTGTATATAGAATGATCCCTAGGTGGTCTCACAAAATCTATAGTAATATTATAAAGAGGAAAGATTTGTTAGTTTGTTTGTCTTGAATAGGCTCCGAAAGTACTAGACCGATTAGAAAAATAGTTTTACTATTAGAAGCCCACATTATTCCTGATGAACATAGGCTACTTTTTACTGCGGGAAAATGCTTCATTCCTACAGGAAAACGGGTAGTAGGACAACGGGTAGTAAGAATGCAGCTAGTATATACCAATATAAATCTATTCCTGAGGAAAAATTATAATAATGTGTTCTGATCGCGTAAGTATAAAAAACTTTAGTCCCGAGTAATAAGTATTTATCCCGCAAACTTAAAAACTGTTTAAAACTAAGGGATTCGAAGTCGGTATTTAGTTTTTTCCCTCCGCCCTCCGGCCAGGTGGGATGACGATCTTCGAAAGACTGCAGGCAGATGCTGGATGCGGCAAGCTGAAGGGCGCTATGGCGCTCATTAGGGGAGGCCTATGTCCAGCAGTGGACTAATATAGGCTGATGATGATGGTGCTTATGATGATGATTTAGTTTTTTCAAATCAATCTAATTATAATATCATTGAATGGGCGGGCTGTTACTAGTACCTACATGGCAGACTGGCAGTGCTATGATTATAAAGTTGGGGATAAGGGAAATTTTGAATACATATTTAAATAAATAATGCTGGACAATTCACACAGCGTCATCTAGCCCCAAGTTAAGCAGAGCTTGTATTATGAGTAGGTACTAGATAACTGATATACATTATACTACATTGATAGATTTTTTGATATACATAGAAAACACCCAGAACACCCTGAACAAATAGCTGCAGATCGTCATTGTCATTTGTTGAACTTGTCCCGGGTGGGAGTCGAACCCATAAACAACGTCCTGCGTCAGAGGTCGTCAATTTCAAATGACGTTTTTGACAGAAGTTTTCATACGTTCAAGTAAGAAGAATTACCTTTTGGTGAACACCAGCCTGAATATAGTCATTATCTGAATCAGTTCATTCATTTTGATCCGACTGCGCCAAAAGGCGGTTTATGTTCTTTTTTTACCTCTCGGTATGAACTCTCAGCTGTTCTCATTATAAAAGTTCATTTCATTAACTCACATGGATTATTCCGTATGTATGCCAGCTGGGAAATAACTAGCAATTTTTACTGGAAGCAGTGCCGTTGGGAAATGTCCATAACGAGGTTTATTAGTGTTATTCCTACTGTATGTTTACGACCTATGTCGATGTTATGGGTATGTATTATGGTTTTTTGTTGTTCGTTCGTTGGAGTATCAAACTGGTTTTCGGCTTCTCTAAAGTAGACCTAATGGTGCTTATACCTTAGGTTCACGTTGTTAATCTAAAGCTGAGCCTTTTTTGTAACAGATTATTGTAATCTTTTAATCTGCGAGAATCTACACTCTGGCCAAACTCAAGCTAAAATGTTTACGAACATGGCGCCGTACTTAACCTAAAAATTACTTTCTCGTTGTTGATTTTTGGATATAATTTGCACTACAGTGTCGATTTCAGTGCTGACAAAAGTCTCAAACAAAAGTTTTCAAAGTCTACGCAATAACGTGAATTTTGAATTTCTTCAGTGGCTTATGAATTAATAGGTTCACACCTACTACTAATTATTATTATGTACAATTACTAACTTCTACTGTAATGTTACTTACTGGCTTCGCGAGTGCTTTTGCCGGTTAAAAAGTAGCAAATGTCCTTGCCCGGAATACAATCCATCTCCATGTCGAAGATAAAGTTAAGATTCTGTTTCTGAGATTTTTCGTTAAGATCCGTTTAGCTGCTTAGTCGTGAAGAGTTTAAAGATACGCAGATTTCACATTTATAATATTACGAGAAGTATAGAATTATGGATATAAAGACAATAGTTTAAAGACCCATTCAGACCTTCGCGGTATTCACTACCCAGAGCGCTAGCGGTAAATTTCACTCGGATTCCGCCTGGTTTCGCGCGGTATTTAAGTTGACCTTAGGATTATCGCATACCTACTCGGCTTTCGCTACCGCTCTGGGTTGCAAATTCCGCGTAGGTCTGAATAGACCTCTAGAATTACTTAACTTATAATAATGAATTAGTAGAATTATCTTTTTAAATAAAAACTCGTTTATTTAGACTAGATCAACATTTTGATACGAACCAGATAAAATAAACAATTTACGAAGCGAACAGAATAAACAAAAGTCGAACTCGTTCAATTAATGTTTTGCAATAATGTTTATTAAACTTTCACAGTCGAATCTGCGAAGCTTTGATTCCGATAATATTTGAATCGCTTGAATTTTCCAGATCAATTGCTGGCGGTTATTTGCGTATTTTGATTGAATTTCTTCGCACTTTGTTCTAAAATCTGTACAAATATTTTAAAGCTCAGACGTAACGTTAGACAGTATTTTTAATGAGTAATCGCTGACGACAGACTACAACAGAAATATTCGCAAACAGTGGAAGCCAACGATGGCTGCGATGATGATGATACGACCAAATGTTAGTTTTTCATAGAATAGGTTAAAATGCTATGATTGGTCATGGCCAATGTTATGTTTTGGGATCGTCTCTGTGATGCCTAGGTAGAAAGAATGCAAACAGTGGAGCGAGTATGAAAGTGAACGGGTAAAGATAATATTTTGCTTCTATCCAACGCAGAAATGTAGAGCCATTGTTATAGAACAGTTCAGTAAACTACTAGATATGATCCACCCTACCTTTTTTTAAGTAATAAAAAGGCAGGGTTATTGCGTAGGTATATTTAACGTGTGTAAACGTCTACGTTCTTTTAAACAGCTAAGTAATAAGGTTTTTATAAAAGCTTTGTGCCTCACATGATTACAGTAGGAATAACTAGTCTATGTTGACAGTAGGAAAACTATACTACGAAATTCATTCAAAAGGTACAAGCAAGACCCATTACGAAAAGTAACTTCAAAATTTCAATTACTCGTCATACTGAAAGTATAGGCAACGTTAGGTAGATCATCGCAGCAGAGAAATCATTATGCTATCAGACATCATATGTTAATAAATCTAAAAGGTAGCAGGATTATGCAGTGTTTGAGTAGTTACTCATACACAGCATAATCTTGCTACCTTTTTAGGGTTTTGATGATCGAAGATCGGTTTCAAAACCCTTATGGTCTCGCTTTGTCTGTCCTTTTTTCCCTCCTTAATAACTCAAAAACTACTGCAGCTATCAACTTGAAATTTAAAATAATAATACATTTCGTGCGCCTATACAGATTTATAGAAAAATAAATGAAAATAAATCAAAAATGAAAATGAATATTTTCCATACAAATTGTGATGCCGAAATTTTAAAAGATACCTACAGAGTCATATGGGGTATCAAATGAAAGGTATCATTTTGTACATTTCAAAATATTTTTTGAAATTTTTGTAGGTTTCATAGTTTTTAAAATATTTCGAAAAAAGTCGAAAAAATACCCATTCCCCCCCCCCCCTTATCTCCGAAGATTGCAGAGCGATCCATGTAAAATGTATGTAGCGTTTATAGACATGGATCTATATTTTACAGGAAAAATATAGAGAAGTTTGAAAAAAGAACACTTTTTGAAAAATGATCAAAATGGGGGGGAATAATTTTCAAAAGGGGGGGCTACCTCACCGAGTCGGGTATCAAATGAAAGGTATCCGTTTGTACGTTTCAAACCAGTTTTTCAAATTTCTGTAACTTTCATACTTTTTGAAATATTTTGAAAAAAGTCGAAAAATTTACCATTACCCACCTTGACCGAACCACCCATTTAACCGAAGCATGCAGAGAGATCTTAGGTATTCGTTAAATTGCGAAGTCTCTAACCGGTACTTTTGGTACATATGTGTAGACAAACGTTCAAAACCCTCGGCGCGCGAGTTACACTCGCACTTGACGGATCTTGTTTAGATTTTTCAATAGCTTTTGATAATCACTACATAAGTAGTATAAAAGAAAGTGGCATCCTGTCTGTCCGTCTGCCTGCGGCGGCGGCGCGCGGCGGTACCGGGCGGGTGGCCGATTGTGTAGTATATCTGGTATCAGTATTGCACCCGTGCGAAGCCGGGGCGGATCGCTAGTTACATATTATGTAGAATAATCTCTACCATAAGATGAATACCCAGTAAACAATAAATTTCATAATCCAGACAATAAAGGTTGATTGGTAGAATCACTTCATTTTTAAGTTGCGAATTGTTTCTGTTTTGTTTAACTGTGCAATTAAACATTTTCTATGTATCTAATACAAGAACCAAAGGACAGCAAGAACGATAACGCCCGCATGAGGCAAAGCTAACAATAAGAAAGCAGCACTGAGCTTGAATATAGTTAAACCAGAAAAATCTAGTTTATTATTGTACCCGAGATTTAATTAAAACTTAAACCAGTCTAATAACAAGGCTCCTTTGTACCTAAGCTTCTGTGACTATCGCTCTACTGTGGTTCCAGGAAGATTTATGTTTTTCTTGAGGTTAATCAAGGCTTAAATTGTGCCTCAGCATTGTAATTCAACCTACCAGAAGGCCAGGCACAGGGATTGTTGTCTAGGGTGGAATAGATATAAATGACATCGCATCGCCATACAATGCGTAAATAATTGAAGATGAAGAAATGGATTTCAATATGTTACGCATTCGAGGACGATATGACGTAATTTTTTCTATTCTACGATAAAAAAGAATCCCTGTGCTTGTTTGTAGTAGGCCAGGCACAAGGATTGTTGTCTTAGGCGGAATAGATATAAATGATATCGCATCGCCATACCATGCGTAAATAATTGAAGTTGAAGAAATAGATTTCACATAATATGTTACGCATTCGGTGACGATAATGACGTAATTGTTTCTATTCTACGCTTAACAACAATCCCTGTGTTTGGCTTAGTTCAGAATTGCTTAACGATTTTGCAACAGATGAATGCTTAGCCACTAAATTGCCCTCTATGGATGGAAGAAGTAGGGAGTTTTATACCCATGATGGTCAAATCTACATTTACTTTAACATTGTAAAGAGGTAAATTTGTTTATAGTGTAATCTCCGGAACTATCGGTCCCATTTCGAAAATTATTTCGATTTACATTATAAGCTACATATATTATCTCTGTTTGACATAAACTACGTTTTATCCGGGAAGCAAGTGGAAGAAGCCGCGAGAGGAAGTTAATCATCGTCATATCGGTCGGTATCAGTCATATCCATTTATTTTGTACTTCATATAATTTGCTAATAGTTGTTCCAGGTCTGGTAGTTCACATCACTCGAGCACTGCTTACTTTGGGGTTACATGAAGCTGTCTAGATGGTCCAGCATTATAATTTATTTATTGTATTATGCAAATCAGTCATCTCACAAGCTCTGCTTAGTCCTAGATGCTGTGGTGATTTTCCAGCATTATTTATTTATTTATTATTAAATATTTGTTCCGGCTCTGGGTGCTCACACCACACAAGTACTCCTTACTTTGTTGTTAAATGTTAAACATTATTTATTTATTTTAATGGGTCGCTATCTGCTGCGCTATCACTGCCCACTGGTTTATAATTCCTAAGGATCAAGGGGCATTTACCTACTAAGAAGTTTATCATAAGCTCGATTAATTAGCCGTTTTCAAAGAAATCTAGCAGAGGGAATATTAAGTTCATTAAGTTTAAACACCTTTTTGCAAGCGTCAATGTAGTTTGTGTAATGGGCTTCGTTGAATTTTGCTTACATCTTATCATGTCTAGCCAGCTTAGCTTGAAACTTTCCAGAATTAGCATCTGCAAAACTATTAACAATGTTTACTTTGAAAAGGTTAAGTACCTACCTGGTGGCAAGGATTATATCGAACAAACGAGAACGCTCTGTGTTAATTATTATTGTTTTAGTGAGCCTGTAGTACTCAATGTACTGTATGTTTTTAAATTAATTGTATTGTAATCGTAATTTATATTTTATTTTTTAATTGTAATGTCTGCATGGCTGTTTGTATTGTTTTCTTTATTCGTGTGGTACAAAGTATTTTCTATCTATCTATTGTGTTAAGCATGTCTTTATTCACAAAGAAAATTACAATCAACTAATAGAAATAAATTAAAACTAGTGTTAAGTAATATTAATTCTTATTATTATTAAAAGACTGTGTGTTCTTATTTGTGTGATTGATGACTAAGACTTTTTAATTATAATGTGTTAATTCTTATTATTATTAGGAGACTAGTACTCAATGTACTGTAATATGTTCTTATTTGTGTTATTTATGTTTAAGTATTTTATTTTTTAATTCTAATGTGTTGAGTTACGTTCATTTTTATTATGAGACTGTAGTAGGTACTCAATGTACTGTATGTTCTTATTTGTTTAATTCAAGAGATATTTTATTTTTAATAGAGACTTGTTAGTAACGTTAATTCTGATTATTATTAAGAGCATGTAGTACTCAATGTACTGTGTATTCTTATTTGTGTTATTTATGACTACTTATTTAATTTTTTTATTCTAACATTTATGCTATAATATGTGTGGTGGTGGCAAACAAATTATAAGTCGTCTTGTTTCCCACTGCAGGCAAAGGCCTTCCTTTCCCCTTCCCATTCCTGTTGTTGTCGTGTTAATAAAGAAAAAATATTATTATGGCAGTAAGCTTACCAACTTTATCCAATTTCAAGTTCTTACCTGAAAACAAACAAAAGTCATATTAGACACAATGAATCAAAGTCAAGCAAAAGGAAGATGCGAGAATATAATTTACTTTCGAGATTGTCGCAGCAACCGCACTAACCGCTAAGAGAAACGGAAACCTCATTAATAAATAATATTTCAGTATAATAGCTTCTTTTCTTAAAACCCTAGAAAGCTACCAAGACTAAAAAACTAGTAGGAGTTTTCACAAGATAATCGTGAAGTCTGTTCATTACCAATTAAAATAAGGTACAAATAAAAGCATGGACGGAGCTTCTTATGGATAGTAAAAGTAGGAAAAAAAATAAACAGGACAAGTGTGAGTGGTACCTAGTTATTATGATAGAACTGACATAATTTGCTATGTAAAATTATTAAAAAAAAAAACGAAACTTGATGTAATTCGCCTTTAGTAACAATAATTATATACTTCATTGTAATGGAAATAAATACACAAGCGCTAAACTACGTCAAACCCGCTATCCCATAACCCCTCGGTGACCACCTACCCGAGGGGAGTAGATTTAAAATCAGCGCCGCATGTTATTGGCATGCGACATTATGCTGAATCTACTCCCTTTGCCTATGTTAGTTTTTTTATATTTTTGTGTTTAATTCTAGTTTAGGTTAAGTAATTTCTAGGCAATAAATGACTTTTTTTTTTTTTAATCACTGCGTTCCTTTTTTGCCCATATTTTGTTCCCATAAGGCGACTAAAAAAATTCGTCATTTTAACCATCACTCAGTCACCTGCAGAATGCAGGTTGATACAATCGTATTTCAAAGAATCAATGAGGTGATGGTTAGCATCTTTTAGGTCTAACCACTCCCCCTAAAGGGACAGGAAAGAGTGGTTAGAAATCATCCATTTCCAGTCAGACGGCTTTAGTAATCCATGGCAGGGGTCTAGGGAAGGTAACAAATTATATCTAGGTAGGTAGTACCAAGAAAGTTGTCGTACCGGGACAAAAGAAAGCCTTTCAACAGGTAATACGAAGTTGCTAAGCTTTTGTACCCTCCATTGAAAACGAAGGCCGTCTGATAAGGTTTCTGGGTACAAAATGGCCTATAGAAAACTTAAAGGTTATTAAAGGAAAATAAATTTGCATAACGGAACAACTAAGTTTGTGTGTACCTGCGTAAGTAAGATCCTGAGTAAACTGCAAACTCTAAATGAATTGTATAAACTGCAATCTTAGTAAAAATTTTGGGGATAAGATATATAACATTATAAAACACCGTTCATATTTTTGTCTCGGTACGTAAATATTTATTTTGTTTTTATTTTCATATTTAAAAAAACTTAGCCAGAAAATTACAAAACATGAAATATTAATACAAATCCCTACATGAAAATTACATTACTTAACCGAGGGCTATTAATGAAGTTTCCACTGGTAGCAAAATAACAACATAATGTGTAGTTTTACAATATTTCAGTGGTAATAGACGACGTAAAAAAAAATAACTAATTTTATGCACAAAAAGAAACCAAAATTTGAAGACACATTGCACACACTTAAAATATAGAAAGTACTATTATTTTCAAAGAAATCTACTGACTAACGTGGCAGGAGAGTCATATTAAACATACAGACAGGGTTATTTCGCATATAAATATAGCTCGTGAAAAATAATTTTTATAAGTAGATAAGTACTCGCATCTAATATAAATATGAATGAAATTTATTGAAGTTCAAATGGTAATATGGTAACAACAACAACTTACGTGTGTTACCATTTGTACAAATGTTTAAACTTTTGTGTGATATTAGTGCAGTATTAATTACAGAACAACGAAATATTCCCGCCTCGGGACAAATGTTTGTACGATCTGCAGATATTTCTTCAGGGTGTTCTGGATGTTAAATATGTATAGTAAAAAATCATCTATGTAGCGTATTGTATTTAGTACATATATCAGTTATCTTAGTACCCATAACACATGCTCTGCTTAGCTTGGGGCTAGATAATGCTATGTGAATTGTCCAGCATTATCTATTTTATTTATTTTGATTCAATAAACTCTATAATATTCCCAACCCAGACCACTCCATGTTTTAGCGTAACTTCTCCCATTTTACAAAGGACAAAAACAAACTACGTCTGGAAACTTCTCGAGTACTCTCATCCATACAAAACGGCGCGTTGTTTTGCAGAGAAAATATTGTAAGTGAAATGTAAACAGGGCGGTATATAAGAAAAAACTTTGACGAGACATCAGAAGGGCAGAGTGGAGTTAAAAGCTTCGAAGAGTTAAATGACAAAGTTGTCTTAAATATGGAGCGGAACATCATGAACTCAAGTGCCACTCTTCCTAAATATAAATTTGGTATTCAAATCTGAAAATTACGGTATTATTTGTAAAATCTAGATAATACAACATGTTCACAAATTAGTTCGAGAGCAGAGAAGGGAGAGGCAGTGTCGCCCCATGACGACGATCGCTGTAACGCGATAGAACCGTAGGGGAAATAACAACAAAAGGTACGCGATAAAATATCTGATAAATAATCATCAATTAAATTAGCTATGAGAATTGCAACAGTTGTCGAATTGGATAATGGTTAAGAACTAATCTTGCTGGGGAGACACGCTCTGTGTTTCTTTGTAAAATAAGATTATTAATTACTTGTTTATTTGATATGATGCCTTTTTTATGTATAATAAAGAATATTAATCAATGTAATGTATTGTTTTAAGTCATCTAGTACCAATAACACAAACTCTGTTAAGCTTGGGCCTAGATGATGCTGTGTGGATTGTCCAGCATTATTTATTTATTTCTAGCTAAACCAGCAACTGGACACTAAAACAACACACAACTTATAAAACATGTTTTAGCAATAATAATATTTCAAATACAGTTCATATGTTTATTTATTTTCAAAGTTTACACCCGGAAACACAAGTCGAATAACTAAAAGTAATGCAAAGTGATAATAATTCCCTAAATTCCAAAGTAGTGGTCTTTACTTTTATTAAGAAGAATACAACATTCAGGCACCAAGTAACCGAATCTGCGGGAAGAAACTAGAAGCAAGATAAAATTATAAAAGCAGGTGAAACGTTAAGTAACTAAAATACAAGAGCTGATTAGGAAGAAGGTGTGCAAAACCGTGAAATTATTAAATTAAAAATAACACAAGACTTGACAAATGAGATAATCACACGCTCTGGTGACAGTGCTTCTGTGATGTGAGCTACATTCTATTATTATATAATTTTTCATCATCGTTATTATCATCAGCTTTTTTGTACTGCTAGGCTCTCCATGCTTGCCATTTGCAGTCTCTAAGCCCCGAATACTCAAACGAAACTCAGATTCAAGCACGTGTCATGTGACAAATTTTTGATAGAATTTCATGGAAAACTGTCAAAAAATCGCAACTAGTGCTCTACTTAACTCTGAGTTGCGTTTGAGTATTCGGGGGTCAGTGTCTAACCAGTTTGTACCTTGAGCAACTTATAACTAGGTAATTGCTTGCTTTAAATCTCCTACATAGTACTCATGGAATAAAATTTCGATGGAATAAAAAGACATACTATATGAAGAAACATTTGAGCGTGGTAGATAAAAGATTCAATATTTCGTACTCCGACGTCAACGTAATCATAAAATACGCGACTCAAAAAAAAATCTAAGACCCTACTTACTTTTTGTTTCTGAAAAAGTTTGCATGTAGTCGAACAAAGTATTCTACGCTTGAATTATTCTACTACGAAATTTTTATGATGATGCGAAATCTTAGTTCTGCGAAAGTTGATAAGGCACGTGGCAAAACATCATAGATGACTATGCTAAAACATAATCATGAAGATGACTGGACAGAGTGTTTATGCGTCATTCTGCCGTTTCGAGTTAAACCGCAAGCAGAAGGTAGTGACAAGACAACGATACCAACGACACTGGCACAAGTGTAAATGCTACGCATCAACATGACCATAATAAGAGGTAAATACAAAAGTAACTCTGTCTACCGGTTGTTTTCTTTTCACAAATAATCTGCGGAACGGAGCCATTGAAAAGACAGATATAAAATAGAATAGAATATAAATGTATTTGTTAAAAGACTTACACACAACTTAGACTAAAATACTTTGCTTGACTAGCAAGCTAGCAACCAACGCTGGTCTTCCGTCAGAGCCACATGTTGACATGATACATGATTGTGTACATGATATGGTAAAATGAAGACGAAATCGCGGGTAACAGGTAGCACAATAAAGCTTAACAGTGCGGTGAACATGTGCACAATCATAAAACAAAAACTTGGCATACCAGCGTACCGAGTACCGACATTTCCGATGCAATTGGCACACGGATGCGTACGCTAAAATTATCACAACAATTATTGTTACGCAGACATAACGGCTTCCTTGCTTCTTTTAGTTACTACGTCAGCAATGGATTGATTGTCGAGACTATCTCTTATTCAATAGGTTATCTCTGCTAATTTGTCTTCCCGTTTAGTCTTGCTAGTGCCTGTTACGTCAATTTATCACAACGGGTATTGCTACACAGACGTATCGGCTTCCTTGCTTCTTTTAGTTACTACATCAGCTTCAGATTGATCGTCGAAGCCATCTCATATTCAGTTCGTTCGTTTGGTAGTGTTTGGTCCGTGAAATTATCACAACAATTATTGCCTCGCAGACTTAAAAAAACAGTTTTTTATTTTTTATTCAATTCTTTCAAGCCGTTTTTAAGTTTTAAAAAACAGCAATTGATAGATCAATATGATAATCTCTGTTAATTAATGTCTAATCATTTAGTCTATTATATACATATATAGTATTTTAGTGACGAGTAAGAAAATTATAATATTTATTCAGTAGTTATTAAGGATTTACATCTGGTAGCTATTGACTTATTCATTTTAATTATACAAAATATTTATATTAGCGCGAATAATCCATACGTCAGATCTCTGATATCAGATTCGAAGACTAGTCGACAGACTAAGCATATAAAATAGCTAAGTAGATAAAACTTCTTTAATCATTTTTGTCAGAACTTTCAAAATCAAGCAGTTCTATAATTCAGTACGGGTTGAGATATTTTCTGCAAAAATATATGTATATGCAAAACGGCATCAGCTGTTGTCTAGTCAGTCCAGTCGTAAAAGTTCCCTGAAAAAGGATCCTCTACTCTAGTATATTTTAATTTCTTACCCAAAATATTGCTTACAGGGATTTTTTTTTCTATTATTCTGGTAGAAGACACTGAATCACAAAATAATTATAGCAAGGAAGATAGAGACGATAAATTGCATTAAAAAATGTATACGATGCATTGATAAAGTATAAGTGCCTTTTCACGTGCATACGGTCACGTCACGGTAGCCGTGCCGTGTAGAGTAGAAAAGAAATGTATAGGACAGGCTACACACGATCAAGGCTCGGTCGCCGTGCCTTGTGAAAGCTGCCTATTCAGCTCATACATCACGCTTTTACACGGCACGGCGACCGTACCGTGACCGTATGCATGTGAAGAGGCACTAAGGAGACGAATGACACAGTTTGCTGCAATTTAATGGACTAGAATGACCTGATTAGTTAATAAAATCAATTTAATTATTGATTAAAAATCAACCACAAGGTAAATTACTTTAGATTTCTATTGTACAGCACTGGTCACATCATATCATACTAATATATAAATGCGATAGTTTGGATCGATTTTTGAATGTTTGTTACCTCATCTCGCCCAAACTACTGAACGGATGGGACTGAAATTCTGCACACATGTACTTAATTATAGACCTTTTTTATTTTATTTTATTCGACTAGGAAATTCGTTTACGAATAAACTGGTCTTCGAATGATGAGGGACTTGACGCCCTGAGAAGGACGTAATACCCACTAAAAAAAAACCTCTCCGGTGACTCTCTCTCGCCATTATCGCCGAACCACGGGAACATTTAAAACCAACCGCGGCCCGACTGGCGTCGCCTGATGTCATGTAGTTAGAGACCTTAAAAAAACAAAGCTGAAGTCGCTGCAAGAAGCTAGTAAAAATAACTGAGCCAGAAATTCCAGTAGCGTCTGATTAATAGGCAAGGGTTAAAACTAGACCCGGACTAATTAAATTTCTGAAGGCCCCCACTTACGGTCGTTATGGCTTCGGAGATATTACAAGAACCGATATTATCTCGCCTTCAGGAATTCCTCAGTGGAACATAACTCAAAGGAGTTCATTTGGAGAGATGCTTATGTCCAGCAGGCTAAGAACTGTAAATGTTTTGAGCAAATCGAAGTTAGTTTTTTCGCTAGTTTTATTCCTTCTAGAACGCAGACAAAAATCAAAAACCATAAAAAAAATCTCGCGCCAACACGAAACGATCCACTACTACCCTTTCAAATGAGAGTCATATATATAATGTAGCGACATTATCATATAGACTTCGGTAGGTTCGACGGTAAGAAAGAAAAGAAAGAAAGAAAACTATATACTAAATACTACACTACTAATAAAATAAAAAGACTAATTTAATTAGTAACACGTATACATAAATGGTAATAGGTAGGAGCAATGATGTCCAAAGTTATTGGACAAAATAAAACAGAACTGCCAGACAGTCCTCCTAGATAACATAGCGGGTAAAGTAAAGAGTAATAAAAAATATGATCTTGCTATGACTTTTATACCGAGTCCGACGCCCCGTTGCGTCGCCGAAATTATGCTCGTCATATGAATTGTTATGGCAATAATAAAACGAATTTTGGCGTGTTTTGGGTTGTCCTTGTTTATTAACCAAGCAACAGTTGCAGCAATTGCCTTTTTTGCTAGACTACGTGGGTCCTTCATGGCTGTAATTAAGATGTGAACCGCCTAGGTCACCGGTATCAAACGGTGACCTAGGCGGTTTAACAGTGCAACTGCTTAGTTCGAGAACTCAGGCGCTTTAAACTCTCTGTATATATATGATATATTATGCATTTCCGAGGACATTCGTGAGTGCGAACGCGGCGGCAGATTTAGCCGAGTATCACAAGACGCGCAAATATGCAGGTCTCGACAGAGCCTACACATTTGCTCCGCTTGGAGTCGAGTTCTAGGTCCGTGGCGTACCATGACTATGCGTGTTTTTAAAAAAAATATCCGAGCGTCTGGTCGAAACGACGCGTGACCCGAGAGCTGGTCAGTATCTGGCGCAGCGCATCAGCATTGCCATACAGCGGGGCAATGCAGCCAGCTGGGGGGACGATTCCGACTACTGGTATTGATATGGACCAGTTCAACTACCTGTAGATTGTTGGCAACAGTCTGCAGTTAGCTGAATTGTTTCAATTGTAAATAGGTACCTACTAGTTCTAATTTATTATATCATTTGATTGTAATTTTCTTTGTGAATAAACTACAATCTATTTGGTAAAGTAATTAGGCTCACATGGGTACATATTACATCAAAATGCTCGTCTGTTTCGCCTCCGAAGGACCTTCCCATAGTCGGCAGTGATTTCAAGAGGGCAAGAGCTTCAAGGAAACATGATATTTTTTTAAAAGCTTCTGTATTTTAAAGTCTTCTGTTTTTTCATAGAATTATCCACGCTGACGTCACAAATCCAGTTATAATATATGATAATGAATGATACATAAAATAATGGTCCAGCATTATCTACACTTCACACTAATCACACTAATATTATAAATGCGAAAGTTTGGATGGATGTTTGTTACCTCTTCACGCCAAAACGACTGAACGGATCGGGATGAAATCTTGCATACATTTAATTCTAATCCGGGAATCAAACATAGGCTACTTGTTATCCCATGGGATAGAAATCACATTTAAACGTTTATAGAAACAACGCGTGCGAAACCTCGGGCATAAACTAGTATATTTTATAAAGAGAAAAGATTTGTATTTTTGTAATTTTGTAACGAATAAACTCAAAAACTACTGGATCGATTTCAAAAGTTATTTCACCAGTAGAATACTACATTATCACTAAGTAACATAGGCTATATTTATTAATAGAAAAAATAGGAATCCCTACTAAAACTTCAGTAGTGTAACCCAAGGTGTAATAAAGATACATACATTTACTCTACATTTATACCAAAATCTTTAAAAAAACATCCGCTCGTGCGAACCCGGGACGGGCCGCTAGTTTTATACTTTTTAAACATCCAAACATACAAATGTGATGTGATATATTCGAGTAAAATAATATTTAATTTCATAAGCTTCCATGGTTACGTAATCAATTATGAGAACCGATTTACGACCGTAACGATCCTGCTAAGGCTTCAAAACGCCAAGTAATTAGAAAATCGGCCCACGTCAATTAGTGGGGAAATAGGGAATCGAACTGGTAAAATTTCACAGTCTTCACTACTCGTGTATTTTTACATTTTCGATGGCCTAGTTTTTTTACTTTTTGCGCTTTATTTTTTTGTCCTTTACTTTTGCAAACTCAATTGCCGGTACATATTACATACAACCGCAGACCACGACCATGACCACGACTCAGCAGACGTAGTGTAGGTCACCCTTCCGGCTTCTTGGGATGACTACTTGCAACTGCAGGCAGATGCGGCAAGCTGAAGACGGGCGCTATGCCGCTCATTAGGGGAGGCCTATGTTGCAGTGGATATTATTAGGTATGCTGATGATGATGATGAATTAAATAAATGATGCTGGACAATCCACACAGCATTATCTAGCCCCAAGCTAAGCAGAGCTTGTGTTATGGGTACTCGATGACTGGTATGCATAATACAATATATTACAAGGATATATTTTTTTACTATATATATAGGTATAACCGTTTAGGCGTTTTCAAACGAGCGAAAGGGTTCTAGATAACGAAATAGAGAGGTAATAAACATCATAAAAGTTGTATTTTTATCGTAAAGTAAACGGACAAAATGATACATAAATCAAGAGATATTAATAAGGATTTTGAAAAGAACATCGTGAGGACTTCAATATTGCTCTCTATTCTCTGCTTTGATCATCTGGAAAGCTTATAGAACTGAGACTCTCTGTCTCTACCTTTATTTGAATCAAATAGTAGTCCTTTGAAGGTTCAGTTGAAAGGGTTAAGGTGGATCGTTTCGCGTTGGGGCGAGCTTTGTTGTGATTTTAATTTTTTTCTGCGTTCTAGAAGGAATAAACCTAGCGAATAAGTAATTTGCCGCAAATCGTAAACTATTTTCGATTTACTTTGAAAAAACTAACTGCGATTTCTTGGTAGGTATTCTTGGAGCATTTGGGAAAGTAAGACATTTTGGGCAATAAATCAACGTCATATTCCCTTGTACCCAAAATATCATTAAATCGAAATTAATTATATATATCGAAATTATTTCATGGGTTCGTAGAAAATGGTTTACGATTTGCGGCAAATTACCTGTCCGTTAGTCTTATTTCTTGTTAGAGCAAAAAAATTATAAAAACCAAAACAATTTATTTCGCGCCAATACGAAACGATCAACCTTAAATGAAATCCCGCAGATAATATTCCACGTGTACACATGCCATAAGTTTGATTATATCTTTGAGTTGCTAACTAAATTACTTTGTGCATCGTGAGCAGCAAGTAAACACTCGGTTTGCTTTAATGTTTAATTAATACTGCTTTGGTTTTGTAATCTCGATGTACTGAATACAGTGTTGTATTCAGATATTTATTTATGTACAGGACATTTTACGATAATCGTAGTCATCTAATTTAAAGGCTTATCAAAACATAAATATAAAAATAAATAATGCTGGACAATTCACACAGCATTATCTAGCCCCAAGCTAAGCAGAGCTTGTGTTATGGGTACTAGATAACTAATATACTTAATACATACAATATGCAGTATATTGTTTGTATAAAGTTAGATATTTTTTATTTATACATAGAAAACATCCAGAACGCCCTGAACGTCTGCAGATCGTACAAACATTTGTCCCGAGGCGGGAATCGAACCCGCAACCTTCTGCGTCGCAGGCAGACCTTCGCCCGCTGCGCCACAGAGGTCGTCGATATAATCAGACGATCAGCATTTCCGTCAGATAACTTTGACGTACCTATAATAATTAAAGAATACACGATAATTCAAAAATCTCTTCGAATGCAGCGACTCGTGTCTTTATGGTCAAACTTCACTTAGGTAAGTTTGTTTAACCTTCAAAAATCTTCCGTCTAAAACGTCAATAAAAAGTGTTGCCGATATTGATTCAGATGTCACCGAAACTTAACTAATTTGACAGGACCAAAAATGTTGCCGTCTCCTTAATAGTGCTCGACATAAAACGGATGGCATTTATTTATTTATTATAGAAGATAGAAGTTTGAACTGTAAGAACCAAATCACTCACTATCCTATGCGTTGTTAGCATTGTTTTTAGAGCTACCATTAGTAATAGTCGATTATATTTTAGAAGAACACCACCTAAGTAGCATTTTCACACTTGATGATAGATTAAATACTTATACTTATGCTACACCATGCCGAAAAAACCTTCAAAGTGAACATAGACAAACAGAACATAGAAAATCCTGCAGACCCGAAACAATAATAACAGGTCACGCATAGGTCAAGGATTCAAACCCGCGCTCTACTACCCGGCCATCCACCGACTACACTACAGCTGTCGTCGATAATGAGCATCGTAAGAACTAGAATGAGGTTATCGGATCATCCGATCGGTAATCAGCACGTGGGAACCATTCTTTGTTAGAAGCGTGGTGAATTCGAAAGCATAGTGGTTTCCGTGGCGTAAGTTTCTGAGCGATTCTTCAGACAGGTTTACCTTACAAGGTAACCTACCTATTTAGTGATTTGATTTGACAATCGTAAGTAATGTTTTCTTATTTGAAAATTATATACAGGGTGAAATTTTTGGACATGGTAAGGGTACCTTAACCGTTGAAGCTACATGAATATGTTCTTAGGAAACTACCAGTCCTTTTTTAGAAAAAATATCATCCGCATTCACAGATATTAAAAAAAATTGCAAAATTCGAGAAAATGGGCGTTTTTCGTATAAACTTTTTTGATGCTAATCGATCCTGTTTCTTTTGATCAAAAGTTCTTTGGGACCAAGAAAGGTTTGAGTACTAGAAAAGTCAAAAAACGCAAAACCTTTTCCCATGCATTTTGTACCGAGTGCAAATCAAACAATTTTTTTACTTAATAAAACTTTTTGTAACCGTGTGGGTTGGATTGCAAAAACAATGGTTGAATAGATAATTTGAGTTTCGAATAGTTTTTTTTTTGTACCAATTAACTTTTTCATTAATATGTCAAACTCCTGACTGTGTGTGGTTCTTTGCTTGTATTTTCTTTGGTAATAAATAGATGTTTACTACGCTAATAAGTAAGGTGTCTATGCTCAACAGAAATCTAGCGGCTTAAGACCTAAGACCTACTAACACCCTTACTTATAAGCATATTGATTTTAAGCCATTGTTTAAAGTTGAGATATTATGTGTAAAATAGTATGTATCGCCTACTACATACATTCATATGTATAGGTATAAACCATGTTTTTCCTAAGTGAATACGTTAATTTACTTACCAAAAGGGGGTCTGAAAACACCCCCTTTTGGCTTAGTACAGATATTTGTGCCACCTTGTTCGAAAATATTTATGAAATATGCTTCTTGCACATAAGAAGTGTAAATTATTTCGAAAGGTGCGCAGCCAAATCCGGCAATGAGATTTGGTCATCACTGATATCTTTATTGCACTAAATAGCAACCTTATATCTAAGTATTTCGATAAGATAAAAGATACGATTACATATCTTATATATCGGCTGTAGTCGGTAAAAACAAAGGTGTGCTAGAAAATAACACAAAAAGGTGAGAACTGAAATTGAATTGGATGTTGCTAGTAAAACAAGTCGTAAGCTGATGCTAAACAAAAAATATTTTTGTAATTTACTTCACGATGGAAAGGCGTTTTTATAAACGCAGTATGTTGTACAGAATTGTGTTACAGGTTTTAATTAAAGCAATTTCACAATCATGTGAAAAATTTATTTGTTTCATGACCAATATAAATACCGTCAAGCATGGTAAAATTATATCACATGCTCAGAAATCCAAACGTATTCATGAGCCAAATACATTTAAATGGGAACTTCTTTCATGTCACGGTACACTCAAACCGTAACTAAAGAGTCCGAATTTCCATAACTATGCCACTGAATACAATAACAGCAAAGTCGAGACGCCGCGCCGCCTGTGCACAGCTGATCAAACCAGGAGTATAAACAAACTCGACTTACTTCAAACATCGACGCACTAAACGTTCGATACAAACGTGACACAAACTAACCCGTGCACTAAAATGGAACACCACAAAACCAGCACGCGATTTCCGCGTACTAAAAATATTTAAAGAATTAAAAGGATTTCGTTAAGTCGGAGGACAAAGGGCGACGTGCGTCCCCGCCGGCGGCCGGTCGAAGACTGGCCTGGCAGGGTTTGCACGAGTTCGAACTCGAAGTCATCAGGTGGAACCAAGAGCCCCTAGTTGAGTGGCAGGTTAATTGATGTGGCATCAAGTGATACAAAGGACAAATATACTGATAAAATACTGACGGAACAATACGGTTTAGCAGCTCGTTCGGTCCAGAACACTGACAATGCAATTGTTCCAATTTTACATACAGAATTCGATAACAATAAAATCGTATTGTAGCAGGCGGTAACAAGTTTAAATTGTCAGAGTTCGGGAAGCGACAGATGCTAATCTTCAGAGCAAATCTATGTCAACGACTGTGACCGGCACAATGTTTATACTTTTAATGGCTTATTGCCTATTTAAATGATTTACCTCTAATGATATCCCGAATGTAAATCGTCTTGATATTTTTTGTTATTTTGCTAACCGATTGATAAAGTAAAGCTTGAACTGAAAGCTTTTACCGAAAAGTTATTTTCGCGTTATCGTTTAGAACAATAGAATTTTAATGAGGATTAAACTGTTTAGATTCACACAGATGTTGATTTCTTTCCCATAAATATTATTAACAGTGCAATGTTAGGATTACGACTCATTCTTAGAATGAATTTGAAAACAACAGACTTTATAAATAAATAAGTTTGGCTAGGTTTAATCTATAATACCACGGAAACTCGCAAGTAAAATGTACGAGTAATCTAACTCCAAGGGCTGCGGAGCAAGCCAATGCAATGCAAAAAAAAAAAACATTTTCCATTATTAAAAGCTCCATCACAAGCTTTTTAACGCTTGGAAGTGTGTTATAGTTTTGGCCTTGAAAGTAAATGAATTTCACAGAATTTACATTAACATTTATAGATGTAAACGGCACCCTGTATATTATATAACCTTTTTACAATTTAATATGACACGTTTCATATCGGGTAGGGTGGAAAATTTCTATGAAAAACTTTTATAAGATGCTTTTGGAATCATTAAAAGCCTAGAATGCTTTTATGTATTTCGCAGATTCTCTGGAAGTTTATTCATCACTCAGAAAATGTCGACATGTTTAGCATTTAAATTTCAACTTTTAGGACAGACAATAAAGTTAGGTAGGAAAAGCGTCTCGGTTCATTTAGGGTTTTACTCAGACACCAGACACTTAAATTTGTAATGGGGCTGTCGAGTGCACTTCCAATTACGTTGACTTGGAGTTGGATCTAGTAGCGAAAAGCTAAGTTCAAGGTATTCAGGGTTAAGTTGGCTAATAGGCAAACAAATTAGAAGTTACTAATTTCTTAATTGAGTCGGAGAAAGCATAAATGTTATAAGTGCGTAAGTAATAAGTGCAATGAAAGTAACTTTTTGGTAGATAAATTACATATTTATTGAATTTTGCGAGTACGATAAAACTATAGTGATTACTGGCTCTTCCGTTTCATTGTGGTAATGACCTGTGGTAAAGACAAAGAAGACAATCAAAACGTGAATATATGAAACCCTATAGGAATAGGGTTAAATATAATTGCTTAAATATAAGTCCTTTGAAGAGACCAGGATATCAAAAAATAAGTTAAAAATGTTTTATTAATTTTCAAGCTGTAGAGAGTGTGAAAGATTCTTGTTGCTATTTAAAAGTTCACAGATCACGACAAAACAGACTGAATAAATATGTTAAAGTTAACAAAAGAGACGGAAAGATTGACTTTCGATTTCAGTAGTTGAATCAGTCTTAGAATAGACCGAATACGTCCGCTCCGCAGTCGACCATATCCCAGCTATTCACTTAGCCCAGTCTCTAACCGGTCAACCGATTCTTTTATTTTTAACCCCACATTTAGAGATTTGCGTTTATTTCTGTATGTGGGCGATATCTTCGATCAAGTAATGTGAGAGCGAGATCAAATTGACTTTAAACATGGCTGAAAAAACGTTGGCGTATTTATAAACTCAGGCCTAGTCTTCTATTGAATAACGGTGTATATTGACGCGATTTTTTTCTCAGAAGATTTTGTTTTTACAGCCGTGAAATTCCAGTCATTATTTTATAAATTGTGCGACATACGCCGTTCAATTCAAAATATATGTATATACATCTCAGGCTCGCTTCTACACTTCATCATCACCTTTTTTTGCCTAATCCCACTCTAGAAGAGGTCGGCACAAGTCAACATGAAGTGTTTTTTTTTATTCTCTTGTACAAGGGGCGGTCAGATGACCGCTCAGGATCAGTTCTTACGGAGATCCGTAAGAACTCAAACTTTTTCATATCATCTTTCGCACATCTTCTGTTCAAAACCTGTGAAATTGATGCAACTGTCAGAGTTTCAAGAACACAGCATTCAGAACCACATATTGTCGTGATTCTAGGACAGCTCAAAACATTTGTCACAATAATAGTCGGCTACAGCTCCGGGCCTCAAGTGTAGCCGTTAAGTAAATTTATGGGATTCTACTGTTGGACTTCGCTAATAATAACACGTGGTGAGAATATTTTATGCTGCATTGTCTTGGCTATATTTCTGGCATTGGTAAGTGTTATTTCTGGTCAATTGCTTATGAGTGTCCTTTTATCAAGTGAACAACGACGGTATAAAATATGTGTATTGAAATTAATAATTGTTTTTCTTCGGTGTGGACAAAATAGAAGAAAATGAATTATCATGAATTACACCCAGATTTTTTTTGCCTCATACATCTGGCCATACATCATTGAAACGATCTCGATGGGACATGAGTTTGGTTTGGAGTTTACAGCAAAATGCAGTCTTCATCAAAATTCAGATAACATCACTGTTGTTTCAAACTCGACTGCATAAGATAGTCCTATTATCTGCCACTATTAAACATTAACACCAGCTGTACCTTCCGTACACTCACTGAAGTTAGATCGAGTTACGAAGCAATCTCTATGCAACATGACGATATTTGTTTAAAACTTTGCGGTCAGTAGTAGCCAATCGCTCCTAACCATGCACAATTTCGATAAACAAAATAGTTGCAACTTTGCCGAAGTTGGAGGAACAATTCGTATCGAATGCAACCAGGGGAATTTTGATACCAGTTTTAAACGTGAAGTTCTCGATCAATAAAACTGGAACTCCGAAACCTGTCCAATTTTAGACGAAACTTCGACTGAAGACGCAGTTCGTCTGAATTAACTCATTATTAGATTCAAATTTGATGAAAATAAATAAAGTAGAGGACTACAACCAGTGGGTACATAACATACATAGGTACTGAGTCGAAATAATGAGAAAAATTACTTGATGATAAAAATCGTGTTGCTATTTGATGAAGGTAGATAAAGTAATGACACGTAACAATTCGAACAAGGTAGAAGAGTTGTTCTTTATGTCCAAAATATTGTTTAAGATCTGAAAGCCATCTTTCTTACTATAACCAGCCTTTTTATATAGTCAATAGACCTTCGTTAGACCATCATCTGACCTGATGGATACCATACTTTAGGATATACCACAGTGTCTGAGTCACATCAGCAAATTTTACTCCACAAAGTTGTAATGAAAATGTAACAACCGTACACAACAGAAACAGGCATGCAGTAAAGTTGTCAACAGAACAAGTTTGTCGTTGGACGTGACCTAAATAATAAGTGAACCATTGTTCTTGGTGCATGTGGGATGAACAGCATCCTAAAGTTTAGCTGCGAAAATACCTTGACATTATTCCCTTAAACTGCGTTAATGGAGAAACTTGCATCTTATTTTGAAGGATTCCTAACCGCCCTTGAATTTATTGTGAGTTTACGAAACAAAATTCATTGAGGAGAAACCTACGAAAGACCAAAGCTATGGTCATAGCTTTGTCTTTCGATTCCATAGCTATGGCTTAAGTGCACCAATGGACTTAAAATAATGATGGTCCTTTATCAGAAACGATAGAAAAGGAAGTTATATCGGGAAAGGAGTGTAAATAAATCAAAGAAGTGGAATCATCGATATTGTTTCACGATCTCCAGACAATGTGTCATCGTAACTTATCTCTGTACACGCAACAAGAGGTACGGTGTGAGACAAATGGCTGCATTGTTCGTTTATCTGGGATCTAGTCTGTAGGTGGGTTAATAACATACTAAAAATATTGTAGGTAGTAGATGTTAGACGTAAGATTGTATAATATTAGAGTCTAACATAGTAGATAATGATTTAGTATAAATATTGTAAATAGTGGATGTTAGATGTAAGATTGTATAATATTAGAACCATCTTGCATATGGCACACACTTACAAGAAAGGATTATTTAATTTATATAAATTATTTAACTTACATTAACAATATAATATAAATGTGCTCGGAGGGATGCGGAACGCGCGCGTCTAGAACCGCACTCACCCTGAAGATGTCCCTCGTTAAGGGATGAAACGTTGGTGTTCTTCCAACAGAAATAAGGTTCGTAGTTAACCCGCTTACATCCGTAATGAATTCGACAAACTACGTTAGTTTTTATAGTAAATTAAATATAAACTTAAATACCTATTTATATACTATAAATACATAGAACACCAAATTTATATAATCCTTTCTTTCTACATAAATAAATTCAGCATTTTTTTTTAATTATTGACCGCCACTGATAATTAATTCTTTTAAACTTTTAACGTTGAGGACTTGGCTACTTTTAAATTTAAAAACACTGAATTTTATTCCTGTTGGAATCCAGTGTTACTTGACAGCTACAATAATTAAATACCTAACAGAAACTTTCAAGCATCTCTGAACCTGAAATGTTATTCCTTTTCAGCAATTAGCTAATCCTGAGAAGTTTTGCTAAATTCATATTAAAATCTAGAGCTTCAAGTTCACTTAACACAAAAACTTAGAAATGTTCAGAAGTGCATCTCAAATAACGAAGTAACGTAGGTATCCAAGATGATAATAAATTAAATAGGCCACGAAACGTCCCGAAATAAAAAATGCCGTAATTTAACTGGGACTTCCGAGACACACGCGAAGTTCTGTGACAAGCTTTCTCGAATTAAAATTCCCTTCGTCATAAAGCTTCGGGTCTTAATCAAGTTTTTGTAACCAAGCTCTTGATATTGCAAGATACATTATTGGATTATTGGACGGACAAAAGTCTTCTCGTGTGGCTCTCAGTAATTCAATTAGTGGTATTTTAGATGTAACTAGTACATAATTTTATGTTTTTATTAAATATATACGTATGTAATTATAGTATTTTATGTATTGTATTATATTATGGCCGTGTGGTGCCGGCGGCATAGAATTGCACCACCCCAACTCATCCCGTGGGTGTCGTAAGAGGCGACTAAGGGAAACACACACCGGGGGGCGGGCAGCAGCGCCCCCTGCAGAGCAACTGTACCAAACTGCGATCCCCAACCCGCAATGCCCAGCGTGGGGATTATGGGCATTACCCCCCCAATGATGAAAGCAGCCAAAAAATGGCCCCCAGTTCCCGGCCGCCTAGCTATTCCTGGCCATGGTAGCGGCCACGGTAACGGCGGGGCAGGGGGTGCTAGGAATCCCCGGGCTACATTAGGCTACCATTCATTGCTCAAAAAACTGACCCTGGCGACGTTTAACGGACGAACTCTGAGGCTGGACCATCATCTAGCGCAGTTGGAAGTGGAGTTAGAGAATATTAAATGGCATGTTCTGGGGTTATGTGAAGTCCGTAGAGAGGGGGAGGACACCGTAACTCTAGACTCAGGCCATCTTCTCTACTTTCGCGAGGGTGATAAAACATCCCAGGGTGGCGTAGGGTTCCTCGTAAATAAGGCTCTCGCTAGCAACGTTCAAGAAATCTCCAGTGTGTCGAACAGGGTAGCGTACCTGATCCTTCGGCTATCCAAGCGGTATAGCATGAAGGTAATTCAGGTCTACGCACCGACCTCGACACACTCGGATGATGAAGTGGAGGATATGTATGAAGACATATCCAAAGCCTTACACAACACCACTAAGGCCCACTTCAACGTTGTTATGGGGGACTTTAACGGCAAGGTGGGAACCCAGACTGGCAACGAATCCCGAATAGGCCCGCATGGTTATGGAGTTAGGAATCACAGGGGGCAAATGCTTGTCAACTTCCTTGAGAAAGAGGGGCTGTTCTTAATGAACTCCTTCTTTAAGAAACAGCCTCAAAGGAAGTGGACATGGCAAATCCCCGACACTGTGACTAAAAATGAGATCGACTTCATCATGACGGATAGCAAGCACATATTCAGAGATGTCTCAGTGATCAACAGGTTCAATACCGGATCTGATCACCGACTGCTCCGAGGCTCTCTGAATATCAACTTGAAGCTTGAAAGAAACCGTCTGATGAAGTCCACGCTCCGACCTAACCCAATCCAAATCATGGCGGGCACCGAGAAGTTCCAGCAGCTTCTCGGGAATAGATTTGTTGCCTTGGATCCCACTGATGACGCTGACGAGACCCTACACAATCTGGTCGAAACGCTGAGGGATGAGGGCATCAAGTTTTGCAAAAAGCAGCGCACTGGCAAGAAATCCAAACTCTCGGATGAGACTCTCGGTCTGATGACAAAAAGACGGGAAACCACTCAAGCGTCTTCGTTAGAGAGGTCAGACCTGAACAAGCGAATTGCGAAGATGGTACGGCGCGACCTTCGGAGCTCCAACACACGCCTCATCGAAGAGGCGATAGAGCGAAACCGAGGGTCCAAAGTATTCACTCAGCAGCTTGGCAGGAGCCACCTGACGAAGCTTAAAACGCACGACGGGAGGACCGTATCGTCGAAACCGGAGATCTCCGCCGAGGTAGAGGATTTCTATGGCCGTTTATACGCTGCACATGCCCCCCATTCCCGGCGAGACGACCATGATTCTAGAGCCACCCTGACACGCCACTATACCGACGAACTGCCAGACATCAGTCAAGACGAGATCGTGTTAGCTCTGAGGCAGCTTAAAAATGGAAAAGCCCCCGGTGAGGACGGAATAACTTCAGAGCTTTTGAAAGCCGGAGGTGCCCCTGTTGTACAGGAGCTACAAAACCTCTTCAACGCCGTCCTTCACAGTGGGAGAACTCCAAAGGCGTGGAGCGGGAGTTTGGTGGTGCTCTTTTTTAAGAAGGGAGATAAAACCCTCCTTAAAAACTACAGACCCATCACGCTCCTGAGCCACGTCTATAAGCTGTTCTCACGAGTGGTCACGAATCGTCTCGCCAGGAGACTCGACGAGTTCCAGCCACCAGAACAGGCCGGGTTCCGCGGAGGATTTGGCACCATAGACCACATTCACACGGTGAGGCAGATTATACAGAAGTCCGAAGAGTATAATCAGCCTCTGTGTCTGGCCTTTGTGGACTATGAAAAAGCCTTTGACTCTGTCGAAACCTGGGCTGTTCTGGAATCCTTACAGCGATGCCAAGTAGACTATCGTTATATCGAGGTGCTGAGATGTCTCTACGAGGCCGCCACCATGAGTGTCCAAGTACAGGGCCAGCAGTCTAAACCCATCCAACTGCGCAGAGGAGTGAGACAGGGGGATGTTATATCCCCGAAACTGTTCACGAGCGCGTTGGAAGATATGTTTAAGACGCTGGACTGGAAAGGTAAGGGCATCAACATAAACGGCGACCACATCTCACACCTGCGATTCGCTGATGACATAGTCTTAATGGCGGAGTCGCTAGAGGAGCTGAACCAGATGCTGGACGGCCTAGCCTCAGCCTCGCGACGCATCGGTCTTGGCATGAATTTGGATAAAACCAAAGTCATGATCAATGGCCTCATTGATCCGGGACCGGTCGTCGTACATGGCCACCTTCTCGAAATTGTTTCCGAGTATACTTACCTTGGGCAAATTCTGCAGTTGGGTAAAAATAATTTTGAGAAGGAGGCCAAGAGGAGGATCCAGCTAGGCTGGGCAGCGTTTGGGAAACTACGTCGAGTCTTCTCGTCATCCATACCGCAATGCTTGAAAACTAAAGTTTTCAATCAGTGCGTCCTACCCGTCATGACCTACGGAGCTGAGACGTGGACACTCACGGTAGGGCTGGTCCACCAGTTCAAAGTCGCTCAGCGAGCTATGGAAAGAGCTATGCTCGGAGTCTCTCTGAAGGACAGAATTCGTAACGAATACATCCGACAGAGAACCAAAGTTATCGACATAGCTCAAAGAATTAGCAAGTTGAAGTGGCAGTGGGCCGGCCATATCTCGCGAAGAACCGACAACCGCTGGGGCAAACGTGTTCTTGAGTGGAGACCACGACTCGGCAAACGTAGTGTAGGACGCCCTCCGGCCAGGTGGGATGACGATCTGCGAAAGACTGCAGGCAGATGCTGGATGCGGCAAGCTGAAGACAGGGCGCTATGGCGCTCATTAGGGGAGGCCTATGTCCAGCAGTGGACTAATTTAGGTTGATGATGATGATGATGATTATATTATGTAGTAGTTAACTATTTAATAAGCAGGTTAAAATTAAATCTTATTTCTTCTGTTTAAGCACATGTACCCACTTTTATAACTTTGTATGTGTAATAAAGTTGGCTAGAAGAGAACTCTTTTTAGGTTAAGCTCGCCTTTGCCATTGTTTTTCCTGTTAAATGTTTTACTTGTATATTCACTGGGAATAAAGAAGATCTCAAATACAATCCAATTCGTTGGAACATAACATTCGCAGCATCTTACTTCAAGTCACTAGAATTTCAAAATGCATCTTTCAATTTTGTTTGCAATGCGCCCAGCGCTCCGCCAAGATATCTAAAACCACAGACAAAACAAACTCAATCTTTCAGAAGCAGAATGCAGCAGGATTCCTAAAATATATCCCGGTGCAGAATAGGCAATAGTCTGTTATAAAAGCAGGCAGAAGTGACAAGTGTAAGCCCATAATTTATGCCGTTGTCTTAGTGGAATTTGTGTTTCGCGTACAAATTGTTCCGTTGCAAGACTTGAAGCCAGTAAACATTGTAAACAGGGCCTTTTAGCTAATTGAATTATTTATAGTGACATATAGAATTATATACGCACGGTGTCCCAAAAGTATTAAAATAGGAATGGATCAAATATGCCAGACACAAATGACTGATTCAATGCTCTTATGAAACCAATGAGCTTAATGTCGAGCTAAGGTACAAACTGATGTAAATCTGTAAGTGCTTAGTGTTGGATTGCATAGCAAGTAGCTTATAATGAGCATTTAACCTACATTCCGGGATAATAGGATTAAACTTGTTAACTTAGTCATATTAACATTATTAACGCCAGTCGCTCAGTTAAATAATTAACAAAGTTACAATTTCTTCAAAATACAAAACATCTCAAAGAGTTTTATAGATTCTTATGTTTCGAGTCTTCAAATCAATTTAAATAATTGCCTACCCATCTCAAAGGAAATATTTCAGTAGTTTTATTTCCTTTTATCTTCCGAGTGTTTCTTGTATAATCTCAAAGGGATTTACTTACGATTATTTATGCAATAGCATTATCGTTCGCCTGAAGTGTTCAGCAAACAAAAGCTCTTGGTAATAATAGTGTATCAACATTATTATTACGTAACAAGGGGATGAGGATTATTTTTCGGTCTAAGGATTCCGTTGTTAGAAGTTCTCCTTGGGGGATGCCATCAACATAATACGGTTCCGGCGACGAACGTGGCATTTGTTAGCGAGAATGTAGTCACATTGAGTGAGATCAATGATTTCAGTTAACCTTTTGCGAGCGATTCGCACAAGCTAGCTTTAGGATTCCAAAAAGACCATAAACTTAACACAATAAAATACATTGCCCATCCTATCGTGTACCTACCTAATTATAAAATTAATCAAACCGCTCTCATATTTGCACCGCTAACGGTGCGTCGCGACGGGGTCGATGACCGGCCGCGAAGGCCGAATGACGTCACAGTCCAAATACGCCCTCGCGGAAGTTGCACTACCTACTGTCAAAACAGTTTAGTGAATGTGTAAATAACTTAGACACGACTGTCAAAACAGTGTAATCATAATGTACCTAGTGTAGTACCCAAAGTCACTTTTAATCTGTTAACCGTTGATATGACAAGAACAAAATAAAAACTTTTGACAGACAGATTTTCATGAAACATGGCTAAGAACACAAGGGATAAAACTGTCTATGACGCAAAAAAAAGCAAATCGGTTCATCCTTTTGGGAGCTAGGATACCACAGACAGATACGTAATACTTATAACACCCCTCTCTTTTTGCGTCGGGGGTTAAAAAGAGATGGAAAGTCGATAGAGTTGCATATTTGTAGAATTCAGAGTCAGGGGTGAGTGACGTTAGTAACGAACGAGACGTGATCGTTATTCGTGACGTCTCCTTTTAAGGTGAAGTGAGTCCCAAAACCCACGTTTTGACTATACGGAAAATCAGTTTTGAGGCAATAAAACATTGATTTTTTTATAATTTTTTGATAAGCATCAAATGTTTAGGATTCTAGTTAGTAAGTTATGGGAGTCGAAACACGATTGACAATGAACAGATGAACTTGGTTACACAATCGAGTCTAAAATTGTAATGATTGACGTCAAATCCATCATCAACCGCAATGATCGTAAGAATTCGATCAGAAAGGTCGCTATGATAGTCATCGGTCAAACCGTCCATCTAATTATGATCAAGGCGATTCAACTCGTGCCAGATGATTGATGATTGCCGCTGATCATAGAAATCTAACTGAGCATACGAATAGCTATTCCAAATCATAGAATAGCTACAATTACTATGCTACTCATATCAAATTTGGCGCACTAAATAAATATTTTCTGTAGTAGGTATTTGACTTTGATTTTGAAATTGAAAGTGTAAGATGAGTAAATAATTTCAATTTAAATATTGTTTTTTTTTTATTTTATCTCTGAAAATTGTGACGTCAGAGGGCTCATGTCGGATCATATTATGTCACGGGCCGTGACCTCATACGGGTAGAAAACCACAGACGTATTACTTGTCACAACACAGATAAATATGTCTGACAGCATTTTCGTCTGTTTACGAAAGTAGACTTAAAATAAAGTTTTGCTTTCTAGGTCCTGAAAATATAGTAATAATTTTTTCCCCTCTAATCGGACAATAACTAATAATTTAAGACCTACTTTAAACAAGATCCGTCAAGTGCGAGTGTAACTCGCGCGCCGAGGGTTTCGAACGTTTGTCAACAAATATGTAGGTACCAAAAGTACCGGTTAGAGACTTCTCAAATTAACGAATACCTAAGAATAATAGGTAGGTTAGGTACCAATGCGAACCTACATTTCAGATGGATCTCTCTGCATGCTTCGGTTAAAGTGGGTATTGGTAAAAAGAGTCAACTAGCCTATTGTCCTTTTGATTGATTAGTAGAGATAATTGGGATAGTGAGAGGTTAAACAATAGATTTTCGGCAGAAGATGGTAGACACTTGCAAGCCAAAAAACTCGAATAAACATTCTTTCAAAGACCTTCACACAGTATCAGTTCTGACCTTTGTGACGTCAGTCGTCGACCAATTTAAACTTTTATAAACTAAGTTAGTTTTAGACTTGCCAAGTTTTGTGAGCAATATTTCAAGGGTAAGTATCTTATTTTTTTCAGTCTAGCCTCATTTTCTAAAAGAACTTGTATTAAGCAAACCTTAGTAGATAACATTATAAAAATAATTATTCCTTTTATTCATGAAAAAAAACTTTTAACTTTCGCTATGGACCAAAACCTATAGGGTACTTCCCGTTGACCTAGAATCATAAAATTTGGCAAGAAGGTAGGTTTTACAATTAAACGGAACCCTTTGTGCGCGAGTCCGACTCGCAATTGACGTTTTATTTTAACTTTCGCGATTTTTTCATAAAATTAATGGTTATTTATCGGGTATTTATCGCGTAGGGGAAATAATAACATAAGGTACGCGATAAATTCCCGATAAACAATCATTAATTACGTTTTTTCTCCACTGAATACTAAACATGATCTAGAATTTTCAATTGCACTTCAAAGACCACACCACGCTTTTATCCAACCAATTTATTCCTAAAGGACCTATCTACTTTACTCTCTATAAAATAAACCTAGTTTCAAAATGCACTCTATAAAATAAACCCTCAAGCCTCCACCCCACAGCCGCGATTTTGAAGCGCGTCTTATATCGCGCGATTTGTTGCGACTTTATAGCGCGATTCCTTGGACACAGCTGCGGTTTTCTAAGCGCGATTTCAATACGCTGCGCGCCGCCGCCGAAACGCAAGACGCAGCTGTGGTGTAAGATGGCAAACGTCCTAATACAAAATGTTCCGTGAACAATTATCGCGAATTATCGGAAACGCGTCGTCCAAATTCTATCGCATCGATAAAATCGCAACAGTGTGTAAGATCGTATGCGTCTTAGTACAAAATGTACAAACAAATATCGCAACAAATCGCGAACACAAGACGCGCTTGAAAATCGCGGCTGTGGGGTAGAGACTGCTATACTAGCAAGCTATAAAAGCGTTATTGCGAACACGTGGACGTCGTGTCCTACCAATGCATTATAAAGTTAGAGACGAACCGACATACCTATTTCTTTAAAAGCACGTACATCGTAAATACGTGTCGGTACATCGCGGTTAAGTGTTACGATGCTTCAGAGGCGTGTACTATTAAAGATTATATACAGGGTGGCTTTTTGAGATGGGTGTGGATGGCACGGTGACGGTTCAGAGAACCCAGCGCCTAACAGAAAGATAAACGCCGCATCGCCGCCACGCCGTGGCCGGTGTGGCCCCACGCAACACAGCGATCAAAAAAACTACTTATACATAAAGATACATTAACATTACGTTTATCCCAAAATGTTTAAAATAGCTATCCACCAGTGGTAGAACGAACAAGAGCGAAGAGATGAACTTGATGTTACTGTCAAACAAACATACACTACAGCGTGAAGCAATACGCCACGTAACATTTAACTAAGATAAGATGTACCTACCGAAAGGACCCCGAGGGGATCAACTTGTGTTTTTTTTTAATTAGTAATATTATATTAGTGTTTAAAAAATAATAAGATTTATTCTTCTTATTCGTGTTTTTTACACGCACTCTTGTATTAACATTATAAAATATTTCACAATGTTTTTTGCTCGTTTTTTCGGCAAAACCAGCATTTTGTCACAAAATTATTACGTAGTACTTACTTAATTTTTTTTTTTGTAAATTCGTTGAAGTTTCAAAAGAATTAAATGTAAGAATACATAAAATAGCACGAACATGAAGAAAAAATACTCTAAATCTTTTCAAATAATTTAAAAAGTTCGAACTTCAAATAATTGTTGAACGAAAGTTGATACGGTTCGTGGTCCAGAATCCTTTCGACTTAATACACATGTTTCGTGACACCCTGTGTTCACGCTTAACTAGAAACCAATCGATATTCCAAAATCAGTCGAAGTATCTCCAATAGTTTACCAACTTGAAGCAATAGCTGCTAAATTATAGCTGTCTCAATAGCTGCTAAACGATCCACAAGACACTTTCAAATTGCATCGCTAAACTGGTGCAAGGTAAGGTAACTGCTAAGTGAGCTTAGCTAAACAACTTTAGCACTCCGCTTCGTAGAGAATATTCAGCAAAAATGCTAACATTTTTTTTCGAATTACATATTTTGTAAATAAGACCTGACGGCTGAGAGCTCTTTTCTTTCCCTGGAGAACTTTAGTAATTTAATAAACAAGGAAAAGCTGACATAACAAAACTGAACGAAAAAACATGATGCAGGAAAATTTATAAAGTTCTTTCGACTTCAAACGCGAATCTATGTATCTTCTTGTCCAAAGGTTTCCCCGGACAATTCCTGGAATTCGATGGGCACTCAACTCTTTACTAAGCGTTTGTAGAGTAAAGAAGTTACGTGCACTGTTGAAATAAAACTTAGTTCCTGGAATCGTGATTTTTGGGCGAGTAATTTAACTGGAGAATCACACAATGATCTTAGTCAGCTTTTGTTGCAATAAGGGAAGTAAGTATAATTAAAATTGAAGGGGCTGGTTCCCGATTTTACTTTAAAATGTTGCCACGTCAACAATTCTTGGCAGATTTCACTCCAACAATAAAAAAATCTAATTGTGCCCACAAAGTTTTGTTATTTCTTAATTTCGAGAGGAATTTCTCTATCTGGCAACAGCAGTAATAACTGACCTAAGCCAAGTCACATACAAGTTTCTGCGCACGGCAACGTCAAAGTATGCAATTTTGTATTACACATCGGTTGCCAGAGCAGCAAAGCGGGTCACCTACATCTCGGGCCACTCTATGAAGATGGCGAGAATCGTGATCATAGAACATAGCGAATAGTACGATCATTTATTACTATCCAACAAGGCATCTTTGCCACAGTTTTGAGCTCTAAGAAAGAAGAAGAAGAATGAAAGAAAGAAAGAAAATACATTTATTTGGACAATACATAACACATTACAATCATATATACTTACAAAGAACACAGTATTTTATAGAAAAGAAAAACAGAAAGAAGAAAACAGATACATATTAGAGAGTGTTATATACGGGCCAAAAAGGTCCCTGTCTCAGCATTTTGCCGCAATTAAGACAATCGAAACCAACCGCAGCTTTTCGCATTTGGACTACTAGCTCGTAAGATTTGAAAAGCCCAAAACCTGAACAAATAGCACCCAAACAATAACGCAAATCAGAGACTATAAAAAGTAATTGAGTTATCTCCTTGAAATATTGCATTTTATGCAAGCGTGGTTGCTCGCACGATCTCATAAGGCGTTTGTCGCAGGAAATATTCTATGAAGCATAATTAAACCAGCTACGATATAATAAGCTGTTTATAGCATAGGGCAGTTTAGTGCACTGCCGGATAAAGGATGCTGCTCATTTGAGACCATTCGCTAGTCAAACAAAGGGACGTCTCCAAGAAAAAAAAAATGGTAGCTTTTCCGACAGTTTATGATGGAGTAGGGATGTGCCCTGGTTTCCAACGAATAATACTGCATAAAGCCAGAAATATTATGATAGGTATATAGCCTCCACTCCGCGCATGTTTGTTACGTAACGGTATGCGTTGCGAGAATTATTCCAAAATATAACAATAACAATAACCTTCAGAACTAAAGTTTAAACATGTAGGCATTTGGATATTAAACAATTCACACACGATTGTCCGATTTGTTTATTTTGTACTTAGGTGTTTTTACATTTAAGTTATCGCATGTTTGCACACAATGTATTTTGTTTTGGAATATTTAAATATCAAAATTCCCTTTCTTTGTAAAGGCAAGAAATTAATTAATTCGCATAATACCGAACTAATACTAAGCCAATTGGAACTAATTCAGACCAATGAACGCCCTGGGGCTAAAGCAATTTGTCTAGATAAAGGTAATTGGTCCACAGCGTCAGGCCAATACAATTCTATTAGCACCTATATTGCAATTATACAGAGTAAAAGCCATTGAACCAGGCAGGGCGTCAAGATGTCTGGCGCAGTAGGTCAGGTGAGCGAGCGAGCGAAATCAAGTGAGAAAAAATAATTCTATTAATAGAAGGTAATTGATCAGAAGCTAGGGGTATATCTAAAACGGCCGATACAAAGCAGTAACGAATAGTTGAAGATAAAGAGACCCAAACGACTTTTCACTAAGCAAGAGAAATATCTATAAAACATGCTTCATAAGGCCAACCAAAAAAGTAACACGTGGAATTTATTCTTGAGGATAAT
This sequence comes from Eupithecia subumbrata, assembly GCA_949316285.1. Taxonomy (NCBI): domain Eukaryota; kingdom Metazoa; phylum Arthropoda; class Insecta; order Lepidoptera; family Geometridae; genus Eupithecia; species Eupithecia subumbrata. Next base: position 22,615,121 of record OX438646.1, on the reverse strand, counting down.
ATCACTAAACTTCTTGATAGTTACGTGATTTATCTGACAACTTCCAGGCTGCAGGAGCAGTGGGTTTTTAATCTAAGTTTACAAGTTATGCAGCACCAGAGACGTAGTTTAACTATACTTATGTTGATCTTTGAGGGAAATTATTTTAGTTTAAACTGACACTAAAACTTTATTTATTTAACTCGTAATGGGCTTTAGCAGGAATAAAATATAGAGCAAGATTATGTTTCCATAAATAACAGAGCTTTCAAAACAAGCAGAAAATAGTTTGAGAATGCATCTGAATCTTTTAATATTAAAATGGAGATTTCAAGTTTTTTTTAAACAGAAAATTTACTAACATGTTTATGGTAATGTGTGCAAAACTAAGCAACTGTATCTGAGAATCAAGTCATAAACACTTAACCTGGCTGTGTTTACGACAGCCAACCTACACAAAGACACGAACGAAACGTCCATAATTCCTTCAGTTAACTCGTAAATGTTATTGCTTCCTGTCAAAATAGTCATTAACACAGGCATATTTGAATAATTAGATCAGCACGTGGACATGTGATGAATCTATTTCAGTGGTGACCGACCGACCTATCTAGTTCAGAAGTTCACAATGTTATTCCCCACGACATGATGCAGTATCTTAGAACTGCTGAGAACGGAGCAAACGAAATTAGACTTGCGGAACTAAAACAAGTGTTTCTTTGCCTGAATGATTTGGCTATAGACTTGGTAGTACAACCCTGTCAACAAACTGAAATGTGATCACACAATTGTCTTCTACAAACACGTTAAATTTGAACTACTTTTCAATCACAGATAAAACAAGCGACATTTCAAGGGGCACACCGATATCTCGGTAGATTGATGCAAGAAAATCGCCTAACAGCTTCTGTGCTATTTGACGAGCAAATGACGTGCGTAATGATAGGACAGTGACGGGTGTATCTAATGGATTATCTATTTGCATTATCTATTGAGTTATTTACGGTCAACGATATAAAATTATAATGTTCAAAAACTGGGACGATATTCCCGTTTTTGAACGTTGTCAATGTTGTCCATTTGATAGTTTTACCTGGAAAGTTTTAGGTGCTCTTTCCGAATTTCAACTTTGCTACCGTATTTTTGCCGCTCGCGCCGGAGCTATGGGGTCGGAAAACCGTATTTTTTTCACCTTTTTTCAAAAAATTCAAAAAGCATGTCACCTAGAAACATTTCAAAAATTGTTTCGTAATATACTCGTATTTTTGAACTGAATGACTGGACTATACGCCTCGTTTACAGACACTACTAAAATGCATTTGATAAGTTGGGCTTCTTCAGGGTTTTTATATCGTTCACTTACATACACTTAGTAATGATGATCGATTAGTATACAATATTGATGAGCGAATAATAGATCTAATTCAATGAGACAGGTATTCGTGTGAAGGTTATGATTAGTTTAAAGGAAATCCATCAAAATATAAATATCAAAAACTCATTAACGATGGGGCATGTAAAAATTTACGTTTAGTCTAGTAGGTAGGGATATAATTTTATTGTCTGTGTATGGCGTGTCACGGAAGCTAAATTGGGGTGAATAATACGTTAAATTGTTTCATAATCTCATTAGAACTTAGCTCGTTCGTATTATGTTATGCGACAAATTGAAGGTGAAAAGAGGCAATGGTTGGAACACTCGGAACCTTAACCTTTTTGACATCTGCTAGTAACAGTTAAAGCTATCGAAGTGTAAAATTCTGCTTTTGATACAGATCCGAAGTGTTAGTAGTAATTTCGTGTACACTGTGTACAGGGTACAGAATCCTTCGGTCGCTGGTTCACAACTTTTATTACGCTCGAAAAGTGAACAATTTTTAACTTAGTTTTAATTTGAAATATTTGACTTATCCTTTTTCTACTTTGGATATGATCGTATCGCTGTCCGCCTGTCTGTCTAGCCTTAGTTACCTCAGTGAGCATTGCTTTTCAATCCGGATCACTGACTCGGTTATCATAAAAAACCAAAACTTTCGACATTCGAGTCTCTCTCGTGATTGTTCTCGGTCTTTTTCTTCTTCATGCCAAAATCATGTTCCTTTTACGTCCCATGCATTTGGAAATAAAACTCGCCTAGCGTAGAGGAAGATCCGTCAGGTGGGAGGCGAAGAGTGTCTATTCTATATGTTATTGTTAGTATATACATTCTTTGCCAAAGCTTAGATCGTCTAGGTACGAGCGATATTTCAGTACCAGATCACATGGCAGTGAGTGGCACTCACATGCGTGTTCATAAACGAGTTTCAATAAAAGTGACTATTCCATTTTCTAGAAAACAAGGCTTTTATCGATGTAATAATGGATGACAGAAGATTGTCTGTCTGTCGAAAGCAGAATATTCGACAGCGTGTGGGCGGGTGGTTGACCAATTAAAATGATAATTATGTATTGTTAAACTCTTCGTTTATTTCCATGTCATAGGACGGTTACAGTTTTATTTTAAGACAGATACTAAGCCGAGTACTGTGCGGTGTTATGGGGAGTAATGTACCATGCGCATCGAGCATCGTTACGCCGCCGTGTGCTAAGATCAGTCTCTTTGCTCGTTACGAGCGCCTTTTTTTCCTGTAGTGACTGCACGAACGCTCGCTGCGTAACAGGTTACATTACGAGACGTAACGCCGGTCAGTACCCGGTTTCAGAATTCGTTATTGGACCAACTTTGAACAATTCAATAGAGTTTAGGTAACCAAAATTATAGATTGGTAGTTTCTACTCCAAATTACAAGATAATTTCACTCCAAACACAAATAACTAAGTAATATAGGTGTACCTACTTATACCTTGATCGAGTGACTTTGATCTACGACTGATTCATAGATTCCCTATTTATTAAAACTGAGTTAGTAACACTGATCTATAAAATTATATGAAACGAGACCACTTATCCGTATTTCCGAGAAAGTGGGGATGAATCGGATGTATTATCTAAACCGGGGCTGAAGTTCAGAAGCCGGAGGTTTACGTTTATCGGAGTCAAATCCGGCTTTCATCCGGTAAAAGCCTCAACACTGCGCTACAGAACTGAAGGAATATTTGCTGTCTGAGCGGTATCTTTTATTTTGTAAATAAGCAAAGAGTATACGTTACGGCACCCGAACTCGAAGTTATGCTTTTGAAAGTTAGGACGAAGCGCAACCCCAAGTCACTTCAAGATTTGTTGAAATCATAACTCTGAGTCGGGTCCAAGATTTGAAGAATCGACTTCCGATTCAGGAAATAAAAGGACTTGACAGCTCTCAAAGGTCATTGTACGAACAAACTCGTCTAGACTCAGTTCCCCAACATGAGAACTGGTCGATCGATAGCCGGAATCTGTCCCGAAAATTGCACGAACGAACTATCCAGAAGTGTTTTAGGGGTTAATGACTGTCGAAGATTTGAAGAATCGACTTCCGATTCAGAAAATAAAAGGACTTGATAACCCTCAAAGGCCATTGACCGAACAAACTCGTCTAGACTCAGTTCCCAAATATGAGAACTGGTCGATCGATAGCCGGATTCTATCCCGAAAATTGCACGAACGAACTATCCAGAAGTATTTTTGGGGTTAATGACTTCAATAGGGCATTGCCATGCTCCATTTGATCCCTAATTAAGCTTTATGTTGGCGGGTAATCTAATCAGGGCTTAATGTAAGGTATCGGTTTCACTACTTTCTCCTCTACTATCGTAACGAAACGACAGAATTTTGTCGTGGCCAAAAAAAAACAATTCTTATGATTATTCAGGCCGATACATAAGTCTTGATTCTTGTCAAAAAGTGAGATCTAGATTATCAATGTCGGCTCTTCTGTCTGAACAGGAGTCCAGTCATGGCCCAGTATAGTACCTACCTATACCGCGTCCAGTTACTAAAAATATTTTCCACGTAAATTTCTGCTGTCGATTTCAAACAGCATGGATGCTGGATAGGTAGAAAACTTCGTATAGGTATCCTTAAGTAGTTACCTTGTGGTTATCTATTTTTTATTTTCACGCGATATCATAAAGAAACGAACACAAACTATTTAATGCTGAAAACATAATGTAACATACATTAACTGGCGACAGCTTTATTATTTTATTGAATAGGGTAACATTACCTAGTTGGCGTGTGGAATCAACCGGCGATTGTTTCCCGCGTTTTATTGGATTTACGTTGGTTTCATCGTGTTAGTACAGCTGTGTTGAGTTGGTTGTTTTGATCAAAATACGTTTAAATTTAAAAAAATATATATTTTCATCGTCCTAGATTGGTAGAGGTCTAATTTCTAATAAATACCTACGAGTACCTATTATAAGAATTCCTTAGTAGGCCAAGCACGGCGATTTTTGTCCAGAGTAGAAATTTAAGGAGATCAAATCGTTATCAAATGCGTAAAATTTTTGATTTTTATTTCATTTCTATATAAAAAATTTGCGTACATACACAAATTTCTCTTATAGAGACGAAAACTCCCGCCGATAAAGTTACCTATATTTATTATTATTAGGTAGGTATGTATTCGGATCGAAATTGGCGAAGTTAAACTTATAAATTCTAAAATGCACTCACCGGCAATATTGATAGAACCAATCTGATAGTAGCATCGGCATATCAGAATCAGGAACAAAATCCATGATATCACAATCGGTCCATCTTGCACAAACAACCTTTCCATTTTTCCACGACACAAGAAGTCACCAAATTACAGTTAAATCGAAGTTTAACCTGACACGCGATGTTGTCATGCGACAGATTATAGTTTTTCCACGAAATATCGGTATTAAAATCTAATAAGACGTGCAACGATCCAAATTTCGCAAAACAATGTTTTCTGTGTGAAAACGAAAACAGATTGGGGTAGATGCACGAGGTGTCATCGCTCGCCGTAAATGCTTCCAACGCTTGGCACTTGCTGTCGCACGTAATACAAAAACAAGAAATTAGTCTTGTTTTTAATTACCTAGTCAGTTGTTTTCGGGTAAATCGGATATAAAGTACATAAATTATTCGTGAAAACAACTAACAACATCCGTTCGATTCAACAAACATAACATCACGTCAATAAAACGGCAAAACAAATGACTGTAGTTGAATCAGAATAGTTTTTCGATAGCGATGCGCAGGCCCCTACGAACCGAACCGTACTGACTGACCTAACTGGCGCACGAGTCGAAAACATGTGTTCAACGAACGTACAATACGTGCAGTGATAACTAAAATACCCACCTCCCATGGAGAAATGGACAAAAGTGTAAATTAATACTGAGAAATAAAAATACACGACTGCGGTTTGAAGATCAAACAGACATGTCAACGAACTTTTTAAATTCAAATTATTAAAATATTCAAGAACGAAAATGGCAAACGCTCGGCTGCTACGCGACGCGTAAGGTTCAACATACCAAATTTGATAAAAATAGTCTGCATCTTTTGGAAAATTAACAAACTTTGGAGAAAATAGCAGAAAATAATGTAAAGGGATTAATTCAGTAAAATCTGAGGTTCAAAGTTTACTGAATCAATTCAATAAAGATTTATCAAAAGGACTTAAATTTTCGTCTGTATCTTTGCCCATGAGCGAAGAAAACAAATTACAGAAAAACCATTTTCTTTTTGAGCAAAAATATTCCCCAGCGGCGCTTTTGTTACAGTGATACGTGACTGAGATGGTGATAATATAAAAGCTAATGATAACGGCTTTTTTAAGACAATACATAAAACCACAAACTCAAATACATACTTAGATTATATACACCTACTAAAATACCAAACAGATAAATTTTTAAATTTAAGATGCTTGATTTACTTAATTATTGTCGATAGTGGATGAATGAAAGTAAAAAATTAAAAGACGCTCATTGATCACCTGATTGCCTGATATGAATACATTCAAATAAAACGCCACCGTAATAATTAGTGAATAATTCATTCTTAAAAATTTCATAGCTACATTTTCTTTCAATGATGTCTATAATGTACATAATTGACCCTATGTGTGTATAAAATTATTAGAATTGCTTTACGAAGGATCTATTACAATTTATTATGTCCAATAATACCTAATCCTCTCCATGAAACTTTTAAAACAATGGAACGAAGCCCGTCTGGAACTTTTTAACCAAAAATCACTTTAACAATAACAAGGTCTTCCAGATTCTCATCATCACTGCAACTTTAAATAGTTTAATACCTACGCATCATCCAACCACCGTGACTAAGGTGTCATCTATTGCAATGCTCAACGCAATAGTGATGCAATACTCCCGTTCAATAGCCGTGCAAATTCAACGACCTCAGACCTTGAACTTTGACCTTAGTTGGGAGTGTCCCTAAAATATAATTTGCTGGGTATATTATTTCGCATTAGCTTGTATACTATACAATTCAAGCTAAAAAACAGTTTTGAATTGCTTTGTGAGCTACATAAATTTTATGAATGACCTCACTCCAGCGAGGTGGTAGACACAGACACTCTATTAAAATAAAAGGTTGTCTGGAAGAGATTGCCATTAGCGATAAGGCCGCCGATTGTGCCACACTAGTCGATTTTTGCGCCTTTCATGACAAAGAATCACATCAAATGTTGAGGCCATAATGTTATTGCGTTACAGGTAAACAAAACCTACTTGTAACTAATGCTGCATCGCCAGCTAGAACATTAACTAAGCTTGTTTGTTCTAACGCAAGTGACAGTTATGATAGTAACCAGCCTCCGCGTCCATTCCATTACACCTACAGAGTCTGGGGACCCCGACTTTTGACCTCCAGCCGGGAGCGGGGAGCAGGGTAAAGTCCCTGAGGTCATCCACGAGACTCCTAGAAATGGGGCAAGGCCGTGACCTTTAGCGACTGTCCTTGTAAACTGCGCGTAGAACTATTAATTGGTGTTGTAAATACATTTTGCAAGCTTTTATGGATCTAATTGAATTGTATTCATATTTAAGTTAGAGGTACCGTACAATCAAGACTATTCAATAATGTGGAAATATGATAATAAAATAACGGTAATATTTAATTCCTTACATAATGTCCAACAGCGAAGGCCATATGCTCCGTATGCCGCAGTATTCCAGAACATTTTTTCTGCATAAATTTCGATAAAAGCAAACAAAGAAATAATACTAAGGCGAACTTGGGGAATTTAAGAGTTTCTTACGTTAAAAGTTTCCGGTACAAGGCTTTCTGCTTTCTAAAAAGCTTCTTTGGCCATGAAAATTCATGAAAACGAAAGCTTTTTCAATGAATTACGTAAATTAATTTCATTCGCGTTAAAGACATTATTCTAAAGATTTGTGGTGCACCATTTGATTGCCATCTTTAGGGATGGTTTGGTTAGGGTCAAGAGGGTACCTGAAATGATTACTTAGCAGATATTGTTTTCATCAATAAGTTTCTAATCAAATACCTTATTGAACTTCTGGCATTAGGTTCTGAATTAAATACGGAATCAGAGCCGTATAATGTTTTAGACAAGGAACTCAGAAGTCATAACTTCATCTAAAACAAAGGGTCGAACGAAAACGGCATGAAGGAACAGGGCTTTTAACCGCAAGCGAGATAAAAGTAACTACGCGCAATCAACTGTGAAACAAAATGTTGTTCGGGTCCATTGAGCGACTTCTCAGCTCGCAGACTTGAAGGGTTGTTCACAGGCTGTCATGTCACATAAGGGTAACGCTTTGAGGTGACCCTAGCTGGGTTCACAATGAGCACATCAAAGGCAGTTGCTCTTTACGCTGCCAAGTTGTGTGGGTCCTCAGAGATAACTGCGTGGCGGGTTTGACGTGTTTATTCAGAGGATCGCTGTGGTTTCTTTTTAAGATATGTCAAACAAAATATGAAGCACCTTTTAGGGTTGTGTGTTTTCACATAAAATATAACAAAATTACTTCTAATAATGAAATAAATGTATGCTTAGGCAACATGCGTGAATTGTGACGATTATATCGATTTAGGTGACCAATAGCTGTGGTAAACCTCTTTTGAAATGACCTCATAGGCCGTAAGGTTTAACACTAAACCAGAACTAATATGATGATTACATATTGTTATAGCTGATATATCTCATCATTTCGAACATAAATGCGGTCCGCATCAGCGAGAGATGACAATATTAAAACACCCATATAACCGTTCCTCATAAAAGAACTGTAAAGAAGGCCACATTTATGGCCGAGATACTGCATTCGTTTTATTTCGCAGCACTTGAGGACTGAAAGATATATGAGATTACCATTTACCGACGGTTATTTATTAATACACTTCAGTTAGATAATAGTAGCTAAGCTGAGGGACTGAATTTCACCGATATCTTATTTGTAATGACATTATCATCCTTCGCAATGTTAACCTAAGGAGTGGGTTCATAGCAAATGGCTAACAATGTGCGCAAAACTTATCTAAATTACTTCTAGAACCTATAAAATAATTAAAACTTATTTTTTTATCACGCGTGACCAGCCACATTTACATTATTAGAATCACGACCTAAACGTGATATGATTACGAATTACGATGCACAGGTTGCTTTTTCAGTGCGTCTATTTTTTTCATTGTTTGTACCCTTTCCATACCTGTTCTACCGCCAGCTTATTGGTTCGCTGACTCGCATCTTACAACTTCATGTGTTGTATAAAATAAGGTGTGTATCTAATGGTGCTGCCATTATCGTCCCTTGAGGGAACTGCTGAACGGTAGACACATTTTATTCTGTCACTATACGGCGTAATTTAGTACTAAACTATACGGCCTTGCCCTAACGCTAGCAACCACGTCCACAATATTTTAGGTCCCGTCAGGCTACATGTAAACCGTTCAATTATTCAGGCCCAACAACGTCAACCGAGATCTCTGTTTGCCTTCTGCTAGCCTGGTGCTTGAAGTTCTGCTTGGCCTATAAATTGGAGCTATATTAATTATGTATCGGCTTCTACACCGAACGCTCATACAAATCTTCAGTTACCTTCGGAACTTCTAACTGGTCCAAGAGTTCGAAGTGAAGTGTAGACTTAGAGCAGACTCTTGAGTCACCCGAGTGACTCTTTTCTCACAGTTTAGGTCCGTATAACCGTCAGGTTGGCGGGACCATGAGAAGGTTGGAGAGGTTGGTCCAAGAGTTCATGTGGAAGTGTTTGTCTGTCTGGCTCCTTTTCATGACTTAACGTCTGAATGGATCTGAACGGATATTAAAGATGTTTGGCGAGGAAAGATCGTATCTCGGGGAAAGAGGTGGTGGGTAGACTTTACAGGAACAACGCATGCAAAGCCGCACGGAGGAACTAGAGCTTTCTAATTATAATTATAAGAAGTATTTTAAATTGAATTGTGGCTATCAATGCACTTATCAGGTTCAGCATAGCTGAGCCAGATTGCATGCAAGTGATACGGAAGCGAAAGAAAAATGAACCAAACACTTAGACATTATAATTTGTCGTACGATATTAAATTTCACTTTTTCTTAAGACATTCATACGTTGCTACAGTTGATAATTATCGACCTTGATAAATTACACACATGCAATCTAAATTCCAATTAGAATGATTGATGTTAATGAAAACAACAAGTCTTCTAACCGTACCTTACTAAAGTTTATGTTGATTTCCTGGTTGATGCACCTATTAAATTACATGTGCGTGTCTACAGCATTGAAATCCACAAAATAGAAGAGACACAATTATAATTGGAGGAATTGGAGACACTAGAGGAAACTCAATTGGAAATTGGAAATAACTCAAAACATTGGATAGGTAAGGTACTGAACTGACTGACCACAGAAAGGACATGTTTTTGCTGCAAAGCAAAGTCTATCAAGCAATATGATTGCCAATGATTATTCGACAACTATTGCATAAGTGTATAGCGGTCATTGCCGGCAACAGATTAAAAATAGACAAAGGTGAATGTATGAATAACAATGAAACATCTTTATTAAGGGTCCGGCGACGGATGAATTTTCCATACAAACGTAATACCAAAATGATTTTTAATTTGAGCATATTTTCACTATGGTCTGCTATTATTTGTATTAAAATAGTATCTATCTAGGTTCCTGCCACAATTTTTTTTCAAAATACCTTTCTGAAATGAAATTAAACCTAATCGCATTATTACATCAAAGAATGAATGTTGTCTTAGTAATTGTGTAGATAAGTATTTTGAAAAAATCTTATGACAGGAACCTGTATAAATACTATTCTAACACAAATAATAGCAAACCATGATGAAAACATTCTCAAATTACAAATCATTTTGGTACTACGTTTGTATGGGAAATTCATCCGTCGCCGGACCCTTAACAAAGAAAATTACAAACAAATAATAGAAACAAATTAATCTACAATGTGTCTTCACAGATAGATGCTGAGACCAAATTGCATGCAAGTGAGTGAGGATTGTAAATTTTAAGTTCTCTACTCCACATGACCTTGACTTTAGTGTAGCATTAGGCTTTGTGAAAAAACCGTTTGTATTCTTCTTTACGTTTCCCCTAATATCCTTAATGTATCGGATAGCGTAGGTTATGTCAGAGATAAATATTGAACGCTTGAAATTTCAATGTTTTATAGATTTTGCAATATGTAGAAGTTGGAAACTGGCTCGCAAAGGTAAACTTTATTATTGCGTGAATAACGTGCATTGTTGGTTGCGTTCTCCGCAATACGAAACTGTGTGGAACGGAATCTACAAGCTTTTGGAATGAGCGAAATGCGGCATTAAAAGTTGTTAAGTATACGTAACATGAAATGTATGCAACAACTAAAAATTTAACTTACAAATTTATATAAATTTTCAGCTACCCCACGATTACTTTTAATATTAAAGTAGCTTCTCTCGTGATTAAAGATACGTATATATACTTTTCTATTCTGGGGCAATAGGTAACTCAAGAATAAGATTTGATCGTTAATTAACTTACGCTAAAAAAGTCATTCAGTATTATCGTGGCTTTAACCAAATAATAGTTTTCTCAGTGGAAATAAATATGCAATTTATGCATTCTTGGGTCATTCATTGAAATAAATAATGTGAAAAGCTAACTGCCATTACGAGCAAGTTTCTTTTCCCTCGTTAAATCTATCGCGTAATAATGTGGGCAGGGCAGCTTTAATTTTTCTTACTGGACAAACTATTTTATTTCCTTTGCAATTGTTTCTGCAAAGAATGCAAAAAAAATATTCATTTTCAACCATTGGTACTTTAGCATATCACACAAACGATGAACACGCAGGACCCTACCGATTGCGAAACGCATGTAAAAAGCTCTGCATGATGCCTACAATTTTAGATAGGTTAGTTCACTTTCTCTGCCCCGCCTCAGCGGTAGATACGACCAGCAAAGGCGGGCCGCCGTTAAACGATATCCAGAGGATGATCCTTTACCTGCATCGTCATGTGCTTCATGAGCAATTTACATATGTGTGAGCGAGCGTCTAAGCTTTGGATGACTCTATGTCAGAATTGCGTTTAATTTATAAGACACATCAATAGTAACCTTATAACTAGGGTGCTATGTTCTAAAACTTACCAGCAGCATCGTTGACCGCGGCTACCACCGCAGGCGTTCGCTTCGGCGTGCTGGACGTCGAAAGACGAGGCGACGGCAGGGAACGACGGCATGGCGGCGTGCATTCCGGGGTTGTGCGCTGGAAGAAAGGAGTTGGGTTTGTAAAAACTAGGACTTAGGTTTGCAGATGATGATGATGATTGCATCCTAGCCGAATGTAGGCGATTGGTCTCAAAAGAGACTAGCCGAAACTTGTGCGCAGGACATCAAAGTGTACTTGTGTATGCGCAAACACACGTGTAAAGATGTAGGTCACCAGCAACAAGAATAAGTACAGTACCTTTGTAACAAAAAAGCGTGACCGGCACACGTTAAAAAAAAGAGTCTAGATCATTAGAAAATAATAAAACCCTTAGTTAAGTTTGTAAATAGTATGTAAAGGGTTTAATTCCATATCATACCAAAAATGACACAAAAATGCTAACTTGTTACGAGCGACTGAACGGTAAAGTGTTTATTCGGGTTTGAGAGGCTCAAGATCGGAGTTCACGGCAAAAACTAAAGCACTACTCGTTAGAAATACTTAGATACTTCAGGGTAGGACACGGTCAGGTGTAAGTAGAAATTTAAGCTTACAACTGAACACCGAAAACTAAACGGACTGGAAAACTTGCCTGACACACAAGACCTAATGTATATCACTCAACATTTAACAAATTTTATCGGCAAGGCAACGTGCGAAGCTACAGAGTACGGGCATAACCTTACAATGTAATAAGCCTACAATTTGTAGATCTATTCAATTCACCTAATCCAGTTTAAGTTAAGCTTGAGTCCAGCATCCATCTTCCAGCACTAATTACATCTTAGATCTCAGAATTTATTCGAGCTTAACCCTCATCTCGCTTTTTATGAACCCTGTGTCTGGGAAAGTATTTCACCTGACTTGCTTTGCGAAGATATGATGAAATTTTAGAAGTAATTTATATTAAATATACTGAATAAACTCTGGTAAGCATTGCGAAATGAAACAGTTTTGAATCTTGTGACATGTAAATTTCATTATGCGATGTTAGATCCATCTCATTCATGTTATGTATTTTATAAAATGAGCATTTGCGTTGTTGCTGTTGAAATTGGTTGAAGTTACATATGTCAAAGATTGCATGATGGATTTGGTACAAAATTCCGAGAAACTTTTACCGTCTGATGAAAGTTGGAGCTAAAGTTTACTATGTTCAGTTAGGATTTTTACTCAAACGTTCGTAATTTAATTACTCACCAGTAGATTGTATTCCTTGAAGTAAATGCGCATGTTGACCACACTCATTAATTTTATGATACCACATAAGATCAAGAGTATTTTGAGTTTCAATGATTATCATTTACACAAAGTTACTTCGATATTTCCCTCATTCACTAAGATATTAAACGTTGGTGAAAAGTGCATCTATCCTCAAACCTCCTATCATTTCATAATTAAAAACCTAACGCACACCATACGACTCATTGATTGCAGAAAAAGTAGATTGGAACTAGGCAATGTATGGTAGATAAATAATCAGAAATTATCTTGGAAGTATTTTATGAAAAGCGATGGTTTAGCTCACACATATGACTCGAAAATACTTGCAAATTTGCCATTTTCTAAAGCGTTTGACCCGAATCTTCGAATGAGATTCGAGACAGGCCGTCTCGGAAGGCTAACGTTCGATAAGTCGACCCCTTTTAGACCTTTTCAAATGGCTTTTGCAGATTGGCTAAGCAATAACAAACCTCTGAAAGGAGAAAGGTGATTACGGATTGCGGAGAAAACGTGTGTAGAGTAAAAGCTGTAAAACTTTTTGGGAAGTAAATAATACATTGGATTAGAAGAGGTTAAATAACAGGATGACAGAAAAGAGTAAGGAAATATCATATTTCAATTAACGTCACTTACAAAACAAATCACCAAGTTAGGACGCACCGAAACTCAATGGAACGAATAATTTATTGCCAGGCCGGTAGAAGTTTAAACTTTGCTTCTTTTTATTGACAGATGAATTCATAAGAATAACGACCTCGATACAGATTTTTAACAATCTCAAATCAGAGATCAGCCTTCATAAAACCACGAGCACGTAGCGAACATTAGAGCCCAGATTTTAGGTCACAGCAGCCGAGCAGCCTTCAACAGGCAGATAGAATGTCCGATCTAGGTAACTCAAGAACCTACGCAATGTTAATTCGATGGACTATAAATCAATTGCGGTGCAACAAATCATGGAAGCAATCAATAAACTGGAATGTTTTAAATGCTGCTTTAGCACTGGGTGCTTAGGAGAAATGTAATTTACTAGATAATTCATAAACTACGATTTATTTGACTTAAAACAAGACAATGAATGACAAACTTGTAACATTGGAAAAAGTACAAGGATGAAAATTTCAAATGATATTGTTTGCCAACAAACTAAAGCCATTTACGAAAACCATGAATATTTTAGATCCGAAGTAAAGTAAGTAAACGAAATAATGTAATTTGGTGTCGGTCTTAGACGGCCTGGTAAGCTTGTTTGTAAAACAAAGCCAAATATAACACCTACAAATAAATTCGGGGCCCTTGACCAATTTCGAGAAGATAAATATATCAGACTTAATTGAAAGTACAAAACAAACAAATGGATCGGGAATGGATAAATCTTGCTTCGTTGGGATCCGATCTCATTCGGCAGCTAATTGATGAGAATTCCAACTCATCACTCACACTTCATCTTGTCTGTCTGTTATTTTGGCGTTCACGCGAAAGCTTTAGGTCTATTTCGAGGAATTCTATACCGGAAATCATTGTTTCCGTCTATTTACGGAACTCCGCTGTTATTTGTTTGAACCTTAATTCGATTAAAAAATTAAAATGTAAAAAATTGTTAAATCGAGCTAGTGTCGCAGGTTTCCTTGAACGTTTCGAACAGATAAAACTTTGATTTCCAAGAAGAAAAGAGGTCCGTATACAATGATGAAGTAAACAAAATAAAGTAGCCATAAAGTATATTGATAAGAACACAGTACTTAATCTACGTCTAATAAAACAAACCAGGTCTTGTCTCGACGTACACTTCACAATCTACGTCAATCAATATTATTATACAGTCTTGCGTCTTGGGCAATCCATCATAAAATAATAGGATCTTGTGGATAATTTACCATACAAGGCTTGTATTTGTATCACGAGGTTATAAGAACTTCCGTCATTATGCACCCGTATTTAGATTACTACAATGTCAGATTGATGAATGTTTAGATCGGAAACCAAGGTTAAACAAAAAACACTGGTTCGGATTCAATCAGAAAAGCCACTTGACACAGACACAATTGTCCAGACTAGAAAATTCGTATCGAAAAGATTATTCAACTCAGAAAATACGCTAATAGGCTGGAAAGAAAATACGATTACTTTGCCAGTTGAATGAACCAAAAAACAGAGCTAAGCAATTATCTAACAGCTCGACAAAAACATATTTTATGGAACGATTGCAAATAATATTTATCACGAGAATTTGTACACTGAAGAAATTACACAATATCGGTACTACGCCCCGGGGATTTAAATCCGAATCAATTGGGACAGCGATTTTTCTTGGATCATGAATCCAGAAGACAGACATCACATAATAGAGTCCATGAACATGCAATCTGAATACACAGCTTGCTTTAAGAAGAGGATAACAGAGGAACATTCAGGATGTCCTTTGGTTGTCAACACTACACGGTCATCTCTTCAATTCGTTGGAGAGACGTCCTACAAAACATTAGTTGTCGTTTTCAAGCACAAAACACATTTGTCGCTTATTTAGATACCGATAGACCCGTGCCGTGTGCCAGCAAGCCGCGCACTACCGAGAATCGGCATGTCGTGCGCCCGCGCACTTCTTTCACTTTTGCTGATTTCGGCACGATATCACCCTAGGCTCACTTGGAGACGGCTTTTGTTGCAAAGTGTGGTTTAATGCCATGGATTAAGAGCGAATTTAGCATGGATTTATGTGGCCATGGCCACAAAGTGCAAGCAATGCCTATTGTGACTAACGCAGTCACAAAAGGTTGCTGCAACGAAAAGCTTTGTATTTCGTTGGAGCAACACAAAATTCCGCAACCAGTCCACAAGTCCCATAATATGCCTGTTTGAATTTACTCCGAGTTTATGAATTAAATCAGGAGTAAATCCACCCCAAAGCCAAGAATATATAATAGTATTTACTACCTCAAAGGATTTTTTTAAGCGTAACTCATGAAAAAGTTAGTACATAGAAAACCTATGTGACTGAAATCCTGTGCACAGAAATTCAAAAAGCCTCGGTAACCTTAAAATCTGGAGTAAATCCACCCCAAAGCCAAGAATATCTAATAGTACTTACTACTTCAAAGGATTTTTTAAGCGTAACTCATGAAAAAGTTAGTACATAGAAAACCTATGTGACTGAAATCCTGTGTACAGAAATTCAAAAAGCCTCGGTAACCTTAAACCATTTAGACGTGCATGATTTGGCGATAAAATAGCACTTTTATCTCTCGTAAGTATTTTAAAGTGAAACTTCTGAACCAATGTTTCTCATATTCTGTGTCAAAATCTCGTAAGACACGTTTCCATTCATGGTTATTTGATTAATAGTGTTTTTACTGACGTTTCATGTTATTTAATCCACTGGAACATATCGATTGATATTAATTGTGCAGGTAATTATTATAATAAATGCACTTTCTTTCGTAGAAATTCGATTTCAAATTTTTGGGTATTTTATGCAACGGTCATCTTTTTACAAAGCTTAATCTATACGCAATTTTTTAATTATCTGCAAAAACGAATTTACAACATCGTTGTCGATTTTACAACACAATTTTCAATGTGATTTGAGATCCTTTCTTCAATAAATATTGTCAACAATAATTCTCACATGTTTTTATCATAACTAAATGAATGTGAATTTTAGCTTTTTCTTCGCATTTGTTGACGTAATTTGCAGCTAACCCTAAGTTTAACCATTCTAGTTAATGTATTGTGTTCATAATACTTTTGGACTTCGTTAAGGGCACTCTAATAATAAAATTATTATTATAAGTATATGAATTTCCATTAGCTGACTGAAATGCTTCTGACTATTTAAAGGACCTGGAGCGCATATCTAGCCTCGAATTCATTGTTAAGTAATTTATGACTGCATCGAAACTGTATTTGTATTTCATATTGCACAGATAGTTGGTAAACATTCTCAAAGAATTACTTAACCTATTGAATTATAAAAAACTATCGTTGATTGACGAATTCATTACGGATGTAATCAGGAGCTCGGAAAGATGTGAAACGCGCGCGTCTAGGACCACACTCACCCTGAAGAAGTTATAGTTATAGTGCTGAACAATCCACACAGCATCATCTAGCCCCAAGCTAAGCAGAGTTTGTGTTATGGGTACCTACTAGATGACTGATATATAGTATAATACAATACATTACTTACAAATTAATTCTTTATTCACAAAGAAAATTATAATATAATTAGTATTTACAATTGAAACAATTGAGCTAACTGCAGACTGTTGCAAACAATCTACAGGTAGCTCAACTGATCCATATCAATACCAGTCGGAAGCGTCCCCAAGACGCTGGCTGCATTGCCCCGCTGTATGGCAATGCTGATGCGCTGTGCCAGATACTGACCAGCTCTCGGGTCACGCGTCGCTTCGACCAGACGCTCAGATAATTTTTTGAAAACCCGAAGAGCCTCGGTACCCCACGGACCTAGGGTCTCGACTCCAAGAGGAGCAAATGTGTAGGCTCTGTCGAGACCTGCATATTTGCGCCTCTTGAGATCTTCGGCCAAATCTGCCGCCGCGCCTGCCCTCACGGATGTCCTCGGAAGATGGGAAGGCGCAAGTGTGTCGACGCATGTAGCGTCCCACACAATGGGCCTCCCCAACTCCCATGGGACTAGTGTCATACCGTCGGGCCTTTTACCATCGTCACGTAACAGACCATTCGGTTCGAGAATAGCTGGTACGTTAGCGGTGACAAAGGCCCGCCGGATGATGTCGTTAAGGCTGGCGTGGCGAGATATCCGACCGGCTGCCCTAGTACACGATAATCCGTGATGACCAAGCTGTTCGACAGCAGTACCGCACTGGCATTGATGAAGCGCGCAACACCTTGCACCCAACCGAAGACATGTTGCGATACGGAAAGTTACGGGATCCAATAAAGTACCAGTGTTATATGAAGGAAATGCTTGCAACCAATGTCCTGACTCCCATTTAGAAACGGCCAGGAGGCGGGCACGATCTGCAGAGCTGGAGCACGTTTGTAACAAACAATTCCGTGTCAACTCACACAGAGGCCCGTCCCATTGCCGTTGGGACAAAAGTGATTTTGGGGGAGCAGCATCGGGGCAAGCATTATGCCAAGCCGTTCGAGCTTCGTCTAAAAATGAAATTTTTAATGACATTCCAGGCGGGACCAAACGAGAAGGCTTTAAAATTTTGTCAACTAAAGAACTAGTGCTGTAGACAGAAGACAAGAACGCTGGCAGGGCTAAACATTATTTATTTATTCATTACTTACATAGATAGATATTTTTTATTATACATAGAAAATACCCAGAACACCCGGAGAGATTTGCAAGTCGTAGCATTTGTCCCAAGGCGGGAATCGAACCCGCAGCCTCCGGCGTCACAGACGGACCTTCGCCCGCCGCACTACATCGGTCGTCAAGTCCCTTGATAATCGATGAAACGTTCGTGTTATTTCAACACAAATAAAATAAAGTTCGTAGTTACATCGGTAATAATGAACCAATTGAAATTATCAAATGAATGTTTTAGTAGTGTACTTTCCAATTTCCTCGAATAACACGAGTCCACTTTATATTGATTGGCCAAATTAAAAGTCAATGTTGAATCCCACA
The DNA here is from genome assembly GCA_949316285.1 of Eupithecia subumbrata. Lineage (NCBI taxonomy): Eukaryota > Metazoa > Arthropoda > Insecta > Lepidoptera > Geometridae > Eupithecia > Eupithecia subumbrata. The sequence goes on along the minus strand of OX438646.1, from coordinate 22,596,678 downwards.
AAATATGGCCAAATAGTCTTCACAAAAAGGCCGCCTTGCCTCGCAGACCAAAATAAGTCATCATGGGGTGGTGAGGTCGACCACATATCTCCAAAACCAAAACGTATCGCAGACAATACAATCGATAACTGGTAGTCGCTACCAAAATAGGTGTTGTTCCACTTGACCAGTCTCATCAGACCTTTAGGTTTTATTGAGCTGTCGAAAATTAAGTCTTCTGTTGTGTGAGTAAGAGTAAATCGATCATTTCTGTTCTGTTTGCAGAGATTTTAGTATACTGGTCGGATTGGGTAAATACGAAGTGCATTCCTTGCTTTTTTGCTTGATGCTCTTTCTCACCGAAGGTCTCAGAATCAAGGTGGACCAGACATGAACAATGGCACTGTTCACACAACGAGCAGCTAAGAGGGTTTTATAAACTCATATGACAGGGGTTCCGAAGCGAGGTTTCTTTGCAACTGTTATTTTGAAGATCTATTCCGGGAGAGGTCAAACCTTTTGTCATCTTTTGCAGTATGATTTATCAGACAAGGTTTTGTTTCGACAAATTTTAAATTTTGGATTAATACTTTCACTGCCCGAGACCAACGTGTCCATCTTCAGCCAAACCTTATATCCCATTTATGACTATTTTAATTTATTTGATTCCGTGTGATTTATTTTATTAATTTGTGCTTTCAATACAATTGTGTATTTTCTACAATAATTCGACATGTAAATTGTTTTTTTATCAATAAATTGTATTTCTGTATTTCAGTTCCGACAGACGGCGCGGCGCGGCGAGCCCCTTTGGGTCGCACCACCGTGGCTAAACAGTGAAGGCGTTAAGGAGCGAGAGAGTCGGTCGCACGACACTGAAGGAAAATATAACAAGTTCATTTTATAAGGTACTCCAATAATTAAATGGCATTATTGTTATTTCTCGTATGAATGACGTAAACGCTCATTAACATACCAACCCATCTTGATGTTGGTTTACATGTAAAAAAGCGTTGAGTAATTTGAGTGTCATGCCATTTATGTTCTGCGACGATGATTAATGTTTTCTTGGACTAGTAAATCACCCGACCCCACACGTGTACGACGATGGCACGTTTTGGACATTTTGAGGCTGAGTGCCAGTATATTATTACTTACTCCATTACAAAATCAAAAATCAAAATCAAAAACTCTTTATTTCCATAAATACAATAAATGTACACTTAGAAAAGGTCAAATTATAAAACTATACACTGACACGGAAATAAAGTGATATTTTAGATTTCTGTCGCTTCGGTATGTAGACCAAAGTAAAGAAGCGACGAAGAAACCTTTAGCCTGTTAGTTGTTATTTTTCGAGTTGGAGCAAAACCCGTTCCAAGCTTTTTTATCTTCTAGATAATCTGATATTTTATAGTAAGCCTTTTTGCACAGCAAGGTTTTGACAATTTGTTTGAATTTATTTACTGATAATTTTTGCAACTCACTTGGAGTTTTGTTTTAGAAGCGTATACATTGCCCTTTAAAAGATACATTAATTTTGTGTAGCCTAGTTGTGGGCACAGCGAGTTTATGTTTATATCTGGTATTAAAGTTATGTTTATCACAATTTTTAGGGAACTGATACACATGGAACTGTCATTATGTTTATACTTGATGTGTGTGATAATGATAAGATAAGTTGACATGTGTGTTTAATTATAATAAGTATAAAAAATGCAACATTATTGTTTAAATTATTTATTAACGCTAATCAATTTATGAAGTTTAGGTATTATATTTTATATATTTTCAAATCAAAATGCATTTTATAGCCAGCCGTCGATTGGGTATGCATAGCAAAATATGTATAGTCTTTAACATATTGTAATAAATATTACCAATAAGACGATTACGACTATTATTATTATAAATCTATTCTTAACACTTTGACTGCCACCGACGACGTACTGGCCGTCCTAGGGGTGCTTGCAGAGCAGCGGCGCGGCGGCGGCGTCGCGGCCCTCCGGGTCTCATTGCTGAAGAATATGCACTATTAGGAAACAACTCAAAACGTAGAAACTGTTATTTGTGTTGTTATTTTTCGTGTGTTGTCATGATCAACTAAATATACAAGTCATTTTTTTAGGGTTTCGAAGATCGGTTTCGAAACTCTTATGGTCTCGCTTGGTCTGTACTTTCTTAGGAGGGACCTTAATAATAATAACTCAGCTACTACTGCAGCTGTCAACTTGAAATTTTAAATAATAATACATTTCGTGCGCCTGTACAGATTTAAAAAAAATAAAAGAAAATGAATATTTTCCATACAAATTGTGATGGCGAAATTTTAAAAGATACCTACAGGGTCATGTGGGGTATCAAATGAAAGGTATAAGTTTGTAAATTTCAAAATAGTTTTTGAAATTTTTGTAGGTTTCATACTTTTTGAAATATTTTGAAAAAAGTCGAAAAAATACCCCCCCCCCCCCTATCTCCGAAGTTTGCAGAGCGATCCATTTGAAATGTATAAAGCGTTTGTAGATATGGATCTTTATTTTACAGGAAAAATATAGAGAAGTCTGTAAAAAGAACACTTTTTGAAAAATGTTCAAAAAGGCGGGGCTACCTCGCCGATCACATGAAAGTTACCGGTTTGGATATTTCAAAACAGTTTTTCAAATTTCTGTAGGTTTCATAGTTTTTGAAATATTTTGAAATAAGTCGAAAAAATAACCAGTAGACTAAATTGTAAACAGAATAAACTTAGAGGCTTGTTCAATTTGATATCATGCAACCAGGTCAAGACCCGTCGCATATGGTTGCATGAAATTGCATGTAAATAATCGAATCTCAATACCATACCAACTATGGCATATCGAGGTCTGTATGCAAAAGTTCTGCACTGCGAAAATGGTATGATTTGTCCTTTTCTGCTACTGGTTCATTATTGGAAACGTTGTATTATTTTTAACTTGCTTTTTGTCAAAGGTTTTCGGCCTTTGAAACGGAGTTATAAATTATGTGTATCCCGAGTTTTTATTACAATTGTTTTGATTCTTGTACCTGACATTGTATATATTTTTCTAGCTATAAGCAGACTGAGTGCCTACCTGTTTTAGAATTTATAAATAAATTGCTGCGCCCTTACAGGGTAAGAACACGTACTTTACTACCTCCAAGCTTATTAACACTTACGAGTAAGCTAAAATTATGCAATAATGTACATATGTGTTTGCAATAAATAAATATGAATATATTTTCTAGGTTCTTTCGACGATTGAGATAGGTATATTATCTGACGACCTCTGTGGCGCAGTGTGCGAAGGTCCGCCTGCGACGCAGGAGGTATCGGATTCAATTCCCGCCTCGGGACAAATTTTTGTACGATCTGGAGGTATTTGTTCAGGGTGTTCTGGGTCTTTTCTATGTATAATAAAAAAAAATATCTATCTATGTAGTGTATTGTTCCCATAACACAAGCTCTGCTTAGCTTGGGGTTAGATAACGTTGTGTGAATTGTCCAGCATTATTTATTTATGTTTATTTATTTATCTAAACCTGACGTCCAAAAAGACTAGTAGTTCTATTTACCAGTTTAATCCAACTCATTTAATAAGCATTTCACATTAAAAGCTCCAGTCTAGACCAGTCCAATTATACCTTTAGAATTTACGATGACAACAGTGCCCAGTTATTAGTTAGATGGGACTAACAACCAGTTAGTACGAGTACTCCAAAAATACTTGGAGGAAACCTTCACATTTGGCTCTTCTAGTTAATTCTACTGTTAAGGTCGTGTTTTGCAGTAACTAAGATTTATTCTGTAGATAAAGAAATGATGTCCGTTCATTTAGGTGGAACGTCACCGAAACCGACTAATCTTAAAAATATCAAACGGGCTTTTGAGGGTTTAAAATGCCGCCAAGCATTGCACTTGGTCCCCCCCGACCCCTCTGGTACTCTACCGAACACCCTGCATATTATGAAATCTCTAACATGAGATATGCCTATGCCTACTCCAAAAAGACCATGAATCGAAGTTTTTACCTAGCAAGTGTTCCTAGAAAATGATTTACAATGTCCTCAAAACTACTTACCGGCTTACATTACTTGAAGAACCCCGAAAATACATTAAAACTGAAAAAAAATGTTTTTCGCGTTGGAACGGTGACGCTCCAGCTCTAAATTTTTAGGGTTCGGTACTCGAAGGGTCCGCTTTCCGTCCGTCCGTCCGTCTGTCTATCTCATGAACCGTAGAGGTAGACAGTTGAAAAGAAAATTTGATGTACCTACTTTGAAAAAAAATCTTGATTTTTACGGTACGGTTCGTGTGCGAGTCGACTGGCACTTGGCGGTTTATTTTTGCGAGCAAGATCAAATAAAGTCTAAGTACCTGATTCGTGTGAAGGCGGTTTCATTACATTCATATTGTTCATTACATTGAAATTGTTTTTCACGAAATAGTCCGTTTCAATATGTAACTTTATGAATGTAATGAAACCTCTCGAACGGGAAATTTGATAAAAATCATGACTTTGTTTACTTTAATTTACGAGGGCATATTTTTCATTCTTAGTCGACAAGCATGCGACACGAGTTTCCGAGGACCAATATTTCATACGAAAGGAAATATTGTCTTAAATTTATATAAAACGTGACCCGTATTTTTAACTTCAAACTCATTACGCTCAAGGATTTTTTCTCGAAATTGAATATTATTTTATTCTGAAACCTTTTAGTATCTTCCTTGATTTTAATGAGTCGTTTAATTGGAAGTTCCACATTTTAAAGCCTTATGCGTTTCCTGTTTGTTTTGGTGATATTAAGCATTTTTTTTTAAACGGAAACCTTACATTCACGGTTAGCAGACGTTTTTTGTCGGGCTAAGATAAAGTAATGTGGCCCAAACTTGCGTTAAAAATTGAATAGATAACAAAGATAGTTAATTTGCAAATCATAAATAGGTTGTGATACAAAAATCCATCAGTGACATTTACCCAATTAATTTCTCTGGAACTGATAATCTTTAATCTACATAAACGCTAATAAATAGATAAGACCAGAGGTTCTTTTATGACTTCTGTTATCAAGTAATCCTTTGGTACTCAGTGTACGTTATTACGAGATAAGGTAGGTAATGCTACTGGATTTAGACTTTTGTTAGACGAAGCTATTATTAAAATGCACGACTGGTTTCTAGAAGTGTTGCAAGTTGCAACTTCAAGGGGTCCAAATTACAGGCTACGATACGACTAAGACTGTAAGGTCGATCGTTTCGTGCTGGCACGTGATTCCATTTTTTTTGTGGTTTTAAAAAACTTCGATCTAGCCCCAAATACCCGGTATATGTGCATCGAGGACGTTTATAGGTGTATATCATTGGAATACTTAATAAAAATATAAATGAAAGACTGGATGAAATTAAACATCAGCTGTGTTATCAGCCCGTTTTAACCCAATAAAAGATGTCAAACTCACGCTGAGCGAGAAAAGTGAATCGTCAGGCACAGGGTAATTGAGAATGAAAATGATAATCGAATCAACAAGAAATTGTGTCAAGAAATTTGTGTAAACTTTGCGCAAGAAATTTGCTACCAAAGCATAAAATTAAAGCGCCATCAGAGTTTTACACAATTTTGGATGAAAATTACTTACACTTTAGCATTTAGATGTTAGAATAAACAATTCGAGAATTTGTAAACATTTTATGCCATAGCCTTGATTATACTCGACAGACGTACCTAATAACAGTACAATAACAATGATAGAAACCTCAATGACCAGCACTTAGCGAATTATTTCGTAACGGTCTGTTATTATCACATTAAAAAGACAAAGGTGTGGAAAAATGTAAACCGGAACATTCCTGTTTACATTTTTCCACACTTTTGTCAGCATGTACTATTATAGTTTACTTCTTTCCAGCGTACATACGTTTTGAATCGCGAAATCTAAGCAAATTTGTAAAACAGAAAGTGGTTTCTCAGATATTGAATGGATTCTGATGAATTTTTTGAACATAGAAACGAGATAATGATTTAAACAAATACAAATTTCCTTAAGGTAAAACATGAATAGAAAGTTATGCAAATTTTGAATCAGAATTTCATTTTAAAATTCATTCATGCAAAAAATTTTACAATTTGTAGTAGACAGAGGTGTGACTGTTTGTGTTCCCTTATTATAATGGCAATTATGTGTTTTCATGAATAATTTGCACTAATAGCTTTCTATGCGACGACGCGTATCTATCATACACATTAGTGGATTTCTACGTTATTGCTGCTTTAATATTGAAAAAACTGGACTATTCACACAGCATTATCTAGCCCCAAACTAAGCAAACCTAATTGTTATATGTGTACTACTACAGTATATTAAGTTTATCAGTTATCATAAACTTAATACAATACAATACATAGATAGATGTTTCTATTATAATTAAAAACATCCAGAACACCCGTAAGTAACAAATATCTGCAGATCGTACAAACATTTTTCGAGACGGGAATCGTGGCTTACTTATTCTGAATTTAAGACTTACATGAATTAATAACTTACCGATTCACTAAGACCGTTGATGCCATTCTCCACCAGGATATCTTCAAAGAGCACATCAGCTTCACAAGGCGAACATAAATTGCTGAGCAATTCACTGAACCTTTCCACTTTCCTCACACACACAGCACCGAGCAAGCCCTTCACATCAGCCACTTTTGGCACTACACTATCAACTTTAACATTATGAACGACATTCTGAATAAAACTATGATTATTGAGCCCTGTTTCTTCCGCCTTAAGTTCAACGCCGCTTTGCCCAGCAACAAGATCATTGAACAAATCGTCAATTCTCTCTTTCTCTATACTATGGTCATGGTCACCAACTATCTCGTCAAATAATTCTACACCGTTCACGTGTATATGTATGTCTTTTGATTTTCCATCATTGGAATTTTTAGAACTAGGTTTTTCGTTGCCTTTAGGACTAGTCATATAATTACTTTTGTCTTTTTCTAGTATAATGGAATGTTTCGATTTCGTTTTAGCACCATCGAATGTTGCGACTTTTGCGTCATTGCTTTGTCTTATGTTTTTTTTGTCTCTTTCGATGATTTTCGATGGTTTAGTTTTGTTGTCATCTAGGAGCGTTTGGGCGGAAGAGCTTCGATTGGATTTTCTGGCCGTTGGAGCGGAGTCAGAAACGTTTGCAGCGGCGGCTCTCAAGCGGGAAGTACGAGTGGTTCTGATAGGCACTGAGGTTGAAGCCGTGGCTAGGTTCAGCTCCGAGGAAGACTTGAGGTGGACTGCAGTCTCGTCTGAAGGTGGGAATTCTCTTCTCGTGCGCCTGGAATTGAACAAAAAGTAGTATTAGCCAAGTGTTAAAACTGGACAACTAGAGTTATGCGCAGTATACGCACTCACAGATAAAAACGATGTCTTTCTTTCACGTCCTTCTATAGACTTTTATAGCGTGACAGCACACACAACATGCTAGGACAGGAACATGCAATAGATTCAATATTACGTGTTACACGAGACAGAATTAAATTCACAAGGAGTCTTATTGTGTAACGCATGGATTCAAGCTATTTAGATTAGTAATAAAATACGGTTTTAACATACCTGTCAGTAACATTAGCAGAGAAGAGCGTTGCTGTCTTAGCCGTCAGCTGTTTCCTCCTATCCTCCTTGTACTTCTGGATCCTGGCCGCTCGGGCCTCATCCTGGGAGGGGCTCATGACGTCACGAGCGCCACTTCTCCAACTTGCGGTGCGAATGGGCGTGTCTCTTAGAGCTACGGAGCTGGTCTAGCATGGCGGCATCTAGCGCGCGGGGCGGAATAGTTGGCAGTGAATAACACAGACTAAGGCTTTGGCGAATGTAAACCTGAAAAAGAGAAAAGAATCGGTTAATTTTATGCTTTATATCTTCACAATTACGTTTGGAAACTGCTTGAGCTTCACAGTTGCAAAAATCGTGAGTTTTGCTTGAATACATATTCATGACTAGACTGTGAGGATATCGTAAAAGCATCATATCGATACCGCAGTGATAAACTTAAGGATCTCTGGACTGGACGCACCTAATTGGATGTAGAAATGGGAAGCCCTTCGCTTACAAAGTTTATAGCGTAGTTAAGAGGTCTAAGCATCACAGCGCGTCCTCATTCCGGTCAGGGAGCCTATTACGTCGCACTAAGGAGAACTGTTAAGTACATATACGAAGACGGTTCATGGAAACCTACAAACAAAGGTCGGAGACGGAACGGTGACAAACAATGATGTTTAACGTACCGGTTTATGGTAATCTCGGATCGACCACATTCACTTTGTTGCTTTGTCTCATCCAGCGAATTGTGCAATTACAGAAAATTACAGATGTGAAGGAAATCCCGCAGATATTATGACTAAACATTGTCAATATGATGGGGTATGATAGCGGTATCTGCTGGTACCTATAATTAGTCCCCGACATTAACGTTCTCTTACCTACTATTTTGACGACCTCCGTGGCGCAGCGGGCGAAGGTCCGCCTGCGACGCAGGAGGTTGCGGGTTCGATTCCCGTCTAGGAACAAATTTGTGTACGATCTGCAGAGATTTGTTCCGTTGGTCTGGGTGTTTTCTATGTACAATAAAAAAATGTATCTATGTACCCGTCCTTCGTGAAACAGATTACTTAGATTCTTTAAAGTCTTACAATATTAGGGCTGTTGCTCCCAAGTTGCATTAACAATAGAAAAATATGGAGATGCAGTAATATTAAATTAATTATCTATACGGTAATGGCATCATCGAGGCAGCATCGCTAGCGCGCTCATTTATTACAGAAATAGGACATTTAGTTCGAAGCCTTGGCCCTGAGTTTGGTTTCTCTATCCTAGTATCGAGACGCTCCATTTTTCACCCCCGACGCAAAAAGAGAGGGGTGTTATAGGTTTAACGTGTCTGCCTGTATGTCTGTGGTACCTATCGTAACTCCCAAACGGATGAACCGATTTTCGATTAGTTTTTTGAAAAAAAAACTAAACTACCTCTAGCGTGCGCAAATGGAACCAAGCAAATCCAAACAAAAATGTTACGTCTCGAACTCGATACTAGCAAAAACCCAAATTCAGTGGGTCTGTGCCGATATCTTATAAAAAATTTAGAGCAACTATTAGAGTTTAAGTGTTGATAAGGGATTGTAAGTACTGTGCCAAGTGCATCACCTTGTTTACAAATTAAAGTGATTATTACTTTGTCAAGTTATTGTTGTAAGTTTCCACTGATAGTTAACTATTTATTACCATTTGTCTTACACATGATAACAACAATAATGCAACAGCACTTTTATGTAATTTGAACTGTGAAAGTTAGTATATGTTTTTTTATTTAATATTCAATGTTTAATTACAATTCTAAATACGAATTAAAGTTTATAGTTCTAAATAAATAAACCGATAAAGACGCGTCATAACAATAATTGATATCAGTATGTGTACTCAGACTCTGTAGTCTCCACAAAAATTCCACGGTCGAGTAGATAAAAAGCTTAGAAAATCCATAATCGCAATCTTTATGAACAAATATAATCCTCTTACATAAAAATTAGAAACGGAAGCAGCTTTAATATTTAGAAAGTTTTATAAATAATGGATATGTTACGAGTACATAGCATTACTATAATCCTTCGTAACGTGTACAGTACATGAATCATGTTTATACAGTAACGGCGGCCGGTGAAGATGGTAAATTGGCCCGTATGTAAATATGGTTAGAGGTTGGAGTAGCTTGAGTGGATTTCCAGGTGAGTGTTGGACTGTCGACCTCGAGGCTTAGAGACAGTGCTGTAATTGGCATTGACATTGTATGTAATGTTTACGCGTGTAAATTGTTTTTATTTTTAGCAAATAAAGCAAAGCAATTGAGGAAGGAAAAATTTGGATTTCAAAATGCCATTGGTTTGTGGTATGTCAGTCAGCTATGCTTCCGGTTTTATAGAAATTTTAAAATTGAATTCAAACTAAAATGAAAATATGAGACAGAAAATAAATGTCTAAATTTCCTGTTTTCAGAGAAAGGAGAGGTAAAATAAGAAATGCCTAAGGTACTAAACACATTTTAGAAAAACAAAGAGTTGCCAAATTAGCCCATAAAAATAAAATAATGTTTGGCGTTATCCGCAGAGGAATGCAGTGCAGTCCAATTCAATTAGACTGCTACAAACTTTTTGTTACTGCAGGTAAGGAGAACAGTTTCATAAAATATGCAAACACTCTGCCAGAAATATGTTTCCCTGTAAAATGTTGAAAGTAGGTATGTTATAGGATGTTCGGCATCAAAAGAAGCTGAATTCTAAATACGAGTTTAAAACCAATACTTAAATATTTCTGGATACAAACAACACTAATTTTCATTTATATTGAACTAGCGACCCGCCTCGGTTTCGCACGGGTGCAATGCTGATACGGACTTTTTTGTAGACCTTTTTAAAGTGTTCAATACAATACATTATTTTGATCTATCTCGTAGGGTTCAGGCAGCGTTTGCAATGTAAGCGCAAAAAAATGTGTTTTTTTACGATATCACTTTAGAAACCTCTAAAATTATCAGTGTTTCTCTACTGTATTATGCATGTATTATACATATAAACCTTCCTCTTGGATCACTCTATATTAAAAAAAGATTGGTCAAGTGCGAGTGTAACTCGCGCGCCGAGGGTTTCGAACGTTTGTCAACAAATATGTACCAAAAGTACCGGTTAGAGACTTCGCAATTTAACGAATACCTAAGAATAGTAGGTACCAATCTTCATATCAGATGGATCTCTATGCATGCTTCGGTTTAAGTGGGTAATGGTAAATTTTTCGACTTTTTTCAAAATATTTCAAAAAGTTTGAAACCTACAGAAATTTTAAAAACTGTTGAAATGTCCAAACCGATACCTTTTATTTGAAACCACACTCGGTGGGGTAGTCCCCCCTTTTTGAAGATTATTCTCCCTCTTTTTGACCATTTTTCAAAAAGTGTTCTTTTTACAGACTTCTCTATATTTTTCGTGTAAAATATAGATCCATATCTACAAACGCTCCATACATTTCAAATGGCTCGCTCTGTAAACTTCGGAGATAGGGGGGAATGGGTATTTTTTCGACTTTATCGAAATATTTTAAAAAGTATGAAACCTACAAAAATTTCAAGAACTATTTTGAAATGTAGAAACTGATACCTTTTATTTGATACCCCATATGACGCTGTAGGTATCTTTTAAAATTTCGGCATCACAATAGGTTTTGAGTGCATGTGATTCCGTTGAAAATTTCAAAATTTTCGGACTTAAACGGCTGTAACTTTTGAGTGCGTTGACTTAGAAGTTTTATTTATATCGCGGCCCTAAGAGGTTACGGACTTGAGTATTTGACGTTAATTTCAACTCGATACGTCCACGCATTCCTGAGAAAAGAGGTTTGACGGACAGAAAGACGGACAACAAAGTGATCCTATCAGGGTTCCTTTTGAGGTACGGAACCCTAAAAATACTTCTAAAACTAAAGAAACATGAGACTTTTCTTTGGGTTCTTCATCCTTTAAGCTTTAAGCATTTCAAGCGACATCCTAAGCTGACTGTACCAAGATACGTTCCATTCCACAGAAACGAATTCCCCGCTGCAAGTTTAATAAACTAACATAGCGTGTCTAGACAGCTTTGTCACAACGTCGCCTCTATTCAAAGTTACTGCTCTGTAATCTCCGAAGATAGCTTCTCTGGGCCAGCGCTAACATATTCGTAATTTAGCGTTATAGCTACGTTATTATATGGTGAACGAAATACATAAAAAGCAATATTAAAAAGTAAAGCATTATTATATTGGGAAACTAAATAACAAAATTTTAATGGTGTTTCAATGCTTGTGATGAGGGAATGAACATTGCATTACTATCGTGCGTATATGGCCTAAACCAAGACACGTTGTCAAAGTTACAAGTGATGTCTCGCACTTATACATTATATCCGACCGACAATACCGCATGGCGCACGTAAGTACGTCTCCTTATTGAATATTTTGCCAAGATCATAGCAACTGAGCATGATTAACATAATGAATCTTCGGTTATTAATAACATAATCATGAATATTTACATACAAAACGGCAAATAAGGCGAAGTGTGTGTCATTAACTCATTAGGTGACACGTGAGGGGCTAAGTTCAACAGTGAATGACTTACATCAGATGGTCGGTTAGGTACGAGTGGGAGGAATGATGTCATTGATTTAAAAGAAAAGGACATGTTTGTTTGTCTCCCAAAACCGTGATATACTCAACGATTCGCTTATTCAAGATAACGTCAACTGGAATCTGTTACTGGTTATCTGTATTTTAGCAGACAAATGTCTGCGACATATCAGGGAAATGGGACAATTTTGGGTGTTGCTTTGTTGATAGATAATGAAATCAACATCCAACAAAGGAATTGTGGACAGTTAACAACAAAAAGCACTGAGTAAGGAAACTCTTCCTACAACGTTTCGTTTTTTATGAAATACACAAGAGTTTATGCTTGCAGCATATTTCAACAGCACTTTTTTTAGCAGCTGCTGGTTTAGATATCGTCAAAGTCAATTGTGTTACTTTCATGGAGTATTTATTGTATGGACTAAAATGATTAAAAAACTAAAAACTGAAGAGGTAAGTCAGAACAAGCAACAAGTCCTCATAATAACTCAGTTCTTCAGTCCAGTGGTCTGTAAATGAAATAAGTCGATCGCGTGAGCCTCGCAGTCTGATTCACACGTGCGAGCAGTTACCTCGAAGTTTAACGCCCATTTGCTGTAGTCAAACTCAAGACGAACATTGATGATGATGGTAGGTATTTACGATGACGAAGCAGAGAAATTCGCTGGTGAGGCGGATAAAGCTGATGATCATTTTATTCCAGCTACAGTGGTTAATAATCTCTTAGTGGTTTATCGCATTCGAAGAAAAAGGGATGGAATTCCCGCTATGTCAATACATTTTTTATTATAGAATATACAGTATATATTTAAACAATATTTAAGCTTACGTAGAAAAACAGCTACTGCTTTTGTTTTGGTATAGAACGATGGAAAACAATAATTCTCAAAAGTTATGCCTCTATTACAGACTACTGGATGGATTTGTTTTCCACAAGACTATAAATAAACAAGAGAGAATATAACACTGTTAATGTTGGTCTTGCCTTGAGGACAAAACAAATAAAAGAAAACAGGTGGGTTCTGTGCCTGGGGCAAGTTTTTCATCTTCAAAATCATTATACCCCTTTGGTAGGTTCGTTTATGACTTCACTCTTATGAGGCAAACCTATTACCAAACTGACTCAAAAATCTGTTTCGTTTTGCAAATCGTGATATGATTTCATGCTTCGACTGCAGCAAATGCACCAGATTCACATATCGGGTCGATGAGCGATGAAAACACGCACTTTTAGCATCCGGAAACTTGACGGACCCCTCAAATAACTTGACAGCTAATTCTCTTTCTATGGAAACTGAAACCATTTGAACCACCTGGAGTTGATTTGCTGAAAGGACTTATAACAATGTTGTGAAATAGAATAGGGACATTGCAGGACAAAGGTCTTGTCAATCAATGGCTCACATTCATTAGATGGATAAATATAGGTCTGTAAGCAACCATATTGAGATGAAGGAGACATTGAGTGACAGAAAACACTTAAACTAGATTAATACCGATGCTTTGGCAATCTTCGCAATCCCAAAATGGCACAGGTTCAAGTTTCAATTCCAAGAAATTGGGAAATGGAACACAACACTTATCAAGTTACCAACCCAATCCAAGTAAGGAGACTAAGTTCCAGATATACGACCCATTTTCTTTGATTGCGTTTACGTGACTCATTAAATAGTTACTGTATGCTTTATAACACTTTTTGCCTCCAGAAACAAGTTCGTAAATTGTTATTATATAAAATAAGTAGGTGAGCATTTCATGCTACACAGGAGACGGGTAGGAAAATTACCGCTAAACATAAAAAGCCACTGATTTATTTGAGGTGAGAGCGTAAATGTTGACCCTAAATAACCAAAAGTGTATTATTGCGTACTTATTATTGATTTATATTGCCAAGTTATTTGTACCGTTTAAAATAAAACTAAGCCAACCGCTCTCGAAAATCGCATTAATATGGACCTCGGGCACATTAAAATCAGCTCACTTTATATGGAGCCTTAGAAGAAAACGGTTATTGAATCACTGAGAAGCTGAGAACCGAAATGGAAGTTATTGGAGCTATAAATTATGCATTGGATTGGATGTCATGTGATTGATGAAGGTCACTTTTATTGCCAGCCAGTTTTGATGGATGTAAATTGGTTTAAACTCTCAAATTTCTCAATTGGGACATCCACAGTCCGCGCTCACAGTTTTAAACGAATATGTGCACATCAAAAGTACCTAGCTAAATGCTTTAGATGAGTAGCGGATTTTTTATATATTCAACGATTATTACAAGTTCAGGAAATGCTATGACCTACCATAGCATTTCCTGAACTTAGAAACCGTAATGTAAATTGTTTAAGAAAATATCATCAAAGTTAAGAGGTTGTAGATTACCAGGATCATAAAATAACGAAGAGTATTTACTCATTAAGAGAACGCTGGTCAAAATAATTGACGATAATTAGAAGTAAATCTCTTTAGGAGCAATAAGCATTGAGATAAAACAGTCTAATTACTAATTAGTTATCTACGTCACCTATTTACAAATAACTTATCGCAGTTATATTTGAAACATGACTAAATATAGCCTAGAAACAAGTAACAAACGATAATGTTTCTTGTCAACAATTAGTTCTGTTTTCTGGTACGTGTAATCTTTGCAAACCCGTAAACAGTTCTCTTATCTTTTGCCGAAAAGAAGCCATCTTTACGGAACTGCAGATCTTAAAAACAAAGCGGAGTTTTGTTTAGTTTTCCTGTATTTAAACGTGTACCTACTACTTGCAGAAGCCAGTGTTCAGTATATTTTAAGACTACTTTCAATAAGGAACTATGAATTGAAATTACACTGATAGATAAGCAAAGGAGTGAAATCGCGGTCCAAGGAGACCGAAGAATGAGTCACACCTACAACTTGTTGCTCAGGTTTTTGCTTGGAGAAAACAGGACATCGTAACTCAAAGGTTTTATACTGTACTGGGCTACTTTGTTTATGATACATCAACAATGCATACGCATTAACATAGTAGACACGATAGCCATATCAAAGAATGAATATGTATTTGTCTTTACATTATTTTCTAGATGAGCTCTTCTACCAAGCAAGGAAACCATTATAACTATTTCAAATATTTCTACTAAGAAATAGAAATATTTTCAATTAAAATAGTTGTTACTTTACGAGGACACAGACCAAATCGTTGGTCATACCCGTACATAGACCGAAAATATAAAGAATTTTCCTCCTGGTTAAGTTAGGGTAAGAAAGGATTTCAGCAATGGAGTTCGAGAATTCATCAAAATCGCGTTAAAGTCAACCGCATTTTGATGATTTCATGATTTAGATGTACATTATATGATATCTAAACAAGGTACCTAGCTCAGAAAAGCAATATATTATTATGTATGAGATGTACAATGGCAAACTCTGCAAAACCTACAAAAAATCCAATATTCCTGTTTACCCGCGTTGAGGACAATCCAGGCAAATAAAAGTAGCGTCGGACCGGATTTCGACGAAAGCCAGCCTTGGAGAATCACGTTGGATATACTAGCAATATGCAATGTTATATATTGTACACGATATATAAATAGGTAATTTACTGTAACCCAACGCAACTTCAAGACCGGACTTTTTTGGCACACGACATTGAGCACCGTTCGCTTTATTAGGTATCGATGTATCTGGCCACCATCGATTAAGGAAAATACTGTTTTACTTCATTATCGATCCGCGTAAGTAATAAAATTTAATTATATAAATTTATATCATGTATCTGAAGTTGGATCGATATATATTATGTATGTACCATTGGAGTTACTTTGATTTAATGTTACGCCAATTATCGTCTTTGAGTAATAAAGACACAAAAACCGAACTTTACCCTCTTATTTGGGCACTCGGTAAAAAACTTGAAAAGCGATTTGATTATATCTTTACTTGAGCAATTTGGGCTTTTGTCGTGATATACCATTTAACACCTTAAAATTCGTCATACAACCTAAGTAAAGTTACAAAAATAAAAACATATAAATATTTTCACGAGTGAGCAATAGTGTTGCATTTTCATCTAATTTTCAGAGTGAGCAAAGCTACAATGAAAGCATGATTCAACAATGTAGGTATTCGCTGTATTTTTAGAATCGAGCACTTGACAATTTGACATATTTTTCAACAAGTCAGGCATCTATAAATAATTACTTTAAGATAATGTAAATTTTCCGATTATGTGTTTTTTATAATTGGATTGAACTGTCAGCTAAAGACAAAATATTTAGATTTATATATTCTAAGAACTGTGATAAAATATTATTGACAACTACGATAAAAGAATGTAGGCAACAGCAATCAAAATTGATAGGAAAGATAAATTGGTATAATCAAATATATGGACCATATATTTTCAGTTATGCTCGCGGCTGCTCCGTCAGGTCAGGTTGTCGTAAAAGTCTTAATCAAATTTAATGGTCTCCAGAAAACAGAACTAATAATTGATACGGTAAAATTCGAAAATGAGAGCTACAATGTTGCTAATTGACAGGTTTTAACAGCGGCTCATTCATTACCTTATCTTGATACTGATCTGAATCTTTAAAAAGGACAATTTCATCACAAACGTTCACGATAGTCTTGTCGCCTTAAAGATAAAATCTTGATGCCCATTCATTAAGATATTACCCAATATCGATCCCGATTCGGTAGTAAGCTTATTGGATCAGAATTAATCCGATTGGTCAGTACGGCTCCTTGAGAAACCTGTATACCGCTTTTATGGCTACGAATTATAATAGCACGCATTATATCACTTCGCAATTTTACTAAGAAAAGATTTGTGATGCTTTTTAATTGGGATATGATGACAACATCGCCTCGACAAGATAGGTCGACGACATTAATAAATAAAATACAACAGGTCATTTATCAGAATAATAATCAGATGACTGAAGTACCTAACTATGCCTGGAATTAAGAATTTCCAAGAAGTAGCTAAGTAATTCATATTGACAATTAAAGAACAGGATTTTCTTCTCGTGAGCAAAAATGGTAGCCCCACAATAGTGGGTAAGTAACAGGCTGTAATGATGACGAAGACACAAATAGGAACTTATGTATAAAGTCCTAGCTAGTCGATCTATTAAAAACATAAATATTAAACAAACAGATACAAAGCATGATCAGCTTAAATTTTGAACATTCATCAAGTTACAATCAAGTTCAATGACACGGCTATTTAAGTACACCCGACGTCTTTGTATTTATTTTATTCGCAAAGCAACCTTTAGGGCCGGCCCGGTCTAGTAGAGATTTATAAACTTTAATAGAAATCTAAAAATTACGTTTAATCATGCTTTATCGATTAACGTAGACTGGGATTTTTATTATCTAGCAAAATCTAATTTACTTTCGCTGAGATCTAAGACATGGGCCCAAATCTCAAATTTACTACGGTCGAAACTATTGGAGACAGCTTTCTAAACAAAGTTAAAAGCATCAAGTTTCTATAGCTTATCGGATGCAAATGAAAATATGTTACGGTACCTTGAATGAAAAATATCTTCCACGGAAAAAAGGTTAACGCACAAGCACAGCACAAGTCCGTATTGAGGTTATGTTACCCGGCTAGATACCAGGGCAGCAGAACAGCGGGTAGGTAGGAGGTACCAAGGCAGCACCTGTTGGCGCGACGACGCGACGAACGTTACTGGCGAAGCGGCCGATTAGTTGCGGACACGTCATACGGAAGCAGGTTTCTCGTCTCTTCGAAGAAAACCGCGATAAAGATGCATTTTGCGGAACGGGAACACAAAAAACATCGAGATGAGTTAACCATTTGCATGGAAAATTATATACAGACTAGTATTCATAGTCATTGAACGAATAATTATGTCCGTCTTAATTTCATTGTTATTGTTACGTGTTTTGGATTGGACCTAATATAGTGTTTTTCATTTGGTAGAGATTGCTACTCAGTCAATTTATATTGTGTTTTATTTCTATAGTAACTTGTTATGTGTGTTAAGTGTGCAAGAAAGAATTTTCTAACGCAATTTCGGAACTTTGAAATATTTAATCATTCTCCAACATTGAAACAGTTCCGAGTTAAAAGTTCGGCTATCGACACAATAAGGCTTAAGCTTTGTATTCAAGCTTCGTCTGCGAGGACTCGAGGAGGTAGGCAATAAAACAAAAAGATCCAAATAGGCTTTTAAGACTTCGTTTAGCTAGATCCCAATTAGCATTGGTCGTAGAAATAATTAATCAATGAATTGAAGATAAACTTAGCTCGGGAATTGGGTTTTGAGCTTCAATTTAGACGGCACAGATTCACCTAGAATTTAGAGTAGAACACGATTTCGGAGAAAGTGTTCATCTAACAACTGGTACAAAGCATGGGACTTATCTAAATTATCATAGCAGGTTTTGACTTAATGTGGGCTTAGACCACTGCCAACGAGTGGACTTTCTTTGAAGAAATTAATTGGCTAGAAATGCCTCACCCGATGTCTCTGGTTCAAGGGTCACGAGAAACAGCTGGAATCAGGTCTAGCAAGATGAAACGACCTGGAAAGCAATATGAGAAACCACAAAATTTGTGCCAGACATGAGAATGTTGAAGGCCCTACACTTTCTATCCCAATTTAATTTTCGACAAGGCAGACCCGAAATTGTTATCCAACTATTCGATATTGTAGATATCGAATATAATAATATTCGTGAACTTCACCAGTCCAGACCATTTCACGAGAGATTAAATAAGACTCAATTTACGTCAAATAAAAGTACCTAATATATCTCAATCTCAAGCCTAGACTAGGCCTTTTTGCAAAGATATTCAATTTATCTTACGTATAGTTGAAATACATTCATTGCGAACCTGAGATGAGATCCCTAGAGAAGGTACTTAAACGTAATAGGTAGCGTGTTCCCATAAAAGATGTTAAGATGTAGGGATGTAAAAGAACGGTAATGATAGGTAAATAGGTTTTCCCTTGGGTAAAGTACGTTACGTACCTGTACCTACTAGTGTATCCTGCTACATCTATGTACCTACAGTGTGTAAGTAGGGTGTCTATATGTAGCATACAACATCTAAGATGTTATCTCTAAAATTCAGATCCAACAAGACGTGGTATGTGTGACTGGTAGTCTGGTACCTATGTGTCTGTAAAAGGTTCTTTATCTAGTTTTCGATTTAGTCTAACCCAACTCAAGTCACGTTCGACAAAACATTATGGAAAGATCATGATAGATGGAAAAACTATAGCCCCTAAAGCTATTGTCACACAGGAAATCCTTCTATTTTGAGGGCGAGAAAATGTAATGCGTTATAATTCTGAGTGTTTAGGTGGTTCGAGCTTGAGCAGCAGGATATTATTTTTTAAATATTGGATTTCTGCGTTTAAAATTGTAATAGCAAGCTGCAGATGTAGTTTTACGTGCATTGTTAACCGGTTTCTTTGAACTTATGCAAAAACAAACTTAACTTACGAATTAATTGCAATTTTCGGGTGTATTGACGTAAGGTTGATTTTAGTGATAAATAAATCTATTTTATGTCAATAAATTCCGAACGGATAAAGTCGAAGTTTACTAGTTTTATTACTTTCAAAACGCAGTAAAAAAACTCTACTATTTATTTTCCCGATACTCACGAAACACCTCAAACTGAAACTATAACCGCCAATGAGAGCGATTAGGCGCAAAGCCATTACCCGAAGAATTACCAGCAAGGAAACTTATTCAATTTAAATTCCAGGCCGACCTAACTGTTTTTAAATGCTTTATTTACATGAATAGGAAGGTATCTGTGTGGTGCAGGCTTAGAATTTGCACCACCCCAACTATTCCCGCGGGTGTCGTAAGAGGCGACTAAGGGATGTCTACCGGGGGCGGGCAGCAGCGCCTCACAGCCCTTGCAGAACAATTCTACCGCCGAAATACGATCCCCAACCCGCATACCCAGCGTGGGGATTAAGGGCATTTCCCCCCATGTGATAAAAGCCAATAAGGTGCTTATCAGGGGGAGGCCTGTGTGGACCAATACAGGCTGTTGAGGTTGAGGTAGGTAGGTATGCAAATTATTGGGCTTCATTAGAGGGAGCAGGAAACTATAGACTTGAATCCGATGTTTCAATAAGACAAGATTAAATATTTATTTTTATAACACCTTTTTATGATGTTTGTTTGTATTTTTATGTAGTCTCTATTGTGGTGTTTACTGTAACATTTTGTTTTGTTTATCTTCCCCTAAATGTTTTGTGTGCTAAATAAATTCTTATTCTATTCTATTCTATTCTATTCTAAATAGGTGTCTTCTAGATCTATGTCTATCTTGACGATAGATCGTCGGCCACATCGTCACTTACCACCATGTGAGATTTTTGTAAAACGAAGGTCTCACGACAAAAAAAAAGTTGAGGAACATAGGAGAGGAGAAAAGCTCAGTAATGGCTATGATTTGTAGCCAAAAAACTTGAGATTAGTTTCCTGTAAGTATCACAAACGCCGCTGTGCAGATTTACGTGACTTTAATTTCGTGTGTGAATAAGAATACACGTATGCCAATGCCAACATCATTTTACAAGAATAAATTATGTTCACTCGCAACAAAATGATTCAGGTCACATCCATTTCCCGATTTTAGTTTCCTCTGGTTTTCTCGGAAACTGTGTGACCTTATACCCCACTTTTATACAGGCAATACAAGTTTTTTCGTACAGAAACTGTAGTAAATAACGTCTCAATGTAATTGATACTCTATTGTTATTCAATTACAGTGGATAATCAAGTATGATAACAGAGTATAGCGTGCCAAGTCGTCACGGATCACAGAAGGCACCAGTACCGAACTTATAGTAGACACAAGTACAACGGAGTCGATCAAGTTAATGGTCAAATTATTCATATGGAACCAGGCCAAATAGGCAATAGATA
This sequence comes from Eupithecia subumbrata, assembly GCA_949316285.1. Lineage (NCBI taxonomy): Eukaryota > Metazoa > Arthropoda > Insecta > Lepidoptera > Geometridae > Eupithecia > Eupithecia subumbrata. The sequence goes on along the minus strand of OX438646.1, from coordinate 22,575,581 downwards.
TAGAATCATTAGCTGAGAGAAAACAACATACAATAATAATACTCATTCAGCAAATCGCGTGAAAGTTGAAGAAAACGACGTAAGTAATAACAATACAGGTAACAGGTAAACTATCACATAAAATGTTTGGTTTAAAACTTTTTAACTTGTGGTTTTGAAAGATCGTGTTGATTTCGCCCACACAAAAAGAAAACTGAAATTCCGAAATTGCCTTTCATCCGAAACACATAAAATTGAAGAAGGGATCATTGAGATAAGAGGATAGAGAAAAAACAACAAGAGGTTTTGTGCCCCAGTACCTACCAATAGCTAGTGATTATCTTCTGATGCTGATGAAAAGAGACAGTTGAGTAGAGGCAGAAGCCGAACGCCAAAGCTAGCAATCAATAACGGACGGTCGTGGTTTCTGATTGGTGTTTTACCAGTTTACAACAACAGTCAACAACTTGTGGCTTCCAATGATTGAACGCAATATTATAGGTTTAGAAATGCGCCATAAAACAGCATGGTGTTATGGGAAATGGAGAATCATAGCAAGCAACTTATTTGCCAGTTTTGAAGCAGATCGGGCCTTGAAGTCAGGAATGATTGATTTTTTGTGTGTTTTGCTTTCGGTGTAAAAGGGACACATCGTTCAGTCGTAATAAGCGGCATTTATTATTTATTTATATATTTATTATTTATTTATTTATTATATTTAAATCTAGAATATGTGCGGGACGTGATGAGATCCATAGCAGCGAAAAAGAGGAGCTGGGCAGGACGCATCGCCCGAATGGATGCGTTACGCTGGACCAGGAGTATCCTGGAATGAAGACCCAGAGCAGACTGGAGGACGAGGGCGACCGCCGAACCGCTGGGTGGACGACAACAGGGCCATGGATGAGACGGTCCCAAGATCGCGAGTGGAAAATATGAGAAGAGGGTTACACCTTGGAGTTGATCTCGACAAGGTCACCACGATAATTAAATTCTAGAATATATGTGTACTCAACATGGCCCATAGTTTCACACTATGAATACTGTAGATATGGAGTTCCTATCGTGCATAATTCTGTGAACTTTTTGACCAATTTATCGGTCTCGAGAAAACCATTTTTTCAAAAAAGTAGCTATTTCTACCTAGTAAATGGGGATCATTCCATAGAAGTTTAGTTTCTCAGCCTCATAATTATTGGTGTATATTACAGAAAATACTGTTAGAAAATAGTTTCTCGCTGTGTAGGTAGGTATGTCGTAAAATTTCTTGTCCGAACTGAAACTGCTTTATAGCATGCCAATAAACGGAAACAGCGATTATTGCTGTAGATATATGGACGTTATTCGTATTTACGGTCTGTCGGTCATCGCGATCACTGCACCGTTACAAGCAGCTTTTAAGGGTGTTGGAATAGTAAGTATGCAATTTGTTAATATCCTGATATATACCACTGCATACATAATGTTATAAAAGAAAGCCCCAAGCCGCGTCTGTCTGTTTCTGTTGGGGGGGGAGGGCTACAATCAAAAACTACCTAATGGATTTTCGTACGGTTTTTACCATGGATGGAGAAATGGAGATGGAGAAAAAAACATGAGAACTAGGAGCTTCGCTGGCGTGCGCCGCGTTAAGCAATATGGTTATGCCTGCTACCCGTGCGACGCCGGGGTGGATTGCTAGTAGCATATTTCCATTCAAACCATAAAACATTTGTCTAGCTACGCCTACGATACGAGGACTCTTGAAATTGTTAATTTCATTGTCTATTCCAGAATATACAAATAGTTCGTTTTTCAGAAATGATATAAAAAGATGACCTATGTCAGTTTTCGACTGTCTAAATTATCTTTTACCCACTCTGCCAGTACCGATAAAATGTAGGTACCCAATGCTTTGTTATCTATACGGTACTGCAGTACACACTCGCCGCGACACCCCGAGACAAGTCGAGCACGAGTGTGTGTGTGTGTTGTGTGCATGGAGCGCTCGTCTCACCTCGGGCGGGCGGCGGCGGGGTGTAGGCTCTGGTCCGGCAGTACACCCTCGAAGAGACGTTTCGCCGAGTGTGTACTGCCGCATCACTAACAGATGCCCAATAATTACCCAATCGCTTCACTATGACAATTGTACCGTCGCAGAATCGCCACGTGGAATCCTAGAAACTCCAGAAAGTGCGTGCAGCAGCGCTATTTGGAGGCGGTGCGATTTCTATGCAGATTGACAAAATGGTTTCAAACTCGACACTTTTGACGTGCTTCCCTCCATCTGTAGTATCTTTCATCTAAGGTAGAATACCAAAACGTGTCATTTTATGACATTGTCATAAAGAAGCGGTTAGATTAGCAGAATAGGGCCCTCTTGAACTATAGTGAAGTAGGTACTCATCTAGGATTAAGGACAGGAGCGAGTACAGCCTGTTTGAAGAATGCTTTGTAAACTTCGTACTTGCTAGCCTCATTAGGGTAAGCTTGAAACATGCGCAAGATGCAGAGGAACATTAGCGATGAATAATCTGTGAAATTCTGACGTTAATGACTTTTTGGGGGATTTTAAGCTTTAAGTATCTCGTGGTGGCATTATAAATATTGTGACTTTTATCATTTAATAAATTAAATGCATGCTGGGGGGTAGCATGGACAGCATACAAGGTTCTGTCTAGGCTAAAATGGAGAAAATGTCATCAATGCGAGAATTATTGGTGTATTTCCGTGGTATTGTATTAAGTATATCTAGTACCCATAACACAAGCTCTGCTAAGCTTGGGGCTAGGTAATGCTGTGTGAATTGTCCAGCAATTTTTATTTTTATATTTATTTCTAGCGGTCGGATGGAAGGAAAGAGGAATCGAAACTGGTGGAACCAGGTTAACTAACCTGCGTTTTGCTGATGACATTGTTCTCTTCTCCTCCTCAGCTTCAGAGTTACAGTCAATGCTTGAAGACCTAAGCGGGGCGAGCCTTGAAATTGGACTGAAGATGAATCGGTCGAAGACCATGCTCATGACCAACAGCGTTAAGACCAGAGTTAGAGTAGACGGAGAAGAATTGCTCTACGTGGAAGACTACATCTACCTTGGCCAAATAGTTTCATTTGATTCCAGACAAGATAAGGAGATCGCTCGGCGAACCGAAAATGCCTGGAAAAGCTATTGGGCTAAGGGAGACCTAATGAAAGGTCCTGATTTTCCACTGTCCCTAAAGCGAAAGCTAATGGACACATGCATTCTTCCCGTCTTAACCTATGGTGCGCAAACTTGGTCATTGACGCAACTTCAAAAGTCCAAAATCAAGCTTTGCCAGCGAGCGATGGAGCGCAGCATTTTGGGTGTCCGACTAACGGACAGAGTCCGCAACACCGAACGGCGCTCTCAGACGCAAATCGCTGACGTAGCTGTCAAAGCCGCAAAGCTAAAGTGGGATTGGGCTGGTCACGTCTGCCGCATGCCAGGAGAGCTATGGGCAAAGGTAGCCACCGATTGGCAACCTGAACAGGCGAGAAGGCGACGCGGTAGACCTAGACGGAGATGGCGGGACGAATTAGGCAAATTTCGGACCGACTGGACGGAGCTGGCCAGTGATCGTGATGTCTGGAGAGAGTGGGGGGAGGCCTTTGCCCAGCAGTGGGATGAACTTGGCTGATAATAATAATAAAAAAAAAATATTTATTTATTTGAAGTTAAATGATCATTCCTTTAACTTATAAGAAATAATATATCAAAATTTTTACGCATTCGATGATAATACTATCAACTTGTTATTTAGTTGTATAGTTTTTGCATAGGCTGTCAATTCCATGCTAAGCTAGAAGCGTCATTACTCGTAAGACTTTTGTTCGCAAGATTCGAACAAGATTTAGAACTGAACTAATTGGAATTCAGTTTCAAATTCGTTCAGTTCCAAATCGTGTTTTTGAGAGTATCAGCAAGAACAAAAACCGAGATAAGATAAACAACAAGATAAACTATCTCGTACTATCTAACATCCCAAGTATGTAGATAACTGGACAATGTCAAACAATGCAAGATTGGATCACGAATTTTTTTAGAATCAGGTTTATGACACATGACATCTCAAACATAGATTTTGGTACCTACCTAACCTACCCTAGTAATATTATTATAAATGATTTGATTGTTTTGAAAAAACGATAAACAGACTTCAAATTCCCAAAGATTTGCACCGTTTTTTATGTTTTGCGGACAAAATTATATAGGTACAGTCAGCGTCAAATTGATATGAGCGTGTGGAGTAGTCAAAATGATCTGAAAAACATAAAGGCAATTTGATATACGCAGTTCGAATCACCATAATGTTGTAAGCACCCAAGGTGTTCAAAATATCTTACTACTCCTTGTTTCACATTTTATATTATGAGTCGTCCGTCAGGGTGACTGACTGCTCATATAAATATTAAAAAATGAGTAGTAAGATGTTTTGAACACTTTGGGTGCTTACAACATTATGGTGATTCGAACTGCGTATATCAAATTGCCCTTATGTTTTTCAGATCATTTTGACTTCTCTAGACGCTCATATCAATTTGACGCTGACTGTACCATAATAATCAAATATAATCTCTCCGGAATAAAATGTTTATGGGACCACCTTGGGATGATTCTCCGTACGATAGCGAAAGAATTTTCAAAATCAGGTTTATAATTGAAGGAAAAACCGATGAACATATCTAAAAAACATGCATACATCAGAACATAGAACCTCGTCGATTCAAAAGTAAAATTTGTTCTGCGTGCATATGCGGGATGCAACAAGCTGAAGACGCCATAGCTGGACGCTGTGGCGCATATGAGGGGAGGCCCATGTCTCAGAGTGGACTATTAGGCAGATGATGATGATAAATTGTTTGTTTATGAGTTTGTTTGTGGGGGGTTGTCTCCAGAACTACTGATCGCATTTTGAAAATTCTTTTCCAATACACTGGCCTGAAAACTAAGAATCACTCTTTTAATTTTTTTTTTCTAATGTATAGAAGTTAGAAATTTAAAATAAAAAACATTTTATAGCTAATTTTATCAGCTTTCTTTGAAACTATAGTAAACTATTATTATTATTCTAATCTAATAAACTATACCTACATTAATAACATTTTTAACCTTAAAAAAGATAAAACAATAAAAAACCATTTTTAGCTTAGTTTCCAAAAACTCAATGAACATTTTTAAGTATGTTTTACATGATAATTCATTTTTAATAACTGGTATTGTCTGCTCGGGCTCTGACTACAGCTTCGAGCCGGTTTGGCATTGTGAACACGGGGTTCGGAGCGGATCCGATGTTGGGAAATAGTCTCCCATTCTTCTATCAGGATCTGTTTTAGTGCCCTGAGGGTGGTTGAAGATGGTTGTCTGCGGCTTCTGACTAGCCTTCCTAGCTCATCCCAGGCGAACTCAATACTTAAAAAGTTGTTTGTAGGTACTTACTTAAAAAGTTATTGCAATTTTAAAAGTGTGATACTTAGTTTTGCACGTGGTTTTGCAGGCCAGTGTCTTCATTCCCTAAAAGACATTAGGTGCGTGAGAATCTGCGAGACGAGGATTGTTCTAAAATATTTTGTGTGATTTGTAATTTAAACAAAAATATTTTTTTATGTTGCAGCACAGCAGCATATAGCAATATCATTCATTAGCTATTTGTGTATATTGGTATTGGATTAATTTTATTACTATCACGATTGGGCAATAAACATGATGGTATGATAACGAAGTTGCTATACCTTTCTGCCGGTTTACCACATCCTTATTTCGCAAGTTCAGTAGGGTAGTTAAATCAAGCGAAAAATTACTCTGTACTTATTTTTTAAAAGCTGGCGCAGTTGTCTTTTTTTTCCATACAATTATCCACGCCGACGAATCCAGGACTCAAGTATACGAAAAACAAAAGGGGATCGCGCCAGTTTTCAAAAATTAATAAAAATATAGGTACAAGATTTTTACAATCTGATTATAACCTATCGATTATTAAATTGAAGTAAGTAATACTAACGTATTTCATTTAGTGATGTTTTCATAATTTCCATAGTTATTGAGGACTCGCAGTAGGATACCGATAAGGTTAGGTTATCATCACCTAAGGGACGGTTTCTTCTGACGCCCTCCGCTCTGGTAGAAACCAGAGCGGAGGGCAGATTCGTAATTCTAACCATGATGTGATGACCATGGAGTGACACTTCTGAATATATTAAACACCCCCTTCTGTGATCACCATCCTGGCTCCCAAGCATGGTGTTTATAGCGAAACCCCCTGGTTTGAAGGAGGCATTTTCAGCAGTGGATATTCCTGATGATTCAAGATCTTTCGTTCTATAAATATTGCTGACAATTATTTCTAAAATTCGACACGAAACATGAAAATTTTAGTTTATTGTTGTAGTTTGTTTGCAAACATTTTACATCGAACTTTGCAGAAGTATAGACAAGACGTATTCGAAATAATTCGATTCTAATGTCGTTCTCTCCGCTTTTGTGTATCAACCAGGCGTTAACAGGGTACTTCGGACTATCAGCTCGAAAGCTACTTAAAGATAATAGTGCCTACTTAGTTCGAAAGAGAAATTGTTCTAGACAAGGAAGGCCTACTCGCGCGTAACGTACTTGCGTTAGGGCAATTAGGTACTGCTCTTGTAGGTATAGATAAGTAGATATTAAATATTTTTTTTTAGATATTAAATAAAATAAATAAATAATGCTGGACAATACACACAGTATTATCTAACACCAAGCTAAGAAGACCTAGTGTTATGGGTACTAGATGACTTATATAAATATATATACGTACACAATATATTTTAATTCATTACTTAGATTGATATAAATTTTTATGTGGGTATGTACTTAGCATAGAAAATACCCAGAACACCTAGAATTTTTGCAGATCGTACTAACATTTGTTCCAGGGTGGGAATCAAATCCGCAACCTCCTGCTTCGCAGGAGGACCGTCGCTCACCGCGCCACATCAGTAGTCAAAAATACTCTTTATTATACTTGTCTCAGCAGGTTGGGGTAGAATTACATTGTTCATTAAAAAAGTTTTATTCCAGATTTCATGGAGGAAATACTTGCTTATATATTTAAGTTACCTAGCCATTTAAGTATTGCATGAATGAGTATCACAAACTAAAATTAGGAAGTACCTAGGATGTGTTTATGCTGATAAGGTTAATCTTAGATTAATTCAAATTAGGAGGGAAGCCAGTGGAAGCCATGCAAATACAGCCAAGATATAACAACCTACATCATAAGTTACTTGACATAGGTCACTTGAACTTTATTATGGTAGCAATTATGTACAAATTTGTTTGTGTGTAAAATTGCCCTATGGGCTGGAATAAACCAGTAACCATCTGACCGAACATAACTGATTTGGCCTTAAAGGGTCTGAGGTCCTAAAATAGATTGTCCACTCCTTATCCAAACTGATTGGTACAGAATTTATCACTTCCTACTGCAAAGAAAACTTGCTTCCTTATCTCGCCTTTTATCCTGGTTTGAATTTACACAATATTAGGATAAAAAATATTTATGAAATCAAATAATATCGCAACAATTTTTGACTTCAACGGGACTTGAACCCGCATCCTTCCGTCAGTACCGGAATGTGCTAACCAACTACACCACGAGGTCAAGTGACGTAGGAGTCGAAAATCTTTGCGACTTTCTACGGACTGAAGCGTTACTGACGGAAGGCTGTGGGTTCAAGTCCCGTCGAAGTCAAAATTTTTTGCGATTTTAAGTACCTATTTGATTTCCTAGAAATTAGCCAGAGTGTGAGGCTTACGCGCTAAGAATCAGAATCCTACAGAAAACCACTAAACGTTATTAGCGAGCCGCGAAAAATTAGGGTGGTGGTGGCCAAACTCATCTTAACACATCCAATGCCCAGCCTCAGGGATCGATAGACACGTCTGCGTCTTGGGCCATGAAGGTGTTAAATGGGTGTCGAGAATTTTATTTCACAAACCAGACATCCCGCCCGACCCTCAAAACCTAACCTAGTAAGTATAAGTAATGGCGAGCGAAGCGAGCCTCGATTTTTTTTTTATTTTTCTGATGTTTGGGGAAAATTAAGTAAGAGAGACGCTAAGCTGCTACATGTTTTTTTGTCATAGGTAGTGTTCGATTGCTAGATTTATTAAATGGTGGATAAATGGACTGTAGATTTTTTGTTAATGAATGTTTGTGTGACTCCGAAATTGCGAGACACGAATGCAACGAAAGTGATTACAATCTTGGAGCGAGAATATGAGAGTAGGCGTGAATTGCGTGAATGAGGTGTATCGAGGGTGTTACGAAAAACCACTAACCTTTGAATCAGAGGCGCGTAGCAGTATTCAGCTCTTTCCAGAGTTCCTCGGGGCGTCACGGCTAAAACTATACCTTGGAGATCTGTACTTCACTGGGCGGGCAAGCTTAGCGTTAGCTTAGAGGGGCCGGTCGGAGCAGTAGAGCTAATATGTGGAGTCTCGTACAGCGTCGAAATTCACGTCAAACGCAAACAATTACACGCACCGCACAAATCCGTATCGTATTCTTATGATAATTACAACAACGACAATAAATTATAAATACACCGAAAATAATAACGTAAAAATGTGTACTTTCAACTCGACTTTCCAAGAAGGAATGACATTATTTATTTCAAATCGCGGGAAAACCTAACGGTCATAAATGTACGCGGCGTGAGAAATGTCAGAGTCACGAATGTCAGATACGTCAATGACAAGTCGCAGCGTTACCTATAAAAAGGTGATAGCCAATTCTGAACATTCCGACCACCAAAATGCGCAGTATTTTCCGCAACTTAATAAAAAAAAAGTATAATTAATCAATTTATAGAATTATAACAATACGAAACAATTTATCAACAAAAAAAAAAACAAATTTACAATTAACATAGCTAGATTTACCTAATCCTTTCAGCTAGAATTAGGTGGACTGGGCATCAGGTTCGATGTCCTCGTTCATGGGAAGGACACACAATTTGACCACAGGCCGTTTGCATTCTCCGGAAGCCGTCCTTAGAGTAACTACTCGGCAAACATTATCGGCTCCAAGATGGAGCTGCGTTACCCGACCGAGTTTCCACTTCATCGGACTGCATTGCTCGTTGGCAATGAGAACCAGAGTTCCAAGGACTATATTTTCTCGCGCATCCACCCATTTCTGTCTCTGCTGCAGCGTGTGCACATACTCGAGGTGCCATCTCTGCCAGAAGTCCTGGTGCATTCGTTGGATGAGCCTCCATCGACGAAGAGGACTTACGTGCTTTTCTAGGATTGGTTCCTCAGGCAGAAGAGTCAAAGGCTCAAGTGTAAGAAAATGACCTGGGGTCAACGCCGAAAAATCATTTGGGTCGGAGCTTAGTGGTGAAAGTGGCCGTGAGTTTAACAAGGCCTCGATTTGAATCAGCAGCGTGTTAAACTCCTCATAAGTCAGGCGTTGCAAACCAACGACACGAGCGAGGTGAGTCTTAACCGATTTAACTCCTGCCTCGACTAGTCCCGAAAAATGTGGGCTACCAGGAGGGTTAAACGTGAACTCCACCTTCTCGGCCTGCGTCGCCTGCGACATTAAGTCTTTTAACAGGTTACTTGCTCCGACAAAGTTCGTCCCTTGATCAGATACCAATCTAGAGCAACGACCTCTACGAGCTATAAATCGCTTCAAACATGCCAAATATGCCTCCGAAGTGAGTTCTGATGCGAGCTCCAAATGGATTGCTTTGGTGGCTGTGCAAACAAAAACACATACATACGCTTTGTATGTTCTGACGCCACGACCACGACCAAGGGCTATGTCAAACGGCCCTGCGTAGTCCACTGAAGCCGATGAAAACGGTTTCAGTTGACTTAGACGATAACACGGTAAATTTCCCATCCGGGGAGGTGCGGACAGTCGTGGTTTTGCACGGAAGCATTTGACGCAGGATGACACCACGGAACGAATTGCTCGCTTTGACGAGAGGATCCAAAAATCCTGTGCGAGAAGACTCTGTAATGTCTGCGGTCCTGGATGTAAAAATTTCCTATGGTACTCGTCGATTAGTAGATAGGTCGGACGGTGAGTTCGAGGAAACAGCAGCGGATGCTTCTGGCTATAACTCAGATCGCTATGCACGAGGCGGCCGCCCACCCTGAGCAACCCATTGGCATCTACGAAAGGACATAATTTTCTTAAGACTTTGGGGAGCAAATTTGGGTTGCCTTTATTTAGCGCACGAAATTCTGAAGCAAACACGACTTCCTGTACATGCTTCACTAAGAACTGCAACGCATGGTTAGTTTCGACAGCCGATAAGGCGCCAGTTGATTTCACCGATGCCTTTAAATTTTTAGAGAATCGGTAACAGTAGGCGACGATATTCACTATACGCGAAAGTGACGAGAACTTGTTTAAAAGTCCGTCGACAAAACCAATATTGTTTTCTGTCATAAAAGTCAATATTCTTCGCTCCTCGAGTGCGGACTCATTGTTTGCAGCGTACGAACTTTGCGGCCATTCTTCACGAGGGTTCAACAACCAGTTCGGACCCGACCACCATGACTGACACCGGATTAAATCTTCGGGCAGTAAACCTCGCGAACCGTGATCGGCTGGATTATCGGCTGTAGGAACATGTTGCCAGAATTCGGAGGGTATACCGTCTTGGATTTCCGTAACACGGTTGGCAACAAAAGTTTTCCAACGCGACGGACAGGAATTGATCCAGGTTAATGCAACGCTGGAATCTGACCAAGCGAAGAGGGCACCGACACGATGAAGACCATCTAGGGCGAGGGTTAACGAAGACATAAGCTCAGTCAGCAAGACAGCTGCCATCAACTCCAAACGAGGGATCGAGCGTTTGCGGAGGGGGGCAACTTTCGACTTGGCACAACAAAGTCGGACCTCAGTTGTCCCGTCACTGCACGACGCGCGGCAGTAGACAACAGCGCAATAACCTCGCTCAGAAGCATCACAAAAGCCATGAAGTTGAAGAGATGCAAACGAAGGAACCATTCTCCGAGGCAGTGCCACAGCACTCAGCGACGACAGTTGGTTCTTGACCTTAAGCCATTCAGACGAAATGAATTGAGGAGCATCCTCATCCCAGTCAACACCAGACAGCCACAATAGCTGCATTATATATTTGGCAAGGAATACGACAGGAGACAAAAGGCCTAACGGATCGAAGATCCGAGCTATGTCTGACAAGATGGACCGCTTTGTACACCTCTTTTCGAGCGCAGCTGTTCTGAATGTGAGCTGGTCTGCGGTGGGAATCCATAACATTCCGAGGATTTTCAAGGACAAATCCTGAAGGTCTTCAAAGTTGCACATCTTTTCCGAGTACAACTCGGACGGCGGCAAGTCGCGGAGGAACTCTTTAGAGTTCGAAGTCCATTTTCTCAAGTGTAGACCTGCGGATGACAGAATTAGCGTAAGATCACGACGAATTTGAATCGCATTCTCCACCGAGTCTGCTCCCGAGACAACATCATCCACATAAGTGTCCCGCTGTAACACCGATGCTCCAAGGGGAAAACGGGGTGCAAACTCGGACGCCAGACGAGACATGCACCAAAGAGCCTGGTACGGCGCACACGAAACCCCATATGTGACCGTAAGTAGCCTGAAATCGCGAATAGGTAAGTCAGCAGATTCGCGCCATACTACTCGTTGGTAATCAGCATCATCAGGGGTTACCAGGAATTGACGATACATTTTTTTTATATCTCCCGTGAAGACCACTTCGTGCCATCGAAAACGTATCAAAATATCAAAGATGCTTTTTTGGAGTTTGGGACCTGGCAACAACACGTCATTCAACGACCTACCCTCAGCATCTTTGGCGCTAGCATCGAACACTGTTCTTAGTGGCGTGGTGACTGATTCTGGGCGCAGGATACCATGGTGAGGGATATAGTAGAAAGGACCGACATTGGTGGTAGGAGGCTCCACTTCCTCCATATGACCACTCTCCAGATAATCTTTCATAAAGTCGACGTACGCTGACTGGAACTGGGCGTTCACTTTAAATTTACGCTCTAAGTGAAGGAACCGTTTCACAGCAATATCGCGAGAGTTAGAGAAGACTGGTTTAAGTTGAGGATCAGCAAAGGTCAGCGGGACAACCAATCTTCCCTCAGAATTTCGATAACTATTTGCTTCCATAAGCCTATCGCAAGCCACTTCAGTTTTCGAAAAGGCTACTGGTCTGGGCGGCTCGACACTTTCCAATTCCCAGAACCTTTTTATTGAGTTGTCTAGTGACAGGTTGGACACAAAAAAACAATTTTTATGACTATTGGCATTGTTGCCAAGGCGAGCGAATCCGGTGCCAATAGTGCACTCGCCCATCACTATCCACCCGAAGATAGTGGGGATAGCGACGGGTTGACCTGATGCACCCTTAACCAAACCAGGTCTGAGTGCCGACGCCAAAATGTTGACACTTACAAGCATGTCAACAGGCCCTGGTTTATAAAAACTAGGGTCGGCAAGATCCAAACCATCTAAATGCTCCCATGATGAGGTATCAATAAAACCAGGTGGCATGTCGTGACAAATAGTCTGTAGCACAGCAGCTTCCACAACCAAATTGCTTGAGAAGTTCTGACTCTTGGGACTCAATTCACACATAACCGATCCAAGTGTTCTGGTAGAAGCTCTGCCAATTCCATCGACAGATTGGGCTTTTGGGCTCAGCTCTAGTCCCAGCCGGCGTGCGCACGACAAGGTCATAAAATTACAAGCGCTGGCGCTATCCAGCAAGATTCTAATTTCAACAAATTCATTATTATTATTTTTTGCCAAAATCACAGCGGTAGAAAATAATGAATCGGTACTGGATGAATATGCGGCCAGAGCCACTGGCGGTGCCAATTCTTGGGATGTAGTGGAGATAGGAGCAGCTTCATCAAAATGCAACAAAGTATGGTGCCGTTGGCTACATTTTGCGCATGTTACTTTAGAGCTGCATTTTTTGACGGAATGTGCAGGCTTTAGGCACAAAATACACAGTCTCCTTACCTTCACATCCCGGAACCTATTTGCTGGGTTCAGTTTCAGAAACTCCGGACAATTTTCTGGACCATGGCCTTCATTGGGGCAGAACTCACAAGTGGAGTCGGGGGATACAATTAGTGATGTTCGATTTTTTGGTGCTGGCTTAGAGGTTGCGGGTGGCCCATGGCAGTTTTCTAGAGCCCGAGCACGTTTGTCCAAAAACTCCATGATGTCTTCGAACAGCGGAATGTCAATATCCGGGCTAAGTTGAAGCTCGAACGCTTCCCGAGTAGCCCCATCCAGCTTTGACCATACCAACTGAAACAGCATGAAATCCTGACTTGGAAGGGTGTACCTTGACAGTATGGCCAAATTCTCTGTGAATGTCCGATGAACCCGTTCCAACTCCGAGGCACTTTTATTCTTCACCAACTCACATTTTAATAACTTTTCATAGTAGGTGTTGGCAATGGTTCTCTTCCTATCATAGTATTTGTGCAGTGCATTGTATGCTGCCATATAGTTGCTGCCTGTCAGTGGATAATTCTTTATAAGATCAAAGGCAGCACCCTGTACACTTGACAGCAAATAATGTAGCTTCTCTACATCTGGCAACTCCCTACTGTGTATGAGCGAGTCGTATAGCTCCTTAAAAGACACCCAGTTCTCAAACCTTCCATCAAATGGCTTTAAAACTATCTTGGGCAATTTTGCCAACATACTGCCATTCTGGATAGTTGGTTTGTTTATCTGCTCACGTATTTTTGACAACCTTGACTTGAGACCTAATAATTTCTTATCAAAAGAAATGGTGTGCGAAAATTCATTGCTACGATCTGCCTTAGACGTACCTGACAATACGTAGATTTGCGCCGAGTGAAACTCTTTACTAATTATGTTGAGATCTTCTTCTGTTACCCCTTCGAGATCCGAGGACTCCAGAAGTTCGATCCGCATATAGGAATAATCTCGAGCGATCCTGTATTTATCTCCGCCTTCGGTTTCCATTATTATTGAGTTGAGATTTCAAAAAAATATCAAATGTAAACAAAACAAATACAAAGCTACGGCTATTTTGCCGTTTCCACTTCTTTTTTAGTGGCTACAACTGACGCCTATTTGTCAACCGAGCTTAGCAATACAAATAGATAAAACGAAAAAGTACATTTATGACCGTTGGATTGTTTTAAATACGTACCCTCAATATTTTTAGCGAATCTAAATAATATTGTCGGAACGGTAACAAACGACAAATTTACCGATTCCGATACATACTATCTTATAAACAAAACAATGATGCGAAATGAAATGATAAAGCGAAAATGAAAGCTAGTTAAATCCGGCTCGAAGGACCAAATGTTCGATTGCTAGATTTATGAAATGGTGGATAAATGGACTGTAGATTTTTTGTTAATGAATGTTTGTGTGACTCCGAAATTGCGAGACACGAATGCAACGAAAGTGATTACAATCTTGGAGCGAGAATATGAGAGTAGGCGTGAATTGCGTGAATGAGGTGTATCGAGGGTGTTACGAAAAACCACTAACCTTTGAATCAGAGGCGCGTAGCAGTATTCAGCTCTTTCCAGAGTTCCTCGGGGCGTCACGGCTAAAACTATACCTTGGAGATCTGTACTTCACTGGGCGGGCAAGCTTAGCGTTAGCTTAGAGGGGCCGGTCGGAGCAGTAGAGCTAATATGTGGAGTCTCGTACAGCGTCGAAATTCACGTCAAACGCAAACAATTACACGCACCGCACAAATCCGTATCGTATTCTTATGATAATTACAACAACGACAATAAATTATAAATACACCGAAAATAATAACGTAAAAATGTGTACTTTCAACTCGACTTTCCAAGAAGGAATGACATTATTTATTTCAAATCGCGGGAAAACCTAACGGTCATAAATGTACGCGGCGTGAGAAATGTCAGAGTCACGAATGTCAGATACGTCAATGACAAGTCGCAGCGTTACCTATAAAAAGGTGATAGCCAATTCTGAACAGGTAGTATGACAAAAAAACATGTAGCAGCTTAGCGGTCCCCTAAAACCTGTGGTAGACATAGGGAGAGCGAGGCGAGCGAGATCAGGCATACAAAAGACATAACGGCGAGCGGAGTGAGCCGTGAAAAATATGTCTTTTTGAAAATTTTCGCGGTGGTCGGCAAAGTGATCTAAAAGGGTGTCTGGACACTGGAAAAGTGAAAGATAAAATACTATCGGCGAGCAGTGCGAGCCGCGAGTTTTTTGATAATCTTAATCAAAGTGACAGCAGTAAACAGGAAAAAATAATGAAGCTGTGGATTTTGGGGGGGTTATGGGGGTCGTGACCCCACCAAAATCTTAGTTTAGGTAGGTACTTAAAAAATTTTAATCCACAGTCCCCCCGCCCCCCCTTGGACCGCACCTGCTCAAACAAATACTTGAAATTGGACAATAATATTGGAATTGGGCAATAACATCCCTGATGTTAAAATGATCCACCTGGCAGCTAAATGTGGTATAGAATAGGCCTGATTCAAATTTATTTGACGTTACTTCTCTTTTATTTCAATACATCTATTTGTGTTCTGTTCTCATCTGTAATCACTAATCAGTCTTCTGACCATGATCAAATTTGTAGTGAGAGATTTTAATAATAAATTAAGGTAATCTTGAAACATACTAAATGTGACATGTATGTAAAAAATAAATAAATAAATAAAATACGCTGGTCTCAATAAATAATGTAGTATGTAGGGAAATGACCTATATAAGTGTAGATGTGTGGTTTTAGGTACAGTGCGCATCAGAATTATGTATCCCCCTTGTCTCCAAAATATTTTCTATAGCTACATTTCGCTTGTAACCAATTTTCACATGCAAAAACTAATCATGTCACTCAGGATCGAACCTCCCACCCTTATCTAGAGACTAACTGAGCTAATGAGCTGTTGAGCACTCTGTCGAATTGTGTCTATGGGCCTAAGAAATCCCTTGTTTTTATACCAAATCTTACCATTATTTTATTTATTTTATAAAAAATAATGGTAGTGTTTGATTTCATATTGTTTGTAGTGAACAAAGTAATTGTCAATCTTGTTATTTCGTGTGGTTTGTTTCTCCTTAAAAATGATAGTTTACTAACCTCTTGGTATCATCATCAAAATTGTTACTAGTTAACATGTCTTTTTTTATGTAAACAAATTATTACTGAATAAGTTATCACTATCTATAATAGAAAGCCTATCACTGTTTACAAATATTATTTCTAATTAAAACTATTAATTAGTAAAGCTTCACCATACAAATGCACGAGGAGCCAAGTGATAGCTCCAACACATATGAAGTTAGAATATACACAGATGGCTCTAAAATGAAAACAGGTACCGGGGCGGGAACGTTCTCGGAAGAACTAAACATACACAAAACAACAGCACTGGGTGCCCACAACTCCATCTTCCAGGCGGAATGTGTAGGTATAATCCAAGCTGCGACCGCAGTGCTACGAAGAAAGGTAACTGACCAAAATATCAGGATCCTCTCGGATAGCGCGGCTGTACTACAGGCCCTGAACAGGAGAGAACACAACTCGGGACTCACTCTACAATGCCACCACCTGCTGGAACAAGTAAGTCAGTCCAATAGAGTCACTCTACAATGGATAAAAGGACACAGCGGATCGAGAGGAAACGACGAAGCTGATGCACTGGCAAGGAGAGGTTCGGAGCGGCAACCGGCAGGGCCCGAACCGATAATCCCCCTACCTTTCAGTCAAGTCCGCTCATGGATCCGTCAACGTACAACTAAACAACACCAAGACTACTGGGCAAGTATTCCAGATTGTAGACAGTCGAAGGAGGCCTTCCCGGCTCTTAACCCGAGATTCTCCCGAAAACTCCTCAATCTGAAGCGTGACAAACTCCGGCAAATCGTCGGCATTGTCACTGGTCACTGCATGCTTAACAAACACCTATTTAACCTGGGTATCACGGACAGCCCCCTATGCAGAGGGTGCATGAACGCAGAGGAGACGGCCGCGCATGTGCTTGTAGAGTGCGATAGCGTTGCTTCCCAACGACTACAATACCTTGGAACACCAAGGACGCCTAGGGAGGCATGCACCGGCGTCAGCGAGTTGCTGGCCTTCCTGGAGGACATCGGGTGGTTAGTTTAGCATCCCCCCACCCGACACGCAAAAAGGGCCCACCTGTGGCCTAGTTGCGGAAACGAGTCCGGAAACAAGTAACAAGTATTAATTTGTTACTTAATCGCCCATAAACATAGTAGGTAACTATTTATCGTAAAATGTTTTAAGCATTTTTTTTAAGTTGTGTTTCTTCATTAACTTGCCATAAAGACCAGAGTAATATTAATTAAAAATCTTGCATAATTCAATGAGAATACTTGAAAAAAAAAAAAAACACCGCTGACAAGAATTGATCCCTGTCACACATTTCGTATATTAATTTGCCTGTTACTGCCGCAGAGCCAAGATTGTTACCTATGGACTTTCTCAAAATTATGAGTGAGGTTACCACAATGAAAATGTTATAAAATTAGCAATTATAAAAACTTTTCATTTTAGAGATACAAAACATACAATTTGTTGGAATCATCAAAAATATCAAAAGAAAATTATTAATAACATGTTTGGCGGCTGGATTAGAATTTCCATACATAGAGAGAGGGGGTACCTGCTTAATTGTGAAACCCACTGTACATCATTAGGGTAGGGTTCTAAGGCCAGGCAATTTTACTTAGAAACAGTCCTTACCTGAATCAATGATTTCATCAAAGATTGCAAGAATTAACAGACTTTAGGTACCTACATGGGTCAATGGAGGTCATCAGGAACTATTGAAAAGTTGCAAACTTTCAAAAAGTTAATTGATCTGCCCACAACAGCCCCGCCAATTTAACGGTTTTCTAAATCAACTAATAAGTATCGTTATTTTTATGGTAAGCCCAAGTTTTTATACATAAACATAACCGTTACCTTTTGAAACAATCACAGCCCGAGGCAGGTCAACAAACAGGAACAAAGCGGGCTGAACTGTTTCGCTGGTCTCAAGAAATATCACACGTGCAAAGGCGTATAAAACTTTTATAAATCTAACTACAAAATTTACACTTTATCTAGTTATCACAAAACAAATTAAATAACAAATTGGTTTACGATAATTCCAGCTATTTTTCTAGAAATCAAGAATCACAACACACAACACACAACGTTCATAATTTCTTTGCAAAAAAATTTGACAGACGCACTGTCAATAGAAACGTCAGTCAGTCAAGTCAACTGTCAAAGGTTCCTCAAGTTCGTTTGATCAAGAAGTTGAAGTTGAAGTTGATCCGGCCAGTGCTGCCAGCATGTAGATTCAAAACTAGACGAAAACAGAATATAAAATTAAATGTTGATTTTATTCAAGCTTGCACATAAAAATTCAGTTCCCATGCAGGGTTAAGACCAGTTAGCCACTGAAGATATTTTATTTAAAACTGCACGCAGAATTCCATTGTAAGTTTGGAAAAACACCTGCTACAAACCTAATTCCATTGTATGTAATACTAAAATGCCTACAAGGATATAAACGAAGTGATAAAAAGTTATTCAAGTAAAGATTCAAGCTCGCTTTTTCTTAAGGGGCGAACCTAGCGGGTTTGGTTGTCAAACTAGGCCTAGATTTCAGAAGATCCCCGTGGTTAAAATTCGATTGTAAAACGGGGTCACTTTGATTAATTCTGAAATGAAAATGCTATATTTAATTTAAATACTAAAAATGTTGAAAAATTGTAGAATGATGGACATACTAAATACTTTAGTTTACAAAAAACAAAAAAGAAATTCTCCAATAACTTTGACAACAAAAAAACCTTCTGATCAAAGTTATATTGAATTTGGGGTTACTTTGATACGAAGTACGAACAGTTGATGCTTAGATCTTTAAAACTACGCAACGGATTCTGATGCGGATGTTTTTATTAAATGGAGTGATTTAAGGGAAAGATTTATGTGTAGGTATAATACACATAAAATATACAGGGTGTAACAAAAATAAGTAACCAAACTTTCAGGTGGGGTGTAGAATCGAACACTGAATTCAGGAAAAATATTAAAAAAAAATCCCGCCCTTTAGTTTTCGAAAAATAAAATAAATACGGAATTTTCACTACATTACGCAAACGACTGATGCACGTGTTTATTTAACATTAAAATATGATTAAAAGGTCTACGTACCTTGTGTACACCTTTTTAGCAGATAAACATCTTTTTACGGGGGTCACCCACGACCGGACACGCGATATCGCAGCAGCGCGCGCGGCGGCGGGCTGCACGTGTTGTAGTTATGTAGGAAGCTAGCCAATGCATTCCAATTTTCCCATTTCAATTTTCATCTCGTGGTATTCAATATCTGAATAACGCATACTACAACAACATTACAAAAAACCGATAAGCGCCGCCGCGACCTTCACCTTGCGCTTGCAATGATGCATCTAAACGGCCATTGACCCTATGATAACATTTCTGTGGTATAACAGTTTGACAAAACTAACAATAAGCCTAGCATTGGGTGAACATTCGGATGAACTAAGTTTGTATACCTATCTCGCTCTCGCGCGCTAAAAGTTTGTGCCTTTTCTTGTCTCAATCTGGTGCTTCGGAAATGCAAATTGTAACAACCTTTTATGGGGTTCATTGTAAGTTACTCACCGTGTTTTTAAAGGTCAATGTGAAGGTAGGTACTTAGGTAGTCAACGATATGAAAAAATAAAAGCTAGTAGTGAATATCTTTTAGTAGGAAGGTGCATGCTTAATGAATGTACCTACTAACTATGCATTTTCGCGATAGAACGTGTGTAAAGACTTAAAATAATTTATTTATTTTTTAATTCCTAGAGGAAAATTGGAATGTATTTGTTGTACGTAGGCTCCATATCTAAGCACGCCGTGCAGCCTGTTCGCTTCCGCTGCAATGATGTCGCGGGTCGATGACCGCGGTGGCCGCTAATTAGGGCACCGTTTAGGTGTTATGGGCTTATAAAAGAGATGAATACAGGTACTTAGGCCATTTTTTTTTATTCCAAATAGACACATGTATTATAGTCTTTTGCCTAATGTTGTGAAAATTTCGTACCTATTTATTAAATTTTTCGAAAACTAAAGGGCGGGATTTTTTTTTCAATATTTTTCCTGAATTCAGTGTTCGATTCTACACCCCACCTGAAAGTTTGGTTACTTATTTTTGTTACACCCTGTATATATAAAAAAAGAGAAACACTGATAGTTTTAGAGGTTTCTAATGTGATGTCGTATATTAACATATTTTTTTGCGCTCACATTGCAAACGCTGGCTGAACCCTACGAGATAGATCAAATAATGTACACCTTATTATACACCTTAAAACGGTCTACAAAAATTCCCTGATGGTATTATAAGACTGTTAATATTATAAGCAAAACAAACGACATTAAAACTTTTTAAAAATTAGTCCATTTTAGCTAATAATGTAGACAGCCATGATAATATTGTTGCAATTTCTATTCTATTTCCTTTAAGAGCAAAAGATAATTTAACAATCAGCAAAAGCGAAATCACCCTCATTATTTTTGTCCTAAGGCACCAAAATAGTTGTAGGGGCGAGATTAAATAATACTACTTAAAAACCAAACATTTTAAAAATACTGGGGCGAGAATGATTGCTATCAATGTCGCCTCGTGGAGCCTATCAATGACCGCAAATCAATGACGGTATTATACTTTTAATCACAAAGAAACATACAATTACTTTGTGCATTTCATATAAATCAAATTTATTTACACATTTGTTGTACATAGAGGTGGTCGTTTTTACTAACATCGTTGTTGACCAACGATGTCAGTGTACGATGTTCCCATCGGATGGCGAATAGGTGAACAACGGATGCCTGCGACAACGAGATGCCGAACCGAGTAATGCCGATCGCCACCGACAACAAACGAACGTCACACCGACATCGGAAGAGCGGGGAGGTTAGTGGCGCGGCATCGGATGGCGAACAACGAAGTCAGCCGAGTAATGCCGATTGCCAAACCTAAGCAACGAACATCCATCCATACCTCACCGCCCGCATGCCTGCGTGTGTGTGAGCGAGAGGAGAGGATGCTAGAACATAGAACGGAACGTTTTATTATAACTAACTAGATATGGCATGAACCATGTACCAATGTTATTTATTATTAAAAAAAATACGATATATAATTTTTTTATCAAATGTCTCGTTTTAATGTAAGTATTATGGTTTTTAGATTTACCCATACATTTTTATTTGTTCAAATTCCGTAATTTAGGACCTACCCGTCTAAAACGCTCATGTCACTTCCAGTAAGTTTCATATGCTCGTTATTCTTGTCGTTTGTTTGGATTTTTTCATTACCTACGCAAATTACGATGATGTGCGCACCGCAACGCAGCCGACATCGATGGCGGCAACATCGACACCCTAGTGTCAGTGTTGTGTTAGCAACCCGGCCGACATCGTTGGCGGCAACATCGTTGTTCACAACGGATGCCATTCTAACAAAAACGATGCGCATCGTTGTGGAAATTCAACGACAACGCCCATCTCTAGTTGTACATTTGAAGTTTTGTAGGTCAAAATTTCTTGCGTTTTACAACTAAATGTTATTAATTATTTTTTCCATAAACAGGCACTTTCTTGCACGAAAAATTTGGGTAATGATAGCCAGAAAGTCAGCCTTGCCATCGCTCCAGAATCCATTATTTGCACTGGTATAACTTGTCGATGTTTGGTTTTTGACCAATAAAATAGGTGATTAAAAGAACTTAACAAGTGAAGTTCAATCTCTATTATATGAATAAGTCCATTAGTAGAAGATTATAATTTTACACAGGTAGTTACTTGTTCCATTCGGTAGCTCGCACGTTTCAGAGAATCGATTTAAATCGATGCACAACACTAAAACACCTTCCCAACCCTACCACGCTACCAGAACGCCATTCTTTTTAGAGGATAGCAACCAAAACTTGAGCTGGGATGTGGTGGGTGGGTTCTTGTATCTTCTACTAATGGACTTATTCATATAATAGAGATTGAACTTCACTTGTTAAGTTCTTTTAATCACCTATTATATTTCATAGTTCCATTAGTAGAAGATTATAATTTTACACAGGTAGATGTTTAGAGTCTTAACTATCTACTTAAGTTTTGGTATAATTTCAGAGCAGTAATCTTTTCTGCTTTATTTAGGAATAGCGGATTTTATAAAGATAAAACAAATAGGTGTTTTTAGATTATGATCGTACGAGTATGTCGATATCTATAACACAAAATATATAAGAAAAATAATAATGTAAGTACTTAACTTTTTATCAGTCAATGCAATCATAACTTCTTATGCATAAAGTAATAATGAAGTCTCTATTGCCACTGTATATCAGCCGACCTAATAAAAAAATTCCGATGAAATTGGATGATTATAATTTGGGCAAAGGCTTGCGAGCTCTATCTCTAGCCAGCTCAGTGCCTTCCGTAGATCCTCGGTGGACCAGCAGCGTTTGCGCTCGACGTTGCAGCATGTCGCTGCAATGTGCGCCGAAATTTGCAACGCCGATTCCGCTTGCTCTCGTAACATCCTTAATCTACCGAGCCATAGTTTGCGACGATGCTCGCTTATGCGGACGTTAATCGGTGATCAATAAATTACTATTAATTTCACTTCATAATTTACTCGGGGCAGACATAATTATAATCTAGTTAACATTATTTATTTTGTAAAATATGGTATAATCATATTTGGTTGCTCGCGAGCTGCTGCATAGGTTTATAATAATGCTGATATATACAGGTATATAACAATTTAATAACGCTAGTATTTTAGTTAATTTATCTAAAGAATATCAATGTTAGGGTACCAATTGTGGATGAAATCTAGAACTTTTTGGTTCCTTACAAAATTGTATTTAGGTACACTCGGCCGCTGCTTACGCGTATAAGCTCCTTTCAGGAGGCGAGATAATATTGTGTTCGTCAGAACCAATTTTGTGGCCTAAAAGGCGCCGATCGGTGACTTGACTAATACTAAGTGAACTATATTATGAATCACCCTTTTGAAATTGTTCTGTTAAATTTTAATATACTTCTATTTTTTGTATTTTGCTAAAAATAATTCCACCATAGCTTATAAATAGTGTTTTAAGGTCCTTTAGAAAAGGAAGCAATCATGACATCTTAATATTATTAATACAATTATAGTGATTGCTGAAAAACTGGTCGCAGTGAAAACGCTTCCGGTGACGATCGCAGCCCTCGAAGGGTAAGGTCTATCGGCAGGAGCACCCTTTATTAAAGCGCAAAATTTTATAATTATTGTCTGTGATTTTGGATACCATCAAACGATTCAGTAGAGAGAACTGAGCCTAGGAAGGCTAGTTAGGGAATACAATTATTCCTGTTGATTGTTCGTTATTAATTTTGGAAAACACTTTAAAATAATTGACAAAGGCGAAATTCAGTAAACGTGAAAACCGAATCGGGGTTCCATTTACAAAAGTGTCACATTTGGCGTTGGAGCGAGATGCGCAACGATCAATGTAAGGTAGACTAAAGTGATGTACCTACTGAGTGAACTATATACCAAAGTTAATACAGACATGTGAGTTTAGTTCTAATTCAATACTGGGTTAATTTTTCCCATTCCTATTATATAGCTTATTGCCGTCGTCTTAACTGTAAGCATCAGTTTTGCGCAATTAGATTTATTGTGAGCAAACTCTCAGGGCCTAAACAAAAAACGCTTGTTTCAATTAAATTAAATTATTAGTGTGAAATTGTAGGCCACATTATTTCCAGTGACCATTTGCGCCCATGCCATTGCAAGCAGCATCCAATCCAGGACGATAGTCAGTAAACATTTTATGGGTCATAGAAATGGTATTAGAAATTAAGGATTTCTTAGTCTTTTTAATATCATCTATCCTGTTGCCAGTATATATCGAATTTTTGTCTGTTATCAGTTGATTATTATTATTATTTTGTAATGATGGCCATAATTATTATTAAGCAGCGCGAAATTTTTTCTGTCTTCAAAACCTTTGTGTAAACTTTGTGCAAAACTCAAATCGTGGTAATTTCAACTATTTTTGTGACAACTTTATGGTTCACGTTTTTCTTCAGGTAAGGCTAAACTCAAAATATCTGATGATGTATTAAATATGAAGCCTTAAAACTTTCAGCTTGCATGTCTGTTTAGTTTCAATTGTATTTTGTTTATAATTAAATACGAAACCATTTCGAGATCGCTTTATTGTTTCAATAATGTTACTAAAGCATTTTTCATATCATTTAAATATGAGACTGAACTGTAGATTCGAGTCGAAACCTTAACACTTTCATGGCCCACGACTCACATGACCATCTCCATCGCGCCGCAAGGCGGCTGCTGCGCGCTCCTGCGCCTGCGCGTCGCATCATCGAGGCTGGAGAGTGAATGCGATATAACTAACACTTATATGGCCCACGAAACACATGTCCATCTCCATCATCGCCGTAAAGCGCCCCTGCGGATCGCACCTGAGACTGGGCAGTGAATGCGTCATCTAAATGACCCATGAGACACATGTTCGCCTCCATCGCCGCCGTTATGAGACCGATGGCGCCGTGCGGCGCGGGCGGCGGCAAGGCGGCGCGCCCTTTTGCGGGTCGCTCCTCCGAGGCTGGGCAGTGAATGCGTTAACTAAATAGTTATCTTTAATAATTTTGATGAATTGTACATATCAATAAGTATGGGTCCTTGTGATCAATTGTTGTACATGACTTTAAGATAGTCTTGTTTTGGTTATTACAAGTGGTCGCATTATATTTTATTTTGATTGTGTTCCTTAGGATACATCAAATGATTTTAAATAAACATATGGGTACTGTTAGGTGTCAACAATGTTGGTTATTATGATTGCAATGTACCTACCATAAATTAGCTAACATTCTTCATTTTACACTATGATATTGCACCAAAATGTACTAAATCCTTTATTTTTATGTTAAGTGTTAGACTTATCAACTTGAGCTAGGGTATTTTTAGGCATGTATCACTGAGTCGGAGAGAAAATCGGTAACCGTTCATATTGGTGTTTTGGTAATAGATAACCAACATTTATAACAACGCCGTCACGTAGGTTAGTACCTGATCTACTGTTGCAGTGGAGGACGTCCGTCGGTTCGTATTCTGTCGGTTGTGTTGCGCCGACGCTAGGGACACAGCTGACGGCGCTTGAGTTTCTCTGTGCCTGGCGATGCGCCATGTACCTGTACCTCCCCCCCCCCTTGTTCACCGCGGGTTAACGTGGAGGGCATCCCGTTTGAAGCTTGCGGGGTGGGTTTTGACAACCCCGTTTTTTTTTTTTGCTTTTAAATTGTTTTAGCAGTTTTGATTATAACTGACAAATTAGAGCCAAAACGGGTGTCATCTCGAGTTTCGTCTTGAATGATGTTCAGGGACGATTTATCTAGATATTGGCCTATTGCGTGTTTTCGTCTCGATTGAATGTTCGGTTTTGCGAGATCTGAGTGTATATTCTCACCGTAAACAACTGGAATCTCTTCAGTTGAGTCACCTAGTGCACGACCACATGCACGACATAATATCAAGACAGGATTACCAATTTTGACATGGTATCCGTCAATATCCCAGTATCAGTTTCGATGGTGTCTAGATTTTTTGTTATCGGGGATACAATACCTATATTATATTATTATTATTCTATACCGGCTTCTTTATCTACACAGATATTAGCAAATAGGGGTTCATTAATTATTATGGCTTCGAATTCCGTAAAGGAAAACCCAATTCCACTTTAAATATATTTGCGGGTAGTGCAAAATATTTTATCGGCTCAATCTTAGGAAATGTTGATTTTATGAATATTGAACCCAATGATATGCGGAGTAGTTTAGTTGCCTACTTACATGCTTGATGACCTTCGTGATGACCTACAGTCGAACCTCCAGGTATTTTACTGACAATTTTTTGTCGTCGAAACAACATTGGTAGGTATGAAATTTTTGGTTCTAGGCATGTTAAATCCAATGGTATGCAAAGTAGATGACTTCCTACTTGCTTTATGGTCTCTGTGAATGACCTAGGTACTGAGAATCCGCTTGGTTTTTAATTGGTACCTAATCATCTTTATATTTTTATGAGATAATGAGTTCTAGTGATGTACAAACCATTGATATGCAAAGTAGATGTTTATTTGCTTTATTATAACCTTCGTGAGTGACCTACAGTCAAACCCCCAGGTTTTTAGCTCATCCTGTCTAGCCTTCGTGGAGTACCTACAGTAAACCCTCCAGGCAGACTTTAAGATGGTATTGTATGATTGAATTGTAAAGGATACAACATCTAGATTATTCTAGGTAGGTAGGTACTTGTTTTATAACCTTCGTGAGTGACCTACAGTCAAACCCCCAGGTTTTTAGCTCATCCTGTCTAGCCTTCGTGGAGTACCTACAGTAAACCCTCCAGGCAG
This sequence comes from Eupithecia subumbrata, assembly GCA_949316285.1. Classification (NCBI taxonomy): domain Eukaryota; kingdom Metazoa; phylum Arthropoda; class Insecta; order Lepidoptera; family Geometridae; genus Eupithecia; species Eupithecia subumbrata. Next base: position 22,549,085 of record OX438646.1, on the reverse strand, counting down.
ACTTTAAGATGGTATTGTATGATTGAATTGTAAAGGATACAACATCTAGATTATTCTAGGTAGGTAGGTACTTGTTTTATAACCTTCGTGAGTGACCTACAGTCAAACCCCCAGGTTTTTAGCTCATCCTGTCTGGTCTTCGTGAAGTACCTGCAGTAAATCCTCCAGGCAGACTTTAAGATGGTATGGTATGATTGAATTGTAAAGGATACAACATCTAGATTATTCTAGGTAGGTAGGTACTTGTTTTATAACCTTCGTGAGTGACCTACAGTCAAACCCCCAGGTTTTTAGCTCATCCTGTCTAGCCTTCGTGGAGTACCTACAGTAAACCCTCCAGGCAGACTTTAAGATGGTATTGTATGATTGAATTGTAAAGGATACAACATCTAGATTATTCTAGGTAGGTAGGTACTTGTTTTATAACCTTCGTGAGTGACCTACAGTCAAACCCCCAGGTTTTTAGCTCATCCTGTCTGGTCTTCGTGAAGTACCTGCAGTAAATCCTCCAGGCAGACTTTAAGATGGTATGGTATGATTGAATTGTAAAGGATACAACATCTAGATTATTCTAGGTAGGTAGGTACTTGTGTAACAAATAAATGACTTTTACTTGTTTTATAACCTTCGTGAGTGACCTACAGTCAAACCCCCAGGCTTTTAACTCATCCTGTCTAGCCTTCGTGGAGTACCTACAGTAAACCCTCCAGGCAGACTTTTAGATGGTATGGTTTGGTTGAATTGTAAACATTTGCAACCTCTAGTAATGAATTCAAAATAGAAGTTACCTTCTTTTTTCGAGAATTCAATAATTGACCTCGAGTCGCTTGTTTTTGTTCAAGCTTTTTGATTTCTGCTTGATACCGCTGAATTGCTTGGTCTTCCCTTTTCCTCTTGTAATTTTTCGTAGGTTCACAAATTTTATTGTTAAATAAATTTTTAGTGTGCTTATGCTACCGCGCACGGAAAAAGAATGGCGTTCTGGTAGCGTGGTAGGGTTGGGAAGGTGTTTTAGTGTTGTGCATCGATTTAAATCGATTCTCTGAAACGTGCGAGCTACCGAATGGAACAAGTAACTACCTGTGTAAAATTATAATCTTCTACTAATGGAACTATGAAATATAATGCTGAGATATGGCAGGCAGGTTCCTAAGCTGGCAATACTAGGGTAAGTTTCATAAAATGTGACGTTGACAGATCAATCGTATTGACACTTTTGGCCATCTCAATCCTGCCATCTTCGGAGCATAAAGTGAACTTAAAACTAGCCTACACAATTACAAAGTGTGATAATATTCATGAAGATGGTGCTGTATGTCGTCCTTTCGTCATTGCCAGTGTAGATGGCGCTGTTTTTACTTTTTAAAACTTACAAATTCGTAAGCATAGGCGTTTTCATTAGGTAGGTAAGTATGTCAAAAAATAGTTCGACTAGACTGAAAAGATACCGATATTGAAATTAAAATGCTCTACCACACACAACCTTTATTCTTCGCGAAATATCCCTGCCAGTCATCGTAGGAGTCCTGAGATAAAATTCTAGTTTTTTCTTTTTTGGAAAACGTCTCATAGGTAGGTGGTACGGTACCACCTACTTATGAGACGTTTTCCAAAATCCATAGAGGTAGGTAGGTACCTACCACTGGTACCTACCTACCTCTAATTTCCTGTTAGGTAGATTGGTACTAAACAGAAGCATCTATCTACACTATTAGAAATAGGTTATATTTGTTTGTTCATTTGATAGGTAATTTACATATAAAATTTACATGTAGGTATTTTAATTACATGTAGGTATTTTAATTACATAAATAGACGACCTCCGTGGCGCAGCGGGCGAAGGTCCGCCTGCGACGCAGGAGGTTGCGGGTTCGATCCCCGCCTCGGAACAACTTTGTGTACGATCTGCAGAAATTTGTTCCGTTGGTCTGGGTGTTTTCTATGTATAATAAAAATACCCATAACACAAGCTCTGCTTAGCTTGGGGCTAGATAATGCTGTGTGAATTGTCCAGCATTATGTATTATGTATAATTGTTTCAATATCAGGTGATAGAGAATTTTCACTACTTTCACTAACTATTAACTAATGATACGGGTAGGTATCACCCGAGCGAAGCCGCGAGCAGAGGCTATGTAGTAAGTACATATACAATAGTAGGTACCTACAGCTTTTTATTTATCACGGACACTCACGGAGGACCGTCGTTAACTAACTAGCCAACTAACGTAGTTTCTTCGTGATAGGTTCGATTCCTAAAGCGCTGCGGATACCTACTTCTAAGTAGAACATTATAGGTACCTACTTAATCTGTAATAATAGTACCTAATCTAAAATGTCCTGGCTCACGCTAGTAGGTATCTCACCTAAGTATATTAGGAGTAGGTTAAGCATTCTGTGTGTAGGGAAAATCATTGAAACACAATAAAACATTTAACTGATTTTTATTTATTTAATCGTAAATTTCTCATAATAGATAACGCTTTTTTAAACGTAACTGGAAGCCTCTACAGAAACATAGTATAAATTTAAAAATAGAATACAGAAGTAGGAAGATAAAGGCCCGCACACACGTGTTATTTAGCCGCAGCACGGTGCGTTGCGGTGCGGTACAATACTGTGTAGCCTTTACTCTTATTTTACGTAGGTAACTTAAAATTACGAAGATTATCCTATCGCTGGCAGCTGGATGGCATGTGGCAATCAGTTTTCACCTAGAAAATAAAATCATTTTGACACAAAAATAAACATGTAGGTAGGTACAATCTATACATTAGTTACTAAATACTAATGGGTTTTACAATAGCTTTAATAATAAATAATTTGCGCAGTTACAGGTAGCGAGGTAAAAACGTTCAACTTTCCGTTGAGTCCGTCAGTAATTTAATAAATGAGTGGTCTCATTTTGTTCTTTTTATATTTTGACTTCTTATTTAACCTATCTTCTACTTACTCATCTCTTCAGAGCTTAATGTATTATTGTCTGGGTCTTTTAGTTACTATACTGACTAAAACTACTATGTTGTTGAATAGCTACACAAATCATTAAAATACGTCAACAACCATGCAAACACTAACACAATGCGAGACTTAAAACAAAAATAATAAACATGCTTTAGCTAGATTTAGTTAAACAATAGTACTACATCTGCAAACATTTAGTACAATTACTTAAACGTAATTTGGAGGGCAACTAATAAGCTTAACGTTTATAAGAAATAATTAAGAATTTTGGCACTAAGGTAGGTATAATAATAAAGGTGACATCAGTAAAAACATAATTTCATAAGTAGGTAGGTAGGCATCGAAATCAATTTAAAATATTTAAAAAATTCATTGTAAGTAAAGTAAGTCAAACATCACAGCTATAATTTCCTAACATTTTATTTATTATAATGATATGAAAAATTTAAGACTTAAATTATTAATTTTCTTTTTAAGAATTTGACAGTATATTATGTTAATAATTATAGGTAGGTAAATAATACGAAAGGATTAAGCTAGACCGTAATAAAAACTCAAAATAATTACGTTGATACAGATAAACTGTCCAATATTTAAATATGACACATAAAATTAAAATGTGAGATGCGATTAAAATCGCGACGCACCGCGCTATTGTGATCAAGCCTTTAGCTTTTTTAGCTCTTTTTTTAACTCTAAGTTATTTCTGTACAGATTAGTTTTAGTTTTCATTTGTAAAATATTGTAAATATGTATAAATTAGGCGATATGTGGTCGCTCAGCGACAAAGCCTTTTTGTGAAAAAAAAAATACTCTCATGGTGTCGGATTTGGCTATCCATCTCAATAGCTCTACCATAAGCTTCACGTGGTAAAACACATTATTTTACAAGCACCCATATGCAAAGTTTTTGCATTATCAAATAGATCAAAGGTTTAAGCAAAAATCAATAATAACAACATACATAATGTATTTTAAACAACTATATCTCTACATTATTTTAAATCATCTAATAAATATAATTCAGTCGATGCTTGGTCAAAAAAGTGTTTAAAAATGTATTTTTTACAACATGAAGCGTATGGTAGAGCAGGGTCAGTTATATTATAAGCATAGCGATTATCGTCACGATTGCTAGCAGCAAGCCGAGTAGCGTCAACCAATCCAGGTCTGCCAGGTGCTGAGAGAACATGAGCGTGTACGTACAAGCCAACATCAGCGTGCCACTGTTACGCCAGTCGTGCTTCGACGAGCTATCGCCTGTCAAAACAATGCAAGTAAACTCAACACGCCATTCATGGGATAAAAAAAACAAGGGAGTAAAGATAATTGAACTCCCTTTATCCGAATTGAACGCGCCGAGCGAGCTAAAGGGATGGAAATGAATCAAATGAATTTTGACGATGTTAGGGCGTCAGTCTAGGCGCGGACGATGTTAGGGATACAATGTTAGGTTTATAACGTATTTATACCTAAGAATTCTGAAGTTCCATTCCTACTTTCTCGTCGCGTTCATCTTGGATAGGTGTGTGTTTAGCTTTACAGGGAACATTGCTAGGTAGGCAAACATACCCACTGAAACTCTGAAAGCCAAATGTCGAGATATTTCATGTTAACGAATATGCAACATTTGACAGTCAGCGTTCCTTCAAATGGATTCGGTTCATTAAAAAAATAAATGGAAAGGACTACAGGTTAAAGAAAACTTAATAAACAGGCCTAGCCTAGCTAAACAAAAAAACAGACTACAAAATTGGTAAAAGAAAAGACAAAGGTGAAAAAGCATGCCAATATGATCAAAGCGTAACCCGAACACCATGCACGAAAATGGCCCACGTACCTCGATGATCATTTTGTGAATTAGTTTGCCTTTTCCTCCACGGTACAGCGTTATTTGGCAGTGGGTTGCTTTGACTAGGAGTATCATCCGTTTGGTCTACAGAGAGCCGTCTGAGTTGCTGGTTCATGGTCTGAACGAGCTTTGGGGAACTTAGTTCACCCCGAGTTTTCTCTTTGTTGTTATTTTCATTGGTACCTTTTTTAGATTTATCAAGATTGAATATCGTGGCTAATTCTTCTGAAGAATTATATTCTGTGGAATCGGCCACATCTTTCTTTAATTCTAAGTCATCTTCGTAAATAGAAAGATTAACGGAAGCTCTATTTGGTGCTTCTTGTTTCATGTTCTGTACTTGAGTAAGTTTTTCACTGGCTTCGGTTATGCCAGTTTCTTTTTGAGGAACGTTGTTAACAATTTTGTTGGCGTTATTTCCTTTAGGAAAAAAAAGCTTTTCATTTACTTGTGTTATCCCTGCTAGTAAGTCTGATATTCCATCTTTTAGTTCTTTGAAAGCATTTGTGTCATTTATATCTTTATCCATGTTCAGGAAAGGGTTTGTTGATTTTAATTCTATAGAATTTGTTTTCGATTCAATACAATCTTTATCCTCAACAGGAACGGTCTCAATTTTAATAGAATCATTTTGAATAGAAACTGGTGTCACATCGGGTATTAATTTGTTTTCTGGTAATAATACTGTTGTTTCACAGGCTTTCAACTTTTCTTCGTTATGTGATGTATAATTTGATACTTTTTTGCTTTCATCTTCGAAATTGAGGTCCTTTTCGATACTGTGTTTTAGCTGATCTTCAACTCTATGCAGCTGATCAGATATAGCTAGGAGGCTATCTTCAGTTTTTTTTCCCATAGATTTTTCATTTTCTTTCACTTCGTGCTCTACTTTAGGCTCATACACTACTTCAGAGTGCACGCTAACCACTTTGATTTCAGGTGTTGGATTTTCATCTGTCAATTTATTATTGGTCAAAGCGTTGAGAAAACTTAGCCTACTGTCGGATATTCTTGATTGGACATCCGTTTTCTTCTCATTCTTCTCGTTGTTACGATTCTTATCTAATTCCGCTAGCGCTACCCCAAGCTTATTACTAGTATCCATAGCTTCCTGTGCAAGCATACTGAGAACATGCTGAAATTCGTCCTTAGATGAGCGTTTTGATGCCTGAGGAGATCTATTTGATGGAGATGAACTTTTGGACTTATCACAAGATGGGGGTTTAGCGAGGTGTCTATCATCGTGAACATATGAATCATCCTTTGCGAAATTATGTGAAGGTGCGTGATGGTTATTGACAAAGAGGTTGACAGTATTGTGTCTTTGTTTTACCTTGTTACGGGGGTAGCTGTCCTTTTCGTTGTCGTTGTTTTCAAACGTGTCTCGAAGGCGGCGCATAACATCGCTGTTACTGTTTGTCTTTTGAATAGGCGACGGTTTACTGCTCATATTTAATGCTTCGTCAATTTCTTTTTGAATCATCGTAAAAATATTAGCTGAGAGAGATCTGACAGCCCTCTTTTTTTTGAGCGTCGCAGGTGATTCTTTCGGAGAATATTCGTTGTAGCTGGGATTGTTATTAAGATGTGATATATCATCGTAGTTGAAATGAGTTGAGTGCCGATTATCTTTCCTCAGACTTCTGAAAGCTAAATCATCGGACACAATATCTGGAGATCTTCTAGGTACAAACCTTGACCTTCCCTTACCATCCGGCACAGCGTGCAAATAATCACTTTGGGGAGCTGGCGAAACTGGACCAATGGGTATACCGAAGGGTGGCTGAGGATCTGCTGTCTTCAACCTGTTATTCATTTGTTTGATATTTCTGTAAACAACGTCATCGTAAACGATGTCGGGCTCGTTACGCTCCGAGTGTCTGTCATCGTCTGACGCATATGGAACGTATACTGGTGACGCTAACATGTAGCTTATTTGTGCTTGAGGGTCTTTGTTGTTCGACTTGTCCTTTGTGAAGGAGTTCATTCTCCGGAATGCCATATCATCTTGTAATTTGTCAGGTAGCGTTGATCTTCTTGGCACCCGTCTCAAAGGTGTAGTTGGCTGGCTTCGTAATTGCACTTCGTCATCGTTTCCATTCCAGTCATTGAAATGGTCGTTATATTTTGGAGTCATTAGCTCTCGCCGTTCCGCTCTATCTAACAAATCTTCGTCGCCGAGGCCTAAGCTGTTGTATATTGCTTCTAATTCGTTAAGAGCGTCATCGAGGTTGGTTGATTTTCGCCTCTCAGAGTTTTTTTCATCATCTGATGGCATTTGGTACGTGGCAGGAATGTAAGTGTCTGACTTGTGTCGCACGTGAGTTTTGGATGTAGGAGATGTCACAGATTTTGGAGGTTCTATCGTGATAGACCTCTTGTATTCAGTCGTTGCTTTCCATATTTTAGCATCATCTGTGGTATCAATAGAGGCCTTATACATAGGTTTATTTTTATTAATAATATCATTATTATCATGTTTATATTTACTGTGGTCAATATAACTCGAAGCTCTATTATTTTGTGTATTGTGAGAATAATCACTGCTACTTCTAGAATTAGCGAAAACATTTTGGTTTCTTTTCTGCCTCTCCGTGTCATCGATTTTTCTCCAAAAGTCTGATGCATTTCTGGGTTTTCTATAAACGTTATCAGCAACATTCAAAGATGCTTGCGAGTCACTGAGATATTGATTTTCAATGCCGTTTTTGCCCATTTTGACGCTTATTGGCCTGCGCGATCTGGGGCTCTGATCAGCATAATACAAAATATCATTTTTTGCTTGCACTGGTTCTGGTTTTATAATGTTTGGCTTTCTCCATGGTGATGCGTTCCCATACATACCATAAAGATTCGGCTCGGCCGAAACCGACGCTGGCCTTCTAGGCTGCTCAGGCTTACTTTGGAAAGCCTGAATATATTCATTGTTTTGCATTGCTATATGGTCTTCTGAATTTGATATGGGCCTTCGTAATCCATTAAAGCCTTGAACTGACCTTTCTTGACTTCTCCTCATTATTCTTTCAAAATCATTGTTTGGCACTCCGTGTACGGTTTTTTGACTGTGGTTCAATCTGTCAGCAATAATTGGATTGTTGTCGTAATACATAGATAGAGGGGTAGTGACTTTTCTTTGCATATCTCTTGGAGGGGGAACTGGTGGTGCTTTTTCTTCCCTTTTTACATTAGTTAAGTTTCCAAGAGGAAATTTGACGCACATAACATTCTCAGGGCTTTCATAGTGATTGCTGCTGACACTCCTTTCTCTATTGTTATTTGCATAAAGCGAATCTCTATCTCTGGTGTTATTGGTCGGGTATTGGATGGAATAGTTAATATGCTCGTTGTTAACTTTAGCGTTAAAATTAATGGATGAGGGGTAACTTTGAGTCGTTGATGGGAATGATGATATTGACTCGGATTTCATTGGTCGTCGGATTGAGTCATTGTTGTAGAGTTCTGTTTTGGCTTTGTTTGATTGGTCGCGTTTGCAGGTACCGTAGCCACTGCTTTGACTTGTGGGTGTTCGCGTTAGCATTTCAACTTCCGCCTTTGTATAGCCTTGTTGTAAGAGCTCAGCTTCCTTGTTAAGTTGGTTCTCTTCATCTCGAGACAACCTCTTTATGTAACGTTCGTTCCGCGCGCTTCTGGAACGCTTGTTCAATGAACTATCTCGAGATCGCATCAAAGAGTCTTCACTTCTAAACCTGATCATAGATGAAGAGTTTGATGATTTGAGTGATGATTCCTCATCACTGCTGGACTCTCCTCGCAAGCTGTTTCTGAGAGCTTCAACCCGAGCTTTCAATCGCCCTTTCCTGGATTTTCTGGTAGTTTCTAATACTGATTTTCCTGATTTGCTTGTGCTATCGTCTCTCAAACTAAGCGATTCTTTCGAAACACCGTAAATCTCTGGTGCCTTAGCTCTGTAGCTAATGAAGCCTGCCGAAGGATCCGACAGTACCCCATCATCAGTAAGATCTCTGATGTTTGGTTTTGCGAGACTTTGGGCGCGTCTTGTGTCCCTAACGACTATGTGATCGAAGTTATTGACAGTTTTCTTTTTAGCCTTCTTCGATTTTCTTTTCGATGGTGATTTAGTGCTGACACCTTCGTCGCTTTCTTCGGATGAGGTTTCTTCTTCCTTCTTCTTTCTTCGAAAGAGTTTGCCAATGGACCACTTCTTGTCCTTTTTTCGTTCGGTCTCGGCTTCTGGAGCAGGTCGATCGACTCGCCGCTGGACGGAGGCATAGTCTTCGTTGTAGGGGCGGTAGGTGGTCGGCACTTCCCGATGGGGGACCGGCGGGGAATTGACAGCCTGGAAATGAGAAAAGTTCGTATTAGGCAGGAAGTAACCGTTACGGTGCAATGATTGGCCCTGGCATTTGTGAATGTCAAGGGAAATGCCAGATGACATATTTTTGATGCTAATACTGTCTGTGTCTGTGCCAAAGAGATCGGAAACTTTTGCCATAAGTTTGCTCTAAGGTGTTACAAGATTAAAGCTTTGTGAGTGTAACTGTAAAATGCTGTAAGAATACTAAGAAGTCTATTTAATTCAAAATTAGGTAAATAAACGAAATTCCTTTGCTCACGTTCATAAATGAAATAATGTAAACTAAACAATAAACTCCATACTAACTCAATTATAACCAGCACTGTTTTTGTGCGTAAATTGGTAACAGAAATAAAACTGCCTCGTTGTCTACAAACGAAACCATTCAAGGTTAAACAGTTGGCTTTGCCTCAACTTTTTGTTGTTATGAGGTGCTAGATATTTGTTGGCATATTTTTTGTAGAAGTTGACTAAGTAGATTCGTTCACAACTTCCCTCAAATTAAAATAAAGATAACTCAGAACTCGGTTTTAGAAAGCTGCTAAAACCCTGGCAAAAGTATACGTTTGCTCCGGGCTAAATGGCAAAACGATAAAGAAATCTTTAGATAGGTTCCTAAATTTGTTCCTTTAGGTGGACAGTTTTGTCGTTGTGTGTTTACTGTAAAATAAACTTTAACTTTTAACTTATCTTTGTTAATGACCCGAATTTTTAGTAATAAACAACGATGCGGAAATTCAGCTGTCGGTAGAGGTCATAGGCAAATGAAATTGTCGAAAATGGGCAATATGTTTCGATAAAACTTTAATGCATTGAGATAAGAGCGATAAGAGAGACCTAGCTATCAGAGGATGGCTAGGAGTGTATTTCAGAATATAATTGAATATTTTTATTTGCAACTCATACATAAACAATATAAACATGCTATAAAATAAAAAGATAGTACAGACAAACAGACTTATTTTATCATTGAGTCACAAAACGTCTCAGCATGAGCTGGTTGTACTGTTGATATACTCAAAAGTGAATTGTATATTAATAACTAGTTTACGCCCGCGGCTTCGCACGCGTTGTTTCTATGGAAACGTCTAAAGGTGATTTGTATCCCATAGGTTTCAACCTTGACAACTAACGCGTCAATCCATCTCTAGTGTCTTCCATCAAAGGTAAAATACGAGGAAGGCGCTTAGGAATTATTTCTAGATTTTCGCCCAAGGAAATAGCAGTCCAAGGAAAAAAAAAATTTCAAAATAGGTTCTATCCATTAACTGCCATGGCATAGAGACACACAGATTCAAGCGTTAAAGGTTTATCACAGGTTCATTTATTTATTTATAAAAGCCGCTGTTAAAAATATAATATAAAAGCCCTACTTACGGGTAAAAACGATCTAAAATATTCGTTCCCACTTCTTTCACTAACAACTGCCACCATTTTTATTACCAATAATAAAATGTATTTTATTATTTATTTTTATCACAAATATTTTGTAACTCCTACACTGGTAAATCTGGCACGAGACACGTTCAAACTAAGCGGATAATTTTAGCAGGTATTTATGATGAATGAATAATTTTATTCGGTAGTTTTGTCACAATTGGTTGATATGGTTCTTTATTTTACTCGTTTAATGATGTCCCTAACACAATTTTTTGTGATCACTTGTCATTTGCAATTTTTTGTCACACACATAGTCAATTTTGAAACCTTCAAGCTTTCACGTTTTAACAACAATCACTTGCAATCAGACTACATATTTAGGAAACTATATTGCATTGTCATTAAAACGCAACATTTCCCATATATTTTGGCACGATTTCCATATATTTAAGCGCACAAACATGCGTGTGCGCAGAATCGCGGCGCGCGGTCGACTCACGCGCATCGCTCTATGTCTCTCTCAGTTTTAATATATGCGAACACATGTGATAATGTACGTCTATCTGTTATGTTTTAATGATAGATTATTACAGGCAGTTTTGTGAGATCACTCAGTTCAGGGCTCGAATATAATTGTCTGTAGGTATTTACGAGCTAAACTAAATTTAAAAACTATTTCTAAAAAGTAAGAAGAAGATTTTTAAACTAAGTTGTTATTGACTTATACAGCTGTTCGTTGTGTAGCAAATGGATATGTAGCGAACGGATATGAATAGGTTTTTTTTTACTTTCCAAGCATTTCCGATTGAAGAGGTAAAATAAAACTTGCATCTTTTTTTCAATTGATAAAATATAATTAGTCCAATTTTTGAAATGGATAGAAAATGTGTTACGAAAATGGATTCAACACACACCGCTAAAGAGACTCTTGTAGACCCTCTACGAGAGCCTACGAAACAAGCAAAGTCTGGATAATATCTTGTATTCCCCAACTATAATAAAACGGTTAGCGTTCCGCTGCTCCACAAATCTCGGTATTTATAAACTGGATGCTAGTTTTATTTTGATTTCATATATGCACTGGGAATAGTCTTGTTTTTCGTTTTTATTAAAGGCGGTTGCGATTTTTTTTGGTTACGTTTTACGGAATCTTCAGTTCGCTTTTTGTTCTTTTGGATGGTGTTTCTAAATCTGTATGAATTTCTAGTGTTTAGTTCGCGGTTGGATCGCTGTCCGTGTACTTGAATGATTTTTATTTCAAAATAGAGCAAAAATTACGTCTTCTTTAAGAATCTTTTTCACTTTATTATACAGGACGCGCGATTCTCACTCGCTCTGATATTTGTTAGGCAAATACCACAATATTTTATTCAGACATAAAGCATAAAGACATTTCATCATCCAAATATTTTTAACAAATATTAATTTTAACCTGTTTCACAATGCTCCGAAAATAAACCACTTGATCTCGACTTTACTATCCCATGAAAAATAGCATCGACCTCGCCTCTCGTCAATGATAACTGACCTGAAAATAAGGATGAGTTTACATGGACGTGGCACTTTTATAAAAAACATGTCATTTTACTTTTTTACATGGTTCAGACGTTTCAGGTAAAGTCTAAGCACTTTTGGATGGCTGCAAAACCCATTCTTCACTAAAGCGCGATCACACAAGAGCTACATTAGAAATAGATAGGTTTATTTGATTCACAAACATAGACAGCATAAAAGAAAATCAAAGACAATAAAGTAGGTAGGTATTGGGACGAATGCATAAACTTAATTTTGTCATAATTTTTTTATTTACCTGTACACACACAAACAAAAAGAAAAACAAAATTAAATTTACTACTTTTTTCATTACGATTCATCATTCAGTGATTTTATTATAGGAGGAGTCAAATTCTTAAACATTATTTTACATAGAACCAGACAGACTACTGTCAGGAATTCGATTTAACCCTGAAATAGTAACACTTTTGGCTTCCTCACTTTCAGCATCATGTTCAATACGCATTGCATTTCGTAGCGTGTGCAAAGTGTGAACCGGCTCTGTCTTACATTCCAATCTATTCTAATTATATTTTAATGGTGCACTTGACTCATCTACGACTTATATCGGGATCAACGCAATGCAACACATCATTAGCTTTCATATTTAGAAAGCATAAGTACCTACCTAACCTCTGCCTTGCTATGATGAACTTAATGTATTGAGAGAGTATAATGTAATGTTTTCTATTAAATAAAAATACATAAACTGAATATTTCACACAGCATGTGCCGTGTTGATATTTATCTTCGCCCATTAATCGACACTATAGTTTCTCTGATATCTCAGAGATATCTTTGTCGAGCTAGCTTATAATGGACGATTAAGGCGCTGCCGTTAAAATGCAAATGGTTGGTCCTAAGTAAATCAGTTATCTAGTAAGTACCCATAACAAAGCTCTGCTTAGCTTCGGCCTTGGTGATGATGTGTGAATTCATCATCATCAGCCTATATAAGTCCACTGCTGGACGTAGGCTCCTATTTTAATTTTTCAGCATTGTTTATTTATATATAAGGTCATCAAAATCGCCCTACCTATTTAACATATTTTAACTCGACCAATACTTTTCGTGCTGTAAACATGTTGAGTAGTACCTACCTATCTAGCTACCAGAGATAAAACCACTATAAACCTATTCTACTTAATTGGTAGGTCTGTCAATGAATAAAATTCCTGCAAATTTATTTTGGCTTAGCTTCAATCAAATATAGACTTTATTTCAATGACGAATGAACCATTTAACCCGCAAAACAAAAGTTGTCGAAAATCGTAATTCGTCCGTCGAACCCAGCTGTCATCCCGAAAAAAGTTACATAACCTCACGTCCGTCCGAGGAGGCATCCAGCCTCCGAATGAAGCTAGTGGAAGCTATTTTGAGCATATATTGAAAGGGATGTTTGAGTAATAAGGTTGAAATTCTATTGGCAAAATATTATCATTTTTGCAATTACTTCGCTAAACGCCTTACAAAAATGTGTTTTTTGGGTTTTATTATGTTAATGGTTTTATTTATTTAAAACTTCTTACATATTTCTTTTGTTGATAAAATTTCCTTTCATATAGTATTAAAATAATTAATGGTTGTCACTCAAAATATTGAGCATTTCGAGACGAAAATTTTTTTCTTGTTCTTTCTTGTGATTTTTTTTTTTCAAGATCCTAGATCGTTTTATAAAATATTTTTGTATAAGTCTTTTTTCCATACATTTGACTATACACTGTTTATTTTTTGGGCTTGTAATATGTCGGAGAACGGCTAACGGTGCGACGAAAAAGTGTACTTTCTACGGTGTCGCTGTTTGGGTAGCGTCTTAATATCATCAATCATTCCATCAATAGGGCTACCTACCCTTTTGTTAGAATCTCTAACAAACGAAATAAAAATATCAGCAACAAGGTAATAAAAAGTTACCTCCGTTAACTGAAATTAAAAACCCAAGATTCAGGAAAAATCTAATTAAAAACTAAAATGGAAGGTTTGTTAGTAAAGGGCTAATTTGTTTAGAGGTGACAGACAGGCAGACGTTTTAGATTGAACATGCTATAAAAAGTCTCATAATACATTGAACGGATGGATGTTGGGATGTTTCTAATTAATTTTGGTGGGAGATTTTATTTTCGTGATAGATTAGGCTGAATTGGCCCTACGAGTTTAATTTTCGAACTCTTTCGGATATAATTAAGTGGAGGGTCCCTTATTGGATAGAATTGTGTTTTCGAGGGTTAATAGAAAATGGGTTAAAAATTAATTGCTTTAAATTGGAATCTGGTTTCTTTTGTACAAGAAACAAAAAGGTATTTTGGTTTGAAATATTTGCGTATAGTCAGAATACAGATAATAGTTGTCTTCATAAAAATTGTTGTCGCGAGTAGTTATGGAATAAAATAGAATAATACTGAAAAAATTTATACAAACAGTTCTCATTACAAGTTAAACAAAGTTAACGAACCCACAATTTACCAACGCTTAGCTTGTTTAATCATTAGGCTGAGGTTTCTTGATACACGCCGTTGGAAATAGGACGGTGTTCAAACACTAGGTTATTTATAGCAACCACCGCTGCTTCGGATCCAGCCACACTTATGGCATGCCTACGCACTAACCACGTTTACGAAAAAATCGGACGCAATTCACTGATTTCCTAAAAAACATACGGACGAATTGAGGACCTCCTCCTTCTTTTGAAGACGGTTAAAAAATTGTTTAACCAGACTGAAAACAGAGCACTTTTTACGTGGGTCTGTCAAATTGTAAAAACTGGTAGTATGGGCATAGACCCTACGTCACTGAAAAAAGAGAACCCTTTGGTTTTGCCCTGCATCATCATCATCATCATCAGCCTATATTAGTCCACAGCTGGACTAATACAGGACACTTGTCCTGCATAGACCGTGCTTATTTTGACATGACATCCCATTAACATCTTCTCTCCGCGAAAGATTCCTTCCTCCTACAGAGTCCTAAAAGCAGTTTTTTTCTTATTTGGAAATGGTCCATCCACTTTTATTAATGTTTCAGACGTTGGACGGTCTGGGGCCGAATTCTGCTTACCAAATTAGTAAGCAGAATTTATTTTAATTATTTTAAACAATAATTGTATCAAGTTTATCAGTTATCTAGTACCCATAACACAAGCTCTGCTTAGCTTGGGGCTAGATAATGCTGTGTGAATTGTTCAGCATTATTTATTTATTTATTGTTTTAGTGTGTCAGTGGTTTCGTCGAAAAATCGGTCCATAGATTTAAAATAGGTACTCTAGATGTTGCGTGCGGTGCTGTTTGCACGGAGTGATTGATAAATTGGTTTCATATTATTTAATTATTGTTTTGTATATCCTATTTAATCATTATTATTATTTAAGCTAAAATATTATGTAATTTGATTTTATTTGTGAAATTTTTATATTTGTGTCTATGGATTGTATTAATGATCTGAAATAAATGAGTTAATAATAATAATAATAAATTGGTTTCAACCTTGACACTTTTGACACGCATCCCTCCATTTGTAGTTTTTTCTTTCGTCAAAGAAATGCTAAAAAATGTCATTCTGAGACGATTGATTTATGGAGAATTAATTTATTGGAATTCTGCCCCTGGATCTTAGTTCCCTACTATTCGCTAAAACACTCAATAGATAATTAGTTTTTTCAAAGGAGACGATGGTAAGTCATCACTTTACTAAAACTTGCCACAGGCAATGGATCACAATGGAATAGTATGACTTTAACAAGCTCACTATTTTTCTGTTGAAATATATCCAACGCGACTGCAATATTTATGAGCGCACTATAATCCTTAAAAAGAACATTTGTTTTACAACTATTTTACGAGTAAATCCAAGGGATTTCATATGATTGCCACTAAATAAAGATTTGGGAGAGGGGAGTCGGTTTAGTATGCGGTCACATAAATATGTCATAATATTTTGTTACGTAAGCTTATTTTTATTATGATTGGGTGCATTTTCGAGCCTGCATTTTGATTTATTTTGGGTCATCTCTTACATTCTATTTATAATGAAATCTGTCGTAAACATTGTATTTTGTCTTATAACTAAAGTATCCAAGACGATCATCTGGTTTTCATGAATTATATTCAACGATCGGCTAAAAGTGAACCAGATTCAAAGAAGAAAACAGAAGAAAACTACAAACAAAAGTCGAAAGCTCTGAACAGACGACAAAAAAAGGTCGCCAACATTTTACCATCACGATTATTTTCCACATTCTTTTCCCTAATGTCACATCAGCCCATTTCCGCGATCAATCCAAAAAGTCGACAGAACCGAGCACGCTCTGCGGCTTGACAGATGCGTCTGTCAACGCTGACAACTGTCAGATACAACTACGAATTTCCGCTGGAGATTGGGAGCTTCATGTTTTCCGATACGATTTCGTCGAAGACCTTTCGCATTTCGTACAATGCTAGAATATAATGAAGTATTCTATATTATCTATCTCTACAGCCTGTTTTGGTACACTGCTAGACGCAGGAATCCCCCTAATTATGCGCATTGTTGGTTTTTACCAGTATCTATATAAACTAAGCAGAGCTTGTGTTATGGGTTTAATAAATCGCACTTTTAGAACTAGACAGCGCTGAATCAAAATATTTTTTTTATTAAATGACCCGAATGAAAAATGGTAAAAATTTCCAACTTAAATAAATAATACTCCATCAAAAAGTTAGATTTTATAAGTTTCTACAAAAGAAAAAGGCCGCCCGGTGCTGCCTTTATTGAAATGTTTCAAAAGTCTCTTTCGGAGCATTCTCTTGAGTAAGTTCCGACTCCGGAAAACGATTGCGATACAAAAAGAATTTCGAATAACACGACAGCAGAACTGCCAAGTTATCAAATCCAAACGGTCTTTATTTTTAGGTTCACGAAAAACTTTTCAACAAAACGACCTTTTCAAATGTCGTTTTATTCTTGAAAAACCATTTAAAAAAGTGGACATCTAGACCATGGCCCGGGTTTTTTCTTAAAAAGTTAGTAGTAAAATTTGGATTCATAAAATGTTGCGAACCCAGATTGAATACATATCGAGTCCGATACGATCTTTTGCACACGTGAATTGTAAAAAGCTCCATTTAAGCTTATTTATCACAATCTTTAGTATTTTGGACGCGTTCGTTAATAACTCTATGAGGGAACGCTTCCTGTGTGGGTTACACAATAAAACTACTACGCTGGTTTACATTTCGGATTGTTGGGAATTGGACTACTAGGTTTTTTGTAGGTATTTGACGAATAGAGACTTGAAAAATTACAATACAATTATTTAAAGGCAATACAACAGGTCATAATGATGATAATGTCGTAGCCGAATTTCGACCTCGGCCTCAATGTCTCATCTCTCTCTCTGTCTCTCGACTAGCCATGTGCGCAAGACATATAATAGTGCACAACTGTCTGCGCAAACACAAGTGCATACTTTATTCACTCTCGTAATGCAACGCGATGTCAGGTTAAACTGACCCCTTGCCAGATAAGTAAGGATGATGCAGATTCTGTTAGGACAGAATATTCTTTTTAGGTAGGTAGCTTACTTTGAAAAATAGAGAAATAAATAAACAGGCTTCTTAACTTTTATTTCCGAAAGAACAGCGTTTTTAACCTAGCTCACTAGTCTTAGTTTCAACTCTTCGCTACCTCAGCAATAGCTTACTAAATAACATATTTTTGTTACAACACTCAACAGATTGAAGAAAAATTCTTCAATTTTCTGCCCTAGCGCCCAAAACAAAAATGTCTACATTTTAATTACACTAAGCTGGGGTACACGGCAAATGACTGTTTCTGTGGCATTTTCATTTCAATTCTAGACCGTAAAAAGCTTTTTGTTATTGCACCCAGCTTTGTTCTAATAAAGTAAAGTGCTAGTAGATATCACAAAAAACACTGTAACTCTGAAATGGATTGTGAGAGAAAACAAGAACATTTTAAGAGTTTACAATTCTTTGAGATAAATGAAGAATTTTAATAGGTACATTTTCAACGCGCTACTTTTAGAATTAAAAGTAAAGCAAAGGTTAGTTATTCGATGAATATAATAAATAATATAGTACAGTAAATAAAAAAAAATATTAGGTACATTTTCAACGCACTACTTTTAGAATTAGAAACAAAGAAAATCGTTATTCAAGAACAAAATTATTATTTTTTTAAACCTTCCGACAGATTTTCATGAAACATGGCTAAGAACACTCGGAATAAAATTATCTATGACACAAAAAAAAACTAAACGAAAATCAGTTCATCCGTTTGGGAGCTACGATACCACAGACAGACACGTTAAACTTATAACACCCCTCTCTTTTTGCGTCGGGGGTTAAAAAGACTTATTCAACGAATATTATTATATTCGTTAGAAAGAAGTTAAGAAAGCGCTTACACTCTCCGTTAGTTAGACTATAAAAACTTGCTCTACTATGTAACTTAGTTTTATCTAAGTACCTACCGCCTTATCAGTTTCAAAATGGCTTCGTGCGGTGCACAGGTAATTTGCCTGAGATAAAAATTGCGCAACAGAGAATACTTACCTACCTACCTAACCTGTACTTACACCTACTTACTTTAATCTCAGGTCGACAACCCATTAGAGTTGAGGTAGTAGGTACAATTTTATCTATTCTGGTGGTCGTGTCTTAGAAGTAGCAAGGTTTAATCTCTCTTTCTTTGTAAGGTCAGCACTATTTTAATTCACCGATTCGTTTCCGAATCGAATCCGACGGATCTTTAAAACGCTATTTTGTTTTCGCCTCGGGTTGATGGTCCGGTCCTACGCTACCGACACCATGTGGTTTCCCCCGATCTTCACCAGGTCACCGGTCCACCTTGAGGGTGAGACCAGTTGATGCAGCTATTCAACTCCTCAACTAAAGCTGACTGACCCGTCTTTCAGTAATGGAGAAATTACATTAGTTACAAGTGTGGCTTGAACGTGGCTACAGAATTAAATTCCTGGCTAGAAATTAAACTATGTGCTATAACGATCTAGCTTCAGCCCGTAGCTTCGCACGCGGTATTTGGGATTAAAAGTAGCCTATATGTTACTCTCGGTCCAGATCTTTATGTGTACAAAATGTCAGCTTCCGTAGTTTTGGCGTTGTGTTCGGCTTAACATCTTCACAACTACACAAACTTGCGTCTTTATAATATTAAGTAGGATAATCATTCAGTAGCTTTAACACACACTACAGAAATATAAACTGAACGAAACAAAACACGTAATATTTGCATTTTTGACTCTGGCAAATTAAGCTGGGTCCTTTTTACTGCAGGTATTTAGAAATAGCAAGAAATTTTCGTGGAAAGTGTACAAATCATAACATAAAGTTATTGGAACTTTATATTTTATCTTTGGAACCTGAGCAGGTAGATTAGGAACTTCATTAAGATTACTAATTCGAGCTTAATTAGGAACCCCCGGATCTTTAATTGGAGATGGCCGAATTTATAATACCATTGATTGTCACACTCATGCTATTATCATAATTTTTTTAAAGTTATACCTATTATAATCGGACGATTTGGTAATTGATTAGTACCTTTAATATGAGCTGTGTGGCGCCGGCTTAGAATTTGCACCACCCCAAATGTTCCCGCGGGTGTCGTATAAGAAGCGACTAAGGGATATCCACCGGGGGCGGGCAGCAGCGCCCCCTGCAAAACAAGTCTACCACCGAACTGTGATCCCCAACCCGTATGCCCAGAGTCGGGATTATGGGCACTACCCCCCATGTGATAAAAGCCAATAAGGGGGGGCTGCGTCCAGCAGTGGACCAATACAGGCTGTTGAGGTTGAGGTTTAATATTAGACCTATACTTTCCACGGAAAATTCCTGGTATTTCTAATGTAGAGCGGTATTTATTACACCATGCAGTGCATGACTAATAAATAACATAACGCCTCATGCATCGTAGTAAAACGGCATGGGAATCTACGTCATATCCTCGGACGATGGCGTCAGAAACACGTGCAAGAATGCCGTTTTTTATTTACTCTATTTTATATTCACACAGTAAATTAATAAATACTAGCTGGTGCCCGCGACTTCGTCTGCGCAGGATTAGTATTTCGAGTAGCTTATATTAGCGTGAAGCGTGGTCTGCGAAAGACTGCAGGCAGATGCTGTATGCGGCAAGCTGAAGACTGAGCGCCAGACCTATGTCCAGCTGTGGACTTATATAGGCTGATGAATGATGATATTAGCGTGGCGTAGAAAAGAACTAACATTATGACATTAAAATTATCACATATATCCATATACTGTAGCGGGCTTTTTTGTAGGACTATTTAAGATAAACATTTCCATCATACATTACATTATGTGTAACTCTAGCGGTTTTGGCAGCGCACGCCAGAATAGCTCGCAGATGGTAGATTTTTCCCTACCTACTTGACACTTATAGTCATATTCATATTTTGGACAATACACACAATATCTTTATAAATTGTAGCCTTTGTGTGATACTGATGATTAAGCTATATTATTGTAAAGTTTCATTAAAATCCACTCAGTAGTTTTTACGTGAAAGAGTAACATACATCCTTCCATCCATCCATACTTACAAACTTTCGCGTTTATCATATTAGTAGGATAGGATTATGCTAGAGCCACACTATTGTGGTGTGGTGTGCTGTGGCGGCGCAGTGGCATATCAGTTTTAAACTAGTGTGGTAAACCTTTAAAGTTTAAACAGTTAAATCCTTTAAATTTCTACACCTTCAATGAGCTCACAAGCCTGAAAGTGACATCTTGTATCTAACAAGAAACTAATTCGGTCTTGTGACTAGTGATTTATTTGTATAAATAATAATAACGCAATTTCAATTATCTCTAATATATTTTTTATTCAATTTAAAAGAATTTACAATAACGCTTATATTTTTATGAACTGTAATGTACTTTCTATTATAAAATAAGTGAACTTAATTGAACTGAAATGAACCGAGTACAAGATAAAACGTAACAAAAACAAAATTCTGCTGTTTCCGTCACTTTATTTAACATTCTCATGGCGGCGGTAGGGGCCGCCGACATGTGCGTCTCCAGCAGTCGAAATACCGGAGAAGGGTATATCGAAAGTACACGAAACCGCAGATCGAAATACCGAAAGCACATGAGGCCGCATCACGGAATACCGAAATCACACAACACCGAAAAACTGTACGCGTAAATGCGTTAAATTCCCATTTTTGGGATTTTTGCAAAACTGCGTTCTTATAATAGGTACGCGTACGGCATACCTAAGCAAGATAAATTATAATAATAAATAATGCTGGGCAATCCACACAACAACATCATCTAGCCCCAAGCAAAGCAGATTTGTGTGAATGTGTTATGGGTATAATATAGATGACTGATAGGTATACATAATACAGTACATTAAGTACATAGATAGATATTATATTATTTTTTAATATTTTATTGGGAGAATTAGGCCGTAGAATTAAGGAAGTGACAGGAGACTCCCGCTCCGGGTCGTTCTTGGTGCAAAGGATTGCCATCGCTATTCAGCGAGGTAATGCTGCAAGCATTATAGGCACCTTTGCACCGGGAATTGACCATTCCCGGTGCGGGTTATTTAATGACTAATTTATAAATTGTATATTCATACATAATATGTAGAACGTTTTAAGATAATTTGAAGTATATTTTATTAAACATAGATAAAACTTAACCTTGTTCCAGGCATGTACCTTAACGGAGTGTGGACTAAATAATGCCAAAGCGCTGTATCGTCCACCAATCATTATTTGCCATTTAACATGTCCGAATAATGATTTTGTTAATTTATAAATTTCCGGAGAATAGGGATTTTACTGCCCTAGGAGGCAAGAATCCACACAAAGTCGCGGGCGAAAGCTAATAAAGTACTATATTTTGACGTTGTTCCAAATCCATAACCATAAGATTCTGTGTAATGTCGGTTATTTGAAACTATAATGTGCCATAATGTACATTAGAAGCCGGATGTAGCGGGTTCGAAACCCGGCAGGATCTTGGCATTACATTTCATGGTTTACATAGGTTGGGTAGGGGCCTTTGCAATGGGTGAAACATTTTAATTGGTCTAATCCTGAAAATTATTTCTCTGATAGGTTGCTATTGATTTTGTTTTGTTTGAATTCCTGAATGCTATTGCTATCGTCTTTAATTTATTAAGGTAGGTTTTGAGTGTTCTTGAACATTAAAGTCAAACCGCACTTGAGCGGCGCGGCACCACGCGGCCAAATCTTCTTTCTATGAATTTCAATGATGCCAACTGAACCATTGTGATCGCCACTTTTTGTTCAGCGTCGAAGCAGCGGCGTTCACAACTCGCCACTAATCCTTGCAGCTGCTAAGAACTGTAGGTTTCTCTTCGAGGTGGAGTCTCTTAGCTCGTCTGGACTAAGCAGGTGCCCAGATAGATGCTACGTTTTTGCATCAGTGCTCCGCACTCTCCTTGAAGATGGAGAGGCGTTTCTTCAGCCTCCTCAAAGATTGTGTGTCGCTTAGCCAGTTTGAACATGCTACTGTGAACTTTCCTTGCTAGAAAAACTCTAATAACAACTATTGGCCCGACCCGGGATTTGAACCCAAGACCTCATAATCAGCGGTTGAACAAGCTGACCGCCAGACCAACGAGACAGACTTTAGCTTATGGAGAAATGGGCGAGTGTCCAGTTTGTGCCTATAGATACCTACCACTCGGCCAGTTTGGCAATTTCAGGAATAACTCTACATTTCAGGAATAGCGGGAATTTTCTCGAGCGCGTTCCGTGCCCGAAATAGCGAAGGAATGTTTTGAAGTGATGGCAGATGGACATTGCTAGAGAGGCAGATATTTCTCATTTCGGAAGGTAGGTAGATTACAATTTTTTTTCAATAAGTATTTTAAATAAACTAGTACATCATAATAAAAATTTAATAGTTGAAGAAAATTAAACTATTCATGGGTTTTCCTATTTTTTCTTCGTAGGTGCAGCCAGCGTCAGAATTAAGTGCCATGTATTACACAAAGCAGGTTAGATTCCGTTTTTTTTTAAACATCTATTCGTTCTGTTTTATGGAACTTAAATAAAAATATAATTTATTTAGAGTTTTAAAAAACCTGCATGTGTTATGCGGAGGGTTACCTAATTCTGACGCAATCTGTACATAATGCTACCCTTTCATTAGGAAAAAGAAAAATAAGTGAAAGTTTTTATTGACGCGATCAGTGACTGTGCAATAATCCTTGTAATTGAACTCCGACGTTTCAGCAGGGTACACGCTAGGTCACATTAGCTTATGAATCATAACCTAACGTGACCCAGCGTATACGCCAAAAATACCAAAATATGAATTGTTCAATTACAAGGATAAACACTCACTGATGGCGTCAGTAAAACTTTCATTTATTTTAATCAGTCCATTTAGCGCTGTTATTTATAGGTATAGTTTTCTATGTTAAAACAACTATTGGTACTAAACCTAGCGAGCTAGATTTTAACTAGCAAACCAAACCGCAATAACCCAACCGAAAGTTATTCTATTTCGCACTGAACGAAATAGAACGCGACCTAGTATGCACAAGCACTAGCATGCTGATTGTGAGCGCGAATGGCTATGGAAAAGTTTCTGTGGCTTTACAGGTATTTAGGGTGTCTTCACACTAGTGTGACAGACAGTGTGAAGTTTCGTCAGTCATCGTATTTCTAATTTTTGACGTTCCCTGTCAGCGTATTTTTTTAATACTAAATACTAATTGACGGAACAAACAGAGGGCGCAACTGATGTTAAGTGGTATAACCATAATTGCGGAATGTTTTGCATGCACAGAGCCACAATATACAAGTACGCTTGATGTTTTACATTTATCGATGACAGGCTGAGGCCATTTGATTTTCGGCATTTTGGTGCGGAGCGTTTGCGTGAGCGGCGTGACCGTCCACGGAACTAATATTATGGTCTTCGTATTGTTTTGGTACGCCTCAACAAATGTAATTTTTTAAGCAAGAGTTGGTCGAGAGGGTGCTTTCAATTGACACATTAAATAACTTGAACTTTGAATTGGTATTAAGATTCCATATCATATAATTAAATTCCTTCCAGCGTAGTTGTTTATTGGAGCTTAGTGTTTGCATGAAATTGCATGCCTCTTCTAATTAATCCTACGTTTACATTTTAATTGACGTTATTTTCAAAAGCTTTCATACTATACGCCAAACCGATGAAACTGCTGATTATCTTTCAGAGAAAACTATCGTAGTTTGCACAAATGTCAAAAATTGCAGAATTCCCAGATCAATCAAAAATTAAAATCAAAATCTAACACAATTTTAACAGCTTTTGCAAGATTGATCTAGTTCAGTTTTTTCCGTTGTTCATAACGAAATAATTCAGATTCTACGGAATTTTCTAGAAAAGATTTTGTTTAACATTATTTATGAAAGAGCCTTTCAAATCCCCTGTGCTTAAATGAACTCAAGTCACTTCCTTCTTCCTGTCCTTATCCCACTCGAGGCGGGGACGACACAACATGTTTTTTCCTCTCTCAATGAACTAAGGTGACTACAATACCAAACCGATCGCCATTTCATTTCCATCCCCATTTATGTTCGTAATTAGAATTTCAGTTTCAGTGCAAGTTCTTCAACTACTCGACCAGCTAACGAATGGAAGCATTTCCATTAGTGCAACCGTAAATCAGGTGAGTTGAACTATATTTATTTGCATTCACGAACAGAACTAGGTGAGTTTTTAAAAGGGTGAAAAGAGAGACCTAGTTTCTTTGTATGGAGTGGAAGATGTTTTGTAGGCTGGTGTTTTAATTATATAGGTACATTCGTTCAATTTATTCATTCATTGATTTCTTAATTTCCAATTTAAGAAGTTAGCGGTGTTACACCCCGTGTCTGCGTGCCGTTATATATGGATAAAGAGTGCACCTGTGTTAGCGCAAACACTCGTGCACTATAATATTATGTCCTACGCACATGGAGGCTGAAATTCGGCTAGGCATCATCATCATCATTAGTTTCTAACCTAAGCGTAAAAAACCTACGTGGGTGTACAATAATGACCTTAGACAGTGACTTTATATGGGTGTCGTGTGTGGGCAGGTACCTAGAAAATATACTTAGGTACCTACTTACTTTCTTGTTTACTATGCAATTTTGAATTTTGTACTAAAACCTATCAGATATTATATTTTGCAGCATTAAAACCTTGGCAAACTATAAAAAACTCAATCACCAACGATTCGAAAAAAGAACGTGTCAATGACCCTTAATTTCTCTCACATCAAACCACAGACTACATCAACAGTTAGTACAGAGCTTCCACAGTTTACAATAACAGTCAGTATTGTACTACCACAGAATACATCAATAGTCAGTATGCAAAATATCGATTGGCATGTAACAGCTGATGCCAATACATGTGGGCGTTCAAACTAAATTTACTGTGGGAACACAGATCCCGCGATTTTTGGGACAGTGTCCGAATTATAGGGAATTTGTAGGTTATGTTCGTGACTTTGTTTACAAATGTTACAATCTTAGAAGAAGTAGGCTTAGAATGATAGTTGGCACAAACGAGGTAAGTCTAAAAAATTGCGACTAAACGTCGCAATTTTCATTTTGAGCCGTTAGTACAATACTTCAAATGACGCGGAAAGCAGCTCTCACATACAAATATAAAAATGATGTGTTGTGCGGTGAAAGGGTATTTAAACACCAGTAGCAAGAAAAATAATACTGCAAATATCTCATTTCACTGGTCTACACACATATTACACTTGTAATTTTGCCTACAACAGTCATCAAAACTCATAAATAAATTTAAAAATTTCGTCCACCATTTTCGTGAAAATGTTGCTATGCTCTGGGGAAAAAATACCCCAGTTTTGTTACATAGTATAGGTATATAAAAATAGTACCGTAAAATAATAATAGTACCCGTGCCTCGGAAAGCACGATGAGCGTTGGTCCTGCGCCTGACCTCACCCCGGTCGTGTCGATCTGTCATCCCATAGGATTTTGAGAGTGAGGGAACAGAGACTGCACCTATGTTTGCACACACACTTGTGCACTTTAATATGTCCTGCGTATCTGGCTAGTCTCCGATGAGATTGGCCGCCGTGGTCGAAATTTGGCTAGGAGGACATTATTAAAATGGTTGAGGAGAGGGTGGACTACACTCAAGGACTTAGGAATCAAACTACGCTAGTTTTAGAGTTTTAGAATTTTTGTCACTCGACGATATTCTGAATAGATTCATATTGTAAACTCAACTTACTATTTTACAAAGAAAATTGTACATTATTATTATTAACTCTGAAGAAGTCGTAGGAAATCCTGGTTTTATTTCGGTGTAGGTGCTTGTCTAACTTGGACATTATTATTCGTGGAAAAAATGCTGGTCGTAGGTGGTGAGAATTTTAAAGGAAAACTGCACAGCTACAATATACTTCACTAGTTGAATACCTAATAGTACTAATCAACTTAAAATATGTAATTTGGGTGGTTAAAAAGGAAAATTTGAACAAATTTTGTTGAAAATAACTTTATTAAGGTTGTTCGAAATGTAAAACACGTAAATAAGTTTGTTTAGATAGGACATGAACCGTGCAATTACTTACACTGCACGTGGTCGAACACGCAATTGACCGTCTATTTAAATTATTGTTCCGAACACGATCGGAGCCCATCTTATTTTGCGGACTTGGAGTAAAACCTTTCTGTCGTTAGACCTAGGAAGAATGATAGTAACCAAATAAGCTGATATTTCGTAAAATTAAAAAAAGAAATAAGATAATATCAAAAATAAATTGTAAGGTGATAATAATAATATAATAATAATAATAATAATAATGCTGGACAATTCACACAGCATTATCTAGCCCCAAGCTAAGCAGAGCTTGTGTTATGGGTACTAAATAACTGATATACTTAATACAATACACTACATAGATAGATATTTTTTATTATACATAGAAAACACCCAGACCAACGGAAAAAATTTCTGCAGATCGTACACAAATTTGTTCCGAGGCGGGAATTGAACCCGCAACCTCCTGCGTCGCAGGCGGACCTTCGCCCGCTGCGCCACGGAGGTCGTCGATAAAAAAACAATGGCTTATTTTTTTATTGGAACTTTGCTTCAGTTACCCAATTTTTTAGGGAAAATGCTATTCACTTGCAACATTCAATCATACGAATGTGTGAGTGAAAGCACTGTATTTACGTGCTGTCAAAACACACATAGATCGGTTTTTGGTTACACAAATTGTCAAATTGTAGAATGACACTATCCCTCTGCTGAGACAGCAGCGAGTTTTTACTCTATGGTTACAATAGTGTGTGCACATGCCTCTCTATTAAAAGTACCGTAGGAAACGAAAGCATGTTTCAATTGCTAATGCCTGTCCAGACACACCAGCACACCCAAATAGGGCCCTAATTCCACTAAATTAATAGCGTCACCATAACAATGGTATCGTCTAATGACACATTTTGGCAATCAGCGCCACCATCTGTTTTATGGTCACCATCGTCGCCAAAAAGAGCAACTTCGCATCTCTGCCTACACTATACAAAATAAAACTTTTACAGAGGCATTAAAAATAAGCTTATGATAGGTATCACACTGCAAATCGATTTTTGATAATTCCTTCGTTTAACTGGTTTAACATAAGAATTAGATAAAATAGGTGGTGGCGCTTTAGGCGATTTAGGTCGGGCTAAGAAACTACAAATGGATGCTATTTCAACCTTGACAGTTTTGACATGCATCCTTGTCAAAAGTGTCAAGGTTGAAATAGCTTTTTTTAACCGAAATTGGCTAGGAAAACATCATCATCGCAGATAATTACTAGGGTTAATAAATGGTAGAGCAAGTTATTATATTTCGTGAGTGACACTAGCTTCTGCACGCGGCTATGCACGCATTTTTCTTGTCTATTTTAAAGGGAAATGGTGTGTTAGAAATATGGGAAGGACTCTCACACTTCAAAAATATAAATTCCCTTTTACCATGTTTAGAAATTTACGTTCTCTGTTTGTAATAAACGGTATCAACCGAGCTACTTTCGCATTTATAGGTTCTATTAATAGGCATGGATTTATGAGGAAATCCGTGCCTCCACTCAATTTGACATAATCTGTCATCATGACATAACCTGTAATTTTCTGACGTATCCGAATTTTCTAAATTTACTAATTTAAGTACCTGTACCTTGTTGATTTTCTGGTTGGACAACTAGCGTTGAGCAATGGGGAACAGAATCAGTTCGTTATGGATACATTGCTCAGGTAAAAAATAACATTAAATTTCAGTAAAAATTGCTTTAAAGCCTATGTTAGGTTGAACTAGACATATAGTTCTCACCTGGTTCATATCAGACGTATTATTAGGTGAGTGAGAGGGATTATATGGCGAACTGAATGCCGCAATTGAGTTGAGCAAAGGGAACTCGCGAGAAAATGCCCTAAACCTTTAGTCTGTGCATTGAAAAATGCATCTCTCGCATTGTACGCACACTTAGGAACTTCAGTTTAGCTTTAGCTGTGTGGTGCCACCTTAGAATTTACACCATCCCAACTCTTCACACGGGTGTCGTAAGAGGCGACTAAGGGATTTCCACCGGGGGCGGGCAGCAGTGCCCCCTGCAGAACAATTCTACCACCGAACTGCGATCCCAAACCCGCATGCCCGGCGTGGAGATTATGGGCATTACCCCCATGTGTTAAAAGGCAATAAGGCGCTTATCAGGGACGGGCTGCGTCCAGTAGTGGACCAATACAGGCTGTTGAGGTTGAGGTGAGGTTAGGAACTTCGTGAGATTCCTTTGTCAGGTCCACTCTACCAAAGTAGAGTCAATAGAAATAGAAACCGGTTGAAAGTTTCTACCTGTGAGATTGTTTAAGACCTTTCAATGACGGTTTTAATGAGGTTCAATCACGAGACGCTTTAAAATTACTAGGATTTATGTTAAATTATCTACGATTGCCAGTAAAGAAGCAAGATTATAGTGTTTAAACTTAGAAAGTACTGAGTGGTAAGTGTTGTAACCAACGGAGGCCTGCGGCTTATTTTCTAAATTTTTACTCACTTTTACAACGTATACAAACTTTATTAACAAAGAAAATTACAATCAAATAATAGAAACAAATGAGAACTAGTATTTTCAATTGAAATAATTTAGCTAACTGCAGTCTGTTGCAAACAATTTACAGGTCTCAACTGATCCATATCAATACAAGTCGTCGCGTGCCCAAGACACTGGCTGCATTGCCCCGCTGTATGGCAATGCTGATGTGTTGCGACAGATACTCACCAGCTCTCAGGGTCACGCGTCGCTTCGACCAGACGTTCAGATATAACTAGCTATTTGATATCTGACTGTTCCGTTGGTACAAAGATCACGTGTTCAGCCCTCAATAATTATGTACCAGGTATAAATAATTTCGGCCAAAATAGTCGTTGTTGGGATTTTTAGCAAGAACAATTTCAGAGCAGCCAGGAGTCAGGGAGATGGCGGTGTTCCACCCTTGTAAAGCAAGTGGTGCCGTTTGTCCTGCATCTGACCTCTCCCCAAGCAGATTTGGAGGGGACTATTGTAACGCCGCGAATGCGACCACCACGTCATTATTTATATTTATGTATATTCTCTTTCTCTTACTTTACATTACATTAAGAGCTTTGTACTGTTAGCATGAGTCTAGACTTATCGACCGAGTTGAAGATAATCTTTTAATTACCCTATCACTCCCATTTAGTCTACCAATATAATTAGTATTTACAATTGAAACAATTGAGCTAACTGCAGACTGTTGCAAACAATCTACAGGTAGCTCAACTGATCCATATCAATACCAGTCGGAAGCGTCCCCAAGACGCTGGCTGCATTGCCCCGCTGTATGGCAATGCTGATGCGCTGTGCCAGATACTGACCAGCTCTCGGGTCACGCGTCGCTTCGACCAGACGCTCAGATAATTTTTTGAAAACCCGAAGAGCCTCGGTACCCCACGGACCTAGGGTCTCGACTCCAAGAGGAGCAAATGTGTAGGCTCTGTCGAGACCTGCATATTTGCGCCTCTTGAGATCTTCGGCCAAATCTGCCGCCGCGCCTGCCCTCACGGATGTCCTCGGAAGATGGGAAGGCGCAAGTGTGTCGACGCATGTAGCGTCCCACACAATGGGCCTCCCCAACTCCCATGGGACTAGTGTCATACCGTCGGGCCTTTTACCATCGTCACGTAACAGACCATTCGGTTCGAGAATAGCTGGTACGTTAGCGGTGACAAAGGCCCGCTCGATGATGTCACATAATCTGACACGATGACACGATAATCTGTGATGTGATAACCAAGCTGTTCGACAGCAGTACCGCACTGGCATTGATGAGGCGCGCAACACCTTCCACCCAAGCAAAGACATGTTGCGATACGGAAAGTTACGGGATCCAATGTTATACCAGTGTTATATGAAGGAAATGCTTGCAACCAATGTCCTGACGATCACGCACGATCCGTAGAGCTGGAGCACGTTTGTAAGAAACAATTCCGTGTCAACTCACACAGAAGCCCGACCCATTTCCGTTGGGACAAAGTGATTTTGGGGGAGCAGCATCGGTGCCAGGACTATGCCAAGCCGTTCGAGCTTAGTCTAAAAATGAAATTTTCAATGACATTCCAGGCGGGACCAAACGAGAAGGCTTTAAAATTTTGTCAACTAAAGAACTAGTGCTGTAGACAGAAGACAAGAACGCTGGCAGGGCTACACTTGAAATTTTGCGTATACCTAAGCCTCCCAATTTGACAGGCAGGGAGGCCTGCGACCATGCCTTGTCATCTAAATCAATATTCAAAACCGATGATAAAGTATTCTTTATTATGTTGTCTAAGCCTTCCAAGAGCTCGCTGTGTTTCCACAGTTGACTACATCTCAAAGAATACGTAAATTTAGGTACAAATAGACAGAACCGAATAATTGTAAAAGCCATATGACTATTAATTTTGAGCAATCTGTCCGAAGTTTTATTGAAATTTTGAATTTTCTCATCTACAAATGACTGAAAAGACTCATCAAGAATTGGTGAACCAAGGAGTCGAAGTGAACATTTATCTACAACTGTAATGTTGGGGGCTAAACTATTGAATTTTCCAATGATATTGTTTTTGTCTACACAAGAGTCCGAAATAAAAAGCTCGCATTTTGAAAAATTTAATTCCAAACCTATTTTTTGAAATTCGTCTGTGATGATTTTTAGATCATCAAAAACTGTGTTCACCTCTCCACCTAATGTTCCATCATCCAAATACCAAACATTGAGCTTGGATTGGAGACGTTGAATGATTGGTTGGATGGCAAGGCTAAATATGGCCGGACCAAGAGGGTCGCCCTGCTGACAACCAACTGCGGACGAAATTACTTTGTTCCTGTAAATTAATTTTGACGGTGAACCATAACATTGCCAAAGGAAAGGGTAAATTTCTGGAATTTTGTCTTTAATTTCTTTTAGCAAGGCGCCCCTGTCTACGGAATTGAAGGCGTTTTTGACGTCAACCTTCAGTATTACCTCCCCATAATTTTGGTCTAAAAATGTACGAAGGGAATGTACTGCGGCCTCACAACCGCCTCGCGAACCAAAGCCTAGCTGAATTGGTCGGAAATAGTCGCCTAGATAGTCGGCTTCTTTCCGACAGCAGACTTTAGCCGCGAGGCGGCGGTAGGTTGTGCCCACAGCTATGGGTCTAATTCCGCCATCCTTCTTTTTAAGGGCACAAAGATAATTAATTAAATTAAAGATTAATTAAAGATAATTTTAAGGCTTCTGCCCTCCTAGTCTACCAATTAATTAATTCCACTCCCGTTAAGTTTTATTTTAGTAGTTTTATAGATACCCATTTCAGTTGGTTTTGAGATTAGTTTGTGAGAATTATTACTTCTTGATAACGAAAAGGAGGTAGATAATTTTAGTGTGGATAATATAACAAATATTTTCATTTTAAATTATTTTTCCTAATGGGTACTTTACCTATTGAGCATCAAGGTGCTATGTTCGAAAACACCATAAGTCTCTTTACAATATTATTTAGGTACTGCAATTCTTTATTGTATTCCAAGAGGGCAAACTATTGTGACAATTTATAGTTTCAAGTTCCAACTATGATCCACATTTATAATACCTTCGGTAAAATTACCAAGAACAATTATTACGTAATTAGTTTTTACATTATTTTGTACCAAGCTAAGTTATTTTGATGGACCGATCAGATAAGATCTGCCGTGGGTGTCCACCTGCATGAATGCTCCAGAATGACCACCAACATGGAAAAATAGCGATATATCGTAAGGCGAGCAATATCAGCCCATACAACAAAAGACTCGTCATGACGACTACGGTACCGCGTACGACCGTCTGCCAAGAACGATACGCAAGAGAAGAAGAAGAGAGTTACCTATTTTGATAAGAGTGTAAGTATGTGTTTGATATGTTAGAACATTTTCATATAAATAAATATCTGAACTGAACTCAACACAGTTTAAAAATAAATGATTATTATTAATCTTGACAAATGGATTTTACAAAATAACAACACCAAGAAACGACCAAGTTACCACATATCCTACATAACACAGTTTCATATGAACAAATAACACAAGTGGTAAACAATAAGACAGGCAATTAAGGGAGGCTTTCAAGGATTACAGTGTTATTAGATGCCAGAGATATATCTCGGAGAGATAACAGAACTATCCTGTCTTCTTGGGTGAATTACGAAAAACTTACCTTTACGTTTGTATGGGTATATATCGTTCCTACGTAGGTCTATCGTTAGTTAAATAGTGCCAAATTCTGATAACCAATCTTCTACTACCTTTTATATGTCAATGGTTTGGTCGCAGAATCGGTTCATAGAAGAAATAAACTGTAGATGGTGCTCTATTTGCGCGGAGAGATTGATATATTGGTTTCAACCTTGCCACTTTTGACCCTATCCCATCCATCCATCTGTAGTTTCATTCATCAAAGGTGCCAGAAATTCTGAGAAGATACGATTGTTATGGTGAAGCGATTAATTTAGTGGAATCAGGGCATAGAGAATCCGATCAGATAAGTTATACTTAATATACATCATATCATATACATATATACACAGGCCTGCGAAACTAAGTATCACACTCTCAAAATTTAATTTAAACAATTTTTTTTCTAAACTGTAGAAGTTAGTTGGCATACTGAACACGAAGTTTCGGAGTCGATCTGATTTTGGGAAATATTCATCCATTCTTTTATCAGGACCTGTTTTAGTGCCCTGAGGGTGGTAGGTGGTGGTCTTCGGCTTCTGATTAGCTTTCGTAGCTCATCCCAGGCGTGCTCAATAAATACTTAAAAAGGCGTTGTGTACTTAAAAAGTTATTGCAATTTAAAAAATGTAATGGGTACTTAGTTTTGCAAGCCAGTGTATTTTTACTAAACATAGAAGACGCCCAGAACACCCAGAACAAATATCTGGAAAACGTATAAACATTTGACCCGAGGCGTGAATCGAACCTGCAGGCACACTTTCACCCGCTGCGCCACAAATAGACGGCTATAATGAGCGTCCCTGCAGAATTTCTACCACCGAACTGCGATCCCCAACCCGCATGCCTAGCGTGGGGATTATGGGCATTACCCCTCATGAGATAAAAGCCTATAAGGAGTTTAGCATGGAGAGACCTGCGTCCAGCGGTGGACCATTATATACTATTGTCGTAGTTTTGGTGATGATAATGTAGAACTAATTCATTTCCATAAAAACTAACTAACTGGAAACTAGACCTGTTTTCATTTGTCATACATAGTTCAGGGTAAACATTAAGTGGGGTAGATACAGAAACCCTATCGCACAAACAGGCGCGGCAGCACGCACTAGGCTAGGTCATGCTGGCCAGTGGCCTAATGACGGGGTGGTGCAACTGTCAACGGGTTGACAAACACACTACTAATATATCTCAACTCTCCCCTAGAAGAGTGTTAGCGAAGAGTAAGCGGCGCCATTAAGAAATAAGTTGAAAAATATGCCATTAAAGCCGGGTTTCCACCTCAAGCGGAGTGGACCCATTCAGAACTCCGTTTAACTCGCACGAGTATACTTGTATTTCCACCAATAAATAGTCGAGCGGAAAGGACTGAGCGATCAGGCTTTGAAATAAACTCCGCTCCGAATCTCTCATTTCCCGCTTATTACTCTTTCACGGTGGAAACCTGGCTTTAGACTTTGATTAACTTCGTTGTCCTATTTGAATGTATTTTTGTGCATTTAACTTGTGATCTAACAAAATGTCACTCAAACTCAGAGAACCATTGGTTTTCAGCCTATTGTAGAGGTAAACTTTGACAGTCAAATTAATTTGTGGACCTCACGTATCTGATTTGCTACAGACAAGCATTAAAAATGAACCACCTATGCAAGACACGGAGCTTAGATCCACTTAAAAATATTGTAAATGCATAAAATTTATTAACTAGCCTCTTTAAACAAGATCCGTCAAGTGCGACTGTGACTAGCGCGCCGAGGGTTTCGAAATGTTACTTACTTCTGAGTTTAGGGTAGGGTAACACTGGTAAACTTTCGACTCATTTGAATGTATTTCAAAAAGTTTAAAAACTAGTCAATTTTCGAAACTGTTTTGAAATGGGACGAAACCAATTTATTTTGCACGTACAAATTTTGAAATGTATAAATTAAAATCAAATGTATATAGCGTTGTGATCTGTAAACTTCAGTGACAGTAGTAGTAAGTATATATAGAGAACATTCAAGGTCGGTATTTTTTCAAAATATTTGAAAAAGCATGAAATTTGTTTTGAAGTGTACTGTATGTGTGAACAAACCAACGAATACCTTTTATTTGATACCTTGAAAATTATTCCCCCCTAGATTATGAAAAACCGTTCTACCTACTATATATTTAGTGTAAAATATAGATGCTTATCCACCATACAAAACTTATCTCGCGGTAAGAAGCACCGAACCCTTCGATAGCGTAGACGCGACACTTTATTTTCACCCGACAATATTGTCGGATTATTTTGATTCATGTCTAGGTTAGGCGTAACGTTATAAAAATGTGAAAAATGTTCACGGCTCGAATATAAATTGTAACCTGCGTCATGCTTGGTCATAAAGGTTTATTTTTGGTTATATGAGTGCAAGAATGAGAAAGTTACAAAATGTGCTGTTGACAATCCGAACAGATCCAATAGACCTGAACCAGTTTCTTCAAAAGTTGTGTAGTTTTCTTGTAAACAAGCAAAAATCTGATTTTTGAGTTCCGAAAACGTATTCTCTGTCCCGCTCCTATGAACGCGAAATACTATGTCTATCCTTTTTATAAAAACGGCTCGCAATGCGCCCTCATAAGCAATTTTCTACAAGTCTAAACTAAAAGTCACTACAAAATTCAAGCGAGTTTACTTAAAAAGGTCAAACGAAGTGCGTTATGTACTTCCCGAGCAAAATGTTTGAAAGCAGGTTTAGTTCCCAGGTTCCTACAGCCGGAAATAAATCTAGAACTTTCTAGTAAATTCCACAAAATATCATAAAGTGCACGTTCCTCGAAGAGAAATGCTTTCGGCATGTCTCAAAATATTGCTGATTCGTGCAGATCTGACCAAGCAACATTTTGGCTTCGGAATTATTGTTCCATCTTTATCATTCAGTCTGTTGATACCTGCTGGGTATCAGCAGTATCAATATCGACAGACAAGCAGGCCTCGTCTTTTATACAACAGATTAATCTGTTTTATGCGAGCTTTACCCTTATATCATCTGATAGGTCCACTTTTATAACTACTTATAAATATTTAAAATTTTTACTTACTTTTACTATTTAACATTTTTATGCATCAGTGACTCCCTTTGAATATACATACAACTTGACTCATTTATTTAATGTTGATATTTGTTTTCTTATGTTGTTTGTTATAATAAGAAGTTTAGGTTCTGATAGGACTGACACACTTTATAAAGTAAAAGTCCTTAACAACAGATATGATTAAAAAAATTTAGTGCTATAGTGTGTAAACCTGTTGAAGCGTCGGGAAAATAGGAAAATAAACGCGATAAATATCCTTTAGGCGCTCCCCGACTCCAACAAGCGCCGCCACCTATTTTATCTTGTTATTACATTGAACAAAGGAAATTCCAAGAAATTACGTTGGGCAGTTTGCGATACCTAACTATATAAAGTTTATTTTAATGCTTCTGTCATAGTTTTATTTTGTAAAGTTTAGGCAGAGATGCGAAGTTGCCCTTGGTGGCCACCAAACTCTAGTTTCGTTTCACAAACATGGTAAAAAGGATTTTCCCCAAGGCGGGAATCGAACCCACAATCAACTGCGTCGCAGGCGGACCTGTGCCCGCCGCGCCACATCCGTCGTCTGTCATAATTTAAATACCTACTTACGAAGTTTCTATCGGTCAACGTCCATAATGCAATCTATTTGCTGCTCGCGATTGAAAACCAGCCTTACCTGAAACAAAATAAAACATTTTTGTATTCTCCAAACACATCAATACCTGTAGTAAATCCCCATAGACGCGCTGACATACGACCGTTCTGTCAACCAAAGATAACAGCGCGGTGGGCTTACATTGCTGTCGTGATTGCTTGTCGCGGTTGTTGTCAATAAATCAATTATAACATGAAATGCTCTACGTCAATCCAGACGCAGAGCCAGCAGACAAGAAGTTGAAGTTTAAATGTTCAAATGTCGCAAAAGCTACGAAACAAAGAAGAACAATGTTCTAGAAGAATGCTATGACGAGCCATGTAAATTCAGTTCAGCGTTTTGCGGCAGCGCGGCTACAGGATGGGCAGTGAATGTGTTAGATGACAAACATCACAATAATTAATTACAACAGCAAGCAGCAATAAGCAATTTTTACTAAATAAACTCACGTCATTGCAGATAGCTTGTCTGAGGCCTCCCAAAACATTATTATGACAACCATAACTTCTGCTCCATGGAGTTTTCATGGGGAGTTCTGCAGATGTCAAGAACGATATTAATTTTAATGATCATTTCGCAGAAGGGTCCTTTAATATCGCTTAGAGTAGGTATTTTAGCTACATAAATATATAAAGTAAGTAATATTTGAGAGTTCGTCCGTCTGTAATTATGAATTTTACTACTGAAATCACTGGGTAGAGGCTAAATCAAACGTGAAAAAGCGCTATTATAACTTTGTGTGACATTCCTTAGTGGCAATAGGAATGTACTTTACTGCGTTACTTTGTTCTTCTGAAACAGATTGAAAAGGACCTAAAAATTTTTTGTTCCTCATCATCAACTTACTATCAGTTGTTTTCTAATGGCCGACAACAAACAAACACAAAAATGGGAGCACGAATTTATGACAATTAATTTGACGTTTGTGTCATTTCAAAAAAACGTACCGCCTTCAAAATTAGTGTAATTCACCCGTTGTAAGTAGATTTGGTTTTGGCTTACAGTGTCCTTTATGCGAAAATTCTTTATTCATGATCTTAAAAAGCCCGATCCAGTCGTAAAAATAGAATTGTCGGGACTTCCTGTTTTAATTTCAGCCTAAGGCTCTTTTGTACGAGTTCTAATTATTAAGAAGGGCAATTCTTGGGCAAGTCCTGAGGCATTGTGCTTTGAACAAAAGACGACATGGACTGTTATGTTTTTGCGGAGAAAATGGCCGGTTTTCATTTGTTTTGTTGTTAGTTATGCTAAGTTTAGAGTCTAAAACAGGCACTTGCGGCTGGCTATTCGAGAAGATTTGTTTTGGTTAGCACTTTTTGTCCCACTGTCCAAGATTAAGGCTAAAACATCATCTCCATGCTAGAACTAGGCGCACATGCGTGAGAATTCATATGACTTTTAATAAAGGAAGAAATCTGTAAAACGCCTAATTTAAAATACTAAAGGTGAATATAGGGCAAAAAAGACCATAATTCAGATTCAGAAAAAAAATCCTAATGGATGTTTCGATCAAGCAACAATATATGAAAATGGCATGATTTTCCAACACGGTCCTTGTGTTCAATTCTATTCTTTAAAAACTTGTTGAGATACCCAGATACTAGTTCTTATTTGTTTCCTATAATTTCGATCGTAATATATGATTTATGATTCCGTACTATAATATTAATTACGAGAAAAATTGACTTTAAAAACAATGGATTACATATTTTTAAGTCCAGTTTTCCCCTTAGGGGGAAGATTTCGAGAGAGGAAAAATGGAATAACCCCATTTTTCCACAGATTGCTGGCACCAATCATTTTGCTTCCAGCAAAATGCTTTGCTTGCAGCACGGCTGCTAGCCCGGTGCTGTGCCAGCCATTGGGAAAACATTTATTCGTTGAGGGCATTCGACAAGCGCAAATTTCCCAGTTCTGAAGTGGTAAGCATTGTATTTGTAATGATGTGGTTAGGACATCACTAGCAATACGGAAATGGGCACATCCCTAGCAGGGCGGAAGGGCTGACATCATAAGCCCATTAGCTCTAATGCCGATGCACTCAAGAATCCCATTGTTTTTTATGGGTTCTGTAATGGTGGACATAATATGCAACACCGGTGGAACGGCGCGTTTGGTAAAACGACTTTTTACATGAAGAAAGGGATTTACTAGGTCAACTAAATTTATAGAGTAGGTAAAACACATCTGTTGATAGGTTTCAATCCTATCTATCTAAATGTTTAGTCGTTTTTCGGAGATCTAGGTATTGATAAAGATCTTATGTAATGTCGTCTTTTTGGTGTAAATAAAGCATTTATGTAATGTATTGGTATCAATTCTGTAAGCACAAAACCAAAATTAAAATTGCCTAAAAAAGTTGAAAAGTTTATGAAGATTGAAAAAAAAGGGACAGCAACAGTTTCAGGTCAGCAACTTCAGGTTTTGGTGCCAACGGAAACTCATCTCATCATCAGCATCAATACTTACCGAACATCTTCACAAGGAGGGTAATTGAGAGGTAAGTGAGAGTGTTTTGAGGAAGTGAGTGTAAGTGTGCTGGAGTTTTCTTGAGTGGAGACCGCGACTCGGCAAACGTAGTATAGGACGCCTATCAGCTGCGATAGATTGCAGGCAGATGCTGAATGCGGCAAGCTGAAGACAGGGCGCTATGGCGGTTATTAGCGGAAGCTGCACGTTGATCTACCGATGAGCTTGTTCAACCGCTGATTATGAGGTTCGAATCCCGGGTCGGGCCAATACCTGTTATTGGGGTTTTTCTAGCTAGAAAAATTCACAGTAGCAGCCCGGAGTGAGGAAGTTGGCCGTGTTACACCCCGTGCATCGGAAAGCACGTTAAGCCGTTGGTCCTGCGCCTGACCTCTCCGCGGCCGTGTCGTTCTGTCGTCCCATCGGATTATGAGAGTGCACCTGTGTTTGCGCACACACTTGTGCACTATAATATGTCCTGCGCATCTGGCTAGTTTCCGATTAAACTGGCCGCTGTGGTCGAAATTCGGCTAGAAGGATATTATTATTATTACTATTATTTATTAGGGAAGTCTATGTCTAATATAGGCTGATGATAATTATGAAGGGAGTGTAAGTAGCTTGTTCGAAATTATGGGAAAAGCTCTCATTTACGAAGGAAATGATCATTAGCTTTATGGCTTTGAATAAGGCAAAGTCTTGTAAAAACAACTCATTAAGCGCAATTCGGATTTAATACCGACGTCTCGTAAATTCAGGACCTTCGCGGAATATTTAAATGTAAACAGTATTCTTATTAATTAGATTGAATTTCCAGTAATGAAGGATTTTCTTTCAGGCAGCTTTACTGATATCATTTTATAGCACCTAAATTACTTCGTTTTATAATAGAATATATATCTCAAGAGGCGCAAATATGCAGGTCTTGACAGCGTCTACACATTAGCTCCCCGTGGAGTCGAGACCCTAGGTCCGTGGCAAAAGACAAAAGTTTAAGCTATTTTTTTGCCAGGTAGCAAATCCCACGTACTGCAACTTACTTGGATGTTTACTCCAAAATGTCGACGCACGAAATGCAAATAATCCTTTTCACATGCACTTTTTGTCTAGGCTAGGCGAGACCTTTTCCACCCTTTACTTTAACTGAAATACCAACTAATAAACTCAACTTTTTCCTTATCTAAAATACTTACTCAACCTTTACCTGAACTAAAAATAAAACTCAAAATAAACTTACCTACACTAATAAAGTGTCCATTCATTCATTTGAATCCTCTTGGGTTCATTGTCACCACATTCCCATAGCCACAGAATATTTGCTAGTAACACACGACAGTTACCGGATGTTGTAACAGCACACACTACAGTATAAGGACAATAGTCGTCATTTGTTTTGAACTAGCTCCGGCTCTGCCGCGGCGGCGGATGTTTCTTCTTGGATAATAATTAATAACCCTCTTGTTCTAAGAGTCACATTCTAATACGATGTTTAATTATACCAAGTTCATTACAAAATTGACAAAACACAAGAAAACAATACAGACACTGTTTAATGCATTCACTGTTCAGCGTCAGCGGTGCTACCCGCAGCAAGGACTGTGGGCCGTGACAATGTTAAAGCTGGGAAAAGTCCACAATGCCTAAAACGACCCAATATGGGTCATTGTAAAAGTACCGCACCTACTAGTCACTTCAGACGTATTAGTCAGTGTATAACTTATACTATTTTTGCCGCTCATTTGTTGATGTACTTTTGTTTTTTATTCGATAAACAATTTAAATTACATTTGCAAGTTATCCGCAATATGGAAATTACTTTGGCGGACAATTTCTAATCCACTCACGTTAACAAACATCATCGCTCGCTACGCTCGCTCATCAATAAACAAGGTTCCTTTTTCGAACCCCTTAAGTTCCATGCCTGATGCCTTCCATTATGATGATATCCTCCTAGCCATTTCGGCCACGGCGTGGTGGCCAGTGACAACGGAGACTAACCATGTGCGCAGAACATACTAAAGTGCACAGTGCATGTGAAAACACTGGAGCCCTCTCTATTCCCTCACTCTCATGGTCCGATGGGTCGGCAGACCGACATGACCGGGTAGAGGTCAGGCGCAGGACCAACAGCTTAACGTGCTATCCATCCATGGCACAGGGATGGAACAATTAAGATACATATATAGTCATGTAGGGTACAATGCTCCATTTCTGTCTCTACATTATTTGTAAAACTGCGTCATCGCCACTGACATATTCAATTATCTACAAAATTAATTACGTTCACAAAGACATGGAACAAAGCTTATTGTATTCGAATAACGACATAAATAGTTTGTATAACATAGTAAAGCTATTAAATATTTGTAATGTAAGCATTGTTTCAGAATTTAGGTTAAGGGGTCGCGTAAAATCTCTTCAAGAGCCCATGGGCTTAACTAGGAAACAGCTGGGTCACATAAACACGAGCACAACCAAAAACATATTTAGACAAGCTGATATAAATTGGTTTTGTCAAAAGGTTGTTCATTGGTTGTGTTGTTTTTTGTTCGTTAAACATTTGTAAGTTATCCGCAATATGGAAATCACTTATTCGTTCGTTAACAAAGATCATATTTAAATCAAAAACGTGTAAACACATGGGCATGGTTAAATTTTAAGGTGTTATGTCTGATGAATAAGCTTGTCTTCCCATACATAACACAAGCTCTGTTTAACTTGGGGCTAGATGATGTTGTCGAGCATATATTATTAATATTTAGTTGTATCTGTGCCTTCATATTCTAACCGAACAAGAACAAAAAAGCACCCAAGGAGCCCAAGGAAACGAATCATAAGAAGTGGTTTCTCTCTCGAAAAGTTTTTTCTGTTTGGCTTGGAAAGGTGTAGATATGTGTCAATTCATGGAAATCCTTTGACCGTACAACCAAATACCGGGCCTCGAAATACCGTAGAACGGTATTAAAATATATATATAAATATAGTATTTATACAAGGTTATTGGTAATTCACTGACCCTATGTTAACTGCAGGTTCTGCCCACCATCATGAACACGTCCGTGAAGACGCCAATTCTTAAAATGGTGGAAAGGACCCCCTCGATTAAA
The DNA here is from genome assembly GCA_949316285.1 of Eupithecia subumbrata. Taxonomy (NCBI): domain Eukaryota; kingdom Metazoa; phylum Arthropoda; class Insecta; order Lepidoptera; family Geometridae; genus Eupithecia; species Eupithecia subumbrata. Next base: position 22,506,932 of record OX438646.1, on the reverse strand, counting down.
AAATCGTTCATTATAGGGGTTTTCTTTGAAACTTAACCTAAAAACGGCTCTGCCCTGAATTATCAGTGTGAATGTGTGTCCGGCTGTCTCCCATCCAGGCTAATGCCACTTAAATCATCTTGCGTAGATGTAATATACTTAAACCAATGACAATGATGTGGATTTACATAGGAGTGGGAAATCGGTATTTAAAAATTTATTAGGTTTCGGACATTATTTTGTATGTGAGGAGATTTACAAAAAAAACATAAGAATTAGGACCAGGCGTCTTCACTAACGTGTTCGTGATGTTAGGCAGAACCTGCAGTTCACGTAGTATCAATGATTAACCAATAACCCTGTATATTGACCTAGCCGAGTGTATTTCACTAGCAGACTTTGTCACACCACATGTGTGGTTTCATAACTTTATCGCGGTGCACCCTGAGATTTATGGCGGCTCCCGCGATTGCTATTCAGTGGAGGGATTTGCAACGCCCTTATTGTAATAGGATTTATATGTAATAGGATTTATATGTAATAGATATTGTAATGTTTCGTTTAGAATTTTGGCTTTTAAAAGAATTGATCGAGAGATAGCGAAGAGTAAAATCTAGTGCCTTCAATCAGGTAAGATTGGTGATCTCGTCATAGTTCCAACTTGATTTCTTGCATGAAGAAATCAAGTCGGAAACTTAGGTAACTAGTTACCCACTGGTATACAAGGGTGGCTAGCGCTATTTACAAATCGAATTAGCAATTCTAAAGTAAAATTAAGAAACAATGTAAATTGATACTTAGTTCTAAGCTTTAATCTTACGAACGAAATTTTATTACTTTGTATACACAACCGATTATACCGAGGCTTCAATTCAGGTTACGGACTTGAGTATTACATGTAAATTTCAACTCGATGACAGACAGACAGACAGACGGACAACAAAGTGATCCTATAAAGGTTCCTTTTTTAGGATTCCGGAACCCTAAAAAAGGAACCCTTAGAGGATCACCCCTCAATTGTTAAATGATTAGAACGATTTATTATAAATAAATAAATAAATAAATATAGAAGAAATGTTCTACATTTGAAATTGATAACGAGCACGCCCTCTTGGATAATGTAGTTTCAGGTCGTATTCTCACAAGATGGGTTGACATTATCTAAAGTCTATCTCAAAGTCGCAGGGGCATACTTGGATACTAAAATCATAAGACAGAGGAGGCTGGCAAAAGCTAAAGAAGACCGATACCTACCAGTGATCCAAATCCAGGGCCGTGGCGGACACGGCGTAAGACTGAGCCAATTAATGCCGTTAGAGCTGAATATAGGGACCTACCAGGTAGCAGCTTCCTTTAGTGTATTTTTAACACCTCTGCTGGAATCACCAAGTCGCCTGCCAAGCGTGGTGATTATGATGAAACCCCATTGTTTGGGGAGGAACGTTCAGCTGTGGACATACCTAGGTGTACTAAGGAGGAGGAAGATCCAAGGCTATAAAAATAATAATGATAATTAATAATGCAGGACCATCCACATCGCATCATCTAGCTCTAAGCTTATCATAGATTTTTTTAATATACATAGAAAATACCCAGAACACCCATAACAAATATTTGCAGATCGTACATTTGTCCCAAGGCGGGAATCGAGCCAGCAACCTCCTACGTCGCAGGCGTATCTTCGCCCGCCACGCCTTAAAGGTCGTCAGATGATCAGTGATCATCAGATGCTGTAATCCAAGATCTAGAAGCCAAGCCAAAAACTTTTAAAATTAATGAATTATTTGTTACACATAATAAGTTTGCTTGGTTTGAAATAAATGAATTATGAATTATGAATTAAGATGATGATGAAGATCCTAATATCCATACGAAGATAAAGTCATTTCGAAACGTTCAATGATTTTCGTAGCATTGGGAAACTTTCGTCCGTTTATAAATAAGGCTTTTAGTATGCTACTTGTCTTTTCAAGAGGGGACGACGCTGAACAGCCTTATTCTAATTAAGAGACACTTAAATAGACCTTCTATTTGGCTTAGTATTTAAAAATGTAGCTTGAAGTTCGATATTCTTCGAAATGACTTCGATATCGTTTGTGAATACAAAATTAGTTAATTCGATGTGATGCTTATTGCTTTTTAACAGTTTCTTGCTGAAATGGCCTACGAATATATGTAATTAACAAGCAAAGGTTGCCTGGAAGAGAACGCCTCTAAGCGATAAGGCCGCTCACTGTACTTGTCTTATGTCTCCTTGTAATGTTTTTATAGTGTGCCATAAAGCATTTTTAACTCCCGACGCAAAAAGTGAGGGGTGTTATAAGTTTAACGTGTCTGTCTGTGTATTTGTATATCTGTCTGTGGTATCGTAACTCTCAAAAGGATAAACCGATTTTCATTTAGTTTTTTTGTGTCATAGAAAATTTTATCCCGAGTGTTCTTAGCCATGTTTCATGGAAATCTGTCGGGGGTTTTTTTAATTTTTAATTTGTTTCTTGTTGTCTTGTATTGTACGAGCTACATTATAGGGGTTTTCTTTGAAATTAAACCTAAAAACGGCTATGCCCTGAATTATCAGTGGGTGTGTGTGTGTGTGTTCGGCTGTCTCCCACCCAGGCTAATGCCACTTTAAGTCATCTTGCGGAGATGTAAAATAAGCCAATGATGATGATGTGGATTTAAATAGGAATGGGAGATCGGTATTTAGTAATTATTAAGGTTTCGGACAGAATTTAATATGTGAGGCGATTTACAAAAAAAAATGAATTAAGACCTGGCGTCTTCAAGATTGTGTTCGTGATGATTCGCAGAAATTGCAGCTCACGTAGTATCAGTGAATAACTAATAACCCTGTATATGTAAAACTTCATGCCAAATGTGTGGCAACACGCTGTAACTGTCGACACTAGGCAAACCTTATATGGTTTAAAGTGTCGTAGAAATAAGAATAAAATACGTTTTTGATTAATAAAGAAAATACGAATACAAAATACGTCTGTTAAATCACACAACTTAAAGAATTTTGTGATGACTCGTACAGCTAAGTTAAGCTTACGATCACAATTCCAATATCGATTTAAAATCAGATCACAACCTAGTTATTAAAAAACCATTAAATTGTCGCGGATTGAGAACAGATTTGCATACAATACGACTGACAACAGATGGCGCTGAATCACTGATTATGTGCCCATTTAATCGGGTACTGGTGAAGAAAAACTAAACAGCAAAAGATGTCAAGGAAAAGTGTAATAAAGACAGCGGTAGTTTCAATGGTAAAAAATCCATAAAGCTTTTTAGAAGAAGGTAAAAATTCCTACGAAGACAAGTTCACCAACTATGATATTTTAGTGCCAAATTGTGTAATCCCAAACACAGGTGCACCGTCTATTGCCTCGCTCTCAGAAGCCGATGGGACGGCAGACCGATTTGACCGGGGAGAGGTCAGTCGCAGGACCAACGGCTCTCCGAAGCATGGGGGTGTAACACCGCAAACTCCCTGACTCCGTCTACTTCTGTGTATTTTTCTGTATAGTCATAAAGTAAAAGATTCTCTTGAAATATAGGTTGTGACATTTTCAGCCACAAGATATACCTACTATGATGCAAAAAGCCAACGACAGTTGATGCAGGCAAATAAAAATAGAATAGAATATTTATTATTTTATGAAAGTATATAAATTTTAGGAAATAATGCACCATTAAACCAGCATTGGCTTGTTTGTTGTATTACCCATTTTCCTGTAGGAATTAAGCATTTTCCCGCGGTAAAAAGTAGCCTATGTTCATCAGGAATAATGTGGGCTTTTAATGGTAAAAGAATTTTTCAAATCGGTTCAGTAGTTTCGGAGCCTATTCAATACAAACAAACAATCAAATCTTTACTCTTTATAATATGATTCCAAGGTGGACCAATTTTATGCTCAAAAAATAAATTTAGTCCCGCAAATCTATAAACAGTGTAAAATGAAGGGATTTAAAGTCAGTTTTTAGGTTTTTCAAAACAATCAAATTATGTTGGATATTATCAGAAATGTCGAGGAGAGAAACGTGGGAGGGGTAGACCACTCAGACGATGGCACGAAGACCTAAGAAAAGCAGCTGGAAATCTTTGGCAAAGAACTGCAAAAGACAGAACGATGTGGAAAACCTTGGAGGAGGCCTTTACCGCCCTAGGCGGTCCGCACATAGAAATAGATAGTACAGATTAAAACATGCTATACAAAGTTAGTTTTATTTACTTAAATCTAAATCATTAAGAAATTTTAGTAAGTAGCATTTTTCTCTTCACTTTATGGTATATTCGGATAATAAAGCAGTTTTTTTATTTATTTAATTTTTTTAATATCAGGAAAGGTTTATTTCGGAATTTATACTAAATATTTTTTTATCCTAATATTTTTTTGGAAATAATCTATTATTTTTCACATCACTAAATCTCTACATTATCTACATTAATAAGGTGTAAAACTAGACACTTTTTGCTATACTTGTACTAACCTACAACCTACGTAGGTTAGGTACCTAATAAAATAACAAACCATGTGTGGGGTCTCATTGTCTTCGATGAAATCAAATATGAGACGTGTGTTATGGAACTGGAAGGCCTTTGTATCAAACGCAAACTACACTACCTTTGTACCCAATGTTAGGTAAACGTGATATTTCGTTGTGGTTTCAAAGCAAAATCAAACCTCTTTGGTTTACGGTTTATACAGGGTGCCACGTTACATGTGTACTACGCCGAAAGGGGGCTTATGGGGGTGATTCTGGACCCCGAGGGGATCAACGTCTGCTCTACAATTTTATGAATTTCGAACGTTTTTGAACAAGTTTTGAAAAAAAATTATAACTTTTTTCTTCGTGTTCGTGTTTTTTTGCTGTAAGTATTCTTACATTATTGTTATTGTTTGAAATTTCAAAGAAATTACATTTTTTTTTTGAAATTATTTTATGACAAAACACTGGTTTTACTGATAAAAAACAAGCAAAAAACATTTGTGAAATATTTTATAATGTTAACAAGAAATCGTTATTTACAAGTTGATCCCCTTGGGGTCCAGAATCACCCCTTTTCGGCTTAGTTCACACGTTTCGTGGCACCCTGTACATAAGTTAATTTTCCCGCAGACCGCATGTAAAAACATAATTTATTGCAAGCAAAGAGCGCTTAAACAAGCTTAGATATCTGTAATTTTAAATACCTACATACTTACTAGTTTTTTGAACAGGCGGCGTCGCCTATTTTGGCGTTGCGACGTCGCAACGCGTATATTATAATTAAATTGTCTATAAAGCATTGTTACTCGAGCGACCAGCGCCAATAACAATAAGAAGATGACGTATTGCATCGCTACTTTTAGCGTTGTGATATCGAAGAATGAGTTATTCCGCATTCGTCCCACTGCGTTAGAACCAAAGTAGTCCGATAGCGGAAAATCAAATTGTATGCAGAAATCGTTCCTCATTCGTCCCACTTTAAAATTTCTAACAGAAAAGTTAGGAGCATACTGAAATAGAAGTGGGCTAGCCATATCTCCTGAAGAACCGTTGGTTGTAGAAACATCTTGAGTGGGCTTGCAACGTGGGTAAGTGGAAACACGATCTTGGAGACACTGCTGGCATATGCTGGCTGCGGTAATATGAAGACAGAACGCTATGACGCTTATTAGGGCAGGCATGTCCAGCAGTGGACTAGCATAGGCTGGTGATGATATTGTTTATTGAATTTAACTATTTTATTAATAAGACGACGCCAAGGCAGGCCAAAGAGAAGCTGGCAAGATAATCTAGACTCATTTCGGAACGCAGCGTTAGTCATGGGAAAATTTCGGGTGGACCATTATCCAGCGGTGGGATTACGTAGGCTAGTATTTTTTTTTACCTAAATTAATTATTAGGAACAAAAATGACATGACAAATTTGAAAAAACATACAATGTATTATGAACAAGCTTCTACCTGCGGCTTTGCACAGTAGCCTATTATCTAAGTTAGGCTTTGCTCTAAACGTACGCTAAATTTCATGTTGTTTAATAGTTTTAGAGGAAAACAAAAATTCAGATTTCACAAACTTTCGGCTTTATAATATTAGTAGGATGTTTATGCATGCTTTGTCGGACCGCAACGTTTTATGTCTGAAGTCCTAAATCCAAATAACAGCAGATTGATGGACACGTCCCCTTGGCCTTTACCCCTATAATCCACTTTTCCTTCGAATTAATTCACTAGTTGCTACTTGCCTCGCTTCTAAATCCTTACCCTGGGCTTAAGCTACCTAATTGATTTAACACACAAGAACAAGATTTCTCTCACATAAACGGCCTACTTGTGCCAAAAGTTGGATTTAAATAATTAACTCGAGGCTTCCTAACTCAGTGCTAATGTTTTAAATTTTCAGCTCATAGTTTATATTGCACCAGTGGAAATTAACCCAGAGTCAATCAACCTGAGGTTAATGTCATGTTCATTCATTCTTTTTACATTCGGCCAAATATAGTAGGACGAATGCTGAATGATTTAAGTATACTGCTCTCTTTCGCTCTACAGTAATTTGAATAAGTCTATTCCTTCATGTCAGATTTGAAATGACATGTGGTTCTTGATTGCATTATACTGACTGTTGTTTATTTTCTAATTAGTTTCTGTCCGCGGCTTCGCACGCTTTGTTTAAATGGAAACGTTTAAAGGGCATTTTTATCCCATTGGAACTGTTTGATGGGATCTAAAGCCTGTGTTTGATTCAAAGGCTTAGAGCTACATCAATGCAAAATTTCAGCCCAACCGATCCGTTCAGAAATCATGGTGTGAAGAGGGAAAAAACATCTAAACATCCATCCAAACTTTGCATTTATAATATTAGTGTGATTAAAACGTATGTAGCTAGATACTTACTTGATATGAATGGACCGTTCTGCAATTCTTCTATTATAAAAGTCCAAACTAATGTATTCATTATAATAGGTGATTAAAAGAACTTAACAAGTGAAGTTCAATCTCTATTATATGAATAAGTCCATTAGTAGAAGATTATAATTTTACACAGGTAGTTACTTGTTCCATTCGGTAGCTCGCACGTTTCAGAGAATCGATTTAAATCGATGCACAACACTAAAACACCTTCCCAACCCTACCACGCTACCAGAACGCCATTCTTTTTAGAGGATAGCAACCAAAACTTGAGCTGGGATGTGGTGGGTGGGTTCTTGTATCTTCTACTAATGGACTTATTCATATAATAGAGATTGAACTTCACTTGTTAAGTTCTTTTAATCACCTATTATATTTCATAGTTCCATTAGTAGAAGATTATAATTTTACACAGGTAGATGTTTAGAGTCTTAACTATCTACTTAAGTTTTGGTATAATTTCAGAGCAGTAATCTTTTCTGCTTTATTTAGGAATAGCGGATTTTATAAAGATAAAACAAATAGGTGTTTTTAGATTATGATCGTACGAGTATGTCGATATCTATAACACAAAATATATAAGAAAAATAATAATGTAAGTACTTAACTTTTTATCAGTCAATGCAATCATAACTTCTTATGCATAAAGTAATAATGAAGTCTCTATTGCCACTGTATATCAGCCGACCTAATAAAAAAAATTCCGATGAAATTGGATGATTATAATTTGGGCAAAGGCTTGCGAGCTCTATCTCTAGCCAGCTCAGTGCCTTCCGTAGATCCTCGGTGGACCAGCAGCGTTTGCGCTCGACGTTGCAGCATGTCGCTGCAATGTGCGCCGAAATTTGCAACGCCGATTCCGCTTGCTCTCGTAACATCCTTAATCTACCGAGCCATAGTTTGCGACGATGCTCGCTTATGCGGACGTTAATCGGTGATCAATAAATTACTATTAATTTCACTTCATAATTTACTCGGGGCAGACATAATTATAATCTAGTTAACATTATTTATTTTGTAAAATATGGTATAATCATATTTGGTTGCTCGCGAGCTGCTGCATAGGTTTATAATAATGCTGATATATACAGGTATATAACAATTTAATAACGCTAGTATTTTAGTTAATTTATCTAAAGAATATCAATGTTAGGGTACCAATTGTGGATGAAATCTAGAACTTTTTGGTTCCTTACAAATTTGTATTTAGGTACACTCGGCCGCTGCTTACGCGTATAAGCTCCTTTCAGGAGGCGAGATAATATTGTGTTCGTCAGAACCAATTTTGTGGCCTAAAAGGCGCCGATCGGTGACTTGACTAATACTAAGTGAACTATATTATGAATCACCCTTTTGAAATTGTTCTGTTAAATTTTAATATACTTCTATTTTTTGTATTTTGCTATAAATAATTCCACCATAGCTTATAAATAGTGTTTTAAGGTCCTTTAGAAAAGGAAGCAATCATGACATCTTAATATTATTAATACAATTATAGTGATTGCTGAAAAACTGGTCGCAGTGAAAACGCTTCCGGTGACGATCGCAGCCCTCGAAGGGTAAGGTCTATCGGCAGGAGCACCCTTTATTAAAGCGCAAAATTTTATAATTATTGTCTGTGATTTTGGATACCATCAAACGATTCAGTAGAGAGAACTGAGCCTAGGAAGGCTAGTTAGGGAATACAATTATTCCTGTTGATTGTGTAAACTTTGTGCAAAACTCAAATCGTGGTAATTTCAACTATTTTTGTGACAACTTTATGGTTCACGTTTTTCTTCAGGTAAGGCTAAACTCAAAATATCTGATGATGTATTAAATATGAAGCCTTAAAACTTTCAGCTTGCATGTCTGTTTAGTTTCAATTGTATTTTGTTTATAATTAAATACGAAACCATTTCGAGATCGTTTTATTGTTTCAATAATGTTACTAAAGCATTTTTCATAGTTGGTTACTATCATTTAAATATGAGACTGAACTGTAGATTCGAGTCGAAACCTTAACACTTTCATGGCCCACGACTCACATGACCATCTCCATCGCGCCGCAAGGCGGCTGCTGCGCGCTCCTGCGCCTGCGCGTCGCATCATCGAGGCTGGAGAGTGAATGCGATATAACTAACACTTATATGGCCCACGAAACACATGTCCATCTCCATCATCGCCGTAAAGCGCCCCTGCGGATCGCACCTGAGACTGGGCAGTGAATGCGTCATCTAAATGACCCATGAGACACATGTTCGCCTCCATCGCCGCCGTTATGAGACCGATGGCGCCGTGCGGCGCGGGCGGCGGCAAGGCGGCGCGCCCTTTTGCGGGTCGCTCCTCCGAGGCTGGGCAGTGAATGCGTTAACTAAATAGTTATCTTTAATAATTTTGATGAATTGTACATATCAATAAGTATGGGTCCTTGTGATCAATTGTTGGTTATTACAAGTGGTCGCATTATATTTTATTTTGATTGTGTTCCTTAGGATACATCAAATGATTTTAAATAAACATATGGGTACTGTTAGGTGTCAACAATGTTGGTTATTATGATTGCAATGTACCTACCATAAATTAGCTAACATTCTTCATTTTACACTATGATATTGCACCAAAATGTACTAAATCCTTTATTTTTATGTTAAGTGTTAGACTTATCAACTTGAGCTAGGGTATTTTTAGGCATGTATCACTGAGTCAGAGAGAAAATCGGTAACCGTTCATATTGGTGTTTTGGTAATAGATAACCAACATTTATAACAACGCCGTCACGTAGGTTAGTACCTGATCTACTGTTGCAGTGGAGGACGTCCGTCGGTTCGTATTCTGTCGGTTGTGTTGCGCCGACGCTAGGGACACAGCTGACGGCGCTTGAGTTTCTCTGTGCTAGGCGATGCGCCATGTACCTGTACCTCCCCCCCCCCCTTGTTCACCGCGGGTTAACGTGGAGGGCATCCCGTTTCAAGCTTGCGGGGTGGGTTTTGACAACCCCTTTTTTTTTGCTTTTAAATTGTTTTAGCAGTTTTGATTATAACCTGACAAATTAGAGCCAAAACGGGTGTCATCTCGAGTTTCGTCTTGAATGATGTTCAGGGACGATTTATCTAGATATTGGCCTATTGCGTGTTTTCGTCTCGATTGAATGTTCGGTTTTGCGAGATCTGAGTGTATATTCTCACCGTAAACAACTGGAATCTCTTCAGTTGAGTCACCTAGTGCACGACCACATGCACGACATAATATCAAGACAGGATTACCAATTTTGACATGGTATCCGTCAATATCCCAGTATCAGTTTCGATGGTGTCTAGATTTTTTGTTATCGGGGATACAATACCTATAGGGTAAACCCAGGATACATGCCTCAGTGGGATAGATGCCTCGGTTTCAAAAAACATAACTTCCCGAAATCGCAACTACGAATTACTAGTTTAAATAAGGCGCGGACGTGCCACACCCCTCAGTTCCCCGCAGGCGGTTGAGCAGAGTGGACGTATTTTTCTTGTGCGTGCGATTATCTCCGCGGCGAACGCAGGCTTACTGGTCAAAGTTTTAAACTTGAGTATTCAGTGTTGCATAACTTTTTATGTAGTCATAAATTTTATTCAATTTTACTAACGTTGATACATTGGTACATTGAGTACACACCTAAATGTCAATACCCTCTCTATTGTATTTAGTTTAGTTCTACTTATGAAAGGCATCTATCCGTATCAAAAAGTATAGTTGCCTCAATTTATCTGGGGGATAGTTGCCCTTAAAGGCATCTATCCCCCAGAACTCTAAACATAGTCAGTGTTTGTTGGAAAACATAATTTTGTTATATTTTATGTCAGAAACATTTTGTACATACCTATTTGTGTTCAATACCTAATGTTTGTAGGGGAACCATGCCACAAAAGTACAAAAATGTTGGTTTTCTTCTTTCGTAAATGTTGGTTTTCTTAATGTTGATTTTCTTAATTTTCTTACTGTTGATTTTCTTTATTGTTATTTTTTGTTAGACAAATGCACAAGCTCAATTATTATTGTATAGGAATGCTCAAATAAATGATTTTCATTTGTATTTTACTTTTATTCATTCTATAGGGCATCTATCCTCCATAGCATTTTCATGCTGTGGCATCTATCCATATAGGATAGGCATCTATCCCCAAAAAAAGGGTTTGCGAAAACTCAATTCCTGTCTAATTAGTGATATTTAGGTCACTAGCAACCGTTATAGATGTGAGATAAAAAATTAAACTATCTATATTCATAAAAATTACTCACGTCTAATTAAGAATTTTAAAACAACAAGGCTTTTTCAAAAAGTGTGGCTTCTATCCTGGGTTTACCCTATTATATTATTATTATTCTATACCGGCTTCTTTATCTACACAGATATTAGCAAATAGGGGTTCATTAATTATTATGGCTTCGAATTCCGTAAAGGAAAACCCAATTCCACTTTAAATATATTTGCGGGTAGTGCAAAATATTTTATCGGCTCAATCTTAGGAAATGTTGATTTTATGAATATTGAACCCAATGATATGCGGAGTAGTTTAGTTGCCTACTTACATGCTTGATGACCTTCGTGATGACCTACAGTCGAACCTCCAGGTATTTTACTGACAATTTTTTGTCGTCGAAACAACATTGGTAGGTATGAAATTTTTGGTTCTAGGCATGTTAAATCCAATGGTATGCAAAGTAGATGACTTCCTACTTGCTTTATGGTCTCTGTGAATGACCTAGGTACTGAGAATCCGCTTGGTTTTTAATTGGTACCTAATCATCTTTATATTTTTATGAGATAATGAGTTCTAGTGATGTACAAACCATTGATATGCAAAGTAGATGTTTATTTGCTTTATTATAACCTTCGTGAGTGACCTACAGTCAAACCTCCAGGTTTTTAGCTCATCCTGTCTAGCCTTCGTGGAGTACCTACAGTAAAGCCTCCAGGCAGACTTTAAGATGGTATGGTATGATTGAATTGTAAAGGATACAACATCTAGATTATTCTAGGTAGGTAGGTACTTGTTTTATAACCTTCGTGAGTGACCTACAGTCAAACCCCCAGGTTTTTAGCTCATCCTGTCTGGTCTTCGTGAAGTACCTGCAGTAAATCCTCCAGGCAGACTTTAAGATGGTATGGTATGATTGAATTGTAAAGGATACAACATCTAGATTATTCTAGGTAGGTAGGTACTTGTGTAACAAATAAATGACTTTTACTTGTTTTATAACCTTCGTGAGTGACCTACAGTCAAACCCCCAGGCTTTTAACTCATCCTGTCTAGCCTTCGTGGAGTACCTACAGTAAACCCTCCAGGCAGACTTTTAGATGGTATGGTTTGGTTGAATTGTAAACATTTGCAACCTCTAGTAATGAATTCAAAATAGAAGTTACCTTCTTTTTTCGAGAATTCAATAATTGACCTCGAGTCGCTTGTTTTTGTTCAAGCTTTTTGATTTCTGCTTGATACCGCTGAATTGCTTGGTCTTCCCTTTTCCTCTTGTAATTTTTCGTAGATTCACAAATTTTATTGTTAAATAAATTTTTAGTGTGCTTATGCTACCGCGCACGGAAAAAGAATGGCGTTCTGGTAGCGTGGTAGGGTTGGGAAGGTGTTTTAGTGTTGTGCATCGATTTAAATCGATTCTCTGAAACGTGCGAGCTACCGAATGGAACAAGTAACTACCTGTGTAAAATTATAATCTTCTACTAATGGAACTATGAAATATAATGAGACAATCAACCAGTCATTTATTTTTCAGGACAAAAAAACCTACACGACAGACTCTACCAACATTACCTAACCTATATAGCATCGCAGCTTTCATATTTTTGACAGTACTCGCCCAGAGTTAGTTGACCTAACCCTCCGACATCAGTGGGTTAAAAATTTCAATATTTAACACAAGGTTAACTCATATCTCTTGGTGGTACAAGAAATAATTCGAATTTAACTCCAAAGTAGTATTTAGCCCTGAGTTAACCATGTTAACCTGCCCTGGCGCAAGTGGGGCACTGTTCATTGCATAGATATAGTAAGTAAAATTTTGTTGATTCTACGTTCTCCCAGCGCTAACTCAACAAATGGCCTGTTTTGTGTTACAACTATAAATAATAAATAGAAATAGAGAAGCTAGTTCCTAATATCCCGAATTTTACTTGATGTTGCTTGATGTTGCAAGTACATGTAAGTTACCTCACCGTCTCTGGCACGATAAGGTGTTATGAAAGATACATCAAGATTACCGATAAGAAATCACAGCGATAAGACCACCATTTTTGTACCCTCGTGGTTTACGGCATTAGATCACTACTGCATATTGATTTGTCTTAGTGTAGTGTACATTCGAACAAGTATTTACAATCGAAATAATTGACCTAACTGCAGTGTTGCTAAAAATCTACAGGTAGCTCAACTGATCCATATCAATACCAGTCGCAGCGTCCCCAAGACGCTGGCCCCGCTCTGTATCGCAATGTTGATGCGCTGCACCAGTTACTGACCAGCTCTCGGGTCACGTCGCTTCGCCCAGACGCTCAGATAATTTTTTAAAACCCGAAGAGCCTCGGTACCCCACGGACCTAGGGTCTTGACTCCAAGAGGAGCAAATGTGTAGGATCTGTCGAGACATATTTGCGCCTCTTTAGATCCTTGGCAAATTTTGTGATGATTTGTCCCAACGGTAAAGAAAAGCCTTTTATGAAGGTAATCCAACCAAAAAGCATGTAAAAATAACATAACAAAATACAAAAATATGGTAAAACTGAATTTGCAAGTTGAAACACTACGTTTCAGAATTCAAGTGAGAAAGGCTTAAGACAATCCAGATGTACGTAGAATATCTATGCTACGTACATCTGGATCTCGTTTAGCAAGCATTCCTGTAAAATATTACTGCGGGGTGTAGGGATTTATTCCAGTTTTCCCTCTAAAGGGGGATTTTCAAGGAGGAAAACTGGACTTCAAATAAATGAATTCCAGTGTTTCCACGGATAATCTTCAAGGGGGAAAATTGGAAAAACCCGGTGTAGGTACCCCACAGTAATAATTTTCAAGGCATGTAGAGCTTATTCATTTTACCAATGCTGAACACTAGTGCTGAAAATGAAGATGGAAGAGTCGTCCATAATTATTTACTAGAACGTCCAGCATGAATCATCATGGATGTTTTTATTTTTAGTAGGTTCAACCCGCGGATTCAGTTTGTTTCTTTGAAAACGTTTAAAAGTTTTTTATATCCCATGGGAACTGATTTATGGGATAAACCTTTGCCCATGTTTTATTCCAGGCATAAAAATACAAGCATGCAACCTTTCAGCCTGATCCATTCTGTAGTTTAGGCGTGACGAGGTAACAAACATCCATCCATACATCAAAGTATCCAATCTTTCGCATTTATAATATTACTAGTTTCTGCCCGCGGCTTCGCACGCGTTGTTTCTGTGGAAACATTTAATGGTAATTTCTATCCCATGGGAACTGATTGATGGGATAAAAAGTAGCCTATGTTTGATTCCAGGATTAGAATAACCTGTATGCAAACATCCAAACATCTAAACATCCAAACTTTCGCATTTATAATATTAGTGTGAAGTGTGTTATGAATGGCCCCACGCACGGATTAAGTATTAGTTACATTTCAGCCGAAAGATGTCCACTGCTGGCCATATACTTCCTCAAAAGTCAATGCTTGGGGAGTCTGCTATGATCGCCATTCTTTGCAGTTCTTCGCTTTTGTTCTACTGGTAAGATTTTAGCATTCGAAAAATCCTTATAAATCGGTGAGGCAACCACTATCCTAATATAAAATCTAAAATAAATAGAGAGGTAGTTATTAATTATAGGTTCATTAGGTTAATTGAAATATTGGAATGTTTAAAACTCAAATCATGGTAAATTAAATATCCCGTGTTCGTTGTCAAAAAGATTACGTCCATGTTTTCTGGTTAGTAGTGTCTTTAATCCTAAATTAGGTTTACATAAACACTAAGGTTCTCTAAAAAAAGCAATAAAAATCTTACGACAGTGGAAGACAGACAATTACGCACACAAACAGCGGTGTCTTCTAGGAAAAACCTTGCTGTCTTTAAAAAAAAACGTATGTTTTATAAACGATCGTGCCTCTATGCCGGTAAAGCTCGTGTAACAAAAGCTTAAAATATCCATAACGCATAACAGAAATAGGAAATACGATTTCCCCGTTCAGTGAATTCCAAAAAGGTCCAGCAATAAACTTGCTATGCCCAATAGACCGTTCCATTTGATTTGGTCGTGCTTGCAAATGAACCCCAGCATAACTTTGCTGAAGTCATATTTCTTAGATTTAGGAAGTAGGGTTGGGAATAAAGAGACTGGGCCGTCCAATTTTGGTTTATGGAGCTGATTTGTCAACTATGGCAGTACTGTGACCTTAAAGGTCGTAGCACACTTATCAACTCGGAAAGGGATCGTCGCCGTATCAACTCGAGCCGTTCAGTATTAGTTAGGTATATGAAAGGCCCTAATGCAACGCACATGAACTACGGTGCGGTGCGTGGTAGACTTGCCGTTCCCGCGTTTACGGTTCTCCGTACCCTAGCTTACGTCTCTTCGTCCACGCCCCTCCCGCGGTCTGCGTTGCCGAACGTTCGGATTCAAAATGATTGAACTAGCCGTCAAACAGCGGTTGGCGAGCCGTAAACGTGGCGTCGCCTAGCCGTAGCCGAGTCGACGACGTATCGGAGCTTCTGATCCGCTTTGGTTTCGTGCTTACGTTAGGTTGACGACTGTTTGACGGCGACGCGAAAGGCGATACGGTTACGATCCCTTTCCGAGTTGATACGTGTGCTACGACCTTAAACCAACCGGCGCGTGCTGACCGGCGTAACGGGGCGTAATGTAACGTGTTACACAGCGAACGTTCCTAACCTTTAGAGAGGTATGTACATATCTGACTCTGTATTTCTGCTGGATGTGTATACAAAACATTTCGATACAGAACCCTTGAAAATTCACGACGAGAGTCGGACGAGTTGTCTCCTTCACTTTTTTTGAGGGTACAACTCGTCCGAATCTAAAACTATATAAAAATATATAGATTTTAGATTCAGACGAGATGTACCCCTACTGGAATAAGCCTCAAAAGTGAATTGGACATCTCGTCCGCGGATGAGTTTGAAATTCGAACCAGGTACTTTGCGCTACCCCCATGTGATAAAAGCCAATAAGGGGCTTATCAGGGGGAGGCCTGCGTCCAGCAGTGGACCGATACAGGCTGTTGAGGTTGAGGTACCCTAACCCGTCGTTCAACTACTGAAAGCCCTAAAGATTGTTGTAGTAGTACTTGGATAGAAGTAGAAGAGTAGCAATTTTTTAACTTTCTACTTGTTAAATATTAATCGAAGTTCGCAGGTGAAGTTCGAACGAAGGTTCTGCTCCGGTACTTTAAGGAGCTGGGCTGGTTAGGGCCTCGTTAGGCAGGGGGACAATGCACAATGCACTCATATGCGAGACGTCAGTGTAGATCCCAGTTTCGTTCACTATGGGATATAGGTAATATAATATATATTACATCTTGAGATATAATATTTTATCGCTCGTCATACATTTTGTAGGAGACCGTTCACAGTGTGCTATAATATATATTACATCCCAAACTATACATATTTTTTCGACCGAGTGAGCGATATTTAGAGATCATATGAAGGTGTATATTTTACCTCACGTCCCCAGACACCGCGCCTCCTCCTGCCTCGCCCTCAGTTTGAATGTTGGCGTTCGTATGCAGACCTGTCAACTGATCATGTGTGTTCTAAAATATATATCTTACAGTGTGAACAGCAATCGCGGAATGTAATATATAGCTCAACAATAATATATATGATATCAAAAGCCGGCTTTAGAATTAGGTGAAGTTCGATCAACAGTAATACATTGGCTGCCACGGTAAGCTAAGGTAAGCTTGAGTATTCAGTGTTGCATAACTTTTTATGTAGTCATAAATTTTATTCAATTTTACTAACGTTGATACATTGGTACATTGAGTACACACCTAAATGTCAATACCCTCTCTATTGTATTTAGTTTAGTTCTACTTATGAAAGGCATCTATCCGTATCAAAAAGTATAGTTGCCTCAATTTATCTGGGGGATAGTTGCCCTTAAAGGCATCTATCCCCCAGAACTCTAAACATAGTCAGTGTTTGTTGGAAAACATAATTTTGTTATATTTTATGTCAGAAACATTTTGTACATACCTATTTGTGTTCAATACCTAATGTTTGTAGGGGAACCATGCCACAAAAGTACAAAAATGTTGGTTTTCTTCTTTCGTAAATGTTGGTTTTCTTAATGTTGATTTTCTTAATTTTCTTACTGTTGATTTTCTTTATTGTTATTTTTTGTTAGACAAATGCACAAGCTCAATTATTATTGTATAGGAATGCTCAAATAAATGATTTTCATTTGTATTTTACTTTTATTCATTCTATAGGGCATCTATCCTCCATAGCATTTTCATGCTGTGGCATCTATCCATATAGGATAGGCATCTATCCCCAAAAAAAGGGTTTGCGAAAACTCAATTCCTGTCTAATTAGTGATATTTAGGTCACTAGCAACCGTTATAGATGTGAGATAAAAAATTAAACTATCTATATTCATAAAAATTACTCACGTCTAATTAAGAATTTTAAAACAACAAGGCTTTTTCAAAAAGTGTGGCTTCTATCCTGGGTTTACCCTATTATATTATTATTATTCTATACCGGCTTCTTTATCTACACAGATATTAGCAAATAGGGGTTCATTAACTATTATGGCTTCGAATTCCGTAAAGGAAAACCCAATTCCACTTTAAATATATTTGCGGGTAGTGCAAAATATTTTATCGGCTCAATCTTAGGAAATGTTGATTTTATGAATATTGAACCCAATGATATGCGGAGTAGTTTAGTTGCCTACTTACATGCTTGATGACCTTCGTGATGACCTACAGTCGAACCTCCAGGTATTTTACTGACAATTTTTTGTCGTCGAAACAACATTGGTAGGTATGAAATTTTTGGTTCTAGGCATGTTAAATCCAATGGTATGCAAAGTAGATGACTTCCTACTTGCTTTATGGTCTCTGTGAATGACCTAGGTACTGAGAATCCGCTTGGTTTTTAATTGGTACCTAATCATCTTTATATTTTTATGAGATAATGAGTTCTAGTGATGTACAAACCATTGATATGCAAAGTAGATGTTTATTTGCTTTATTATAACCTTCGTGAGTGACCTACAGTCAAACCTCCAGGTTTTTAGCTCATCCTGTCTAGCCTTCGTGGAGTACCTACAGTAAAGCCTCCAGGCAGACTTTAAGATGGTATGGTATGATTGAATTGTAAAGGATACAACATCTAGATTATTCTAGGTAGGTAGGTACTTGTTTTATAACCTTCGTGAGTGACCTACAGTCAAACCCCCAGGTTTTTAGCTCATCCTGTCTGGTCTTCGTGAAGTACCTGCAGTAAATCCTCCAGGCAGACTTTAAGATGGTATGGTATGATTGAATTGTAAAGGATACAACATCTAGATTATTCTAGGTAGGTAGGTACTTGTGTAACAAATAAATGACTTTTACTTGTTTTATAACCTTCGTGAGTGACCTACAGTCAAACCCCCAGGCTTTTAACTCATCCTGTCTAGCCTTCGTGGAGTACCTACAGTAAACCCTCCAGGCAGACTTTTAGATGGTATGGTTTGGTTGAATTGTAAACATTTGCAACCTCTAGTAATGAATTCAAAATAGAAGTTACCTTCTTTTTTCGAGAATTCAATAATTGACCTCGAGTCGCTTGTTTTTGTTCAAGCTTTTTGATTTCTGCTTGATACCGCTGAATTGCTTGGTCTTCCCTTTTCCTCTTGTAATTTTTCGTAGATTCACAAATTTTATTGTTAAATAAATTTTTAGTGTGCTTATGCTACCGCGCACGGAAAAAGAATGGCGTTCTGGTAGCGTGGTAGGGTTGGGAAGGTGTTTTAGTGTTGTGCATCGATTTAAATCGATTCTCTGAAACGTGCGAGCTACCGAATGGAACAAGTAACTACCTGTGTAAAATTATAATCTTCTACTAATGGAACTATGAAATATAATGAGACAATCAACCAGTCATTTATTTTTCAGGACAAAAAAACCTACACGACAGACTCTACCAACATTACCTAACCTATATAGCATCGCAGCTTTCATATTTTTGACAGTACTCGCCCAGAGTTAGTTGACCTAACCCTCCGACATCAGTGGGTTAAAAATTTCAATATTTAACACAAGGTTAACTCATATCTCTTGGTGGTACAAGAAATAATTCGAATTTAACTCCAAAGTAGTATTTAGCCCTGAGTTAACCATGTTAACCTGCCCTGGCGCAAGTGGGGCACTGTTCATTGCATAGATATAGTAAGTAAAATTTTGTTGATTCTACGTTCTCCCAGCGCTAACTCAACAAATGGCCTGTTTTGTGTTACAACTATAAATAATAAATAGAAATAGAGAAGCTAGTTCCTAATATCCCGAATTTTACTTGATGTTGCTTGATGTTGCAAGTACATGTAAGTTACCTCACCGTCTCTGGCACGATAAGGTGTTATGAAAGATACATCAAGATTACCGATAAGAAATCACAGCGATAAGACCACCATTTTTGTACCCTCGTGGTTTACGGCATTAGATCACTACTGCATATTGATTTGTCTTAGTGTAGTGTACATTCGAACAAGTATTTACAATCGAAATAATTGACCTAACTGCAGTGTTGCTAAAAATCTACAGGTAGCTCAACTGATCCATATCAATACCAGTCGCAGCGTCCCCAAGACGCTGGCCCCGCTCTGTATCGCAATGTTGATGCGCTGCACCAGTTACTGACCAGCTCTCGGGTCACGTCGCTTCGCCCAGACGCTCAGATAATTTTTTAAAACCCGAAGAGCCTCGGTACCCCACGGACCTAGGGTCTTGACTCCAAGAGGAGCAAATGTGTAGGATCTGTCGAGACATATTTGCGCCTCTTTAGATCCTTGGCAAATTTTGTGATGATTTGTCCCAACGGTAAAGAAAAGCCTTTTATGAAGGTAATCCAACCAAAAAGCATGTAAAAATAACATAACAAAATACAAAAATATGGTAAAACTGAATTTGCAAGTTGAAACACTACGTTTCAGAATTCAAGTGAGAAAGGCTTAAGACAATCCAGATGTACGTAGAATATCTATGCTACGTACATCTGGATCTCGTTTAGCAAGCATTCCTGTAAAATATTACTGCGGGGTGTAGGGATTTATTCCAGTTTTCCCTCTAAAGGGGGATTTTCAAGGAGGAAAACTGGACTTCAAATAAATGAATTCCAGTGTTTCCACGGATAATCTTCAAGGGGGAAAATTGGAAAAACCCGGTGTAGGTACCCCACAGTAATAATTTTCAAGGCATGTAGAGCTTATTCATTTTACCAATGCTGAACACTAGTGCTGAAAATGAAGATGGAAGAGTCGTCCATAATTATTTACTAGAACGTCCAGCATGAATCATCATGGATGTTTTTATTTTTAGTAGGTTCAACCCGCGGATTCAGTTTGTTTCTTTGAAAACGTTTAAAAGTTTTTTATATCCCATGGGAACTGATTTATGGGATAAACCTTTGCCCATGTTTTATTCCAGGCATAAAAATACAAGCATGCAACCTTTCAGCCTGATCCATTCTGTAGTTTAGGCGTGACGAGGTAACAAACATCCATCCATACATCAAAGTATCCAATCTTTCGCATTTATAATATTACTAGTTTCTGCCCGCGGCTTCGCACGCGTTGTTTCTGTGGAAACATTTAATGGTAATTTCTATCCCATGGGAACTGATTGATGGGATAAAAAGTAGCCTATGTTTGATTCCAGGATTAGAATAACCTGTATGCAAACATCCAAACATCTAAACATCCAAACTTTCGCATTTATAATATTAGTGTGAAGTGTGTTATGAATGGCCCCACGCACGGATTAAGTATTAGTTACATTTCAGCCGAAAGATGTCCACTGCTGGCCATATACTTCCTCAAAAGTCAATGCTTGGGGAGTCTGCTATGATCGCCATTCTTTGCAGTTCTTCGCTTTTGTTCTACTGGTAAGATTTTAGCATTCGAAAAATCCTTATAAATCGGTGAGGCAACCACTATCCTAATATAAAATCTAAAATAAATAGAGAGGTAGTTATTAATTATAGGTTCATTAGGTTAATTGAAATATTGGAATGTTTAAAACTCAAATCATGGTAAATTAAATATCCCGTGTTCGTTGTCAAAAAGATTACGTCCATGTTTTCTGGTTAGTAGTGTCTTTAATCCTAAATTAGGTTTACATAAACACTAAGGTTCTCTAAAAAAAGCAATAAAAATCTTACGACAGTGGAAGACAGACAATTACGCACACAAACAGCGGTGTCTTCTAGGAAAAACCTTGCTGTCTTTAAAAAAAAACGTATGTTTTATAAACGATCGTGCCTCTATGCCGGTAAAGCTCGTGTAACAAAAGCTTAAAATATCCATAACGCATAACAGAAATAGGAAATACGATTTCCCCGTTCAGTGAATTCCAAAAAGGTCCAGCAATAAACTTGCTATGCCCAATAGACCGTTCCATTTGATTTGGTCGTGCTTGCAAATGAACCCCAGCATAACTTTGCTGAAGTCATATTTCTTAGATTTAGGAAGTAGGGTTGGGAATAAAGAGACTGGGCCGTCCAATTTTGGTTTATGGAGCTGATTTGTCAACTATGGCAGTACTGTGACCTTAAAGGTCGTAGCACACTTATCAACTCGGAAAGGGATCGTCGCCGTATCAACTCGAGCCGTTCAGTATTAGTTAGGTATATGAAAGGCCCTAATGCAACGCACATGAACTACGGTGCGGTGCGTGGTAGACTTGCCGTTCCCGCGTTTACGGTTCTCCGTACCCTAGCTTACGTCTCTTCGTCCACGCCCCTCCCGCGGTCTGCGTTGCCGAACGTTCGGATTCAAAATGATTGAACTAGCCGTCAAACAGCGGTTGGCGAGCCGTAAACGTGGCGTCGCCTAGCCGTAGCCGAGTCGACGACGTATCGGAGCTTCTGATCCGCTTTGGTTTCGTGCTTACGTTAGGTTGACGACTGTTTGACGGCGACGCGAAAGGCGATACGGTTACGATCCCTTTCCGAGTTGATACGTGTGCTACGACCTTAAACCAACCGGCGCGTGCTGACCGGCGTAACGGGGCGTAATGTAACGTGTTACACAGCGAACGTTCCTAACCTTTAGAGAGGTATGTACATATCTGACTCTGTATTTCTGCTGGATGTGTATACAAAACATTTCGATACAGAACCCTTGAAAATTCACGACGAGAGTCGGACGAGTTGTCTCCTTCACTTTTTTTGAGGGTACAACTCGTCCGAATCTAAAACTATATAAAAATATATAGATTTTAGATTCAGACGAGATGTACCCCTACTGGAATAAGCCTCAAAAGTGAATTGGACATCTCGTCCGCGGATGAGTTTGAAATTCGAACCAGGTACTTTGCGCTACCCCCATGTGATAAAAGCCAATAAGGGGCTTATCAGGGGGAGGCCTGCGTCCAGCAGTGGACCGATACAGGCTGTTGAGGTTGAGGTACCCTAACCCGTCGTTCAACTACTGAAAGCCCTAAAGATTGTTGTAGTAGTACTTGGATAGAAGTAGAAGAGTAGCAATTTTTTAACTTTCTACTTGTTAAATATTAATCGAAGTTCGCAGGTGAAGTTCGAACGAAGGTTCTGCTCCGGTACTTTAAGGAGCTGGGCTGGTTAGGGCCTCGTTAGGCAGGGGGACAATGCACAATGCACTCATATGCGAGACGTCAGTGTAGATCCCAGTTTCGTTCACTATGGGATATAGGTAATATAATATATATTACATCTTGAGATATAATATTTTATCGCTCGTCATACATTTTGTAGGAGACCGTTCACAGTGTGCTATAATATATATTACATCCCAAACTATACATATTTTTTCGACCGAGTGAGCGATATTTAGAGATCATATGAAGGTGTATATTTTACCTCACGTCCCCAGACACCGCGCCTCCTCCTGCCTCGCCCTCAGTTTGAATGTTGGCGTTCGTATGCAGACCTGTCAACTGATCATGTGTGTTCTAAAATATATATCTTACAGTGTGAACAGCAATCGCGGAATGTAATATATAGCTCAACAATAATATATATGATATCAAAAGCCGGCTTTAGAATTAGGTGAAGTTCGATCAACAGTAATACATTGGCTGCCACGGTAAGAGCTGCAGATTCGGTAGTGAATGCGTTAAACCGAGTAACTTTATTCGTGCAAACTTCAACCATTTCACAAAGCATCCAGCGTCAAGCATGAGAGAAAACTCCATACTAACCAACGAGCTGCAACCATAAAAAGTATTTTTTTAAATAGATAAACAAGTATGTAAGAAAACTGCTGCATCTACCTAATATCATAACGCTATCAGCAAAGCAGTTCTGGCACATATTATATTACCGTAAAATATACACCGGGTTAAAAGCGTCGGTTAACAAGCTATTACCGTAAAAGCCCCCTTAATTTTTACAACTTTTTAAAGCTTCCACGCTCTTAGTATTATAATATCTGTGCATGCACGTTGAAGTTTAGGCTATTTCCTTTTTAGTTTTGGTTAGAGTTTCTTAATAAAAATATTTTGCTATGAAAGTTCGAATATTACTTATTGAATAGAGAAGTCGGAAAGTTAACATAAACTTAAGAATGATTGAAACTTCGGCCGCTTAATTTTCTTCTTATAATTACGTTAATCAAAGGAATATAAAAGCCCGTTGTACAGTTTATGATACCTATCAAAAGCTTTATTTTAATCCCTCTGAAATAGATTACCTCAACATAAACAGCCTGTATTGGTCCACAATTTGACGAGGCCTCCCCCTGTTAAGCGCCTTATTGGCTTTTATCTCATCGGGGATAGTGCCCATATTCCCCACGCTGGGAATGCGGGTTGGGGAGCGCAGTTTGGTGGTAGAATTGTTCTGCATTGGCTCCTGCCCACCCCCAGTGGAAATCCCTTAGGAGTGGTGCTAATTCTAAGCCAGCACCACATAGCTCTAATAGTTTAGTTTTGTACAAATTAGATAGAGAAGCGAAAACAGAGTTCGGTGGCCACCAAGAGCAACCTCGCTATTCTGCATAAAGGAAACAAAAAACTGTTTTAATCCTACTAATATTATAAAGCCCAAAGTTTGTGAAATCAAAATTTTTGTTACATAGAATCTCCAGAACTACTGAACAGATCAAAATGAAATTTGGCTTACTTTTAGAGCAAAGTCTAACTTAGATAATAGGCTACTTATTATACCAAAAATATGCGTGCGAAGCCGCGGACAGAAGCTAGTTAATTATAAGAAAGAAAAGGCAGCGGCGCTAGTTTGAGTCATAAATGCGCCTTAAACCCTAATTCCATCTGGAAATAATTTTGAAACCGCTCTTTAGTCCTTGACCTCACTTCGTACTTTATAGTAAGCAGTAGATAAATCAGTTTAAGTTTATAAAAAGGCAAAAATGAAAATAAACCATAGTATCCCAGTACCGTTTTTTCCGTAATTGTTTCGAAGTTTTTATAACACCTTCAATGCTTGTCTCTACCTACCCAAAACACATTTCCTCCCCTACTTCCTACATATTGCTAAGCATTACACGACGGAGGCGAATTCCCTTATCTATGCTATTGTACTCTCAATATGAAGCTATACCCATGAACCCAAACCCTTATGGGTGGAATGAATTTTATAAGTTTCCTTTGAATTTTCGTGGGTCTTTTACTGGTGGTTGTAAGCATTTTAAGGGGGTCTGATAATATCTTACTATTTTTACTACTTCGAGGTAACGCTTACGAAAGTAAGGATAACCAAATTATTCGCGTTTATGCTTAGTAAGGATATCTAAATTCATCATCATCATCAACAATAGCTTTTATTCGTCCACAGGTGGACATTAAGCCTCTTTCGGATAAGGGCTGTATTAAGTATATCATTTATCTAGTACCCATAACACAAGCTCTGCTTAGCTTGGGGTTAGCTGATGCTGTGTGGATTGTCCAGCGTTATATATTTATTTGTTTAATATTTATTGGCTCCTATCTTTTAAATCTAAATATTACATGGATAATAAATTACATCCCATATTCGCTAAGTATTATTTTATTGTAAGATGCCACGCACAGCAAGCTTTACTGCAAACGCGAAGGTAATTATTCGTCATCTTTATGTTATGAGCAGATATAGTTTAAGACCGAAACTTAGTATGAACACATCTTTAGTTAGATAATCTTAACCGCATAAAGAAATAATTTTTTGATAGTTTAATTATTTTATTTGATTCTGTAATGAATAATTATAATTATATTATAACTAAAGAACTACCATCATAACATTTTATGCACACGGGCTATAATTTTTCTCTGAATAAAGTGCGCGTTTCACCACGGATTTAGTAAGGTTATGTCGACAAAGCTGTTTGACAGAATTTGCGACTTTTGCGCTCTAAATCCTCGTTGGACAAAGTTCTTTTAGTAGCTACGTGCTTATTACGTTCAACGCAGGCTTTTCAAAAGTATCATGAAATGTAACATTTTATGATTTTGCTCAATAAAGTACCTACCCACTTTGTATCAAGCACTCTACAATATAACTTGGATTTCGGTCGGTTTTGCGCGGTATCCCGCCTGGTATTTTAGTAAACAGTATTTTGTAACCACAAATCCACTCGGCTTTCGGTACCTCGCAGGGTAGCGAAAACCGCGTTGGTCTGAACATGCCTCTAGAGCGGCCGAAATTAACATTAATTGATAGAAATATAGCTCGCCGCGGCGGGTGGACAGTTATTTATGAGCCTAGGACGGAGTCAGGATTAGAAAACGGCATCATATAACAATATGATTGTTTTAAAAAACTAAAAAACTGACATCGTATTCATTATTATTCTGCGACGCAGGAGGTTGCGGGTTCGATTTCCACCTTAGGTCAAATTATTGTACGATCTGCAAATATTTTTTCCACCCTGTTCTGGTTATTTTCTATGTATGACAAAAATTATAATTTTTAAATACTAATTTAAGTAGTAATCATTAATTAACTATAATTTATTGTATTAAGTATATCAGTCATCACATCAGACACCCATAACACAAGCTCTGCTTAGCTTGGGAGTAGATGATGCTGTGTGGATTGTCCAGCATTATTTATTTATTTATTAATATTTATCTTGTTTTATTAGTTTTGCTGGACAAATACTAATACATTTACAAACCCTTGGGTAACACAAGTAAAAAATCTTTATGTTTGACTGATTCTGATCGTAATTTTTGTCTAAGATCTATATGAAAGTTTTTCTTAAATAACCTTCGTTCTTAAAAAAACCGATCCCCTTTTTCAAGTGTCAGTACGACCACGTGTTAAAATAAATGTATAAAGCGAGGCTCTTGATTTTCCTCTGAAGCATCATTTAACCTTTCGAGTAGAGCTAATTCCTTGTAATAAATGTAGTAAATTATATATATGTAGGATGTTGTAGGACTTTTACTGCGCAGGAATCTATTAACGCATAAAGTTATTTGATGAATGCTCGTAAATTTTAGGTCAAGTTATGTTTCACTTGCAACAAGCTAATAAAAATCTAATTGGATTAGTTGACCTGTTGACGCGTGACCCGAGAGGTGGTGAGTATCTGGCGCAGCGCATCAGCTTTGCCAAACAGCGGGGCAATGCAGCCAGCGTCTTAGGGACGCTTCCGACTGGTATTGATATGAATCAGTTGAGCTACCTGTAGATTGTTTGCAACAGTCTGCAGTTAGCTCAATTGTTTCAATTATAAATACTAGTTCTAATTTATTAATTATTTGATTGAAATATTCATCGATTGTAATTTTCTTTAGTAGTCATTACATTCAAATCCATATAAGTCCATACATTCAAGTCGTCACCTCATCTCTGAGAGAACCTGTGATTTGTTTACGCTGCGATTTATCTGAGCCTTCGTTACAACTCTTTTAGAATGCATCATAGGTGGCAGATTCCTCAAGTCAAGCCAGAAGAATGCGAACATTAGCCATCGGAAACGACATAGAAAGTGTCGGTTATCAGCAGCAAGGCACAGTTGGTTCCAAGAAGCGAGGTGTCGTCTGACTAATCACTGCGAAGGAATGCCAATGCATTGTTTGTTACACTGATAGACTACCTACACACTAATTAATGTGGCGGAGTGGCGACATTATGAACGAAGATTTGCAGTCGGTGGTTTGTACGATGATCCTCTTCATAATAAAATAACTAGTCAATGGTGCATCGAGGTGAGTAAAATTCGGGAGATTGGGCACTAGTTGCTCGAAAGTGGAACGATCAAATTAGGTCCAATTAGGTCCACTCACCTCAGTCACAGTCGGACCAAAACTTTAAAAGGGCTATTCCTTGAGTTAACAGAGGGCGTGGGAGTAGAAGATCGGTCATTAGCAATTCATTTCCATTTTGTATCTGAATCAAAATATAACAAAAAAAAATGAAATCTGACCTGGCGTCTTCACTAACGTGTTCGTGATGTGATGATGGACAGAACATGCAGTTTACGCAGTGTCAGTGAATTACCAATAACCCTGTATATGTAAAGCAGCAAACAGATAGAATAGATATTGAAAAGCCTGAGGTCTATAGCGTTTCAAAAAAAATATTAAAAGAAGAAGAAGAAGAAGAAGAAAATCAATTTACTGGCTCACACTAAAATAGTAATGATAACTAAAAAAATCCTTAAAATATATATTAAACAAAAGTATTATTCCGGTGTGAACCAAAAAGGTCCTGCCTCAGCTTCATGTTGCTCAACATAAATTTGAGCAACGCTGGTTTTCTGGCAAGACCTTTGGTGCGTGCGTGTCCACACGGCTCACAGACCAAACACAAAAAAAAAGAATATAAGACAATGTTTAACAGAAATAAATAAACCCTATTTAAAAGTAAGATAAGTCTAGTGACTTCTCTACGACTATCGTTCATCACGGGCCCACTCAATCAAAACAATCTATACCATTATTATTTATGTATATTAAAAACAGTGTTTGTCAATATAACCTGCATGATCATTCGTCACCAACCATTTCCTAAACAAACAAACTCAGAGTTGCCAGCCGGTGAGTAAACTCGCAGTCTAGACGAGATTCATGTATCACACTTATTTCTGGACGCAGATATATCTGCTGAGTTCACAGTGCTTAGCTATTTGTAGCAATGTGACAAAATCAAGAGCTATTTATAAGTCTTCACTCATACCCCTGTCAACAACAACTAATTTAATTGGCCTTTCTACACTAATATTATAAAGAGGAAAGATTTGATTGTTTGTGTGTGGTCCAGTACTTTCGGAGCCTATTCAGCTCCGAAAGTACTGGACCGATTTGAAAAATTCTTTTATTATTAGAAGCCCACATTGAAAGGAAAATGCTTCATTCCTACGGGGAAACGGTTAATAGGACAACGGGTAGTAAGAATGCAGCTAGTATTATTTAAAAGCTTAGAGCATGCCAGAATTTTTCAAGTACCTATGTCAGAGTACACGGTAGTCCGTTTTACAGGTGTTTTATCGTATACGTTTTTATTCGGCGATGGCGGATGTAGTTTTATGAGCAAGTTCACACACATTACTAGATCTGGAATACTGTCATGACTAAGGTTTTTGTTATTTTAGTACGTAATCCCTCACACTCAGGTTAATTTCTAAGAAATTAAATAATATCGTTGGTTAGCACATTTCAGTACTGAGGGAAGGAAGCGGGTTCAAGTCCCAAGTCGAAGTCGAAGATTTTTGCGATATTATTTGATTTCTTACTGTCATGACTGTTGTGTGAACGTACTCTACCTGTATTTATTTTAGGCATATTTTCACGGCTAAACGGCTGAATGGATATTAATGAAATTTAACATGGGGATTATATTGTATCCTAGGCCCTAAGCTCTAGAAAAGACGCAGGCATATTTACGCAGTTTCGATGTTTAGATAGATTTTTTAAAGGTACTTCACGCAAAAACTGCTGAAAGAATCGAGCTGAAATTTAGCGTAGATGTATTCAATATTATCCTCGTAAAGGTGTGCGAAACCGCTGGCAGCTAGTAACAAATATTTATTAAAAGTCAGTGAAGCAAGGGTCCTTCACTGACTTTGCTTGCTGACTTTTGATGATAAGTTTGTGCAAATTGATTGGGTCTTATAAACGGTTGCAAAAGTCCAATCAGCAGCTAATTGAATTGTGAAATTAATATCAATAATCTTGTAAACTGAAAGGGCAGTCTTTATGCAACATGCGCTGGTCAGCAATAAAGACAATCACCCGGTGAAGGCTTTCTGAGTTCATTTACGTAATAAATATCAGCATCGTATTTTAGACAGAGAGATAAGAAATAAGCAGCTGTACTCTATGAAGTTAGCTAAAAAGATCTGGTGAGCTACCTGTAGATTGTTTTCAACAGTCTGCGTTTAGCTCAATTGTTTGAATTTCAAGTTCTAGTTTATTTCTTTTATTTGATTGTCATTTTCTTTGTGAATAAAGATTTCTTTTACATAAAGTTTGAATTGAATCTCAAATTGAACGAAGAAAATTAAGTCTTGAAGTTACGAGATATTACCTAATTTTTTTTTGGGAGAGCATGCTCTATGTCCATAATCCCTCAACCGCATGCCCAGTGTGGGGATTATGAGCATTATGAGCATGAGATAAAACGCCTTATCAGTAGGAGGCCTGCGTCCAGCAGTGGACCAACATAGGCTGTTGAGGTGAGGTGAGGATGCTCTACCATAATTATATACCATATTTTCACTAACTCATGTAAGATATTGGCCAAATCTTGACCAACTAACACTACATTAACAGGTTTTCATCACCATAAGTATTTTTTATTAGTATTCTTCGGGTATAAATCGCGGTAATTTACCTATTTTTCTCGACGTTTCAACAGGTTCACACACTTGAAAAATAGGTAAATTAACGCAGTAAATACCCGTTTAATAATATTAATAATAATGTGTTCAGATCGCGTAAGTTGAAGATATTTATATTTATATACATGATACTTATATACATAAGTATATTAACGCATTCCATACCAAGCTTCATTATGATTCACACTTGCGTTTTCATGTTCAAAATTAATCTAAATAATACAGAATCTTATGGATCGCAAAGATGATCGGATCTACTATTTTAGTTCCGTGTTTGGAATAACTAATGCCAGTATGCGATGAGATGAGATGCATTGAAGTAGAAGGTGACAAACATTCTTTGATTTGCCTTTACCAATATTATCTTAGAAGCAAGAGATGATGTCAAAAAGAGTTTTTTCAATTGTACACACTTATCCAGAAGGAACTTACTCACTATGGATTTGAAGACTATGAAGACCACAATCTCACCTGATGGAAAGAGACGATGTGGCTGACGATGTAAGACGTAGGTCTAGAAGATACCTTTTGGCTCTGGTCTTAGAGAGACCCAGGCTGTAATTGAGCTTTAAAACATAATTTCTGCCTTTTTAAACTTTCGCGATTTGTTAATATAATAAATGATTTATCGGGTATTTATCGCTTACCTTTTGATAATATTTAACCTACGTTACAGCGATCGTGGTCACAGAGCGACTAAATAAGGAAATAATAACAAAAGGTAAGCGATAAATACCCGATAAAATCATTAATTATATTGAACTGCTGTCTGCCGCCATCGTTTTCCACAATATCGAGTACTAAAACAAGAACAAAATTAAAAAAATTTAAAACCCCCCGACAGATTTTCATGAAACTTGGCTAAGAACACTCGGGATAAAATTATCCATGACACAAAAAAAAACTAAATGAAAATGGGATGATCCGATTCCGATCCGTTTGGGAGCTACGATACCACAGACAGATACACAGACAGACACGTTCAACTTATAACACCCCTCTCATTTTGCGTCGGGGGTTAATACGCTCAAATTAGTAATGTGACAAAGTTTTATTGAGTACCTTCCATCGTGGTCATTGATTCAAAATTTCTGTGTTTAGCCCTGACATTGAAAAGGGTCAAGAGCGTGTGGGCGGCGATACCCATTCATTATGGTTAATTTGGTGAATTCACGTCACTTGTGCGTGATTTGGTCAAATATTGATGACTGCCTTTTACAGTTGAGTGTTGCTAATGGGTATATGGAAGACGAGTGTCTTGTGACGTATTCATTCTGGAGAGTTATCTACAAAGTTAGTTAAAGTGACAAATCCTATATCCTACTAATATTAGAAAGTCGAAAGCTTGTGAATTGTGAATTTTTGTTACCTAAGATCTCCAAAACTACTTAACAGGTCATGATGAAATTTGGCTTACATTTAGAACATAGCTTAACTAAGTTAATAGTCTACTTATTATAAAGAAAATACTAGTGTGAATCCGCGGGCAGAAGCTAGTAATATTATAAATAAGAAAGTTTGTGTGAATGTTTGTTAGCTTCGGTGGTAACAAACATTCACACAAACTTTCTTACTAACTATCTTAACCAATTTAGATGAAATTTGTTGTGTAAATAGTTTGGGTTTTAGAATAACACATAAGTTTAAAGGCTCTAAAATTGACCTTATATGGAAGCTTATATGCAAAATTATTAATGGTTGGTTCGATTCACTGAAAACTCGGTATAAATAAACATTACAGAATGCTTCCACAAGTAATTGATTGTTTCAAATTAAAATAAATTATATTGTAGTTTAATAGTTGATACACTCACAAATACAAGTGATTTTTAAATCCTCAACCTCAACGCAGGCCTGCGGTTATCCCCACGCTGGGCATGCGGATTGGGGATCGCAGTTCGGTGGTGGAATTGTTCTGCAGGGGGCGCTGCTGCCCGCCCCCGGTGGATATCCCTTAGTTGCCTCTTACGACACGCGCGGGAAGAATCGGGGTGGTGTAAATTCTAAGGCACCACACAGCAAACTACTTAGTAATTTTGAATTATCTATAATTAAATTTAATGACTACCCATTCAATTATGAACACCAGAAGCCTGCCTTAAATGGATAAGGTTGTACCATCTATGGCACAGATGAAACTCAAGGGCAAAGACTGACTGGTTGACTGGCTAAACAAAAACTTATGGCAAAAACCAAACAGTTGATTGTATGGAAGTTTTTTATCAATGCTATGATGGTCTCATGGCTAAATAATATACATTATTTATGAAGAGAATATAGTAGTTTTCTATGCACAAAAAGTTTCCATAAAAACGGGTGTTGTTATCCATTTAAAATTAATTAGGCAGGTAAAAAATACGGTCGATAGCCTACTGTTGAATAAATATACAAAAAACGTAGCACATTTTGGGCATAATAAAAATAGATTAGGCATAATTTTCATGCCATAATTAAATAATGATAGGACATAAATTAGATTATCGATGATGAAAAAATAATCTACCGCCATTTTCAAAAACCGCTACGTATTCAAATATCGAACGTCTCTGTCAATTTTCAATGGCTGTCAGCTTAATAAACTGTCAGTTTGACACTTGAGGTGGATTAGAGAGAGATTAGAGACCGGATATCAGACAAGATTGCTTGATAAAGTGACAATAGCAATTCAATGGAGGACTTTTATTTGATGATAAATTGAGTTCCTTCTAAGCCAGTGACATCGTATATACGTACCTAATTTATACGTGAAAATGATGTCCTCCTAGCCGAATTTCGACCACGGCGGCCAGTCTCAAAGGAGACTAGCTATATGCGCAGGACACAATAAAGTGCACAAGTGTGTGCGCAAACACAGGTCCACGACTCTTTTTTTTTTAAATCATATACTGGAGGCCTGATTTGTGATATCAGCGTGGATAAGTGTATGAAAAATAAAACAAAAGACAGCTTTTAAAATATACCCATAACTCATAGTATATCGTCCGTTTTCGAAAAACTTGAATTGGAACCTTTTCGCTGCGTTGTGGAAGTTTGTGATTTTGTTTTCGTGATTACTTTGCTGTTGTTTTCTATCTTATTGTTATGTTTTCATTCATACATGTATTTGTTGTCATAAACTCTTGGATTCCAGAAACCGAGTAGGTATATTATACCCAGCAGTGGGTGCTCACGGGTTGATGAGATAGATAGAATTTCAAAATATGTTTACATTGTAAATTCTTATGATGACTAAGTGAAATTTGGAACACGGCTGTAATCTATTCTGAACAAATAAGTAGGCAAACCAGTTCTTGACCAAGTCATGGACTAAGTTGAGGCCAAAACTCAATATCTAGGTTAAGGTGATGAATAATTTATCAATAATAATGTAGTTTTACTGCCAATAATCTGCTGTAAATTATTTAATTATTGTTAATAAATCTTCGGGTATTTTTTTGTCCTTCCAATAAATCATTTCTAGCAACTTACTTTAGAAATAATTCACCCTCTTTTAACTCACTCTAGAAATCTATGAATTTTTCGTTGCTCTAAAAAAAATGTCCTTTATGAAGCCTGTAATTTTCGCAAAAGAAAATGTTGTTTATTTATTTCATAAAAAGGTTCACCAACCACATACATAATCAAACATTTGAAACAAACTTTAATTAGATATTTATCATTTATCTAATAAAAAGGTCTACCAACCACATACATCAAACATTTAGTTCTAATTTATTTCTATCATTTTCTTGTAATTTTCTTTGTGAATAAAAACTTCGGCCAAAAACCTTAACATTTATAACAAACTTAAATTAGGTCCTGTCTTCACAGCATGTTCATACCAGGTGCCTAAGCTTGGTGAATAAGTACCTACCTTCGTCATTGGTTCATAGTCCATTCGGTAAAAGCTTAAAAATCAAAAAGCATAAAGTATCAATACGTACTCAAGATCAATAGCGACCAGAAAACTAGGGAGAACATGGTTCGAAAACCTCGAAACTATTATAAAAGTTATGGGAGCTGTTTGACGGTCAGCATAAAAAGACGCTTTCACTGCGCTCACGCACGTCATTCGTTGACTGAATGTCAATGTCAGTGATGATGACCTTATTTGAATGTTTGTGGTCAATAATAGTAGCAAATAAATCATTTATCTAGCTTATTGCCGGTGAACATTTTTTTAGGCCTACCAATTTTAACATACAGAAGTATGTTAAAATTGTTAGGACATGAATACATAAATGCAGATAACATTTTAAGTTTGTTCAAGCTGCTTCTTTTCGGAATATCAATAAAAGTTATAAATATAACGAGTTTTGTTATTATTTATCATTCTGAAGATAAAGGTGGCGGAAAATAGAGCAAAGCGGGACTATGTCATATCTACACATCTTGGAACATTTTGTCTTCGCTCTACAGTGGTAAAATGCGTGCTCCAATAAGAAATTGGATTCATACAATTGTGGCGACTCTATCAAAATTTATATTTCTTTCTGTAAAACTCTCAAACCTAAATAGGTGTATATAGGTACAGTTTGGTTTCCAACAAAGTTGTCCTCTAAACCATTTCTGTCGAAACTGTACAGTCAAGTACATTATTTAGCAAACGCGGCGGTTCTCACGAGCCGCTCGCATCATGTACCTAGCATAAGTATCAATTAATAAATCAGTTCACGTTACGACACGGACTCGGGTGGTTCTTATTTTGCTCCCATCCTTATTATCATTCTATCATCTTATCATTTATCACGAAGTGTAGGGACCTTCACCCTACATTTTTTGGTCCTTCGAGCGTCTTTCGACGCTGGGACGTGTAATTTTTGGCCATTATCGTGCGCGTGGTCATAGTGGTGAACATTACCTAAATTGCTCGTTGTGCGTCGAAGGATTGGATTTCAGTGCAGTGTATTATCATTTATGAGTAACTAGGGCTCAAACAGAGTCTAGTTATCATTATCATTAAAGACCTGGGCAGTCCGCCTTGGTCTGCTCATCAATCACCACCGCGGCTCTCGTCCCTGAGCCTGCGGATTGTGACCCAGGCTTAGCAAAGCCGGGTCACCTATCACCGAAACTGGAGTATCATCATCATCGGAAGTGGGTAGCAACCCCTTCTCTATCATCGTGTATCAGCGAGTTATACGGGCAGCATTAACAAGTAAGACTGTTCTTAATATTATTTCAACATGGATGAACTTATAGCTCGCCAATCGATTTCACTAGCGCAATTCCAAATCATTAAACGCAATTTCAACAAAGACTCAGCTTCGAGAAAGACAACAGACTATCAACGAAAAAGGCTTGAGGCTGTGGAGAACCTCTGGGGAGAGTTCCTCCAAAATCACCAGCAAATCTCTCAGACTCAAGGTAATGCTGAAGTCGATGAATACCTTAGGGCGGAGACCTTCGAGGCTGGAAGAGAATTATACAACCAATTGAAGAAAACAATATCGTCATATGGCAGGTCCGGCGAAACGGCTGAAAAAGGGACAATGCCTGACGGTAAGGTGGAAGAGCTTTTATCACTTCAGCGTGCTCAATTTAGATCATTCAACCGCCAGATGAAAAGCATCAATTTAGATATCATATCAGAAAGGTGGGAAATCGACGACGAACTACGCAACCTACAGCAGAAGTGGGCGCAGATCGACTCTCTTCACATCCAGATCGATAACATTTTATCTGGAGGAGACATCGACTACGAAGACGAATTTTTACATCACGAGGGATTATACAAAAAGGTAAAACGAACTCTTAATCAAAAACTTGAATCTAACATTTACATGAAACAATGTACTCCAGCCTTAGAAATACCTACCTTCACGGGCAAGTACACCAATTGGCCAAATTTTTTTGACCTATTTATAGAAACAATTCATAATAATCAAAATTTATCGAAGGCTCAGAAATTCCAACATTTGAAGAGCAGAACCAAGGGCGAAGCAGAGCGCCTTATATCACATCTTCACATATCACCGGAAAACTACGACACAGCGTGGGAAATTCTGGTGCATAGGTACAGCAACATTCAAATGCTCTTCTCTAAAAATGTTGAAATTCTGCTAAATCAGCAAACTGTCACTAAACAATCATCATTTGAGTTGCGGAGAATGTATGACACAACAAACGAGTGCATCCACGCTATCCACAATCTTGGCGTGGACACACAGGCATGGGACCCGCTCGTAGTTCATCTATTGTGTAAGAAGCTGGACCCGCAGACATACATAGATTTCAAGGAAAATCGAAAGGAACCAAGAGAGTTGGCAACATTCGAAGAGTTCATGAAATTCTTAGAAAACAAGTTTATGGCCCTTGAACCTATCTACAAGAAGGAAAAGGAGGCTTCGTCAACATCATCATCATCGAATCAAAGCAAGCCTAAATCAAATCCCAATCATGCAAAGTCGCCCAACAACAATCAACCTTATTCTCAAAGAGATAAGAATTATCAAGTCATGTCGACCACCAACACAAAATGTTACCTATGTAAACTAAGTCATAGTTTATTCGCATGTAAACAGTTCCAAGAAATGACGCCGGAGGCCAGATCGCAAACCGTTCGCACGCTACAGGTTTGCAAAAACTGCCTCTACAAGCATTATGGCAAACCATGTACTTCTACGAAGCGTTGCAAGGAGTGTGAGGGTGAACATAATACTCTGTTACATGATCCTGCACGTGCAAGTAGTGCAAGCAATGCTAGTACCTCGGTTCCCACTGCCAAGTAACAAAAAACAACTGCAGATAACAAAAATAATGTGCATCATCTTGGAATGTTTAACAAAGAAACTCTGTTACCAACTGCATTGGTTAACTTAAGAGCAGCAGATGGCACACTAATAAAGGCTCGTGCACTTTTAGATCAAGCGGCACAGGTCTCAATAATATCAGACAACCTTGTACAAGTATTAGGACTCAAGCGTTATGAGTCATCATCATCACCATCGATCACAGGTATCGATTTGTGCAAAAAGAAGTGCAACGGGACCGTATTAGTGGAGATCAATTCGATTTATCAAAATTATCATTTACAAATGGAAGCATTCATCGTTTCAAAGGTTGCAAACGACCTACCAAACGCGACTTTCAATCATGGACCATTATCATATCTTCAAGATCTGCCGTTAGCAGATCCGAAGTACAACATCTCGCGTCGTATAGACATACTGCTTGGC
The DNA here is from genome assembly GCA_949316285.1 of Eupithecia subumbrata. Classification (NCBI taxonomy): domain Eukaryota; kingdom Metazoa; phylum Arthropoda; class Insecta; order Lepidoptera; family Geometridae; genus Eupithecia; species Eupithecia subumbrata. The sequence goes on along the minus strand of OX438646.1, from coordinate 22,469,882 downwards.
GGTGATGTTTACAGCGAAGTCATCATGAACGGCCTCGTCAAGGGCCCCCCGGGCACACCTATTGCACAAGAAACCAAGTTAGGGTGGATTCTATCAGGCAGTGTTGCCCCGTTATCATGCTACGCAGTAGTACAGAATATCAATCAAGATCATATCATATCAAACAAAAACGATCTTTCACGCTACTGGGAAGTTGAAGACATCAGCAACCCCTCGTCAACATTGACCGAGTCAGAAAAGTACTGTGAGGATTTTTATCAAGAAACAACACAACGTTTAGAAGACGGCCGATACGTTGTAGCTATGCCCATGAAACCAGGCTATGAAGAACAGCTGGGGACATCGAAGAACAAAGCTATCGCCCAATTCAAACAGTTGGAAAATCGCCTTACAAAAGATTCGACATACTCTGAAAGCTACATACAGTTTATGAAAGAGTATTTAGAGCTAGGCCACATGCGCAAGGTTGACAAACCTCTAAACCCAGCAAACTATATACCTCATCATGGTGTATTGAGAGCGGATACCGCGACCACCAAGCTTCGCGTCGTGTTCAACGCATCAGCAAAAACATCAAGTGGCAACAGCCTCAACGACGTGATGTACTGCGGTCCGAATCTTCAGCAAGATCTCTTATCAATCATACTCCACTGGAGAACGTACAAGTACGTTATCACGGCCGACATAGAAAAAATGTTTAGGCAAATTCTTATCAGAGATAGCGACCAGCATCTCCAATGCATAATATGGAGGGAATCTAAGGATGATCAACTTCAAGAGTACATACTATGCAGTATCACTTACGGAACAAAGGCCGCGCCGTGGTTGGCAATGCGTACCTTAAAACAACTTGCAAGGGATGAAGCAAAAAACTACCCCTTAGCTGCCGATATCATAGAAACATCTTGCTACACAGATGACATACTAACTGGTAGCAATTCAATTGAACAAACTATCAATTTACAAAAACAACTTATCAGTATTTTTCAATCAGCAAAAATGCACCTTCGAAAATGGAGCAGCAATAGCACAGAGATCTTATCAACTTTATCATCACAGCAACAAAACAGCAGCGGGTTGGAATTCAAATCAACAGAAACACGAAAAACTCTCGGCCTAAAGTGGAACCCTAAAACGGACAGTTTCACGTTTCAAAGTCAAGTTACAGAAGGCAGTGACAAACATCTAACAAAAAGAGAGCTATTATCAGAGATATCAAAAAATTTCGACCCCTTAGGCTGGTTATCACCCTTATCAATTCGCGCCAAAAAGCTATTCCAAGGCACATGGAGTAATAATACAACATGGGACACCAAAGTATCATCAGAGATACAAGATCAATGGATTCAGCTTCGCAATGATCTTATCAAGATAGATCAGTTTATCATCCCACGTCACATAGGTGACACACAAGGTACGTGCTACATACATGCATTCTGTGACGCCTCGATCAATGCATACGCCGCAGCTTTATATGTAGTTACTACCAACGATAAAGGAGAGCGCACATCAAGATTGATAACAGCAAAGACCAAGTTGGCTCCACTGGCAAAAAAGGTATCATTGCCTAGGATGGAGCTACTAGGCGCGCTTCTCTTATCAGAACTTACCAAAAAAGTTTTGAAAGCTTTTTCAGGTATCAACATCGAAGTACATGCCTGGTCAGATTCAATGATAGTGTTGGGCTGGCTACACGGTGACGTCACCCGTTGGAAGCAATTTGTGGCAAACCGGGTAAAACAGATATCAGAAGTGATTCCCCCCGCATCCTGGCGGCATGTCAAATCAGAGGAAAATCCAGCTGATTGTGCCACACGAGGATTATCAACAACACAACTATCAGAGCACAGATTGTGGTGGGCAGGTCCCGACTGGCTACTAACATACAAGGCAGATGAATCAAAAATCACTTATCAAAATCCTGATATTGAAACGAAGAAGGCAAGTGTACATGCCACTTTACAATGTCAAGATAGAGCATTATTCATAAATGAATTGTTATCACACCATAACTCGATAACACGAGCAACCAAAGTACTTGGTTGGGTACTTCGTTTTATCAAGTGTGTACGGGACAAAGCACGTACATCTCACTCGCACGACTATGTGCCGACATCGAGCGAAATGAATAAAGCTCGGACATATATTATCAAACAAGTTCAAGGGCAGGACTTTGAAGACGACTTGAATAATATCAAAGAACATGGACGTGTTGGTTCGAAAAGCAAGATTTTATCATTGAACCCTTACATTGACGATCAGGGTTTGTTAAGAGTCGGAGGACGACTGCGTAACGCAGTTATCAGCGTTTCAGCAAAACATCCTATCATTTTATCATGTCACGGCCGACTCGCAGATCTCGTCATACATCAAGCACACATGGCTACCCTACATGGCGGGCCTAGACTGACCTTATCAACTATCAGAAATACATTCTGGATTATCAGCGGAATACGCACCGTAAAACGTCAATTGAGACAATGTGTACGCTGCCGTAGATTCAGTAGCGAGAATAATCAGCACATCATGGCAGATTTACCTTAATCAAGAGTAACCCCATCTCGCCCCTTCACCCATACAGGGGTGGATTTTACAGGGTTCGTGGAACTGAAGATCAACAAGGGTCGCGGGGTAAAGACTTGCAAAGGATACATTGCAGTTTTTGTATGCCTCTCTACAAAGGCCATACATCTCGAACTGGTATCCGACTTAAGCACGCCAACATTTTTAGCAGCATTTCGACGGTTTTGCGCTCGACGGGGCGTCCCAAGTAAAATGTACAGCGATAATGGAACAAACTTCATTGGGGCAGATCGTTTGTTAAAACAAGAGTACAACGAAATACTGCAAAACCTCAACGCCGACTTCTTCAATAATATCAACGACCTTGACATTGCTTGGCACAAGAACGCACCCTGCTGGCCTTCGGCGGGAGGTTTGTGGGAATCAGCAGTCAAGAGCATGAAGTATCATCTCAAACGGGTTTTAGGAGATCAGAAGCTAACCTATGAGGAATTTACGACATTACTTCATCAGATTGAAGCATGTTTGAACTCAAGGCCGCTATGTCAACTCATCGAAAGTCCTGATGACGAGTACCTGACTCCAGGGCATTTTCTAGTCAGTGGGCCACTCTTATCACGTCCGCAGACGGAGCCTGAATCTATCACGTTATCAACAAGATGGCAATTGGTCCAAAATATGAACAAGCATTTTTGGCTAAAATGGTCTAAAGAGTACTTGCAACAACTCCAGGCCAGAAGTAAATGGAGAATTTCAAACAAAAATTTAAATGTTGACGACATTGTCCTTATCAGGGAGGATAATATGCCCCCGGGTAAATGGGCTATGGGGCGTGTTCAAGATCTACATCAAGGTCAAGATGGATGCGTTCGTGTGGTCTCTATAAAAACATGCAACAATATCATCAAACGGCCCGTGAGCAAATTGATTGTCTTACCTGTAAACGATCAAGAAAACGACAAGCAAGTACAACAGCAACCAGCTGCAGATCAACCAACATCATCATCAGGTCAAGATCAACGTCAACCCAGCAGAATGCAGTTGCGACCTCGACCTCGAAACATCAAAAACTTCTTTATCACTATGTTAGTGATGTGTATGATGGTAGTTACGCCGAGCGTTAGCTGTATAGCTAACGCCTGAACAAGCAGCTTTCAACGTATCAACATTGAATGATAGTCAGAAACTATTTTTTGACAAAATATCAAATCTACAATTTATCAAGGATGAGTGGAAACTGGTGGTCTATTATAACATGACGACTTACTGGCACGGAGTATCCAATATATCATACTATATCAATAATATCAAGACATTATCGAAAGGGCAAAGAAAGGAGTATCAGAATATAGCAACACAGCTAGAGCACGAGCTGGAAGATTTAGCTCATTATAACAAGCTATTATTAGATCGGAATATGCACAGACAAAAAAGAGGGCTGATAAACGGAGTTGGTTACATAGCGAACTCTTTATTCGGCGTTTTAGATGACAGATTTGCAGAGCAATATAAGATGGATGTGGAAAAGATTACAATGAATGAAAATCATCTACAAGATCTGATAAAAAACCAAACTACTGTTCTAGAATCGGAGTACAATATCTTGAAGAGAAATGAGAAAGGAATGTTATCACAGTTCAAGTTTATCAAAGAGCAAATTCACAATTTATCATTAGCAGAAAATCGAGTAAAATACGACAGCAGTACTGGCCTTCTTATCACTTCATCAGCATTAACAGCAAATATCATTTTATCAAATATCAGAAGAATGCAACAAACTCTAATCGGCACAATTACAGATATAAGTCACGGTCGCATCGACCCCCACTTATTATTGCCCGAGGAGATGGAATATAAATGAATTTTATCGCAGGGCAGCTTAAGGGCGATCTTATGTTACCTGTAGATAAACAAAGTATCAAGAGCATGTACAAATTTTTGAAGGTAGCGGCCCGAATATATGGCGCTTATCTTCTAGTGGAAATCAAGATCCCACTACTGAGCAACGACGTATTCGAATTGGACAGAATTATCAGTATCCCACATAACAAGGACAACAAATCATTGTACCTATCATCGGTGGCGCCTTACATAGCTTATAACTTAAAGAAGGATATAGCCGCCTTTCTGTCTGATAACGATTTACGACAATGTAATCATGCGGCAAATGAAATAATTTTGTGTCCATTACAAATGCCACTTTACGACCTACAACTTAAACAATCACTATGCAGTATCAAGTTACTATCATCGAACAGCGACGCTACTTGTACAACATCGATAACTACCTGCCAAAATCGGTGGATCAAATTGCAAAGAGCTAACAACTGGCTGTACGCATGCTGTTCAGAATGTCACATCCGCGTTCAGTGCCCAGAAGGGCTCGTTATCAAACAATTAAGCGGTACCGGAATATTAACGCTGGGTGATCAATGTAAACTCAGAGGTTCTGGTTATACTATTTATACACATAACAATTTCTTCAGCAAGGTCAACATCGAATCAGAATTTGAAGCCCCAGAGGTCTCTATTTTGAACAAGATCATCGATACCTCAGCCTCATCATCAGACGAAACAGCCTTATCTCCGACTGCAGAGAAAGATTGGGATGAGCTTATGAGTCAAATAGGAGTCTTAAAAGAACAGTCTACTTCGCAACTAAGCGTTCATCATGTGCATCATTACGTCATGGTGTACGTCATCATCATCATCGTGATCGCCGTGGTCATCTTCGCCATTGGTTGGAGGCTGCGAAGGGATCGTAGCCTCGCCGTGGCGCGCCCAGTTCCAGCGGTCGCGTACGAGCCTGCGGTGCCGGCGGCTGCCCCGCAGCCGCGCCCGCGGGCCCACAGTGCAAGTGCGGTGCACAGTGCTAGTGCTAGTGTTGAGCCAATGTTAGGGGCTAGCGAGCCACAGTGTAGTGTAGACAGAGTGTGCACGGGCACATCCCCGGTAGTTTTTAAATCTAAAGTTTATCGTCATAGTGTTATGGACTTAGCTTAGTTTTAATTTTACTAACAATCAATTAATCATCATTGTATCATTTTAACAATCGAACTTTTTATCATTTAGCATAGGTTTTCATTTTATCTTGTAATCAAACATCATCATCATTTTAGGCATCTTGTCCGAGTGGCCAGGATGTACAGTCAAGTACATTATTTAGCAAACGCGGCGGTTCTCACGAGCCGCTCGCATCATGTACCTAGCATAAGTATCAATTAATAAATCAGTTCACGTTACGACACGGACTCGGGTGGTTCTTATTTTGCTCCCATCCTTATTATCACTCTATCATCTTATCATTTATCACGAAGTGTAGGGACCTTCACCCTACAGAAACAGTCAACCCTTTTCTGTAGACCTACTTCCTACCTACTAAATAATGGCACGGCTTCACGCGTAGAGCTTCATTTAAATGTCGATCCATACAAGCCAAATAGACTTGCTGATTCGATCGACATTTATCTTTTACTTGATCATCTATGGTAGCAAATAGAGACCATGCAAGATTTAGGTTAAAAAATATTGAGTAACAATTCCGCAATAATTTTTGTTTTACCTTCTCCGATTGCATGGCAAGTCAATTTGTTTGCATACGAATTGCATTTTGTTGAATCTCATCACAGAAGGATTTACGCGGAATCGAATTTATTCAAATAAAAATTTTGCAATGGATTTCCGCAAAGTAACCCGAATCTATTTATTTATTTTGTATGCAAGATGGTCCCAATAGTTCTTGCATTGTTGTTATAATTTTCCGTTTACTACGCTCCTCTTTTGTTTCTTTTTAATATTAAAGTCATTTCTGGTTTGTAGGAACATTTTTTTTAAACGCATACGTGGTTTTTTTTTTCAATTTGGAAGTTCAGACGAAGCTCGAAAGCACTTAATCATAGAGTTATTATGATGTATAAAAAGGTTTTATGAATACTCCAAGCACCAAATGCCTATGTAACCTCCTTAGAAGCACTAAAGAGTTTTTGTTTTGTCTCCCGGTATGAAGGTCCTTTTACTAAAGAGTTTCAGTGAGGATTTTGTGGTAGGTGTAAAGCCTACTTATCATTCTGTGACGCCACACGTGGATTTTAACTCCTTTTACGCTCATGTTTTATTCAACGCGTAAATTACGTTTAGACGGAACGTCTAGCGATTTTGGATGTGAAGGTATTTTTGTTGATTTGTTAGAACTGACAGGTGCTTAAATTATGTAGATGGGTGGATTACGAGCTACGAAAGTGCTTTAAAGTGAGTACTTATTTATACAATTTCTTTCTAAGTAGGTACTTCGACAACTGATGGTCTTATGTGTATAAGCCTCCATCTTGCAATTTTTTTTCAGCAATAAGTACCTACTGTGCCTATCTAGTCATCATTTAGCATTGATGCGAAAACCTGAATGGGGCTAAATTTAAAAACTTTGGGGGTACTTAGAAAACTATTTACCTATTTATTTGCAAACGATTATCAAAAGTATACAAATTATGAGCATAATGATGATGACATTTACATAAAACTAAAACATTTAGAGATTGAATTTGTTGTATTATAAAAAATCAACTCTCTAGCTCTTACGGTTCATGAGATAGAGCTCTCTGATAGAGGGACGGACAGAAAGCCGAGGTTTAGTAATAGGGTTTCGTTTTATACCCTTCGGGTACAAAACCCTAAAAACAATGGCGTTTTAGTTTTTTTTTTAAATCAGCCAACTATAACTTTCTTATTCGACTTACCTTACTGGGCAAAGGTCCATGAAGTCTTTATCTAAACATGGACATCAAAGGATTTTACCCAAAATATGCTTAGAATTTTACGAAGAAAACCCTTTCACACTTATCTAAGAAGGATGTACTCACGTTTTCCCCCAAGTGCCTTCTGATGTGATGAAGTGCCTGTGAAAGGAAAGTCGTGTTTTCTTTTCGCTTTTACATTTCCGGAAATTGCTGGAAACATTCCTGTTTTTTGTAACATGAGAATGTTAGGATACTGCCAATTGGACGAGCAGTCATTAACAAAACGAATGTTAGTACGGGGTGTCTGTACCATAGGTAGATAGGACTGCCTCGTTGGTCTAGCGGTCGCTAGTTCAACTGCTGATAATGACCCGGGTTCAAATCGCAGGTCGGACAAAAGTTGTTGTTGGGATTAGGTTATAGGGAGATTATAGGGATTTTTCTTGCAAGAAAAAAAATTTGAGCAAATTTACAGTAACAGCCCGGAGTGAGGTCAATATATTTATGAAAACTTGTTGTACACTCGTAGAAATATCAGTCTATTCCCTAAAAATAGCGACATACATAATATAAATACTAGAAATAAGGATGAACTCGCTGTGCCCACAACTAGGCTACATAAGATAAATGTATCTTTTAAAGGGCAATGTATACGCTTCTACAACAAAACTCCAAGTGAGTTGCAAAAATTATCAATAAATAAATTCAAACAAATTGTCAAACATATCCTTTGTAAAAAGGCTTACTACAAAATATCAGATTATCTAGAGGATAAAAAAGCTTGGGACGAGTTTTGCTCCAGCTCGAAAAATAACAACTAACAGGCTAAAGGTTTCTTCGTCGCTTTTTTACTTTAGTCTACATACCGAAGCGACAGAAATCAAAAATATCACTTTATTTCCGTGTCAGTGTTTAGTTTTATGATTTGACCTTTTCTAAGTGTACATTTATTGTATTTATGGAAATAAAGAGTTTTTGATTTGATTTGATTTGATTTGAGGAAGTCGGCGGTGTTACACCCCGGCTCAGAAAGCACGTTAATTATAAGAAAGAAAAGGCAGCGGCGCTAGTTTGAGTCATACATGCGCCTTAAGCTGTTGGTCCTGCGCCTGAACTCCGCCCGATCGTGTAGGTCTGCCGTCCCATCGTAAATGAGACTAAGGGACTAGACTACTAGAGAGTGCACCTGTGTTAGCGCACACACTTGGGCACTATAATATTTTCTGCGCACCTGGCTAAGTCTCCTTTGAGACTGGCCATCGTGGCCGAAGATTCAGCTACAATCATCACCATACATCTAGAGTTGTTATTGGTTGGTACCTATATTATGTTTTGCTCACGCAGTTTATCCCACAAAATCTGATTTTCCTTTGGTTATTTTTTACTGAACAGAAAACTATAGAGAACCGCCTTCGCCTTGGCGCAATCGACTAATTTTCTAGATTTATTGGCCTTTTTCTGAAATTTTTAGGTTTTCTAAGTTTTCTTTAAGCTACAAATACCTAAATAATCTATAATACAGATACGAACTCACTTTGCACACAAGGATGCGGCCTAGGAATTTAACATCTGCACAAAGTTTTTGCTGCAGATGCGAATGCCATTGCGTTCATTTACTGGCACGAAAACAGGTCTGTTTGGAATTTTTCATCTCCAGACATATCTTTGGTTGGTGTATCATGAAAAATCAATACCGTGTAATAAATAATAAATAAATAATGCTGGACAATTCACACAGCATTATTTAGCCCCTAAGATATGGGTACTAGATAACTTATATACTTAATACATTACACTACATAGATAGATATTTTATATTATACATACAAAACATCCAGAACACCCTGAACAAATATCTGACAGATTGTACAAAAATTTGGCCCTAGGCGGGAATCTAACCCGCAACCTCCTGCGTCGCAGGCGGACCTTCGCCCGCTGCGCCACTGAGATCGTCAAACTATAGTGCACTTTTTTGTAAGGAGTATGTCCAATGTTTTCAGCCTATCTCGAAAAATTCTTTATGTTGGTCTACACACCTTTTTTTGCATATTTGATTCGAAATAGGTCCATTTGCCTACGTGTCACAAAGTAGGTATAGCACCTTGCTTTTCCCAATCCAATATCTACATATCAGGTAGATTTCAATTGGATACAAGATACCCATCACAATACCACGTGACTCGAAATTCCAAGCACGCGCAGACATTTCTAAATGTCAGCTGCATAGGAGTTGGATTAAGGGCGAAACCTTGGAGTTGGAGCCCTTTGTGTGTTCATTCGAATGGTCCAAATTAAAGTGCTCTCTGCTCTGCCTGATAAACACGGATGGCAGGGAAAGAGCCTTGAGAATTGTTAAGATTATGCCTTTAGGTAGGTAGTAGGTACGTCTTCGGAAGTAAGCCGTAGAGGGAGAGAAAGGGGAATTTTGACATTTATTAGTGGAAAGCTCGCAGTGTTTTTTTTATTGAAAATTGACGGAAATGCGCGGCAAATTTGGAAAAAATTAAGCCATGCTCGCCAGGAACCCACCAAGAATTTGTGTCGAGGGCAAGATCCCATTTTGGAATGGTTAGGAGAAATTTCGCCCGAAACAGATTTCGAGAACGGACTAGTTTTCCTCTACCCCTGAAGCTCGTACCCATTAGAGTTTGAAGCTCTTTTCTATTTTAAACCGACTTCAGAAAAAGGGAAGGTTCTACCTATGTACGGCTGTATTTATTTTTATTGTATGTTCGCCGATTCTCCATGAATTCTGGACCGATTTTGATGAATCTTTTGCAATAGTATAGAAAATGATAACGAGATCGTCAAAACTAAAAAAAAAATTTTTGTTATTAAGGAGTTGATGTTGGTTTTTAGTTTTGTAAAGGATCTAATTATTATGTAACCATTTTGTTATTATTGTGATGAATCTTTTGCAAATTCCTTATTGTCATATACGTTATAACAATAAGGAATAAATGTTTTGTAATAAGTTACTTATAGCAAACAAATAATTACAAAATGGTTGCATAGTAATTTGATACTTTATTAAACTAAAAAGCGACATAAATTCCTTAGTAACTATTTAAATTGTTTTTTAACTTTGACCATCTTTCGATAATATCTTCAATGCAATTTTTTTATTATTTGTCTATTCTAATCGAATATTATAAGGAGGAAAGATTTGATTGTTTGTTTGTATTGAATAGGCTCCGAAACTACTGGACCGATTTGAAGAATTCTTACTACCGATATTACCATTAGCAGCCCACATTATTCCTGATGAACATAGGCTACTTATTACCGCGGGAAAATGCTTCATGCCTGCGGGAAAACGGGTAGTAAGAATGCAGCTAGTTCGTTATAAGTATAACGTTGCAAAATGCAATGGAATAGACAACAATAGGCATGAAATACAAATTGTTATTTTACAAGCATGTATGTAATTTATATTACAGTCACGTAGTACTTGCATACTTCTCTATGAAGTAAGGAATTATATTTGTCCAGTAAAATGCTAAACAATTCGTAGAAATAGTAGTTTTAAAACGGAAGTAGAAGTGCATTCTGTATAAAACGAGAATCAAGTAATGAAGGGCTCTACAATCTGTATAAAACTTGGGAGAGTTGTTGGGATTTTTCTTAATCACAATACCGACTACGTTTTAAATAAGTGTCTCAATTCAATACATTAATTCATACTATAGATTCACAAGGAACACTTAGTCAAGTAGATTCATTACATTTTAAAATAAGTAAGTGATAAGTAACGCTGGAAAATTCACACAGCATTATCTAGCCCTGAGCTAAGCAGAGCTTGTGTCATGGGTACTAGATAACTGATATACATAATACAATACACTACATAGATATTTTTTATTATACATAGAACCTGAACAAATATCTGCAGATCGTACAAACATTTGCCCCGAGGCGGAAATCGAACCCGCAACCTCCTGCGTCGCAGGCAGACCTTCGCCCGCTGCGTCATAAAACACAAAACAAACTCAAAACTGTGCTACGTTATTGTAGTTTGTATAAATAACAGATATGTACCTAATGCAGTATTATAGCTATTGTAGATAGGCAGTGAACGGGAAAAACATAGAAGCATTCCTTGCGGTAGAAAATTACCTAAAAGCAAAGTATGCTGATAGGTAATTTTATGTCGAGTTTCCCGAATATTTTGCTTGAAAGAAGGCTTCCATGTTTTTTCCGTTCACCTATCACAAAAGCTGTCAAAATCAACCAATCGCGACCTCAAGCGTTCTTTTGAATACGGAACGACGAAAATAAAAAAAATAAAAATCATTTATATCAGACTTACAAAATCCATAGATGTTATACATTTAGATACACAATTACAAATTTCAAATTAAAAAAAATATAATAGTAATAATAATGCCAAATCAAATAAATCAATGAAAACTCGCGAAAAAAAATCCCATAAAAACATTATAAAGAAATATTATATGTATGATATCCTTTAAGTACTGCTAATAAAATGTAATGCTGTAAATTTCGTTCCCCGTCACGGGTTATATAAGACTAAACTCCGAATATTCAAAGGCAACTCATTGCGTTTGAGTATTCGGGCGTAATTGTTTTAAAGTCAAGTTAAGTAAGGTGATACCTGATTATGGTTAGGTCTACGTTTTGAATGAGTGATGTAAATTAGATGATTAGTAATGCCATAGATGTAACATCTGTCATTGTTTGAGTGTTACTTATGTTAACAGAAACACGAGTAAAATAAACTACGCCAATAAAGCGTTAGTTGTTGTCGCAAGAGGCCATTGATGAATTCAATATTCTATTTTGTACCTACGTATTTGTTTTAGCACTTACCTAGATCTTGCCTCTCTATCTTTTAAAGGGTATGTATACGCTTCTACTACAAAACTCTCAAGATAGTTGCAAAAAAAATTTATAAAAATTTTTTTAAACAAGTTGACAACCATATCTTTTGTAAAAAGGCTTAGGTAGCTACTACAAAATATCAGATCAACTATGGGATAAAAAAGGTAAAGGTCTCTTGTTTGCCCTAACAAGGTAAAGGTTTCTTGTTCGCTTCTTTACTTTACGTTAAAAAGATTGAAGTGAACAAAAAATTAAAGTGATCACTTCATTTCCTAGTTTTACCGTAATTTTGTGATGTGTCCAAGAATCCTATATCTACTTTGGTGGCAAGAAAACTGAGTAAGGCAGAAATGTACAAATATCTATAAAATACCTACATAGTCTGTGGCTTTGGAATTTGAAAACATACCAAATGCAAGCTAGTTCAAAAATGGAGTGCAAGAAAAACACAACGTAAAAACAAAACACTGCTTGATTCCATGCATTCAGTGACAATGTTATGATAATGAGGGGTTTTCGATTTGCATTTTTATGAAGAAAAAAATAAATACTAAATATCTCGATAGGTGGCAGGGCCGTCGATTGGCAATTTGAGTATATCAAATGAAAGGAAAACAAAAACAACAAAAAATGATGCTAAATTGGAAACACAAACTATAAACTTGAAAAAGTTGGTTTTTCTTTCATTTGAAATTGTTAAACTACTCTAATTGCCAATGAGACACTTCCATCTATCGAAGACACACACGTCACAAGATGGCCACCGTTGGCGTCATGTTTTGATTTTCACAAATTATTTTAATTTTGTTTTTCTGTAAAAAGTTACGATTTCCACTTAAATTTGTGATAAAACGATTATTTAAACTACGAATTGTGCAGTAAACAAATAATTTTGGAGAAGTGTCCGAAAATGGACGATACCGAGGAAGAAGTGGTGCCCTGTACTGAGCCGCCGCCGCCACCCAGCTTCGCGCCCGCCTTAGCGCCCGCCTTAGCCAAGCGAAAGCGATTATGCATTGACAAGGTGGATATTGATGATGATGATGGATTTACCATAGTACAGAGAAGAAGAAAAAATATTAAATCACATGCGGCTGAGGATATGACTAGTAAGAGAGGTACCAGTGAAAACAATTATTTTGAGGTATGCGTTGCATCTTTTCAATTGCTACCAAAACAAATCGGGTTGGCCATGCTCCTGAAAAAAGAAGGCATCACTAGCGCCGTACGTATTAGGTACAAGAATCCATACCGAGTAGTCATTAGTTTTGAAACAAAAGAGGAGGCAAGCAAGTTGGTAGAAAATAAAACATTTGCGGATGCAGGATTACGTTGTTATTTGACGAGCGAAGTGGGCATAACTTACGGTATCGTAAAGTTCTTGGAGGTCGACGTTTCAGAGGAGGATTTGAGAGAGAGTCTTACATGTGATTTTAAAATACTTACTGTTAAGAGATTAAACCGTATGTCAGAAGAAGGCCAATGGGTTCCGAGCGAGACTGTTCGTTTTGGTTTTAAGAGCTCCAGTTTGCCTTCGCACTTGTATGGGTATGGTTGCAGATTTAAGGTGGACCCATATATCTTCCCTGTGACGCAGTGCGGCTCGTGCTGGAAGTACGGTCATTTGACGCGGACCTGTCCCACAAGGCGAACGACGTGCCCCAAATGTGGCGGAGGACACACCAACTGCGAGACCACCGAGTTACGCTGCGTCAATTGTAAAGGAAAGCACATGGCACTGAGTAAGTCCTGCCCGATATATTTAAAAGAGAAACAGATTCGATCCATCATGTGTCAAGAGAACAGTACGTATAAGTTTGCGGCTTCAAAGTATCGTGAAAGTAGAAGACGAAAAAGTACACCACCTGTGTTTGCCTTTGGTGACGTAAATAAGAACAGACGATTTGATTTCACTACGCCCTCCATATCTTACAGTCAACGTGTTGCAGCGAAGGTACAAACGCAGGCTGCAACTCACCTTTATGACTTCGCTGTTCCGGAGCACGGGGAGGAGAGAGGTGTGAGTGAAGTTGAATCTAAGGATAGTAGCGAGGAAGGTTCGCTATGGAAGACTTCGAGCGGTAAAAAAAAGAAGAAGAAGAAGGCAAGAAAGCAGAGGAAAGAGGCATCTTTCAGCGCGGCTGGCACTCAGGACCCTCAGGTACCTGCGGCGTCCGCCTCCTCGGCGTCAATGGCGCCGCCCGCTTCAGGTGAGGGAATCAAAGCTGTAGTTGCCAAAGTGTGTGTAAAAGCGTCGAATGTTTTAGCCAAAAATGTTAGTTTTGCCGAAAAAGTTAGTGAGGTCTTGAAGCTAGTTTTAGATGAACTTATGACGTTTGTTGTAGTGGGGATGATTAGCAATGGAGATGTCTTAACAAAACTGTTAGGTCTCTTTTATAATGGATAGTAACAATGTAACTGAAACCGCGACCAGTCCGGCATCGAGCCCTGTGAGTTCTGTTGCACAATTTCTAAATATTGTGCAATGGAACTCACAGAGCTTGATGCCCAAAAAACACGACTTCGAGCTTTTACTGTGTTCGGAAAAAATTGGTATTTGTATTTTAAGTGAAACTTGGCTTGATTCGGACACAAGTATTCGTTTAAATAACTATAATATTTATAGAAGAGATCGGACGGATTCTTACGGCGGTGTAGCCATTATAGTTCACAGATCAATAAAAACCCAACTTTTTCCTGTGAATTGTTCTGGCAACACCGGTATAGAGACATTATGTATAAAGATCATTAATTGTAAATATTTAGAATATGTTGTTTCGGTTTATTGTCCTTCGAGCATTAGAACTTCACAAAGCGATTGGGATAACATTTTTTCAAAATTTTCGACAAAAACTATTGTTGCTGGTGATTTTAATGGTCATCATTCCAATTGGTCAAATAAAAGTGATACTAGGGGCTTGCAGTTATTAGATTCCTCATTAGAGCATAACTTCATATCCCTCAATAATGGCCATTTTACTAGAATAAAATTAGTAAACGGTAACTTACAGGAATCCGCACCAGATATTACGTTCATAACTTCAGACATAGCTTTTTACTTTGAATGGCAGGTAACGCGGGAGAGTCTAGGGAGTGATCACCTAATAATCAAATTTTCTCTTCGATATCACGATTCACGCAGGTTTGTAACACGACGGAACTTTAAGAAAGCCAATTGGCCTTTATATCAGGAGATATTGAGTGATAGTTTTAGTGAAATAGTAGTTGGTGAAGACAGTATACAGTCGAATTACAATTTTTTCATTGAAAAGCTCTATTATGCTGCCGAAAAAAGTATACCTCTTATCAAAAGTTGTACAAATCCCACACAATCTTTTAAACCTAAGCCATATTGGTGTCCAGAAATATCCCGGGTTATAGCTCAACGTCGTTTGGCTTTAAAGATGTTTAGGCGGAACCCTACTCCCGATAATCTTGATAGACTAAACCAAAAGATCGCAGAGGCACGAAAAGTTCATCGAAAGGCTAAGACTGCCAGTTGGCAACAATTTTGTAGTTCTGTCGATGAGGTGATGACAGCTTCAAGTATGTGGCGTCGTATGCGCTGGATGAAGGGTCTTCGCACGGAACGAGTGGTTGCACCTAGTCATATAAAAGATAATCTTTTATGTAGCCTGGCTCCTGACTCTGTACAAATATCTCAGCCGGTTTTCAAATCTAATAACAACCTTTTGGATAGGGAATTCTCCAGTCAAGAATTAGAAAATTGCTTAAAAACAAAGGATACTGCACCTGGGGATGACGATGTTACGTACTCGATGATTTACAATTTGCCTTTGGAGGGAAGAGCTTTCCTACTTAAGATTTTTAATTTAATTTTTAGACATTCATTGGTTCCTGAACAATGGCGTAACATAAAAATTCTACCGATCCCTAAACCTAATAGTAACCCAAACCTCTTACCTAAATTTCGGCCTATTTCTATTATTTCTTGTATGTGCAAACTTTTTCATTTAATGCTCTGCAAACGTTTAGAATGGTTTATTGAAAAGAATAACATTTTAGCTCCAGTTACGAGTGGTTTTAGAAAGTACCCGTCATGCATGGATTCCTTAGCAAGACTAACTTCACAGATACAAATCGGATTTAGCAAAAATATCTCTACATTAGCAGTGTTTTTAGATGTAGAGAGCGCATATAATAATGTTTTACCTGATCAACTTGTTCTAACGCTTGATGATTTGGGCGTTGGGAATCAAATTTGTAAATATTTATGGTCTTTCCTGAGTTATCGAGTCCTAAAAATTGAAGACGATAATGACCTCCGATCTATGGTTAGATGTACTGGGCGGGGATTGGCCCAGGGTGATCCTCTCTCTCCCTTGCTGTTCAATATTGTAACATATAAAATTTGTACAGGATATGATAATGTAAGTGCACTGCAATATGCTGATGATTTTGTTTTTTATACACAAAATCCACTTTTAGAGCATAGTCAAGAATACATGCAAACTGTTCTTGATTCCGTAGTGATTAAATTAGGTCAATTAGGGTTAGAAGTATCAGGAAGTGAGAATCGTTTAGCCGTGGGTCATAGGATGAGCCTTGAGCCAATCTTGGGACTTGTGGCTTAGCTTAGTTCAGTTGGGTCTGAAGCGAATTCGTGGGCATTAATGCTATTAGGTTGTCGGGGCTGAGATGCCACGGCAGCTGAGGGATAAATCCGGAAAGGGCCCTCCTCAGGGCCACTCGGCGGATCCCTGCGTCAGCGTTTCTGAAGTCCCTGTGGGTGGGAATAGGGTGGCGTTAGATGTGGGGTCTGTGTCTGAGATGGAGGCCTCAGATGCGGAGGGTGCTTGCCGAAAGCGGCCATCTTCTTCATTGTCCGTGCCCGGGTACTTGGGCTCGGACACGGAGACTGAGGAGACCGTGGCTGCTAAGGTAAGCACATCCAAAAGAGGGAGAGGGAGGGCAAGGATTGCTAAGGCAGGCCCTTCAAGGGAGGAGTTCTTAAAGCCTCCTCATGTACCGTCGGATGGGGAACTTGAAAAAGTCCTCCGAAACCGGCAATTTAAGAAGGGGTTAGCTGCCGCTGCCAACACCGGCCTTGTGAGTGAGAGTGGGGATGACTCGGATGCCGTTGCGATTGTTGGCGACCTCAGCGCGCTGAACGCCCAAGAACTGAGGGCACAGGCTGGCGAAAAACTAGCGTGCATCTTGGAGGTTGCCAGAAAGTCTGGTAATCTCAAGGGGGAATTTGTTGGCCGCCTGAAAAGGTCTGCCTCGGTTCTAAGGGAGGTGGTGGAGGCCCTGAGCAGCAGAAGTGAGGCAGAGGAGACACGGAGACTGCGGGCCGACAACGGCCGCCTGCGGCTCGAGGTGGAGTCATGCAAGGCGGAGATAAAGGCGCTTCGTCGCGGCTTCGCTGACGCCAAGAGGGAGGTTGCCGCCGCCAGTACTGCCGCTGCTACCGCCAACACAGAGGCGCAGGCACCCCCAACCATTTTGGGAGCTGAATTATTGGAGGAGTTGAGGCAATCCTTAACAGTCACGTTAGGGCAGATGCTGAGCGCTCGACTCGCCGTGATCGAGGACCGGCTTCTGCCTGCACCGACGGTTCGACCGCCACTGAGAGCGGATGCCAGGAATGCGGTGGCAAACGCCGAGCAACCCGAGCGGGCGCCCGAGCTGACACAAACTCCTGTCCCCAAAGCCGGTAAAAGAGCCGGTCAGGCCCCAAGGATTGCTGCTGCTGTTGCTGCCGTTGCCGTTCCCATGATGGCACCGTTTGCTGGTCCTTCCACGCGTAGGGAAACCGCAAATACTGGCGAGGCTTTCCCATCCACCGATCCTCGGGCAGAATCCTGGGTAACGGTGGTGAGAAAGAAGGGAAAGGGCAAGAAGAAGGGGGAGCCTGCGGTTGCACCAGTGGGTATTGCCTCGAACGCCGCTACGACCAGGGCTACAGCTGTCAGGGTTAGCAAGCCGGCAAAAGTGTCATTGAGATCCCCAAAGTCCGCGGCCATTGTGTTGTCACTGCAGCCTGAGGCTGTACAAAAGGGGATTTCTTATGGGGACGCTCTGCAAATGGCACAGGACAGGGTGGACATCCAAGAACTGGGGATTGACCGACTTCGCTTCCGCCAGACTGCTACGGGAGCCAGGATGTTGGAGATCTCTGGCTCTGAAAATTCCGACAAGGCGGACAAACTAGCGGAGAAGCTACGCGGAGCCTTGTCAGACGTGGCCAGCGTAGCCAGGCCTATTAAATCTGCCGATTTGAGCATAACAGGACTGGACGATGCGGCCACGAAGGATAAAGTGGCGACAGCAGTGGCCAAGGTCGGTTGCTGCAACGTGCAGCTGGTGAAAGCTGGTGAGATCCACCGCAGTATAAACGGTACCGGCTCCACCCGTGTCTCTTGCCCTGTTTCGGCAGCCAAAGTTCTGCTGGAAAAAGGTAGACTTTTAGTGGGTTGGAGCTCGGTGCGAGTGGTGGCTCTGGCGGCGCGTCCTTTGCGGTGTTACAGATGTATGGGACTGGGACACACGCGGCCTCAGTGCACTGCGTCGGTCGATAGAGGAGACCTGTGTTTCCGGTGTGGAAACACAGGTCATAAGGGTGCTAGCTGCGGAAAGACGGACCCGCGGTGCGCTATATGCGCGGACTCGGGAAGACCTGCCGGACACGTAATGGGCGGACGCAACTGTATCCCCCCAAAGACGAAGGGAAAGGCCATCGGGACCCAGGTCAACCCTGCGGTGTCTAACAGTGACACCCCTGGGGAGGCAAGCCAAGAGGCAAACGAGGAGGCCCTGATGTCTGAATGATGGATCAAGTTGGACATCACAATATCCTCCAGACTAATTTAAACCACTGCGCCCGGGCCCAAGATCTACTTATGCAGACCCTGGCGCAGTGGCAAGTGGACGTAGCGGTTGCTGCGGAGCCATACTACGTTCCCCTCCAAAACCAATGTTGGGCTGGGGACCTGGACGGCTCCGTGGTCATTATTGGGAAGGGAAGTGGCGTCCCCCCCCTCTCAGTCGAGGAGAGGGGTTCGGGGTACGTGGTGGCCAAGTGGGGGGAGTATGCGGTAGTTGGCGCATACTTCTCCCCCAATAGAACCGCTGCAGAGCTGGAGGTCTTTATGGACCTCCTAGCCGCGGCGGTGCGTAGGCAGGCGCCACGTCAGGTCCTCATCATGGGTGACCTGAACGCCAAGGCCCGGGACTGGGGCAGCCCCACTACTGACGCTCGAGGGGAGATCGTCAGGGAGTGGGCGCTTGCCACCGGGCTGACCCTTCTTAATAGAGGGTCGGCCCACACGTGCGTGCGACAGCGAGGGGGGTCCGTGGTGGACATAACGTTCGCCACCCCCGCTGTTGCGGCACGTGCCCGGGCCTGGAGGGTGATGTCGGAAGTGGAGACTCTCTCGGACCACAAATATATAAGGTTCGAGATCTCCACTTCCGATGTCCAAGTGAGGGGCCTTCGTGGGGCGAGGGCGGACTTTCCGCGGTGGACGGTCAGTCGCCTCGACTCTGATCTGGCGGTTGAGGCGGCGATCGTCCAGTCGTGGTTTGCCGCGCCCACGCACCCGGAGGTGGACGTAGAGGCGAGCCACTTCCGGGATGCGGTGACAGCAGTGTGCGACGCCGCCATGCCCAGGGCCCGGCGCCTCCCCGGTCGCCGAGAGGTGTACTGGTGGAGCTCGGAGATCGGGGATCTCCGAGACGCCTGCTCGGCGGCGCGGCGGCCCTACGCCCGCTGCCGGAGGCGGCGTCACGGCCGCACCGACGGGGAGCTGTCAGCGGAGGAGCTGGCAGCCGAGAACCAGCTGTACAACTCCTACCGCGAAGCGAAAAAGGAGCTGCAGCTGGCCGTCGGTCGTGCCAAGACGCGGGCCTGGAAGGAGGCTCTGGAGGGCCTCGATAGGGATCCGTGGGGACGTCCGTATAGGGCTGCCCGGAAAAAGTTCCGGGGCCAGACGTCCCCGATTGCGGAGTCCCTAGAGCCGGAGCTTCTGGGTAGGGTGATGGAGGGGCTCTTCCCCGACATCGACCCCCTCCACACCCCGCCCGCGATGGCGGCGCCGTCCCTCCTCCCCGAGGAGATTGACCCGGCCTCCATCCCACCTGTGTCAGAGGTGGAGATGGAGGTGGCCGTCGGACGCCTGCGTGGGAAAAGGACGGCCCCGGGTCCGGACGGGATCCCAAAGCGGGTCCTGCGGATCGCCTTGGGGGAGATGAGCGAGCGGCTTCGGGAACTGTTCGACGCTTGTCTCACGTCTGGACGGTTCCCGAAACTTTGGAAGGACGGGCGGTTGTGCCTGTTGCGGAAGGAAGGTCGAGCCGCAGACTCGCCTTCCGCATACAGGCCAATCGTGCTGCTGGATGACACGGGGAAGCTGCTGGAGAGGGTAGTGGCTTCCCGTGTCATCCGGCACCTGGCAGGGACTGGGCCTGACCTGTCCCAGGCCCAGTATGGGTTCAGAGCGGGGCGTTCGACGATAGACGCCCTACTCTGGCTCAAGGGCTGGACCCAAGATGTGGTCAGCCGGGGAGGGAAGGCGTTGGCTGTTTCGCTCGACATTGCCAACGCCTTCAACAGCCTGCCGCATGGAACCATACGGGAGGCGCTCCGTTATCACGGAGTGCCCCTGTACCTACGGAGGCTGTTGGCGGACTACCTCCAGGACAGGGAGGTCCTGGTGGAGGGACGCGACGGCTTGAGACACCGTCGCGTTGTCCGCGGGGTTCCACAGGGGTCGGTGCTGGGACCGCTCCTGTGGAACATTGGCTACGACTGGGTGCTCCGGGGCACGTTCCCCGCAAGTATGCGAGTGGCGTGCTACGCGGACGACACCCTGGTCGTGGTCAAGGGGAGGGACCTTGGGGAGGCGATGCGGTTGGCCACGATGGCCACTACCCTAGTGGTTGACCGCATCCGCTCCCTGGGATTGGAGGTGGCCCTCTCCAAGACCGAGGCCCTGTTGTTCCACGGGCCTCGAGGGGGGCCTCGTCCAGGAACCAGGGTGGTTCTGGACGGGGTTCAGGTCCGGGTTGGGACCCAGATGAAATATTTGGGTCTCATCCTGGATGGGAGGTGGACTTTTGGGGCCCATTTCGCCCAACTGGCCCCAAGAGTCCTGGGAGCCGCGGCCGCTTTAGGGAGGCTGCTGCCCAACGTGGGCGGCCCGAGCGCCACATGTCGCCGGCTGTACTCCGGGGTCATCCGGAGTATGGCCCTGTACGGGGCACCGGTCTGGGTGGACGCCCTCAGTCGCGCGAACCTGACCCTGCTGCGACGTCCGCAGCGGGTCATCGCGACGAGGGCGATACGCGGTTACCGGACGGTGTCCTGGACAGCAGCATGCGTGCTGGCTGGTGATCCCCCCTGGGCTCTTCAGGCGGAGATCCTCGCCGAAGTGTATCACTTCGTGGCGGCGAGGAGATCTGCCGGGGAGCGCCCAGTGTGGGAGGAGGTCACGCGCATGCGGCGGCTGGCGCGGGACGCCTTGTTGCGGCGGTGGGCAGAGGACCTGGCACCACCGGTCCCTGGTCAGTGGACGGTGGACGCCATCAGGCCGGTCCTCCGGAGGTGGGTGCGGCGGCGGTTCGGGTCGCTGACCTTCCGATTGGTGCAGGTGCTTTCCGGGCATGGATGCTTTGGAAAGTATCTGCACCAGATCGCGAGACGGGAGGCGACCCCGGTCTGCCACGAATGTGGGGCGCCGGAGGATACGGCGCTCCACACGCTGGAGGTGTGTGCTGCGTGGGGTCCCATGCGGCACACGCTTTCAGCGTTCCTGGGCCGGGACCTTTCGCTGCCGAGCGTGGTGAGCGCCATGCTCGACGGCGAAAGGGAGTGGCAGGCCATGGTCTCCTTCTGCGAAGAGGTTATGTCGCAGAAGGAGGCCGCTGAGCGGGTCAGGGAGGATGACGCCCAATCTGACCCGCTCCGGCGCAGACGTCCAGGGAGACGAAGGGGGCGGTTCGCCCGCCTCCTTCGTCCCCCGTAGTGGGGCCACTGGTGGAGAGTCGGGGGACTCTCTGCCGGCTAGCACGGCTCCACGCGTCTGAGGGGTGACCTGTAAAAAGGTTGCTCCTCCTTGAGGCCGAGGCCCAGACCGGTTCCCGGGCCACCCGCCGGGGCGAGATGGTGAATGCTAACGCGACCCCATCTCGCCCCATGACGGCGGTGGACGTTTCACGGGGGGGTTTTAGTGGGTTCGAGTCCCACATACCCCCTTCCGTCACCCCCATGGCGGAAGGGAAGTGCGAGGGCATTTCCCCCCTCCAAAAAAAAAAAAAAAAAAGGGTTAGAAGTATCATCGTCCAAAACGCAGTGTTGCAGTTTTAGAAGAGGACCTAAGATGGATGATGTTGATCTCAAAATTAACAATAACAGGATACCAGCTGTATCACATGTCAAATACCTAGGAATTTGGCTAGATAAGTCGTTACTGTGGAGGAAACATATAAATGAGATTCATGAAAGTACAATGAAGAAGTTAAGTCTTTTAAAGGTTCTCGCTGGTGCATCTTGGGGCATGCATCCTAAAAATCTTCGCCAGCTGTACATATCTCTGATAAGAAGTAGGATAGATTATGGATGCTTCCTATATGACACAGCGGCAAAAACACATCTAGTAAAGCTGGATAGAATTCAAAATATAGCGATGAGGGTCATAGGGGGTTTTATCAGGACAACTCCTGTTCATGTTATGGAGTGTGAAGTTTGCCTGCAGCCACTTAGACTGCTTAGACGACAATGCTTAGACGACAATTTCTAGGGACAAAGTACTGTCTAAAGGCTCAATCATTTTCTAAAAATATAACCATAGATTTATTTAAAGAACTCCATAATCAACGTGAATCGAGATATTGGAAGAAAAAACCTTTACTAATCTCTATTTTTGACAATACAAAAGTAGAAATTTTAAAGTCAAATTATACTTTGAATATGTTTTCATTAAATACTTGGGTATCTGATATTAGAACAGATTTTATTTTGACCAATGTGGAAGGTATTGATCAGGGAAAAAGCCATTATGATGATAGCGAACTTAAGTATCACACCTTGTGTATGCTTATTTCTAAGTATATGGACTGGCATAAATTATTTACTGATGGATCTAAATCGGACAAAGGTGTCGGTGCAGCCTTTTATGATCCCATTCGCAATGTGAAGGAGACGTTTCTAATTAAGTCAGAATTAAATTCTATTATGTCAGTTGAGCTCTTTGCAATTTCTGAAGCACTATCTTATGCTACCACTCTGAAGCTGGATAAAGTGGTAATACTGACTGATAGTCGAAGCGCCCTGCAACATATTGCTAGCTGCGTCTCTGGCTCAAGAGCAGAGTCAGTGGCATATGCAATACTTAAAAAGGTATTATACCTGTTCAACAGTGGTGTCCAACTTAAATTGCAATGGGTACCTTCGCATATTGGTGTTCAGGGCAACGAGGAAGTGGATCGATTAGCAAAAGAGGCAATTTCATCAGGTGCTGAAACTTTTATTATACCAGAGCACTCAGATGTTTTCCATAAATATAAATTCAAAATTTTTGAGAAATGGAAAAATCATTATATTAATATTTCAGACACAAAGGGAATTTGGTATAGAATTGTACAAAGCTACCCACCACGTGTACCTTGGTTTGTAAATAGTAAGCTTAAGAGATGTTTAATTGTAACAGCACATAGGTTGCGCTCCGGGCACATGCCTCTTGCTAAATTCAAAAATCTTATGAAAATATTAGAGTCTCCTAACTGTGAGCTTTGTGGAGTCACAGAAGATGTACATCATCTTCTGACTGAGTGTGTACGGAGCCAGTCTTTAAGATCACATTTGGAAACTCACTTTGAATTAAATTTATTAAATATTGGCATTTTTCAAAGCATCTTAGCCGCCCCGCTTTGCTCGGCGGCCAGGATACTGTAAAAAATGGTTTATGATATTTTATAAGATTAGTAACTAATTGAATGTACTAACGGGGCTGACGTAGTCAGTGTTTGGCTAAAAGCCCCTTAAAAATATAAGATTTAAATTAATAAATAAATAAATCTATCGAAGAATATGGAACTTACTTTTTTTTTAATGCATATCGAAAACCCCTCATTCTAGAATGTGGTTCAAAGTACAAAAGAGTTTACTTATTAAAATAGTTCAAAAATAGTTCGACCAGATGAAGCGGCGGTTCGCTGTCCTGACTCTCAAATTAAAAAGGTACAGACCGTGTATACTTTGACATTGACATCTCATCGCCGCTAAAGATACCAGCCGTCTCTAGTGTTTTGATTGAGTTCATAGGTTAATAGGGTTATTTTTTTACAAAACGTCTCTATGCTTTAGCTAGCTAAGTTGTAGCCCAATGTCAACTTAAATTCACTCTACCTTAATCTAATCTTCATAAGGTAATTAACACGTTCCGGCGCGGTACTAGATGGCACGGTGGTAGGGACAGACGGTAGATTTTTTCATACAAAATCACAATACTAGAAGTACCACCGTACTGACAATAACTGGGAAAATAAATCGTTTACAAAGGGCGGTAGACGGCTATGACCGTAACCGTATATATGTAAACGGTTGTGGCCGTACTAGCGTTTTGAAGAAATCTGTCTATGTGTGTCTATGGCACACATTGAGAACTCAATATACAACTTATTTTCGGTAATACCGCAACGTAATCTCTGTCTGATTAAAAAAATTATATGCTACGAATAGACGACGGTTACCGTACTGTCATTTTATGATCTTTCAAAAATCCCGTCAAAGCCGTACCGCGCCGGATCGTGTTAAGTAAAATTTGTTTATTTTGTTGCACAGTTCAAACCAAATATAAATAAGAAACTAATCAATTACAATTTGTTGCAACTGTAATAAAAATGGCCACTTAGCGGGTGCAATGGCAGGAAAACCCTGCCGTAAGCGCTGATCTTCCGTGCATGCCAGAATGAACCACGTGTGTCGCCACGCGACGCATAGGTACCACATTTCACAAAAATCTGAGAGAGTAAAAGTAAAATAACTAACCCTACTTGAGGCATTTGCCTGCAGTGGGATCATGCAAGCTCTTAATAATAATAATAACCTACTTGGAATAAAACAAAGTTTCAAGGTCACAATCAATCACCAAGGTTCCCAAAAACAAAGGAATCATTATAACCCCAACAGGAAATACGAGGGACCTTGCAGATCACGTCCAAAAGCCTAAAGCGCGCGTTCGCAGGCCGATCACGCGTGTACCCGTGTTGGGGTACTGGGTTAGTGTACTATGCCGATGTTGACTACTGATTAGGGTTTACTATGGTGTTTTGTAGACCCTGTTTATTGAACGTTTTTCATACTTACCTACTTATTGAGAACCTACTTTCAATCGTCTGTTACCACAGAGGTCCGTAGCATAAGGTTTTGTTTGACCACAATAAACCATGTAGTCAAAAAAGGTCTATTCAGAAAAAACCGCATGTAGGTAACTTTATAAAGTTTAAAAAGAAATCTTAATCTAAACTCTGTTATTAAATCCTAGATATTTGTTGAAACGAGGGTTTACATATCCAAATAAATATTGGTGAAAAATAATTTACGACACTGGTGTCAAGGAAATCACAAAAGATCGAAACTATTTACGGTTTTGACCACTTTCATTCATTATTTCCTTTGTGACTCGTCCGTTTCTGAACTCGAATTTGCGCCTTTTTGCGGCGCGTGTACAATTTTGTGGTGTTGATGTTATTGTTCTTGTTATTAATGCTTACCTTGCAGTTTCCTTGTTTTCTGTAATATTTTTTAAATAATAAAATCCTAAGCAAGTCAAAGCTCACTATGTGACTCAACCAACAAACAAAATGTGGCGCCGTCTATAAAATCTCAGTCAAAACATCAAAAATTATACCACTGATATTACAAAAGAGCTGATTTGTTAATACAAACCTGGGGCTTATGTCTAGCAGTGGACTACCATGCTGATGTGATGCGTGATGAATCCTCACCATATACCACATATTGGTCCACTGCTGGACGCAGGCCTCTCCCTGACCCTGGCTTTTATCTCATTGGGGTAATGCCCATAATCCCTACGCTAGGCATGCGGGTTGGGGATCGCAGTTCGGTGATAGAATTGTTCTGCAGGGGGCGCTGCTGCCCGCTCCCGGTGGATATCCCTTAGCCGCCTCTTACGACACCCGCTGGAAGAATTGGGATGGTGTCAATTCTAAGCCGACACCACACAACACAGTGTAATGTGAATGATAATGATAAATGATTGACACATAGGTATAAACTCTGTCGCATGGAATATACTTTTTGTTTTCACAGTAATTTAGAATGCAATAACAAACCATAAGCATTCTATTTGGATAGTTATACGCATCGAGTTTATAGAAAACATAGACGGCAAAAACCTACGTGATCAAACGATATTGCTTTTCCACAATCCCACAGAGTAATATCGCTGACTATCGCAGATACATTTTCGAAAGCAAACTTAAAGAGATGCTCATAAAAAAATGTATAAACCCACATGACGTCTTTTATAATGACACATTTAACGACTCGCAAATTAAATAGTAAATTATGTAGTATAAGTATCAAATAGTCAGTTCATCTTTAGTAGAAAGGCACGATACCTGCCATCCATTGCGACACCCTAAATGGGTAGGTACATACTGTGATCATATCTTAAACTGACTTAATCTTTGACGAGAAAGACCTGATTGTATGAATACAATAAATAAAATACTGAATACCTACAAAATCCCAAAAAGACTAAAATTTGTTTTTTAAACTTTTTTTTTACTAATGCTGGACAATTCACACAACATCATCTAGCCCCAAGCTAAGCAGAGCTTGTGTTATGGGTACTATAACTGATGTACTTAATACAATACACTACATAGATAGATTTTTTTATTATACATAGTAATCATCCAGAACATCCTGAACAAATATCTGCAAATCGTACACACATTTGTCCCGAGGCGAGAATCGAACCCAAAACCTCCTACGTCGCAGGCAGACCTCCGCCCGCCGCGCCACAGAGGTCGTCAAACTGAGGAACACATGAAGCCGTTTCACAAAAAATCGAGATACGCTGATTTTACTCTGAACCATGATAACTTTTGAACAGCTGCTATGATTTTCGTCAAACATAGCAAAAAATCTATTTAAGAATCATTGGTTGATATGATAAGCATTTTTTATTTTTTTAACCTACCTACCTACCACAGAAGAAATTAGGTAACTAGCATCTGTCAAGGGCAGGGCTCAGCAAGAGCAAAGTTGTTTTTATTAACGACCTCCGTGGCGCAGCGGGCGAAGGTCCGCCTGCGACGCAGGAGGTTGTGGGTTCGATTCCCACCTCGGAACAAATTTGTGTACGATATGCAAAAATTTGTTCCGTTGGTCTGGGTATTTTCTATGTTTAATAAAAAATATCTATCTATTGTATTAAATATATCAGTTATCTAGTACCCATAACATAAGCTCTGCTTAGCTTGGGGCTAGATAATGCTTTGTGACAATGGACCAACCCGAGTCTAAGTGCGGACACAGGAGTACACACACCATAACACACCATAACCATAACCATGCTTTGTGAATTGTCCAGCATTATTATTATTATTATTTACTAGCTGTACCCGCGACTTCGTTCGCGATTGCCTTACCGGCCGACTAATTAAGTTCACATTTAACCATAGTCTCCCATATTATGAAACGCCGCCGTGAAAAAAATCGTGTAGGTTCTACGGGGGATAGAATGTTGTCATCTTCAATCCCATTCTTTATCTACACGACTTTTAGCTACGACTCGGCCAGCGTCAGTGTTAAGAAGTGTCATAGTCTTTTCAATTCTTACTCATGGTTCCGTTCAGCTGGGGCCCTATTCTGCTATACTAATCGCTTCACTATGACAGGGGTATCGACACAGAATGACACGTTTTGGTATTCCACCTCAGATGAAAGAAATTATGATGAATGCAGATGAAGAGACGCGCGTCAAGTTTGAAACTATTAATTTATCTCGCACGCACTATCTGGAGTTTTAATAATCTAAGGATTCTACGTGATGATTCTGCGACGATTGCACTGTCATACTGAAGCAATTGTATTGCAGAATTGGGCTCCTGATCCATTTGACTGGACCACCGTAATTTTTTTTTTCGTTAGTAGGTAGGTACAGTTGGCTGTAAAAATATTTTTCTGTGGTCCAGTTAGTTTAATTGGACCACTTACTCCAACCAAACATCGGTAGTAAAGATAACCGGACCAGCTAAACCACCATAATATTATGTCATGTAAGGTAGGAACCTAACTTATTTTTCCAAGACGCACCACCTTAGTAGGTAGGAAATTTTGTATTGTATTGTATTGTAGGAACCTAACTAATGGGTGCGTCTTGGAAAAATTAGATAGGAACTTACCTACCCTTTATCTACAATTTTTTTTCTTCAATCTACAGATTATTTCATCAGTCTACTGATTTTCTACTCGACTTTCTACTGATTTAGTCAAATTCGATTTTGCAACACTGTTTCTAACAAAAAGAATGCATGATATCGGACGACGCGTAGACCCCTCGGGTTGCGCGGTTTAAGAATTCTACTTTTTCCTCTCTCCCAGGGGAACCTTACTGAATTCCAGGATAAAATGTAGGTATTTCCATGTCCTTCCTTGTAGTATGAACTCAAAACATGCCAAGTTTCATTCCAACTCATTACCTATGTAGTTTCGGCGTGATGCGCGGTGAAGGAATTTGACTATCATCCCCTCTGCCAGAGGAACCTTACTGAATTCCGGGATAAAATGTATCTTTCCTCGTAGTACGAACTAAAATCATGCCGAGTTGCATTCGAATTCATTAAGTAGTTCCGTCGTGATGCGTGGTAAAAGAATTTTATTTTCATCCTCTTTCCCAGGGAACCTTACTGAATTCCAGGATACAATGTATCCTATGTCCTTCCTTGAACTCAAATCGTACCAATTCAGTCCAACTCATTCAGTAGTATCGGCGTGATGCGCGGTGAAGGAATTTTACTTACATCCCTTCTCCCAGGGGAACCTTACTAAATTCTGGGATAAAATGTATCTTTCCTCGTAGTATGAAATCAAATTATACCGAGTTCCATTCGAATTCATTCAGTTGTTCCGTCGTGATGCGCGGTTAAAGAATTTTACTTTCATCCTCTCTCCCAGGGGAACATTACTGAATTCCGGGATGAAATGTATCCCATGACCTTCCTTGTAGTATGAAATCAAATCGTGCTGGGTTTCATTCCCACTCATTCAGCACTTTCGGCGTCATGCGCGGTAAAGAAATTTTACTTTTATCCCCTCTCCCAGGGGAACCTGACTGAAATCCGGGATAAAAAGTATCCTATGTCCTTCCTCGTAGTATGACCTAAAATCGTGCCGAGTTTCATTTCGATACCTTCAGTAGTTTCGACGTGATGCGCGTTTAAGAAACAGACAGACAGACAGACAGACAGACAGACAGACAGACAGACAGACAGACAGACAGACAGACAGACATGAATGAAAAAAATTACAGTTTTGGCTTCAGTATCGATAGTAGAGTGTCCTCCAAAAAAAATTTTCTAAATATCTTCAATGTACAGAATTGGACCTGTTACAGTTTTATTATAAGTATAGATAGACACGCTTTTGACCACCATCTCACGTATGTAAGTTCACATGTGAAAATTACGATAAATTCGTTATACTTCCATTTTTTGCGGTTATTCCAACCTGTTGTGGTTGGAATAACCGCAAAAAATGGAAGTATAAAAATGGAAGTATATATAGAAAAGCACCGAAACTCGATAAAATTTCTTATGATGATTCACGATGATGATGATTTGAGTTGAGTCTTGAGCTTTCAAATATTTCGGCACAGTTTCATGATGTTCGCCAATGATTAAATTATTAAAAATAGAACGATTTTGTGGTAGGACACTTGGTTGGTATCGTATTATTATATTACTCCTTGGATTTCATTAGATGCTATGGCTGGTATGATCACGGGATGACGCGACGGCCGAACTTGTTTATATTATTGTGACAATATTAATTTTTATTCCCTCGAAAATCGGATAGTGTTCATAACTTCATACATAAAGTGTTTGGGCGTTATTGGTATTTGAATGTGAAAGGAATCATAATATTATTCTGAAAGAAACATATTTATGAAGTAAAAATTTGTGTAGGCATCAGAAAAAAAAATAGTTTCTCTTGATTCTCTAGATGGATTAGTTAAGAGTATACATACTTATATTTATTTACAAAAATAAACACTTATTATCGCACTAATATTATAAATGCGAATGTTTAGAAGTTTGGATGGATGTTTGTTACCTCTTCAAGCCATAACGACTAAACCGATCGGGCTGAAATTCAGCATAGATAAATGAATAACGCTGAATAACGATGATACTTATACTTGTCCATTGTTGAGTATAGACCTCTGCTTTGTCATGCAATAAAAACATCATGCACTTACAAAAGCTTCTAAATTAGGTAAAGTCTTGCCTCCTTAGTAACTTCAATATCATTAACCTAATCGAAAGCAAATTGGCAACTCCAATGCTTACCAGCCATTACGGTAGAGTGTAACAAGCCAAGTCAGAGAAAACTACCACTAAACACTTACATTGGATTGGCAAAGGAAAATGGGGTTCGGAAAGGTACCGATTATAGGTAGAAACCTTTTTTTGGATAGCATTTTATCAGATCAAGATATCTAGATCCCGAGATCGGCGAGTTCTGGCAATCGCAATGCTACGCGAGCCAATTATGGTCTGGGGTTTACTGGTTGGTGTTTTTCTATTGATTTAGGTAGGTAGGTATTCAATTTCGTAATGGACTTATGGGAAATGGAAATTCAATTAAGGGTTCCTTCTTATAGCGAAACTAATCGCTTCTAAATTGCATCTATGCGTACATTTTCGGTTAGCTTTTTCACATTTTCCGTTGTCATTTGAAAGTCATATTATTACGATCTACTCCGAAAGCTATAATAGTAGTTTATGCAACTGTCATATAATGAAGGGTATTAAAACACGAGTGTGAGTTTATGAAACGAGCGCAGCGAGTTTCATAATAGTAACGAGTGTTTTAATACCCGTGTTATATGCAGTTGCATACAATACTTTATCTTCACTAATGCAATTAATCAAACAACAAGAGTAAAAGCTGACAATAGTTTATTTATAATAATTGTTAAAATTTTGGATGGTACAATTTTGAAAGTTAATGTTAATTATTGATCCAGCAGTTGTAGCGGCCGCGGGGCAAGCAGTAGAGCTCGTAGACGGAGTCGGAATATTTATAATTACTTCATTCGTCTTGTTTTCTATACTGTTCAAGATCGTATTTGAGACTTGAATTTTATTCATTAAAGACTCATCAATGTAGCTTTCAGCCACAGTAGAAGACTTCCACCCCCCGTGTCGTTTCAGTGCGGTCAAATCACCACCGCTATCTATGAGAAGGGTCGCCGAGGTGCGCCGGAAGCAATGCCCCGTATACAACGCTGGGTTAGGCAGATTCAAAAGTAGTTTCGACGAAGTTTTCACGTATAATCCAACTGTTTTCAAAAGCCAGCCTAATATCAAAATTTTATACAACTTGCATGAGGATTTTGACATAAGGCTCGCCTTGTTAATTGGTCGCGTTTTATTGATGTTATAATGAGATTTTACGATATCGATGTGGATATTATACCATCATGTGAAATTGCTTAAATTGAGTGTTTTGTTATCTGCGCTATAACAGTAGTAATTATAAGTCAAGTATTGGAATCATAAGTAGAATGTTATAACATTAGTGTAGATAAACAAATAATAATAATAATTTAGTTCCATATTTAAAACTAGAATGGTTTCTCATTGGGTTTCTCCTAAATAAGAAGAAAGGGGGTTTGAAGACTTTGGCCCTAACATCTCGGCTACTATACTGTGTTTTTTTTTTCAAAATCGCCGCGTGCAGTTGGCTACAGGGCAATAAAATTATACAAATAAAAAATATCTCGGAACATAATACTCATACATTTAATATTTATTCGCTGTAGGAGCACAGGGCAAACTTGGTTGTTGTAATGTCCTAACAAAAGCGTCAGATTTCTGAGATACTAAATTGAAAAATAAATTGATTTTTTTTTTCAATTTAATTTTTATCTGTGAATATCTCAGAAACCTGATGCATTAGGACATTATGTTAGAGAACATTTTTTTATATAAATAAATGTGCTCTATCCAAATATGAAAGCCTATTTCAAATGAAATGAAAGCTCATTTGAAATGGCGATATAAGACGAATTTGAAAAAAAAATTGTGGTAGCCGATGTAAAATATTCAAATCCCTTTTACTGCTTTGCTCATTGCAATTTGCAGTAGCATCGTAATTCACGGGCTTAGTCAAAACAAATAACACTCCAACGGCTATGTCCACATGGATTATACGATAACAGCTATCTATCGATCATACGTTGAAAGATATGTGATTATGACTTCAGATAGCACGACAGCAATGTCCTCTATGGCTCTTGAAAGTGTGACTTTTATTGAAAAGAAGTTTCAAGGGAAGATAAAAAGGTTGAATGTGGAAAACTCTATTATCGACATATAAGCATCGATATACATTTTTTTTTTTTTAATGAAATGAGAAAAGTCCCCACCGAAGCGACAATGTCGCTTCCAACATTTTGATTCATAAATAATAATAATCGAACTAAATGTAACTTTAGTCTTTGAACAGGAATGGATAAACTTTAATGTTTCCCCTGTAGGTGGAGCTAACGGCGCTACAGTCCGTAGAAAGTCGCAAAGATTTTCGACTCCAGCGTCACTTGACCTCGTGGTTGTAGTTGGTTAGCACATTCCGGTACCGACGGAAGGATGCGGGTTCAAGTCCCGCCGAAGTCGTAAATTTTTGCGATGTTATTTAATTTCTTAGAAATTTGCCAGAGTGTGAGGCTTACGCACTATAAAAACAAAAACTTTAAATAATAATAATGTTACTAATCTATACTAATTTTATAAAGAGGAAAGGTTTATTTATATGTTTGCTTGTATTGAATAGGCTCCGAAACTAAAGGACCGATTTGAAAAATTCTTTTACCATTAGAAGCCCACATTATTCCTGATGAACATAGGCTACTTTTTACCGCGGGAATGTGCTTCATTCCTACGGGCAAACGGGTAATAGGACAACGGTTAGTAAAAATGCAGTTAGTGTTACATAAACTAGTTTCAATTTTGGACAAACCATGAATTAACATCTAGCCCCAAACAGAGCTTTATAGTTGCTATCTGATATACTGAGGTAATGGAATAGAATATTTATATTATTTTTAATATACCTACCTACTTTCATATAAGCTTGCATAGAAAACAATCAGACCTAAAAAAATATTGTATGCAGATCGTACGTAAAAACGGCGCGGGCGGAACTTTGCCCGCTGCGCCACTAAGGCCGTCATAATGTAAGCAGAATCATGACGAGCCTTGTCTTCTATAGCCAACCAAATCTGTCATCACATCACAAGGGACGTTTTGTAATGACTGTCAACACGTAGACGATACTAAACTCGATTTTTATCTTTTTTTTTTATCTGCAAAAAAGATAACGAACCAGCAGTACATACATAGGTAACCTAGAAACAAATTTCTTGTTATATATTATAAAAAATTATCTGAGCGTCTGGTAGATGCAACGCGAGACCCAAGAGCTGGTATCTGGCGCAGCATATCAGCATTGCCATTCGCAAGGGTAATGCTTTCCGACTGGTATTTGATATGAATCAGTTGAGCTACCTGTAGATTGCTTGCAACAGTCTACAGTTAGCTCAATTGTTTCAATTGTAAATACTAACTACTTGTAATTTATTTCTATTATTTGACTGTTTCTTCCTGAATAAAAACTTTAATGTTGTTGATTTTTTTTGTTTAGATTATGCACCTAGGGTGTAAAACAGTGTCTTACGACACGGGCATAAGTGGACCCCGAGCGCACCTCAGAATTCTAGAATAACTCACGAGCGAAGCGAGGGACTAGAATCCTGATTGCGAGAGGGCGAGTTGCGAGCTTTTATTGCTCAAAATTGTTGACATAATTTACAGATAACTCTAAGCTCCACTAAAGATACAATTTTATCTTTAGAGTTTTAGTTCTAGTACTACGCCTAAATAAGAAGAAAGGGGCTTAAAGATTTTTGCCCTAACATCGACAACCATACCGTTTTAAGGGTTCCGTACCTCAAAAGGAAAAAAGGAACCCTTTTAGGATCACTTTGTTGTCCGTCTGTCTGTATGTATGTCCGTCTGTCAATCCTCTTCCGCGATATAAATGAAGCTTATATTATAAGTCAACGCACTCAAAAGCTATAGCCGTTTATGTCCGAATATTTTGAAATTTTCAAGGGAATCACATGCACACAAAACCTATATATAATAATAATAATATGCTTTTATTTCAGACACTTGATCCATATACAATTAAATTTATAGAATTAAATAGTCAGGTAAGTACACAACACAATTACAACAAATAAAAATAAAAATTACTTAATGTAACCTATGAGTTCAGGATGCTAGTTCCATCCACCGTTTGTATACATCTGTCTGTATCAATCGATCTGCCAGACTAGATATAATACTATTTTTACACCTGTCAACCCTGGATAAGAACTTCGCGATACGGGTTCTTTGGATAGCCTCAAAGGAGCTTACTCTTGCCTCAAAGAACATCCCAGAGGCGCTGCAACACCATGCTAGTCCAAAGAACTGTCTGAAGATGTTATTGTAAGCAACCCTGATGCCTCCAAGCGCTTTTTTGGTGTAGTGTGTCCAGAGTTGACAAGTGTAAAAAGACTGACAGAACGATCTGAATAGCGTCAGTTTTACATCTTTTGCTGACTGAGCAAATTTCCTAATAATCATATTTCCGACTGTACAAAGCGCTCTACGCTGTCGCTCGATATCCTCGTCGTCTTTAAGGCTCGACGTCACAATATGACCAAATATAGATAGAGTACTTCCCGTAGATCTAGAATCATTAAATTTGGTGAGCAGCAAGGTCTTATAGCACAAGTAAAGAGAAAAATCCAAAAATCATAAATTTAAAATTAATTCACTTAAAAAAAATACTTACAATGCTCGCCATGGACCAAAACCTATATAGGGTACTTCCCGTAGACCTAGAATTATGAAATTTGGCAAGAAGCAAAGCCATATAGCACAAATATGAAATAAAGAAAAAAATCCGAAAACAGCGAATTTGTAGTTAATTCACATAATAAAATACTTTTTTTTCAAAATCGCCGCATAGATATGTATTCGGATACAGGACACTTGTACAAATAAAATGTGTTTTATAAATGACTTAAAGCGTCAGATTTCTGAGTTATTTACACAAGAAACAAAAAAATTGAGAAATAGGTATTTTCATCTGTGCATAATATGCAAACATAATGTACGAGAACATTTTTAACGATAAGGCACAATTTTATCTTCAGAGTTCTAGTTTTGGTCATGACAGAATCTTTCCCTGACGCAATAAAACCTGCTACAAAACTTTTTGTAACGCATTTTAAAATACGCCCCAATCAATTAAAAACTCTAAACAACACCTGCGATCAATCTATTAAACTTTTTACAAGACCTACTCTATCACAAATCATAATAACACAAGTACCCACCTATTCAAGATCATAGTATAGAGTTCGTTCAACCCGGGTAAGTACAGTCAACTGCTTAGATATGTATACACTCCCAAGTTTTCACTTTTATTTTATTCGGAACTTTTCAAATAAAAGTAAACGCACACATTTTTCGTAGAAATTTGGCATCGTATTTGTCAGAATGCGGTATATAAATTATCTTTACTATGTATAGGTATTTGTTGCTTCGCTGTGTGGTGCCGGCTTAGAATTTGCACCATTACAACTCTTCCCGCGGGTGTTGTAAGAGTCTACTAAGGGATATCCACCGGGGACGGGCAGCAGCGCCCCCTGCAGAACAATTCTACCACTGAACTGCGATCCCTAACCCGCATGGTCAGCGTGGGGATTATTAGCATTAATGCCATGTGATAAAAGCCAATAAGGCGCTTATTAGGGGGAGGCCTAGCTGCGTCCAGTAGTGGACCAATACCTCTACAGGCTGTTGAGGTTGAG
This sequence comes from Eupithecia subumbrata, assembly GCA_949316285.1. Lineage (NCBI taxonomy): Eukaryota > Metazoa > Arthropoda > Insecta > Lepidoptera > Geometridae > Eupithecia > Eupithecia subumbrata. The sequence goes on along the minus strand of OX438646.1, from coordinate 22,433,638 downwards.
GTAGAGTTGAGCTACCTGTAGATTGTTTGCAACAGTAAGCTCAATTGTTTTAATTGTAAATACTAGTTCTAATTTGTTTCTATTATTTGATTGTTTTTTTTTTTGTCAATATGGATTATTTATATTTAGTCAAATTGAAAACTTGGGAGTGTATACATATTTTCGCAGCTAACTGTACTTACACTATCTATACATACTACTTCACAATAAGTCAGAGGTAGGTACGAACTTATTTATCAGGTTATTGTTATCTAATTATAACGATTTCGTCACGGACAAATCTACTTGGGTTGTAGTTTAGCTATTATAAACAAATGTTGAGCTACGAAAACGTAGACATGTTAACGCATTCAAAGCCCAGACACAGGTAAATCCTCATTAACTTTCATCTATCCCACCGCTGGGAAAAAGGGGGACAGATCGAACATTTTTTGCCAACAGTCCCCCTAGGGATACAAAGCAGGCTGACAGATGGGAATACTCAGAAAAATAGGATAACTCAAAACATCACCACAAAGGTTTCGGAACCGATCTCGACACCCTAATTATACTGATTAAAATATGCTTTAAAGAATTCGCTCCTGCGATAGTCGCAGCCAGGGCCGCGATCACGGTATAGTAAGTGTTAACTACACTACACCTATTGGCATTACGGCTCAAGCGTTAGCAGTTGAAACGTTATGGTGCGCGTTCACAGGCCGGCATCGGACAATCCGCACTGGGGCCTCATCAATGGTTTGCCATAAAAGATCCGCACCGCACGGAGCGGACGGCAATGCCGGCAAGGATTCTTCAAGGCAACTTTTCCGTTTAGTGCGAATGACGTCATTCAGACTGCCGATAAGTGGACGCACTTGTCAGTGGATTGTCCTATACCCGTCAGTGAACGCGCACCCTAACGTTTCAACTGCTAACGTTTGAGCCGTAATGCCAATAGGTAACGACTCTTACCACACCGTAGCCTACCCATGTAGCTCACAATTCTAGGTTCATGATTGTGAAAAACATACCTCCCATCCACCATCAAGGAGAACAACTATAGCAATCAGTCAGTCAGTCAGTGGTAATTAAGCTATGTCTATACTAATATTATAAAGAGGAAAGATTTGTTTGTTTGTTTGTATTGAATAGGCTTCGAAACTAATGGACCGATTTGAAAAATTATTTTACCATTAGAAGCCCACATTATTCCTGATGAACACAGGCTACTTTTTACCGCGGGAAAATGCTTCATTCCTACGGGAAAACGGGTAATAGGACAACGGGTAGTAAGAAAGAATGCAGCTAGTATAATACATATAAACGAGCCGCGATGCTACTCCTCCGCCCTGCGTCAGACTACCACAACAATCGTGTAGTGTAGGTACACTACACACACTGCACGATTCTAGGTTCATGATTGTACAAAAACAACAGTAAAAGTAAGTAGGTACGTACGCATAGGTACATATCAGACCATCTGGCCCGTGGCATTGGAATAGCCATGACGAATGTGATAATGTAACTTGTAGTCGATTTAGAACGAGATCACGACTTGTTTGGGTTTGTACTTACTTTTGTATGTATAGCTACATACAAAAGTATATACTTAGATACAAAAGTAAGTAAACTTACGAGTTATTCCAGTTTTCCCCCATAAGGCTAATCTTCAAGGGGGAAAACTGGAATAACCCAAACTTACGGGGTACACTTCAATGTGTAGGTAAATTTGAAGCTGGTCAAAGTAGGTATTGGTTTGCAACAGTCTGCAGTTAGCTTAATTTTTTCAATTGTAAATCATCATCATCATCAGCCTATATTAGTCCACTGCTGGACATAGGCCTCCCTCCCCTAATGAGCGTCATAGCGCCCTGTCTTTAGCTTGCCGCATCCAGCATCTGCCTGCAGCCTTTCGCAGATTGTCATCCCACCTGGCCGGAGGGCGTCCTACACTACGTTTGTCGAGTCGTGGTCTCCACTCAAGAACACAATTGCAAATACTAGTTGTAATTTTCTATATATTACATTTTCTTTATTCTAGTGATTGTAATCTTCTTTGTGAATGAAGGTAGGTATAGGTACCTATTTGGTGGGCTGATCCATATTTAGTAATTCTGTCGGTCTGTCAGTTACCTTTTAGATTTTCATGCCTCAACGGCTGAATGGAACTGAATGAAATTAAGCAGGGAGCTAGACGGATACCTGGGGAAAGACATAGTATACTTTTAATCTCGAAAAAGCGTGCAAAGACGCCGGCGGAGGCTAATAAGAAAAAGTAAGAGGGGTCTAGAAGATTTTTTTTACCTGCAAAAATAGAAGAACATATTGTATTGTCTATGATCTACATAAATTTTGCCACTTATCCTTTAAAACGACTCCTGTCAGTTGAATTCTTCCAAAATTAACCCTTAAAAAACATTATAAGAAAATCTTTGGCTTTCTCTAACCCATATTTAACGGAATGGTGACCAACTTAACAGTAAAGACAAACAGAATTAATTAACTTAAACCCGTTAATTAAAATCAAGAACTTAAAACAAAAACTATGAATTCACGGCAATTAACTCGATCCAAAAGAAAGTGCTGTGAGTTGACGAAATTAAAGCCAACACTACGCCTCTATTTCCGTAAACATAGAGTTGAATTTACCTGAATCGCGGAAAGATTTGTGAAGCAATATACTCCTTGTTAATCTGTTTTTGCGTTAGTTTAAAAGTGCTTACCTGAAACAAGTAAAATAAATTATTGAGGATGAATCTCTGCCTACTTTATTATTAGAAACTGATGGCTTCCTTTATTTAGAACCTTAAGATTGTTATTATTTTTATTTTTATTCTTGAAACTATACTTCTTATTTTTCTAATGATAATGTCCTATTGCTTTCATTGCATTAAGTATATTTTTTAATATAATTTTTACTATGGTAGTACCATAAATAGATCATAACCTATACATTGAAAGTGACGTATAGTTCTAGAAATACCTAAATGAAATAAATGATTATTGATTATTTACAGCATGACTTAATAAGTAGGTAGCCAAAAAACGGTTGATGATAGAGCTAATACGCACTAGTGTTTGAACTGCCCGAGAATTCTAGTCCGCCGCAGTCATAGCTTTTCTTCACATTATTTTGATAGGCACCCCTTCATTTACCGCGGGGTATGGGACGGGAGACCGACACGACCGGGGAGAGGTCAAGCGCAGGACCAACTGCTTAACGTGCTTTCTGAGGCACGGGAAATAAATATAGTATAGAGCGAAATAGTTTTTGATATCAGTCAAGGTGCAGAAATTCAACCCTGACTCTACGTACTTTGGTGTACAAGTAGGTAGAACCGGCGGCGAACTTATAAAACAAAAAAAAACAATCGCTTTTTTTAATTTGTATGAGAGATGACGCCATTCTCAATCCCATTCTTTATGTACTCAAGTTATGCGTACTTATTATCAAACTAATTATTAAGCTCTTCCACAAATACCCCTCTTTAACCGCAAGGACGAATGCAGACACGAAGAAGGGTTGGCAAAGCTATTAATGTATGTGGGAAAGTGACCCCAACGGACCGGTTTCATACAACCCATACAAGGATGTACAGGGGCCAGCTGAATGTGAAATTGAACTTAATAGCGTGACTGATAAGGCTAATTATTTAATGGCAAAATGTTATGGTGCAGTTACAGGTTGGTTGACTCATCAAGTCATCACAAATGCAATTGCGCAAACAACCTGGAGATTCGCACAAGGCCAGGGGGCCTACTCGGAAAAGGAAAATCGAAGTTTCGATTTCGTTGTCGTGCAAAACTAACTCTTATGTCGCTTGCATAAGATTAGCGTTTGCACGAAAACGAATCAGAATTCGATTTCGTTTTTAAGAGGGACCATATCTGGCCACGAAGCGCGAAGGAAAAGTTACACAAATAAATGGCAAAATCCAGAAACCGTAAAATTGTAGTTTATTCAAAAAAAAAATTATTCTCGCCATTGACCAAAACCTAAGGGTACCTACTTCCCGTTGATTTAGTATCATGATAATTTGGCAAGACACAAGGTCTTACGGAACCCTTAGTGCGCGAGTCCGACTCGCACTTGATGCTTTATATTATTATTACTTTATATTTCAGCTTTCGCTTTCTGTGATCGGCTAACTTCTGTGAACCAAGTCAAAGCAAATTTCGAATTTCGAGTCCAGTTTACCAAATACATTCAAGATGTGTGATGGTTTGACCAATTTTCGATCTGATGGCTTAGCCAAACTTCGATTTGATGGCTTTGCCAACCTTGCCAGAGTTGCCAGAGCAATTGGAATATCGTCTGGCAATATACCTTGTCAGAATTGGATTTCGCAAGCTTCGCGAAACAGCTCCCCGGAGTTGATTTAGTGACGGGGTAAAACTTGTGGTACTTGTCACAGCTATGTGCTTTGCTTATTGGTAAACATATTACTAGAAGGAGGCTCATTCTATACGGGCAGCCTTTGGGCTACCTTTACTAAAATATCGCTCAGCACTCTGCGTGTACATTATAACAACGCCTTCAGGATGTTGTTGGGGCTGCCTCGCCTCATGCTTTCTGAGGCCCCGGTTGATAGCTTTGACGCCATCATCCGCAAGAAAACAGATAGATAAGATAAGATAAAGAGATAAAGATAAAAGATAAAAATGTTTATTTCGTCTTAAGTTACACATCAATATTTCTAAATAAATGAACTTATAGATATAGTCTTAAGATAGTTGGTAACTGATGTAACAAACAGCCTCACTGCTGCGCAGAACGCGGAGCAATACCATCACTTTCCTGAAAGTTGTAGGCAGTAAGTTTGCTTCGCCCATCATGCAGTCTTTCAACAGGAACCTTACTCTTTAGGCTTCTTTAGTTGGGATGTCTGTCTCTGTCTGTTGGATGCCATTATTATGATTAAGTGTGCCTACTGCTTAACTTATGGACAAAATATGTCTGAATAAATAAACTTTTTATTTTAAAGCTTGTCGCATACCTGAAAAGCACCGCTGCAGCACAACACAAACATGTGCATTCAAATATGGGCTTTACCTCTACTATCTATTTAGACCAATTTTATATTGACGCCTCGATGACAGACAGCCTGCGGCCACTCGTTTGAACCTTGTGGGAAGCCATTTTGTGACTGTAAAATGTGTCTAAGGATAACGAGTTTGAGGCTATATTTGAATGTACGTTTTTGCTTTATGAGCAATACCGCTACCACACAGTACAAACGCATAGCTTTGAAAAGCAGTAGGACGATGATTTGGACTGACACCATAGCGGTTGGCAGTCTTTCTTCCTTCTTTCAGATAGCACTGGACAGAAAGAAGTGGCAAGAAATTCCTTCGCCCTTTGCCCAGAGTGAAAAGTAGAGGCCGTAGGTGTTGGCGTATCGGTTTAGGCAATCCAATTCAGTACACAAATTAATAATGTACTGTAATAGATTCAAAAATCCACACCAGCTATAAAAATTCAGAAATAATTAAATTATCTCTGTCCATAATATTAGGTAGTGTAGAAGAGGATCCTACTGAAAATGGCGTAACTAACAATTTATACCACTACATTTTCCAGAAGAAGTTTTTTATCCAGTCTTTTAGTTGTATTCTGTGAGTATTTGCGTGATAAATAGGTACCCTACATGAAAACAGAAGAAACCTAGTTTTTTTTCGTAAGGACTAAAATGCTGTTGGTTGATCCCAGATGGCCATATTAGCGTTCCCGGACTTTTGGCGGGCCCAGAAGGCCGGAGAAGAAACTATTAGCATCACTAGATAACCCTCATTCTTGTAGAGTCAATTATAAATATTTCCATGCAAAATAGAGTCTTAGAGTCAAAATAAAGTCTGAGATAAAACGTGGAGCAATCCAAAATGTCACTGTCATTGATAGAGACAGAGCTTTGGGTAGAGAATTGGGTAGAAGAAGAATATTTTGAATGGAATTGAAAAAAAGAATTTGTATGTAAAAAACACACCAAAAATAGGGGAAAAGAAAATTACTTGAGAGTGATGTATGAACTGATTTGATAATAAAACCTAGAAAAAATCTCAGGTAAATTTATAGTTTTCGTAGTTGCAGTAGCCGCCCCTAGCTGGTAATAGCCAGATAAATCGAAGAGCTCACGACCGTCGGACACCCACTTGAGCAAGAGACCAGTTTTTGATTGGATTGGCTTTTTAAATTGGTCGTCTTAACTAAGGTTCGTTTACACGGGACCATTGCTCTTGTGTAATAAATATCGGTGTTAAAACTTTTTAAAGTTAAGCTTCCGGTGAAGGAATCAATAGATTTCGGATAAACTGATATTAAATCAAGATCAAGAAGTACCAACACAAAGGCAGAAATATTTGACTGACGATAATGGAAGCCCAACAGCCTATTTCTACCTACGTACTCACATATCCATTGTTGGGTATTGCTTCAGAAATATTAAAATGTTCCCAATTAGGTAAAAACAATTCAGGTAATTCTTTTAAAGCAGTCGCGATCGTGTCTTGTTTTTTCGTTCATTAGGTAATTCACACTGAATGTTATAAAATCAAACCGTCAGTATAATAATAACAAAAAGATATCGTACCAGCTTTTAAAATTTAATGAAGTACTTAGTATAGTTACTATAAAAAAAAGTAACTATAGCTATAATATAAATAACTATAGCGGTACAAATTTATAAAACCATTGAGGTTTTCTTCGGTGTATTCGTTTCAATACGCTCTGTACTGTAGATTGTATGTAAAACGGAAGTTTGTTCGTTTTTAGAAACATCTAAATCGTTCTCGTTTTCCGGAAAACGGGAAAACCATCCATGTGGAAGTCTCCTTAGTCGTTCGCTATTTTTGGTTGCGTGATGCGAATATAATTTTCCCTCGGGAATATCGTTTGGTTTTACTTATTTTCAAATATTATTAACATAAAAGTACTCTTAAGCTATATCGTCTGATTTTCTCAACATTTCAAAGGGCTTTAAGACCAGGTACTGATCGGCGTTACGGAGCCTATTAAAAAGTGTTGGAGTTTTGTAATCTTTGTTGAATCGACAAAAGCTAAAAGATGTGTCCAATATCTTCTGATAATTCTAACTGAAGAACTTATTAGATTTCTTTTGGACCCTAACCTATTGTCTGTTTACAAAATAAAAACATGCAATTTCACCATTCTTTTGATCAACATTTGTAAACACTACGACTACATCCATATTTCATTCATAAAACCACAGCTGCTGTTCGCAATTAATAACATAGTCTGAATTATCGGTTATTAGCACACTCTCAGAGAACAAAAAGAAGCCAATAAACCAATAATCTTGATTAAGCAATGCTCCATATTCCACGCAATGGGAGCATACGTAATGCTTACGTAACTTTAATAAGACTAACAATACAGACTTTGTTAAAACATACTTTGTTTAAACTTTGTTGGATCGAACCGTGTTTTGTTTATGTTGTTTTTGGTGTTCAACTCCGAACTGCTGAAGGCTACATCTATCGAAATTGAAAGCGCTGAGACAGCTGAAGAATTGGAATTGAAACAAATGAACGCTGTGCTGATGCTTCGGTTTCATAAGGTGAAATTTTCATAATTTGGCTGCTATCGTAGAATTCGCTCCTTTATGTATAAATTATAAATGGTCTTTTGTAAATCCTTAATTATTAATTTATTACATAATATATGTTCGTCTGCCGTCCCATCGGATAATGAGAGGGAATTATCTATTCCCTCTCATTATCTCAGTGCACCTGTGTTTTTGCACACACTTGTGCACTGTAGTATAACCTGCGCATCTCTCTAGTCTCCGATGGTTTTAGATTTGGAAGAGTTGTACAAGTACCAGTGAAGCGATCAGATCGTCGTTACTTTTCAAACATTACCTAAGTATGACTCATTAGAAAGACCTCATAAGACAATTCTGAATGACAAACCTACACTACCCGTTTGTTCCCATTAGTTCGATCATCGAACTATTGAGAAGTTTTTTTTCATTCGTTTCCTACAGATCTGCACCTTATCTGCACAGTCAAAGAGCATAAGTAGAGAAGCCCTGGATTCCGAAATACGACCCTACGGATTCAATATTATACTGAAAAACACTGTAGGTATGTACTTGTGTTCATAAAATGACTTTTATGTTTTTTTGTAAGTGTTACGTCTCTAGGACACTAATAGGGTCGTCAGTGCGTGTGTCCCTGATGATGCAGGAGTCCATAGGCAGCGGTAACCGCTTTCCATCAGGCCCCATGCATGTTTACCACCTTGGTCATTTAAACAAAATTAGATTGTATTATTCTTATATATTTCACCGTGTGATGCCGGCTTAGAATTTGCACCACCCCAACTCTTCCCGCGGGTGTCGTAAGAGGCGACTAAAGGATCCACCGGGGGCGGACAGCAGCGCCCCCTGCTGAACAATTCTACCACCAAACTGCGATCCCCGATCCGCATGCTCAGCGTGGGGATTATGGACATTACCCCCCATGTGATAAAAGCCAATAAAGCGCTTATCAGGGGGAGGCCTGCGTCCAGTAGTGGACCATTTCAGGCTGTTGAGGTTGAGGTACTATGTACCTATTTCGCTGAGTGGTGACAGATTTTGTCATGTTCTTGGATTTAGAATAGAATATTTATTTATAAAAGTATAAGTACATATTTTAGGCAATATGCACCATTAAACCAGCGTTGGTTTGTATTGGTACTCACATTCGTTTTGTACATAAATATTTGCATAACATTATATTTGGATAGAGAAGATATTATTGACAAAACAAAATAAAACTCAACCGAAAACTTCTGCAAACATGTAGGTAGGTAGGTAGGTACCTATATGTTTTAAGACAGTTCATACTTATTTACAAAAATCAACGCGCGTAATTTAATATTATTATTAGGTATATAAGGCATATTTTACGTATTTTACTATTTATTCGACCTCCTTATCCAATAATGTATGCGAAACTCAAGTATCCTCTCGGTGGGTACGTGTACGATATTTATGAAAAATCCCCAAACATAATGTGCTTTTCGTGAAAACTCGTTTTCAAACGATTTCCTAGATCGAGTTGTGACTGTCGGAAACGGCGGAAATCGAATATCAGGAATCGGATATCGCGTAGTCTTGCTTTTGTTGTTGTCTCTGATGTGCCCGACCTATTTAGATCATTGAAGATCTATGACTCCCTGAGCAAAGTTTTGTTTTTAAGGCCTGGATCAAATCAAAAATTCTTTATTTCCCTAAATACAATAAATGTAGGTACAGTTAGAAAAGGACAAATTGTAAAACTAAACACTGATGCTGTAATATCAAGTTTAATAAATAGGTAATACATACAGTTTCTTTTCAAAAGTTTTTTAGGTATTTCCCTATTTAATTTTATTTTTATCGCATTTTGTTCACTCAAAGATAGTAAGCTAGTAAGTTGTCCGAAATTTCGTTAAGTTCAAATCACTGGTCTCTACAAGTGTGGTGACCGCAGGAAAATTTACTATATTTTTTTTTCATTTTCAAGTAAAAAAAAAAGTATTAAGCTAGGAAGTAAGTTATTTGTACCTACTTTTAACACCTCTACTGCGTTTACCAATCCGCCTGCCAAGCGTGTTGATTATGGCAAAGCCCCCCTTGTTTGGGGAGGCAGTGGATGTATTAGTTCTGAGAAGATAGATAGATAAAAAAATTGGTACTACAGACACACATACAATTAACAATGATATACAATTTTAAACACAAGTAGGTAGCAAAGGTTTAATTAATCAAACGAACACTATAAAAAGAAAAACGAAATTCTTAGAAACGTGCGTTAAAACGTACGTAAGAAACTTTACAATCATTAAAGAAATCATCTGATTAACGTCTGCTATACAAATAAATATTCAAATAAATAACTAGTGATGCAACGAATAGTACTTTTACGAATACGAATACGAATACGAATATCAAACCTACTATTCGGCGAATACGAATACGAATACGAATATCTCGACATGGTGATAAAAGACTAATTTATTTGATAAATTTCTATACTTTAATAATTAAAATTTACAACTGGCAAATTTTTATTTAAAAAACATAAAAATTGTAGATTTTCTGGTTTTAGGCGATTTCTTTTTTCAGTCTGAATGTTCCCAGCCGTTGAAAAAAGTCTTTCTGAGGCGACTGTACAGTACATGGCTTCAGTGAAAAATATTTTTGGGCAAGTTTTTTCAGACTTGGAAAATGGACATCTTCTCGCCAAAAGGCCAGTGGATCAGCAGTCGGCGATAAATTTGGGAGCTTTAGTTAAGGCCCTCTGCACACATGCGTATTTTTATACGCGCGTTTTCAAGTCTGCCAGTAATTAGAGTTGCGTTTGTACGTAAAATATTAGTTTTTAAATATTCGTATTAGTATTCGCCGAATACGAATATTCGGTAAATGTCTACTATTCGGCGAATACGAATATTCGTATTCGTATTCGTTGCATCACTATAAATAACCTCATTGTTCAGCCCACATTCAGCAGTCCATATAACTTTGCCCGCCAGTTTAACCTTGTAAACGCAAACGCCCATAAATATAACAATTGAAGCAAGTGTTGTGCTAAAGTTTTATTACATAACATAAACATACGTCATTTCCCAAAGCGAGCCCAACGGACGCAAACCTCTCGGGGTCGGGTTACTGAATGTGTCACGCTCACGGGCAAATGCGTATCATAACTAACTTAAAGGTATGTGTGTCATGCCAATACGTACATAATCGACTGGTATAACACTGTCTATAGTGCAAGTGCACTTTAGTATGTGCATTACGCAACGTATTATTAAATTAGCGTGATAAACTAAGATAATTTAGTTCTACATTATCATCGTTTAACAAGCTAATTTAATAGTTCTTGCCCATGCCGATGACAATCTTAGTTTGGACTATCATAAAACTGGAAAGGAAAAAATAAAAAAAATAAAAAATAAAATAAAACATTGTTTGCAACCTCGATAATACTACCATTCACGTAAAAAGTCCAATACAAGATGTATAAGGAGAAAAATCCCGCTAGATCATAGAATCACTACATAGACTACACTAGATTAAGCTATATTTATGTATACCCATCTGCGGAAACTATTTATTAGCCGTCAATTAACATGCACTGGTCTATCCAGGCATGTTCTATATTTTCATGTGAATTTTCGTTAACCTTGTAAGTTTCTCCAAAATTTGGCAATAAATAAGTAAATCAAATAATTATTTATTGACACAGAAAATTAAAATCAAATAATAGAAATAAATAAGAATTGGTATTTACAATTGAAACAGTCGAGCTAACTGCAGACTGTTGCAAACAATCTACAGGTAGCTCAACTGATCCATATCAATACCAGTCGGAAGCGTCCCAAGATGCTGGCTGCATTGCCCCGCTGTATGACAATGATGATGCGCTGCGCCAGATACTCACCAGCTCTCGGGTCACGCGTCGTTACGACCAGACGCACAGATATTTTTTTAAAACCCGAAGAGCCTCGGTAAACCTCGATAAGATAATCAAAAGTTTAAGCTACAAGTGCTGGTAGCTTTCTTCTGTACATTTTAACAACTCCACCACGATCCAGAAACCGCCAGCCAAATGCGATTTTATTTATTTTATTATTTTGTTGTATTCAAAGAATGAACAGTTTTACACACTTTATAAATAAACTTACATAATAATAAAATAACTGATAACTATTTAAGTGTCCTCACATGTAGAAACTAAAAGAATGCTTGCTTACGGAGGAGGAATGGAATAACAGTTCTGTCCTGTTAACAACTAGGTACAACGAAGTAAACTAAGAGTAACTAATAAATAACAAAACTTATAATATTACTAATATAGCAAACACCAAGTAGTTGTTACTTACCTCCGTTGGAGAGCCTCCTTTGATTAATATGAGCGTGACAGCCCGCGTCAGCAGCGTGAGACTTGAGAAAAGAAAAATAAAGGGTCTCGATTTTGCCGGTATAAAAATGGAATTCATGATCGTGCTTCGAACTAAGTAAAAATAATAAAATACCACCCAAAACAACGCAGGAATTTAAGTTCTCTCTTTACACTAACAATTATTAACAAGAAATTGTACACACAAGACAGGAACTGATAAATAAAGAAAAAAACATAATAAACACAAAAAAAGAGATTCAAATAATATTCACTGATAAAAACAATAAAATTGTGTTAAGATGCTTACGTATCAAACCAGCGTCTTTTTGTCAGGAGTTTGTTAACACTTTCTGATTTTGAGTCGAATAAATCGAGCTCAGGGATATCGACCAAACCATTGAATGTAGCTATATGATTATAATATAACAAATCCCTCCTTGTTTGGGGGTAGCATGATCAGCAGTGGACGCATATGTGCTAAAGAAGTAGTCAAATCTAACTGATATTTATATGTAACCGGTAAAAATTTCAGCAAAAACAGCGAGTCAAAAGTCCAACGGGTGTCAAAGTCCAAAGGGTCTCGGTTATTTCTGTCAGCGGTTATAAATAACGCGGTAAAAATGCAAGCTAGCGAAAACAAACAACAGTGTTGCCATAAGCATGGCACAGAGAGTGGAGCAGATAGCTGGATCAAATGGAGAAAAATAAAAACCTGAAAATAATAAATTCTATTTTTTTTTTAATTATGGCAAAGTAAATAACTGAAGAGATGACCAGAAACCTTTACCGTGTTAGTTTTCGAATTGGAGCAAAATCCGTCCGAGGTACCCTCTTAATAATCTGATATTTTGTAGTAAGCCTTTTACAAACAATAGTTTTGACAATTTGTTTGAATTTACTACTACTTTTTTTACCTCACTCGGAGTTTTGTTGTGGAATTTTTATTTATTGATGCAAGTAGTTGCGTATCGCTGTAAATATGCAACCCTAAGAATTAACTAATAATTACCTAGGCCCAAAGTTATGTAAGCTAAATGATTAAATTTTAAGTAGTTAGGTACATTTACAATGTATGTCTATTGTGTCCACGAGAGCTACTGCCGACAAACTGTTGTACAGTTTGGCAAAAACTTTATAACATAATGTAATTTAATTTGAAAATAAATAAAATTTTATACAAAAAAAGTGTAGAGCGATTTTCCATCTGAGCTGTGAGCGACATGACTTTGCCCCATAAAATTGAGCAGAATGTCGGAAAAACGCCAACTTGGGCCATTCATAGAACCCGCTACGCACCCGACGGGTTAAAGGCTACTTTTACACAAAAGTTTAAGGCTCAATATACACAGGCATAGAGGGCTACCTTTTCTTATTGGCTCTTTTGGTAGAGCCAAAAAGAAACAGTGCTTTACATGGTCAACCTATAACTATTATAAGTAATCACGGGTATTTATCGCGTTTATTTACCTATTTTTGTGTAAACCTGTTGAAACATCGGGAAAAATAGGTAAAAAAACGCGATAAATACCCGTGATTAATTATAATAATGTGTTCTGATTACGTAAGTTTAAAAAACTTTATCAACCTATAACTGTCATATTTTGCCGTGAGTTTTCTTATTGGTAGATCTACTGCCAGTTGATTACCATAAAATACATAGAAAAGAACCTATATCGCCTTTAAAAATAGCCCGCTACCTTGACTGGTGTCATGACAAATCAGTCAGACACAAAGCCATAGCAAAATGTTGAAGCTGAAAAAAATTATTCTGGTCGAAGTAACGCGTGACCCGAGAGCTGGTGAGTATCTGGCGCAGCGCATCAGCATTGCCGTACAGCGGGGCAATGCAGCCAGCGTCTTGGGGACGCGACGACTGGAATTGATATGGATCAGTTGAGCTACCTGTAGATTGTTTCTCAATTGTTTCAATTATAAATTCTAGTTCTAATTTATTTCTGTAATTTGATTGTAATTTTCTTTGTCAATAAAGATTATTTCACTATCTAGGGACGATTCCCTCAAGTCATTATTGACATTCTTGTTCCTAATTTTCTCACACAAGAAATCTCGCACTACGCATACCTACTTTATAAATTCTTATGAAAACCTCTGAACGCATTAACTTCTCTGCTCGACTCGCACTTGACCGTTTAATTACCTACTGATTACTAACTGTTTTTGCACCGGTCTTAAATCTGAGAGTGCAACGTGGTCATAAATACTCGTATCTACATCTACAAGCAATTGAGAGGCGAAGTTGAATGGCATCATGCATAATGCAATTCAACAAAATTACATGCAGCAATGATGCTGGCGCCGGGATGCAGACTGGTTTAGTTCCTGTTGCGCATCATTTCAATGATAGGTAGTTGAGCTACCTGTAGATTGTTTGCAACAGTCTGCAGTTATCTCAATTGTTGCAATTGCAAATATAGTTCTAATTTATTTTTATTTTATGATTGTAATTTTCTTTGTAAATAAAGTAATTAGGCACCTTCTGTGAGAAATCTTCATGATTTTTTTTTCCCCTCATTTATAAAAAAAATCTGTCAACTAACCAAATTAGGTTAGTTGATATATTTTTGTAGCCAGATTAGATTTGTGGTTGACAGAGAAAACATTAGCATTGCTAATTGTAATGGTTAAGCGCTTTTCTCATTCTGACTCGTACACAGAAGAAAGCAAACGATTCTAGCTAGGCTATCACATGCGAGTGTTTGGATATATGGATGGATGTTTGTTACCTCTTCACGCCAGAACCGATTGGGATGAAATTTTGCATACAGGTAATTCTTGTCTTAGAATCAAACTTAAAGGCTGCTTTTATCCCGTAAGTCAGTTGCCATGGGATATAAACCGCCACCTATTTTATCTCATTATTAAGTTTATGAAAACAATTTAAAAAATTATCTTAGACAGTTTGTGATACCTATTAAAAGCTTTTTTTAATGCCTCTGTAATAGTTTTATTTTGTATAGTTTAGGCAGAGAAACGTAGTTGCCCTTGGTGGCCACCAAACTCTATTTTCGATTCTCTGTCTAAACTATACAAAATTAAACTATTACAAATAATAGGTATCACAAACTGGCTAGTGTAATTTTTTGAAATTCCTTTCTAAAACGGAATAATTAGATAAAATAGGTGGCGGCGCTAGTGTGGGGGGAGGCAGCGCGTTGAACGTTTGGCAGAAACTAGTTGTTTACTAAAATTAAAAAGTATATGCTTACTAACGTATCGCTTACAAATTGGTTCTGTTCCTAATTATCAAACGTAACCTGGGATTTATCACGCGAACTCAATCGTGAAAGTGTCGGCACGTTCATCTAAACACAGGATTTCCAACCTTAGCTCTACAGCTTTAAGTTATGTAATGGGATAGAGTGAACCGGATTGATGATAGATATTATCCAGTAGCACAATACCAATTTATTTTTGCGGTTGAAAGTGGCGCTAGTGGTGAGTTTTTAGAACAATATTGAAGGTGATAGGTTAGTTCCGAATTTGACCACCGGCAAAGTTATGTTGGTAGCATTGTACCACTAGTCATAAGCCGAGATTATTTCGACGATCTCCGATATAAGTTTCACTTAGATTATTGACGCGTGACATGGTTTTATCGATGTTCGCCGTAAAATTGTGTTTCCTCGGTTATTTCTTTATCGCGTCGATTTATCAAAGGAACATCCATTTTCCGAAAGATTAGTTACTTATTTTGATAGTTTGGGAATGGCTACATTGAGTAGGTATCCATTCTTAAATGGGGTCAGTTTAATAATAAGTCTACATCTCGATTCGACTACTTAGTCATCAAAAACGACTATATCGCGATTGGACTAAGTCTCGATTGGATTAAACCTTGAGTGGACTACATTGTCATGTGACTAGATTTTCGTAGTGATATTAAGACCAAAGTAAGTAAAATCGAAGCAAAATGTAAATTCTAAAATAGCGAGTAGGTAAAGTAAGCGAGGCGTGACATTCGAACTCGGAGTCAATAAATCAAAAACTTTCCCGAGCCCGACGATAAAATAAATTCCAATTTAAATTATCTGTATCGGGTCGTTTTAGCCGAAATTGGTACAGTTTTGCGCCTTTAGAGGGAGTCTGGGGAACGTGTTGAATATTGGACCTTACTGCATAAGTGATTAGTTTCTGCCCGTGGCTTCTCACGCGTTGTTTATAAAGGTTATTTCTATCCTATGGGAACTGATTTATGGAATGAAAAGTGTATGTTTTATTCCTTGCCTAGTACTACATCTATACAAAAATCCAGCCCGATCCGTTCAGTTGTTTTAGCGTGAAGCAGTAACAAACATCCACACATCTAAACTTTTGCATTTATAATATTCGTATGATAGCCTCAATAATGCACCATAATTTTCTGCACATTAACCTCTTCAAGAAAAATACAATCGGTAATAAAAATGTTAAGGAAAGTTCTTAGGTTTCTTGTAAAAATAATAAAATCTATGTTCATTTTGATATTCTGTAAAAATAATCCTGAATAAGGAGGTTAGCTCATTAATAATCAATAACGTTCCATGTCCATAAAAAGCTGTTCTGCAACGTGCAATACAATAAATAAAGTAGCTTTTCACATTGCAGTGTTCAGTGTTGTGCAAGAGTCGATAAAATTTTATCGATAACATTCATGTCGACAAGCCGCCATAAATCTCTGTCGACTGCCACTGCCCTACGAAGGCTACGAAAACTGTTTATGATAATGATGTTCCCAATTTTCAAGAAACCTGTAAAGGTTGGTCTGACCGGTTTGAGTGGATATGCCACTTTCGCTTAGTTTGACGTAAAATCGAAAGGAATTTACCTTTATAGTTGTAAAGTAGGGTTCTATCTACTGGGTTACTTTTCTGGCGTTTTTATTTCCGTTCTTGTTTAAAGTTTTGTCGAAAAAGTGGGCTTCAAGGTTTTAAAATGGAGCGTGCTTTAGGTAAAAAGCATTGATTTACACGAATAATGGTCTTTTGCCGAATCTGGTGAAATGATGTGTTAGGTATGATTTTGGACAAGTGTGTCCCAAGAACTTATATTAGCTAAATAAAATATCGATATGCCCTGAACTAACGCCTTAATTGGGATATCAATAATAATTCGGATTTAAAATTCAAATTTCACGACTTTTAAAATTTTCTAATTCCGTGGGTAATATTTTAAGCACCGCCAATTAATTTTGTTACCTACACGCTACACCGGGTCGTGTACATTTGCCACAAAGTAAATTCGTCACTTTTTGTACACTCCATACATTGAAAGCAGATCTCAAGTGACGAATTTATCGTCACATTTATCGTAAATATGTCCCAAACTCACTTATTATTTTTTGCATAAAGTAGGGTTAGCAAGTAAAGATATAAAACATAAATTCTGCCTTTATTTGACAAAATATAACTAGCTGTGTGGAGTAGGCATAACTGGCTGAATCCCATTTTTTGCGAATTGACCAAAATGAAGGGATGTTAGGAATTCAGTAACGCGGTCTCTGGAGTACCAACTAATCTACATAAGGCAGGAGCGGCGCGAAATAGCCCTGAATAAGTAAGGTGGTTTGGAAACTAAGGATGCTCGTTGCGATCTCGAAAATTGCTTGTTTTACTCCGTTGTGCTAAGTAAAAACAAATGTAGAGCAATTGGAGCTGGGATCTTAGGAAATTATACAGGATCTCGTCTTTATCTGGATTACCAACTTGTAAAGAAAGTAAATATATATTAACAAAGAGAATTACAATCAAGAATAGAAACAAATTAGAACTAATATTTACAATAGGCTTGTGTCCACTAGGAATTATTTGAGATGGATTAGAGTTTCTTATTATTACCTAATTATGATGCCTAGTTACAGATTTTCATAGTGATATTAGGAGCAACCGGACACAAAAAATGTTTACGAATGCGCAGGGAGTGGATGATTTCGTACTGGTTCTATAGAAATCAAATATTCATCGGTAGCTTGTATCTGACACAAGAAACAAAAGTGTCCAAGATTGCGCCCTGCCTAAGGGTATCTACCTGAGGAAAGCCAGTGGCTTTCTTCTGTGTCTAGCAAGTCTGGCAAGTCTAGCAAGTCTTGCAAGTCTTGTAAGTCTATCAAGTCTGGCAAGTCTGGCAAATCTAGCAAGTCTGGCAAGTCTGGCAAGTCTAGCATGTCTAGCATAGTGCTATATTTCCTTTAGACCTTATAGGATTCTTGGACACGACACAAAAAATTTAAATACATAAAATATTTCTTAATTGGGATATTAATAATAATTCGAATTTAAATTTAAAATTTCCCGATTCTTTCTGTTTCAAAACAAAATATACTGCATCAATTTTCTAATTCCATCTTTTTTATGCAACGTTAATGGCCTTCTAGCCGAATTTCGACGGCGGTCAGTCTGCCAGATAGCCAGATGCGCTGGACATTATTATAGTGCACAAGTGTGTGCGCAAACACAAGTACTCTCTCTATTCCCTCACTCTCATAATCCGATTGGACGACAGATCGACACGACCGGGGAGAGATCAGGCGTAGGACCAACAACGGCTTAGTGTGGTTTCCAAGGCACGGGTTACACACAAATTATATAAAAGTAAAACTAGCAAATAAAGTGATCACTTTGATTTTTTTTCAGTTCAATCTTTTTAAGGTAAAGTAAAGAAGCGAACAAGAAACCTTTACCTTGTTAGTTTTCGAGCTGGAGCAAAACTCGTCCTAAGCTTAGCGTGTATTTTGACACCTTCACTGCGATCACTAATTCCTCTGGCAAGCGTGGTGATTATGGATAAACACCGCTTGTTTTTAGAAGGCGCGTTCAGCTGTGGACTTGCTGAAGAGGTAATTAGCCATCAGGCCCATTTCTACTACCTACACGTTAAAAACAATCAACGATCCTTAACTCAGGTCAAGACAGGAACTATCAGCTTCGTACATCGTTATGGAACTTCCTCCGAATACTAAATCGCAATTCAGATTTTAGCACGTCTCAAGTGACGAATTGTTGACAGTTTTCAATGAAAATGTGTCAAAATTTCACTCACTTGAGACGTGCTTATTGCTTCTCTTTGGTTTTCTTCACTCATGGGGGAAATGTAGAACGCGAAAAATCGTTGAGGGGGAAAACTGGAATTTTAAAAAAGAATTCCAGTTTTCCCTGTTGAAAAAAATTTCTCAGGGGGGACAACTGGAATTATTTTTTTTCAATCTAATGGAAAACTGGAATAACCTCTCGTTTGAGTCCGTGTGTAAGCTTGTTTTAATCTGAGTTTAGTTTCTTGAAATCGGCCCTTATGTAGCTGTTTCATGATTAAATCAATAGGTAAATGGTTAAACTTTATTTATTTATTATTGTAGGATAGATAATTACAAGAAGCCTATGAATAAATATCACAAGCATAAACAGACGCACGGCGCGGCGGCGCGCAGAGTCGAATACTCTTTCGCTCACACTTCTAATGCTGTCTCAAATCGGATGCATTCGGTGGTTCACGGAAGACTTCGGGTACTCTCGGCCCCCCACTACGAAACGTCATAGAACCTGCACCATCGAGCATTTATAAGGCGGAGCACGCGCATTAAATCTTCAGTTAGCTAGGGATCTTCTGACGGATACGCGGCCTTTCGGTGCGCCACCTCTAAAGATCTAGGCTAAAGGGCAAGGAGGGTTGGTCGGTACGTCACGTCCCCAACCGCCGGCCCTTGGCAAGTACCTATAATAGCTAGGCTCACCCCATATATGACATATTATGTACCTACCTACAAAGGTACACATTGAATTATATAAAGACACATCGATGTAGGTACACAAGCGTACCTACTCAGATATATAATAAAGAAACACCAGTGTATGTGTAAGACTCTGACTGTAACATAACCCCATCTGTTTTTGGATAATAAATGTACAAAACATACCCAATGGCGTTTTAACTCAAACCCTTCTTCTACATTATTTATTTATTTAATTAAAACGGTTATCAAAATCAATTACATGAATTGAAAACCAATATTTAATTGTTTGTGCAATCTGTTTTCCTCGTGAAATATTTTATCCGGGTCACTCCACTCGATTGTTCCCAATTGATTGCAACAACAAATTTATCATCTCAATAAATTAATTATGAATCTTCCACACCAATCAGTAACGTAAGCGGAACGACAAAAATATCGGTCGTGAAAATTAAACGCAGGATATACATTTTTAAATCTGCCTGGCTTTGGATATAAATAGGGTCTGGAATAAATTAATGTCATAATAATTTTATTGAAAAAAGTAATAAATTTTAAATTTATTAATTTCAAATAATTTGTCGTCTTTAAGAATAGCTGAATATCTTGTTCTTATACTTTACAACGTTGCAATGTAGGTTACGCCACTTTTAGCATTCGGATAAAAATAGCAACCACTGGCAACTAGAAAATAACAGCTCTCCGCGTCCCTACATGGCAACACTGCTGTGTGAGCAAAACCCTCGGAATCCAGAGTTGCCATTACTGCTTGTAAATTGGGGAATTTCGATGGTAATGGTGGGTCTTGAGTCTGCGTGAGAGAAAATTATATTAGGAAGGAAGCATGAAACTTACTACATCGTTTTTTTTAAGCGGTTTTTGTTTTTGAATGTAAAACGCTTTTTTCGCTAATTAAAAAAGACCGACTCGCGCGACCTCTTTTGTTTCTAGTGTGTGACAAGATTTTTTTGTTAATTTGGCTTTATTTATTCATCTTCAAATACCTAACTTTACAGTACCTATCATTAGAAACGAGCAGTATGTATTTCAATAATTATTTATAAACCCTATCATGATAAGCACCCTATCATATGGGGGGGTGATGCCCATAATCCCCAAGCTGGGCATTCAAGTTGGGTGGTAGTGTAGGTGGTGAAATTGTTCTGCAGGAGGCGCCTGCTGCCCGCCAGCCGGTGGATATCTCTTAGTCGCCTCTTACGACACCCGCGGGAAGAGTTGGGTGGTGCATATGGCACACGGCCACTCGGCAAAACAGTAGTAGGTATAGGTCACGCTAATCTTTATGAATTCTGTGAACATAGCCGCGAAGGCGAAACTGCGCGTGGTGCGTACAAGTCCGTAATCATTCATTCCTGACTCCTTAAAATAAGCTACTGCGCGTCTACTCGCGCGTTCATCCGAGAATTCATAAATACCTATGCGTACTATACCTACTATATGATTTAGTGGTTCTTTTAAATAGTAATGTATTTAAAAGATTAAAGTCGAAATCTTTACCTAAGCGCTTTCTTTGTACAAAACCTTTTTAAAAATGTTTTTATTTTTGTGTCCAACTTACCTACTTATAAGATTTAAGATAAGTCTCATTTATAACCTAGATATAGTTTTGATGAATAAACTCCATTTTTTTTTTCATGTGAAAAAATCCCACCCTGCTCCTCTTAACCGGATTAAACTTTTTATCATCAAACTAATTCGAACATCGTAAACCGTTGCTATTGGAGAATCAATCTTAGCAATGGTGTTTACGTCTCATTATCGTAAGTAATGGATCCAGCCCAAGGTTCACATGATTCAACCATTCAAAAGATAAATATTCAGTTAAATTAAATTGTTCGGATTGATTCTTTTCGATTTGCTACGGCATTTGTTTCAACTAAAGTAACTGTTTTCGCAATAGTCAAAGGGTACTTTATCTCTTTCGGCGTAAGTTGAGATAAACCATTCAAAAATGCACCCCATACAAAATTTCATACACTGGGCGGGCTTTTTTCGAATGGTTTTTCTTTACCATAGTATTAATTTTAGTCAAATTATCAAAAACGGGGTCAACTGTTCCCGCAGGTGTCGTAAGAGGCGACTAAGGGATATCCACCGGGGGGCGGGCAGCAGCGCCCCTTGCAGAATAATTCCACCACCGAACTGCGATCCCCAACCCGCATGCCGAGCGTTGGGATTATGGCTATAATATTTGACAGCTTTACCCCCGAATATCCAAACGAATCAAGTTTTAATTTTTTTACTATTTTCTATGAAAAACTGTTAATAATCACCTTTAGTATTCGGGAGTAAATGAGGCAACGCTCGCTTGCTATTACCTGGAAAACATATAACTTAAGACTAAACTATATTTTTTACATAAAATTTAAGAAAAATAAACAATCCGGTAGCTCTAAATAAAGAAAACATCCAAAAAATTCAGGTAAGCGAAACTACCTCTACTTAGGAAGAGTTCTTTTCTCACTATTTTATTCAAGAGTCAGCAGGTCGCCTCTACGGGCAAATGGGAACGGTAAAAATTTAATACCAACCCGACACTTAGGGGATAGTGCCTTATTTTACCGAGAAATAGGGAAAATGGAATTAAATTGGACATGATAATTGGGTAATACTTTGTGGTAATTGGGTAATATTTCAGGTTAAATTCTTAAAATAGCTTCGGGTAATGTGATGTTTAATATAACAAGAGTTAGTAGAGAAAGAAACAGCTGTTTATCCCCGTGGCACAACAATAGGTTTACCTAGAGCCCTACTATGGACTTTACGCGGCAAATATAGTACATTGTACATCAAGGCGAGAAAGTGTCCAATTCTTATCGAGTGTGTCATTTGAGCCTTAAAACACACGAGGTAGGAATCACACTTTCTCCCGAGTGATACATAGTGCTTTATACTACACCGTCGAGGAAAATCATCGTTTCAGAATCTTCAAAATCGTTGAGGAAATTCAAATTGTAAATTCAAATGTAGCATTAAATATGCGCAAGTGCGATCTTCACATGGTTCATTTTTTGAATAATTGTTGAGAATAAGGAAGATATCGGCCGATATCATAAATGGCGGATACAGAGTAAAAACTTTTTGTCGTTTAAACTATTATGAAAATAACCATAGCTACCGGCTGATATTTCAGAAAATAAAAAATAACACGTTAGAAATGGATTTCCATACAGTTTTCCCTCCCGCATTTCAGTGCGTCTGCAATGACTTACTTTTTTATAAACATTTTTTGTGCATTAAAAAACTCGAATTGTAGTAAGCACATTTGAAAGAATCAATACGCTCTCAATCAAACGTCACGTTATGTGAAAACTCTGAAATAGACTGGTGTTTAAAATTTTATTGCAGTCTGAACCTTAAGGTAGAGCTAATGACTACTAAAATACATTAGAGCGTTTGGTCCTACTCTGTACTTTTCTTCTCTTTTAACATTTTGGTAACCATAAAACGTAATAAACATCATTAATTACTTATGTCCATTTAGAAAAAAATACAATATAAAGAATCATCCACAATCATCCAGATAATAAAAGGTACATAAGCACCTAATAAGTATAATAACAAATTAAAGGAGGTCAAAACATCAATCAAACTCATTACTGAAGATAGGCGCAGGACAGACCGCATTCCATCTTATCAAAACTGGTGATGCATCACCAAAACTGATAGACCCTTATATCTTACTGAAGTCAAGGAAACTACAGCTTACGATATCCTGGCTGTAACCACGCATAAAGAAGCCAAAAGCAAAATTAAAACCAAAATAGATGGGTCTAGCATATAGTTGGTAGGCTTTAAAAGTAGAGTCCAGGATAAACTGGTACGTCGATGTAGATCCAAAGTATACAGAACTGCCAAATGACTGTGGCGTGGTAGAAACCGGAGATCAGGTAATGCTGGTTATTTTAAATCGGTCAATAGGGGCCGAAGGGTCCAAATTGTGATTGATTGTTGTGGCCTTGTTGATAGAGGGCCGATAGAACGCATTAGTTCTATTAGGAAGAAATTAGCGAGGCTTTTTGGTCAATTGAAGCCACGTCTTTGGTTGGGAAATATGGGCTATAAAATACACGCACATTTTAAGTAAAAAAAGGTCACGTCCACGTCTGCCGCATGTTGGATGAGTCATGGGGGAAATCCACAAAGCATTAGAACCAAAAGGCTCTTAAAACACGACTTTGCAATTTAGCAAAGAAAAAACCGAGAAAAATCAAGTCCTGTTTCAAATGTAAATACTAGTGCTAATTTGCTTCTATTTTTAGTTATAATCTCCCTACTATGTATTTCTTCCTTTTTTTATAAAATGGTGAATTCATTACTTATGTAAACGGGTAAACTAAATTTGTACGAGCTCTCCAACGCAGTGAGAGCCAGCGTGAGGGACGCGTAAAGAGATGAAACGTTGGTGTTCTTCTAACACAAATAAGGTTTGTAGTTAACCCTCTTACACCCGTAATGAATTCGTCAAACTACGATAGTTTTTATAGTAAAACTGATGAATCTATGGAATCATTAATTTACCATCTGATATGGTAGACGTCCACACATCTACACCGTAACTGTTAACATAATGGTAAGTAGGTATAGAAGGGTACGGAACACTTTGGTTCGTTTAGCGATTCCATTAAGCTGATTGCACTTGGTTTAAGACGATTGTATTGTGTACCTTTAGGTACAGTCAGCCACGTAATTCGAATAGATAAATAAAAAAACCTTCCTCATAAGTAACTACTCCGGCGAATACATTTTTCGTTATTGCTAGCCTTTATATAAGTGAAAGGAAATGACACTGTGTGAGGTCGGCTACTTTATTCATTTTTATTTGCTTAATTCTACACTATTATTATTGTCCGTAATTTTCATTTTATTGTGTGTATTCGTATTTTTTTATTTTAAAGTATGTATTTTCCGATGGTCTTATTTGATGTATAATGTTTAAAATGGGTACCTATCAGAACCCCTAAGTAGGAAAACGACCGTTCAGTACAATTGACTAACATGCGAAAATGACCTTGTAGCAAAACGTCTGGAAATGAAAATAGTCTGCGTGTCTCAAACGACAAGTACAGTCTGTATATATGGTACCAGTGGTGCTGAAATAAATAATTTTTATTATTTATATTATCCCTAAAATGTCTAATACTAGATCGGTAATTTCTAAGAAATCAAATAATATCCCAAAAATTTTGACCTCGTGGTGAAGTTGGTTAATACATTCCCGTGCTGAGGGAAGGATGCGGGTTCAAGTCCCGTCGAAGTAGAAAATTTTTGGGATATTATTTGATTACTTAGAAATTACCCTGAGTGTGAGGACTGTGAGGACGCACTAATAGCAAAAACCTTAGATTGGTAATATATATTTCTGTGGCAAAGGCAAGGGGCATTATTTATTTATTTTCAAAAAAGATGTTTTTAATTACAAATAAACATATATTTACTTAGATGTAAGTCAAATCAATCTCCGCCTCCCTCGAGTCTACTATCCTAGTAGAGGCACAACAATTTGACACGCTCCAACGAAGAGCATAATTCCACTCATCCAAACCAAAATAACCAAACACACGCAATTTTAATATATGTATTTAGTATTATAGTCAGTACTGCACCACTTTGAACTTGCTTCCAATCTCGTGGGCAAAAGCAGCGAAGCATACCAACATTGTTTTCATTCGTGTTTTCTTTTAATTTTTCCTATTTATGTGTGAGTTACGCCACGACTCGCACGTTTCATTCTGGCCTCCACGGAAGACCAGCGCTATAGCAGAATACATCCTGCCATAGGATCTACTGAGTGTCGGCCATTTTTGTGACCTATATGTTCTTACTTTTTAAACCCCGACGCAAAAAGAGAGGGGTGTTATAAGTTTAACGTGTCTGTCTGTGTATCTGTCTAAGGTATCGTAGCACCCAAACGGATGAACCGATTTTTGTTTAGTTTTTTTTGTGTCATAGATAATTTTATCCCGAGTGTTCTTGCTATGTTTCATGAGAATCTGTCGGGGTTTTTTTAAATTTTAAATTTTGTTCTTGTTTATTAACCTTTATCTTTTGTATGTGCTATGAATGTATTGGTTACAAAACAACATTATTACTGTTTACTTTTACCTACTTGCGCTTTTTCTACCCGATCTCTATGGTTTCCTCTTCATCTACCTACACCGCTGACTGTCCAAACACGCAGGACGATCGTTAGTGCCTCCAGACACTGCGGTCCATTTACAGCTGAATTAACAGGGTACAGTCAGGCCGGTTCTTACCTGAAAGTAAAGAGAAACGTGTTACGATACTCAAGTAGAGTTATCAACCAATCACACTAATATTATAAATGCGACGGTTTGGATGTTTAGATGTATGGATGGATGTTTGTTACCTCTTGCTAAAACGTCTGAACCGATCGGGCTGAAATTCTGCACACATGTAGCTCTAATCTTGGAATCAAAGATAGGTTACTTTTTATCCCACAAAACAGTTCCCATGGGATAGAAATAACCTTTGAATGTTTCTATGGAAACAACGTGCGCGAAGCGGCGGGCACAAACTAGTAATAAATATTAATAGTCACACTACCTCATCAAAGTATATCACATCACACTTCCATTTTTATCCATACTTTCCATACTAATATTATAAATTCGTAAGTAACTCTCTCTCTATCTGGGTGTCTGTCTGTTATTTTTTCACGCCCAAACGGCTGAACAGATCTCAATGAAATGTGTCAGGTAGGTAAATTATATCCTGGGAATGGACATAGGCTACTTAAAAAGCTAGTGCAAAGCCGCGGGCAGTAACTAGTAATATTATAAATTCTAAACTAACTCTGTCTATCTGTATGTCATCATATGGATCCAAACAAGATCCAAATTGTTGAAAAAAAGTTCCTCTGTTTCTGTTTCTTTTTTGTGTGGATACATAAAGAAACATTTTGTTTATTTATTTACAGAATTTTTCTGATACATATAGATGTTTATTTAGGTAAGGTAAAATCCTTGCCGCTGACATTCCGAGCAGCCCTTGCAAAGGTCCTGTGGGGGCCACTGTCACGATAACGATAAGGACACTTAGCTGCCTCCTTCTATAAAGATAACAGATAACGGGCAGTGCCCTTATCTGTTTGCTTTCAATGCTCATTCTCAAGTTGTCCAGGTAAAATATTCTTTGAAAACAAGATAGTTTGTATAATATATTTTTACCTGGACAAGTGCGTAGTGCTCGGAGTGAGGCAGAACAACGTTGGCGCCTAGTACCGCACTCACCCTGAAGATGTCCCTCGTTAAGGGATGAAACGTTGGTGTTCTTTCAACTTATTTTGGTTCATAGTTAACCCGCATAAAATATTGAAATATTCTTTCTCTTCTTTAAAAAAGAATTTACGGGCGAGTTCATTTGACGTTAACGTCTGTTTATTTGACGACTAACGATTCTACTTTTTCCAAACAATTTTGTACAGTACAGGAAAATAATACATGAATAAATAAATAAACAAATAAATATTCAAATAATAACATAATAACATCCGTTCTTACAGTGCTACGTTCAATAACTTCGTGAAATAACTACTTGACTAATTATGAAGGTTCTACTGTCGAATCCAGTCATTATGAAACCAGAATATGTTCTGTTCATAGTGACATATTTTGTGTCTTAACTGCGGGGCAATGCAGCCAGCAGCGCCTTGGAACTCTTCCGACTGGTATTGATATGGATCGGTTGGCAACCTGTAGATTGTTTGCAACAGTCTGCAGTTTAGCTCAATTGTTTCAATTGTAAATACTGGTTCTAATTTGTTTCTATTATGTGATTGTAATTTTCTTTGCCAAATTAAATCATGCATATTAAATTTTAATATTGATGAATTACATTCTTTGAAAATATATTCTCAAAAAAAAAATGAAGGTTATAATTTAGATACTGTCCAAAAAATATCCCTCCGTCAAAGAAATATGAAGAAAATCTTTCAAAACATCTAAAAGGAAAACTTTTTACTTGCACTGTCCCAAAAGTTGTAACAAACTCCATATCAATTCTTTTGCCTCATTTTGTAGGAAAATAAAATAACAGGCTATGTGTATTGAATATTTTATATTACGCGGTAGGGATGGAAATGAAAATAGGATGGTCGGTAGATAAAATGCTGGTAAATGGGTAAGATGTTGTTTTTTCAGGGAATAATGATTTTTTCGACTTTTTTCGAAATAATTCGAAAAGTATGAAACCTACCTACCTACCTTTCATTTGATACCCCACATGACCCTGTAGGTATCTTTTAAAATTTCTACATCACAATTTGTATGGAAAATGTTCATTTTAATTTTTATACTAATTTAATTTTTTTTTTCTTTAAATCTATACAAGCGCACGAAATGTACTATTATTTTAATAATTTCAAGTTGGTTGCTTTGTTATTAAGGAGGGGAAAAAGGAACAGACAAAGCGAGACCACAAGGGTTTCGAAACTGATCTTCGATCTCGAAACCCTAAAAAAGATTGTTTCTGGAAGATCAAGATAATCGTAGATACAGAAGCTTTATTGTCATCACTGAATAATTGAAACTTTGTTTAAAAAATCGAGTATTGAAGGAACTGCTATATTTAACTTTGAAAAAAAGAGGAGTTTCTATGTTCGCCGATTTCTCCGTCATTAATGGATCGCTTTGGTAATTTTTTTTGCAGTTGTATAAAGGATAATTCTGAGGTCATCCTACAAAAAAATATTCCTTAGGCATTAGTTCTTATCCCGCGAAACTTAAAAAACAGTTTGAAACTACGGGATTCGAAGTCCGCTTTTAGGATTTCAAAACAATCACATTATAATTTCTTTATTTCTATTTAAATTTATTCTTGTCCAGATTTGCTTCGATAGCGAGTGTATAGTGTTACTTTTGACATTAATTACTTTGTATTTAAGCACCTTTTCGTTTTGTTTGATATGGATAAGTTAAGCTACCTCTAGATTGTTTGCAACAGTCTGCAGATAGCTCAACTATTTCTTATGTAAATGATTTGTTAAACAGCGTGTACGGTAATAACACCCCGCAGGTTCCCACAAGTACACAAGGCACCGCGGACACACGGAACAAATAATTTTAATAAAATCTGTCTGCAGCAGTCTAGAATTTTTTTGAATGTTTTTTTATGCGCCACATTTGATTTTTTGTTCACATAATTGTGCACTACGGCTACAAACTTAAATAACGAATTGATGTTCTCTGGGAATAACCGTGAATAATTGGCATTACTATCGCGCAATACAAAATATTTTTAGCTGCAACTGTTTGCTTATTAAAGGAAAAAATATTTGTAATTTTTTTTAAATTTTAAACAATGAAAGAGTGCGTGACTGGTTATGTTAAAGTAAACGAATAGAAAGAAAATAAATAACAAAAAAAACGAAATCCAAAAAATCCTTATTCACAAGTTTATCCCCCCGGGGTCCAGAATCATCCCCTTCCAGCTTAGTACACATGTTTTTTGGCACCCTGTACATATTTATTCTGCGGCCTAGGCCAGTTCCCTCATTTTACGAGAGAGCCAGCCCATCAGGTATCCTAATAAATGTCCTAGCCCAAACCGCGTCTACCTCCTGACATAAATTAGACCCTTGGTTTACTCATGCTACTGCAATATTCATAAATTGAACCTACTGCTACAGATGTTTAGGGCACTATTTGGAGTAATACGCTTTTGATGAGGGGAACAGATTGAATAAATCGTTATGTTATTGTGAAGCTGTTCTAGTAAACATGGGCTTTGGTTCATAAGGTCGGGTTTGAGCCCAGCAAAAGCTCCAAAAGATCTAGTATTAAAATAATAATGTCCTCTTAGCCGAATTTCGACGGCGTCCAATCTCATCGGAGACTAGCCAGATGCGCAGGACAAATTATAGTGCACAAGTGTGTGCGCAAACAGGTGATCACTCTCACACAATACGATGGGACGGCAGACCGTCACGGCCGGGGAGAGGTTAAGCGCAGGACCAAAGGCTAACGTGCTTTCCGAGGCACGGGGGTGTAACACCGCCAACTTCCTGACTCCGGGCTGCTACTGTGAATTTTGCTGGCTAGAAAAATCTCCCACTAAGGAATTCTCCTTTTGTCATTTCGCAAGATACTGTATGTGGGTCAGCCTTTTGTTCTTATCTACAGTTTACTTACTAGCTCGCTTTTCGATAACTGTTCCCAAGACACTGTTATCTGATGAAATAGCTACTTGAGTATTACTTTTTAAGAAATTGAACATCGTATTATGGAGGTTTTCTTTGTTTCATGATTGTTAAGATTTCAGTCGTAGATAACAGTTTCTTACATCCAAAGGTTTAAACATTAAACAGTGTACATATAGTCGGTTGGTCCTAAAGGAAATAAATCCATAAATCTATACTTATAATAAAACTGTAACAGGTCCAATTCTGTACATTGAAGATATTTTGAAAATTTTTTTTGGAGGGCACTCTATTAACGATACTGAAACCAAAACTGTAATTTTTTTCATTCATGTCTGTCTGTCTGTCTATCTGTCTGTCTGTCTGTCTGTCTGTTTGTTAAACGCGCATCACGCCGAAACTACTGAAGGTATTGAAATGAAACTCGGAATATTTTTTGGTCATACTACGAGGAAGGACATAGGATACTTTTTATCCCGGAATTCAGTCAGGTTTCCCTGGGAGAGGGGATGAAAGTAAAATTTCTTCACCGCGCATGACGCCGAAACTGCTGAATGAATTGCAATGAAACCTAACATGATTTGATTTCATACTACAAGGAAGGACATGGGATACATTTGATCCCGGAATTCAGTCAGGTTCCCCTGGGAGAGGGGATGAAAGTAAAATTCTTTAACTGCGCATCACGACGGAACTACTGAATGAATTCGAATAGAACTCGGCATAATTTGAGTTCATACTACGAGAAAAGATACATTTTATCCCGAAATTTAGTAAGGTTCCCCTGGGAGAAGGGATGAAAGTAAAATTCTTTCACCGTGCATCACGCCGAAACTGCTGAATGAGTTGGGACTGAATTAGTACGATTTGAGTTCATAATACAAGAAAGGACAGGGGATACATTTTATCCCGGAATTCAGTCAGGTTCCCCTGGGAGAGAGGATGAAAGTAAAATTCTTTAACCGCGCATCACGACGGAACTACTGAATGAATTCGAATGGAAGTCGGCACGATTTGAGTTCATACTACGGGGAAAGATACATTTTATACCGGAATTCAGTAAGGTTCCCCGTGGAGGGGGATAAAAGTTAAATTCTTGGATCGCGCATCACGCCGAAAGTACAGAATGTATTCAAATGAGCAAGCAATACTATTTATCCCGGAATCAGTGCTGTTCCCTTGGGATGTAAGTAAAAATATGCTACTGAATGAATTCAAATGAAACTTGGCATGATTTGAGCACATACTACGAGGGAACATAGGATGCATTTTATCTGGGATATCAGTAGGCACGGTTCTCTTGGGAGAGGGGATAAAAGTCAAAATGTTTACTTATTTAGAATTCATTAACGCGTCCTCCTATTTCATGCATTCTTTTTGCTAGAAACAGTGTTGCAAGATCGAATTTGACTAAATCAGTAGACAGTCAAGTAGAAAATTAATAGATTGAAGAAATAATCTGTAGATTGAAGAAAAATATCGGTAGATAAAGGGTAGGTAAGTTCCTATCTATATATTTTTCCAAGACGCACCCATTAGTAAAGTTCCTACCTAAGTAGGTAGGAACCTAACTAATGAGTGCGTCAATGCCTATTTCAGGCAAAGTAGGTAAAATGTGCAATTGGTCCATGCGATATTCATGGACATGATATTTGGTGGTTTAGCTGGTACAGTTAACTGTACCACCAAAGTTTGGTTGGAGTAAGTGGTCCAATTAAACTAACTAGACCACAGAAAAATATGTTTTCCGTGGTAAAAAACCAACTGAGCCTACCTACTAACGAAAAAAAAAATTACGGTGGTCCAGTCAAATGGATCAAGAGCCCAATTCTGTAATAAAATGGCTTCACTATGACAATGGAATCGTCGCAGAATCATCACATAGAATCCTTAGATTAATAAAACTCCAGATAGTGCGTGCGAGATAAATTAATAGTTTCAAACTTGACACTTTAACGCGCGTCTCTCCATCTGCATTCATCATAATTTCTTTCATCTAAGGTAGAATACCAAAACGTGTCATTCTTTGACGATACCCCTGTCATAGTGAAGCGATTAGTTTAGCAGAATAGGGCCCCAGCTGAACGGAACCATGAGTAAGAAGTGAAACGAGTATGACACTTCTTAACACTGACGCTGGCCGAGTCGTAGCTAAAAGTCGTGTGGATAAAGAATGGGATTGAAGATGACAACATACTATCCCCCGTAGACTCTACACGATTTATACACAATTTAACTAGGTACCTAAATAAAGATACTTATGTTAGAAGTGTAACAGGTCCAATTCTGGGCATCGAAGTTTTTTTGCACGGCGTTTCATAACATGAGAGAAACTATGGTTAAATGTGAACTTAATTAGTCGGCAGGTATGTCAATCGCGAACGAAGTCGCGGGTACAGCTAGTTCCTACTAATAGCATAAATGTGGAAGATACTCTGTGGTGGTAGAGCTAGTCGCACGAATATCATAAATGCGAAAGTTTGGTTGTTTAGACGGATGTTTGTACGGTACCTCTTGGTCCTGAACGAATCGGACTGAAATTTTGCACACAAAGATCTGGATCTAGCATAACATAAGGCTTCTTTTTATTCAAAAAACGCAATGTGCAGCCGCGGGCAGAAGCTACTATTTCAATATGGGACTAAGGAAACGTATGGAAAGCAATAACCTATGTTCCATACAGTGAACTACTCAGATAATAACCATCGCAGACCTGACACAGGAAGTTCATGTCCTCGATACTTTGCTGGGACATTCATAACTCTATATCATCAGCAATAGAGAAGGCAAAGCGTCGCCTGTTACATCCATTTCCATTCACATTAGTGTGTTTAATGTTAATTATTCTAATGTTACTTCGTTTCGTTTGGTTTTAGTATTAGTTTAACGGGTTTGTTTGTCAAACAAGGCCTGGATCTCAGTACTCATAGGATCTCCCTGGTGAAAACATCGTGAAAATAC
This sequence comes from Eupithecia subumbrata, assembly GCA_949316285.1. Classification (NCBI taxonomy): domain Eukaryota; kingdom Metazoa; phylum Arthropoda; class Insecta; order Lepidoptera; family Geometridae; genus Eupithecia; species Eupithecia subumbrata. Next base: position 22,400,903 of record OX438646.1, on the reverse strand, counting down.
GATTGAAAAAGTGGACTGTTTCGCACATAACTTGGTCGAGATCTCAGGAACCCTGCTGTCTATTGAAATGACTTATGTTTTCATACGTAGGTTATGACTAATTATTTGGTTCCTTGAAACCAGTTTCTTCATAAGGTATGTAGTTTTCTTTTGAATAAGCATAATATACTTAATTTTTGCGCTGTTGCCGTGCCGTTCCAAAAACATATGCTCTGTCCCGCTCCTATGAACACAAAATCCTATACCTATCCCTTAGACAAAATGTCCTCTTAACAAGTTTCTCTAGATTATATGAATTATGAGGAGGCCGTAACGGTCGCGGCGTAAGAATTGACCCCTCTAACTCCGCCGTTAGAGTCGACTGGGGAATCAGGAAGAGAGCAGCTTCTCCTTTCTCTTTTCTTAAAAATACCTACCAGCGTGATGATGTCGGCAAAACCTCGGGTTGTTTGAGGAAGCCACGTTCATCAGTGGACGTGACTTCAGGTTCCGAACTACATCTATACAAAATTTCGGCCCATTCTGTTTAAATTTGGGCGTGAACTACCAAACATGTAGATAAAATATCCGCCTTTATGTAGAAGTGCTATCCCTTAGACAAAATGTCCTCTTAACAAGTTTCTCTAGATTATATGAATTATGAGGAGGCCGTAACGGTCGCGGCGTAAGAATTGACCCCTCTAACTCCGCCGTTAGAGTCGACTGGGGAATCAGGAAGAGACCAGCTTCTTCTTTCTCTTTTCTTAAAAATACCTACCAGCGTGATGATGTCGGCAAAACCTCGGGTTGTTTGAGGAAGCCACGTTCATCAGTGGACGTGACTCCAGGTTCCGAACTACATCTATACAAAATTTCGGCCCATTCTGTTTAAATTTGGGCGTGAACTACCAAACATGTAGATAAAATATCCGCCTTTATGTAGAAGTGCGATGCATGCCCAGCGTGGGGGTTACGGCATTACCCCATTATGATAAGCGCTCATTAGGGTAGGCCTAATGTCCAGTAGTGAACTGGTAAAGGCTATTGATGTGATGCTGATGGTGTACCATACGTAGGTAAAATAATTGAGTTTCTCCGGAAGGAACCAACATAAAATCGCATTCCACCTTTACCTACAGAGTTAGTTAATCAGGAGAGAAAAAAAAAATCAAAGCACTTTAGTTAGAGCAAACTTTTCCTAGGATTTGCAACAAATCCTCTTCAAATGCTTGAAACTTTATCCTTCGCAGAGAATCGCGCGAGGTAAACAGTCTGAAGGTATAGTCTTGGACGCCAAAGGGTGGAAAAAACTTTCTTCAACACCAGTGTGGACGTTTAGGAATTTTGGCGGTGGTGAATGCTTTACTGATGAATCTTTCACTGATGCCTCAAATATATCATACTACTTTCATGGCCCAACACGCCTCCAGCCCCGTGTAGCAGTCGCGGCGCGGGCGTGCCCCGGCTGGACAGTGAATGCGTTAAGATAAATGCATTAAATATCCGTAGAAGCCGAAAGACACGAAAGACATTCATTCGGCAACAAATGATTTGGTAATTTGTCCTACTAGGCACGGACATGTGTGCAAGCCTTCATACCTACGATCTTATGCTAAGGACTATAAACCCTTTATTGACAAAGAAAATTACAATCAAATAATAAGTATATAACCTATAACTCTAAGGTTTTCTGGAAGAAAACTCTTTTTCAGGGCTAAGCTCGCCTATGTACATATCCTATATAAGCTCATTATTTTTATTCATTGTGTACAATAAAGAATTAAAGAAGTATAAAAAATAAAATCCTTTTATTTAGGACAACATAATATCCATATGGGGTTAGTATAAAGCAAAATACAGTGATTAGTAGTAGTAAATGATTAGTAAGTACATCGAGACATATAAAAATAAAAATTAACGCAGGAGTGTTGTGTGTGAGTAACGCCCAAGAGTGATCTCACCAGAGTAGCGGGACTTTTCCCGGGATCACTCTGCGAAATAGGCCTGCCCACAGCGGCGAAGAGTATTGATCTGCTATGGTTTTCAGGATGCTGTTGTGACTGTCGCGCATTCTGCGGATCAGGGTTGTAGATTTTTTGCGAATGATGTCACCGAAGTCAGTTTGATATTAAGCAAACATTCCCGATGCACTACAGAAGCGAGGCAGACCCAACATCATCCTGAATATATTATTATATTGGACGCGCAGGGTCGCTAGCGAGATTTTGGTGTGTCAACCCCGCTTTCCGTGTACATGTTTTGGCAATAAGCTTTGAAAAAAATAGAAACAACATCGATTTAAGTAAAAAGGCGCCTTTTTACTTAAATCAAAAATTTGCTTGCTTCGTTTCCCTCGCTGTGTTTGGATAAAATGGAAGCAATAAAATTAAACACGCAAGTTTTTTGTGCATTTTTCAATAAATCGCAATGTTTTTCTGAATCCAGAGGTACCATCCTCCAGGCAAGCAGCAGAGATTGTAATGCGGAATGCTGATTCTGTTGATCTTGCACTGCTTATGCTAATGCTGACATTCAACGCGTGTTGCCCTTTCTAAGCCAATTATGCTAACTCTAAAGCTGTTTGCTGGTTTCTTTATTGCTTGATAAACCCAGTATGCCACTGTATGGATGGAAAATTTCAGACCGTTTAGTAGATTAGCGTGAATATTACTGCGAGCATAATGTTTACTCACTAAGCTTTACCAAGTCAAGATATATGTATTTTTTTGTATGGAAAAATTTACATTAAATTTACACAAACGTGATCTTTATCATAAAGAGAAACGTTTTCACTCATTTTCTCAGGATTATTTTATGCGACCGCAAATTTTATTTCTACTGGATTTTTAGTACCCATCTACTAAAATACCTAATTCTAATTCTGAGTGGGGGTACTGAGATCTGCACTGACGTCTCGCATGGTAGTGTATTGTGCATGGTCCCCCTGCCCAACCAGGCCCTAACCAGCCCAGCTGTGTGGTTACGATAAAATCTATCATTCCTATTGAATGGGCCATCCGAGAAGACTGGGTATAAGCAATTTCGGTTTCCAAAATGGCACTATAAAAATATGTATTTTTAGTACCGTATTATATACCACCTACACAGTTAGAAAATTGTATGGAAATCGAAATCGTTTACACCCAGTCTCTCAGGATGGCGATCCATTAAATGGGAGATTTCAGCGTAATCGCACGGCTCTTTGAAGTACCTAAAGGAGCAGGACTTTGTTGTATCTCATCTTCTTGCGCAGTCGCAGTCGGGTAAAAACAGCTATCAGTACAATAAAACATCTAAAATTTTGGGGTAATGTGATGAAAAATCCAATAGATACAGGTAATTTGAACTGGAACAGCTATCAGCTCGGAGGCGATACACCGAGATAGTGTCAAAAAGCTTCCAAAACCTGCAACACCCATTTACAAAGCCTTTATTGAGGATTGCAACACCACGCAACAAATTGCCTCATGCAGCCACAATCTCTTCAATGCAATATGTTATTTACGGCAGAGTAGCGTCAGGCTCCGATTCTGAGGTAAAACTTACGATAAATAAACCTATGCGGAACGATCTTACTGTGTGGTGCCGGCTTAGAATTTGAACCACCGAAACTCTTCCCGCGGGTGTCGTAAGAGGTGACTAAGGGATATCAACCGGGGGGCGGGCAGCAGCGCGAATTGTTGCTGAACAATTCTACCACTACCATTTCTACCAGTGTGGGGATTATGGGCACGCGTATTGCCCATAATTCCCACACATGAGATAAAACCATGAGATAAAAGCCAATAAGGCGCTTATCAGGGAGAGGCCTGCGTCCAGCAGAGGACCAATATACGCTGTTGAGGTGAGGGAAGGATCTTATCTATCTGTTTAACAGACAAGTTATTAAGTTAACAGATTCTGTTAACTTAATAAGTTGTCATGGAACACTTTGGCACAGTACAACTACGTTCGGCAGTTTAGTTGAGGAGTTGGGATTCGCGGAAATGACGGATAGATTTTGGGAATTTCGACAATTCTTCTTTGCTTTCTTGAGAGAACCAGACGTCCGCTAGAAAGCTGTTAGTGCGCTATAACATGAGTATGAATAAAGCATTTTTTTTAAGCGGGGTTGAGGATTCGTAGATCAACCAGCTCAACTATAACTCTTTTCGCGGGTGTCGTAAAAGGCGACTAAGAGAACCACCGGGGGGCGGGCAGCAGCGCCTCCAGCAGAACAGATCCAACACCAAACTGCGATCCCCAACCCACCTTGCCCAGCATGGGGAGTCGTAAAATGAGATTTTCAAGATTGACATTCCCCGAATACTGAATCATGCCTTTTGCATCGTAGTTGGGGCCGCGGCTTTACCAGGCATATGAGCGAAATTGCAAATTCTGTGGATCACGTGTGGCTGTTACTTCTCATCAGCAAGATTGGATATGGATCTTGTTACGGAAATGCCAAGTGCGGACAGGTGTGCGAGGATTCCTATTTTCACACAACGAATTGTCAAATTCGATATATTCGTCTCCTTATGCGCATTCGTTTCAAATCGATAAGCTTTAATTTTTAGAATTTTTTTGTTTATCGAACGTAGAAATAGCTAAAAGTACCTGAAGTTATAGATTTTATTAAGAAATCCCAACAGAAAAATCACATAACTTGCAGAATAACAAAGTAAAGTGGTCATAAGTCTAGTGTTTTTTTTTAATAAAAGGTGCCACAGCGTGAACAAGATATTCGTCAATATTTTGGATATATCCAAAATGAAGAGTTTTATTTTACTCAACGGGTTCCAAAACCAAAAATATTTTGTTCCAAGTCTTTTGATTACATAAGTTTTGGTTTTATACTATGAAATATGTTGTTTTTATACAAAACAACTTGCTAACTTCAATTATCGAAAGATACGTACTAGTATTAAAATATTTCTGTATCAAAAATTTACTCCAAACTTATCCGGGGGTAACCTAACCTCAAACGTCACTGTACAATACTAAACACGTCATGACTGGGCCAACATGTTGTCATCTCTCTGAGGTGATTCGGGATAAAAACATTGGAACAACCTGTATACAGCTCGCTAGTAATAATTTCAAACTTGGCAGGCATAATTACTGCTTATACAGGGTGTGCATGAAGCTTTACGAGGCGCACTGCCTCACCACCACACCCTGTAGTGCCCGTAAGTAATGAGTTTATTTTAATGAGGGTGTATAGTATACCTGCAATAAACTAAGTTTACTACTAATTAGTTAAGGAAAAATAGTGGATTTACTGACCAGGTTCTGATGGATTATTTAGTGAAAGATACCTTATAAGTTATTAGAGGCAGATTTTTTGGAAAAGAATTTTTGGTCTTCTGTTAGAGTAAATTAACTATCTTTAGAACCTGTCTTATCAATTTGCTACACCCTGATCGGGTACATGTAAATATAACCTAACAACTAAGAGTGTTAGAAAAGTAGAATATTCATGTAGGTACCTAATTAATTAAGAATGCAATAAACTTGATAATAAAAACGAGCGAATTATTGTGGCTATCCCTACTCTGGCCAAATTCTCTAGAGTTGTACGGCAATATTTGTCCAATTTTTACAAATATTACCGTCTGTTGATTTTTGGTCAGCATTGTCAATTTTACTTTTTTGTAAAACTTGTCGATTTTGGCTTATTCCTACAATGCCTAGTGCTGACAACTCGAGGCCAATACGAGAGTTTTGAGTTTTTGTGTTGTGAGTTGCTTACAAACATTATTTCTTTAGAATGACTCCACTAAAAGTGGAGTAGAGACAGTGCATAGTACCTATAAGAAGAGGAAGAGTAGAATAAGAGTTTATTATAGAGTATATAGAAGCGGAAGAGTATATAGGAAAAAGTTTTTTATATTTACGCGATCAGAACACATTATTATAATTATTCACGGGTATTTATCGCGTTTACTTACCTATAATTTTTATCCCGTGACCACGACAGAGTGTAAACCTGTTGAAACGTCGGGAAAAATAGGTAAATAAACACGATAAATACCCGTGAATAATTATAATAATATATAGGAAAAATATGAGCCATTAAATATTGATTTTCTCAGACGCAAGGCCTGTAAAAATTATATTCCATGGAGCGCCAACCTAAAGTAAAATGCCTTTGTGAGAGTTCAAGTAGGTTAATTCCGACATATGTAGGACTTCCGCTGTGTCGTAGGTCAGTGCAGCATTGTTATGCAGAATTACATAATTGTACTATACTGCTTTGTACAAAGACTATTATTATTTATGTGGGTATTATTCTACTATCTAGTGTCAGCTATTTTACGTTTTGGCGGCGAGCCCGTTTAATGAATAGGTAGATTAGCACATTCTCGTACTGAGGGAAGAATACGGGTTCAAGTCCCGTCGAAGTCGAAATTTTTTGGGATATTATTTGATTTCTTAGAAATTACCCTGAGTGTGGGGTTACGCAATATAATAACAAAAAACCTTCATCATCATCAGCCGATACAATCTACTTAATAGACTTCGGAGAAACAAGAAGGAAACATTTTACCTTATTTACTTACAAAAGGAGCAAACGTATTATAAGTCAATATATAGGTAACAATTCGCGGTTATGGCGCAGAGCTAACGAACCAACTTAAGAGGACGCATTGCGCGCCATTTTGTGAAAAGGATAGGCATAGGATTTCGCGTTCATAGGAGCGGGACAGAGCATAGATTTATGGAACGGCGTAAGCGCAAAAACGATGTTTTGCTTATTTGCAAGAAAACTACACAACATATGAAGAAACTGTATTAAGGAAACAAAGAATTAGTAATAACCTACCAATCAAAACCAAAACCTTTTCCATAGACAGCAGGGTTCCTGAGATCTCGACCAAATTAAGGGCAAAACGGTGCACTTTCATGATTTTTTTTAATCATATAATTTTTTTGGAATCGTGTTTTCTATTATTATTTATATTTATATTATTATTCTAGTTTTTCCTCGGGGATCACGTGAGTACTGACATCTAGGCCTAGTTTGATAATAAACCCGCTAGGTTGACCCTTTATGTACCTACTTTTTTGTAGAGTCCATACCCATACCAAATATCGTTTGGTATTTTCAGTAGGTATTACGTTGGTAATTATCTATATAGTTTTATTTAAAAGAGAAGAGAATAATGACTCATCAAGAGATCTCTGAATCCACAAGAGCTACGAAGCCAAAATTTTGCATGGAGGTTCCTTTCAGGACGTAGGCTAAGAACGGATTTTTGGAAATTCGTATTTTAAGGCGGTCAAAGGTGTGAAATCTGTGGTAATTTTTATAAAAACTTTTAGAGAGTAGGCACTCGCTATGAACGGATTTTGGAAATTCGTTTTCTAAGGTAGTTAAAATGGGGTCGTAATCGAATAAGTAATTTTTTAAACAAGCATTCTTAGAATGATGAAATGGGATTTATAGGTTTTTTCATACTATCCTTAAAATCCTAAAGGATTGGTTTTAAATCTTTGGCGTTGATAGTTAACATAGAAAGCAACATTACTTGGGGTATTAGGTCAGCTAGTAAAGTACCTAATATCCAAAATACCTAGTACTAAGTTGTGAGTACCTTTAGTTATTTAGATAGATTTTGCGATTCCCTAACAATCTTCATACTATTCTCAAAACACGTGATTTCGTAAATTTTCTGGGTAAAGAATCCAACCTCAATCCGACCAACGAAAACACATTATCAAAGATTTAAAAAAAAAACTAACTTCGAACTGCAGAAACCATGCCATTTTCCGAGAAAAGGCTCGACCACAGAAACCACACGGAAACAATGACATCAACAAACCAAGTTCTTGTAAACAAGACAAGACAACACCCTCGTCACGTCGCAGCGCAAGTGAGTAAGTAGGTCAATTCCCAGGACGTCTCAGGTCAGCTGACGCGAGCCGACAACTGGTTGACAAGTATCAGTTTACGCAGAAACTGTAGAACTGTTTCGCAACGGGAATACCATGAACGTGGTTGAACTGCTAAACGAGGGGATTGGCTTGATTTTATTAGCTGTGACAATGTTTTGGGTTAAGATTGATTTTGCGGTCCATTGACTTGACAATAATGTAGAAAAGTGCAGATTCGCACCTGGGCAAAATCATCTTTCTCTGGCAACAGCCCCAGTTGTGGCCCGTACCAATACTCAATACTCTACTATATAAATATTCTGCCTTTATTCACAAAGAAAATTATAATATAATTAGTATTTACAATTGAAACAATTGAGCTAACTGCAGACTGTTGCAAACAATCTACAGGTAGCTCAACTGATCCATATCAATACCAGTCGGAAGCGTCCCCAAGACGCTGGCTGCATTGCCCCGCTGTATGGCAATGCTGATGCGCTATGCCAGATACTGACCAGCTCTCGGGTCACGCGTCGCTCTGACCAGACGCTCAGATAATTTTTAAAAACCCGAAGAGCCATATATAATATCATTGGAAGAGCCTCGGTACCCCACGGACCTAGGGTCTCGACTCCAAGAGGAGCAAATGTGTAGGCTCTGTCGAGACCTGCATATTTGCGCGTCTTGAGAAAAAAAATAAAAAATATATAATATTAGGTCCTTACATATGAAATTGGCGTTTTTCGTACTGGCCACTTTAATCACAAATTTCTCCTCTTTGGTAAGGAATTCCAAATTCAAATTTGTACAGCTATAGACTCGTGTATTTGTGCTTCGATGATCGTCATTCATTTGTTTTTTTTCTTCTGTTTTTTTCTGTTTGCGTCACTCATTTTACAAAATGGAAAACTTAAAATATCGCATTATTTACGAGTACGAGTTCCGCCGTGGCACTAGTGCTGCGGAAACAACTCGAAGGGTGAATGATGTGTATGGCGGTCGTGTTGCAAAAGAAAACACAGTTCGTTTTTGGTTCCAACGTTTTCGTTCTGGAAATTTCGACTTGCAGAACAAGCCCCGTGGACGGCCTGAGACTCAAGTTGATAATGAAGAGTTGAAGGCTATTGTGGAAGCGGATCCATCGCAAACCACGTCCGAGTTAGCTGCAGGCTGCGGTGTTAGTGATAAAACTGTTTTAATTCACTTGAAGCAAATTGGGAAGATTAAAAAGCTTGAAAGGTGGGTACTTCACGACAACGCTAGACCACACACTGCGCAACAGACGGCTACTAAATTAGAAGAGCTTCAATTGGAAAGTCTAAGACATCCTCCGTACTCCCCGGACCTTGCTCCAACAGATTACCATTTTTTTCGAAATTTGGATAACTTCTTGCAAGGGAAAAAATTCAACTCCGATGGGGCAGTCCAAATCGCCTTCAAAGATTTTATTGATTCCCGTCCGACTGGTTTTTTTAGTAAAGGGATCAATGAACTACCTATAAGATGGCAAAAGTGCATATAAAATAATGGTTCATACTTTGATTAATTAAATATATTATATTAAAAAATATTCGACTTTTTGTTCCTCCCATACAAAACGCCAATTTCATATGTAAGGACCTAATATATAAATATTTATTGTTGTCATCATATGTGAAGGTATGAAGTTAATTATCTTTAGGTAAGTACCCTACCAAAGCGTATGATATGAGTAAGAAACACAGGGGTACCAAAGCGGTTACTTTGTGTTTCTTATTCAAATCTAAGACATCGGCCAGAGCACCTTCAACACCCACCATGGTCTGGTAACAACAAAAATTCAACAACATAAACAGGATATTAAAAAAAACTAAGCTAACTAATCCCAAACCCTCAAATTATATCCCAGGCTACTCATGCCCTATTACTCACTATAATTTTAACTTTATATTTAATTTTTTACGTTTAATCGATTGTAGAATTTATTATTATTATATAAATTTTTTGCGACGAATTTGTATTTTGTATAAAAAATTATTTTGATGGTAATCGTCTTAACTTGAATTTTATTGCTTGTAATTAATAGTTTTTCAGTACCGTTTAAATTAATTCCGATTTGTACCTATAATTGAAGTGGCACTCAGATGTTTTTTTTGTATGAAATGGCCCATAATCTATGTTTTGGTGTAGATACACTGCGATGGTGCAATTTTTTTAATAAATAAATAATTACTGTCTTGGCGCATCAGCCCCGAAGTGGGTATGGGCCTCCGGCGCAAAAGATCGCCACCAGCTTCGGTCCTGCGCGGCCTTCCTCCATCATTCATCATGCCCTATCAGCGCAGTTTTTTTTAGGTTTATCATAGCTAGATATAAAGTTAATAGTATTAAAAACGGATGTAAGCGGGTTAACTACAAATCATATTTTGGGTGTTTTCTATGTATAATAAAATATCTATCTATGTAGTATATCAGTTATCTAGTACCCATAACACAAGCTCTGCTTAGCTTGGGGCTAGACAATGCTGTGTGAATTGTCCAGCACTATTTATTATTATTATTATATTTGTTTTTGAAGAACATCAAAGTTTCATCCCTGCAAGCTTATTACACTAATAAACGCACGTGCCTAAACGCACGCAAACGCGCGCAAACGCGCGCAAACGCACGTAAACGCACGTACGTGCGTTTGCGTTTATTAGTGTAATAAGCTTGCTGAACGAGGGACTTCTTCAGGGTGATTGCGGTTCTAGACGCGAGCGTTTTGCGTTTCTCCAAGTGATAGTTTTGTTAACAAATTTAATACAGTAATAAATAGTATAGTAAATAGGCCTCCTACAAAACTTAACCTATTGACAAATACATGCATTGACTTGCTCGCAAGTGAGTATTAAAATGGAAAGTGCAAGGAAGCGGCCGGCAGCTTTCGAATCGGGACGGATGAGTTACGGCGGCTAACAAGCGTGAAATGATCGGTGACAAACCGGTCGGGCCACGCCGGCCCTGACTCTGACTCTATAATTCTCACGGTTTCAGACTTCTTCGCATAAAATCAAAAAATCAAAATTAAAACCTCTTTATTTCACTTTATTTCTCTTTTATACAATAAATGTACACTTAGAAAACGTCAAATTATAAAACTAAAAACTGACACGGATATAAATTGATATGTTTTATTTCTGTCGCTTCGATATGTAGATTAAAGTAAAGAAGCGACGAAGAAACCTTCTGCCTGTTAGTTGTTATTTTTTGAGTTGGAGCAAAACCCGTCCCAAGCTTTTTTATCCTCTAGATAATCTGATATTTTATATTAAACCTTTTTGCACAGCTAGGTTTTGACATAAGTACTAAGATGGGACGGATGAGGGAATAGAGTGTGTGTGTGTGTTTGTGCACACACTTGCGGATTATAATAATGTCTCCGTTGAAGCTACCGTAGCTAAAAATTCGGCGACGAGGACATCAAGTTCTATGAATTTGTATATCCTAAAAACTAACGACTGACGCTGGACTTCAACCCTAACCCTTCATCATTCTGTGTAATGTGTCGGAATGTGTTGCCGATGTCATCACCCAACCCTGACCGGTCGGAATTTTCCCTCACTTCTCTCGCGAGATAAATGGCTCTGATAACAATTCATGAAATTATAAATCTACGTGGAATTAAAAATTTGATAGGATTCTACCTATTATACTTATTACAGTATTCAAATAATATCGCAAAAATTTTCAGAGATTTTTGACTCCCACGTCACTTGACCTCGTGGTGTAGTTGGTTAGCACATTCCGGTACTGACGGAAGGATGCGGGTTCAAGTCCCGTGAAAGTCGAAAATTTTTGCGATATTATTTGATTTCTTAGAAATTACCCTGAGTGTGGGGTTACGCACCATAATAACAAAAAAATACTTATTACAGTATACTTGTTCAAGGTATAATTACTTAATCATTTTCAATGATCTGCATTCCTTCTGATTCTAAGCGCTCTCTTATGAATGACATTTCAAAGTGCATCTGCAGCCGATTGAATACACCACAAAAAGTCTGAGTGTGTTGCATAACACAAACACACAATTTCACACAGTGTAGAGACTCCGTTAATGGGGAGGTGATGCACACACACACCGTTTGTGAAAATTTCCCCGTAGTAGCCAAGGTAAGGTAAGATTTTCACTAGTTTTTTTTCATCGTGAATACAAGCTCTATTTGTTTCGTTTTGTTTTATCACAATCTTATGTAAGGGTAAGTTTAAGTTGACATTAAATTTATTCTGTTTTCATCTGCATTCTTTATTTTGTTACTGAATTTTATGCTATCGTGCCTCAAAGTTGGGGCCGTGCATTCAATCATTGTCGTGTTCAATAGATAATGATTTTGATCATGACAGCACGATCACACTTCAATAGACTACATTGTAAATTAGTAAGTAATAGGTAGTTAGAATAAAATTGCTAATATAATTTTACTAAGTAATTAAGTTGTCGAATTATAAATGCAAATCGCATGATTATTATGTAAGTAGGTGGATAATAATAAGGTATAGGTGCTTTCTAATCAATTTTACCTTTTTACTTTCAATCATTTAAATCTTATTATTTTTATTTGACAAGGTGGACACTTGATTTTGCGTAAAAGCACTCGTTAAAAATTTCACCACCTGTTGGTGAACTAGGGTCTTAGAGAAGTTCCTGTTAAATAAACGTTCGTTATTTTAACGTTAACGTTAGTTTACGTTCTTAAAAATATTACGCTAGAAATAAAACTTATTTTGAGTTCCTAAATTCTGTATGACTTATAATTTCCTAAGTAGGTGGCAATAACAGAAACAAACAAAATGTTTCATCGAAATGACTCTATCGCCGATTTAGTCAGTTTCATGAAAAACAAATAATTTTATCATTATTCTTACTAGTCGCACTTCAAACCATTGTAGGTATCAATACAATAGGTATAAGTCCCATCGGATTACGAGAGTGAGGGAATAGAAAGTGCACCTGTGTTTGCACACACACTTGTGCACTATAATACGTCCTGCGCACCTGGCTAGTCTCCGTTGAGACTGGCCGCCGTGGCCGAAGATTCGGCTAGGAGGACATCATCGTCATCATGAGGTACTTTAAAATAGTACCTACCTATCTACTAATCTACAAATTACAAAAGAAAATTTGCTAAGGTTTTTAGTGCGTAGCGTAAGTCCTCACAGTCAGGGAAATTTCGGAGAAAAATGTCCGAAATATTTTTCGTCTTCGACAGGACTTGAACCTGCATCCTTCCCTCAGTACAGGAATGTGCTAATCAACTACACCACGAGGTCAAGTGACGTAGGTGTCGAAAAACTATGGTACTTCCAATTTTTGGAATATAATTTGATCTTCTTTAAATTCGCTAAAACAAGCTGCATTAAGATAAAAATGGCTAATTCATCTCTCTTCTAGTGTTTTCTACTTATCCAATCAAACTAAAAGCACCTATTCGAACAATGAAAGAATTTCACACATTTAAGTAAAGTTTACTTTTTCTTTGTGCACGCTCAGTGTGAAATCGAAATCAGTGAAATGATTGGACGCGCTTACCGTGACGACTACAGATTCTACAATAGTTTGTATATAAACGTCACAGATTATCACAATAATTAGTAAAGTAACTCTTCAGAACAAATAAAATAGTGAGTATAGAGAAACCACAGGTTAGAAGTTTGTGTAAAAACTTCCGAGAATGTCATAGATGGAGTGATAGTTTGTAGGTAGTAAAGTGGAAGAATTATGGCCAATTATTTTGAAACGATTGCGTGGAATTTGGTATTTGATTTTGGAACGCGATTTAAATTGACGTTAGTGAACGTTAATACCACGTGAATGACGTTGGCAATAGACTCTTCTTTAAGGTATGTCCTTTGTTATTTTAGTCCTTCTCTTTACAGTAAAACAGAAAAAAATATGTTTTTAAAAAGTTTTCTTACCAAGTGTGAGGAGAACCAAAATAGTAAAAGGTTCCGTTCCGTCGAAATTCAAAATACTTATCAGATTTTTTTTGCGGAAAATTTGTGGCTTTTTTTAAAGAGAAAAAATCATGTTTTCATTTGTCTTCTTACTAAGTGTGAAGAGCACCAAAACAGTAAAGGATTCCGTTCCGTCGAAATTCTAAATACTGATCTGAATTTTTTTGCGAAACTTTCAGCCGTAATTTTTCATTCTAGTTTACTAAGACAACATTTTGACTTCTCTCTTGCTTACTCTTTAGGATCAGTGACTCGAAGTGTGTCTCGGTCTTGAAATAAAATAGTCGCCATTTTGGTCAGCAGTTTTAAGGGATTTCTTCCTTTCTTTATAGTTAAGTAAATGAGTTTTATTTTTCTCATTTACCATTTAGAATATAAGTGCCGTAATTTCTTAGAAGCCAGCAATCTATAAGCGCGTGTAGTGTTGCAAGAATCATCTAAATAGCCGCAGCCGCAAGCATGAAGCCATTCGCGTGCCAAATAACGGGGACTTTCTTAATGATCGCTGCAATGAAAGTTATTTGCAATTCATTGGATTTGAGATTGACTGCTTGAGATTCCTGTATGAGAATTTTGTTATTCGGTTCGGAAATAGGTATGATGTTTTGTTATTCGAGCGTAGAAGGAAAGTTTTCTTTAATGGTGCTCTAAGTGTATTCTTGTCGGTTTGGAATAATGAAAGCTGAAAGGAAAAATAAGAGGAAATCAACTGCATGTGGTGTTGATCGAGACGGTTTATGGTAAATTTTTAAAAGCTGGAGCGAACCCCTTTTTTTGTATACTGCAGGCCTGGATTTGTCAGCGTGAGTAGGTGGTTATCTCATCTACTTAATTTCATCCAGTTTGGATGAGTTGGTCAATCCAAAATGTTTAGTGGTCAACTCATACAAAACTTTTTCACGACAGTTTTTTAACAGTATTTTCAATAAGTAACAGTGACTAAAAAGTGTTCCATAAATTAAAAATACTTTGTATTGTAACACTATTTTACACTTTTTATTGTATTCATGAAAGCCTAAAACTTAAAACTAACAATAGTTAGTTGCATATTATTCACTAACTAACTAGAAACTACTTTAGATGCGTGGACAAATGTATGAAAAAACAAAAGAAAACCGCGCTAGCTTTTAAAAATTTACAATACCTAGTATTTACGTAACAAGTTTTGTTTTCATACTCTGAATGATCGTAATCGATGCCATTTTTGACACCTATCCTTTTCCCACAAGGATCCAGCTTGTTAGCACGGAACCCTTTGTCAACAGATTAACTCCCACTTGGCAGTATCCATCAGTTACCTTGAGTGGTACATTTGAATCATCAGCACTTCCTAATTAGGCTAGGACATCACAAATAGCACGTAATAATCATGAGGTCACGCGTGGGCAACAACTACATACTTAGGGCTTTTAGTAGTCGCTGATTCAGACCGCATTGTTTACCTAGGGACTTTATTTTTACGTAAGTAGGTTAATCATGTCTCTGTCAATACAATGAGAATCAGTAAAGGTATAGCAAACTTCAATAGAACTATACTACAATATATCGTATCCACGTTATATCTTTTTGAATTATCCAAATCGGACCATTACGTACGAAGATAATAAGTAATAAACATTAGGCCGTTACTGCTGGTTAAATCAAATTATGCGGGTACGTGTGACGTCACTCGCTCGGTCGCCGCCCGTTAACCGTAGGCAGATATCAGTTTTTAGTGATTTACTCCGAAACTATAAGTTTAGGAAAAAAAATATGGAACCAGATACATTCAGTTTTGAGAGACCCATCGAATGAAAAAAATTTAAAAAAAATCAGTGATCTTCTTCTAATTTGGTCAAAACTTCGTAAATTTTTGTCGTAGAACGAAAATTTGCACTGTGTGTACTTCGTAAAAAGGAGGGGGTTCTAGGTTCAGCTGTGTGTATGCTTTTTGTGTATGTTCGTTGATTTTTCTGTCATTTATGGACCGATTTGGATAATTGATAATCGTACTTATTATTATAAATTTTCTTGTTTTTCTACCTACTAAATTGTTATCAATACTACCCAAAGGTTAGCAGGTAGAGAATGCTATCTACCATTATGCACACCCATGTACATGCAATATGCATAATGCATTTATGCAATAAAGTAGGTTTATTTATGTATCTATTGTCCAGCATTATTTATTATTAATATAATTATCTTTTTTCCAGTCGTATACAATGGATTTCCGCAAAGTAACGCCTGATTTTTTTTTTCAGTAAGTAATTTTTTGTTTCATAATCTAATTGTAGAACCAACAGCTGAGCAAAGGCTTATTCCCCGTTCCTCTACGGTTGGTGTTTAATTATCGACTGGTGCGACTGGTGTTTCATTATCTATCTGCAGTTCACTTAATTACCAAAACAGAACACAGAAATTATAGCTCTTTGCAATCATTTAGTTAACTTCAAGCGCAATACAATCGAGGCCATTGTTCAAAAACTTAAACATCGAACCAAAATACTCTTTCCTTGGCTTGGAAAACGTTTTCCCTGAGAAAGATAAACAGAGTGGAGTTGTTTTGAGTAAGTGGAGCTGTAGTCCGGTTCCCAGAGCGCTTGCCAAATGATTGCAATATTAGCAGTATTGTACCAGATGGTAGGATTTCTGTGCTTACGGTAGCCGCTATTATCTATTTAAATAAAAGAGAAGATAAAACTGACTCATCAAGAGATCTCTGAAACTACAATAGCTACGAATCTGAAATTTTGCATGGAGGTTACTTTCAGGACTCTAAGAACAGATTTTTGGAAATTCTTTTTCTATTTAAAATGTAGTCGTAATCGAATAAGTAATTTTTATATAAACAAGCATTCTTAGTAGGATGAAATGGGATTTATAGGTTTTCTAATACTATCTTTAAAATCGTAAAGGATTGGTTTTAAAACTTTGGCGTTTAGTTTACATGGAAACCAACATTACTTGGGGTATTAGTAACGTCGACGCGAATGAAATCGTGGCGGGTCAGCTAGTTGGATCTATTCGGGATATTAAAATTCGATAAGAACGGTCTGTTTTTATGTATTTTATTTATTTAATTCGGTTTGCCATCAGCTTATCTAATTACGATAGAATTCAAAATAGACACAGAAAGCTAATAACAGACATTTGCTAATAGAAACATAATAAAATACTTAAGTCGGTCGACAATTGATGCAATAAATAAAATACTGAAATATCTGAACCAACATTCATGGATGTTTGTGTTTGTTTGTTTGCCAAATGTTTGCCACATTAGCACTGCGCGCGCGTATTGTACCAGATGGCTTGTTTTCTTTAGTTGCGGTGGTAGACGGTATTTTTCGATGAGACTCAAAATAAATTCTTGTTTTACATTCGTATACTATAAAATTAATCAGTCATGAATTTAAAAAAAAAGCCGGGTGCTCTATAGCTCTCTAAAGTTTTTCAAATCTGAAACACGTAAATTTTTTTTTTTGTTCTGGTATAGCAGAATAGCAAAACTGATGTAAGTAAGTACATTATGTGCTGGAGTTTTCTTTGAGTTAGTAAGTTTATTAGAATTTTATACGAAGAAAATAAAATTGAAAATAATTTTACTACCACGAAAATCGTTAGTGTTGTCAATCTTAAACGTCCGTTAATTTACGGTCAGCTCTATTTTCGAAAGCCTGGCAACACTGTTAGACGGTGTTAGTAGAATAAACTTCCCGTCGGCAACTACCTTAGATCTTAGAGTGTGATTTTTTCTACACAGAACCATAGAGAAAAATCACAGAACTGAACAAGTAGGAATAAACGATAAATAATTAAATACAACACCAAGGGCGTCACCTATAATAAATAATTCTTAGGTGTTATTTTTCAGAGAAAACTCCCAGAACTGACCAAGTGGGAATAAACGATAAATACACTCCCAAGGACGTCGCCTATTGGTGGGTTTGTCAGTTAATACTATTAAGAAAATTCACGTAAAACATAAACCCTCGTCAAAACCAATTACCTTTTTAATAGGTAGGTTAATATGTTATTATTTTAGTAGGTACTTGCTTACCTATTGATTTTTCCCGAGCCTTAATCAACTTTCAGTGGCATGATTTTTCTTTATTAATGATTTGTTAAATAAGTTAATTAAATGTTTAATAATGCTGGACAATTCACACAACATCATCTAGTCCCAAGCTAAACAGAACTTTTGTTATGACTGTTATACATAATACAATACATACATAGCATAGATAGCTATTTTTATCCGTCTACGGAAAATTCGACTAAAACAATTACAATCCGACTAAAAACATTTCGACTAGTAACAATTCGACTAAAGAAATTCGACCTTGAGTTGACCCGACCTGTAGGCGTCCCACCCCCGCGAAGCGGGATCGTAGGTGGACCTTCACCCACCGCGCCACATCGGTCGTCTATTTCAATCCATAATCCAGTCCAGTCTTTCCATCGGACATCTTGCTTAGAAATACAAAATCAGACCAAACTATTCAATCATCCGGAAGATCCCGTCAAAATCTTCCGAAACTATAACATAGCATAGTTATCTTGTTTACGTTACCGGTTGGCGCTTTTTACCCGCGCCGTGTTAATTTTAGGCGTCCCATGCGCCGGCGCATCCGCTCCGTGCCTCTGATTCACAGCTGTGATCGATGGAGCACAAGGGCGAGACGCTTCCGGTCTTTATTTGGACAAGTCAGTCGTAAAGTACCTTACCTTTACATATCTAATTCTATTCTAGACCTTCAAATTCGTTCTACTCGCTCTCGATCAGGTTTTGGCTGAACTGTTTTTGCTTTTAAGCAAAAAAATTCACTGATCCATGGCCTATTTATCGTCCTGCAGCGCATAAAATTTTACCTACATTAAGTTATACGTGTCGCGTCTGAAGCTAGGTGGTGTCGCGTCTCGAGCTAGGTGGTGTCGCGTCTCGAGCTAGGCAGTGAACGCGCTAACAGAGGTATGTATAATCGTAGTCTTAAGTAGTCTTAGTATAAGTATAGAAAGTCATTCTGTGGTATTATCTAGAAAGGTAAATTAGATAAAATGGCTCTATCTGTAAGGATTCCTCTAAAATAATACCAATAAATATTGTCGAGTGCGAAAAGTTTAGCAGAAGAAAAAACAGGAACACTTTTTTTGTAAGTCTTATGAAGTAGGTAACTCAGCATAGGTTTGACAATCAATTCAGGTTGTTTTACTTCTTACCTGTTGATCATATTGTTTCCCGGGGGCGGGCAGCAGCGCCCCCTATAGAACAATTCTATCACCGAACTGCGATCCCCAACCCGCATGCCCAGCGTGGGGATTATGGGCGCTACCCTCATGAGATAAAAGCCAACAAGGCACTTATCGTCCAGCAGTGGACCAACACAAGCTGTTGAGGTTGAGGTTGAGGTGAGGTTAAGCAAAAAACATATTTTTCTTTTTTTTTTTCTTTTTCATTTTCAGGTACAAAAATAGCTGCAAATTCCGCAAATCCTCAATTCTTTGAAAGCACTCTGATGTGTTTCCACAGATCTCAATACAAACAATGTTTGATGGGACGACAAACAATAAATAGAGTAGGTAAAAGGAAAATCCTTTGAGAATAGCGATTTTCTAACACATTTCTTTAAAAATAGCGCTTATAAAATAGGGCAACCAAGACCAAGATATAATAGATCAACTTTGTAACTAAGTACAATAATTTGATTGTATTGATAAAAGCTTAAAACCGACTTTAAAATGCTCTATAAATAAATAATATTACAAATGCGAAAGTTTGGATGGATGGATGGATGTTTGTTACCTCTTCACGCGAAAACTACTGAACAGATCAAGATGAAATTTGGCGTAGGTTTAGTAGGATAAGTATTTCGGCTTTAGTAGGATAAGTAGGGTAGGATTAAAGGGGATTATGGGCATTACCCCCCATGAGATAAAAGTCAATAAGGCGCTTTTCAAGGGGAGGCCTGCGTCCAGCAGTGGACCATTATAGGCTGTCGAGAAAGAGGAGGAGAATTAAAGGGGTCTTGTCTTGTCGGCTTTTGTCGTATGTTGCAAATTCCTCCACGTTTTTCTCTCCAATGCAATTTATTTTACTTCTTTAAACGACATGACAGCGACTTTCTCATTGATTTGACTCATATAGCTAATGCTCGGTCTTCGCTTTTCTCGTCTTCCTGCTACTTTTCCTTCTTTATGTAAGTAAAATGTTATTTATTGACAAAACAGCAAGTGTAACAGACATTATGAGTCCATCGGCTCCTGAACTAGTTTAAAAACTGTTTCAGGAGCCAGTGGCTTCTCCAACTAATATTAACAGATAATTATGTCAAAGCAACATAACTAATAACTAATCAAATTCTATGATGTTACCTATTATGTTGACATGTCATTTTTCTATACATAACATACACTACGATGTAAAATCATTCTCTCTCTTCTGTTTTGAATGGCAACATCAATAACCTTTTCTGCTGAACTCTGTTCAACACCACAATAGCAGAGTACAATCTAGATGTATTCCCGTTATCCCCATTGACGAGACACCATTCAATGGAGACAACGGAACTCAATAAAAATAATTAATTTTTTTTCCTGTTGCTGTACTGAACTAAAAAAATTATAATTTAAATTTATTCATGTTGTCCCCATTGACGTTGTCCTTGTAAATGGGAACAGCGGAACTCAAAAAAAATAATCAAATTAATCCTGTTGTCCCTATTGACGGTGTTTACGGGACAGCGAAACTCAATGAAATAAGTTTGTCGTAGATCTAGATTTTTCTATACACTAGTATTTCTACAACTGTAGGTATATTTCTAAATAAAAGGAAATTGCCTACCCACATAACATAGGACTGTCCTTGTAGACATTCTTATCAGGCTCGCCCAAAATACTCAATATCGAGCGATAACCACTTTACCGTGTATTTATCAGGTTACGTTACGTCACCTGATAAAATCATAGACGTTATTACATTTTATCGATACCTAGGTGGTCTGGTTATTTTGTTCCCTTAAAAGAATTACTAGCTTCTGAATGCGGCTTCGCACGCGTTTTATGGAATAAAAAGTAGTCTTTAAGTTATAGGATAAAAAGCTTGGGACGGGTTTTGCTCCAACTAGAAAAATAACAACTAACAGGCTAAAGGTTTCGTCGTCGCTTCTTTACTTTAGTTTACATACCGAAGCGACAGAAATCAAAAATAGGTATCACTTTATTTCCGTGTCAGTATTTAGTTTTATAATTTGACCTATTCTAAGTGTACATTTATTGTATTTAAGGAAATAAAGAGCTTTCGTTTTTTTTTATTCCATGTGTATGTCTTCATTTGTGCAAATTTTCAGCCCGAACCATTTAGTAGTTTGGGCGTTGTCTTTGACCAAACATCTTAAAAGGATGATAACAAAAATAAATAAAAAGCTAAAAATAAAAAATAAAACCAAAAAGTTGTAGATATATCAAGGTTGTCTGTGAGAAATCGCTCTCAGCGATAAGGCCGCCTTTTGTACTGTGTTTATTTTTCAAGATTTTCATTAAAGTTAATTACTAGTACAGTAAAGTGTTTACTCATTCATTCCTTTTGCGGGAAAAATGTATGATTGTCTAAGATGTCAGCAGGTATTCCTTTTTCGACAAGCATCGATAAGATTTTATCTTTTGTGTCGATAAAATTGCCAGTAAATAATAGCCGTGCAATATTTTTTTATAAATGAATCAATAAATTAATTATCTGAGCGTCTGGTCGAAGCGACGCGTGACCCGAGAGCTGGTCAGTATCTGGCACAGCGCATCAGCATTGCCATACAGCGAGGCAATGCAGCCAGCGTCTTGGGGACGCTTCCGACATGTATTGATATGGATCAGTTGAGCTACCTGTAGATTGCTTGCAACAGTCTGCAGTTAGCTCCATTGTTTCAATTTTAAATACTAGTTCTAATTTAAAAAAAAAATATTAATGAATAATTGAATTATTCTCAAAATATAGATTTTCCTCCAAGAGCACTTAGCACTGAAATGTTCGTCTTAACTTGTTCCAAATAGCTTCAAAATGAACCCGAGTTTGGATATAAAGTATGGAAATGCATTTATAATTCATGTCAAGAGCTGACTCTCTTCCCTGAACAGTAGACTCATTTAGATAGAAAACTGGTTCAGTACAAGGCTCGGTAGCATAGGTATAGTAAAATCTGTAGATATGGTACGTTCTCCCAGCGCTGCAGCGCTTTCTCAACATCTCGCCTGTGTTATATTATAACTTCACGCAAACACTCGCTAAATAATTATAATGAACAGCAAAGATAGAAGCGATTCTTTACTTTTATTCTACATACTGAAGTGACAGAAATCAATAATATCACTTTATTTCCGTGTCATTGTTTATTTTTATAATTTGACCTTTTCTAAGTGTACATTTATTATAACACTTTATTTCCATATATAAAGTGTTTTTGATTTTGATTTTGATTTTTTTTGATACAGCTGGAAGTATTACTACTATTTGAGCCGAAAGCATCGAGTCTGCCGAAGGAAGCAAATAGAAAATAAATGAATGAAGAATTCTGGTGACTCTAAATTCTAAGAAAGATATAAATATTATCTCGAAAATGATAGAATTTAGAGTCACCAGAATAGTGCACCAACATATTACGCTGTATTTTTGATAAATCCTGTCGTTTTTGACATTTGCAGTCACTCTTGAGTTCTGGCAGCAATTTATCTATACTATAATATTATAAAGAGGAAAGATTTGATTGTTTGTTTGTTTGTATTGAATAGGCTTTTACGAACTTTTCGAGTTGGAGCAAAACCCGTCCCAAGTTTTTTTGTCTTCTAATTAATCTGATATTTTATAGTAAGCCTTTTTGCACAGCAAGGTTTTGTTGGTGTTTGTTATCCACCCGCTTTCTACCTCAAGTCCTCGGCTCTCGAGTACCCAGGAGCGATACAAACATTATTAAATTTCTCGCGCTGAATTCCTCTGCTATAAATTATTATTACTGAGGAGAATTTCATGTCACTTTTAAATCTAGTTATTTTTACTCTGTATTTTCCCTTTGTAGCTTGCTAGGGTACCTAGTTTCACGTTTATATTACTATCATAAAATCTCATTAAACTTAAACATTGCTAATCTTCATAATGCCAGGTAAAACTAAATTCCAAAGAAACTCGAAGTTGCGAAAAACTGAGATTAGTCAAAATAAATTAACTGTTCATATAATTTTAGGTACTTACTGCTTATATCCTTAAAAAGGTGTTTTTTAGAGGAGAACTTAGAAAGTGGTACCTTACCTATGGTTTAAAATGGAATAAAACACGTGAAAATAAAGTGTTAACCAACCCTACAAATGCGACCCTATCAACGATCTCAGTGAAAAGTAACTGTGATCTTAGCTTTATGTTTGACGAAATCGGCCCTTCCTGTAATTGTAGGTTTGTTCACTTTGTTCATCCAATATTTATGAAGATATTTGTCCTTCGCTCGGTCAATTAGGCACCACGGTACCCCTTTGTCATTGACCATTCAAGCGAGCGCAATTAGCATATCGTTAGCAAGTCACTAACCTTACCCAAGGAAGTTTTGAACACTATGTAGTAAGTACTGACTACAAACACTAGGACTAGGTTTAGACTAAGGGGTGAATTCTCAAAAGGAGTTTAAATCTTGTCGCACACATGGGCTGCGATCACGGTGTGGTAAGGCACGGCATTACGGCTCAAACGTTAGCAGTTGAAACGTTAGGGTGCGCGTTCACAGGCCGACATCGGACAATCCGCTGATAAGTGCATCCATGATCGGCAATCCGTATGACGTCATTCGCATTAAACGGAAAAGTTGCCTTCGAGAATCTATGCCGGCATTGCCGACAGTCCACGCCGTGCGGTACGGATCTTTTATGTCAAACCATTGATGGGGCCAGTGCGGATTGTCCGATGCCGGCCTGTGACCGCGCACCCTAACGTTTCAACTACTAACGTTTGAGCCGTAACGCCGTGGCTTACCACACCGTGATCGCGGCCCTGGAAAGCACCGCTGCAGCACACTACAAAAAAGCGCATTCAAATATGGACTTTAAATCATTACATTTAGATTGACTGACGACCTCCGTGGCGCAGCGGGCGAAGGTCCGCCTGCGACGCAGGAGGTTGCGGGTTCGATTCCCGCCTCGGAACAAATTTGTGTACGATCTGCAGAAATTTGTTCCGTTGGTCTGGGTGTTTTCTATGTATAATAAAAATATCTATCTATGTAGTATATTGTATTAAGTATATCAGTTATCTAGTACCCATAACACAAGCTCTGCTTAGCTTGGGGCTAGATAATGCTGTGTGAATTGTCCAGCATTATTATTATTATTATTATTATAGATTATATGTATCTAAAGAAAACGAGTTGCGGTATTGGATTAATGAACGCAGACTTAGCTCTACGGCATCGACTGATCAAACTGTGGTACGTCTTTGACTTACAATTAGATCAAACCCCATTTTAGATCAAATTCCATATACGCAATGGAAGCGGCAGCGAATTATCAATGAAACATTCACTCACTTCTTCAGAAAGCTGTCAAACACACGCGCTCGCGGCCCCGCTGACCATGCACCTATTGTAAATAATGTGTATTGAATATTTTATGTATTTTTTTCTTTAATGAATGTAATTGGTTCAAAATAAACGTGTTAATTTAATTAAACAATATACCAAAGCCATAGGAACTGGCACTTGCACTTTTGAATCTTATAAACGCACTGATAATGTTAGGTTAACTTTGTATTTTTTATGATACCTAATTTTTATATAAGTAAAACTTCATGCCAAATGCTGGAACAAGTAAGTCAGTCCAATAGAGTCACTCTACAGTGGATAAAAGGACACAGCGGATCGAGAGGAAACGACGAAGCTGATGCACTGGCAAGGAGAGGTTCGGAGCGGCAACCGGCAGGGCCCGAACCAATAATCCCCCTACCTTTCAGTCAAGTCCGCTCATGGATCCGTCAACGTACAACTAAACAACACCAAGACTACTGGGCAAGTATTCCAGATTGTAGACAGTCGAAGGAGGCCTTCCCGGCTCTTAACCCGAGATTCTCCCGAAAACTCCTCAATCTGAAGCGTGACAAACTCCGGCAAATCGTCGGCATTGTCACTGGTCACTGCATGCTTAACAAACACCTATTTAACCTGGGTATCACGGACAGCCCCCTATGCAGAGGGTGCATGAACGCAGAGGAGACGGCCGCGCATGTGCTTGTAGAGTGCGATAGCGTTGCTTCCCAACGACTACAATACCTTGGAACACCAAGGACGCCTAGGGAGGCATGCACCGGCGTCAGCGAGCTGCTGGCCTTCCTGGAGGACATCGGGTGGTTAGTTTAGCAGCCCCCCACCCGACACGCAAAAAGGGCCCACCTGTGGCCTAGTTGCGGAAACGAGTCCGGAAACAAGTAAGTAAAACCAACAGCTGACTCTACGTGCTGGATGCAACAACTGTTCCAGAACCGTCGGTGCCCTGAGGAAGAAGTTCGACGCTACCTCCTACGAAGATTTCCTTGTTGGTCTACTCAAGGTTTGCCGTAATATGGACTCCCTATCCGACTGCTGACTTCATGCCAAATGTGTGGAAACACGCTGTAACTGTCGACACTAGACAAACTTTATATGGTTTAATGTGTTGTAGAAATAAGAATAGAATACGTTTTTGTAACGTTTTAATAAAGAAAATACAAATACATAAACAAAAACCAAACCTTAAACAATCATATTAATACCCTTAAGTTATGTTATGATATGAATGAGTAGGTATTAGGAACACAGAACAAAGATGAATAAAATTTCCTCAAGCTATATCTCGTACGTTAACCTTCATGTTTGAACGAAATATTTCTCACTCGCAGCACCGGATTACATTCTTCAGAATTATGAATGAACCGACAACTGATGAGAAAATGCCTCGCTATAACATCTGTGAGAGTAATCGTACGAATACACGGTGAATACGGCCGGACCTGCTGATAGTCCGTTTTACGTGTAAGTTTTGTTCGAAATAACAGAACCGAATAAATGGAAAATGCAACAAAATTTACATCACACTAATATTATATATGCGAAAGTTTGGATGTTTAGATGGATGGATATAGAAATAGAACGAAATGATAGAACTAGAAAACGATAGAAATAGAACCTATGGAAAGTACGGGTGCGAAGCCGCGGGCAGAAATTAGTTTTCTTATAAATCATGAAAAAAAAGACATTGCGAAAGTTGAGAAATCTACTCAGGTAATCTTTTAAGTTGTGAATGGTGATTAAATTTTTCAGGACATCGTAAGGTCTAATGTCTAAAATCCTGCGAGCACGGAGCAAATAAAGCAATGCTTGATTTGAAATAGTCTAACCACGGTTTATTTATTTATTCAAAAGTTACCTACTCGAGCCGTATACATATTTAATTTAGTTAAACACACGTGTAAACATACGGAGCATGTTTGTTTACACTAAATATCGACACGATCGCTCTAAGACCTCTTCATTATTCTTTTCTTGTGAGCTCATGTTGGATTTCTTGTATAAAATTATAATATTTAAAGGTAATTTCATGCGGAAAACACGTGTAAAAATGTAAAGGACTCTGTCACCCGGATTGTACGCTGATTGACAATCTATGATCATGTCGTCAAAATTCTTTCTTTTGCCGAATTGAAGTTAACATGAGATTTGAAAATAGATTAGTGAAATATAGAAATAATCAGCGTACAAGCAAGCTTCTGTACTTAATGTAAAAGTTTAATTTCAACACTTTCACTTTCTCACGCACATATCTAACTGCAGCGGCGCGGCGGCGTCATACAGGCAGCGGCGCGGCGCGCCCCTGCAGCTGCGGGTTGCACCGCCGACTCCGGGCAGTGAGTGCGTTAATTTAAGAAATGTTTAAGTTTAGACCTGCGTTTCAACAAAATCTCGCCACAATGGTCTAGAAGACACCTACCTATTCACTCTTCTTTTCATAATCATAATAAATAATATTTTTTTGAAGAGAGAACGACAGAAATTGATCGTCTTATCTAAACCAACCGTGTAACTGTTACCGCGCTCAATAGGGTTTATTATTTATCAATGGATTATCGTACCCGCGGGACGAATACTATTGTATGGCCTTTGAATTTATAGCTCTTTAGTCTGCCCGTGCCGTCGGCACACATGCCTATTTCGAGTTTTTTCGGAGGGGTGGTAAAATTACACTTTGGATTTTATCTGCCACTATTAGTTTGATTTTAAATTAATGGTAGCTACAAAATAGTTGTGCAAGGCAGCTGTGTATAAATAAGCTTAACTAGTTAAAACAATTTCGGGAAAAACTATTCATTTTACTTTTTTATACTGATCCTTAGATTAGGTTATTCGATAAATAAAATAATAAATCATAATAAATAATGCTGGACAATTCACACAGCATTATCTAGCCCCAAGCTAAGCAGAGCTTGTGTTATGGGTACTAGCTATCTGATATACTTAATACAATACACTACATAGATAGATATTTTTTTATTATATATAGAAAACACCCAGACCAACGGAACAAATTTCTGCAGATCGTACACAAATTTGTTCCGAGGCGGGAATCGAACCCGCAACCTCCGGCGTCGCAGGCGGACCTTCGCTCGCTGCGCCACAGAGGTCGTCGATGAAGAAAACAATGCAGTTGCTCTGTAAAGCAACGTTTTTATTGTAAGTGATGTTTTGTACTTTGATAATAAACAAACCAATAAACACTAACTTATTTATAACACTCCTACCTGTAAAACAAAGAAACGACAATTAATGATTCTTCATCAAACACCTTTTTTTATTGGAATTTTATTTTCAGTTTTGTAAGGTATTTTCACAACGCAGATCGGCCATATCAGTCTTTTTATATCCGATGACGTATTTCTATCTGACACTGACAATTGTGATGACTTAAAACCTCAAAGGTTAAATTCTGCCTTTACAAAACGTATCTAAATAATTTAAGCTTCTCCACTGAGTGATGCAGATAATTAAGTTTTAAGTAGTAGTTAGTTATTTTGTTCAAATACGGGACTGACATAGTAACTAATGACTCGAAGTCCCCAAAACAAATAAATAAAAAAAACACGTCACCAGGCATATCTCTTTATGAGAGCAAATGTTGTATTGAGTGGCAAGATTTATAGTCCAGTCAAAGTATATTTGATACACCAAGTCTATCATTGAGCATAGGTAAGGTAGGTGTGTATGTCTGTAGGTACAAGGAACAAAAAAACAAGGTCAATAACTCATTCTAATATTAACAGTTTTAAACCAATCTAGAGAAAAGTCTGCGCAAACGATCAGCGAAATGCAAAGCGCTAAATTTAATCTAAACTACACAAACTATAAACGACGATAATATAGCGGCCTCGGTAACATAGCTGTACATTTAACATTTTTTTTTTGTTTAGTTGTACGTTTTTTTTTTCGTTGAATATAGTAAAAAGATCATATCTGAGCACTATCCTACAAATATTATACAGCCGAAAATTTTGTGAAATCGGAATTTTTGTTACCTAGGATCTTCAAAATACTGAACAGATCAAGATGAAATTTGGCGAATTTGAGTGAATTTTTTTGCTGTTAGAGCAAAGCCTAACTTAGATAATAGGCTACTTATTATAACGAAAATACGCGTGCGAAGCCGCGGGCAGAAGCTAGTATCATATAGTACTCAAGTATGATGTACTTTAGCAAGCTCTAAAATGCAAGATTTTTAGACATTGGCAATTCGTTTCGGAAGGTACCTACTCCCCATCATCACACATGTACCTACTTACATAAATGCTAATTTCGTGATGAATATTTCGATGTCACGCCAAAAGTACAGAAATAATCAAACTGAAATACTGCAGAGATGTTCTAGATCTGAAATAACAATAAACCTAATAACCTTTTTTGTCCCGGAAAAACGCATGCGAAGCTAGTCCATAATGCACAAACAAACATAATTTTTCCTTATTGACATTAGCCAGATAGCGAAGTCGAAGATACTTTTGTCGAAGATTCTGATTTCATCGTTTCTTGCCTTGAAGTATTTGTGTGCACAAAAACCAAGCAAAAAAATTACCGCTAGCCATTATACTGAGGTACCACTGATATTCATCGTCTTAGGTACAGACTATACATACCTACATATAAATTGTAAATGAGAAATGATTTTAATCCTTAACGTTGGTAAGATTTATTGAAAAGGTAGGACCGTACAGAATGGTGGTGGTGTGTGGATTGCTGTGTGGTGCCGGCTAACAATTCTTCGCACCACGCCAACTCTTCCCGCGGGTGTCGTAAGAGGCGACTAAGGGATTTACCCCGGTTGCGGGCAGCAGCGCCCCCTGCAGAACAATTCTACCACCGAACTGCGATCCCCAGTCCGCATGCCCAACGCGTGGAGATTATGGGCATTACCCCCATTTGTTTTTTTTTTGTTTTTTCGGATCTGATGGATCGGATACATTTTTAGGCTAACATTTTCCTTAAGCCTGCTGTTTAATTTAATACATAAGCGATCAGTGCAACTTCGCGTCTGGTCGTGACGTTGTTTTGTTATATATACATACATACTTACTAGGTTAGATCTTATATTCTTCCTTTTCCTTTATTTTATATCTTTCTATTGGTATAGAAGGCTGTTGGGGTGAGGTGAGTTACAGAATGGCGTAATGCAGAGCTGCTTAATTGTCCGATTAATTTTTGGTGAATAACAGCCTAAAGCAATTATCTGCTTTGTCTAAATTCGTAGAATTTCTTAATAAAGTAACTGTGAAATGCAATGTTTGCGAATGAAAAATTTTTGTAAGAAAAAAATAATCCATACTTACTTATATTATAAATTCGAAAGTAGCTTTGCGTGTCCAAACGGCTGAACGGATCTTAATGAAATTTGGCAGGGATGTCAAGGTTTTATCCCGAAAAAGCGAGAGCCGAGCCGCGCGGGTAGAAACTAGTTAAAACAATCTTAACGTGTTAAATAATTAATAATTGTAGCGCCCTGACAGGGTTTTTATGCATTGTCTTTTTGTGTATGGTAACTGCGAAAGTTTTAGAGTTGTAAAAACTAAATTTTTTGGTCTGAATGTGTAGGTACTACTCTGAATGACAAAATACATAGACCTCCAATCCGATTTCCAATTTTATTCGATCGAAAAGCTTGTTGAGCTATTTCGCTTCAGTGGAAACGAACCTACGTTTGTTAGCGGATGAACTATTGTTTACGTTTTTAGTTTTACTTTTTCGATACACATTCTAAATATTCTGTTGTTTTGTGTGCAAACTAGTATCTGCCCGCGGCTTCACTTGCTTTGTTTCTATGGAAGCGTTTTCTGTCCCATGAAAACTGATTTATGGGATAAAAAGTAAGTCAGGATTAGAATTACCTGTATGCCAATTTCAGCCCGATCCGTTCAGTAGTTTTGACGTGAAGAGGTAACAACCAACCAGACCCTGAACGAATACATGCAGCTGATTTTACAAAGATCCCGCGACGGGAATCGAACCCACTGCATCGCAAAGTGACCTTCGCCCGCTGCGCAACTGAGGTCGTCAGAATCAGATTATGATTAGGTTCATACATTTAACATGAATGAAGATTGACGTCCATTTAATCAACTGTCGTATTTGCATATAATTAGCATGATTCTGGTAATTAGCTCGATGACTCGTAATCAGGTTGACAGACGGACAGACTGGCCATCTGTGCTAATAATTATTATACCGTTACCAATTTTGTTAATGTACAGTCTACACTACAACAAGGATCGCTGAGCAGTGTCAGGACAATGTTCCATTTTTTTTAATTTTTTGTGATAAGCGTGAATATTTTCGAAAATTGACAAAATTCAGCTATTTATTATTGACAAGGGAAATTCTGAAGTCGCCTAAACTATACTAAACTAAGTCGCTCCGTGACCACGATCGCTGTAACACGGTAGAAACGTAGGGGAAATAATAACAAAAGGTACACGATAAATACCCGATAAAATTATTAATTAAATTAGAACTAGTATTTAAAATTGGATCAATTGAGCTAACTGCAGATTGTTGTAAACAATCACGGGCTTTTAACAACTATATTTGCTTTTGACTAAAAATAGTTAATTTAAAATTAAATATTGATTAACTGGCAGTTAATACTTTAATTGCCCATGAGTGACACACACACATTTCCTTCATATAATATAACACTGATACTTTATTGGATCCCGTAACTTTCCGTATCGCAACATGTCTTCGGTTGGGTGCAAGGTGTTGCGCGCCTCATCAATGTTAGTGCGGTACTGCTGTCGAACAGCTTGGTCATCACGGATTATCGTGTACTAGGGCCGCCGGTCGGATATCTCGCCACGCCAGCCTTAACAGTCTGCAGCTCAATTGTTTCAATTGTAAATACTAGTTCTAATTTATTTCTTTTATTTTATTGCAATTTTTTTGTAAATGTGCTTCTGCCCTTTTTATCTAGCTAGGAAAATAACAGAGAAGAACTATTCTGAAATCTCTCTTGCG
This sequence comes from Eupithecia subumbrata, assembly GCA_949316285.1. Taxonomy (NCBI): domain Eukaryota; kingdom Metazoa; phylum Arthropoda; class Insecta; order Lepidoptera; family Geometridae; genus Eupithecia; species Eupithecia subumbrata. Next base: position 22,369,563 of record OX438646.1, on the reverse strand, counting down.
GATCTTACATCAAAACATACTGAGTACTTCTACACGAACAATCGTGGTCTAGCAACAACAAATACTCAGATACGTATTTATAACGTCTAGACTAAATGCCGAGGTACCCATACCTACGTCCGAAGTTCAACCAACATTAATATCCATATACGCCAGCTTTGTGCCGAGTAGTCTTTATATGGAAGATACGTCTTTGTTAGCGGAAGGATATTTTGGGAAATAAAAAGTAAAACGGTATTAATGTCGGCTTCGGAGAAATGTTTTGTTGTGTGGTTTATTCTGGACTTCCCATTAGGATTAGCAATAAGGCCGCCTATTGTACTGTTTGTATTGTATAAAATAGTATTGGTTTATGTTTTACTAGCAGCGTCTCGCAGTTTCACCTGCGTAATTCCCGTTCCCGTGGGAATTCCGGGTTAAATATAGCCGTTCAGTTATTCCAGACTATAACCTATCTCTGTGCCAAATTTCAGCCAGATCCGTTCAGTAGTTTTTGCGTAGCAGCGCCTCACGGTTTCACCCGCGTAGTTCCCGTTCCCGTGGGAATTCCGGGATAAAATAATGACCATAACCTATCTCTGTGCCAAATTTCATCCAGATCCGTTCAGTAGTTTTTACGTGAAAGAGTAACAAGCATCCATCTATCCATCCATCCATCCATACTTACAAACTTTCGCGTTTATAATATTAGTAGGATTTCGGTGTAGATATTGTCAGGAGATAAGTAAAATAAAGTTTTGTTATCTATGGAGCAGGCAATTGACGTGGGCTCGTGACTTGTCGGAATAGGGTTAGGGGTGAGCGGACTTTTTTTCTTGTGTTGTTAAAATCTAATTTATGTTCTGAATTACTTGTTTGCTGTAGTTTTCGTAATAAATCATTTAGGTAATTTCTGTACTTCTTCTTATGATATTTCTTTCACTTCTGGTTCCTAAATATATAATTTTAATTCCGTAATAGTTGATTTTGTATGTTTTCTTTTAGCTTTCCTGCACTTAAAGTTGATCAGAACACATAACTACAAATATTCAAAATTTCTCTATGCTAAATTTCAGCCGGATTTGTTCAGTACTTTTGGCGTGAAGAGTGCGATGAAAAGCTAGGAAAGAGGCTTGGAAACTGCATTTTAATGTTTTGGTAGCTAGTGCAGGAAATTATTATAAATATTCACGGGTATTTATCGCGTTTATTTACTAATATTGTAATACAAACAAATGCTCTTTTGGTGTTATATTAAAAATCTCTAAATCTAAATTTCTAACCAAACTATTCACGGGTATTTATCGCGTTTGTTTACTAATATAGTAATACAAAGAAATACTCTTTTGGTGCTAAATTTATAATCTCTAAATCTAAATTTCTAACTAAACAACTAAAAACAATTAAATTCACAACAAAACTTGATTGTTCTGGCACGGAACAAATTCCCATGTTTATGTTTACGTAACTGCTAACTTGCGATTGCGATTGCATCTATCACGAAGGTCTAGCCGACACTTATGTAATGCAATCTGCATATCGCAGATAAAGTATTGCAGCATTGAAATCGGTTCTAGAATTCAAGATTTTTTTTGTAAACCAAGAGATTTCAAAACCAAATGAATGTATGGTGGAAAATATTGTACGGCACTGGTATCATCGGAGCAGATCGCAGCACGGATTTTTTATTTATGTCGCTTCGGTTTGTACTATTTAATAAAATTAAATATTGTTCAAGTGTAAAAAAGTAAGTAGCTAAGTTATGTTGTTAAGCTTATTCACGCCGCATAGAGGGAAAGTATCCTAAATATTGGAGATAGAAAATTTTATCGAAAGAAGAATTCATTTATATTTTGAAAATAATTTAAACTAAAAAAGGCAGAAGAAATTAGAGTAAATTTTCGTCTGATTTCTTCATTTATGATGACCTCAGTGGCGTAGCGGGCGAAGGTCCGCCTGCGACGCAGGAGGTTGTGGGTTCGATTCCCGCCTCGGGACAAATGTTTGTACGATCTCCAGATATTTTTTCATTGTGTTCTGGATGTTTTCAAAAAATATATCTATCTATGTAGTGTATTGTATTAAGTATATCAGTTATCTAGCACCCATAACACAAGCTCTGCTTAGCTTGGGGCTAGATAATGCTGTGTGAATTGTCCTGCACCACTATTTATAAACTATTTATACGTATGGTAGCAGACTGTGTAGGCATTCTGACTGTATGTTTGTCATTCGCAGTGAAAACGTGGTATAAGCTACATTAGTAGATAGGTAAACATTGGCTGTGAAGCAAAACTGTTAGTAACAGAAACCGATCGCGAGCCCGCTCCATACAAAACGAAGTCCACCCTGTAATAGGCTAGATATCTCATTTTATAGTAGGTCATAAATTTTTAATTAATATCCAATTAGAGAGAAAAACATATTACCATATTTTCTAGTTTCTAGAAAACCGCAAAACTTTATTTTAAAAGTCTACGTTTCGTAAACTGGCGAAAACGCTGTCAGCCATAATTATCTGTGCTGTGACGTCATACATCTCGAAAAGGAACATTTGAAATTAGCAAACGTTCCTCAGTGTAAAAATATAGACAGACTACAGAGCGAATTTTACTCGATCCCTCGATCATGAAATTCGCTAAGAGTCCTATGACGTCACAACATGGCCGACAGCGTTTTCAGAGTTCAAAATTTAAAATTCAATTTTTAAATTGTACCTACTTATGTAAATCTTACACTTTTAATATCAGAAATCTATAAAAATTGGGTTCTTAAGTCATATACTACAGAAAATATTTATTTACTACGCCAAATTTGATATGAGACAAGTATCCTATTTGGAATTGATACTGCTCTTTTGTCTACAGATATCAAACATCTGAACTGAACTGATTATGGTCATGATAATGGATTGGGCACGAAAGACAATAACGAAATTAGATAACAACAAAGTAATTTTTCAGACTATCATACTTAAGTTTATTGACATCATTCATTATCATTTAAATTCGTGTTTGATTTTCATCAATGACGTGTCTTTCGTGACGTGTCGTGTGTGTCTTTCCTCTTGACTGTTACAACTTACTAATATTAAGGCTGGTGTTCACTAAAAGACAATCGGACAATTAAGCAGCTTCGTCGGTTAACTTTGAGATTTAATTTATCAAAACTTGTGTCAAAAACATCAAAACAACTGTTTAAAATTAAACCATCTGTTGGTGAACTCGGCTCAAGTGTACTAAACGGTATTTAGATGGAAAAAAATATATAACAGCCTGGTATTGGTCCACTACTGGACGCAGGCCTTCCCCTGATAAGCGCCTTATAGGCTTTTATCACATGGGGGCCATAATGCCCATAATCCCCATGCGGGTCGGGATCGCAGTTTGGTGGTAGATTGTTCTGCAGGGGGCGCTGCTGCCTGTCCCCGGTGGATATCCCTCGCCTCTTACGACACCCGCGGGAAGAGTTGGAGTGGTGCAAATTCTAAGCCGGCACCACACAGTATGTCTACAACCAAACCAACCTAATTCCATTATATTAATCGCTTCACAATTACAATGGCATCGTCTCAGAAGGACACATTTTGACATTTTACCTATGATGAAAGAAACTAACGATGGAGGAACAAGTGTCAAAAGAGTCAAGGTTGAAATCATTCTATCAATCCGACGTGCAAAAAGCACCAGACGCAATATCTAAAGAACCTAAATATATTAATGAATCTATCACTACCTTAAAACTATTTTCAAGAAAAGACTCAACAAATATGTATCAGAGAATATTCCTGTAAAATAACCGAAGATCATTACAACTGCACTGTAAACGTCAATCTTCTATGGACACTTTTTATGGTTATTTCTATCCCATGAGAACTGATTATTAGGATAAACATTAGTCTATGTTTTATTCCAGGCCTAAAACTACCGGTATGCAAAAATTTACCCCGAACCGTTCAGAAGTTTTGTCGTGAAGAGGTAACAAACATCCATCCATACAACTTTTATACTATTACTAGCTTCCTAGAAACCTTCAAAGGTAATTTCTATCCCATGGGAACTGATTTATGGGATAAAAAGTAGCCTATGTTTGATTCCAGGCTTAGAGCTACACCGATGTAAAATTTCAACTCAATCTGTTCAGTAGTTTTAGCATGAAGTCGTAACAAACATCCATCCATCCATCCAAACTTTCGTATTTATAATATTACTGTGATTGTGATTTTGCGACGATGCTATAGTCACAGCAAAACTATTGGTTAGTAGAATTATGCCCCTGTCCTTGAGTCAACGAAAATAATACGCTAAGCGAAAACTACGGATGTATATGTACCTATATGTACCCACTCGCATTATTATCCTGTAATAGAGGATACACGTATTTTCGCAAATCCATTGTGTCCGAGACAATAGTATTTCGGTTTTTAGTTTTGTTTTAACTTTTTCACATTAGACTGTATACTATACCTATCAATTTACTACTGGATTAAACTTTGTAAGGCATAAGGGTCGGTAATTTTCCGGACGACATAATCTAGGCTGGGCAGCGTTTTGGAAACTTCGTCGAGTCTTCTCGTCATCCATACCGCAATGCTTGAAAACTAAAGTTTTCAATCAGTGCGTCCTACCCGTCATGACCTACGGAGCTGAGACGTGGACACTCACGGTGGGGCTGATCCACCAGTTCAAAGTCGCTCAGCGAGCTATGGAAAGAGCTATGCTGGGAGTTTCTCTGAAGGATATTATTCGTAACGAATAAGTAACGAATACATCCGACAAAGAACAAAAGCTATCGACATAGCAGCTCAAAATAATAATGTCCTCCTAGCCGAATTTCGACCACGGCGGCGGCCTATCTCATCGGAGGCTAGCCAGATGCGCAGGACATAATAGTGCACAAGTGTGTGCGCAAACATAGGTGCACTCTCTATTCCTTCACTCTTATAATCCGATGGGACGGCAGACCGACACGACCGGGGAGAGTTCAATCGCAAGACCAACGGCTTTACGTGCTTTCCGAGGCACGGGAATTTGCCTGTATGTGTCTGTAGGTATACTATTTCATACATAAGTAATGAGACCCCTACAAAAACCGGTTTTATTCTAACATGTAATTCTTTTATATGTACACAACCGGTTTTATAAGAATTTTCATGCAGGTGTTAGGGGACTTAATAATACATTAGGGTAAGTAAGGAAGGAACTATGGTATGACTTGCTTCTGCCTGCAGCTTTGCACGCGTATTTTCGTTATAATAGGTAGCCTATTATCTAAGATGAATTTTATGTCGGTAAAAATCGCTGAACCCGAAGCGCTAAGCTGAGGTTATCTTATACTATCTGCAGCCTGTGTCTTCGCATGTGCTTTTCAAGTAGCCTATCTCCGTCTCCGATATACTTTATAACTCCCTGCCAAATTTTATTAAGTTTCGTTCAGCCGTTTAGGCGAGAAAAGGTAACAGACAGACAGCAGAGTTATTTTTGAATTTATAATATACTAGTTTATGCCCGCGGCTTCGCACGCTTTTTTTCTATAGAAAGGTTTAAAGGTGATTTCTATCCCATGGGAACTGATTTATGGGATAAAAAGTAGCCTATGTTTGATTCCAGGATTAGAATTACCTGCATGCAAAATTTCAGTCCGATCTGTTGAGTAGTTTTGGCCTGAAGAGGTAACAAACATCCATCCATCCATTTATCCATCCAAACTTTCGCATTTATAATATTAGTGTGACTAGCGTCTGCTCGCGGCTTCGCACGTTAGGCTATATCTAAGTTAGTCTTTGCTCTAAACGTACGCCAAATGTCATCTTGATCTGTTCAGTAGTTTTGTAGATCCTAGGTAACAAACTTCAGATTTCACAAAGTTTCGGCTTTATAATATTAGTAGGATTGTAGTGCAAAGGTAACATACTTAAACCATTTTGTCATGACCAAAAAATGCTACCTACTGTGATACAAAATTATTGTTTTTCTATGTATTAGATTTAAACGCGTGACCTAATTTTTTACCGATTTCGATAAAATGGGAAGGTTCTAAGTTCGTTTGGTTGTAAGTTTTTAACCCCTGACGCAAGAAGAGAGGGGTGTTATAAGTTTAAAGTGTCTGTCTGTGTATCTGTCTGTGGTATCGTAGCTCCCAAACGGATGAACCGATTTTCGTTTAGTTTTTTTTGTGTCATAGATAATTTTATCCCGAGTGTTCTTAGCCATGTTTCATGAAAATCTGTCGGGGGGGTTTAAAATTTTTAATTTTGTTCTTGTTATTTTAATGTATGTCCGTCAATTTTACCGTCATTTAAGAACCGATTTGGACCCCGGGTGGTCCCATATTTTAGTTTTTATTCCGCAAAATATTAAAAACAGTTTAAAATTATGGGATTCGAAGTCAGTTCTTATTTTTGCAAAACAATGAAACTTTGAAGACCTGATGTTAAGCTCTTATTGAATGAATGGATGAATGAATGAACACTTAATTGTACTAGTAAATAACATTAATAAAAATCTTATATCAAAATGAAAAATAAACATAGTACAAAAGGCGGCCTTATCGCTGAGCGCGATTTCTCCCAGGCAACATTGAACAGCCACCTTTTCAGTCTTTGAGAGTAATTTAAAGATTCACAAGTAAGATAATTAATATAAGTTTTTAGTAGTATATGAAATTGTATCCGATAGTGTTTTATATTTGATGAAAATTTAGATAGGTAGATAGAGAATACTTTATTATAAGAAATCGAATAATATCCTATAAATTAATCACAAAAATACCTCACAAAAAGAAAACAATACAAACAATAATACTTAGAATAGGTAGATGAAGTATAAAGGGCGGCCTTATCGCTATGAGCGATCTCTTCCAGGCAACCTTAAGATGGATTGAACATGAAATAACAATATAGACGGTGAATTGTATTTTTTGCAGATTTAAAACCAACTACACCTATGCCTAGATAACTTTAGGTTGAGCTATTACGAAACTGTTAATATTATAAGGTACTAAAAAATATATATTCATTCCAACACGAATTCTTTCGAAATAACACATTTATCTCTGGAACACCTCGTAAATTAAACTCGAAGTTCATAATAAAACGCAAGGTCTTGCCAGCATAAAAAATCCCTTGACATTCTTCAAGCGTTTCGGCCTCGTCAAATTACATTTAATAGACCGTCATTGTATGTTTATCTAGAGGTAAAAATCTTACCATCATCATAGAAGTATGCATATCCTCAGCAAACCAGCATCGGGACTCGAACCCCGTTCCTTATTACATCATACGCTCCAAAATAAACTCACGTCAACACACAAGGTTACCACAACACTGGGATAAAACAATCGAGCTCTATTTTAACCCTCGTTAGTCACACACAACGTGTCGTGCCATCAGTAGAAAGGTGACACTAACAAAACACTACAAAGTTTGTAAATACGTAATTTGATACTGGAGAACGAAACGCGACCGTCTCCTCTGAGCGTCAAAACCATACTGAAACCAAAAACATTGCTAGATTGCTACGCTCTCCGCCGCTTACACAATCTACCTGATAACGCCAGCTCATTCACACCCAATCGTACCCAACATGCTAGACAAAGACAGAAACAAAACACACGCTACAACCAAAACTGCATTTCGTTGCACATGCATTCATTGACTCCGACAGAGTTCCAACACATTCAATCGTAGAAGTAATTGTGATAGTTTGATTTGTGCGTAGGACCTTGTCGTGGTGAGAAAGTGTAGTATTTTGGGACGCTGAGTATCAAACTTGAAGCAATTGTTTTGAAAGATCCGCGTGCTCGTATTAATTTCAAAGGAGATTTATGGCAGAGGTTTAATGGCCTTAATTTCCTCGAATGCTATTTATTCAGACCGTTTTTATACGAACAAATGTTTGTTTTTCCGTTTTAATTAAGGTTCGTCTTAGGAAATTGAAGAAAAACGCTGCGAAAAATATAAGCTTCGAGAACCTCATTACGGATGTAAGCGGGTTAACTACGAACCTTGTTTGTGTTAGAAGAACACCAACGTTTCATCCTTCAACATCCTCTTAAACATCGAAGTTCCACTTCGATATGTCCCACTTTAAAATATTTTGGTTTTGAGCTTTATGAAAGAAAGGTCTGCGTAAATAAAATAAGTACCTACAAAACAATTTTTACCTAGTTTTATAGCTTGTTTCAATAGCTTTCAGAAAAAGTAATCCGAATCAACCTAATCAAAAGCATCCTATCGCTAGACGTAAAACGACGTTTTTCGCGGTTTTCGAAAACAGGGTCGAGGTTTAAAGGTTAACGAGGCACAAATTCAGGGTGAGTGCGGTTCTAGACGCGTGCGTTCCGCATCTCTCAGAGCACATTTTTAAACAATCAATCAATCAATCAAAAACGTTTATTTGCAACTAAAACATAAATTATATGAACCTAAAAAAGAAAACAGAATGACAATATACGATATAATATAATGCTATTAAACTTAGTTTTAGCTACAAAATGGTCCCAACTCAGCTTATGCAGGTGTTAAAACCTGCTCTGGTTGGTGTTCTTCCAACATAAATAAGGTTCGTAGTTAACCCGCTTACATCCGTAAAGAATTCTTCAAGAATCTGTTTTAGAATACTCAGTGTCTTGTTTTGTCTACCAGTTTTTAACCGACTTTAAAAAAAGGTGGTTCTATGTTAGTCTGAATGTATGTTCGTCAATTACTCCGTCGATCGATTTGGATGGATTTTTCGTTATTGTATAGAAGAATAGCTTCTGCCCGCGGCGACGAAGATTCAATTTAATTCTATTTATTTATATGCAATTTGATTTAATTTAATTTCTTGTTGTTTAATTTGTTTTAATTTAACTTTATATGATTTAATTTGATAGAATTTAGAAAATTAAATATAATGTAGTAGGTAGGCTAAGAATACTACCATTTAATGTTAGAGATCTTTCTGCTACTAACAAATTATGGATCATTGTTATCTGAAATAAATGAATTTGAATTTGAATAAGTACCTACGTATTTATAGAGCCAGTAGCAAACATAACTGGATAAAGTTTAATTATTTAATATTTTTATCACTTTGCAGATTTGGCCGAAGATCTCAAGAGGCGCAAATATGCAGGTCTCGACAGAGCCTACAAATTTGCTCCCCTTGGAGTCAAGACCCTAGGTCCGTGGGGTACCGTACCGAGGCTCTTCGGGTTTAAAAAAAAATATCTGAGCGTCTGGTCGAAACGAGACGCGTGACCCGAGACTGATCAGTATCTGGCGCAGCGCATCAGCATTGCCATACAGCGGGGCAATGCAGCCAGCGTCTTGGGGACGACGCGACGACTGGTATTGATATGGATCAGTTGAGCTACCTGTAAATTGTTTGCAACATTCTACAGTTAGCTCTATTGTTTCAACTGTAAATACTACAAGTGTAGTTCTAATTTATTTCTATTATTTGATTGTAATTTTCTTTGTGATTAAAGATAATCTTTTCAGAAGTCAGTAACTTCATTTCTTCTGGCTTTCAAAATAAGCGCTTTGACATGTTTCGTGAAATGAGACCGGTTAAAAATATGACAGGTGAAACTGATTCCCACTTCCAAACGATGTGCCCTAGATCACTCGTTCCGAATATCAGTTAAAATAACCGAGGTAAGGTCATTTAACATAAATATTTTACTATTTCACCGCAACACGCGCCAGGTTAACTATTAATATATACATATTCAACAGGGTGTTTCACTCTTAGTTCCAATTTCACCGATGGAATTGAACGCCTTCAATTCATACTTTCTACTTAAATTCCGATACCGATCGGAATTTTTGTTCCCTAGGATCTCCAAAACTGCTGAACAGTTCAAGATGAAATAAAAGTAACTTAACTTAAGAATATCACTTACAGCCAATAACAGGATTTAAATTATATAAATTTTAAAAACTTAAACATATCTTCCAACGCAAGTGTGTGCGCAAAAACATCTGCTCTCTCTAGTCTCTCACTCTCCTTTTGACCGATGTGACGGTTGACCGACACGACCGGGGAGAGGTCAGGCGCAGTACTAACGGCTCAACGTGCTATCCGTGACACAGGGGGTATAACAGCGCCAAATTCCTAACTCTCACAACAACCGATTTCTGCCACTGTGGCATTTTATTGCGAGAAAAATAACTAAAACAATTTTATCGACCCGGGATTTGAACCCGGGACATCATTATCAGTGGTAGAATACTACCCCTAGACCAATAAGACAGTCTCATCATGATGATGATAATGATGCTAAATAAACGACAACCCTATTACAAAATTCCAATGGCAATCCAATTCCGATCTTAACCTAGTGAATTTAAAGAGAAAATTACTCTGTTTACTTATTCAAGTCTCGTAGAACAGTTACTCGAGAACCATAGCAAAGCAAAACGATATTATAATATGCACAACCCTGTATTTCCATGCTTAGTTTATTGTCTATATTTACATACTTAGTTTACCGCCTATATTTACATACTTAGTTTAGTGTTGGTGCGTTTCGTTCGGCCAACAAATTTCGCAATATTTTGATAGTTTATGGATGAGGAAAAATAGGCCAAAACGTATACCAAGGCGAAGTCGTATTGAACTTTAGTATTAGGTAAATTTTTTGCCTCAGGCAAGTTGTTGTACATATGTAGATATACAAACAAAAAAACTTTATTTAAAGGCGCTACCCCGACCCAAATGTATGCTCTTTTTGGCCACCATGGTGGCAAAATGACCAACTTCGCACTTCTGCTTACACTATACAACCTAACCTAAGACTTTTAAAGAGGCATTATGGCTACTATACATAGGCTTATGATAGGTATCACAAACTGGCCAATCGATTTTTGAAAATTCCTTTCTTTGAACAGAATTATAGGATAAAATAGGTGGGGGCGCTTATTTAGGTCGGGGTAGCGCCTTAACTCTTGAAATAAATTTTTAAAAGTGCTTTTGTGCTTTGTTTTTTAAGGCACAAATCCAGGTCTCCAGTCTATACGAAAAACAAAAGCGGATCGCGCCAGCTAATAAGAATGTAGCTATCTATACCTACTGTACGTCACTATGGGTGAAATTAAAAGACATTTTAGTAGTTAAATTAATTGTCCTTGGTGAAATTAAAAGAAAATATTATTGTTTTCCAGAAGCAAGTAATTCTGGTTTCTCAATAAACCTAGATATTCTTGTAGTACTTAGAATTTCAATTTGCCTCTAGCCCAGTTACTTTAGCATAAAACAAAACGTCAAGTGCAAGTCGGACTCGAGCATTAAGGGTACCGTATTATAATCGTAAGACCTTGTTTCTTGCCAAATATCATGATTCTAGGTCAACGGGAAGTACCCTATAGTTTTTGGTCCTTGGCGAGAATCTGAAATATTTTTTTTGTTGATAAACTACCATTAGAATACAATACAAGAATGCTTTATTGTACTTGTACACCATAAAAATAACATTACATGAGACAAGTACAAATTTGCGGCTTTCGGATTTTTCCCTTATTTTTTGTGCGAAAAGTCTTTGCGTCTTTCAATATGAAACCGCCGGAAACATCAGGAATGGATTCAAAATAAACCCGACTTGTAGAAGTTCTGACTTTTAAAGTTAAATAAGGTGTTGAACAACAAGTTTGCATGCCTGAAGCTATTCAATTTAAGCAAAGTGGAAGTTCAAATCATTTCTTCGTTTTATTTTAATTAATGTCTGGCTAAGCTAGGTCGATAATATGTTGAACGATAAGATACCTAAACATTTTTTTTAAGTAATTGGCCTATTTCGGCCCACTGCTGGGCAAAGGCCTCCCCCACACACTTCCAAACATCTCGACCTAGACATAAGTTAAGTAAATTTTGCAGATGATTTAGGATTTTTTCATGACAGCCGCTTTATAGCGATTGCGGTTCCAAACAAACCTTATTAATCCATTGATCAAAAACCTATATACAATGACAAAGAAATATAGAAACATATTAGAACTAGTATTTTTATTATTTATGTAAGTATCAAAATAGTGTACTTACAAATTAATTATTTACGTAGCACTTCTACGAGAGGTCTTGTTTTCGTAGAATACTCGTAGGCGTCGTCGTAGCCCACCGTAGAAAGTGCTACGAACTGCTACAAAAACAACTTCTCTTTTTAAAAATTATTTTTCTTAATAAAATAGTTCAAAATTCGAAAAGTATTTGATAAGAAGAAAAAAAAAGAAAGAACAAGATCAACAAAATTACTAAAAGGTATTCGAAACAAAATTCAAATATAATTTCGAACACTATAAACAAATGAGTTCGCACGAATCCAATTAAACCTACTCGTCTGTGGTTTGGTTTCGCATACAAAACGATGAGCATGCTTCTATTCATTGCAATCCCCATGGGTCCTAGACAAATGGCACATGCAGTTCAATAGTCAGAGATACCGCAGTCTACCCTTCATTTCGTTATGTTCCCCTAGGGAAAAACGGACAAGTGTTGCATGCAAAGAGTAATTTATGTTGTAACATCCCCCTTGAACCTTACGCGTTTTTATTAGCAGTAGGTAAAAGGGTGAGACATTAAGTTACAGGGATAAATTTTCATTCATTAACATTTTAATATTATCTCCGGAGATTGCAACAGTCTGCAGTTAGCTCAACTTTTTCGATTCTAAGTACCTTCTAGTTCTAATTTGTTTTTATGATTTGAATGTAATTTTATTTGTTAATCAAGAGTATCAATTACTCCTTGTTGTACTATTATGGTAGAGTAGACTATTTATTTACAATAAATTATTCAGCCTTTCCTCCTCTCTTCTTTTGCAAATGTAATGTGTTTTACTTACTTCTTCCTACGGCATGACAGCGACTTCCTACGGTGAATACTATTATTATTTTTATAACAAAATTTAGGTAGAGTATTTGAAAGAGCAAGCATTTAATTTACCTTCCGAATTTCTACACAATACACATAATTATGATTATAATATACAATGTGCATTGCTCCACCTATCGGATTTTTTAGCAATTACATCGTAAACCTATCATAGAACCAATGCTCTCGGCATTGCTCTACCTACGCTCTACCAGCTTACTTCGCTCGTTGGCGTTGTAATGCTATGAATTTACAATAGATGGCAGCACTAGCCAGTAGCCACTTATTCTGATTTGAGAAAAACCCGGAAGATTTCCGTTGTAATTCGTCATCTCGGAAGTTTTCAACTCTGACGAGATTGATTGAATATTTTGGTGTGGTAGGACTCGAGTAGACATCCGCTGCACAAACAATGATATTAAAACGTCCGTTTCATCGATAAACCTACCTAGATAGACCTACCATTCGTATCTAAATAATGTTTGTCCTATTTTTATTTAGGAAAATGACGAACAATTAATATTAAAAATTAAAATGTTCCGGAAAATTAATATTTGAATAAATAAAGTTGCTACTACCTTACTTAAGTATACAGGGTGCCACGAAGCATGTGAGTACAGTACTAAATCGAGACGGGGTGGTTCTGGACCCGAGAAGATCAACTTTTGTTCTAAAGTGTAGGACTTAAGTAAAAATTTGAATTTGAAAAATATATTGGATTTAAGGAAAATACCGAGGTACTGAGTTATAGGAACCCATTTTTGCGACGTAGGTAGATTGACCACCATATATTATTTATTATACTCTATATTATTATATTCCCACGTTATTGGCCGTAAGTCTTGATATGTAACATACTTGTATTAATTAAGGGCTGTGGATTTTGTTAAACCAATTTTGTTAAACCAATAAATTCCCTATAATATATTATATTATATTATATACACTTTGTTGACCACTATCGAAATATTTTTGTAAGTTGGTACCTGTATTTCCATATTGCTGAAGTTTTCTATAAATTATTTTGGTACATAAGTACCTAATTAATAAATCTTCATCGTGATCTCCGTTGATCATTTTTATTATTCTGTTGAGTAATAGTTAAGATCCCTTTTCTTAGTGGGTAAGGGATAATCGGGAATGTAAGTTGACTTTATTTATACTTAATCTTGTAAATTGTTGACTTTATAAAGTTTGAAACTACCTTGGTACCTAATAACCTATTAGTATTTATATATTAAACCTTATATTAGTGTTAGTATTTTATGTTACTTAGTCCCGTTAGATGTATTACATATCGGAAACTTTTCCTACTTCCTAGAATCTATGCTTATAATAAAACTGTAACAGGTCCAATTCTGTACATTGAAGATATTTTGAAATTTTTTTTTGGAGGGCAGTCTATTATCGATACTGAAGCCAAAACTGCAATTTTTTTCATTCATGTCTGTCTGTCTGTCTGTCTGTCTGTTTGTTAAACGCGCATCACGCCGAAACTACTGAAGGTATTGAAATGAAACTCGGCACGATTTTAGGTCATACTACGAGGAAGGACATAGGATACTTTTTATCCCAGAATTCAGTCAGGTTTCCCTGGGAGAGGGGATGAAAGTAAAATTCTTTAACTGCGCATCACGACGGAACTACTAAAGGTATTGAAATAAAACTCGGTACGATTTTAGGTCATACCACGAGGAAGTACATAGATACTTTTTATTCCGGAATTCAGTCAGGTTCCCCTGGGAGAGGGCATAAAAGTAAAATTTCTTCACCGCGCATGACGCCGAAAGTGCTAAATGAGTTGGAATGAAACCTAGCACGATTTGATTTCATACTACAAGGAAGGACATGGGATACATTTCATCCCGGAATTCAGTAATTTTCCCCTGGGAGAGAGGATGGAAGTAAAATTCTTTAACCGCCCATCACGACGGAACAACTTAATGAATTCGAATGGAACTCGGCATAATTTGAGTTCATATTACGAGGAAAGATACATTTTATCCCAGAATTTAGTAAGGTTCCCCCGGGGAGAAGGGATGAAAGTAAAATTCCTTCACTGCGCATCACGCCGAAACTACTGAATGAGTTGGACTGAATTGGTACGATTTGAGTTCAAGGAAGGACATGGGATACATTTTATCCTTTAATTCAGTAAGGTTCCCCTGGGAGAGAGGATGAAAGTTAAATTCCTTCACCGCTCATCACGCCGAAACTACATAGGTAATGAGTTGGAATGCAACTTGGCACGTTTTGAGTTCATACTACAAGAAAGGACATGGAATACATTTTATCCTGGAATTCAGTAAGGTTCCCCTGGGAGAGAGGAAAAAGTAGAATTCTTTAATCGCGCATCACGACGGGTCTACGCGTCGTCCGATTTCATGCATTCTTTTTGTTAGAAACAGTGTTGCAAGATCGAATATGACTAAATCAGTAGAAAGTCGAGTAGAAAATCAGTAGATTGATGAAATAATCTGTAGATTGAAGAAAAAAATTAGTAGATAAAGGGTAGGTAAGTTCCTATCTATTTAGAAAAATAAGTTAGGTTCCTGCCTTACATGATATATGGTGGTTTAGCTGGTCCAGTTAACAGTACTACCGAAGTTTGGTTGGAGTCTTAGTCCAACCAAACTTCGGTAGTACAATTAAATTAATTAATTATTGTGGTCCATTTAAACTAACTGGACCGCAGAAAAATATTATTTATTGTGGTACACAGCCAACTGTACCTACCTACTAACGAAAAAAATTACGGTGGTCCAGTCAAATGGATCAGGAGCCCAATTCTGCAAAACAATTGCTTCAGTATGACAATGGAATCTTCGCAGAATCATCACGTAGAATCCTTAGATTAATAAAACTCCAGATAGTGTGCGCGAGATAAATTAATATGTAGTTTCAAACTTGACGCGCGTCTCTCTATCTGCATTCATCATAATTTCTTTCATCCAAGGTGGAATACCAAAACGTGTCATTCTGTGATGATAGCCCTGTCATAGTGAAGTGATTAGTATAGCAGAATAGGGCCCCAGCTGTGAGTAAGTCAAACGAGTAGGACACTTCTTAACACTGACGCTGGCCGAGTCGTAGCTAAAAGTCGTGTGGATAAAGAATGGGATTGAAGATGACAATATCTATCCCCCGTAGACCCTACACGATTTTTTGCACGGCGGCGTTTCATTATATGAGAGACTATTGTTAAATGTGAACTTAATTAGTCGGCAGGTAAGGCAATCGCGAACGAAGTCGCGGGTACAGCTAGTAGCTTAATAAAACACAATGTGTCGTGCTGCCAATCCATTGAAACCCGTTACCTAGGTACATTGTTTCCTATTCACCAGATTACAAACACCTAGGACATTTTATACCTAGGTACGTTTCACTTTTTGCATTTTCGAGGTCGAGTCACATAGTAACTTCACTTTTAACCTGTGGTCGGACTACTTAAGAATAGGTACAGTTGCGGTCATAATTGGAGCCATGCCTTAAAGATTACACTCGATTGAAGGTTACTATCATATAAAATGGTAAATTTCAAGACATTCTAAATTTCCAACATTATTACTGTATCTTAGACAGTTTGGATAACCAAAATGTTATAGAATACTTATGAGTTATGAATGACTTATGACAAATTGTTATAGGTACATAGACTAGCGTTTCTCCGAAATGTAATAGAATTTTTATTGGTGTTAAAATAAATTATGCTATTTATTTATGCTATTCTATTTCCTAATGAAATAGATAATATACAGAGTGGTTTTTTGAGAAGGGCGGTGACGGCCCCTCGAGAAACCACGCGAGTTAAAGAAAAGTCGTGAAAGGAGTCATGCCCTCGATGTATAAGAAAAGAATAACTACATATTTAGTTTTTTTTACTAGACTTTGTGGATTTGAACCGAAGGCCCAAATATATAATAAATTAATAATACATTTTAAAAAGGTCGTAAGCACCCCAAATGTCTGCAAGGCAATGTCTTTAGAAACTAGGTCACCAGTTCTGACCGCCACTGTACCTACCTACGTGTTATTATTTGCAATTGCACCTTACACACACTTTCTTGTGGTAGGTAAATTGAAGTCCTATTCCGGCGAGGTCTCAATTCAACGGATGGCTTCTTGCACCATATTATGTCAGTGACTTATTTCTGATTTTATTAATTTACAATAGGAAACGGAACTATTGATCGGGAACCGTGTCAGGAAATAACGACTCATGACCGGAAGTCGACACAATTCACGTTTAATTCATAAATATCTTATTCACCTGGGCAATTAGAACAGGATTAGATTGGTAGGGGAAGTTGGTACGTGTTGATCCCTAGGTCCCGAGGTGAGATGATCCCACACGTGTTATAGTTTTTTTAGCGCCATCTAGTAATTTTCAGTAAAACGAAGTTCTCAGACCCCAGCGTGCTAGTCAAAACGTAAAAACGTCGTGTGCATATTTATGAGTGAAAATAGAAAAGTCTGAGTTTGAGCCTTGATTACTTTTGTTGTAGACAGTTACAAGCAACGTATTTTAAGAACAAAGAAAATAACAATCAAGTAATAGAAACAAATCGAATCTCATATCCTCCGTTTGAGCACATGTACCTACTCACTTTTACAACTTTGTCTCTCTCTCCCATTAAGGTTTGCTGGAAGAGAACTCTTTTTAGGGTTAAACTCGCCTTTGCCATTATTTTTCATGTTAAATGTTTTACTTGTATATTGTGTAATAAAAATTATGAACAAATTAGAACTAGTACCTACCTTATTACAATTGAAACACTTGAGCTAACTGCAGACTGTTACAAACAATCTAGTTATGCGGTTTTTTTTGCTTGCTAATAGGTATGTTCTTCTTAAAGGTTTGCAAAAATAACTGTCAATCGATTCAATCATTTACAGAACCCTAAAATAGGCCAAGTGGGGCAAGATAATCCTTGGGATCATCTACCCCCAGGAATCATTATGGCCGTGGCTACATAAACCTTTGGTTGTTGTTGTCTTTAAAAAATGGTTTTCTTTAAAAAGATTTCAGTAATTATTTTGGAAGTTACAGCCATTCTCACTTATAGTGGAGTCATCTTGTACTACTTTCCCCTTCTGGTAGTTAGGTACTAGTTTCTTATTAAATTTATTTACATTGATCAACACAGGAAAAATGTGTTTGTCAACCATCGATGGAAGTAAAATTCGGAAGAATTTTTATTTTATTTATATCCATGTTGTCAACACACCATAATAAGGACGATTGCAGATTTTTACATATTTCCTTTATAAACACGTATAAAATATAAATAAATTTAATAAAGGAAGGCTGTAAGTTGTTCACTTATTTCATGTTATAACCTCATTAAAGTTCTACCTTGTTAATGTTTTTACTTAGTAGTGTGTATGTAAGTAACACATCCCAAGGTTTAAATAATCTTGATTGATTAAGAAACGAGATTGCTTTATAAATTTATTATACAGATCCTGTATTTGTTTAATTAGGACCTCTTGTAATTTTACCCTAAAGTGGGACGAAACAGCCTACTAATGGTCTGTCTACATCTACAGTGATTTTTCTGGACCTGGAAAAATATATTGTAGACTAACTGCGCCCCGTGGCTTCACCCGCCGCGTGGAAATCATACAAATCCCAGAAATTTATCGCACACTCTCTAGGGTAGTTTTGTAAAAATAAGAAATACGTAATTCATAAACCCAGTTTTGAGTGAAGGAATAATAATATCCAAATAAACTTTACCACCCTTTTTAAACTCCCAGAAATATATAAAATTTTATTAAGTAGGTTCGGTAGGTACCTACCTACTTAGGAAAAAAATAATTAGTGTCTCTGAAAATAAAAACCGAAAAGTAGTGAAAGCTCTGCACGCAAAAACATTACCTACCTATTGATGTTTCAATGAAGTAGGTGCAAAAATAGGTACCTACCTACCTATTCATTCAGTCTCGCGAGGAGAGACTTAGGTATTTTGTTGATTTTTTACGTACCTACAACAGTTGGGTATTACAATAACGCACCAACCTTCGTGCGTTATTTTAATAATTATTGTATCCGTTGATTAACTAATTATAATTACAATCCGATGTGCTAATCGCAAATCTTTAGGTAAGTACAGAAACAAATGATATTGGCCTAGTTTTGTTAAAATCTTCCCCAATTAAGGGATTTTTTTATTCTCTCTGGTGATGGCGTCAAAAAAAACAGCATGCCTCACATATTTTTGAAAGTTCATGATTAATCAAATTTAACAATAAAAAATGGATAAAATCTTATCTCTTGCAATAGTACCTATTGGTGCCCACCTACTATCTTCAGGTGCCTACTTAACTTTATCATGTTTTAAAGTGCATTCTTGATATTAATAAATCATTTGATAACATTTTTAAGGGTGCGCTTACTACGGAACAACGAGGTACCAAGGCCAGGCATCAACGAATAAATGATAGTAGATAAGTTGATAAGATACTGACGCCGCGTAGTGTTTATTAAACTGTGGCGCATGCGAAATACTTTTCAATGAAACGAACCTATTTAGATTTCGGCTCGGCGGCGTCGGCGAACTCCCGCCGCCGGTAATATTTAGTTTCGGTGAACGACGCGAGCAGCGCGGTCGCCCCACGCGACACCCTCTTAATGTCATTCTGAAACTCGCACGCGAACTGCAATTAGATTTTTATAACTCAAAACTAATACCTAGATGAATCAAAATGCTCAAATTACAGTGCATCGCTACTATTTTGGCGCTTATGACCAGCGCAGCACAATCCTGGGGTGAGTATTAGAAATCAGCTGATCCTTGACATGTGCTATTTTTTGCAATTACATAACGGAACACTGTAATGTGGTTGTTATGATTTTAAGTGGTATTGATGAATAGTGGAATTGATATGTGTGAGTTTAAGTTTTGGGGTGACGATGTTGATAAGGTTTGAAATCGTTTGGCGCCACGACGCCATTGCAAGGGGACCGCTCGTCACGTAGGCCACCCGCGATAACCGGGCAAGTTTAAAGTGCCGCTGATTCTGGGATATTGCAAGTGTGGCTTTACCAACGTTATTTTGCCGGGTTATCTTACAGATAACTGGAAAAGCGTGAGAAAACTGCGGTTGCGAAAAATGCCGACTTGTGTCAATTCTTCCTAATTTTGCATCAAAGGTGTTTAAAATAAGAATAACATTTTATATTTTAAATATACAGATTACCAATCAACATAGGTAGGACACAACACAATCGTAAAATAATCACCTGTTTAGCATGTCTTTCATATAACCTTTAAACGTTCGTGCGCGTATCGAATACACGCATTTGCTTGCGTAGTATTAATATAAGTAAATAACGCCACTGTTTTGAATTGTATTTTAATGCAAAACTGCTTTAAGTGCTAAGGTGTTAATTGAAAACACTTGTTTCAAGAAGGCATTTAATAAACAAGCATGAAATAGAAAACAATCAAGGCGCTCTGAAGGCAAAAGATGTGTTATCTGTTATCTGTCAAGACATTATTTTAAAGTACCTATACGATTCATTATGTACCTAGGTACTTATATATCATTTCAATAACACAAGCTCTGCTTACGTTGGGACTAGGTGATCCTGCGTGAAATGTCCACTTCCAACACTTAGGTATAATAATTTTGAGATTAAATATCTGTCATGAAATTTTATATTAAATCTACCTTACATCTTGTTCCACTCCATACATGTCTGTTACAAGTGCTAACCTTGCTGTAGTTTCCGTAATTTGTCATAAACGCTAAGGAATATATGTAGGTTGGTAGGTTAACTTTAAATTTCTTTTGATAGTTAAAGTAATTTATTCAGAAGTCATTGATGATGTTAAAATAAATTTATCAATGAATTCCTTCATGAAGGAAAATCTCTTAGACTAATGTTACTGAGATAATTGCATTAAATAACAATTTCGTGACCGTTACAATAACAACGAACCTTGCACTAATATCCAAGGAGACAAATCAGTGAGCTGAAGTAGTTTATTATTATCACACTATAAATGCGAAAGTTTGGATGGATGGATGTTTGTTACCTCTTCACGCCAACACTATTACTGAACGGATCGGGCTGAAATTTTGCATCCAGGTAATTCTAATCCTGCAATCCTGGTATCAATCATAGGCTAGTTTTTATCCCATAAATGAGTTCCCATGGGATAGAAATGACCTTTAAACGTTTCCATAGAAACAACGCTTGCGAAGCCGCGGGCATAAACTAGTTATACAATAAAAGTTAGATTTTTTCAATAGCTGCTTGAGAACTAATAAGAAAGTTTTTCTTTTTGTTGCAAATAATGACCATAATAATAATAATATACAATAATACATTTAGCTAACATAAAATAAGATATAACTTTAACAGAAGCTAGCCATTGCTACTGTCTCATACATTGCTTAATACAAAGAGTAGGTAGGTACCTATGTGAGAAAAGTTAAATATTTTTAATACATAATTAAAACAAAACTTGTTACATAACAAAACTTTCCTGCTAGGTAGGTATTTCAGTAGGTTGCATAGGTAATTAGATACAATTTAGGAAACAATAATTTTTAGCCATTTTTTTCATATAACAGTATCCTATAGGTGCTATTTATTCAGACTTGTGAAACTGGGTGATGAATCCATTAGCGAGTCATCGAACTCTGTACAGTTTCAAGCTAATAGGTATTGAATTTAAAAAAATATTTGGTTTTCGATATGCGTCATCAGAAATAATATTTTGTTTAAATAAAACACCTATGGTGGTTTCATGATCAATTAAAAATCAGCCTATGAAATCATAAGTACCTACCACATACATAAAATAGGAAGGTGACTAACCTACGTGCTAACGTGGTAATGGTAATATTTTAGAGCGGGAGCTCGTTATATAAAATTTAAAAAATCTGCAACAAATTAGCGCAAGATCTCAGCCACAAAATTTGTTTGAATGCAGTAATAGCCTTATTCAAACACTTTTGCTGACCATGGCACAATTATAAATAAATAAAAAGGCAAATATAAGTAGTAATAATAATAATAATAATAATAATAATAATAAGTCATTCTATTGTTGTCAAATAACAGGTACCTACTTAGGTACTTAAACTAATTTAAGTTCAGAAAGGATCGACCCACATTATCGCCGCCACCTATGTTATCTTATGATTGCATTAATTAAACAAAAGAATTTTAAAAAATCCACTGGCCAGTTTTTGATACTTACCTATCAAAGCTATTTTATAATGCTTCTGTAAGTAAAAGTTTTATTTTGTATAACGTACTAAAAGAACAACTTCGCATATCTGCCTACACTAAGTACTTAGTGTAGGCAGATATGCGAAGTTGTTCTTTTTGGCCACCAAGCTCTGTTTTCGCATCTCTGCCTAAAAGACTAAGGCAGAGATGCGAAAACAGAGCTTGGTGGCCAAAATGAGCAACTCTCTGTAGTCGCCAAGCTCTGTTTTCGCATCTCTGACTAAAAGATTATGGCAGAGATGCAAAAACAGAGCTTCGTGGCCAAAAAGAGCAACTTTGCATCTCTGCCTACACTATACAAAATAAAACTTTTACAGAAGCATTATAAAATAGCTATGATAGATAAGTATCAAGTAAAACTATTACAGAGGCATTAAAAAAAGCTTATGGTATCAAGAACTGGCCAATGGATTTTTGGAAAATCCATAAATCCATTGGCAAGAATAGGTCGCACGCTAGTTCGGTTCGGGGTAGAGCGCCATTTTAGTTTTGGTTATCCCCATAACGGCATCTGTAAAAGAAAACTATCTTATAGTACTATCTTATAGTATGATAGTACTATACAGTGCAAAACTAGTGTCATATATTTTTTTAATCAATTGCTTTGATTTCCTGCAAAAGTAAAAAATATGCAATTTTTATCCATCGGTGGAACTTGAAAGCAAAACTTATCCATCAAGAGTGGAAAAAAGTGGAAACTGATCCATTAATGGATTAGCAAAGTGGATCAGAGTGGAAAGGAGATTTTTTTCTCATAAATTGAGCTCATGACTCAAATCATCATTATAAATCAAATCATTTATTTGCAAACATGGGTTAAAAATATTACCTAGGTACCTACTCAAAACTCCGGGCTGCGGTAGGTAGGTTTTAAATGTTCCCGTGGTTAGGCAAAAATGGCGAGAGAGGGACACCGGAGAGGTTTTAAGTGGATATTACTGATACTACGATTCCCACATAAATGGTCAATAAACTGGTCCCCACAGACCAGTTTATTCGTTAACGAATTTCCTCGCCGAAAAAAAAGTATTCAAAACTTAGTAGGGATGATACAATACCTAATAAGTACCTAGTTAGGTAGGAATCATGAACTCACACCAACTCACGCCTAAGCAAAATCAAAATCAAAAACTCTTTATTTCCATAAATACAATATTATGTACACTTAGAAAAGGTAAAATTGTAAACTAAACACTGACACGGAATTAAAGTGATATTCTACAGAACTCTACATGTGACCCTTCGTCGAAAAAAAAATTATTATACAAAAATCATACCAAAGCATGTCTATTTAATGTCTTATTATGGTAAATTATTGTATGTTGAGTGACAACCCTTACCTACTATATTTTGAAAATCAATTCCTCCTTTGAGCCGCAATATTGCAACGTGGTATTTTTACCACTAATAGAGGCCTTGTTAAGAAAAATCTTTCTGTGCTAGTCACATTTCGCACTTTTGAGTTCTTAGGGAGAAAAAGAAAATAAGAACGAAAATCTGAAAAAATAATAATTACTTGGTATCCAGAGGGGTTTTTCTAAAAATAAATAAATAAAGTTTTTCTAAAAACTGGGTAAAATGCACCTAAGAATCCTTTGTCAGATTATATTTATCAAAAAAAAAACTTGGGTAGTTACTTTTACAAAAATAATTTAAAAAAATTCTAGGTCAAGGTTAAGTACCTAAAGTTCATTAATTTTTATAAAAAAAAGTATTAGAAGTAGACACGTGGGTGTTCTACTCTTGCACTTAAAATGCATTCGTTGATCGATTAATGCTGTAAACAGCATAGGGATTTTCTTTAGGTCCCATGAAATACGGTGCGACTCAGTAATTGGCTAGGCTATTTAAATTACAAACAAGATATAGAAACTGCTTTATAATTATGATGTGGCATTTTTGACTTTTTTTTAAAAGAAATGACTATGCTTTGCAGAAGAATTCTATTAGGTACTTATAGAAGACAGATAAATTTGTTTACGAATTTTTATCAAATTTATTGCGCACGTAGAGAAAATATAAAGATATATTGTAATCACGCCAAAAGATAACTTGATACCTATTTAATTATTATACCTACTGATGAATCGGTAAAAAGGTCAATAAGTTATCTAGAAGATTACAAATTGTCAATTCAATTATGTTATCTGTCTGCACTCACTACTCTCAGATGTAGGAATCTATTCAAATTTTCCAAGGCATCGGAATTTTTTTATGAATTAAAAAAGGGTTTGAAGATTTTTGTATGGCAACCAAATGTTAGGGTCACTCTGTCCTAACATTTGTATTTTTTTTTCAAAAGTTATTTGGTTAAAGGACACTAAAATAAATAAATAAAGGTGATTTTAAGAAAAAACAAAATGGGGTCACCATTTTGTTTTTTCTCAAAATGAATATGTTAGGGCCAATTTATTCAAACACCTTTGATCGAATGAAATTTTAGTTGGTCAATTGAAAAGCTTTCTTCCCGCAACAACCATTTAGACCACGGATCATAGAATTATAGCAGAATGTTTTTACTCTATGCCACGGATTTCTAAAACTAGGGAAATTGAGTTCATAGATAGATAGAAAATTCTTTATTGCACATTTACCTATAACGATAGAGACAACACAGCAAAACAGCTTAAAATCTAAGTGACAAGTAGTCTTATCGCTCAAGAGCGATCTCTACCAGACAATCATACATAATGCATATAAGCGGGCTTACTACGAACCTTGTTTGTGTTGGAAGAACACCACAACAACATTTCACCCCTTAATGAGGGAAATAACCAAATCTTAGCAGGCACAAATTAACTTTTCAAGTATTTATAGTGAAATAGATACCTAAACATAGGTCTCAAACAAACTCCTTCACAAAACGCAACGAAATAGGAGCTGTTGATACCTGACAAAGCAATCATAAAATATCAAATAGGTAGGTAGGTACTTATTTATCGCAATTGGAGACAGCAAGCTCATTGAAAGACGAAGCCAAAATTAGACGTCGTGGAAGTCACGTAGGCCACCAGCCTGAAGTCCTATAGATACTTACCTACCTACCTATATATATAACATATCTCTGTGTAGTGTAGGTACCTTACCTACCATGATCGATTGGGCCAAGGTAAGAACTGATAACAGTGGTAAAACCATAGAGTATACCTATCGAGGTAGTTAGTTTTATTTGTAAACTAGCTGTACCCGCGACTTCGTTCGCGATTGCCTTACCTGCCGACTAATTAAGTTCACATTTAACCATAGTCTCTCATATTATGAAACGCCGCCGTGCAAAAAATCGTGTAGGTTCTACGGGGGATAGCATGTTGTCATCTTCAATCCCATTCTTTATCCACACGACTTTTAGCTACGACTCGGCCAGCGTCAGTGTTAAGAAGTGTCATACTCGTTTCACTTCTTACTCATGGTTCCGTTCAGCTGGGGCCCTATTCTGCTATACTAATCGCTTCATTATGATGACATTATCGACATAGAATGACACGTTTTGGTATTTCACCTCAGATATCACTACTATGCCTAGGGACTTTCAAAGTTTTAACTGTTAAAATTAGGAGAGTTCCATAAACATATTGATTGTTTTTGAGTAGCTATTGCTATAAACTACACAGCTGCGAGTAGCTAAGTGCCTAAGTTGATTCACGAAACACGACCTACTAGAGTCATCTCATCAGTCAATCATTGATTGATCACTAATTCATTGGTGATAAATACGATAAGCTTCTGAAATATTAGTAGAACAACATTCTTCCAAAATCCTTAAATTTAAAAGTAGATAGCCACTTGGGTGTACTCACAGTAACATTGTGTTCAATTTCATTACCTATTGAACTTGAACCAATAAATTCGACATTACAAAATCAGTATTTAGTTCGTATTTTACCTGTTTGTTTAATAAATTGACACATCACTGAATCAAGGATTTTTTTATGGATGATTTAATTTAATTTCATCATCATATTCTCATCAGCCGGATTTTACCCGCTGCTAGGTATAGACCTCTCGAAGTTTGTGCCATCCACCACGGTTAAAAGCAAAATTTATTACTTATTATTTATAAATTTTTACTTCATATTTTCATTCACCTTATCAGCTCTTATGATCCTCTGCTAAACGCAGCGGCTGGCTGCATTGCCCCGCTGTATTGCAGTAGGTACTGATGCGCTACGCCAGATACCAGCTCGCGGGTCATGTGATATGGATTGTATTGTGAAATTGAAATAGATGATTTAACCTATATTAGAAATTGTATTGATAGGTAGGTAAGCATTGTTGTCACTCGATTGAATCTTTTGATTGTATTCAAATAGTCGCAGTCATTGATCTTTAGGTATTTGGGTCACTGCAACAGAAACATCGAGAAGTTTCATTTTACAGATATTGACCAAAAGGTTATGTGCATGTGACTACAACAAAGCTAATTATTTTGTTACGTATTCTCTATTGATATAGAAATATGTTTAATATTTATTTTTTTATGTTTTTATTGAGAAATTTAATCTTTGAAAAGTAGATAAAAGTCTCAATCGCAAAATTTCTAAACAACGCTATTCGTTAGAGCGAACCGTAACGTCACACCTCAAATTTTGTATTGTCATGAATCTTTGGCGGGATATCTTTTAGTTTTTATCATTTATTTGTATCTAATTTTATTTTGATTGAAAAATCAACGAAGAAACAGAGGCATTTTGAGTTGACAGTGTGAAGTGTGACGTCACAGAACAAGAGCCAATATGGCAGCGTTTTTATCAACCGAAACTGAGAGCAGTTTTACTTTTTGCTAATTTAAAATCTTGTGGGTATTATATATTTTTTTCGGTAATGTAGGAATTATCCAAATAATCGATAAAAAAACCATGCATAATACCCTATTACAGTTGTTTTGAATGAATTAATGAATGAACACTTTTTTACACAAAATTAATAAGATAACTTATATCTAAATAAAAATAAAAACGTACAATAGGCGGCCTTATTGCTTAAAGCAATTTCTTCCAGGCAGGTTGTTTTGTTACTAAATACGAAAATAAATAATGCTGGACAATCCGCAAAGCACCATCTAGCCCCAAAATAAGCAGCGAGGCGAGTTTATTTACCGTTATGTACTAACAAGAAGTGATAGTTACGTCTCCTTTTTCCATACAATCTGGTACCTACCTCTATCGTGCGGAAAATGTTATAGACAACCATTTACTTAGCCAATTTTTTTTCTATATTACAAAAATAATTATTAATTTTGATATTATTTTAGAATTAGTTATTTTAATATGTAGCCAGTTAGCCATATCAATCGATATGACGGAATATACGGTTAATGACCGACCTCAAGTAGGACCTACATACTTTTTGCACTTCCTGTAAGAAATCACATCCGGTTCAAGTTACTTATTTACAACTGTAACAGCACAGCAATTTATAAAATAAAGATATCGTGTTACTAAGACAGTTCCGTGTAATTGATTAGAGAAAAATATATACTTGCATACATACCTAAAACTTATATTATCCCCCCTGTAAAAACATGTGTTTTTAATCGGCAGGTAGCAAATGCCTCGGCATTAAGCCATTTGTACCTCAAAGCAATAAAGTTTGAAATAAATATATAATAAATAAATACCTACCTAATTTATTCAACAAGTTGGATTTTCTTAGACCTGAATGTGGGCTTGACATAGGTATCCTTTCCATCCTGTTTGAGATTGTAAATCAACGCTTTGAGTTTCCGATGACGTAGTAGGTATTTGCTCAGAGTTATACGCAGTAATCATTTGATTGTTAAAAAAAACAAAAAACCAACTTCGAATCCTTTACATTTAAACTGTTTTTTTTTTATATTTTGCGGGATAAATACTAATCAATCGGAAATAAACTTTATGTGAGACCACCCCGGATATATATCTATATTAAAAAAAAATACACACTGGGACAAAATTTGTCCCTGTGTGTATTTTTTTTAAGATTATTTTATTTTTTAAACATTGAATGTTTGTACGATCTGCAGTTATTTGTTTCGGGGTGTTCTGGATGTTTATTATGTATGATAAAAAAAATCTATCTGTATAGTGTATTGTATTATTATATCAGTTATCTAGTAGGTAAGGTACCCATAACACAAGCTCTGCTTAGCTTGGGGCTAGATAATGATGTGTGATTGTCCAGCATTATTTACTTTATTAAAAAATTGGCCCATCAACGGTGTAATCGACGGACATAGATAAAAAAACATACATACATACAGCCGAACATTGGACCTCCTCTTTTTTCGAAGTCGGGTAAAAATATATTTGCATACATAATTTATTCAACCAGTGGGATTTTTTCTTAGACCCAAATGTGGGCTTGAAATATCCTTTCCATCCTGTTTGAGATTGTTAATCAACGGGTATACGAATTTGCTTCGACGTTTTTCCACATCCAATACCTGTTTGTAGACTATACCAACCTGCACTACATGCGTCACTATTCTTTTGAGACCGTACCTACCAGTTTTACTAGAACTGATTATCTTAAGAAGCAGCGCCATCCTATATTTTTCTCACAATCGTTTTGTTTGCCTGGAAGAAATCGCTTAAGCGATAACGCCGCCAATGCGGATCAGTACAATTATAGCAATTTCAATAGAAGTAGTATCCACGTTATTCTTTATGACATAAGAATGATATATATTTTTAAATTATCCATATCGGACCACTACGTACGAAGTTATGATAGGTACCTATGACCAAATTACTAGTCCGAGACCAAGTTAACTGAATGACCGCCGCGGCCGCGCGGGTGCGTGTGACGTCACTTGCTCGGCCGCCAGTTAACCGTAGGCAAATATCAGTTTTTAGTGATTTAGGTACTCCGAAACTATAAGTTTAGGAAAAAAAATTACAAAACCAAATAGACTCAGTTTCAGTCAGTCAAATAGACCCCTCTCTCGAATGAATATTTAATAAATTAATACAGCTAAATACTAAACACTTAATTTATATCATACTATCTCCAAAACTACTGACCAGATCAAGATGAAATTTATTGGCGTACGGTTAGAGCAAAGCCTAACTTAGATAATAGGCTAATTATCATACCGAAACACGTGCGAAGCCGCGGTCAGAAGCTAGTCATAAATAAAACAAGATTATTTAACGTAATATTATTGTAAAACAAGAAACAGCATTTTGGATAAAGAGTTAAGCTATAAAACGACCTAAGTGCAATAAAAAAAATTACAATCATTCTAAAATACAGATAAAGAAATATGTATAACGA
Source organism: Eupithecia subumbrata (assembly GCA_949316285.1). Classification (NCBI taxonomy): domain Eukaryota; kingdom Metazoa; phylum Arthropoda; class Insecta; order Lepidoptera; family Geometridae; genus Eupithecia; species Eupithecia subumbrata. The sequence continues at coordinate 22,340,229 of OX438646.1, read as the reverse complement.
TTGTATGAAAAAATCTATCGGTACCACGATTTAAAACAAAAATAATGCATTACTATAACAAATTGGACGACCGATGTGGCGCGGCGGGCCAAGGTCCGCCTGTGACGCAGGATGTTGCGGGTTCGATTCCCGCCTTGGGACAAATCTATGTACGATCTGCGAATATTTTTTCAGGGTGTTCTGAGTATTTTCTATAAATAAATAAATAATGCTGGACAATTCACACAGCATTATCTAGCCCCGAGCTAAGCAGAGCTTGTGTTATGGGTACTAGATAACTGTTATACTTAATACAGTACACTACATAGATAGATATTTTTATTTATTTATTAAACATACGTCCCAAGGCGGGAATCGAACCCGCAACCTCCTGCGTCGCAGGCGGACCTTTGCCCGCTGCGCCACGGAGGTCGTCTCACATTTTCTATGTAGGTATACCTAATAAAAATATCTATCTTTGTAATGTATTGTTTATCGGTCATTTAGTACCCATAACACAAGCTCTGCTTGGCTTGGGGCTTGGGGCTAGATGATGCTGTGTGAATTGTCCAGCATTATTTATTGTTTATTTATCTACACTAATACTATAAAGAGGAAAGATTTCATTGTTTGTTTGTTTGTTTGTATTGAATAGGCTCCGAAACTACTGGACCCATTTGAAAAATTCTTTTACCATTAGAAGCCCACATTATTACTGATGAACTTATGCTACTTTTTACCGCGGGAAAATGCTTCATTCCTAAGGGAAAACGGGTAATAGGACAACGGGTAGTAAGAATGCTGCTAGTTATTTATATATAATACAAACGGTGAGAGTGGAGTAGCTTCAAAAAGGTCAGTAAAAACCTGAATCACTCCGTGCATTGGTGAAAAGAAAACCGTATGAAAATCCGTTGCGTCGTTTAGGACTTAAATACGAATAGCAGACAGAAGCGGAAAGCGATATCTAAGTCAAAGAAATTTCAAATATTAGGTACCCTCTGTAGTATTGTAATATAGGAAGTTTACTATGTTTTGTGGTAGTAGGTATATTGTGTGAACTTGACAATCAAATCGAAACAAAGGCCACCCACTGTGTAAACGTAAACACGGCGCGTAGGTGATTGGTAGAGATGATTTGCCAAGAAGCAAGAATGCACAAACGTAATGCACAAAAAAAAAAGCAAAAGCAAAGTTCTTTCAAACGCTGCGTTGTTGCGTGGTTATCATAAATTTCCCAATCTGACATAGGTAATTTTTTATAATAAAAATTACCTATCCTTTTTTAAAGAAAAATTATTTGTTTATATTATGTTTTTAGGGCTATGAAATCATTTATCATTATCAACTTTTATTTCTTTAGGCTTACAAAATAAGCCCATAAACAAATCAAATTTAAAATTTTAGAAATAAAGTGTTACTTCATTGATTTCCTCTTTACTTTATTTTCTTTGTTAGGGATTACACACAGATTATAGAAGGATACTATGCGCACTATTCAACAAAACAAAACTTAAGTCTTATTGAAACTTTGAAATAAAATAATAAGGAAATAGGGTTAACCTAATACTGACCGACCGATTTTTCAGACGCCTCATTTGAAAATTTTCAGACTTGTAGAACGTCAGACATGTAGGCATATAATATTATATGCATAGGTAGGTACATGTCTGACGGAGAGAGGTCTGACAATTTCTAAGGCGTCCACTAGAACCACAGCTGCGGACAAGAGCTAGTAACGTAATAAACAACATGGACCTTCTCAGAAATATTTTCTCACGTGAAACTCTACGGGGAGTATCAAAGTTATTTTTAAACAAAATTCTTTGAATATTAAATTTGAAACCCAAAACTTATTCAACGGAATTCTAGACTTAGTTTATCTCAAACGAAAATGCTTATCTAATTAATTCCTATCGAAACGAAACTAATGAAACTTTTTGATAATTAACAAGCAAATCAAATCGTAGTACTAATTGTTCTGAGCAAATCATAAAAATGACGCAGAAGTCACGAAGTTGCCAATTTAAAAGTGTTCGTTCACGTGAGCCAGTGACAAAAATATCTCAACAATATCACAAATAGCATTAACGTTATATTACGTGACCTACGTTTGTCGGTCACATATAATTTGACATTGGGTAATAGAGAAAATTTTTAACTTGAAGGAATGTAGATACTATTTTCTTTTTATTTTACATTTTCAGTTTATTAAAACAGGGAGCCTTTGCCCCGCAGTGGGAAGAACCAGCAGGGATATTTTAATTCATTCGATTCGTTTCCGAATCGAATCCGACGGAAAACGCTATTTATTTTCGCCTCGGGTTGATGGTCGAAAATTCGAAGCGAATCTATTGACTAATGGCCATGTCATTATGAAGGAGCTCCTTATTTCGATCATCAACACGAGGCGAAATCAAAATAGCGTTTTATAGATCCGTCGGATTCGATTCGGAAACGAATCGAATGAATTAAAATACCCCTGCTGGATAATGAAAAAAACATAATATAGGTACCTAACATTATACGTTTCTAAACCTAAAGCGTTGTAAGTAGGTTTATGAAAGAGAAAAACTCTGGAAAAAAGAACAGAGTAGGAACTAAATTAAAAACATAGGGTCAGTAGATAACCCGTTTACATCCGTACTGAATTATAAATTCGTTAAAGTACGATAGTTTTTATACTTAGTAAAGTTTAACATGGCAAAGAATTCAACAACTGAAAACTACTAAGAAAAACCACCAACCACAAAAATGGATAATTATTTAACACAGACAAAGATTAAAATTGTTGAACTAAGAAGATTTATGAAAAGCGAAAAGCGTTATGATTTGAGAAGTTGAGTTTTTATTAGTTGAAAATGTTTAGCATTTAGGTGGTACTGACCTTACCTACATATAAAATCATCTAGAATCAACCAGCCTAGTTGATACATTAAGTATGGAACCAGTTCCAAAGTACGCTGATATAATATGAAAGATTACGTAGCAGGGGCACTTATCTTCGACCAAAGTACGAAAACCAACCTACATACACACGTGCGTGTTTGTCATTCCTCCATCAATCAATAGGTACCTGTTCTAAGTATGGAACAAGTATTTTACAAGAACAAAATTAAAAATTAACCCCCCCGACAGACTCCGGATAAAATGATATTTTGACACAAAAAAAAACTAAACGAAAATCGGTTCATCCGTTTGGGAGCTACGATACCACAGACAGATACACAGACAGACACGTTAATAACACCCCTCTCTTTTTGCGTCGGGGGTTAAAAACTAAACCAATGCGACTTATCTTAGATAAAAGCTTAGCTGACATGCTAGCATGCTATATCAAAGTCGACTGAAGGGAAAACATAGTTGGCAAAGTTTTACGTAAGTATTTATACAGGGTACCACGTAACATTGTGACCAAAGCCGAAAAGGGGTGATTCTGGTCCCCGAGGGCATCAAGTTGTGATATACGATTTTTTGAAATTCGAATTGATATTCTTGTTTTAGATAAAAGCTTAGCTGACATGCTAGCATGCTATATCAAAGTCGACTGAAGGGAAAACATAGTTGGCAAAGTTTTACGTAAGTATTTATACAGGGTACCACGTAACATTGTGACCAAAGCCGAAAAGGGGTGATTCTGGTCCCCGAGGGCATCAAGTTGTGATATACGATTTTTTGAAATTCGAATTGATATTCTTGTTTGAAAAATTACGATTTTTTTCTTTCTGTTCGTGTTCTTTTATACACATAAATTATATATATTTTGCGTTATTTAACATTATATTATAATACATTTCACAAATGTTTTTTGATTGTTTTTTCATGAAAATAATACAAAAAAATTATGTATTTTCTTTTAATTCAAAATTTTTAATGTAAGAATGAATACATGTAAAAACCACGAATATGAAGAAAAAAACGACGATACTTACCTAATTTTCTTTCAATGACAATAAATAAAATACGAAATTAAAAAATTTTAGAACAAAAGTTGACCCAGAATTACCCCCCTTTCGGCTTCGTACACTCTTTTCGTGGTGCCCTGTATAATACACTAAAATGCAACAAGCAGAAGTGGAAGGTGATAGGTAGGTGCAATCATCACCTGCAAAAGAGGCAGGGATAAATAAAATAAAAGGTCCCACAGTTCTGAAAGCTATCTGGTATATAGGTAGGTACCTACATGACAGAAAAAGACTCAGGAGTTGATGACTACAGTGTCTAAGAATCTGTGTACAAAACTACTTGTTCTCCAAGCGACTGGTAGAAGACAAACCCCCCAGTTATTATTGAAAGGCGACATTGTTTATTCATATAGGTACGGTAGGTACCTAAAGTCGAGATCCCTCGGCAACAAACATTCAGTGTTGATGCTGCTAATCAAATGACGTCACTCATAACAACTACAAAGATCGATATGATGTTGCAGAGATAGAAGAACTTGGTACCCAACAAACATTTCAGTCATATAAGTACAAGTTACGCGACTCAAAATGGTATAAACATCGCATTGAAGTAATTTTTGCGTGTTATATAACTTAGTGCCTCTTATCTTTATACAACTTCGAGTCGTTTAAAGACATCATTATAAACTTCTATACGACTGTTTATACGACAATTATACAACTTTCAGTAGTAAAACCACTGCTGAATTATTAGTAACGTCTATACGACTTTTACATCGGCAATAATCGTGTTAGAGTTGCGAGAACTACTTTTACGTGACGTTCGTGTAAAAGTGATAAATTGTACTCTTATACGACTTTATATCATGTTAGATTAATCGTGTTAGAGTCGCAAGATCCACTTTTACGTGACGATTCTATATAAGAGTGGTAATTTTCACTCTTATACTATTTTAAGTAAATTTGAACCCTTTTATCCTACTATTTAACGACTAGATGTACCTACTACCATATTTTTGTACTACAGAAAAACAGTTGTAAGTCATTAAAATAAACAGACAAAGCTGGTCAAAGGTAAAAAAAGTGGTGCTTTTAAAAGAAAAGTAAAAAAAAAAACTATAATGCGCTTCTTAGTTCCAACTATAATGCACCGAATATTTCTACACGACAAGTGAACTGTAAAGAGACTGCAATGGGTTCCGTACAAAGTTTAACTTTTAACTCAGGAGATTTGACTTCGGTGCAAAGTGGGTCTAAAAGTTGTGATGTTGTTCAAAGCACAGAAATGAGTTCCAGTGGTTCTATAATAGTAGAGTCAGAAGAAGATGTAGTAGATGAAGCCTCTGTCGTTAAAACATATATATATTATAAAAAAAAAACTGCTGTAAAAGTGATTCGTCTGGAATCATTTATTCTCTCCACAGCTAACCAAAATAAGTGGGTTTTGACTAACAATTGTGATGTTTTTGAACTAATATCTATTGAAGATAATGAAACGTGTATAAGTTTAATTGGGAATATTATTCAAAATGTTAAGGATGTTTCTGATACGCCGATTAGGTCGTCATTTTAAAATATTTTTAAGATGAATTGTAATAATATTAGAAGACTGGAATCGTCGTCAATTAATATTAGTGACATAAAATGCAAGTTAGTAACTACAGAATATGGTTCAAATATTTATTTTGTACCACTCATTCATACTTTGAAATAAAAAAAAAATCATTATCATTGGTTTTATTATTTATTATTAGTTTACCAAATTTTTATCTGAAATGTACCTATATTTACTTATTTAAATACATTATCTCGGTAGCATAGGTTTAATCTAATCAAAGTACAACTACAAGTAGTTTGATTTCATTCACATATTCTTCTTATCTAGTTTAGTGTTTACCAAAGCAAGACTCTTAAGTATATTTTGTTGATTTTCAAAAAGATTTTTTTTGGTTTTCTTGAATATTTGACATTATTTCTATTAAATATCCAATTTGTTGAGGGACCTCTATAGATTCGGTAGTGGTGGCAGTTTGGGGATCTGGAAATTGTAGATCATACTGTTGATCCAAATCCTGAAAGAAAAAAAATTAGGTAAGATCAAAGCTATACAAACCAACTCAATGTCATGTGCCATGTAGCAGTGATAATATTATGAATACATTATGTATAAATGAAGACTATTGTGCAGATAAAAATAAGAAGATACAATGTCTACCAAAGAATGTGTTGCCGGCTTTTGACATTGAAACCTTAGAAACAGTAAATTCTAAGTCATATTACTGATCTAAGTGATAGTAAATAAGTAATATATTATATTTAAGTATAAGTCGAAGCATATCTCACTAATATTATAAATGCGAAAGTGTGGATGTATAAAACCCCCTTCACACCAAAACTACAGAACGGATCGGGCTGAAAATTTGCATAGACGTAGTTCTAAGTCTGGAACAATAATAATAATAATAACCATTTATTGTTCTCTTCACACAACGAGCTCACCTTTAAAAGTAGAATATTCCTAAAAATTAAGAAACCTAGATATTCCTAAAAATTAAGAACCATACATAAATAAGTAGGTAGGAGAAAGTTTAGATTCTCTGATCAAATTACGAAAATAGCTTACCGGTAAATATTTCCTGTCATAATTATACCTAGTTTCATAAACACTAAAATGGTTTTTCTCATAGGCTTTATTTGACTGAACCCTAATTTCATTAATATGGCAGACAACAAAAGAAGCGCACATATTAAAAAGTCGTTAAGAAATTGTATTACGGTCGTGTCTAAAACTCTAAGTCGTATTAAGGTAGCCTTTATGACATTCGTCAAATTAAAGTAAAATAATTGTTTAAAATTAAATAATTTGTAAGGCGCGTTAATTATATTGAGATTACTAGCGCATATTACCCGATAACATTAATTTCCCAATTGAATTATTTATTTGAAAACGAATTTCAATGATGTACTTACGTAATAATTATAAAATAAAATGGCTGTACTTACCTTACAAGATAAAAATGATATCACATTAAAAATAAACTGTCTGATTTAATTTTACACGATATCTTTGAGATCACTTCAGAATAAAATCCCGTGAAAAAGTCGTCATTAACAATACATAATCGACAAAATGTCGTAAAGCAGCGGTAATAAACACCATAACTCGATTAAAAGGGAATAACTCGACGTCTATACGGCCACTACACGACCATGTTAGTGATTAATACGACTGCTACACGACTCTATTACGACTTTAATTCGTATAAAATGGGCCTTTTCTGGGTTGTTTTAACGTGATAGCGACGTCTTTACTACCAGACTTGAAACCAAAAGTTAGAATCGGCACGTTGCGGCGACTTATGAAATGTTTGTTGGGTAGGATTGGCACATAAGATAGAGAAAGAAGAAAGAAAATACATTTATTTGGACTAAACATAACACAGCACATTACATTCATATATACGTTCTAATTCAGCAAAAAAATCGCGGAAATTGAAAATAACTTAAGGACTTGAGGTTTGCTTTCTTTGATTGCTGATATGCAGATAGATTTATGTTGAAAAGATGGTGAAAGCAATGCAACAATCTTAGTGGAGAACTAGTATACTTATCTAGTATTTTAGCAGGTCTACATACCTATGTTAGAAGAGCATATTCCAACGGCGTAGTAGGTATGTCTTAAGCACTCCCCGTCGCGTCGTCCGCTCCATTGAGTCTGAGAGCCAGTGACGAAAGCGGTAGCTGGCTGGCTTCTAAGCTAAAACCCACCCCATGAACTATATTTCGAATGGGGTCATCTGGAATCCTACTAAGATTCCAGATGACTAACTACTACCAGCTACTAAGATTATCTTAGTAACATTACTACCTATACAGTTCTTGCTTACTTGTTCTGCTTCGTTTGGGGACGTTAATAAAGCTGTGTGGATATTCCAGCAATATTTATGTCTGTTTATTTATCACATTATCAGAGAGTTAAATATTTATTGCGTCAGTTGTATTGTGTTGTGTAATGCTAAATGAACGACTCTACCTATACACAATGACATAGCATGCATAGCATTCCGAAGACAACGAAGATAGACATAATACATGCCAAAATACGTTGTAAAAATCGTTTTGGCACTTGCGCTACCTAATTGTGATGTAACGGAAACTAAATGCAGATTTTCAGGCCGATCCTGTTCAAAGAACCTTCTAGTATGTACCTAGTATTTGTATGTACAAATACTGAGCATCATATTCATATCAATATTGATAACACGTTTTTTGAAAGTATAAAGATGATAATGATAGCCAATTTAGTAAGAGCACGACCCCAAAGAGAAAATAACAAAGATAGCCGCTCTAATCTGACCTTGACTTCAACTGACCCCGTTTCTTTTGTTACAGACATAGCAATGACCACAGGGGGGCAACTGAAGTTCTACGAAAACCAAACAAACGTTCACAATGAGAGCTCACAGTTTACGGATCTCACAGCTCTAGCGTTCGATGCCGTCCACAACATGCTTCTCTTCGTCGACCGACAGAACGACAACGCATCTATCTTCAGCTTCCATCTAGCCACGAAGAAATACCAGTCCTTAGTCAGGAAGAGGGTATCAGAGAACATTCATTCGATAGCCTTCGATCCTGTGAACAGTCTTCTATTCTGGACTGACACTCAGACGAAAAGCATTTACTCAATGTCCTTGAAGCAGGGTTCAAAGAACTCTCCTTATGGAAACCTTTGGCTCAAAATGGACGATGAAATTCCTTCAGGTATCGCTGTTGATAGTTGTAGAGGGTAAGATCTATATGTTTTTGTTCATGTTTAAATTTCAATACTTGAGTCCTGTCTCTCAGATATTAATTTAGAATTTAAATTGCAGCTACGTTTATTGGACCAACACAAACCCAGCTAAGCCAACAATAGAAAGAGCACGATTCAACGGAACTGATAGAAAAGTAATCGTCAACACCAATATCTTTAGGCCAGTGAGTTTAACAATCGACCAGCGTACCAAGCGGCTTTACTGGATAGATGATCGAGAAGGAATCCACTTCTCCGTTGAGGCTTTCGACCTCAACGAGAGTAACAGATCGACATTATACATGGGAACAGAACACTGGCCGCAGTCGCTGACAGTGTCCAAAGATAGCTTGTACTGGTTGGATTTGGGTTTCAAAAAGGTTTGGCAGCTGCCGAAGGATCCTTCCTTGTCCGTAGAACCTACGGCGTACGTACCGACGGCGACCTTCGAGAAGGTAGTTAGCAACGATCCTTTCAGCATCGTTGCTAACTACCTCATTCAGGATCAGACCGAGGGTGTCCCAGTGTGTGAATCGCTCAGGAACCTGTCACAGACGAGAGTCAACGACTCGTTCAGCGTGCCCCCTGAAATGGGTCTCTTCTGCGTCCATGGGGTTAAGGTGAAGAACAAGTTGGAGTGCAAGTGCTCGCCTGGCTACACTGGGGACAGGTGCGAGATGTCAGTCTGTCAGAATTTCTGCTTCCAAGGCGACTGCAGCGTCAACGATCGAGGGCAGCCATCATGCAGGTATGCAACTGAATAGGAGCTCTTATAGGATTTATTTTTGTTGGAACCTAGTACTTCCAAATTAGTACAATTTTGATTGAAATTTTTAAGGTTCATATTATACTTTCAGCTGTACAGAAGGCTTCCACGGAGAACGATGTGAAGTAAACGCCTGCCACGGGCATTGCTTAAACAACGGCGTGTGTTCGCTTACCGAAGAGCACAAACCTATGTGCAGCTGTGCCACAGACTTTGAAGGAGCGAGGTGTGAGTTTGAGAAGGTGTTTACAACCACAACAGAAAGAGTCATTGAGAGAAAAACGTCTAAAACACCAACTACAACATCATCTACAATAGTTGCCGTCCCGACGATAGCGCCTACAGTTTGCAAGTATGTTTTGCTCATAGCCAAGCTATTAAGTTAAGTTTTATTGTCTCTTCTCGATCGTGTTCCAATAGTGATTTTACGATCTGAGAGCTTCATTGAACACGGTCAATAAAATCGGTGCTCAAGGAGCTTGAAAGTAGAGTTCCGACATAAAAGGCCTTTAAGTTTTCAGCAGACACCACTTCTCTATTGATAGATGTGCTTTACATTTTAATAAACATAATCAAGCCTTTTCTTTCCAGTTGCACATCAAATTTCACAAAGGTATCGATGTATTCGTCTGAGCACATAACTGACGAATTTGTCCTACCAACAAGTTGTAACGAAGGCTGGGATGCGATTAGAGACCCAATTATAATGGTGCTGGGTATCATTTGCGGCTTACTGGTCTTGCTGTGTGTGGTGCTCTTCACGAAGATTCTACAGTTGAAGAAAAGGCCAAGGTAAATGGAAAAGCATACCTACCTACATAAAAGTATAAGATTGAACTAAGTGGGCCGATGACCTGGTGATGGTCGCAAGAAACCCCTGGATGCGGATAGCGTAGGACCGAGACGGTCTTTGTGGCGATCTTTAGCGGAGGCCTATGTCCAGCAGAGGACTCCTTTGGTTGATGATGATGAGGGTACGATCAACCTAGCGGATCACCTGATCAGATACAAAAATTTCGCGTGATCTTATTCTCGTGATCAAATTCCAGAGTGCTCTACACAGAGACAATACTAGAAAAAGAAAGGTGCTTCTAAAATAGGTCGAATAATTGTCAGTCGGTCACGCGATTTATCTATACCTAGCAGATACAATAACATACAAGTAAAGATTTCACCTTGACTTTGCACTGTACTTTATGTAGTAGCTAGGTAAGTACCTATAATCAGTCAAGGCATGGGAAAATACTTGACATAAAGTAAGGTTGGTACTTTGTAGTTTGTAGGATTCGATTGTTCAGTTCTGCGTAGAGGAAGTTGTCATTGGATGATGTTGTTCCTTTAACAATCTTCGTGACAGATTTTGCTACTGGCATATTAGCGGTGGCATATTAATTTTATACACGATTGTTCAACTTTACACTTTAGTATAGAATGCTAAGCTTACGGGAAAACACTATAGCGTGGATATTGAGAAAGCTGCAATCAGAGTAGGTAACAGAAGTTAAGTGTAAAAGAAGTTTTTGTTTGGACCTATTGGAGTTTATTCTATCCTGTGGCCAGGGATTGTATTGTAGATAGAGGCTAGAGAGTAGACAAATGAATTTATCGGATAGGTAATCGAAAATGCAAATTTAATTGTAGACTCGAGGAACATAAATCAGAGGATGTAGAAAAATTCTAGGTACTTGTGTTACTATAGCAGCTTGGTACCGTATTTGATGACATACCTATACCTACCTATTGTTAGTTTGGTAGGTATAGATAATAATTTGTTATATTACAAAAAGGGAAAGTTACCATAAAAAAGGATTTATAATTTTCTGTTTTTGACCATTAAATTAATAGAGTTACTATTTGTTACAGAATCAAGAAGCGTATCATCGTGAACAAAAACGTCACACCCATGACCGCGCGACCGGACCAATGCGAGATCACTATAGAGAACTGCTGTAACATGAACATCTGTGAAACGGTGAGTACTTACCTGTACCTGCTGAAATTAGGTAAAGTTTGGTACTGCGGAAAATTCGACTAAAACAATTCGTCTAAAGCAATTCGACTAAAACACAATTCGACTAGAAACAATTCGACTAACGGCTAAATCAATTCGTTTCAACGACAAACAATTTTGTGTCAACATAATGGCTCTGGGTGCAATTATACATACATACCCTTTCAGTCACAGAGTCGCCACGAAACCCGTATTGCTCTAGTCGAATTGTTGCAAGTCGAAATGTTTTTAGTCGTATTGTGTTTTAGTCGAATTGTATTAGTTAGGCAAATTTTTTAGTCGAATTTTCATTAGAAGAAAGTTTGGGCTGGCACGTACACCGTAGATTAGAAACATATCATAGTGAATTTTAGGCATTGTCAAAAATCGGATATTTTATTTATTTCTGTTATTGCTCTAGAATTCTAGATACTTATAATCTTTTTTAGCTAGGATATTCATGCTTGAGGGCAGGAATTTGTTAAATATTCCGCAAACGTAGTAAACATATTCATCGTTGTTGGATCATGGTTTCCATGTCAGCCACCGAATGTGATATGGTGTGATTGCAGGAAATGCATGGATTTTGTTATTTTCGCACGGGCACGTAGTCGTGTTTGCATTTATTTTAACTATTGCAAGTTTCGACACATAGCACAAAACTAAATATCGATTTTAGTGATCTTAAACGGATGAAAGGAGTTTCTGAATTGAATGTTTTTATTCATGCTTAAGTTCCTGCATTGATGTTACGATAATAAAATTTAACGAAATTAAAAATTATCAAGCATCAGGTAAAAAATGCATTTATAATAATCGTGTATTTAATATACACGTTTCCCAGACAAAATGATATTTTAGTCACCAAATTCACACATAGATAAAATTTTCGCGCTACTTTTACCTGATGATTGAAAATCAGCCTTAATTTTATTCAAACCCGTTCTGAAATATGCCTTGTGACCTTTCCACGCAGGATGATAATGCTTTGACAAGCAATCAACGTTAAAGCTTGGGTCGAGCAGTTCACAAGGTTTCACATTTTGTTCTTAAGCCTACCCTGCATGTATAGGGTGCACCGCGACTAACACCGGTGCCTCAGATAGAGTGTTATCTAGGCGCCATGATTGAAGTAGATAGTGGTGATTGTTTTGTACAGCATTTTCTAAGTAACACATATTTCATAACACGTTGACTTAGTAAACCGTATCTTTACAAATATGTAGAACAAATTTAAAATTCGTGGCGTTAAAAAGTTAGACACAGATAACAAGTCTTTGTAAAAGTTATGAAGAACTGCTGTGCGATTAAACCACCTATGCTATAATTAAAATTTGAAAGCCATTTGAATGGCCTCGAAAGCCCTTTTAATGGCCTTCGCCACACTAATTCAAATTACGAAGGCCATTCAAAGGGCTTTCAAATATCAATGTAGGATGGGTGGTTTTTGCGTAATTCTACAGCAAGTCTTGCTCAGTTTTTATAGACGACTCTACCTTACGATTATAAAAATTATGAAAAATGTTTTGGCTGTTTTTACCTAAGGATTATAAAAGCTGCCAGTTATATAGAGACATTTCTTGAATTAATTTAGAGAGTAGGCATCTACCTATTTGGTTCGTTTTGCAACCAATTAAAAAAATAACTAGAACGTAGGTAACGTAACCTATCATTAAATAAATAAGACTAGTGAGTATTGTTAACTTTAGATTGTGCTGTATAAATCGTCATCGATTTGCAAGTGTAATTCTAACCTTCGAAAAAATGTGTTTGTAATTTACAGAAGCGAAGCTTATAAAACTTTGTGGTATGTACGGTACGCATTTTATATCTAAATGTAGGTTACAAACTATGAATAAAAAAATCTTGTTAACGGTCTAAGGGTACCTACAGACGATCAAAATACCTTGACATTAAATTTACTGGGTAAATTGATTTCTCCGAAATATATCTGACGATTGTACAATCGGCTCTGCATAAAAAAAATGTTTTAGCTCCAAACCGATAATTTTTTGAGAAGTTCATTAACTATATTTGAAATACCAAATGTGTGTCTAATGGTTATTTTAGGATTTTGTTTGTCCTAATAGTTTACCTATTCAGAATATTACCTACTTGATTTATTCTTGAAATAGTTACTTTAAGTGTTTATTTTCTCTGATTCTGATCCGAAATCATTTTAAAAAGGTTTTTTCGACGGCTAAAAACTTGCTCAAAATGTAATAATTGTTGCATCCTTTATGCTATATAGTTATTGTTATTGGTTGCAACCATGTAATAAGTGGTTTCAATTCTAAATAGCCGAGTTGCCAAGAGCAATATAGCTGTAAAAATTCTAAGCATTCAAGTATTTCGAAATAGGAAGCAAACCTTGGTCATTCAAGATCGATAAACATAATGTAAAACTAACAACTTATTGATATGCAATAATAAATATAACAAATGCCATTATAATCGCATAATAATACCCATCTACATTAGGTATGGCGATTCAATAAGAACCTATTCGTTTAGTTCTAAGGCTCTATAAATAATTCACAATACCTCATTGATACCTAATGATAACCTAACTCTTTGATCAGGTGTTGGTAAAGGTTAATAAACAGCACAGGTTATGGTAAATTGATAGTAAAGTTTATGTAAAATTGGCTTCTGTAAATAGGAAAAGACTGCTTCAAAAATCGTGGTCTTTGGTATCGTGCGTACATGTATGTTGGAGATCGGAATTACGAAAAAAAAAACTAATTTCTTACGCTGTGTCTACACTCCAATAGCCCCGTTGCCTGCCTTCTTCCAAGACTGTGTCTATTGCCGTGCCGACCAGTAGCTTTCGTTTAAATCATTCGTAACATAAAAGCCTAAAAAAGGTCTTATTTAGGCTGTCCAATGTCCACGCCACCAGCTTACTTCCCCTAGCCAACTTTTCGAAAAAAGTAATTTTGTATCTCTTGTTCCAGCCTTGTTTCGAGCCCAGATCGACAATACGACCAACACTGCTGGATTCCAAGCCGGGGAAAGAAGAGAAGAAGAACCTGATATCTAACATGGAGTATCCGGATGATTACTGAACGGTCATTAAATATAATTGAAATGGAGGTGGGTTTGCAAGAACCATTTAGGTTTTGCAAGGGGGGCACTGATCGTATAATACAAGTGGTCATAACACCCTGTTGATATTTAGAAAACTCTTTTTATACAATTTAATCGAGAATCACGATGGTTAAGTGGTGACCACTTGTAGCTATAATAAGTGGCCAGCTTGTGACTTTAAATCAACTGCAAGAGCGTGCGATAAATCGTAGCATTACGGTTTAAATTAAAACAACAACAAATCCATCTACGAAACGTGTAGGTACAATAATAATTCGGCAAAATATCCCTGGTACATTTTACTAAGGAATATGGATTTTTGAAACAATCGATTTCTGTAAGTAAATTATTAATCGATATCAGCGGTAGGTACATTTTGAGAGACAAATTTGTTATCAGAAGGTGAACAATGTCACTTATTTCAGGATTATCTATCAGTAGGATTACAAACACGATAACTGTTAAAATCAGCAAAAGATAACAAGAACTGCGTAGAATTTTCGTTTTTTGTATAATCGATAACACAAATAAATATAGATCAGATTTGGTCATGACTCGCATATTATGAGAGCGATAACTTTGGCCACGAGGCACACAAACCATAATTAACTAAATAACTATCAAGACAAGATCCAAACTCCTTTGTAAAATGTTCAAAAGGTTTGTTTATTGTGATATTTGGTAAGAATACCATGTGTAAAGTGCTTATTGGCTGAACATTTGCAGTATAAATTGAACACATATACACTTCGATACATTGTGAATGTTCACCAAATAAGGGGGATCAGTACGATGGGGTCATAGGGCTGTGTATCGCTAAAACCTTTAGCGAAATGGATCGTCTATTTATGTTGAGATATGGATATAATCGTTTAGGTAAACCTTAGGACACTCGCTAAAGTTTCCATGCCTTGGTACATCATAGTTTCACCACGTGCCTTTTACAGCAATATGAACGTTATTTGGTTTCATTTAAAAATGTCTTCAGTTTTACGAGCCATGATCCAGTCATGGCAATTTTAGCTTGCCTTATTTCTCGTTGAACACAAATTCGTAAAATAGTGCCAAAATGTTACTTTGCGTGTTAAATTTGTCTCGAAAAATGTGCGAGAGCATTTATAAAAGTAGTGTACCAAAGTGTACTGATTTTTAAGTTATATTTAATGAGCGTTACCAAAATAACTGTGTCAAGATCCAAAAATATTTAAAATTTATTTAATTTTATTATTTGACATCATAATATTAAACTATCGTATTGATTGTTAAATATGTCTATTCCGTTAATGTGTTCGTAAAATTATTCAGTAAGTGTATTGTCGTATTGGCTGAAAAATATCAAATTGCTTACTTATACAATCGGAAAAGACTTGTTAACTATTTATATCGTTCTGTTGAGTGAGAGTAGGTACTTGTAACTATCCTGGAGATGAATTATTGAGCACCTTTTGATCTACTACACCGTATGTTTGTAGATTTTTAATCTTCTATATTGTTCCTAGCTGGACCATATATTATGAACAGGCGATGCTAGGCAAGCTTAAAAAAATCAACTCTACGTTCTTTTGCTTTGTATAAATCCTAACCCCTGGAATAACTAAAGATAAAACTTTTAAATCCATCATGGTTATTAACGCTAAAGTCATTTACAACGGGATATTTACCATGATTTGAGTTTTGAGCTTTTCAATATATCGGCAGTTTCATGCGCCATGATCACGGAATAACCGCAAGAAACTGTGCCGAAAGCTCAAATCTCAAAGCATGGTTAATATCCCGTTGTAAATGACTTTATTACTATAACTAAATGTTACATTACTATAGTTAAATTACTATAACTAAATGTCTTGTGTATTAAAGGTTAGACTCAGTTCAACTCCTAGATAGAAAACAATAATGGTTCAGTATGTTTAAAGGTTGTTTCTTATTAGTTTTAATTTAGAGAAACTACATTTACTGTGCACCTAAATGTTTCTAACATGATTTATATGTTTAGAATGTAGTTTCTCTTTTTGTGGGGCCTCATAATTTTTGCCTTGGTTCATCATTATGATGACTTAGCAAGGGCTGGTCTTCTGGAAGTCCACTTCGAGCTTATGCCAATAGCATACGGTTGAAAATGCAATAGCTTATTTCAGTGGAGTTCCCCTTAGTTTTAAGCGAATTACGTTCCTATAAATGTAAAATTATTTAGCAAAGTACCTCAACTCAGAATGAATTGAATTTGGAAATTGTTATATTTATAAAGAAACAATTTTAGCAAAAATATACTTAAATATTATACTTAAAAGACGTTTAAATCGCCGACTGTACTTAAATTTAAAAAGTTAGACTGCTTTGTTTGTAGAATCTCACAATTGAAAAGGTACTTATAACAAAATTATTTTATTTATTAAATTTTTAAATTTTTTGACATTAATAGTACTTAAAGTGCTGGACAAATTATTGCCATTATTCTTTTTAATATTTTGAGGCACTTAGTTAAATTCATTTGGCTCATGTCGGTACTTAGTTTGTAGTTAGATTTACCTTTAGATTAGTCGTGGATTGATAATATCCACATCAGAAATGTGATATTATTGAGTCTTTGTATAAGTTCCATTAGTGATTAGTATAAGTTTAATATAAAAATAAATCAAAAATAAAATGCTTTGCAAATGAATCGTGTTTTGATTAAGAACCTATTTTTTATTTCACGTTCCGTGGTAGGAAATCAGAGGCGACGTTATAATATTAAAACAAGGAAATATATATTTATAACATTTATTATACATTTACCTACAACACAGCACAGTTATCACAACACAATTGTTAAAGAAACTAAAATTATATTCAAATGCAACTAATTTAGTTTTTATTCTGTATTGTCAAAGTTTCTACAAAACACACAAACTAATTTTATTTGTGTACTATGTAATAAGTACATAAATTCGCAGAAAATTTTATAATTAAGAACAATGATTAGCATTGTTCTAAATATTGCAAGTAAATGACAAAATTTCGGTGTAGTCATCATGACCATTATAAAATAGTTTACTGAGAAAAGTGTTTTAAAACAACTGTCATATTGTTATAGAAGCTACGGGTAATATTCAAACCACTCAATCTCGTCCAAAAATTAATAAAATAATCGGTGTTATAATTTCATTAGTGTAACATTAAAATTTATTTAATAATTAAAATCGATATTAAAATTTACTAAAGTTACTTACTACTTAGTGTTATTAAAATGGCCGGATTATGACATAAACCTGCCATTTTAATAACTCCCCGAAGAAAACACATCGATAGTACTGGGGATCAATTCTGTTAAACCAATCGCTTAATTTTGACAGTGGTTTCGTCAATAGCCACGAATGATACCAAAAATAGGCATTACCCTCTGTGAGATAAAAGCCAATAAGGCGCTTATCAGGGGGAGGCCTGCGTCCAGCAATGGACTAACACGGGCTGTTGAGGTTGAGGTGAGGATACCAAAAATATAGTTTCAAGGTGAAGCAATTGGTTTAACAGAATTGATTCCCAGGCCTTGGTAATTGAATAGAATCTCAGTACACTTGCACTAGAAAATATTATGGACCGTTACCGATAAATTTATTAAAACAATATTTAGCCCAGCTGGCACAAGGATTTTTAACTGACTAGTGAGTTGTCAATCCTGTTGGAAAGTAAACAGAATAATAAAACCAGTCAGTGTCAAAGTGTAGAACTGTCACTATAGGGTTTATGACCGCTTTCAATATTATGTAAATTTGTAAATTCCAATAAGATTAAATTGTAAATATTAGCCCTTATTCCTAATTTTGTACAGGTCATATTATTAACCCCATGTGTTTGTGCAAGCATCCTACTAACTTTGTGTTGTTTTTTTAGGTATAAATCAATGGTATTATTCAAAGTTATTTTTTGTTGTTTAATTTAAAAAAAAAATATATTCAAAGTTTTAAAACTCTACAAAAGTTTATGACTCTTTCGACATGGACACTGGCAGAGTTGTGGCAGCACAGACACAGCGAGCCATGAAATAAGAAGTTGAAGTTGAATTGCCGCGGTCCGTTGACCGTTCACAAGACTATAAGCGCTAACAGCGCTCAAAGTCGTTCCGATTTCTTTGAGCGCGATAACGACTGATAATGGGATATGTTCAACGAAACGGCTATAGACGCGCTCACATCGGTCACGTAAACATAACCTCAAGTTTATGGTGATATTGAAAATTTCTTATGTCAATTTGTATAATCATATGACAATTTGACAGATTGTTCACAGCGACCATGCTCGGTAGTATGGGCATTGTGAGCGTAAAGATGGCGCCGGTTATGACGTCATCTGTGACGTTTCAACCATAACTATAGAGTTATGGTTGAAACGTAACAGAAATTCGAATTTCTGTGACGAAAATTCTTCTGTGACGAATTCCAAAATTCGAAATTAGAATAGTCTAATTTCGAATAACGGACCACTTTTGTGAGCGCTCAAATCGATTTTTTGAAATATTTACCTCAGCAAAAGTGTAGAACTATCACTATAGGGTTTATGACCGCTGTCAATGTCTCGAATTATGTCATGCAACAATGACGTTGTAACGTACGAATGTAATGTCTCTTCTGAAAATACATCGACTCGTGTAGCCTGCTCAATCTATTTCATCTGCTGTTGTATGCTGTTCAGCCCTATCAAGAAACCTGTTTTTATGAAATCCATACAAATACGTCAAATTTAAATTAATAATTAATTAAGTATTAATTTAATTTTGCGCAGCGCATCAGCATTGCCATACAGCGGAGTAATGCAGCCAGCGTCTTGGGGACGCTTCCGTCTGTTATTGATATGGATCAGTTGAGCTACCTGTCGATTGTTTGCATCAGTCTGCAGTTAGCTCAATTGTTCCAATTGTAAATACTAGTTCTCATTTTTTCTAATAATTGATTGTAATTTTCTTTGTCAATTAACATCTAACTCAAATTTATATAAGATTAGAAATTTAAAAATCCTAGTGCAAGCTGGTACTAAAATCGGAAGGATTTCATCAAACTCTTTTTATTCATTTATGTTTATTAAAATTAAAGCTTTGGAAGTTTACACAATTGCATGTCACATATATGTATTATACATATTTTATACACGTAAATATTATGCGGTCGATTGCGTTATTATAATTAATATAAAGCTATACCATTATAATCATAATACCTTATTTGGTCAGAGCTTATTGAATTCTCATATTAACTACAAGATAATCTACGCAAAATGACCCGGAGACATGGAACATAGTTAAATTAAAATAACATAAAATATAAATTCAAACGATAACAATTTATAATAGTAAAAAAAAACCTGTGATAACTATGTATTCTAAAATAAAATAAATTAGTATAAAACTAACATTTGTGAGGTAAGAAGATAAGGAATACTGGTCCATACGAATACTTATCTCCAAAACGAATAATATGTCAAATAAAATAAAAAAGTTTTTTAAAAACTTTCTTATTGCTGTTATTTTAATTGAATGTACCTTATATTTATACTATCTTAAACCTGTCATCAAGGCTGTTTTATTGTATACTAAATTCACGTTAGAATTTGAATAGCCTTTATCATAAATTCTATTGAAAACTCAAGAAATCTTGAAGATTAAATTAATCTTCAAGACTAAATTAATTATAATTAAGTAGGGATAAACCAGTCTTAAAATGCACGCCCTTCCACTAAATGTCATACAATCGACGTGCATTTTAAGAATGGTTTATGTCTACAACTCTTCGTTTTGACTACAATATAGTGATTTCTTCTACGACCAAACATTATATTATTCTATATTTTTGATCGTTGCGGCCCAACCAACAGTACATCCCAGACCCGCTAAGTAATAAAGCTAAACATTTCAGAATCACAATTTATGAGGACGTAAGCGAACGTCTTATATTATTTACTTACATATTATGAAGTCATGTAAATTGTGCGATTTGTGTGTTGTCATGTTGTAATCTGAAACAAAAATAACAAAATATGATACTTTATCCGATATTTTTAGTGCCGTGGCGAACGCGGTGTAAAAGCCTCTCCACACACGCGCGCGCGGATCGCGGAGTGAACCACGGCAAAACTGCCACTGTTCCACACTCGCAAAGTTCGCGCCTAATTCTCAGTATAGCTCGGGCGCTTGAGAAGTATGGACGTCGAAACTACTACTGAGGGGCTACTTAGCGCTTTGGTAATTTACAATTACGCTTATATAATAAATACAAAAGCAATCAAACACATTTTTTTCTCATTATGCACTGAGTTAGCGAATAAAATTCGAAATAAAAACACAAACATCCGCGTAACTTGCTCAAAGGTAAGTGAGCCGCCCGCAAATGAGGAGGCCTGTCGTGGGACCAACAAACCGACAACAAACGGGAGCCTCGAACGCACCGCGACGCCGCGACGCATATGCGAATGGGGTTCACACTCCTGGTTCGCGGGTGGTTTGTGGCTTCGCGCTCGCGAGTGTGGGAGGCTTTAAGAGTCGACCTCTCCTCTTGTCGCACGACGAGTGAGGAACGGAAGTAGATAAGACATAGATATTCACATACCAATCCAACAACAAAGCAGCTAGCTCGTGCAGTCTGTCAGCATGTTGTCGCATGTAGGACTGCGTCTCCCACAGCATAGTGACTAGCTTGGTGTCGTCTCGCTCGTCCATTGCAATGTCGCGCGACAAGTGAGGCGAGAAACGGAAGTATGGCGTCCCCTGGCTGCAGCACCATGCGCGGGCGCGTTCTGTCACTCTCCCGTCGGATTGAGTCGCCTGGAAATTTACCTTTATTAAACTGGATGTCGACTTTGAAGGGCCGCCTCGCTCGCCCTAACACATTTAACACATTAACTATCCCGATACAGAATTTTGGGATAAGCTTAAATGTCCAATGCAAGTTTTTGTAATATTTCGTAGCATTTATTTATGTTGCGTATTTTCGGTATAATAAGTAGCCTATTATCTAAGTTAAGCTATGTTCTAAGTGTACGCCAAATTTCATCTTGATCTGTTTAGTGGTTTTGGAGATCCTAGGTAACAAAAATTTCACGTTTCACAAACTTTGGGCTTTATAATGTTAGTAGGATAACATTTTTAATTTTATAGTTTTTCTATTCTTTGGTGTTCTGTTAACAAGTCCTGACGAATACAGCAACATAACTCAGAAGTCCATGCATTTAGAGCTCATATTAAAAGACAAGTGCACACGTGACGGGCGACCCACACGGCGGGTACTGTATGCGGTACACCGGACATCTAACGTGTTAAGGTAAAATGAGACGCTCAAGAAGCGCTTAGTAAGAGCCACTGTATTGATAAATACGTGACAAGTGAGGCGAGAAACGGATGTAGGAGATGCCTTGGCTTCAGCACATTTCCATAGAAAAATAAGTAATAGTTAAACGTACCTGATCCACCAGCAGATTACCGATGGCCGACACGCCCCAGGCCAGCCTCGCCGCGTCCCACAGACTCTCTGGCTTGAACACGTCGAAATCCTTCACCCTTTGCACTGGGTTGTTGCCTAAAAATAATATGGTTGCTTGATACTTGAATTTGAAAACATAGACGTATTCTATACGACAGTTTAGAGGCATTTTGCCTCTAAACTGTCGTATCAATCATTTAACGTATAGCAATGGCAACTTTGAATACAAAAATTATACAGTAGAGTACAATAAACACTTCGTTGTTCTTGATATTTCGTCGGGATTTGCGTTCGCTGTGGAAGTAATCGTTTATTGAAATAATCGTCAAGGATTCTCAAAAAAAATGTTCAAGTGAAGTGAGGTCATATTTCATATTCTGAGAAAGATATAAGCCAAAATAGAGCTGTCGTAGATCCAGGAAAACCCTAACTAAGATGACATCAGGATGATCTAGCAGTTATTAATGGTTTATCCTTATACAACACAGGACTGCATTGACAATGGTGGTCAGTAAAGTCCTTTATGACGGGATGTTTACCATGATTTGAGTTTTGAGCTTTCCAATGTTTCGGCACAGTTTCATGCGCCATGATAGTAGTAACGTTCGTAGCAAAAGACAAAAAATGAGGGTAGATCGATATATCTGCCAATAACAAACTCACTCGCAGTGCCGTCAGGTATTCCGCGATCATGGCGCATGAAACTGTGCCGAAATATTGGAAAGCTCATAACTCAAATCATGGTAAACATCCCGTTATTTATGACTTTAGTGTAGCCATGATGGTTTTAAAAGTTTTAATGGTGTTCAGGTCAAACCCGAGCATGCAGCGAATTCGCGATATTGCTTTGTTAGCAATTGAAGCGCCTTCGCTCGCGGTTCAGCCAAATTCAGACAGTTCGCGGCGGAGCATACCACCGAGAACGCGGATACATACAAATACTATTCTTAATATAAATTTACCATTTAGATACCTTAAGTCATTCAGTTTACGTTTATATTATTTATAGTTTACCAGTGATTATGGTTTAACTACTAATTTTGGTATGGACTGTTCCTACACAACTACCACAAACCATAGATACCAAATATACCAATACAATACCCAAAAGGTTTCGGGATTAAGCCAACAACATTTACAAATGGTTACGAAGGTTACTAGGATACATACGAAGGGTACTTAATGGTTACGAAGGTTAATTTGCCCGGCATTAATATAATAGCTAGATATAATGACATATACTAAAGTCCAAACAAAACGAAAACAAAAACAAGGATTAGTTGTTGCAAAAGGTAATGATAATGAATGACTGATAAATTTTAAGGACATAGTATACAGGGTTATTGTGTATAGTGAATTACCAATAACCCTGATAGGTAGGTAGTTGTATTGGCAATTTGATGAACAACCGAAATAAATAAATGAAATTGAATTGAATAATTTACCAGTGCCACAGGACACGACGACTTTCAAGTTGGCTTTCTCAGCGGCTTCCAACTGGCCGGTTGCTTTGTATGCCAGTTTCAGCTCGGCTAACTCGGTCAGCGCGTCCAATGTCGGGTTGTTTCCCATCAGACCTCCGTCCAAGTATCTAAAATAAAAACAAATCAAAAATTATTTATATCCATAAATAAAATAAATGTACACTTAGAAAAGATCAAATTATAAAATTAAACACTGAAACGGAAATAAAGTGATATTTTTGATTTCTGTCGCTTCGGCATGTAGACTAAAGAAGCGACGAAGTAACCTAAAGGTTACTACTTCTGTTAGTTGTTTTTATATAAAAAAATACATCATAAATTAGTTTTTAAAAGGTAGAATTTTACATCTAAATACTTTTATGTAGCGTCACATAATGGCTGTTCTTTCTACATACAGACTTTGCCTTGTTTGTTTACGTTGCTTGTTCACACTTGTTATGTATCAACTATTCTTCTTTTTCTATTTTCTTAATTTTATTATTTTCTATGTGCTGCTGGTTTTCCTATAATAGATAAATAAATTACACTATATATAATCTGCGTCCGTCTCGAATTGGCAGTTTGGCAGTTAGTCAGTAGGCTGAAATGATGATGCACCTACCTTCCCGAAGCCCGTAGATAGGAAGGCGCCGCTCCAGACGCCCTAGCCGCTTGCCAGACCAATTGTTCTTGCGGGGACGGCGGGTCGGGCAGAGAAACTATGGCTGTTGCATCGCCTGCTTCGGCTCGAGGACCTACGGGCAGAGGAAATGTTAGCGCCGGAAGTAAAATACTTGAAGAACAGAGTCGCGCAAAAGGTTGCCAGTAAGTCAGGACCATGGGGTGCAATATTTGGATCACCTTCAGGGACCCTAATGAAATAAACTTCATCCATGCCGCAATGATTGAAAACGAAAGTTTTCAATCAGTGCGTCCTTCCTGTCATGATCTACGGAGCTGAGACGTGGACACTCACGGTAGGGCTGGTCCACCAGTTCAAAGTCGCTCAGCGAGCTATGGAAAGAGCTATGCTCGGAGTCTCTCTGAAGGATAGAATTCGTAACAAATACATCCGACAGAGAACCAAAGTTATCCACATAGCTGCTCTGAGAATTAGCAAGCTGAAGTGTTAGTGGCCCGCCCATATCTTGCGAAGAACCGATAACCGCTGGGGGAAACGTGTTCTTGAGTGGAGACTCTGCAAGCGTAGTGTAGGACGCCCTCCGGAAAGGTGGGATGACGACCTGCGAAAGACTGCAGGCAGATGCTGGATGCGGCAAGCTGAAGACAGGGCGCTATGACGCTCATTAGGGGACGCCTATGTCCAGCAGTGGACTAACATAGGCTGATGATGAAACTTAACTTAGGTGTGGCCACCGTGATACACCGCACCGCACCGATTACGTTCCTCTCGACTACTCTACTTTTGACGTCTATATTTTAAAAGCCAGCATATCACGCTAAGCAAAATCCGAATCTATACTTGAAACAATATACTTACTACTAGTCTTATTATACTCGTTCAAAATAACTTGCGCCGACTTGTAGTTCCTGAATATATGGAGGTCCACGGGTTTCCTGTCCGCTAGGATCGCCAAGACCATCAGTTTAGGGTTTTCTATGTCCGCCATCACTGTTTCTGTACCTGAAAAAATATGACACTTATTTAGCAAACAAGTAGGTATGTTTTCTGAAGTAGGTCAGGAAGATTTTTGCACAGCAGTATTAGAATATTAATTAACAAAAGTTTGATATTAGTACATTTTACACCTAGGCGAGAAAGTGTTCGATTCCTACCGAGTGTGTCGTTTTGGGCCCGAGGCGCAGCCGAGGGCCTTAAAACACACGAGGTAGGAATCGCACTTTCTGCCGAGTGATAAATAGTGCTTTATACTACACCTTCGAGGAAAATAAAAAACAGAATTAATTATTAGTTGAAATTTAGAAGAACTTACCGCGCCCAATGATGTAGGTAAAACCTCATTGACCGCGCCAGCCTTTGGGTTCTTTTTTCAAAATATTGTTCGGAAATCGGAAGAGGCCTAATGTACTTGGAGTAAAAACTTTTTGTCGTTTGACCGAACGAAAATAACCATAGCTACCGGCCGATCTTTTAGGAAATAAAAAAAAAATAACACGTTACAAATGGATTTCCATACACTTTTTCCTCCCGCTAAAACAGGTGAGAAATGAAATTCCATAGAGTTTTTCCTCCCGGTTTCCTATAGGCCTGCAAAGACATACTTTCTATTCTATAAATGGAAAAGGAATAGGCAACTTTCCGAGCAGGTGTAGTATAAAATTATTTAAATACTTCACATCAGAAATGATCCAGCCCTAAAGATAACAAAGCTTGTGTAATTTGAACCAGACTGATTCTGGTTCAAATTACACAATTTTCGTAGTTTCATGTCCAACGCCCGAGGCGTTGTACCAAATCCCATTGAAAAATGAGAGGTCACGATAGCGTCTCGATAATATTTTGTAGAAAATATTCCGACAGAAATCTATTTGTTCGAAAATAAACTGAAACCATCTTCAAACCGAGTTTGGAACACAGTATACATAATAGTAAGATTGTTTATGATGTCCATCCATGTTGTAAATGTAAAGTATAGATAGATTGCTAATTAATTCTCTTAACTCTAATTTAAATATGTTTGGTTTGATATTATGATGCCTCATCCATCACATCAATGACTATGTTTTATAGACATAGAAATTAGTAACTTACCCAAACAATCCTTGAGTATATTTTCGAGAGGCTCGGACGGGTAAGGCCTCATGCCCACAAAAGCGGTCTCCTTCATTCTAAAGTAAAGTCGCTGGCAATCTCTCAGATTCTTGCCGGAAGCTGAAAAGGAAACAATAATTCAAGTGTAGAGTCAAGAATTGAATTTATTTTATCTGTTTCAGCTTAAAAATATCAGAAAATGTCTGTCGGCCAGCTATGGTTTTCATGTCTTCGAACCACAAAATACACTATCTAAAGCCAAAGCCATTGTGCCCATAGTGCTTGTCCCGGTGACTCAATCAAAGCATTGGATCACAGGACGGCTGATGATTTCCAAGCTGAGCAGTGTTAGGACGAGCACTAGACTGCTGGGACGAACGAATCTTATAGATGGATATATTCCATCTTACAGTACATTACCTAAATCCAAAGCCAGCATTCCCCCAGTGCTAGTTCCGGCAATCCAATTAAAGCATTGGATCACAGACTCCAAGCTGAGCAGGGTTTGGACGAGCACTAGACTGCTCGGACAAACGGACCTTATAGATGTATAGATTCTATCTGACAGTACATTACCTAAAGCCAAAGCCAGTATGCCTCCAGTGCTAGTCCCGGCGACCCAATCAAAGCATTGAATCACAGAAAGCCGATGATTTCAAGCTGAGCAGTGTTTGGAGGAGCACTAGACTGCTCGGACAAACGGACCTTATAGATGAATAGATTCTATCTACAGTAATCTATTTTATTCTATCTATAGTACATTACCTAAAGCCAAAGCCAGTATGCCTCCAGTGCTAGTCCCGGCGACCCAATCAAAGCATTGGATCACAGGACGGCCGATGATTTCCTCCAAGCTGAGTAACGTTTGGACGAGCACCAAGCCGCGGATACCGCCGCCGTCAAGGCAGAGTAGACTGTAAGGTAATATTAATAAGGTTGTCAATTAACTAAACTAAATATCCGAGAAGTTAATGACCCTGCAGAACTTTCTAATGTGGTACGATTTACTAGATGATCTGCTGTTCCTGATAAGACGTAATTATAACGTCGTTACGTCGTCGTTGATAATAAAAACTGCCACGCTGGGCATGGTCGGGTTGGGGTTGCAGTTCGGTGGATATGTTCTGTAGGGGGCACTCCTGCCTGCTCCCCGGCAGATATCCTTTTCCATTCGATTCGGTATCCATTTCATATCCCTTATCCTCAACAGCCTGTATTGGTCCACTGCTGGACGCAGGCCTCCCCCTGATAAGCGCCTTATTGGCTTTTATCTCATGGGGGGTAATGCCCATAATCCCCACGCTGGGCATGCAGGTTGGTGATCGTAGTTTGGTGGTAGAATTGTTCTGCAGGGGGCGCTGCTGCCCGCCCCCGATGGAAATGCCTTAGTCGCCTCTTACGACACCCGCGGGAAGAGTTGGGAGTGATGCAAATTCTAAGCCGGCACCACATAGCATCCCATATAAAAGTTGTAGTGTTTGTTGTGTTACAAACCGTCCTTGTCTCTTCTTCTCACTCCCCTCCAGATTGGCAGCCTTCTCCATAGCAGCCACAGCCAGCATCTGATTCACGATCTCTCGGGAAGGTGGCTTGGCCATCGTTGGCGGGGGCACGCCGTTGTAATCGCCGCGGGCCGCGCAACTGGGCGGACAGCTCGACCATTCGCTTGGACACCTGGGGAGTGTCGGCCATGTTTATTAGTGAGTTGACAGCTATCAAATGCGTGGAAAAGCTATTTTGTGTTGTTGAATGAGGTCACATGGTGAGATAAGCTAGTTATATAGGTGCACCACACAACTAGCGGATCTCTGTAGAACCTTGTCACAATAAGAAAACAAACGGCAAACACAGTAACAAACGCCACTTTTGGCGTTTGTTACTGTGACATGGTTCTACAGCGATCCACGAGTTGTGTGGTCTGGTCTTTCTTTAATGAGATTATGATTATGTTTGAAGCCAAGTAATCACACTTTTTTTTTTTATTGGGTGGGTTTCTTCCGAGTGATTTTCAGAGATTCTACCTTCACCCTAGGCAATCCCATTAGCTTTATGACACATTTATTCGCTTCAGTTAACCAATCAGTGCACTGCGACGTAATATTACGTTAGTTTCGGCACCAAATATAGGGTCCTAACCACTAGACGATCACGGCTTTCACGGTCCATACAAATCCGAAAATATAATCTCTCCTTATTCCAGCCAGTATTCGCATGGAAATAGGAAATCGTATTTGCGGATTTGTATGGGCTGTTAGCGTCTAGTGGTTAGGACCCTACGTTTTATCGCACCAACACAAATTTAAGTTTAAGATTTAAAAAACCACCAACTCACCTCTTAGCACCAACTGCGTGTAAAACATACAAAATCTTATCAAAGTTGCTATTCGACATCTCAGCTGGGACGCAATGCCGCGCAGTATAACCGTTATTGTCTTTAGCCTCGAGATTCGCTCCAAACACTACCAATGCTTGGACCATGGTCACATGGGATTGCTTGACGGCGATGTGGAGAGGAGTGTTGCCGTCCTTGTCTGGTAAGGAGTGTTCTGCGCCTGTAGGAAAGAGACAAATGAGAGGTTCACTTTTATTATTTTACTTGATTCCAAGCTGAGAATGTGGCGCAGTCAGCAGGATTTTCATAACCTTACTTTTTGTTAATTTTGATGTGTATTAATTGTTTAGTTTTTAACACCAGTACTAAACTAATTTTATTTTCTTTTTAGGGCAATCGAGACTTTAAAAACACACAGTTTTTAACTTTCAAAGTGGGCCGTCTTGATACAGTTGTGGGTCCAGCTGTTGAGACAGCCTTACCCACACTCGATACTGAGGTATCAAGATTAAAGATTTGTTGCGGGATCAGCGGGAAGGCTTTGCATTAAGACACACAGTTCATTTCTTAGTTACCTCTGAATAAAAGCGCAATAGCACACTCCAGTCGTCCCCTCAGCACCATAACATGCAGCGCAGTCCTCTCGTCAAAGTTGGTCGCGTTGATATCACAGTTCTTATCAGCCAACGCCTCTACAACTTCTCTAGATATCGCCCAGTGGAGGGGCGTGCCACCAAGTTTCATGTCTTGTTGGTAGAGCTTTGGCTGGGAGTCTTTTAGGAGCTCGCCGACTATGCCTGTTGGAAGGTTGGTTTCGGTTATGTATGCTGGCTCACTTGTGATCCATCTTACTTTCTAAGCACAAATAGACTTGTCTAGGCAGTAACAGGGAAAAATCTCAGGTTTTTTTTGTTGTAAAATCTTTTCGCTTTTTAAGCTGTCATCCTAAACGCTATAGCACACGAGCTAAGGGTGCACTTTCACTTACGCGGAAATGTCATTTTTGTCTATGCAATCTTAGACAAGCAGAGAAAGGCTAGAGACTGGGTATTGAATGGGTCAACGCGTTCACTGCTAAGCATCAGCCATACGACCCGGAGGGGCGCGTCGCTGTTACTGGCGCTGTCTAAAAACAGTTAGTGGCTGTTTTTTGACAGCGCCTGTACCCAATGTGATAAGCTAAATGTCAGCTGTGACTGAAGTTCTGTACCATATTAATCCTCAAGTCTCCAATCCTAGCTAGCTCTCTATTAACCCTAGTAAGAAACTATTGCCTGTAAGAGACCTATAGATGCCCTAGCAGTCCACTAACCCGGCTGGGAACCGGTCCGTTTAGCGGCCGTTAGGTTGACGTCCGCGCCGGCCACCATCAGTGCCCTCACGCAGTCCGGTGCGTCGGCGAGGCAGGCGGTGTGCAGAGGGGTGTATCCTTGCTTGTTGTACACGTTTAGGGTTGACGTGCATTTCGCTACGAGCGCCTGTAAAAATTGCAATGTTAACATACTTCGGTAAGCAAACTTAAATGACGCTCAAAGATGCCGAAAGAAACTAACCAAAAGAGTCTGTACGGTTTGCATACCATACAGAGCTGCATGTTCCCGCGGGTCAGCACTTTACGTTATGACGTGTTTTAACGGCTAATTAGAGCCAGTCGCAAACAACTGTCCTTTGGGCAACACGTCACGGCGTACACTTGCGACCATTAACTTTACTTTTAACTTACGTACGATTAAACCGTGAAACTTAAAAAAAAAAAAAAAAAAAAAAAACAAAGATGTAGGGTGCGTAGTGTGCCCCCCACAATCCTATAAGTTGTTGGTAGAGTTGTAAGTTAAAAGAGTTTGTTAAGTTTCACGGTTTAATCGTACGTAAGTTAAAAGTAAGGTTAATGGTCGCGAGTGTACGCCGTGACGTGTTGCCCAAAGGACAGTTGTTTGCGACTGGCTGTAATTAGCCGTTAAAACACGTCATAACGTAAAGTGCTGACCCGCGGGAACATGCAGCTCTGTATGGTATGCAAACCGTACAGAGTCGAATCAGTCGCCCCGTGATCACGATCGCTGTAACGCGGTAGAAACGTAGGGGATATAATAACAAAAGGTATAAATGTATAAATACCCGATTAAACCATTAACATAACAGTCGTCTTGACCTTCTGAATATAGAGATAAAAATATTAGCGTAAAATACACTAAGGTGGAATTGTTACTAAAAAAATATCCCAATATTTTGCAATGGATTACCATAAAGTAACCTGCCTGAATCTATTTATTCAGCTACTGCTGCCGTAGGTTAACATTGTAATCTCCGGAAGTACAAGCCCCATTAATTTAAATATTTTATTAACGGAAGGGATGTCCCAGAGACTAAGAGCTAGGTTTTATCCTGGGACCTGAGCCGCGAGCATTAACTATCCTAAATATGTTTTTTTAACAAAATCTAAAGCTGGGTACTGATTGGTGTTATAGATACGTTACGCCGTGTGCTCCGTCGCGTTTTTTTCCCTTACTGACTGCACGAACGCTCACTGTGTACCGTAAAACACTTTTCATTATGCCCCGTAACGCAGTTCAGTAAAGTAAAGTATCAGTACCCCCCTTATTAGATAACCAATCTTTGAATTGTAAAAGTAAAGTAAAAAAGTATTTATTCTGTGTCACGAATATTACAAGTAAAGTTGGTACAAACAAATAAAAGTTACAACCGTGACAAAAAAGGTACAAATGAAAAAAGGTCGTCGCTCAGCATAATGCACAGTAACGAGGCTCTGCTGTGCGCTGGTTTTATGCGACACCTAGAGGGCGCAGCAGCAGCAGCTGTGATACGCGCATAAAATAATGAAAACATTGAAAAAGAAATACACAATAACAATGGTTAACTCAATGTTAAGCTAAAGTAAGGTGTTATCAGTTTCTTATAAGAAACAAGGACAAAGAAGGTATACAATAACTAAAATATTTACAAGACGAAAAGAAAATAAAGGAAAAAAAAAAAGAAAAATGAGGAAAAAAATTGGAATTCATCATCATCCGCAACCGAATTTTACCCACTGCTAGGTAGTATAGGCTCCCGAAGTTTATGGCATCCACCACGTCGTCCCACGCGTACTAATGAATTTGAATATTAGCATAAAAAGAACATACATACATTGATAATCTCTTTATTACTAGCGGCAGCGTAGTGGTAGACTGAGTTTCCGTCGTTGTCTATAACGTTCAGGGAGCAGTTCAGTGAGACTAGACTTTGCACCATCTTGGAGTTGCATGACTGTACTGCTACCTGCAAAAAGATAAAAGGTTTTCTAAACGCGCCAGTGACAGATAAGAAGCAAAACGTTAGCGTGGTATGGGAATGTTATGTATGACACAAAGAAACCTTAATGTACTCCTGAACCAGGCTCCTCAGCTAGATGTGTTTGTGGATGGAGGGAAGGAACCTTGTGACATACTACGAGTATCATGATAGTGATGTTCCTATTTTTAACCCGCGACGCAAAAAGAGAGGGGTGTTGTGGTATCGTAGCTCCCGAACCGATTTTCGTTTAGTTTTTTTTTGTGTCATTGATAATTTTATCCCGAGTGACACGCATGAAAATTGGGCGGGGGTGTTTAAAATTTTTAATTTTGTTCTTGTTATTACTGTTCATTTTTGTTTGCTAAATTTTACTAACCCTGCTTTTTGGACATCATTTTTACTTTCGTACTACTTAATATTTTTATTTCGTTTCACGTGTAATTATATTATTGTTTCTCTGTATAAATTAGGGTAATTAGTAGAATTTTTACTATAGTGTTACGAGTTTTTATGCTCAGTCTAAGTTAAATATAGAACCTAGTTATAAATAACGCATAATATTAGCAAATCTGTAATGCTATTAGAGAGTTAAAGTGAATTGAACTTAGTTGAGGAGGGAAGAGTATCATGTCACAAGGAGAGTTTTAGATATGAACTAGCTGTACCCGCGACTTCGTTCGCGATTGCCTCACCTGCCGACTAATTAAGTTCACATTTAACCATAGTCTCTCATATTATGACACGCCGCCGTGCAAAAAATCGTGTAGGGTCTACGGGGGATAGCATGTTGTCATCTTCAATCCCATTCTTTATAAACACGACTTTTAGCTACGACTCGGCCAGCGTCAGTGTTAAGAAGTGTCATACTTGTTTCACTTCTTACTGACGGTTCCGTTCAGCTGGGGCCCTATTCTGCTATACTAATCGCTTCACTATGACAGGGGTATCGACACAGAATGACACGTTTGGGTATTCCACCTCAGATGAAAGAAATTATGATGAATGCAGATGGAGAGACGTGCGTCAAGTTTGAAACTATTAATTTATCTCGCACGCACTACTTGGAGTTTTATAAATCTAAGGATTCTACGTGATGATTCTGCGACGATTCCATTGTCATACTGAAGCAATTGTATTGCAGAATTGGGCTCCTGATCCATTTGACTGGACCACCGTAATTTTTTTTTCGTTAGTAGCTAGGTACAGTTGGCTGTGTACCACAGTAAAAATATTTTTCTGTGGTCTAGTTAGTTTAATTGGACCACTTACTGCAACCAAACTTCGGTAGTACAGTTAACTGGACCAGCTAAACCACCATATATCATGTAAGGTAGGAACCTAACTTATTTTTCCAAGACGCCTTAGTAGGTAGGAACCTAACTAATGGAGCGTCTTGGAAAAATACATAGATAGGAACTTACCTACCCTCTATCTACTAATTTTTTTCTTCTAAGTACAGATTATTTCATCAATCTACTGATTTTCTACTCGACTTTCTACTGATTTAGTCAAATTCGATCTAACAAAAAGAATGCATGAAATCGGACGACGCGTAGACCCGTCGTGATGCGCGGTTAAAGAATTCTACTTTTTCCTCTCTCCCAGGGGAAACTTACTGAATTCCAGGATAAAATGTATCCCATGTCCTTCCTTGAACTCAAATAGTACCAATTCAGTCCAACTCATTCAGTAGTTTCGGCGTGATGCGCGGTGAAGGAATTTTACTTTCATCCCTTCTCCCAGGGGAACCTTACTAAATTCTGGGATAAAATGTATCTTTACTCGTAGAATGAAATCAAATTATGCCGAGTTCCATTCGAATTCATTCAGTTGTTCGTGATGCGCAGTTAAAGAATTTTACTTTCATCCTCTCTCCCAGGGGAACATGACTGAATTCCGGGATGAAATGTATCCCATGTCCTTTCTTGTAGTATGAAATCAAATCGTGCAAGGTTTCATTCCAACTCATTCAGCACTTTCGGCGTCATGCGCGATGAAGAAATTTTACTTTCATCCCCTCTCCCAGGGAAACCTGACTGAATTCCGGGATAAAAAGTATCCTATGTCCTTCCTCGTAGTATGACCTAAAATCGTGCCGAGTTTCATTTCAATACCTTCAGTAGTTTCGACGTGATGCGCGTTTAAGAAACAGACAGACAGACAGACAGACAGACAGACAGACAGACAGACAGACAGACATGAATAAAAAAAATTACAGTTTTGGCTTCAGTATCGATAATAGAGTGCCCTCCAAAAAAAATTTTCAAATTATCTTCAATGTACAGAATTGGACCTGTTACAGTTTTATTATATGGATATCGGAGAAGAGGTAAGCCTAAGAAAAGATAAATATAAAAATAAATATTGCTGGACAATTCAAACAGCATTATCTAGCCCCAAGCTAAGCAAAGCTTGTGTTATGGGTACTAGATAAAGATAACTTATATACTTAATACAATACACTACATAGATACTAGATATTTTTTACTATACATAGAAAACATCCAGAACACCTGATGAAAATGATGATGAAGATGGATGGACTGTGTGAAAGATGACCCCACCTATGTGGGAAAATGGCAAGGTGAATAGTCAAAACAATACTTTATGTTTACTAGCTGCTGCCCACGGCTTCGCACACGCTTTATATATAATAATAATAATAAATAATTTATTGAAAAATTTCTCAACACAAATGCTTAACATAGTAAGAATAATAATAACTTAAATTCTATAGATTACGTGTGCCTGAACTAGGTAAAACCTGTATCTCAGGCAATTTGCTTACAACGCATACATAGGTATAGTAAGGTAGAACACTTAAATAAAGTAAAACAAAGCATCAGTGCAGATTTTCAAAATTACTTATGCTAACAACACTTAACCAGGTTACACTTTAGGGGTACCTACCTATAATACGAGTAAATATGGATGCTAAAAAACAAAAACCATAAATAAGAAATACCTATTACTATATTTACTGTGTCGGCACTTTTAGGCGCCTCCATAGTCTATCGAGTTAATGTACCTATTTTCCCGTTTCCGGACACTGTCTTTTCTAACTCCCTGTCAAGTTTCATTAAGATCCTTTCGTGTGCGTTACTGGGGCGGCAAGTTGACTCGGATCAAGATGAATATATATAGAAAAATCAGAGCGCTATGTCCTGTAAATGTGCCCAAAAAATTAAATTTGTGCGCCCTATGGTTTCAGAGTAATTCGAGAAAATAAGATTCCGCTGCAGTAACGCCTGAAAACGTTACTGCAGCGGCAACATTTTTAAATATTAGCCTTAGCCAAATTTAAAGTAGCTTAAAAGATAGCTTAGATTTGTGCACCTCATGGGCCGAGCAGCGGCATTTGTGCGCCCTGTGGTTTTTGAGATATTGCAAATGCCGCTGCAGTAACGTTTGCAGTTTTCCGGAACGGCTAAATGAACAAGTATGGTTTTTGGTGAGGATGTATGGTATAATTTGAGCCAATTTTGTGCCCTAGTTGTTTTCTAAAATAAATGCATGGTGTATGAGATAGAAGAGTTTTTCTGAAAATCAAAAACAGCCGCTAGCTCATGAACTACATCAGGAAGGCGCTCTGTGATTGCATTGGCTGATGCCTATTAGGAATACGTATCTTCTGACAAAATTGTGAAACCCTACATCAAATTTTCGATGAAATAAATCAATTTTATCACTGAAAATGGTTTACTTATTTCGAGCCTTAAATAAGGAAGTTTTTAACAAGATACAACTTTAAATGATTTGCCAAAAATCAGAGCGCATATTCAAATAAACGCACACTGAATTTCAGCTTTCTACACCCTTTAATTACCACATAATAAATAAAAACAGCCTGAGAGGAACTTTTAGACAGTTATCCGACCAAATACGAAAGGCCATAAAAAAGCGGCCGCTCAATACTTCAAGCCAACATCATTAAATCGGTAGCTTTGTCATGTTTAAAATTAGGTACACTTGCGTAGACAAGTTTTAGTGTGGGATAGAAGCATCTTTATCATTGGTTCTGGTCGACATTCATTTCAGTCAATAACATGTTAAAAGGAGCCGTAAGTACCTACAGCAACAATTATTTTGTTTTTTTTTGCAAGTGTATTGCGTTTTATTTTCTTTCGTACATTATACCTACTTTCGCGTTATAATTATCGAAAATGCAGTTCAGAAATTACACGTGAATAGAATACAAGAATAATGTGAAAACACAGATTTTAGGTAGGTAGGCTTAATTTTGATGTAAGGTCGACCGGGGTCAGTAGTAACACGGGGCAAGAGTAACATTGCGAATATCTCAACTACTAGGCTACCTGTGTGTCTGTGCGAGAGTTTGTCAGCCCTATGTAAAATTCAATAAAATTGTTTGCAGCTATTGAATTTATGTTTGTGTCCGAAAACCAAAAAGTGTTAGTTTTGCCCCCGGTCTTAACTACATTCAACTATATTGGGCTTAACTTAGTGCAGTAATATTCAAGGATTCTTAGGAACTGATTTTAAAGAAAACGAAAACTACATAATTCGATTTCCGAAACTTTAATAATTAATTATACTAAGAATTTGGTCATTCACGCCGTGTTGAAAAATTAACAAAAAAAATTAAAAATTAACACTGTACATCCTACAATTAAATATTGTAATTTAAAACTTAACAAGGCATATATTAAAATAAACGTTTAAACATTGTATAAAATCAAAAACAAATTATTATTATTACCAAAATGCCCTAATATCCAAAATTTTTGAATGTGTGCGTCAAAATGCACGCAAACTACTACCCAATTCATAGTAATAATATTATTGCCAACAATAAACCTAATTGCACTGACTTTTGTGAAAAAATAAAGGGCCTACCTACTTTGCTCTAAAACATGTCTATATGTCTAAAACATTTGCAATCTGTGCGCAACAAGGGTACCGAGAAGAAGTGACATCACATTCTCTCCCACATTGGTTGCAAACGGGTTCCTTTTTCCTTTTGAGGTTCGGAACCCTGAAAATAATACCTAGTTATTTAATTAAATCGCAATGAGTGAAATGGGTTATTTAGGGCATTTTGTGACACTTTTTAACAAAAATTGATAAATTTACAACCACTACAACACTGTAGACTAGGTACATCTAGACACAGTAAGTAGGTGTAGCCGGGCGTGTAAATGAAATGCTCCCGAAATTAAATACCATCCCACTCGCTTGAGTGGTGCGCTGCACGATCGAGCGAGTTATCACGATTTTTAGAAGCGCGCCTCGCTCGCGTGCGCATTGCGCGAGCGAGCGGGACACACAATTTATAATTTTATAATGCTGGACAATTCACACAGCAAGCATTATCTAGCCCCAAGCTGAGCAGAGCTTGTGTTATGGGACTACTAGATAACTGATATACTTAATACAATACACTACATAGATAGATATTTTTTATTATACATAGAAAACACCCAGACCAACGGAACTCTGCAGATCGTACACAAATTTGTTCCGAGGCGGGAATCGAACCCGCAACCTCCTGCGTCGCAGGCGGACCTTCGCCCGCTGCGCCACGGAGGTCGTCAATTGGTGGGTAGTATGATACTATTTGCTATTTGAACACAGTGAGGAACCATGTAGGTAGGTAGGTAGTTACATACTTTGGTACCTTTATGTACCTGCCTAATACTGTCATTCTCAAAGTGTGCTGCGTGGAGCCCCGGGGCTCCGCGAAGCCTCTGTAGGGCCTCCGCGACAATACTGGTAATAATAAAAAACAATATAGTTTTAGTACCTACCTAACTAAACAAGGTTGCAGAGAAAATTATACAT
The DNA here is from genome assembly GCA_949316285.1 of Eupithecia subumbrata. NCBI lineage: Eukaryota > Metazoa > Arthropoda > Insecta > Lepidoptera > Geometridae > Eupithecia > Eupithecia subumbrata. The sequence continues at coordinate 22,302,634 of OX438646.1, read as the reverse complement.
TATAGGTAGGTACGATAATAACGATATACCTACGACAGTCACTAATTAACGAATTATATAAATTTTAGGTAGATACACATTGTAATTCGAACTTCGAGGCGCGTAGTGGTCTACAGAACAAGCATACTTCTCTCTGTGACTTCTCTACTACCTTTTAGTTTTCTGTGGAGCGGGATAGGCGCAGGTGAATAGTAGAATACCTAACTACTTGCTCCTGCTTTTATCAAATAGTATGTAGGTACCTACTTAAGAATTAAATACTAACCTATAGGTACCTAGGTATTCATTTCTTTGTTTTTTTTACCTAGGTATAACATTCATCATGCATGATTCATGCATCATCCAAGAAGAATATTGTTAAACCTCGGCATACGGCACAGTCCACAAGAAAATAGAATTGTGTTATGTATGTGTGTCTCGCACATAGCACTATTGATCGAGTCCCACACGATCTTACCGAGTGTAGCTCGCTCGCTTGCGTGGCCCGCCTCGCGAGCAAGCGGGAGACACTCGAAGAGGCGGGAGGCGTGAGGGCTCGCGACTCTCGCGTGGCATGGCAACTCAGACAAGTTGTCTTGCGAGCCCTCGCACGTCCCCTCATTCGAGTACCTTCAGCACGATTAGGAAAACTATGCGAGACGGCCTCTTTTATGGAAGTGTGTAGATACAATTGTGGCAGCACACGTGCTGAAGACCCATCTCTAGTAGAGATGATCCATTCCAAAAATGCACGCCGCCCCCTCCACTAAACGTCATACAATCAGCGTGCATTTTTTACAATGATTTATCTCTGCCTAAGCAGGTTACCTACCTACTAAATTTTTACACAAAAAACGTGGTCTCGACCTAGGACTAGTAGTATTTTGTGGTCTAGACCCAGATTGCTGTTTATTCTAGTACGAAACGAAATGAACCGTAAGTTAAAACGACTAGGTATAGGTATATTTCGGTTCAGTGTTTGTATTGTGCACGCTGAGGCGTCCTATATAATAGAGTCACATAGATTTAAGAACCATAATAACTGTTACTAATTTGCATTGTGTGAACTCATGTTGGATGCCCTATATAAATAAAAAATAAATAAAATAAATTCAGTTCGTAGGTAAGTACTAGGTACTACGAACATTTATTCTTAAGCCTTATTATAGGTTAGGTCTTAAAAGGTTTTAAATAAAAACTTTGCTGCACCGAGCAGGAAGCCAGAATTCATACATAATATTTACTTTCAGACATGTCGAAGTGTAGCCTAATTAATAATAGTACAAATTGAAGAGATCGAAATTACCTTTATCACCTAACTATTAAATTAACTGAAATAGCTTTTCTGCACCACTGTACAAACATAAGAAAAGCTGGTAGATAAATTAAGACGGTACGGTGAATGTTCCTAACGGCCGCTTTTTTATGGCCTTTCCTATTTGGTCGGATAACTGTCTAAAAGTTCCCCTCAGGCTGTTTTTACTTATTCAGTGGTAATTAAAGGATGTAGAAAGCTGAAATTCAGTGTGCGTTTATTTGAATATACGCTCTGATTTTTGGCAAATCATTTAAAGTTGTATCTTGTTAAAAACTTCCTTATTTAAGGCTCGAAATAAGTAAACCATTTTCAGTGATAAAATTGATTTATTTCATCGAAAATTTGATGTAGGGTTTCACAATTTTGTCAGAAGATACGTATTCCTAATAGGCATCAGCCAATGCAATCACAGAGCGCCTTCCTGATGTAGTTCATGAGCTAGCGGCTGTTTTTGATTTTCAGAAAAACTCTTCTATCTCATACACCATGCATTTATTTTAGAAAACAACTAGGGCACAAAATTGGCTCAAATTATACCATACTTCCTCACCAAAAACCATACTTGTTCATTTAGCCGTTCCGGAAAACTGCAAACGTTACTGCAGCGGCATTTGCAATATCTCAAAAACCACAGGGCGCACAAATGCCGCTGCTCGGCCCATGAGGTGCACAAATCTAAGCTATCTTTTAAGCTACTTTAAATTTGGCTAAGGCTAATATTTAAAAATGTTGCCGCTGCAGTAACGTTTTCAGGCGTTACTGCAGCGGAATCTTATTTTCTCGAATTACTCTGAAACCATAGGGCGCACAAATTTAATTTTTTGGGCACATTTACAGGACATAGCGCTCTGATTTTTCTATATATATTCATCTTGATCAGAGTCAACTTGCCGCCCCAGTAACGCACACATCCTTTCAGCCATTTAGATGTGAAAAGGTAGCAGACAGTCAGAGTTACTTTCGAATTAATAATATAAGTATGGACATATCCATACTTATATTTAATTGTTTCTATGTATAGATTCTATATTAGAAACATTATTTAGTTTGTAGATAAGTAAGTATTGTTTAGTTATGTTAATAAAGAAGGCAGGTAACGAAAATATATCTGATGCATGGATGGCACAATTAAATACATAGAAATAAAATAAAATTGGTGAATGGAATACAATACTGGAATCGTATAATATTGGGTCACAAATAAAATTAGGTGCTTTGATATTGTTTAGTCTTAATATTGCCTTCAAAGGTCAATCACATTGTCCTGATAATATTATTATTAATTCTATTTTACCTTATTGGTAAAATACCAATAAGGTAAAATAGCGTGCCCTATTAATAATACCGGGATATAGCAAGCTATATTTTTATTTTCTATTCATGTTATGATGATTGTGTACTTGCTTCCTTACATGTGTACCTAAAATACTGTTTCTGTTCATTTGTTATTTTTTCCTGTACTGTTAGTGTGTGAACCTAATAAATAGTCTATATGTCTAGAAAATTACAATCTATATAAATAAAAGAAGGTCGTGTTAGTTACACTATTTATAACTCAAGAACGGCTGATCCGATTTGGCTATAAATTGGTGGGGAGGCAGCTTAGAACCAGGAGACGGACATAGGCTATGTTTTATCCCGGAATTACCACGGGAACGGGAACTACGCAGGCGAAGCCGCGGGCAGCAGCTAGTTAAATAATAGAAACAAATTAGAACTGGTATTGACAATTGAAACAATATAGCTAATTGCAGACTGTTGCAAACAATCTACAGGTAGCTCAATATCAATACCAGTCGCTGGCTGCATTGCGCTGTATGACAATGCTGATGAGCTGCGCCAGAAGCTCACCAGCTCTCGGGTCACGCGTCACTTCGACCAGAGGATCAGATAATTTTTTTAAAACCCGGAGAGCCTCGGTACCACACGAACCTAGATCTAAATAATGTCTGTATCTTAATCTTAGTATTGTTCAAACATTTAATAGAGGCTGATGCAAAACGGGCCACAGAATATAGCTATGCATCTATTCTAATTCCCAATGAGCTAACTAAGATCTGCAGGGGTATTATAATTCATCCGATTCGTTTCCTAATCGAATCCGACGGATTTATAAAACGCTATTTTGTTTTCGCCTCGGGTTGATGATCGAAAATACGAAGCGAATCTGTTGACCAATGGCCATGTCAATGAGGAGGAGCTCCTTATTTCGATCATCAACTCGAGGCGAAATCAAAATAGCGTTATATAAATCTCGTCGGATTACAATCGAATGAATTAAAATACCCCTGCAGCACTACCATGTGTTATGCATTAGGTATCCCCTGGCTAATCAACCCAACTCCCTGAAGTACAGGTAAAGGACTTTTGGTGATTGACAGCTTCGTTTCACCATTTCTTTAGGTGTGGACGGGGTTGATACCTATCTCAACGAGTCTTCAATCTGTCGTCTATTTCTTTATTACTAAACTAGTTTAAGAGCCCTGTCACATATCAGAGAAATGCAAGTTTAGGTATTTTACGCACCGAGTGGGCGGCGACCTGCACAAGCGTGCTTTCTTTTGCGACTAAATGATCTTGATCCACCGTAATACAAGTTTTCTGAGGATGGAGTTCGATGGATTGTTTTTTTATGTGAAGTATTAATTTTGTTCATAATAGAGGTACCTAATTTGTTTTGATATATTTTTCATTATTTTACGCAGTAATCGATTGCTTACCGACATCCGCAGCATATATAAACAGGGTGGAATTTTGAGACGGTTCAGTAAGGGCAGGTACTTTAACCGTTGAAGCTACATGAAAATGGTCTGAGGAAACTAAACATCCTTTTTAGAAAAAAATATCTTCCCTTTTCATAGATTTTCAAAAAAGTTACTTTGAGATTTTTTGAACTTTTTTTGATGCCAATCAATCCAATTATCATACTTAACATAATTGTTTTTTAACTTGAATAAATAGGACTCAGCTTATTCCCCCGCCCAATAAACATAATAATACATAAAATGGTACATATTAGTCTCTCATCATGTCCATTGTTTCGACGAGGTTGCTGTTGTAACAACAATATTCTCCGAATTATCTTGTTTTTTCATTCTAAAATAACAACAAATCACGAATATCTATTTAAATACTAGTTTTTTATACGTCACACAGCAAGGCTCGCTTCGCTCACCGCAACCCGATACACACCCGCCGTCATAAAATTCGTAATCCTCACCCCCATATTAGTCAAAAACGATACCCATGTCAGATTTTTGATGGGTGAGGGGGTTCAGGGGGCCTGGGGCGTGAGGGATTTTTTTTTTCTTCTAGATTCGTTCGTTTGGGACATCTCAAAAGCGGGGGGGCTGAAAAGGGGGCGAGAGGACGGGTAAATTTATTTGTTTTCAATTACAAAAGTACCTTCTATACGATTCCGCAATTAGAACCCCTCTTTCACGACGACATCTTATAGCAATCTCAAAAGGTCCTGGGGGCAAAGGGGGATGAATTTAAATTTTGACAGCTGTCATCCGAAATGTAGATCTCGACGAGTACTACAATTTCACTTTAGAAACTGGTGCTCTGAGATGGTCAGTTCCCGAGATATCGTGATTTGAAGTTTGACAGCTGTCATCAAAAAAGTAGATCTCGACAAGTACTACAATTTCACTTTAGAAACTGGTGCTCTGAGATGGTCAGTTCCCGAGATATCGTGATTTGAAGTTTGACAGCTGTCATCAAAAAAATAGATCTCGACAAGTACTACAATTTCACTTTAGAAACTGGTGCTCTGAGTTGGTCAGTTCCCGAGATATCGTGATTTGAAGTTTGACAGCTGTCATCAAAAAAATAGATCTCGACGAGTACTACAATTTCACTTTAGAAACTGGTGCTCTGCGATGGTCAGTTCCCGAGATATCGTGATTTGAAGTTTGACAGCTGTCATCAAAAAAAATAGATCTCGACGAGTACTACAATTTCACTTTAGAAACTGGTGCTCTGCGATGGTCAGTTCCCGAGATATCGTAATTTGAAGTTTGACAGCTGTCATCAAAAAAGTAGATCTCGACGAGTACTACAATTTCACTTTAGAAACTGGTGCTCTGCGATGGTCAGTTCCCGAGATATCGTGATTTGAAGTTTGACAGCTGTCATCAAAAAAGTAGATCTCGACGAGTACTACAATTTCACTTTAGAAACTGGTGCTCTGCGATGGTCAGTTCCCGAGATATCGTAATTTGAAGTTTGACAGCTGTCATCAAAAAAGTAGATCTCGACGAGTACTACAATTTCACTTTAGAAACTGGTGCTCTGCGATGGTCAGTTCCCGAGATATCGTGATTTGAAGTTTGACAGCTGTCATCAAAAATGTAGATCTCGACGAGTACTACAATTTCACTTTAGAAACTGGTGCTCTGGGATGGTCAGTTCCTGAGATATCGTGATTTGCGGATAGCTGTCATCCTAAATGTAGATCTTGACAAGTACTATAATTTACCATTAGAAATCTGGCAGCATTTGTGCTGGATGTATTTCGATTCAGAAACCTTGAAAAGTAACGAAGAGATTCGGACGAGATGTCCCTTTCACTTTTGATTGAGGGTACAACTGATCCGAATCTAAAATCAAGAGAATTTAGATTCGGACCAGATGTACCCCAACACAAAATTGAAGTGGACATCTCGTCCGCGGATCAGTTTGAGATTCGGACCAGATGTACTCTAACCCCTTACTGTGTTGGGATAACTATAATGAGTTATCTATCACGACTATATATATAATACTGTACGAATGTAAATACTTACAACGATCAAAAACTTTGGTCGTAGTTTACGATGTTCTAGCACGCACACTCTGACGCAGTGCGTGAAAAAAACTGACATAGGTCCGACCTCGACAAGCGCTCGCGCGGTACTGAGGGCAGATCGCCGGCGCAATGAAATATATAGCACTTTTAATAAATTCATAAAAAAATAATGGTAGTGATTTAATAAATAAAATTAATATTGTAGTTTAAGCAAATGTTGAGGATTATTTAGGTATAAAAATTATGTCAAAATGACGTAGAACTTCGGAGATATTGGGGTTTGTTTTGAAGCCTTTTCGGTCGATAATTGAATTCGGTTCAGGTTTTTTTTTGTTTACATAGAGGCCTATAACAAAAATGTATTCTATTATTATTGAAGAATAGGATATTTGCAATCTAAAAAAATATATTTTATTTATCTATATTCAATAGAATCTACAAATTAGATCAAATTAGATAGGTCTCGCGAGAGTTTTTGCGTAAACATGCATCGGTAGAATGATTATTATAAAATAAATAAATATGTTTTCTAAAATTTGTTCTATTATTATTGAAGAAGAGAAAACGAACTATTATTAACAAGTAATTGTTATTTCAATCAACGAACGAAAACCATAGAATTTGGACGAAATAAGCGTGGAATTTCTGGTTTATTTGTGAATTCCCTCTTAACAACAAACCAACCAGATACCGAGGCCGATTCCTCCATAGCCTCCGAATCCAAGAAACAACGAAACGAAACGAGTTCGAATCCGAAACGTATATGCCAGCGGATTTGCACGCATTGTTTCTATGAAAACGTAGGTTATTTCTATCCCATGGGAACTGATTTAACAACTATTTATGTCCGTTACTTCGCACGCGTTGTTTCTATGGAAACGTTTAACCCGCCAACGGTGACGTCGATTTGACTTACACCTTCGGTGACCCCGGTCTCACGCACCGGGGTTTTCGATGGATGATTTTTCAAAGTCTTTTATTTACTGGCCATTTATTTTGGTAATTATAAATTATTTGACATTAAAACAACGATATTTCTTCATTTCATTAATTACAGCCTCGTTTATTTATTTTTTCTTATGACTAGACAACTTCACATAGAACCTACAAAATTGGTTAAGTTTGTAGACATAGGTTTCAAAAAATTAAAAAAGACATCAATCAACATTATTTTTGAAATTAGTTCAATCTTTTCAGTTTCTAGACTCTAGGAACTTACTTATATTAAACAAAAAATTTCATCCTACCACCAAAATATAATAAAAAAATCTTTGAAAACCATTCTTCTTCAGTCAAGCAAATACTGCAATAAGGCACTACATTCTCAAGACACAAATGTTTCTTGCCCTTGTGGCAAGTGTATTTGGTCTTTCTATTTTTTTCCATCCAGATTTATGCATCCATCGTCATCAAGCAGTTCATGGAGAAGCGACTCTAGAAGATGCTGTTCCCTTTCGAACGACATGCTGTAACAAAGTGTACATTTGGAACAAGATATAATAAATTTTGTGATATTACGATAAAATTTCTAAAATCATGCAATAAACTTACTGATTATAGTATAATGCAATAAAACATTAACAAAAGTAAGTAAAAAATGTACATAAACTGAACAAAAAACGGATAGTAAATAATTCAACTCTGTCTATTTTACTTACATATTCGGTGACCCCGGTGTACCGCACCGGGTTGGCTCCAAAACTCAAAAACCTGCACCCGCTCCGACGTCACAGTATAAACTGACGATGGGGGAGGGGAAATGAGGCAGCTACTCGAAATCGCGACGAAAATCGGTCGCGGGTGAAAAAGTTATTCGAATTTTTCAAGTCACCCGGTCCCACAGACATATAGGTCACCGTTCCCGGGTTAAAGGTTATATCTATCCTATGGGGTTGATACATGGGAACTGATTTATGCGATAAAAAAATGCCTATGTTTTATTTGAGGCCTAGAACTACCTGTATGCCCAGATATTTTCTTAGATATTTATAATAAATGCAATTACCATCAAGGGCGTGGTCCCCGTGGCTGGATCCACTTCATCCAGATGTTTCTGAACCTCGTCCAGATTGAACAGTTCAAACAGTCCAAAGTGAGCCACTAAGTGCGCGATGCTCCATGACGGGTGATCGGTTAACGTGTCGCAGAGCTTTTGTAGACTGGCTACTGTGCACTGAAATCAGAAAATATATAAATAGTTGAATACAGCTAGACATTTTCATGCTACAGGCCCTCAAAGTTATGTTATTGGTACCAGATAACTGATATACAACTACAGAGCTTACAAACATTCAATTAAAAATGTGGTGAAATATTCAGGCTTGTACAAATTATTAACACAACTTTAGGCTTGGGTTTTGCAAGCTATTTAAGATAGAAAGTAGTTTTTTGTTATTCCAGGTCAAGAACTACATGTATGTTAAGTTTCAGCAAGAACCTGTCAGTTATAAAGGCATGTGTAGGCAAATATGAAAACAAAAATCATTACATATCAAAATATTTCATAGTGCTTGATTTCCTTTAGACCTTACAGGACCCTTGGACACGTCATAAAATTCAAATTACATAAGTAAAACTAGGAAATAAAGTGATCACTTTGATTTTTTGTTAACATCAATCTTTTGAAGGTAAAGTAAAGAAACAAACAAGAAGCCTTTATCTTATTCGGGTGTTAGTTATCGAGCTGGATCAATACTCATCCCAAGCTTTTTATCCTCGAGAGATTATCTCATATTTTGTAATACGCCTTTATACAAAGGATATGTGTTCATTCATCAACTTTATCCTTCAAAATAATACTTCACACTGCTGAACATGCCACTGCCAAACAATAGGGTGGGCAATGCAGCAGCTCCACAATTTTTAACTTTTGCAGTCTCAGTGTTCATTTGTAACTTATCTATTATGTACCTTAATCTGAATAAGTTATTTTGTTTTTCTATTTAGGGAGGTTATGCCATAATCATCATGCTTGGAATTAGAGATCACAGAGATGGTATAAAAATACACAGAAGAAAGCTCTTCCTTTCAGAGATCCCTTAAACAGCTCTTATGACATCCATGAGCTGAGTTGGACATGTTGATTCTTTTTGGATTATAATATTCTTTATTTCAATTACATTTACATCATCAAAGTTTTTAACAAAGCATCTTACTGTCCTTTTATCTTGAACACAACATACCTTAAGAGTTATGTAAATAACCAAGATACATACAATAATTATAACATTCATGCAGCATGTGAGGCAGAGTTCATAGGTCAATTACTCGTAGACGTAAAGATAATTTATGATTGTGTAATCTATGGAACTTTGTACGGAACTACACATAATGAGCTCACAGAATAAGGATGTAACTTATCTGCAGGTGTGGATTTTGGTAATTTAATACAAGCACAAGATATAAAAGAAAAATTTTGAAAGAAATAAGTATTTTTCTTTGTTGTTTGTTCTTAAATGAAAATGCATTTATTTACATACCTACTTTTGAGAATAAATAAGTTAATAAGGTACATTATTATGTGGAAATAATATGGAATCTGACTTGCACTGGTGGTTTTCTTTTTATTCTCTTACCTCTTTTGTAATCTTAATAAATATAGGAATCCTTTCCTTGTAGACAATAAATTTTTCTTCTCCAGTTTCCACATTTGGTGCTCTAAACAAACTGAAAAAAAAGATTTCACATGATAAATACAATAATAATAATAATAATATACTTAATAGTTTCCTCAAACATTCATAGCATATAGATTGCATACTTAACTGGCCTAGCTGGTTGTTGACAAACATAGTGGGATTTCCATCGTAACCATTCTTGAGGAAATAATAATTACAGTTATATCAAAGGCAACTTAATTTATATTTATATACACACTACAAATTTATTTTTATAAGAGTGATAAAAGAAACAATACCACAAGAGACTTAATCAATCTCAAATCAGAGATATGAGGTATTGTTTTCATTAATACAGTTTTTTTGCAAGATGGTTAAGGTAGAGTTTATTACATCAATCAAACAATTACATGACTCATAGTACCCCTTACCTGTACATCTGATGCAAGCTCTCTGTAAAAGGCTTATGAAGGACTATTTCGTAGCATTTTTCTTTGCTGTTACTTTTACCATCTGCAGGTAGCTTCGGTCCATACAATAATATTGATTCTTCCCGGTACTGTATCGGCCTTGAGACATAAGCGTCTGAGCGAACTTCTAGCACTTTATTGGGAGGGTCGTCTACTAGACGAAGAGTCTGTAAAACTGTGAAGAAAGAATACTGTGAAGTAAAATAAGTAAAAAATTACGAAGGTTCTCAGAAGGCCCTTTTGTCGGCACATTCTAGTCAAGGCCGGGGTTTTTAGAGGCCAACGAGGCCGGCTGAGAGGGTTTCATTCGGTAGCTATTTACGTAAATATGAAGAGGAAAAATATATTTTACTAACATGAGCTAAACATTGTAGCTAGTGAACACCACAGTTCATGTGAAACTTATCTTTAGATTTTTTATTGATATTTGAATAGGTATTCGTAAGTTTTCCTAAGGAAAACTATTTTACTCAAAACAAAAGGATAAAATTTTATACAATCACAAAAACACGAGCGACAGTGTTGCCAGTGGCAGATAGTCAAATATAACATGCGACAGCTCAAAAAGTAACATTTTCCCGAGAAAAGTTACATTCCCTTAAATTATGTGGAAAACGACTTAAGCCGGCTTTTCACTATGGGATATATATTACATCCCGAGATATAATATTTTATCGCTCACCATACATTTTGTATGGCACCGTTTACACTGTGCTATAATATATATTACATCCCAAACTATAAATATTTTTTCGACCGAGTGAGCGATATTTGAAGGTCATTTGAAGGTGTATATTTTACCTCACGTCCCCGCACACCGCGCCTCCCCCGCTTCGCCCTCCGTTTGAATGTTGGCGTTCGTGTGCAGACGTGTAAACTGATCATTGTGTGCTCCAAAATATATATCTTACAGTGTGAATAGCAATCGCGGGATGTAATATATAGCACAAGATGTAATTTATATTATATCCCATAGTCAAAAGCCGGCTTTACTTAATGCTTTACTAGGGTACCTACTTTGTTACACAAAAACTAAAATAAGTTGTCTGTCCTGTCCCATTTGTTCAACTTCGAAAAAATCGTAATACTTAATTGTTTATCGAATAATCGATTGGCGATGCTGAAAAAGGAAAAACATACAATCAATTATCTGTGTCTAAGTAATATACCATCCAATTTATTACCTACTATCTTTCAATATTTCAACTTTGTTATCAATGAATATGAAAAAAAACGTCAATATAATAGAGATATTTATATTATTTATTATATTATAATGGAGACAGGATTGCTAATTTGAACTGGTAGAACCTGGAAAAAAGCACATATTCACAAGTTCACAAACAAACAAACAAACAAAATATAGTATAGTACCTAGTCACCACTCGCTTGCTAGCTAGCCTAAGTAAGCGAGATAGAAGATCGAGAAATACACGCGAGTGAGTAAGAGGCACGGCGTAGTGACAAATTCTCGCGCGGACGTCGCATCAGTCAACTAAACCAAGTGTGCCAACATGACCAACAAAAACATTCTTGGATGCGTTCCGTTTCACGATATTTTTTTGTTTGCTGAAAAATATTTTTCAAGTTAATAAAGTGACAAGTAACACAAAATAACATATTGAGTCGTGTAACATGGAGGTAACATGAGAGGGTCAAAAGTAACGTAAAATGTTACAAAAGTAACATTCTGGCAACGCTGACGAGCGATCGATCGAAAAAACACCCAACAATTGAATGACATGACATGACATGACAGACAGAAACAGACAACTCAACTGTGACAGTGACAACAAACCAGTGTTGCCAACTGTACCATCATATCAGCCAGCTAGATTTTCTGCAATTCAGTTAAACCTTTGTCACCAACCCCGTCTGTACGAATCACTTCTCATAATCTACCTATGATTTTCAAAAAAAATGTCAGGTAGGTAGGTACAATAGAAAATAATAAACAAAAATTAATTTTAGTTGATTGATATTCTGTTTACTCAGATACCTATTGTATGAACGTAGTCATAGAATCTTTGTGTTAACATAACGATGACAAGTCAAGCTACTATCTTTTTTCTTCGCAGTTGATTCATTTTTACACGTTGTTTATTTGCATTAAGGTTTTACCCATAGATTTATATCTATGGAGTAGGTAGCTAAACCAAACAAAAAATGTGTCGCAACTTGATAACAGCCGGGGTGCCTGCGCGGGGCGCGCTCGACTCCGCCCCCGCCCACAAGTATTCCCTGCAGCCAGCGCTCTTATAGATTTTTTTCACCGCAGAAGGGACACTTCAGACAGCTATTGTGCATACAAAACTGAATTTTAATGCAGAAGCTATGATTATTATATTTTAAAACATGAAAATACCTATTTACAGTAAATTAAAATGAATTGTTGTGCGTTTAAATCATTGTTTTTAAAATAAATTGGTATTTTATTTTTATCCAAGAAGTAGGTACCTCCGGACATAGGTACCTACTTGCAATAACTAGACCCCACACTTTATCACATCTGTCTCTAGGCGGGAATCGAACCCACCTCCTGCGTCCCAGGCGGACCTTCGCCCACCACGCCACAGAGGTCGCCAGTCGATTTATTACAAATTTTTATAACTTAAGAGTCCGGCGACGAATGAATTTCCCATACAAACGTAGTACCAAAATGATTTGTAATTTGAGAATGTTTTCATCATGGTTTGCTATTATTTGTGTTAGAATAGGTAGTATTTACCAATACAGGTTCCTGCCATAAGATTTTTCAAAATACTTAGGTATCTACACAATTACTAAGACAACATTCATTCGTTGATGTAAAAATGCGATTAGGTTTAATTTCATTTCAGAAAGGTATTTAAAAAAAAAAATGTGGCAGGAACCTAGATAAATACTATTTTAATACAAAGAATAGCAGACCATAGTGAAAATATGCTCAAATAAAAAATCATTTTGGTATTACGTTTGTATGGGAAATTCATCCGTCGCCGGACCCTTAAGATATTTGTTCAGACGACAATATACCTACCGAGGTAGGTATAATACAGCTTTAGTTTATAATGAGTAATGACGATTGCAAAAGATACCTACCTACAGTAGGTAACTAGGTACTGATACTGATCAGACAGACGGCATAGGTTGAGTGATGATGATGAGTTAAAAATACTTAAAAATATTAAAAATACTATTCAGTTAAACCTTTGTCACCAAACTTTAGTAGGTAGGTACCTACACATCCCATCTGTACGAAAATTTTCAAACAAAATGTCAGGTAGGTAGGTACAATAGAAAAAATGTAGGTACAAAAATTAATTTTGGTTGGTTTTAGTTGATAGGTATTCTGTTTATTAACCAATGAAAAGTCAAGCCACTATCGTTTTTCTTCGCAGTTGATTAATTTTCAGACGTTTTTAAAACGCAAGACGGCATTTTTAATTTGGTTTTATTCGAATGCGGTGTCGCGATGGGCGTAGGCGAACGACTAAATGATTTGTTGCCGACCGGCAACAACTCATTGCGCAAAGTTCTTGTTCGCGTGTGTTCGTTCCATACGCTAGTATTGGTAGTTCAATGGTTCAATGGAACAAAAGTCAAAATTTTAATCCCCCCCCCCCGAGAGATTTTCATGAAACATTGATAAGAACACTCGGGACAAAATTACCTACCTGACACAAAAAAAAAAAACTAAACGAAAATCGGTTCATCCGTTTGGGAGCTACGATACTACAGACATACCTACACGTTAAACCTAAGACCCCTCCTTTTTGGCGTCGGGGGTTAAAAATAGGCTTAGCTATATTAGTATGCTAGCTTTACACCACCCCAACTCTTCCAAGTGTTGTAAGAGGCGAATAAGGAATATCCATGTTGAGCTGAGGTAAATAGTTAAAAGTTCGGAAAAATATATATACAAAAATCTAAACAAAGTCATAAGCAATAAATTGATCGAAGGAAGCCGGAGCCGAAAATTCGAGGAAGGTGGCCAAAATACTTGACACGAAATCATAGGTATACTATCGCTTCTAAGCATGCAAAAACACGCTGCTTACAATTCTTTGCTTCCAAGCATGAACTCCAAGTACAAGGAATTAATTGAACCTAGCTAAAATGTAAAAAAACTAATTACACTGTAAATTTTTAGATTTTAGTAAGCTCTTGAAAATTGAGATAATATTAGGCTATGCCACCGCGAATTATGTGCGTATTCCACTAAGTACATAAATTAATTTAAAACAAAGCAATACACAGTAGTTTGTATTTTATTTGTATTACAATTAAGTACATATTAACTAAGTTTAGGTACAGAAAAATACTCACGAAATACATTAACAGGTATAATGTTCTAATACAATCTACCATGAAACAATTATATTTCTAAACCATTTTAAAACAATATTTAATGATCTGAAATAATGACTAGAAGTATTTGAACTAAAAATCTTTGGTTTGGTAACCCTGTAAAATAAAAAAAAATTGTATATAAACTTGGACATAAACTTAAATATAAAATACATAAAACCTAAAACAGAACTATGATACATTTCCAGTGAATTAAATATGAATTATTTCTTTACAATTAATTTAATTCATAGGCACAATCATAATAATTTAGAATGCACAGTTCTCATTCCCAGACAGTGGAAAGCTTACACAAAACTGCCTCTTATCCAGACATTTTATAGTGCTTAAGAGCTACATAGTTAGTAACAAACATGATTAAATGAATGAATATACATTACATAAATTACACAATGTTATACATTGGAATGTTTATAATGATTACATGATCAATCACACAGCACATTACAAGACTTAAAATAACTTACGTAAGCATGTTTTAGTTTAATTAACTTAGCATTTATTAAGTTTTTGTGAAATATATAGCAAGTTTGAGAAGACTTGCCTAAGCACTGTATATCGGAGCTGTGTTATACATAAGTACTGGTTATTTTAATCAATATTGTAAAGCAGCAATTTTTTTTACGTCAATCTAGCTGATTCTAGCTGTAAGAATATTAATACTTTTTTTCTAAATTAAGTAAGGTTCGATTTAGCTTTGATGTGAAGTTTTTCCAGTCTTAATAAATTGTAAAAACAATAAAATTGAAGCAACCTTACATTTTTGTACATTATTTCTGGACGCATTTGGCATAAACAAGCCTGTAAATGAAATTATAGTACTTTTATTTATTTCATTTAGGCTCTGCATCTTAGGCAGTATGGCTCTGTTCATTTGTGCCCAAGAGGCTATCAGGGTTAGCCAGCGGATCCAGTTCAGCAAAGAGTTTGAACCAGGCAGCTTTGTCTTCTTTCTTGGGCACTGGTTTGGGCTGGCTCTGTGGTTCACGTGCATTGCTGGGCAAGATTGGGCCTTGGAGAAGGCTTGGGTTCAAGTTCTGGAGATGAGAAATGTTAAGATACAATGTGCAAGTAAAACTTACAAAATATGTGTCTTTATAGCGTAGCGGGACTATTAGTCCCATTTTAATTCATAGGTCTGAAAGGTCTCTTTTTCTTATTAATTTTTGTGTCATCATCAGCCAGTAGGTACAAAAACATGACAAAGACATTAAAAAACTTTTTAAAATAGAAAATTCCCAGAACAACCGGAACCAATATTGGAATATTCAAGAAATGGAACAGAAGATATAATATAATCTGCTGTGGTCAAAACCACCTAAAATTTATATGAAGACTAGCTTCTGCCCGCGGCTTCGCACGCGTTGTTTCTATGGAAACGTTTTAAGGTTGTTTCTATCCCATGGGAACTGATTTATGGGATAAAAAGTAGCCTATGTTTGATTCCAGGGTTAGACTTACCTGTATGCAAAATTTTAGCCTGATCCGTTCAGTAGTTTTGACGTGAAGAGGTAACAAACATACATCCACCTATCGATCCAAACCTTCGCATTTATAATATTAGTGCGATAGTGTGACTTACAACAAATTCGTGAAGAGGAAAAGTGTGAAAACATGACGTTTGCATTATTTTACTGAAGGCAAGTTTTGATTGTTTTATATTCTCGCAATCGAAGTGAAAAGTAGAGTTTATCTCAGGCCAAAATCACCCATTATAACTTGGTCTTGTCATTTTTCTTCTCTGTGCTCAGGAATATAACAACCTCATATGTAATGGGATGGTTCAGTCTCTTTTAAAATAATCCACTATTTCAATACAAGTAATTTACCAGTAATCCAGTAGCATTAATTAATATGAGATCTGCTTCATCTGGAGCTTGATATACTTTATTCTATTATAATATACTTGATTATTTACGAGATATAGTTTGGAAGATGTACAGTAAGTATTTAGTATCATCATCATTATATCATCCACTGCAGAACATTTGCCACTCTCAAAATTCTTATGTCAGTTACTATACACAAAAAGCATTCAAAACTCAAAAGACTTAGGTTTAGGTTTAGGTGTAAGTACTCCTATTTCCGCATTCCGACTCGAAGTTGGTCCACTCAAAAGACTTACTTGCAATAGTTGCGAAGGCATAAAAGACCCAAAATTAGCAGTCATGTCACAGTCCATCCTCAAACCAGCTAAATCAGAACATATTCCAGCATCTAAAGATGTATTTTCTAGATCATCAATAAGATTGACAAAGTTTGGTTCTATTTTTTGTAGTTTATCTGCAGTTTTGTCACTTTCAGCCTTGTTGGAAAGTAGACTTTCAGGTTTGCCTTCAGAAGTTGTGGGAACAGGACTTTCATCTTTGAATTCATCCTGAAAAAAAAAAACAGTTATTAAACTCATAGTTTAGGACAGTTCAACACCATTTTGATAAAATTATTATGTAATTTTTTGTGATATGGTTTTTTTGCCTGATATAAACATATTACATTACATGTCATTATTTACTAGCTTCCATGGCTTCACATGCACTTTAAGAGTATCCCCGCGATCCATGCCAAATTTCATTAAGATCCATTCAGCCGCTTATGCATGAAAAAGTGACACACAGACAGACAGAATCCTTTTATTTTAGACATAATATTATTATGTCAGTCTTAAAAAGTATAAAAACAGGACTTACGGGGTGGTTATGGAAAGGTCATCATCATCATCATCAGCCTATATTAGTCCACGGCTGGACATAGGCCTCCCCTAATGAGCGCCATAGCGCCCTGTCTTCAGCTTGCTATGTTTGCCGAATCGTGGTCTCCACTCAAGAACATGTTTGTCCCAGTGGTTATCGGTTTTTCGCGAGATATGGCCGTCCCACTGCCACTTCGGCTTGCTAATTCTTTGAGCTATGTTGATAATTTTGGTTCTCTGTCGGATGTATTTGTTACAAATTATATCCTTCAGAGAAACTCCCGAGCTCTTTCCATAGCTTTCTGAGCGACTTTGAACTGGTGGACCAGCCCTACCGTGATTGTCCACGTCTCAGCTTCGTAGATCATGACAGGTAGGATGCACTGATTGAAAACTTTACTTTTCAAGCATTGCGGTATGGATGACGCGAATACTCGACGTAGCTTCCCAAATGCTGCCCAGCCTAGCTGGATCCTCCTCTTGGCCTCTTTCTTAAAATTATTTTTACCTAACTGCAGAATTTGCCCAAGGTATGTATACTCGGAAACAATTTCGAGAAGGTGGCCATGTATGACGACCGGTCCCGGATCAATGAGGCCATTGATCATGACTTTGGTTTTATCCAAATTCATGCCAAGACTGATGCATCGCGAGGCTGAAGCTAGAATGGAAAGATATTTAGTAAGAATCCATACCTGGAAAAACAGCATTTGATCTTTGTCCCGAGGAACAACTTCTTTGGACGACTCCCCTTCTATTGGAGCATCCTCTTCCTTCCCTTCACCCAAACTCTGAGAAAGTTCCTTTAGTATACAGAATTCATATTGAGGAGCTGATTTCAGTGTGTTAGCAGTTGCTCCTAGAGTTTCTGAGACCTTGGTTGCAAAGTTTAGGAAAGAGTTTTGGTAATTTGCTAGCACATGAGAGAACATGTTGCATCTTGCTGCTGCTAGAAGGTCTATCTGCAAGGCAAGAGATACTTTGTTTAAGCTATTTAACATAAAGTTTATATTTGCTTGATAAGAATTAAAGTGTAGAAAGATCTGGTAAGGAAGTTTTATTTTTGATATAATTGGAACCAAATTGTTACATAGGTAGGTATGGTAGAAAAAATGATTTTCACTATTCAATCTACACCTTCGATAGATTGTGGGTCTAACTGTCTCAGAATCATGATGAATGGAGGTATCAGAGGGACGCCTTTGCCCAACAGTGGGACATTGCAGGCTAATTGTAATTCAAACTAAGTATTTACCTTCTGTAATACATCAAGTGTCAACTTATCAAAAGCCTTTTTGCTCTCTCGAACCTGACGCTGTGCCTTCCGGAAGTTATCCAAGCCGCGTCCCGTATCTGGGTCGAGCTGAGCGCTGGTAGATTTCATCCAACTCAACGCAGCGCGGTACTCAATGCGGGCCTTTTCCATGGCAGATACGGTCGCCCGCATATCGCTCACAGCACGCGCTCGAAACGTCTCTACTTCATGATAAAGCCGCAGCAACGGCCCACGCACTGATAACCGCTGCTGTCCCGAATACGAAATAGCCTTCCCAGCCGATACCATGTGTTTTCCCGAGGCATCGGCATTTTTACCAGAATCCCTCAAAAACTTCCCCAAAGAGTTCTCTTCTTGAGCCAGAACACACAATCGCTCCTGATATTGGTCCAATACACGCTGTAGCTGCAAGCAACTGTCGGATATTGATCGGAATAATTCTAACTTTGCATCCAACTCAGCGTCAGAAGCAACGATACACGCATCTTCTTTGGTTCCCAATTTCTTTAGAACAGTCTTTTTTGTTACCCAATACTGATGTTGCATCATGTTTTACATAGGACGAGCTTTCACTTTTCCACAAGTTATTCAGGTTTTCAGACAATTAACGCAATAAAATCGGAAATTTAAACTCAAAAATTTATTTTTCGATATATTTTTATTCTGTTCAGTTCAGTTCAGTATTTGATTGACATTGACAATTTGACAGTTTTGACTTGACACATGCATGACTGATGTCTGGCACCGCTCAGCACCGCTCACTAGAGTTGTCTTTTTTGGCATGATTGTTTAAAAAAGAAGCCCATTGTTAGAATAAGAATAAGAATATTAGAATATTTTTATTGTAAAAATTGTGTGGGCTTTGAGTATTAAACCAGACAGGAGGCGACACTCATGATGATTGATGAGTCATGAGATTACCCCTCTGCCAAAGGTACGAGAGCGGCGGTCATGAACGTTATATAAAACTAGCTGCCGTGCGTCAGCCGCCAGTCGTCAGATTGCAATGCGCGCAGAACGAGCTCCGGTGAAAATGCCGAGTTGCAGTGTTTTTTGGTGCAAAAATAGGTCAGAAACTTCAAACCTACAAAAGGATAATATTACATTTCATCTGTCAGTATTATTTTGTCCAAATACTATTAAATAATGCCCATAACTAAAGAAAATAGAAAAAAAAATTTGGACTAAGGTGTTGCCAGTAAGTTATACAGTGTAATAATCTGGAGAAAGTTTCGTAGTTGAGTTAATACTAAAACTGAATATTTTATTTACAATCATTATAAAAGTTTCCCTATTGTAATGAACCAATAATAATTATTATAGATTCGTGTGATTTTTAGGGAAATACTGCAATATCATCGCATTTATATGGGTACATTTCAAAAAAGCACAGATTTAAAAAAAATACTTTTATTAGTTAATTTATTAAGCATGTTTTAGATTATTATTACACCTTCTAGTTGAATTATATTTTCAGTCGACACTTTACCAAAAACTATCAGTTTCAACTTAAATAATCTGGCAACACCTCAAAAAATTTAGGGATAGGACTGCACGATCAAAAATATCGATATTATGTTTGTTTTAATTTAGATATTTTTTTTATTTGTAAGAAAGTATAAAACTGAAAATTAGTGCTGGGACAGCACAATCGTGAATATTGATAGCATTTTCTTATAAAGGGTGATTTTTATTAGTGCAAAAAAGTGAAATTAATATATCCATAAAATTTAAACTTCCCAAAGAAACTTAGGTTGAAATATGACTTATTTTTGATAATATTTTTGGACATACCATGCTAAATTAGTAGTTTTGTAAGGATAAGAGAGATCCTTCTTCTTTTTAGATCCCTGCCATATGCTCAAGCTTGTGCGAAATTCATTAGAGCACTACAAATTCTTTTCCAAACCAAACTCAGCAGATAACATTCAGTGGTCTATAATTCAAAGATTGCACAAATTACAGGAACAGGAACTATTTTACTTGGCAAACAAACTGTGTTGGTTGGCTTAACAATATTGCAATCAAGACCATGATCCGGAGTTTTCTTACCTTAAATCTTTTGTAGATTGTTGATTTGCAGGATTGTCATAGATTTATAATTCCTACCTCCTCCGTGGCGCAACGGGCGAAGGTCCGCCTGCGACGCAGGAGGTTGCGGGTTCGATTCCCGCCTCGGAACAAATTTGTGTACGATCTGCAGAAATTTGTTCAGTTGGTCTCGGTGTTTTCTATGTATAATAAAAATATCTATCTATGTAGTGTATTGTATTAAGTATATCACTAAAGTCATAAATAACGGGATATTTACCATGATTTGAATTTTGAGTTTTCCAATATTTCGGCACAGTTTCATGCGCCATGATCACGGAATAACTGACGGCACTGCGAGTTAGTTGTTATGGGCAGATATAGCGATCCACCCTCATTTTTTGTCTTTTGTTACGAACGTTACTACTACCACCGGTTTCATTATCGAACGCAACTCGATCACGACACACAACACTGACGGTATCAGAACGCGGCGCGGTAGGTATATCACTTCTTCGGTTTTTGCACATTCTCACTTCTCAATCAATCTTCTACTATCACATCTCAATGGAGTACATCACAAGATCAAATTCACATATGAAATGGAGACCGATCGGCGTTTAGCATTTCTGGACGTGTTGGTACAGGTCGGAGAAGATGGAAGCGTAGGACATTCTGTCTATAGGAAGCCCACACATACGGACCGGTACCTCCATGCCAACTCACATCATCACCCCTTACAGCTTAACTCGGTGGTAACATCTCTGACAAACCGTGCTTACGACCTGTGCGATAATAGAAGCCTACAGAGTGAGTTGGCCCACGTTAGAAATGTTTTAAATAAGAACGGCTATAAGGTAAGATCACTGCCAGTGCGTTCCGGTACCAGCCATAAGCCGCACAGGAGTACGGTGGAACGCAAACCAGCATTCTTGCCTTACATAAAAGGAGTGACGGATAAGATTGCAAACATCCTGCAAAAATCCTCCATCAAAACCATCTTCACGCCGTTAAAAAGATCACACACTTCCTGCGCACGCCTAAAGACACGTTCCCACTTGAGAAACCAGGGGTGTACAAGATCGACTGCAGCTGTGGAAGCTCCTATATAGGCCAAACGAAGCGCACTATTGCCTGCAGAGTCAAGGAGCACATACGAGCGGTAAAAAACCGGGCAACAGAGAAGTCTGCCATAGCGGAGCATCTTTTGGAGTCTGGTTCAAACCACTGGATCGAGTTACACAATCCACAAGTAATCTCAACAGAGCGACATTACATACCAAGATTGGTACAGGAGGCCATTGAGATTACCAAACACAGGAACTTCAACCGAGAAGAAGGCTTCCAATTATCCGGAACCTGGAATCCTGTCGTGAGAATGTGCAAAAACCGAAGAAGTGATATACCTACCGCGCCGCGTTCTGATACCGTCAGTGTTGTGTGTCGTGATCGAGTTGCGTTCGATAATGAAACCGGTGGTAGTAGTAACGTTCGTAACAAAAGACAAAAAATGAGGGTGGATCGCTATATCTGCCCATAACAACTAACTCGCAGTGCCGTCAGTTATTCCGTGATCATGGCGCATGAAACTGTGCCGAAATATTGGAAAACTCAAAATTCAAATCATGGTAAATATCCCGTTATTTATGACTTTAGTGTTAATAACCATGATGGATTTAAAAGTTTTAAGTATATCAGTTATCTAGTACCCATAACACAAGCTCTGCTTAGCTTGGGGCTAGTTAATGCTGTGTGAATCGTCCAGCATTATTTATTTATTTATATCTTATGAGAGGTTATCTTAGAATAACATACATGTATTGTATTTGTTATTAATACCCTTTATTCTGACACCCTACTTGATGGGTATTTATAACGAAATAAAATCCTGCTTAATATAAGTAAAATATTATGGCTTTCGACACTCTAAAATAAAGACTAATCCAATGATTCCATGTATTTAAAGTCTGTCCCGCCGTTAAGACTACAGGTGAAACCAAAAATGATACATACACACATTCAGAAAATATTACCCTCCGCTGTTTCGGCAATTGGGTAAAAATAATCAAGTGTTTCTGGTAAACTTTAGAATTCATCGATAGTCGAATATCGATAATGTCAAGAACTAGCATATTTCATAATTGCTGCAATTGTTTTGTATACTGATAGACATCATGACGTGTGCGACGTGTGAGTATGAGATTGTGGGCGTGTAGTTTATGATTGTGTGCGATAATAATGTTGTGTGCGTTTGTAGCGACGTGATTGAAAAGTCTATGTGTGCTACCTCACCCCCCGTTGAAAACGGCAGATTTTTTTGCGTATTTCATACAAAACATAGGCAGGCGTATTTTTGCGTTGCGATGCGGCCCGACCCGATCCGCCTAGTGGACGCTAGCCTTAAGACATCAGGTCCTAATTGTTGCTTATGCCCACAAGATTGTAATAATTATCTATGGTTAAATTCAGAAAAAAAAACTCACAAAAACCTCAGACGCAAACGCATAACCATAATCCCCGTAGAAAGAGAATGCTATATTATATAATATATTTATACATAAGACTGTACGTAGAAAGAGTATGCTATAGAACACGCGCAAATGCTATCGCATTCACACATAAAGAGAGAACAACTTATGCCTAAAACCTAAGAAGAAATGAGATAGAGCGAATGGCTTGCTATCACTTTCCCGCGTGCCGGTTTTTTCATATTTTAGCAACTCTAGTTGCTAAACAAATTTCCTACACATCGACGGAGCTCAGACGAGAATCATCGAAATTGTTGTAAAATTTTGATTTCTAAGTATAAATGTGAATAAAGTGTTCCTGTGGACATTCCCGCACCTAAAAACAATAAAAACTAAAGGCAACAATGGTGCGGTGCTGTGTTTTCGAATGTACAAGTGACAGTGAAGCAAAAGTGCCGAATTTATCATTCCACTCGTAAGTACAAGTTCTTTTGACTACAAAAAGGTTCAAAATTTACAGATTCATAGATTTACATGAACAATTAAGAGGTACAAGGCTCAAAAGTTATGTTTTATGGAAATTTTAATTAATATAACCTAACATTGCGAAAATTTAGGGTTGCCTGCACTCGACAATAAAATTCCCCAAATGGCGCGTTGAAATATTTTTGAATACGTACATAACGAGAAACATTATCTTAAAACTAGTTTATGCCCGCGGCTTCGCACGCATTGTTTCTATGGAAACGTTTAAGGGTGTGATTTCTATCCCATAGGAACTGATTTATGGAATAAAAAGTATTTTAGAAATAGATACCTGTATGCAAAATTTCAGCCGATCCTTTCAGTAGTAAGTAGCGTGAAGAGGTAAACATCCATTCATCCATCCATCCAAACATTCGCATTTATTATTTAAGTGTCATGTTTTTATTTGTTACAGATTTCCTGCAGATAAACATCTACGTTTGCGTTGGAAAGAAGCAACGGGTTGCAAAGATTGGGGACGCAAAATATAGTCCAAAATTTGTACCTAGTAAATATTTCTATGAAAATTTATTAATAAAAATGAAACAGCGAACTTATCTTTTCCCTCATGCTGTTTCAAGGCTGGTACGTAATATATATAAAAAGAATGAAAGTCTGTTTAAGACTCTGAGAAAGTTTGTCATACCTACTTTGTATTATAATCTACCTTCCAAACAAATATAGAAATAACCAATCAAAATATTTAAATATTGGGTAGTATTACTTTTATATAGGGTGTAACAAAGAGTAAGGACCAAACTTAAGCTTCGGTCAAAGAACACAGGAAAATATGAAAATTTAAAACAAATTAATAAAACGAAATTATCACTAGACTGGGTAATGAATGGATGACTGTTGTCATTTGCTTATTATCATAGAACCGAGGAAAAATGCATTTGTAAGACCTACCTATCACATCTAAGAGGCGTTGTCCGCTGCGATGACGTCGCGGGTCGTTGAACTCCACGGTCAACGACCCACGACTAAGGTGTTTTGTGTTTTAAAGGAGTTGTAAAGAGGTACGTAGGCCTTTTTAGTTTATTTTACCTGAAAACAAGCTCAACATTTAGTTTACTTATTTTTCGAAACTATTCGGGAATTTTTCTTCGGTTCTATAATCAAGTCGGAACCCACCCATGAAAGTTTAGTGCTTACTTTTTGTTACAACCTGTATATTATTCATAATTTTAATAATTATGATTCAATATTCTTACATACCATAATATAGATTTAATTTGAGTAAATTAAATCTGAGAATGTAAAAGAAATGCAATCCAGTATAAAAAATAATAAATTTTATTTAACTAAAGACTATGTGATTTGACTGAGAACATATTGAAATAATCGTCTTAAAGACTGATCATACATACTTATTAATTATAACAGAATATAAATATTTGGATTAGTAGGCAGGAATGTTGGTAATATTGTGGTGTAAAAGTGTCATTTAATTTTGTGGTATTTGCACTTTTTTCGTTTTAGCTGCATAATAACTTTAAAAGTGCCATTAAATTTCGTATTAAAGGTTACCTTAGCAATATCTAAACCGTAAGATTTAATTTATTAGGAGAAATGTGATTTCGAAGTCTGTTGGCTAAGCCTGGTTAACGTGTAAGAATTTAATTCCCTAATAAAAATGTTATTTAATTACTATTAACATAAAACTATTGATATTATTTTTCTATATTCTAGTGTTTAAAATTATTTCTACTCGTATCGTAATAAGTGCCTATACCTACATAACAAAACAAAATTGATAGGTACCTAACTAAACGTTGTTTCCTTTCTAGGCTTAGTAAAATTAAATGTTTACCTATTCCCACATTCGTACCTAATTTAAGTACCTACTTACATATATATTTACTAGAAAACTAATAACTTTACTCGAACTGGAACGATTAAACTTAACCAAATACACAAAAAAGTTAAAAGTTTGCTTTAAATCCTAACAGAACAGGATCAATAGGTTGTAAGTGCGCAAGTAATAAAATAAGACCTACCGGACCGAGGAATACCTGCAGGCTGTAACAAAAAGTAAGGACCTAAACACACCAGTACTTAAAACATTCACTACAAAGGTCAACCAAGGTTTGGTGGAATTTCCTGTTCTGAATTTGAACACCCAAATTTATGAACTGGAAAATCGCAAATCCAATCCACCAACAGAGACATGAAATAAGAAACCTAAAATCGGGGTAATAAAATTGCATGGCAACACTTTCCCCCCACCACCTTGCAATCTTTGGTCTTGCTCATCGGCATGCTCGCCAAACATCTGGTTATATTTAATCTGTGAGACTGTATCTTACCAATAGTATCCGACCGGAACGTACAATCAATCAACAATCAACAATCACAGTCACTTGTCTTAAGATCTTATATCGCTCATGTTCATTCTTACCAATCAAGTTCTAGTTATTTTATCTGTGAAAAATTTTTGTCTATGGATATTTACAACCGGAATGTGGAATGGCTGCCGTGTTTTGCGTTTGCGAAAGATCGTAAAATCAAATCGGTGTGTAAAAAATGTTCAAATTGTCTAGATGAGAGGAAAAAATAACACTTTGGCGTGGATTTTATTAAAATGTATTGTGCTAGTGATATCAAAACAATTCCCGAAGTGTCTTCGTCACAGTCTTCGAGGAACGTCAAAGATGGTAAGTTATGCTGTCAATTTATTTTTATAAATAACGCTTCCAAAATACTTCGTTTAACGGTAAAAGTGCGTTGATTCAGCTCTACAGAACCGTGTGTTCGTAATTCTCGAAATATTTGGTTCGATTTCATTGTTCAAAAAGTTTCAAACTTGTTCACAAGTTTTAGCAGCTATTCAAGAGTTAGTTACAATTAGATTTCTGTTGTTTGTTGTAATGTCTTCTTATTTAGTAACTCTATTATTATTGTAAAGCAGAAGTTGATGAAGATATTAAGCATTTGTATCTTCTGTATACCAAAGCTAGGAAGGTACAACTCGGAGGTTTATATTTCTACATGGATAGTGCACAATATTTGCCTTACTTCTAATTTTAAATGGTTAATCACCCCTCTAAAGAATAAAGGAAATACAAATAAATGGTGTTATCATTATCATACAGTCCATAGATAAAGCAAATGAAATGAATCTGGTTCCGACAAAAGTAAATTTCCCAACCAACATTTTTAAATTCCTTAATATGCTTTTTGATTCATGTTTCCTTCCCTTTAGAGTAGGTATTTGTAGGTGTTTGGGATGATAGGCATTACGAAACTTCGTTGAAAAGGATATTGCTTTGACACCAAGTCGACTTATAAAAAAAAAATAAAAAATAGGCTATAGAGCTTGTCTTAAAATCTTCATCAGGTATTCCGCGGCCTCCGCCGTAGATACCTAGAACCTTGCAAATAATCACACTCAAAATTATCTCGACTTGTTTTGACACAGACAGTTTGCACAGAGCCTGTCAAGTTTTGTGCGGAACAAGAGATATGTGGAGTAGAATTTGTGTTTTTTATTTTGTAAGGAGACCTGAAAATAACTGTTTATTTTTAATAAGGATTATTAAATCAACAGAATTTAGATGAAGATAATGAATAATTTATTGATAAAACTATAAATTGGTCTCAACAGTACATAAGGGTCATCATTAATTACAGAAATACAGTATGTACTTAATTTAAAAAATAAACAAAAGTTAGTGAAAAAAACTTTATATTTTAGGCACGCACTTTTAATTAAAAAGAACTAGTTTCTGGCTGCGGCTTCGTACAAGTTATTTCCGGGACAAAAAATAAATGAAGTTTCAAGTTAACAAGGATGTTATAAAATACTTTAAAACTTATGTGATGAACAACCTACTATTTAATTTTAAACATCTTTTTATGAAAAATAAATAAACGCAAACATACAAAAAAAATATTAGAAACAATAGCCGCTCCAATCATCAACTTAAATATAACTAAATGTAACATAGGCAAACCAAAAAAATTAATTCCTAAGGATAATGAAATATTTGAAAATACGAAATTTCTTGTGCTAAAATGACACTAGTTGAAATGGTAGCCTGAAATACCTAAATGCTTCTCTTTTGATACAGACAGTTTCAGGGTGCCATTGTGAATCTATGGGGGCCGGCGAAAACCTTGATCGATGTTTAAAATAGATAAATACTGAATGGTGGCATGCTCAGTTTTCTTTTTGTCTTCAAACATAGGCAAACACTAGAGTAACACACCAAGAACACACTGCCCTCTAAGGCGCGGCGCCCACTATCGGTCGCCATCGGTGCGGCTCGGTAGAGCTCTGGCGCCTTACGGCGGCTTAAGGCGGCTTAGAGCGCCTGAGAGCTGCTTCGGGCGCTTGAGAGCTGCCTCGGCAGTCGTAAGCATACCTAAGGACGCCGAGGCTAATTTTTGGTAGCTTCGGCAAAACTAAGAATAGTTCGGGTGGCAGACACTGACAGGAGCCCGAGCTCTACCGAGCCGCAACGATGCCGACCGATAGTGGGCGCCGCGCCTAAAGGTAGGTACCGGACCTATAGTACATATTTTTTGTATAATTGACTAACGTTCGAAACCCTCGGCGCGCGAGTTACACTCGTACTTGACGGATCCTGTTCAGTCTGGTCGAACTATTTTTTGACATTACGAAAACCCTCATTGAAGGTATAACAAAATCATATCAAGTTACCGTTCTTCAAATTGTATCTCTTTTACCGACGACGACGTTTAGCGCGTTTTATTCTGACTCAGTCGCTGCCGCTGGCTTTTGCATATACTATGTGGGTACTTACGTGGCCGCCTTTCCCAACACTAGGTTCGTCCTGACATTTAACCTACTCTGCATTTAACGACTCTCAACCCCCGCTTTGCCGCGGGTCAAGGTCGATCTATGTTTGACTCTTCCTCGCGTGTTCTTGACGTATTGATTCTAAAACTCTTTTTGTAGCAGTCAAGACTCTGTTGACCTTTATAGAAAGCTTTATGGGTTTACTTTAATTGTAAGCTTGGGTCTTTTCGGCCTTGGCGAGTTTATAGTGCCTTTTTAGAGCATACAATGACTTGGACATTTGTTAGGGTTCCGCACCCAAAAAATGCTAACGGGACCCTGTTACTACATCTTCGCTGCCCGTCCGTTTGTCTGTGCAAGTCTGACTCGCACTTGGACGGTTTTTTTTAGTAATCTTTCTAGTTTTTGTTGATTCTACAAAGTACGAGAATAATCTAAATTCAAGGTAAATTATAAAATCAATTTTCGCACAATCATGGATTATCTTTTTGTTGAGGTTTCGTCAATCGTGATGTCATGTAACAGGACTAAGTTATGATGACCTCACGGCCAAATTATCGCATTTCGTAACTTGTTTAGGTAAGAACAAGCAAAACACCTACACAAAATTAAAACCAACAAATCAATAATGGTTGGGTATGTTCTGAACAGAAATTAAAAGAATGTTTATTGAACCATATTATATAACACCGTATTTTTTTCTATTTATTATTATTATTTTTTATTTGAGTTATTTTCAACTGATGTTGCCTTGGCTTAGCAGGGACAGTCTAGATAAGGCCATGTCTAAGGCAGAATTGGCAAAAATGAGCTCGAATCGACATCGAATGCGCGAAGTGTTTAAAATTCGTTACTTTCACTTTACGTAATTTTCTATTTTAATCGACTTCAAAAAAAGGAGGGAGGTTCTCAATTCTGCTGTATGTTTATTTTTATTTTTTATGTATGCATGTTACTCGATATCTCCGCCATTGATTAACCGATTTTGCTGATTCTTCCACTATTGTATAAAGAATGATCCCGCGGTGGTCCCATAAGAATAGAATTCCCGAGGGATGACCATTTATCCCATCAAGCTTAAAAAAACATAATACTTTTGAAAAATCACGACTGGCTACAAAAATTTTGTTCTTGTCTAACGAAAGGTTGATTTTAATAAGCCTTAGCATGGATTGGTTGCTTGCTGGTAACGCTGGTAACCAACGCTGGTCTTCCGTCAGAGCCATTTTCTTGGCGACACGGATAATCTATTCACTAATAAAAAAAAACTAAATTCAATTTAAAAACAAATAAACTAAATTTTGAAAACCAACAGATATAATTAGAAATAAAATAAAATAGGGAAACTTACTATGATGAACGAAGTGAGTACGGAAAAAAAAATGTCACATACTGATACACTAAGGAGTTACATTTTATTTTAAGGTGTTCACATAAAAGTTTGATCTCGAGGAATTTATATGTGCGCTGTAAAACGTATCTAAAATTCATGTTCATTTTCAAAATCTGTGGTTACACTGGTTACTAATGGTTGCCGTGGCAACGGACCTTCAAAGTCAACTAGTGTTTCGGAATTCGGAACGTAGGCCGCGCACGCACTACAATTAATCGCAAGCGGTCCAGGAAAAGCTAAAACGCCAAACCGCGTACAAACACGCACTGCGGCTGGCGTTTTTCTTAATTTTAATTCAGTAACACCATGGATGTCGTGCGAACAGCGTGTGTTGTGGCTGTGGGCTTAATTTAAAAAAACCGAATGCGGTTAACCGCTGTGCATACGGCATCATACTGTTACTATGGGACACAAAAAAATCACGCGTTTATAAACCACAAACCAAATGTACCAAAATAGGTTTGTAAAATCGGTACCTAAAAAAATCGATAACTGTGTGCGTTTGTACAGAATGTGTTACATATATCTTGCGGTTTCAGACTTGCGATTAAACGTGTGCGTTTAATCGCAGTGCATGCTCGGCCGCAGGCTGCCTTATTTTAGGCATAGGTTTCCTTTCATTCGTGATTTCATCCATATGTCATCAAACTAAATGAGACCCGAATTTTAACTAGATGTCGCCACTTTGAAGTTGGATTATAGTTTTTTAAAACACGCCAAATTATAACCTAGACAAAAGGTTTTTTTTTCTAGTCAATAGACCTTCGTTTGACCGACCAAAATCTCACAAGATGATAAGAGACGATGTGGCTGAAGATGTTTCACGAAGGTTTAGAAGTCACTCTCGTCTTGAACAGGCTCAGGTTATAGGTGACCGGGAAAATAGAGACAGGCAGCGAGCTTATCTAGGCTTCCATGCTGAGGGGGCTGATTCTATTCCATAAAGATTTTACCCATGCAAAAATCAATGACAATCGCGTGATGAGAGCTGGTGAGTATCTGGCGCAGCGCATCAGTATTGCCATATAGCAGGGCAAAGCAGTCAGCGTCTTGGGACGCTTCGATTGGTATCGATAATGGATCTTATAGTTGAGCTACCTTTAGAATGCTTGCAACAGTCTGCAGTTAGCGTGCTCGGAGGGATGCGGAACGCGCGCGTCTAGAACCGCACTCACCCTGAAGATGTCCCTCGTTAAGGGATGAAACGTTGGTGTTCTTCCAACACAAATAAGGTTCGTAGTTAACCCGCTTACATCCGTAATGAATTCGTCAAACTACGATAGTTTTTATAGTAAAGTCTGCAGTTAGTTCAATTTTTTATACAAGTTCTAATTTGTTTCTATTATTTTATTGTAATTTTCTTTGTTAAGTAATAAAATAATGTATACTTATGACAATCCCGGATTTCTATTAGGATATTTAAAAATTACCTACTAGTTACTTAACAACATTAACATTGCTTTAGACAAAAGCTAGTAGGTACCTGTAGCCTTAAAAGTTTTCAAACTAGCGGGCAGAACAATATAATTTAACTGAACGTATTATACAGAGAAATAGGCACTCACGAGTGAATATAACCTTGTAAAAAGTCTGAAATTACCCGTACATAAGTAACGATGTTCGAAATCTCAAATATTTATCGCCTAAAAGTCTGAATAATACTGGGCACTGTAAAATTTGTCGGACAAAGGTCGCCCTGAAGGTTAGTACTAAAATAAGAGGTCTGCGTAATCCAGATAAAAATAAGGTCAAATTATAGGCTTGAAAATACTGGCGAATGTCAGAGGTTACTAAAAATCTAGAATTAAACAAGAAATTTATTAAAATTGATAGTAGAAGAAACTTATTAAAATTGATAGTGACGACCTGATATGATATTTAATAAAATATCATACCAATTTCATATATCACCGGTAATTGCCTGACCCACTCATATTTAACCACTGACTGAAATTCACATTACCGATTTACCGCAAAATAATAAAACGTAAAATCACAGTATTACACTAATATTATAAATGCGAAAGTTTGGATGGATGGATGTTTGTGACCTCTTCACGCCAAAACTATTGAACGGATCGGGCTGAAATTTTGCATACAAATGATTCTAATCCTGGAATCAAACATAGGCTACTTTTTATCCCATTAATCAGTTCTCATGGGAAAGAAATCACCTTAAAACTTTTCCATAGAAACAACGCGTGCGAAGCCGCGGGTATAAACTAGTTGAAACTAGTTTGAAACAGGTTAATAACTCACCCGATTAGCATTTCGGATGATCGAAAACTAATTATTCGGAAAGCAAATTTGTGAAAATTCATGGATCCAACTATTCGGTACAATTAAATTAAGCCAGAACAGCAGAGCAGATCGATTAGTAGCCAATAGCAAATGTAGAGCTATATTTCTATCTACTACTTTGCGATATACTCCAATGGAAAATTCACAGTAGCAGCCCGGAGTCAGGAATTTGCGGTGTTACACCCCCGTGCATGTTAGAAAAGCACGTTAAGCCGTTGGTCCTGCGCTTTACCTCTCCCCGGTCGTGTCGGTCTGTCTTCCAAGATTATGAGAATGACGGAATAGAGAGTGCACCTGTGTTTGCGCACACACTTTTGCATTATAATATACCCTGCGCTTGACCTCTCCCCGGTCGTGTCTGTCTGCCGCCGTCCCATCGGATTATGAGAGTGAGGGAATAGAGAGTGTACCTGTGTTTGCGCACACGTGTGCACTATAATATGTCCTGCGCATCTGGCTAGTCTCCGATGAGACTGGCCGCCGTGGTCGAAATTCGGTTAGGAGTACTGCGTCATCATCAGTACTCCAATGACTAAATAAGTCTGCAACCACAGATCTTCATCGTCATCGGCCACATCGTCACTTCCCATCAAGTGAGATTGTGGTCAAACGTCTATCCTATCCTACTAATATTATAAATGCGAAAGTTTGTGTGAATGTTTTACCACACGTATCTCCGTAAATAGTTAACGGATTTAAATGAAATTTGGTGTGTAGATAGTTTAGGTTCTAGAATAACACATAAGCACATATATAACACAATCTACATATTATTCTGATCTACATATTATGTATTAGGGTGGTAAAGTTTCTATGGAAAATTATTAGGTATTCCTTGGTTCGAATCACTCAAAACTCGATATAAATTAACTATTAAGTAAAAAATGATATCGTACTTTTATTTTTTCTAAACTTTTCCTAGGAAGTGTGGAATAAATTTCTAAAATTTTCACGCCGGCGAAGCCGCGAGTCGCAGCTAGTTATAATATTTTTTTTCCGATTTAAGAGTAGTTTTTTTTTATTTAGCCTATTTCGTCCCACTGCTTGGCGTAGGCCTCCCCCGCACCCTACCAAACTTCTCGGTCTATTAGAGTAATATGGAGTATAAAAAACAACATCTTAAATGTGACTGACTGTTCCGTTTGCAAATTGCCGTAGAGCCTTTAATTGTACTAAACACAGCAGAAACCATATCCGGCTTTGAAACTATTAAAACCTTTTTAACGAAATATCTTATTAGGCTATGAAACTATTAAAACCTTTATAACGAAATATCTTCTGAAATTCCATACCCGTTTTCATCGTTACATGACCTGTAATGAAGTGTGTTCCTCGCTAGTTAATCATAACCCGAATTCCGTATTATATCGGTGTATTCCGCATACATCGGTATATTCGGCATAATATTGGTAGAGCAGTTTGTAATTAATACCTACTAGTTTAGCGGAATAGCTTTTGGCACGGCTTGTTGTAATTGAACATCTCATTAACCTTTGTTTATTGCTTGAATACAGGGGATGCAATTCAGAAAATTCAACGGCAGTCGAAATTTTCCTTAAGTTTGTCATTCCAAGAGCTAGTTTTCTTACCTAAGAGCAGTCTTAAGAGTGAGTAGTACTTTTCGGTATTTTATATCGTGTATAACTATCGAATCTTACTGTAACTTTGAGAGTAGGTAAATGTCGTTTATTTATTGCAATAATTGTGAAGTTCCACGTTTTATATGCCATAAAACGTGGAACTTCACAATTATTGCAATTTTCAATACAGCTGGTCAAATATAATGAAAATAAAGAACACAGAAAATGGACCTGAGGTTTCAATACAAACGCTCGCAGTAATCAAACGCATTAGTTCTGAATAAAAACTAATTGCTAGCATCGACCGCTTGCATTCGCTTTGTACATCGACGTGTGTAAGGTATTAATGAACGGCCGTGGTGTCCGGGGTGCTCCGGGCGCCGCGTCTGCTGTGCTGACATAGTTACGGGCGCCGGCGCGGCGGGGCCGCTGCAGCCAGACCCGGCCGGGAGCAGACGACACGCGCCCGCCCTACAGCACACCCGCGCCGCCCTAACCTCTCCTACACTCGCCGAGTTAAACATTCCGTGCATACCTCGGAAATCCATCACCATTGTTCTCGGTCACAATACGCACGCAAGTTTATCGGATTGTAAACATCGTTTGCGACGTGCGAGTTGAGACGTTTTGTGGTTCTGTTGTCGATTTCGTTTACATTCAGTGATTTGGATTTTGAACTTTACATTTTCGAACTCTGTAAATACCAAATTTCGGTTGCTCGTTTTAGTAATTGCTAAATAAAAGCCGGCAAGCTGTATTCCGTAGAAAGTTTCGATGTCTACGAGTTTGACGAGGACAGTACGTGCAACGGCCACGAAGATGGCTTCGGCACCAGCAAGAGAAGTGAGTACTTTTATGTGTCATAAAACTTATTTTATGTTAAACACATTATACTGCTCTATCGTATGATGGGCTTTTGATGTATACTTGAAGAATGAGGCGTAGTCATCATCGTAACTGTTATGGCTTTTAAATTGGGTTTATTTAATTTCTACCTTGCCACTTTTTCCTCGAAGGCTTAGTATTTTTAGTACGTATTTATCTTTATGCATTGATTTATTTCATATACGCGTTCTATGACAAAAATTATGTTTATTAAAATTGACAAATTTCTTCTTACGTCTTAAAGGTCTTACCAAATTTTACTAAAGGTCCATATCAGTCACGTTAAATTACCGATTTCCCGGGTAATTTTTATACACAGGCAGCAGCGTTCGAGAAATATACAATCACGGTAGTAAATATTCCTAAAGCACTTGGTTGAACAATGCTGTGGTGTCACAGAGATTTGACATTTTGTTTCAACTCGCGCACTGTGTTAGTTTCAACTAGAGACACGTCATTCCTACCTCCTTGAATGTTTAATTGGTATAATTTCAAAATCGATAGCCACTTCGTATGTAGGCTATTACTTTCTCAAGGGACGGTTTGCCGCAATGTAGTAATAACGTTAAAATAATGACATATATTTCTATGCCATTGCCATCTTGATAGGAATCCTTATTACTTATTACCGCCCCAAGGAGATTTTAAGTAATTAGGATCTATGTAAGTACCTACATGAAGTTATAATTTCTGTTTCTAACGAGGAAGACCAGATCAGAGGCAGGATTAACTCGTTCAAAATAGAATTGCCTTTTCAGCCATGTACGAAACTCCTCGGTGGCTCCCAGCCAGACTTATTCCACTTAAATCTTTCGTAGATGTAAAATATAGGTTAGTAGTTAACACTAAGCGGGTTATTTCATTTCATTAATAATGAAGAGGCCAATGTGTTGAAGAGAATTGGTAGAGGAACTAGTCGATTACGCCTTTCAATACAAATATAGAAGCTTCCATTTTTACTGCACTGTATTTTTATTCCGTAAAAATACGAATAAAACACGTGTTCTTTTTATCTCACTAAAATAACTCGCACTACAGTGTTTACGTTTTGATAACCTTACAATAAAGGCAGTTTTATCAATAATGTTTATAATTCCCGATTTTGTTGGTATCTGTATAATGACTAATACTGTCCATATTGAAATTCAGGGTATCAAATGATGCGGCTTTGGTTTGTTATAGAAAACATTCAAAACTTACCTATCGATGAGCCACCATCCAGCCTGTATCGGTCCACTGCTGGACGCAGGCCTCCCCCTGATAAGCGCATTATTGGCTTCTATCACATGGGGGTACTGACCATAATTGATAGATCCACGAGTGTCATAGTTTAACCTCGTGTTGTCGATTGGATTGTGCGGTAACATGAGACATCGGCCACAGTGACCGAATTTTTTGACTTCGGGTTACTAAGCCGAAAGGGAGGAAAGAAAATATTTGTTTTTGCAACAGAAAGTTTTATTCTTCCTATGCGTGGTCTTTTCACGCACTCTTGCATTATTTAACACTAGTTTATGCCCGCGGCCACACACGCGTCGTTTCTATAAACGTTTATAGTTGATATCTATCCCATGGAAACTGATTTATGGGATAAAAAGTAGTTGTTTGATTCCAGGCTTAGAGTTACCTTTATGCAAAATTTCAGCCCGATCCGTTAAGTAGTTTTGGCGTGAAGAGGTAGGTAACAAACATCCTTCCATCCATCCATCTACATCCATCCAAACTTTCTCATCTATAATATTAGTGTCATAGTGTGCTTACAAAATATTTCATAAAATATGTTTTTTTGCTTGTTTTTTGTTATGTCATAAAACTATTTCAAAATAAATTATACTTACCCTTTGAAATTTCAAAACAATAATAGTAATGTAAGAATACACGTAAATGAACACGAATATGAAGAAAAAACGCCTCTTTTTTTTTAAATAAGGAATAAAATGTTCGAAATTAAAAAATTTTTAGAACAAACGTTGACGATTGATCGATTTCTAGAATCACCGCCTTTCGGTTTAGTACACCCTTTCCGTGCCACCCTGTATAATTTGAAAACATATCTCTATGTAAAGTCTCTGTAAACTTCGTAGAGCTATTTTCGCTCTATGTTCTCAATATTGTCCCCACTTTTAATCCAACGATCCTTTTGTAAATTTTGTTGTTGTTTGTGAATTATCTTGAAAAGTGTGCAATAAAGAATTTTCTATCTATCTATTGTTTCCTTAATTAATAGATCCACGAGTGGCGTAGTCTAACCTCGTGTTATCGATTAGTTAGATTGTACCGTACCTACCACATTGTTTTTAGATATGGCCCATGACCTTTTAAATCACCAACAGCACACACAGTTCAATTGACGTAAACCGTTTTTACTATGATAATCGATAATGAACTACTAGAATTGGTTCTATTATCATATAGATTTATTTTCTGTGGCATGGTATTTCTCGGACTGTGACATTCCCCTAAAAATGCGGAGAAAATTATGTTTTTACAGTTTTCCTCAAAAATTATTGTTTATAATAAAATAACGTAGGTTATTTATTACGTTGCGTTCGTAAGCTATCAACTATTACCTTACACAATTTCTTGTTGTTGTTTGTTTGCTTCTGTCCCTGTTTATTTTTATCATACATAATTAAATGGATAATGCTGGGCATAATTCAAAACATCATCTCCATTACAAGAATGTTCGATAATGAACATTCTTGTACGGGAGATCCCTAGCTTCCATACATTTTTATCATCGTCACAATGAATAAAGGTCGTAAACGTCATCAATTTAAACTACTCCGTTCCTTTTTCTCACATGCAATTCCATACTGCATACGCAATAATAACACGATAGATGCAAGTATGAGCTGTGTAAGAAACCAGTTGAGCGAGCGAAGGTATAATACACCTCTACATACCGTCATCGAGAGATAAGAGTAGGTGAACTGGTGAACGGGCGTTGGCTTTGCTTCACTTGTCTGCCAGCCAGTTGTCTCTGGCGATTCATATCGACACCACGCGCACGCGCAACGCACCAGACAACAAAAAATCTGGGCCGCTCATCCGTAGTTTATACCATTTCTCTCGCTTATAAGTGTTCACGGTGATAGTTTCATAAGAACATTTCTGACTTTTTAGTCGTTTCTTTATCTTTCATATTATCAACTATGAAACGTAAATAAAGTGCTAAATTATTATTTCAACGAAATATTATCTATGTGGGCTACGTGATAAGTGCTATAACTGTGTGAGCGTATTGTTTTCTGCATTTTTGCTAGCCAGTCTGAGGTTTCTTGGAAGTGATCGCAGCAAGTTTTAGTGAATGAGTCAACTAACAGGCGTCGGGATTGTCAACTTTGTCAACGTGCTGCCCACGATTTCTGAAGGTAATTTGCCACGAACTATTATCGATAAATGCTGTCATAACAATGGACAGTTTATTTCTTGTAGATAACTGGTAAATCGTGGTTTTATGGTAATGGACCAACAGAACAACTACTGTTAAGGTTCCTATGTTCCTTGTTTGCTTTAATCCAGACAGCTTCGGGTTGTGTTACAGGAGAAGGGACAGCACTTATGCTGATTCAAACTGCTTTATCGAAACGTATTGAATTGCACTTGAAGCTCTACGTAAGGGTTTATGGTTGTTAATACTGAATCTCAGGGCTTTGCAAGTCCTATGCAGGCTTATCGCTGTTTCTTACTAGGAATTAGTAACGAGTTCTGAGAAGTAGCACATAAATTCTAAACCCAACAGAACTGAAATCGCAATTCACTACCTGCTTTGTAAAGGTCAACTTTTATAGTCTTTGTTCGTAATCTAAACTCAGCTCTCGGAGATTTATGATGATTTCATAGTTATCTTATTTAACAACTGTTTGATGGTACAACTTTACGATCGAAGTTATGTGCATTAAATTGACTCAATTTTTTTGCAACGATCGTCTGAACACCCGATATTTCTTGTTCGGATGTGTCTGTGAAAGTATAACTTTCTTTTTTCTGCAAACAACACGCATTCATTAGCAAGTCTGTCAAAACAGAATGGTATTAAAACGTTTTCTTCATTTTATTGCAGTACCATTGAAATTGCACTTCGGAGAAATAATATTAGTTTTAAACACAAGGAAGTGGGTTGGTCATAAAGTTCCGGGAAACATGTGACAGCTGCGCGAGCCGTTGCATTTAATGCTCCTTTTGAGGTTCTTGTGAATGGTGCCGTAGAGCCAGTAGGATGTAACGTGACTCAGCCCAAAAGCTCCGCGGCCTTGGAGGCATCCGCTATCCGCCAGGCGCTGGCGATTCGTCGCAAGCGCAGGTGGGCCGGCGCCTAGGGTCGACGACCGCGTCATGAGAACGATTAACATCTCGAGCTGGTTGGATTCAATAAGAATTTACTGCACATTGACTCGTCCGTAAACGCATCTCTCAAAACAAAATTTCAGTGCCAAGAAAAGAAAAGACGAAGATTTTTTCAAATATTAATTACTGCAGAAATCCTAATTTGTAAATCTCTCACAGCCGTATGAAAATACGGCTCCAATCTCAAACGTAATTTGTTTATATAATAATAATAAATCTTTATTTCATACAAGTCCATACTTTTACAAAATATTCTTACTACATTTTATTTTATTTTTACAATTATGCTATTCCCATTTTCTACTTACTTTGCGTTAAACTCTACCAGCATGAACAAAATTGTACGTAATGTAGAAATCATTAGCTATCTTTAAATGAAGTGCCGTTCCTCGCCGCGGGCCGACAGTGGTTCCTGTACGACTGGTTTTTGCCTTTGTCTTAACGATTCCAATTCTCCCAGTAAAGGGCCTGTATTCGGCATCCCGTTGAGTGAGTTATTCGTATTCCTTTTGTGTTTTACAAGCAAATTGTTACTGCCAATGCTTTCGTTGGCTGTTTTCGTAAAAAGTTTTTTATGGGCGGCCTATCGCAGACAGTGGCCCTTTCTCCGAACAGCCTTAAGTTAATGGAATATACGTTTGGAATATCGAATCACGGGCTGCCTTAACTAGCCGAGAGCTTAAGTTATTTGTCCCAGAGCGGTCGGCACGGCAATCGCAGAACATCAATGTCGCGTGGAACAAAAGCTATACAATTACAAAAGACCTTGCTAGTCCTCAACATATCAAAGCGCATAATGACTATTGACGTAGCGTTCCGTAGTGTCAGTGCTTCAACTCCACTAGCACACTCAATAGCAAAACAAATTCTATCGTATCTTACTACAACTCGTCATATCTTAATCTCAATTTTTACTTTCCTTACACTTTCATAATACCTACTCTATAGCTTTTAGATATATATCATTTTTCTGTACGTAAAATGCGTTTTAAAAACCAACTCATAAATAGTTATTAAGTGTCTTTAGTGTTGTTTTAAGTTGCGCTACCGGCCATCAGTTTTACTATGCTGTCGGCTTCCCTCACATATAAAGTTCTTTAGTCTATTACCTCTAGGAAGCTGTTCGTTGCAATTACAGGTAATTTTCAAGCCTGCAAAAAGTGTCGGTAGTTTATCTCCGTACAGTTAGCCGTTATCTCGCGTGGACCTTGATATTGTATGATGTATGATGATGATCTACTAAACCTCGGAAGCATTGTGGAAGCTACATACACCTGACAATTACATGGCGGTAAAACTGAATAGAATTTCCTGTAAAACACTAACATGTTTGACTGTTGGTTAATGATCTTAAAGGTTTTGGTGTTTCCGATTATAGTGGTCATAGTTTTGTTAAAAACGAACTACAACGAGCATCTATTTTTAACTTGACAGCTGGGTGTCTGCACTTGTGGGGTTTGGCATACTTAAAATGTTTAGTCATCTGCACGTGCACCTTAAGGCTATAGGCTTTGATAGCTCTATAAACACCTTAGAATTATAGAAGGGAACGGTATTGCTCTAACGTAAGCCATAAAAGTTCCACATTTTGAATTTGATGTCAAAACTCAGCGCATTAATCCCATAATAGCTGAATCCATAGGGAGAGAACGAAACGCTCGGCTGGGCACGCCAGCTCGCAACTTGGCCACGCCTCGGCGACCACGCCGACACAATGATATGGAAACTATTGTACTCGTATTCATCTATCAACTAGTCACGATACATACCAACTCACGCTTTACCACAAATCAACAAACTGAAAATCGTGATACTAGCTAATAAATAGACCACTATCTGAGCTACCTATGATTTAGAGTTGCTTTCTCTGATATTGTTCGTTTCTCCTTCAGTCTTGGAAACTAGAATAGAATTACTTCGTGCTACATCACATCACACGTGACATTTTCAGGTTATTCAAATACATGTCGTGCCTAAAGTTTGTTATGCTTCAGATAATGAATAACGTAGACTATCTTATCATTAATCACTGACAAGAAATCGACCTTAATAGCAGGAAATAAGAACGTGTTACTATTATAATAAATTTGCTCGTTAAGTAATTAATAGTCTTTAGCGTTGCTGAGTGCCTTGTCTCGCTTTCTTGCGTTTTATATATTTAGTTCTTTAGATGTTTATAGTTTCTCTAATCTTTTAATTATTTATCGTTTTTGTTGTGCATGTTGTGATATTTGCATTATCTTTGTCTATTCAAGTCATTGTCTTAGCTTATTTTAGTGCTCTTCTGAGTGCGATCTAAGCAACAAACGGTACCAGCGGAACGGCGGCACTACAGTTTAAATCCGCATTTACATCACAATTGCTCGTATTGTATGCAGGGTCGCAGGTTCGAGGTCGCGCCCCGTGTGCACGCGCTTCTCATTCTTCAATACCTTTGTGTTTGTCTACATTAATAAGATAGTTTCGTCAATGAACACAATTATAAAAATAAACACGTTGGCGTATCTTTTATTGAAGTCTGTAGGCCGGTCTCATTCAATTCGATTTTGAATTGTACATTAGCATCTAATTTTGTTATTCTTATCGGATTTCGATTGTTATAAGGCGTGAAATTCAAATGTAATGGGAGGTTCAGGCCCTTCGGAGTCTGGGATCGGAAATTAAAATGGTCTGAGTAATGCATATTCCTTGCTCTACCAGCAGGATAAGTAAGTAAATGTTAAGTTTTAGTTTTTATTAAAATGATGATGTTTGATCACTTCTGTAATTCTATAATTTTCGGTAGCCTTGCTCCAAATAGCAAGACAATTGGTTAGACTCAGATGTTAATGCTCTGAGCTCATTAACTTGTCTATTGTCCCCTTTATGAACAATAATACCGGGGCATCCTGGTATCCACTCTGCTTAGCTTGGGGCTGGATAATGCTGTGTGAATTGTCCAGCATTATTATTATTATTATTATCCTAGAAATGTGAACTAAATGAATTTCTCGAATGTGTTTAAAACCATTGTAAATGACTTCGTCAAAGCAATCTTATATCATTAGGTCATTTAGCTCATGATAACGCTGGGGTTTAACCGAAATTGTTATTAGATTCAAATTTTTGACAGATTTCCCCAATTTAAGGCAGACAGAGATACTAATCAAATAACATTTGTTTGCCAAGACGTCTAACTAAACAAGGAAATGGTATTTCACCTAGTAATATGACATAACATAACACATGTATGCCTTACATGTTTAATGTCGTAAGCTTAGTCAGTTGAATGAACAATATTATCTCTGGGAATACTAAATGATGATGGGTCTGATATGATTCATCTGCACTCTTAAATGCCTACAGTTTGAGTCATCAATTAGATTTCATTGATGTGGGTAAACGCTCCTTTTCATTCAGTGATGCTAAAGACTCCAATTTAAAAGTTGTACGGTCATGTGACTCATATCTTGATATGTATTTATTGTTATCGTCCAGCCATGTTTTTCCTTTAACAACAATAACATTAACAGATCTCCATTACCCATTGCACTGACTGTATCAGGTTATTTTCTTGTAGGTATTTTGTTAAGATACTGTTCTCTGAATTATTCTGTTCTGTGTTGTTAACACTAGACAAGCTTATAATTATCATCTCGGAGTAATGTAGCACGCTCGATTAGTCTGAAACTAACTGTTGGCTTAGGTTCAAATTGTTGAGCTATTTCAACTGCTTAGCAGGCAACAGCGGCGGCGCCTCTTCTGTCATAATAATATGTTAACAATTGTCGTTTGTTCGTTTTAAGTTCGCCATTGGAATACATAATACCTCAGTTTTTTAGCTCTTTGGGTTCAAGGTCTGCTAAACAATCGTCGATCGTTCCTTTAAGTTATCTTCTAGGAAGGAAGCACGTGTTTTGTTTCAATGTAGTATTGTGTTTTAACGCCGGATGGTTTTTTTTTTATTTTGTATTATTCTCTTTATATTTTTCGGTAACTTTCATCGAACTCAACGATTTATCAGCCATTGCATATCAAAAGTGCATTTCTAAAGACTTTTTACATTGTTTAACTTTAGTGGCTTCAACATGAATACTTGTTTCTTTGGTGGTACAC
Source organism: Eupithecia subumbrata (assembly GCA_949316285.1). Classification (NCBI taxonomy): domain Eukaryota; kingdom Metazoa; phylum Arthropoda; class Insecta; order Lepidoptera; family Geometridae; genus Eupithecia; species Eupithecia subumbrata. Next base: position 22,259,750 of record OX438646.1, on the reverse strand, counting down.
TACAATACAACCTTCTTTTCTCTGGCATGTTTACCAAAAGGCTCCGATTGCAGCGCAGCCGTGCATAGTAGGCGGAATGGCATGCAGTCGAATGCGCAAGCGCACCGCGAGACCACTGACGCTCTCGGCAAGGTCGACGAACGACTTTCGCACGTTCCACTCGCGGTAAACTAGCATTGGGGATTTAAATCGTCAATATAACTTAATTTAACATTAAAATGAGACGGCAACTATGAAACCTATGCTACCTACCTACTTTTTCTTATGATTTTCATTTCCGACCTAGCATTCTACATATTAGGTTTAATTAAATTTAAATACAGTTTCTGTTTTCTTACTTACTCGTAAGGCTAAGACCCGAAGTGTGACTCCGATAAGACTTTTCGCCATTTTGGTCTTTTGGCTCTCGTAGGTCGCACGCCTTCAACACATACTCCTGTAAATATTCTGTTTTAGTGACTTTTACCATTTGAACTTATTTGCTTTCCCGTTTTATGTTTCGTCCTTTTGCTTTGTAATATTTTCTTACTAATGCACATTCGTTACTTACATCCATACTTAATCAAAACCTACAGAAGTAACGTTGCCTGCCGCCGTCTCCGAAAATCACAAGCGAAGCGACCGTTATTTTTTTCCGTCGCTCTACATTCTGAAACCCGAGCAATCAATCCAAGTGTTTCGTCCCATCCACTCCACTCAAATATATGTCAATATCAATATGTATCTTTTGTATCAACGTGACCAAATTGTTGCTGTGGGTGTTATGAATGTTATGATGTTACAGTTATATGAACTGGCGTCTTGAAATTTGGGTTCTTTTTCGTAAATACATAAATATCTCAGATTCGAAAATATCAACATTTTTCTGTTCTACTTTGGCTCTGGACGCACTATGACAAAAATGTATCCGTTCTACTCGGACGAAGACTAAAACAACAAATATTTTAGAAAGGATTCATCGTGTCCTTTCTAAAATGTTACTACTACTAATGTTTTGACTAATCATACAAAACACCCAATTACAGTACAATTGTCAACAACCGCCGGTAATTATTGCCGTAAAATTGGCCACGTAAGAGCACCTTTATGTCAAAGTAGTAATAATAAAACTGGATTCTTCACGGTCTATCTGTAGGCGGTTTATCGTCACCCACATGCTTCGTTAGAAGTTCAATTTCATCACGTTCTCTTCGTGCCACCGGTGCCTTTGTTCTGTTTTGAGTATCTACGTTCATTCATTCTTTATCTTTTGTCTCCAAACGAATCCAGTGGCAATGATAAGTTACTTTCAACGATGACGAAACGACTGACGATGTTTAATAAAGATTCTATCTATTCAGCCCTTGCGATGGGTTTTTAGGCTTTCTCTCTGTTGCGTTGTTCTGTTCGGTGCTGGGCCAGTTGTGCCACCCTTATCCTCTCTTTCATAGATAAATAAAGATAATATTAAGATCGTGGTTTTGCCCGCCTTGATAGCAACCTTCATTTGTAGATATGATTACGTTCACATTTGGGCATGCTCTTGTTCTGGAAGGTTTAAATTTTGGACTGCAATATAACCAAATCTGAAAGACTTTCATTTAAACTCTAATTAACATCACCTTGAATACCAAAACCCTAAATAACAGCAGAAAATATTTCCGACAAAATTCATACAAATCTTGTAAACAACATTTTCGTATCTACATTTTGAATAATTAGTCAAAGAGATCGCTCGCGTATTTACATTTGATACTTCGTTTCGTAAAAGGACTTTCAATTTGTCTGCAGGGTGCCGTTCTGATATTTGTCGCTTGTAAATGCGGGCGCGGAATAGGGTAACACTGTAGGTATTATTTATAATAGGGTAACACTGGGGTATTGTTTATCGAACTGATTGTGCTGTAATTCGGGCCAATGGCCTCGACGAAAATAACAATAACAATAATTTCCTGCGGTTTAGTTGTGTTCTGTCTGATCTATTTCGGAGTTTTCCTTATTGTCTCATTATTTTTGCGTTATGAAAAATAAAGCTTACGAAATACTATTCAAGACTCGGGTGCTTGCTTACATAAATAATAATTTGGCGTGTTTTAAGAAAACTGACTTCAATATCTTTTAGTTGCGACATCTAGTTAAAATTCGAGTCTAATTAACTTTGATGACACATCGAATTATTATAGACTATCCAATAAAAAAAGAATTACCTATCAAAACCGGACTACTCTGTAAAAAGTTATGCGTGGTCAAACATTACAATCAGTGATTGAACAATCGATCATCCCCTGTTTTCCTACCCCTCGGGTTAGATTTTTTTCAAATTTAAATGGTAACACCTTCGGGGTATACCATTTCCAATAAAAAAAGAGTTATCGAAATCGGATTACTCTGTAAAAAGTTCTGCGTGGTCATACATAAAAAAAAACATACGCGTCGACTTGAGAACCTCCTCCGTTTTTCGTCGGTTGAAAACGAGTGTAAGTAAACAAGTGCTATGTTGCGACTAGGTTTTTTTAGGCTAAGTTTTCCTTCGCTTACAACATATTCAATCATCCATCACCTTCAGCCCGTATTCTACTCTAACTACCGCTGGTTGTAGGCCGCCTATCTATGCCGTTCATATCGGCCTTAGGCTGCTCGAATCTAAAGGTTGATAGCATCCTGGTCCAACGACTAAAACAAAACTTTTTGCTAAAAAAAACTAAAATCCCCATCTCGAAGTTGTAATTCGCATAACTGAGTTGTCAACCCTAGCTGGGCGTGGGCGCCAGGAATGAGTTCATTGGACACCACATTTGTTGCTGCGTTGACACCGCCGGCACGCGGAAATGTTGTTTTGCATCACGTCATTTTTATCTTTATTTCTTCTATAAAATTTTAACTGAGGTTATTTTTAGATTAGATTTTATTGCAGCTGAACCGCTTTTAAAATTTTTCATTTTCGCTAAGTTAAAAGACTCATCGCTGAGCTGTAGATTTATGTCTATTCAAGCTTCAGTACCTTCTTGGAAACTTCGCCGTCCTAAATAAACACTCCCTATCTTTCGTCTTACTTAGACAAAACCCTGAAACTAGGTACGGCTATAAATAGTTTACCCTCTTGTACACAGCGTAGTGAGTACTTACACTCTCTTTCAGTTTTGCTTTACCCTCTTGTACACAGCGTAGTGAGTACTTACACTCTCTTTCAGTTTTGCTTTACTCTCTTGTACACAGCGTAGTGAGTACTTACACTCTCTTTCAGTTTTGCTTTACTCTCTTGTACACAGCGTAGTGAGTACTTACACTCTCTTTCAGTTTTGCTTTACTCTCTTGTACACAGCGTAGTGAGTACTTACACTCTCTTTCAGTTTTGCTTTACTCTCTTGTACACAGCGTAGTGAGTACTTACACTCTCTTTCAGTTTTGCTTTACTCTCTTGTACACAGCGTAGTGAGTACTTACACTCTCTTTCAGTTTTGCTTTACTCTCTTGTACACAGCGTAGTGAGTACTTACACTCTCTTTCAGTTTTGCTTTACTCTCTTGTACACAGCGTAGTGAGTACTTACACTCTCTTTCAGTTTTGCTTTACTCTCTTGTACACAGCGTAGTGAGTACTTACACTCTCTTTCAGTTTTGCTTTACTCTCTTGTACACAGCGTAGTGAGTACCTACACTCTCTTGCAGTTTTGCTGTCGAATACTTGAGATGATCATAAAACTCAAGTAACGTTTGTCAATTTACCATAACGCTCATATTCCAGTGTCGTAACTTAGCAAAAATATAGCTAGTAGCATCAAAATGTGTTCACGCGGAAAGTTGTGGTATACTAAAAGCTTTGGCTTATATTGCTGAATACATATTTATGACCTGAAATACACGCCAGCATCATAAACAACGAATATAATAGGCAGCCTAATCGTTCTAGTAATATTACGTACGTACTATATGTGTTATCTATAGATGGGATCTACGTAACAATCGATAAACTAATCACTTTAATTGTAAGCGTACCTACTCGCTTTGCATGCAATGCAACGCAAAGCGAAACACCGAACTGTGACGTTTTGATTAGGTGTTTGATTGATTATTATCCATACACGTAAAGCCGGGTAAGTAAGTACTGATCGGGGCGTAGCGTAATGTACCATTCCCAGCGAGCATGAAACGTCAAAAATCCGTGTCCATTACGGATTTTGATGCAGTTTTTTTATTAAATAGAGTAATTCAAGAGAAAGGTTTATACATATGTATAATACATGCATAATTTAATAGAGAAACACTGATAATTTTAGAGGTTTCTAATGTGATGTCGTAAATAAACACATTTTTTTGTGCTTACATTGCAAACGCTGGCTGAACCCTACGAGATAGATCAAAATAATGTACTACGGTATTGTACACCTTAAAAAGGTCTATAAAAAGTCCGTGATGGTTATATGTCTATCTTTTAGGGATAGCCCACAATAACCATTTTTTATCCTTTACTGTTTACGATAAATAATGGCTTATTTACGAAGCGATTTTAAGCAATACAGCATTAATCCTTATCTAAGTACCTTAAATACATTGTGTATTTAATATATATGAATATAATTTTTTTTTTAAAATAATGTTGGACAATTCACACAGCATTATCTAGCCCCAAGCTAAGCAGAGCTTGTGTTATGGGTACTAGATAACTGATATAGGTACTTAATACAATATACTACATAGATAGATATTTTTATTATACATAGAAAACACCCAGACCAACGGAACAAATTTCTGCAGATCGTACACAAATTTGTTCCGAAGCGGGAATCGAACCCGCAACCTCCTGCGTCGTAGGCGGACCTTCGCCCGCTGCGCCACGGTGGTCGTCAAATGGCCCTTTTGCAGTATGTAATTCAAATAAATATTTTCGAAGATATTACAGATTTGCGGCGGTACCGGCCGGGGGGGCATTTCTGTAGTATATCTAGTATCAGTATTGCACCCGTGCGAAGCCGGGTCGGATCGCTAGTACCTAAATAGTGCATTGCATAACTTGTGCTTATGCTCTTACATAACGTCATTTACCGTATCCCGTAAGTAACGTACGGTATGACATCGTACGATGTCACTCTCCAGATTAGATAGCGATGACATAGTCAATGTTTGCCCATGGTGGTCATATTTGTGCAGTTGTTGGCTGTCGCTGGAGGCGCCGGATTTCACAGTTGCATTGCATATTCAACCCTATTCTGTCAGTACAAGAGCATAAATCAGTCAACGGTAATTAAGCCTCGACCCGATCAAATATGTCGTTTGCATTTCCGTGTACAGGTAAAACTTGTCCCACGCAATCTATATCGCTGATACCAATATTTGCGTCCATTGGACATGGCCGAGACATATTCGAGAAAATCAAACAAATCCTGACGTTCGACAAATTGACTTTGCATTTACCAGTTTGAAAATTGATAATGCAGATAAATGTAAGTGCCCACGTAGCGGTAGCTCCATAAAATTGGAAATCCGAATGGTTCAATAAATTATACCATTTGATTTGTAGTAGTAAAATCCGATTAGCCGTATTATTCTAGCACCGTGTTGAGAGTAGGTTGAGTGTGAGCTTTCTAGGCCAATGCATAAAGATGCTATCCTCTCTTCCATAAACCGAATTACTGCAGTCGTGTTGGGCCAGCAGCCAAATGCTGAAGCACCGATCTTCCCGACATTTTTGAACGTATGGGCAGAGAATACCTATATAATAATGTTGGTATGGGTGTTTACAGTCAGGCTTTGCCGTTTATGTATCACTAGCTGCGCCCTGCGGCTTCGCCTGCGTTGAAATTTATGTTTCCAACTTTATGAATTTTTTCTTTCATAAGAACCTTCTCATGACAACAACAAACACAACAAAAATTTGCGAAATTGGTACAGCCTAACACGCGTGATGCCGTGACCAAGGGAAATAGGGATTCATTTTTATATATATAGGTACCTTAACCGTTGAAGCTACATGAAAATGGTCTTAGGAAACTACCCATCCTTTTTACAAAAAATATCATACATATTCACAGTTTTTCAAAAAAGTTACATATTTCTAGAAAATTGGCGTTTTTCCCAAATAACTTTTTATGGCAATCGTTTGTGTCTTATACTGATTAAAAAGTTCTTTGGACCAACTAAGGTGTGTACTAGAAAAGTCAGAAAACGCGAAAAACTTTTCCCATAATTTCGAAGAAAATCATTGCATCCTCGAAAACCTAGTCAAAGAAAAATACGAAAAAAACGAGAAACTGATTACGTAGTATTCAATAAACCTGGCCCATTGTAAAATAAATTCGAGTTAGAAGGAAATAATTTATAATTTTTAATCTCATTATAATATTTCAACGCCTTTTCCTTTCTCATCGACGATTAATGGCTGCTCAGAATTAACTGTTTAAGTTTGCTTCGCTGATTATTTTTAGCATTGATCGATATAATTAAACTTTTATTCTCTCCAGATTTACCTCAATCATTCAGATGACGACGCGACGCCGACATTTAACGTTTCGTTTTAAATTTGTTAACTCCCGAAATCAGACAGGAAGTTGTTTATATTTATAACAAAACTTGTATATAATTTTTGATGTATTTGCTTAGAGATTCATTATTGACCTTCAAGTGAATAAGAAAGCACAAAGGAAGGGTAAATTTGGCATGCTCTTGTTCCGTAAACAGTTGAAAGATTTCTTCCTAGAGGGAAGAAATCTTTCTACGCTCGCTACGCACGTACGCATGCATAGAGAACGTGCTAAGACGTTGAATTCCTTTCTGGTGTTTTGTTTACTAGTTGATAATTATCAATTTTAATTTTTTTTATTTTAATTTTATTTTATTTATCTTTGGAAAGATTATAGTCTTTCCAAAGATAAATAAAATAAAATTAAAATAAAAACAGCTTTATTAAACTAATACACAATATAGTAGAGAAAAAGAAACTAACTATGAAATCTGACTTATAAGTAGGTACCTAATTAAAATTAACTGATACGTTTTTGAATTATTTATCCCTTTACATAAACTTGACTTTATTTATAAACCGATCAAGATACTTGTTTTAGCTACAATTTAATCTTACTGTACCCTCAACAAGTTTCCAATTTCATCTTTAACATTGAAGTAAACAATATAAATTCAAAGTAAACTTGTATAATCAATTTCAACCTTAAAATCGCTTGTTCGCCATTTTCTTACGGCTATGTTTATTGGGCTGTAGCGTGACTGAAACTTATAGAATGTGATTATTGGCAACGGTTGTTTCTTCCGATGCATTAGAGTCGATTTTATCTGTTATTGTAATTAAGGAAATTGCTTTAAGTGCACCACTGAATGCTAGACATTAGACTATTTTCGACAAGGTTTTGCAGAAAGATTCGTTTGAAAAACTGCTCTACTTGCGCATATGCAAAATTGACTTAGCTTGAACGGGATTTTGCATTAAACGCGTTCACTGCCCAGCACCAGGTACGAGAAGTACGCCGAGAGCACTAAATGCTATAGGCATTCACTTCAGTCATTAACACTTCAGCGCTCACGATGCTCGGGTTACTTCTCGTTCATGTAGCTTGGGCTGGGCAGTGAACGCCTTCAATGCAGAATTCAGTTCATCATCCTTCACAAACAAAGCAATGCTACTCTACTTCAGCGGCAGGCAATCTTTCTGCAAGACCTTGTCGAAAATAGAGTCTAATCCCCTGCAAACTAAATCTTTTAATGTTTAAAAATCCTTATTTATTTATATTTGTAAGAACGTGTTCATTATGGATGTAAGCGGGTTAACTACAAACCTTATTTGTGTTGGAAGAACACCAACGTTTCGTCCCCTACCGAGGATGAAACCGCTTACGTTCGTAATGAATTCGTCAAACAAGATAGTTCTTATAGTAAAATACCAACTTGTTTTATAAAACTGGTTTCTTTTTGTCCGCAGGCGTGACAATGAGGGAAAAGAGAGGCGGTGCTATGAGCAAAATGCAAAAGCTCAGAAAACGTCTCTCCCTAAGTTTCGGCAGACTATGTAAGTATTTATTATTATTACCCTTTGTGTAAACTTGGGCAGCAAACTTGGCAGCAACCAATTCAAACTCTACGCAACGATAAAACTTATCTACGATAATCTTCTTGTATCTTTGGATAATCCCAAACCAAACTGTTATCTAAGAATAGCAAATTGGTGCTAATACAGATGTGTGCGTTAAATGATGCCTCAATTGGAGAGTATTGTAAAAACTTAAAAATATCCCCACAATGTAGTACTTACCAGGGTCGAATTCCACTAAATTAATCGCTTCTTCATAGCAATGGTATCGTATCAGAATGGCATATTTTGGCTTTCACCTTTGATGAAGGAAACTAGAGATGGAAGGACGCGTGTTAAAAGTGTCAAGGTTGAAACCAATCTATCAATCTTCGACCTCGACCTCGACGGCCTATATTAGTCCACTGCTGGACGCAGGCCTCCCCCTGAAAAGCCCCTTATTGACTTTTATCACCACGCTGGGCATGCGGGTTGGGGATCGCAGTTCGATGGTAGAATTAATCTGCAGGGGCGCTGCTGCCCGCTCCCGGTTCATATCTCTTAGTCGCCTCTTACGACATCCGCGAGCAGAATTGGGGTGGTGTAAATTCTAAGCCGGCACCACACAGCGACTATCAATCACTCCGTGCAAATAGCACCGCACGCACTGTCTAGAGTTTCTTTCATCTATGGACGATTCTGCGACGATACCATAGTCATAGTAAAGCGATTAGTTAGCATAATTCGGGCCCTGATTAGTTGGTGCTATTTTCGGCCTGTCACCATCACCTTACTCATTAGCGCCAAAGCCATGTGTTTGATCTAGTTGTGACGTTGAACTTGTGAAAATAGCCAGTTTTAGAACTTTAATTGGCCCTCTAAAACTTGGCATTCTTTGTAAGATAACGAAACAGACAACCAATTATAAATAAAAATATTGCTCTGTTGGCAGTAAATCTAAAAATATCTGATATCAATTTGAAAAGGCATGAGATGCTGTTACCTGCAATTGTTATTCATTATGATCGCGTGTACAATCTCAATGGTTTCTATAGTCGACTGATGATTCACACATACCACTGCAATCGCTTAAAACTATAAACTGGGCAGGACACACACCCACATAGTCTCGACCGGTTCCTTTGCAAGCGTTTATTTCGTTATTGTATCTTTTACACTATGTTTCCCGTCTTCTATTTAAACCGAATCGCCTGCAGACTTTGATGCAATAAACAAAACTAATTCGTTTCCTAAGACACAAGCGGTTTATTCCATAAATTGCTTGAAGGGCATGCGTTTTATGCCTCTCGTCTTATGCAAGTCTTATGCCTCTCTTATTATCTTTAGTGGTACACGGTAGTAATAGTTTGTGTTACCTGCTGTCCCTCATATGATATATATGTAAGTGGATATGGTCAAGAGTAAAACTAAATTTCTGAAGAGTTTTAGAAGGGTCTACCATTTATTTAAACAAGAGGCGTATAGTCTTAAGAGGGCATATTCCAGACATTTGTGCGAATAGGATAGGAATAGGACTTCACGTTTATAAAAGCTGGACATCTAGACATACTTTTTTAGAAAATTGTAGGCGCAAAAATCTAATTATTGTTTATCATAATAAAACTAAACAACTGAATAAAGAACTAGCTTAGGGCAACCAAATAATTAGTAATAAATAAACTAAGAAACAAAACAAGTCATTTCAATAGACTGCAGGGTTCCTGAGATCTCGACCAAATTATGTGCGAAACAGTGCACTTTCATGATGTTTTTTATCGTATTTCTTTTTCTTTGTATTCACATTGGAATAACCTAAAAAAATACGTTGAATTTTATGTAATTCTAATTTTTTTACCACGGGGTTCCCGTCGGTACCGACATCTAGGCCTAGTTTGACAAACCAAACCTGTTAGGTTCGCCTCTTAAACACTCTCGTAGGTACATAAATACGAAGCCATACAACGTTACAACGCAAATTCACAGTCGATGCAACCAATCCTGTTATTACTTGGTTACGAAACATTAACTAAAATAAGTACTTACTTACCTAATTAGATTTACTGAATATTTTTATAACCTGTTACAATTAACTTCACTTAAATATCTTTAACCTATAAATTCGTCGTTTACTATCAAGAATGAACACATGGCGTCAATATAACTCAAGCGAAGATGTTTATGTAGTTTCCCACCTTAGAATTTGAATGAGATGCAATTCTGCACGATGCGGTTTGATGCACCTTGTAGGTCACCTCATATTGCTGCAATATCATTATGTTTTTCAACCGTTACTACTCTTAACCTTCTGTGTTTGTTTGATTGATTTACAGCGGACTCTGTCTCAGTATCGTTGCCATATAATTTTGTAAGCCCTCGACCTTACCCCCAGAATTATATATATCAGAATTATGTAATATTGTAATTAATTTGAATACTATAACAGAGACGGTAAAACTTTATTAACAATAAATATCTGCCGAGGAAAACAAAAAGACATTCTCACAGCTAGTAGAAGGATATCTTACGAGTATCTGCCAATTTACGGTGACTTCGTAACTTTTGAGCTCAAATATAAATTTCACTTCTAATCTTTATTATACTTCCTTGACCCCAGCAGTAAAGCTTTGTTTACTAGTAATCTACCTGCAGGTTTCGTTTCCCTTTAATCGATTGAGCCATTTTCCGTTAAGGTCCATTTACCCCCGGAGATTTAAAACAAACACGCTATATCTGACTCGCTATATTCGCCTCGGGGGAATGTTCTATGTTTATTTTACGTATTTTTATGTTCTTGTTCATTTTGCTATTACAACGTAAATAGAAATAAGGTTAACAATGTTCATTCATTACTTTCACTAAAATATCTTCTATTTAATCTCTCTTCTTAGGTTAGGATAAGAGCGCATCTTTTAAATATCTCTTTTGTTCGGTTTCTCCTGTTTAATCCTCTGTCTCTATTCTTTTCCTCCATTTAAATGTTATGAATCCATATTTTCCTGGAATGTCAACCTGTCACACTTTCCGTCGAAAAAATGCGTGTGAGTTAACAGCGTGACTCTTATATAGACCGTAGAGCAAATAAAAAGCAGTGGTAGGCAATGAACGTAGAAACAACACTAGTATATCAGCGTGTGTTTGTTTTATGATAAGTGAGGCATTAAGTCGACTGGTAACAAGATTTGCTGATTTATTGGATTAAACCAGGCTTTGCCGCCGAGAGTATGTAATATCGAGTTATTTAAACGTAATCCTGATACGACATCAGTGATTTCATGATACTGCCATCTCTTTATATATATCTTAACATTATGCATGCAAGAAAACATATTTTATACTTTAAACAGTCAGACATCCACCAGTATGATACGAGATCAACAAATAGGTTTGTCCAACCTTTTACACGGTTGGTGAAGGTTAACAAATCGTTTGTTGTGAATTGTGTTAAATTTTATAATACTTTACCTGAGAATGTAACTAAACTGAACGAAAGAATGTTCAAAAACATCATTAAAAAGACACTACAAGAATAAGCATACTACTCTGTAAAAGACTTCCTTTCAGATAAAGATGCCTGGAAAAATATCAATTAATTTAAGGAGTGTTTATAACATATTTATTATTGTTATATGACTATTCTAAGTGCAATATATTATGTATGCCTATAGAATTGAATAAACTGAAATTGAAATTGAAACTGTAATTTTGAATAAAATCTTTTTGGTCAGTATTTGGTTTCACATCTTTTTGTGGTTTTCGCGCTTATCCAATTCTGTTTCCTTGTTTACACTTCTGTTCAGTGGTTTATGCAGACTCTGCGTTCATAATTCTTCGATTCGCGATGATAAATCGATTACATCACTTTTTATCGATGAGTTAGTTTGCGATGATAAAGCTTCCGTTTCACTGAACCGCCAATCGTTATCATTGTTATCAGTCAACTCACTGGAACGACCTGATTCGTCAAACGGACATGGTATCGCAGGAAGTGAACTATTCGCTACACATTCAAGTACGAATGTGTTTATGCCACTGCGTTCAATGGTCCCCTAACATACATCTTCAACGTCGTGCGTAACTCATAAACGCAGGCACATGACTATCTATCTCTATTTATTTATCCTGTGAGCACTCAGTGTTGGTTAAAGGCCTCTCTATTGCGCCATCATGTCTGGTCCTAGTGTGTCACGCCAAGGAACAGGTATCTGCCCTTGTACGTATATAGTTAATTGAGATCAAACAATGATGTATATTTCGGATATTTACGATAGCGAAATATTGTTGTTTACTCAGATAGCATCAGATCTTCCAAATTGTGTCGGAATTAGAAGAAAATTGCAGACGTAAGAGAACCAAACCAAAGTCGGTATTCATTGCAATGTCGGGCGGGCAATTAAAATCTAAATTATTGTTCGGGTCCCTAGGCGTTATTGTTGTGCGATTGACGATGCACCTAGTGGGCAAGTTTCCAATGCGAATTGATGAAATCTTGAGTTCTACAGGTCTCATAAACACTTTCTTAACAATCTCAGTGTAATTAATTTAAGTGTTACATGATCCGAGTCACATGAGTGCAAAATGTGTAAATACACTTGTTTACTTTTCTCTATACCTACTATTGTTGTTGTTTTGATCCGTTTACAATCTGCACGTTATTGTTTACAATACATTATTGTTGTGAAATAATTTTGTAAATAAGTGTGCCAGTTACCATTTCGAACGCTTTCCGCTTTTAATTTACGATTGTCGATCTCTCATAAATCTTTATTGGCTAGTAATTCAGTGCAATGAAACAAAGTCAATAAAAGTTTTAACAAATAAGTTATAATATTTCAGCCTTTCAGGATTCATTGCTCTTCTGATTGAATCCTTCAATTATCAACGGCATACTGGTGTGACGTGAACGTTGCGTTATTATAAAATAAATGTAGCATATCGAATGTTTGTTTACTTTGTTGGTAAGCAAATAAGGGGCGACCGATAAGTCACACAAACCCATATGTAAATGTTGATTGGTGACCATTATTATCGTACGCGACAAGTTCGATATATGAATCACCGTTTGTTAAATTATATAAGGTCTGTGAGCGTCACGATAACTAAACATGATCACAATGCACTGCACTGACCATTTAAACGTTTCGTGATTGTGCATAAAAATGACACTATTAAAAGCTGTTGATAAAAATACATGAACGCTAACAACTAATGGAAAATACCGATATACTTCGAAGACAAGTGTTTATGAGAATTCACTGAAACAGCGAGTATCAGTAATGAAGTACGTAGTGGGCGTCAAACGACCTTCGTGGAGTGAATCAGCACCAATGATTACTACATGTTTCCTATGCGCACCATAAATGGTTCTCCTCGGGTTCTAGATGATGATGACAGATCTCATGCTAATCAAATCAATGAAAAGTAAATGTTTGTGTCTGGCATATTCTCCATTCCAACTGTAACAGCTGATGATAACACAACAATGAGTCATATTTTAAAGATAATTGGACGTAAATGAATGTTGACGGTCTTCATTCTTTTAAATTACCAACTTGAGCAGACAGACTGTGTTTCCCATAATGATGACTCTTCCCCCATTCCACTTTGTGTTCGAAACGATTGCTTCCGTTCTATGGGGTTCAACATCTCTATTATCAAGTCGTTGATTGATAGACGACTTCCGGTCATTGATAATATTATTTTGTCCTAGTTGGCCCTACGTCCTATTACTTTCTCGGCACTAGTAGACAATAAGGTCTGCGACTTTATTGGTTTCTTGACTCGCTTCTATTCTTAAACATACTTTATCGAACTACTTAAACGCTTTATTATGCGTTTCCTATTGTACTCTGGTAAATTTTCATCCTAATAAATTTCTTTGAAATTTATTTATATATCATTTTGGTTTTAGACGCTTTTATCACAGTATGCGGGTGTGTTGAGTCACTCGACCGCACAGGAACACTGTATTGTTATGTTACCCTGCATCACAACCGCGAAGTCTGTACGAACGAACGGCCTTTGTCGACCCGCCCTATTGTCTTCAACCTATTCAAATACTTTTGTAAAGGAGTCGACGGTTTTTTCTAACTTTTTAAAATTTCATGACGGTTCGGCTTCGCTTGTTACGGGCCTTTCCTTATTTCTTTACAACGCATTGACGTCTTCAATTTGTAGCAATTGATGCATAGTGCTTGTGCCCTTAATGTAACACTAATAGTGTTTCTTGCCCACTTGAGAATGTTTTCATCTTTATTGCTTCCAATTGTCTGTTGCTCGGGTTACGTAAGCGTCTTCTAATGGATTGTGTAGGGTTCGGTGTACTTGTCCATGTCAGATTTGGTTCTTACTCGAATCATTTAGGCGTATCTACCGATAGGTTCATTTGTTATTGTATTTTACACAATGGTTTCATGAATGCAGTTAAACTATTTCTGATGTAGCTACTTACAATCTTCAAATCTTTATTGTACACAAACAAAACAATACACAAAAGTCGACAATTTAAAGGACATGTACAGAGGCGGGCTTAACCCTATAAGAGTTTTCTTATAGCAAACCTTTTGGGTATTTATTTTAAACTTCGATACAGTTCAGACAGCTATTTCTAAAATGTCTCCCTAAGATATGCTGCTGTTGCCATAGAATTCCCTTAACTTGAGACTAGAGAGCCATAAAAGCCTTTGCTTTATCTCTTCTTCAAATAGAATCGCTCCAATATAATATGTTTCTCGAGTTCATTGAACGTGTTGATTGTGAAGTTTCATTCGCTTGGCGCATCCGCAAATCATATTTTCGCTTCGGTTATTTTAGTATTGCCAATTATAGCTTGATTAATACCATGATATAGGTACATCAGCTTGCTATAAAGATTTTGTTGATTCATTTACCAGTCTGCGCTTGCCAGGTTTGATCACAATCACCTAGCTATTCCTAATCTGATTATATTCTTGGTTCATTACTTTTATCCATTTCGTTTAATTGCGAATGATATCTTTCTTCATTAAAATTTATTTTCATGAGAAATGCTCCAGTGTGAGCAAGTGCACATATATCGCTTGAAAAATCTTCTCGTCATTCATCACATCACTGATGCTCTTTCCTGTATTATTTGATAGAGCTATAACTGAGTATGTAGATGTCAAAGATTTATGAGGTTATGACACATAAATAAAAAAGTCTTGCTTGATGTAGGATCTGACATAGGTTAAAACAAGTTTGGAGATAAAGTTTATGGGCCTTCGTGCCACCTGCTGTCTAACAACAGTAATGTAATTAACCTCGCTCTACTTAAAGATTCAACTTATCCAAATAAAGGCCCATGGGTCGATCTCTAAAAACCTATTCTCTTTTATGGATATTAAGTTTATTAATGAGTCATACCGTCGGCTCCACTTGTGGCTACAGTTTGTTTGCTCAAATTGTCCCCATCATCGCTCCGATTGTTTACCCTGATTCGTATACATCGGGTTAACGACTGGCCCTGACTCCGTCTGCATCATCTCTGAGAAAGTTTATTAGTTTGTTGACATGCGTTATAAAAGCCCTTCTCGTTTATTTCCATTATAAAGTTAAACGATCCCCTGCGGTGCAACTATTATCCTATCCAGTTATAGCATTCGACTTTAACGATCGTTGAAAAACGCCACCGGCTTGCATTTTGAAACGTAACTCGAAAGGCATGTTTGCGCAAGTGTTAAAGGAATGCAGGTATGAATGCATACTATTTATCTTATTATTACGTTTCAAGTCGAGTAACAAAGAAGTTTATACTTTACAGTTTGCATAGAATTATTGAAATAATACTGGTGTGTCCTTTGTAGTCTTGTTATTGGAATATCAAAGACGTTCCGAGAGAAGTTCCGACTCAGTGGAGCGCATAGACCACGTTATATTTGAGCCATATCGAGGCGAGGCACACGATGCAGGAACGTGAATACATTCCTAGATTCCTACATAGATAAACCTGATCAGTGATCACTGCAGGACAATAGACAATTTATTCATTCATTCTAATTCGTCATCCAATATTGAGCAGTCTCTTAGCCACACAGCGGATTTGAATTGAAATCATGAAAACTTTTCAGTTAGAAAATTTGATAACTTATGTATATGGCAGCACATTATTGTCTGTTCAAATTAATAAGTCATCAACATCATCATCATCTGCCTATATTATTATAATGTCCTCCTAGCCGCATTTTGACCACGGCGGCGGCCAGTTTCATAGGAGACTAGCCAGATGCGCAGGACATACTGTAATGCACAAGTGCAAACACAGGTGCACTCTCTATTCCCTCACTTTCATAATCCGACAGACCGACACAACCGGGGAGAGGTCAGGCGCAGGACCAACGGCTTAACGTGCTTTCCGAGTACGGGGGTCTAACACCACCAACTTCTTGGCTCCGGGCTGTTACTGTGAACTTTTCTTGCTAGAAAATCCCCAATAACAACTATTGGTCCGACCCGGGATACGAACATTACCCAGGACCTCATAATCAGCGGTTGAACATGCTGACCGCTAGACCAACGAGGCTGTCTACATATATAATAATAATAATAATAATGCTGCACCATTCACACAGCATAATCTAGCCCCAAGCTAAGCAGAGCTTGTGTTATGGGTACTAGATAACTGATATAGGTACTTAATACAATACACTATTTTTTATTAAACATTGAAAACACCCAGACCAACGGAACAAATTTCTGCAGATCGTACACAAATTTGTTCCGAGGCGGGAATCGAACCCGCAACCTCCTGCGTCGCAGGCGGACCTTTGCCCGCTGCGCCACGGAGGTCGTCATATATGAGTCTGCCTATATTAGTCCACTGCTAGACATAGGCCTCCCGCGCCTATGTAAACTCCAAAACGCCCTGTCTGCAGCTTGCCGTATCCAGCATCTGCCTGCAGTCTTTCGCTGGTTGTCATCCCACCCAGCCGGAGGGCGTCCTACACTACGTTATCCATACTCATATTAGAAATTCGAAAGTAACTCTGTCTGTATGTTACAGTCTCATGCCTAAACGCCTGAACTGATCTAGATGAAACTTGGCAGGGAAGTAAATGGTATCACATACCTAGGCATAGACATAGGCTACTTAAAATGCGCGTGTGAAGCCGCGGGCAGCAGGTAGTAATTAATAAGTATGTCATGTTAATTGTACATGGACCTTAACCTTTCCTAAAATGGTGTTCCCATTTTAGGAACAAACAGACTAGATACCGTATCTTATCACGTTGACATTTCACGACTGGTTAGGATTGAATTGGCAAATGAATTTTTGGGAAACCGTTCCGTTCCATTTTCAATGATTATAATTTATTCAAGCTAGTATCATTGCGATTAGCTGGTGCCCGCGGCTGAGCACGCGTGTCAGTAGCCTATGTATGCCGGGGAGGGCCCCGGGAAACCTACTTACTTGTTTCTGGACTGGTTTCCGCAACTAGGCCACAGGTAAGCACTTTTTGCGTATCGGCTGCTAATATAACCACCCGATGTCATCCAGGAAAGCCAGCAGCTCGCTGACGACGGTGCATGCCTCGCTAGGGGTCCTCGGTATCCCAAGGTATTGCAGTCGTTGAGAAGAAACGCTATCGCAGTCTACAAGCACATGCGCGGCCGTCTCCTCTGCGTTCATGCATAGGGGGCTGTCCGTGATACCCAGATTAAATAGGTGTTTGTTAAGCATGCAGTGTCCTGTGACAATGCCGACGATTTGCCGAAGTTTGGACCCCATTTACCTCCTGCCAAATTTCATTAAGATCCGTTAAGCAGTTTAGGCATGCAAAGGTAACAGACAGACAGTTACTTTCGAAATTTTGAATTTAGTATGGATTGGAATAGGCTAGGACGTTCAAACTTTCAAGGGCAAACAAGTCGACCTTTCCAGGATATCTGAAACCCTGAACTCGTATCCTGTACTTTAGCAACTCCAATTTCCTGCCGACGAAAAACGAAAAGTTATCTTAGCAGTGTTCACGTAAATTTGTGCTTTCGCTCAAGGGCGTTTGGAGATAAGCTTGCTTGGCACTTTACGACCTATTGATGCGACGCTTGTGTGAAGTTTAACCTTCCGGTACCGCCTTATATAGGTCGGTCGCATTACGTAATGGATTCTACTATTGCCTCAAACCACTTGTGCTTGGAGATGTTTAGGGTTATTCGCCTTGCGGTGCAGTTTTCCTAAATTTTATTGGCACATTGAAATTTACTGGGCGTAGTTTGCTGATGGAACATGTGAGGAATTTGGTAAAGTGCCTTCAGTTCTGCTACATCCGAATATTGCTCTGGATTCATCCATTTACCATCCATCGCTCATATACTCCCAAGGTTGCTTAGGTTGTGGCTGGCTGTGCTCTGTAAATTGTCCAGCATTATTTATTTATTTATAGCATAATCACATCTGTATCTTATTTTGTAGCAATTATATTTAACAAAGGAAGTTCCTAGATCAGGTTAGAAGGACACGATCATCAGGATGAATGTAGCTCATTATAGATATCTACAGAGAGATTCATTGAGTGTGTATTCGTTAGTTCATTTCATTCAACGAAAGATCAATTCCATTCCTACCATTGTACCTTCCTGTCTTACCATCAACATTGTCTGCGTTTCGTTGCTTTTGCTTCCCATGCCTATTCACGTGACCCCAGTTTTCATCCTTAAAGCAACCGGTAATCTATATTTAAAAAGAATCGGAGTAGATTAACGTAATTCGTCTGGGAAACTTCATTCATAGGCCTATTATGCTCCTAGACTTTTGAACTGACACCCATTGTCCGAAACAAGCCTTATCGTATTATTGTTCACTTTATTCGTTGAATGGGTCGACCTTATCGGGTGCGTAGAAGGGTTCTTCGGGTCTTCCTTCTATTGTGTTTCGACTTTTTGCCGCAACCAAATACGGCACTTAGAAGATAAAGATGTGTTCATAATGATCGGGGTAAAAGTGTTTTAGATAAGTTGATATGTGGTGATAAAAACTGCTACTGAATCAACATTGGGATATTTCGTAGTTTTAACCACCAGTAGAGAATCACAGTTTGTTATTAATGCAGATTACATAATATTTTTCTGGCACAACAGCCTGTCTTAGAAGTCCATACATTATACAAAATGAAAACATCAGAGGCGGTGGCTCGTTACCATCAAAATGGGCGACATAATAAACCATTTAGTCATCCGCTTTCAAACAGTAAATCACTTTCCCGTGACAAATGTCCGGGTCAGGCGAACTCGAGACCTTATGGTCTCGAGTTCGCCTGACCCGAGAAAAACTAACAAGACTTATTAAAATGAATCTCACTATTTGTACTGCTGAAACCGAAACGAGAGTTTTAAAAGGAGCTTTGTTTTTAAAAGCTTCTTTGTTCTAAGTGAACCGCGGAATTTATTGCTCATTTTTCACGGAAATTTTCAGCACTTTCCGCTGTAGTCTCTGGAAAAACATTTAAAAATCCAGGCTTTACTTGTATGATTAAAAGGGTTTTCATCGTTTTGGAACCGGAAGTAAACTAATTGAACAATGGACAATTCAAAGTGGGACCTAAACTATAGATAGTCACGGCACTTTATTAAATTAAGTCTAGGTCTGCACTAGAACGTAACAATGTTATATTTAACTCTGATGGAGCCATTACCCGGTGCAAAACACATTAGCCGTAAAGGCATCTGCAATAATCCCATCATGCACTCTCCAATGATCCGCTAAGCTCATCGCATCACGGGTCACGTGGCCCACGGCTGAATTAGCCCTGGCTTTTACTGGTTCAGCACAATTGGGGCTAAAAGGCTGGTGACGGCTCGCTGTACTTTCCTCGTTGACGGCGATATAGGTCAGACACCTTAGCCTGCATGTACCTCATACGAAGGCTAGGTGTAGTTAGAAATGAACAGTCGCTCCCTCGAATTCTTGCATCTCTAACAAGTGCATTTAAGTTATTGCTTCTTGCAGTGTTTTTGTCTTATTTCTCTAACAAATTTTCTAAGTGTAAAGTGCTCAGCTCGCACAAAAACGTTTATCCGTATAGATTTCTACACAATTTATTCATCTGTTCATCTTCCGCCTTACATCTCGTCTCATCATCCCATGTTATCGAAGTCTTCCCACAAACAGATTACCAATAAAAACAACCCAGAAGATAACCAATGTAACCCCAACCAACAAACCACTCTATCAACTAAATTAAGACGCAATCGAGAACTTCCTGCCACAGGTAGTCAGTTGCGGAACTTGCGGCATCGACCCGATCGCGTCGCCGCCGACGCCGTCGATAAGTCGCTGAAAGCGCTGACCGCGACCCTTGTCAACTTTGACATAGGAATCGCTGGACTTTGCCTCAGGACTTTGGGTCTTCGAGTTGCCGAAGTGTTGCCAAAGCTGGATCCTTCAAACGAGTGTTTGATTCAACAATTCCATTATCAAATTGAAATGGACCGTTTTGTGTGACTCATAGTTAAAACTTTTGTCCAGATCGATTCTGCTGTAAATTCTACAAGTCATGTCTAATTGAAAATTTAAGATAGGATAAAATCAATTACCAGTTTATTATTCCTTATCTATACTTATAATAAAACTGTAACAGGTCCAATTCTGTACATTGAAGATATTTTGAAAATTTTTTTTGGAGGGCACTCTATTATCGATACTGAAGCCAAAACTGTAATTTTTTTCATTCATGTCTGTCTGTCTGTCTGTCTGTCTGTCTGTCTGTCTGTCTGTCTGTCTGTCTGTTTCTTAAACGCGCATCACGTCGAAACTACTGAAGGTATTGAAATGAAACTCGGCACGATTTTAGGTCATACTACGAGGAAGGACATAGGATACTTTTTATCCCGGAACTCAGTCAGGTTTTCCTGGGAGAGGGGATGAAAGTAAAATTTCTTCACCGCGCATGACGCCGAAAGTGCTGAATGAGTTGGAATGAAACCTTGCACGATTTGATTTCATACTACGAGGAAGGACATGGGATACATTTCATCCCGGAATTCAGTCATGTTCCCCTGGGAGAGAGGATGAAAGTAAAATTCTTTAACTGCGCATCACGATGGAACAACTGAATGAATTCGAATGGAACTCGGCATAATTTGATTTCATACTACGAGGAAAGATACATTTTATCCCAGAATTTAGTAAGGTTCCCCTGGGAGAAGGGATGAAAGTAAAATTCCTTCACCGCGCATCACGATGGAACAACTGAATGAATTCGAATGGAACTCGGCATAATTTGATTTCATACTACGAGGAAAGATACATTTTATCCCAGAATTTAGTAAGGTTCCCCTGGGAGAAGGGATGAAAGTAAAATTCCTTCACCGCGCATCACGACGGAACTACATAGGTAATGAGTTGGAATTAAACTTGGCACGTTTTGAGTTCATACTACGAGGAAGGACATGGAATACATTTTATCCTGGAATTCAGTAAGGTTCCCCTGGGAGAGAGGAAAAAGTAGAATTCTTTAACCGCGCATCACGACGGGTCTACGCGTCGTCCGATTTCATGCATTCTTTTTGTTAGAAACAGTGTTGCAAGATCGAATTTGACTAAATCAGTAGAAAGTCGAGTAGAAAATCAGTAGATTGATGAAATAATCTGGAGTTAGAAGAAAAAAATTAGAAGATAGAGGGTAGGTAAGTTCCTATCTATGTATTTTTCCAAGACGCACCCATTAGTTAGGTTCCTACCTACTAAGGCGTCTTGGAAAAATAAGTTAGGTTCCTACCTACTAAGGCGTCTTTGAAAAATAAGTTAGGTTCCTACCTTACATGATATATGGTGGTTTAGCTGGTCCAGTTAACTGTACTACCGAAGTTTGGTTGCAGTAAGTGGTCCAATTAAACTAACTAGACCACAGAAAAATATTTTTTACTCTGGTACACAGCAAACTGTACCTACCTACTAACGAAAAAAAAATTACGGTGGTCCAGTCAAATGGATCAGGAGCCCAATTCTGCAATACAATCGCTTCAGTATGACAATGGAATCGTCGCAGAATCATCACGTAGAATCCTTAGATTTATAAAACTCCAGATAGTGCGTGCGAGATAAATTAATAGTTTCAAACTTGACGCACGTCTCTCCATCTGCATTCATCATAATTTCTTTCATCTGAGGTGGAATACCCAAACGTGTCATTCTGTGTCGATACCCCTGTCATAGTGAAGCGATTAGTATAGCAGAATAGGGCCCCAGCTGAACGGAACCATCAGTAAGAAGTGAAACGAGTATGACACTTCTTAACACTGACGCTGGCCGAGTCGTAGCTAAAAGTCGTGTGGATAAAGAATGGGATTGAAGATGACAACATGCTATCCCCCGTAGACACTACACAATTTTTGGCACGGCCGCGTTTCATAATATGAGAGACTATGGTTAAATGTGAACTTAATTAGTCGGCAGGTGAGGCAATCGCGAACGAAGTCGCGGGTACAGCTAGTTTGATAATTATTTTAAAGTTTTAAATTTGACTTGTCTTTATGAGCTTCTTTTTTAAACCCAAAGAAATAAAAGTTATTGATTTCTGACTGTTTTTAACCAGGCTTCCAAAAAGGATTGTGCATTGGTTTCGTGTTCGTAAGAAAAAGATTTCGAGCACGACCTTATTCTACATAATCGATCAAAACTTAACGGACATTGCCTGGTTTTACCAGATCAGCTCACAAATGCATCATTA
Source organism: Eupithecia subumbrata (assembly GCA_949316285.1). Taxonomy (NCBI): domain Eukaryota; kingdom Metazoa; phylum Arthropoda; class Insecta; order Lepidoptera; family Geometridae; genus Eupithecia; species Eupithecia subumbrata. Next base: position 22,237,077 of record OX438646.1, on the reverse strand, counting down.
TTTTTAATGAGTTTTTGTCTGATTCAGTGTTTATCTTGAGGGACACGTGTCCCAGTTGTCCCACCCTCCTCAGCTTCGCACTCGACTGATTCGGCTTCAGATGAATATTGATGAGCTGTCTTTGTGTATGACCCTTCAGGGGCAAGACTTTTGTGGTCTGCTTTTTATCTCGAGAGCTATTCACCTCTAGAATTATCTCTGCAACAAATCGTGTGGAGGAGGACTCTTTCTTTTGTGTTGCGCAACTTCTACTTCAACTGTGATACCAAGTTACATAGTTCGGTAACTAAGCTTTCACTAATTACTTTCAGGCAAGCTTTTCCATTTTCTTTGAAATTCATCTTTTACCCCGTGCTCTCTGCTAATGAGTCGGACTTATTAATATTCTTTCACTCGAATTTATTTCTTTGCGTTGAAAGTTGCCAATGAATTCAGGTAAAAGCACTACTTTTAATAATTCACTTTGAATCTAACAATGTTATTCAATTATTCCATTTTTGCCTAGTGCTTTGGACTCGAAACAAAATGACTAAAATTGTGGCCCACCTGAAATTTTTCAAAGTTAATTAAATATTCTGTTAACTTCATTTGCATTTCATGACAAATCCCTTTAAAAAAGTCAATGAATTATCAATCATGTTCGTTCAACCTGGGTCTTTTCAAGGCAAGAGTGAATAGGTATCTTATAGCTAGACCTTCGTGTTACATCGTCGGCCACATCGTCACTTTCAAAACAATCAATCAAACGGTCAAACGGATAAAACGGTCCATAGAATAAAAATAAAACGGCAAGTGCGAGTCGACTCGAAACGGTCCATAGAATAAAAATAAAACGTCAAGTGCGAGTCGACTCGCGCATTAAGGATTCCGTAAGACCTTGCCAAATTATCATGATTCTAGGTTAACGAGAAGTAGATACCCTGTAGGTTTAAGTCTATGGCGAGAATCAATTTTTTTAATAAACTACAAATTTACGGTTCCTAGATTTTTCCCTTTATTTTCTAGGTTAACGAGAAGTATAAAAAAAAATATTCTATATATATATACATTTCTATATATATGTATATAGAATATAGAATTTTTTTTTTTTATAAACTACAAATTTACGGTTCCTAGATTTTTCCCTTTATTTATGCTATTTGACCTTGCTTCTTACTAAATTTTATGATTCCAGGTCAACAGAAAGTACCCTATAGGTTTTCGTTTCAATCAAGAATCAAAAGTATTTTTGACGTGACAACGTCTTATAAATTGGTTTGCCGGGTGACACTTCAAGAAACTGCGTTACGCTCCGCTCACGTTATGCGCTCACAATGAGAGCGAGTGAGAGGCACGCGTCCCTTCCACTCGGGCATGGTTAGCCCGCCTAAGAGCGAGAGAGACAGACATAAAAAGTGGAAGGGACGCGTGCCTTTCACACCTTCTTCCTACTATACGAATGAATATTCACATTAAAATTATTTTACCACTCAAAGTCGTTGTCACGTAAAACTTTCGCCCGTATACCGACTTTACAGGCAACCAATTTTTTTCGTGAATAAACTACAAAAAAAAAACTACAAATTTATGGTTTTCGTATTTTTCCTTTACTTGTGCTATAAGGCCTTGCTTTTTGCCGAATTTCATAATTCTAGGTCTACGGGAAGTACCCTATGAGTTTTGGTCCATGGCGAGTATGAAAAGTATTTTTTTTGTGAATAAATTAGAAATTTTTGGTTTTCGGACTTTTTCCTTAACTTGTTCTATAAGGACCTTGCTGCTCACCAAATTTCATGATTCTAGATCTACGGGAAGTACCCTATAGGTTTTTTGTGCATGTGGTTCCCTTGGAAATTTGAAAATATTCGGACATAAACGGCTGTAACTTTTGAGTGCGTTGACTTAAAATTTTTATTTACATTGCGGCTCCAAGAGGTTACGGACTTGAGTATTTGACGTTAATTTCGAATCGATACGTCCACGCGTTACTGGGAAAAGAGGGTTGACAGACTGACAGACAGACAGACAGACGGACAACAAAGTGATCCTTTAAAGTTTCCTTTTTTCCTTTTGAGGTACGGAACCCTAAAATAGAAACTCCACTCGTAAAACTGTACATACATCAACAGCTGTTATTACTAAAGACAATTTGGAATAATGTTCCTAATTGACGGAATAAACACAAAATAACACAAGTTCCATGTTACAGTTAATGCATAATGTTGCTTGATGATGATAAACAACGTCTTGGCTCGTTAGGAACGGTGGCTGGTACACGGGAGTAGAGACCGCAGCCTCAGCAAGGTCGTTAAACATACTATTCATTTCCGTTATCGGACACGCTGTATAACATTATTTTATACTCTGTAATTCATGTTTTAACTAAAGATCGTAGCATTTTACGAGCGCTGCTTCGGGCATCGTACCTTTATTGTTATAACCACTGAAACCTATGTTCCGAAGTTGCGGTAAGAACAACAACCCTAGCTCAAGTATCAAGGGACGGCTATGCAAATATTTTCTTATAATACAGCGGAGGCTTAGAACAAACTAGTTCGCTGGTAGAGTTTACATTATTCAATGCTCTCGAACACTTTGTTATGTCTGCAATGTACCTTTGTTCCTCGCTACATAAAACACCAAAGTTATGCTTTATGACCTAAAGGCGAATAGTTTCCTAGCTGCATTCGTGATTGCGTTGTTTATGAGTCATGTTTATATGTCAAGACCCAGTACTTTAAATATAACCTGCCGCAGAGCTGATTGAGAAAAAGAAAGAAATAGTCGATTGTTCGTGTGTTGGCATTTCTCGTAGTCGTCGCGTCCGGTAGCTATTCCGTTTCTCGTTTTGTCTGAACCGAGTGAGTGCACGTCCCATTAGCCACCTACATCATCATCTATATACGAAAACTATATCTTACCCAGCTTGCGACCCAACTTTAATTCGGCAGCGAGAATAGGGCGTGCCATACAGTCACGATCCGGGATAACCCGGCTTGTAGCAGATTGCCAATTGCCACGCGTTAATTTACTTGGCTAAGACGTAATACTTCCCCTCACGAAAATGCAATCCCGGTGACAAATCACGGCAGATAAATCTTACGTGTTGAAACAGTGATCGATCGTTCGTTGTGATAGAGAGTTTCACTGACGGAAATGGAGGAAGGTGAAAACAAGGAAACGGAGCTCCGACATATCTAATTGCATCTGAAGGAGTTGTGGTGGCATGCGAGCGTGTGCAGCGCCTTCATTGTTCGGCCGCTCCGCATAACGTGAGGGGCTACGTCGTCGAGAAGTTATCGTCGCACGTGCTCTCAGCCAACCCGCTTTAATCCCACGATAATCCGACCCGGAAAAAACCAATAACCATTGTTTTTTCAAGATATGTACGCTGCATTGGATGTTTGCACGAATTATCGTACCTACACGCGAGCACTCGGCTGCTGTTTCAATAATCTGATAAGAGAATGTTACCCTTCGTAAACCTTTACACGGAAATAGTTACGTCAGTTTCAATAGGAAGAGTGTTGCCCTGCGGTTTGAAAAAAGTTGTACGGAAAATAGTTTTAGCGGCAGGTCGAGGAATGTACAGCCGCATCTCAATTAAGCGGCCCGCCCCGGGCGCCGGTTGTCGCCTTACTTTGTGTCGCTGTCGACGTAAAACGTACGATAGAAATTCTACTGCAGCAGCTGCATGTGAATGTTTCAGACAAAAGTTAAGCCATGTACTTCATTCCGGATTACGTTCGCAATCTCGCCTTTCAAAGTTTGCATAAAACTTTGTTGTTTAATTTGCGTTTCAGGTGTTGTTTCTAGAGATTTATTAAAACGGTAAAATTGCGGTTGAGAAACTTATTCTCAGAATAATTCGTCTGAAAATCGTACGACCAAGTTGCATGGTCAAAGAAAGTTGTATCCGTTTCCTTGCGCCAGATGGCCGTCTGTTTCGGAGATTCTCGGTCTGTCGAGAATGTATAATTAATTCGCACGGAGTGTTTAATTGACTAATTTGCAACTGCAGTCCGGTTACATTGTCCGTATGATTCGCCGTGAATTTAGCAGGTGGCTTTCATCAAGGATTTGCTAGCTATCTTAGAACCTTGCAGCTGTAATTAATGACACAGCAACGAGACAAATAGGTACCCTCTTAAATTCCGTCTAGCCGTCTTTGTCAGACGTTTCAAGTGACTCATGTGCCATGAGAACATAACACGTGCAATACCGTTGTTACTTTTATGTTAGGAACAAATGTAGTTAGAGCTCATGAAGTTTAAAATAATGAAGCATGTTATCGCTCAAGTTTTTAATAAGTAGCAATTTCCTTACTTGGAGCAGAGAGCAACGAGCGGTAACCAATTAAAGTTGTCTGTCCCTGTGCGCCAGTTGTCACTTCATATCCTGTCCCGGAGGGGGTGAGGCAATGCAAATTGCTTAATTTATTTACGGGTTTATGACTCTATTTCTTTAGAACTGTTGAAAACAAGTTTTGATGGTACTTCTCGGATCTTGAAAGGAAGAGTGAAATTGGTTAATTTATTTATAGGCAATCCAGAAATAATTACAGACCAAACATCTAATTTATAAATACCAGGAAGCTTATCAAAGGTTTTCTCACACATATTTCGATAAGCAGTTTTGCAACACAGACAGCTCAAAAGTAGTCCTACGCAAATAAACGGCGACGTCCATTTAATTCCGTTTCCGCAATCAAAACCATCGAAGCCACAAAGTAAATACAGAAACGAATTACGGTTATGTCATAATGATTTGCAGTGGCACCGCCAAATAAATAATCCTGCCACGAGCCTGCCACGCCGAAAGCCGCTTTTGACACGACAATCGACTCACTCATCAGGAAATTCGGTGCTCATGCCATAATTTATTTATCCAACTCCCAACCCTGTTATGAGTTAAGCCCGCTTCATACATCACGTACAATGTGCAGTATCGCTAATTTTGTTTGCGCTGGCTCGCTTTTCCATCTAATAAAGTTATGCTATAAGTTCACCCATTACCATCTACTTTAGCTCGGTTAACTCTATAAAATGAACATAGGTTGAGTTTTCCTTTCATAAAACTTCAGTTTTTCTTGCTCCATTTAGTTCAAGCTTTAATCGCCCGGGCAGTTTATTTAGTTTCTCAGGTCAGCCGCTCTAAGTCTTGTATTTTAATAGCTCATATTCAGAGCGCGACGTTTTGGAATGAAAACAATGTCCTGTGCCACTAATTTGCTTTTTGCTGCTCTAAATGGACATTTCTGAACTACGTAATGTGGTATTTAGGTCTTACAAAATGGGAGCGACCATTAAATTCATCTGTGCGGTCTAATGAAGTCCCCAAAACTTGCGGTATCGTTTGTCACCCGTAATGATCATGCCTTTGAACAAACGTTTGACTACCTCAACTCCGTAATGTAAATTGATGATCGCTTGTTCTCCCTCGAAACAATGACATATCAATTTTGTGCTACGATATTAGAGCCTGTAACAAAGAGCCATTGAAACTGAAAACCTTATTTTCCCTCGTTTACGCTGGGGCAAAATTAAAACTGCTAATGGGGTTGGCGATAAAATGAGACTTGGTCCGTCGTTCTTTTTCTTTTGCGTTTGATAGGCTAATATACTGTTTCCTTCAGAGTTTTTTGCGAGAATTTCTGATATTTTCCTAACAGTTTGTATGTGTGTTGCAGCAACAAAAGACGATCCAGATGGAGACGGCAGCGAATGCCGCGGGCGGCAGCAGAACGGCGGCGGCCGCGGGAAGTTGCCTTACAACGGGTACTCGGAGGAGTGCCTGGATCGGCTCGAACCTAACGGGAACATACCACACGACAAGGATGGCCATTATGGTAAGTACAACACTCATTGCTATCCAACATACTGTCGAAATAGGTGTACAATATATTTGATAAATACATATACTCGGAAAAATTCGACTCGGAAAAATCTGCCAGCTTTAAGCAGTCAAGCAGTGTTTTTTCTCGTTAGCTATGAGAAGTTTTTATGCGACAGGATATCTTCAGCTTTGCTAGCAAAATGTAATTGAAAGCATAGTAGATCCTTCTATTCTTTTAAAACCTTAAATTATCAAAAATTCCTCATTCGAATGAAATACAAGTAGCTCTTCAGTTCTCCCTCAGTTCGGTCCAAATAAAACTCGTTGTTCTTGCCAATTCAGTCAGCCCTACGGCTTTACGTAACCGCAGGCTTTGTGTTACATTATACGCGCGTAAACATGATACACCTTGTGAATCACTCGCTTTACTAAGGTAATGCTTTGTACGCCTCATAAGAAGTCCTTCTTGAAACCGTCTTCGAGATTGTTCTATGCGCTTTGAAGAGCACACTCAAATCTCTATCGATTGAAAGATTTCCTCTTGAAGAAACTCAAGTATCTTTCAGCTAAGGTCAAGTGAGCTTTTCATCATTTCTCCGTGCTAAAAATACAATTCGGCTCCGAACGGTGGCCTTTCGCTGTTCGGGTTATTATTTAAAGCTAACAATTCACTGATAAAACCAATTCTCTGTCTTTCTGTGCCTCATTTTAAACCGCCATTCATTCCACATTATATTGTTTGTGGGCGCAATCTTCGCTGCGGTTCTTTCCGTTAAATCACACATCGATCTTTGTTATTAATGTTATCTATAATAGAAGTTTATCAATCAATTTATCTATCCAAACGATCTAGCGCATTGCGTCCGTCACATTAAAGCTCTGCGCACATCCCACAGCACCGCACAGCATAAAAATGTGTATTCAAAAATGGACTTAAACTCAATATCCTTACATACAATTTTAAAGTGACAAAATGACTTCCCACAAACTTCAAACGAGTGTCGCGATCTGTTTGTCATCTGATGCCGTCATAAGTTAAATTAAGATCTATATGAAATGCATCTAAATTGTACGAAATAAAGCCAATATTTGAATGCACATTTTATCCTGTGCGGCAGCGGTGCGCCTCTGATCTGCGACAACCTTAACAATAAATACGTCGGGTTGCTAGAGTAACCCTTGTCACACACCCAGATGGCCATTCCAAACGTTTACATGCAATTTGCATTCATGTTTCCATTAACACGTTATTGCGGTGAATAAAATATGCGGATCTAATTATGCGGCTGTGCGGTGCATCGCCAATGAGTATCGATCGGTAGAATCGGTGGGAATTCAATATAATGATGTAAAAAATACAGAAGACGCTTTGGAAATCATCCAACTTGCATACCAGTCATATCGATTGACTTAAATAAACAAAATACACGCAAACAAAATTCTTAAGACAAGATATTCTTTTGATTTTATTTTAGGAATTTCAAGAAAACTTACTATAATTTATAATAATAAAGTATTTTCTTAAGATAACATGCATGATAGATAAGCTACTAAGGGCTAATTAAAAGTTTCCACATAAAATTATTCAGAAAAAAAAATATATGTAAAAATCAATAGACGACGATATAAGGAACACAAAACTTTTAAATCCATCATGGTTATCAACACTAAAGATTGGATATTAACCACGACTTGAGTTTATGATTATGATTTGAGATAGGGAACTGTAGAAGTCTGCGGCTATCGTAAGTTTTACTTTAAATGGATATGGATAAATAAAATAAAAACTTGGTAGACTTACAAACTTTTTGTATTGCTGTTGTTCGACCAATAGAGGATAAGAGAAGAGGCTGACCACAGACAACAGAAAACATGTGTTGCCTGCAAGAATGTTGCCAGCTTGTTATGTCATAGACAGGAACACAAAATTAAATGTTGCACTGAATAATTTGCAAAATTTTAGGATCCGAATATAAGCTTCATATTTATGATGAAATTTGGCAAGACCAACGTACAAACTTTCTGACCTAAAGGTTTTAATAAAGCACGGATATTCACAACATCTAACCCTACTAAAATGTGATTTATCTCTCATATCATCCCCTTGTAATTTACCCTCTAACAAAAGCGGCAGCGTTTTAGTTTAGATTATCATATCTCGCGGAGGAAACTCATTTCACCCTCATACTGATAAAGTTTGTTTCGTTGTCGTGCACGCTGTAGTGGAAAGAATGCTTATCTTTTCAGTTTACTCGGTTATGTAATCTTAGTTGGCCTTTGCATAACAAGTGTTAACTTTGAGATCTTAAGGTGTGTCGCCAAAAAAATATCGGGATTTTACTATTTTCTAGGTTCTACAAGTAATTTTGAAAGTAATTTAGAAAAAAAGTTTTGCGCAGCACGTGAGCCTTTTGCTAAGAATCTTTGCTAAAATAAACTTTGAATCAACTTTAGTTTTGGAGTCTATCGACATAATGTTAATTTAGGTAAAAAATCTGTTAATGTCAATAAACTCCAGAACAATTGATTCGTAGATTTTTTTAGCTTGGGTTCATAGCAAATAGCTTACAATCTGCGCAAAACTTCTTATCTGCATCTAAATTGTCTGTAGAACCAAAAAAATAGTAAAAATACCTTTTCGAGCGTCACTAACCTAACCCTAAAGGTAGACCTTATTTTTCCGGTTTATTTCTCTGTATCGCTGAATAGAATTAATAATATCACTTTGCTACAGTTGGTAGATTCACGGGACCGTAGCCAAGGCGAGATAAAGGGCCGAAATCGTTACATTCGGTTCAATAACTAAATTGTCCTCTTGCAAAGCGCTCCGCGATAAGAGATATTGCACAAAGCATTTCTACGATCAAAAGTGTTCATGGTAACTTTGAGGAAATCGCTCCGAAAATCCGAAATAAGGAATGATATTTTCGCGGTTGCCGAATCTTGAAACTTCGGCATTTCCGACATTGTTTACATTTGTATACACGTAAAGGGTTTATTCGACAATCCACCTTTGATGTGTAACATAAACGTTCTTCATAAATACGTGTTGTCGAAACAAGGTAAAGAGGTAGCCTGGAATGTTATTCTTGGGCCGGTTATGTTACGATGTATTTTACGCGGTGTAACTGAACATTGATGAATCTGTTTTCATTGAAGATGTTTTATTGTTTAGAAATTTGGCTTTTATCTATTAATACTTCACTCATTCTGTTGGGCTTTATCTCTTTGTTAATTGTTCCCATTTGATGGTTGGGTCTGCCCCTATATCTTTTCTTTTCAACGCCTCTTTGAATTCTCGCTTGATTTTCATTAGCAAAGCTTGTCCATTTCTTATCTTAACTAAATTAAAAGCAAATAACTCATCTGAAGTATACATGGTAAATGGATTTACTAAAACAAACATAATTATTATGGACTACATTTACATAGTCCTAACACTGACTGTACAAACAAGTGTTGTTATGATGTAGAACATACTGTTGGGATGGGACGCGGTACGGCTAGCGTGTGACATGTGTAAATAAACTTTAGGGCTCTGAAAATTAAAGATAATTTACAATGCACCAAATGCGACCTAATAATCTATCAACTCATTAATTAGGTTTTACCGAAACTAGTGATGGAATTACGCTTTGCTCCGTGATGATCGGATATTGTAATCGATGATGATATTAATCCTGTAGGAATAGGCAAAGTAAAGTATCGTTTCTTGCATGAAATACATGTTGATACAGGTGTTTTTATGTCTATTATGTGAGTCAATGTATTCCTACCGGTTTTACGCTGTGCAATGTCTGTACAAATAACAACAACTAATTAAGCTTAGTACAATGAAATAAAATAAAACTGAACTTGAAACTAATGTTGGATGAAAGCAACTTAAAAATAACGAATGTCATGAAGCAGATAAATCTTTGTCAGTTAAAAATTCATACAAAGCATTTATTTGAAAGAATAATTTTAACTTTCTCTTATATAACCTCCATATTCGACAAGCTACTAAATAGGTTGTAACAACTCACAAAATGGTTTAAAGCTATGTCGTAGATTTTTCAAGCATGCAGCAAGGATTTTTAACGCTGCAATTTTCCACCTTTCATTGGCCATTACAATAAATCCGATAAATAAACAATTGGTGTCCCCCGAGAACCTTTTGTTTTACAAAAATCCAAGCTAAACCAGCACTGTAGTTTACGTTGCTGCAACACGCTCAGTTGAACAAACAAGAGACTCGTAGACCACATTCCCTTGTGACACGCCGGTTGGTTCAGGTCCGATCGACATCAGGTCTCTAAATAAACCATTTGGAGGTAAACATTCAAGTTGCTCTGACTCAGAAAACGTCTCTCGGAGATACCGTGCTTCCTTACTTCCGTTAAAATATTTGCATTTTAGAAGATTTCAAACATTTCAGTTTTGAAATAAACCCTGAACTTCGAGCTAGCTTTTGTTATGCCCGCATCGCTGAGCCCTAGACTCGGCACTGAGAACGTCTGAATACCCAATTTAGGTAACTCCTCAACCAGTTACGAGCTTAGGATATTTATCTCCCTTTTTCTACTGTCGGAGATTTTCTCTGCTTTGGATTAATTTTTGGTCGGTTGGAAAACCTTGATAAGTTTTTTGTATCTTTCATCTGCCTAAAGTAGCGACTCTAGTGCCTAGCAGTATTACTTACTTAAGCTAACACTTTCATTGACTATGACCCACATGCCTGTCTCGGAGCTCAGTGCAGCGTCGAGGCAGGGCAGTGAATGCGTTAATTACCGACCTACTGGCGGTGTGGCGCAGTGACTGGACGATCTTGGCCTCCGGCACCAGAGATCCCCAGTGGTAACAGTCCCTTGCCGTTTCAGTCCAGACGGCACTAAGTCCACCTAGTAGGTAGGTAGGTAGTATTCAAATATTAAGTTATCTGTATAACTTGCAACTTTAACTCATTGTTTTAATAACGAACGATATTGTTTCCTCAGCAAATTGAAAGATGTTTTATTACAAAGTAAACTTAAGATTCGGAGAGCACTTATTTAACTTTGCTCGGTTCTTGATAACTCAATTTAGAAAATTCTTCAAATATTAATTTTTCTTTTAAATTTTAAATATTGTAAAGTAATTTTAATGTGTGGAGTTAATTACATGAACGTGAGATTTTATGAATTGACCTTTGATTGTTGTTGCTCATTAACTTAGTCTATTATTTCTACGTATGTTTATTCACGTTAAATAATAACTAAATAGCTAGGTAAAATCACTATTTTGAAGGCCATGTAGATATGCCAAGCAAGTATCTTGCAATATCCAACCCTGTAATGTGTAGTTCCATGTTTACATTACCCATATCCAATCCACAGATTAACGGTGGGGCAAACTTCACGCAGAACAATTAAAATAATTAGCCGAAGCGGGAATGTTTTGGGGTAACTCGAAAAGTTTTCCAATTGGGTCACGTCGCAACCTGTCATACAGTAATTATACCGGGAGCGAAGCGAGCATATATGTATAGGAAAAGTTTGCTATGGTCATGTTCACCACGTGGCCCACAAACAGACATTGTTATGTGCCTACCTAAAAATAAGCTTTTGGGTCAGGCGGCCCGTTCACATTTGAGTTTCCCATTTTTGGGCTAACGCGTCTAGACAAAATTCTTTATACAAAATGCGGCCGCGGCTACCCCTCCTAAATAGGCCTTTTCAGCGCCGCAAGAAATGTTTTGGCTGACCCCAACTAAACTTAAAACATGCCTATGCCAAATCATCCTTCCAAGATGTAAACAAGCCAATGATGAATATATACATTATACATTGATATGTGCTGAATATAAACTGAAAGTTAGATAGCATTTAACACATAACAATGTTGTGTTCAATCATACACCATGTCATGGTGTACGATTGCTGTCTTACACTAACAGTTCATCTTTTGACCACACCACGTCATTTTCGACGAATTATATACATCAACAAACACTAAGAAAACGTCACTGTATAGGCGTGAACGTTGTACGCAATATGAAAGGTGTTATGGTATGCAAGCGAGGGCTCCCATTGTCCACTCAACAATTACTCCTAAGCTATAGACAAAACAAACGACGCAATATTATGACTTGTAGCAAATTTAGCATAAAATATACTTACACAGGTTCAAAGTCAAATGGCAAAGTCCGCTTTGATAATAATTATCCTAATTGACCGCCTGTTCCGCGCCTAACACCTGTCATGGCGTCAAAAGACGCCTGTCCATTTCAATTAGTGAAATGAGTTCTAGGGAGTGGTTGCAAACAGGTCGAAATATCGGAATAAATGTTCAAAATGGGTCACGAATGCGCTGCAACCAAAAACATGTACATATATTGTCTCTGTAATCTGTACCTACTTCTTAAATTGTTTACTATTATTTATTTTTCCCAGGCTATTGTGGCTAACAGTACCTAATAAAACTCTTGAAACCTCCACATGTATATTCTAAGTAAAAAAGTTTTGTTGTTTCTTTACACAAAAATAATATAATTTTTATTGGGTATTTGTATGGTTTATTTACCTATGGTAACGAATAACCAACAACCATGTTAACAGTGCTCTACATTCTCTATTCTTTTCCAATTATAAGTACTCAGAATTCTACGAAATTGAACATCCATTTACCCAATAAACATCGGTATTCATGCTAAAAAAATATGACACAGCAAATTGCCCGTCCTAGTGCGTAACGCGAGGTGTACGTCGACAAAACGACATCGTCAAAATGATGGTTGTAAAACTCACCCATACCATTCGACCGTATGTGAAATATGCAGCTATTATGGGGGAGATACTCTCGTAATTTACGGAAAAAACGATGATATTTCATCACATTAGTCGTACTCGTAACCTTGTGGATGGTGGCATACCTACGTGGAAAGGTATACAAGAAATGGAAAGCGATGATTTTATTGCCCATCAGTTTTGTAAATGTTTTTCACTGGAGTATATTTTTAGTCAATTTGCTAAGGATCTAATATTACTTGGCATTGAGCGTTGTCCGTAGGCAATAAATTCTTTTATAATTGCTTAGTAATTGCCATCAACAGACTGACGATCAAATTGTTCAGATCAAATTAAAACCATCGACCCAAACGAAGTGTGCTCAATAAATACGCCAAAGTTCTCCGCAAACAGAGTGAACAAAATGTTCCTTTATAATTTCATCTGTTATCGGCAAGCGAGGCTAAGTTTTAATTGGGCTTTCGTATTCAAACGCCGTACGTGTTGCTAACCTGCACAAATCGAATTTGCATATTACATGGTATTGATGAGTATGGACCAATTTTTTATCAAATTTCAAAAGGTATCATTACCGTTTAGTCCTCGCTCTAAAAAGGCTCCCTTTAGGGTTCCTATCCTAGCCACTGTGGTCATATTACATCCACACAAAGGTTTTTCATTCGACATTCAACGAATTTTCCTGAGAATCGCTCCCTGGGTCCAGAGGGTTGCCCGCCCCGTGACCTACTTACACGGGTCCGGCGAGGTATGAGTGCTGTATTAGCATCATCGAATTAAGTGTTATTCGATTGTAACATCCTGGTTTTTACAGGCAACACTGGAATTGTATCAACTCTGAATAACGTGAAGTATGAGTCAACACAATCTTATTTCATATCTTTACTGGGTAAGGTCTTTAGCAAGCGACATCATTGTCGCATGCAGCAGGGACACTATAATTTATAACAGTCGATTTAATCTCTGTGATCGGCTGTCTCGAAGAATCGATTTCCTCTCGACGAACAATTTGATTCTACGAATGATTTATTCGTATCGCGTTTACTTCGCATCAATACCGCCTACCGAGTCTGTGACGCTACCGCTCTTCTAGCCAAATGGGATGTTGAATGATTTCTAACTGAAACGCTACCCGAATTATGTACGACACGCGCCACGTTTCTTTCGTCAATCTATTGCTTAGAACATCTTATGATTGCCTAAAGCTTTCCCGTCGATTCTCGTTATCCAAATATCGATATTGGTATACTCGACAAAAATAGCACTTTTCAAACATCTTCCACGTATTTTTTTATTTTCTCTTGAATTTAATTTGCTTACTAAGTGCTCGCGGGGAAAATTGTGACGGGATTTCCATTTTATCAATTGACGTTGCTTTCATGCAAAGTGTTTGTGTTGAAGCACCCTGCGGCGGCTGGACTATTCAAAATACGCCGTATTGTAGACGAGACTCTGGGAAAATGTAAACAAACGAAAATATAGGAATCTGTAAAAGTTTGTTACTTTCAGCTACCCGGCTCGCCTATGACGCGGGTTTTCTAAAAAAAGACAGTGAAAAGAAAGACATTATCGATGGTCTATCACAATATTTTGCGTAACAGGCACATTTCTGTCAAATTTGGGCTCTCATTTTGATAAGGGAAATCGAAAATTGATCGTAACTGACAGTATTGCGAAAAATAAAAACGTTCTTCGCTTTTATGTATTACTTGACGTCGCGTCGTAGAAAAAATGTTTTAACGTGAAACGTCGGCTTTCAAATTGCCTTTCAAAATATGCGAATTTATGAAAATTCTGAGTTGTAGAGCTTTATGCGCTTCACGCTCGCCCGGTTCTCCATAAAAGTTCTCACTATGATAGTACTAGTTTTTTTGCAACTTTCTATAAATCGTCCACCGGTAACTGCCAAACTTTTATCGCTTTCAGCATGTTTTCAACTGCACATAAAACTTTGATGTCAAAGTTTGCGAATTAGGTGGCTCCTACAAGAAAGACTGCTAATAAATCCCTAGAATTACTTCTCGCTGTTGTTTTAAGTCAGTATGCACTTATGCAGTCACTCCATAACCACACACGTGTACCCATAACACAAGCTCTGCTTAGTTTGGGGCTAGATGCTGCGTGTAAATTGTCCAGCATTGTTTAATTATGAAATCATTCAAATATATACCAAAGCTAGGACGTTCAAAGCTCAAACCTTTAGGATAACCCGTGTTCAACTATGCATACAAATTCTAAGAAGATCTCGCGTTTTTACTTCATCGGTTGCCTCCTTTCGTCAATTTGTTTCGGGTAGTTTTTAAACGCAAATCAAAAAGTTACTGATTGCACAGCAAAATACTCAACTTAAAATCATGTTCTGGACCCCAGCCCCCCCCCCCCCCCCCTCTCCCGGCTTCGTGGGGGCGGGACGATTGATAGGTGATTATTTAATTTAATATGCAATTAATAATATCCCATTTGTTTCTACAGATTGGAGTGGCGGCGGCAATGGAGAGTATAGGGTACGAAGACAGCTGTCAGTGTCGTCTGACTCCAAACTCTTGGACGAAGCGGGCAGGGAAGACGCGAGGGTGGTGTTGAGGCCGAAAAGGCCACCTCGGCCCAAGTCGGAGGCCTTCCTCGGACCACACTCGGACCATCCACACCGTCGCACGAAGCGGTTTAGTGCCTTTGGGGTAAGTTACAAACCAAGCGCCTAAAAAAGTAATCTGTAGCCTAAAATTACAGATAGAATACTAATCAAATCCATATCACGTCCAAGACGCTGTCTTAAATGAAATTTGCAACAATTTTTCGCACTAAACAGTTAACGTGCCTTTTTTGATAGGTAATAAAATAAACCAAGCAGCTAAGTTGTAGATTGAAATTGAAACCTAAGCAAAATTAATCACATCATATCAAATCTCTTTATTTCCATAAATACAATAAATGTACACTAAGAAATGGTCAAATTATATCAACATCAAAAACGCTTAAATTGATGAGTTAAAATTTATTATGGGCTCGGCGAATGTTTTAACAGACTAACAGCAAAGGACCTGTTGTTTGCCAACATTTTGTGATAGGCTATAAATAAAGTAAAGTGCCTTCCCTGCGTCCATTCTAACTATTCTATGAAGACGTGCTTTTATGGCCCACCTACATATATCAACAGAAAAACAATCAGGGCCCACACTATCTCCTACCACAAAAGAAGCAAAATTTTATTCTGAATCATAAGTAAAGCTCCGGATTCTTAGTCGCGTGACGGGAATAATATATTCGTACGGGTTTGTGAAATTATTCCTGCTAAGCGTTCGGACTATACGATTCTTTGGTATTTTATGAACCTTGTTTGAAAAAAGGAGGAGGTCTACATATGTTCGGATTGCTCTGTCAATTGTGGACCGTAATCGATGATTCTTTCGGTTTTGTATAGAGAATGATCCCGAGCTGGTTTAATAAAATTATTCTCACACACACAAAACAAAAAAAACAGTGTCAATCTGAATGAATTCGAAATCTATTGCAGTTTGTGTAAAATACATCAAATTACTCACAAAGAAAATTACAATCAAATAATAGAAATAAATTAGAACTAGTATTTACAATTGACACAGTTGAGCTAACTTCATACTGTTGCAAATGGTAACTCAACTGATTCATATCAATACCAGTCGGAAGCGTTAAAATTACTTCACTTCAGTAACATTGTTGACTCTGAAGCTGGATTATTGGTAGATGACACTTTTTAAACAAATCTCGAGCTCTTAAGAGTCGAGTAAACTCTAAAAGTAAAAGAAAGCCGTTGCCGTTTTTTGTCAGCCAAAAATCTTCTCAATACAGAAACTGCTTAGCGGTTTAGTGCTCTAGGGTAAGTGACATTGAAATGCAATTAACTCAAGTAATGGGACCCGAAGGGGAGATTTCACTTGAAGGGTGTGTAATGCCTTAGGTTGTAGCTTGAATGGTGTGAAATGGTTTCCTCGTCAGCTTGATTTAAATTGTATGGGGTGACTACGTATTGGCGTAAAGGTTTTGATTTGCCGGCTGTCTTATGCAGAGATTTACATATCATTTCATAAAAATGTAATGACCCACTCATTACATTCTAATGAAATGATATTAATATACTTTCAATTCAGTTCCACTGTGAAATGATTTAGAGACTAAGCCTTTTTCAATCGTGAAAAAAGGTCAAGATACATCCCTAAACTCATTCAGGGTTGTAAGATGTAAGCCCACTTTAGTCTGAACAAAATCCTTTTCATCTTGAAAGTAGGCATAATCCAATTTCCCAATACTTTATCTTTATGATCATGAGTCCCCGCACCACCCATAAATAACGTCATTAATCTTACAAATAGTTTTGCTTTTACCGACTTACTGCTAAAATATCTGGCGTTTGGTCCATTTCTCGTGTCATATCTAAGTAAATAAATATTAGAGTGGGGAATATTGATAAATGGTGTTCAGGAGCGCACGGCGATGGACCGTAGTGAGGCCATAGCTTTTGAGAAGGACAATCAACCACTGGACTATAATGTCTACAAAGAAAACCAAGGATAGATGGAGAAGCTTAGTTTTCCAGTCCGCGCTGAGAATTTACAATCGTACTTCCTATCCTAATAATATTAAATGCAAAAGTTTGTGAAATGTGAAATTTTTATTACCTAGGATCTCCAAAACTACTGATAGATCAAACTGAAATTTGGCATACTACGCTTAGGACTTAACTTAAATAGGCTACTTATTATAGGTACCTACCGAAAATAGCTAAATAGCGAAGCTGGTATATTATAAAGGCGAAAGTTTGTGCCGTTGTGAAGATGTTTGGCCGAAGACAACGCCGAAACTACTGAATGAATCACGCTGAAATTTTGCATGCATGAAGATCTGACCTGGAATAACATATAGGCTACTTTGTATTCCAAAAGCAGGCATAAAACGTAGGTAGTAGGTACTCAAATATGTCTTCCATTCCATGACATATTACCCTCGCTAATCATTTGTCCAATGTGATTTACTGCAATTTGTCACAATCACATTAACTCCTTCTGCTACCGTTACTTGACAAGTAATCAATCAAGGAGCGAGATTCTACCAATCCTCGGATTACCGCGGCGTTGGGACGAATAATATTGTATCCCGAGGCAGACTTGTCCAAGGGCTGTAGTTCACAAATAGCCCAACAGCGTAACGTAAGGACTTGAGCGACGTTGATGTATCGCGCGATCACGATAGGCGAGGCTGCGTGAGTTATCTCGGTAAAGTATTACATACTGCGAGAGGTTTGTTATAGATAAAGCCGAAAATAAATTCCACAACATTTTGTGTATTTACGGTGTTTTCGCTCCTTTCTCGCGCTGAGTTTGAGAGCAAATAAAATGTTTCATAGGAACTTACACACGCAGATTCCATTACGAACGGTACCTCGTAAAATGCTGAGGCGTAAACTTGGAAATTTTTCTGACGTTCGAAGTTGTTGGGAGAATAACATGTTCTGTTGCGTTTTCAACAGAGAAATAGATAAACTTACTGCGTTTTTTCACATGCTTAACGTATGGATTGTGTTATTTTACGTTTTCGTACGTATGAATAATGTAATATTACGTTTTTAACAAATAAACAAACTTTTGGTTTCCCTGTAAATCGTCAATTATTTTAAACTGGGAATACTTAGTTCGCCTTGATTTTAATCTCTTAATAGTTGAATAATTGATTTACATCGAATCAATAACACGATTCTAATTCAGCTAGTAAACGAATCGTCATGTTTTGAAAACAAAATGTGTTATCCAGTGACAGTCGAAACACTGGCTTTGTTAACTGCTTCCTTAAGACGGTTCACTGCCTAGCTTCTGCGGTGCGACCCGCATGGGCGCGCGGCGCGCGTCTCGGACACCAAAGGGCTATGTATGACTAAACTTTTAAATCCATCATGGTTATTAACACTAAAGTCATTTATAACGGGATATTTACCATGATTTGAGTTTTGAGCTTTCCAATATTTTGGCACAGTTTCATGCGCCATGATCACGGAATAACAATAATAGTTAAAAAATAATAGTTATTCCGTGATCATGGCGCATAAAACTGTGCCGAAATATCGGAAAGCTCAAAACTCAAATCATGGTAAATGTCCCGGTATAAATGGGAACTGATTTATGGGATAAAATTAGCCTTGTTTGAGTCCAGGAATTACTTGTATGCGAAATTTCAGACCGATACGTTCAGTAGTTTCGGCGTGAAGAGGTAACAAACATCCATCCAAACTTTCGCTTTTATAATATTAGTGTGATAAAACTGAGCTAGAATATCGTAACAAATTCACGGAACTAGGAGATTCATATTTTAGTATTTATTTATCTAGAACTTGTTAGAAGTGATCAGCTGGCATGTAGCAGACACGAGCAGTTGATTGCTACAAATCTGTTTTACTTGCACTTCATCAAAGTTTGTCAAGCTTAAAGTGAAACATCTGGTTCATTCCATACAAAATCCATGACTTCATGTGATTTGCAGCATTATATATCACCATATCTTTCTTATATATATTTCTTGTATAAAAAAGACTGTTTTTGATTTTTCTTGAGCGGTATGAACCTGGGTGGGTTGAACTTGCTTTTATGCTGTAACATTATTTCCCTATTCTGCAAATTCAATTTTGAACAAAAGAATTTTCTCTAAAAAGAGCTGAAGTAAAGTTCCATTTCGTAATTTGATTCAGAATTTCTAGTTTTCCGTTGCAATTTCAACAAACTTAAAGTTAATACACTGCACCAGCTATTCCTTGTTCTATTCCCTTTTCGCCCCGCATGCACTCACGAACTTAGAAACGCATTAGCCGACTCAAATATTTAGACAGGTACGTGTATGCAAGAAAGCGAAACGCGCTGTTCAAGACTCAGCGGCTACTTACGATAGTTATAAACTGAACGTATAAACAACTTTGTATTTACCGTTACTTAATACCAGTAGCTATCTAGTCGGGAAACATGGTTAAACTTATCTTGTTAAAAGGTACAGGCGAAATTGCTAACTTGTTGACAAGAACATGTATTGCGTATAACTACTATGCGAATTAGAAATTCTGATGAAAATAACGATGAAACTTACTCTAGCTCTTTTCAGAGAAATTTCTTTTGTTTAAATTTTAATTCGCAGAATAGGGAATTAATGTTACAGCATTTAAGAAAGTGCCTATCCACCCAGGTAAAGTATTTCCTACTAATATTACAAAGGCGAAAGTTTGTTCCGTTGTGAAGATGTTTGGCCGAAGACAACGCCATAATTACTGAATGGATCCAGGCAAAATTTAGCACACAAAGATATGAACCTAGAATAACATATATGCTACTTTTTATTCCAATAAACGCGTGCGTTACTACTAACTACATTCTACACACACTATGCTTTGGCATTAAACCCACCTTATTGCAATAAAGTTTTGAATAAATAAACCATTATTTCACATATTTGTATATTCTTTCTAATCTTCGTAAAATCCTGACAGCTGTTATTGTATGAAACAAATATTATGAATAGTGAGAAGATAATTAAACACGCCAAACGTGTGTAGGACGCCCTCCACCCAAGTGGAATTACGATCTGCGAAAGACTGCAGGCAGATGCTGGTTGCGGCAAGCTGAATACTGGGTGCTATGGCGCTTATTAGGGGAGGCCTATGTCCAACAGTGGACTAATTTAGGCCGATGATGATGATGAAATAAACACGAAACATTTTAATTCAAAGCATCCAAACGATAAAGTAAATTCCGGATCATAAGACGACTGACGACTTTACCTATTATAGTCAGCTGTTACTAAGGTGAACATATGTTTTATGACCATAATCAATGATCAAAACGAAGGCAATCAACAAAATTATGAACACACCAGTAACAGACCTTAGCGATTATGTTAATAGGATAATTGAGCTTGATTGCGGTTGCTTTAGATTATTATTCAAAGGTTAATTCTTGCTCTAAATCCATATAATTTTTACCGTTAGCAATTACCGTCATGAGAGCGCAAAGTTTGTAAATGTTTTCGCTTCAGTTCAGTCGAGATGAGAAAAAAATCATAACAAACACGTCATCTTAGAACGGGAACGTTTTTCTTACACTGTGTAGGTTTCTTATACGTAAAGGTCGCAGGTAGGTGTTACTTATTATAAACGGTGTTACTGATGAACGTAGTAAGCGTAGTAAGCTGTGCGTCCACCGGATCGGTATCGGAGCGTACGTAGCGCACGCGGCGTCGGCATTTACAACATGCGTTCACTGCTTTCGGATTTTGCATCAGCAATATATGTAGGTATTTTCAAAGCGCTCGAGTTTGGTGCCGATATCGTCATCCGCAACAATGTCCTCGTCACTACGAGGATATTGTTGCGGATGACGTCATCGGCAGAAATACCGGTCCCTGGCATCGGTATCGGTAGATATGACAATCCAGTGGACGCTGTACCATAGAAATCAACAAAACCTTACGCTGCGTGCGTTCCGGTTCCGATCCGGTGAACGCACAGCTCTATAGAATTGTATTGAGAATGACATCATCTCTCGTGCTGTCCTGCTCAGTTCTAATCCGATATGAGCGTAAGAGCATGAGAGATGTCATTCTCAAACCATCTCTTTAAGTACGCAGGTTATACGAGAGACATTGCTCCGGTCCTTGATCGTGGTTTTAAAAACTGACCGTTTGAACACTTACATGAAATCCATTTAAAAGCTCCTTTATTAAAAAGCCCAGACACTTCTTTGGCATCTAGACACGGCTGAAAAGCTTATACCCTTTTATCTAATGTTCGTCAAGCGAAAACCATTCCGCGAAATGAATAGAAGCGAGACTCATTCAGGGCTTCATTATTTATGTTATAAATATAGCTCTGCGACGGGTATAAAATCAGCATTTCGAGCGTGGGTCGCAGCAGGGTGGTGGCGTAAATTGCTGGATTACGAACTCCCGGCTCTTACCACCGGCTCTTACCAAACGTGCAAAAAACCTGTCGGATTTGTGTCCTACTCGTGTATCAACGGGAATAAGAAAGCTGTTTTATTGAGTCGTTCGTGCACAGAGTACCCCAAACTCTAAAGGCAAAGGCTTAAAACGTACACTTTATAGACTCTACATTTAGAGTATATAGCCGGAGGAGATTCAGCCGCAGTAAAATGAACAGATTTAATATGGATCTTCAGATTTTGTAAAGTCTATTTGCGCTGTAAAGATATCAAGCTGAAATACAGGCTTCATCGTGTACCATTGAGTCAAGAGAATAGAGCTTTCTAGGTAGTGACTGGATCGTCTAACGTCGCGCGTCGACGACTAACTTCCACTACATCCTATATTCCCTAACTTTCTGTTACCCTGTAGATTTTCCATTGAATTAGAATCTATTCGAGAAATGTTAGTAGGTGCAACTGTGTTATAAAGTTATGAATGACCGCTTTGTTTGTCCACAGGGTGACTCTCCGTTCGGGAAGTCCGAGGCTTATATTAAACTAGAACAGCTCGGTGAGGGTTCCTACGCTACTGTTTTCAAAGGATACAGCAAGTGAGTACTTTGAATCTTTTTTGTTTCTTGTTAATTACTTGTGTTATAAACGAATTGTGAAACTGTTTAGTTTTTACGAAGTTGCGATGCTAATGTTTCAATGTTAAATAGTCATTGAGAAGATAGAAGGGCAATTCGTAAAAGTAACACGTTAATACTCAATTTTTATTTGCTTTAACTTGGTCTTACCTCGTGTTATCAATATAATGCATCCTTAGAGGTTTAATTATTAAAAACTGTTTAAAGAATTTATAGAATTATTAAGAAGTCTATATTGTCTCTGTAATCTGCGGATTGGACGCAGAATTCTAATAAAATTACCCTGCAAATCACCTCATTTCTGCGGTAGATGGAAATGCCAAGCTTTCTCTATCTTATTATAGTATGATGCGGCACTTTTGACCTTTAATTTCTTCCTGCCAGCGACCTTGTGTTGGAGCCAGTTGGCACTCTTGGCGACCTTTCGACTCCTCGCTAATTTATGGTATCAGATTCGATGTTGCCTAAATAGAGCTTACGGAAGAACCCGTAAAGTTTAATAGGGCAGCCATTTTCGGGATTTCTATTTGTCAGTGTATGATATTATGTTGGTTGTTTGCAATCTAGTGCCATAAAATACCAATTTTAAAATTGCTGATCGCAATTGAAAACAAAGCGATAAAAACATAGCATTTTGTGCCAAAATCGTCCGGCTTTCTATCAATATTGCCTACTTTTGTTTGTAATATATATGCAAATAAGCAATTTTAAATAATCCAACGGCAAAACGGTCACATTCCGTTTCAAAAGCCTGCCCAACTGTCTATCCTCGTTGATATAGTTTACTTCTTAAGCCGGCTTTTGACTATGGGATATATATTACATCCCGAGATATAATATTTTATCGCTCACCATACATTTTGTATGGCACCGTTTACACTGTGCTATAATATATATTACATCCCAAACTATAAATATTTTTTCGACCGAGTGAGCGATATTTGAAGGTCATTTGAAGGTGTATATTTTACCTCACGTCCCCGGACACCGCGCCTCCCCCGCTTCGCCCTCCGTTTGAATGTTGGCGTTCGTGTGCAGACGTGTAAACTGATCATTGTGTGCTCCAAAATATATATCTTACAGTGTGAATAGTAATCGCGGGATGTAATATATAGCACAAGATGTAAATTATATTATATCCCATAGTCAAAAGCCGGCTTTAGACCTTCTAACCTGCTGTAGTTACATAAACAAACATAGGGTGCTAACCTCATAACCCTCCTCCGTCGGTAGTCGGGTAAAAATTGCAGTTTGAATTTACGACAAAACTTACAACTTGCCGGAAGCAATGAAAATCTAGTGCACTCTTAATTGTGACTTAAAACGATTATTGCTACCGAACCGCATACATATCGGAAATAATGAGGAAGTTAATTGCAATTTATTATCCTTAAGTGGACTTGCGGTGCAAAAGGAATAGTCCTTGCTATCGCGAGACTTACGGTGCATTTGTCGAGACCTGTCTGCAGCCATGCATGAGATTCCAGCTGTATAAATTTGAAGCTAAATCATCTCTAATTTTCATATGTGATCACAAATCTCTTAATTTACTGTGGATTTAAATATCAGCCAGCTGGATCCACTGCTTATCAAAGGCTTTCGGTTTATTTATAGCTGTTTTTTGTCATATGAACACAGGTCGTTTTATAATGAGATACAAAATCAGAATGAGAATATTTTATTTCAATCAACAAAAACAAACATGATCAATAAAAAGACAAAGAAGTTTTCGCATTGAGTCACATAACGGTCTCTGTCTCAGCATGAGCTACCTAGTTGTAAATACGTTACAACCAACGCTGGTCTTCCGACAAGCAAAAGTGCTTAAAAACATTTCTAAATTCAGAATATCATTATAGCCTAGGCTCACTCACGCAGGCCAGCCTCTGTCTTCTCTCAAGTCATTTTTTTTTATAAAGAACAGAATTTTTCTTTAAACAAAAAGCTCATCATGCTTTACACGTTGCAATACCTGAGAGTGCAGTGACAAGTTTAATTACACTTTACACTACTAGCCAGTCCCCCACAAGCTTCCAAGACGCGGAGCGTCTTGGAAAGAAACTACTTTCTCGTATATAAAATTACCAGCTAAAATGTCAAAGGATTGTCTCCCCATTCGCGTTCTTAACAGGGCACCCTTTATCCGCAATCTCAAACACTCTGCAAATGGCACTCTGCAAGCCCGAGACTCCTTTGTGCTGGTTACAGGACTTACGTTCCTGCGCGTTCGTTACCGGGTAATTTGACTTGACGTCATTACAAAGACACACAACTCAGATTTCTGCTAATGAATTAGTGGGTATGCTTAGCTTTTTGCTGCTCTTTTGACGTATTTATTCTGCTAATGACGCTTTGCACAGGTATTCCACGAACGAGAACATTCTTAAGTAAAATTAAAAGTGATCAAGTAAAAGCAGATAAGTGTCTTAAAACTACTAAAGCTTTTTCTGTGCTTACTAATCAAATATGCATCCAAATCCGAAAGAAACAGATATTATTTATGTATTTTAAAATCCTAATTGCCGTTTTGTCTAAATAAAAAATTCCCAATTAGTCGACTTGATTGAAATATTTACCCAGAAATTTAATTTATTTCTCCATCAAAAAAATATCAATAAAAAAGGTTCCAGATCCCAGAAGTTTCCTTTACCTATATCCGGCGATTAGGGGTAATTAAATGTTTTGAACAAAGACAGCTTCGATCAACTGTAATGGGGTTTCCATGTCGTTAAGCATTTTTGGCCCAATTACTTTTGAAAAATTTGATTATACAGGCATTTAAAAAATTACCTTCAGTAAAACTTAGAATCAAATAACTTAAAGATTATTCACCGTATTTACCTGTCTAGGAACGGTTATAAACTTAACTACTGATAGAGAGTCTATTAAATAAACAATTTGAGGGTACCTAGGTTGGTTGCGAGCTGGAATGCCTACCGCGGCATACCATAGGTTCAGTTCAGTCGTCGAGTGGGGTTAGAAGCGGAAGTTCGACGTTCATTGCTTGTGAATAGTGAATGAAGCATTCCACCGCATCCAATGAACCAGTAATAAGCGCCCGCCAAATTGTCGTATTCACGATGCCAAAGTTTCCTCACCAGTTATTGTACTTTGATGTGTTATGAATGCTTCGAGGGATTAATTTATCCGCCGGAATATATCATAAGACCGCTCTGAACTTTCTGAAGTCTGCATAAGGTTAAGTTTCAGGGTAGATATTCAAATTTACTAGCTCAGGGTGCATTTCATTGCAAGTTTCTACCTGGATGCGGGCAGATCGAACACAGATGGAAAACTTTCAATTCCAACACTAGTTAAAAAGAAAGTGAGTCGTTGTTTACTTTCACAGCTAGCTACAATTAAAAGTGACGTTTACACAGTTACGCGCGAATTAAAGTGTTTAATGTCTCTTCCACGGTCCTCGGCAGTAATTTACGTGACGAGTTAATGTTTCTTTTTGTCGACTTCAAATTCTACTGAAATAAAAATTATCTATGTTTCGTTGACTCTTGTAAATTTCCAGTGTTCGCAATAAAGTCTGTATTGGGCAGCTTAAATTTTTGAATGTGGTTTTCATTGTTCCGATTAAATGCTCGGTCGTTCATTCTCTGAAATAATCTCTGGTCTTATTGTATTCGAAAAGGCTGAAAAGCTATGCTTTCGGTGCATGTACACAACTGCCGAAAATAGCGCATATAGAACATGCCTTGAGGTATTCAACAGTGGGCTTACTGGCTTAGAGAAGCTGTTGGAAATGTGGGGGCTAGCCACAAGTATTTATCTGGCCCTGGCAAGTAGATTTTAGATTTATTTATTGCATACATATACATCCGTACAACCTTTTAGCTTAGATGGTAAAGTATTCGGCTCAGGAGTGAAAGAAAGAAAGAAAATTATTTATTAAACAATACACTACTAATAAAATAAAAGGACTACTTAGTAACAGGAGTGTTGTGTGCCACGACTCCAGTCGTTTCTCCCCCATCGCTAAGAGCAGATACAAACTTTAAATGGAAATTAAATTTCGTTCTTAGAAATAAATACTGTCATTAGTGACCTACAAGAATAAAGTAGGAACCTATACCCTGTAGTGGATGATTCCGGGCTGATATTTATTTATTATTAAGCAAGGCCTACAGCTTGTGTATAATACAAAGTTGAAGGAATCTGGCAACAAAAAAAGCTAATAAATGATCTTCATCATATGACGATGATAATGCTGAAAGGGAATCAGGGCAAAAACGCATAATGGATTAAAACGTGTGTAAATGGGAATACAAAAGTATATTTTCTAACCTAAACCTAAGATGCAGGGCAAAAACTCCTTTATACCCACCTTGCCCTAAATACAATATGTGTTTTCTATAAAAAAACTAACTAGGTCTTTCTTGTCCACCAGTTTAACTCATCAAGTAGTAGCGCTCAAAGAGATCAGACTGCAAGAAGAAGAAGGCGCGCCATTCACGGCGATCCGGGAGGCGTCGCTACTGAAGGAGCTCAAACACAGCAATATCGTGACGTTGCACGATATCGTACACACTAGGGAGACACTCACGTTCGTCTTCGAGTTTGTGGTGAGTCAATTTTCGTAGCTATCTATCTCGATATAACATGCTACTTAAAGAATGGGATTGGGAATGATATTATTTTTTATGCTGTCTACCGCTCAGATGTGAAATTACGCAAAAACTATCATTTCTATATTGACATTTGAGAGCTTTGAATGGCCTTCGTAATTTGCACTTGTATAGCGAAGGCCATTAAAATGGCTTTCAAGGCCGTTGGAATGGCATTCAAATGTCAATTAAAGGATGGTTGGTTTTTACGTAAACGCACAATAGATCGTATTCGAACTGAGCATCAGCCTTACTCTCTAAGTCAACTGGTAATCGACATCGACTTCATTTTTGACATTTGAAACCTAGCCTGGACTTCGATTGTCACTTTCGTATTGTGTAAATAGCTGTCACATGCAACACCATTACCAGCGAAATTCAATTCACCTAGAGAATGAATGGAACTTCGTATTTTGGTATTGCGTAACGCCAAACTGAATTTCAGTAGCAATCTCAACCCATGTGAAACGTCAAAACTCCATCCAAATAAGAAAATTGTGACAAACATTGTGTTTGAACCGTTTGAAGGATAAGAAATAAGTAGGTACGTAATATCTGAGAAGTAAGTAATACCTAACTGAACATCCATACTTGAGTAAGATACATTCATTACGTCAAAGAAAATACAAACCATCCCCCAATGAAATTTCTCCTTCCTATTTGGGAAAGTGTCATGCCTTAAGATATTTCAGCTAAGTAGGTACCTACTGTGTTGTGTGGTGCCGGCTTAGAATTTGCACTTTTTCAACTCTTCCCGCGGGTGTCGTAAGAGGCGACTAAGGGATATCTACCGGGGGCGAACAGCAGCGCCCCCTGCAGAAGAATTCTACCACCGAACTGCGATCCCCAACCCGCATGCCTAGCGTGGGGATTATGGGCGTTACCCTCCATGTGATAAAAGCCAATAAGGTGCTTATCAGGGGGAGGCCTGCGTCCAGTAGTGGACCAATACAGGCTGATGAGGTTGAGGTACCTGCTACATGACTGTATATTGAGAGCACACACAATAAACTAGTTCTGTTAGACATGATTAATTGAGTTCAGGCGTTATGGCGTGAGCTATTTAGATAGCAGCTGCCATTTTATCATATTATCACACTGTTGTTTAATATAATAAATAACACACTAATTGATAACTTCTGTAACGCATAAAATGTGTAGTAACTTGTTTAATAATGTTTTCAGCAAAAAAACAAGATCCGTCAAGTGCGAGTGTAACTCGCGCGCCGAGGGTTTTGAACGTTTGTCAATAAATATGTACCAAAAGTACCGGTTAGAGACTTCGCAATTTAACGAATACCTAAGAATACTTCCTTTAATATTCAGATAGATCTCTCTGCATGCTTCGGATTAATGGGTGGTTCGGTTAAGGGTAATGGTAAATTTTTCGACTTTTTACGAAATATTTCAAAAAGTATGAAAGCTACAGAAATTTTAAAAACTGTTTTGAAATGTCCAAACCGATACCTTTCATTTGATACCCCACTCGGCGGGGTAGCCCCCCTTTTGAAAATTATTATTTTTTGACCATTTTTCAAAAAGTGTTCTTTACCAGACTTCTCTATATTTTTCCTGTAAAATATAGATCCATATCTACAAACGCTCCATACATTTTAAACGGATTGCTCTGCAAACTTCGGAGATAGGGGGGGGGGGAATGGGTATTTTTTCGACTTTTTTCAAAATATTTCAAAAAGTATGAAACCTACAGAAATTTAAAAAACTGTTTTGAAACTTACAAACCGATACCTTTCATTTGATACCCCACTCGGTGAGGTAGCCCCCCCTTTTGAAAATTATTCCCCCCCTTTTTGACCATTTTTCAAAAAGTGTTCTTTTTTCAAACTTCTCTATATTTTTCCTGTAAAATATAGATCTATGTCTATAAACGCTCCATACATTTTACATGGATCACTCTGCAATCTTCGGAGATAGGGGGGGGGAATGGGTATTTTTTCGACTTTTTTCGAAATATTTTAAAAAGTATGAAACCTACAAAAATTTCAAAAACTGTTCTGAAACGTACAAAATGATACCTTTCATTTGATACCCCATATGACTCTGTAGGTATCTTTTAAAATTTCGGCATCACAATTTGTATGGAAAATATTCATTTTCATTTTTCATTTATTTTCATTTTTTTTTCTCGAAATCTGTACAGGCGCACGAAATGTATTATTATTTTAAATTTCAAGTTGATAGCTGCAGTAGTTTTTGAGTTATTATGGAGGGAAAAAAGGACAGACAAAGCGAGACCATAAGGGTTTTGAAACCGATCTTCGATCTTCAAAACCCTAACAAGCACAAAAGTTGTTTCACACAAAAGAACACCAACCAAAGTTACAAAATAAACCGCGAACTTTTGACAACTCCAACAGTGAGTGACATGAGTGAGTTTGACAGTAAGGAAGAAAACTTGCGTTTCGTTATGGCTACTTTTATAGTAAACTTACTGACAAAATACGTGATTAAATTGCAAAAAAATACAAAAATAATGGACAGGCTTTGTTTTTACAGGATACTAAAAATAATTATCGTTTTTGCAACTGGTAAAACAACTAAATCGCAAATAATACCAGCGGAACTACTAGAAGTCCTACTTGCATTAACGAAACGCATGAAAGATCGAAAGCTTCAGAAATTGGATTTTCATGGAACTCTTCTTAAGGTTAAGCTCGCCTTTGCCTTTATTTTTCTTGCGATATGTTCTACTTGTACTACCTACATATGTTGTGCAATAAAGAATTATTATGAATTTTGAATCATTCATTCCGAAACCGAAGACCAGTTGAGTACCTCCGACAGTACCGACAATATTCTGACTGGGTCGACAACTGGTAATGACTTGAAGTTCACTGGTAATGGATTTCAAGTTAAACAATAAGTCTGCAGGGCAGCATGACAGATGACGTCATTTTAAATCCCTTTCTATAAGTACTACCCAGGTTCTACCTTCAGTCACCGAGCTGGGACAACCTTTCAAAAACATAAACTAGAACTATTTGGAAGTTTCACAGCGGAATCAAGTAACCGGACATACCCCATAACATACGAGGGGTAGCTCTGTCGTTGTTCACGAGTTTTGGAAAAATGAATAAATTATTTTTGACAGTACCTAATATTGATAAATCATTCTATAATAAAGTTTTTTTTATGGTTTTATGCATGTGTTATACAATTATTATTTTTTTAATTGTAAAAGCAAATTTATTGACCAATTAAGTTAATTTTCTACTCTAACATAAATGACCAAATTAAACATTTGCACGACTAATAAGTCAAATATAGTGATACCTAAGTACCCTATTCTTAAACCATCATTGTTAATCTATATTTAAGCAAATAAATACTATTTCATTTCATTTCAATGAACCTGTTAAGCTTATTTTGGCGTTGATCTTATAATCAGGAACGAGATGCGACGATAATTGCTCGAGCTTTTTTACAAAGTTTCTTCGGTCGTAGCAAATACAAATGGATTTTAACGTAAATCTAACTTACTATGTAACTCTGTGAATTATCTCAAAGCAAGAGCGAACCAGGACGTTTACTAGGCTGAAACGCAAGCAGAAACAGCCCTACAGCCGTGTACCGCATGAATTCTTTATTGCCCCCTAGAGCCTGATCTTGAATTCCTGACATAGTGTCGTGACCGCTTTACTTTGACCTAAATGCAATGTTCTCGGGACGTGCTGTCTCTTTCCTGCTTCATATTGGATACCAGCTGTGCATATTGGTGTGACTTATGCCAGAGTTTTATGACAGGGCGTATAGTATCGACCACTACGTAATTTTGGAGCGTGCGGTTTTGGTAAGGGATAAATGCCGCGGTTGAGATACGTGGTATTGTTTGAAAAACTTTCTCTAGAAAACGCAATCAGGGATAGAATTTTAGCCTTGTTTGTGGGCTACATACATTCAACTTTTCCCTTTTCGTCCATACTTTACCCTAGGTATAGGTCGCGTCACTTAAAAAGAACGCTGGAAAAAAGTGGAAGGGGTGTGTTCGCGCATGGGTACACTCGCGCACGATAGTACTATGCCAATTTAAACCAATTTAAACCAATAGCGCACCGGCAAGCATGCGGAGCGTGACCCGCCCGCCCCGCGCCTTACTGCATACCACCAAATAGACCTATAAATCGCCTACTGCGCACCTTACCGCCATCCAGCGTTCTTTTTACATGACGCGAACTATATATGTTTTAATTTGTTGGTAAACTATATATCCTACTATACTACTAATATTATAAAGCCGAAAGTTTGTGAAATCTGAATATTTGTTACCTAGAATCTCCATATCAAATCTTCATATGAATTTTTGTAACCTAAAATATCCAATCTCTATCCTGAACAGATGAAGATGAAATTTGGCGTACGTTTAGAGCAAAGTATAACTTAGATAATAGGCTACTTATTATACCGAAAACGCGGGCGAAGACGCGGGCAGAAGCTAGTTCAACCATATATACAGTGAACTTGGTCCCTTTTCATCCTTACTCTTTGACACTCAATACGCTGTAGGTGGGTGTTACATTTTTTTTGGGATCCGCAATTCACTCTAGACGCTATTGAATTATGATTAGACTTACTAGTTTCAGCCTTTCTGAAACCTTTTAAGGTTATTTATATCCCAAGGGAACTGATTTATGGGATCAAAAGTGTTTTATTCCAGGCCTGGAACTACCTGTATGCAAAATATCAGGCAGATCCGTTCTGTAGTTTTGGTTCAAGAAGTAACAAACCTATTTTCGCAAAAACGCAAAAACTCTTTATTTCCATAAATACAATAAATGTACACTTAGAAAAGGTCAAATTATAAAACGAAACACTGACACTGAAATAAAGTGATATTTTTGATTTCTGTCGCTTCGGTATGTAGACTAAAGTAAAGAAACGACGAAGAAACCTTTAGCCTGTTAGTTGTTATATTTCGAGTTGGAGCAAAACCCGTCCCAAGCTTTTTTATCTTCTAGATAATCTGATATTTTATAGTAAGCCTTTTTGCACGGCAAGGTTTTGACAATTTGTTTGAATTTATTTACTGGTAATTTTTGCAACTCACTAGGAGTTTTGTTGTAGAAGCGTATACATTGCCTATGAATTGCCATGAATGCCCATTCGACAGCCAATGTCAGTAGATCAACATAAACTGCTATTTCTTAGTGCTAGAAATCTTTTAGCAAGCTCACATATTCCTTGTTAGATTTGCCATGCCCATTCGACAGCCAATGTCAGTAGATCAACATAAACTGCCATTTCTCAGTGCTAGAAATCTTTTAGCAAGCTCACATGTTCCTTGTTAGATTTGTCAACAGTCATAAGTTGACCCACTAAAGTCCGTTCAATGTGTTACCGTCACATTCATGTCGATGTTCGGAATTATTGCATTCCGTCCGTCACTCGAACTGTAATATTATTTTATTGCTCACGGAGGAGCTCTTACGGATGTTATTGAAAGGAATTCGATGTTGTAAAAACTGAAAGTACGTATTTCGGAATGATATGGGTTGGATGAAAATGCCATATCTTTTGAAAAAGTAGACCAGTATAAATACACCCCCCTTATTCACCGAGGCTTAGTTTTTGTATTTATCATCATTATCATGTCAACCACCCTACAGTGGTAGTTTACTACACTGTGTCAGCGGCATTTTGACATGGCTAAAGTGCCCTTTCAACAACAAGCTTGGAAATGAAGCCACGAAAGAGCGCTCAAAAGGGTAGAAAACCAACACCCCTAACGACTGAAGTCTCGCATGACTAAGCACACAGTCGCCGCCATATCAACCGAACAATATCCACTGGTGGACATAAGCCTCTCCTGAATCACCACAATGACCGGCCCTGTGATGCCCGCAACCGGTAGGTTTCCGGCGCCCTTCACCATAATTATTGTTTTGTCATTCTCAACCTCAACAGCCTGTACTGGACGCAGGCTTCCCCCTGATAAGCCCCTTATTGGCTTTTATCACATGAGGGTTATGCCCATAATCCCCACGCTGAGCATGCAGGTTGGGGATCGCTGTTCGGTGGTAGAATTGTTCTGCAGGGGGCGCTGCTGCCCGCCCCCGATGGATATCCCTTAGTTGCCTCTTACGACACCGACGGGAAGAGTTGGGGTGGTGCAAATTCTATGCCGGCACCACACAGCGTCATTCTAAATTCATCAAAATTTATAATATAAAAATTCTAAACGAATCCTTACCAAATAGACATTCTGAACTCGTATTTGAAATTTCGATTAATTATTTCTAAAAAAAGTTATCTTATTAATACTATGGAAATAATCGCACCTCTTGGATATAATAATATTTTTAACCATTATGTACCTACCTGTTTATGTCTGTGCCGTTCTTGGCCAAATAAAAAAAAATATCTGTAATGATTTATTTTGTGTACAGGACACGGACCTATCACAATACATGGAGAGGCACCCCGGAGGGCTGAGCCATCACAACGTTAGACTGTTCATGTTCCAGCTATTGCGGGGGCTGTCGTACTGCCATAGGAGAAGAGTTTTACATAGGTAAGACTTTAAAAACAATAGTATTAAGTATAACAGTCATCTAGTACCCATAACACAAGCTCTGCTTAGCTTGGGGCTCTGCTAGATGATTCTGGGTGGATTGTCAGCATTATTTATTTATTTATTTTGAAAGAATAACATTTACGGGGAAGTAGTTTGCCGACAATCAAATAAAGTATAAAGACAGCGATGAATAAAAAGTATCGTTCGCGCTATTGCAAATAGAACCACTTTATGGTGACATCCATAGCTTTATGAATCTCGTTATGTACGAAATACATAGAATTAAAGTCAGGTGAAAAGTCGATCATATCTATTCCATATACACACAGGCTTTTGTGTGTGTCTAACAAAATATTCAGTTCATCATATGATATCTTTCGTATCGCAGCACTCTATTCCTATCCAATTCCATATTTACAACCGAACATCCAAGTCACTTAGCATATGGGACGTAACGAATACTCGAAGCGGTACTCTGGTACCGTCGCAAAATTACACTCAATATTATTACGAGTAGGTACGTAACCTAATTTGGTTTTCCTCAAACGGCTTTTACGTACATTTCTATTCTATGTAATGGGGAAGGTCACATTCTGACGACTGCGTGGGTTTCTTACTTATATAATAATAGGGTATATGCATGTGACTTCAAAAAATGATTTTTTGTTGTATTCTCTATTGATATAGAAATATATCTGTATATATTTTTGTAATATTTATTTTTAAATTTAGTCATTTAAAAGTAGATATTTTAAATCTCAATCGAAAAATTTCATAACGCAACTTCACATTTTGTATTGTCATGAAACTGATATCTACTTGTATTATTTCGCAGTTGCTTGGTGTTTTCTGTAAAGTTAATTAATAGTTTTAATATTTACTTGTATCTTATTATATTTTGATTAAAAACTCAACGAAAATAAAGAGGCACTTTGATTTGACTATGTGAAGTGTGACGTCACAGAACAAGGGCCAATATGACAGCGTTTTATCACCCGAAACTGAGTGCAGTTTAACTTTTTGTATTTACCTTAATCATTTAAAATTTTGTGGGTGTTATATTTTTTTCGGTAATGTATTACCTAACCTAAAAAATTGATTTAAAAAATTAAAGAATCCATGCATATACCCAATTGTATGTGCAATAATTTTAATGAAACCGCCCATACTTTATGCAATTTACGATTGCATATAAAAAGTCGATTTGAGATCCTTCCTTCTATAAATATTGCTTAAAAATAAATCTCAAACTCGACGCCAAGCCGAATTTTAGTTGTTTGTGTCGTGGTTAGCTTACAAACATTTCATTGAGTTTGGCTAGCGTTTAGTCTTAAACCTTTAATGTCTCTAGAGATTATCTACTTTCCACTGATAGTATTCAGTAAGACACGCCCTAGCTAACTTTTGAAATAATCTTATAATCCTATTTACCTTAGTTAAACACGAGACGAATTATGCCGTTGATCCCAAACTCTAAACTTACCTATTTTAGCCTATTTGCTTGAAAATTTACAGTGAAACCTTTCTAATTTCGTTGAAATAAATGGTCAGTTAGGTGACTCTGTATATCAAAACGGAGATGGCGGGACGAATTGGACAAATTCCTAACCAATTGGACGGAGGGTAGCTCAAGATCGTAATGTCTGGAGGGAATGGGGCTTTTGCCGAGTAGTGGGATGACCACCAACAGGAATATTAACCTCTATTTTGTTTATTTTCCTTTACTGTGCTTTTTTCATCCAGTTTAATAATAGAATACCATAATAACGTATTTATTGTATTATTTGAGGGATATGGTTAAGGTCTCTCACAACGTAAAATTTACAAAACTTCAAAGAGCGGTAGAGCCCCCAATATGGTACGATATTTTAATTTATTTTTTAACATTTTCATAATCTGTATGAAATTGCGCAATTTTTGATATCACTTACGACAAGAGTACCTCAAAAAAAATTCTCATACAGCGGCGGGACACGCTAATGACCTGGGATGATAATAATAAAATGGGCAATAATGTAAATGGACAAAGCTTTCATACCTATGACGACCTCCGTGGCGCAGCGGGCGAAGGTCCGCCTGCGACGCAGGAGGTGGCGGGTGCGATTCCCGTCTCGGAACAAATTTGTGTACGATCTGTAGAAATTTGTTCCGTTGGTCTGGGTGTTTTCTATGTATAATAAAAAAATCTATCTATGTAGTGTATTGTATTAAGTATATCAGCTATCTAGTACCCATAACACAAGCTCTGCTTAGCTTGGGGCTAGATAATGCTGTGTGAATTGTCCAGCATTATTTATTTATTTATATTTACCTATAGTTCAACGGATGAACCGATTTTCGTTTAGTTTTTAGGGTTTTGAAGATCGAAGATCGGTTTCAAAACCCTTATGGTCTCGCTTTGTCTGTCCTTTTTTCCCTCCTTAATAACTCAAAAACTACTGCAGCTATCAACTTCAAATTTAAAACAATAATACATTTCGTGCGCCTGTACAGATTTTAAGAAAAATAATTGAAAATAAATGAAAAATGAAAATGAATATTTTCCATACAAATTGTGATGCCAAAATTTTAAAAGCTACCTACAGAGTCATATGGGGTATCAAATGAAAGGTATCATTTTGTACATTTCAAAATATTTTTTGAAATTTTTGTAGGTTTCATACTTTTTAAAATATTTCGAAAAAAGTCGAAAAAATACCCATTCCCCCCCCCCCCTATCTCCGAAGATTGCAGAGCGATCCATGTAAAATGTATGGAGCGTTTATAGACATGAATCTATATTTTACAGGAAAAATATAGAGAAGTTTGAAAAAAGAACACTTTTTGAAAAATGGTCAAAAAGGGGGGGAATAATTTTCAAAAGGGGGGGCTACCTCACCAAATGGGGTATCAAATAAAAGGTATTGGTTTGGACATTTCAAAACAGTTTTTCAAATTTCTGTAGGTATCATACTTTTTGAAATATTTTGAATAAAGTCGAAAAAATACCCATTCCCCCCCCCTATCTCCGAAGTTTGCAGAGCGATCCGTTTAAAATGTATGAAGCGTTTGTAGATATGGATCTATATTTTACAGGAAAAATATAGAGAAGTCTGTAAAATGAATACTTTTTGAAAAATGGTCAAAAAGGAATAATTTTCAAAAGGGGGGCTACCCCACCGAGTGGGGTATCAAATGAAAGGTATCGGTTTGGACATTTCAAACCAGTTTTTTAAATTTCTGTAGGTTTCATACTTTTTGAAATATTTAAAAAAAAATTAAAAAATTTACCATTACCCACCTTAACCGAACCACCCATTTAACCGAAGCATCCATCTGAATTGCAGGTTGGTACCTACTATTCTTAGGTATTCGGTAAATTGCGATGTCTCTAATCGGTACTTTTGGTACATATTTGTTAACAAACGTTCAAAACCCTCGGCGCGCGAGTTACACTCGCACTTGACGGATCTTGTTTTTTGTGTCATAGATAATTTTATCCCGAGTGTTCTTAGCCATGTTTTATGAAATCTGTCAGAGGTTTCTTAAAATTTTTAATTTGGTGATGAAAAAAATTCGTTCATATTCGTAAACGACTTCAAATCCCTAACGCAAAGTCTCTCCAACTTCCCTACTTGTCTCGACACTTGCTCTCTCCGCCCTCAAATTGTCTGCTAAACTAAGTTCTCGAACGAAGTTACAATGAACGAATGCACGGAAAGCCCCAAGAAGTTTTCCTTCGTGCTTTTCACTTTCCCGTCCGTTGTGACTTTACCGCGCTATACTGATTCAATCCGAGGAAAGCCCACATCAACCACACGTTATGTGTATTTACCTCGAAGCTTTTATGTTGTAAAACGTTCTACAAACAACAATGTTACTTGAATTTTATAGACTGGCTTTCAACCCGTGTGAGGTAAAATTTTCTGGGCTATTTTGAGCTACACTATTTTGTCGAACTGGACCTCTATTTTATTATTGTTTGTTATTGAGTTTATTCAGTTTTATTGTATGCATTTAATGGTTCACTGCTGGACTCAGGCCTCCCCCTGATAAGCGCCTTATTAACTTTTATCTCATTTTGGGTAGTGTCCAAAATCCCCACGCTGGGCATGTGGGTTGGTGATCGCAGTTCGGTGGTAGAATTGTTCTGCAGGGGGCGCTGCTGCCCGCTCCCGGTTGATATCCCTTAGTCGCCTCTTACGACACCCGCGGGAAGAATTGGGGTGGTATAAATTGCCACACAGCTTATGCATTTCACTCAAAAAGAAGCTTACATAAATCGTTATGATTATTTCCAAGCTTTCTACAGACTAAACCTTTCTACAAACCACATTTTTTCTTTAATTTAAAGTTGTTTCAAACCTTGCTTCTTCAATGCGAGTAATTTTGAGCTGCACTATTTTAATTCAACTGGTCTCTTTCTTACCCGACTGCGCAAGACAGATGGTTATTTTATTACTTGTCTAATTGTGTACATAACAGTAAATTAAATTAACCGTGGCGCAGCGGGCGAAGGTCCGCCTGCGATGCAGAAGGTTGCGGGTTCAACTCCCGCCTTGGGAAAAATGCTTGTACGATATGCAAATATTTGTTCCGGGTGTTCTGGTGTTCTATTTTCTTTATATTATGTAATGTATTGTTTTATGGATATCAGTCATCTAGTACCCAAAACACAAGCTCTGGTTAGCTTGGGGCTATATGATCCTGTGTGGATTGTCCAGCATTTTATTATTTATTATATTTTTGTTTATTCTAAATGCTGTATCTAATCTTAAGGTGTATCGATTCGCAATGCCGCTAATTCTTTTTTCTAACTTCAATATTTCCTGCGTTTTACAAAGAATACATTTGCGGGGAAGTAGTTTGCCGACAATCGAGGATAGCATAAAGAAAGTAATGAAATAAAAAATAATGTTCACGCCATTGCAAATAGAAAGACTGGCGAGAATAATAATAGTATTATTAGATTGACGACCTCCGTGGCGCAGCGGGCGAAGGTCCGCCTGCGACGCAGGAGGTTGCGGGTTCGATTCCCGCCTCGGAACAAATTTGTGTACGATCTGCAGAAATTTGTTCCGTTAGTCTGGGTGTTTTCTATGTATAATAAAAAAAATATCAATCTATGTAGTGTATTGTATTATGTATATCAGTTATCAAGTACCCATAACACAAGCTCTGCTTAGCTTGGGGCTAGATAATGCTGTGTGAATTGTCCAGCATTATTTATTATTATATAATTTATTTATTATTTGTTACACAGAGACGTGAAACCCCAGAACTTACTAATAAGCTCACACGGCGAACTGAAGCTCGCCGATTTCGGCCTAGCGCGGGCCAAGTCCGTCCCGAGCCACACCTACTCGCACGAAGTCGTCACGTTATGGTATCGGCCACCTGGTGAGTCTAATGGAACTTATAACAAAGAATTTAGGATTTTATTAAAACTAAAACACGACTTTAAAAGAAATATAGCCTACAACCATCTTCACCTAACAAGGTAAAGGTTCCTTTACTTTACCTTAAATAGATTGAAGTGACAAAAAAATCAAAGTGATCACTTTATTTCCTAGTTTTACATATGTAATTTGAATTTTTGTGACGTGTCCAAGGGTCCTGTAAGCACTAAAGGAAATAAAGCACAGCACTTTGACCTCGCCCCCTGACCACGATCGCTGTAACGCGGTAGAAACGTAGGAGAAATAATAACAAAAAGTACCTACGCGATAAAGACCCGATAAAAACTATATTGTAAACACATTCATGGCCCATGAGGCAGATGCCAATCTTCTCCCGCGTGTCGCGGCGGCGCACCCCTGCGGGTGCACCGCCGAGGCTGGGCAGTGAATGCGTTAAGACGAATAGATAAACTCGTCAATTGTTGCATCTGGGTCATTAACACACGTTCACGTTCGGGGGAATCTTAAGGTGTCAAATATCATAAATTCCTTTACTTCTCCATAGGTAAAGTAAAAAGTAATCAAGTTAACGTAGAAAATTATTAGTTTCGAGTAGAGAATGATTGATTTCTTTAAAAGCTGGCGTGATCTCCTTTTGTTTTTCTTATATAGGAGGCCTGGATTTGTGACGTCAGCGTGGATAATTTTAGTTATGAAAAATAAAAGACAATCGGCCCGGCTTTTAAAAATTTATCTATACGACTTTTGGCTTTTGGCATAAAATGTAAAACCCATTTCTTTGTACAGATGTCCTCCTAGGCAGTACGGACTATTCGACGTCGCTGGACATGTGGGGCGTCGGCTGCATATTCGTGGAAATGCTGTGCGGGTTCCCAACCTTCCCCGGAGTCAGGGACACCCACGACCAGTTGGATAAAATATTCAAAGTAAATATCTAATTTATAAAGATAATCTTCTTAGGTGATCTGTTTTGTTTTAAATGCTTTGGATAGTGTACCTGTTTACCTTTACATAACTTTTTTTTTACTTTCAGTCTAATTTTATTCAAATATTTTGATAAATTGGAGGAATATCCTTCAATTTTTAATATACCATAAAAATTAAATAATTCAATTTAACGTTTTATAATGAAACTGACAATATAAAGAATATTCTACTAGGCTCCAGTATTGCTAGAGTCTGGCTACTGAGAATTGATACTGAAAAATCGATGTTTTTTTACCATTCGTACTCCATTTTAGCGTTTTTTTTTAATTTCAGACTCATAAAATATTAAAACAAGATCACCATAAAACCAACTAAACTATAACTCACAATTTGTTTTGTAGAATTCATGTTCTTGTAAAATAGCTCTCTATTTAAATAAATAGAGAGCTATTTTACAAGAATATTAACATCCGATAGCCAGACTCTATCAAAACCCATGCTAATAATAACGTACATTAGCAGCTATTAAGATGTTTAAATTCCACAGGTGGTAGGCACACCAACAGAAGAAAGCTGGAACGGCGTGTCCCGCCTCAGCGGCCTGCGCAGCCACGTCAGCTGTTGGGGCACCTGGCCCGCGCGGTCCCTCGGCGCCGCCTTCCCACGCCTCCGCGACGCGGGACGAGACGCGGAGAGACTCGCAGCGGCTTTACTCAAGCCTGATCCGACACGACGGGCCTCGGCACCGGGAGCCCTAGCCTCGCCTTACTTCGCCTCGCTGCCTGCTAGACTGTCCGATCTACACGATGGTGAGTGTAATAATGCCCACGGTGGCCAGTCTCATCGGAGACTAGCTAGATGCGCAGGACATATTATAGTGCACAAGTGTATGCGTAAACACAGGTGGACTCTCTATTCCCTCACTCTCATAATCCGATGGGACGACAGATCGACACGACCGGGGAGAGATCAGGCGCAGGACCAACGGCTTAACGTGCTTTCCGAGGCACGGGGGTGTAACACCGCCAACTTCCTGACTCCGGGCTGCTATTGTGAATTTTTCTTGCTAGAAAAACCCCAATAACAACTATTGGCCCGACCCGGGATTCGAACCCAGGACCTCATAATCAGCGTTTGAACAAGCTGACCGCTAGACCAACGAGGCAGTCCACGAGGCGACCAGATAGGCACAGTGGAATTTAGATATAACGTATTAATTAAACTTAAAAAATAGTAGGATACAAGGACACATCAGATAGTTGAATAAACTGTAACTAAGATCAACAACATGTCACATACTAGATCTAGACTAGACAGATATCAAAGGTCAACCTCTATACTCATGTATGATAAGGTGTACACTACGTTTGCCTAGTCGAGGTCTCCACTAAAGAACACGTTTACCCCATCGGTTGTCGGTTCTTGGCAAGACATGGCCGGCCCACTGCCACTACTATAAGAGGATATTATCAAATTATATATTATATAATAGGATTATTCGATTTCTTATAAATTACCCTGAGTGTGAGGGCTTACGCACTATAAGTTTATAAACAAATACTTACTACTAGAACATTAACATGTGACTTAGTTCTGAACAAAGCTGATCCGCAGAGAGCGTTTAGGCTTAAAGTTGTCACAGATCTGCACCGCACCTCTGCAGCAAAGCAGAAGAATAGGCATTCAAATATGGGCTTTAACTGGGAATATTTAGATATATTTTATATTGACAGCATTATATAACAGACAGCTTGCGGACTCGCTTGAAACTTGCGATATGTCTTTTTTTGTCACTTTTAATGTATCTAAAGATTACAAGTTTAAGGACATTATTTGAATGCTTATTTTTCTGCTGTGCGGTAACGGTGCTGGTTGTGTGTCATATGTCCTTTTACCTCGCGAGCTGCTAGGCTAGGCTGTCTGATCTTTGCAACTGTGTCTGTCCTGTCTGTGTCCTAAAAGTCGCAGGCAGGAAAGGTGACGGAAGAATGGGATCGCGAGTGTGTGGATTGGTGGGCTCGCCGGCCATGTGTAGGAGGAAGAGGGGACGCCAGTCGGGCCGCGGAGGTTTTAAATGTTCCCGTGGTTCGGCGAAAATAGCGAGAGAGTGACACCGGAGAGGTTTTTAGTGGGTATTACGTCCTTTTCAGGGCGTCGAGTCCCACATAATTCTGGTCCCCCCAGACCATTTTATTCGTAACGAATTTCCTCGCCGAATAAAAAATAAAAAAAGGCTGTCTGATCTACACTATGGCTTAACATCGTACACAAGACTCATCTTTGACCTAATTCTGAACATGTTGGTTCCTTTATCAGAGTGATTATCCAATCAGGACACAATCAAATGAGAATTGTTGCTCCGTCCGTACGGTGCCGGATAGCAGAAAGGTAAAACTAGTCCTTGTCTCACCGTAGCGCAAAAAAGTTGTGTTCTAAGCAGACGGCATCCTAAGCAGGATACCATCTTATTCTTCAGTGTTTTATGATGATGATCTTTTAGCCGATTTTGGCTATTTGTATCTCTCGCTGTACGCTGCGTACTGCCCCTTACCGTTAACATTAAACTTCGACCGGACAAAGGACCGCTATAGACGTTTTTCATACGATTATGTGTCCGGTACTACTTACTTACTGCGTAGTGATCAGGAAACCACGGCTTACGGCGACCTTGTTACTGGTTGGGCTTTTTAATTCAGACATAGTGCCTTTTCATACACCGGTTGCCGGATAGCCGGTGCCCGGGCCGGTGCCGGCGAATTTCAGGCAATTATACCGGTACGTGTGAAAGCTACCGTACATTCTCATACCTTTTCCGCTGGGTGACCGGCACCGGCTACCCGGAAACCGGGACATATGAAAAGGCACTAAGGGACTTGGTAATTAGGATGTTTATGAAAGTAAGGTTTCTTACTATTTATTTATTTATTACTTTATTGCACACTATTTTAAAAGTACACAAAAAGGTGGGCATAATGCCGATGGCATTTTCTACCTGCCGACCACACTAGGTCAACAACGAGAAAAAGGCTTGCTTAAACTTACTAAGCTATTCTCTTACGATGTTGAAACTAAATTCTATTGTTACAGAGGTGTCAATCTTCACAGTGGAGGGCATCAGCATACATCAGGAGACGCGACACGCGACCATCAAATGAGCACCACCGGAGAACGCATTTAGTTGAATCTGAGCACGCGGTCGAACTCGACCGGTCGACAAAACGACCGGTTGAGAACTCGACCGGTCGTTTCTGTCGATCTCCGCTCGAGCGGACGGTCGGCGCCGGACCGTGACGGTAGTTAGTACCTTTCAATTCCTATAGTTTTAATTCATCCGGTAACTCGTTTCGATGGACCAATCTGATAGTTCTCCCGGCATCGAATGCCGCCAGTTTTCACCGAACTATCTCATAATCCATCTGTCGGTCGCTCGATCGCGCCTAGTGCTTGTAAGCTTCGGAATATCCATCCATAATTCAATTATATTCTATGGTGACAAGGTAAACTGATAGGAACGTACGTTAAAAACAGAGCAGTGTGCCATGTATCTATAATCGAAGATGACTTATTATTTTAAAAAAGATTTTTATTCTGGAAATATATGCTGATAATTTTGTGAGAAATTTTGATGAGATGTTTATTTATATTCTAAGGGATACTGTCTATGATTCTGATTCTTATGAAAGCTATACGATGACGCATGAAGCACGCCTCGGACAAATCTGTTTGGGCTTGGTTTTCACAGAAAGCAGGTCGATGAACCTGCTTTTCAGGTGAATTGAGTCAACAACGGAGATGTTATTGTAAATCTTATGCACACATTCCTTCCACGGTGCTCAAATAGTTACTTTAGTGGAGAGACTCTAGACAAGCGACAATTGAAAACGAAACAACGCGAAAGCGTTACTTCAATTCAAGCGTTGGTTGTACGGAGGCGTGTCGGTCTGTTTGCACGCTCGCATCGCTTCGCACTGCTTACAAGGCCAGTGATACCACGTGAATTGAAAAACCAAAATTATCTTGACAGATCTCAGATTGAAGTGTGGGACCGTCCTACTGTAATTACGTGATAGGGAATTCGATTTATAAAT
This sequence comes from Eupithecia subumbrata, assembly GCA_949316285.1. Lineage (NCBI taxonomy): Eukaryota > Metazoa > Arthropoda > Insecta > Lepidoptera > Geometridae > Eupithecia > Eupithecia subumbrata. The sequence goes on along the minus strand of OX438646.1, from coordinate 22,193,360 downwards.
TGTAATGTATGCCTGATTTCACTGCGAATCCCTGACTTTACCACTTTTGGAGAACTGAAGTGACTGATGAGTCAATTGATAGTTTTCTTTAGCATACTTATAAATAAATTGTAAGTGGAAAATCTCAGGGATTCGCAGTGAAACAGTTAGTATTTTCAGATGAGATGGGAGGTAGATTCCGTCTAGATTAAAGACTAGTGAAATTAAACAGTTTAGTGAAATTTTAGGTCCCAACGGGCGACTTTATGTAGGAAGCACATTGGCAACTCAAATTAAACTAACTATACATTTTCTCGTCACTACTTTTTCTAATCATCTTACTAAAGTTAACCGTTAACTTACTAACTAAAAATCACTAAAGACACCCGAGTGTAACTTAATTTGGGTTATATGACCCGCTAGTAAGACAATCACAAAAAACACCTGAATGAAAATTGAAGCGGCAAGTAATAGTAGGTGGGAAAAATAAGTGAAATCGAAAATCCAGTATTTCTATGTAGACATGCGTTTTTATCGTCTTGGCTAGAATAGAAAGAAGCTGTGATTCCAGTAGATAAGACTATTAACCGGTAACACCAATTTGTGCCAACAATAACACTTTGTATAATATTATGAGAACTCTTGAGACGACAGTATCAATAAAGGATAATGACGCGAAAAATGCTGAAAAGATTATAGGAACAGTTTCGGGAGCTCTCCCGCCATTTTCCTTAGCGTTTTCGTTATAGTTAGCGATTGATATGACTTGTCTAAGGGGACAAGACGATATTTGACGCAACCGATTTTTGTAATATACGTAAAAATAGTGTTCCTAATCAATAATTAGCTAGTCTAAATAATTGCAGTAAGTATAATACCTATCCTATATTAGAGATTCTTTGATAAATTAACCTAAGTCTTAAAACCAACAAATAATGCATTGCGAATACAGTGGGATATAAAAGAACTCTTAATTTTCGGAAGGTAGCTATCTAGGGCGCGTTCCGAAATAAGATTACCAACGCTGATAGCGATCACCAAATATTTTGACTTCCGAATTAGAAATCAGGACACTGACAGTTGAGTGCTCAATCAATAATGCGGAACGCTCATGAACGCGCTCACGATAACGAGTCGCGGTGTTTACTAACATTCTAAACGTCATGCGTCAGTCAGTACTACAACAACTTTATAAAGCCAATTGTCACTTTTGACAGAGCGCTCACAGTGATATCGGTGATAACGCAAAATATCACGTAATAACGTCATCTAGGACGTCGCACGTGACATCGTCGACGCGCTCACGGTAATACGGAACGCGTGTGAGCACAATGATATCGATTTTAGCGTAATTCGGAATGCACCACTCATTTCATATCGGACCCTAAGTTACATCTTATTTTATACGAATTCCTAACTAAAGCTTCAACCAATTTTTTAAACTTCATAATTTAATTATTGACCGGTATTTCTTGTGATTATTTACCTTCTCCACGGGTGCGTGTAAGTATGCTGAAACGTCGCGCGTCGGACAAATCAAAGGTATATAAATGCTATATATGTATACCCGTTGATAGTAGTTATAAATAAAAAATTCACCACTGCGGTCAGTATTCCAGAAAATAATCCAATGCATTTATTTGTTGGTTAATCCAAATTGTACTCGTGTACTTTGCCTTATTCGATAGATTGTGAAACCACTGCCACTATTCAGAAGGTAACTTAATATGTGTATGTAGTTGAGTTGTCAGTGTGCTCGGTCCACGCTGAATCTTAATACCAATTTAAATGATTTGGGTAAGAATTATACAGGTTTTTTTTCTAATACAATCTATTCATATTAATTTTCACAGTTATTTGTTTTATATAAACCACAGTATCTTTCAAGATAAAACGATAAATTCAGGGAATAATCAGTCTACCGAGAAACTTCGAAGTTTACATAATTCCTTGAAACAAATGTATATCCTTACATAAGTTAAAAGACCGACATCTCAAGTTGTGTTTAAGATTCTGCGTGGATTCAAGTACCTAATAGCGAGCATAGATCAAGTTAGTTAGTACCTAATGTGTACGAGCTTTAGAACGCGCGAGTCTGGAGGGGGGCTCTGTTCAGGCACAAATTAACGACACTAATACGAGCCCCCCTGTGGAATTGCAAGCAGGGACGTAATCAGGACGAAAGAAGGGTGCTCAGTAAACATTCTATTTTTTTTGCAAATGTATGTATAGAACATTTTATTTCATGACAGTAGATAAATATAAAGTCCAAATTAATATAAATAAATAAAACAAAGTCGTGTTAGTTACACCATTTATAAGTCAAGAACGGTAGGACCGATTACAAATACTTATCTTTGATTTGATTAGTTTGTCTGTCGGGATAGCAAAATAGCCATCAAACAATTATGGTTCTGCCCAAAGATTTAAATTCTACGAGGGCGAAGCCGCGGGCACAGCTAGTTACTTATAAATCAAACGTTCACCAATAGAAGTTAAACGCAGAATGCTCTCTGCATTACCACGTTGACTATCTAGAAACATCGCAGCTAATGAATGTGAATTAGAAGTTACTTAACAACATTAGATTAACATAAACCCTGCCGCGATCCCATTGGGATCTCGCTCGTAGAAGTACTTTAATTGCAAACTTTAAACCGGTTGGGAGATAGCTTTCTAAAACAAAATTCTATTGTAAAATACGATATGCTCCGAATGTATTTAGAGCTTAGGACTTTTTCATAATTTTGTCATTCTGCTGATACGAATATTCTCTGAATGAGAAATAAAAAAAAAGATTATAATGTTATTTAAAGAAACAATCAATCATACACAGTATAAAAACTGTAGGTAACGTAGGTATAAAAACAATAAAACACACAAGGATAACTTAAATCAGGCATTTTGAAGTGCTAAAATACCCTCATTTTTTCGTCCTGGCCACGGCCCTGCTCAAGAGTAGTCATTGAAATTCGGTTACGAACACCAAAATAGTAATGTATACTTTGAGGAACGCAATATTCGATGTATAGTGTTGTTGAGTTTTATGTTTGTTTCGTTGTGGTTTGTATGGATGCGAAATGCGGTGGGGAATAATTTATACCTATATGCCAATTGTTATTTTTCGCAATCATCTATGAAATAAACATACGATTATGAGCCGCAGTACGGTTCTGTTTAGAAAAAAATCGCGGCTCATGTTTCCGTTTCCCCAAGCACATAAACATAAGAGAAACGTGACAATAAAATCACACTAAGGCGAGGGTTCTTACTTACTATTAAGAAAACTAATTTAGCACCTACAAACTCATAGAGTGTACGATTATTTAGCTAGGTTCTCTTCGTTTTACCACTGCATGTCGTATCCAACTCAACCCAGCGTTAGAATGAGAGTTAATAATTCACCCGTTGAGTGAGGCACTGTGCGCACCTGTGCGTCAAAACGAGCATTTATGTGGGGATAGGAAATTATATTAGATTTGCATTTGTGTTAAGCATGGTTCAAAGGTAAACACATTACAGCCTAGGTTTGAACTGCTCTCTTGGGAAACAAATTAAATGTAGACGCGAAAATAATCGTAAATTCTCTGAAGCCCAAAAATGGAGATAGAGGGCCCTGTGAGATCTATCAGTATAGTGTGGGATAAGCTGTTGAATTTAGTATATCGTAATGTAGTGTGTTTACCTTTTGCTTCTGTGCTAGATTGAAGAACTGAAGGCCCGTTCTCGGACGATGATGTACATAGACTAATCGGTTAGTTGTTATCTCCTTAGTTTCGAGTCCTACGCAAGTTGCCATCGCCTCTACGTTCCGCAATAATGGAATCTTATGAGATTTATTTTATACGTTTTAACTCCTAGACTTATAACATTTTATTATTTTTATCTTAATCATGAATTCGTTCTGCTGCTGGTTTAGTTGTCCTCTTTTATTTTAGAAATGTATAAACAATGTGCTTTTTACTCGTTAAAAATTGTAAATACGATATTTGAACTGATAATAATAAAAGTTTTTATTTCTTATGAAACTGGCTTTTACTTATCCTCTGCTTAGATAATACAAATTTTCATTAATCAACTATATGTGAAACCTTAGGATTTACGCAAAACATTGTAATTAAACCTCCCCTCGCCACAAAACTTCATTTAATGTCTTCAAATTTAATCCAAAGATATTTCATAACTGCCTTCGAGACATGGACGGGCATGAATAACATTAAGTTGAAATAAAATTACAATAAGCAGCGTGTGAAGAGACTCGTGAAATATGGCTGGCGCAGAGCCAACCACGAATATAAGATTAGCTGGGAACCGGGTCACAGGACCACCCTTGATTCGCAGATGCTGCTGATATCGGAATTCGAGATCTCAGCGAACCCGTGAGATCTCGAATTCCGAATGACATATTCATATTTTTGCTTAGTTTTTATGCAGAGCCAATGAAGTGTGACTGTGCCAATCTGTTTTTAGCAAACGGTCTTTGGGAATGGTCACTAAGCCTTTTTACCTACTTTACACTAACATGTATTTGTTTTTTATGGTTTTACTTCTGCTGTGTGTGTCAATTCCCTGTTCTATTTTTTAATTTCGGGACAAAATAACAAAATAAGTAGATAAAGTATGTACGCATCTACCTACAGTTTCAGAAAATTACACACCGAAAATTACAATTACATTTGTTTCAGATAATTATTAACGTGTAATTACAATTACATACAAATTAAAAGCTTGGACCTATCTTTCAGGATTAAAAAAAACAAGTGCCTATCGCCCAATAAAGCGTCAACTCTGTTGTCTTAAGGCTTACTCCCATAATCTAGCCCGGATCTAAGCGATGTGTCCATATTATTTCTTCGACATTCTGAGAAAGTTGTAACTACAAACTGCACAGTTGAGGTTGGTATGGATTACAAATATATTGAACATTATCAATTTGAGAAAACACGTTGTAAGTTTTTTAAGGTTAATTAATCCCAAAATGCCTTTGGAAGATTTACTGTGTTGTGTTGTAGACACCGAATCATTGTACCTAATGGTCTAATGTTCTTAGCACACACACGTCTACTGCTGAATGTACGTCCCCCAAAAAATGGGAGTTTTCAAATAATCACTACGCTTGGCAGATTTCTGATCGTAGTAGTTGTTAAAAAATACACTGAATGAAGCCGCTGTCCTTCCTTTAAAGTAAAATAAAGTAAAAATATTATTTATTAAGATAATAGCAAATTTAACAGACATTATGAGTCCATCGGCTCCTGAACTAGTTTAAAAACTGTGTGTCAGTGGCTTCTCCAATGTTAACAGATAATTATGTCAAAGCAACATCATCATCATCATCAGCCCTTCATGACCCACTGCTGGGCATAAGCCTCTCTATGTTTATGCCATTCGCCTCGGTCCTGCTCTAGTCTGGGCCAGGTGTAGCCCACGGTCTTTCGGATAAACAAAGCAACATAACTAATAAATAATCTTTGATAATCGTCATCAGTATACGACCACTGTTAAACATAGGCCTCCACAAACGACGCAACGAATCGCGGCCCTGAGCCTCCATCCATGGACTCCCTGCGACTGCTAAAATGTCGTCGGTCCATCCTCTGGTAGTAATCTAATCTAAATTCTATTAAATAGATACTTATAGTACGTAGCAAACTGCAAAGTGTAGGTACATTTATTTTATTCAACGGCTGGCATCTCGCCAGAGGTACAAAACCTTTGGCGAAATAAGAGATAAGCATTTACGATGAGCTCCCGAAACTAGGTCACAGGATCTCGGAGCCCAGAAGCTATCAGTTTAACGAGTTGCAGTTAATTGTGCAAATTCACTTGGTTCTGGTTCTTCCACGTACATACTTAGCATTAAGGTTTCATTTTATGTGGTCACGTAGGTAAGACATGTGAGAAGAGGAGACAAATAACTTGATGAACTTGGAAACGTCTATTTGAAATTAGGTGAAACCGTTATCTAGTACCCATAACACAAGCTCTGCTTAGCTTAGGGCTAGATAACGCTGTGTGAATAATTGTCCAGCATTATCTATTATTATTTATTTATTTTCCAAAAATTAGACTGTCGTTTCCAAGAATTGACGGAGACAAGCCTGGGAGCGAGCTTGTTTATTTTAGAGTGTAAATATCAATTGAATTCACGATAATTTTCAGTCTCCCCGAAATTTTCAAGTCAGTAAACACTCGCTTGAAGTAGCTCAATAATTTTATACCGGATTACAGAATCTCCATAACTTAATGAAAAGTTAATACTTAGCAAGACAGTGGGGGAGGAATTGGCATCAATCAAAACTCTGCTAAACGATATTCCGCTCTAATTGTCACCCTCGCGGCTAGTAGGTTAGAGGAAGACCGCTGGGTTACTCGAAGTTTCGATTTACTTGCAAGCAAAGTTAGTAGGTAGGTACTACAGGTAAATCTTTAAAACCAGTCGCGATTGTCTTTGGTTTTTTGATACATATTTCCTCGTGACGTCACAAATCCAGGCTTCTAGTATAAGAAAGACAAAAAATGATCATGCCAGCTTTTAAAATTAACCTACAATAGAGTCTTTGTGGGTTAGGAACAGTTGCTAAGTAGTGTTTTTTGCTCCCTCCATAAATCAACCGAAGAAACCAATATCTTCTAGTTAAGAGATTTACGTTAAAGTTTTCACTTAAGTCGGCGACACAGCCCAGGGGTCGATGCGACTCCATTGGAGGATAAGAATCTTTGTCACAGTCGCAGGTCAAGGACCTGTGTTTATAATTAAGCTTGTGTAGGAAAAAGGAAACCACTGTAGGTACTTAAATCATAAAGGAGAAAACGTAGAATTTGGTAAGTTATCTTTTAGGTATCTTACCTATTTTTACGGTCTCTTCTTCAGTCGCTATGGGCAAGAGTACAGCGCAAAATACTCTTGCACATAGCGGCCCCGTATTAGAGGGCTCTACGAAGCTTCTCTGTGCAAATTGGTACTCTAATTCGGTCTAATTAGATTACACCAATTGGCCGAAACGTAATACGCAATTTTGTGTTGGATAATAAAAACAGACCCCCTGCTACGCTAGCTCTACGAAACTGCTACGCGCCTTCTACGTCGGCTCTACGCAAGCTACGTGAATTCTACGCTCCGTGGTCTCTACGAAAGCTTCACGCAAGTTACTCGACGTAAGATCGCAAATTACGTGACTTCTGCCGCTTTGGAATGTACCAGCTACTTCATGAAGTTAATATTTTTAGCCTGTGGTCCGTGTAAGTGAGCTACGCTGTTGACAAAGGGAGGGATTCGGCGAGAAATAAATTGTAACGTCTGAGAAAGCATTAGTAGGATGCTTGGAGCCGAGATTGAATGTACTGCTGATTCGTTAGATACATGAATTAATGAACTCGAATGCTAAAAGAAATATGTTGGACAGTTTTTCATTGATACACTTTTGGCCGTTAACTTTTCTTGGCGCTAGTGTATTTATTTATTGAATTAGTAGGTACCTACAGAAATAGACATTCCAAGATAGTTTTTCTTTATCCATTTATAATTAACTAGCTGCATTCTTACTACCCGTTGCCCTAAAACACGTTTTCCCGTAGGAATGAAGCATTTTCCGGCGATAAAAAGTAGCCTATGTTCATCAGGAATAATGTGGGCTTCTAATGGTAAAATAATTTTTCAAATCGGTCCAGTCGTTTCGGAGCCTATTCAATACAAACAAACAAACAATCAAATCTTTCCTCATTATAATATTAGTATAGATTGGCGGCATTATCGGTTTAGCGTGGCTATATACCTATGTATATACCGACCATAACGCCTTTCATATATATCGCCTTTCATGTCGATAATGTTCGCCTACCTTTCATAGGATGAGGCTTGGATATTAATAAACTGTTTTATGAATGTTAATTATTTTGTAATAAATAATTATCTATCCATATCATGTTTTGTGAATAACAAAACATGTTCCGTTGCGAATAATCGGAACTTTTTGATTTCCGAGTTTTTGTTTTCTTTACTTTTCATATCATCATTTTCTACCTAAGAGACTACCTTCACAAAATAATAAATATCCTCCTCCGAAATACCTTCAATAGGCACAGACAGTTTCAATAACAAAATCAACCCAAACCCGTCTCAAAATAAACAGCTCCTGTAGGTAAAACTTGTTCAAAGAATAATCCTCAACTCCGGGCCAATCAGGACCTGTCGTGTCGGCTAATTCAATAACCCGCCGCGGTCACGACTGCTTTGCAAACTCAGCCAAGTTGTAAGTACTACTCCGTATCTTGTAAGTTGTCTGGTTGTTGCAAGGAGCAAACTCGAACTTTAGCTTTTTGCTTCATTTAGGAACCATTACTTTGATGGTTATATAGAACCCCTAAAATTTTAACAAAATCTAGTTTTTATTCACAAACCCTACCTAAAATTATAAACGCGAAAGTTTGTAAGTATGGATGAATGGATGTTTGATACTTTTTCACGCAATAACTACTGAACGGATCTGTATAAAATTTGGCACAGAGATAGATTATAGTCTGGAATAACACATAGGATATATTTTATCCCGGAATTCCCACGGGAACGGGAACTACGCGGGTGAAACCGCGAGGCGCTACTACGCAAAAACTACTGAACGGGTCTGGATAAAATTTGGCACAGAGATAGATAAATAAATAAATAAAATAAATAAATAATGCTGGACAATTTCACACAGCATTATCTAGCCCCAAGCTAAGCAGAGCTTGTGTTATGGGTACTAGATAACTGATATACTTAATACAATACACTACATAGATAGATATTTTTTTATTATACATAGAAAACACCCAGACAAACGGAACAAATTTCTGCAGATCGTGCACAAATTTGTTCCGAGGCGGGAATCAAACCCGCAACCTCCTGCGTCGCAGGCGGACCTTCGCCCGCTGCGCCACGGAGGTCGTCATTTAGCACATAGGCTCTATTTTATCCCGGAATTCCCACGGGAACGGGAATTACGCGGGTGAAACCGCGAGGCTCTGCTAGTCTCTAATAAATCCTCTAAGAATTTATAAGAGATATGTGAAAAAAAACTTTTGTAAAACTGGAAAGTTCAGTCAACGAGTGCATAATCACTGGATCAGGTAATTTCAGACATTGCATATCTCGTAATTGAAATCCAAACTTAAATATTATAAATTCTATAGTAACTCTCTGTCTGTCTTTTAACAGTCTGTCTGTCTGTTACCTATTCACGCCTAAACGACTGATCGGATCTTAAGGTACCTAAATATAATCCTGGGGACGGACATAGGCTACCCAAAAGTGCATGCGAAGCCGTGGGTAACCGCTAGTTATCCATAAACATCGAATTACAATACAAAGTTCCTATAATGCTACAGCTCCACCTGTGTTCTAACGCGTTAATTAGCGCGCTAATTCGTCACGCAGATTTGGCCAAGGTCTAACGTGTTCATTTATTGACGACGCTAAAAATACATCTTAACTACTAGTACCCAAGGTGCATTTTTAGCGCCTTAATTAACGCGTTAATGGACATTAACACTAACGTCAACGCTAACGCAGGTTGAGCCGTAACATAAGCCACAAATAAAAAATCTGTTAGGTTTAGATACTCCCCATTTAAGCTCCTATCTCCAACTGTACGTGCAAAAACAGATTTCAAACAAACACTCGTAACTAGCAATAACATAACCCCAAACAAACTCTGACAACCTTGGAGATAAACAGCCGATTAGCGATCCCTCGCGGCCAAGGAACAATTACGCACACTTGTGATAATGAAAATATAACGGCTGCAATAAAGAGGTCGTTTCAGGACACACTGGCCTCGTTGACCACTGCAGTACCTTTGGACACGCACCTTTTGCTCGGAAATAGCACATTGATATTGTTAAATCCCTATGGTAGCAAAAAGGTTTTACAGCGTTATCCGAGGGCAGAAGAAAAGTTTATAAAGTTTGTTAAATTGATGCTTAAAATTAAAAAAAAATCAATGATTGGCGACAAAATTATTTATTTTTGGAACCACGAAATCGATGCTTAAAATTCAAAACGAATAGGTAGGTATAGCAATTTCTTTGAGGGTTCAAAGTTACATAACTACTACATAAAAATAAATAAATAATGCTGGACAATTCACACAGTGTTATCTAGTCCCAACCTAAGCAGAGCTTGTGTTATGGGTACTAGATAACTGATATACATCAAACAATACACTACATAGATAGATATTTTTTTATAATACATAGAAAACATCCAAAACACCCTGAACAAATATCTGCAGAGCGTACAAACATTTGTCCCGAGGCGGGAATCGAACCAGCAACCTCCTGCGTCGCAGGCGGAACTTCGCCCGCTGCGCCACAGAGGTCGACATGTTTCGTATATTATTAAAATGTTTCTGTTCAGGTCAGTTAAAACCTCAAAACTGATTCCAGTTAGTACAACTGTGAAATAAACAAGTAAAGCCGCACGAAATGTTACTACAGCATAATTTTAGCAGGTTTTTAAATATAAACCAGAGTTGAGCTTTAGTCGGTATAAGCGTAGGGCCGTCCAAGGCCTGATTTACTTATTTATGAGGAGTACCTACCCGTTTGTGAGGCAGTAGGATTTGCCCTTGGGTAGGAGGTATTTGTTTCAGTGCCCTTGGGATAAACATAAAGGTAGTTTACGATGTTTTTGTTAGAAATTGATCCCTTAAATAGTTAAGTTAGTTTACTTCCGAATTTGGTCGATAAACCATTCAATAAATATAGTAAGTACCATACTATTCTAGCAGTTAGTAACTCATAGAAAACTTGTAATTTCTTTGTGATCGCAGGTAAATTGTGTCTCCTAACATACAAGTAAGCACCTACCTACCAAATAATACTTTTTGAAAAACTATTGGGAACTTGTTTGCTACAAAATAGGCTGTACCTATTTAATACAATATTTAGAAAGCTGAAAGGCGTACTTTTATTACTTTAGTTATGGTTTCTCTGTAAGTGAATTTGTAAATTGTAAAGAGAAAAATAAATATCTCAAACCTTAATACAGGGTGTAACAAAAAGTAGCGACCAAACTTCAGTTCAGACTCGGCCACAGATCACAGGAAAAATATTATTTAAAAAAAGCGACTTGTTTACTTGCGGTACTTTATGGGCATAGGACCGACAAAATAAAAAAACACAAGAAAATTTGGTATTTTTGTTTTTATTTATTTTTCAAAAACGAAAAGTCGGGATTTTTTCCTAATATTTTGCCTGTGTTTTATGATCCGGCCGAGCCCTCCCTGGAAGTTCAGTCCTTACTTTTGTTACACCCTGTTTTTTGTGCCACTTTATTAAATAGCTAACTAAAACAATAGCTTATAATAATATAGTAATATAGTAACTTAATAATTTGCTAGTTCTATTGCTATTTAAAACCACCAACTCTGCAGCATAAAACTTATCTAATTCGAAAAACTAATTTGAACAATAACAATCAAGAATAAAACATTTTCCATTGTTCGTTGTTTGTACAGTATTGAATGGAAGTTAATTGAAATACTTGCTGTTTACAACTTCTCAATGAAATTCAATATTATATACTTAGTTATAAACCAACCACCTCTATATTTTCTTGCATAACTTTGAAGGAAATGCGAGAAAACGGCATTGATGCTTGACATTAAACATTCGTGAATCTCGTGAAATTGCATGATATTTTAATTTATTCAATTTATATGCGTATGTAATAGTATTTGTTAGGTTATAGTATTTTATGCATTGTATTTAATTGTACGAGAGCTGGTCAGTATCTGGCACAGCGCATCAGCATTTCCATACAGCGGGGCAATGCAGCCAGCGTAGCGGGGACGCGACGACTGGTATTGATATGGATCAGTTGCTACCTGTAGATTGTTTGCAACAGTCTGCAGTTAGCTCAATTGTTTCAATTGTAAATACTAGTTTCAATTAGTTTCTATTATATTATTTTAATTTTCTTTGTGAATAAAGGCTCCTGCCGTTAAAAAAAATTGTATTGTATTATATTATGTAGTAGTCTATTTAATAAGTAAGTTAAAATTAAATATTGTATAAATAATTAATTAAATCTTGTTTACGCACATTTGCCCACTTTTTCAACTTAGTCTCTCTCTCCTATTAAGGTTTGCTGGAAGAGAACTCTTCTTAGTGTTAAGCTCGCCTTTGCCATAATTTTTCCTAAATGTTTTACTTGTACCTATTTTGTGCAATAAAGAATAATGAATAATGAATATTTTTTAAGTTTTACGTTTTGGTTAAATTGATCATAAAGAAGACTATCAAAATGAGTTTGGTCTAGAAACAGGGTCTTAAGTCCAGCTGGTTTTAATGAAATATGAGCCTGCATTTTCAATTCGTGTACAAACATTTTCAGAAGAAAGTCTGTGAAGCGCTCTTTGCTCTAAATATTTCCTGTCGGCAACTACATAAAATTGGATTGACCTTTCCGGCGGAAATGTTTCTCTTAAAACGCCTTTGAAAATATAAAAGCTTAATATTATTCTTTCCAAACTTTCCTTTCGGTCGAGGATATAAATCGGAAAGGTATTCCTTGTATGATACAAGGAATATCTTTCTGATTTTTTTCCAATTGTTTCCTTCTGAAAGAAAATAAGCAAGATCTTGTTGAATGGACCTTCTCTTCACGAGATAAAGATACGCCTCGCTAGTCAACCGAAAGCTCAAAAACCGTGCCGTTTTCCAAATATCTTTGGAAAGTTTATTCATATCCATCATTAAATATAAACAGATCATATCAACGAGTCCCTTGAGCAACTATCGGAGCGTGAAAATCAGTTTGAAGATTTAATTTCGCGCAGACGGCTCCGCCATACTGCTCAAAATTCAATTTGTCTGCCAAATCGATCAACGCTTGGTAATCTGGCGACTAGACGTCCCTATAAATGTAATTTAAATACCTCAAGTATATTATCATTATTATCCATAACATGACTTCAACCACTACTGGATATAGACCTCGAAGTCTCTCCTCCAGAACAGTCTTTCCGTACTTTTAAGCATTTCACAAAGCTTAACTTAAATAAATAACGCTGGACAATTCACACAGCATTATCTAGCCCCAAGCTAAGTAGAGCTTGTGTTCTGGCACTAGATATTTTTTATTATACATCAAAAACAACCAGAACACCCTGAACAAATATCTGTAGATCGTACAAACATTTGTCCCAAGGCGGAAATCGAACCCACAAACTCTCGTCGCAGGCGGCCCTTCGCCCGCCGCGCCACTGAGGTCGTCACTTTGGTTGGTAGACTTAGATTTAAAGGTCATAACTATGCGATGAATTACCAACTAAAATTATGCGTATCATACAGTACTTTTAGTCATTACCTAGGCACACTCAAGGAAATAATTCATATTCAAAGATATAATTTAAATATTCAAGTATCTCCATAAAGAAATTTGAACTTCTCATTCAGAAGTTTCGGAGTCACAAAGTTTCATTCAAAAGAAGCGGTCTTAGCCTTTGTTGTATCAACGTACTTTACGATCAAAAGTGTTTAACAACAGGGCGCTTGTAGACGTACAGTCAACGCCAAAAAGGGCGATAAGCGTTTTTGACAAGTTGACTTTGTTTGGCGATTTTGTTTGATTGGTCCTTAACTCTATCTAATTATCTATTTTGTAATATTTTGTGCTATGTGATCAAAAATAAATTAAATTTATGGAGCTATGAGTAATTAAAACTTTGATAATTGGTTATGTAATAAGATTCGTAATAACTTAACGGGATAAGTAAACATTAAAAACCTTACCAAAATGTTGACATTATTTATCTTTCATATTTCATTTATTGCGTCCATAATTATAGGTAGGTACATGAATATTTCAGTATACTAACACTTTTAGTTGGTAGATCTTATAATTATGTACCCGGTCAGGGTGTAGCAAATTGAGAAGATGGGGTACTAAAGTTAATATTCAATTATTTACTGTCACATTAATAAATATCATCATTAAAAAATTTAAGAAGTGTAAAATAACATTTTATATGTAGCATACACTTTAGTAGTTTATAAAAATTAATGTCGGATGTATCTTTTAATTTTATCCTCACACCTTATGAGCCAAACCCAAGAGAAAATAAAAATAAAACAGAGGTGCCATAAACACCAATTTCCATAAAAACGCGATAAAACGTTCACAGCTTGAATTCAGAGCATTCTGCACCCCTTGGATTAGGCGTGACGTGACCCAGATATGGTCCTTTGCGCTTTTCAGCGCCTATTGACGACCCTCAAACGGCTTTTGGTCCCTAGCAAGTGCAATGAATAGGGACTATTACTGCATATCGACTAGGAAATTGTCTGACGACCTCTGTGGCGCGGCGGGCGAAGGTCCGCCTGCGACGCGGGAGGTTGCGGGTTCGATTCCCGCCTTGGAACAAATGTTTGTACGAACTGCAGGTATTTATTCCGGGTGTTCTGGATGTTTCTATGTACAAAAAAAAATATCTGCCCATGTAGTGTATTGTATGGAATATATCAGTTATCTAGTAGCCATAACACAAGCTTAGCTTTGCTTAGCTTGGGGCTAGATAACGCTGTGTAAATTGTCCAGCACTATTTATTAATATTTATTATTTATATTATTATGCATCGAGCTAGACAAACTTTGCCTAAATAAATATATTTGATAATTAAGTTTATAATGACTGAAACACCACATACTTTTTAATAAACATTTTTATAAGACGCAGTAGGGTTAATTTGGAATTTTAGGATATTATATCAGTATAGTAGTTACGAATTTTCAACAACGTTCGAGAAAAAAAGTCTATTTTACAGATTAGGGCTGACCTAGTTAAGGTCCTCCGCGCCCTCTTCGCACTCGCCTCAAACGATTGCTTTAGTGAGGTCTCGAACGATTGTGAGTGAACTTATGAAACCAAATGGGTATGGTCGACTTTTTGTTCAGACCTATCGGTGGAAACAGAGGACTTAGGTATCGGAAATTGTAACAACCTTTGCTACGCCCTACTATATGGTTTGAATCACACTAGTATTATAAATGTGAAAGTTTAGATGTATGGATGGATTTTCTTACCTTTCCACGCCAAAATCACTGAACTGATACAGCAGTTAGTTTTAGACCTGGAATAAAACATAGGCTACTTTTTATCCCATAAATCAGTTCCCATGAGATAGAAATTACCATAAAATGTGTCCATAGAAAGGAAGCGTGCGAAGCCGCGGGCAGAAACTAATAAAGAATAAAATAATAACATTTAATTGATGACAGGGATGGTTGAAATAAACTTCCCAAAAAATGATGATGTTTTTGATGCTGTTATATCTTTGGTTAGCCTACGATTTGTTTTTTTAACCGGATAAGGGAGAATTATTATCTGATGTAATGATGCTACGAATTTCTCGTAGCACTGCTACGTCGTAGCACTTAGGTGCTACGAAAAGCGCTACGCACTTAAATCGGCAAAATACTTGTAATTCAAAGATTCTAATCTACTTAAAAATGCTCAGAACGTAAGTAAAATAAATTACGGCGCCGGAAATTGCTGAGAAATTGGATCGCGAATCGAAGTTCTGCCGGGGAAAGGCGGGTAATGAAGTTGTAGGTACTCTTTACATGAATAGCGAAGGTGCTTATTTAAAAGCAATACCTGTTGATTATAGAACGAAATGTAAACATCTTTTTTAACCGTCGAAAAAACGGTGGAGGTTCTCAAGCCGACGCATATATTTTTTTGCAAACACAATTGTTTTTAGTAAAGACTGGAATCTAGGACTTACTCTTGACACTTGATCGAATCCTCGAATTTGAGACAATTTCGTTTGAATCCTACACAAGCGCAAGATTGAAATGAAATCTAACATAGGATTAAGTAATATTATAAAACTAAACATAAAAGACTAACTTTGAATGTAGAGTGTAGTTTCGTATTATGCATAGTGTAATAATGAAGTAGAGGTCATCTAGAGGCCGACCGGAGAAAAGATGGCAAGACATCTTTACTAAGGGAGCTGATCCTAACTGGATAACAAAGGCTAGAGAAATGTGGAAGGAATAGGGGGAAGCCTTTTTTTTCGTTGAGGAAATTCTTGTACTAGTAAACTGGTCTAGGGGCGACCAGAATTATGTGGGGCTCGTGTAGTGGTGTAATATAAGGCATACAATCAATATATTAAGGTACTTCAATTTTAGTAATAAAGCAACGTCCGGACGACTCGGTTGTTTCCATCAACACTTCCTCCCTCCGCCCACCTCACTCGAAGCCCTGAGAAGGACGTAATACCCAGGCGACAACTAATTTTATTAACTAAATTTGTAAATAGATAGTTACATATGAAGAAGAAAACAAAGGCTAATTTAATTTTATTAATAACTAGTTTATGCCCGCGGCTTCGCGCGCGTTGTTAATATAGATTCAAGATTCAAGATTCAAGATATTTTATTGCGGAACATGCTGTACAAAGGTCTTAAAATAAATTATGGTATCAAGCATGCACCCTGCTAGGGCACTGCAACATTATGCTAGGTTCTATCTACTCTTATAACTAAGCTTACACTAATAATATAATATTTGAAAATTTTAAAACACTTAAAAAACGTTAAAAGGTGATTTCTATCCCATAGGAACTGATTTATGGGATAAAAAGTAGCCTATGTTTGATTCTAGGTTTAGGATTACCGGTATGCAAAATTTCAGCCCGATCCGTCCAGAAGTTTTGGCGTGAAGAGGTAACAAACATCCATCCATTTATAATATTAGTGTAATGTGATGAAGTAAAAACAGTAATACCGGTAGCTCACAGCCACAAGGTTTCCAAGCCCACCCGGGATCTCCCACCGCTATAAACATCACGCTCAAGTCAACGTCCTGAGAACCATAAAACTGCAAATAATACACTCTGCGTCTACCAAGGGACGGAATATTGAAATATAACGTTGTCAAGTCCCGGTCGTGCCGGGGAATGGCGTATTTATTCATTTTAAGTAACGTGCTCTTTAATGGCTCCTTGTTTCCTGTCTCGGCTTTGTTTACGCAAAGTTTTTGTTCTGTAATCTTCTTGTGTATGAAATCTTTGATAATGTCTGGGGGTGACAGGTACTCGTTGAAAGTTGTTTAATGTCTGTCTCGACTTGCGTGAGGCGAAAAATGTTAGGAAAATATTTCTACACCAAGGTATTATTATATCTGTGACCAAGGTAAGCTGGAAATTGAATCTCAAATTTTGAATATCGGAAATTTATTTGTTGTTTCCACGTAGGGGGGAAAACGTTCGATCGTTTCACATAATCTACTTTAGTATTAAAATTATACAGGGTATAACAAAAATTTAGGACCAAACTTTAAGGTAAAAATACCGACTGTTAGTTTATGAAAAATAAAAATCAAATTATTACTAGACTAGGCAATGGCTGATGCATTTGCGTATTGTCAAAACCGATGGAAAATATTTTCAAAATATTATTCCTCGGTTTTATTATCGAGTCTGAACTACCTCTGAAAGTTTGGTCCTTGCTTATTGTTACACCCTGTATACGAGTATCTACTTCACAAACTTTAGGAGTAAATAGGTACTTACAGACTTATTCATTTTATAAAATATTATATTTTGCAGTAGGTCATTTTATATTTCGATACAAACTACCGACTACGGTAAACGGAAGATGAACAGTGTACTATAAATTGCAGGAGTAAACTATTTGAACTCCAAACTAGTAGGCATAAATATATACCCAGAGCTCCAACCTCTCGACTCTGAATTTATAGGACGCTACAAAATACAGCACCCACTTGAAAATAATGATGCAAAAATAGAATTTTGTGCCCATCTTACTGCAGGCATGGCCCGGGAAAATATGAAATATTGACTGCCGGTCACAGAAATACGGCAATTAGAACTGTTGCACGACAAGATACCAGAAACTATCTAAAAGTGTACTCATGAGTCATGAGTCAAGAAGTATTTTAGCATAACAGAAAAGGAAAGCTTCTCGTACAAACAAGACTTATTTATTTATTTATTGTAAGGAAAACCAGCAACACATACATACAAATTATAAAAAGAAATCGAAGCAGGAGGCTAATAAGAGGTTTTCACGGTTAAAAATGATAATAGTTACATAAAAGTGTGAACAAGCTGAGTAAACTGAAAACCTACTGAAAACTACAAACAACGTTTTACATTAAATTAAGCAGACAAATAGAATACCTAAATGAAATATACAAATAATCGAACTTCATCACCACCACCTTGGTGGTGATGAATATAAAACATAACCAAAAAAAAATTAAATGAAAACTAAAAAATCATGCGCACTATTCTCATGCTAAAATTGCATCGTCCTCATCGGAGGGCGAGAAAAAGTCGGAGCTAAGTCGTCGCCTCACGGAATCGACACTGGAGCAAAAGAGATCTAAATCCATTTCCTTGATAGTTTATTGAACTGATCACCATACTATCAATATTATTTGTTCCATTGTATCAAAATATGAGACATTTATCAAAGAGGTTAACTTTTATCCATAGAACCAGTATTCATTAATTCTCAGCCACAAACTAGCTTCTATTTAGCCATTCGTCCTTCCCTTGCTTCCACGGATGGTAAGAGCATGTATGCAAGAGCCTGTCGAAATGACGTAGCAGCTCGACGACTATATTTCATGCAAATCGCCAAATCCCCTGCAGCCCCGATTGGATTCATGAGATCTGAATTGTCGACCGATGTGGGATAAGCTGAGGATGGAATTTTTGTGTATTGTTACAGAGACAGCATATAAGTGTTTTAACCTTATATGTATTCAGCAGGGGTTGAATTCTGCTAGCTAATCACTTGAATATGACAATGGTACGAGTATCGTCGCAGAATTGACCAGATAAAGAAACTCTAGATAATGCGTGCGGTGGAGAGGTTGATGGATTGGTTTCCACCTTGGCATTTTTGACACGCGTCTCATCTTCTGCAGTTTCTTTTCAAAGGTAAAATCACAAAATACGTAATACGCGAAGCGATGAATTATGTGGATTTCACCCCACCTATGTTTCGTATACTTGTAAAGTTGTTTATAAGCGACGGTTTGTGGAACAACAATAATACAAAAATGCAAGTAAATTATCGGGACTCTCTTTCTATGATGTTCCTGAAAAATTAATTTGCTACGCACCATAAGACCAACCTGTGACTAGGTAAACAATATTTTTTTTAAATAGGCGATGAAAATTGACGGGAGATTACATCTGATTTTCAAAATTTCACTCACACACTACGTGAATCTAGGGAACGGCTGGAACCGATGTGTAAAGCTCTTAACCCACGTCTGGGAGCGACTGGGGGATGGAAGCGACAGCAATCAAAAGGGCGTACATACGAGTGTTCAAAGGGGTGAAAAACTGCACTAAATCGTTTTTATTGCATTTTATTACGTTTCGCTCCCCACAGTTAAATGGTGCAAAAGAATTTCCATATGAAAACTTCGGCATGTATGGAAATATTAATAGCGCCATAATTTTACCGTGATGATGTTCTTTGTTACCTTTTTAAAATTATGGCCTGCTTCAAATATTAAAAATCCCATAACTCTTGATATTTGGCCAGTGGTAAAATTTTATTGTTTGGTCAAAAGGTATTTTTGCCTGCGACGCAAGAGGTTGCGGGTTCGATTCCCGCCTCGGAACAAATTTTTGTACGATCTGTAGAAATGTGTTCCGTTGGTCTGGGAGTTCTATGTATACTAAAAAAAAATATCTATGTATGTACATATATAATGTATTAAATATATCAGTTATCTAGTACCCATAACACAAGCTTTGAGTAGCTTACTTTGGGGCTAGATGGTGCTGTGTGGACTGTCCAGCATTATTTATTATTTATTTTTTATTAATATTTTATTTTCTTACACAGAAATAAATTACTTACTGACCATAACAAAAAAGTTATAACAAAAAATCTTTTAGCTTTGCGTATTATAAACATTCCGTACACCATGTTGATAAAAATGTGAGTTTAATATGAGTTTAATATTCACATCATTCATTCCGAAATCTCATTAAAAGTTCATGTTTTTGAAGAATACAAATTGTTTTGTTCATTTACATTGTTTACTCTGTCTTTTATTTATTTAGTACCGCAGTGGAAACGGAAACCGATGCTAATGCGATATAATGAGTATTTTGATCACGTACGAATTTAATGAAACTTTCCTCGAATTCCGTTTGTTTGTGGTTAACAAAACATGCTCTTACATCGATAATAAGTAGGTTCTTGAGATAGGAATGTTTAATTAACGTTCCATAAAGTTTTAATACGGGAATCATGTTTGTTTCAGCTAACCAATACCAACCAAAGGTATGACAATGGTCAGACCTTTGGTTGGTATTGTCACAGACTAGTCACGTAGAATCCTTTGATGAAAAGAAACTCTAGATAATACGTACGGTGATATTTTGACGGAGAGATTGACAGAGTGGTGACAGATGGATTCATTGTTATTCTACACATAATATTATATCAACAAAGATTGTAGTAGATTGGAAATATTGGAATCTTTGTTTATTACTAACAGAAAAACAGTACTGAGAGTTTGGTTACCAGTGTCGTGGGATGCGCACGAACATAAAACTATGCAAACAAATCCCATACAAAAATAGAACGTCTCTACGATGTCTCGAGACCATCGAGCAACGAAACTCAGGGATTGTTTCGATTCACTGACGCCATTTTGTTTTTGATTAAACGAAAAAAAGAACAATCGAGCGATACTCAGAATGTTATTTATTTTACGAATTTTAAGAAAACTTACAGCTGTGATTTAGCAATGATTTACCTTTAAATTATCCAACGAATAAATTCAGATACTCCTTTCCAACCATAACAACAACTATTGTTAATGGCAGGCCTAGGTACCACTTAGCTCGCCATTTTGAAAACACTTCAGCTTCAAAACATAACCTCAGGTAGGCTGTAGAGTGTAGGCGTTATTGAATTCTTTCTCCGAAATTCGGAATATACAGGCGGAATATCGCAGGAACGGTCCATTCTAGTCGGAATATAAGGCGAATTGCTTGCCGGGCCTAAGCCTGTCTGAGAAGTAAACAGCTGATACATCCAGCAGTGGATAAAATCGACACAAATCTGTCTGTGGATGATGAAATAGCTGCAAGGTTAAAAATAATACGTAACTAAGAGCGAAGATATATATCAAGCTTCTGCTCTTTACCATCTCTTTGTGTATCTGGTATGTTTCAAAGTTAAATAAGTACGAAAACAAAACCAGCAAACAATATTTATACAACAGAATATGCTACGCCGTAGCAACCGTAGCACTTGTGCTACGAGACGTAGCGCATGCTACGTTTCGGAGCCATTTGTTCGTTTATTATTACGAAAGTTTGATGATGATGTCCTCCTAGACGAATTTCGGCGACAGGGTCAGTCTCTACGGAGACTAGTCATTTGCGCAGGATATATTGTGCACATGTGTGTGCCCAAAGTGCATTTTCCTTTTCATATTAGTAAAAGATTTAAAAGAATGGTTTGACGCGTATCATAGCGGCGAAGTTCCTCTTACGTTTAATATGTACTCTATGCACAAGATCAAGCCTGAGCGAGCCTTTTCTAAAAGCCTACCCTCAGCCTCAGGGTACGTACATCCAAATAGCCCCGCTCTGCACTGGAAGCGGACCGAGCCCGCATACTTACGGTTACTTAGTCCGTGTAACTAATGTTAGACTTGCTTTCTTATCCACTTTAATACTACTTTAGTTTTAATTTTGCAACTCGTGGAAGTTATAAGTTCTGTTAAACAAAGGTATTCGCTGTGTGAGAGGAGATTAATCTTTGTATAAATTTTTCTTTTTCTTTCCTGTTTCAATTAGCTTATTAAATTTTTGTATCTTATGAGTTGTGCTCTTTACAGGCATAGTAAAACCTCTCATCCAAGTACCAACAAGTTTGCTAAATGCCAACATATTTCGGGCTTACTATACATACATAATTTTTACATGAAATTTATTAATTAATTTTGTGTGTGGTATTTTGTTATCACACTATATGTGTGGTGTGTTCTCAAATATTAGCTGTTTAAATAATTTACCTATTGAGTTATTAGATAACGTTGGAGTAAGAAAGCAAACCTTTTTAAAGCTAACAAAAAACTTTGGAAAGTCGGTAAAAAAGTGCAAAGTAATAAAAAGTACCCAACAGACAAATGTAAAAGAAACGCAGCGCCGCGGGCCCCAGTCCCGTCAACATTCTTTGAAATGCAAATACCACTTACAGACTTGTGCGAAGTTTTAATCCACTGGTAGCACAGATTACACAGTCACTCGCTTCCGTCTGCGACTTTTGTTGTACTTTGGAGGCTTACAGAAGAAACTGTAGATGGAACTAGAAGTAGAACCAATAAAAACCTTTCACAATTCTTCAGTTCTTGCCTGCATAGACCTGCATAGACACCACACTAAAAAATAGACTTACTAATACATTTGATCAAATATATGGCTGTGAATAATAATTATTACTTAACTTATTGGGCACAAATCAGCCCAAAGGGACGCCTATTCTGCAGAACGATATCGATGTAATGAAATGAATTGACATATGGGAAAAAGAAGGAAGAAAAGTAACCTCTCTATCGATACAGTAGGTTTAACTGACCTTACATTAGAATTAGATAACTTGACAAGTTTTTTGTGCAAAAAAATATTGCAATCGTTTTGCAAACTAGACGCTCAGTAACTAAATAAAATTGGTGCAACTCAAATAACACGAAAACCGTATAAAATGTTATTGCGTGATTTTAAAAATAAAAACCCCGTTCATTGGAAGCCGTAAATATCTCGAATTCATTGTTCTCCATTGGTTGTCGACGATCAAGCGACAAGCTGTATAGCCAGCCACTGAAAACCACCACGAAATGAGAAACGACGCCAAAATTCCCACTACTCGGAAATTCGACTTTAACTTGCAAGCTGAAGGTTCACTTTTCTGCGAATACGCTCGTTAGCTGAGAAAATAATCTTGGGTCCAATGTCGTTAATTGATTGTTACTTTTGTTCACGTAGACTTTTATTGCGAAAGCTTTATTTGGTGATATTGTTTTATCGCGTGTGAACTGGCCCTTAGTTGAGGCTTGTTGGGAAACCTTCTTGGAGTAATTCCTCTGTCATAATGACGAGGCAGATATTTTCACAGGATTTTAGTAGGCTCTTTGTTCGTGGGTACCTGGCTTCATTATTTTTATGAAAAGCTTCGACATACTTTCCAAACGATGTTTTTTTTTTGCAGTTAGGAACAATCAGTTTCGGATAATTTATAGTCCTTATAGTTAATAGACTATCATGAAAAGTTTTGTAGGTTCTGAAAACTCTAAAAAAAAATCGAGCAACTTTAAACCATCTCCTAATTTAGTCTCAAAGGCGAGTTTCCTGTGGGAACGCTGCGGTATCCGCCCGCCCAGGCCGCCCAGGCACACTCTGGCAAATAGAAATAAAACAGAACTGCCTTGCCAACATTTACTGAGCTCTCGCTTTACTTAATTCTTGTACCCAGGAGCTTACCGGCTTAAGATGGTCTAGCTCTAGAAATACCGACTATACATGCTTTGGGGCCAGATGATGCTGTAAAATAGACGGCTGCCTTTAAACCTAGTGCAGTCACTTGTTTTGTTTCACTACTTGCTAAGATATTATTTTTTTTGTAAATTTTAGGGTTCCGTACCTCAAAAGGAAAAAAGGAACTCTTGTAAGATCACTTTGTTGTCTGTCTGACTATCTTTCTGGCTGTTCGTCTGTCTCAGGAACGCGTGGAGGTATCGAGTTGAAATTAACATCTAATACGTACGTTCGTAACCTCTTGAAGCCTCGATATAAATAAATTCGATGTAAGTAAAAACTCGGTCAACGCAATCAAAGTTACCGCCGTTTATATCGGAAATTTTGAAATTTCCGAGGGAATAACATGCACAAAAAACCTAAAAGGTACTTCCCGTAGATCTAGAATCACAAAATTTTGCAAGGAAGGAGTAAGGTCTTATAGCACCAATCAAGGATTTAGATTTTTTATTAACATAATTTATTTTTTTAATATCTCCCTGGACCGAAATATACACAGAGTACCTACCTACTTCCCGTTGATATAGAATCATGATATTTTCCAAGAAACAAGGTCTTACAACGGAACCCTTAGTGCGCGAGTCCGACTCGCACTTGACGTTTTATTTGGACTTGACATAACAAGTCGAGACACGCTTATTAGTTTAATTTAAGTCAGCATGTATCGGCTTTTCGGTTATGAATATTTAGTAACACTAGTTTTACAAATTGTTGGTTGGCTCTAAGCCATATTCCTACCAACTCAATTTTAAAAAGTACACTACCCAGATTGTAAGAATAGTAAAAATTTCAGTCACGAATAAAAACACTAGAAAGAAAACTTGCAGCCTCCGAGCGCTAAAACATTACCACGGCACTTCGCTAATCCTACTTTCATTGACCTCTGCCTCCCATTTCCGAAGCAATCTCACTTAATTTTTTATGCAACAGCGCGGGCTGATGAAAAAATATGTTTTCCTTCGAACCCAGGCAATTTCTTTATAAATAGGTGAGTGTTGGCGACCGGTCATTAATTATCCTGACCTAATCCAAACTTTAAACTTAGCTTCTTATCGCAAAATTAAGAGCACTTGAGAAGGAAAAAAACGACTTTCGAATTTTATGGTCTTAGTTCTACCACAGATAAAGTAAATGGTAGTTCGCTTTTATTCGGGATCTATTTTTCGTGGGCAACATAGCGTATCTCTATCTGTTAACGGATTTTGGATGTTTCCAATAGATTTTTCACCCACCACGTTCAAATTTCGAATTAAAAGCTGTCAAATTCTGCTCCCGGACAGATTGCAGCTAAATGGCTTTTGCTGTCCACCAAAAATGACAAGCAATTTGCTCACGCCTAGGCTCACAGAATTTTATAATCTGGTCTGAACCTGGTTTATTTATTTACCAAGACGCAGAATACCAGAACTTCAAATACCGGAGAACAGTATCCCGAAAGTATAGGAAACCGCATATATTTATGTGTTCCAAACAAGTTAATGTGGGTACATTGTATTGTAAAAATTTAACTTTACTGGTCTTGTTCGTGATTCTTTTCGTATTCTTTATGTATTGTGTTAGTGCACGTTTGTGACGCGTTGGTTTTGGTTCCGACGGAAGATCAACGTTGTGATAACTATGCGCAATGGCTATCACAACATAATGCTGAGTCGGACACCATTTTATGGCACTTAAGTTTTCTAATTACATTGCTAGTAGTTAAGTAGCATTTGTGTTGGGTAATTTAAGAAACTAGTGTAGTGCAATTTTTGTAAATGCTATAAATAAAGATTTTCTTAATTTTATTCTTATTCTAAATACAGTACACACAAGTGCACAGTATTAGGTTACAGCTACACTGAACATGCCTCCCCCAAATGACGGGGGAGGGATGTTATTCCATAATCACCACGCTTGGCAGGCGGATTAGTGATCACAATATTTGTTTTAACAGGAACCAAATTTAAAAATTTAAAAACCCCTCGACTGATTTTCATGAAACATGGCTAAGAACACTCGGCATAAAATTATCTATAACACAAAAAAACTAATCGAAAATCGGTTCATCCGTTTGGGAGTCACGATACCACAGACAGATACATAGAAAGACACGTTAAACTTATAACACCCCTCTCTTTTTGCGTCGGGGGTTAAAAATGCACAGATTGAAGCTGGCCTTTCTCTGGCAGGTAACCTTCGACTACGTATTTTTTCTGTATTTTTTCGTTCCTTACTTATAAGCACCACGCTTATATAGGTAGGTACTATGTAGGCATAATTGACCTCTAGATCCCTGTGGTCTATCTATGGATACTTTGAATAAGCTAGACCTTTTTACCTGTGGGTGATAAGGTCTAGCTAAGGGAAAATATATGTCTTTATTCATAAAGAAAATTACAATCAAATAATAGAAATAAATGACAACTAGTATTTACAATTGACACAATTGAGCTAACTGCAGACTGTTGCAAACAATCTACAGGTAGAAGCTAAATGTGTAATGAAATGGAAAATATCTAGCTTAGCATTTTTTGGTCGTGTTTTGTAGAAAATTAATTTCTTCCCGTGGTTATGCACGCGTTGTTTCTATCTTAAAGGTTATTTCTATCCCATGGGAACTGTTTTGTAGGATAAAGTGTAGCCTTTCTTTGATTCCAGGCTTAGAGCTACATCTATGCAAAATTTCAGCCCGATCGGTTTAGTCGTTTTGGCGTGAAGAGTTAACAAACATCCATCTATCCATCCATACATCTAAACATCCAAACTTTCGCATTTATAATAGAGATAGAGAAACATTTAATAACAAACACAACTCTGATACAGCACAAAACAGAAATAGTAGGGACATAACTTACAAACAATAAATGAAACCTGGAATACAGTATTACATAATTGAAATAACAGAACAAATTCCAATCTTTTTCATCAGACTACACGTACATTTTTCAATTTATTTTTTAAAACATTTCATTTATTTTGTTTCTTTGTTTGTTTGTTTTATGCATTCTATTGTGGTGTTTAATGTAACTTTTTTGTTTTGTTTTAACTTTCCCTTTCGTGTTTTATTAATTTCCATTCTCATTCGTTCATTCAAAATTAATTGACAATTTAATGAAGCTCATAGCAAAAGTAAACCTAAATTTCACTCTATAGGGTTCTGTCTGTAGGTAACATGTAACGGAATGCACAGAGGTGTGAAATCTATGGAGGTAGGTCAATGAGACCTTAGGTACCTACAGCCTACCAGGCACAGCATTAATTTAGCAGGTACAACCATATACTTCATAATGGGTAGGTGAGCTAAATAATATTAGTGTGATGCCTGTAAATGTTGATTACCATTTAAACTTGAAGTTAGTTTTCATTACATCACAGACATAGTACACATATTTTCGGTATAATAATTAGCCTATTCTCTAATTTATTATCTACTAGCGACCCGCCCCGGCTTCGCACGGGTGCAATGCTGATACTAAATATACTACGGAATCGGTCAACTGGCTGGTACCGCTGTAACCGCTATGTCCCTGCATTTTAAATCTGTGATATCTTCGAAAATATTCATTTAAATTACATGCTGTAAAGGGCCATATTGATCTATATTAAATGCACAATGTATTTATGGTACTTAATTGGATAAAGATTAATGCTTTATTGCTAAATATTGGCTCGTAAATAAGCCATTATTTCTCGTAATAAGTAAAGGATAAAAAATGGTTATTGTGGGTTATCCCTAAGAGATAGACAAATACCATCGCGGACTTTTTTGTTGACCTTTTAAGGTGTACATTACTTTGATCTATCTTGTAGGGTTCAGCCAGAGTTTGCAACGTAAGCGCAAAAAAATGTGTATATTTACGACATCATATTAAAAACCTCTAAAATTATCAGTGTTTCTCTACTATATTATGCAGGTATTATGCACATAAACCATCCGCCGCCAATCACTCTAACTATTAAAAAAACCCCATCATAAATCCTTTGCGTAGTTTTAAAGATCTAAGCATGCATAGGGACAGCCAGACACACAGACAGCGGGAAGCGACTTTGTTTTATACTATGTAAAGTGTTCTAAACGTACGCCATATTTCATAATGACCTGTTCAGTAGTTTTGCAGATCATAGGTTACAAAAATTCACATTCACAAACTTTCGACTATTTATATGTATAATATTAGTAAGAGTAAGATATTCTTCAGCTAGAGGCCTTATTACACGACAGGCCTTATGCCCTCAGCAGGGGTATTTTAATTCATTCGAATCGTTTCCGAATCGAATCCGACGGATTTATAAAACGCTATTTTGTTTTCGCCTCGGGTTGATGATCGAAATAAGGAGCTCCTCCTCATTGACATGGCCATTAGTCAACAGATTCGCTTCGAATTTTCGGTTCTCAATCCAAGGCGAAATCAAAATAGCGTTATAGAGATCCCTCGGATTCGATTCGAGATCGAATCGAATGAATTAAAATACCCCTGCTGGTACCTTACTAGTAGGTAAGGCACCCAAAGCATCTAATTCAATATCCGATGAAGAGGCCTAATGGCTCCAATCTGCAGGTGCCCATTAGTTAGGTCGACTCGGCATCGGGGACAAGCAAGCGTGTTTCATCAATTACAGAGTAGGTAAATGTACCTACCTAGACATTTAGTAAGGAAGGGCTAGGTTTGGGTGCATTGAACTGAATTATCCAATTAACTGGGATCTACAAACAAATTACACACAGGAATCAGTGTATGTGTGTATGTTTTGTGTGTAATGGGTAATCCAAATCTTATCCCACAAACAGTTATTCATAAGGTTAATACCTACCTAGCCAGATTATTCTGTTTCGTTGACACGTAAGTAATATATATCTATGTAATGTATTGTATTAAGTATATCAGTCATCTAGTACCCATAACACAAGCTCTGCTTAGCTTGGGACTAGATGATGCTGTGTGAATTGTCCAGCACTATTTATTTATTTAAGGCACACTAATGTTATAAGTGCGGACGCGGAAGCTGAAGATAGGGCGCTATGGTGCTCATTAGGGGAGGCCTATGTCCAGCAGTGGACTAATATAGGCTG
Organism: Eupithecia subumbrata; assembly: GCA_949316285.1. Taxonomy (NCBI): domain Eukaryota; kingdom Metazoa; phylum Arthropoda; class Insecta; order Lepidoptera; family Geometridae; genus Eupithecia; species Eupithecia subumbrata. The sequence goes on along the minus strand of OX438646.1, from coordinate 22,164,733 downwards.
ATGATGATAAATGTTATAAACGCGAAAGTTAGAGGATTGAGCTGAAATTTTGCATGTTCTTCTTGACCTATAACAACATATAGGCTACTTTTTCTCCCAGAAAAACGCGTGCAAAACCACAGGCAGAAGCTAGTTTATTTGTATTATATACCTAAGCTTCTGCTTCTTTGCTTAAGTGTAACTTAGGTACACGCCCACACCGCATGAAGATTAAATCTAACACGTGTTTCAATATAATTTACATTTCTCGAACAACTACATTACAGCAGAATTTCATATTTCCACTTCAGTACTTCAGCCTAAGGTTAGTCCGTCACGTAGCAGCCAGCAGTGACCTAGAGATTATACGGCATTAGTATTCCAAAGTCAAGGGCCAGGGGATCTAGAAATAGAACGAAGCACTTTCAGGATGGTGTTTATACGTAGGTAGGTAGTGTTACACACCCGTACCTTGGAAAGCAAATTACGGAGGCCACAGACGACGGTTTAAAAAAAACAAAAACTTTTAAACTATATTTATTTAAGGAAAACCAGCACCACAAACAAACAATTTAAAATTAAGAAAATAGAAACAGAAGGCTAATAAGAGGTTTTCACGACTAAGAAAAATTGTAGATACATAAAAAGTGTGAACAAGCGAAGTAAACAGATAACCTATATGATTACAATCAACTAAGTACATACATAGCAGAAAAGTATAATAAATCTATACTTATAATAAAACTGTAACAGGTCCAATTCTGTACATTGAAGATATTTTGATTATTTTTTTTGGAGGGCACTCTATTATCGATACTGAAGCCAAAACTGCAATTTTTTTCATTCATGTCTGTCTGTCTGTCTGTCTGTCTGTCTGTCTGTCTGTCTGTCTGTCTGTCTGTCTGTCTGTTTGTTAAACGCGCATCACGCCGAAACTACTGAAGGTATTGAAATGAAACTCGGCACGATTTTAGGTCATACTACGAGGAAGGACATAGGATACTTTTTATCCCGGAATTCAGTCAGGTTTCCCTGGGAGAGGGGATGAAAGTAAAATTCTTTAACTGCGCATCACGACGGAACTACTTAAGGTATTGAAATATAACTCGGTACGATTTTAGGTCATACCACGAGGAAGGACATAGGATACTTTTTATCCCGGAATTCAGTCAGGTTCCCCTGGGAGAGGGGATAAAAGTAAAATTTCTTCACCGCGCATCACGTTCACGCCGAAGACACTGAATGAGTTGGACTGAATTGGTACGATTTGAGTTCAAGGAAGGACATGGGATACATTTTATCCTGGAATTCAGTAAGGTTCCCCTGGGAGAGAGGATGAAAGTAAAATTCTTTAACCGCGCATCACGACGGAACTACTTAATGAATTCGAATGCAACTCGGCGTGATTTTAGTTCGTACTATGAGGAAAGATACATTTTAGCCCGGAATCCAGTAAGGTTACCCTGGCAGAGGGGATGAAAGTTAAATTCCTTCACCGCTCATCACGCCGAAACTACATAGGTAATGAGTTGGAATGTAACTTGGCACGTTTTGAGTTCATACTACAAGAAAGGACATGGAATACATTTTATCCTGGAATTCAGTAAGGTTCCCCTGGGAGAGAGGAAAAAGTAGAATTCTTTAACCGCGCATCACGACGGGTCTACGCGTCGTCCGATTTCATGCATTCTTTTTGTTAGAAACAGAGATGCAAGATCGAATATGACTAAATCAGTAGAAAGTCGAGTAGAAAATCAGTAGATTGATGAAATAATCTGTAGATTGAAGAAAAAAATTTGTAGATAAAGGGTAGGTAAGTTCCTATCTATTTATTTTTCCAAGACGCACCCATTAGTTAGGTTTCTACCTACTAAGGTGGTGGGTCTTGGAAAAATAAGTTAGGTTCCTGCCTTACATGATATATGGTGGTTTAGCTGGTCCAGCGAAGTTTGGTTGGAGTCTTACTCCAACCAAACTTCGTGTACAATTAAATTAATTAATTATTGTGGTCCACTTAAACTAACTGGACCGCAGAAAAATATTTTTTATTGTGGTACACAGCCAACTGTACCTACCTACTAACGAAAAAAAATTACGGTGGTCCAGTCAAATGGATCAGGAGCCCAATTCTGCAAAACAATTGCTTCAGTATGACAATGGAATCGTCGCAGAATCATCACGTAGAATCCTTAGATTAATAAAATTCCAGATAGTGCGCGCGAGATAAATTAATATGTAGTTTCAAACTTGACGCGCGTCTCTCCATCTGCATTCATCATAATTTCTTTCATCCAAGGTGGAATACCAAAAAGTGTCATTCTGTGACGATAGCCCTGTCATAGTGAAGCGATTAGTATAGCAGAATAGGGCCCCAGCTGTGAGTAAGTCAAACGAGTAGGACACTTCTTAACACTGACGCTGGCCGAGTCGTAGCTAAAAGTCGTGTGGATAAAGAATGGGATTGAAGATGACAATATGCTATCCCCCGTAGACCCTACACGATTTTTTGGACGGCGGCGTTTCATAATATGAGAGACTATGGTTAAATGTGAACTTAATTAGTCGGCAGGTAAGGCAATCGCGAACGAAGTTGCGGGTACAGCTAGTGAGAGATAAAAATAACTAGTAGTGATGTTACTTATTATCTACAAAAATATTGTCCGCAATACAATCCGCATTCTATTACTCGCAAGCCAAGATTGAGTCAGTCTTTTACAGAGTTCGTAAAGCAAAATTATCCTAAGTTAAAAGTAAGGAAGCTACTCTCAGTCGATGCAAGTACCAAGCTGACCAAGCGTAGAATGACGTGATAGTGGTCGCAGCAGGCCACGCTGAGGGAAAGACGTCTTCGCTGAGTCGGCAGAGTAAGTACTAAGCGAATGACAATTATACCGGACGAACCACAATGAAAATGCAATGCCGCAATCTACGGGTGCAGATTAGGTGCATAGTTTCTATGTAACAAGCACTGAGGCTGGGCAGTGAATGCGTTAAGCCGTTGGTCTTGCGCCTGACCTCTTTCCCGTCGAGTCGGTCTGCGGTCCCATCGGATTAGAGTGCACCTATGTTTGCGCACACACTTGTGCATTATAATAAGTCCTGCGCATCTGGCTAGTCTCAGTTGTGACCGGCCGCCGTAATCGAAATTCGGCTAGGAGGACATCATCTTTATAAATAGGTAGATTAGTATGAAAAATAATAAAGAAGGGTTATTTTAGATCGAAACCAAGATAAATAAAATTAGAGAGCAAAACATTAAAACAGACAATAAAATTTAGTCAAAAAAAAAGTCAACGTCTCATCATCAGATGAGACTTTACATTTCTTAACCTCTCAGCTGTCAGGCCCTGCGCGCCTCCTATTTTTCATTTAACTGCATTTTCATTTTCTCGGGAAGAAGGTACCAAACAACAAGGTTCATGAGAGGTCTAAAAAGCTTTAGCTAAATTCAGGCTGATGATACCATATTAGAAGTGATTTAGTCCAATTTCTATGAGCACCCATGGAGAACCATTTCAATTGAATTGGTTCCTTACCTACCTACTCCCCATGCAGGTAACCAGTTGCCTTGTAGATTAGGGTGTACGTGAGGATACCCCTGGGAATAGATACCCTTGTTTACCCCTGTAGAAATAAAAGACCCAACTTTTATAATGGGATTTTGTGAACGAAGGTTCAGATTTTTTTATATTTGAGTACAAGCTCTCTCCAAATTATTTTGAGCGAACTTCTCAGAGTACAAAAACGCTTCTCTTATTTTTAATCGAGGAGTAAAATAATCACACTTCTTGATCAAAAACAAATAGAAACTAGAATTAGCTGAAGCACGTACTGATTACGGCAGGAAAACAATTGTTTACGAGCGAGTACAGTTATTTAATAGCTTACCTAACGAGATCAAAGCATGTTCAAAACAAAATTTAAAAAATACATTTACAGCCTAACTTATACTTATGGTATAGCGTAATATTAGCTTAAGCATAATTTTTAAGAACTTTATGAATCTCATTTTAAGTGAATATTTTTTTGTTTTATGAGAAATAAACATCTTTAAACCGAAGAAGGTCTACTGACGTACTAACTACGTAAGGACTACTACGTAAATCTACCGTATTTATCAGAGGCCTTTATCCATACTATAGGTACTTATAAATCTGTGCATTGATCACAGGTAGCTGGCCTTCTAGATTGTTCGGAATGACAGATGCATTTGTTCATGCAATATGGCGGCGATACGTCACTGTCATGGCGGCCTGCGCGGCAAATTAGTGAACCTGAAAGAGATTTCATCCCATAAGTTAAGCCGGCTTTTGACTATGGGATATAATATAAATTACATCTTGTGCTATATATTACATCCCGCGATTGCTATTCACACTGTAAGATATATATTTTGGAGCACACAATGATCAGTTTACACGTCTGCACACGAACGCCAACATTCAAACGGAGGGCGAAGCGGGGGAGGCGCGGTGTCCGGGGACGTGAGGTAAAATATACACCTTCAAATGACCTTCAAATATCGCTCACTCGGTCGAAAAAATATTTATAGTTTGGGATGTAATATATATTATAGCACAGTGTAAACGGTGCCATACAAAATGTATGGTGAGCGATAAAATATTATATCTCGGGATGTAATATATATCCCATAGTGAAAAGCCGGCTTTAGAAACAGCTTTATATCGGTAAATTTTTAAAGGTAGCACGATCTCCTTTTGTTTTTTAAATACTGGAGGCCTGGATTTGTGTTGTGTTGTGACGTCAGCGTGGATATTGTATAAAAAAACAAAACAAAATCGCACTGGCTTTTAAAAAAATATGGTATAGGTGCCTTACCATAGGCGAACCCATGCTATAATGATATACTTCGCTTCGGACCACGGGCGAACCTTTGAACAAAATAAAAAGTACTGATCAGTTGAGCTACCTGTAGATTGTTTGCAAAAGTCTGCAGTTAGCTCAATTGTTTCAATTGTAAATACTAGTTCTAATTTATTTCTATTATTTAATTTTAATTTTCTTTGTGATTAGTTTACTTGCTGGCAGATAAATTTAAAATACCGTCTAGTACAGTCAGTTAAACTCATTGATACAACCAATCAGGATTTCACTTTAACGTAAATTGCTCATTATTTCAGTCATTTCTAACTACATATTTCTCCGTTCACCAAATAGTTTATTGTCGTTTATTTTCATTAAGTTGGTAATGTACTTGTATATCTATTTCTACTCACATAATTTTTGGTTCGTAAGGTTGGTTAAGAAAATTACCTGACTCTTTAATCTAGAGAGCCACTTTACCCCTATGACGATTAGTTTACCGGCCTTTTATAACAAACTCTTAAAGCCCCTACAACTAAGAAGGTACCTACCTACATATAGAGTTTAAAACATGCTTAGTATTTACTAAGGTATGCAAATGCACAGGTAGAGGTAGGTAGGTAAAAAGGGGCACTTTATGCATAAAATGGTTCTATGGAAGGGTTTTTGAGTCGACAGAGGAAACATTTTAAATAAATAATAATATCCTGGACATTCACACAGAATTATCTAGCCCCAAGTTAAACAGAGCTTGTGTTATGGGTACTAGATAACTGATATACTTAATACAATACACTACATAAATAGATATTTTTTTATTATACATAGAAAACATCCAGAACTCCTTGAACAAATATCTGCAGATCGTACAAACATTTGTCCCGAGGCGGGAATCGAACCCGCAACCTCCTGCGTCGCAGGCGGACCTTCGCCCGCTGCGCTACCGAGGTCGCCATTTTAAGTCAAATTAAACGCTTCTGTTTCAAGTTTCAAAGAGAAAATAACGGATATTAAAAATGTTTCATTTTTGTCGAGCTGCGCGACCGGATTTTTTGTTACTTTGTTATATTAAAATTTAAATTAAATCTCGTTACTTAAAAATTAAATTATTTTGTCAAATAGATTTAGTTTTAGCGGTTTTATAGTTGACATAGAGCCTCAAAAGTAAAAGTTAGAGTGGCACTCATTCCAGCCTCTCTAGTAATCTCTGGATGAAAGGGAAAGGGTAAAGCGTTTATTTACCTACCCTCGCTGAAATCGTTTGGATACAGTCATCGCCAAAACTAACGTTTCCTCTGATCTCCCCTTTGAATTAAACTTTTTCGACATCAAAGAAGGCCAGTATCAAGGAGAGCGGAAAAGAAGTCAATTGACGACTTGTTTGAGGTAAATATGCTAAGATTTGCGTGAGCCCGAGGAATTCAAAAGTAGGAGAAGTGCCAGTAAGGATTTCTTTTATTTGCCTTTTATGAACGGTGTTTTGAAAGGAGCTTCCTTATTCATGGGATAATTTATGTTTTAAAATAAATGCGAAGGTAGGAGTTTTGAAATAATTTTTCTGAATTTTCATCTTTGTTTAAGCCATTTTGTGAAAAGGATAAGCATAGGATTTCGCGTTCATTGGAGCGGGACGGAGCATACGGTTTTGGAACGGCGTAAGCGCAAAAATTATTTTTTGGCTTATTTACAAGAAAACTACACAACTTATGAAGAAATTGTATTAAGGAACCAAAGAATTAGTAATAATCTACGAATCAGAACAAAAATATTTTCTATAGACAGCAGGGTTCCTGAGATCTCGACCAAATTAGGTGTAAAACAGTGTACTTTTACGATTTCGCATCGTTTTTTCTCAATTTTTTTTTTTTTTTTTTTCATTTATTTATGTTACATAATTATTAACTTATTTTATCTTCAGCTAACATAAACCGTAATTCGGTTTGTCCGTCAGCCTTAGTCTCTAAGGTACATTAAAGTTAATATTATAAATAGTTGGTACTATACAATACATAGTAGGTACATGATGCATGTATCTTCGTACGTAAGTTGGTAGTTTGATATAGTAAACTCGTACACGAATAAAAAATAAAATAAACAAAATAAACACACACCGAAGTTTCACATCAGAAACTAAATGTCAGCCAAGAAAGCAGATACAAGCGGGGTACATTGATTGGCTGCCCGGTGTGCGAGCGACATTACCTATAACAATGCTCGTACGTCAGCGCATGGAGTGAACTGATAACATTATACAGGGTTATTTCTAAAATGAAGTTACGATCGATATTTTAGAATATTTTTTTTTGTATTTTATGTTATAGTTTATAGTTTTGTTATAGTTATAATAAAGTTAGCAAGAATTATAAGTTTTTAGTAATTTGAGTTTATAAATTTTGTTATAGATCATAGTAGTATTTTTTAATTTTTAATTTAAAGTTTTCGTCGTTAATATTAGATGAGATTTCAAAGGGCATTTTGTTAATTAAGTAAGGTATTAGATATCTGTTTGTACGTTTCCCGTAGTAGTTATAAACTCTGGGTATTACAAGTTTATCTTGGGTTATTTTTCTTGTCGTAATCTTATGCCTAATTTTTATTTGCAAGTCTTTGTTTGGAAATTGTTCTGTCAGAATGTTCATTTTAAATTTTGTATGAATTGGTAATATTTTACAGTATTTGTATATTCCAGTAATGTTGTCATCTCTATATAGCTTTATTTTAATTTTGTTTGGTATTATTATTTTAAGTATTCTCAGCTGAATATTATAGATTTTGTCTAGGTAGGATTTGAATGTTTTACCGTAGCTTGTTAGCCCGTATGATATTAGTGACTCGGCTAGCGAATTATATAAATTAATTAGGACGTGAAAAGGTGCTTTATATTTTAGTATTGCAAATTTAGCTAGCATTGCCCTCAGCTTGTTACATACATGGTCATTAAGTTGACTCCAATTGAATCTATCGTCGACAATAAGACCTAGGTATTTGTATTGACTGACTTGTTCTAGATTTCTGCATCTGCATCTATGTAGTATAGACTTATGCAGGCATTCGTGGCTGTGCGCAATTATTACCAGTGGTCGATCTACATTTAGTAAGTGATTGGAGCGAACATGAACAATTTTGGTTTTGTCAGAATTCAGTACGAGTCCCGCGTCGTGAGACCACTTGCAGAGGTTTGTGAAGTCACGCTGTAATAGGGATTCCGCTCTTTTAATGTCCTTGCTGGCGACTACGAGACATGTGTCGTCAGCGTATTGATACACCGAACAGTTTTTGACTACGTTACACATGTCATTGACAAATGCCAGATAATGTAGGGGTCCAAGGACCGATCCCTGGGCAGTGCCAGTGGTGACTGGTATCTCGTTGCTAATTTCATGTCCTATTTTTACCCGATAGTTTCTGTGTCTAAGGTAGTCTTTGCACCAATTTAGGAGAGGCCCGCGAATGCCCGTGTTATCTAGCTTTTGTATGAGTGTGTCGTGATTCAGAGTATCAAAGGCTTTGCTAAAATCTATAAATAGAAGGAGTACATGTTGTTTGTCGTCAAGATAATTATTTATTTCATCAGTAAATTTTGATAACAGAGTTGTTGTTGATTTATTTTGTTGAAAGCCGTATTGAGCGCTGTTTAGGACATCGTATTTAATATAATAATTTTGTATTTGATTACATATATATTTTTCCATTATTTTATCTATTACCGGGAGTATCGTAATGGGCCTATAGTTCTCATAGTCACTGTGGGATCCTTTCTTATAAATAGGCCTAACTATACCAGTTTTCAATTCTGATGGGTATTTTCCGTTCCTTACGCTGCTATTAATCAGCTTTGTTATGACCGTGGTAATCTTATCAGATAGGGATTTTATGTCTATGCAGCGAATCCTGTCTGCTCCAGCTGCTTTTTTAATATTAAGTGTTTTTATTATCTTAGAAACGCTGCGACAATCAGCTTCCTTAAACCACATTGATCTATTTTCAGGAAATATGTAAGTAGATTCATTTATAAGTTTAGTTTTACAGTTAGGTATTATTTTCTTAACATTTTTATCAAATTCCTGCCCGAAGTTGTCTGCCAATTGTTTAACTGTCATTTTATTTTTGTTAAATGCTTTTAAAATTGCTTCATCAATTGATTTGTTGACTCTGCCTGTTAATGAGTTCAATATATTCCATAGTTGTCTAGGATTTGTATTGTTGTTACTTATTTCATCATTGTAATATTTATTTCTGGTAGCTTCTATTAATTTTCGCGTGTTATTTCTTTGTTTATTATATTATAGTTTTAGTATTTTATTACTAGTGTCCTTTTTCCATTTGTTGTAAAGTATATCTCTTTTTTGCCAATATCTATTTATTTTGCTGTTTATCCATGGCTCTTTATTTCTTCTGCTATTTTGCTTGTTTTTAATTGTATAAGTGGACTGATTGTAGCATTTTTCAAAGTTATTTTTAATAAAACTATATATTTCTAGTGGGCACTGCATTTTGTTTGCTTTATCCCACTCGACGGAATCCAATAAAGATTTTAACTTATTGTTATCAATGAGTACTTTAAAGTTAGAAGAACCCTGTAAAATATCGCTCGACTCCGCGCAGGACAGCACGATCATGCGGTGGTCCGCCATTACCGTGCCGAGCGCCGCCGATTACAGGTCTAACGAACGCGATCTAGCAAAAATGTGATCAATGCAACTGCGTGTGACAATTCCATCTCTAGTTTCTATTCTAGTAAAGTCTGATATTGCGCTCGTTAGGCCACACTCGGCCAGGCTACTTAGGTAATAATTACGTATGTTATCATGAGACTTAAGGTCTATGTTTATGTCCCCAAGTAAGTATAAGTCTGAGTTTTTAAAGACATCATTATTCCGTGTTAGTGTTTAGTTTTATAATTTGACCTTTTCTAAGTGTACATTTATTGTATTTATGGAAATAAAGAGTTTTTGATTTGATTTGATTCAAACCAATTCAAATTCAGAAGTGCGGGTAACCCAATAACCGTCAGTGAGAGTCAGAGGTCCGCATCAGACACACGCCAATCTGTGCGTCAGAGGGCGTGGCTGTCGTTTTCGATTTGCGTGACAGACTTCGATGGAGCGAACTGAGAGACACACGGGGGTAATTCATTCTGAAAATAGAAAAAATCAAGTAGAAAGAATTAAAAGGGAGTTCAAAAAATATCAATTGATGGAAAGATTTTTGAAAAAACATAAATCAACTTCCTCATTCCTCGGGTAATGCCTATAATTCCCACGCGCTGGGCATGTGGGTTGGGGATCGCTGTTCGGTGGTAGATTTTCTGTGCAGGGGGCGCTGCTGCCCGCCCCCTGTGGATATCCCTTAGTCGCCTCTTACGACACCTGGGGAAAGAATTGGGATGGTGCAAATTCTAAGCCGGCACCGCACAGCTATATTAAAATCAAACTGTATTAAAAAGCTTTAACAATGTTTAATAGAATTAAGTGTAGGTATACCTACATAAAATGGCCTACCAGCCCGGACGTACGTAAGAAAACCACTTCTCGCCACATTTCCAGTCATACCGCGACAATCTGTCTGTCAGTCAATATGTGCTACAAAGGACACGTGAGGTCGAGCTCAAGTGACGAACTTGATTGCGGTCCAGCATGTTTTAAAGGCACTTTGGCATCTCGGAAAAATAAAATAAAATAATAATTTATTTATTTCAGTAGGGGTATTTTAATTTGTCGGAAAGGCCGATTCCGATATCGAATCCGACGGCTTTTCCGACGAATTAAAATACCCCTGCAGATAACTGTGATCCAAAATTCTCGACGACCTCTGAGGCGCAGCGGGCGAAGGTCCGCCTGCGACGCAGGAGGTTGCGGGTTCGATTCCTGCCTCGGGACAAATGTTTGTACGATCTACAGATATTTTTCCAGGATGTTCTGGATGTTTTTCTATCTATTATAAAAAAAAACTATCTATGTAGTGTATTGTATTATGAATATCAGTTATCTAGTACCCATAACACAAGCTCTGCTTAGCTTGAGGCTAGATAGTGCTGTGTGAATTGTCCAGCATTATTTATTTATTATGTAATTTGTTACTAGCAGAAAGATCTCTAATATCAAATGTTAGTTTTTTAGTCTCCCTACTACATTTAATTTAATTTAAATTCGATGAAATTAAATCATATAAAATTTAATTCAAACAAAGAAAATCACATGAAATTAAATTAAATCAAATAAATAGAAAATGCTGTTCAAATCGAAAAATTCTTGGTTAGTTTCCAGCAATCTAAATACAGACATGGCGCGCACAGTTTCAGTTCCTATTACAATAATAATGTTGCAAGTTTTAAAAAACTATATGCGGACTTTAAGTTCCTGTATAATAAAAATGGGTTTGGAAGTCGTTTTCAACCCGGAACACTTCAACTACTTCTAAGTATAATTCGAGTCTACTTTAGTTTGATGACACATGGATGAAACAACGAAAAATATGGAGGCTTACGACGACCTCCGTGGCGCCACGGGCGAAGGTCCGCCTGCGATGCAGGAGGTTGCGGGTTCGATCCCCGCCTCGGAACAAATTTGTGTACGATCTGCAGAAATTTGTGCCGTTGGTCTGGGTGTTTTCTATGTATAATAAAAAATATCTATCCATGTAGTGTATTGTATTAAGTATATCAGTTATCTAGTACCCATAACACAAGCTCTGCTTAGCTTGGGGCTAGATAATGCTGTGTGAAATGTCCAGCATTATTTATTATTATTATTATTTATTTACTTAGAAATACCAATTAGGTAGGTACGACGTTTTGGGTGACGGATCGCACGATACAAACAACCTTGCCACTTGTCTTCGTTTCTTTTCGTCTCGGATCTCGGAGAAATAAATTTCAAATCATTTTCTACTATGAGGGTCATCGAAAGAACGGATCAGTCATCCTTCGTCAACTTTGGAACTTGTTTTCCAATGTAGACCTCTTGTTTGTGTCTGTTGCCATGGAAATCATTAGTTACCACTGATTGTGAAATTATAATGTCATGATGTTTTACATAGATACTTTTTACGGCGTTAGAGTTTTACGGCGCACGTGTTATAGAATCATACTTTTATTAACCCCCCTCAAAATCAACCGTTAAACAACAACGATCATGAAAATCTAATTAACAGTTGGCGAAAATATCATCAAAATTGTTGTAGCTAGTCGTTATTCTTCATAACTACTGTGTTTTTTTAAGTTTTACTGGATTAATACTGATTAGAATTCGGGACCACCTCGGGATTATTCTCTACACAATAGTGAAAGAATCACCAAAATCGGTTAAACATTGGCGGAGATATCAAGGAACATACCATATGTACATAAAAAAACATACAGCCGAATTGAGAACCTCCTTTTTTTAAGTCGGTTTAAAACAGAAGAGAAAAACACCTTCGAGAAACTACTCAAACAATACGGGGCGGTATATTCATAAGAAAAAAGAAATGCAAATGGTGTAAAGTCCGACTTTCTAAATTGCCCGACAGATATGGAGAACCAAAAATGATTGAATAAGGTAATCCAATAGCATTGATTGAAAGGCTGAACCTGTAAGGGACAATTACCCTGCCAGCGCCCGGGACATCCTTTAATTGGCTCATTTGATTACCCCGCTCGCACGGTGTTATGAGTAGCTATGGAGCTCGTTAGGAAGGTGTGATTTACACCCTGGTTCAAAGGATATGGCTGTAAAATATGGGCTGAGGTCGTGATCCTGAGGGGAGGTTTGCATTGTCCGATAGGGTATTATAACCGGGTAAATTGTTTTATAAAAAAAACATAAACAGTTTTGGTTTGTCCACACGTCGGCAGAATCATCACAAACGCCGTTTGTTGTGATTGATTTTTATTTGATAGCCAAGGCGAGCAAGTAAATTTATTCGGCTAATTCATTGGCCACATCCTTTAAGACCACTGCTACTCAAAACTTTTAAAATAATTTGTCTATAATTGAGATTCCTACACAGAGGCAGTTAAACTACATTTCCCAACTCTCGCAAACATTACTACGAGACTACAAACGCAGTTCTGTGGTCGACTTCTAATTGATTGTTATTTGTTGTATTTTTATTGTGTTCGTCCGACGCCCGCGGTTTACGATTATTGCTCTTGTTATTGCGCTGTGTGACCTGTGGTTCATGGATATTGACCCTTGAATACGTGTTACTTAGTTCTCATGGCGTTACAACGAGGTTTCTGTGGTTTTGTACTCTGCTGTTTTGACAAAGTAATACAACTTTTGGAAAGTAAACAAAGATGTCGTATCTATGGGCATCATTTAAAAACTGGTCTGCGCTTGCCAACCCTACCTACCGTTAGGTTTTAATGTCAGATAGGGTTAAAAGATAGCTGGTGGTGTCTAATTGCCACCAGAAATAGGTTAGTTGTCTACCACGTTAACGATGTTGCGGGGAACAGCTACTTATATATAACAAATATTGTTTACAGAAAAAAGCTGCTTTTGCTGGTTGTGCTTTCTTTCAAGCGTCATGAATCATGAAGCTTAATAATAATAAATTAATAATGTTGGACAATTCATATAGCATCATCTAGCCCCAAGCAAAGCAGAGCTTGTGCTATGGGTACTAGGTGACTGCATGATATGATTAAAATCCGATGGGACGACAGACCGACACGAGAGTGAGGGAATAGAGAGTACACCTGTGTTTGCGCACACACTTGTGCACTAAATTTAATTATGTTCTGCGCTAGTATCTGATGAGACTGGTCGCCGTGGTCGAAATTCGGCTAGGAGGAAACATCACACATCATGCTTCAAAGTTAAAAAAAAACTAAAAGCCTGAATTTTAAAGAAATACGGAAAAAGTGGTAGGTAGGTAGCAAAGCTTCTCATTTCATGTACATAAAATAAAGTTGTTCATCCGACAGGTTTATTTCGCATAAGTAATTGAAATGCTACCTGTTTGTGTACAATACAAGTACAGATGTCGGAACTCGTACTCCCGAGGGCTTCTCTGTAGGAACCTCCACTTCTGGGAACCGTATCTACCATGATTAGGTTACCATGTTTTCTCTGCCTGATTACATTTCCGGAGCGCTACATATGTTACGAATACTTATAAATAGGTTTTGAGTGGTAAATGAAATCTTTGGAATAAGGAAAACATGCTTTCAGATCAATGTAAGACGAAAATTATGTCAGCTCGTGTTTTCAGTTCGGTTCCGATTAATTTTGGTTGATGAAATCATGTAGAGCTCAGTGAAATCAGTTTTCGACTGGCAGAGATATCGAAATATTTATAGTCAAATTATTTTGTATTCATCGCGTATTTATTTTTGTTTTTATTCAAATACACAATATACATAACCAAAAATAGTAGATTTGGGTTAAACAAGCGCAAAGTTAGGTGATTATTTATCGAAAGTATCTAATTAAAAAAGTATTATCACTAAAAAACCCAACATAAGCGCAATACAAATAGTCCCTAGAGACCAGAAATGTGACGGGAGTGCGACGAATCACGTCGAATGGACGAGACAATGAGCATTTCCATGTTTCTGCTCAACGCCTCGATCGCAGCAGCTGTTGGTCCCTCGGAGGACTGTAACGATGGATGGTACTATACAATGTGGATGAATCACGACGAATGGATGAGACAATGCGCATTTCCATGTTTCTGCTCAACGCCTCGATCGCAGCAGCTGTGGGTCCCTCGGAGGACTGTAACGATGGATGGTGCAACGTTACTGTCCTATGCAACGTGGATGAATCAGGACGAATGGAAGAGATAATCATGTTTCTGCTCAACGAACGTATGATCGCTGCAACCCTGTGGGACTCTGAATGACTGCAGCAAATGGACGGTACTATGCAACGCGGAAGACTCGTCGAATGGACGAGTCAATGCGCATTTCCATGTTTCTGCTCAACGCCTCGATCGCTACACGTCACAGGGCCTCGATTGCTGCAGCCCTGTGGGTCTTTCGAAGGGCTGCAGCGATGAACGCAACATAGATTCAAGAGCTTGTCAAACAAAATTACGGTATCAGTAAAAAAACATGTGGGAGTTCCATCGTTATTAAACAGGCTCCGTACTCTCCGACCCTGAACAGGAGTCATATTAATTATTTATTTGTTTTTGAATCAAGAGGAGTGGAAGACCAGTAAGAAAGTCATTGCAAAAATATAAATAAAATATAAAAATAGGTAGTAAATTTTGCAAAGGACAGTTCGATAAGTTTACGAAAAGATTCTTGTAAAATATGTAAATGTTTCTGGATAAATAAATTGACTTCAAACTATTTAAGAAGTTATCGAAAGAGCTCTCTGTACTATAAAACAAATTGTAGATACTGCTGGCACTCAACAATACCCTCTAGGTCCTAATAATAGATATCCATGTCTCCGGATCGGAAATTGCAAAATGATTGCACTGCCAATGGCTAACTTCAGCCACTATCGCTATTAAATACTTGGTTCGTACTGTTGTGCTCCGTCCCCGGTGAGTTGCTGGCTGCAGGTCTGGCATCGAGGAAATTCGATCAGTAGTTCTCTGTTCTCTGGCGAATTAAAAAATACAGGATGTAACAAGAGGTGTGGATCATCGGTGGCTGGAGGTGGAGGACCTCAGTACCTATCGATTTAACCCCCATGTATATTCCGCGATACTCAGTGGTTCAAAAGTTATTTGGAGTTTGGTAAAATTTTAGTCAAAATCAGATTTCAGCGTGAACTTCGCAATTGCAGCCAACTAGGTCTGTGACCCTGTCTTTTTAATTTAAACAAGCTCAATAGTGGGCCTTTTGTACCCCTATAACAATCTTAAATTTATAAAAATCCAAAGATAAGGTAAGGCTACTGATTCATAACCTACAAACAAAGCTGTAGATTCTATAAGTACATATAATCTGGTGTTCAAACAGACACCAGGGTCCGTTACACTTAAATATTACAAATAACAATCAAATCGATTTTTTTTTTCGAAGTTGACGAAAAAATTAGGTAAGTAAATTTTGATAAGTAATATGCACCGTGAAAAACATTATCTATTATAATGATTTTTTTATTTTTATGTTTTTATTTAGCTATCCTTTACTTGAACAAGCTACCTGTTACTTGATAAGAATCGTAGTTACATGCGCTCTGTAAGTATTCGGTTTGTAAAGTAGTTTTTAAGTTTTTAAAGTAGTTCTTGGCTACATAAATTATGTATTATTAGCATTTCAAACTATTTAAGGACATTTTTCAACATTATGTTCGGTATGTGTTAAGTTCTAGCCAAATGAAAATTTCAGGATTTATTCTTCATGAAAGCCAGTTTTTAAGATACGTTGTAGAAAAAAATAATAAGTGAAATATTTTTTTAGAAGCATATTCGATGTTTCTAGAACTGTGGCGAATTTACACATGCTTTTTTTCGTGATGAATTTAATTTGTGGCAAATGTACAACAACCCCGATTAATATTAGATATTGAACAAAAAGTTGACTATAACATACTTAATTGGATTTTTATAAATCTAAGATTCAAATATTATAGGGGTACAAAAGGTCCGCTATTGAGCTTGTTTAAAATAAAAAGACAGGGTCGCAGACCTCATAATCTGGCTGCAATTGCGAAGTTCAGGCTGAATTTTGTCTAAAATTTTACCAAACTCCAAATAACTTTTGAACCGCTTAATATCGCAGAACATACATAGGGGTTAAATCGATAGGTACCGAAGTTCCCCACTCCACCCAGCCACCGATGATCCACCTCTCTAGTTACACCGTGTATAATGACGGACATCTACACAGATTTGTGCAGAGGTTTTTGTAATTAAAGGTCTGCTATACATATAGGTAAGTATAGGTTAAACATATAATCGTGCACATGCACAAATTACTTCTAAAAATACCTAGCTATATTCGCACCGTACCTAAGAAACTCCAATAGAAATAAAATCTGCCACGGAACTCAAGAATTTAATAAAAAATCTCTTTATAAAACAATATATAACTGATGTCGTGATGGAAAGTATGTTTATTTACAGCCAAAAGCTTCAATGGAAAACATGATTCTGCACCGTTTATTCACCTGTGCCCCGAAAAAATCGATTATAATTGTCTTGTAAAAAGAACCTATTTCGAGAGCAATCATTATAGTTAACACAGTAGATTAATTACTTCCTCATCTTACGTTACATTACACGCAATCTTTATCTTCATCACGTAAGGGCGCGTCCATGAATTACGTGAGGTGTTTTTTTTTAAATATTCTGTCCCTCCCTCACCACTCCACGACATCTCACCAGGAGGGGAGGGCCCCCCCTGGTGAGATGTTGTGAGATTTTATTCAACCCCTCCCCCATCCCCCAATCTCACGTGAGATTTTTCAAAATGTGGGTTTCTTACGTAAACGCGTTGGATTGTTATTGTAAAAGAAAAAAAATGCTTCGAGCTTTTATTTACGACTATAAAAGACTAGTAATCAATATTGCTGAGAGTTTAATTATAAGTGTAATAAAAATAACGTCGAACTATGAATGAAATTATTTTTCTTTCGAACGAATTAGTGAATGATCTTAATCGTATTCCGATTACGCTTAAGATTAAATCTTAAGCATGTACAATCTGGATTAAATGGACCAAAAAAGTATATATTTTTTGTTTCAATCAGAAAAAAAATGCGTGATATTTGCCGAGACCCAACGTAAGATTAGATGAGATTTGACTCGACCCCCTCCCCCCCTTAAACATCTCACGTAATTTATGGACGCCCCCTGACATACAACATAATTATGGTAAATTAGGAATTTCGGGTCCTAGTACAAAAAAAAATAACTTCTAGTTCTATAGTCGTAATCAAGCAAAGAATTTTCAAAAAAAAACTTTATTTCTTTGAAGTATTGAGCTCTGTAAGTACCCTGCAGATTAAGCTAAATATTTATAACAACACCACATGAATACAATTTTCGGTACCTAGAGACTGACAATTCTTTGTTGGGAGGCTACATTTATTTTGACTTTGATCCTTATGTCAGTGCTCAAAGTTCTAAGCAGCAAGAAAACTGTTATACCTAACTCTGAAGAAAACTAACGTCAGTGCAATTGATTACTCGAGCGAGAAGTACCTAGCTACGCTTGAGCGTCAATCTATCCACGTCGTGTTTTTGCATAGCGACAGGGTGACACGGATTTTGAAAATCTCTGTATTTTTGCCAGAAAAAAACTATAGGAATCTGTATCTCGGAGATTGGCTGGCGTATGTCCAGAAATGGTCTAGCAGGTAATTGCTTTCCTCTGTAGGTTCACCACAAATTGGTAGGAATCAGAGAAAAGCAGTAGCAATTGAACTTTGACAAAAAACTGCATTTTTAATGACATAAAACCTCATACAACGACAAAAAACCATAAGTTCGTTTAGTCTTAATAAATAAGATAACTTAAAGATGTTATGCGATATGAGAAAAATACCACACACAGTCACAAATCAGTTTACTTACAGTAAAACCGTAAAATTTAACTGGTTGGCTAGGATGAGTCAACAAATTCCATACAGAAACTTGCCCGCACGGGCCTAACAGGAATGTGAAGTTAATAGGCAAAAATAAACATCCTTACGCAACCTCCTGTGAAAGCACAAACTCAAGCTTTCAATACACGCTTAGGGCTCCACAAAATGATCGTAAGCTCGTTAAAGGATCCTGTTGCGGCACCTTGCCAAGATTGATTAGACGCTCGCTTGATCATTCTCATTAAATCAATTTGCTAAAAGCCATTTGATACATTATGTATGTGCTTGCATAGTACAAATTATGTCAGCTTAATGTAGGAAAGAACCTTTTAGAGAAAGTAGTCCACTGTGCGGGGCTTTTATGTTAATAAGTTGGTTTAAATTTAATTTCTGAAGCTGTAATTTTAAATAAACTAGGTAAATGTTTTCGTTTCCTGTGTTTAGTTTAGATAAAAATCACGACTAACTCTTTAAAGAGCATACCAAAAAACTAAACACATGTTGTTATTTTAAGTCTTTTTTATTATTTATATAAATAAATTAATTATAACCGGACATCTTATATTTTTAACGGGCTGGAAATTGTGTTTTGTTCAGAAGAATATCTTTTAGTTTTGATAACGTTGTCACCCTACCTGTGTCGTCTCAGGACTCAAGATGTTATTTACTAAATCGAAGAGTCTGGCTCAGGTTATAAGAACCGTCAGCTTCGCAGATAAGTAGAGATACGATCTGGAACGAATAACTTGAGAGCGATTCAGACTGAAATAAAAATATTTCAGTGCCATTGTTGACCTAATTTTAAAATGTTTTATATTCAAGCCCTCAAATACTAAGTACCTACAAGATGTTTTATATTTATTATCGTGCATATAGCAATGAGTTGCGCAATAGGTAAGCCGCATTGCTCAACTATAAAATTCGCAATTGAGCAATCGTATTTGAAAATTGAAAATTGTTTATTTGTATAAAAATATTTTACTTTACGTGCTAAACAGTAGAACATCGCGATTTAATTTTACGGTGATGTTTTTTTTAACCACAAATATCTCTAAATAACGGATAACGGGAAACGGGTACCACTCTGAACATAGCTACAGCCCCAATGCTTTATTTAAAAAATCTATTGAAAAGCAAAAAACTGGAAATACCGAATATTAAAACAGACAACAAAACTTTTCAATACGAAGTGAAAGGATTTTTTGTGTTAATGCTTTGGTTTTTTTGTTGAATAAATAGAATTTCGCGGGGTGAATGCCGTTTTTGTTTTCTGTTATTTTACCGAAAGGTTTTACTGGAACGTGTTTTTCTTTGATTCGCTATCGAGCGAATAAACATGCGAATAAAAACAAACAGTGGAGTATTGGCATTAATATTCTTAAAAAATACCTACCAGTTATTAATGAATGGTAGGTAGGCAAAGATTAGACGTAACTTAAAAGTATCTTCCTTCTTAAAAAAATACCTACCAGTTATTAATGAATGGTAGGTAGGCAAAGATTAGAAGTACCTAACTTAAAAATTTCTTCCGACTGGTATTGATATGGATCAGTTGAGCTAACTGTAGATTGTTTGCAACAGTCTGCAGTTAGCTCAATTGATTCAATTGTAAATACTAGTTCTAATTCATTGTTAAAAATAATTTATTTTGTCATTGTTTTCCCAAGCTGTCTTTGCCTATACTGGAAAGCAATAATAACATGCATGTTCGACAGTGTGTTATCCAGTGACCTGTTTGGCAGTGAATGCGTTAACCCAATAAACGCCTTATAAAAATAAAATACCCTTCATCCCTTTGTCCTGTCGATAAAGCAAGGCCCAGACGCGCGTGATGAATAGCCAGTCATATTGAAATCCGCTCAAGTTTAAAGAAAAAAAAGGTATTACAGTGGGGGACTGAAGGGCCTTTAAAATGATTGGAAAACTGATTGGAATGATTGGCGCGGGCGTGCCGGCAGCGTGCAATAGTCTGGCGGGTAGGGATGGGTTTTTCCGGACATTTTTAAACTTATCCGGTTTTATATCGAGTTAAAAACTCCCGTGTTTGAGGAGTGAGACTTGCAGTTTTTTCATGATCTTTTAAAAACTACTAAAATTTCACTATATTTACGCAATTATAATTAAATATTAATTCAATCTCATTAATTACGTTGCACAACATCAGAATATTTACGTGCTTGCGTTGGAATTTTAATTTCAAGTTTAAAAACTATATGTACCCACTTAGAAACAGAAGAAATAAGAATAATAGAATAAAACAAATACTTACCACTAGTATTTACACTTAACTATATCTAGGTATTTATTCAAATCTAAGCCATAACCAGGAGGCAGAGTGCTTGGAACGCTGGCAGCATTGCAAAGTTGAATTGCAATGCTAATTCGTTGACGTAAATAGAAGCCAGTATTCCGATCATCTGTGAACTCGATGCGAAGTTTTGTAAGATCTTTATGTACTTAGTTAGACGGATTCATTATGAATGTGAGCGGTGTAGTGTATGTCCAGGTAAAATCATTAAAAACTATGAACTATGGTCTATAAAAACTATGATATATAATATGATATAATAAATATAATAATAATAATATGATATAATAATATGATATAATATGATATATAATATATATAATATGAACTATGGTATATAAAAACTATAAACTATGGTCATTGATATAACAATACTAGCCATGGTCTACTTATGTCAGCTCGTATGTAGAGGTGTTGCTAATCAAGCTGTCACTGTCCCCTGTCACACGGATATAGCCGGAGTTGACAGTTGAACGGATGCCTACTGGTGTGCTAGGTGAAGCTTGGAGAATACCTTGGAGAGTACCACTGGCGAGCTGGTGTATCCCTACTTGTACACAAGTAAACCAGCGACCAACTACACCAGCTCGGTCGGTATCGGTCTTCGGAACCCTTACAAGCGGGTCTTAGCACTTATTACTATCATCAATAAAATATACTTCGTGGTCGCTCCGCCCCTTTGTGGTTTGAAGACCGACTTTTCGCTCGCTCGACGCATAACTGGTGTAAATAGCCGGCAAGCTCGAGATGCCTGTGGGGTGATATACCTACGTCTAAAAAGTTCCGTTTAGCGCGCCGAGGATTCCACGGTTGCTCTGTCACTGGGATATAAAGTTTTAACTCTTTTTCTTAGGGCCGCTTGCGTAAGGAAATAGACGCTGAATGAAATTTCATGACTTATGTACGATTTTTGTCTTGCGCTACAAAAATTAAGCTTCTAATCATTATTAGCAACCTGTCAAAGTTAAATGCCCAAAATTGGCCATTTAACTTTGTTAATTGATTTAACGCCTGACAGCTGTTTGGTTTGTCATCTCATCCATCACTCATGAATGTCAGTGGATTTCATAAAAATGTTTTGTTGTGACAAATAAATAAACCAACAAATAAATAATGCTGAACATAATAATAATAATGTTCATGTAAATATTTGATAATTTACAAAGTTTTCTAGATAATTTATTTACGTGCCTGCTACGGTTGGGTTGCACTAGGAATGGATTTATGGGACTTATCAGATGACGATGAAGAGATCATCGTGTATTTGACCAAGAGGTCAAATATCATAGCAAGACAAGATTTTCCAAGAAATTTGAGAAGAAGAAATTTGTTTGGTAGTCTATCTGATAATAAATTTGTAAGACGTTTTCGTTTATCAAAAGCAACAACAATTTATTCCAAAGTACTTGTGGTATTTATTATAAAACAATATTCAAGTTCAATTTTTTGTTTTCATAAAGCCTCTACACACAGCCGCGATTTCGAAGCGATTTTTGTGTCGCGCGATTTGGTGCGATTTTGTAGCGCGATTCCTTACACACAGCTGCATTTTTCTAAGCGCGATTTGTAGACGCCACGTACCGCCGCCCCCAAAAAGTAAGACACAAGACGCAGTTGTGTGTAAGATAATTCCAATGGAAATATTACTGATAAGTAATTACTAACCTAACCTAACACGGAAGTCAAAAAAATCTACTAAAACTGTCAGAAATCAGCTTCCTCTGTCTACCTCCTGAAAACCTACAGTTATTTAAATGTTCTGCCTGAAATCGCACCTGAATGTATAAAATAGAACAAAACTCCGCCATAGTTTTATTTCAGTGTAAGAATACACAATTTAGCGTGACCGCAGCCCGTTGCGTCACGTCAGCGGCAGGGCCAAATCGTCCCGCGCCATCATTCACGCGGTTTATTACCTGTCACTTAACACGTGTCGCGTCCGCTTTCGTGTGAAAACGCCCTTATTTTGCTTTAAATTCACTCTGAGAGGAAATAGTTTTCTGATAGAAAATATAAAATATTAGGTTTGGTAAACCTTTATTGAGAATCGAATCGCATATCTGGCAACCACGTTATGGTCTACCTATTCTAATAAATGGATCGACTATTCCAGAAACTCTATCAATTGATAAATTAATCCCCACTCCCACTCCCAACAGAAAAATCACATAACATGCAGACTAACAAAATAAAGTGGTCTTAAGTCTAGTGTTTTTCTAAATAAAGGCGCGAGCAATATACCTAATTATATGTCTATGCTGATATACCTACTCAATTATTTTAACTTGGTAGATAGATACTTACATGGTTCAAACGAGTACCTATAATACAAGCGCACTGTGAAAATAAACAGTGTAGTTCACTGTTAAATAAAAAACTGCTAAATTATTATTTTTCATTCAACCCGCCAGAATTTAATCCGCTTGCACAGCCGAAATGAAACTTTATGGAACGTAAAAAAATAAGCGTTACTCTATGGCCTCGTAAACCCGCTGGAGGTGTATACGACCTTTTTAAACAGTCCGAGCTGACGCCTTTCACATTATTAATTTGAATGATTCGAAATGCGAACGGCATTTTACATCATCAACAACTGAATACGTTCCAAGTTCGAATCGGGCTGACATTATTTATCCAAAGAGTCGAAAATACCAAAGCGTTTTAAAACATGTCGAATTTTTCTGCAATGTAATTTTGTGCCGCCGCTTGTCTTGTGCAACTATGTCATAATATAAATACAATTTAATCTTCTAGCTAGAGCTTGCATTATTTTCAGAAAGCGCATGCCAGACTAGAAAATTTTCTAGACTGTCAACAATCTCGGTCCTTTCAAAGCCGCCATCTCGGAGCGCATTAGTTTACTTTGTTGTTTGGTCATAATAAATGCACACGGGCTTACAACAATATACTTGCAGTACCCTTAATTACCTTTAAACGTTTCCATAGAAACAACGCGTGAGAAGCCGCGGGCATTAAACTAGTTGTAAATATGTATATATTAAGTATATAAGTTCTGTTATTAACTGTCCGTGCACTACCAACCCTTTTTCTTTTCTTATATATTTTTCTCCGTCCCAAGGTTGCCTGGGAGAAATCGCTCCGATAAGGCCGCCTTTTGTACGATGTTTATCTCTCATTTAGATATAAGACTTTTATTTATGTTAATTGCTAGTACAATAAAGTGTTCATTCATTAAGAGCCGACTAAGGGAACCTACCAGGTTTTAATTATTTACCAGGTTTTAATTATTCCTTATCTAGAATTACATCTACGCAAAATATAAATGCTTTCCATTTCGTCTAAAAAAAATGACTAAGTACGTTCCAATTTTGTCAATAACAAACATTCATTTAAACTTCCGTATCTGTACTAAGTGATTGACTACATATTTCTGTTTTTATCGTCAATGGACCTTTGTTTGACCACAATGATACAG
Source organism: Eupithecia subumbrata (assembly GCA_949316285.1). Classification (NCBI taxonomy): domain Eukaryota; kingdom Metazoa; phylum Arthropoda; class Insecta; order Lepidoptera; family Geometridae; genus Eupithecia; species Eupithecia subumbrata. The sequence continues at coordinate 22,140,708 of OX438646.1, read as the reverse complement.
AAAAATACCACCCGTACCTGGTCGACATACCACAGTGTCGAACCAAAAAATTCTCCTCTACTTTTTTAATATGCACCGCCAAAGAGTGGAATGTGCTTCCTGCGTCTGTTTTCCCGTTAGAGTATAATCTTGGAGTCTTCAAGTCTAGGGTGAATAAGTTCCTTCTGGGAAAGCGTGCTCCATCTTAGGCCACATCTTCACTTACTTTAAGTGAGTTGGTGTCAAACGCTTGACCATTTTCAATAAAAAAAAAAAAAAAAAAAATATCAAGAAAATAAAGTACCAGGGTAAAAAAAAAATACTCCTCCATGATTCCCATTAGGGTACACTTACTGATATAACTCGCGAGCAAACCTTCTTTACCTAAATTCGTAAATCAAACAGACAAAATTTCACGAACAAACCTCTAGAGGTTTCGCAAACTTTCACCTTTCAATGAAAAACTTTCCATATTTATTGATATCATAAGATTCAATTTCCAATGTTGTATCTGTATTTTAGTTCTGAGAAAGTGGGGCAATGCAAAGGTACAGGTGTGTACATTTTCTGACATATTGATGAATGGCCATATTATTATACGAAATATTGGCAAGGACGTTACTTCAATTTTATAGCGATAAATAAAGGCGATAAATAATAGTATGGAGAGATTTCGTATACAACGTTGGGAAAGGTATAAATAATCAACTGCTAGTCAGAGTCCTTAGTAGCAGTTGTGTATTGGAGACGAAAAAAGTTTTCGTCTCTTTCCATACATTATATTTATTTATTTGGAGCCTTGCACTCTCTATTCTCTCACCTTGACCTGACGCTTGACCTCACCCTGGTCGTGTCGGTCTGCGGTCCCATCGGATTATGAGAGTGAGAGAATAGAGAGTGCACCTGTGTTTTCGCACACACTTGTGCACTATAATAAGCTCTGCGCACATGGCTAGTCTCTGTTGATGAAATTCGGCTCAGACGTCATCAATTTCATCACCTAGGTACTGCAACATATGTACATAATGCTAAAAGTGCTTACTTCTTTCGCTTGCTAAAGCTTTGCGTACATTTATCCAACGACACTACCTCTCAGCACAAAAATGTAAATTTAAGTAAAGGCCTTAACTCGTTACCTTCAAACATTTGACTAAATATTACCAGTTGAAGCCCATATTTCAATGCACATATTTGTGTTGTGCTGTAGCGGTGACCTTTGATCTGCGACAACCCTAAGAAGCAATAAACTAGACTATGATAACAGAAATATGATGCCTTCTTGTTTCCATTCCGCCTCTAGATTACATGTAATATGCAATAGGATAGGTATAGGTATATGCGTGCTTAGTTTCATTCTATCTTCCCGCTCAGGTAATCCCAATTCCCACGTTAATTCCAGGCTAGATTGCTGGCAATATTACTTGCCATATAGTGGCAATACTGGATTGAATTAGTTGCGATAGATTGGCTGGCAATGTATGGGGCTTATCATTTGTTGTCAGGATAAATTAATGAAAACTTAATTGTCTATTCTGTTTCCATACTATTGTTTTATAATTTTGGATTGAATATTATTTAAAGGCCTTGTGGCGCAGCTGGCGAAGGACTGCCTGCTACGCAGTAGGTTGCAGCTTCGATTCCCGCCTCGGGACAAATGAGATAATATAATGAAAGAACGTAATAAATTAAGAAGGAACTACCATAGAACTAGGCGCTATATATGCTAGGATCTCAGCTATTTCATCGGTGAAGCCTAACTAACCGAACTTGGCCTAGTTTTCACATTTTATTTTTGGTGGAATTAATATAACAACGTGTACTTTGAATGCTACGAAGCTACGCCGTAGGCTCTCTACGGCGTAGCACTGCTACAGCTTCATATCGCTACGCAAATCTATACTAATATTATAAAGAGGAAAGATTTGATTTTTTTTTTGTTTGTTTGTATTGAATAAGCTCCGAAACTACTGGACCGATTGGAAAAATTGTTTTACCATTAGAAGCCCACATTATTCCTGATGAAGATAGGCTACTTTTTACCGCGGGAAAATGCTTCATTCCTACGGGAAAACGGGTAATAGTACAACGGGTAGTAAGAATGTAGCTAGTCTTTTATAATTAAGTTTTCTTCCAATGTGGAGAGTAGAGCAAAATAAAAACGACCAATAGCATGGTCTCAAAATAACGTCATGTCACAATAATAACCATCACGTCATTTATTCGAGATTTCATTGGTTGTTTTAGACATCTCTCTTCTCCGCATAATGAGCATGGTAAACTCGTTCAAACAATAGTTAAACTTGCCAAAGTCGAATATTCAAACTTAATTGACTACAACAGCACTTAATTAATTTATTTTTAAGAGCTCTCAGTCTAGACATTGTCGTGTCTGTAGATACAAACCGCAACAATCTCCTTCTATCGCAAAACGGTCTTTGCACGATTATATTAAGGTTGACATTAGCATGGAATATGATTTATTGAAGTGTTAAGTTTGATCGTGAGTTAAGTTCCTTGTTGCGTCCGTTTGTCTGTACGTGACTTTCCGTAATGACGCCGCTTGGACGATATTTTATTATTAATCTTTGAAGGGACATTTTGTAGACTCTTGAATATTATAATGAGGTGGAATACCTTGCTAAGCTGTGTGGTTTAGAATTTACACCACCCCAACTCTTCCCGCGCCGGTGTCGTAAGAGACGACTAAGGGATATCCACCGGGGGCGGGCAGCAGCGCCCCCTGCAGAACAATTCTACTACCGAACTGCGATCCCCAACCCGCATGCCCAGCGTGGGGATTATTGGCATTGATAAAACCCCATGTGATAAAAGCCAATAAGGCGCTTATCGCAATATAGCGACGGGAGTGATTGAGATAAATCCGTTTTATTCAAGAATTGCATGCTATACTTTTTAACCTGACAACAAAAAGAACCAATAATATCTCAAGGAGTTATTTGCACAAGGAGTTTGTATTAAAGATGCGCGACTGTGAATGATTACATTCGAATTATTCGACTTCACAAATCATTTGAACCATTCGAATGACTAGGGCAAATTAGTAACTAATTTGGTTAGTAATGGCGAGTGGCGTCGAATAAAGAATTGATTTCGCGTCGACTGCCCGACTCGCCATTACTAAGTAAATTAGTAACTAATATGGTTAGTAGTGGCAACTGCTCGAGTCGGGCAGTCGAACTCAATTCGTTATTCGACTTCTCGATCAATTCGTAGAGGCATGAGTCATTACTAATTAGTAAATTAGTAATTGTAGATCATTCGACTAGCCAGATCATTCGCAGTCGCGCATCTTTAGTTTGTATCAAGTATTTTTCGCGCAAGGAGGATTGAGATGGAGGTCAAATATATTGGTGTGTTCTAAATTCAAACACCAAAATAGTGATTAAAATCTTTTTAATCACTGTTTTCAGCGAATTAAATGTTTTTTTTGGATGGGAATGGTGTAAATACATATATATATACAACAAATTTGAATCAAAATATTCTCTGGCTAAACTGGACATACAATGTTGTGCTATGTAATGCTAATTGTAGTTAATTAATCTCGCAAATCTCAACAACTGTTTTTGCTAACTTACTTCCTGCCGTCCCCCCAACCCCCGTTTTTCTTCCCCACAGGGACTATGCCTTCCCAAGCCCCCTTTTTGCTATATTATCACTCCAAATTACTTGCTAACTTACTGCCTGTTGTAAATGTTACTCGACGTGGCCCTAGTAAAAAAAAATTTTGTGGAGTTCGGTACCTCAAAAGGAAAAAAGGAACCCTTATAGCATCACTTTGTTGTCCGATCGTCTGTCTGTCTGTCCGTCTGTCAACACTCTTTTCTCAGGAACGCGTAGACGTATCGAGTTGAAATTAACGTCAAATACTCAAGTCCGTAACTTCTTGGAGCCGCGTCATAAATAAAACTTCTAAGTCAACGCACTCAAAAGTTACAGCCGTTTATATCCGAAAATTTTGAAATTTTCAAGGGAATCACATGCACACAAAACAGCAAAATTCACAAAAAAAATACTTTTGATTCTCCCCATGGACTAAAACCTATTAAGTACTTCCCGTTGACGTAGAATCATAAAATTTGGCAAGGAGCAAGGTTTTAAAGCACAAATAAAAGAAAAAAATATTAAAACCGTAAATTTGTATTAAATTCTTAAAAAAAACTTGATTCTTATGATAGACCAAAACATATAGGGTACTTTCCGTTGACCTAGATACAATCATACAATTAAGTAAGAAGGTAGGTCTTATAGCACAAATAAAGGAGAAAATCCAGAAACTGTAAATTTGTAGTTTTTGCACTAAATAAATAATTTTGATTTTCGCCATGGACCAAAATCTACAGGGTACTTACTTCCCGTTGACCTAGAATCATGATAATTGTGCAAGACACAAGGTCTTACAGAACCCTTAGTGCGCGAGTCCGACTCACACTTGACGTTTTATTTTTTTCCTTACTGGGACCACAGCCTACAAAGCCCATCATTTTTGATTTGATTTAACAAACATTTCTGAGAGATTTTGCACTACTTGTCGATAAAACTCTTTCCTGCAAATTGTAGTAGGCTACAATGCTGCTGACAATTAAATATTTCAAACTCGACGCCATAACGAGAATTTTGGATTTTTGCATTTTCTATACTCATACTGTTTACAGACATTATTTCTTTAGAAAAATATTAGAGCATCTGGCGCAGCGCATCAGCATTGCCGTACAGCAGCGTGATAATGCAACCACCATCCTGGGGTCGCTTCTGACTATTTTTAAAATGGATCAGTTGAACAACCTGTAATTCATTACGGATGTAAGCGGGTTAACTACGAACCTTATTTGTGTTGGAAGAACACCAATAACAACCTGTAGATTGTTTGCAACAGTATGCAGTTAGCTCAGTTGTTTCAATTGTAAATAATGGTTCTACTTTTTTTCTATGATTTGATTGTATTTTTCTTTGATATTAAAGACTTTCCTTAGAATGGCTTTATTAGAAGTTAAATTGAGTATAGACGAAAACGTTTAGAAAAACAAACACGTAAGGTTCTATTCTGCTTTCACTAAGGCACCAGAACGCGTGTCGCACGCTATGAACCGAATGTGCACCACCGAAGGTTAGAAGGTATTATTATAATAATATTCTCTTCTTGTCATTATAACAAAAATTACTCCACTCGAATAGTCTGCATTTAGAAAAACAATGACGTAAGCCCCTTTTCTTCTTTAGCTTAGGCATAAGAACGCGTGTCGCACGCTATCAACCGAAAGTGCTCCACCGAAGGTTAGAAGGCATTATTATAATAATATGCTCTGACCGAAGCTTGCCATTAAAACTCCGAACATTACTTCACTCAAATACACTGCATGTTGCACAGTAAAGCAGTCCCCAAAGCCTTCTCAACGGTGACCGGTCCGTTACTCGCTGATTAAAACAACAACGGTACATAATATCGGTATTCAAAAGGCGTTATTATTTCTGGTATTATCCGCCCAGAAACCAGCGGATATTTCTCGTCTCATTAAAAGTCGTGAGGCTAACTTATGCTTGAACAGCTGATTCACTTGATTGTATGCTTATTTCAGCTTCATCATCATCAATGCCTTACCATCCACGAAGGATGGTTTATGTGGTGTTCGGCATTTGAGCATAGGGTTTATAATTCATTGACCCATCGACATCTTCATACGTTTTTCAATAGTTATAGCTTTTCTGTCATATCATATCTTATTAAGAATCTACTGAACTTAAGAGTAACTAACTCATGTCAAAATTACCTACTTATGTCAGAAAATGTTCACTTTTCGACTTATGCCATTTCTACTTTCATCTGTCGATTCTTAGTAAGGAGTGAGGATTGTTTAAAATTTTATTCGTATATGAGCTTATTCTTGTACGCCTAAATAAATAAACGTAATTGATTCCTGATTTCAAAATTACAGATTTTATTTTAAGATTGCTCGGGGTTTACCAAATTACCAATGGGCATACCCCGAGCAATAACAAGCATTTATAAATAAAGAAGTCAATATAAATAAATAAAACATAAAAAAATAAGTCCAATAAGCATATAAAAAAATAAAGGGGTGTACGGACTGTTTGTGATGGGACTGTAAAAGGCTTAACTCGGACTAGTTCCAAATTAAACTGGACGAAACCAGACGAAACAAATGCAAATGTCCACGCTGCGAGGATTTTGTTTACTAAAGTTTATTATTACTGTGGAAGCCTGATTAACTAGTGTAATATAGATGCAATTTTGGTTTGGCAACAAAATATTTGGTTCTGAATTAGATTTAAATCATTTAACAAAACTCCAATTTGGGACACAGCAGCAGGTCTCAGCATGAACCGCCTAAGTAATATTAATTGCTCGTCTGTAACTTGAAGTTATTTGTGCAAAATCACCTAAGGGTGGGTGGTAACCACCCTTCCCGTCCCTAGAAGATCGAAGAACGACCACTGGTTTGTCCGTTATCTTGGCCGTATAATTAAAACTCCTGTCAAAAACCCCAATTAAAAAATTACTAGATCATTATTAACAAAAAAATTACGATCAATTAATAAAACTTATTCAAACTATTATTTATATCAAACTATTTTGAAACAATTGAGCTAACTGCAGACTGTTGCAAACAATTTAAACGTACCTCAACTGATCCATATCAATACCAGTCGTCGCGTCCCCAAGACGCTGGCTGCATTGCCCCACTATGTATGGCAATGCTGATACTCACCAGCTCTCGGGTCACGCGTCGCATCGACCAGAAGCTCAAGTATTTTTTTAATGTAAACACCACTGATTTTAGATTACTTTCGCTTGATCATCGCGAAAAATGCAACATCATTTTCTAGAACTATTATATTACCACCTGACTTACTATTTATTTGAATATTGGTATTCTGCTTAATTAGGTACTGCTTCCGTTCCGTAACCATTCGGAAACTGAGAATTCGCAGCAATTGTTCTAGATTGTCTATTCCCGGATTCAGACGGGATACGGATTGGATGCAGTGTGTATACGTCCGAAGGCTTCAGCGCCAACATTGTAGTCGGGTGAAGAGGACACATAACGCGATTAGTGTCCGCAGTCACGATAACTCATGTAAACTCTGCTTTACTGCCACGGTTTAGTGAGAATGTCCTCTAAACATAGTTGTAGCACAGGTTGTAGTTAGTAATGTGACTAAACTACAATACATTTGAAATTATAGCACTACTTGCAGGCAATTTACCATGACTTGTGTGTGGTGTTGAAAATTCAAGCGGGTTTAATGTTCGTAGTTTTGAATGTACAAAAGAAACTGCTCGGAACTACAACATTAAACTTGTGTCCCGTGGCTAATCAATACTTATGAAACTTATCGTCTCGAAATGCTGGTCATGTGCTCATGGAGGTGATCCTGTAACCAATGTTCATTAGTCTTTCCACCTGAAAATTGCAAAGAATGAGCTGTTAATTCCAATCTTATTCATTGACAACACTCAACTCATCTTCCTGTCTCTAGTGGAAACGCAACCATAGAATGAACCACAGTTGGAGCAACTTCCTTGAATACCTATTCCCAGCACTAATAAAGGAGTCCGCAAAATACCCGCGGGAAAATGGGAATGAAGTCCCGAGAATTCAAGTTTGTCATAATTCCCGCTGACTTAATTGAGTTCGAGTAGATGGAAACATCGAAATGGCACCTAATTATGCATAATGCAAAGAAGTTAGAACTGGTCGACATTTAACGACTTTTAATCTACCATAGAACAAGTGATTTATAAAAATTAAAAAAATCTTGATTTGGTCCTGTAATAAGAGAGCGCAGGCCTATTAATGTAGCTAAGAACCATATAAGAGACCAGACAAGTATTTTGATACCTTATTTATCTATTTTGTTTTTTTTTTATAAGTATAGAATTTATAGTGTCCGCCAACCACGTAGAAAACTCAAAAAAACTAATCCATGCCTCGCGCTTTAATCTATCTTGCCATAATAGAGAAGCTATAACAGCTATTCTAATAGGTATGTAGGTATATTTTTCACCACGTCATGTTTTATTCCCGTTTTAAAATTCAGAGATGCAAATTGGGAGACGAACATTAAATAAAAACGTTTATTTACGAGCTCGGCTGCGTTTTGTGTGCTCGGGATTTTAAAGTGAGGTTAGCGAGGGAAAATATACGGGATTTTTAATGCACATGAGTTGGCAACTCATCAGTTTTTATGTTACCTGGTGAATTAAACCAATATTGTAATTTGTTTGTAGGTAGATATAGTTTATAGAGGCTCTTTATGATTATTAACGGGCTTTCGAGGTTTTGAAATACTTGGATTCGAAAGTCTGTATCAAGTGTGGTCAGTACCAAACAACTTACAAGTTAAAGGTTTACCTATCAGCCTTTTTTTACTAGATTTATCATCGAAGTAACCGGAATCAAAAATATCCCTTTATTCCATAAAATATTAATTAAAATTTTAGAATTCGGTTTTTTCTATCTAAATATTTTTTTTCGATTTTCTAGAAACATTTTAATGGGATGGAAACTTTTCCATGCACTAAGAATTCTTTCTACTCTAATTTTGATCGTGGCTATTATATGATGGCTACGATTATATAATGTGGCTATACTGCTTTTTTGGGAGATTTACGGAGAAAATCTTACATAGGTAAGATTTTCTACCTACGTAAGTAATCACCTAATTTAATTTCGCCTATAAATAAATGCTTTTAGTGCGTAAACTGTAGATTAGAAAATTACAAATCAGAATCGAAATCAATAATGTCCTTTACATTGAGCTTGCAAAATAAGCAAATAGAGTCACGAAATGGTTCAGTGACCAATCCAGTCACACAAACGGGCATGGTTGCGTAATCACTTTGTTTGTTTCCATCTAGGATCAATCCTTTAAATCCTGGATTACTCCACTAAAATTACAACATAAATTCACCTGGATTTGATCCATCATGCCTACACGTAAGCATGATCCAGTTCAGTTTGCTTTTTGTTATTATGGGTATTCGGTTTTTATAGTTGGAGAATATTTCTGGATGAAGTTTATTTATTTCTATGAAATGTGAGCTTTTTTTTAAATCGAAGTAAAGAGAATAATCATTATTATAATCAACATCATCAATAGCCTATACATGTTTGCATCCACGATGGATGGTTTAAGTAGTTATTGTGAGTTTTTGGAACTTACGCAGACAAGAGAAGCAATGAACACATTATTTCTTACTACTTAGTTTCTGCCCGTGGCTTCTCACGAGTTGTTTCTATAGAAACGTTTAAAGGTTATTTTATATCACATTTACTTTTTATCGACTTAGGAACCCTGAAAAGGATCTATGAATCAGTTCCACGTTGAAATAATTTGCGTACCAGCCCCGTTGCAACATAATAAACTCGAAGCAAAATCATCACATAAACCAAGTTCAAGTTTCAAATAGCTTCTGACCGCTACCGAAGTAATAAAAGCATTGTCCAGTCCACTAGTCGTCCATTTTGCGAGTCGTAAACTAGGATTAATTACTTGAGGCACAGATGAAACAAACTGTAAATATTGGAAGCACTCGAGGGTGTACATTAATATAGAGGATTACATATTCTATTCACTGAGGGAGTCTTTTCTAATTTAAGTTAAACTGCTACTTGACTCCTTAGTGTTTAATTTGACTATTTTGTATAGTTTTTCAGTAATGTGATTTAAACTCTTATGCTTGTTCTACAAATACATCAGTTGTAGGTTGTCGTCGTGATCAATCGTGTTCCCTTTTCTTATTTATTGACGACCTCAGTGGCGCAGCGGGCGAGAGTCCGCCTGCGACGCAAGAGGTTGCGGGTTCGATTCCCGCCTCGGAACAAATTTGTGTACGATCTGCAGAAATTTGTTCCGTATTATTTTATTTATTTATTTAAATTTATAGCTCTCTATAAAGTGTTCATATGACGTTACCATTCAATTCTTTTTAAAAACGTTGTTGTATAACTTATTACTTCATGGTGTAAAACGGCTGCACCGATCTTCATCGAACATTCTACAGACACAAAAATACTTTATTGTACACCATAAAAATAACATTACAAGGAAAAATTACATACGGCAATGTGCGGCCTTATCGCTTAGAAGCGATCTCTTCCAGGCTAAGGACACTCTCGGTGAAATTCCCTTTAAAAAAAAATTGCTATTCGAAATAAGTTTATCCATTTGGAAGCTACGGCCGACCACGCGTTGGAAGCACTCGTGGGAGTACATTAATATACTTATAGGATTGCATGTACCTCACGACTGTGCAAGAAGGAGGGTTATTTACCCGACTGGACAAGGAGGGTTATGTTTTTCGAGAGTAGAATAGAATAAAATAGAATAGCATTTATTTCGACACACATATAAAACATACAAAACCAAACAAAGGATAAGGAGCTAAATTAAATACAAATGTTGGCCGTCAAATCGAGCTTTCCATGACCCTGTGCCGAAATAGCCATAGAGTATGCGAGGTATTAAAAAGGGCTTGTATGTATGAGGTTTCTTTGGAAGCCCTTTTATGCCCTGTACACGGTACTAAAAAATATTTAATTCATAGGTAAAATAAACAGATATAATTTTCCTTCTTTGCCCAATTAATAAGTTGCTCTCTTATTATAAAACAGTCCGAGAGTCTGTTTGTCAGCAAGCCGGCAGTTAGCGGGAGTAATGACCTGTCATCTTGATTTACCTAATTACAGCACTGAGTCGCGCTTCTTTTGTCTGTTTGTTTTATTAATTAAAGATTGTGTTTTGTTTGATATAATGCAAAAAACAGCTTGCTGTTTTTCTGTAAAAACCGTAACAACAGCTTATTTTTTGTTTTTGTGTAGATAGGTAAATACAAAATACAAAAAAAATACAAAATGATTTCATTCAACATAATAAATCAAGTCAGGGACATGTACCAGTCATAAGAGCATAAACAGCAAAAAAATAGGCAAACAATATAACGAATATGAATTTTTAGTGTACAAAATAATTTAGATTTTATATTTCCAGACTAGTAACCTTTTTTGTAAACCAGAAGTTGCACACCACGCTGGAAGAATACATTGGTTCTTGATAAGATATAATATAACAACTGTGTACTATATTTACATGTATTTCAAGCAATAAATGATTATTTTAATTTACTTAGACTTAGTAGATGAAAAATATCACAATTTACTTCTACTCGGGTTTTGATTTTACATTAACATCTCTTCTGTTATCGTTTTCAAAGTACCTTTGTATAAAAAAAAGCTACAGTTTCCTCCTCATGCTTATTGCCTACCGCATTTCAATAGAACAAAAGTGTATTCATAAGGTGAATAAGAATGACCCCTGTATTTCCAAGGGGAGTTTTGTATGGGTGCTAATGCCCGAGTGGTGGGTATTGATTCAAAGAGTGCCTCGGACGCATCCCCTACCAGCCTTCGAATACGCTTGCAAGTGTACTGCGACTGGGCAATCTAGATCCGTAGTAATCAACAAGGGGAAACCTAATGGCCCGGTGGACAATAACGCTATCGTAGCGTCAATGTAAGGATTAATTAAAGGCTTATATATTATATATATATATATTATATGTATAGTTACCTAGTTACTTTATTTTTTTATAAAAAAGCGTCTTGTATAGTGGCGTTCATTATTACGTTTGAAGTAAATTTCTATGAATACAAAACTATTTAAAACTAGAATATTTCGGTAACATGAACGTAGAAAGCCGTTCTACAAAAAACAACAAAAATATAAAACCAAAACTTACTTAATTACGAGACTTTTAACTTGCCAGGTGGATCAGCTAACGTTGAACGCCAGTGGACGTCAAAATATCGCACATAAAGTATTTTTTTGCTTAATACATACACTATTTAGTCTACCTACACGATTATAATGTTCTTGTAAACTAAAGTATCAAGATATTGATCCACGTGCATTGCACTATTTGGATGTTGGCGATGGATTATGGGATCGGAATCCAGATTGATTATTGGAATTTCCGTCCCCTTCCCGCGAGCTAACCCGATGAGCTTATTGACAGTCACACTGAAACCATTGTTCCGCTATTGCAAAATTGCAATGTTACAAATAATTGTCTATTGGCTATGAGAATAATAGATAAACGTACAGCCATGAAGGCTGATATGGACAACATTTGACCGTGTTATGTTATTTATTAAATTACATACATTAGGGCTAAAAAGTACACTACTGCTATCAACTCTATGTGTTTTCACAGTTATGGGACGCCGCAGCGTGCATCGAATTTATGCCTTACTAAACTAATAATATAAGTAAAAACGACCTCTGTGGCGCGGCGGGCGAAGGTCCGCCTGCGACGCAGGAGGTTGCGGGTTCGATTCCCGCCTCGGGACAAATGTGTGTACGATCTGCAGATATTTGTTCAGGGTGTTCTGGATGTTTTTCTATATATAATAAAAATATCTATCTAAGTAGAGTATTGTATTATCCCTTCGGCCGTCTACAGAACCGGAGTTTCAGAACTGGTTCCATACGAGGCTTTTAAATTACTTGTACGGAACTAGTTCCTATGTATATCAGTTATCTAGTACCCATAAAACAAGCTTATGCTTAGCTTGGGGCTAGATAAGGCTGTGTGAATTGTCCAGCATTATTTATTTATTTATTTAAAAAAAAGAAATAAAAGAATGTATGTAGTTATAGAACTTGCAGGAATACAATCGATCATGGATAGGTGCCACACATGACATCTGATGTCAGGTTCCCACGACTGAACACGTCACGTTTGAAAAACACTACACAGTGGAACTTCCTTCCAGAGAAGACTCGCTAAACAATCAGCTACTCTGCAAGGACGGGTGATTAAACTGGTGCACGGATGGTTCCAAAATGGGACTGGGTGTAGGCTGTGGAGTGAATGGAGGGCGACCCAGGTTTGTTAAAAGCAAAAACATTTATACCCAACCCGTTTTTTTTATTCAAGCAAGTCTGAGGAGATTCAGACACGAATACACTGATAATAGTTGTATCTTTTAACGTATAATATTCATTCAAAGTTTATTATTTACAAATGTTACAGACTGAAAACAAAAGGGGGAGCCACATTGCCACCTTCTCCTCTACCTTTTTTAATTGAATTTCGTATGGCGATTATTTGCGCTGAGGTAAAACTTGTACTATATTTACAAAGCGCCAGTCAATCCATTATCAGAAAGCTAATATTGAGCCTTTGCACCATTTTATTGGACCGTTATCAAAACTTCATGAAGAACTTTGCAATCCTTATAAAAACGCAAAGTTTCCTCAAACCGTGGAGTTTACGTAATATCTAAATTGAACTCGGAGTTTTCGCCTTTTGATGAGAACGGACTGGGAAGGATATTGGATAAAGTTTATCCTTGCTTTGTTTTTGTTCCTCACCAACTCCTCACCTTTGATGAGATCTTCTAATACACCGCATATACATAGGTATATAAATTCTAACTATAGAAGAGTATATAAATTTACACATATAAGTACGTTCACAAATTCTAACGATATTTGTGGATTTTATTTCCAGCCATCAATGCCTTTTCCTATAATTACTCATTATACCTCAATAATTCGCTAGAATTCAAGATGTTTCTTGTAGACGTAATCACTTATGAATGAAAACTTAGTTTTCTAAGTTTTCAGTATTTGTATTGTACTGATAAGAATAACAGAACAAGGCAACATCAAGGTAACCACTAAAACAAAAACTAAACCTTGAACAACGCAATGTAGGCGCGCTGAAAAAAAATTTGCCATTTTCGAAAACGGAAGAGAGACATAGTAAATGTAGTATGAATGTTAAATCCAGAAATTTTCTTGAACTTTTGTTATTTGCTCCGATGATATGAGTGTCCTAAACTATTTTTGACCATTATGTCTTTGATTTTGTTACTCCGTTATTTACAAATAACATAAGTACACACACGAATTACAAACAAAACACTTATAGTACCTAAGTAAGTACACAAACGAATAACAAACAAAAACCTACTGACCAGCGAGGAGCAAGTCAAATCAAAGTTTCAGACGAGTTTCGTCCGAACCTATAAAACATTATTTTATGATATATTTGTGTTTTGGCACGAAACAAAGCCCCGGAGAGACGGTAAGGTTCTGCCAAAGGTTTCAGAAGTAGGGAAGGTAATAAATGTATAAATGGAATGAGATTTTTACATTTACGTACCTACCTAATAATGCCAGTCTCATCGGAGACTAGCCAGATGAGCAGGACATAATATAGTGCACAAGTGTGTGCGCAAACACAGATGCACTCTCTATTCCTTCACTTTCATAATCCGATGGGACGGCAGACCGATACGACCGGGGAGAGGTCAAGCGCAGGACTAACGGCTTAACGTGCTTTCCGAAGCACAGGGTGAGAACCTGTGGTGCGAAACAGCGCTACACCAACTATCTACAAGCATTGGTGTTCTCTTCTTATAAACTGATCGTGGTAAGAACCTGCACGTGTAAAATTTTGTCAAAGGGTTCTCTATTCCTCCTAAGGAACCCTAAATACCCGAGGTGTGGTCGTTAAAGTTTGGCGCCTCTCTGGCGACTGGCTCGATCCGTAGGCGTTGGGATCCTGTGTTACACTGTTGACCTTCATGGAAGAGTTGTGGCCATATCATCAACAAACAGACGTTACGTTATATTCTGTTTAATTTATAGAGATCTTTAGTTTAGAATTTTTAACTTAACAGGTAAAAGTCAAACAAATAGGTAAGTAAATAATGCTGGACAATTCATACAGATAAAACTTTTAAATCCATCATGGTTATTGACTCTAAAGTCATTCACAACAGGAGTTTACTTGTTGTAAATGACTTTAAATCATACAGCTTAAAATTAAAAAATGTGTAAGAAAAACAATCTCTGTTTAGTTTCAGCCTAGCCTGAAACTAAACAGAGATTGTTTTTCTTACACATTTTTTTATTTTATTATAATAGTGTGCATGTACCCGCATTACGAGGATAAAAAGTAGACTCTATAACTATATCAATGCCAAGTTTAGCTCGATGAGTTCAGTAGCTCTCACGTTGTCTTGACTATTTCACAAACTGTCGCATTTTCATGATAAAAATAAATAAATAATGCTGGACAATGAACACAGCGTTATCTAGCCCCAAACTAAGCAGAGCTTGTGGTACAGATAACTGATATACTTAATACCGATATATATGATATACCGCGTTTTAAATAATTAATAAATAAATAATCCTGGACAATTCACACATCATTATCTATCTAGCCCCAAGCTAAACATAGCTTGTGTTATGGGTAGTAGATAACTGATATACTTAATACTACATCGATAAATATTTTTTATTATACAGAGAAAACATCGAGAACACCCTAAACAAATATCTGCAGATCGTACAAAAATATAAATTATGTTAGTTAAGTACATATACATATAGATTCTTATGTGAGTGCACTCCTTGGGGGAGTGGTGTGATACGAAAAATAATTTTTGATAAAGCTTTTGATATTACACAAACAAATTAGAAGTCACTCATGGGTGATATTAGTTATCTGCGACCGGGACAAGTTTTCATATTTTCTGTATGAAAACTTGAGATGCGTGATTTGATTAGGCTCTTCTCTTTTATAGAATACTAGCTGCATTCTTACTACCCGTTGTCCTATTACCCGTTTTCCCGTAGGAATGAAGCATTTTCCCGCGGTAAAAAGTAGCCTATGTTCATCAGGGGGCTTTTAATGGTAAAATAATTTTTCAAATCGGTCCAGTAGTTTCGGAGCCTATTCAATATAAACAAACAAACAATCAAATCTTTTCTCTTTATAATATTATTATAGAATATAATCGTATAAATGTGCAAAATACAAGATACAAGGATTGACGATTGCATATGGGAGTTCGTAACAAATGGGCGCTACGCCGTAGGAGGCCTACGACGTAGCACCACTACGCCGTAGCACCCGTTCACTTCAATGCAGGACTGATAAATATTTGATAAACTTTTGTTTTATGATTCATCCCTGAAAGTACACTGCAGTGCAAATATTTTTGATTTGCGAAGTGCCGAATAAATCACGCAAAATGCGGAAGAACTTTGACAAACGGATTGAGAATGGTTTTTTTTCGTGTTTACAGCATTGGGCAGTGTCAGGGCTGCCGCGTGAAATATTCATCCTCGCCGCTGGGTTATTCATGTGCCATCTGTTGTCTCGCTTTGTTACCTGCGCCCGCTATTTCCAGGGCTGACACTTAAGTGAAAAACTAAAGAGGATAAACTTAGCGAAACTAAAAGGTTGAGGTTAGTCTATAAATACAGTCGCGGTCTGCTCAAAAACTTGTTAGGTGTGAAGAAGAGCAATTTCTACGAGATTGGCTACTACATGTTTTCGTTCACATTAATTTTTACTAAAAACGTTGAGAATACATATGTACTTCGTTATAATAATTCATATTACGATGTTAAGGTATATTTTCAAACCCTCAAGTTTCAAGTTCTTTATTGGTAAATTGTACATAATACAATGAGCTTGATGCACACTTACCAACGAGGCCTGTTACTACCAAGAATCGCGAATACTTTGAGAAAAGAAGAGAGACTTTGACGAACAGTGGAACTGTCAAAAGACCTTTAAACTATTCCCTCGTTTGAGGACCAGACAGAGAAGGCTGGCAGAAGTAATACCTGATATCCAATAGTGGGTGATCCCAGACTGATGGTGTCCTTCTAGGTGAATTTTAGCCACGGTTGCCAGTCTTTACGGAGACACTCTTTTCCCTCACAATCCTTCGTGGCGGCAGACCGTTATGACCGGGGGAGAAATCAGGTGCATGACTAACGGCTTAACATGCTTTCCGAGGCACGACAGACTAATGCGAAGATTACGTTCTTCGATGATGATTATCTTTGCTCGTTTATCCTACGAGGTGTCACCCCTATCACCAAGACAGTACGTGTGCGCATAAATTGTCCCCGCGCACGCCACTGCCTCAGATGACCGGGTGTTTGTACGCCGCGTCTTCTTGGCACTACAAACACTGAAATTTATTATTTAGCTTTAGTTTTCTCTATGATCGATGTTCTTTTTTCTGCTCAGATAATATTTGATCATTTTCTTATTTCCAAATGATCATAATTACAGTGTTCCTTGTGCACAACACAAATAAAACCAGCCCTTGTTCGGTTCAGGTCAATAAACTACTGAACGGATCGGGCTGAAATTTTGCATACAAGTAATCCTAATCTTGGAATGAAACATAGGCTACCTTTTCCCATAAATCAGTTCCCATGGGAATCACCTTTAAACGTTTTCATAGAAATAACGCGTGCAAAGCCGCGGGGATAAACTAGTAATAAATAATGCTGAACTGAACAATCCACACAGAATCATCTAGTCCCAATGTACTCGTAAGCAGACCTTGTGTTATTTATGTGTTAGATAAAAATAACTCTATACATAACTCGTTCGTGGACGGTAACGGCTATAACCGGAATAACATATTTCAGCGTTTGGCAGTACGGCTAGCGCCATAGATTTATAAAGCCCTGTCAATGTCACTACGGTCATAGCCAAAGATCCTATGACTATGTTCATACAACTATCTTTGGGTCATAGCATACGTCATAGCAGTTAAAGTATGAGACTTCATACAAAGCATTCTTACCGACAGCTCACAAACAGATACTTCTACTGTCAATCCATAGACTACCAGGAGTTTTACATAGATCACTTGTGTCAAGCACAGGTAATGCAAAGTACCAGTACGGCTATAACCGTTGTGCTTGTATGGAAAGTATGAGACCTCATTTAGTAGCTCTGGAAAGGCCGTGTATTACGCAGTACCTTAATGTATGGGGAAATAGTACTTTTCTAGCAAAAATGGTATGAGCTTACTGTCCACAAACGTTAATAGGTACATGAGGTAAATACAACGATACCTAGATATTTTTTAATATACAAAGAAATCACCCAGAACAATAACAAATATCTGCAGATTGCACAAACATTTGTCCGGGAATCGAACCGGAACCGGACCAATAAAGATAACGTTCTCCCTAACCATTCGAAATAGTGTCTATTTCCAACAACGCAATGCAGTGTGAGCTTTCACCTTTGGCATTCCATTTATTCGAGCGTGCGGTCGCATTCACCGCAGGTTACCTATAGTGCAGAGGAACCTTTACACAAGAAGAGTCCATTTGATACGGCATGCAGTTTACACCACTTGAGATCAATGGACCGAGATGGTCGGAAGTTGATCTCAGGATAAACGCTAGAAATGAATATTTCACTTTACAAATCAAATAGAAAAAATACCAAAACTATTTGATTAGATTTTGTTTTTCGTCCAGTACCCAAAAAGGACTTTCACTTTATTAGCAACTAGCTGCATTTTTACTACCCGTTGTCCTACTACCCGTTATCCCGAATGTAGCTTTTTTCCGCGGTAAAAAGTAGCCTTTGTTCATCAGGAATAATGTGGGCGTCTAATGGTAAAAGATTTTTCAAATCGGTCCAGTAGTTTCTGAGCCTATTCAATACAAACAAACATACAAACAAACAAAAATACAAATCTATAATTATCAACATACATTTATGAAAGTCAATAGGTTGTTTTGCGCGTCAATAAAGATTACTTTACACATGTAATTTGCCCGAAACTCCAGCAGAGAAATGATTCGCAAAAGGGGATATTAATATAAAACATGGTTTTAGGTTGCAGCCAGGCCCTTTTGAATATTTCATTACAATTTGTTCACATGGCGTACCATTCGCATGGTGAATGGATTATGGGCTTTATGAATGCGGACGTGTTATTTTTTCGACAAATATTGCTGAAAACATGCGTGTATTTCCGAGATATCATCAGTATCACCATTAAAACTCCTCAAAACTTTACTGTATTTATACCTAAAACTTGATTCAGTAAACTTGGTGGACTTTGTTTTACTAAGGAATGTTCGACCCATACGGTTGAAATGAATTAATAAAATAATGCTGGACAATTCACACAGCATCACAGCCTTAAGCAAAGCAGAGCTTGTGTTATGGGTAATAGATGACTGTTAAACTACCACCGAACTGCGATCTCCAACCCGCATGCCCAGCGTGGGGATAGTGGGCATTACCCCTCATGAGGTAAAAGCCAACAAGGCACTTACCAGGGGGAGGCCTGCGTCCAGTAGTGGACCAAAACAGGCCTTTGAGGTTGAGGTTTTAGACCAGTAAGTGATATAATGCCTCCTTCAAACTTCAGTTTATTTCTTTATTATACATAGAATTATATTTTTTATTATAGGTAAAAATACATCCAGAACAAATATTTGCACATCGTACAAACATTTGTCCCAAAAGGCGGGAATCGAACCCGCAAGATCCTGCGTCGCAGGTGGACCTTCGCCCGCCGCGCCACATTCGGTCTTCTCATACTATAAATAAATAAATAATAAATAATGCTGAACAATTCACACAGCATTATCTAGCCCCAAGCTAAGCAGAGCTTGTGTTATGGGTACTGGATAACTGATATACTTAATACATTATACTACATAGATAGATATTTTTATTATACATAGAAAACACCCAGACCAACGGAACAAATTTCTGCAGATCGTACACAAATTTGTTCCGAGGCGGGAATCGAACCCGCAACCTCCTGCGTCGCAGGCGGACCTTCGCCCGCTGCGCCACGGAGGTCGTCGTAAATACTTATAAACCTTTCGTGCCTTAGGTAGGTTATAAAAAGTTCAGATCCAAAATATCCTTCAAGATTGCACTTTTTGACACAAATAGGCTAACAACGTGTTAAACAATTTAGATTTCTGGCAAAATATTGCTGTATTCTCTTATCTAACACAACAACATAACGTTTTATCTACACCCCTTGCGGCGTTACCCCGTAAGGAAAACTGCCATATCATCTTAATTACCCTATCAACGTAATAGGAGCATACAGCATACAGATCTTCGCAAATATTCGCCAAATCCACATCTACGCCGTCCGCCCTAATTATTTACATTAACCCGGTTACAAAGCAAGCCACATTTCCGGTTCGCTTTCGTAACTTTGTGGCGCAAAAAGCGCTTCTCCGAGAGTTGGGTTCCCTACCTTATTATACGTACTTACCTAAAATTATTCAAAAGCTTGGAATTATGAAAGGCGGGCACGACTTCTTACCACATTTTGTATTTACCGTTAACATTTACCGACTTCATATATGCCCAAGACATGTTTCTTTGCTAGCTTATGACACAGGTAATTAATAATAATGAATTGTATGATAGAACAAACACATAGGTAAAAGTAGATAGACAAAAAATAAACAAAAGCTAATCCTAATAAATATCATAGAGACAAAAGTTTGTGCCAATGTGAAATATTTGTTCGAAGACGACGTTCAGACGCATAGTACCAGAAACGCAAATTACCAGGACTAGAATTTTTTACGTAATTTACCTGACGCCAAAACTACTGAATGGAACGGGCTGAAATTTTGCGCTGATGAAACAGTGTGCCTAGAATAACATTTAGATAGGCTACTAAATACTAGATATTGGCTAAATATAGGCTAATAAATACACGTTAGTTTTGTTCAAATTTATCCATCGTTTTGGCTATAAACATGTCTCTTGTCTTCAATAACTCGGAGTTAAATCGCTAGACTAGTTCCATGACGACCTCCGTGGCGCAGCGGGCGAAGGTCCGCCTGCGACGCAGGAGGTTGCGGGTTCGATTCGAAGTTCGATCGAAAATTTGTGTATGATCTGCAGAAATTTGTTCCGTTGGTCTGGGTGTTTTCTATGTATAATAAAAATATCTATCTATGTAATGTATTGTATTAAGTAGGTATATCAGTTATCAACACAACACAACATGTTAACAACACAAGCTCTGCTTAGCTTGGGGCTAGATAATGCTGTGTGAATTGTCCAGCATTATTTTTTATTTATTATTATTTATTACTTTCTTGGTTAAATTAATTGTTTAAGAGGTAGAATGATCCTTAATCGGTTCGATTTTAATGAAACTGGTTGACAAGACAACAGTCTTAAAAAAAGATAAACAAAAAAAATAAAGAGATAGATTTAGATGTTGATAACAATCAACATCGAAACTAGTGTGTTGTTTCGATATTGCTAACGTACCGAATCTACCGAGGTTGGTAGCTAGTTGGTTGGACTCAGGACTCCGGTGGTACACAGGCCATTACGATTGCAATGTTGAAAATCAATTTGTGCATTGGTACAGCCTTTGACTGCATTACAAGTGAGGCTGAAATTTGGGCAACACCAATAGCGATAGTATAGGGGTGAACTGTGTGTTTTCCGGTGAACTTTTGGACTGAATACATTAACGCCTGATTTTACCGATACGCTGAAGTTGAACTATTTCTTGGTTCCATTACAATTTACTATATACATAAGGCATTCCCCGCGTCAGTCATGTGATCTTAACGGGTGCACTACTGCTCTGCGCTTCTCAAGTTCAGCAGTGTTCAAAGGGCATTTAAAGTGCTAAGCAATACCTACGTATTAAAATACAATAATGGATACAATAAAGGATCTTAATGGCAAGGTTTCATAGGGATTCAGCTCCATAGAATTGTTCGTTTTGTTATCTTATTTTTTACTTGCGTAAGTCTTACTATATTTTACAAACTAGCGGTTTTTTTACAATACATTAAGCCCCGATACATAGTGCCCACAACTAGGCTACACAAAATTAATGTATCTAGGGCAATATATTCTTCAATGTGCTTCTACAACAAAACTCCTAGTGAGTTGCAAAAATTATGAGTAGGTAAATAAATTCAAACAAATTGTCAAAACCTTGCTGTGCAAAAGGCTTATTATAAAATACCAGATTATCTAGACCTAGAGGATAAAAAGCTTGGGACGGGTTTTGCTCCTAGTCGAAAAATAACAACTAACAGGCTAAAGGTTTCTTCGTCGCTTGTCTACATACCGACAGAACACACACGCGACAGAAATAAAAAATATCACTTTATTTCCTATTCACTATCAATTTATTCGTCCGTGGCGCAGCGGGCGAAGGTCCGCCTGCGACGCAGGAGGTGGCGGGTTCGATTCCCGCCTCGGAACAATTTTGTTTATGATCTGCAGAAATTTGTTCCGTTGGTCTGGGTGTTATATTATGTATAATAAAAAATATCTATCAATGTAGTATATTGTATTAAGTATATCAGTTATCTAGTACCCATAACACAAGCTCTGCTTAGCTTGGGGCTAGATAATGCTGTGTGAATTGTCCAGCATTATTTATTTATTTATTTATTTATTTATTTATTTATTTCCGTGTCAGTTTTTAGTTTTATAATTTGACCTTTTCTAAGTGTACATTTATTGTATTTATGGAAATAAAGAGTTTTTGATTTGATTTGATTGGAGAGAATAACATCCGATCCAGGAGGATATATTTGAACGTTTATATTCCCCTTTTCAATCCCTTTTGGATAATAATTACAGTATCAATGTTTCTGACCCTCACTAGCACAGACATAGATCTTTGTGGCCGTTACGCCCGTTACCGTAGAGATAAGTAATTTCTACGGGGTAGCGTCAGCAGGGGCGGACACGTAGCATCGTGTAGAATAGATAATAGTTATAGTTAGTTGCAGGGTAACGGAAGGAGCAATGGGTAACAGGGGCGATCACGTCCGATCTCCTGCGCGGGTGTGTGACCTAGTTCCGAGCTCAGCCGGAAAAGTAGGGGCATAGAGTGCAACGAAACGTCAATTTTTACGTACGTCTGTTGGCTTTAAAGGGTGGTTAATATCTATTTATGTAGTGTATTATATTATGTTGATCAGACATACATAATTATGATCAGATAGCTGAGTACCCTGTGACCCTGTTGTTGAGGTAGTTAATAATGTGCATCTGAATGTAATTAATATCTCTAATTATGTGATGAAAGAAATTATAACTTTATTGACAAAGAAAATTACAATCAAAGTTTAGTTTTCTATATTTTGATTGTAATTTTCTTTGTCAAAATTAATTAATTCATTACAATAATTTAAGTAAATTTATTTAAAATAGAACTAGTATTTACGATTGGGCTAGCTGCATACTGTTTCAAATATTCTAGAGGTAGATAGATAGACTTTTTAATATTATAATAATAATAATGCTGGACAATTCACACAGCATTATCTAGCCCCAAGCTAAGCAGAGCTTGTGTTATGTAAACACCCAGACCAACGGAACAAATTTCTGCAGATGGTACACAAATTTGTTCCGAGGTGGGAATCGAACCCGCAACCTCCTCCGTCGCAGGCGGACCTTCGCCCGCTGCGCCACGGAGGTCGTCGTTCGTCGTCGTCGTTATTGGGTACACACACAAACAGCACAGGAAAGATAACAAAAGAACAGTAACATAACAGTATTTAAAAGGTACACATTTTAGGCAGCTCAACTGATCCATATCAATAACCATGAATTAAATAGGTACATTTTACTGTTTCTTTATAAAAGTTGCAGCTTACTTTATGTAATCTGGGTACGATATCGTAAATACTCAAACCCAACAAACAGAAGCTACGAATACAATTCCAGATAAAGCCGTCTTTAAACACGCCAAGTTAGCACAGAGCCCAAGCAATGTTACCGAAAGCAATCAACCTCTAAAGACTGCTCGTGGCTTAGGCGATAGACATTCAATATCCGGAACCGTAAAATCACAATTTCGTTTACTTGACGGTTTTGTCTGGTCGCAATTGGCTTGCGACATGTCCCACGTTCTTAGCCCACGCCACGTCAGTCTGAAGTAGATATATATATCTTCAGTTGGTAAAAATGACTAGGTAACTGCCTTAACTACTGTTATTAGATTGATTTCACAAGACGGTGATATCTTGATAATCTGGATAGGAGTTATAAGAATTTATAAAATAATTATCCCAAAAATGTACGACGAGACTTGAACCCGCTATCTTCCATGCTGTGTGGGAACGTGCTCATAATTGCGCTGCAAAGTTAAGTACCCGACTAGTCTAAAATGAAATCTTTGAGAATTTTAGGTACTCAAGTGCCGTTTACTCCACCAGATAAACATTCAAATATTCCAACAGAAGCCGCGCTTTTGTGATTTTTAAAACCATCTGACACAGAAAATAGTGTTTAAAATTCTGAAAAAAAGATATCTCAAGGATCTAGTCTAGTGAAAGTCGCATTCAGTTACAAGATCTAATGAACTTCACTCGATAGAAAAAAATCCAAAGTCACCCCTTTTTGTATTGTTTATATAAAATATCAGTAGTTCAGTCATAATATTGTAAATATTATGACTGAACTACTGATATTTTACTTTTTTTTTGTACTTGCATATTTCTGCAGGAATATCTCGACTAGTCTAAAATGAAATCTTTGAGACTTTTACGGACTCAAGCGCCGTTCACTCCACCCATCCAACACTCTAACTTATCCAATCTTGTTCAAAGACAATATGCGCTCTCCTTTAAGTTACATTCGTTCGATTGACGAGAGGTTTTTCGTTGCTATTTTCTAAGGTTTTTTTGTTTATATAGTTACCCACAGTTATGGAAATTTCAAATAATTATAGAAAATCCCGAAAATTTACCTTGACGTTGCCCCGTCGAAAAAACCTAAATTGTGAGTGACCAAAGTAGAGCGTAGAGACTTCGTAGCAAGTGCTACCCCTCGTAGCAGCTACGCCGTAGCAAAATGTTACATTTTACGAGTGTATTTCACAAAAATAATTCCACCTGGATTTTTGTATGTCCCCAGGGCAGACATACTTCTATATTCTGTGGTCCCCGGCGTAAATAACTTTGCATCTCATGGCACTCTGCTCCATTTCAGTGTCACAGAAACGGTGTTTTTGCAAGCTTTGTGAGGAAAACAAGGAAAACGAGAAAAACGCTTTCAAATTAAGAACAAAGACATATTTTTAGCAATAAGTCTACGTGCTGTTTTTCTAGTGTGAAATTCTTTTGAGAAGTATTACTTGTTTTTTTAGAGTTCCTTATACCTCAAATGGAAAAAGGAACCCTTATAGGTATCACTTTGCTGTCCGTCTGTCAATCCCCTTTTCTCAGAAACGCGTGGAGGTATCGCGTTGAAATGTGGTTGAAATTAACATCAAATACTCACCGTCTTGAAGTCGTGATATAAATAAAACTTCAAAATCAACGCAATCAAAAGTTACAGCCATTTATGCCCGAATATTTTGAAATTTCGAAGGGAATCACATGCATATAAAACCTATAGGGAACTTCAAACTGACCTAGAATCATGAAATTTGGCAAGATATTGATATGGATTAAAAAAATAAAAAGTTGCTTTAGTAAGGATGTACGATTTGAAATTTAATATACATACTTATTTTAATATTATTTGAAAACGCGACGTTGATTTTATTTTTTTTTTATTTGCGATGCGATTGCGGTTAAATAAATCAATTAGATTTCAAAATTACTTTAACCACCCACAAATGGAACAACATTTACAGATCAACTAACCCAATCTAAGCACCAAAGAATAACAAAAGCTCACCTCACAAAAGATCACCTAATCTCCAATGCACATCGGGCCGTGCATAAACTTAGCTTACACCAACACGAAGTGCAACATGAATCTACGTGAAACAGCATCCGCGCGTGTTACGATGCCGATGCACGGTCACGCACGTAACTCACGACTACGTAACTGAACATCCCGTAATTTGCATACGATGTACTGTGAATAATCATGGGTGAACAACAATGTAAAAGGGGGAAAATTGTGCGGGAACTGAATTTAGTGACACAAATAATATCCCAAAAATTTTCGACTTCGACGGGACTTCGGATATTATTTGAATTCTTAGTTTGTACCTTGAGTGCAAGGGCTTACGCGCTATAATAGCAAAAAACTTTATAAAATGAGTCTTTACATTAGCACCCAGACTAGGATAATAAAAAAATCGTGTGTATAGGTGTTCGCGAAACTTTAAGTTATCACCTCGAACATTTTTCGTATGATTTATAAGTAGGTCCTTATGAAGATGTAAAGTTTTGCATGTACGAGAGAGAGAGATAGTTATTCAGGAACTAAGCAGCTGATTTTTATCCCTGAGTACACTCCGAGTTGAATCCAGCGAGTATTAGGTACGACATGATCGGAGCGGCGCACAGAGACAGGTCTGTACATATAATTTTCTATGAGTACCTTATCCTCAGAGATTATGGAAATTATACACAACTAATCTTGCGGCAAGCAAGTTAATACGTTAAGATAGAAAGTAGTTTATTTATTAATCACCCGTTTAGAAATCGGTAACCGATAGCCACTCTAAAAGTTGGAATCACCAAACTTTCGCAATCTTATAAAAGGGCGCAAGAAAACAAGCATAATGGAGCAAGTTAGGAAGTTGAAAGCATTATGCCTGTTAAAAATATTGTTAGTCGTTGTGCGGCCGACGAGAATCTCTTTGATGGCTTGTAGACCAGGAGCTAGTGGGAGATTCCATACATTAAAGAGATAAACAGATTTAACCAATATTACGTATTTTATTCCGTTAGGTTTTAACAATAGTTATCAGACATAACTTTTTATGTTCTTCTTACATTAGCAATCCTTCACAAGCTAGGTACTTAAACATAAGAACGATAATAGTCAACACAAGCAAGATCTCAAAGTCACAGGCATGTTCCGAACGATATTTTAGTATTTTATGTCACTTTAAACTAGGACTATAATATTTTTTGACTCTACAGCACAGGGTATCCTAGTGTAGAGATCAAAGTGAGATCGCGAATAGTCTTAATTATATTTGGCTAAAATAAAAATAATTCTAAGTTAATGTGATTGTTTATGGTAATGTATGCATGTTTATTTATGGTGAATAAATTTACTTTTTACTTTTTTACTTTTACTTTACTTATATGAACCCACACAACCTTTTCGTCTCAGGCGGACCTTTGGTCCTTTGTGTAAAGCGCTAAAGAGGTATTTAATGCATTCACTGCTACTACGTGGAACTGGTCTTCAACACGGGCGTGCGTGACACACTGAAAAATATATCATCTACCTATAAGAAGAGTGGAGAGAAGTGGTTGTTTTTAATATCACCATGTTTGGCACTCAGACTTGAAATAAAAAAGAAGTTTTTAGTTCAGCATACATAAAACTTTGAATCTGGGACTCGACGAGGAAGAAACTTCATCCGCTTGCTCTGAAGTTAGTATTAAATAATGCTTTAATCTTTCTCCGCTGCCCTTAGTCAGCGAAAAACAGAATTATGGCTGTTAAAGCTTTTAACACGATTATCTCGGGATCTGCATAGAAAACCATTTATAATTGGACTTGGGATTAAGTTGTAGGTACGAGTACATTACATTATCCCTGGGGAGTTAAAAGACGGCAAACTTGACACAGATGGGTAAGTAACTTAACATTTTATTTATTTATTTATTTTCAGCCTGTATTTATTTATTTATTATTTATTTATTTTCTGCGGCAATCTGAATGCAATCCTGTTATTTATTTATTAATTTCTGCGGCAATCTGATTGCAATCCCGAAAAATTACAGGAACATATAGGTTCCTAAATATTTATCCCCTTTTATTATGACCTAAGTATATTATGTCGATAATTGATATACAGGTGGGCGAAACAGTGAGGTCAAAAAAAAATGCCTCACACCTGGCGGTACCTGAAAATACCCCATGTATGTTCCCTGATTTTTCGTAGTTTTCAAGTAATCATAACTTGAAAACTACGGAAAATCGTGGATTTTTACGTTTCGTTTGAGAATTTTCGGGTGGAACGGTTAAAACTATTTATATTTTTTTTTTCAGCTGGTTCAGGGTTATGATCCTACTAATATTATGGCGAAAGTTTAAGTAAGATGTTTGGCCAAAGACAACTTGAAAACTACTGAATGGCTGAAAAGCACACACAGAGATAGCCTGGGTATAGGCATAGACCTAGAATAAAATACAACCTACTTTTTATTCAAAAAACGCGTGTGAATCCGTGGGCTGGATCTGATCTGAAATAAATGCAAGATTATGCTTATATGTACTTCGTATAAAAATTCACGTAACCACGAACATACAAAACATGCTCTTAAACATAACATGTCCGAATCGCTACGTCTCATTCTACTCTACCCTCAGGTGACAGAATAGAGCATGGTTTTCAGCACTCATTTTCACGGAATCGACACATTAATGGAGTACCTACTATGCTTCCATCAACTGACGGTGTGTGGCAAAGGAACCGCATTGCAAATTGCATTTTGCTTTTACGTTTTTCGTTGAAATGTTTACACGTGTAGGTACAGGGTCGTAGGAAGAGCCAACTTTGCCAACATCGAGGAAACACTCGCAGTTTCTTCTTAGTTAAGCTGTTATTGGTAGTGTGGGAAGATAAGGTTTTTCCTTGGGTGTAGTGATATTCCGTGTATGTTCAATTCAAAATATGCACAAGTCATTCTTAAGCCCCCCACCCAATACACAAGTTTTGCTTAGCTTGGGGCTAGATAATGTTATCTGAATTTTCCAGTATTATTTATTACTAGCTGTACCCGCGACTTCGTTCGCGATTGCCTTACCTGCCGACTAATTAAGTTCACATTTAACCATAGTCTCTCATATTATGAAACGCCGCCGTGCAAAAAATCGTGTAGGGTCTACGGGGGATAGCATATTGTCATCTTCAATCCCATTCTTTATCCACACGACTTTTAGCTACGACTCGGCCAGCGTCAGTGTTAAGAAGTGTCCTACTCGTTTGACTTACTCACAGCTGGGGCCCTATTCTGCTGTACTAATCGCTTCACTATGACAGGGCTATCGTCACAGAATGACACGTTTTGGTATTCCACCTTGGATGAAAGAAATTATGATGAATGCAGATGGAGAGACGCGCGTCAAGTTTGAAACTACATATTAATTTATCTCGCGCGCACTATATGGAGTTTTATTAATCTAAGGATTCTACGTGATGATTCTGCGACGATTCCATTGTCATACTGAAGCAATTGTTTTGCAGAATTGGGCTCCTGATCCATTTGACTGGACCACCGTAATTTTTTTTTCGTTAGTAGGTAGGTACAGTTGGCTGTGTACCACAATAAAAAATATTTTTCTGCGGTCCAGTTAGTTTAAATGGACCACAATAATTAATTACTTTAACTGTTAACTGGACCAGCTAAACCACCATATATCATGTAAGGCAGGAACCTAACTTATTTTTCCAAGACCCACCACCTTAGTAGGTAGGAACCTAACTAATGGGTGCGTCTTGGAAAAATAAATAGATAGGAACTTACCTACCCTTTATCTACTAATTTTTTTCTTCAATCTACAGATTATTTCATCAATCTTTGACGACCTCCGTGGCGCAGCGGGCGAAGGTCCGCCTGCGACGCAGGAAGTTGCGGGTTCGATTCCCGCCTCGGAACAAATTTGTGTACAATCTGCAGAAATTTGTTTCGTTAGTCTGGGTGTTTTCTATGTATAATAAAAAATATCTATCTATGTAGTGTATTGCATTAAGTATATCAGTTATCTAGTACCCATAACACAAGCTCTGCTTAACTTGGGGCTAGATAATGCTGTGTGAATTGTCCAGCATTATTATTATATTATTATATTATAATCTACTGATTTTCTACTCGACTTTCTACTGATTTAGTCAAATTCGATCTTGCAAAACTGTTTCTAACAAAAAGAATGCATGAAATCGGACGACGCGTAGACCCGTCGTGATACTTTTTCCTCTCTCCCAGGGGAACCTTACTGAATTCCAGGATAAAATGTATCCCATGTCCTTGCTTGAACTCAAATCGTACCAATTCATTCCAACTCATTCAGCACTTTCGGCGTCATGCGTGGTGAAGAAATTTTACTTTCATCCCCTCTCCCAGGGAAACCTGACTGAATTCCGGGATAAAAAGTATCCTATGTCCTTCCTCGTAGTATGACCTAAAATCGTGCCGAGTTTCATTTCAATACCTTCAGTAGTTTCGACGTCATGCGCGGTGAAGAAATTTTCCTTTCATCCCCTCTCCCAGGGGAACCTGACTGAATTCCGGGATAAAAAGTATCCTATGTCCTTCCTCGTAGTATGACCTAAAATCGTGCCGAGTTTCATTTCAATACCTTCAGTAGTTTCGACGTGATGCGCGTTTAAGAAACAGACAGACAGACAGACAGACATGAATGAAAAAAATTACAGTTTTGGCTTCAGTATCGATAATAGAGTGCCCTCCAAAAAAATTTTCAAAATATCTTCAATGTACAGAATTGGACCTGTTACAGTTTTATTATAAGTATAGATTATTATTTTTAAAGACTGTTAAATGAGATCTTAATTAAAATACCTGAACGTGGTCTTGTAGACCCGAAACTAATAAAAAGGTTTCAAGCAGTGTGTTTTTGAGTTCAATGAGTGTCCGATTCTTAGCTCGTGTATTGAAAATGTTTGTCTAGAATTTCGAATTTTTCAGTTTGTGATAGGTATTTTAGTAAGACTCTGCTTGATTTCATCCCTGGGTGTTTGATATTTTGTGTTTAGTAACCCCTACCTACATACATACTTTTTTCACTGTGAATGTTCCTGCAAAAGCAATTTTATGGAGTTGGAAAGTGAAGAAGCTTTTTAGCTTACGAAGCTTTGGTTGTGTCAAAGTAGGTTTTGTTAACTTTAGCCGCATAGTTATAAAGACTTGGACAAGAGAAGACCAATGTGACTTGACGTACTAAAGGCCTATGAAAAGCGTAGAATAAGAGGTCTACGACAGGCGTAAAAAACATCTATGTAAAGTGTAGCAGGTCAACGAAAACTGTAGCATGTTTACGAAAAGCGTAGCAGATCTACGAAAAGTGTAGCAGGTATACGAAAAGCGCAGCAGGTCTACGTAAACGTTGCCATATGTAATTAATATTGATAAATGTGTATTTTCCTACTTATGTTTTTAGTTTGTAGTTAATAAATTATAATAACATTTCACGAGAGTCGGAAAAACGATGTCTATGTGGTAAGTTGTAACCTGACACAAACTATCCTTACACAGAAGGGTGAAACTAAAAGTTTTGGTCTGGTAGGCAAATGCGGTGCTCTAATTAAACTTTTTTGTGGTTTCAGCGGTTTGGCAACTTTGAGCAGCTTACAATTTATAACGGGAAGTTTTGCCGGTGAACTAAATTTTAATGACGATTAAATTGCACTTATAAAACTTTTAAAATAAACTATATGTAATAATTTTAAACTTTTGAAATATTGGAAAGCTCAAAACTCAAATCATGGTAAATATCCCGTTATAAATGACTTTAAATTGCACGTGTACATTTCCTATGTAAAATATAATCTCTTTAGTTAGGTTTCCCTCAAATGAATAAAAAAGTAGAATACCTAATTTAATTGTTGCACCACACACAAAAATAACAAAGTAGCTAACCTTTCAACCTACTCAATAATAATGCACTCAGCTCAAAATAGCTAGATAGCTAGGTAGGAACCTACTTAAAAAGTAGGTAGGTACCTAAAAGTACCTAACTCCATCAAAGACAAGATCAAAAAAGATTCGGCTTTTCGTAATAAACTCAAAAAATACCTTATTTCTAAATTTTACTACTCCATTGATGAGTTTTTAAATGATAAAACTAAAGTATAATTATGACTGCCTGCGTAAAAAAATTACATAGGCCTACCCACCACCCAGTTATTACTAAGTATAATAATAATAATAATAATAAAAACGTTTATTTCAAAAAGGTCTTAAAAGTAACAAGTACATTGTTTTAGACCTAGTTAACCAGTCTTAGTTTTAACACCTCGCTCTAACTAAGTTCGAAACTTGTAATGTAGACGCGAGGGATCTCTACCTCGGCAATAGCGTACTTATCTTTTTTATACAATGCACGTTTTTTAAGATACTTTTATACAAAGAAAAACGTCATGAAACATAATTAAAGAAAAAGAAATAGAAAACTCAGTAAAATGGGAAAAAAAGAAAAGGGAAAACAAAATTATAAACAGTAGATGTTTAGTTTATAACAAATTTAACGCCTATATTATATTAAAAGGTTCAGCCCGTGTTCATGTGAGTGTATGTGCACTGTGTGTGAGTGCGTGTCAGTGTGTGTGTGAGTGTGTGTTCGTTTATGTGTGTATGTATGTAACTATATGTGGCAATCATTTATTTCACTATTTTTATCATATTCTCTGTTTTATAATAATCTAAAGTCAATAAATAGGTTTTAGTTTTAGCTTTACATTCAGCATAGCTTAATTCTCTTAACGATATTTGTTTACTGATATTGTTATAAAGGAATGGGGCTAAGAAAGAGAAGTGTTTTTGTGCAAAAGCAGTTTTACAGTTTATAGTTTTGTATGTTATGTCTTTCCGCCTCTTACTAGTCGATGACACATTGCAGATTGGAGTTTTAAGATGCTGTCTTAGTATCATTTGTTGTATGCACAGCTGTCTTACAGTTAGCAGCTTGCAGTCTGTATATAGTTCGACCGTAGGGTACCTGTAAGGTTTTGAGAAGGCTACCTTGAGTATGGCTCTTTGCGCTCTCTCTAGTTGTAGCAAATGGGTTTTAGCTGCCCCGCCCCATGATGTAGCACAATAGCTTAGTAGAGATTGGCAGAGCGCGTAGTAAATTGTTAATATATGAGACTCATTTGCTGCATGCTTAATATTTTTGAAAACCGCTATTAACTTTCTAATTCTTGATGTCAGTAACTTAATATGAGGCTCGTAGGTCATCATTGCGTCAATTGTGACACCAAGATACTTAATATTTACACAACTTTCAAGGGAAGCGCAGTCAGTGCAGTTTAGTGCAGTGGTTTGTAAGCAATTCGCACTATGAGCTCTGAGTTGGTGAGAAGAAATTGTGGAATCTGGTTTTGTACGTGTTTTTAGATAGAACGCTATATATTTAGTTTTAACTGTGTTTAGGGTTAGTATGTTTTGGTAGAGCAGTTTAGATATAAGGTTAAATCCGCCCTGAGCCTTTTTATATACCTTTTCCCAGCTTGTATCTTGGAACAAGAGCACCGTGTCGTCTGCAAATGCGATTAGTTTTCCAGAGTCTAATTCAGTTTGACATATGCCATTTATATAGGTCAAGAATAACGTTGGTCCTAGGATGCTTCCCTGTGGAATTCCGTAAGTAACCACCGCGTCTCTAGATATATAATTTCCTATTTTAACGCGTTGGTTTCTATTAGACAAATAGCTCTCCATTAAGTCTAGCTGTTTGCCACGGATACCCAGGTTATGTAGCTTAGACAGAAGGAGTGGTATAGACACGGTGTCGAAAGCTTTTGCAAGATCTATAAAAATAGCTAGGCATTTTTTCCTTACGTCAAGAGCTCCAATGATATAGTCGTTGAGTTCTGAAACGGCGTCAGCTGTTGATCTACCCTTTCTAAAACCGAATTGGTTTTTTGAAAGCAAGTTATATTTCTCCAGGAAACTGACTAGACGTTTATTAATAGCTTTTTCTAGGATCTTAGAGAGCGCGGGCAAGATCGAAATGGGTCTGTAATTGGTAGCGACCGATTTATCACCGTTTTTATGAATAGGCAAGATAATAGATGTTTTGAATACTTTTGGGAAAACTCCAGTAGAAAAGCTAAGATTACAGATGTAAGTAAGAGGTTTTATGAGGCTTACCTGATTTTGCTTTATTATGCGCGTAGATATCTCATCCCATCCTGTACAGCAGTCGGTTTTGAGAGTGTATATTAGGGATCGAATTTCGGTCTCAGTCGTTTCCACGAGGCCAAAAGAGTTTACTGTGTTTGACTCATTTCCTAGTTGTTTTGTCTGGCTTATTGGAACGTCTGTAATTTTTTCTGCAAGGGATCTTCCCACATTCGCAAAGAAATCGTTTACAGAATCTACAGCTTTTTGCGGCTCGTTTTGTTGTAGTAAATCTAGTGCCAATGTCTTTTTTTGTTTAAAGTTAGTGATACTTGTTTTTTTGTGATACTTGTTTTTGCCTGCCAGGTTTTTTTCATGTTTTTTCCTGCTTTGTCTAGTTGTGTTTTTTCATAATTGTTTTTAAGTTTGCGCAATAGAGAGTTGCAAAAGTTTCTATACCTTTTGTAGCTAATTTTTAACGTTTCATTCTGTGGTGCTCTACGTGATCTGGTATGTAGCCTGTCTCTATGTTTCATGCAGCGTATTAAACCTGGTGTGATCCATGGTTTGAGAGGCGTTTGTCGACGAGGTCGTTTAACTTGTTGTGAATGTTTCTTGGTGATTTCCATAATATGATTGACAAAAGATTCCGTGGCCGAATCACAGTTAGGGTCCGTTAAAACAAATTGTAAATCCGTTTCAGCTAGCTTTTTTGATATTGCTACATAGTCAATTTTTGTGTATGATCTATTACTGTCCTCGGTAATAGAGCTGATTTCCTGATTTCTGAGAACTAACAATACTGAATCATGGTCTGTTACAGAATTTTGTAGCACAATAGTGATCGCACTTCGATTAGACTTAATAAAACAGTGATCTAGGCAGTTCGCTAAAC
Organism: Eupithecia subumbrata; assembly: GCA_949316285.1. NCBI lineage: Eukaryota > Metazoa > Arthropoda > Insecta > Lepidoptera > Geometridae > Eupithecia > Eupithecia subumbrata. The sequence continues at coordinate 22,106,186 of OX438646.1, read as the reverse complement.
GTGTCGGAAAGGTATGCGAAGGTAAAAGTCCGTGAAAAGCCAATAGTTCTAGGTATTCGGAAGTATGTCCGTCTAAAGTATCAGCAATAATATTAATGTTAATGTCTCCTGTAAGGACAATATTTTTGTACTTTCCTAATTTTATAAGTAAAGAATTTAATGAATTTACAAAATTTTGTGTATTATTATATGATGGGGAACGGTAGATTGATATTAAAGCTAGTGAATTATCTATTATAGTGACTAAGCAGTTGGAATCAGTTAAAGAAGGTTCAAAACTATTATAACTAATATTCATTCTGATAAGGACCACAACACCATCATTTTGCAGGATATTATTTTTAGTACTAGTAATGTCGTAGCCCTCTAGTACTGGTAGAGCGTGATTTTTCTGGAGCCAGCATTCCGTTAGGATAATTACGTCAGGCTTAATTTTAGTGCGTTCAATCATTACAGTGAAATCATTAAAATTTTTAGTTATACTTCGAATATTTTGCGTTATTATCAACAATTGGCTCTTCGATTTTGGAATTAGGTTTTTACAGTTTTCAGGTATGGTATGGTATGTTTCAGAAACCATTACATTATCTATGTTGGCGCATAGGTTATCTATGTTATTACTCATAGTAGGTATATTTCAAGGTAGAGTGTGTAAATACACTCAAAGTTTTGTTCGTAGTTTTATTCACATAGATTAATGTTAATAGTTTCAGTCTTACTCCAACCATCCCGTACAATTGTTTTGATTCTTGTAGCTGACATTGTCTATATTTTCTATGTTCCTAGTAAGAAATAGATTGTGTAACTACTTATATTATAACAATCTTTAGAATAAGCTAATTAATATCTCAGCTAAAAATATTTAATAGGTAACGTATATAAATAAATAAATAATGCTGGACAATTATGTACCTATGCAATAAATAAATCTGAAATCTAAAAAGTTCTCTATTTGTGAACTACTTAAAGGTAAGGGAGAGTGAGGGAATAGAGAGTGCACCTGTGTTTGCGCAAACACTTATGCATATTATGCCCTGCCTGCGCATATGGCTATTCTACATTGAGACTGGCCGCGCCGTGACGTGGAAAATCGGCTACGAAACATCATCATAGGTGGGTAGGTACTTACTTTTAGAATTATTCCAAGTTTCTGGTAAACCTGAGCTATAGCGAAATAAATCGCCATTTTCACGCTCACAATCCAAACACGGGTCCACCAGAAATAGATAAAGCTAACTGCATTACTATCGACTCACAAAGGTATCCCAACAGAATTCCCGTACCTTCCTATTTAAGGGAGGACGTCCCTCAGGGGCCCCCGTTATGGTATCCCTTTCAGTAACTCTTCACGCCCTAACAAAATTTTATAGGTCAACTATTCGATATAATGGGTATCCAACTCAGTGGAAATCCAATAATTTGGGATCAAGACGTTAAAAATAACAGTAAAACAAATTTCATCTTGATCTGTTCAGTAGTTTTGGAGATCCAAGGTAAGAAAAATTTAGATTTCACAAACTTTCGGATTTATAATATTAGTAGGTTATTTATAGGATATTTTGCTTGCAGCTTCGCACGCGTTGTTTCTATGCAAAAGTTTAAAGGTTATTTCTGTCCCAATGGGAACGTATTGTTAACATAAAAAATAATGTATACGTATGTTTGATTCAAGGTTTAAGAGCTACATCTATGCAAAATTTCAGCCCGATCCGTTAAGGCGGTTAACACATTGCCACGTACCACTCTGCATGTTGCGTGTCGACGCACCTACGCACGTACTTGCGGGAGTGCAGATCTGCATCATCGTGCGGGTTTTTTACGAACTCACGCGCGTAGTTGCGTTTTGTGGATTCACAGCAGCTCTGACTCATTTCATTCAAAGCTGTGCGCTAGTGCAGTGCAGAGCGTCAAGCCCTCCTAAATCACGCACGGCGGCGCTGCGGGATTCGGTGTTCCTTGCGTCTCGCCCCGCATCTACGCGCGGGGGTGCATGTTTCTCCGCGCTTGAGCGCGTGATCTGCATGAACGCGTGTGGATGCATTTTCTGTGTGTGTGCGTGTTGTCTATACAAACGGAGATACTTACAAGCAACGTTAGAACACGCATTCACGCAAGATGCAGCGTGGTGCGTGGCAGTGTGTTGATCGCCTTAGTGGTGGCGTGAAGAGGAAACAAATATTCATAATGTGATAAGCTCCTGCAAGCAGCTGCGCACGTATTTTTTGGGATATTACGCGCCTAATAATGTAAATCCAGGTCTAGAACTACCAACTGGGGGGAATCGGCGTGAAGGGATCAATTCCATTTAGGTGCTTTCAACCCGATCCGTTCAGTAGTTTTAGCGAAGAGGTAACAAACATCCATACAAACTATAAGTACCTATTTTCATCATCACCAGCCTATATTAGTCCACAGCTGGACATATGCCTACCCTAATGACCCTAGTTAGGTAACTGAAACATCTTTTCAGCTATTTGTCAATTTTGTTGCTACCTTCCTATATTAAAATATTATAAGTAGGTAGGTACCTGCCTATTGTAATATGTATGAATTATATATAGTGTAAGTTTATTATTATATACTTAAGTAACTAAGTAAGTTTAATTATAGCACGCCTTTTGATTTGTTACAAACATGTGTGCTTGGCAGGTAGATAATGCCATCGGCATTAAGCCCACTTTTTTATACTTTTAGATAAATGTGTGCAATAAAGGATTTAAATAAAAAATAAAATAAATGAGCGCCATAGCGCCCTGTCTTCAGTTTGCCGCATCCAGCATCAGCCAGCAGTCTTTCGCAGGGCGTCATACCACCTGGCCGGAGGGCGTCCTACACTACCTATTTTTCCGGATTATAAATATTATAAATTATTATAAAACCTATTTTTCCGGATTATAAATATTATAAATTATTATAAAATATTTATAATTTATAATATTATCCGGAAAAATAGGTAGTGTAGGACGCCCTCCGGCCAGGTGGTATGACGCCCTGCGAAAGACTGCTGGCTGATGCTGGATGCGGCAAACTGAAGACAGGGCGCTATGGCACTCATTGGGGAAGATTCTTCGAAGATTATCTATACTTCTATACTAATATTATAAAGAGGAAAGATTTGATTGTTTGTATTGAATAGGCTCCGAAAATACCGGACCGATTTGAAAATTCTTTTACCATTAGAAGCCCACATTATTCCTGATGAACATAGGCTACTTTTTACCGCGGGAGAATGCTACATTCCGTTAAACATTAATCAAACATTAATCAACAAAAACAAATCCATAAAAAAATTAATCACTATCTTCAGAGCTTTGCAAATCAGGGTCGACGTTCCTAGCATCTGCAGCGGTTGCTAAATTTTTGTAAAAATGGTGGAAACATTCCGGTACGAGAGGTAATAGCGAAATTATGTCTCGTTTTTTTTCCATACTTATTGGCACTGGGTTGTTTGTTATCGGTGAAACAGTCAAATTTATGGTGCCGGTTCGTGTGCTCCTTCTGAAGTTAATGGCTTTAAAATCTTCATCTCTGGAAAGTGAGTTTTTATATTTTATTACTCCAAAGTCCGCCTCGTAGCACAGCCACTTCACATCATGCCATTTAAAAACATTGTTTGAAGTGTCTTTTTTTCGGGCTACTAGTGGCCCTTTTAGCAAAGTCGCAAAGTCCATGAACTCCGCTTGTTGCATTTCGTGCACGGTAAACTTTTTACTGCTCGACCTTACTAACTGCATCCAGTCATGCGGGTGATATACTTGAATAGCAGATTTTTTCTTTTTTTTCTCAATGATGGCATGATTTTAATCCACTTCCATGTGAGTGTGGCCTGGTACCATAAATTTGTGATGAATTTTTTTTAAGGAGGGTTTCAGTGTCATCAGGTAGGTATGTAAACATTGCGGCTACGTGGGTATTCTTGTTTTGACCTCCACATGTATCGGAGTACAAAATAACTTCAGAAATGTCCTGAGGCAGTTCTTTGAGGTGGATGAATAAACAAGATGCTATTTGATTAGCACCTCGACCCGAGATTCCCTCATGCCACATGTAATGTGTAGACAATCCCGTTGCATTGTCGTGCACAGTAAGATTAAATGTCCAAAGCTGCCTTTTATAAAAAGCTACGGATGACTCTAAAGCTGGAGTAGGTAGACACTGTTGGAGATCAAAAGAAAGGCACTTCATGGTTTTGTCTATTGATGCAGTCATTTTGTCAGACTTTTTTTCATTATAAGCCATATCAGCTGCAAGCAAATGTGACTCACGTTCCGCCTCAAGGGTTAATTTTGCAGTTTCGTCGTTGGCGACACTTATCTTCATTTTAATGATGTCACAGTGGTGGCAAGTGTCAACTTTTGGCTTTTTAAAACTCAACTTTAATTTATGAAACTCTCTTCGGTAAATTTTGTCACTGACGGGGTTTTCATGAGACGTTTTATATAAAGAATACATGATTGAAATTGTTAAGTGTGATGGTAAATACTTTCGGCTACTTTTTCGTCTTGTGTAGTGGCTCTCGTATAACGGGAAGGAATTAATATGGCTAATCACTTCAAGAATCTTTAGATCTGAATGTTTATTTGCTGGAGTTTTCTTTCCACGTTTATCTGGTTGAATTATTCCACTGGAAGTGCTGCGTTTCTTTAAACCTATCAGTTTAACAAAATTATCCGTTATCGCCAAGGTTTTTAAAAAGCAACCTTGACATACGGATATTTTTTCACTGTTAATGTCTAAATGATACCTGTAGGTACATTGTCTAAATTTTTGCCGCTCAGGATCCTCGACACGATGTCGTTCTGTTTGTTTTTCCTGGATGGTGATTAGAGATGAAACGAAAGCTGCTCTCAAATCATATGACCCAAGATTCCAAAATTCCTTATGAATTACAGCACGTTGTTCATTACTTATCTTTTCTCGGTATTTATTTCGACAATTAGGTAGTTCCTGCATTTTGCGTTCTTCTACATTTTTCCCAGAAGCCGTCACATAAGAAAGACCAAGATTGCGCTTCAATTTACTTTCTCGTTTTCTTTTTCGGCTATGTACTGATTGTTGAGGTAGAGATTGTGGCAGTTCTTCATCTTCTGCAGATAGGTTGGGACTTGGTTCAGTGCGTGTAGGGTCAGGCACAGAGTATGTTGGGTCAGCCACAGAGTCATCACTAGAAAAGTCACTGGGTGTTTCATCAGGAGCTGTATGTGTTTGAGTTCCTGATGTGCTTGGTTCAGGATCAATAAAAACACTTTGATCACTATAAACAGCGGTATCTTCTGTGAGCAGACTAGGGCTGGTTGATGATTTTTGAATTATTGTCACGTGGTCAACGTCAGACTGTTCGTTTTGTGGCTCGACAGAAGTTGTTGGTTTCTGCGTCCCAGATGTACCTACTTGGTTGCACAGTAGTAGTTGTACTATGGTCACCTAAAATAATACAGAGCTATGTTATTCGCATAAAAAATTAGAAAAATAATAATGGTCTCTAAATAAATCAATTAGGTATTTAGTAAATTTATCATTCAAAAATTTTCATAAAATGTTACTCCTATTTTTACATTAGACTAAATAACAAATGCTTAGTTAAAATATAAGTATTTATTAAAAAAAAATATGATAATACGTACCAGTAGTTGTATTTTTTGTATTTATAACAAGGTTTAGTATTTTTCTCCCTCTTGATTCCATAGTAACTTATAACATTATCATTAATTGCACAACACAACCACAGCATGGGTCAGAATTACTTATAATGGTGGCTCAAAACAAACTCTTCACGAAGGCACTTCACTTCTTAAAATCCTGGAATTTCTAATGGCCATAATGCATTTTAACAAAAAATAAAGGGTAGGTCGAGAATCTTGTGGGTGAAACAACTTAAGTCAGATAGCTGAAGTCAAAAACAATAATAAAACTATAACGAACAAAAGTACTTAAGTCGACTTAGGTAAGTGCTTACGGTCCGGCACTAGAAGTGTTCCAAAAACATAAGTTGTTTGGTGCGTATTACTACCGGCTCGCGAATTGAAGCCCTGTGACTTAGTTGCTTATTGCCGTCGAAGGATTATACAAAAAGCAAAGCCCTGTCAGTTTTTAGCATTTCGAGAAAAAAATGACTTAAGTGCTTATGGACGCCGTGTCTAGAAATATTGAGGGGCTCAAAATAAAAGAACAATATTGTAGCTCATCTTCATTCAAATTAAAAACTTAACTTTGTGATAAACATGTCAGGCGTAATAGAAAATACATAATGGCAGACACGTGGAAAAGTAGATAATCAAAACCATTTTTTATTCAGGCAAATTTTTTATCGTTCATCATGAATGACAGAGTACAATAAAAATTTAATATTCTATTTCATTACTTTTAAATAATAACCTTTATTAACAAAGAAGATTTTATTAATTAACGTTTATTAATTTACTTTTCCATGGCTGAAGGTATACAACAAATTGTTTACAATAAATAATATTAGTAAGTTTATGTATGTCCCGTATTCATCCTTATTCCAAGTTGGATACAATACAACAAACTCCATGAGACCTTGTTTTTATTTAAACAACAAAACAAATTTGTTTCTTTGCAAGTTCTTAGAGAGCAAGTTCTCTCGCAATAAGGATGGATCAGTAGTAAATGGAAGTTGTAAAATAGAAGTAATTTAAGAGAATCTTGGTATAACCTACGTAATTTAATTACCTATAGACAGGGATTGAGAAAGACGTCATCTCTCATGGTGTTAGCTCAGTTCGATACCGATCTGAGCGTGACAGCAAGAGGGGTATGTAGATTAGTAGATTGATAGATGGGTAAAAAAAATTAGGGTTCCGTAAAGAAAGGGTCGAAACGGAACCCTATTACTAAGCCTCCGTTGTCTGCCCGTCAGTACCTCCGTCAGCGACCGGTAAAAATTTACAGTTGAAATATTCAACGAAAGTGTAATTCTTTTGCCGCTATAACAACAAATATCTAAAATATATATTAAAATTAAAGGGGCACCCATACAAAAATTATGATTTTTTTGGCTAGTTTTGGTCTACGTCGGTACCGATCACCGAAGTTAAGCAACGTGGGGCGCGGATACCGCGTCATGTTGGGTTTTTGCTTTTTTTTCGATCCATCAAAAAAGTTGTTTTAGGGTGTCTTTACGAAAGTTTTGTACAATGGAGCGGAACCCTCCGTGTGCGAGGTGAATCGCACTGGCCGGTTTTATTAAGAGATGACGTCATTCTAAATCCCATTCCATAAGTACGCATGTGTTTTGCATTGTTTGTTGCATTTGCATTATAAGCCTTATTATTACTATTACCTACTTTTCTTTAAGCGCCTTCTGGGGTGGACTTACAGATTTACATAACGATTCAAGAAATAGTTTCAATGTTTAAGTTGTGGTTAGGAAAGTTATGCTCAAAAGTAACGATAACTTTGTGGAACAAATTAGTTATACAATACGAGTGAAACTATTTCATGATGAACAAATAACCATGATTTAATATAAGAAATACACAAAATAATGTTACGTTATCAAAATCTACCAGTCAGATCTTCAATCACAATCTCGGTTTGTCCACCATATTTTATATACATTTCTTTGTTTACATACTAGCTTTTCGTCGTGTATTTTTACATACTTTCGTTTTGAACTAGTGCGAACTAGAACTAACTGGAGAAAAAAATAAAACAATGTAAAAACAACTTTTTTTAAAACAAGTATTTATAGAATTATCGTTTAGGACCTGTGCTTGGGAAGACAAATCCAACGAACTCAAACGCGGTTACGCCGTTTCGTTTAGGATTTTCTACGGTCACCTTCTGTCTCCGTCATCAGACCAGCTCGATGGTATCATAACATTGTCACCGAACTTACCAAGTATGCAAAACTCAACCGCTTAAGGGCAACTAGTCTCCGATATTTTTATAACAGGGCAAGTAAAATAAAAGCTTGTAAATAAAAAGTTTAAAGTTAGTGGGCAAAAATAGGAGACATTCTATGATTGATTGTTATTTTAAAGCTCATAAAAAACATATAATATAAGTATGTTAACAACACTAGAGTATTGAGAAACGAAACATACTTTTGTTTCTGAATTACTTTTGTTCTAAATAGTTTAGTTATCATTAATTAATAATTAGACAACTGCTTTCACAAAAATATATATTTTGCTACTTTTTCTTTAGTTTTTTCAGTACTTAGCGTTTCATAACAATTACGTAGCTAAGGGATAGAAAATACACGTGAAAATGACGCTTATGCCGTAGACAGAAAGTATAAAAGTCAATGATTAGCACCATTTTAGCAACATCAAATCGTAGGTTTTTCAAACTACGCCTAAATACTTTTCACTTACAATCAATCACTTAACATATTTCGTTTCTTATAAATCCCAAAATTCAATGTGTCATGAAACTCTAAGTACTGTACAAATTATTAACTAATTTCATTCCTCAAAAAGTAGTTATTTACAATGGTTATGATGAATTCACAATATACACATACACGATTGGCCTGGGTTTCAAAATTAACATTATTAACACTTTCACTGCTCTAAAATAAATCTACAAAACCGCTCTAAAATATTGCAAACTGTGCTTTCCGAGTTGCCGCACTCCGCAGCATAAATAAAACGAGAAAAGTAAGGCCAACGGTCTATTAGTTTTTACAATAAATGAGATTATATTAATTGAAAAATATCAACATGATGCACAATAAATAACAAAAATTATGTGATAACAAGTGTTGTATTTACAATAACTTTCTTATCAATAATGTGGTACAGTAAAAAGACTGCATTAGGCATAATCTTAAAAAATGGTCTTTGAAAGATAATTGGTCTAGCTTTAGACTGGTTTTCAACAATAGATAATAGGACAATTAGGCAGGTTCGTCTGTTAACTTTGACTATTAGGCGTTGCGCAAACGTAGATACTTTTTGTTGCCGACACGGCACACCATCACTTTTTAATCTTCAATGAGTATGTGTTAAGTGGAGCAACTGGACACAAAAAATGTTCTATAGAAATCAAATATTCATCGGTAGCTGCATGCCAGATACAGCACAAAACAAAAGTGTCCAAGTTTGCGCCCTGCCTTAATATATGAGAACTTGTGTCAAAACCATCAAAACAACTGTTTAAAATTTAACCATCTGTTGGTGAACTCGTGTCTAATCTAAATAGTGATTAGCAGTTCGTCGCCGAATTAGAATACAATTTTTTTTAAACCAATTTGCACAAAAAATCTAAACACGCAACTGCTTATTTTTAAGAATTAAAAAAGGCCTCCAGTAATTTTTTTTGTGAGGGTTTTTTGTGAGGGGCGAATCTAATGGAGTCTACACAAAGGACAAGGCCGCCGATAGGTTGACAAAAAAACACTGTCCGTTGCCTAAAATATTCATGCATTGAAATATCGCACCAACCTACCCAGCCGGTGTCGCCGAGACTTTGAGTGCGACACTTCCCAGTAAGGCACTCTATAAGAAAAATAAATACAGGGAAAGATGTTAAACTGCTTGTACACAAAGTAAAGCCGTTTTCCGGAAATCATCAATTTAAAATGTTTTTTTGCCATGGAGTATCACCACCTCTCACCAGCAAAGCTAGAAATCTCGGTTACTTTAAACCGAACCGGATAAGCACAAGCATTACTACAATTATAATATATTTTATTGTTTAAATTACTATAATTATCATAGTTTTAAGTTTAACATTTCTTCCTGTATTTCATTTTCTTATAAAGTGAGCCGCCTAGCTGGGGAGTATAGATACATTTTTAAAGCTAGCGCGATTCCCTCGTTTTTCGTATACTTGCAGGCCTGGATTTGTGACGTCAGCGTGGATAATTGTACGAAAAAACCAAAGACAAACGCGCCAGCTTTGAAAATTTTACCTATCTCACACAGGTTCTTTGGTGGGACTCTATAAAAAGACCGAACTAAACGAAATAAAGGAATCCGCCAAAACATAACCAAATCAGAGTCAATTTCGACTCAACTTGTCAAAGAACATTCCACTGCTTTGTTAGTGAAAGAACTCCACGCTTAAATAATAGTTATGACTCGATGGCTCACTGTATTCATAGATCACATACTTAGGTTCTGCCTGCCTTAGTCAAAACTGGCACTTACACATCACTGTTTCTGATTCACATTCACAGACGAAAACTAAAATATTTCAAAGAAGATGGCCGGAATTTTTGTGAACGTTGTAAAGTTAATGACAGTGTCAAGTGCCCGGGCCCCAACTATGGCGGCGCATGAGCCCCGATCTGGGCCTGTATTATGTGAACTCGTTGAACTGTTCTATAGCCGTCTTCACCCTGTAACAAATGTTTTAGTTAAAATGAGATTTTGACAATATAATGATACATCAACTCCCCACCTCAACCACTGAACTGCGATCTCCTACCTGCATGCCCAGCATGGGGATTATGGGCATTACCCGCTATGAGATAAAAACCGACAAGGCGCTTATCAGGGGGAGGCCTACGTCCAGCAAAGGACCAGCTTATGTCACAGAGGGTAATGCCCATAATCCCCACAATGGGCATGCGGGTTGGGGATCGCAGTTCGGTGGTAGAATTGTTCTGCAGGAGGCGCTACTGCGCCTTCCAGTAGAACTAACCCTTAGTGGCCTTTTACAACACCTGTAGGAAGAGTTGAGTTGGTGCGAGTTCTAAGCCGGCACCACACGCCACTGATAACTACATTATTCATTATAAATACTAGCAAGCCAACATTTCAACATCATCTGCCTACGCTTGTCCAAAGATTAACATAGGCCACCCCTACCCCAGACTAATAACACCCCTCTCTTTTTGCGTCGGGGGTTAAAAAGGACCTGCGCATAATGCTCAAGCATTATGCGCAGGCAATGCTGCTAAGCTCCTGTAAGAGGCCAGCTTTGGTCTTCCGTTAGGACCCGTACAGATGACATCACGAACGGACCTACGATATGTAGAGTTTAAAATAAAAACTAAATAATTCTAAATGTATATCTTGTATTGCCATCTCGAAAACCGGCGTCGTCGCATCGCTGACGTTGGACGCCTAGTTATTAAATAGGTATTGTACATGCTTGATGCTACGCCGCGCCATTACTGCAGCATTATTCAGAAACTCCGTTTCAGAGTCTTCCACACGGAATCTGACACAAATTCGCGTGTTGTCCAAATATTTTAGCGTTTTTTAATATTTTCGGCATTCTGCAAGGAATAAAACTACCAGAAAAGTAATTTTCCACAAATCGTATTTTATGAAACCATGTTACAATAAAGTATGATATAATGGAGCTCTTGCTAATATGTTATTTTTAGTATTACTCTATTTTTATTTATTATTAATTACTCGAAAAGTAGATAATCGAAATTTGTTAAAACATGGGTTCATTGAAAATGTTTTATGATTTACGGGAAACTACTTTTTTGCTAAGTAATATTCCTTGAAGAAAGCCTAATATATAAAAAAACGCTAAAATACTTGAATTTCGAGCGAATCTTTGCCAGATTCCATGTAGAAGACACGGAACTTCTAAATAGCCCTCCAGGTTGTAGGGGTTATAGTACACAGGTTAGAGGCACTGCAGCACTAGTACATACTTGTCGTGCAGATGCGCGGCGATGGGGCGCGCGTGCATGTGTTTCAGCGCGCGCAGCACGCCGAGGGCCGCCAGCCGAGCTTGCCGCGCGCTGGCGCCCGCCTCGCCGCGCCACACCAGGTTACCCGCCGCGAAGAGTGCCGCTTCTTGGAGTTTGCTTTCAGGGTGCGCCTGATGGAAACAGATAACTTTACTAAGAATTGTGAGTTGTGATAACTTCATTCAATCATAAATATGAAGTAAAAGCGTCTAAAGTATGTAGTGTTTAGTGACCTTTCTAAGGCGTTCGATTGTGTACAACTTGATAGTCTCCGAAAAGGTTTATTGTTTGTCTGGCATATTTTTGGACTTAGGTCACTCCGATTTAAAACATAGAAGATCAGTTGTTAAATGTCAATGGGCAAAATCCACAGAACAAAGAAATTACATAAAATCCTAGGGATACATTTAATGTGGTGTAACCCCAAGGCTCAATTCGAGACCTTTATTTTGCGTTATTTATATTCATGACATGCACGTATTTGGAACAGACAGATCTTTATGTTCGCAGATGATATTTCCCTGTTTGTCTTTGAGTGACACAAAGAGTAAAGTATACCGCATCGTAAAAGCAAAAACTTACCAAATAATCCACCAGTTTCCTGAGTACATCTTCATTCTCCATAATAAGGTCCTTTGCTTTCTCTCCGTCTCCAATGTTCCCTAGTATACAGAGCGCTTGTTCTTTCACCTCCGCTGGGTAGGAACCTTCCAAGACCACTATCACTGCCTGGAACAAAGAATTCAGTCATCGAATCTGTTTCTCTGCGTTAACTTATGCTGCGGGCAGGGAAATCTATACTAATATTATTTATTTTTATTTTATTTTTATATTTTAGGAAAACTAACAGCTTAATAAACCTTAATATGTTAAACTTATTGAGTAACTTAAGCCTACAGTTTCCGCTTATGAGTACATGGTTATGTGTCCATTGGAATTATTTAAGCGTGAGTTGTCTGTTAACTTTCCATGACTAACGACTAACGTTACTGATTTATCTTCAAGGAAACTTATTACTTAAATAAATAAATATTAAACAAAAAATCATTTATTGCCTAGAAATTACTTAACCTAAACTAGAATTAAACAGAAAAATATAAAAAAACAAACATAAGCAAAGGGAGTAGATTCAGCATAATGTCGCATGCCAGAAACATGCCGCGCTGATTTTAAATCTACTCCCCTCGGGTAGCTGGTCACCGAGGGGTTATGTAATAGCGGGCTTGACGTAGTTTAGTGCTTGTGTATTTATTTCCAGTGTTTATATTCAATAGTGGAAAAGTTCATACATAATACATTGTTGTACTTATATAACCGGATTTATTAGTGTGTAGTATGAATGTGTGCTTGTTCTCCTGAGGCACCAGTCTCATGAGAGTCTCGGCAACCGGAGACCTTATGCGTGTGTGTGTATGAGTTTGTGTGTGTGTGTAAGGGTGTGTGTGTGTGTTTGTGTGTGCGTGTGTTATTGATTAGATGTGCGTGTTCTGTAATTTTATGGGTGACTGAGAGAGCGATTTGAAAGTTTAAAGGTTGTTTCTATCATTTGCTTCTGTCGTGAGAGTAGGAATACTTTTCCGGCTCACCTGCATAACCTGACTGGAGTACTCGCTCATGATAACGTCGATGTGTTGTCTGGTAGAGAGCAGGTTTCGCAGTAAGCCCAGCATCTTCATTATAACGCGGGTGTCGCTGTCTCCCAGCAGACGGAACATTTGCTCCGTGCCGAGACAGCTTAGGATGCGCTGTTTCACTTTCTGATCAGCCTGGTAACAAACAATTTAATACACTATAGATTCCACACAAACATTTACACCCACTGCTGGACCTCCTTAATGCACCATTATGATATATTTTGTTCATTCTTCTTCTTGGTCATTCTTTACAGTCCCTTGCGAGTTGTATCTAGTGATCAGCAACAACGGTGATGATGGTTCTTTTTATATTTTGTATTTTTCTCCATATGCGTTTAAATGTCTTCATTAAAAATCATCATTCATGGTCTTTCAGTATGTTTTTTTATGATACTTCTTGTGAGGTACTGGCACATACCTGGAAAGCCATATTCATGAGAGCCCAAATACCGTTGAGCCGAAGTGCCGCTTCCGGCCTCTTTGTGAGGTTACAAAGCATTTCTACTGCTCCTGAAATACACAACTTATTGTATTACTTATTTAAACATATTACCTAATTACATTTATTGTATTCTTTTTTAAGCAAGGAATCTATGGAACAGCTTTAATTTTCAACGATTTATCAGATATCAAATAATATCGCAAATTTTTTTTACTTCGACGGGACTTGAACCCACATCCTTCCGTTAGTACCGGAATGTGCTAACCAACTACACCACGAGGTCAAGTGACGATGGTTATTAGCAGAGTGTGAGGCTTACGCACAATAAAAACAAAAACTTTAGATTTATCAGATAATTTATGTGGCGCTTTATTGACAACATGGTTTTCATTATCTCCGCGGCGCTTCGATTTGGTAGAAATCGGCTTTAAAGGTGTGTATTTGCTTGTATTTGGATTAAAGTTCAGTTTGGGGATAGGTTTGGTTGGGCTGGGCTGAGTCAGGGTTGGGCTAGTTTTGTTTTCGTCAGTATTTGGGCTAGGTTTGAGTTGTATTTGGATTGCCACCAAACCTCAAGTAACTATCCGTCAAACCTTGATCTAACATTGGTTCTTTGGCGGGCGAGAACTCGAGCAGCAGATTGCACAGCGTGGACGAGCCAACCGTCAGGAGCTCCGTGTTGGGGTTGTCCGTTAGCAGGTGCATCAGCGGACGCCATACTACGTGGTCCTGGAATAAATCAATTGTTTAGTATCATACTAATATTATAAATGCGACGTTTATTACCTCTTCACACCAAAACTACTGAACTGATCGGACTTAAATTTTCCGTGGATGCGACAAGCTGAAGATAGGGCGCTTTGAAGCTCATTTAGGAGGCCTATGTATAGCAGTGTACTAGCATATGCTGATAAACTTATTGATTGCTGAAGATAGGCGAATGTAGCATTGGGTGTTCTGATGCAAGGTGGGTGTAAGACATAATACACCTTGCCAGTCGTCAATGGATGCGGCTAGCGCTGACTTTATGAAGCTAGGAATCAAGGAATAACACTATTACACTAAAAACAAATAAATAAAAAATAAATTATCAAACTTCTTATAGAGTCCACAGGTGATCGGAATGCTGGCTTCTATTTCGGTCAACGAATTAGCATTGCCATTCAACGTGGCAATGCTGCCAGCATTCTGGGCACTCTGCCACGTCACCAGAAGGTGACGGCTTAGATTTTTAAGAAATAGATATAAGTGTATATATTAGTTGTAATTGTTTTATTCTGTTACTGTTATTACACTAATATTATAAATGCGAAGGTTTGGATGTTTAGATGTATGGATGGATGGATGTTTGTTACCTCCTCACGCTAAAACTGTTGAACGGATCGGACTGAAATTTTGCATATAGGTAGTTCTAGGCTTGCTTTCTCTTACTTTTTATCCCAAATATCAGTTCCCATGGGATAGAAATAACCTTTAAATGTTTCCATAGAAACAAATCGTGCGAAGCCGCGGGCATAAACTAGTTGTCAACATTACCTGAAACGTTGTTCGCAATTGCTGCACAGACCTTGACAACGAGTGGAGACACCTCACTGCTGCTAATCTTACCTGGAACAATATGTCAGCGTCAACACCTCGGAACAGGGGAATATACTGTCAAAAACTGGCTCAGACAAGCCAGAATTAAATGTCTTCTCAAACTCTCACTCGCTTTCTTTGCGTTCCTCCGAAACCCTCATCTTAAAAGTCCCTGCTCACACCACCTCTTTTTATAAGAAATCTTTCACTGTACAAGCTACACATCTATGGAATCTTCCTCTGGTATCAGACGAGCAAAATCACTTCTTATCTTCAAAAAACTGCTTCATCAGCATTATATATCCTATTAAAAAGTTAGACAACCTTGTTTTATGTTTATGTAAGTTTATTATTAAATGTTTTTTTAATACGGCAGAAGCCTTTATTCACAAAGAAAATTATAATATAATTAGTATTTACAATTGAAACAATTGAGCTAACTGCAGACTGTTGCAAACAATCTACAGGTAGCACAACTGATCCATATCAATACCAGTCGTCGCGTCCCCAAGACGCTGGCTGCATTGCCCCGCTGTATGGCAATGCTGATGCGCTGCGCCAGATACTGACCAGCTCTCGGGTCACGCGTCAAAATTAAATGTTTGTATTTAAGATTATGGTAAGTACTAGTAAAATTAAAAAGAATTTAAAAGAGGTATACGTCACCGAAGATTTTCCGAAGGAAATATCAGAAAAGCGAAGAGAATTAATACCTAAGCTTATGGAAGAACGTGCCAAAGGAAATTTTGCGTACATAAAATATGACCAATTAATAGTTAAAGAGGGACATCTAAATAAAGAAAATAGAAAAAGGGATTTATCTACTTCGCCGGAAGATCAGAACCTGGCCAAAAAGTTAGTATGCAACTCATCAGCAATAAAAGAAAACAGAAAAAATGCTTTCGATATGATGAGACCCAAAGCGAATTCGTTTTCTAAGATAAAACCAAACCAAACTAAATAGCAACCAAATATCGGCAACCAGAGGCAGAACAACCCCAACCCGGCTGGTCCCCGTGGGGTTGTCAGACCACCACCCCCTAGAAAGACATCCCTTAACCAAAATAGAAAAAATAAAAATAAAATATACATTGCAACGTTAAACGCCAGAACACTAATGACCGATAGCAGATTAGAAGAATTGGAAGAAGCAATAAGATTTATAAAATGGGACGTTATTGGTCTTTGCGAAGTGAGAAGAACAGGAGAAGAGATACGAGAATATAACGAATACATTTTCTACTTCTATGGTAAAAAACAAGGTATATATGGAATGGGTTTCTTCGTAAAAAAATACCTAAAAGATAAAATAATCAGTTTCCAAGGAATATCAGATAGGATTGCAATACTTAATATACAATTGCCTGAATTTAAACAACCATCAACGATTATCCAAGTCCATGCACCTACGGAACAAGATACAAAGTTAGCAAAAGATAAATTCTATAAAGATCTAACAGAAGTAATGCAGAAGGCAAACAAGAACATAATCCTAATGGGAGACCTAAATGCCAAGATAGGCAGCAAATCAAATATGGATGAATTTGTCATGGGAAATTATAGCAGTGGAGAAAGAAATGATAACGGACAGAGGCTTATAGACTTTTCTTTTGCAAATAACCTTAAAATAATGAATAGCTTCTTCAAAAAAGGAAAGTCAAGAAAGTGGACATGGATGTCTCCAAACGGCAGAGTTAGAAATGAAATTGATTTCATTCTAACAAGAGAAAAAAGTATAATTAGTGATGTCGATGTTGTGAATAAGCTAAATTTCAACACCGATCACAGAATGGTAAGAGGAATTTTACATTGTCAAAATAAAAAATCAAGAAAGCATATAACAATGTCAACTAATAATACAATGATAACATCGCCTATACCACAAAATGATCTAAACGAACTAAAAAATACATTAAAAGAAATAGAACGGCACAAAACACTGCAAGAAAAGTATAATTTTCTGGAGAAGGCACTGATGAACGTCAGAAATTTACATACTAAAAACGAAAGGAAAAATAAACTAGGAGAAGAAACGATAAAATTAATGAACGAGAGGAACATAATGCTAGAGAAACGAAAAGAGAACCGTCAAAATATCACGAAAATTAGCAAAAACATCCAAGAATCAATAAGAAAACACAGGAAAGCAGAGAGACTGAAAGTATTAAGAGAACAGATAGAGAAAACAGGCGGAATCAAAAGAGGTCTAAAGCAACTAAGAGAATACACACAATGGATACCTAACATGAAAAAACAAAATAAGAAAAAAATTACAGAAAAAAGATCATTAATAGCTAAAGTAGCGACAGAATTCTACAAAAGACTATACACAGAAACAGACAAAACAACAATATCTACAGACACTGAAAAGGATACTAATGAAGAAGAAATGCCTAGCATACTAGAAACAGAAGTGATAAAAGCTATAAGAACACAAAAAAGCGGCAAAGCAGCGGGAGACGATAAAATTACGAACGAGATACTCAAAGACACTCTTGACGTTATATCAAAACCTATAACGGATCTATTTAACGAAATATTGGCTACAGAACAAATACCAATTCAATGGACGAAGTCTACTATTGTCCTGTTGCATAAAAAGGGAGATAAAGATGAAATAAATAATTACAGACCCATAAGTCTAATGTCCAATTTATACAAAGTATTTTCTAAAATAATACTTGGCCGAATAACGAATCACCTAGATGAAAATCAACCAAGAGAACAAGCGGGATTTCGCGCCGATTATTCTACCATCGACCATATTCACGTGGTAAAACAGATAATCGAAAAACATAACGAATATGGCCAACAATACAACATGGCGTTCATCGATTACAATAAAGCTTTCGATTCTCTGACTCATACCTACATCTGGAAGACGCTCGAAAACCAAGGTGTAGAAAGCAAATACGTTAAAATCATAAAAGAAATATACAAAAACTCTACAGCAAAGGTCCAACTTGAACAACAAGGAGAAGAATTTCGTATCCAAAGAGGCGTCAGGCAAGGTGACCCGCTTTCGCCAAAACTTTTCACGGCAGTCCTGGAAAATATATTTAGAAATCTGGAATGGGAGGATTACGGAATAAATGTTAATGGAACAAAACTAAATCACCTAAGATTTGCTGACGACATTGTAATATTCGCAGAGAGACCTGATGTACTACAGGCTATGTTACAGCAATTAGATAATGAAAGTAGAAAAGCAGGTTTATCAATGAATCCAATTAAAACTAAAATAATGACAAATGCAATAAAGGAGAAAATAGAAATAGAACAAGAGATTATCGAATATGTTGATGAATATGTTTATTTAGGACAGCTAATATCAATAAACGACCAACACTCAAAAGAAATTGACAGAAGAATAAGTAACACTTGGAAACGTTACTGGTCACTAAAAGAAATAGTTAAAAATGAAACAGTCCCAATGTCGCTGAAAAGCAAACTGTATAACACATGCGTTCTCCCATGTCTAACTTATGGGTGTCAAACTTGGCCTGCTACGAGTAAAAGTTCCCAGAAACTCATAGTTTGCCAACGCAACATGGAGCGAAGCATGCTAAATATACGGCTACGTGACAGATGGACGACTTCAAAAATAAGGAAGCGGACAAAAGTAAGCGATGTTCTACTAAAAATAAAAAAACTCAAATGGAACTGGACTGGCCACATTATGAGAACGAATAGAGAAAAGTGGACGAAAGATGTAATGGAATGGTATCCTAAGAACGGAAAAAGACGAAAGGGACGTCAATTCAAGACATGGGAAGATGATCTACCAAAAGGTTGGAGAAGATTAGCTCGTGATAGAGATGATTGGAAGAAACAAGGGGAGGCCTATGTCGAAGGACAACCTGACCAACAAACTGGTTGCTGAAAAAATAAAATAGTTTTCTATTCTATGTTTCAAAACAGCACTTACTTACATAAAATATTATGCTTTATATGTACCTAATGTAACATGGTCAGCGAATAAAGGCTTTTTGATTTTTTTTTGATTTTTTTTTGATTTGAAGTACTAGTAAGTAGTTTAAGTATTTGTTTTCTTTTCTTTAAGTATCTAATATTTATTCAGTGACACCGTCTAATTTTTTTTTCATTTCCAGTCCATCCCAAGGTTGCCTAGAAGAGATCGCTCTCATAGAGAAGGCCACCCTTTATACTTCCATTTATTTCTAAAAATTTTCTCTGTATTGTGCGGTATAAAAAAGTGTTTTCTATCTATCTATCGCCTCCTCACAGTCAAGTTTCTCATCATGCATGTCTTATATAAATAAATCAAACATCCTAGCTCTACCTAATGTAAGGATCGGTTATTCTATTTTGCTCTCTTTAGTTCAGTTTTTATTTTTATTTTGTGTTAGTTTAAATTTCCATAGTAGTATTTTCTTGTATTGCAAACTGGTCACTTAATGTTTGTTTTATTTAATAGGTACCTAATTAAGAGTTCGCTTAAACTTGTAACTTTAATATGCACTTGTTACGGCGGAGTGGGGGCTCTGGTGTCTTGTAATACAGGCTTTTTAAGCCTATCTCAAGCTCCAGCTCCTCACAAAACAGGTTAAATACTTTAGGCCTAATCTGTACACAATTATTATTATGAAAACCTTTTGTGAGTGGAAAATAAATGTCTTATTATTGTCTTATTATTATTATGTATCATTGTCCACGGCGGAACGTGCCTCCTCCAAAACAAAGTGGTTTTGCCATCATCACCACACTTAGCAAGTGCAGAGGGTAACTGCTGCCCTTCCCTGGCAGGTTGCCTTATTTATTATTTATTTATTGACTTAGTACGGAATTACTATTCTAATCACACTAGTCATACACGAATAATTAAATGTTACATTTTATATAATTCAAAGATAATCAATATATTTAATACTAATACATTTCTGATAACAAAAAAAAAATATGGCCTTAGTCGGCTCTTAAGGCTGCCCAAGTCGTGCAGGCACAACTCATCAGTGGGCGCGGCCTAAGTGTATGCTATCTCATCTGGCACACATGGGAACAGACTTTTAGCAGAAGGGTTATTATAGAAAAACTATAGAGAGTATCTTTTCAAATTAAATTTACTTATCCTTAGGTTGTATGGCTACGGCCAAGCAGAATTCACTAAGGACTGCTACATATTTAAGACAAAGGTAAAAGAGCACTTTCTACTATCATAAGTATTATGTATCTTAGTATTGTATTTTATAATATATATTATAAATATATATTTATATTATATTTAAATAAAGGTATATAATAGGTTTATTTAGTCATTATTATTTTAATACAAGTATGTTTATTATAAGTATATGTATGTACCTATTGTAGATTTGTACATTCCTCTACCTATTGCATCACCTCTCCTATAACTCTAAGGTTTGATGTAAGAAAACTCTTTTCAGGGTTAAGCTCGCCTATGTACATATCCTATTTTATAAGTTCATTTTTGTATTCATTGCGTACAATAAAGAATTAAAGAATTAAAGACTGCTTGTTTTGATGATTGCTGTCTCATGTTACTGCAACTATTTAGTATCAAAATTGGTTTATGATTATGGGGGTGTTATTTTATATTTTGAATCATAGTTATTAATTACTAAGAAAGCTTCCAGAATTTGCTATGTAATCATACTTTCCTATTGCATCATCTACAATAAAAGCGGTTCGCGGCTCACTTCGCTCACAAACCGCAAGTCCAATGTTTTGCATTGCTTGTTTCGCTGGAAAGTAAGACAAATTCGCGGCTCGCTACGCTCACTTACCGCAGGCTCGCTATTATTCATCCCATTAACAACATGCACCATAGCACCGTGCGTCTCAATGATCTTCTTCCGTATATCCTCATCGTTAGCGCCGAGGGACGCGAAGCATTTGAAGGCACCTTGCTTCGCGGCCGGGGACTGGCAGGTCACTATCTCCGCTAGTGACGTCATCAGGTGGTTTGATATGGCTGCTAGGCGCTGGAGGGATGTATCAACCTGTAGGTAAAGAAAAAATGTAGAACTTTATATTGTTATAATTATAAAGCTGTTTTTTAAATGTACCTACGTTTTTCTACCATCTACAAAGTGCCACGTAATATGTGTGCTGAGCCGAAGAACACAAACGTTTTATCTGCCACACACATCAAACGCACTCACCCTGAATATGTCCCTCGTTAAGAGATGAAACGTTGGTGTTCTTCCAACACAAATAAGGTTCGCAGTTAACCCGCTTACAAAAGTAATTAATCTTTCTTTTCATCCCATCTATTCGAAAAGGACGACTTGGTTCGCCTTTAAGTGCACCCAAAGGTGGTGTTTTCTATAAGAAACTATTAGCGGGCAGTAATGACTATTTAATCCTCTTTTTATGTGCGCCGCAATTATCTTTGCCGCGCACTTTTTGAATTTGGAAAATCTTAGTGTTCAGCGCCTAAGAAATCGAACGCAAATATTGTTTGTATAAATACTGGCTGGTACAACGGCCCATAGTCGCGTCGCCGGTTTATAATCCACAACAATCTCTATTCCTAATAAAACTGTAACAATAAATTTTTATAATTGCGGAAAAAGGTTCAAATGTAAACATAAGTATTAAGTTCTTTTATTATTAGATATTATTTAATTTCAATTTAGTTGTTACTCTATGTTTTATTAAATAATATTATTACAATAAAATATGAGGCGCCTTTTATTTTCTCATCGTGGGTGATGAAAAGTAGAGTGTATCACTCGGGCGCAAAACATATTTTTGGCTCGGGCGACGTACTTACTTTGAATCCCTCGCTACGCCCGGGATTCTACTCTAGAATCCCTCACTTCGCTCTGGATTCAAAAAAGCGCCCTCACCGTAAAAATACTATTTTGCTCCCTTATGTATGATACAATCTACAATTTTATTTTTAATTAAATATAGACTTGTGTTTTTATATGTACGTATTCTGGCATTATTAGATTTTTAATTGTTGTCTAAACCCCTTATTCAATCGTTTTGTTATTCACTTAGGTACTGTACGATATGCAGATAGGGAAGCTCATAGAGACCGCTGGTTGGTGACACACTCGTTAATTGCGTCTACGTGTACGAACATTTTTAGTAGACGTACAAACAAAGTCACTTTCGTGCGAATATAAATGTCAAGATAGTTATATAGAGCAAGGGTAGTGATAGGTGTGCAACATACAGTCTTACCTCAGCCAAGTAGGCCAGCGTCTCCGCGGCCGTCGCTCGAATGTCCTCCGGAATCTCTTTGGTGCAGAGCCGGGCTAGGCAAGGCATCGCTCCGAACACCACCCTGGTTGAAGGAATCACATTCAAATTAAGAAACAAATGGATGTTAATATAGCTCATTAAATAAAAATATGTAGACTGGTGTGTAAATATAAACAAACTAGTCGTTCTACGAACAGTAGACCTCGCGAGCACTAACTTTTTTCAACAATTAATTTAGTCACAGAAATATAGATATATTTCTGTGAATTTACTTATTACTAGGTACTTTAAGCAGAGATTTTTGCTCATTTCGTTCGCTCGGTCAATAATGCTGGACAAACTAAGGTCGTATGTGGTCTGATACTTTGCAAAGGCTACTTTTTTAATGAATGGCGTGCAGAGCCTTTTACAGAGGCTAATAAAAAAAAACCTAAAATAGTCTTCAAGGAAATGGGTATCGGAGGGAAAGTCACCTGTTATCGTCAGGCGGTAAGGCCCCCGCTCGGTGTATGAAGGTCAGACAGCGCGCGGCGCCCATCGCGACGGCCAGCGGTTTGTCGCGGGCTATCAACTGCATTAAAAGTTCTGGTAAGGTTTTGTCGCCGTGCCTGCAAAAAAAAACCGAATTTTTAACTTGCATGTTAACAATTTAAAACATAGACTCACCATGCACCAGCCCTATCAAGCTATTAAAAATCCTTCAGATATTTATTTTGGACAAGTTCATAAGTAACTTTGACTCTGGATTATTGATTTAAAAATCAGATAGCCAAGCAATAGCATAGCATACAGAAGGGAATAAAACTGACATAGATATCACATGGAGACTCCCATGACTTTAACACCAGATCTTTATGGAAATGCTAATGCCATACCTACTAATAATAATATAAACTTGTAAAAGTGCGTAAAAGCTTTTTATGTGTAGGGGTTTAACTATATAATATACTAGAACATGGCATTCATAATACAGATATAAACAATTTTAGTATTGCAAAAAAAAAAGGAAAAATCATATTACACATTCGGCGAATCTATTGCTGAGATCTCACTGTTGTACCTACCTAATCTTAGTATACTATCTCTATACACTCTTTGTAACAACAACATGACGGCAACAGAAGCCAGGGGCGTCCAAAGACAAGATGGGAAGACGACATAAGACTTACCCTTGGGCCATATTGGATAAGAGTCGCAGAGGACAGGCCTCAATGGAGACAGTTAGAGGAGGCCTATGCCGAAAGGCACACCAAACTGAGAGTCATTTTGTAGAATCAACATAGAAATGGCAACAGAAATTTATAGTCTTAATAGTTTAACCTTTTATATAATGTAACACAGGTTTGGAAATAAAAGGCTATATTATTTGTGTTTACCTAGTAACTGAAATATAAAAATTTACTTTTCCAAGTGTGAGTAAATTTTGTATGTATCTTTATGAAATAACAAAACAGTACAATACAGGTAATGAAAAAATAGAATAACTGATGCAATAATTTTCTGTATAGATACTTAGTGACTAACATTTAGCCCCACTATACAGGTAGTTCAGTGGTGACTAACAATGTACATCGATAAAAATTTCAGAAAGATCTAGAACTTGTTTGTTTATGTCCCATTTTAATGTAAATCAGGTGAAGGTCAATGCAAGCTTGCCAAGTCATTCACTGAGCATCTTATAAACACTGATGTAACTGCTTTTAATTCTACCCTGATAATTTTTATGTGGATTTGAGTGTACCTATTTGTTGAAAGATACTCTTTAATAACAAAGAAAATTACAATCAAATAACAGAAACAAATTGGAACTAGTATTTACTATTGAAACATTTGAGCAAATTGCAGACTTGCAAACAATCTACAGGTAGCTCAACTGATCCATATCAATACCACTTGGAAGTGTCTATTTGTTTAATTAAAATTACCCCCAAATACTCAAATGCAACTCAGATTAAACAAAACAACCGAATGATGAATGCAACCTACAATTTACCTAATATTTAGCGCAACTTGTGAGACATTGGCATTCTCAAAACACATTGCAGCTAGCAGGTCCAACGCTGGCAACACCCTTGGCGGCGCAGGAGGCGTGTTCTTAGCGGGCAGTAGGGCCGCGGCCGCGGCTAATGTCCCTGCAGCGCATAGGGCTTCCTGCTCACTGGGACCGCAGCACCAGATTGAAAGTATGCGGATAACACAGATTCTGGCATTCAGGGGACCTTCACGGGCTATTTCTGGAATAAATGGGATATGATTAATACTTCATTAAGTATGCATTTTGGAGCACTCGGGTAATGTCAAGTCTGGTGTTAACAAACACAACAAACTAAAGTGGACAAATATTTAAAATGTACTAACATGGACTAAGATATACAGACATCAGCTTTAAGAGCTGCCTGTTTATTACAAATAATAATATAAAAATAACTCCTGGACTCGCCGCGCATTATCAGGAAGTTCCTCTCCGTAGTCATACAATTCACCATTTTGATTTATTTTTTACTGTAGAATAGTTTTATAATAATGTTATTTTCTATAGTAAAAAAACATATTTAATACTGATATTTAAGAATAAATGAGTGTATAATATTAAAATGATTTTGTAAGGGGGTTACATATAAACCTCTCTCAACAAAAGCAGCTTAGTAGTTCAAGTTATGTCTGAATAATATAATGTCAACAGATAACAAAAACCATATTTGCATTTGTTTTAACTTCAGTAAGAGTAAAACTCGTATTATAATCTACAAATGTCTACATAAACATTAAATTTATAATTATATTGTATTTCAACTTACGTGTTAACCGAGATAGAAGCCTAGTGTCAGCTGGTAAGATTGAAATTGGAGCAGGAGGATGCATGAAGATGCTCCGTAAAGCACAGAGTCCCGCCTCAACCAGCTTTGTGCTACAAGGAGCCGTTTTCAATAACTCTACTAAAGCTGTTGTTGTCCCAAGGTCTACAAGGGATGTGACATTTGCTGTGGTGCCCTTTGCTAGGGAGCCTGGAAAATAAAAGTATTTTAAATAGGAAGTTTTGAAAGTCCCACAACTTGTTAACATTATAAGAGATGATCTATTGGATACCTATGCAAATACCACATATTTGTGAAGATGCAATTACACACTGTCAAATCATCACAATCAAATGAACGAAAGATATTTACACAGAACTGTAACTTCATCATCATTCAATTGATTAGAATACAGTTTAGCTATAATGAAGGTACAAACAGAACAAGTTGTCATTGTTTCAACGGCTGATCATTAGTATGTCAGTCATAATAGGACATGATGAGGCTCGGTTCCAAAGGTTGACCAGCGAGTACTGAGTCATCAGCGGGCTGCCGCAGCCGCCACAGACCTACCACCATTTACTGGGGAGCATGGACGCCATTACTGCAGCCAGATCGGTCATTCCTGTATGGACCTTACAAGTTATATAGGTAAGTGCCATAAAACGAACACTACATATACCATCCTTGGTGGATGTAAGGTTGCCATTGATGATGAAGTGTAGGTATGTTGATAATATTCTGCTAGGGTCATAAGTAAACCTACCAATAGTTATAGTTGCGTCAAGCCTTATGTTGGGATCGAGACCCTCATCCGACATCAGTTGCAGCAGCCGCGGTACCACTCCTTGCTCTATCACAGAATTCTTCTGCCGGTTGCTGCCTATCACAGAGTTCTTCAAAGTCACCAGCGCCGCTGCGACCTTCTCATCATCCGGTGAATATAACTCGTCGATGTACGACCGGGAACTTTCAATATCCTACCAAAAATAATGTTTGAGGTTAGAAACCTACAAATACATCAACTCGACACAAAAAATTATATTTCTCAATATTTTACCATAAACACTGTTATTTGCTGCATCTTTGTGTTTTTGTATTGATTTACGCAGCAATAATGTTAAAAATAAACGATAAAAATTTCATCCGAGGCCGAGTTCGTGCTGTCACCTTTCATTCAGCTGTCATTTAGCAGATGTGTGATGTGATGTGTGCAATATGATAGGCTAACACATGCTGTCATTCATTCAGTCACACACAGCTGAGCCTGAGCACATAAGTCATCAAACTGTTACGTGACGATGGTTTAATAAAAGGCCCAACTCCCATGGGTGGGACTAGTGTCATACCGTATGTATGACATGGGAGATAAGGAGGTCCATTGTGTGGGACGCTACATGCGTCGACACAGAGGCGCAAATATGCAGGTCTCGACAGAGCCATTTGCTTCTCTTGGAGTCGAGACCCTAGGTCCGTGGGGTACCGAGGCTCTTCGGGTTTAAAAAAATTATCTGTGCGTCTGGTCGAAGCGACGCGTGACCCGAGAGTTGGTCAGTATCTGGCACAGCACATCAGCATTGCCATACAGCGGGGCAATGCAGCCAGCGTCTTGGGGACGCTGGTGCAGCCAGCGTCTTGGGGACGCATTCGACTGACGATATTGATATGGATCAGTTGAACTACCTGTAGATTGTTTGCAACCGTCTGCAGTTAGCTCCATTGTTTCAATTGTAAATACTAGTTCTTATTTATTTCTAATAATATATTGTAATTTTCTTTGTAAATAAAGGCTTCCGTCAACAAAGCCATGAATCTCTATCCAACCTGATGTGCGTGCAGAGTTTCATAAAACGAGCCGAGTGGAGTGAGAGGCCCTAGAGTAGTAGTTCATCTCTTTCTAGTAGGATGTCCATACATCTGTACTTTTTTTTTAAATTCTAATGAAACTGTGATGTATGCGCCTTTACTTTGCTCTGTAAAGTATTTTGCTAACTACCCACATCGTTTTGATTATTTGTGGTGTATCCATCCTTAAGATTCTTCCATTTGGTTTTAACAGCATCACCTGTAACAATTTTTTTTTCAGGTATGTCACAACGGGAGACTCATACACAACCATAGCATTCTCATATCGGGTTGGATGCTCTACTGTAGCCAGCATAATAAATCAAGTGTCAAGAGCTATCTGGGAAGAATTGCAACCTATATACCTAATATATTTACCTACACCTACGGAGGACATTTGGCGAGAATCGGAAGTCGGATATCGAAACATGTGGAATTTCCCGAATTGCGTAGCGAGTATAGATGGCAAGTATGTTCAAATTCAATGCCCTGCTAACAGTGTGTCTAGTTATAGCCGGCTTTTGACTATGGGATATAATATAAATTACATCTTGAGCTATATATTACATCCCGCGATTGCTATTCACACTGTAAGATATATATTTTGGAGCACACAATGATCAGTTTACACGTCTGCACACGAACGCCAACATTCAAACGGAGGGCGAAGCGGGGGAGGCGCGGTGTGCGGGGACGTGAGGTAAAATATACACCTTCAAATCACCTTCAAATATCGCTCACTCGGTCGAAAAAATATTTATAGTTTGGGATGTAATATATATTATAGCACAGTGTAAACGGTGCCATAGAAAATGTATGGTGAGCGATAAAATATTATATCTCGGGATGTAATATATATTATATTATATCCCATAGTGAAAAGCCGGCTTATTTCTGCTATAAAAATATATTCTCAGTCGTTCTACTGGCACTTACTGACCCTTTCTATAAATTTATCGTCGTAGATATAGGCGGTTATGGGCGACACAGCGACAGCAGAATTTTCGAGAATTCAGATTTTTATAAATCTTATCTCAATGAAAATGATTTACTACCACCTAAACCGCTGCCTCGTTCAAATGATCCAGTACCGCATGTCATTATTGGCGATGAAGGATTTGCTTTGCAACCATTTTTAATGAGTGAGACCATTTCCAATCACAGGCTATCGACGTGATCAAGGCTGCTACTTGTTTACATAATTATATTAAAACAAAACATGGCATGATCAACACTGATAGTCCGAAATAAGTTTGTTGATTAACTTCAGTAATGGTAATTAAATAAATAAGTAACTACTTAGGACTTTGAATTAACTTCTTGGAAATTTGCTTCCATAGTAGGTATTTCCTTTTTTAGAGCATTGTTATAGTCTTACACTGCAATTGTACAAACATCGATGTGTTTGGACTAGCACAATCAATTTTTCGGTAGAGTCCATTTTACTTAGCGCCATATTGGAGTCAAAAGCCAAAAATTTTGTAAATAAATACAACTCGTAACTCCGCTAGTAGCACGCCTCCGCACCGAGACGCGTGGCGTGAGCTCTGTGTGATGTGAAGTAACTCCACAGATACCTAAGCTGAAATACCTATAACGCTCTCACGGAGGCGTGGCCTCCGCCTCGCCACCGCGCCGCCACGGCTCCGCGCCGCGTCCGTCGCGCACGCTGACTGTTTGTGTCACTGAGCCGGCCGGCCCGCCACGGCCGTGCACCGCTTAGCTACCGCCTGCGGTGTGTGTGTACCTAGTCTTTCTTATAAATTCATACAATACAACTCGTACGCCTTCGCCTCCGGCCCGGCCACGGTTTCTGGGTGTGGAGGCTTTTATATCTAAAAACTTACCCTTGATCCTTGCGTTTGGCAATAAAATTTTGTTCGAAACGTGGATGTCATTCAAAATCGGTAAAAATCCGACCAAAGACAGTAGAAATTAACTATCAAGAACCAAAGTAACATCAAAATATTACTCAGGTAATCAAATTCACCAGTTTAATCGTTTGAGAGACGCAGATTTTACTACATAAATAACATAGAATCAAGTATTTATTAGTTATCTCGGAGTTTATTTGATATTTATCCGAAACATCGGCCTATAGCTTTGCCACTTGAAATTCGGCTAAACAATGTATGAAAAGTTTATCAATCACTTGTCTTGTTCCACTGCGATTAGTTTTTTACATGTTGGATTACACTACACTGAACACCTTAATACACATTAAAACAGTTATTTTAATGCAAATTTCGTTGAGGTACCCAATGTTTATTTACATGTGCGTGACATTTTGAAAAGATTTGACATTGGTTTCGTGTTGCCAGAGCAAAGGTTTAGTTTAGTTCCATTTTAATTAATTTCTACTCATTTCGGTTCTGCTATAGAGGGTACTTTTGAATGAATGAAATATATTCGTGCGCGATCCAGTTTACTCTTAAGATTCAAGCCCATCCCATTTCTACGCATTCATTCATGCATTCCTCTCGTCAAGATAAGCTGCCTGCTTGCTTGAAGCTAGCTTCATTGCTGATTAAACGCCAAACCGAAAGAAAGAATGAAGGACCAACATTTCAAAATTAATCTGCGCCTCAAGTTTTGAAATATCCGTGGAAATAGCCTTGATAAGTGCCATTCAATAATCATATTCCATTCTTTCTTCATTCATCACTTTCTATTTTGAAAAGACCTTCAATTTATGTGTTTTCAAAAACAAATAGAACTATAAATGCGTAATATTCATTTGTATGGCGTAACTTTCAATTGAAAAGCCATGGCTGACTCAGGAGTTGATACAAGCAATGAGAGCAGTGATAACCCAGTGTTTGACCAGGACCACAACCACTCACAGTGTGTCTTTGATTTCAACCCTGCAATACCAATAAATTTAAATGGGCAGCCTATGCCCATTCAATTCTTCGGAGAAGCTCACGAGCACGTCGGTAAAATCAAATGTTCGACCAAGGCCAGGCACTGTCGCAGGCGGAAGTTTGGCGCGATACGATACGGTGGGATGCTAGTTTCGTCTAGAAATCAGAAACTGCGATTTGCAGCTTCCACAAACAATACAGAGCTAGTACAGAAACTTCTGGCATCGGGGGCCGATGTTAACTCATCTGATGAATTCAAAAGGAGTCCCCTACACTTAGCTGCTTGCCGTGGTTATGTTGATGTTGTGAAAATGCTTCTAAGGCATGGTGCAAATCCTAACATCAAAGACACTCTTGGCAACACCCCTCTGCACTTGGCTGCATGCACCAACCATATTGAAGTAGTGATGGAGCTACTTGATGCCGGCACAGACGTCAGCTCCAATGATAAGTATGGCAGGAACCCAATACAGCTTGCTCAAAGTAAACTCAAATTGATTCAAACACGCCCATGTGGTGAAGGTCATTTAGGAGGGACCAAATGGCTAATTCATGAAATTTGCATGGTTGTCAACATGATGCTGAAGTATATGAAGATCCAAAAGGCAGATGCAGCTGACCTTGAGTCGGTCCGAGAAAGATTGGAAAGAGTTAGCACTCGAGAAGAAGTTGATTGCGAAGTACAAAATTTATTAGATAGCCTTGGCACTTTGAAACTTAGATAATTTTCCTTTTATTTATGTTAAGACTGGTGTATTGCAACTACCTGGAAATAGAGCTAAAACTTGATTAAGGTAGATTTAACAAGAGTTTAAGTATAAAATATGAAACCAGCATTCAATCATCTTAACTTTTAATATTCAGAGTGTAACTTTGCAGCTCCTCATTTGTGGTCTTTGTATGTAAACATTAGAGAAAAAATTTAAAAGTGACAAACTAAATTCCTAATGTCTTTAAACCTACCTATAAGTAGGTAAGCATTTCTCTTTAAAAATATTGATAAGAATATATTAAGTTGTACGGTAATAATCAATTCATAGATTTTACTTTTAAGGAATAGATTTATTAAATACTTTTTAATAAACAAATTATCAAACAAGTTTTTTGTACTTATTACTACATTTGGCCCCCAAAGGTCGGCAAATAGTGAAAGTAACTGTCTTCCAGGGGCCTACAGAGACCCTCCATATCCTAGCAGTGGGGAAAATCCAGCTGCAAAGGATGCAGTGATGAGTACCTACTTAGGTGGGAGTTGGAGAAATAACATTATTTATAACTTAAATAATTAATGTATTTATTCTCAACAATTTCATAAAATTAAAAACATCAACTTTAAGAATAATGATAAAGGTAAACACTACATAGAATTTATGTAGGTTTTTTTTATACAGATAAGTTAGGGTTATAAAATGCAATTTGGAATAATTACACATGTAAACTACAAAAAGTACATTCAATGAACTTGGTAGGTTTAACTTGTGTTAGTTTTGTATTTAGAACTAGAAATAGTAGGTAACCTTAGGAATTGGCAATTTTGGTTTCAAACCTATGTGCACATGCAAGCCCCTATCAAGTGTTATAACACGTGGGTTAAAAAAATAAATACAAAATAATGGAATGTAGGTACTTAAAAGAGATGTAAAAAAAATGGTCCAGCTTAGACACAGTTAAATTCAGACAGACAATCCTACTACCTAAACATAAAGCCATCATAAAAAGAAATAGGTGACATAAATATAATTGTGCATTTGTGTATTTAAGTAGATACCTACTTTTTAACAGGTTTTATGTTTTACTTAGGCTTTATATTTAATTAACATACTTACTTAATATATTTTAATGTACCTAGTAAACAAAACCCGCATATTTTTTTTTAAAAGGGTATGTAATTATGTAATTAATAAAGACTGGATTGTATGCAATTGCATATATACATTTGCTTAGTTAGCCCACTTTCATCAGTTATTATTGCATATTTTGCCAATCCCGTTCACTATATTTGCACTACATTTTCCTAAATTTCTGGGTAGGAAAGTTAATCATACTGATGAAATAATTAGATCTTACGTTGTATAGCTCAGTTCTGAATGAACTGGTGGCGCGATCCTTTTTTGTTTTTCGTATACCTACTGGAGGCCTACTTCATTGCGAAAGTTCGTTTCGTTCGATGGGCGCTCTAATCGAACGAAAACTGATCGAAATCGAAAAAGGTAATTCAACTGTTTGTTCGATTAGAACAAACAGTTTAATTACCTTTCATTTTATTTGCGGCCGTACTTCGTAACTGCGGATGAAAAGAACTAGAGTTAGGCTTCCAGTGTCGCCAGATTTGTGACGTCAGCGTAGTTAACTGTATGAAAAAACAAAAGACAATCTCGCTAGCTTTAAATAAGCGAGCTATAGCCATAAAAGCCGTAACAGTATTTTTTGGAATAATAAATACCTAGTGTATTTAATGTAACATATTTTGACATTTTTCAATGTTGCATACTAAGGTTGCATATAACCCGGTCCCAGGTAATTATTAAACAAGCGAATAAAACATTATTGGCGACTGACATTTTTAATTTCAGTTTATTTTCGGTCGTTCATGCATACCCTTTTAAAAATAATAGCAACACACATTTAGGTAACCCTACGAAAGTGACGAGTCATGTATTTTAAATTTTAAACATTACATTCTCATGTTAATGTTTTGCTGAATTTAAACCGGTTTAACAAAATGGTAGTTATAAAAAAAAAACATCATACTTAATGAATAAAGTGATATTGCTTCACAAAAAGAATTCTAATGAGCAGGAAAATAATTATCACCAGATACAAAATACGACATCTTTACTTGGGGTTTTTTTTAATTTAGCGAACTTAAATTCATATGGCCGATCCTTTATCACCACTGCTATCACATAAGTAGTCCATGTTTTAATACTGTTTTAGATTACTTACTTACTAACTAACTTATTGATCAACAATCCCCAACCAATAATAATAATAACTACCAATAATTAGAAGGTACCTAGCTGTTTTTTTTAATTCCCTTAGACCTCAACCCCCAAGTAATTAATTTAGGCAAGTTATTATTCTATTTAAGTTTTATTGTTATTAATTATAATACCTACATCCAACATAAATATAACACATTATGCTTATTAGTATACCTAGTAAAAAAATTACAGCCTTGAACATATTTAAAACAATCATCGCTATGTTAATTATTTGTTTTTTAACATTATTTAGGTCTTAACTCAAAATATGTAATTGCTATAAGAAATATAAATGCGTCGTCAAAAAAACAAGTTTATGGAAGAGAGCTAGCAGATATTTAAAAAAAGTTAAATAAAATTATATAAAATGTAGGTAACATTATCTGTAAAATATTTGTACACATACGGAAGAAAGTAGATTTAATAAAATCTGAAGATAGTTGATTATTTATTTTAGGATTTGACACCGAAGAAAAAATGCTTTGAGCAAGTTCCATATTCAATTCCGTAGAAAATTAGAGTGCTATATGTTTTGGCACTTATTTATTTTGATTTAAAAATTTTGACTAGTGACAACAATATTGCAAAACCCAATAAGTATTTTCCTAAATGTAAATAGATTTGTACACTTGGGTTTTTAGTTCGATAATACAACTTAATACCTATGGTTTGCCATCATCGAACTTCATAAAGACCACCAAACACATAATCATTGTAAACTTACTTAAGTATGTATAAGTACCAATTAGCTACACTACGTTTGTATTGAACTTTATACATCACATATTTAAAAAACCTGAAGCATAATAGATATTTAAATAACAAACCTAAAATATTTTTTTTGGTGGAATGTTATAATAATAAAAATTTAAATTATTTGTTTTATTTCACCACAACCATTGGGTACATAATTATTAAAAACATTGCGGCAAGTTGAGTTATCACTGATTCCAACGCACGCACGCAAGAATTTTATGCGTTTTGGCTCGGTTATGGTTATTCAGTCGTAAAAAATCTTATTTTGTATCTGGAACTATAAGATTTACTATGTTGGGGAATATTTCTGCTTGGACCGGCCCATACTCCACCAGTTCACCGTCTACAGTTAAATTCCCGCTAGCTCCATCAGGCACTATTCTGAATGCGCTAACGGGAATCATTTTCAGGTATTCCGTATTCATTTCCGCGTGTGAACCCTGACTCACGCCAAGGAGGAAAGAAAACAGCTGGGACCTGCTAATTCCAGCTTTAATAATGAGCATCCACATGATTCCGTCGGACAGCTGTGAGCGCGGCGCGAACAGAAACTCCTCGCCAATATAGGACTGATAGGCGACGTGTACCATAACAAACTCTCCTTCTTCTTGCACCCAGTTGGAAGGCAACTGGGAGACTAGAGAAGGGAGGTGGGAAGCCGGCCCGTGCATAGCAGTGTGCACAGGCGACCGCATTTCCGACATGCTACTTGTGACACTGTGGTATTCCGACCCCCGTGTACTGAAAAACGCACTCCTACGAGAGTTCACGGAATACCACGAATCAACTCTTTGGTGTTTTCCATTAGCCGCACTCATAAATACCTCCGAATTGTTATCGCAATCAATGAACGCTTCCGCGTCAGGGGAGTCAAGTGCACCATCCTGGCTCACGCTATGACTGAGAACGAGGGGCAATCTAGGTTTGGGAAGGTTGCCTATGTCCTTTATTTTGGCGTAGCTGACTGTTCCTTTATACTTTCTTAGGCCAAGGAGCCTTGCGATAGCCCAGAGGGTGAATCTTTGACCGCCGATGGCTCGAAGTCTCTCGCTCTCTATATCGATATCAGAAAGGAGACCCCAGCCGACGGATAAGAACGAAAACATTATCTGGAAAGAGAAACAACACATTAAAAGATATCTTTATCATAAACCCAAGAAGATAAGAGATAGGTAATTAAGCAAGCTTAAATCGGATTGGACTACAAGGCATTTTATAAAATCATTTTGTATCAATAGAGCGCTATCAAATCAACGTAATTCTAATTAGTTATCGAAAGTCCGCGACGAATAACCTTGTTATTGAATAACAAAAACAATTTACATAGAATCTAAATCTTCTGCTAAACATTAATATATTACTTGTAAGCGGTTGATGTAAACCGGACACACACGCACAGACGCATGGAAGCCTTGTTCAAAGTACATTTTTTGCATTCCTACAAAACAGAGGTCATCAAAGTTACTCTACAAGTAATAGGTACAAGTAGCATAGCACTCGATCAACTTAAAACTCGTAGTCGTTTTCAATAACATTTAATGTAACGATTTTAAGAGTATCTTAAGTATTTATCATCAACCATAGCAAGGAACATAATTATGGTAATACGTTGGTATTTAACTGACAAAAACAAACAACATGAGTAGTAGTAAATATACGAACCAACGACAGGCTTTTATAGTGATTATGATTAGCTTAATAGCTGGAAAAACATAATGAAAACAGTGAAACAGTGACCATATTATTACTTAATGTCTGAAACTGCTAAAATAAGTAGGTACCTGAGTAGGTAGATAAGATACTTAAATAAATAATGATTCACACAGATCCGGCCCCAAGCTAAGAACTTGTGATATGGGTACTTGATAGATAACTGATGTACTTACTTTAGTTTTCGTTTCTAGTCTCACGACGTCCATAGGGGCTGATTTGTTTCTAGCTAGTGACATGGAGAAACCAGTCAGGTTTTGAGGAATGTAAGGTTCACTGAAACAAAAGAAAAATACTCTCTTACTTCCTCCTCGAGCAGTTCTCCAGTGTCGTTAATTGACGGGGGAACCCGTGAAGTGATTTACGTTACTCTCACCACATCATACATAATGTATGTGTATGTATGTACACCACATCATTATAAGATAAAATATGTTATTCATTAGTAAAAATATCTAAAAATAAATAAATTTTATGCATATGGATTAAACAATATTGCCAGATTTGTACATTATCTTTGGTTTATTATATTTACTAGCGACCCGCCCCGGCTTCGCACGGGTGCAATGCTGATACTAAATACACACACTACAGAATCGGCGCCCCGGCCGGTACCGCCGCAACCGCTATGTCCCTGCATTTTGTGATGTACCTATTTCTTAGTAATTTTAAATTCCTTCTATTTAGTAGTATTGTATAAAGTATTTACACGGATTCCTAACTTATATTTCTATGGGCATAAAATCATAGTCGCACTTGGTGCTGGTTGAGCTTATTTGTAGCCGGAGGGCAGAGCGGGCAGAGAGTTAGGAACATTATTTCTACCCATGTAAAGCAAAAAGTTGATTGGTGAAAACGAGTACGTAAGGTATCTGTTACGAATTAACATTTCCTGTGCCGTTCTCACTTTATACCTACCTACAAACAGAAATTATAAAAAAACATGGTAGGTAGGTACAGTCAGCGTCAAATTTATATGAGCGTCTAGAGTAGTCAAAATGATCTGAACAACATAAAAGTAATTTGATATACGCCGTTCGAATCATCATATTGTTGTAAGCAAAGCACCCAAGGTGTTCAAAATATCTAGACGCTCATATCAATTTGACGCTGACTGTACCTACCTAAATATCCCGTTTTTAATAATAATAACTTGTAATAAGTAAATTAATTGTTGAAAAAAGTTAGTGCTCGCAAGGTCTATTGTTCGTAGAACTACATGTAGGTAAGCAGCTAAGTAGTCTTTTAAAAGGGCTTATTCCAATAATCCCCTGCCATGATCCCCTGCGAAGGGGATTTCTGGACTTTTTGTCCAATAATCCCCTGCCGGTTCAAAGAGAAGAGGCGCAGGGGATTTGTGGACAAGAGTTCCAGAAATCCCCTGATCCACTTATTTACACCGTAAGTAGTTGTTCGTTCTTGAAATAATCAAATGCAAACAACTAAGTAACCTAACCTTATAAGTAGAACATACCAAAATATTAACATTGCATTCAGGAATTTCCGACTCACAATAGGGTTTCAGCTGATTTCGAGTAGTTTTTTGTGCTGTTTTTTCGTGGTCCCATTATTTTGTCCCATTAATGGGAACACGAGGGAGAACTATTTCTTGTAGTCCCATTAGTATGTGCGGTTGTAGAAATTTTTCTCCTGTACATATATTTCCTGCATGGATAAACGTCCAACAAGCGTTTCGTCCAATAAGCGGTTCGTCAGGAATCCATAAGCGGTTCGTCAGGAATCCATGCGCAGTTCGCCCAATTCTTCCTAAGTACTTTAGAATTATCGAAAATAGATTAAATTTCAAACTGTTCCATACAGTTTTAAAAAAATGACAGTGAATTCCAAATATGACAGCTGATGTGCAAAATGACAGCTGATGTCAAAAATGACAGCTGATGTCAAAAATTACAGGTGATGTCAGAAATGACAAAAATTAACAAAATAATATTTTATGTAAAAAGTGACAGCTGATGTCAGAAAATGGAAGTTACAGTTAGTTAAAATTTAAAAATGACAGGTTATTTCAAAAATGAAATGGATATTGTAGTGTATAGTGTATTAACACATGACCACAATCGCAGCACGCTAACCCTAACGCACTTTTATTCTGACCTCTCACCCTATTACACACCACCACACCAACACACACTCGCACATCATACAGACATACACTACACTACCCACACAAACATTGCATACCACAGTCTCACTTATTTTTTTTTTTTTTTTATTAAAGTTATAAATATGCATTGTTCATACTTCAGATACCCTCGAAAATAATATATCTTCTGATAATCGTACCCTGGTGCCCACGTCACGGGCCATGAGCCTAGTGTGGGGCCGTAGCCATTCATGTTAGACATACCTACCCATTAATTAAGTATTTAATTAGCTTCAAGTTTCCTTTTTTGTATAATATTTAAGTGTGCCTAAATGTACCTAATGTGTTTCTAGTAAATAAAATTATTATTATTATTATTATTATATTATTCTAGACTAGTGCTAGACTTTTAGTTAGTGACTCAGATGAAAGGTAGACACCAAAGTCTAGTAAGAGTAGTTTAAGAGATGTGGCCGTTTGAAGTTTGACAGCTGTCATCGAAAATGTAGACCATTTCAATAGCTATGATTTGAACTAAGAACGGAGAAATTAAATAACATCGCAAAAATTTACGACTACGGCGGGACTTGAACCCGCATCCTTCCGTCAGTACCGGAATGTGCTAACCAACTACTACTACTTACGCACTATAAAAACAAAAACTTAAGAACGGAGACTCTAGGACGAATTTTTTCGGAGATATGGCTGTTTCAATTTTAACAGCTTTCAAAATGAGAAGTCTAGGACGAGTAGCCCATATCTCGGAAGCTTGTCATAGTGGAAAATCTTTATTCAAAGAATAAATTACAATCAGATAATCGAAATAAATTAGAACTAGTATTCACACTTGAAATGACAATTCAGCGAACTGCAGACTGTTGCAAACAATCTACAAGTAGCTCAATTGATCCATATCACGTAATACGTATATCTCGGAAGATGGAAAGGCGCAAATGTGTCGACGCATGTAGCGGCCCACACAATGGGCCTCCCCAACTCCCATGGGACTAGTGTCATACCGTCGGGCCTCTTACCTCCGTCCTGTAATAGACCATTCGGTTCAAGAATATCAGGTACGTTAGCGGTGACAAAGGCCCGCCGGATGATGTCATTAAAGCTGGAGTGGCGAGATATCCGACCGGGGCGGCCCTAGTACACGATAATCCGTGATGACCAAGCTGTTCGACAGCAGTACCGCACTGGCATTGATGAGGCGCGCAACACCTTGCACCCAACCGAAGACATCTTGCGATACGGAAAGTTACGAGATCCAATAAAGTACCGGTGTTATATGAAGAAATTAGTTGCAACCAATGTCCTGACTCCCATTGAGAAACAGCCAGGAGGCGGGCATTATCCACAGAGCTGGAGCACGTTTTGTCAAACAATCCCGTGTCAACTCGCACAGAGGCCCGTTCCATTGCCGCCGTTGGAACATAAGTGATTTTGGGGGAGCAGCATTGGTGCAAGCAGTATGCCAAGCTGATCGAACTTCGTCTAAAAATATAAAAAGCATGATCAAATATTTTGATGATAGCCGTCAAAATGACATCTGTCATCTGTTTTGTCTGATGTCAGTAATTTTTGACCTCATCATCACTGGTCTTCAACATTTCGTTTAAGTTAACCTTTTCATTAGTACCAATTTTCGTAGTTTTTGTTGTAATGTTAACATTTTGATATGTTCTACTTATAAGGTTAGGTTACTTAGTTGTTTGCATTTCATTATTTCAAGAACGAACAACTACTTACGGTGTAAATAAGTGGACCAGGGGATTTCTGGAACTCTTGTCCACAAATCCCCTGCGCCTCTTCTCTTTGAACCGGCAGGGGATTATTGGACAAAAAGTCCAGAAATCCCCTTCGCAGGGGATCATGGCAGGGGATTATTGGAATAAGCCTTTTAAAAGCTTTTAAGTGTATTTATTTATTAAAAAAATTATTGCACATAAGTAAAGGGTGGCATTTTCTACCTGCAAACCAAAAACAGGAAGGACCCCTAGAGGTTTTTCCTTCCGCTCCGCAATTAGATACGCGATTATTTACGATAGAAATGAAAAGAAAATCTATTATTTACCCTAAACTAGAATAAAAAATATATGAATGAAAATAGATAGGTAGGTAGGATCCGCATGAACTCCGGGACTATTACGGATGATTCACCAACGCAACGGATAAACCAGTCATCGGAAAATACGTTTGTAAATAACCAATTACTCCATCAATTACTATGTCATCCAAGTTGAAACATATCTGAAGATCTTAATCATTCGTTTGACTTGAGACATTTACATTCAAGTTTTTTTATAGGAATTTCATACAACCTAGGCATTGGAATTACTAGGAACTGCTCAAACAGAACTAAATGAAATCACAATCTTTCTGTCGCGAGTCAGGATAAAACAAAGATTCAAGAATTTCCAGGACTTCAAAAAAAATTATTATTTTTTTACTGATTCTCTATTGATCTTACTATCTTACTAATCTATATATATATATAAAAGAAAGTCGTGTTAGTTACACCATTTATAACTCAAGAACGGCTGAACCGATTTGGCTAAAAATTGGTGGGGAGGCAGCTTAGAACCAGGAGACGGACATAGGCTATGTTTTATCCCGGAATTACCACGGGAACGGGAACTACGCAGGCGAAGCCGCGGGCAGCAGCTAGTATCTATATATATAAAAGAAAGTCGTGTTAGTTACACTATTTATAACTCAAGAACGGCTGTACCGATATGGC
The DNA here is from genome assembly GCA_949316285.1 of Eupithecia subumbrata. NCBI lineage: Eukaryota > Metazoa > Arthropoda > Insecta > Lepidoptera > Geometridae > Eupithecia > Eupithecia subumbrata. The sequence goes on along the minus strand of OX438646.1, from coordinate 22,065,905 downwards.
TGAAAATTGGTGGGTAGGTAGCTTAGAGCCAGGAGACGGACATAGGATACTGTTTATCCCGTTCGACAGCGTTTCCGTGTGATTTGACATAAAACGTCAGTCACTATAAAACGAGGTACTTATAACAAAAAAGAATCTTAGTTGGAATAACAAAACGCAAATGACAGCTATGTAATTGACGCATGGATGACGTATGGATGCCGGGGGGCCGATTCTGTAGTATATTTAGTATCAGCATTTGCACCCGTGCGAAGCCGGGGCGGGTCGCTAGTTATATTATAAATGCGAAAGTTTGTGAAATATGATTTTTTTTTACCTACGATCTCCAAAACTACTGAACGGATCAAGATGAAATTTGGCATACACTTAGTACACTTAGCCTGACTTAAACAATAGGCTTATTATGAAAATACGCGTGCAAAGCCGCGGGCAGAAGTTAGTATAGAAATAAATCTGTTTATTTATTTTTGTATTCTTTGATGTTTTTATTGTTAAATTTAATCATTGAAAGTAGATAATTTAAATCTCAGTCGCAAAATTTCTAAACGCAAAGCCGACATTGGCAAGAGCGAGCGTTACGTCACACTTCACATTTTGTGTCATGTCATGACTTGAGGCTTTGGCGGGATATCTTTTTGTATTACTTCGCGGTTGTTTGGTATTTCTGTGAAAAAAAAATTGTTTTCATTATTTATTTGTATCTAATTTTATTTTGATTAAAAATTCAACGAACAAACCGAAGTGCTTTAAATTTTAAATGTGAAGTGTGTTGTCACAGAACAAGAGCCAATAAGACATCGCTTTTATCACCCGAAACTGAGTGCAGTTTTACTTTTTGTTTTTTACCTTGATATTTTATAAAGTTTTGGGTGAAATATTTCTTTTCGGTAATGTTTTAACCTATTTCGTACTGATATACATTATTACGAAGGTTTCTTATTTAGTTTATCAATGCAACCCAACTCCAACCAAACAAAGCGAATCGTCCGGCCTGACTACGTACCTACCTGTACCTAATCTTGATTTTACAAAGAATCAATAAATTTTACTGTACTAAGATTCACACGAAAATCTTAAGGATCAAGGGATCACTGAAAATTACGTTTTACACGTGATCCCTGTTAATTCTGTTCATTAAAACGTACGTGACCTTTACCTAATAACTTTGTTTACTTCAAGAATGGAGAACGAGGGACGAATTGAACAAATTCCTGGCAGATTGAACGGAGATGGCTACTATGGCTAGTGATCGTGATGACTGGCTTTTCCCCAGCTTGTACGACCAGAGCTGACCAATAATAATTCAAGAATACAATAGGTTTCCATTGCATGTTGTCTTATGTGAAGTAAGCAATAAGATGTATCATCATTATTATAATAAGCACACAGCCGCGATTTTGTAGCGTCTTGTGTCGCGCGATTTGTTGCGAATTTTCATTTTCATTTATTTATTTCTCAAACAATTTACATCGTGTAGGCACGTTGCACGTAGCACATCTTATTAATGAGTAAATTATAAGAATAGAGCATAGATATTACTATGTCACAAAACTAAAAAAAAAATCTTTATTGAGAATTGGATTAGCAACAATATTTGTTTGCAGTACATTTTGTACTAAGATGCATACGATCTTACACACTGCTGCGATTTTATCAGATGGGCGCGGCGTCTGGAAATCGCGCGTACAAAAACGCAGCTGGGTGTAAGGAATCGCGCTACAAAATCGCAACAAATCGCGCGACACAAGACGCGCTTCAAAATCGCGGCTGTGAGGTAGACGCTTTTTTTAATAGCTTCTGCCCGCGGCTTCCCATGCGTTTTTTAGAATAAAAAGTACCCTATGTGTTACTCCAGATCTTTACGTGAGCAAAATTTCAGCTCGTTCCATTCAGTTGTTTTGGCGTTGTCTTCTGCCACAACGAAACAAATTTGCCTTAATAATATACGTAAGATGTATCAAGTGTTTATTACCTCGAACTTTATCTAGTATTAGTCAACTTTATCTAGTAGTAGGTAGTCTTTACAACAAAACTACCTTACCTAATTAGCGTAAAATGAGGTCGTGTCCTAATGATCAAGTTACAAATTGTGATCACTAGGTTAAATAGTTAGTTTTGTGCTAAAAACTGATTCGTGTACGTTGTGATAATGTTTATTAATTGTAAGGTGTGCTGTACTTTACCTAGTTACACAAAAACGTGACCCTATTGTTAATTAAAGTTCCTTAGTTATATCTTAGAACGAAGTATACGCATATAAAACTTTAATAACAAAGAAAATAACAACCAAATAATAGAAAAAACTAGAAGTTACAATTGAAACTATTGAGCTAACTGCAAAAGTGCAAACTGTTGTACACAATCTACAGGCAGCTCAACTGATCCATATCAATACCAGTCGTAAGCGTACCTAAGACGCTGGCTGCATTGCCCCGCTGTATGGCAATGCTCACCAGCTCTCGGGTCACGCTTCTCTTCGACCAGACGCTCAAAACCCGGAGTGCCTCGTAACTCCGCGGACCTAGGATTTCGACCAACGCACTATCACTATGAGCATAATCTTAATGACATTGCCTCATAGGTAACCTAAAAATCACTTTCTAGTTGCTGAATTTGGGACGGAATTCGCACCACTAGTCAAAACGACCTGCTTCCTACAATGCATAACGCTGTCAATATTTTTTCAAACACCACGCTAAAAATATAATTTTAGATTTTTACGTTGCGAGTTGTTTACAAACATTGTAAGTAGGTACAGGTACCTACATGAAGGCTATAATAGGTAAGTTACGGTACCTACACCTACGTCCGTCATCATCATCATCAATCATCATCAACGTGGTGTTCTATTTTCTATCTATCATTGCTAACTACGTACCTTCCGGCTTCTCAATTGTTCTTCGTGCAAGTCTTATAAAATTATTTAAATGCTACATGACGTAAAGAATTTTACTGTTTGTCATACATTAGTGTTCTCTCCCGTGGTTGCAAATAAATAAGATGAGGGCCACCTGGTAATCGAGAGACCCGAGAAGTCTGAGGAATGAATTTCGGAGGCCAAGATCTACTTCGGGTCTCTGAGGCACAGGAGAAGTAGTGAATCTAATGAAATTGGTATGGTACGCTGCTGGTACGCTAAATTTGTTTTATTTATTTATTTATAACTAGAACGATTACATTTAACCAATTACACTAAAAGGGGCTCAACACTACACAGTCAGTGCCCATGACAAGACGCACAAGTAGTGAAAAGTAAATACTTTTACGACGGCGGCGCGGCACGAGGCGAGGCTGGGCATTTTGATTATTGAATTTACGCCATACTGGATGGAACATGTCAAAATTTAAAATTGGACCCGTGGAAAATATGAAAAGGATTTTGTTACTAATCCCGTCTTGGGTCACACATGCACAATATCTCGTTATGTTAATGAGATGATAAACTTTACAAAGGATTTCCTCACTCATGGACGCATTTGTTTGATTTATGGCCTTGTATTTACACGCTGGATACCTATAGGTATTGTATCTCAAGCCATACCTACAAACAGTCACACCTGCCAAACCGAAACCAATCACAATACACAATACCGATTACAATTATTTTCATTGGTATTATCGATACGTTCAAGGTTCACACAAATCGTTTTCAGCGTTGACTGAAAATAAGGGCAATTGCCTAATTGTGTAGGGATTTGTTTTAATTTTATGTTATCATCAACACCTCTGTCTGTGTGAGTCTTTGGATTAAGATCTGTTATCTTAGTTGAGTAAGATAAGGAATGTATATAGATTATGATTTTATAGTCATCTAATTGACTAGAATACAGCTGTATCATGTCACGTCTAAATCCGGGTACGAACGAGCAAAAATAAAAGTGTACAGGTGTATAATGTATATAATGTATGTGTGTAAGTCCTTACGGCGGCGCCGCCGCCGGCGTCACATTTCATGCCCGCTGCGAAGGGCAGAGGTAAATTTATAACAGCTGACGTTTTTCATGTATTTGGAAGCCTGGATTCGTGACGTCGTCAGTGTGTCTTTTGTTTAACAATGACACCACGTTTTTAAAAAAGTTCCTTTACGTTACGGTTGCGCTCCGTAACATCGATAAGTACCCGGCTTGGCTAGGTATAGCAAGAAGACATTACGTTAATAGAGTTTACGAAACTTGTAATAATTTCAAGGTATGACATGCCTCCCGGCTTTACGCCATCGCAAAATGCTTTGTAATCTTAGGTATCTGTGGTATACTGGCGTCATGCAGTTGACATTTAACCACGGGTTAGTAACGGGGTTAAAGTGTAGTAACATATTGTTTAAAAAATCTATTGTTGGTTAGGTAGGTATAGGTATTCATTTCCAATTTCAGATTTGATACCTGCCTGGTATCATTGTTTTCATATAAGCCCACACACGTCCACAGCTGGACGGACATAGGCCTCCCCTGGCTGGACAATCCATCGAGCTGATGGTCTCCCAATAGGTACGGTTTCGCGTTGCATCGCGGTCGCCATTTGAGAACCTTTACTCCGTAGCGGTTCATCAGTTCTGCGAGCGAGCTATATGACCTGCCCAGCCCAGCCCACTGCCACTTCAGCTTACTAATTCTAAGAGTTGTGGTGAGAGTGAAGAGTTGTGTTCTAAAAGTTGGTGGCTTGGTTCTTCTACGGATTTCCTTATTCTGGATTCTATCACGTAAAGAAGCTCCAAGCATAACTCTCAATTGCTCGTTGAGCAACTCGTACAAGGCATATAGCCAGCGACTACGTTCTGGATGCATAGATCATCACTGGCAACCTTCCTAGCAACCCATCGATTGAAGACTTTCGTCTTGCATGCGGTATCTGTGAAGAGAAGATATGGCGAAGCCTCCCGAACGATGCCCATCCGATTAATTGTTTTATCATTGGCTTATGCCTTGCAAAAGTTTAATCGTTTATTAACTTGACCTCAGAAAACACTAGGAAGGTAATGACAACTTTCGAAAAATCCAATCGGCTACCTACTGTACCATACAGTAGGTAGACGATTGAATTTTTAAAAATTACGAGAATATTAAAAAATATGAAAAAAAATCTTTGATTCCTGTTGAACCAATTCATTTGGCATTGCTGTAGTCGCAGATTCAAGTACAAATAATGTAATTTATTTGTTTGACCTGGGGTCTCATCTTCGCTGGAATGACCCAAAAGCCTAGTGTCCTGAAAATGTTATTAAAGGCAAATACATTTTTTTAGTATTCATAGTATACGTTCTACAAACGCGAACTCGTACAGTACGAGCCAACAAAAACAAATAAATTACATTATTTGTACTTGAACCTGCGACTACAGCAATGCCAAATGAATTGGTTCAACAGGAATCAAAGATTGTTTTTCATATTTTTTAATATTCTCGTAATTTTTATTGATCATGAACACAGAAGTAGTGCGATTGCCTATGGTATCTTATTTTATCTTCAAGCTCGTGATAGGCTTGATAATTTGTGAATAAGATAATTTTAATTTAATGTAAAGAGGGACCTTAACATTCTAGTTACAACATATTATGAGAAAGCTGCTCAGCAAAATGTTGATGATTTGTCTTGATTTGGGAAGCAAAGCCATCCACTCAGAGAGGTGGGTGTCAGGGGTTTTATGTTTTAGTTTAAAAATATTATCTGGTTTCATAATGTCATTATTTTTAAAATGATAGCATTAGTGGTTTTAAAGAAATTAAATGAAGTTTGAGCAAAAAGGAGTAAGAATGTCCCACCCGTCACATTGGAATGACCCTTTTGTAGTGCTTCTGAAATGCTAACACAGGACCGCGTAGACTTTTTCAACGCTATTAAGCGCGTCACACACGGTGAAGATAATATAAAATATATATTATCTTAGAGCATATTTTAGAATATCGCTCACCATAGAAATCCTATGAACCATCACACACGACGAAGTTAATTTATATTTTATCTTCAGTATCTTAAGATACCGAGCGAATACGCAAATATGGAAATCGACGCTTGAAAGGCAATAATTACCAAGCGACATGTTGGGCGATATTGAGTTATATACATCACTGCAATCAGCAAAAAAAACTGCGTTGATTGGTCTTACTCTCGCACCGCTAGGAAGACTTTTGATGTCGCTTAGTAACTAAAAAAAACGCAAATTTCGGCGACTAAGCGACAAAAATTTTTGCGTTTACTAAATAACTTTCATTTGGTATGTAATCTATTTTAGCTTTGTACACTTAGTAATTTTTGCTTGGACTCGAATAAATACGTTTAATTATAAAGTATTTTTTGCTTTACGGTATCTAGGGTTTGAGTATTGCTTAAGAAATTTTACCAGAAAAAATATTTATTTTTGTTGTCGGTTAAGATTTTTTAACTCAACTTAATAATGTACTCATTATCATTTAGTACTTTTTTACAGATTGCAATGGACTTACTTATGATATAAAGTAGTATTTTGCCTGCCGAAAACGAATAAAGTTTGTCGTTTGGTAATATTTTACCTGCCGTTTTATTTACTACTTTCGTTGCTAAGGTAACTATTTCCGATATGAAATTTGTACAAAAACATGCTTATCCCTATTGCAAGCATTTTGTTTTGTCGCTTATATGCACTGTAAAACAGGTTTAAAGTGGCTCTTGGTAACAAAATATCAATTAGTCTTCAATGAACTGTCGCATAGGTAATCCGCGTGCTACCGCGCATCTCACTAAGTACTTGTCGCGACGCTTGAAATAAATACTAGGTAAGTGTTTCCACTATAAAGATTATATGAGGGTTAGCTTATTTAACACGTATTTTATATTGATTTAATTTTATGGTTTTAGGTACATTATGAAACGCAATAAGCAGTAGACAACATTATTAGGCAAGCTATGACAAACGCGGGTGTGGATAGCCGGGATTTGATCGTGGTAATGTACATGTTTAGTTAAAATATTAAATCATTATCAATCTTAACTATAAGAAGCAACTAATATTATATTTAATTTCTAGGGGCCAAGATGTCGAGCACGTACTCGTACGTTCAATGACAAAAATCTGCAAAGATTGCAACAAGTTCGCAAAAAACTTTTGTTTGTTGAACCGGTAAGTTTTTTATTTAATAAATTTACTTGTTACGCCTAATAAGCGTGTTAGCGCATAGACATGCGCATGTGTTATAGCGCATGTATATGCGCTAACACACTATAAATAAATAATACATTTCAGATTTTTTGATATCATTTCGTACCTACATTGTAGTCTTACAAATTTTATACCTTTACCTTACCTTTCTCAGACTTAATATAGATAGATATATATAGATAGATATTTATTTAATAGCTGCCAGACAGAGTATCCCGCAATGGTAGTATATGCAAAATAGGCTTTTTAAGCGTTGTTTGTTACCAATCCAATTAAGTACATTTTCCCTTGTCGTAGAGATATCTCCTTTCCATTATCTTGCTCTTGTACTGAACTAAACATCGGTGAATTATTTTTTTCAGGGTGAGACACTCTCAGATGAAGTTTCTTCAATAAGATCCTTGGCGAGTACTTCTGAGACTATTACTACTGCCAACTGCATTGAAATGACTGGCCCAATAAATGATGATCAGCAACATCAAAATTATAGTGAAGCATTGATGAATGAGCTTGTCGGCGGCCCTTCAGGCATAACCCTAGAATTTGTACCTGCAGAGCTATCTAAAGAACAAAGTACATTTCCAGCGGATGATTATTCTGTGGTTCAGATTGGCACGCTAGAAATAGAACCAATTAAAGAACTTACAAGCATTGATAATGATTTGACTATACCGGAAAAATCCACTACAAGCAACACCCAGGAACAAACAGTCAACAACACTGAATTTGGTTTGACTACACGAGAAACGTATACTGCGACTAACATCCTAGTAAGTGAAAATTCTACTCGTTCTACAAATATTATTGCAGGATGCTCTCAACCTAGATATTTTGATAATATTTTAATACGAGTAATGTAAGGACTAGGTAGATCAAAATACCTAATTTTATGATTTTTTAAGTCAACAGATTGATCTTAATTTACAACTATTAAGTTCATAACCTACATCTACCTCACTCATAAATACTATGTTTAAACGTGATTCAAATAAGTTGTGACATAAGTATTTAATTATATATTATTAATATTAAAAATATTTCATATTTGCCATTATGTCTTTCTAAAATGTTATTGATGAGTTTGTTATCATAAATTGTAATGTTATCATAAATTATGCCAAATATACCTAATAAGTAGTAGCTAAAGCTGTAAAATAGGATTTGATCTTAATTGTGTTGCTTAATTGATAAATTTACGTTTATTATATTTATTCATGGTTGTTTGTATTGAAAATTGGATCTCAAATTTGCATCTACATAATTATATGTGATTTATTAAATGTTCCTTGAAAAAAGTATTTGGAAAAACTATAATTATTGTTCTAGTTCTATTCTTAAGTAATAATTATGTAAGACTGACTACTTAAGAGGGTGATCTAAGCCCTAAATCAATTTTCTTCTAAGTTGAAATTGTGACTTGCCTACCTTTACTGATTTTAAATTTCGTAATAAATACCTATATAAGTAAAATGTCTTATTTATTTAAAGTTAATTTTAACACACAATAATTAAGCAATTTAAGACGATATCCGCAAAAAGCCTTGTTGCGAAAGCCGTTAATTATGTGAACGTAAACCTAAATTCGTTGTTACTTGTACAAAACAATACTACACTAACCTTATAGAATTTGTACTTTGTTTAAAATTTCCTGACAGAAAAGATTTACTGGTTTCTGTTTAGATCAGTTTATCCATATGTCAAACAAGCGTTACTTCTAGATACCTAATTTTTCTTCAAACACAATTATGAATTAATGGGGTATAGTAAATTTTACTTGTTTTATTACAAAATTTTGTTGTCGGTAAGTAATTTTTACTCGTTTGTGATTTTGATGAAATTATTACTAACCGACACTATTTCATTAACTATTGAGAAAATACATAGTTTTTATATGCCAGTTTACTAAGTAAATAAACTGCATTTAAAATTCGTTGATATCAAGTAGTTGTGCCTAATAGGCGATTTAATATGATTTTTTTTCTGAAAAAATAAACTTTAAAGTGCTCCAGTGTAAAGTTGCCAACATGTCGCTTGGTAATTATTGCCTTTCAAGCGTCGAAATATATATTTCGTATACAAGGAATACGTGTGGCACCAACGCAGACTCGTAAGGAAATAAACAGATTTTTTAATATTATCGTATCTTAGCCGTGTGTCATAACCTAAGATACTATAATATTTTATATTAGGGCATCTTAAGATAAAATATTATAGCATGTTCACCGTGTGTGACGCGCTTTAGGTGGAAGAGGATTGCGTCTTTCATGTCCAGATTTGACTCGTTCTATAATTTGAATATAAAAGTTTTAGAAAGACTTATTCACACAGTTACATTTAGACGGAAGGTTGATATTGATAAACTATAATGTAAATCTTTCTCTCATCATCTCTATTTTTGTAGGTATTTAGATTTAGTCATTGAACTACTATTACTAGCGTATGGAACGGACACCCGCGAACAACAACTTTGCGCCATGAGTTGTTGCCGGCCGGCAACAACTCATTTAGTCGTTCGCCTGCGCCCATCGCGACACCGCATGCGAATAAAACCAAATTAAAATGCCGTCTTGCATGTTAAAAATGTCTAAAAATGAATCAACTGCGAAGAACAAAGATAGTGGCTTGACTTATCATCGGTAAGTAAACCGAATATCAACTAAAACCAACCAAAATTAATTTTTGTACATTATTTTCTATTGTACCTGACATTTTGTTTGAAAATCATAGATTATGAAAAGTGATTCGTACAGATGGGATGTGTAGGTACCTACCTACTAAAGGTTGGTGACAAAGGTTTAACTGATTATTATTTTTAACTCAAATAGACGACCTCCGTGCCGCAGCGGGCGAAGGTCCGCCTGCGACGCAGGAGGTTGCGGGTTCGATTCCCGTCTCGGAACAAATTTGTGTACGATCTGCAGAAATTTGTTCCGTTGGTCTGGGTGTTTTCTATGTATAATAAAAAATATCTATCTATGTACTGTATTGTATTAAGTATATCAGTTATCTAGTACCCATAACACAAGCTCTGCTAGCTTGGGGCTAGATAATGCTGTGTGAATTGTCCAGCATTATTTATTTATTTTATTTATTTATTACTCACCCTATGCCGTCTGTCTGATCAGTAACAGTAGTTACCTACCTACTGTAGGTATCTTTTGCAACCGTCATTATAAACTAAAGCTGTTTTATACCTAGGTAGGTAGGTATAGGTATACTGTCGTCTGAACAAATATCTAGTTTTATAAATTTGTAATAGATCGATTGGTGATCTCTGTGGCGTGGTGGGCGAAGGTCCGCCTGGGACGCAGGAGGTGGGTTCGATTCCCGCCTTGGGACAGATGTGATAAAGTGTGGGGTCTAGTTAGTGCAAGTACCTACTGCATTCAAATTCAGTTTTGTATGCACAATCTGTCTGAAGTGTCCCTTCTGCGGTACTTGTGGGCGGAGTCGAGCGCGCCCCGCGCAGGCATCAAGTTGCGACACATTTTTGGTTTGGTTTAGCTACTCTAACGACTTACAACTCACTGGATTTAGTAATATTTTTTATTTTATGTTAAGCTATTCAGTAGAAGAGAATTGCGTCTTTTATGTCCAGACTTGACTCGTGCCGTGCTATAAATTGTCTATAAAAGTCTGTCAGAAAGACTTATTTACATAGAGATATTGATAAACTTTATTGTAAATCTTCGTATTTTTGCATTTAGTATTAGCTACTTACTAGTATAGTATTATTATATCTGTGGTATTAGTAATTATTCTTTATTTATGTTTATAGCTAAGATAGGATCATTGTGTCTGGAATAAAGACTTTTTAATAATAGAAGCTTAGGTCCCGGTTTTAAGAGAAGGAAACTATAGAACAACATTTTATAATAAAGCAGTAGATCCACTTGTAACGTCAAGGAATGGATTTGAGTTTTCCTTTTTCAAGCTTACTTTTACAACTGAGTAATTATAATTAGTTACCTACATGGGTACGTAATCCAATCACAGTGTAAAGGTCTCGTCGGTCGTGGTAAAATTACATATTCTGATTTTTCCTTTTACGAGTACATAATATTATACTTAGGCTTAACCCTGACCGTGCTTCTTGACAAATTTCATGACTAAGTCAACGGGAAGTACCCTATAGGTTTTGTGTGAATGTGATTCCCTTGGAAATATCAAAATACGTATGCATAAATGGCTAACTTTTGATTGTGTTGACTAACAAGTTTGACTTTTTCACAGCTTTAAGAGGTTACTTGAGTAGGTATTTGATATTAATTTCGACTCGATAGCTCCACAAGTTCCTGAGAAAAAGGTCTTGACAGACAACAAAGTGATCCTATTTTGAGGTGAAGAACCCTAAAAATACCTCTAGCATTATTTTTAACTTGTTTGTTGATTATTACCTTTTGGTTTTCTTTTGGTAGAACAGTCCATTCTGTGTACCTTTCCTCAGTCCAATAAAGTTTAAAATAAGCAAATGAAAACTGTGGATCTCAATGACTAACATTTTATTAGAGAAGAAGAGACACACCTGAGGCCCTTATTCATCATCATCATCAGCCCGTATAGGTCCACTGCTGAACATAGGCCTCCCCGAAATGACGCCACAAATAGCGGTCCTGAGAGTCCATCGATCGACTCCCTGCGACCGCAATGTCGTCGGTCCACAAGGTCCGCAATGTCCGGGAGGTCTTCCCACACTCCGTTTCGCATTGCATCGCGGTCGCCACCCGAGAACCTTTACTCCTAAACGCCAGGCCCTTATTATTACAAACAAGCAAATAAAAAACCTCTGTTTCGATTTCAATACCTAGCTTATAAAACTTCAAGTCAATAATTTACTGACAACATTTAACTAGAACAACAACCACTGATTTTTAGGGGTTTTTTACTACATACGACAATACCGCGTACCACCATGTATAACCGTATCTGGTTTTGTTGATAGTTTTTTCTGTTATTTAACACTTTCATGGCCCAAGACTAGGGTTTCTGATTTCTCGAACTATTTTCATTCTCGATGCACGAGAATTCTCGAGGTTAAATTCTCGAGTCTTCTCGATTCTCGAGGCTTACAAACAAAAAACCAATAGTAGTTTAAAATTTAAAGAAAAAAACTCCAAAAAATTTAAGAAACTACAAAAAATTAAAAAAAAAATGCTGAATACCCTCTCGTTTTCAGTTGAAGTGGTCTTGACTGTCATTACAGCTTTGAATAGATTTTCGAGATTGGGTGTGCGTTTTCCTGTAGAATCAAATATGTTGAACTCTTTCCTGATCAACGTATCGTTACTTGAGCATTTGAGCGTTCTAGAGGAGCGCTTTTTATACTCAACTTTTTATAATAGGAAGAATATTTTGAATTGGTGCCTCGAGAATTCTCGAGGCACGGTTTTATTTTTCTCGTCTCGAACCAAGGCGAATTTCTCGAGTTTTCTCGAGTTCGAGAATTCTCGAGCAGAAAACCTACCCAAGACGCAGATGGTCTCTCCCAGCCCTGTGTAACGGCGTCACAGCGGCGGCGCGGCACAGGCGTGCCCCTGCGGGTCGCACCGCTGAGGCTAGGCAGTGAATGCGATATTAAACTAACACGTTCATGGCCCAAACGCACATGATTTCTCCCAGCCCCGTGTAGCAGCGGCGCGCCCCTGCGGGTCTCGGGCTGGGCAGTTTATGCGTTAACAAAATAAGCAATAATACTTGTGTTAAGATTGAAATACTACTTTAATGTTATTGTAGTAATTTATCGATATTTAGTACAAATTCTGAATTTAATGATTATGTATGATTATGGATATAAATTCTGCGCAGTGAGTTCCTATACCTAACTGAAACCTGTATTGCGGCTGGTGAACTTGCTATAGGTTTAAGAGAAACCTGTAATGCTAAGTTATAAAGGATATTCTACAAGATTCTAGTGATTGAGTCAGTTGCAATTGCAAAACCTGTTCCTAGGTAGTTAGATAGACAGACACTTATTAGGTAGGTACCTAAGTAAAATGTACATAAATAGTTAAGTATATATCTATTAGGCATTGCAACAAGTCTCAAGGTTTCAATTATGTACTAAGAAGATTTTTTTCATTATGGTGTATGGAAATTAATACAACTACATACTTAAATGAATTGGTATGTTTAATATGTTTGTACAGATGTAATTTGTGTTAAAGGTTTTATTAAGTAGGTAGGTTAGGTACCATTGACCTTGGTTATTTGAATGAATAATGTGAGTGTAATAATTATTTTCCTACTAATATTATAAATGTGAAAGTTTGTATGAATGTTTGTTATCATATCACATATCTCCGTAACTCCTTACCGATTTAGGTGAAATTTTAAATTAGATAGTTTAGGTCCTAGAATAAAACATAGGCTAGGAAATCATATTTTTTAAAATTAACCTCTGACGGGGTTTATATAGTAAAGTATTTGGTTCCATTCACTCAAACCTGTGCATAAATAAACTATTAAGTAAATAATAAATCACGATTTTTTTTATTTCTACAAAGTTATTTCTGAAATTTGATTATTATTTCCACGCAGGCGAAGTCGCAGGGCGCAGCTAGTATTATAGTATTTTGTAATGCAGATCAAGAGGAAACTGTTCTCATCTGAGCTTCAGCCGTGAGATAATAATATTGTGAAATAAATATTGTGACGGCAACTTACTTGTAAAGGTGACAAATAGTCCTGGCCAATCCATTGCCAGATCCACATGGCATTGCCAGTGGTATTACAGCCAGTGCCTGTTGCCAGTCCAACTGCTCAAACATCTTATTGCTTCAGCCTTAGGATAATAATATTGTAAAATAAATAGTGTGAAGGCAACTTACTTGTAAAGGTGACAAATAGTCCTGGCCAATCCATTGCCAGATCCACATGGCATTATTGCCAGCGGTACTTCGGCCAGTGCCTGTTGCCAGTCCATCCGCTCAAACATCCCATTGACAACTTCAAAAAGTACTCCATCTCCCCCTACAGCCACGATACCTCGCCAACTGTACACATTCCGTGTTCTAACAAACTCCCGCGCGTACTGAGCATACTTAGTAACATGCAGGTCGTAAGGTACCTCAGCCTCCTGCAGCAAAGGAGCTATTTTCGTCTGGAACAACTCGCGAGCCTTTCCCGGCCCAGACTTAGGGTTCAAGAGAATCAACAGTCTCTTTTCGTTAGCTGCTGGCACCTGACCGATCGGTTGGTCAGCTATCAAACACCGTATTGTAGACCGCCACTTCTGAGCTTCTTTGTTATTGTCTTCGTACTTATCGAAGGATCTGAAACGTAGAGTTATTGTTGTCCGCTCTCTTTTCAAGGTACTTCGACTACGTTTCAGGATATACGCGTAAATGTATAGATAAGCGCTGATATCGTTCTCGTCGAGATCGCCGCTGGTTTCTTCGACTACCTTTAGCTGCTGCTGACGCACGAACGAGCTACAGACGCAGGAGCCGGCTCCAGGTCTTCGTCTCTTGCTTCTCATACATTTACTGCCGATGATATCGCGTAAAGATATGGTTTGTTCTTTGGAACTGCCATCAGTCTCCTTCACAAGAGACAGCCCTTTTGATGTTAGTCGAACACGAAACACTGAATTCTTCTTGGAGAGAATATAAAAGGTTTCTTCGAGATAAACATGGTCTTTTGAGACTGTATCTCCTTCGATAACGCTCGGCACGTCTTTCCCGAGTTTTGGATCCGCCATGACTGAATGACTGATTGATTGATTGAATGAAATGAACTGAACAGAATGAAATGAACATGCAGTTTGTGAAAGAAAATGATTGGTTGACATTGACAGCAGCGGTTGCCAGATTTGCTTTCGGACGTTTCGGACGGACTGAGGGAAGGACCGAATGAGTTTTTGCATTAGGTACCTATCCATTTTTTGTTCTTCCTTGATTATTAGGGTTCCGTAGTCAACAAGGAACCCATATAGCACATAATAAAATACCCCTCCTTACGTCTTATAGTTTCGCCATGTCCGTCTGTTCCTCCGCTCAGAGACCAGACCGTACCGTACCGTATGGGGGTCATTCAGTAAGGACTGGGACGTATTTAATTTATTTTACAGCACCATTAAAATCAATTGAGGTCAGGCTCCGTAATCTGGTAAAACTTACAATAGGTAGGTAGGTACCTAGTTATTTCATTAAGAATCGTAAAGTTAAAAAAATAAACCATAAAAAAATAATACATAGAGCCATACCATCATCGTATACGCGGACGCGAACATAAATTCATCTCACTTTGCTAGATGGCGCTGACCTCAATAGCACATTTTTAATTACTCGCGTAGGTACTAAAATAATTTTAACATTCAACAGTGCAATCTATAGATATTTGTGCATCCAATAACTTTCGACTTCTTTGACTTCCATCAAAACCAGATATAAGATTGCTACCTGCAGACCATTAGTGCAGGCAATCATGCAATATATATAAATGCGAACTTTTTTTAATAAATTCGTTTGATAGTTGTAGCAAATATAAAAAGCATGCATATTTATATCAAACATAAGTGCAAACATGTCCAGGACAAATAAAATTGAGTATTTATTCCATGTCAAAATTAAAATAAATAAATAATGCTGACAATCCACCCAGAATCATCTAGCCCCAAGCTAAGCAGAGCTTGTGTTATGGGTACTAGATGACTGTTATACTTAATACTATTTTTTAGGGTTTTGAAACCGATCTCCGATCTTCAAAACCCTTATGGTCTCGCTTTGTCTGTCCTTTTTTCCCTCCTTAATAACTCAAAAACTACTGCAGCTATCAACTTGAAATTTAACCCTTATTCAAACGCGAGCCTGTGGAAGGGTAAATGAAAAACTAAGATCGGTTTGAGGGTAAGTTTGGGTCGTAGATTTCAAAAATCCACAAAAAAAGGGAGGAAATGGGGGGGGAGTGACCTTTTTTTGGTGGGAAGTAAAGCTCCCGTTGTCTGTTAATGCGCTCACCTAAATCGTGTAAGTGGGAACTATAACTCCCATTGTCTGGTTAAACATTGATATATTTTTTAACTAGTTAGTTGCCCTGACTTTACTTCTGATTTAGTTTTTACGCAAAATTTTAAGTAAATAAAACAACTTTTTGTGTAATTAGAGTTTTATTTTAAGAAATTAAGAAATCTTTTTAATTATACTATACTTATTTACTAATTTGGTAACATATTATGTAGCTACTTATATTATATTATACTTTTTTATTCATCACAATTTTTGGACTCTTTCATATCGTTAGGGTCGGTTCATATCTAACGGAAGATCCGTCGTGGATTATCGGTCGCGGAACGCCAGAACTGACTAAATACTAAAAAAAATAAAAAAAAATAAAAATAAAAATCAAAGAAACCTTAAGGTTTCTTTGATTTACAACACCAAGTAGGTGTTAGTATTACACAATAGTTTTCTTTTCTTTATGTTCGAAGACGAACACTCATAATTTTATATAGATAAATTCACTCGTAATTTATGTTCCACAGACATTGGGATCATAGATTCCCACTTAGAAGACCCAACTTTAGGCAAGGCTGCCAAGCTACATAACAAAGATTCTATGGATACTTTGAGGTCAAAACAACAGAAATATAGTCTACTTTCCATTTCTGGGACCTGCTTCTACGTACCTGATTTTTTCGCAGCATAACACAAAAAACAAAACGTAAACACCGGCTTTTGAACAAAAAATCGCCTCATCAACCTTTGACGTTGACCTATGGTGTCAAATGACATTTCATAGAAGAGTGTTGCCAATAGAAATATTGCCATATATTTTATGTCTGCGTTCAGAAATAAGTGGATTAATTTACTGTTACCATATACAAACAAATGACGATTTGAGAGGTGGGAAGTCTTCCTCCCAATGCTTTAATAAGGGTTAAAATAATATAACAATTCGTGCGCCTGTACAGGTTTAGAGAAAAATAAATGAAAAATGAAAATGAATATTTTCCATACAAATTGTGATGCCGAAATTTTAAAAGATACCTACAGAGTCATATGGGGTATCAAATGAAAGGTATCATTTTATTGGTTTCATACTTTTTCAAATATTTCAAAAAAAGTCGAAAAAATACCAATAACCCCCCCCCCCAATCTCCGAAGATTGCAGAGCGATCCATGTAAAATGCAAGGAAGGAGTGTTTATAAACATGGATCTATATTTTACAGGATAAATATAGAGAGGTTTTAAAAAAGAACACATTTTGAAAAATGGTCAAAAAGGGGGGGAATAATTTTCAAAAGGGGGAGCTACCTCACCGAGTGGGGTATCAAATAAAAGGTATCGGTTTGGAAATTTCAAAACAGTTTTTTAAATTTCTGTAGCTTTCATAGTTTTTGAAATATTTTGAAAAAAGTCGAAAAAAAATCCATTCCCCCCTTATCTCCGAAGTTTGCCGAGCGATCCATTTAAAATTTATGAAGCGTTTGTAGATATGGATTTATATTACAGGAAAAAAATAAAGAAGTCTGTAAAAAGAACACTTTTTGAAAAATGGTCAAAAAGGAATAATTTTCAAAAGGGGAGCTACCCCGCCGAATGGGGTATCAAATGAAAGGTATCGGCTTGGACATTTCAAACCAGTTATTCAAATTTCTGTAGCTTTCATACTTTTTGAAATATTTTGAAAAAAGTCGAAAAATTTACCATTACCCACCTTAACCGAACCACCAATATAACCGAAGCATGCAGAGAGATCCATCTGAAAAATGTAGGTTGGTACCTACTATTCTTAGGTATTCGTTAAATTGCGAAGTCTCTAACCAGTACTTTTGGTACATATTTGTTGACAAACGTTCAAAACCCTCGGCGCGCGAGTTACACTCGCACTTGACGGATCTTGTTTAAATTGACTATCTTTAGCTGATTCTTTTAGCGCATGCATATAAGAAGAGAAATAGTCAAGAGTCTTTTTGCTATTTTGCCGTGCTATCTTGTTACGAGAATGTATCTGTCGTATAGTATATTTCTTACCTGTACGAAAACGCTTCACGCAAACGTGAGCAGATGCTATAGAGCAATTTTCAATCCCAAGCCATGCAAAACAAGTCACCACCATAATCTAGCTGTGTTTTATTTTTGTACCTACTTTTTTTAAAAATAAGTCATTAAATTAAAGGCATGCATAGATAATAGTGATCACTGATCACGTGTAGGTACTTAAACCAATTATCCATTATTAACTATAATTAAGTAACTTCGAAAAGAAATCACGGTTATTTATTACAGGCAGTGCTATCTGCGTTTAATTCCGGAAACATAGTATTCGAAAACATAACATTAACTGTGGTATCTCAGTTTTCTATGCAACCATTGAATAGAGAAACAACGAAACACAAGTTTATAGACAATTTTAGCCTTCATGTGACCACAATTTTATCGGAACCGACAATAGTCGCTTACGATACAACTGGTTACGATACTTTTTGTTGCCAACATTTTCAAAAGTTTTACTTTTTGTCACTTACGATAGAATAAACTTTTTAGTCTCAAATCTTTATTTATGCAGCTATCGACCTAGGTGTCTTTGCATTAGGATCTAAATTATTTTAGCTACAAGTAAGGATAAAAAACCGATTTCACGAATTTTGTCGCTTACGATAATTATCCGTATCAGGCTCGATATAGTATACCGCACTAGCAGCACCGCAACAAAATAATCTCTCGGAACCAAATCTGCAGCGCCGCGCCGCGCCACTGTAATGCGGTATCATTGCAAATCTTCAATATTTTTAGCACCGGCTCTCCATGTTCCACGGCCGTGGGACACAGTAGGTATAATACATTTCTAAGGAAAACTAATAATGCTACGTATGTTTATACTTTTTAACGAGTAATATTCGATCAACTTATAAAATAATAACAGTTTTAAACATACATTTTTTGTAGGTTTGTAGGTACAAATTCCATTAAAAATGACTACCTACTTAAAGTTTCTTTTGCATTTATTTATGATTTACAGTAAGTACTTATTAGAATTGATAAATCCACAGCTATAAACCGTAATTCATTTTGTGTGTCTTGGTCTTATTTAATGTAATTTTATAGTAAACTAGCTGTGCCCCGCGGCTTCGCACGCGTAACTTTTTCAGAAATTTATGAAACAACTTCTAGAGGTAGGTAGGTACTACCTATTTTTGTAAGAATAAAAAATGTGTGACTCATTATTTACTGTATAGTTTATTTATACCGAGTACCTATTGAGTGAATTGAACCAAAGAGTAATAAAATCTTTCCATGAAACGTTACCACCCGTTTTAACCTCTCACAGGTAAATTTTTAAAATCAGATTAGCCCATGTGTTAGTCTAGAATCTAAACTATGTACATATACCTATTATATACATACCAAATCTCATCTAAATCGGTTAAGTGGTAACAAGCATTCACACATTTGTCACAGGTATTAAGAGTAGGATAGTATGTACTACCTACCTAGTTTAGGTAGGTACAGACAACTCTTACGTTTACGTTTACATAACGTTGTGTAAATCAGGTAAATAAGTCTATTATGTTAATGAGTCGAGCAACAACGGAACCCAACATTGCGCGTGGCCTGACACGCATTTGGCCGGTTTTATTTGGTTCAACTACAACTTCTTGTTTAATGGTTTCTGCATCTGGTTTGACACAATCAATAGACAAAATAAAAATTGGCATGACTGTTTCAACATTGAATGTCAAAAACAGCTGGAATTTAGAGTTACCCAAATCAAACAAAATGGTCAAGCGTGGTAAAGTTTTAAATTCAAAGCATTTTGTGTTTTTTGTGTATTAATTATTCGTTCGTATTTTCAAGAAAACAGTGTACTTTAGTTCGTTTGTGCCTGCTGTTTTAGTGATGGGACATAAAATATTAGAACTTTATAGTGGCATTGGAGGCATGCACTGTGCATGGAACGGTATGTGTGCTCATTTTGACTCACAGAATAGATTCCACTACCCACCTACATAACGGAATATTATACATACTACCTATCACATTTATTTCAGAATCTGGTCTGCCCGGTGTTATCGTTTCTGCTATAGATGTTAACACAGTGGCCAATGAAGTTTACAAACACAACTTTCCTGGCAATAACCTCATCTGCAGAAATATCCAGTCACTAACACCGAAGGAAATCGAAAAAATTGATGTCAATACAATACTTATGTCACCTCCATGTCAGCCTTTCTCCCGCAATGGAAAGTATCTGGATAACAATGATCCTAGAGCAAACTCCTTTATTTACCTAATTAGAATATTGCATGAACTTCAGAAAATTGAGTACATTCTCATGGAAAACGTGAAAGGTTTTGAGAACTCAATAGTGAGGAATCAGTTTATTGAAAAGCTTGTGGAATGTGGATTTGAATACCAGGAATTCTTATTGTGTCCACAGGCAGTGGGAGTGCCTAATTCACGTCTAAGATACTATTGTATAGCACGAAGAAATCATTCCATATGGTATTTTAAAAGACAGGATGACTTAGTAAGTTCTATCTTGACTAAGATGTAGACCCTAGAAAATATTTCACAAGATTATTCTGATAACATATCAAATAAATAACTGTTTTGAATTGCAGATGCTGTCACTACCGAATAATTATGAAGAACCATACACAATAGGTTCAATCTTGGAGAAAGATGTACCAGAAAAGTATTTAGTGCCTCAAAAGTTATTAAAGAAGATAAATATTTTTGATATATGCCACAAGGACTCCAAGAGGTCATGTTGTTTCACAAAAGCATATTCACATTACATTGAGGGTGCTGGTTCTTTTTATACTGATGCAAGTCAAGAAACAACTCAAGAGACCATTGAAAAAGCAAATTCTTTTGAACTTGGCAGTGAAAAATTCATGGAACTTATATCTGAATTGAAATTGAGATACTTCACTCCTAAGGAAGTATTGACACTGATGTGTTTTCCTAAATCATACAGTTTTCCACCCACTGTGACTACAAAACAGTGCTACAGGTTACTAGGAAATAGTGTAAATATTAAAGTTATAAGTGAACTAATTAAAATTTTATTTGTTTGATATAAATTATGATTTATTTGTTATAATGTAATATTTTTAGTTCTGTATCTCCTAAATACAAATATAACAAATTAACTTTAATGATATTTCAGCAATCATCTTCTCTGTTTCTTACAGTGGTGTTAAATTATGAAACAGAGCCATTGCTTAATAACTGCCGAGCTCTTCTCTTGGCTCTATGGTTTAATACTCTCAACCTCAGCATCACAGCAATTGATGAAGCAGCACCAATTACAAAGGTCCATATTGTGAACTTCCAAAATGCTCTCTCCTCTAAATGGGCTACTCTATCACAACTGAAAACAAATGAAACAAGATTATTTTTTATTGCCACTGGCTATATACAGGGTTACAGGAAAAATCGTGCTAGATCCGTTAAGAGCGTGGAGTAACCACCATTCCTGACTTATTTCACTATGAAACCCCCTACCCTAAACTTAACCCATTTCGAGATATTCGACTTTTAATTTTTTTATTGAAAAGTGCCGATTTTTAGGCTACTAAATTTATTTTTGTTTATTTTGTGTATCTTATTATTATTATTATTGCATTTTTACATGTGTAATAAGATGCTTTAGGACGTCAATGATTAAAATAGTGCATAAGTTAATTGAATAGACCGTAGTAGAAAAGTGAAAGTTAGGAAATAAAAAAAAAATTAGAAAGTTTATTTTTCTCTAAGGGATATCTAAAAAAATATTATGGCAATTCTTCGGCAAATGTTTTTAAAAATATCTACGTTTCATCAGCTATCTAACGAGGTATAACAATCTAGGGTTTGTATTACATTTCGTGGAAAAAAAGTAGTTGGGACGCTCCAGGTAGCAGTTCTAACGGTCCCGCGCCTATTGTCCTTCAAGTTCAGACACACCGTGAGAGCGAGACAAGTGACGATTTATGTAGGTATGAATGAAAGAAAAAATGTGTAGAGACTAGGGATGTTACGGAGGTGGTTTAACGGAACCGAAGTCGGAGTCGGAGTTTTAAAATTTGGTTTGTCGTAGTCGGAATCGGAACCGGAACCGGAGTCGGAAGCGGAGGCGGATTCGAAGGTGATGGCAGATATATTCCAGCAGCAGCTGCACCAGTAGGCGCAGGATTTTCTGATTTGCAGGATTTTCTCTTATTGTTTCAATAGATCATTTATTTTATGTGCCGCCAGATATATTCGGTAAAAAACTGTCTTCCCCTTGATAATTCGACACAATTAGCTTTATAAGTCACCGAAATCCAATTCCTTCAACGAAATTGAAGAGGATCTTGCAAAGCTATCACTTCAGAAATCAATCTGTCTATTTCCATCTACCTATTAAGCATCAGAACTACACCATTTTTGATTCTTCATCAAAGTTTCTAGTCGAAGGCTGTACTCTATATATCTTTTCAGTTTCTAATTGATCAATTCTTCGTATTCAGTAGCATGCACAGACTTAAAATGACATTTAAACAAAGTAGTCGACTGCCTCAAAAAGTCAAGTAAAAAAAAAAAAAATCTTTTGACTATATCTGCACAAACTTCAATAAAGTAGTTCCAAATCGCACTTGTTTTCAGCTTCATTGTCCAAATCAGAATCTAAGAGATAACTAATTAAAATGAGTGAGTTCCGATTAAAACCTCCGATTGAAAGTTTCGAAACCGAAGTCGGAACCGAAGGTGTAGTATCAATCGGAAGTTCCGACATATCGGAATCGGAGTCGGAGCTCCGTAACATCCCTGGTAGAGACCGGTTAGGGCTGGGAATACAACAGGGGGTATTGTTTTGGTTGTCAGTCTGCTTTTGTGCTTCGTACATAGTAGATGTGATATCGTTTTGCTCTTTTTCTCGACTTGGCTGTGATTCTGGACTATTTCTTCTGATTTGTGACTACTATACTTGTTAACCGGACTCTGATTTGTACCTGTGATACGGAAGTGTTGAAGATGACGTCCTACACACCTGAGGAATATGCTGATATGCTTATTTGTTACGGATACTGCGATTGTGTATCTGCGCAAGCTCGCAACGAATACGTAACTCGCTACCCCGGTCGTCGAGTGCCGGATGTGGCCGTTTTTGACAGAGTTTATCGAAGACTTCGAGAATCTGGCTCTGTTTTGAGACGTAATACAGACATGGGTAGACCACGAATTGACGACGAAGAACAGGACAATGAGATAGTGCAACGCTTTCGAGCGGATCCGACTACTTCCACTAATATTGTTGCCCGTGATCTGGGACTTTCGCAATGGAGAGTGTGGTTTACAGTGCATACTGCTGGCCTATACCCATACCATTACACGCCGGTACACGTTATTGAAGAAGGAGACCCCGCGAGAAGATTGGACTTTTGCAGATTTATGCTAAATGCTGACGTAGAAGACCCAGATTTTCTAAGAAATATCTTGTGGACGGATGAGTCCAAATTTGATAAAGATGGCATAACTAACTATCACAACGCCCATTACTGGGCCCCAAAAGCACTAAGGAATCCCAATAAGAAAAGAGTGAAGGGGTCCCAACGAAGATTCAGCGTGAATGTGTGGATGGGCATTATCTCCAATCATTTGATTGGACCTTACTTTCTACCGGATAATTTAAATGGGGAAAGCTACGAAAATTTCCTGAGAGCAGACTTGAGTGATTTGCTGGATGATCTGCCACTCAACCTGATCAGGGACATGTGGTTCCAACACGATGGCTGCCCTGCCCATTTCAGGAGAAGTGTCAGAGACTGGCTGGACACAAATTATCCAAACAAATGGATAGGACGAGGTGGGCCGTTGCCATGGCCAGCAAGAAGTCCGGACCTAACCCCCATGGATTTTCATGTGTGGGGGTGCATGAAAAGTCTTGTGTACAGCGAGCCGAATCCAGTTTCGTCTGTGGAAGACCTAAGAGAAAGGATTGTGGATGCAGCAAATAAAATGAGGACCACGTTGACCACTGGAGTAGTGAAGACTGGTCTCCGTAGAAGGATGCGACAATGTATCAGAAATAGAGGCGGCCATGTTGAACATGAACTGTAGAATAAGAAAAAGTTGTGTGAAAACCTTTAATAAATGACATTTCATGCTTACCTATTGTTTTACTTTTACTTTTTAGGGCTAAGTATAAATTTTCTTCTCCACTGTCGCCTATAAAACTAATTTTTTTTCAATGCAATTGAATAAAACCCTAGATTATTATACCTCGTTAGATAGCTGATGAAACGTAGATATTTTTAAAAACATCTGCCGAAGAATTGCCATAATATTTTTTTTAGATATCCCTTAGAGAAAAATAAACTTTCTAATTTTTTTTTTATTTCTTAACTTTCACTTGTCTACTACGGTCTATTCAATTAACTTATGCACTATTTTAATGATTGACGTCCTAAAGCATCTAATTACACATGTAAAAATGCAATAATAATAATAATAAGATACACAAAACAACCAAAAATAAATTTAATTGCCTAAAAATCGGCAATTTTCAATAAAAAAATTAAAAGTCGAATATCTCGAAAAGGGTTTAGTTTAGGGTAGGGTGTTTCATAGTGAAATATGTCAGGAATGATGGGTACTCCACGCCCTTAACGGATCTAGCACGACTTTTCCTGTAACCCTGTATATATAATTTATGGCTTTCATATCACTGCTGCCATGGTAAGAATGAAGTGACATCGTCACTTGAGAAAAAAAATCTATAAAAGAATTTAGTTTACAATATAATAAGAACATGTAGTAGGTGTTGAAAATATATTTACCTAACCATAGCTCAATGTATGGAGTTGATCTGCACAATGTGCCTAAATTTGCCTCCCCATTTTTTATGAATTAGGCTTTCTTTATGTTATGAACAGTGATCGGAATTAGGCGGGCTAAAATACCTAA
Source organism: Eupithecia subumbrata (assembly GCA_949316285.1). Taxonomy (NCBI): domain Eukaryota; kingdom Metazoa; phylum Arthropoda; class Insecta; order Lepidoptera; family Geometridae; genus Eupithecia; species Eupithecia subumbrata. The sequence continues at coordinate 22,040,897 of OX438646.1, read as the reverse complement.
AGTTCGAAAAATAACAGAGACCAAATGGAGACGCCTTAGGACTAAATATTTTTTCGTCCCAATTTTTCGTCCGTTTATTTTTTCGTCCCAGAAGTAACAAACATCCATCCAAACTTTCACATTTATAATATTAGTGTGACTAACAAAGTAGGTAAAGGTTAAAAAAACAATTTTATAGTTTTCACACCATTTTGTCATGTTGTACAATCATTGGAATCAACGTAAAAATTATGAAAGGTAACCAAATGTTAAGTGACACAGGAGAATATTATTTCAGTTGATGTAGAAATTAGTCGGTTAATCTGAATTGCTAAATGTTTCATCACCATCAGAAATGGAGTTTTCTTTGTCATCATCAGATGTATTTTCGTCTGAAGTATTAAATAAATTATCATGAGTTTTTCCATATTTTCAATCTTTAAAAGATTTCTTTTTGTACTTAAGATCCATTTATAGGTAGAAAAGGACCTTTCAACATCAACTGAAGTTATAGGTACATATTTATAGTATGACAAAGATTCATTTTCATTCTCCGATTCTTTTTCTAAATTCTCACAAATATCTCTTAATGCATCTAGATCGGGATTTCTGTCCATAACGTTTTCTAGTTTTACTTTGACTCTTTCAGATGAACACCAGCTTAAAATTATTCTGGTTTCGTCAAATATCTGGAAAGATTCTGTTAACAATAAATTAGACTTTTGTAATCGTTTTAATGAAATTTAAATGATATTAAAATATTCGTCAATATAATCTAAATCGGTTTTTAAAGTTTCTTTTTCTAGCACAGCTTTAGCGTGCTTGATGGATAAAGCTTCAGAGCTTCTAAGAAGTCTTAGTATCGTTTTAATTTGTTCGTAATATTTGACATAATACGAGACTGCTTCTAGCCATGTACCCCACCTTGTTATGACAGGTTCTGGTGGTAATGGCATGTTCGGAAACCTTTCCTTTAATATTTTTACTCTATTGGGAGCCTTTAAAAATTTCTTTTTTACATTTGAAATTAACCTATCAACATCATTGAACTACTATTACTAGCGTATGGAACGGACACCCGCGAACAACAACTTTGCGCCATGAGTTGTTGCCGGCCGGCAACAACTCATTTAGTCGTTCGCCTATGCCCATCGTGACACCACATGCGAATAAAACCAAATTAAAATGCCGTCTTGCATGTTAAAAACGTCTAAAAATGAATCAACTGCGAAGAAAAAAGATAGTGGCTTGACTTATCATCGGTAAGTAAACCGAATATCAACTAAAACCAACCAAAAATTAATTTTTGTACATTAATTTCTATTGTACCTGACATTTTGTTTGAAAATCATAGATTATGAAAAGTGATTCGTACAGATGGGATGTGTAGGTACCTACTAAAGGTTGGTGACAAAGGTTTAACTGATTATTATTTTTAACCCATATAGACGACCTCCACATGACAGCGGGCGAAGGTCCGCCTGCGACGCAGGAGGTGTGGGTTCGATTCCCGTCTCGGAACAAATTTGTGTACGATCTGCAGAAATTTGTTCCGTTGGTCTGGGTGTTTTCTATGTATAATAAAAAATATCTATCTATGTACTGTATTGTATTAAGTATATCAGTTAACTAGTACCCATAACACAAGCTCAGCTAGCTTGGGGCTAGATAATGCTGTGTGAATTGTCCAGCATTATTTATTTATTTTATTTATTTATTACTCACCCTATGCCGTCTGTCTGATAAGTAACAGTAGTTACCTACCTACTGTAGGTAGGTATCTTTTGCAACTGTCATTATAAACTAAAGCTGTTTTATACCTAGGTAGGTAGGTATAGGTATTGTCGTCTGAACAAATATCTAAAGTTTTATAAATTTGTTAATAGATCGATTGGCGACCTCTGTGGCGTAGTGGGCGAAGGTCCGTCTGGGACGCAGGAGGTGGGTTCGATTCCCGCCTTGGGACAGATGTGACAAAGTGTGGGGTCTAGTTAGTGCAAGTACCTACTGCATTCAAATTCAGTTTTGTATGCACAATAAAGTGTCCCTTCTGCGGTATTTGTGGGCGGAGTTGAGCGCGCCCCGCGCAGGCATCAAGTTGCGACACAGTTTTTGTTTGGTTTAGCTACTCTAACTACTTACAACTCACTGATCAACATCCACATAATCTGCCCTTATCTGTTCTGCAACGAGATTAAGAGCGTGTGCTAAACAGGTTACATGCATCATATTCGGCAAATAGTTTTTTTTTTTAATTCTTCCTGCTTTTAACATATAATATGCTACGCTATCAGAACATAATACTAAAACTTCTCCTACTTTGGCTTCATAGGAGTCTCCCCACATATTTTCTAAACATCCAATCACAAATTGAGCTACTGTCTCTCCATTCACCTTTTCTAACATTTTGCAAGCTATTAAAAATGGTTTGTTTGTTACCACATTTAAAGGTTTTACTAGAAAATTTACAATAAAATGACCTAAATAATCGGTAGTTTCATCTAGAGAAATCCAAAGTTTTTGATTATGAACATGGTCATAAATTGAAGCAATTTTGTAATTTTGTGTTTTTGTCAATTGGTACTTACACTGCAATCCAGTGACAAACAAAATATAGCAAAATCTAGAAAGAGACAACAAGCTTCGGCTATTCTGGGAAAAGAAAACAATGAGGTGAATCAGTTTTTTACCTGAGCTAATAACAATTAGAAATGTAAGTTATAAAATATTAAACTTCTTGCAGTTGGTTAAAAAGATGGTTGGTAGGGTTGGATGGTTAAAAATGATTTGAATTAGTTCGTAATATTATAAAAACATTAATATTAAATATACATGCTAACTGCGACAAGTATTCCATTTTCGTCCCAATTGGGTCCAATAAAATTATTGTAGTAAGGAAGTCTCCATTTTTTTTTTTGTCTCTGTTCTTTGAACTTTAGGTATTTTAGCCCACCTAATTCCGATCACTGGTTATGAATGAGACATTAGGGGTTGAAATTAGTTCAAAGCACAACTTGTATACAAAACTTCTCTAACAATGCAATTCCCACGACATACAATACAGGGACCAAAAAATGAGGGCAGACAAATTTAGGCACTTGTGCCTTAATTTGCCTGGCATCTTTGCCAGCATTATGCCCATTTTAGTATGTAAACAATTAACATTTTGTTTCTTTTTTATTATTTTTTAGATAGCCTGAACTAAAAGGAAGTGACTGAAATATTAGATTTTGTTCTAAACTACATAGATCTAGAATAACAAACAAAAATGTGACAAGAGTGGGCTAATTTAGGGTGTTGAAAATAAATGGTAGGTACTCTATTAGGTATTGAAAATATATTTTGTAAATTAGCTTTGTTTTTTACCTTCGAGTAACAGTTTCACCATTTTCACACTTCAGTATTTCTTTGAAACTGGTGTGAATGCATACTCCTATACTCTTACTTCGTATTTCGAAATCTGAAAGGTTTTTATAACTTTAGAAGTAGGTTTGTTGAATAAGGAAAAAGTCTCAATTAGGTACCAGAAGATGCAGTCGGTACCTTACCTGAACATGGATGGCATTCACTTATTATGGTGTAAGGCTGATGCATCCAACATGTGGAATTATTTTCAGTTGGAAATGTTTTGTTCTTCAATCGATGGCTGCCTGATATTGTGTCGGCTAAATGAGACTCTAATATCAGCACAACAACAGTCAATCTAAAAAGAAACTAAAATATCATACCTACAACCAAACAGCTGATGGGATAAAAACATACAATTACACTTACACTCCTAAACAGACTGTCCCGAAGAGCATACACCTTTTAGAACACGTTTCGATCATTTTATCGCGTTTCGAATGCAATATATGTTGAGGGTACGTGTGTGTTGAGTTCGTGCTCTCGTCTTATTCTAAAGATTTCATTTGGTACCTATAATTTTAGAAATTTTGCCTATTTTCCTATGAAGAACCTCTTGTTACGCACAACACAACACACACTCACTAGCTTTTTCTTTCTTGACCTCTTTTCTCATTTGGTCTATGCTACTTCAACGTAGTATTTGTTCCGGAAGTTGATCGTGGATATCTACGGTGGATATCTTGCCTTATTTAAAAAACACAGAACAGTTTTCGGTGTAGACAACCTCACAAACCCAATTTTCTATAGTGGGATATTCTCTAGTCTGTGGTTGGTAAATTTTCTTTTCTTGACGGCGCCATGTTTGATGAAAACGTAAACGGAAAAGAAAGCAGTGTTTTTTTATAAAAAGTTAGCGAAAGTTTCGACGTGCGTACTACAATACCATAAAAAACATATAAGTTATGTGAGTTAAACATTTTTGCTTCTGCGGTGAGATAGTCAATAAATAATTTCAACTATGGCTATGCCAAGCGAAAATCCTATGGGTATTCGTCTTTTCGTGACCCATGTGGATGGAGTGGGTCATTTCCTTAAAATATGTGGCCAGCTTGACCAACAAGCACCGTTGATGATAGAAAGTTTATTTGACCAAGCTCGAGAAAACTTGGAGAACGGTATCGGCGCTGTGCCTCCGGGCGGCATCCACGAAGGCGTCATTTGTGCCGCCAAATACAAAGATGGGACATACTACAGGGCGAAGGTAATAAATACTACCAGCTTATCCACCGGTCTCGTTGGAGTCCACTTTATCGACTTTGGAAATAGAGACATCATCTCGCTGAGCACACTTAGATTCTTAGATAAGTATGACCCAATGTTCCTTCAACTGAGAGGCCAGGCCACTGATTACTACTTATCGCGTTTGATTCATCCACAAGGGAAATGGGATGATTACGTCGTGCAAAAACTCCAGGGTCTGCTCTGCTACTCGGACTACCCGGCCACCATCGATTCCAACACGCCCATACCGCTGATCTCTATGATATTCAAAGGCACAGATTTATCGCATCATCTTGCGTCAATCCGCTTCGGAGTTGCGATACAAATAGCTCAGCAAGAAGCGTTACTCATGACAGAGAGCCAACAAGCATCAAGGCAACCCAAACCCAACCCACCTAATGATACACAGTCATTCCAGGAGCATGTGCCATTTTTGTTGAACCAAAACTTCCCTTCAAACCCAGCATCAGCAATGAGATTGCAACAGAATGCTGTACCATTCAATAATAGTGTGCTACCACCATCTCTGATAAGTCAAAGACTGCTACCCAACAAAGTGTCCAGAAACACAGTGAACTTGAAGGCACCGGCACGGCAGCCACAATGTGCAGTGCTTACTCATGGTACTTTGCCAGGTTGTAACTCAGTAGGATTGTTAATGAAAGCACCTACATCTGTAAAAAACTTATCACCCAAAAAATCTACTACTTACAAAAGCAGACTGCTTGAAGCAAATTCACAACACCAAGTATTTGTCTCTTATGCTGAAGAAGGTCCCGAGCTATTTGCCGTCCAACTGGCGATGGACTGCAACAGGCTGGAACACCTGATGGAAGAGATCAACAAAAGACCCTACAGCAGCCTTTCTGAGCCACCAATGATTGGCACTGTTTGTCTAGGTCGAATGTCTGGAGACCGCATCATCTGCCGTGCTATTGTGATGAACCTATCTGGCTCTCAGTGCAAACTGTTCTTTGTTGATTTTGGAGACACTGAAATGGTGTCATACTATGACATATTTGATATACCTGAAGAGTTTGTGAAACCAAATGTGTTTGCCATGAGATTCTGCCTATCAGGAGTAAAGAAGTTGGACAAAGGGCCTGCTCTTAATGAGAATTTCAAGCAACTGGTAGGTGGGCAAGTCCTGACCCTCAAAGTGGTGCCTCCAGAAGGCCCACCATTGATACAGTACGGAGAGCTGTACATAGACAACAAAAATGTGCGGGATATTCTATTAAGCAACAAAAAAGATGCACAAAACTTGCAGTTCAAGTTTCTGGAGTTGTTGTCAGTAGGAAGCAGACAATCTGTGCTTGTGTCGTATGTCGACAGTTGTATCAAATTTTTCATCCAACTCTCGGATAACATTGATAAATTGACCACTGTCATGGATGCTGTGAAGGTCCATTGCACAAACAGTAAATCTCCTGGTGAACTACCAGTTGGAAGTGCTTGCTGCGCCAGATTCCCCGATGATGGTAAATGGTACAGAGCGAAGGTGCAAGCCCTAAAAGGAGACAAGATTGTTGTGGCCTACGTTGACTATGGAAATGAACAGGAGGTGAATATGTCAGAGCTGAGAACCATTACTCCTGAGCTGGTCAAGTTCCCAGCTCAGGCATTGAAATGTGCCTTGAAGGTAAGGTTATCTTAACTATTTGTGTTTGTCACTTGTTCTGTCTGCTTGCAAAGTATTTTGCTAGACTAATAAGAATTTACAGATGGTATCAAAATTAATTACAATCAATTAATAGACACAAATTAGCACTAGTATTTTCTTTAGTAACAATTGAGTTAACTGCAGAGTTGCAAACAATCTACAGGTAGCTGAACTGAATTATTTCCCCTTTTTCGCTGTGCGAATGCAATTATGCATTGTTGATGTTTCTGTTCTTGCTTTTAATGGTACCTTGCTATTAAAGTAGTATTCTTGTTAGTTTTTTTTACCTCTCATACAAAAATCTCTTTTTTTATAAGAAATATACAGGGTGCCACGGAAAGGGTGTACTAAGCCAAAGGAGATGATTCTAGACCCCCAAGGGGATCAACATGTGATAACTATTTTTGATTTCTGAATTTTTTTACAAAATATTTCGCAAATGTTTGTTTTCTTATTTTTTAAGACAAAAATCAGTGTTTTGTCTTGAAACAATAACAAAAAAATTATTTAAAATCGTTTGAAATGGCAAAAAAATAATAATAAATACACGTAAAAAACACGAAATAAAGAAAATAGTCTTCAACTTTTTTCAAAAAAGGAAAAAATATTTGTGATTCAAAAAATCCAGAATCACCCCCTTTCGGCTTAGTACACGTTCCCGCAGCACCCTGTATTGGATTCCAGAAACGTAGTTGTTTTCTGAGTTGATTCTAAAAAGATTCCCTTTTTAGGACTTCGAAACCAAACCAGTGGAATCTAAAACGTCGAACCTGTTAGAAATGCTCGCATTAGAAAAGACGCTTATGGCGACCATCGAGGGAGCCATCGACAAAGACACTATGTTAGTGTCCCTCGTTGACGACACAGAGAATCCCCCGCTCGACATAGGGAGGAGGATGACCCAGCTCTCGCAACCAAGGAGTTCTCATGAGGTGAGCCAAACACATTCTTTATGCTACGGCCAGACTATCGCTATAACGCGAATATTTGCGCTGTCGCGTCAAGTCTGGCCACCCAATGTGGCCAGACACTTCGTCGTAGAACGAACACTAAGTTTTATCACGACAAAGCGACGAATCTTCGCCTTGCAATGTGGCCAGCAGGGCAATTCAGACTCCGCTACCGAATTATCAACACGGAATCTGACACAGATTCGCGCGAAAATCAATTATTTTAGCGGTTTTTAATATTTTCTGCATTCTGCAAGGAACTAAACTACCATAAAAGTGGATGACTCAGTAGTGGACAGTCTGAATAGCCCTGCAGCAGCAGAGGGCGCGCACGGCTACAAGTAGTGCTAGAACTTCATGATGTACTAAGTTCACAACAATATAGAAATCTGTTATTTTCTCGACCATAAACAAAGAAGCCATGTAGGGTTCGATGTTAGGAGGCTTGAGTGAAACGACTGTGTGATGCTATGGTAGGTTTATTACTGACGAATACCTAGGTGCGGATGATAAGTACATACGAACATACACATGTACATTGTACATGGCGACCTCTGTGGCGCAGCGGGCGAAGGTCCGCATGCGACGCAGGAGCGGGTTCGATTCCCACTTCGGGACAAATGTTTGTTCGATCTGCAGATATTTGTTCAAGTCAAGGTGTTCTGGATATTTTCTATGTACAGTAAAAATATCTATCTATGTAGTGTATTGTATTATGTATATCAGTTATCTACAGTACCCATAACACAAGCTCTGCTTAGCTTGGGGCTAGATAAAGCTGTGTGAATTGTCCAGCATTATTTATTATTATTATTTATTTATTATATCCTACTTGGGCATACAGTACATTAATACTGTTTTTTAATTAAAAAAATAATACCGACCAATATGGTAATTTGCAAAAAAAAAGTTGCCCGCTATACATTAGCTATCTGCCAGTGAAAGTCCTGTCAAAATCGATCCAGCCGTTTCGAAGATAAGCCGAAAGAGACAGACAAACAAAAATAAAATTTTATGTTATGTTTCTGTTTCGAACACATATAACTTATACTAAGTTATATTTCCGGTTGCATTAAAAAATCTTTTATCTTGACATTACAAATAGACACATTAATTTATATTTTTGTTTTTATGAATGACTATAAAAGAACAATCCATACAAATATTATAAATTCGAAAGTAGTCTCTGTTATCTTTTCACGCCTAAACAGCTGAATTCAATGAAATTTGGCAGGGAGTTAAACGGTATACCGGCAACGGGCAAATGCTACTTAAAAAGCGCGTTCAAAGCCGCGGGCAGCAACTAGTAAACTTAAACACTACCAGCAGCTAGTAAACATATTTATAACACTTGATATAGTTAGTTAGTACTAGCTGCATTCTTACTACCCGTTGTCTTATTACCCGTTTTCCCGTAGGAATGAAGCATTTTCCTGCGGTAAAAAGTAGCCTATGTTCATGAGGAATAATGTGGGCTTCTAATGGTAAAATAATTTTTCATATCGGTCCAGTAATTTCGGAGCATATTCAATACAAACAAACAAACAATCAAATCTTTCCACTTTATAATATTAGTATGGAACTCTTGTTTAATGGTTTTATGTATTGATGATGCAATAAAGTAATAATCTATCTATCTATCTATATAAATTTTAGCTACTGTGTGTTGTCCTGTCTATATAAATGTCTCACTCATTGTCATGTCTTTATGCTATTTTAACTAGAAATCATTTACTTCATTTTTACATGCATTAACTAGGATTACTACCAACAGCGCCGTGTTGTCGTCAAGGTATGTGTTAACGTAGCTAGAGCTTAAGCAAGCTTTACTAATACGGGGCTTAAGTTGTGGGTCAACTGCATCGGATTCAGAGAGTACGCTGCGTCGGTATTTACAATATAGGATGCGTCCACTGCTTTCGGATTTTGCTTCGGCAATTAGGCATTTTATTTCGCCCGATTGTTGAATCAGCACGTTTGTTAGATGGCAGTTGACGGCGCTATTCAATTATATGCCTAGGCCTATTGTAGAACGATCAACGTCAAGTTGGCTCACTAAAAGCTAACTCTGTTTGTGTCTATTTTATAAGTTCTGATGGTGCAATAAAACAATAGTATCCTGGGTAAAAAAATATTTTATTTAGTCCGTCAGTTAGATTATTATAAGATATTGGACACATATTTTTTCTTTTGTGAATCAAACATAAAATCACAAAAATAAAGCGTGTAAAAGTTTGGTGCCAGTGCTAGTGAGTGACGTCACACCTTGCTAAAAAGTTTCGCAAGGTCGCATGACGTCGCGCGTAACTTTAACTGGCTATATTTTTTTTAAACTTTTTGTTTTATAGCAAAAAAAAATACGTGTCCAATATCTTCTGATAATCTAACTGACGGACTAATTAGATTTTTTTAGGACACTAACCTATAATATCTTTGTTTCTTACCTAGGCAAAAGCGACCACGCCAGTCCGGAAAGATATGCCAGACACGTTCAGTTCCCCCGAGGAAGGCCTATCGGAGGATGGCCGAAGGAGAAGCTTCAAACGGGAGAAAAGCTTCAAAGACGATCGCGGCACGCGACCGCCAAGGGACGAAAATGCCGAGTTTCCACAAAGAGGAGGCAGTTTTAGGAGCAGGTTAGTAGTATTTTAACCGACTTATTAGTATTTTGACCTATATAAACACAATCTGGTGAAGCCTGAGTCAAAATTAAATATCCACCAATCCTCCCCCCAACTCGATGGCGGTAAAAATTTACAATAAACTCCCAGATAACATAAAATGTCTCTAAAAAAAATAACATGTTCGAAAGCAAACTGAAAGAGATGATCATAAAAAATTTTTTTTACGAACTTGACGACTTTTTCAACGATTCTTTTAGTGAGTCGCAAATTAAATTATACATTAGTTATATTCATCTTTAGTAGAAAGGCACGATACCTGCCAGTCTTCTATTGCAACACCCTAAATGGGTACATACTGTGATCTTAACATAAACTCACCTAATCACTAAGACCTGATTGTATGAATGCAATAAATAAATACTAAATACTGACTTAAAAATGGAGAACAATACATATACACTAGCCAAACTCGGTGTAGAATGTTTGTAAACAAACCGCCCATGCTTAACCTAAAATTCACTTTGTTCTCCCGTCTTTTTTATACGGAATTTACAATACTTGTCGATTTGTGATCCTTTTTATAAATATTGCTTACAATTATATATATATCTGAGACTACGCCAAGCAAGTGAGCTCAATTTTTGAGTCGTGGTTTGTTTACAAACATTCCACATCGAGTTTCGCTAGTGTATAACCATGTCTCTCTCTCACTCTTTGTCGGTATGCTATCATCATTTATAATCAGCACATCCACTGCTGGACATAGGCCTCCCATAATCAGCCAGCATGCTAAGGGAACTAGAAGTAATTTTCTGAATTTTTTACATGCATTAACTAGGATTCCGAATATTTCCGCGCCGTTACAATAATCACCGTGCTACCGTCAAGGTATGAATTCGGAGATTTTCTATTCGGCTGTTTTATTTTTTACTAGCTTGTGCCAGCGGGTTTGCTCGCCTTTTTACGGGATAATAAGTAGCTTATATGTAAATCCAGGTCGATAACTACATTTATGCAAAATTTTAGCCCGATCTGTTCAGTTGTTTTGGCGTGAAGAGGTATCAAACATCCAAACCAAACTTACATTGTGCGATGTATGTTTGTTACCTGTCTCCTTTTGATGATTCTTTCGCTTATGTATAATAGAAAATGATCCCGCCGATGTGGTCCGATAAACGTAATCCAGTATTGTAATTTTCTTTGTGAATAATCAATTGATAGTTTTTCATACAAAACGAAAACGAGAAAGTTAAGTTAAACACACACATCTTATGGGCATAGGTCAGAACGCATCTTATGCACATAACAAAATCTTATGGAACATAAGATTGAAACAGAAAAATCAAATATAAACCTTCCTCTTCAATCACTCTATCTATTAAATAACACCGCATCAAAATCCGTAGCGTAGTTTTAAAGATTTAAGCATATATAGGGACAGACAGACAGCGAGAAGCAACTTTGTTTTATACTATATAGAGAAGTAAGGATTAATTCATATATCTAATTCATTCAATGTCTTGCAAGACTCATTGACGTAACTTTAAGAAATCTTGTGTAAATATTGAAATTGAGTAATTATCCAATTAAGCGGATTTGGCGGAAGGGTTAATGAGGCTTTACTTCCGAAAAGAGAACTCAACCATTTGAGACGAAACGTTGAAGAAAGCGTTGGTATGGTATTGGCTAACTGCCAACACGATCCACAGTTTAACTGCATTATCATCGTGTTTTCACAAACAATGAAACTATTTCTCGAAAAGAAGTTGAAGCATAATCAGCAGCCAAATTCCACATTAGAAATTATTATTTTTACTCAACTTAACTACTTATACGCCTCCTGCATCAAAGTTCATTTGATTGTTTTTTTGTGTGAATAAATAAATGCAGGTAAATATTTTTGAACAGCCTATACTGTCCCTCTGGCAAAGGCCGCCCCATTTCACGTAATTTCTTTCTGTCCCGTGCCGTCTGCAAGCCGCTAAGTTTTTTTTTAAGGGGCGTAACTATCGGGTTGGGTTGTCAAACTAGGCCTAGATCTCAATACTACTTACGGAATACCCGTGATAAAAAAACTCAAATTTCATTGAATATAAAAAAAATCTTTGTATAAAAAAAATTATGAAAGTCCACTACTGTTTCGCACATAATTTGGTCGAGATCTCAGGAACCATGCGGTCTACTGAAATGAATTTTTAATTATATTGTGATTATTACTAATTATTTGGTTCCTTGAACGAGTTTCTTCATAAGTTGTGTAATTTTGTTGTACATAAGCAAAAACTTGATTTTTGCGCCTACGCCGTTCCAAGAACGTATGCTCTCTCCCGCTCATATGAACGCGAAATCCTATGCTATCTATTTTCATAAATGGCGCGCATTGCGCCCTGTTATAGAGATAATCGTCTACCCTCTATCACCTACGCAAGAGATAAATTATTAAGTACTTACCATTTCGTAAGATTATCGAAATCTCATTTCCCAAACGTCACGATCAAACTCAGATAAGAATTCCAACTAGACTACGCTTCCTCGCTCTTTTTTATAACAAAAAAACCGTAATAATAGAGCTTTGAGTCATGTCTGTATTGGCCTTGTAACGCGGTGCTTTGAACCCATACATAGACAGATTCAGATCATTTCGGCAGAGTAAGCTCACAACATGTATCGACGCAATCGACGCAGGTATTTATCGTTATGTAACTTTAGCCAGTGTTATGTTTAGTGCAGTGTATAATTTTTTTTGTGCAGAGAAAACAACAATAGCTTCGATCGCGCCGGCCCAGGTCGGCATAGCGACAAGTATGGAGGAAGGCCGGATCGGGGAGATAGGAATGACAGGAGTGAAAGGTTAGTTATTTTAATGGATTTTAAAGCGGGTTTACTACGAACTCAGTTTGTGTTGGAAGAACGTAGGTAACCCGCTCAAATTCATAATGAAATCGTCAAACTACGATATTTATTATAGATACTAGTTTCTTCCCGCGGCTTCGTGCTCGTTGTTTCTATGGAAACGTTCTATCCAATGGGAACTGATTTATGGGATAAAAGTAGCCTATGTTAGATTCCAGGATAACAATTACCTGCATGCAAAATTTCGGTTCGATCCGTTCAGTAGTTTTGGTGTAACAAACACCCATCTAAACATCATACGTACATAACTTTTTTCGCATTTATTATAAGTATTAGTGTGATTTCATTGTTTCAATTTATTATAGCTTCAACTTACTGTTATAATTAGATTCACTAACAAAACTTAAATTAGTGTACTTACGCTTTAAAGTGATTGTTTTAAATGTGTTATTATGTACGTTTCACGCTACCTAAAGGTTACAACATTTAAGGCATAGGTAAGCATTCTACACTCCACAGCAAATAAACCGGGCCACTCGCTATCTTGGAACTCTGTTCGATTTTCTCTATTCGATTTTCTCAAAAATTATAAAACTTACAACTATGAAAGTTATGCCTATGGAAAGTGGGTTTCATGTTGATTAAAATGACTATACATTTATTCTAAAGTACCGTCAAATCAAGCAACAAACACAATACTAACGATTTGTTCTGTTTTGAGTAGAGTTCGCGATTAGCGTTCTTTTTTAACCCCCGACGCAAAAAGAGGGGTGTAATAAGTTTAACGCGTCTGTCTGTGGTATCGTAGCTCCCAAACGGATGAACCGATTTTCGTTAGTTTTTTTGTGTCATAGATAATGTTATCCCGAGTGTTCTTAGCCATGTTTAACAAAAATCTGTCAGGGGGTTTTTCAAATGTTTAATTCTGTTCTTGTCCGATATTTCTTATCATTTGTTTAGTTTTTGTCCATCGTTTGCTCAGACGCGTGTATTTTTGAGACTTTTTTCTATCAGTAATAGATACGACATCTGAAAAAGCAGCTTAAGCTAGAAAACGCCCTTAGCATCCTAATAACTTCATCTCGATGACCTCTGTAACGGGCGAAAGTCCGCTTGCGACGCAGAAGGTTGCAGGTTCGGTTCCCTCGGATGGTTCATCTGCAGATATTTTTTCAGGGTGTTCTGGGTGTTTCTGTGTACAATAAAATCTCTATGCATATTTCTATGTATAATAATATCTATCTAAATATGTAATGTACATATTAAGTACTAGCTGCATTCTTACTACCCTTTGTCCTATTACCCGTTTTCCCGTAGGAATGAAGCATTTTTCCACGGTAAAAAGTAACATATGTTCATCAGGAATAATGTATTCTAATGGTAAAAGAATTTTTCAAATCGGTCCAGTAGTTTCGGAACCCATTCAATACAAACGAACAAACAATTAAATCTTTCCTCTTTATAATATTAGTATAGAAAATCAGTAATGAAAAGGTACCTATTACACAAGCTCTGATTACTTTGGAGCTTAATGATGCTGTGTGTATTTTCCAACATATTTTTATATTTTATCTTAAACCTTTTCTAGGAGAGGTCCAAAACCATGGGAAACGAATCAAACATCGCCTCCTCAAAACGCGTCAGAGGACGGTTGGGAAGAACCTGCCCCGCAGTCTTCCTACCAAGCCCCACGGAGGGAGTTCAACCGAGACAATAATAGAGACAGCTACAGAGAAAATAACAGAGATAACCGGGATTATAACAGAGATAACCGTGACAATAACAGAGATAATCGGGAGAATAACAGGGATAATTTCCGGGATAACAGAGACAGGTATGTTCGAAACGTCTTTATTAGCCTAGTTGTAAATAGTGAAATGATAAAGTAAATTTCAGGTCGCTTAAGTGAATTCAACAAGTTATCTGGAATGTTTTGTATAAAATTGTGCCTCTCAAGACCACAAATGAGTAACTTATTCCATAAGTTTCCATTCAGACTCCAAAACTGTAATGCAGAATCATAGAAGAAACTGATTATCAGAATACGGTTCTGCTACTATAATTGTCTTGGTCCGTTAGCGATATACACTAAATAAATGCGCATAAATTAAGAACCTACAATGTGCAAATATCTTAGGCAGTTTTTTTTATAACAATGACAGTTTTGAATGCGATTCGACAGAAGAAAACCTAGGTCAGAACAGGACAAACCGGCGCGTCCTAGTTGGAAGAAGGACGCTGGAGGAGCGGGTAAGAGGCTAAGGCAAGCCGTCGAGGAATCCTCTGCCGATACCCAGAATGTCCCCCAAAGGGGTTCTATCCAGGATAGATTGAAACGGTACCGTTGTCACCACCCCCCTCCTTCCCTTATTTTACGAGTTGCTAGAGTTCTGAAAATAACTGGCAGACTTATTCTGGTGTAAACAGCAAGGTTATCATTATGACCTTAAGACTTCAGAGTAGTTAAGAGTAACTTTGATTATACTTAATTGTAGACATTTTGCATGATTTTAAATGCACTAGCGCAGGCATCAGTGCACATCAAGGTAATGATAACTTTGTTATAGTAGTTTTCACGTAGGAAGCGTGACATCCCTGACATGGTGGACTGGGTTTAATTTCAATTGACAATAAATCGATTTTTCTTAAATAAAAAATACTAATGTTCTAATGAAACCTATTTTTACAATAATATATATAAATTAGAACTAGTATTTACAATTGAGCTAACTGCAGACTGTTGCATACATAGTTATTAGGCTTTAATTACATAGAGAAATTTTACTTTGATAGAATCAATTCAAATTATTAAAAAGTTTTAATGAAAAATCGATTTTTATGAGTCAATTCAAATCATTAAAATATAATTAAATATTTTCGATTACATTAGGTAATTTCTTTAATTTCATACAGAAACGTTACCGAACGCTCTTTCGTGAAGACTGCTATAAATGACTCAACTGCACATTTATGTTTGTTTAAATTTTAAGTCAAAACAAATTACAGAATGAGCCTGCCAGCTAGTCAAAATACTGCCAAATGTTTAGACTAAACACCTGTGAAGGTAACCATAATGTAACTCGTAAAATAAAAGATGCGTCACGCCGCCGCCGTTACGCTTTCACACCCATCAATATTAATGCTTTATCAATCCGCTGTTAATTTACGCCAACGTTAGCGTGATCGGAATAATTACATGCATTCGGTGCAACACTAAACTCTAGTTACCGGCACGCATCATACTCGACTAATCGTTCTACGAACTGTTGAACATTCCAGTTAAATAACTAGGCGGGGCTCTAATGAAGCCGATTTAGTATATTTCTTATACGAAATTCATTTTGCCAACAGTATGAATGCTGGTAAATTTACTTTCGATTCCTATTGCATATACTAATACCGGAAAAAATATAATGAACTTCGCTTGCAGCATAAACTGCAATAAATAAAGCATTAATGTTTGATAAGTGTTGCTCCACTGATGCTTGTTTACGCTTCATCGCGTATCGCCTAATCGAGCTCCCAATCTGTCTGATTGGTCGCGTTTCGACATTCCTCTGCACATGTCTTGTTGTTTCCGTTTCAGCACGGTTTTGGCGTTTCATTCTACATTATAATATAATCGACTGATTTCTCTTGTGTGGCTTGGTGTGGTTTTTTTGCGTTTCGTTTTACTCAAGTTTTGTTTCTGTTTTTCATTATTTATTGTATGCTATTGATAATTCTTAAATGTTTAGCTTGTTCTCATGCACATTTATACATGAATTACAACTAAACCGATCGTAACAAAGTATAGCGTGTGCACATTGCAAGTAACTAGAGCATGTCAATCACGAATACACGATAAAATCTCAAAGATACACACGATCGACTCCTCGAATGTTCTAGAAACTTGCAGCGTGTTACCAAACCATTCGAACCTAAAATCTCAATGTGAAATTCTCATTGCAGCGACCGATTCAACCCGCCCGAAGAGAGCAATGACGATTGGGGTAATCGAAATAGAGAGAATCGACCGCCGAGAGAGAACAGAGACAATCGCGGCGAGAGACGAGAATGGGGAGAGAAGAAAGATAGCTGGGGTCAGAAGCGAGACTTCCGA
The DNA here is from genome assembly GCA_949316285.1 of Eupithecia subumbrata. Lineage (NCBI taxonomy): Eukaryota > Metazoa > Arthropoda > Insecta > Lepidoptera > Geometridae > Eupithecia > Eupithecia subumbrata. The sequence continues at coordinate 22,024,097 of OX438646.1, read as the reverse complement.
GACAAGGGCGAGCGAGACTTCCGAGACAAGGGCGAGCGTTCAGAGCGCCCGGAACGCGGCGACAGACTGCCTCGCAGCAACTTCACGCCGCGCGAACGGGCGGACAAGCCCTACGGATCAGAAAGCAGCTTCAAGTCGGACGGGTCGGGCCGCGCGCCGCCCTTCAAAGCTCGCAGCAAGTTCACGCAGGTCCAGTACAAGGAGCTTCCCGATCCAACTTCTCTCGACACGCCGTTCGCCGAGCCCTCCGTAGAGATCGGCGCGCAGCACGAGGTCTCAGTCTCCTGGATCATATCTCCGGAAAGCTTCTTCACGCAGATCCTCTCCCTACAGACGAAGTTTCTCGAAATGATGCATCAGATCCCTGAGCTCTACAAAGGAGTTAAACCGCTCACCGGGGATATCCCCGTAGGCGCGACCGTTCTCGCGCGTTATCCCGCCGATGGCGTCCTATACCGAGCGAGCGTCGTCTCCGCCCAGCATTCGGCGAAGTTCATCGTCAGATACGTCGACTTCGGAAATAAGCAGCTAGTAGACGCTAGAGACATCTGGCAGCTAGACAGATCTTTACTGGAACTGCCTAAAATGGCGATCCATTGCTCCCTGATGGGCGTAGCGCCTAAAGACGGCGAATGGAAGGCAGATGCTGAGATAGACCTTTGCTTCAACGCGCCGCGATACCAGTGCATATTCCAGGAGTGTGCTGATGAAGTGTTCAAGGTCTCGCTTTGGAATAACGGAGTGAGCGTCGCTGATACTCTAGTTGAGAAGGAACTGGCTAAGATGTCTGAATACCAGGCTTCTGTCACTTTGAAAGGTAATTTAGAATTCAGTCTGTTGAGTCACTAGCCAAACGCCTCCGTGTCAGTAGTTCTACTAAGAAGTTCAATTGGTAGTACAAATGACACACTTTTGTATCTCTAGTATAAATTTGTACTACCAGTTGCACTTCTTAATAGTACCACTGACAAGGAGGCGCGCTAAAACCTCATCTCTTACTAGGTGGTACCTGAGCCAGATAAAAGCTACATGCCAGTGGTACGCAGTTCTAACTGGATGTTACGGGCCGTGGTGGTCTCAGCGTAAGAATTCGACTCGAATTCGAATTCGCAGATTCCAGCTCAGACCGTGGAAATCATAATGAATACAGAATTCTTTCCGATACCTACCTACCTACTTTATTGTCTACTAGTTTCTGCCTGTGGCTTCGCACGCGTTGTTTATATGGAAACGTATGAAGGTTATTTCTATCCTGTGAGGACTGATGTATGGATGTATATAAAAAGTAGCCTATGTTTGATTCCAGGATTATAATTACTTGTATACAAAATTTCAGCCCGATCCGTTCAGTAGTTTTGGCGTGAAGAGGTAACAAACATCCATCCATCCATCCAAACTTTCGCATTTATAATATTAGTGTAATGTTTGATTGTATTTTGTTCTGTCCTTGTTCTCTGTAAATAAACCATAATATATCATATATCTATCATAACAGTCGCGACTAAGAGTACACGCCAGAGGTATGACAGCAGCTTTCTTCTGTGTATTTTAACTCTTCTACTGCGATCAACAAATACATCCGACAGAGAACCAAATTTATAGACATAGCTCAAAGAATTAGCAAGCTATAGTGTTAGTGGGCAGCCATATCTCGCGAAGAACCGACAACCGCTAGGGCAAACGTGTTCTTGAGTGGAGACCACGACTCGGCAAACGTAGTGTAGGACGCCCTCCGGCCAGGTGGGATGACGATCTGCGAAAGACTGCAGGCAGTCGCTGGATGCGGCAAGCTGAAGACAGGGCGCTATGGCGCTCATTAGGGGAGGCCTATGTCCAGAAGTGGACTAATTTAGGCTGATGATGATGATGACTGTGATCAACAATCCGCTTGCCAAGCGTGGTGATAATGACGAAACCCCCTTGTTTGGGGAGGCACGTTCAGCAGTGCACATATTTGGGTTGATCAGGAAACAAAGTGTTTCTAAGAGAATTATTATGTTGATCTGTTTTCAGACGAGCCAATCGACATGACGATAATCGTCAGCCAGCAGATTATGTGTCGCGTGACACATGTGGAATCATTCAATCACTTCTATGTACAACTGGATCTTGAAAAGGCGGCTTTGGTTGAGCAGACCATTGCTAACTATGATGTTGCTAAGGTACGTATTTTTGTGAATCTACAAAGTTTAGAACTGACCACATATGTAACCAAATAGGCTTATTGAAGTTTAATCTGAAATAACAGCATCAAGCTCTGATATACCAAAGCGACCAGGATAGAACAACTATGCTCAGTAAATAAATCCAAACAAATTGTCAAAACCTTGCTGTGCTTATTATAAAATATCATAAATAAGCATAGATAAAAAAGCTTGGGACGGGTTTTGCTCCAACTCGAAAAATAACAACTAACAGGCTAAAGGTTTCTTCGTCGCTTCTTTACTTTAATCTAAATATCGAAGCGACAGAAATAAAAAATATCACTTTATTTCCGTGTCAGTGTTTAGTTTTGTGATTTGACTTTTTCTAAGTGTACATTTATTGTATTTATGGAAATAAAGAGTTTTTGATTTTGATTCCCATCCAACTAAGAGGCCCATGTCCTGCTTTTTTAGCTGTAATGATGATGTCCTCTTAGAGTCATTTCGGCCACGGCGACTAGCCTCAACTGAGACTAGCCCTATACGCAGGACATTTATTATAGTGCATGAGTGCGCAAACACAGATGTACACTCTATTCCCTCACTCATATAATCCGATGGGGCGGCAGACCGTCAGTCACACGAACATACTTTCCGAGGCAGAGAGGTTTAATACCTCCACTCCCAACTTCCTGACGCAGTGGAATATTGAATGACTAGCTTCATTCTTACTACCCGTTGTCCTATTACCCGTTTTCCCGTAGGAATGAAGCATTTTCCCGCGGTAAATAGTAGCCTATTCAATATAAATAAACAAACAATTCTTTCCTCTTTATAATACTAGTATAGATAATCAAAGTAACTGAACCTAATATTTAAATTTAAATTAATTTTCAGCTGACACCACCATGCGCCGATATAATAATCGACGGTACCCACTGCACGGTGAAGCACGAAGGAAAGATATACCGCGCGATATTGAGCGATACATCCGACCAGGCTAATATCAAGGCTGTGTTGCCGGATTACGGCAATACCATCACCACTTCGGTTGAAAACGTAAGTTTTTATAGTATTACTTCACTTATATTGTATGCAATAGGCTAGTTGACTCTTTTAAAGGTCTTAAATTATTAATTACTAGCTTCTTCTCCCGGCTTCACACGCGTGTTTTCGGTATAATAATTAGCATATTGTTTAAGTTAGGCTACATTCTCAGTGTTTACCAAATTTCATCTTGATCTGTTGAGTAGTTTTGGAGATCCTAGGTAACAAAAATTTCACATTTCACAAACTTTTGGATTTATAATATTAGTAGGATTGTCCAATTAGAAGAAAATATTGCCTACCATATTATTTTAGGACCTAGGGAACCGAAAAACTTTATTTTAAAAGTCTACTTTTCGTAAACAGGCGAAAACGCTGACAGCCATATTTATATGTGCTGTGACGACATACGTTTCGAAAACAATTGACATTAGAAAACGTTCATCATTGAAAAAATATAGAAAGACTACATAGCTAATTTTAGTTGTGAAAGACTTGGCATGCTGATGGTTTTTTTTTGTATTTTCAGCTCATGATCCTACCCTCGGACCTTAGCGTCTATTACTACCAATCCCTGCATTGTTCCCTGAACAATTACACTGAGGCTTCAAATAAACTCATGACGCTTGAAGAATTGAAGACGAGACTCACAGGCAACAAGTTTATCGCCTACATCAATGATGTCGATGGCATCACGTGAGTACTTTGCCCTATCTAGCGTCAAGAGCTGCAGAGAACCTTGAGGCTTCCCCTGATAAGCTCCTTAATGGCTCTTACTATAAGAATCCCTACGCTGCGCATACGGGTTAGGGATCGCAGTTCGGTCGTGGATCTGTTCTGCAAGGAGCAATTCTGCCTGCCTCCCGGCGGATATCCCTTAGTCGCCTCTAGACGACCGCGGGAAGAGTTGGGGTGGTGCAAGTTCTAAGCCGGCACCACACGGCCTAAAGAGCTGATAGGTAGAAAATCAATTTGCCTATGTTTTTTTCAAAAGACATCAATATTGATCCGTAAACCATGGAGAAGCCTGTCATTTTACTTATAAACCTCGCTCAACTTTTAATGCAATAACTGTTTTGCTATCGGTGACTTTCGTGTCACAGCCATGGTAGGCCTATCGTGATCGCCACAAGCATTAGCTTAGAGTCGTTTGTTTTCTTCTTTTGACTGGGCAAAAACACTGCTTGTTACTTGTGATGAAAGACCTAAAAGATGTGTTTTTATTGCAGCTTGGTGACAACCCTATACGACGGCGTAACCGGCCACAAAGTGGAAATATTCGAACCGGATGAAGGCGCTTATGACGAGGTTCTAACCTTGTGCATGCGCTCAGTATTTAACTACAACTTTGGAATGGCGTACATTTCTCACGCTGAGAACCTGAATGAGATCTACTTACAAAGGGCTGGAGACGGAGACGCGCTGGCAGAGCTGTTGGATCAGCTTTACAAGTTTTACGAAGAAGGTAATTATATTATTTTACTTTTGTATTATTCCTAGCGAAGATATTGAGACGATATTACTCCAAAATTTCTTTTTTCGTGGCTAATAGTTTACCTTCTACATATCTCCAGGTACTCCCGAACCACTAACTACATTCGAAGTTGATGGCTATTGCGTCGCCCAGTCGTCTGACACCAACTGGTACCGCGCTAACATACTCAGCGTCGAAGACACGCAAGTGAAGGTGCAATTCTCCGACTATGGCAACGCTGAGGCAGTCCCTAAAGAATCGCTCAAGGTACTCGACAAACAGTTCCACGAACCGTGTGCCCTAGCCCTAGTCGCTAGCTTAGGCCTCGTGGCGTTACAAGAAAATGCGCTCAGTAAACTATTAGAATGGGTCACCGAAAAGGAGGTGCAAGTCACGCTTAGCTTCGGAAACGACGGCTGGCTCGCTAACCTTCATCTCGACGGCGTCGATCTGTCGATGAAACTGATAAACGAGAAATTAGCCACGCCACAGGTCGCGGCGGCCGAGGAAGAGAAATTACCCGAGGAAGCGGCGCCGACGGAGGAACCGATTTCACTACCTCCGGGCTGTACGCAAGTATACATCAGCCACATCGACACACCCGGACACTTCTGGCTGCAAATGCTCGACAAAGTCGACAAGATAGAGGAGATCCAAGCGGAACTGCAAGCCAACGCACAATCCTACCCCGATATCGAAAACCGTGAGATGGGCACTCCATGCATCGCTAAATACCTGGCTGACGAACAGTGGTACCGCGCCGAGATCCTAGACGCGGACGCCGATATCACTACCGTGCGTTTCGTCGACTACGGAAACACAGACGTTCTCGACAACCAGCCCGGCCTCATCAAAGTTATGCCAGAACATCTAAACGCGCTCGAGCGATTCGGCGTCCGCGCCAGCGTCAACGCTGTCCCCACAGGCACCGGCGAGTGGTCCGAAGCCGCTACGGAGTCGTTCACGCAGCTCGTGGGCGATCTCTCCAATCCCGTCGACTCTCTTATAGTACTCAAAGATGTAACCACGTATCTTGACATATTCGTCGGAGGCCAAAACATTACAGACAAGCTGGTTTCGGAGGGGCACGCCGCGCGTTCCGAGGAGGCGGAGTGCGGAGACCTCCCGTCCTGCTTCGCGAGCCACGTGAACTCGCCGTCCGAGTTCTGGATCCAGCTGGAGTCCGCTTCCAACGAGTTGCAGCTCATGGAGGAGGCTATGGTTGACGCAGAAAACTTCCCGGAACTAAAAGAGAAAGAGGAAGGCGTAGTTTGCGCCGCGAAATACCCTGAGGACGGCGCCTGGTACCGCGCGCAGGTTATAGTCGACGGATCCGAGGGCACCGAAGTTCTATTCATGGACTACGGTAATGCGTCCATCACGAACGAGCTGCGAAACCTCCCCGACGAGCTTAAAGTGAAACCCGCGCTGTCGAGAAAGTGCGCGCTGCAGAAACCCCGCGATATCAAAACCTGGTCGCGACGCTGCGAAGTCAAATTTAACGAGCTCGCGGCCGAAGGTGCCACCATATTCAACGTGCAGTTCATCGCGTCGGGCGATATTTCTATCGTAGAACTGTTTTTGGAAGGCAAATCTGTGACGGAGGAGTTAGTGGGCCTATGTGAGTTGCAAGTGGCCGGAATTCCGGAGCGACCGGCGCCCGTCGGCCAGGACTCGCGTTGCAGCGGTAAAATCTGCTACGTCCAATCTGTGGACGAATTCTATGTCAACCTTGAAAGTACCGCGTCCGACCTCGAAAAAGTGATAGAAGCCATGTACAACGCTGCGGAATTTGAAGCTATTCCTGAACTGAAAGTTGGCACAGTTTGCGCTGCGCTTTGGTCTGAAGATTGCCAATGGTACAGGGCCAGGTTATTAGAGTTCTGCGATGTCGGATTTCACGTTCTATTCATTGATTTTGGCAACAAGGCTAAATGTGAGGAGTTCAGGCAGCTACCTGAAGAATTCGCAGTGATGGAACCTCTAGCTAAAAGCTGCCGGTTAGTCGGTGTCCCTGATGACGCAGCGTTTAAAGAAAACTGTAGAACCAAACTAGATGCACTTGCTCTGGATGACTTGACTCTCAAGATTGAGATCTTGGACAGTTCTAAAGAACCTATGCTTGTGAAAGTATTGGTGGATGATGAAGATGTTCTCTTGTCAATCTCATCAGAGATTCCAGATACTACAGAAAATCAGGAAAATGTAGCAGTTCCGGAATTTACAGAAGATCTAGAAACACCAGAAGTTGATGTTTCAGACATTACAGAGGCCATCAAAGAAAATAAAATTGACCCTGAGAAATTTGAACAAAGTGAAAACACAGAAGAAACTGTTAAGACCGAAAATGAAACTGATATTGGAAATGAGCTAGAAACAGTAGAATATGTGTTTGAGGCAGCTAATGATAAAACAGACACAGAAACTGTGGTTGAAACTGTTAACCAAGATAATGAAGAATTCGTGGATGCTACTGAAGAACTAAATGTGTCAAACGAATTAAACGATAGCATAGACAGCAGCCACACAGTCATTGAGAACAAATCATTCGAAACCGACGAACTCGACGAAGCTGAGAGTGTAGAAGATAAAATGGACGAAACTCTTGCTTCGCCTGAAATAGACAATTCCTCTGAAACTCTTGAGAACTCCAATGACACAATCAAAACGGGATCACCGGAAAAAGAGGAATCGAAAGAATCAATCACTGATACAGGCTACACAAGTGAGGAAAAGGACTCCCCATTGAAAGAGGCGATAGAATCCAATTCCGAAGAAGAGTCTCTTACAAATGGATCTGATGCACAAATTTTAGATGCTACCGAGAAAACAGTTGAAACCAAGGTAGTTACTGCCGAGAAAACGGTTGAAACCAAGGAAGATACTGCCGAGGAAACTGTTAAAACCAAGGCAGATACTATCGAGAAAACAGTTGAAACTAAGGATGGTACTGCCGAGCAAACAGTTGAAACCAAGGAGGACACTGCCGAGGAAACAGTTGAAACCAAGGTAGATACTGCCGAGAAAACTGTGGAAACCAAGGATGATACTGCCGAGAAAATAGTTGAAACCAAGGTAGATACTGACGAGAAAATGGTTGAAACTAAAAAAGAAACTGTCAAGGAAACAGTTGAAACGAAGGTAGATACTGCCGAGGAAACGGTTGAAACCAAGGAAAACAGTGAATCAAAAGATGCTACTAAGAAAACAGTAGATGAGATAATAACTACACTTGATATTCCGAACTCTACAGAAAAAAACACAGCAAAGTCGAAAGAAGATTCAACTTCTAAGAAGACTTTAGATGAGCCCGCTAAAGTAGTAGACTTAAATAAGACAATCTAACTTTGATCATAAACATGCTACTTCACTACCATTTGTATTATACCAATCTCATTAAGCTAAGTGTTAGCTAAAACTCCATTGCGGGGCAATGCTTGTGATACTTATGATACATTTTGTTATATTTAGCTATAACGGACAAGGGAGGCGTTTTTCTCAAAATGTTTACGCATTTAGGGAAAACTCTTTTTTGATATCCTGTTTATTCTTGTCAATAGGATACTACTATTAATTTAAGTTTATAACCGGCTTGTACTACTTGAGTAACGTGGATTTACGTGTTTTACCAGTTGATTGTTGTTTTGCTTTATCTTTTGTTTTTTTTCGTTAGTTTGTGTGAAAAGGACCGATATTTTTAATGATTGTACCATAGTATCATTTACCTTGACTTACTTGAGTTTAAGTACCGTAAAACGGGGTGAATGACTCCAGGGTGAATAGAAATGGGTGAAATACTGGAGTAAGACATTACCTGGCTGGTAGCAGTGGAAGTATCCTTAGTCCTTGACTGGTTACCTTCCGTGTCAGTCGATCTTACCTCTGCAAAAGGATGTTCTGCTCCAGTATTTCGTCCATTTCTATTCACCCTTAAGACTCCATTCACCCCGTTTTTACCCGGTATGTTGAGACTAATCGTAACTTGTACATAAATAAAAAAGTAGATAAATAATAATAAACAGACCATTCTGAAGCAATAATTTAAATAGCGTAAAATAATGCAATACAATCATAACTTTTTTTTTATTCATTTTTTTTCATTCCGTTCTCTATCATTGACAATCTTTAAAACGTTGCGTGATTGATCTTCACAAAAGAAGTAATGTTAACGGTACGATTTAAGATGTGCTCAATTTAGTAATGAACATCGTAGTTCACATTTCTGTAACACATTAATACTCATGTTATTGTAAGGTATGATTGATATTTATAAAGTTTATGTACATTCCCCTTCACATTCGACTCAGAATGAAGATTATTGTTGTGGCAATTTGAAAAAATTAGGTTTTAAAACTGATAATGTTTGTGCCTACTAGAAATACTTCCACAAAAGTACATATTTGTCTTTGAAAAATTATTTGTATCCAGATTGGTGTTGATTCAGATGTCGCCTGAACTAAACTACTCAAAATAATGCCATCCTTCGATTTCAAGTGTTATGAAAGAGATGGCAACATTTTTAGTTCTGTCAAATTAGTTTAGTTAGTTTTGGCGACATCTGAATGGAACCCTACCTTTACCAGTTAAGTTTGAGATAATGTTTAATTGTTCATTTTTTTAATAAAGATTCTGTACAATAAAACCTTTTTTCTTTATTTTGACTATAAATCAGAGCTCATAATCAATTAACCTATGATGATGGACTATCTCGTAGAACCAAGCTGCCAAACTTCCAAAGGGGAACCAATATTATTTACTGTGCCCACAACTAGGCTACACAAGAACCTAATTAATGTTGTACAACAAAACAAGTTGCAAAAATTATAAATTCAAACAAATTGTCTGCCACTATCCTTTGTGAAAAGGCTTACATACTACAAAATATCAGATTATCTAGCTAGAGGATAAAAAAACTTGCGACGAGTTTTGCTCCAGCTCGAAAACTAACACCCTAAAACAAGGTAAAGGTTTCTTGCTAGCTTCTTCACTTACCTTAAAAATGTTCACAGTTTTTAACCCTTATTCAAACGCGAGCCTGTGGAAGGGTAAATGAAAAACTAAGATCGGTTTGAGGGTAAGTTTGGGTCGTAGATTTCAAAAATCCACAAAAAAAGGGAGGAAATGGGGGGGAAGTGACCTTTTTTTGGTGGGAAGTAAAGCTCCCGTTGTCTGTTAATGCGCTCACCTAAATCGTGTAAGTGGGAACTATAACTCCCATTGTCTGGTATCACATTGATATATTTTTTAACTAGTTAGTTGCCCTGACTTTACTTCTGATTTAGTTTTTACGCAAAATTTTAAGTAAATAAAACAACTTTTTGTGTAATTAGAGTTTTATTTTAAGAAATTAAGAAATCTTTTTAATTATACTATACTTATTAACTAATTTGGTAACATATTATGTAGCTACTTATATTATATTATACTTTTTTATTCATCACAATTTTTGGACTCTTTCATATCGTTAGGGTCGGTTCATATCTAACGGAAGATCCGTCGCGGATTATCGGTCGCGGAACGCCAGAACTGACTAAATACTAAAAAAAATAAAAAATAAATAAAAAATAAAATAAAATAAATACTATACAAACTGTAAAACAAAGAAACCATAAGGTTTCTTTGATTTACAACACCAAGTAGGTGTTAGTATTACACAATAGTTTTCTTTTCTTTATGTTCGAAGACGAACACTCATAATTTTATATAGATAAATTCACTCGTAATTTATGTTCCACAGACATTGGGATCATAGATTCCCACTTAGAAGACCCAACTTTAGGCAAGGCTGCCAAGCTACATATCAAAGATTCTATGGATACTTTGAGGTCAAAACAACAGAAATATAGTCTACTTTCCATTTCTGGGACCTGCTTCTACGTACCTGATTTTTTCGCAGCATAACACAAAAAACAAAACGTAAACACCGGCTTTTGAACAAAAAATCGCCTCATCAACCTTTGACGTTGACCTATGGTGTCAAATGACATTTCATAGAAGAGTGTTGCCAATAGAAATATTGCCATATATTTTATGTCTGCGTTCAGAAATAAGTGGATTAATTTAGTGTTACCATATACAAACAAATGACGATTTGAGAGGTGGGAAGTCTTCCTCCCAATGCTTTAATAAGGGTTAATTAAAAAGACTGAAGTGAACAAAAATTCAAACTGATCACTTTATTTCCCAATTTTACTCCTCTAATTTGAATTTTGTAATATGTCCAAGAGTCCTGCAAGGTCTAAAGGAAATAAAGCACTTTGACCAACAATTCAGTCACTTGATATTATGGTAAGCTTTTTCTTCTACCCCCCTACCTACTTCAGAGAGTAAAGCATGTTCTACTTTCTTCTGTGCTGTTTTCATAAAATAAAGAGATTCTAACTGGCTCATGTCATGCTGCTGATTCCTGGCCTATTATCTTTCGTTTTGTGCGTTAATAATGTGATGCAGGGTTGGCATATTTAAAACATTAAAAAACAACGTTTTTATGAAGTGTTTAAAACAATGTTTTAAACTTGTTTAAAACGGAGTTCAATAAAACAGAGTTTAAAAACTATTGTAATTGTGCTAAATGATACTTAATCTTTCTATCTACTTAATTATCTACTAATATTTCGGGCTTATTAACTTCATATATTAAAGGCGTTTCATCTGAAATGCATTCCTCACAGTAATTACCTACAATTTCTTAAAGTATTACAGTGCTTTTCTAATTAAAACATTAAAATATTTGTTATGATTTATTATTTATTTTTCGGTTCCAAGGTGGGTTCAAAGTCTATTTCGTACGTCAGAATGAATAAATCCAAACGTCGAAAATAGTCTTTAAATTCCGGCACTTGAAGCAACAGAAGTGTGAAGCTGAGTTACTAAAATTAGTATCTTAACGGGTAAGAGATCAATCATCATTAATGATAATGAAGCACAGAAAAAAACTAGTCCGTAAGATTTCAGGAAACAACATGGGAATATTAGGACAGCTTAACAATGATTTTAACAGTGCCCATTTGATTAAATTAAAATTCATAAAAACTACTGAAAATAAAAAAAAACCTAACAAAACAAAACATTTTGAACTGTTTGTTTTATAAAATAAAAATAAATAGTTTTTTTGCAACCCTGATGTGATGAGACGAGCTGTCCGTCAAGTTAGCAGCCCTGTTTTATTCGAGGCCTAGAACTACCTATGTATAAGCAATAAAAATTCAGCCCGATCCGTTCATTAGTTTTGGCGTGAATAGGTAACAAACATCCATTCATCTATCCATACATATAAAAATCCAAACTTTCACATAATATTAGCACAGCCAACATATTATGCACAAGTATGATTTTGACGCAGGGAGCCGTAAAGATTTGTTAAAAAAAAATTGTTCACTTTACATTGCTGAAAGTCACAACGGACATGTTCAATCTAATTAAAATTTTGAGGCAGCGGTCGCGTCCTAACTTGTAGTGTCGTTTTGCCCATTGAATAACTTTTTCAAGATACATTGCCATTGTTTTGAATAATTTCCAAGTTATAATAAGCTAATCAGCAAATAGCTCTTTCTTTTTCTGATTGCGACTGTTGCGTTGTTTAAAAATCAACCCAACAGTCACTTTAATAGTAAAGCGGCACTGTAATTTAAAGCATCTTTCAAGATTTTTATGGAACCTCACACCACACACACGCACACGATTTTTCTTACTGAAAAAATAAATATAGGGTAAAAATAAACTACATATAAATTCACTTCCATTCAATTGTTTAAATGAAAGAACTTGATGAAGTTGAAACACTTTATTCAACTTAAGCAATCAGACCTTATTTTAAAGCTACAAAGTTTTGTGATGTTCACATTTCAAAAATAAGATTTTTGGTATAGTGCGTAAGCCCACGCAGGTTAATTTCTTAAAAATCACTTGCCCTCGTGGTGTAATTGGTTAGCGGATTCCCGCAGTGAAGGATGTGGGTTCAAATCCCGACGAACTCGAAAAATGTTTGGGATATAAGTTGATTTCTTCAAGACTAGATAAAAAAAATACAGAAAGTCGGATGTCCAGCACATACAGTAGTCCATACTATTATTATACTTAAAAACTCTTATAAGATACGATAAAATAGAATACATGCTATTTCCGAATGTTCGATAATCTATTATCAAAAAAAAATATCAAAATTGTACCTTAATTATGCGATGCTACGTGCCTTTACAGAAAAATTCATTACATTTTAAAATCGTAAAATTATTATTCATCCTTATTTTTATCAATAAGACCCAAGATCCCAAAATCTTTTAAATCTTCATGGTTTTCCAAGATGAGACCCTTTTCATTCGCAAGATGCAACACAGACAGTAAGGCAAGTGGCACACTGAGGGATTCACGCGTATTACCCGGTAGTTTCTTTAGTAGCTCGTTATAAATGTTTTTAAATGTTGTCTTTTCAACGTTAGGGCTTTCTTTAGATGAGCCTTCTGTTAGCAAATCCCATGTGGTGGCCTTCAGAACTTTCATGTCCACTTTCTTGGCTCGCATCGCGTACGGTATGAATACTTTGGCCACCTGTAAAATAAGAAAAAAAAACTAAGTACTACTCATATTAAGATTTTGTGAGTGAAACTGTTTGTTACCCAAGACACAATTAAAAACCCTTCTCTTAGACAGATTAAGATGAATTTTGGCTTCTTGTCACCCGAGAAAGGTGCGGCTTGTGCAGGCGCTTTGCGAGCGTTGTACCCGCACATAAAACAGCATAAGCGAAAATATACCTTTGTCGGTTGTTCCAGCATTTCCCCGATCTCTTCAGGCTCAGCCGTTTTGATCTGGTCGTGCAAGTTACCCGCAGCCGATCCTTCCTCATTAGCCCAGTCGTCGCCGTCCTGGAAAATGGAAACTAATTCATAACACAGAAAATACACACTGATAAACTCACGCAAAGTTGTCGAATTCCGTGGTGAAAATGGACTATCATATTTTAGAGTCGTTTCTGCATCAGCACATGCCACACATGCGTCCAGTCCTCCCCCAAATGAGGAGGGTCTCAATCACCACGCTTGGCAGGCGGATCACAGTGAACGTGTTAAAAATACGCGGAAGAAAGCTCCTGTCCTTCCAGAGACAGAGGAATCGATTCTTACGCCACGGCCAGCGTCATCACATTCTAGCAAGCAATATCTTGTTATATCAGTAGTATAAGTGATCAACAAACATGTACATTGACGGGACAGTAGGATGCGTCATTCTCGTTGTTGTAGTCATAATCCCTGGCCTCCTCGACCGTCACCGGCTCTGGTAAGGTGCGCGTCTCGTCTCGTTTACGCAGCATTATCACGTTTTGACGGAGGAAGAGCTTGCGGAAGTAGGATTCGTCAAGGCCTCTGTGAAAAAGGATGTTCTGTTTAATTTCCCAAAGATTCAAATTCTAATTTTATTTGCGTCAAACATGGTATACTGCTGGTATAATTACAAATAATGTGCTCTTGTTTCGCTATGGTCCTAACATGTAATAATACAATTATAATTTAAGATTAAAAAATTCAATACAATTCAGATACAATTATATTATACAGGGTGATTGGTAGCTGGGTGCAAAGATTCAAAGAGAAGCTAGAATAGACCATTTAGAATCATTTGAGCCATGGTTGTATCAGACGAAGTCTCACTAATGATTTTTTACGAATCATTTTAATTTTTGGGGAGTAAAACCAAAATTCAAGATTTTTTACACTTATATGCGCAGTATTCGCACCAAGGGATAGGTAATTCGACGAGTTGCAGTATTTTGAAGGCAATGAACGGTATTACCCACCTTATAGTTATTCCGGAAAATTGGATTCAATCGGACGAAGAATACTACAATATGAGAAAAGACAAAATGGATGATTTTAATATCGATCTTCTGTCTAACGACGACAGCGACACCCGGGACTACCTTCTAAATGTTGCCAGGAAGCGGATATCAGTTCTTGAACGAAATCGAAAAAGAATACTCCAGGACTATTCAGACACTCGCTACAGAGTTACGGCACGGAATCTGACACAAACTCGCGCGAAGTTCAAATATTTTCGCGGTCATTAATAGTTTTTGCGTTCTGTTAGGAACTAAACTACCAAAAGGGGTGCAAAGGGGTTCTAGGGGTGCAAAATTTGATGATGTCAAAATATAACTTTTTTTAGTATCGACGTAAAACCGTTTTCTACTGTTGTATATTAGATATTGCCAAGTTTTTGAACGTGTCATATAAATAATCCGGTTTGAATGAGTCCTATTCATATTATAAACACGAAAGTTTGTTAGTATGGATAGATGCACATTTGGTAGTAATAAATTGATTCCTAAATGAAAATAGATACTTTTATCGCTTCTGGTATTTAAAGTAGAAAATATACGCTAGTAGAAATACTAATCCTGCGCAGACGAAGTCGCGGGCACCAGCTAGTATTTCATATTTTATTCGCGTTAATAAACGGTTATAATGTGAAATTGTGAGGTTTTCACCGTTTTTAAACAATACTGAACTATTTTGGAATAAAAAAGTCTAACGCACGTTCGTTAACAATACTGTATTATTTCGAAATTATCACAAAACGCAGAATCAGAAAATATCCTCAACATTGAATTAAATCAAAATATATTGCAAAAATTTTCGTACGCCATTCAACAACAGAAGATTATTACAAAATAATTCACTCTTGTGTAAACGCATCACGTACATTTTCCATGGAAGACGCAAATTCCAAGTAGCAACCAGAAATAAATTCGTGTAAGTCGTATAATATAAGGATAAAACAATATTTAGTAACAATTCCGCGCAAAACCTCCTCCGACAAGATCCAACAAAATGTGATTTGCATGTACCGCCCGCCCTCCCACAAATTGCTCCTACTTGCAATCAGAGAAAGTAAACAACAGACTTACGCAATACAAAATTGCCCAGTAAATTACCCTCCAACTCCAAGAACGAACACAACTTAATTTGCAAAAGAAAAGACCACACAAACCACACAATGAAAAAACTCATGAAAAGTAAGTCGTCAACTAGTTTCGTCTCTCCACGAGACATCATCAGGACACCACAACAATACTCGACTTTGACACAGAGACTGCCAAGCAACCACGACAGAGTCCTACCAGAGATGTTGCCTCTGTGAGCTCCCTGCGTAAAGTGAGTCACATTTTGTTGGATCTTGTCGGAGGAGGTTTTGCGCGGAATTGTTACTAAATATTGTTTTATCCTAATATTAGGATTTCCGCAAAGTAACGCCTGAATCTATTATTTATCGTGTAAATCGTATTAACTTGCACTCATTCATTCACAAAGAGTAGAGTAGAGAGCCGCCAGTTAGGCATTTTTGCGAATTACGATATGACTGTCTTGTTGGTATACCTACCTACGCGGTAAAATTTTACCGATTCAAATTAAAAATTAGAAAAACCCCCCAGCTAGCCCACCGAGTGGGACATCAAATGAAAGGTACCGGTTTGTACATTTCAAAACAGTTATTCGGATTTCTGTAAGTTACATACTTTTTGAAATATCTTGAAAAAAGTCGAAAAATTACCATAAACTCCTCATAGAAGTATGTAGAGTGATCCATCTGAAATGTAGGTTGTTACCGACTATTTTTAGGCATTCACTAAAAAGCGAAGTCTCTAACTTTAGTGCATATTTGTATAATTGTCAAACGTTCGAAACCCTCGGGGTGCGAGTTATACTCGTACTTGACGGCATTTGTTTTTATCAATAGGTACACAATTAGCTAAAGATATCCCGACAACCTATCAAAACCATACCTACTACACGGTATGCTGTATTGCTTAAAATCGCTTCGTAAATAAGCCATTATTTCTCGTACAAAGTAAAGGATAAGAAATGGTTATTGTGGGTTATCCTTAAGAGAAAAACATATACCATCGCGGACTTTTTTGTAGACCTTTTTAAGGTGTACAATACAATGTAGTACATTATTTTGTAGTACTTTTAAAGATCTAAGCATACATAGGGACAGACAGACAGATAGACAGTGGGAGCTACTTTGTTTTATACTATATAAAGATTAGTCTGATTGAGTGTTTAAGCATTTAGCCCTCCGGCAAGGTGGGATGTCGACCTGCGAAAGACTGCAGGCAGATGCTGGATGCGGAAAGCTGAAGACAGGGCGCTATGGCGCTCATTAGGGGAGGCCTATGTCCAGCAGTGGACTAACATATGTTGATGATTATTATGAGTATTTAACACGAACCTGTCTATCGGCGTCTTGAAGTTAGCCTCGTTCCACGTGTGCCCCGTAGCCAGCGTCTTCCTGCTGATCATGATCTTAGCAGGCTGAGCCGGCTCGTAGTCTCCATGAGGAGTAGCGCGGCAGTCGGTGGCCATTCCCGCGTTTAGGAAGTCAAGCTGGCGTTTCGTTCGCGCGGGTTTCTTGCCGTCGATGGTCGCGCGGCCGGTGGTGGTGCCTTGCGCTGTGCGCTCCATTTTTGATGCTGTGTGGCAAAATAATATATTAAAACGCTTATAACGGAATACTAGCGCCCCGCAGCTTTGCCCGTGTGGAAATCATCCAAATTTTAGAAATTTATTGCAGACCCCCAACGATTAGTTCTGTAAAATAAAAAATACCTGATTCATTATTAACTTTTTTGTTTATTTACACGGAGTTTTGAGTGGATCGAACCAAGGACTAATAATTTTCTTTAGAAACTTTACCACCCTTTTTAACCCCCTCATAGGTTAATTTTGGAAAATTAGATAAGCCTATGTGTTATTCTAAAACATCTACATGACAAATTTCATCTAAATAGGAGTACTCGAGCCGCGAGTCGAGCGCCGCATGTCTTTATGGCGGGCTAGGGACATGAGTGACGTAGTTACCTCTATTGTTCTTGAGCCGCCAGTGGCTAGGCCCGGCCCAGGCCGCAACGATGGCGCAGTAGGAGTACTCGAGCCGCGAGTCGGGCGCCGCGTTGGGCCGCATGTCCGTGAGCCGGGCGAGGGGCGCGGCGGCGGCGCGCGCGACGCAGGCAGCCACGGCTACATCGCCTTCTTCTTCGCTTTCAATGCCGCCGAGAGGTTCATCGTCTGTGAAGATATAGGATGTTACATAAATTAACCTTTGTTTGTACAGCGACGAGATGGGAAGCCGATATCTCTAACATCCGACCGTGTTGAGTGGCCTATACCCAGCAGTGGGTAAAATCGGGCTTGCGGATGATGATAATGTATTGTATTGTATGACTGTCGATTCTTTGTGGTATAGTGATTTAACTGTTAAAAACTTGAGTAGATATATTTAAATTATAATAGGGTTCAAAATTATAATTATTTAAATGTTATTTTCATTATTTAGTATGTTGGTAGGTATGTATGATTGAATAAAGATAATAAATTAGCCATCAGTGCATAATTCTAATGGTGCTGTACCACCAGAGTCCAGAGCTTAGCTTAGCGATGAATGCCAATAGGTTCGCTAGCCATCTTATCAGCTGGGTTTGCTTCCGGCAAAGCAATGTTTGGTGCAATAAATTGTATTTATTATTCTAAATTAGTGAACTGAATCTGCACTAGGAACAGATCTGATGAAGTTATACCTACTAAATTGTATAGTTCGCCTGTAAAATAATATCGGCATAGCGTCATCTACATGTCGTCGCCGTAATCACAATGTTGTATTAATTAAGTTTTTTACGTATGTTAGTTTTAAATTATATATTACTATGGACCGTAGAATAAGTAAAATAAGATCTGTATCTTTTCTATAGTAGTATAGATATAAATGAATTATTATAGCTTTTAGCTTGGAGCTAGATGATGCTGTGTGAATTGTCCAGCATTATAGGTATAGGCCAATTATATCAGAATCATAAAATATAAAATTTAAAATTAAAAAAGGCGAAGTTAAAGATTTCCGCTCTATTTTTCCGAGAACCTACGACTATTTCGTGCTTATTCTCATAAGGTGACTTACCATACAGGTCATTATGAGCCTCATCCAGGGGAATAGGCTCCACTTCTGCGTTCACGTCAAAAGCTAAGGCTTGCTGCGACAGATTCAACCTGTTTTCGTCCACCCAGTTGTTCACGCGTTCATTGCTGAAACATAGTAAAATGGAAAATGATTAATAATTACATAAGTATGGTCACGAGTAGGGTTATGTATCAATACAGATGCATGACAAATATCTAAGGCCCACTTGCGCCAGGCTAGGTTAACACGGTAAACTCAGAGCTAAATACTACTTTGGAGTTAAATTAGAATTATGTCATAGACACCAAGAGTTAGGAGTTAACCATGTGTATAATATTGAAATTTTTAACCCACTGATGTGGGAGGGTGGGGACAACTAACTCTGGGCTAGTAATGTCATTAATTACATTAGTTCGGATTTTTATAATAGAAGAATTGCAGAACGGTCTTATCATATTTTCTCACAAATAGACAGATTTTCATGGAAGATTTCGTGTAAAATAGAAACTTCTCTTTCAACTGTCATACAATCCGCCTCCTTGCAAGTCGTAACGGCTGAGATAGACGGACAGTGAATGCATTTACTTAAAACGACCGCTTGTTTTCGTCGCAAGTAAAATTAAAAATGGTCCTGTCCAATTTTTCGTCAATAATTTAATACACGATTATTATTATTATAATTATTGAAAAAGATACATATTTTTTATTATGCATAGGAAACACCCAGAACACCCGGAACAAATATCTGCAGATCGTACATGATATCAATATTTGTCGCGAGGCGGGCATCGAACCCGCAACCTCCTGCATCGCTGAAGGACCTTCGTCCGCTGCGTCACCGAGGTCTTCAAACTTGTACTATACCAACCTCTCCTCCGTATCGGGATCCCAGTTGCTAAAAGAGAAGCCGGTAAACGGCTCACAGATGTGATCGTCTTCAGTGATGGCCGGCATCAGCTTGAGTGAGATGGTGTACTGTTGTGTGAGGTCTATCTCCTCTGGCTCATTCTCTTTGATAGGCTCCAGGAATTGGTTGTCTGTCCTGTTGGAAAATATTTGGATTTTATCATGTGTGATAGGGGATTTTTTGCTGTGTGTTGCCGACTTAGAATTTGCACCGACCAACTCTTCCCGCGGGTGTCGTAAGAGGCGACTACTAGTTTTTAGATTTATTTTATATTGACGGCATCAGATAAAATACAACTCGCGAGCCCCTCCCCTGAAGCTTGCGGTAAGCGATTTTGTCACTGTAAAATGTATCTTAAGATGACGAGTTTAACCCTTTATTTAAAAAAAAATCAATAAAAAAAGATTTATCGCTTCACGATGAATGAAACTACAGATGGAGGGGCGCGTGTCAAACAAAAGAGTCAAGGTTGAAACCAATCCATCAATCTTTCCTGCAAATAGTACCGCTCGCCCTATCTAGAGTTTCTTAGAACTGTTGGCGATTCTGCGATTGCCATAATAAAGCAATTCGATTGGCTAGCAGAATTTGGTCCTTTATGCTTTGTGGTTCCTCATCCATCATTTCAACAAACCTTAGAATCAATGCCAGAGTTTCATCGTGTATCGGCAGGGTGGCGTTGAACGCTCGGTTTGATGACGTCACGTCGCCGGTGGTCGCCGATAGCCGCTCGAAGAAAGGGTCTGGAAGGAAGTTACATTACAGGTTAAATTATAAGCTGTCCTGGATTGAATTTGTAGTCTATAATAAAAATCTTCACCTCACCTCAACAGCCTATATTGCTGCTGGACGTAGGTATCCCTCTGATAAGCGCCTTGGGGTGGTAATGACCATAATCCCCACGCTGGGCATGCGGGATGGGGATCTCAGTTCAATGGTAGAATTGTTGTGCAGGAGGCGCTGCTGCCCGCCCCTGGTGGATATCTCTTAGTCGACTTTTACGACACCCGCAGGAAAAGTTGGAGTGGTGCAAATTCTAAGCCGACACCAAAGTACCTACATCGTACATCGTAGTACTCATTCACTACCCAACCTCGACGATGCGCCGCCGCCGCCGCAGACCGGCATGTGCGTCTTGAGTCATGAAAGTGTTAACTTTTTCGCGGCTAAATGGATTTTATGAAATTTTTACAAGGAGAGAGGAGATAGACTTCCATTTTCCCGGAAAAATGCAAAGCCGCGAATAGTACCATTATTTTGTGACTGCAAGCAGAACCTAGACAAAATATACATGCAGTAGTTGTGTTTAAATTCTTACCTATGTAATCATTAGTATCAAAATCTCCGTTGAACACCTCTGGATTGGCAGCTATAGCGCCCTTTGAGCGTTTCTTCTTCTTCTTGACCGGAGCTGGGTTCCCATCCGCATCCACCGGGGCTTCCTCTGCTGTATTCTCATCATCTTTCTTTCCTCTTTTATTCTACAACACAAGTTATTATGATAGAAAATATCTTTCTAAGAAAATTTATAAGCATAGAAATCAGAATTTAAAATAAATTATTTGTTTCCTATTTATTTATATTTAATCGTACGCATAAACCCTTAGAGCTTTTATAAACAAATTCAGTTGTACCAAAGAAAATTACAGTCAATCAAAAGAAACAAATAAGAACTAGTAGTCGACGACGACGTGTAGTGTAGACGACGCGTAGTAGTTCGACGACCTCCGTGGCGCAGCGGGCGAAGGTCCGCCTGCGACGCAGGAGGTTGCGAGTTCGATTCCCGCCTCGGAACAAATTTGTGTACGATCTGCAGATTTTTTTCCGTTGGTCTATGTATAACTAGCTGCTGCCCGCGGCTTCGCTTGCGTAGTTCCCGTTCCCGTGGTAATTCCGTGATAAAACATAGCCTATGTCCGTCTCCTGGTTCTAAGCTGCCTCCCCACCAATTTTCAGCCAAATCGGTTCAGCCGTTCTTGAGTTATAAATAGTGTAACTAACACGACTTTCTTTTATATATATAGATAAAAACATATCTATCTATGTAGTGTATCATATTAAGTATATCAGTTATCTAGTACCCATAACACAAGCTCTGCTCAGTTTGGGGCTAGATAATGCTGTGTGAATTGTCCAGCATTATTTATTTATTTATAATAATAACTAGACACTAGCCAAACTCGATGTGTAATGGTTGTAAACAACTATGAGACAAAAACGACTTGAGGGATCACAAATCTTGTCAGTAATACTTGTCAGTAATGTAAATTCTATTTAAAAAGACGCGCCAACAGAGTGAATTTTAGGTTAAGTATGCCCATACTTTAGGTTTGTTTACAAACATTCTACTTTGAGTTTGGATAGTGTTAGAAATGATGCTGTACTGTAAATTATTGACTATGAACTCGGTAGTCAAGACTAGCAATTTTTATAGTACGTAGTTACAGTACCTCTACATATTCTTTAATTTACCATCATCATCAGCCTCTATTGGCATTGCTGGAAATAGGCCTTTGAGAGTAACAAGTGCCATAGCTTGCCAAGCTTTTTAATTCTCAATACTCAATCATTTATTGTATTCTTTAAGTGTACAGAGGTGTTTACAATTTCTATAATTAAGTAGGTATTACTGTAGACCCTGCTGGGCGCACAATACATAGAGAGAGAGAGAGAGGGAGAGAGAGGATGCCATTGCTAACTGGTTAGGTTCTACCAGGTTCATAAAATTTTATCAAGTTCATTTATTTATTTACTTAACAATTTTAGGAAAACTAACAGCTAGGTCAGTATAATAACAAAAATGGTTGGACCACAGAAAACAACTAAATTAAATTGCTAATATTAATTGAAAAAATAAATTTTATTTTTTTATTTTGAAGCTAACTTGCTGTCTAGTTCGGTTCAAAATAAAAAAATTAAAACTAAGGTTCTACTTTGTTAATAAATTTTTTTGGAGTTCATTCATACAATTTTATTTTACAATTTTAGGTAATCTAACAGTTTGGCGTTTGGTTCAAAATAAAAAAAAAATAACTAAGTTACAATGCACTACCATATACAAATACCTAATCAAAATATAAACTACTCAACAAGGACTTGGTTGAGTAGTTGGTGCATAAAAGTGGAAGGAAAGTTCTATGTTACCTGGGTGGCTTTGGTAAGCCCTCCAGCCATCTTCAACACATCATAATGCACAGCATCTACTCTGAATGAGTATATCCTGGTTGATGCATCAACCACTGTCGAAGCTGTCTGCAAGTTTTCCATCCGGGAGTCATGTTTCCGCAGCATAGATGTCATGAAGTCTATTAACCGTAGGTTCCAGGCATTGTCTTTGGTGATTTTCTGAAACAAATTGAGTTAGGATTTCTACAATTCAAAAAAATACCTCTTACCTACCTAATGTACTATTATGCTTTTCAATTTTTGTCATACTGTGTGATTAATTGTAGTAAAAATGAGTTTAATTTCTTTCTTTTGTTTCTATTTTACTGAAAAAAAAAAACTACTTTTATTGAATGTGGTGTTGATTCAGATGTCGCCAAAAAAAAACTTAAATAAATGGAAGCACTAAAAATTTTATATTTGATTCTTATGAAAGGGACAGCACCATTTTTAGTCCTGTCAAATTAGTTTAGTTTAGTTTTGGCAACATCTGAATTAACACCACTTTCAGATTTAACCTAAACAGCTTACGTCGAGTCCTGGGGGAAGCAAGCAGCATCTTTAATAACATAAACTAATGGGCAAACCAGCTCTAGCCATTAATAAAATTATTAAATTTATTTTGTTTTAAGGACTTAACTTAGGTAGCGGTGTTAAAGAAGTGATATTTACCAAACTTTTAAGTTAATTTATCATACCATACCTATTTTGAATACTTACATTCTCAGCATAAAGCTTGAGGCATCCCTGATAATGTTCCTTCTGTGGTGATGATGATATTGTGTCTTGACTTGCCCGTGATGAGGATGGGGTGGCAGAGGCCACTGGTCGCTTCTCTGATGCCACCAGGGAAGAACGCTCAGCATCATCGTCATTCTTTTCCTGAAGTTTACAGATAAGTTGGTACTGAGATTACAGATAAGTTGGTGCTGGATAGTCTTCTAGAAAGTTAATTTATAGGCCACTGTACACATTGGGCCAAAACATCAGATTTTATTTACAGTTTGGCGTCTGTTATGGTATTTTACAAGTTTGTTTAGGCTAATAAGTGGGTGAGAACTTAAGTATAACTTGTTGTAGAAGACAAACCTCGTCTGTAGCAAGCGTTCTACGAGTTTGGGGGATGAGACTGCGCCTCCTGATAATACTATTACTGCTCCCGCCAATACTGAGCCTTCCCAGAGACGCGGGAGTTGAAGTAATGGGAGTTTCGGTCATATTACCACATGACAGTTCATTAATCGAGAATAAATATAACAACTCTTCACATTTATATCCCACACAGATACACGTTTAGACTTTTCGACAATTTATTTTATTTACAAATTTGAATTTATATCCCATACAACTCAACCAACGGGCATTTTATCATTCACTTCACTTACCACAGATTAAATTAGCATACGATCATCTTTCAGTTCAAAGTAAAATGGCATTTACACAATCAAGCAGCACAATTATCATCAGTCCGTTTTGGGTGGTGTGGTGTGATGAGTCATTCTCGTCATAGGCACAAAATCCATCGACAATATAGAACAATTATGAAGTTGTAGCTAACAAAATGTAAACAGCACAGCGCCCTCTTTTCGAAATCCTCTGTCTGTTCAAAAGTTCATTTATTTTAATTTTTTTTAAACCTCTTCTAACATAAAACAATGCAAAATTAGCATAAAATATTAATTCATAGCCATTCAAAGTAAACTTTGTCTAAATGTAATGGTACCAAACGAATTTAGGTAGTAACTGTGAAAAAATCTGAATACAAAGTTTTGAATTTCCCCGCTCAAAACAGCTGTTTGTAAACGTAGCGCTTGATGCTAACTTCGCGTTAGTCATTTTATTCGGTGGCTGAAATTTTGCGGTCGACGAAATCGTAAAAAATCTTTGTCATCGTAAAATAGTTTTTAAAGTGACATTATGAGTACTGGAATGCCCGAATTGGGCTCCAAGATAAGCCTAATATCGAAAGCTGACATTCGTTACGAAGGCCGACTTTTTACGGTTGATCCTCAGGAATGTACCATCGCTTTGGCTAGCGGTAAGTTTGACAAATGGATACTGTTATTCTCTTCCAAAATAAATAATTTTCGTATATTTTGTGCCATAAATGTACTGCTACCACAAAATTGTACCTCCACGTTCGAGGTGCTGGTAATTCTGTAGGTTTTATTGATGTTATTAGTCGTTTCCCTCCTTACGTAGTATTTCTGAAGATAACTGTTTAATAATTGCGTAAATCAGATGTAGAAATCTTACTATGCTCTAGATTATCAATTGGACTTTCTATGTCGGAGCCCTGTGACAACGCACCACATTTTTTTACTCCTACCCTCAAAGTGAAAACACTGAAGGGTCTGTGACCGCGGTTTCACATTGATGACGTTGTTGATGTTACTTAAGTTTATCCCACTATAGCAGATGTACCTACGTAGCTGCTACGCTGTTCTACAGGAATCAACAGTTATGGCTCGAGAAATCCTATCACAAGTTCTTTATTTATTATGTGGGTAGGGTGAACATTTTTCTTTGAAAAGGTCTGGGATGATGATAGTGCACTAAGTATATTAAAGTATTTTGAAGTGAAGACACGAGACACCCACTAGATTAAAATCAACAAAACAGTTGATTGACACCTGTTGTTTGTCCACAGTGAGATCGTTTGGTACAGAAGATAGAGAGACACAGTACCCTGTGGCCCCTCAGAGTCAGGTGTACGACTACATCTTGTTCCGTGGCTCTGACATCAAGGACATCCGAGTATTGAACAATGTGCCCTCTCTGCCCAACGACCCTGCGATCATGCAGATGTCCGTCCCACCATCGCTGGGCACGGCCCCGGCCCCTGGCCAATTCACGGGTCAGTTCGCCCACCCGGTGGTTGGTCAAAGCCCGTACCCGCAATACCACCCAATGGGTGGCTTCCCGGGAACTGTACACACTCAGCTCAGCAAGCCCAGTGAGTTGTGCCCACAAAACTCAGCGGACCTGACCCCGCCCCAGCCCTCGGCAGGGCCCATTGGTTCAGGAGTGCACCATTCCAACCAAGTGAAAGACCAAGGTTTTTTTCAGTGTATTTTGTAATGGCTTTAGCTTCAGTTTGCCATGCCACCTTGCGATTTTTGTACTATCACAACTTGATATTTTGAGAAATGATTCAACAATTCGAGAGAGATTGAGCTGTGATGTGACTGATTAACTGCTTAACACTGGTGCTGGTTGTTTGCAAGAACATTCATGTTGTTTATTCCATATTATGTTACATTTATCTATATTGTGTATTTTATTTTCATTATTTTTGATGATATTTCTAAAAAGAAGTAATGCAACCACATTTTAACATTTTTAACCACTAACCTAATAACACTGACCATGATAATTGATCTTGAAATAAAATGACTTACTATCATGTATATAATTTGAGTAATATAACAAACTAATTTATACAAAAAGTCGCAATATGTATCATGAGCAATCCTTGGTCTGTTGCTTGCCAAAACCAATTACACAAAATCTCACCCTGCTGATAAACACACCAGAGCATTGAATAGCTTGCTTTATTTCCTTATATTGTCAATCCCACAACACAGTTTTTTTTCACAAACTAGTTTTATAAGAAAAAAGTATATTATTTTATAGCTAGTGAATAAAATCATTTCATGAAATCACTAGATCACTCACCCATGCTGCTTAGCTTGGCAAGATTAGAACTAAGATCAAAGAATGGCATTTTAGATTTAATAGTGTTTTTATTGGTTGATTTTTCCTGTGATTTTGTGTATTAAACAAACTAGCTATCTCCTAAAGGTATTTCACCCAGAGATGATCTATCCCTGCATATCTAAATTCCATGCAATAGTTTTGAAATAATTCCATGATACAATTTATGTACTTTAATATGTTGCATTTAGTTAAGAATTATAAGGAAGATCTATTATGCCATTCATGCATTATATTTTAGTGAGACATGCATTAAACATTCTTTTCTATTTAGGCTCTATGCTTGATCTCATTGGGGGAGGATCTCAGCAGAATTCGTCTCGATCAACAACACCTGCGGTCTCGAGCCACAGGAAGAGCCCTACAGCGGATCAGGGAACTCAGGTTAGTCTACAACAACTATTCATAACATCTATTACACTGATTCCTATGGTTGTTTTGCCAGACATATTCATAACATCTATAACTCATTGTTTTTACTGCATTCTGTTTATACTAGAAAACTTAGGCATCAAACAGAAATTCAATTGATTCAAAGCCCATTAAATAAAAATAAAAAACTAAAAAAGAAACTTGTTAACTTTCTAATAGCCATTGTTCACAATCAATGTAAGTTTTAGTTGCCGCGTTTCGCGACATCAATAGATTTCGCATTGAATAGTACAGTGTCATTGACATGGCTAATCATTTGATTTGCTAGTAGGTATTTCCTAGCGTGTTATTGCATGTAATGTTTACAAATACGCCTATTTGATTTCGTACTAATGGCGGTTACTGTTTTCCCACGATGCGTATTGTAGTCATGGGATTCTAGCCTTCCCGCAATGTTTCTTAGAACTCTGCGCGAGTTAAAATAATAATAATAAATTATACTGGACAATCCACATAGCGTTATCTAGCCCCAAGCTAAGCAGAGCTTGTGTTATGGGTACTAGATGACTGATATACTTAATAAAATACCCAGAACACCCGGAACAAAGAGTCTTTTTTTCGTCAACCACAGAACAATGACTGCCTTCATAACTTTGTAGGTTACAAACCTGACTGTATGATTAATACCTAACTCAGGTTTTAAAAGGACAAGAAAACTTTTCACTCAATGCAACGTTCGCATCATCCATAAAAAGATCATCATTGACCTCAATCTGAATAAAATACTTGTAATATATTTTGCAGCCGTAAAAAGAAGTCAGTTTACAACACTTTATAAATTTGTTTCCAACTTCCATTCTGCTCAAATCAAACTCGTGTCTCGTGTCTAGCGGCTAGACTCAAACCAGATCAACCTAATTTAGGATGTAAGACAAGACAACTAGCTAGTACATTTTCATACAAAACGCCTTTGGTTTTAAATTGGTAATTCATTGTAGATATTACCATTTTGACTGGTCTTTACTTGTTTCTATAATCCAAGATACTATACTATTCCGTTTTGAAATTCGAATATGCTCCTTAGCTTAATTACACATGAGCAAAAGCACGTGTGCATTTAAGCGTTGTTATAGTTTTTGTTAGTTGTAATTGTAATGTTGTTGACAGTTATTGTTTTTAGTTTTTGTAGATTTCTCATACTTAAAAATGTCCATATTCACAGAAAATATCTAAGATCATAGAACCGAGTATATATATACATAGGTAGATAACGGCTCAGGGTACCGGAAGTTGAGTGTCCCAACTAGGTACTAACCATAACATATTTAATATTAACGTCGATAAATCTATATCATGCCATTAAGTTCATTGTTTGCATTACTAACGTACTAACACCGGGCAGGTGGGTAATGTGCCGAGTGGGTCCGGTGCTCGTCAGCCGCGGCGCGGCTCGGCGGGAGGCCCCAAGCCCGCGGGCGGAGCGCCGGCAGCCAGCCGACCGCGCAACGACTCGCACAACCGCCAGCGCTACCCGAGCGGCGGCGCGCCCCAGCCTAACCCGCATCAGAATCAACACCACCAGGTACAGACCATCCTCATTCAAAAGAACCTTAATATATTAGGTTTTCTATCTTTCTGGACCTGGAAAAATACATATTAGATTAAAGCAATAAAGTTCAGTTCAGCTTGTACTCTCCGTCAGAGCGCTAAATGGCTAACAGCGGTCATTCTGCGTTGAAATAGAGGGTATCTCTTTCTACACTGTGCAAAGAGCGAGCGAGACTTCAGACCCATAAAGATAGCTTGCAGTGTAAATGCACTATAACTTAGCCCACCAAGGTGGTTCGTGCTGCCACAGTGACCCATTGTCTAGCTAATTGGAGTGGAGACCCGTCTCGTATATTCAAATGTGAACAGACACAGGCTTATGTCAAGGAAGATCTCGGTCTCTGTTGAGGCTCGAACCGCCATCTTTAGCGTATCTTAACATGCATCCGGTCTAGCCGGTGCTGCCGTGCTTCGTAGTAACTAATATGCATTAGCCTAAACCGTCAACCAGAAGGAAAAAAGCGGACTAAATAAACACGTCTGTTCACCGAAGATTCGCTATTGCATGCCACGCTTTTCGACCAGGTTTCTGAGGTGCTCTCTTTAAATCAAATACAACTTGTTTCATTATCCATCATTTATTCATTTTCAGAAAGCAGACTAAAATAAAAAAACTACCCGAACTACCTTGTAAAAAAAAACTACCTGGAACTACTAAAAAAGTTAAGAAATCTCTGTCCCTAAAGAAATTGTGTTAAAACTACTGAATGTTTAACAATGAATGCTTACTTTTCTTTAGAATCAGCATCAACAGCAGAATCACCAGCCTTCTCATCAGCAGAATCATCAGCAAAACCATCAACAGAACCACCAAGGTCCGCACCAGAACCACCAGGGTCCTCACCAGAACCAGAACCAGCATGGACAGAACCAACACCCTGGCCAGATGCAGCAAGGCCAATACCACAATCAACATGGTGAGTGTACTAACTAAAGCAGATGATTTTTTTAAGGCAAAGATTGTTTCATCTTTTCTGCTTCAAATTCTGCTTGAATGCTTGTACCTCAACCCCCTTGCAGTCAACTGCCTAAGCAGTTCTAAACAGGCCTTTGTCAAAGCTGTCCACAGGTTGATTTTGTCGTACAAAGAAGTTAAAGGAAGTGCATCTTAAAACTACGTATTCGGTGACGATTTGATACCAGTTTTGTCTATTCTATCCCAAGCAAGGCTTTGTCTAGGCTTTCCTTGCTAAGCCTACTGGTTTTACAATATTTCTCTCATGATTACCTTTCTGGTATATGTGTTTTGAATGATATCATTTATTATTCACAGAAAGCTTGTCAAATGGTATTACAAAAGGTGTGTATCAGTAAAAATCAAATCAAATCCTTCAAATACCTTTTTCGAAAAGTCGTTTTTTGGGTTAAACTGAGTAGGCGGCTCCGCCTTCTATCTCAA
The DNA here is from genome assembly GCA_949316285.1 of Eupithecia subumbrata. NCBI lineage: Eukaryota > Metazoa > Arthropoda > Insecta > Lepidoptera > Geometridae > Eupithecia > Eupithecia subumbrata. The sequence goes on along the minus strand of OX438646.1, from coordinate 21,994,314 downwards.
ACTGGAAATTCGTAATTTGCTGCGATTGACGGCACTCTCACCGATTCGACTACCTCAACAGCCTATATTGGTCCACTGCTGGACGCAGGCCTCCCCCTGATAAGCGCCTCATTGACTTTTATCTCGTCGGTAAACTTAAGCCAGCACCATAGCCAGGTGCTATGTTGCTGGCCTAAATTTCAGTCCGAAAGGTTTGTTGAGGCAGGGCCACAACAGACCTTCCGGACTGAAATTTAGGTTTTCTTAAATGCTCAATTTTTTTCGCGCGTTTTACACGTTGATCGCGTTTGTGCAGTATTGTCTCGCTCAGTTAGCATTGCGTAGATAGAGATGCCCTCTATTTCGATGCAGAAAGACAGTTTTTAGCCATTTAGCGCTCTATCAAGCTAAAATGAACTTTTTGGTTTTGAACCTATAATCTAAATTGTATTTTTCTTGGCCCGGAAAGACTAATGTCAACTGGCCATTATTAGAAATTCGCCAGAATTGCTTTATTGCTTACTTTATCTTTTACTTTACTTGACTTGACTAACCTTCAACTCCTTTCACAGACCTAGACAATCCTAACAACCATTATGTCATAGGACAAAACTATAACCGCGGCGGATGGAGGGGTCGGTCCCGCGGTCGTGGCCGTGGCTTCGTGCCTCGTAATAAGAACACCCTGAAGTTTGAGAATGACTATGACTTCGAGCAAGCCAATACTGAGTTCGAGGAGTTGCGTAACCAGCTTGCCAAGACGAAGATAAGTGATGAAGTTGCTGTTAAACCTGAGGTTAGTACAGTCATTTCATTTCAGTAAATGATGAAATAATGCTGGGCAATCCACACAGTAAGCATAATAATGCTTGTAGCTCGTGTCTCTGTTATAAACATACATCATAATCATAAAACTGCGTGACGCTAATTGTAAGACATTGGAGTTCGCAATTCGCCACTAAAATAAATAAATAAATAATGACAGCATTACCTAGCCCCAAGCTCTGCTTAGCTTGGGGCTAGATAATGCTGTGTGAATAGTCCAGCTATATTTATTATTATTTATTATAAATTGTTAGGTTATCAATTGGGCGGCCTTTGTGTTGAATGAAAGCGATTGCTCATTGCCATTCCAAAAACGTTAGATCAAAGCACCAAACTAAGATTATTAAATAATAAGTGCGGGCCTAAACTTTTCTAGGTTCAAATATTTTAATATTTTTCTATTAACACCCCAATACCTACCGAGCCCATATTAATACAACATTTACTGTCCCAGGATGAGCCAGTAGTGGTGGCAGCCGGTGAGGTGGACAAGAAGGATGACTCGGGCAACGAGACAGGTGCAGATGTACCTGAGGTGGATGATGATCCCTACACTGGATATGACAAGACCAAGAGCTTCTTCGACAACATCTCGTGCGAGGCCATCGAGAGGTCAGTACAATATTGCTTATTACTTACTCCTGTGCGGTTGCCGAGTATGAGGCGACCCATGGATGTGTCTTGAGGGATATCTTAAGAGCCAATTACGGGAACCTACCAGGGGAAGGGCAGCAGCTTCAATCTGTGTATTTTCAACGCCTCCACTGCAATCACTAATCAGCCAGCCCATAGCCTGATGGATTTCCCTCATACACGGAGCAGAGCCTTTATTATTATTATTTATTAAATTTACCTTACCCTGATTGATGTTGAATTTCTGGGTTTTATTTAAGACTTGAGTGTATCAAAAAAATTACCTTATAGTAGACAGGTGAAAATACCTTGAGACCTGCAGTTTAGTTGAGCTTCAGACATATTTTTACAGCGCTGCACTAGTTCATAGACTTCATTGATGAAAACTACGCTCGACGTATGTCAGCGCTTCCCTTTGCCCAGTAAATATCTTATTTTGTTACTAATAGGATTTTGTGAATGTTTCCACAGGTCGAAGGGACGCAGCCAGCGCACGGACTGGCGAACGGAGCGCAAACTGAACTCCGAGACATTCGGAGTGGCGTCGGCGCGCCGCGGCAACTGGCGTGGACGCTCGAACTGGCGCCACAACCCGCATCACCAGCCGTGAGTTACCATAGCATCTATTATGTATTCCCAACCACCCCATTAACGTCCCTTCAATGAGGTGGTAGGTTTGTTAGCACATTTTGTGCCAATCTTAAGAGTAATCCAATCAGTGGGCCCATTGGATTACTCGTGACAATCTTTGAAGAAAGCTAACTTTGTTCCTAATGCTATATTTTCGCCAGCAACCTAACCTTTGTTTGATTACTTTACGTTATGCTGTATGTCCTCTTTCTTATTTACGGGCAAGCTGCCTATCGTACGTCTCTGTAAAAACTGATTTCGGTCTCCTTAAAATCTTTGAACTGGCGAGTTAAAGAGCTGTGTTTCGAACTGGTCGCTATTAATAGAGAGCAGTTGCTATAACTCATGTTCAGTATGTCTTACTTCCCCAGCTGGAGAGGGGGGAACCGTGGCGGGCGCGGGCGTCCCAACATCAACATGAACCAGCACCAGCACGCCAACAACATGCCGCGGATCAACCAGCCGCGCAACAACGCGCCCATGCCCATGCCGCAGCCGCCGGTTGCAGCAGGTCTGTACGTTATACACACATAAATAATGTTGAACAATACACACACTATTATCTAGCCCCGAAGTAAACAAAGCTTGTGTTATGGGTTCTAGATAACTGATATTCTTATTACAATACAAACCTATGGCGTACGTAGATGTTTTTTTCTTTTATTATACATAGAAAACACCCAGAACAAATATCTGCAAATCGCACAAACATTTGTCCCGAGGCGAGAATCGAATCCGCAACTTCCTGCGACGCAGGTGGACATTCACCCATTGTCTCGGTACTTGCAGCCCAACACCGACATCTTCCTCACCTCACCTAAACAGCCTGTATTGGTCCACTGCTGGAAGCAGGCCTCTCCTTGATAAGCGCCTTGTTGGCTTTTATCATTTGGGGGTAATGCCCATAATCCCCACGCTGGGTATGCGTGTTGGGGATCGCAGTTCGGTGGTAGAATTGTTGTGCAGTAGGCGCTGCTGCCCGCCCCCGGTGGAAATCCCTTAGTCGCCTCTTACGACACCCGCGGGAAGAGTTGGGGTGGTGCAAATTCTAAGCCGGCACCACACAGCTACTGACATCTTTCATGGGAATATAATCAAGTCTCAAGTGTTTAAAGTAGCAGAATTGGACTTGGTGCTTTTCAGCATCTCAGTTGGAGTTATTGACTCAATGAGACTTCAGAGCTGTCTTTCGTCAGACCTCTGTGCATGTAAATTTTGAAACTCGATTATGATATTGATGGCGAATGCGAACGTTCTAACAGAGGGTTTTCTTTGTATTTCAGCTAAGTAGAACGGACGCGACGTGGAGACTACCCTGAATCTTAATTTATTATCGCGTGGACTAATCACAAATGGCAAAGTAACGGAAAAGTGTATGATGGTGATTGCAAATGTGTTGTATAACTGTAATAATTGGAAATGCCTTTACGGGAAGTTATATTGTGGAGTGGAATTAAGCAGAAGGAACATTGTTGTGGTGTGATAGTGTTGTATCCTAAATGATGGAAGGTTTCAGTTGGAAATTCCCGTAAGCATGACCTCGTCCAAGGGTAGGCTCGCTCACAGTAGTGTATGTGTAATTAAGGATTGTGTGAGCGACCGCGTCGCTTTAGGCCGGCATTGGCATCTTACTTATAAATTGTACAATTGTCACAAGTCGACCGCTAACTGAAAGATATTAGGCTAATAGATAAAATTATGGATGTCAATGTCTTAGGTGAGAGAACGAGCCATGTAAAAAGTGTCTCCTGTGAATCACTCGAGGCTACGTAAGTTGCATAGTATAATTGAATTTTTATTTATGTTATGCAATAAATGAAATATATTTTCATAAAAGCTTCTCACCTATTAAGCGCGTATGTGCCTATTTAAAGTTGTAACGAATGTTAGTTTTTAGTATCAAGTGTTTTATTGTTTACAAAAGTCATTGCACTTCCATTTTTGTTTACTTGGCAATGACGATAAGACAGTCATACAGCAGTCCTACTGGTATTACACAAAGGAGATTGTATTGTATACACAAACGGGTTGATTGTACAAGACAGGACCCTCGCTGGTCGACTCGGGTCTCTGTATATTAAAGTGCCTTTCCATTGCAGCAGAGTGGAGATAAATATTTAACATTCTGTCGAAATGTATTGTCTATCGCATGTTCAGGGTTGTATTCGTTGATTGTTGATTTTGCACATGTTTGTTGCTCTCTGCTGTAGTGTAAGGGCTCATATACACGGACTGCCGACTGTCGACGGCAGCTATCGTCGACTGCCGTCGACAACGTGCAGTCCGTGCACATGAGCCTTAAAGGCACCTTCGTTGTTTGCAGTGGAGGCCTCTCGAATGCAGTGTGATTGACCTGATCATTGTGTTGATAATGACTTTGGAAGTGTTCTTATGACTGTCGTTTTATTGTTAATTATAGTAAATGAAATGTGATAGTAGGACTGCTGGGGCGTAGTGGCAGGAACATAATCGCGAACTGATCAGCTGGCGACATCATGTTGATTCGCCTCTTAATATAAGCCTCAATTCATTGTTTTACTCAGTATCAAATTTTAGTAAATGTATGTTCTAGAAAAGGACAATCCTATAAATGTTTCTCGGAAAATTGGAATCTATTTGTCTTCAAAATTATGTATTTATTTGTGATAATAACTGACGCAAGTCCTTTTCGAGCGATATTACAAACAACTTTTGACAAATAAAATGTTTGTAAAATCTGTTACTCAAACTGTACCTGGTGATTGTATTAATATGAAAAATATACATTTACTACAAATCTTCCAAGAGGTTATTTTATTTTGTAATGAAATCGTGCCTTTTTTCAAATTTTTATTGCAAATAAACAAAGCTAGTACAAATGTAGGTACTTAGCATTAATAGCATAACTCAACAAATAGTATAAAAATGTTATAAAAACATGTCAATTATTAGTCTAATGATTCAATGAACTTTGAAAACATAGGTACAACTTAATGTTTCACATCCGTAACATACATTTTAAACAAATTTTAATAGCTGATTGTTAAAATTACATACAGGTATAAATTCACAATAATACAGGGTAAAAGTTACATTGTTAAAAATATATTTTTAAAAAATATAATCGCAGTTTCTTAACACTATTCCTACTTAACATATGTACAAGTCCAGTCACCTTTAAAGTTCACAATTCCACCATTCACGCAGGATACAATCAAAAAGCTATGGATACTCTTCCTAGTAAGTCATTCATGTTATCATTGAAATATCTATGCTATTCTTATTATAACATTACAATAGTTTAAATGGCTGTTTCAAATACTAAACCTAGGACTAAATATTAGCAATAGATTAAATAGAGTAAAATTTAAAAACTGCAACGCGTGTTCGGTGTTCTTGCCCAAATCACTCGATGATTTTCTCAGAACCATTTTGTTACATGGAGCTTGCTTGTTCTGAAGTTGTGGCTTTATTATTTTTGAGAAGCAAATTGATAGGCCCTACGCCTATCATAAAAAAAAATACAGAGGAGAGGTGGTAAAAACGAACCCATAGTGCTACCGAAAAAAGTTAAGTAATAAAATCGAGCTTCACTCAATATTATGTCCAAAGTAGTCTTACAACCAGTGCTATAGAAAAAGGTTGCGTAATAATGTCCTGTTGTAAGTGTTGGTATGGTGTGGGCTTATTTATCCGCGCCATTCGCGTGCAGGCAGTCCGTTCTCGACCAACCATATCGAGCCGCTCTGACCCTTGTTCAACACTTCTATTAGAGATCTGCCTACGTGCTCCGCGCTGAAATAAAATGGTGAGTTAGAATTAAAATACTATCCGATATTTAAATCCTTACCTATTTTGGGTTCATAATTTTTGTTTGTATACATAAAGCAAAATCATAATTCATTATTTATTTGAATACTTACACTTAGATTTCATAATGTTTTGTTACCTAAGAAATATTCATAATTGTTTCAAATGGACAGGCACAAAGTCGACTGATGCTAGACCAATAAACTGAGGACTATAACGACATGAAACGTCAACTCAGAGATTTTTGTCTTTTAAAAATTTGACCGGTCATCGCGCCGGTAGGTCTATTCCGTATGAAGAAAAGAAACTAATATACTTAGTAGATGTTTATAGAAGGGGCATCACTTCAATTTCAAGTAGGTGCCTGCCTACCTTTGGACGTTATTGCTGGCGTTGTCCCGCTCCCACAACACCTCGTAATCGGAAGATATCAGCTGCTTGGTGATGTCCTTCACCAGTCCTGTGTCCGTGAGTCCAGGACAGATTGCCATGCAGCGCACTCCCGTTCTTGCTACATGGTACGGATCCTGGAGAAAAGAAACTTATCATCATCATGGCAATAAAGGTAATCTGTCTGTTTTGTCATCACACTGGTGTACGTCTCTAGGACGGCCACTCTTAGAGCCATTTTGTTAACATTCAGATGATGGCCTTAGGCCTAATACCTAATGCCTAATAATGCCACCTGTTATAGTGTCCGTTTTATTTCATTTAGTCAGGGTCTCATTAAACTGGTTAAGAACCTATAGGTATGGTTAGCGCCAAAAAGTTTCTTGACATTTATTAATCTTTTTACTTCTTAAAAAAACACTCGTGGCCTTGTTCCGCTATTATTGTCGTTGACTACCTACATGAGAAAGTCAAGGTGTCACTCACCCCGTAAGACCTAGTGAGTCCAACGATAGCATAGTTTGTAGCAGTGTAGATAGGCGTGGAGACCTGCGGCCGGACGAAGCCCGAAGACGCAGTGTTGACGATGGTGCCACCTTGCCCGCCGCGGTCCTTGCCCATGAACCGGTACGCTAGCATCGTGCCGCGGATCGCTCCGTTCTGAAGGTGAGTAATATTTCGAATTATTATTAAGTATACTTACCTATCGTCAGTCCGAAAATGACGTCAACTCGTGTGTTTAAAATAGTATTGTTTTTATAGTTATTGGGACCTTTGTTTGGCCATAATTTTACGGCTGATAATGGAAAGTGACGATGTGGCCGACGGTGTTGTCTAATATATAACAGAACCTCTCATTTCTTATAAATATAGGTATCTACCATCATCGGTTTTTAAGAAATAGTTCCGATAGTGTTCAAATGCCTTGCCAAAATTTATCATAATTATTAGTAGGTAGGTGTTGAAAGCCGTGTGGTGCCGGCGGCATAGAATTGCACCACCCCAACTCAACCCGTGGGTGTCGTAAGAGGCGACTAAGGGAAACACACACCGGGGGGCGGGCAGCAGCGCCCCCTGCAGAGCAACTGTACCAAACTGCGATCCCCAACCCGCAATGCCCAGCGTGGGGATTATGGGCATTACCCCCCCAATGATGAAAGCAGCCAAAAAATGGCCCCCAGTTCCCGGCCGCCTCGCTATTCCTGGCCATGGTAGCGGCCACGGTAACGGCGGGGCAGGGGGTGCTAGGAATCCCCGGGCTACATTAGGCTACCATTCATTGCTCAAAAAACTGACCCTGGCGACGTTTAACGGACGAACTCTGAGGCTGGACCATCATCTAGCGCAGTTGGAAGTGGAGTTAGAGAATATTAAATGGCATGTTCTGGGGTTATGTGAAGTCCGTAGAGAGGGGGAGGACACCGTAACTCTAGACTCAGGCCATCTTCTCTACTTTCGCGAGGGTGATAAAACATCCCAGGGTGGCGTAGGGTTCCTCGTAAATAAGGCTCTCGCTAGCAACGTTCAAGAAATCTCCAGTGTGTCGAACAGGGTAGCGTACCTGATCCTTCGGCTATCCAAGCGGTATAGCATGAAGGTAATTCAGGTCTACGCACCGACCTCGACACACTCGGATGATGAAGTGGAGGATATGTATGAAGACATATCCAAAGCCTTACACAACACCACTAAGGCCCACTTCAACGTTGTTATGGGGGACTTTAACGGCAAGGTGGGAACCCAGACTGGCAACGAATCCCGAATAGGCCCGCATGGTTATGGAGTTAGGAATCACAGGGGGCAAATGCTTGTCAACTTCCTTGAGAAAGAGGGGCTGTTCTTAATGAACTCCTTCTTTAAGAAACAGCCTCAAAGGAAGTGGACATGGCAAAGCCCCGACACTGTGACTAAAAATGAGATCGACTTCATCATGACGGATAGCAAGCACATATTCAGAGATGTCTCAGTGATCAACAGGTTCAATACCGGATCTGATCACCGACTGCTCCGAGGCTCTCTGAATATCAACTTGAAGCTTGAAAGAAACCGTCTGATGAAGTCCACGCTCCGACCTAACCCAATCCAAATCATGGCGGGCACCGAGAAGTTCCAGCAGCTTCTCGGGAATAGATTTGTTGCCTTGGATCCCACTGATGACGCTGACGAGACCCTACACAATCTGGTCGAAACGCTGAGGGATGAGGGCATCAAGTTTTGCAAAAAGCAGCGCACTGGCAAGAAATCCAAACTCTCGGATGAGACTCTCGGTCTGATGACAAAAAGACGGGAAACCACTCAAGCGTCTTCGTTAGAGAGGTCAGACCTGAACAAGCGAATTGCGAAGATGGTACGGCGCGACCTTCGGAGCTCCAACACACGCCTCATCGAAGAGGCGATAGAGCGAAACCGAGGGTCCAAAGTATTCACTCAGCAGCTTGGCAGGAGCCACCTGACGAAGCTTAAAACGCACGACGGGAGGACCGTATCGTCGAAACCGGAGATCTCCGCCGAGATAGAGGATTTCTATGGCCGTTTATACGCTGCACATGCCCCCCATTCCCGGCGAGACGACCATGATTCTAGAGCCACCCTGACACGCCACTATACCGACGAACTGCCAGACATCAGTCAAGACGAGATCGTGTTAGCTCTGAGGCAGCTTAAAAATGGAAAAGCCCCCGGTGAGGACGGAATAACTTCAGAGCTTTTGAAAGCCGGAGGTGCCCCTGTTGTACAGGAGCTACAAAACCTCTTCAACGCCGTCCTTCACAGTGGGAGAACTCCAAAGGCGTGGAGCGGGAGTTTGGTGGTGCTCTTTTTTAAGAAGGGAGATAAAACCCTCCTTAAAAACTACAGACCCATCACGCTCCTGAGCCACGTCTATAAGCTGTTCTCACGAGTGGTCACGAATCGTCTCGCCAGGAGACTCGACGAGTTCCAGCCACCAGAACAGGCCGGGTTCCGCGGAGGATTTGGCACCATAGACCACATTCACACGGTGAGGCAGATTATACAGAAGTCCGAAGAGTATAATCAGCCTCTGTGTCTGGCCTTTGTGGACTATGAAAAAGCCTTTGACTCTGTCGAAACCTGGGCTGTTCTGGAATCCTTACAGCGATGCCAAGTAGACTATCGTTATATCGAGGTGCTGAGATGTCTCTACGAGGCCGCCACCATGAGTGTCCAAGTACAGGGCCAGCAGTCTAAACCCATCCAACTGCGCAGAGGAGTGAGACAGGGGGATGTTATATCCCCGAAACTGTTCACGAGCGCGTTGGAAGATATGTTTAAGACGCTGGACTGGAAAGGTAAGGGCATCAACATAAACGGCGACCACATCTCACACCTGCGATTCGCTGATGACATAGTCTTAATGGCGGAGTCGCTAGAGGAGCTGAACCAGATGCTGGACGGCCTAGCCTCAGCCTCGCGACGCATCGGTCTTGGCATGAATTTGGATAAAACCAAAGTCATGATCAATGGCCTCATTGATCCGGGACCGGTCGTCGTACATGGCCACCTTCTCGAAATTGTTTCCGAGTATACTTACCTTGGGCAAATTCTGCAGTTGGGTAAAAATAATTTTGAGAAGGAGGCCAAGAGGAGGATCCAGCTAGGCTGGGCAGCGTTTGGGAAACTACGTCGAGTCTTCTCGTCATCCATACCGCAATGCTTGAAAACTAAAGTTTTCAATCAGTGCGTCCTACCCGTCATGACCTACGGAGCTGAGACGTGGACACTCACGGTAGGGCTGGTCCACCAGTTCAAAGTCGCTCAGCGAGCTATGGAAAGAGCTATGCTCGGAGTCTCTCTGAAGGACAGAATTCGTAACGAATACATCCGACAGAGAACCAAAGTTATCGACATAGCTCAAAGAATTAGCAAGTTGAAGTGGCAGTGGGCCGGCCATATCTCGCGAAGAACCGACAACCGCTGGGGCAAACGTGTTCTTGAGTGGAGACCACGACTCGGCAAACGTAGTGTAGGACGCCCTCCGGCCAGGTGGGATGACGATCTGCGAAAGACTGCAGGCAGATGCTGGATGCGGCAAGCTGAAGACAGGGCGCTATGGCGCTCATTAGGGGAGGCCTATGTCCAGCAGTGGACTAATTTAGGTTGATGATGAGGTGTTGAAAGTAGGAAGACGAAGTGCTTAAGCTTACCACATTGACATCAACTTCGAGCTCCCAAAGCCGATCGTTCATGAAACCAGCGTTATTGATAACTATATCCAGACGGCTGAACACATCCGAGGTGAGAATGAAAGCCTCTGAAACAAATATTTTCTCAATAAGTTAGAATTCATTCTTGCCGTCTCTCACTATATTTCGGTCATTATTTCACTCTAGGCGGGGTGGAACGTGTATTTTTCTTTCACTTCGTCTTATAAGCCGTCATCTCCTTTCATACCGTTGGTACCAGTTGAGCAGTTGGGGGTAACAGTTCCAGTCTTCCTCAACCCATAGGTGCTTCCACATTCATACCTGCCTACCGGCTACCATAAACCCATCTCGTCACATGGAATCCAACACTGCCAAGTCTCCCCATCGTAAATCAATAGTTAAAAATAAATAACGAGAATTTTATTCTTGTAACGCATGAGCATATCCTGTCGTCCCCTGTATTTATCAACTTTTGTTGTGATTTGTGTGACTCACAACTTTATTTGTGTCATACCTCTTAAAATATACAAACTGAAGTTTTGAAGTAGGTAGGTACTCATTTTCCGATTTGGCGCTATTCCGTGGATTAACAGTAATAAATTTTTAAAATATACCTACCCAATGGTAATAGAGAAGAATGGGAGGTGGAGACCTTTGCCCCGCAGTGGGATCATGCAGGCTCTTAATAATATTAATACCTAATGACGATAGATAACCACTACCCCAGGCTAAAAGAATTTAAAAGGGGGCATTTAATTATCCAGTGGTCCTTAAATGCACCCGTTTCCACTGTAGGTCGATGTGATAACGAAGCGGAAAAATATCACGGTTGCTCTTGCCCGTAAAGGTGTTCCGTGATAAAAATTAAAGCGATCCTAACGACGGTGATATTATATAGAATAAGGTTATAGTACCTATACCAACGCTGCAGCTTACCTTCAAACTGCGGGTAATCAGTGACATCGAGGCGGTTAAAGTAGACGTTCTTGCGGCCATACTTAGCGCTCAGTTCATCGTAGACATGCTCTCCGAGGTCTTGATCGATGTCGCAGATGGACACCTACCAAAATAATATCAAATTGTATTGCAGATAGATATAACTAGCCTACTTAGGCACACATCTAAGGTACCCATGGACTTGAAAAATACATCCTATGAGCTATTTAAGTTATTGTATCTACTGAATGTAGGTACTAATTATGCGACATAGGTTTTAAGATACTCGTTCATCTACAGAAAACAGTGGAATGGAAAAAAATCATGGCAATGACCGGGCGCCGGAAAATCAATACAAATGAAACCGGTTGAGGAAAACTGACATGCGACACCCAATTAAAATAATTTGCGAACTGCTAGTAAAGACGTTAGCCAAAAGAGGGTTCCAAGGTTTTATAGTAGGTAGTACCTTATTCAACAGTTAGATATTTTGCCTTGAACCCAGGATTACTTTACACTGCGGCATGCGCGAGGAATCCATTTCCTTAAACAAAGGACTCACCTTCGCTCCATGCTTCAGGAGTTCCTCGCAGTAGGCTCGACCGATCCCGGACGCGGCCCCAGTTATCAAAGCTACCTTTCCTTTCAGCTCCATGATTATTTCAGGGAATATTTACGAGAAAGCGCGACCTAATGTGCAATGTCTGACAAGCGCCCCCGGAATGACATCGATCGCGTCGGGCGGGGCGGTGGGGGTAGGACACACCCGTGTCTCCCCAGCCCGTCTCCCTTTGCGTAGTAAATATACGCACGATCGCACGTTACTCACTGTTGCGGTTGCGTATAGTTTTATTCAGTGTTTCAGCGTTGCTAACAAAACAATAACCACTTTCATTCTGCGTATGGGAATGGGGGATCCTTTGTTTAGTAAACGTTAGGTAGGTATACAATACAGGGTGTCCCACGACCATGGGACATGGAGGGCAAGTACCAGAAATATTGATGAAGTTTAACTGAAAGGAAATATTCCTTTATTATTAAAAATACACTTGCGAGCTTTAAAATGGAATCGCTTCATCGCGAGTTGATCAAAACAATTTTTTTACAATTTATGTACAATGAACTGTGATAGATTGTGGTATATCATTTGAAAGGTAATTTTGTTACCTTTCAAGTGACATCAAGAAGATTTAAAATTAATTAAATTGGCTACCTAAATTTTGGGAATTATTGCAATAGGTCGAAGTTGCATCTATCGGCTTCTATCGACGCCGGAGCTGGATTAGCTGGATTTCTCCCTCGTATCCGCTGTTTTAGCTCGTCCCACATATGCCAGATTGGGTTCAAGTCAGGAATAAGGGTTGGCCAGTCTAGTGTGGGAATGCCGACGTGGAAGACGTCTGTCGGTACTGTCTAGCCACTGCTGCGGTGTGGCAGCGGATATTATCGTGCATTAAATCAAAATTTATCGTCGCCAATAAATCCTGCGTAAGGGAAAACATAACTTATCTCATAGTTAACTGCAAAGAAATTGTAAAAATTAGTCTTGAACAACCCTTGAAGCGATTCCAGTTTAAAGCTCGCAAGTGTATATAAAACTGCATTCACAGAATTTTGACTAAATATTTGCTTTATCCAAACAGTTATAGAAAAACTAAAACGACAAAACACTAGAATATTAACAATAACACCCTATTTTTTATGGCACCATCGGTACAACCATAAGAATCAAATCTGTCTAATAAACATTGCATCTTCCTTTCAGTAAAACTACCTATCTTCAATATTTTCTGGTAGTTACTTATACTCTCCATGTCCCATGGTCGTGTGACACCCTGTATAGCTTTCTACTTAGGAGCTTTTGTTGATTTATAATCAAACACCGAAATGCTTTTGGTTTTTCTTTATTTGTAAATTTATCAATACTTCAAAATTCAATTAACTCTTCAGGTGCTTACGGTAAATTTTTCATGAAATTAATAAGAATAATTTTACATTTTTATGAACTTTTTGATAAGAGAAATAAGAAAAATATCACAGATACAACAATATCACGAACGCCGACGCGATATCGAAAACATACAAAACGCGGCCTCCTGATTATCCGCGGGCGCGAATTGTACACAAAATACTAAAATAAATATTTATCACAAACAACAGCAACGTAAAAACTTGAAAATTTACAAATCCCTCAGGTGAAAAAGCTTTTAGTATAAAAGAACAGTTTTTGAGGGAGAAAACAATACTCCTACCAACGCCGCAAGTACACAAATAGGTACCCAAAAAACTAAATAAAAATTTTAACAATCGATCACGATATGTACAATTAAAAAGTCTATCCATGATTTATGTTATAAATAAAATGGAATCCAAAGTTCCTATGTACAAATATTACAGTAGCTTTATGTAATTTCAAATCGGAAATCCTGCCTTGCTGGGGCGATTTTATGGTGGTGATTAGAAATTTCTGGGTGTTTTAGTTGTAACTATGGATAATTTTGTTTATGAGTTGTGGACTTGGTCGGCTCCTGCGGCAGGAACTGCCTTGGCGAGATAGGAGAAGGAGCGCGCATTGGGGAGACCAGCAAGGACGCAAGCACTCAGAGCTGGGAACAAACAAATTATAGATACATAACTCTTTATCACATAAAGACAAAAAAAACATAGAGAAAGAAAATCCTCAGTAACACACATACCTACCATCCACTGCTAAACATGCCTCCAATAGAGTTAAGAAACATACGAAACATTATACAGAAGAAACGACATCTCATTTCATTAAATAAACAATCTCTGACTCAGCAACTTGCTGTCATAATAAAGTATCCTACCAGAGGAAGGGCAGCAGCTTTCTTCTGTTTCTTTTCAACAACTCCACTGCGAACACCTATCCGGTTGCTAAGCAAAAGCGACTTGGTTCTGCCTGTTCTCTGGTAGATTTCCTTATCACGACATGAACGCGCTGTGTTGGAGAGGTGGTTTTTTATGTTGCGACTACGGAAATCTTCTACATCCACAGAAAGAAATAGGGATTCAAATAAAACTAAATATCTGAAATTGAGAGAGTGTTAGAAACCGACCTGATCGATTGAGGTTCATGGGAGCCGCGTCATACCACTCCAACGAGTCGCCGTCGTAGCATTCCACGTGTGGGATTGTAGTGGAACCTGGAAGTTAAGAGATAAGCTATTCAAAAAGATGTAATTTCGTTAAATATATCTCAGGCCCATCAAATATTCATTCAATATTTCCACCTGACCGCCCGTTGTTTGCTCGAAGACCGCTCATTACAGGTTGCTGAACAATTCAAGCATTCAAACCTTTAAACTCTAACTTAAACTTATTTTATAATCCAATAAACACCTTAAAATATCGTAAGCATATCTAATCTTTCGAGAGCCGGCCTATGGCAGGGGAGGCCTGTGTCCAGCGGTGGCCTGGTAAAATCTATTAATGTGATGAGTGTGTGAAGCTTTTGAGAACAAAATATAAAGAAATCCAATACTCAACGGGTTGTACCGTTAAAGCCTCCAATAACGAAGATCATGTCATCGAGCAACACAGTCGCAAAGTTGCTCCGAGCGCTGAACATCTCCGTCACTTCTTGCCAATCCCCGCCTCGTTGCGGGTTGAACTTCTCTCCTGGAAATAAATTGCTGTTAATCTTATGCAATTTTTGAGCAGGCAAACAAAACGGCATTTTTAAAGGTGTATATAATATATTATTTCCACTGAATTCGATAACCCAGACTTGGTCCTTAGAGCAGACAACTGCAAATGAAATGACCATTTATTATACACACAGGCTTCACAGTTGCGAACATACTGTATGTGGACTAGCTTAGACCAATGATGTTTGATGAACATTTAAGTTGATAAAAGAAATAATATTTGCTTCTTGTATGGTTTGTTAACCTACCAGATTTTACTTAGATCCATGCCTTGCAAAATTTTCGCTTTTTTCGCTGTTGATTAAAACTAAGAACAAATAATGATAGGACAACTTAGCTCTCACCACTGCCACTCCCTCGCTTAGACGATTTTAAGTGGGTAAGTAACTAGCTACTTATTCGATTTCAAAGAAAAGAGGTTAGCGAACCTGTATTCAATCGACTGTAGCCATTAAAACCGCCCAGCGCATACAAGCACTCCCGATAAGCGATGAGGCTGACTCCAGACCGAGGGCTGAGCAAGGAACGGATGAAGTTCCACTGGCGCGTGTCAGAATCGAAAACTTCTGCTGAGCTGAGGACCTCTTGGCCGTTGAATCCTCCGACTATATAGATCTGCGACACGATAAGTTCGTAAAGCGTTGTTGGTCACTGATGATGAACATAAATTATAGGTACCTAATGACAACGTTAGCTGATCCTAGACTTCTTTTCTTTAGAAGTGTAAAAACTTTAGTTTTTTCGGTAAAATTTATATTAAGGAAACCATCGTCAGAATTTCAGAAAACAATGTATGAAACGTGTAATCGTTATGAAATACATATAAAATTTTGTAGTTCTATCAGTTACGGTCACTCAAACAGAGCATTTTTGTTTCAACTTTCCACTCCTATTTTGAAACTCTTAGAGTGCGCATTTTCTAAATTCCTTTCTTAGGACACATCTTCACTACACCATAAAAGGAACAAACACTCCAAATTTCAACCCTCTAGAACCAGTGGTTCGGGCTATGTGTTGTCTGTCAGTGAGTCAGGTACTCCATTAAAATATATATTGATTGTGGAATGCCATCCTATATTTGTTGGGTATGAACATCCTTTAGGCTCAATTTAGTTAGAATACAAATTGACACGATCATCGTTCGAAACATCGTGAGTCGAATCTTACGGTCTGTAAGAAAGCTTTACAGTAAATGACCACAACCGTTGTGACAACAGCACCGTTACGAAGAAGATAACTGGTTAAAATTATTTTGCACAACCAAATAACGTCTAAGGGCCAACCTTGCCCCCAAGAGAAGCGGCACTCGCATCGGACCGCTGCTTGTTCATAGGTGTGGTCATCTCCCACTGGTTCTTATCAGGATAGTATCGCTCCACGGATGCCATGCGAGTCCGCCCGTTGTACCCGCCCAGGGCGTATAGAAGACCATCTGAAGAACAAAGAGACAAAACCATGTAGTGACATGATGGATTTGTCTTAACCATAACTCTCAGCTTAGCGGCTGACGAGGTGGTATGACGATCTGTGAAAGACTGTGTAGCCAGATGCTCGATGTGGCACGCTGAAGATAGGAGCTACCTATATGGCACTCTTTAAGGGAGGCATCTGGCAAGCACTATGGGCTGCTGATGATGATGATGATAACTCTCAAGCTTAGCAAGCCATAACAAAACTAGATACAAGAATAAAGAACGCTATTAATTCAATATCTGGAGAAGCTGTGTATGTATCCCATATTATTCTTAATTAATTCCTAAAAAAAAATTGGTGTGTTAATAAATGTGTAGGTACTTAGATATAAAGGTTCTTACTTACCTATTAAAAACTGTTATTGTATGATTACTTACTGTTGAAACTGTACACTATCACTTATGATCTTATTTGTACAACAGTTAACAATAAACATATTTCTGATTCTGCTGATAAATTGAACATCTTAGGTAATTTTCTACCCCTGCCAAGCTGCGAAGTGGTTCTGGGTATTATAATCAAACTTATTATACCCAAAACGATATCTCACTCGGTTAATCCAACCAATCAACCATCGTATATTAGCCATATTCCACTTCTTGGCTCTGGAAGAAAAGTATAACTGCTACAAAAAACTCACCATGAGCAACCACACTGACGTAGCACCTCGCCTGATACATGCAAGCTCGCTCCTGCCACGTGTTAGCAACGGGATCGTAACAGCGCACGGTGTTGAAGTGATCGCTGCCGTCAAACCCACCAATCATGTAGATTAAGTTGTTCAGCGTGCAAAGGCCGTGGTATGCGCGAGGCGTGAGGTCCATGTGGATTGATAGGAACCACCGATCAGCCCTACAAGGAAATTTGAGAGGGTAGTTATGAAAGCTGGAAACGGATCTGTCATCCAGTGTTGCCATAGCTGCATAATTAAGTAGGAAACCTTACCTACTTATCACCAAATTGTACAAATAGTTTACTATAAAAATATTTTGGCTTCTGACTTAAAATTTCTGAAGTACCTAACTAAGTTAGGTAGGAGTAGGTACTAGGGATTCCAAAATCGGGTATTTTTCGAGGAACCGGGAATCCCGGGAAGTGTCAAAGTCGGAACCGGGAATTCCCGGGAAATTTCGAAAAAATATTTTTACTGTTATACCACTACCGAAATAAGATGATTTAATATACTTCACTTCCTTTTTAGGCATTTCGCTGATATCAGGTACCTATGCGGTATTAGGTATGTACTTAAAGCTGTATTTCTTTTGAGTTGTTAATAAAATGAATAAAAAATTCTTAAGTCCATGTCTTTTGTCCCCTCGTTCGACAATAAGCCTGAAGGCTTTTCGTTCTATAGAGTCGTGACTGAACCCAGCGTAACAAATTCATTTGCTGTCATGTTGCGCAGCAAAGTGCTTTGCTGATACTCCATGAGGCCGGACTTGAGCTATCCTGCGTGAAATATCGCCTGATCTCGTATAGTATGAGACGCTTAGCTTCATGGCCACCGTTTTAGCTTTGATTCGTTTCTTCATTTTAATCCAATTAAAGAACAGAAGTTCAGAGTTGTTGTAAGAGTGACACCGAGGAGCTCCCGTTGTTTTTCGAGTCCTCTAAGCGAAAACATCAATCTAAAAATACCATATTACGTACCCACATAATAAACAATTTAATGTTCTTCTATCCAAATACTAGACCACGGTGGCCAGGCTCAACGGAGACAAATATAAAATTGGACTAAGTGTTCTTTGTTAGCCCACGGTATTAAAAAAGTAAATCAAATTGGATTGTGACTTCCATTCGTGTCGGTCGTCATTGATGACTGTTCGTCTAATCAATTGGCGATCAACGTCGTCGGGGTACTTCAGAGGTCTCTTCCTACTATGCATTTATTTCTGCTAGCCGTAAACGGTCAATTCGTTGTGTTCGAAGAAGTGTACGAATACATTTGAATTCTCTACCTGATACCAGATGCTGGTATCTGGTATTTTTACCTAATAATACCCACGCCGGCGATATCATCGCGCTTTACAGGTTCAGAAGTCAGAGCCGATCAGAATAACATGCACAAAGAGGATAATAAATTGCAGCAATGCACTTGACTCTGGTACTTTCTCTTTGCCAATCTCAAGTCCGGGTCATGGAGTATTGCTGTCATGTTGCTCAGCAAGATACTTTGCTGAGCAAGATGGCAGCAATCTACTGTGTAGAGCTGGCTTCAGACACGGCTCTATAGCAAGAAAAGCCTTAAGGCTTGTTGTCGAACGAGGGGACAATAGACATGGACCTAAAAATTTATATTAATTACAGATCAAAAGTAATATAGCAATAACTAACATTTCTTAAACCAGGTTTGATAAAAATCATGGTTAAAAAAGAAAATACGATTAATTTGATTTAAATCAGAATTAATAATGAAATATATTTTTTCTATCATAATCGCTTTGGTCTATCCAGTTTTAAGGTTTCTATAGGTTGGTTTGGTAGGAAAAGTAGGTTCAAAGGTTTAAATCACACGAAGTAGCAGAAAGGAAAGACACCAAGATTGAAACATTTTCATTTCTGTCTTACATGTTTGATTCAAGTTTTTTTCGGTGTCTAAGTCCGTTTATCACAAATCCTACTAATATTATAAATGCATGAGTTTGTGTAAATGTTTGTTACCACGTATCTCAGTAACTAGTTAACCGACTTGGTTGAAATTTGGTGTGTAGATAGTTTAAGTTCTGAAATAACACATAGGCTAATCTATGAAAATAAATAAACCGCGGGGCGCAGCTAATAATATTAAAATATATTATAAATATGAAAGTTTGTACCGTTCCTTCTTCACGCCAAAACTACTCAACGGATCGGGCTGAAATTTTGCACGTTTCCAAAAATAAATTTTAAACGTTTCCAATAGCGCGTGCGAAGGTGCGGGCAGAACGTTACCGGAGTACTAGTTCTTTATACAAATTGTAAAACAGATATGACTTGCCGCAAATACGTTGTCTAAGCATTTTTTTTTTCGACAACTCGCATTATTTGAACTTTATGGAATTATTAATTTCGGAGAATTTCCTGAATCCTCAACCAATAAAGCAGGTACATTGTGCATGTGTAAACGGAAGCTCAATTTTGGGCACTCTCATACATTTTTGACTGCTCTCTGTTTTCATTGCAGGGAAAATAACAATTGATTTATATCAAGTGATACAAATCATGTCAACCCTGCCTAATACAACGTAGGTTAGGTACCTGATAATGTGAAATGCTATAAGAGGAAGTGAAATATGTTGAGTTGCGTTATTTCGGTAATGCTATAAAAGTTAAAATATTTTTCCCGAAATACCCGAAATTTCCCGGGAAATGATTTTGGATTTCCCGGTTCTTATATCAGCCAAAAATTTCGGGAATTCCCGGGAATTTCGGGAACGGGAATTCCCGGGACTAATCCCTAGTAGGTACCTATCCGAGTAAAAAAAACAGCATAATATTGTCAGTTTTGTTCTGTTAAGTATATAACAATTCAAAATTTATTTTAACCTTCGACTTGAAACTGAAATCTTCAGAGAATTCTGTAAGATTTTTACCCGTGGTGCATATTTCCCCTATCTCCTCTTGTAACGATAGTTACCTATCTACCTACATACCTTATTGTAAGTACGTAGTAAGTACCTATTTAGTAGGTAAAATTAAAAACCTTGTGTCGTATGTCTCGACAAAACTAGTGGGACTCCCCGCGCTCCAGCCGCCGACCGCGAACAGAATCTCGAAAGGTATGCGGGGTCGCGCAAGGGGCTCGTTCAGATCCGCTTCTGTTCCCGGCCTCGAATCTAGCAACGTGAGAAACACTACAGCAGGATACAGTGCTTCTTGACACTTCTGAAAAAAATAGTGGTTAGAAATCTTTGGTAGATCCAAAATCAAGACCTATATTTCTTTTGGGTTAAAAGATAATCTTAGAAAAATAAAATATTAAACGTAATAATTATTAGTAAACCTAAGAACCTTAGTAATTATAATTACTATCAAAAAAATAAAAATGTGTTAGATAAACTGGTTAATGATTATGATTAAAGAAGTAGTTATTATTACTATTTAACAGGAAGGTAAGGTACCTACTCATGGCGTTTATTTACCTATTTTTATCGACGTTTCTACAGGTTTACACAAAAAGTTTGTACCTAAACCTGTAGAAATGTCATATTGGGTTCTGATCAGATCACGTAAGTTTAAAAATAAAGAAAGGTAGGTTTCTTACCTCATCGTCGACAACAGGAGCCCATTGCAAAATTTTCGATTTGAAATATTTAAAGCTAATGTGACCAAATCTCACACACGATAGCAGTGAAGGAATGTACAGTCTTCTATTTTCTAAATCGTGTTCTACCCATGTTTTCACTGCTTGAAATACTACTTCCTCGTTTCGAACATTCAGCTCATCATCCCTGAGTACTTCCTCCAGTTCTTCGTGTGTGAGTGATTTAAATTCGTTACATTCCTTTAGAACCCTACTAAAATTCTGTCTTATGTACAGTTTCCCCTTCTTCTCTAAGTCTCCGCAGAAGTAGTATTTCGCAAATTTAAATATTCCCAAGCAGTTGTGGGGCCGGAGCTCGTTCAGGAAGTATTGGCAGCAAAGCTGAATGACTCCTACGACATCGAACTGATCGGCGTAAGGTAAAAGGTACTCTACGTTTTCTGCTGTTACCTTACATGTGCCGGTGTAAGCGTAATCTAAAATAAGACTCATGTAGCAGCTGGGGACATCTACAAATATTTCAGTTTCTTCTGGCTCACCCTTTTTCAATGAATTTATAAATATTGCTTTGAAATATGGACTAACAGCAGAGAGTATGGCCCGGTGTATTCGAATCGATTTCATGTCCCTACATACGATTGTACCATCACATAGCTGCCCATTTTGTCGTAGCTCATTCCATATCGCTGGGAACTCTACTACTGAATAATTTTCAGGGAGGCACACGCATTTTCGTTTTCTTGTGACGATCTTCTTTTTTGATAAGCGCGATTTCGTGGTAGAACCAGAACGAACGGAATTTTTAGTTTTTGATAATTTTCGGTGTTTCGTAATAAATTCCATCCCTTCGAAAAAACGGCGGTCGAAACTTGTTTATCTGTCGCGATCACGAGTCGCGATGACATACTTGATTGACCGATGATTTTCATTATTTGAAATCGCTTCTTTCTCACAAGAAGTAAATAGAAAAAGGTTTTTATACGAACGCAATAATACTTTTTGAGTTTCGCGCGGTTTGATAGAAAAATTGTCTATGGAAAATGTGACATTGACATTTTATAAAACTGGCAAACAATTTTTCGTCTCTACTGTCAAACTTCTACATTGTCTATAGTCTCTTTTTCTTCCGATTATTGTCAAGATGGTGAGTTCCGTTGCGGAAAATAGGAAATAAATCAATGAAAATCATTGACCGATGATTTTCATTATTTGAAATCGCTTCTTTCTCACAAGAAGTAAATAGAAAAAGGTTTTTATACGAACGCAATAATACTTTTTGAGTTTCGCGCGGTTTGATAGAAAAATTGTCTATGGAAAATGTGACATTGACATTTTATAAAACTGGCAAACAATTTTTCGTCTCTACTGTCAAACTTCTACATTGTCTATAGTCTCTTTTTCTTCCGATTGTCAAGATGGTGAGTTCCGTTGCGGAAAATAGGAAATAAATCAATGAAAATCCAAGTGAAAATGATAAATAGTGAAAGTTTGTGGTGGTTTTTAGTTATACCAGTGAAGTCAATATGTGTTCCTTTACGTATTTCAGGGTATCGACATCAACCACAAACACGACAGGAAAGTTAGGCGCACCGAAGTCAAATCTCAGGATGTGTACCTGAGGCTTCTGGTGAAGGTAAGTGCACTGGTGTACCGCTATTTACTATACTCTATCCAAAACCCCAACCGATACAAGAAAACCGTAAGTTCATTAACGTTCATAACCTGTACTTGTTTTTGTTGACAGTTGTACAGATACTTGGCCAGGCGTACAAATGCCAAGTTCAACACCATTATCTTGAGGAGGTTGTTTATGAGCCGTATCAACCGCCCTCCGATCTCCCTCTCCCGATTGGTGCGTCACATGAAGAAGCCCACTCGCGAGGGTCTGATTGCAGTGGTCGTGGGAACCGTGACCAACGATGTTAGGCTGTACAACGTACCTAAACTGACAGTGGCTGCTCTTCACGTTACTGAGAAGGCCCGCGCTCGTATCTTGGCTGCTGGAGGTATGTTTGTTTATGTTTTGATATGAGTTTAGGCGTTTTGTTTGAGGTTATAGATTGCTATCACCAGACAGCCTATTCATAATCCTGTAAAGTTGAATGGCAGTGTGTTTATCTATAATTAATTATATCACTTACAACAGACTCAAAATAGAATTGTAAGTTACACTACTGGGAACTTGCAAGTTGAAATAATCTTTTGTATCTGACTAAATATAATGCGAATCCATGATATTCAATCAATGAGCCCCCTAGAGCCAAGTCTAGATTTTATCTTAATTCTGATTTCTACCAGCAAGCTTATCAATGTTCTATTTATAATAAACTAGCAACCCGCCTAGGCTGGGTGCAATGCTCATATGAATTTTTTTGTAGACCTGTTTAAGGTGTACAATACTGTAGTATCTCGTTGGGTTCAGCCAGCGTTTGCAATGTAAGCACAAAAAAAAATTTATTCATGGCATCACATTAGAAACCTCTAAAATTATCAGTGTTATTCTACTATATTATGCATGTAAATACGTATAAACCTTTCTCTTAAATTACTCTATCTGTTAAAAAACCACATCAAAATCCGTTGCATAGTTTTCTAAGCAAAGGTACATAGGGACAGGCAGACAGCGGGAAGCGACTTTGTTTTACTATGTAAAGATACCAGCTGGGTGTCATACCCACTGTTGAGTATAGGCCTCCTCTTTACTACATTACCCCAGTGTTCTATTTACATTTACCTGACAGTTATCCATTGAAATGACCTGTCCCTGTAATCACCCTACTGGATCCTAGAATTTCTCCTCATTTTCTATAAGCCCTCTATAGTTTGATCCTTGTCTTCTGCAGGTGAAATCCTGACCTTCGATCAGCTGGCTCTCCGTGCCCCCACCGGCAAGAAGACAGTGCTCGTCCAAGGCCGCCGCAACGCCCGTGAAGCCGTCAGACACTTTGGACCTGCACCTGGAGCTCCTCGCTCTCACACTAAACCATATGTGCGCTCTAAGGGACACGAGAAGGCCAGACCTAGCCGTCGCTCTAATGCGTAATCTTTTAATATAAGGACTACAGCCTATTTTTGTGGTATTCTTTTGATATCCTCACTAAGCTTTAATCAGGAATCTTAATGCTAATGAACTTTTGCCCTGGAACTTCATTTTGCTTCTGCAAACATATATAACAACTTTGTTGATAACTAGGTAGGTTATAAAGAAAACACCATCTGACTGATCTTATAAATATTACATGATTTATTACCACAACTAATATCACAGATAATTTCCCTTGTCAAGCACTGATTGTTTATTCACTAAGGGTCATCCAGAAACCGATCAGAGTTTCATCATGTTGGGTAACCCCAAACACTTGTTTCAACTTCACCACAGCTGATGATTTTGCACCAGAAGATGCTATAGCTGCCTTCACCGACTTTGCTATCCTGGAAAAGAAACCAAGTAGTTGCAGGATGTCCTGTAGGTCAAGCAAAGTAGAAGAGAAAAAAATTTCAATGTCATTTTTGTCTACTCAACAATCCCAGCGCTTGGCTGATAGTTCCTTGACCCTTTGAGTTGTTCTTATCACTTCAACTGTCAACTTACCCTAGCCACTCTAATTGCAGAGATTTTAGTTGCTGGTGTAAAACAGCATCATTGAACTTTGCATTGCTCATTGCAACTTCTATTCTATTCATGATTGTTGGACCTGCATTATAAAAAGAATTACATTATTTGTAGGAAGCTATTTGTTGATGTAAAATAGGAAAAATTTAATGATGATAGAGAGCTAGCCTCAATGTTAACAATAAAAGTAAATTTAAAACACATACCTACTTACATTTCACAGGCAATGATCCTGACCACTTGACAGAGAAGCACCCATTGCCCATCTCTTCAAGAACACATGAATTCTTTAAAGTTCCATTCATTAGTTTGATGTTAGGAGGCTTTCTATTTCCGACTGGCAGGAGTCTTGATAGGGCAGTGATTATGGAGGCAGGTTCTCTGCAGCTTGGTGATATTTGAATCTGAGTAAAATCACAATTTTATCAAAACATTAGAAACTATGTTTACAGGAGAAACATAATAGAGGTCTAAGATAAACTTGAATCGATTCACATGCTATGTAATACATACATTTACTCCAGTCAAAGTGCAAAACATCAGGACCCTAAACACAGCTTTAGTCAACATGGTCTCTAAAACCCTCAATGGCATACACTCTTCATTTGGCAGGCCACAAGCCCCAGCCTCAAATATCGACCCTTTGAGGGCATTGGGGTTCAGCTTTTTGAGAAGGTCCTGGCTGGAGTAAAGTGTTTCTGAATAGGTGTGGGCTCCAGCCTTGAGCATCCATGTGAAATGGGAGTGGAGGTGTTTGAATATGTCTTCATCTCCTGAAAGAATTAACCTGTGCAGAAAAAAACTGAAATAAATTGTCAGCTAGATTTTCTAGTTATCATTTTACCTGTAAGCTGCACCAGAGATCTAGACTGTCCAAAGTCATTCCTGCCTGTCCTCAGCCGTAAAGCTCTTTGAGAACAGATCCTTTGTTCATTGTCAAATACCACCGTGCATAACTCTTGCAGTTCTTTTGATATTCTCTACAAAAGAAAAACATTTTGTGAAAAAATGACAAGGTTTCTATCCATTAGTACAGATTATATATGTAGTGAGGTTACCAGCATATGTTCTGAAAGAACCGGTGTAATATTGAGCAACAGCATCTTATCCTTCATCAGTACCACAATAGAAAACCATCTTTTTAGGCCTCTAGCTCGAGTGTCTCGCAGTTGAAATGTGAAGCTCAACACATGCCCTTGAGTATCGCTGAAGTAGACTACACCACCATCTTTACTCCAGCTAACCTGAACAAGTCAAAAATTACTTCCTTTTTGGCTATTCTGCTCATAATTTTCTTTGCATGCTTAGGTACTTATTACTATTGTGTATAGCTACACACACAGTGGACCTACCTCGCAAGTAATACTTCTAATAGCTGCTTGCCTCAAGAATGCCGTCACATCAGGGTTGGGAACAGTTTCCCTGCTGCAGAAAATCGTTCCATCATCGTCTCTGGAGACTAGCACAGTCTCTGAACCCAGAGAAGTGCACCCGTTGCATTGGACTGTAGACTTTGAGGATTCCGTCGTGTGTTCTTCATTGTCGGTTGTAAACGTGCAGAAAACTGGCCGTGGTCCATGGGCTTCACAAAAATGGCACAGCCCCACAATGGCATTCATGAATTTCAAAAGAAATTCTGTTTTTTGCAAATTACAATGGAAAATAGTAAAATTTGTTGTTGTGGTGAATGTAATGAATGTCATTTTGACAATGACGTTGATGATTTACGGACATTGACATTACATAACTTTTACGAAGTTCTATTCATATCCAAATCGCAGCGTTTGCTTTGCTGCCCATCGTCTGAGCCCCCTCTGCTACCATAATTAACATGGACCTAAGCGGCGGCGCGGCGGCGTTTAGAAAACGCAGCTATAGGTAAGGAATCTCGCTACAAAATCGCGGCTAAGCCCTTAGGCTATGAAACAACACTTTAGGAGTAGTTTAAAAGCCTCCTTTCCACAGCCGTGATTTTGAAGCGCGTCTTGTGTCGCGCGATTTGTTTGCAGTACCTACATTTTGTACCAAGACGCACACGAAATATTTAAATAATAAATATCAGAACGCGTAGCGCCCTTCTCGATTGCGTCTACAAGAGACGACTAACAACCAACCGACAACGGGTAACCAGTCCGTCATCGGTGGAACATAGCGGTATAGACCGTAACTCGGATACAACAACTGCGATTAGCTGTACGCTCATT
Source organism: Eupithecia subumbrata (assembly GCA_949316285.1). Classification (NCBI taxonomy): domain Eukaryota; kingdom Metazoa; phylum Arthropoda; class Insecta; order Lepidoptera; family Geometridae; genus Eupithecia; species Eupithecia subumbrata. The sequence continues at coordinate 21,967,765 of OX438646.1, read as the reverse complement.
GCTGACCAACACTTGAAAGGGTGATTAGAACGGTTCACCCCTCAGAAACCGTTTTACTGTGTAGACACGGACTCCACGATCTAGATGCTGCGATTTCGCATTTACCGCGCGGCGTCTCGAAATCGCAACAAATCGCGCGACGCAAGACGCGCTTCAAAATCGCGGCTGATGGGTGGAGGCTTAACTTCTGCGCTCATCGCGGTTCAGTGATGATAAAACTTAGCGGGTTTTGTTCCGGTGGTTCCACTTTGATAGAGGAACGGTCCTAGTGATAGTCTCCCGCCTCATTTCGCGTTTGCTAGCTCCGCTGTCCTGCGAGTTGGTAGCACTAGTTCTGTGGTAGGTAGGTTAGTTAGGTAAAAGTCCAATTAATTCGATCTTCAATAACTCGTTTATTCAACTGTACACTGATTCACAGTCAACATTCAGGAAATTACCAGCACAGCTTCAAGTTGACCTACATCATTATTGTGTGAGTAATAAGTTAATTTGAGGGTGTCATCGCAGTGCCGCACAAAAATGCTACGTAAGTATAACATTCATAAAATCACAATAAAACGGTAACATGATCTGAGGATGGATAAACGCCACGATATAAAATAAATTAATTTAAATTATAAACAAAATAACATGTTACTGTGCCTATCGAAAAAAATTGTCTAAATGTATACGCTAGGTTTGTGGTGCGGCGGTTTTATTTCTTAGAAACGGGTTTATAGGCGATTTTTCTGGATTTCATTGTAGACCACTTGTGCCGTTTCATGTAATAGACCACCGCGGCGAGGATTGCGCAGATACCGATGGCCTGGAATTGAGAGATTGACAATCGTTAAATACTTAGTAGGGCTCCTATTAAAAGGCTAGTTTGAGGAAATACTACCAGAATGCTACATCTACGCAAAATGGACAGAGTTTAACTGTGCACTAATGTTTCTGGAACTTTTCACAAATCCTTGTCTCTTTTCTGTGCTTGCAGGGGAATTCTGGCCAAAAAGTTCATAAATCCTCATTGCAGAGGATTATTGGAATACGCCTATTTTCAAACGGCAAAGGAAGTCTTCCTGGACTTCATTTTCTAGGTCATAGTTATCGTCTAGCGGCCATCACCAAAAACTAAATTATAAAGAAAAGTATAGTTAACCTGGATGGTCATAAGTCGCCGTTCGTCGAGCTCGGGCTCGGAGCACCAGCGCAAGAAGGTGGCGACGTCCTTTGCGAGCTGGGACGCTGTGTTGGGCGTGCCGTCCGTGTATTCTGCAGCCTGAAATCACACACCGCGCACATAAATATAAAAAAAAACTTTATTATCCAATACGCTATGATTGTTTACAAAATAAGAATTTTAAAAGGTTATATAAGGCAACAGTCTGCAGTTAGCTCAATTGTTTCAATTGTAAATACTAGTTGTAATTTATTTGTATTATTTGATTGTAATTTTCTTTGTTAATAAAGGAGTAAAATATAATAAATAACAAAACTTACCTCATCAAAGAGTACTTGTGCCATACCAATAGCTCCCCCAGGGAAGTATGGGTTGTAATTCTGCCCCTCCCTCAAGACTACTCCGGCTGGTGGGTCCATGTAGCCGGTGAGGAGTGAGAAGATATAGTCCTCACCCCCCCCGCGACCTAATACGATGAGCGATAGATCGGGTGGGTAGGCACCTGGAAACACGAGACTGTCATTTCACTGTCATTTCATATACAAAATGGAGTGAAGTTAAACCTTATTCAGTAACAAGCTCTGCTTTGTTTGGAGCTAGATAACTCTGTAATCATACTTCATTTTTCTTTTATTTTGTTTATTTGGTCTACCAGTGGATGTTAGTGGACGCAGGTTGGGGTGAGGTGAGGTGAGGATGTTACAATAATTCTTCTAAATAAAATTAAAATAAAAGCGTAAGTGAAGCGGAGCAGAGCTGAACAGACTTTAAAAAATATATAATGAACATGCGGCCCGAGCCAGACAGAACGGAGTCGAGCAGGCTGTGGTTGCTGGTCGAGCAGACTCCGCTCTTCTCCGCACCACTCCGCCCAGCTCGTGAAGGTAAATTTTGGGGCTAGATAATGCTGTGTGGCGTTGTCCAGTATTTGTTATTTGTTTACGGGGAAAAATAGGGGAAAAATCTATGAGCTCACTTACTTGAGCCATAGAAAATCTCGATTTTTGACTGGTCAGCTGACGGGTGTCGTAAGAGGCGATTAAGGGATATCCATCGAGGGCGGGCAGTGGCACGCCCTGAAGAACCATTCTACCACCAGACTGCGATCCCCAACTCGCATGCCCAGCGTGGGGATTATGGGTATTACCCCATGAGATAAAAGCCAATAGCGCTAATCCCAGTCCCAAGTCCAGCAGTGGCCCATTATAGGCTGTTGAGGTTGAGGTATTTCCGAACGTGTTCTTGATGATGTGCAGAACCTACAGTTCCCTCCTCCTTGCGTCGATATCCTCAGTGCTGAGGGTCGGGACCTTTATGTAGGTAGGACCTTGGAATGCATGATGTGTCTCCATCGGGGTTGGTCTTCCGCAGCGCGGATAACGTCGCTCATGCTGGTTTCTAGCGTTGAGCGGATTTGATCACACCAACGCATAGGACTACGTCCTCGGGATCGTTTTGACCTTGCCGGTGACCACGAGTCTTTCCAGGTTCTTTCCGTCTTTCCTGGCAATATGTCCGAAAAACTCAAGGTCTCTGCGAAGACATACCTGCAGTTGACGCAGTATCAATGAATTACCAATAACCCTATATAAATAATTGATAGTTACCGTTATTAGCAAATCTAGCGGCAGCTTCGTTGGGGTATGGACTCGGGAAGTAATCCGAGAGCTTGCCGGGCCGCTCGAAGAAGTTGCCCTCTTCATCCGGCCCGTCCCTTATCATCACCTGGAGTTTGTAATAAACAGGTTATAAAAGAACAAAATTAAAAAAATTAAAAACTTCCTACAGATTTTCATGAAACATGGCTAAGAACACTCGGGATAAAATTATCTATGACACAAAAAAACTAAACGAAAATCGGTTTATCCTATTGGGAGCTACGATACCACAGACATATATACAGACAGACACGTTAAACTTATAAAACCCCTCTCTTTTTGCGTCGGAGGTTAAAAACAAATACTTAGTCAAATAGATTATACCAGAATAAACTACATTTCACAGATTACTGGCGGCCTTTCCACTATACCTACTCGGATCAGGGCCCGTATTCGTAAAACCGAAAATCGTAATTTCTGATTTGTTTTCGTGCAAACGCTATGTTATGTTATGTTAAGTGACATAAGAATTGGTTTTGCGTGAATACTTATTTTAAAGAATGGTACACCAATAGTGTAAAAATAATGGTTCATCTTCATCATAAGCCTGATGATATGGCTAGGTGATGACCGCATCCTCCCCTAATGAGCGGCATAGCGCCCTGTCAGCTTGCCGCATCCAGCATCTGCCTGCAGTATTTTGCAGATCCTCATTCCACCTGGGTACCTAGCACGGGGATTTTTGTCTAGGGTAGAATGCGTAATATGTTTGAAACTCATTCCTTCAACTTCAATAATTTACGTATAATGTATGACAATGCGATGTCATTCTTCTCTATTCTACCCTAGACGACTATCGCCGTGCTGGGCTTACTGGTGGAGGATTTAAGGAGTCTAGATGGAAATTAGCTGCGCAATAATAAACAATAATAAACCCCTTTAACTTAAGCCGTGGATCTCGTAAAAGCCGAATATGGGAACCTACCAAAGCAAGGGCAGCAGCTTTCTTCTGTGTATTTTTAACACCTTCACTGCGATCAGCAATCCGCCTACTAAGCTTGATGATTATGGAAAATTCTCCTTTTTTGGGGCAGGCCAGTGGACATAGTGACTGCTGATGAGCTGACAATTCTGTCTTTTCTAGTATAATGCAGAGGCGGTTTCCGAGCAATTAAACAAAGTACAACTATGTTTATCTTATCTGTTACAGCAGATAAATAAACCAGAATGGACAACGCAGATATTAAAGAATACATGCGTCAAGTTGTGTAAGTAGAACGTAAATTAGCACACGTTCTTTCTATTCGTCTGCTGGCTTTGTGATCGATTCCCATATTTACAGTCCAATCAATGAGTGCTCAAGAGGGTGGATGGAAAGGTCGAAAGCAGAATGTTTGACTTCGGAACTTTGTTTGGACTAGTTAGGAGACAAACATACTAAAAGTCCCCACCCCGGGGTGAGCCCTAGGGGAGGGGGCATAGAGAAAGTTCCGCTTTTTAATTAATAATAAATAATAATAAGTTGTCAATATTTTCAAAAATATGTCCAAGAGCCCTGTAAGCTCTAAGAAAATAAAATAAAACAATTAGAGTTCCGAGTTTTTTACTTAAAATCGACATATTCAAAAATGCCCGAAAAGTACTCTAGAATCGAAGTTAGTAACAACATGGTTTCCTAAAAATGGTTTACTGTTTGTGGCAAATTACTTCTTCGCTAGTTCTTTTCCCTCATAGTACACATAAAAAGCTAGACAAAGCTATTTTTATTTATTTTTTTCTTGCGCAATGTAAGTATCTGCTCTGCTACCCGTGCGAATCCGAGGCATTCCGGATTCTACGATTGGATATGATGATGATATACTTACATCGGCCGCCTCGGCCTTCGCCTCATCCTCAGTGTGGGTATTCCCGACCAGGTTACGGAAGGCAATGTACTGCAGCGAGTGGCACGCTTTGCAGACCTGCTTGTACACCTCATAGCCGCGGCGCATACTGGAATATATCCAAGATACCAATTATTAGTTAGGGTGAAATTTTACATGTACATCGTGTTCTGGATGGGAATCAGGTGCCAACAACTAGGCTACATATTACTGTATCTTTTTGAAGAGCCATCGTAGTAAGTTGCAAAAATGTTGCAGTAGGGTTATCAGTAAATAAATTCAAACATCGCCGTGTGGTGCCGGCATAGAATTTGCAACACCCGACTCTTCCCGCGGGCGTCGTAAGAGGCGACTAAGGGATATCCACCGGGGTAAAGATCCCTTAGTCGCCTTTTACGATACCCGCTACGAGGAGGCGCGGCAGCCCGCCCCAGGGGGCGCTTACATTCCGCCACCTAACTGCGATCCCCAATTATGACTCTTTCATTCCACTTTGCTCGCGATATTCAGAAGGAACAGGCGTCTTGTAGGACAAGTAATTTTTTATGTTCAGTTCAGTACAGTTAGATTTGGGTAGTTTTTTAAAGTTGTGCTAAAGTTGGTTCGGTTGATGTAAATGTGAAATTCGTTCAATGAAAGGTGTTGTAAGATTTTTTAGCAGGATCGTGTTCTTTTATTTAGATCTGTTTGGCAAAGGTTTCGTGAAGAGATAAAAGCTAATAAGGCAGGGGGAGGTCTGCGTCCAGCAGTGGACCAAATAGGCTGTTGAGGATGAGGACAAATTGTTAAAATTAAAATGTTTCTCTGTAAAAGGCTTACTACAAAATATCATGTTATCTGGAGTTCTTGAGGACAAAAAAGCCTGGGAAGGGCGTTTCCTCTAACTCCAAAAATAATAACAGGCTAAAGGTTTCTTTATCACCCCTATACTTTTGTCTACTTAAGAGCTAAGCGACTGAATCAAAAGTTTCACTTTATTATTATTTTATATTAAGAATTGACTTTACTGATGTTTCCAATTGCCAGTTAGGCGCTCGGGACCGAAATGAATGCTTCTAGATAGCGATTTTACATCATACCTTGCGGTTAAGTTCGAGACTGTTTAATGTTAATTTCTGTTCGAGTCGGACTTGCCTCAAATGCTTCCTATTTATTGGCTTGCACGTTTATCCCAATTGCGTGCCACAATAACGATGTTGCCAAACGTTATCAGTGATACCAAACAAACTGAAGGTTCATTCATTCCAATCTGACGGGTGGGACATTCTAACTTGTTTTTGTTCAAACTTCAAGTAATTTCTCTAAAACTACCAGTACTATCAGTTTCAAATAACGACATTATGAAACCAGATACCAGTACCGGTTTAATACATAAAAATACTAAATTACACAGTTGACCAAGCAAATTGCCATTATCTATGTGTGATGGGTGGGATGCCCCTGACACCCACCTATGGATGGCTTTGCTTCTCAAATCAAGACAAACCATCAACATTTTGTAAAGCCTATTTCTCACATGTTGTAACTAGAATGTTAATACCAATTTTACATTAAATTACAATTATTTTATTAGCAAACTACCAAAATAACCCCTTACACAGCTTGTGACGGATGGGGGTGGGACAGCGTTTTGTGACCGGTGGAACGAGTACCTAACATTGTGTGCTATTATTACAAGTCTACGGCATAAATTTCGCAAATAAAACGCACACAACTGTTTAGACAGAGGTATAACTTTTTCTGGGCTGGATGCTGCTGAAGCATTCGCGGGCTACTTTGCGAGTGTCTTTCTGCCAGACGTTTCTCAGCTTGACGGTGCAAGAATCATCTCTGATGATGTTACCGCGAATAGAAACGACATCGATGTTATGAGATTTACACGCGACGACGTCTTCACGGGTATTAAAAGACTAGCCTAGTAGCGCAAAGGGCTGGACAATTTACCTTCTGCAATAATCAAGCCTGTTGAGGGTTCCACTTTGCCACATCTTCAACTTTGGTTTCAAATCTGGTACCTATCCACACACAGTGGAAGGTTTCTAGGGTAATTCCAATGCATATAAGCTCTAATAATTCCCTAGTTGAAGAGTATCGCCCCATTATAATTCTTTCCACCCCAACGAAAGTTTTTGTCTTGTTTAAATACATTAATTATGCACAGATGGACAATTTTCTATGCAATGAACAGCATGGGTTCCCAAGCAAGTGTTCCATCAATACAAACTTGTTGACCCTCGTCAACTTAATTTCCTCTAGCATGGACCGTGGTATTTAGGTAGACATCTTTTATTTTGACTTCCAGAAGGCGTTTGATAGAATCAAAAACATCATTCTGCTGATAAAACTAACTGCTATAGACTTGCCCCGGGTCTTCTCTGGCTTCAAGTGTATTCTAGTGTACCTCCAAGATCGTCAGCAGTTTGTTAAACTTGGTTCCAAGAGTCTCAACCCTATCACACATGTTCCGGAAACACAACAAAAGCACGCTGAAAATATTATTCAAAACAGCACCATCTTCAATGGCCTTTAAATCCTCAAAGGATGGTTTATGAAGTGTTAGTTTTTTGCATATATGGCCTCCCTTCAAAACAACAAGGTCAAATTTTTTCATTCACACTTAGCCAAAAACCATTCCAAAGCTAAACAAAAAATATTACAGAGGTAATGTGTGTGTGTTATCCATGTATTATCTAGTTGCCAACATTAGGAAAAAACTCAATAGCATGTAATAAGTCCATGACGATGAGTCATTAAAAGTTCATTTAGTTAAATTTTATATATTAGAGCTGTAGATTCTGTGAAATAAATAGAATAAAATCTCTAGCCTTTTTCAAAACAAAATGATCAAACATCAACATACCTAGCATGGTCATAGGATTTGAACCAGCCATCATGGCTCCAAGGCATGTGAGGGGCGTGGGCTTCTGATCCTGAAGCCTTCACAGACTGGTCCAAGGCGAACAGCATTGCTCCTACCCCACCACCAACGACGCCCAGGGTTGAAAGGAACTGTGGATAAGGAAATTAAAGAGTTGACAAAATAAGTGAGTTTTAGGCATGTTACCCGTTTTTGCTGCCTAGAAATAAACAGGAGAAATAAGTGCAGTTGCATTAACTTTCTACTATCTATTTAGAGTTTCCAAGTAACTCTGCTGCAGAAATATATATAATGTGACAAGTCTTTAAAGTTCCTTACATATTTCACTATTTCTTTTGGCTAGGACAAGCCCTATTCTTCACAGGAATTCTTTGGAGTAATTTTACAATGTCAAGGGTTTTGAACGGTATGTAAATTAGAATACTCACAATTTTTCTACTTTTAGTCCATCCTTGGGCATTGGTGGACAGCTGAGATACCTGCAATGTATGGTCAGCATTAGATTTTCCAATGTAATGTTACATAATGCAGACTAGGTTACCACTCGCCCATGAATACTTTTTTAACATTCCACCGTCAGCATAGATTGCCTATTGCTCCAACCAGGTATAAAGTGGGCTATCCATGATCCAACCTCATTGAAACAAGGAAAACTGGTAAAATACAGCACTTCTCCATGACGTTTTCCACTTCACATTTTGCGTTTATACTAACTTATATATCACTCCAACAACATTTATTATATAAATACTAAACCAAAATATCATTTTATCACTGTATTCTGTACCTGAGGTCCAGGAATCCCATATTTTTTGAAAAGTCTAGCCCCACAAATCCTACCAACGGAGGCCGCCATGATTGAAAAACGTCGCAATGAAGGATCAACTGACGTAAGCTGCCAAAATGTAACAGAGCGGAGCCGAAAGCCGCCGCGCACCGTGCGAGTGATAAAAAAAAACTAATCAGCTGTCTTTGTATCACACAGCGCCGGAACGAACAGGATCAACTCGAAGAGCGCGCTGGCGCATGGCGATGGCGCGATGGCCTTTTGGACGCTTTATGCTACGGCCACAGTAGATAATTAGTACAGTATAATGACTCAGCCGTCTCCTTGAACTTTATACCTAAAGTTGAGCGGAGCGCTAGGGTTGGTACCGACAAAAAGTAAAACAGAGGTGTGTATATTTTTATTGAATGTGTGTGGTTTGAGTTTAGGAATGAAACATATAATACTAAAGTCATAAATAACGGGATATTTACCATGATTTGAATTTTGAGTTTTCCAATATTTCGGCACAGTTATTCCGTGATCATGGCGCATGAAACTGTGCCGAAATATTGGAAAACTCAAAATTCAAATCATGGTAAATATCCCGTTATTTATGACTTTAGTGTTAATAACCATGATGGATTTAAAAGAAACATATTATGTTAATCAAATGATTTATTTATTGATAAATAATAATAATAATATTATTATTATTATTATTATTTATTATTGCATTATTGTTTATTTATTACAGCATTATTGCTGGACAATTCACACAGCATTATCTAGCCCCAAGCTAAGCAGAGCTTGTGTTATAAAAATAAAAAAAAATAAAATAAATGTTTATTGCAATTACTTAAAAACTATACATACAGGTTCTGGAGTCACCCTTTAAGCACAGTTTGCTTGTGTTAGGAGACCCCGCTCTTACCAATAATACTGTAACAATATTTAAGTATTTGCGTTCCAAGGTATACAACTAAGTTAAGACTTTAAATTAAAATAATGAGAACATCAGACATAATTTTCACTAAGAGTTTTAAATTAATAATTACAAACAATAAACAGTGGTTTTAAACAAAATAAACAGTTAAATATTCATGTAAAATGTACCTACATTAAGATAAACAAACGTGTTATGGGTACTAGATAACTGATATACATAATACAATACACTACATAGATAGATATTTTTTATTATACATAGAAAACACCCAGACCAACGGAACAAATTTCTGCAAATCGTACACAAATTTGTTCCGAGGCGGGATTCGAACCCGCAACCTCCTGCGTCGCAGGCGGACCTTCGCCCGCTGCGCCACGGAGGTCGTCAAATTGATAAATTATTAATTACAAGTTAGTTACAGAAAAATACTTGCGTCTATTGCGATTAGTTCTAAATTATTATTATTATTCCCTTGCCCATAAATTTTAATGATAGTACCTACCTACCTTCATTTTTCCATCACCCACCTCCGAAGAGACGAACAAGAAAGTGAAGGCAAAGTGCGCGTCGAAGTCGCACATTTAGGGTTCCGTACCAAAATTAGGTCTTCTATATTTAGTGTAGAATACATTTTGACCGCAAAATAAGTTGTTAGGAAAAAATAAGGGAATTTCAGAGAAAACAAAATATATAGTGATACATCAATATTTAATATTTGTTAGTTAAATTACTTATACTTCGGGTACGGAACCCTAAAACGTGGTAAAGACTAATAAAAAAGCAATATTTATTTTACCTTTCAGCATTAGCAGGAAGTTGAAAAAATGACAGTGTTGGTTTAACCAACTTGTAAACACTGCAGTATACTCGTTGTCGTGATGCCGCCATTATTAAATTTATTATCCTTCGCGCACTTTGCAACGTTGAGGTATCGTCACGGGGGCAGACAGCGCGGGCGTCGCGGCACAACAAATTCGTCCAGTGCAGCGACCAGTCTCGGCGGCGCGCGGCCTGACATGACACTGGATAGATTTGTCTTGCGAAGATTGGTTAGCGGCCGTGTAAATGACGCTTATGTGTGCGTGCGTCGATTTGGGCGCTCTTGTTTGGAGTGCAACTACGGTATATTTATCTACTGTGTCCTAAACATTATCAGGGTTACCTAGGCAACTAAACTCTATGGTAGAGAGCCAAGGGAGGGAGTTCGTTCATACATAAGTCATTCATACGTCAATTTTCTAGGTTAGAAAACATATTCAAAAGTTCAAAACACAGAAAGTAACATAAATTTTGCATTGCTTTTAGCCTTTAGAAGTTTATGAGTCAGCTATGTTATTATTAGATGAGTTTTAACTTATCTGGCAAGCTTATAAATTTTTTCGTAGTCACAATTAGCAAGAGGTTAGCATACATTCATAAATTTGTAATTTTGCCCAGCTTAGAATTGGTATCAAAACAACAATCCTATGTGTTTAGATTCAGAAGCTGTGCAAGGAAAGCTGAAACAAAAATGAAAGTCTTCACTCAAAAAAGAAATCCTCTAACTGGAAGTTCAGAGTGGGACATGGAAGATGAAGATTATGACTTCCACCAGGAGATCGCTCGGTCTGCTTTCGCAGACATGCTTCATGATACAGAGAGGAATAAAAAATATCACAGAGCTCTGCAGTTAGCTATAGAGAAGATGCATAATGATGGGAAAAAGGCCAAGATTTTGGATATAGGTAAGCGAGTAACCTTTCATAGGACATTTTCCTGGGTCATCCTATTGCTGGGCATGGCCTCGCTCAAATATTTCCACTCAGTTTGGTCACATGTGATCTCGTACCAATCTCTGAGGAAGGTGCCATTTAATAGGATGTACCTACCTTACAAAAATAATATATTAAACAACACAGGTTTGACCAATTTTATTTTAACATAATTATCAAGAATTTCCTAGTAAAGTTGTTTTTTACAGGTACTGGAACAGGCCTTCTGTCAATAATGGCAGCCCAATGTGGGGCTGATTCAATAACAGCTTGTGAAGCATTTAAGCCGATGGCTGAATGCTGTTTGAAGATCTTAGAGAAGAATGGTGTTGCTGATAAAATAACTGTCATACCTAAGAGGTCCACAGAGATTGTAGTGGGAGAGGGAGGAGACATGAAGGATAAAGCTAATATTTTGGTGACAGAGGTTTTTGATACTGAGTTGATTGGAGAAGGTATGGTATAAGATGAAATATATAAATAATGCTGGACAATTCACACAGCATTATCTAGCTACCCCATTAATTAATTAAATAGCCCTTGCTTGCGGCTTTACTGGCATAGTCCCTGGATAAAACAGTCTAAGCAGTTGTTACTATAATATTATATTAACTAGCTTGTTTATAAAAAACTTTGGTGTAGAACAATATCATTTATTGTCCAATATATAATGGATTTGACAGACGAGTGAACACAATTCTAAAAAAATATAAGTAGAAAAAAGTAATGTGTTTCTTGTAAAACCTTAAAATAAATTTTATTCCAGTTGCATTAGCACTGCCACACTGGTGTTGTAGTCATGAAGTTTGATGATTCAGTGACATTTTAATGTCTTTGTACTTAAGTCAATTTATCATGTTTGTTTGTCACTAAATATAATAAAATTAATTAGGGTAATTGGTGATTTCACAGTTCTAATTTATAATTAAATAAATGACAAAATGATAATTGTAAATATTTTGAATTTACCTAAGCCTTATTTAAAACAAGATATTCTATTTCCAGGAGCCCTATCAACTTTCTCCCATGCACACAAATACTTACTAGAAGAGGATTGCATAGTGATTCCTGACTCTGCAGTGATCTATGCTCAAGTCATAGAGTGTGATGCTCTGCAGAAATGGAATAAATTAGATGATTTTGTAGTGCCTAAACAAGAACTGGTATTGAAGACGCCACAAAAGGTTTGTTATTAGCTTGTAAAGCAGAAGATTTAGTCAGAAATTATTTTACAATTAATAAGGCAACAACTAAAAATTTATGTTTAAGTGGCACTTGCCATTAGAAATCATAGCCAAGGTTGCTTGGAAATTGCTCAAAGCGATAAGGCTGCCTTTTGTACTTCCTTGATTCTCAGCATTTCCTTCTGTATTTTATGTTGTGTTTGTGTATTTCAATGAATGCCCCGTGCCTAGCAAGCTCGCATGCAACTTCACATGTGTGCACTTTTTATTGTTTACAATATTCCATGTCTAGAAAAGAACTATACACAATTTCATATCAATAAATCCAGTAGAAACCAAACATACATCCGCATAAACTTTCGCCAATATAAATATTGTATAAAAGCCGTAAATTTTTATAACTGCCTCTGAAAGTCGCGGGAAACCAACGGATGGATTATTGTTGGGATCTTGTGGGTATCTTTGGGCAGCGGTAATTTTGTTATTATTGGACAACAAGGATGTGGCCAAACAAGCGTAATTTTTTGAGTTGTAAGTCGTGAAAATGCGTCCTATCTACTTTCAACAAAAATTTTTGAAAGACAATTCATTTTGCGTTATCGTGTGGCACAAACAGCTGCCCTGTTCTGAGAAACTAATCACTCTACTATGACAATAAGGACAATGTTACCGTCGCTGAATCGCCACCATAGACAGGTTTTGGTATTCTACATTTTTCTATGTGCAAATAGCGTCGCACGCATTATCTGTTTTCATTCATCAAAGGATTATACGTGGCGATTCTGTGTCTATACCATTGTCATATTGAAGCGATTAGTCAGCAGAATTGAGCCCCAGGACTTTTGAATAAAGCAACTCACTTGTGTGAATCACAACTCAAAAAATAATTTGCGATTGGCCTCAGCCTCTTGACAAAAATGGCTTCTTTAATCAATGGCGAATCTGTTTCTCATAACTTCAGATCAAAGACTGCCCTGGCTCGGCAGCAGTTCACGACATCCAGCTGTCTCAGCTGCCTCGCTCCTCATTCAAAGAGCTCTCAGAACAAATTCCAGTGTTTTACTATGACTGGTCGGGCAAGTCGCCTTTGGACTTCAATAGGACAGTCAAGCAGGAGTTTACTGCTACTGCTGCGGGGAAAGCACAGATGGTGTTTGTTTGGTGGGAACTAAATATGGATACAGAAGGTAAGTTGTGTGGTAATGAGCTTAGTAGAGGCAGATTTGTTCAGCCTTGTGTCATAGTTATTCAGTCTTACATTCATAAAAATACTTCATATCTAGATAAAGTCAAAATTTTAGAACAAACGTTGACCCCCTCTATGTCTAGAATCACCCCCTTTTGGCTTAATATACCTTTTCCGTGGCACCCTGTAGGTATGGATAAAAAGTATTCTGCCCGCAGCTTAATGTTTCAAGTTTATCTTGTTTCCATGACACAAGCTTTGTTTAGCTTGGGGCTAGGTGATTTGAATTGTCTAGCATTATTTATTTATATTATTATTTACTTGCTGTGTAACTTGTTATCACAACAGCATCATACATTAAGTATACATTGAGTGACCACGACACACGACGCAGACGTAAAGCAGGATCTGGCGGATGATTACGGTGTGGTAAGGCACGGCATTACGGCTCAAACGTTAGCAGTTGAAACGTTAGGGTGCGCGTTCACAGGCCAGCATCGGACAATCCGCACTGGCCCAATCAAATAGTTTGACATAAAAGATACGGAGCGGACTGTCGGCAATGCCGGCGAGGATATTGATGGCAACTTTCCATTTAATGCGAATGACATCATTCGGATTGCCGATCAGTGGACGCACTTGTCAGCGGATTGTCCGATGTCGGCCTGTGAACGCGCACCCTAACGTTTCAACTGCTAACGTTTGAGCCGTAATGCCGTGCCTTACCACACCGTAATCGCCCTCCAGGGCAGTGAATATTAATACGTAAAAAACAACAATCAATAATTCTGTTACATTGTCTCGCCTAAACCGCTGAACGGATCTCAATGAAATTTGGTAGGGAGGTAAATGGTATCCTGGGGACACTACTTTAAAAGTGCGTGCGAAGCCGCGGGCAGCAGCTAGTAATCAATAATTTTGATCAATTTTGAAAATATTTTATCGATTTCAGGTAGAATAGTGATAAGCTGCGCGCCGTGGTGGGGGCACCCAGCCACAAACCTGTCTTCAGCCCGACCTCAAGACTCCATCCCGTGGAGAGATCACTGGATGCAAGCCGTTTATTACCTACCCCAAGACAAACAACTAACCAAAGGGACTGAAGCTACCTTAATATCCTGCCAGGACGAATATTCCCTCTGGTTTTATTTAGAGGGTCAGACGAACCAATACAAAAGACCCATTTGCGACTGTGGTGTCCACATGGCGCTATCGCGAACACACGTTTCATACCTTAACGATAACAACAGAAGACTCAAATTCGTTAATAAGCTAAAAGAAGACATATCAAACAATTCTGTTGTACTAGATTTGAATGGCATTGGTTTACTCGGTCTCTTTGCAGCGAAAATGGCGAAAAAAGTCTACGTAGTCGAAGATACTAAATTGAATCTGCAAATCATAGATGATTATATCAAAGAGAATAGTATAGAAAGTGTTGAAATCATTTCAAAGTTGACTGATGAAGTACTAAAAGAAGTGACTAATGTAATATCTGATCCGAATTTCACCAGTGCTATCTTACCTTGGGAGAATCTGAAGATAGCGTATCTTCTTTACAAGCATAGAAGTAGTTTAAACGCTGGGATTTCAATAATACCGGAAGGTTTCGAATTTTGGGCGATGCCGGTGGAATTTCAAGATTTGCAGAAGATACGGGTGCCTTTAGAAGTTTGCGAGGGAATCAACATGACTGTGTTCGATGATCTTGTGGAGGTTAGTGTACGTTTTATTCAAGTACTTTAGTTAAAAGTTCAATCAAGCTGGTAAACATGCTTGAGCCATAAGTGTTTGGAAACTTAGTTATCAATAGTAGATTGTTTTATTGGGGCTAAATGCAAAAACGTAGCATCCATCTGGGCAAGCACCTGCTTAGCCCAGGCGAGCTAAGACACTTCGCTCCTTAGAAAATCCTAGAGTTCCTAGTAGCCTCAAGGGTTAGTGGCGAATTATGAACGCCGCTGCTTTAAGACTGAATACATAAAGTGGCGATAGGCTTATCATAGCCGCAGTGACACGAAAGCCACTAATGCATAAAAAAATAGGGACTAAACCATTTATATAAATAGATGGTTTAGTCCCTATTTTTTAATTACTTGTTATTTGTGTTCAATTTTATTGTAGTTATTGTTAAAATACCTACTCACCTAGATTTTGAGACTGTTTTATCAAGAATTTGTGGTTAATTGTGCGTGTAAATCGCCATTGTCTCTTTTTCTATTATTCGAATAATTCTAATAGTACCTTAAAATTAGAATATCCGAATATCAAAATTTTCGAATATTTCCAAGCCTTTGTCTCAACCAGCCTTCACCTACTAGTCCAAAGAATATTCATCGTAATATAAAACATCATGTTGAACATTTTTGGTGTCCGAGCGCTAAAATGACACTAGTATGGTTATGGTATCCCAAAATGCTACCGAGGTACTGCAATGCGTCGAGCGTTCTCCGATGCGGGAGTTTCAGACTTCTTTGCCATCATCCGATCTCGAGTGGCGTCTTTCTGGAGTAGGCTCAATCAATGCAATGTATATGAGATTGTTATACTCGCGAGCGTAGCCAAGTAGGATGACAAGAACGAGTTTTTATGTACCTATGGTTTTGGGACGAGTTAAACACTCTAGTTTTCACTTTGATTGCGAGAAAATAGAATAATTAAAACATATGTACCTTCAGTAAATTAATGCACACGTATTCACTTCACTGCTAAAAAAAATCGTATAAAAGGGTGGTACATTTGCCACAAAGTAAATTCGTCTTGAAAAATAGCATGTGTAAATTCGCCACAACTCTATTTTTCTGAAAAATTCCTTTGTTTATTAATTTTGATTATTTTAAGTTCGTCACATATTATATAAAAAATAATATACTACTAAGATAACTAAATATTTTCTATTTATAAAATATTATTTCATGAAGTTTTTTTTTAATTTTCCAGAGCTCGCGTATAATAAGCGACGCGGAAGTGGAAGCGCAGCCGCTCTGGGAGTACCCATGCAAGAGCAGAGGAGAGCCTAGGAAGATCATGGAGATATACTTCCACGCTCTCAAGCCGTTGTACACATTAGACGGAACTTACAATATATCGTGAGTATACAATACTGCAATGTTAGAGATACCGTCGTCTGCCCATCTAATATATCGTGAGTATACAATACTGCGATGTTAGAGATACCGTCTGCCCATCTAATATATCGTGATTATACAATACTGCGATGTTAGAGATACCGTCTGCCCATCTAATATATCGTGAGTATACAATACTGCAATGTTAGAGATACCGTCGTCTGCCCATCTAATATATCGTGAGTATACAATACTGCGATGTTAGAGATACCGTCTGCCCATCTAATATATCGTGATTATACAATACTGCGATGTTAGAGATACCGTCTGCCCATCTAATATATCGTGAGTATACAATACTGCGATGTTAGAGATACCGTCTGCCCATCTAATATATCGTGAGTATACAATACTGCAATGTTAGAGATACCGTCGTCTGCCCATCTAATATATCGTGAGTATACAATACTGCGATGTTAGAGATACCGTCTGCCCATCTAATATATCGTGATTATACAATACTGCGATGTTAGAGATACCGTCTGCCCATCTAATATATCGTGAGTATACAATACTGCAATGTTAGAGATACCGTCGTCTGCCCATCTAATATATCGTGAGTATACAATACTGCGATGTTAGAGATACCGTCTGCCCATCTAATATATCGTGATTATACAATACTGCGATGTTAGAGATACCGTCTGCCCATCTAATATATCGTGAGTATACAATACTGCGATGTTAGAGATACCGTCTGCCCATCTAATATATCGTGAGTATACAATACTGCAATGTTAGAGATACCGTCGTCTGCCCATCTAATATATCGTGAGTATACAATACTGCAATGTTAGAGATACCGTCGTCTGCCCATCTAATATATCGTGAGTATACAATACTGCGATGTTAGAGATACCGTCTGCCCATCTAATATATCGTGATTATACAATACTGCGATGTTAGAGATACCGTCTGCCCATCTAATATATCGTGAGTATACAATACTGCGATGTTAGAGATACCGTCTGCCCATCTAATATATCGTGAGTATACAATACTGCAATGTTAGAGATACCGTCGTCTGCCCATCTAATATATCGTGAGTATACAATACTGCGATGTTAGAGATACCGTCTGCCCATCTAATATATCGTGATTATACAATACTGCGATGTTAGAGATACCGTCGGCTCATGTCACCACAGTTATTGGACGCCATTCAGTTAACACCTTGCTCCACCTGTCTTTTGTCTGAGGGCGAACCTGGATGAGATTGGCGCAGGACCGTGTGGGGTGGTACATTATGTTTGGAGGCTTAGACCAAGCAGTGGGTGAAGGCGGGTTGCGGATGATGATGATGATACAATACTGCTGTGGAGAATCAAACTCCCAACTCAGCCCAGGATGTCTTAATAACTTAACTCCGTATATTCGCGGGGTGCGGGGCGAGCGTACGGAACCGACCCCGCATATTAGCGGAGTTTTGACTTCGGTTTGCATGCGTACGTACGCGCCCGGCACCGTGCTAGGCGACAGGTAGGTTGGCACTGCGCTTGCATAGTGTAGATTTTCTGTACAAGTTGTGGTTTTTAAACGAATATTGACTTTCGACTATTGGTATATTTAGCCACATTTGAAAGTGTGCGTCTGGTTCTCAACCAAACTGTTGCCACCTAAATCATCTTTTGTAGATGTTAACAGGCCGATGATGATGGATAATTATTTTTGTACACGTTTTGAGTTGAGACCGGCTCGGCAAACGTAGTGTAGGACGCCCACCGGCCAGGTAGTGTGACGATCTGGGAAATACTGCAGGCAGATGCTGGATGAGACGCTCGTAAGCCTGTTTATCATCAGGCTAATCTGATTCATCATCATCATAGTTTGATGCTGGTGATATAATATTACTTTCGTTTCAACAGAGATTTGGACACAGGAGTTCCTACACCAGTGAACGGTTTCGCACTCTGGGCGGTCTGGAGGACCGGCGAGGAGCAGAGCTCGGGGCCTGTCAGACCCCCTACGATCGGAGGCTGGGTCGAATGGGACCCACATACGAGGCAGGCCGTTAAAATACTTGTAAGTTTTTTTTCCTAGCTACTGCCCGTCAAACATATCCTTTGTAAAAGGCTTACGTACTACAAAATATCAGATTATCCAGAGGATAAAAAAGCTTGGGACGATTTATGCTCCAACTCGAAAAATAACAACTAACAGGCTAAAGGTTTCTTCGTCGCTTCTTTAATTTAGTCTACATACCAAAGCGACAGAAATCAAAAATATCACTTTATTTTCTTGTCAGTGTTTAGTTTTATAATTTGACCTTTTCTAAGTGTACATTTATTGTTTATATGAAAATAAAGAGTTTTTGATTGATTGATTGATTATAATATTAGTAGGATACATATATCATACAGAAACCAAGATCTGCTAACAAAGAGTATTTACCTTTTATTAATATAAAATCAATAATAAAACAAATAAAGGTGATGCCAATTATGGTATCCTCAAATATCTCTAAGTATTACAACATCGTTGGATACATTTTCGAGCAATATAAAAATCAATAAATCTTTTGATTTACATATTTATTTTTATAATGACATGAGATTTTTCTCATAATCATTTTTTCGTGTGCTGTGAGTACCTAACGGTACCTAAAGGCCAAACGAATCTGTAGTAGAAAGGTTTTATGAAATTTTGAATAATTCCTGTTTTTTTTTGTCTTTCAGAAAAAAGCTCGTCTCGTGAATAATTCTGAAAAATGGTGCTTCCAAATAGCGTGCGATCTGGACAAAGGACAGTTTAATGTGAATGTGGATTTAGTGACACAACAATAATGCTTATTTATGAAACCTTGAAATATACTGATATAGGTATGTTAACTTTTTTTTGTTTTACTGAAATTCCCCGCTGTCTCTGTCTGAAACACAATTATTCCTTTAACAGTCCTTAATTCTCTTCATAGTTCATGGTTCTTTATTAATAACAAAAAATGTTACATATCAGGGTATTTATTTTCTACTAGCTACTGCCTGCTGCTTCGCTCGCGTATTTTCCGTATAAATAGCCTATTATCCAAGTTAATATATGTTCTAAATGTACGCCAAATTCCATCATGACCTGTTTAGTAGTTTTGGAGATCTTAGGTTACAAAAATTCACATTTCACAAACTTGACAGAAGCTTTATTTATCAGAAGCTTTATAATGTTAGTAGAATGTATGATATTATACAATTCTACAATTGTACCTACTTAAACACAACATAAAAAATACATAGCCTTGGTATGCTAAAGCATACCAAAGGCAATCAACAGAAAATAATAATAAATAACAATATTAAATAGAATTAATAATAAAAATTTCATTTCGAGCTTATGAATCATAGCTATAAAACGTTTGCTAGGTAAGCCAACGTTTTAGGCGACGTTTAAAAATAGCATTGCCTGCAGATTCCTCGATCGAGTCTGGTAACCTGTTGTACACTTGCAGACCCATAATATGAGTCAGCTTCGATGACTTAGCTGACCTGTTGTACACTTGCAGCCCATAATATGAATGAGTCAGCTTCGATGACTTAGCTGACCTGTTGTACACTTGCAGCCCATAATATGAATGAGTCAGCTTCGATGACTTAGCTGACCTGTTGTACACTTGCAGCCCATAATAATGAGTCAGCTTCGATGACTTAGCTGACCTGTTGTACACTTGCAGCCCATAATATGAATGAGTCAGCTTCAATGACTTAGCTGACCTGTTGTACACTTGCAGCCCATAATATGAATAAGTCAGCTTCGATGACTTAGCTGACCTGTTGTACACTTGCAGACCCATAATATGAGTCAGCTTCGATGACTTAGCTGACCTGTTGTACACTTGCAGCCCATAATATGAATGAGTCAGCTTCGATGACTTAGCTGACCTGTTGTACACTTGCAGCCCATAATATGAATGAGTCAGCTTCGATGACTTAGCTGACCTGTTGTACACTTGCAGCCCATAATAATGAGTCAGCTTCGATGACTTAGCTGACCTGTTGTACACTTGCAGCCCATAATATGAATGAGTCAGCTTCAATGACTTAGCTGACCTGTTGTACACTTGCAGCCCATAATATGAATAAGTCAGCTTCGATGACTTAGCTGACCTGTTGTACACTTGCAGCCCATAATATGAATGAGTCAGCTTCAATGACTTAGCTGACCTGTTGTACACTTGCAGCCCATAATATGAATGAGTCAGCTTCGATGACTTAGCTGACCTGTTGTACACTTGCAGCCCATAATATGAATGAGTCAGCTTCAACGACTTAGCTGACCTGTTGTACACTTGCAGCCCATAATATGAATGAGTCAGCTTTGACTTAGTCAGAGATTTTCTTGTAAAATGACAGTCCCCTTCTCACGACGACATGCGCACAGCACGCTAAACTATTGCTCATCATCGTATCATCAAGAGGGCGCATTGCGTGTCATTTTGTGAAAAGGATAGGCATAGGATTTCGCGTACATAGGAGCGGGACAGAGCATACGTTTTCGGAACGGCGTAAAAGCAAAAAATATGTTTTTGTTATTAGTGCGTAAGCCCTCACACTCTGGGTAATTTCTAAGAAATCAAATAAAATCCAAAAAAAAATTGGGATATTATTTAATATCTTAAAAATTATGTTATAGCTTATTTACAAGAAAACTACACAACTTATGAAGAAACTGTATTGAGGAAACAAAGAATTAGCAGTAATCTACGAATAAAGACAAAAATCATTTCTATAGACAGCAGGGTTCCTGAGATCTCGACCAAATTAGGTGCAAAACAGTGCACTTTCATGATTTTTTTACACATTTTTTTCGCAATCGTGTTTTCGAATTAAGGAACCGAAGATTTTTTTTTGAATTTTATGCAATTCTAGGTTTTTACCACGGAGATCCCGTGGGTACTGAGATCTAGGCCTAGTTTGACAAGCAAACCCTAGGTTCTAGGTAGCTAGGTTCGACCCTTAAATATTTAATCAAAATAAATGCTAAGATTCACCTTTTGGTTGACAAAACGGCAAAACCAAAGACTGTATATTGTGGGAAAATCCGTTAGACAGTCAGCTACGGCTAACAGTTTTATGTACCCATTCAAATTGAATAAAATTGCACATTTTAAGTATCAATTAAGTACGATAAAAATGATTTAATTGATTAAAAATCATCTAGAATCATTTGAAAAAAGTTAATTGAAGAAAGTTTACATTCTATATGTCTAGTATAATTAAAGCCTCGATAGCACCTGTAAAAGCTTGCAACCGAGTCAATTTATTTTATTACTAATTAACTATTTAACGAGTGCTTGATCAACTAAGATAAAATTTAATTATAAGTACTCAGTTACTTATAAAAACAGATATACAGACTTGCTATATGGTACAGGTTGTGTAATTCTACCATGGGTTGGAACAAACGAATGTTACCTGGAGAGCAAATACCCGAAATATTCAAAGTAGTAAATTTTTCTCAAAGGAAACTTTCCTTCATTTTCAAAAATAAGTAGAACTGCATTCATCTAATTTAGAAAAAAAAATGGTAATCGAATCCCGTATTATATTTGACGACCTCTGTGGCGCAGCGGGCGAAGGTCCACCTGCGCCGCAGGAGGTTGCGAGTTCGATTCCCGCCCCGGGACAAATATTTGTATGATCTGCAGATATTTGTTCAGGGTGTTCTGGATACTGGTATAATAAAAAAATATCTATCTATGTAGTGTATTGTATTAAGTAGGTATATCAGTTATGTAGTACCCATAACACAAGCTCTGCTTAGCTTGGGGCTAGATAATGCTGTGTGAATTGTCCAGCATTATTTGTTTTATATTTTTATTTTTATAATAAAACACCTTTTTTTGGTCAATAGACCTTGGTTTGATCGCAATCTCACCTGATGGAAAGCGAGGATTTGGCCAACGGTGTCTCACGAAGGTCTAGAAGATACCTATTCACCCTTGTCTTGAAGAGACCCAGGTTGTAATTGGCCGGGTAAACAGAAGTAGGAAACGAGTTCCATTCCTTAGCCGGTGCGAATAATGAAGGTGGAGGAAAACATTGAACTACTATTACTAGCGGAAAACCGCTTATTGCAAGTGGAGGGTATATTCATGCGAATAATGAAGGTGGAGGAAAACATTGAACTACTATTACTAGCGGAAAACCGCTTATTGCAAGTGGAGGGTATATTCATGCGAATAATGAAGGTGGAGGAAAACATTGAACTACTATTACTAGCGGAAAACCGCTTATTGCAAGTGGAGGGTATATTCATGCGAATAATGAAGGTGGAGGAAAACATTGAACTACTATTACTAGCGGAAAACCGCTTATTGCAAGTGGAGGGTATATTCATGCGAATAATGAAGGTGGAGGAAAACATTGAACTACTATTACTAGCGGAAAACCGCTTATTGCAAGTGGAGGGTATATTCATGCGAATAATGAAGGTGGAGGAAAACATTGAACTACTATTACTAGCGGAAAACCGCTTATTGCAAGTGGAGGGTATATTCATGCGAATAATGAAGGTGGAGGAAAACATTGAACTACTATTACTAGCGGAAAACCGCTTATTGCAAGTGGAGGGTATATTCACCAAGTAAGGATTGTATTGCGCTGTGCTTCTGCTTGTCCTGGAGTGGAAGGGTGGGATCAGGTCATGTAGTTCCTGTGAGCATTCTCCGAAATGTATCCTATAAGATATCGAGAGACAAGCAACCTTGCGGCGGTTTTTTTCCTTTTATGAAAGCGATCGATGCAGGATCCGGCGACGGATGAATTTCCCATACAAACGTAGTACCAAAATAATTTGTAATTTCAGAATATGTTCACCATGGTTTGCTATTATTTGTATTAAATAAATAAATAAATAAATAAATAATGCTTGACAATTCACACAGCATTATCTAGCCCCAAGCTAAGCAAAGCTTGTGTTATGGGTACTAGATAACTGATATACTTAAGACAATACACTACATAGATAGATATTTTTTATTATACATAGAAAACACCCAGACCAACGGAACAAATTTCTGCAGATCGTACACAAATTTGTTCCGAGGCGGGAATCGAACCCGCAACCTTCTGCGTCGCAGAATAGTATTTATTTAGGTTCCTGACACAAGCTTTTTTTTCAAAATATTTATGTACACAAATACTACAAAAACATGTCTTTTCTGAAGTAAAAATGCGATTAGGTTTAATTTTATTTCGGAAAAGTATTTTGAAAAAAGTTTGTGGTAGGAACCTGGAATCTGAAAACAGCAGACTATGGTGAAAATATGCTCAAATTACAAATCATTTTGGTACTACTTTAGAATGGGAAATTCATCCGTCGCCGGATCTTTAAGGATCTTGAATATATATTTCCGGTACTTGCTCTATAGGTAACGATCGTTTGTTCCACCCTGTATAGTGTAAGTGTAAAAGCGGTAAGTCCAGTTGTTTCAATCATCTTTATAGGCGTAAGTAAATGCGACCTCTTCCGTACTGCTTTCAAGGAATTACTACTTATTCAGAGTACAGGCGGTAACAAAAGCGTTTACAGTTTTATTCAAGCATTTTTATGTGAACTTTTTACTTAGTTTCCATAAAAATATAAAATAAGCGATTAAGAAAACAATTCTAAGTTCGTCGAAAGAATTCAACAAATAAGTCGTTTATATTTGGAAACATAAACAAATTTTAAGAGGATACATAATTTTTCATAAAGGAGCTCAGTGGTTTTCAAGTATGCTGGAGGTGTCCATCGATGACAGATTGAAGCTATTTGATTTTCGCTATTTTGGCGCTGAACGTTTGCGTGAGCGGTGTAACCGTCTTTGGAACTAATATTACGGTTATCATGATGTTTTGGTACGCCTTAACAAATGTCAATTTTAGGTAGAGACGGCCGAAAAGGCGCTTCGAATCGGCACAATAAACAACTGACATTGCTTACATAATGTTCTCCATATTATACAATATCTTGCTGAAAACTGTGTCGTACTCAGATAAAAAGATCCACTTCCGATTTTACAGATCGAAATAAAAAAGAATCCTACTTATTCATATAAAAAGTCCCTTCCTATTTGAAACGCACTATTTGAAAAGACTTGTCTGTAGAAGTGTACATTTATGGATTTGTTTTAACCTTCATAAAATCAAGCTTTGTTATCTTCATAAAATCTATAGCAGAAGCTTAAAATACCTATAATCATCAAATAGGTACTGTGAGCAAGATGCTTACAACATCTAATTATTATCGATATTTATGATATAACGGCCCAGAACGCTAAATAATGTAGTAGTATTCAAGAACTTGTTAAACTTGTGTCTTCGCGTCAACACTTGATTACCTCATAGGTAATTAGAAAGGTCATAAACACAAAACCACTTAGTTACACCAAATTATTAGTGTCATTGAAATACAATTTGCAATCAAATCCATCAATCAAATACAGAATTCAATTAAATTCAATGAAGAGTGTTGATAATTTGTGTTGGGAAATAAATATGAAGACTGATTGAAAATGCAAAACAGGTTTTAATACGGGATGTGGAAGTACTTTGGTGCGCTTCATCTGGGTGCGTTATGAGGAATACCTCTTATTATCAAGTGACATAAGGAATCGACAGTACTGTCTACTATCGGTTAAGCCAACACCACAACGAAAGGTGATGCCCAGCCCACACAATAAATATGGTTGTGTTCTCATTTACTAACACTCCCTGCAGAATGCAAGCCTATTTTATTTAAACAATAGAAATGTTTTTTTTAAGTGTGACAAATGAGAACTCAACTTTAGAATTAACAATATTTTTTCTAAGAAAATGTTAACGAAGGTCTATCTATATGATTCGTTTTTGGCTAATAATATAACACTCCATTGATGCCAAACTTATAGCACTTTGGTTAGCATGCGCAAACGCATCTTTAGCAACCTTGGGTGCCATGGGTATATTTTGTCTCAATTGCGTACTAGAGGGAATACACACGCAGTGCGTTATCATCTGTCTATCTGAATCTGAAGTCTCGCTCAGTTTGCATAGTTGAGAAAGAGATGCCCTCTATTCCAACGCAGAAAGACTGCTGTTAAATAGCGCTCTTACGGAGAAGTACAACCTGAAATCAATTTTATTGCGTTAATTTTAGAATCTAAAATTTATTTTTTCCAGGAAACAGATAGTCCAGAAAACGTAATGTATAACGGCCTTAAATACTTAAATTACCTGATAATAACTATTTGCGTTCAGGAGGACCGAACCAAATAAGGTTTTGTCCGCAGCTTCTCACAAACTTCGAGATAATAATAATAATAAGATATAGGTAAAGTAAAAAATCATCAACTCACCATCATCGCTACCATAAATTTACTTGTTGTCACTTGTGGAGTGATCCCTGAAATGCGAAAATTATTAATTTATTATATACGCTCCAATTTTCCTACGCCATTTCAGCGAATCTCACTCCCGCATGCTTAAGATGCGCGCTGCGACAAAATTTGTCGACTGTTTTGTCTCGCTCTTTTATTGCGAATATGATACAAATGCACGACAAAACGGACGACAAACAGTCGTCGCGGTGCGTAGCTCGGCTGAATGCAAATGGTGCAGCCCGATCCGTTCAGTAGTTCTGGCGTTGTCATGTTGAAATTACACTCGCACAATCTTTTAATAGTAGGATCTCAACTTTAAATTGCTAAGAGTCGTTTGTTTTTTTTTTCTAAAATAATCATTAGTCAAAAAGCTAAAGATAAAATAATAGAGAATTATAAGTAAAACTTATAATAACAATAAAATCATTTATTCAGAGCATTGTTACATATTGGATCACAAATAAATATTGCAACGATGACACTACGGAACCTTTACAAACTGTGTGATAGTGTCCACGCCCAAGTCCTAAATTTCAGAATAATTAAAGTAAGATTATGACTAATAAAAAGCTTATTTATTATTACTGTACTAATAGTTTTCATGACGGGCTAATAAAATATATACCTACACGTCACAAACGTGGCAAACCACTTGTGCACGCGACTGCCCACCGTACCTACCGCAGTGGCGATCGAAAAACAGCACTGTTTATAATTCCAAGCCGGCACAGTCAGCACGCTTTTTGCGCGCGATTCTCGCAGCCCATTATCACAGGCTAATGTGGCCTGGTAATTAATTATTTATATCTGTAGTTGCGCCGGACACGACTTTGGTTATCTACCTTACTAGGAAATAGGTGGGTAATGTGATACTCTTGCATGCGGTATTGCGACGTTTGACGACCTCTGTGGCGCGGCGGTTGAAGGGATGCTTGCGACGCAGGAGGTTGCGGGTTCGATTCAGGACAAATGTTTGTAAGATCTGTAGATATTTGTTCCGGGTGTTCTAGATGTTTTTTATGTATAATTACAAAATATCTATTTATTCTGATAAAAGACGGAAGCAAGGTCTTTCAAGCATTAGATATTATATCAAGGTCTTGCAACTAAAAACGCTAGTTATTTTATTATTTGATAATTTATCACCTTGCCATACAACGGGGCAATGCAGCCAGCTTCTTGGGTATGCTTCCGACTGGTATTGATATGGATCAGTTGAGCTACCTGTAGATTGTCTGCAACAGTTTGCAGTTAGCTCAATTCTTTCAATTGTAAATACTAGTTGTAATTTATTTCTATTAGTTGATTGTAAATTTTCTTTGTGAATAAAGAGTTATTAGTACCTATTATATTGACAATCTTTGAATTTTATCAAATTTATCTTTCATGAATATCCTGTATGACTAGTGTGGTTAGAATAGTATTTCTGTATTAACTCAATAAAAATAAATAAGTAAAACATCCGCAGTATTTTGAAAAATAATATTTCTTTAACTGTTATATAATAACAGAATGGAAAGGACTTTGGTTGCGTTCTCATATTATATTTTCGTGAATTTTTTATCGTATTTTTAAGGAAAAATATTTACTTTTCTTAAAAATTTACATTTGTTTTGTAGTCCAAATATCTCGCCCATTTAAGTTAACATAAAGTTTAAATACTTGAACCATAGAATATGAGTTAACCTACTTTTGTGTGGAAAGATTTATTAATATAATCAAGACGAGATAACCAACCGATAAATCTGCTAACAGCAAAAACACATTCCGTAAATCCACCATTTATAATTTCTATGTCAATGTATTGCAGTAGGTAGGTTAGGTGCTACATACATATTCAGGAATGTTAGTAAACGTCACACATGATATCCATCGATGTAAGTAAAATTCGGAAGATTGGGTACCTACTAGCTTCTCGAAATGGAACGCTCAGATTAGGTCCAATTAGATCCACCCACCTCAGTCATAGTCAGACCGGGGCGCGTTCGTGTTTCGCGTGCGTATTGTTGTCTCGGTTGCTCTTCGGTCTAGATACGTCTTTCCATCTTTGTTGTTAATTAAAATAATAATAAAATAATAAAGTAATGCCGGACAATTCACACAGCATTATCTAGCCCAAAGCTAAGCAGAGCTTGTGTTATGGGTGCCAGTTATCTGATATACCTACTTAATGTAATTGCATTACATAGATAGATATTTTTTAATTTACGACGACCTCCGTGGCGCAGCGGGCGAAGGTCCGCCTGCGACGCAGGAGGTTGCGGGTTCGATTCCCGCCTCGGAACAAATTTGTGTACGATCTGCAGAAATTTGTTCCGTTGGTCTGGGTGTTTTCTATGTATAATAAAAAATATCTATCTATGTAGTGTATTGTATTAAGCATATCAGTTATCTAGTACCCATAACACAAGCTCTGCTTAGCTTGGGGCTAGATAATGCTGTGTGAATTGTCCAGCATTATTTATTTATTTATTTAATTATTTTAATATACGACCAGAACACCCTGAACAAATATCTGCAGACCGTACAAACATTTTTCCTCAGGCAGGAATCGAACCCGCAACCTCCTGCGTCGCAGGCGGACCTTCGCCCACCGCACCACCGAGGTCGTCAAATTATTATATTAGTTAGGTATATTGCAAAAGATTGGAAATAGCGTGTCATTGCGTTTCAACATCATCATCATCAGCCTAGATTAGTCCACTGATGGACTAATTAATTAATTGTCATTGCGTTTAGTGGTACGTAATACAGGCCATTTGTTGAGTTAGCGCTGGGAGAACGTGTCATATGTCTATCTACAGAATTTTACTTATATCTTATGATTTGAGGAATGTTAGTAAACGTACCTATAAATCTCTACAATGTTACAACTTACAGCATAGCACACTGCGGCATCTATCATTTATTCTGACATTTCGTAAAAACTAGAAAATGTTGTACTTATTTTGTAGCTACCAAATGAAATAACCTGTGGTGCTGACTGTCTGTCCTACGTATTCCTGTACTTTACCTTCAAAAATTATTCCTTTTAACGGCCTTTTATAAAATCCATGGTCGGGTTTAGAGTGTGAACATGTAACGGATTGCGATTGCCATCCTTGTTCTTTCCGCTACACTTTGTGCTAGTTAGAGCAGGAAAATAACGGTTTCTGATAAAAAAAAAATATCCGAGCTCCAGGAGTCCGATTCCAAGGACTTCAGAAATCCTTCAACAGATGAGGTATAAGTCCGCGAAGTCGATTTAACAGACGAAGGGTCTGCACGCCTTGATGAGGCAGAATGTTTAGGATTTCTGTATTGTATTGTATAGGAGATAGATAGATAGAAAATACTTTATTATACCACACAAAGACAGGAAACAATATGGAGAAAAAGCTAAGAATAAAGGAAGTATAAAGGGCAGCCTTATCGCTGAGAGTGATCTCTTCCAGGCAACCTTGGGATGGAGTTGCTTGAGCTTGGAGGAGCTTTAGTTAAAAGATCTTTTGTACATAAGTACTGCAAAATAAACGATAATGATTATTAAATTAAAGAGGTTTCCTTTTCATCAGAATTAAATTACTGAGTATTAAATTCAGTTCAACATTTGATTTAATTTTCTTACCTTTGTAATGTTTAATGATAAATGAATGTTTTTGGGATTAGGATTACCTACGATTAATTGACCGATCTATGAGAAAAGCTTTGAATTAAGTTTCTATACTTAGGTATAAACATTATAAAGAAACACATTTCGTAAGTTTTTTACTCCCTATGTAAAACAACTCATGAGACCGTAAAATCAGGTACAATTCTAAAAACCGCTACATTATCCCTATGTGCTGATTGGTTCTATCCGAACCACGAAGGAACCACCAAGCGAAGCCGCGGACAACAGCTTGTAGTCACATAAATTGTGCTCAATGAAGCAACGGCACAGAACTACAACTCCATTAATAAATCATTGTTGCAATGAAATTTAAAATGGCTGCCATTGCGCGCGCATCCATCATCCACGGATGGAATTGATAAATATCTATCGATGTTTCTGATAAAAATATAATTAGGTATTGCAGTTTCGCAAAAAGTTATTGTTTTCTAACGTTTAATGGAATTCTGCAAGGTTTTTGCCTTAATACAATAACGGATCGGTTTTTATAAAGTACTAACTTCTGCCCGCGACTTCGCACGCGAATTATCGATATAAGAAATACCCTATTATCTAAGTAAGGCTTTGCTCTAAACGTACGCCAAATTTCATCTTGATCTGTTCAGTAGTTTTGGAGATCATAGGTAAAAAAAAATAAGATTTCACAAACTTTCGGCTTTATAATATTAGTAGGAAATATTTATGGGCTGTGTTGGATTTAAGATTTGTTTTAATCATTTCGTTACATTAACACGACAATGGTATCACCAAAACTAAACTAAACTAATTTGACAGGACTGAAATGATGCCATCTTTTTATTTCGATCGCTATGAATGGTGCCGTCCGCACCATTTTTAGTCCTGACAAATTTGTTGAGTTTAGTTTTGGCGATATTTGAATTGACGCCATTGGCAAGTCAAAAACGCAATAAGTAATTTGTAGGTAATCTTTTAAAAAAAATTACAATAAAATAAAAGAAACAAATTAAAACCAACATAAAACAATTGAGCAATCCGCAGACTTTTGAAACAATCAACAGGTAGCACATCTGATAATTTGTTAGTTATCATTATAGTTATTCTATCAATACCCTTGATCTCATTATTGTGTAGCTTCTGTACCTTTTCCAACGATAAAAGTACCTCTAGGTATGTTAGTTCAAATCCAAAACTATGCAAAATTTCAGTCCGATCGGTTCAGCAGTTTGGCTGTTAGCTTGTTAGCCAACAGTGTGTGTACACACTGTTGGCTAACAAACAAAACCCCATCTTGAATGAATGTTTTTTTTGCGGCCTTATCGCTAAGCGCGATTTCTCCCAGACAACCCATCTTCATCACAATCTTATACCTGGACAATATCACAGACGGTTTAGACAATATTAGTAGGATACCATGAGGACTCCCAATATGGGGGCAACTATAAATGATCGATCCTTTGGATTACAATGACTATGTATTAATCGCGTTTCACCTCTGGTGTAACGAGATTCACATAAAAGAGGATCGGTAGCTGTAATGAAATAACCACAAGATTTTATCATATTAGCCAATATAAACACATTCTGCTTTAATAAATGGATATCCGAAACGAAAGTTTAACGTTTTCTTGACGCTTCTTCGTTCGCTATCTTCTTTCTCTGATATAATTTTCTAGGTTGTTTAATATTATTTGCTATGCCACAAGAGTATGGTATTTTGTCCTAAAGTTGCCGCATACCACATCACACGTTTCCGTATCGCATCTTTTTGTATTGTTTTATCTGCTCACCCGTCATGGCATAGAGTGAATAAATACTACAGGTGATGGTGAAATGGCGACGTGCGTTGTAATGCTACGGCCACATTACAATGCGAAGATTGATACAGAAAAAAAAGAACAACTTCGCATCTCTACCTACACTATACTTTCTAAAACATTTATAGAGGCATTAAAAAAAGCTTATGATAGGCATCACAACATGGGCAATCAATTTTTGAAAATTCATTCGTTTAACAATAATAAGATAAAATAGGTGGTGGCGATGATTTGGGTCTGGGTAGCGCTTAGGCGGTTAACACACTGACATGCATCACGCTGCGTCTTGCGTGTCGACTGCGCGTTTTCTATACAAACGGAGCTCCGTCCGTTTGTATAGTCCTAAATGTGTCATTTCCTCCAATAAGAAAAGTAGTTTTTCGTTATCGATGTTCACTTGTCTATTACTGCGCTCCATAGGGGCCTACCTGTCTAGCATATCTCTTGCTTTCCCATCCGCGCTATCGTAGTTTTTACACAAACCAATGAATATTTGAAACACAAAGCAGGGCAATAAAACAAAATTAATTTATTGCTTTGTAAATGCTTGTTTTCTCGTGTTTTTTAAGATTATTAAGACTGTTGGAATTTTATGGTAGCTACAAGAGTAATTTCAATTTGAAATATTAACTGGGAAATTTAAGTTGCTTTAGCTTTGTATGGTATTTTATACATTTCCAACACGAAGCGAGTGTGTAGAGTGTTGAGGTCATCAAGTCGCAACCATCGATATATATGTACTACGCACTAGATTTCGCGATCAGAACACTCACTATGTTCAACTGAACTGTACTGCAATCCGTACACCTGACATTAGTGTGGCTTCGACATGCATGCAGCTTGGACGCATATGGAGCCGCGCTAATAATACGAATATCCAAATCTAAGTGTGACCCTGGACGTAAATAATGAAAAATAACAACCCAGTAGTCAAGTTAGTAAAATTATTTGTTGTATTAAGTGAATAAATAGGTAATCTAAAATATCGTAATACCTCAACAGATAGAAATAATTTTTCATAAATATGCACGCCATTGTAATCATAGACTAAAACATGCAGATGTTCCATTTCAAAACCGGTTGTAGGTAAAAATAATGTGATTGATGGAAGACAGATAGGGTGACAGACTTGACGCGGTGTTTTTTTAAAATGATTGAATTTTTTATTACCTATTGATTTTGAAGCAGTTTCATATTTTTAACTGACTTCGAAACAAGGAGGAGGTTCTATGTTCGGCTGTATGTAGTATGTTTATAAGTATGTTCGTCGATTTCTCCGTCATTTGATTGACTGATTCCGGACCAATTTGGTGATATTTTCAGTTGTTTATAGGTGCTCCCAAGGTGGTCCCAATATTTTATTCCCCAGGGATTTCTATTTATCCAGCAAAACTAAAAAAAAACAGTTTAAAACTATGGGATTCGAAGTCGGTTTTAAGTTTTTTCAAAACTATTTAATTATTACATTTTCAAAGAAATCAAATTATTGAAAATTTTACTATTTTTTTCCTTTCAGAACATATCAAGTTATGAACAAAGTTCAGAAAATATGACGACGTGCGCACTCTTAATTCAATGAAAAGTATGTAGGTACTTGAACACAATAATTAACTCATTAACTGCGCCCGCGCCCCGCGCGCGCCGTCGCTGCCGCCATAGCTTGGAACATGGCGGTGGAGATTCGCGTCATAGGCAATGGAAGTGTTAAATTATTGTATTAAAAAATATCTTAGGACAAAATGTACTAATTTATTTGTTTTCTTATTTTAGTTGATTTTAAACAATTGCTAACATGTTTGAATAAACGCATAACAATCCATTTTTTAAAAATTTTCTACTCATTTTGCAAACAAATATTTTTGAAATAGAGAATAAATTCTTACTAAGATAAGTAGGTACAAAATCTGTGTCACCTCTGCGCGGTGTAAAATCTATAGGGGCGACATGTTGTCAGAATACGTTGAGAAAACAATACTCCTTAACATAGATTTATATCGTTAGATAGGCCCCGACACCAAAAACTGTGGCATTGTTTTTGAATGTGTGGGTTAACAAAATGCCGACGCACGCACACTAACGGTTAACGCAC
Source organism: Eupithecia subumbrata (assembly GCA_949316285.1). NCBI lineage: Eukaryota > Metazoa > Arthropoda > Insecta > Lepidoptera > Geometridae > Eupithecia > Eupithecia subumbrata. The sequence goes on along the minus strand of OX438646.1, from coordinate 21,934,436 downwards.
ACATTCAAAAAAGTAGTTAAAAAATCGTGTTTCTGCCATTGTAATTATCTGTTGTTATTACCATTTCATGTGCAATCGTATTGCACACACTTTCCTGAAAAAAGTATACCCTTAGATGCCCTGAAATCGAAAATGTTTGAATGTGTGCGTCAACATAGTGTCAAAAACCTGTGCAATTTGTGTAGAACAAATAATAGTTAGAAATAGTGTTTTTGCCAATAAACCTAATCATTATTATTATTATTTCGTGTGCAATCGTATTGCACATACTTCTATGAAAAAAAAAACGGCCTAATAAGCCCTGAAATCGAAAATGTGACTATCTAAACAAACCTGTGCAATTTGTAAAACGGTGCAGTCTACGCTGAAGCGTAGGTACCGAGAAAATAGTGTCATCTCTTTTTCTCCCAGATTAGTTGCCAACACGACTTTCTCTTTCGTGCACTCGCCATTTAAATTTGTTATTTTCGGACAGTGCGGAAGAAAAATAAAAGTTTTTCAATGAAATCGCAATACTTACGAGTGAAATGTTACACCTCTGGCTTTATTTGTGTTTCTAGAATTGTTGTTGCACTTTAGAAAGGCACACGATGGCATTTTGTGACACTAAACTGCTCGCAAAGTTCGCTAACGTCCTTTACAACACGTCCGGCTCACACTGTGTTAGGATGTGCACTAACTCCAGGTTAGTGAGCCTCACTCACTTCGACTGTTGAACAACACGTTGCGGTCTCACTGCGGTAAGGGCCTATCTAACGATATAAATCTATGCTCCTTAAGCGATCTAGCGCTGAATGTTTTAATTGTTTGGTTAGACGACTTAGTTAATGTTTTAGCGCTGCAACGCTTGCCGCGCCCAGGCCACCGCTGTCATGAGAATGAGACGTTTTTTGTTTGAAATTTCTTCTCTAGGTACATTTAACTCAGTGGTCGCAACAATCTGACACTGCCACGTCAAGCTTTTTTAAATAAGAGTTTTCACAAATACACTCTTCTGATCACATAATATCAGATTTTTTGGAGATTATTATTAAAAAAATCCTAGAGAAGGTAACCTAACGTTGTGAATACAGATGTCACCAAAGCTAACGAATTGGACAGCACGAAAAATGCTGCCATCCGTTTGAACAGACTTCAAAAAAGGAGATGGATGTAGGTAAATTTAAAAAAAATATATAAAAATTATGAAAGAGCATGGCATCATTTTTAGTTCTGTCAAATTAGTTTAGATTAGTTAAGGTGACATCAGAATTGCCACTTACTAACTTTATAGCTAATTTTAGAACTTTCATGTCGTTCCTAACTCGTAGCATTCTACGTTCATGGTCTATCTGAACTTACTACGTATTTGTAAGGGCAAGCTAGGGCCGATACTGCTCTGTGTATGCGGATGTTGTTGTGGACATCCCTAAAGGGTATCTGCGCCTGATTACGGCGGGCACTTTCCGCGAACTGAATAACAATCTGTGCCCTTATGTGTGGTGTAGGGCTGCCAAAGATTTGTCCAGAACAACAGCGATGGTTTTGGGTCTTGACGAAAAGGGTAAAAACGGAACTTGTGTGTTGCGACTTCATGTTTAACGTACCTGTAACATATTTCATCGTAGTTGATTTACTCTGCAACTAACATTTAGTATCTATACGCTAGCCAAACTGTGTAAATTTTTTGTAAACAAACCACAAAAAGAATATTTAGTGAATGGAAAGATCTGAAATCGACAAATAATGTAAATTGCGTATAAAAAGACGCGACAACATAGGGACTTTTAGGTTAAGTATGAGCGGTTTGTTTAAAAACATTCTACATCGAGTTTGGCTAGTGTAAAGGTAGGTAATCAAATTATACTACCTAATATGTATCTAGTTCAGTGAGGTTATTTATATTTACTTGCCAAAAAACTCGAACTTTCGCAATTCTTTCTTGTACTTAGCTGTTTTATAACATCTGCTCAGTGTGTTTTTATTTCTTCCACAAAAACGGTCCCCCCCAGGCCTTACCCTTCTCCCCACCTCGCAGATCGGTAGTCCTAGTCGTTTCAGTCCAGTCGCATTCACGAAGCTCTTGTAGGAAGACATTAAGGTGAAGTGAGTCCCAAAACCCACGTTTTGACTGTACGGAAAATCAATTTTAAGGCATAATTTTTTGATAAGCATTAAAAGTTTAGGATTCTAGTTAGTAAGTTATGGGAGTCGAAACACGATTGGCAAAAACTTGACTCGGTACAAAAAAATCGAAAAGTTTCCTCTAAATCTTCATTTTTGCACAAAAAATTCAACGAAAAAAGATAGATAGAAATAGAGAAACATTTGTTAAACAACTCAGTTGCAGCACAGAACATAGGTAAATAATTATACAGACCTATGTACGTAGTTAAAAAGCAGTTTTATTTGCTAGTTACTTATTATACAAATTTCTAAAAAACGATGAGTGAAATTGCGCGCGGGCTGGCCATTCCGCGGCTCTCGCCTTCCTTTCTCGCCTTCCCCGCGCGACGTTCACTCGTCCTTGTCTCGCAAAACCGATACCATTTCGTCTTAACCTAAATAACTGTTCTTATGTAAAACTGTCTTTTTTGAGAATCTTTAAACTTAAGACTTGTAGAAGGACTAGTGACAGCCCTTTGCCCTCTCCCCACAGATCGCCAGTCCTTTCCGAATTCACGAAGTCTTGTAGTAGGAAGACTTGTAGAAAGACCAGTTCTTGCTTCACCATGTTATACGTCCCCTACTCCCAACCCTGTTCCTTGTCCAAAACTGGCACTGCAGGCTGGTGACCGCTAATAGTTGCAATTTGTCATGTAAACGGTACGACATTGTTAGTTTTTCCGGTCCTTCTTAAGGGGCATAGGCGTTAAGCTCCGTCCAACGGTATAATCTAGGCTCTGCCACTTAAACGCAGGCCCGTTTGGGAAAGTAAACTTAAATCTAGTTGTTTTAGATTCTATGTTTCGTATGCGGATTTTTTTTTTAAATACCGGAGAAAAAAATGAAAATTATAGATTTTTTGAAAAATGAAAACGGCTTCCTAACTTGAGGTTAGGTTTTCTATACTAATATTTTATAGAGGAAAGATTTGATTGTTTGTACTGAATAGGCTCCGAAACAACTGGCCCCATTTGAAAAATTATTTTACCATTAGAAGCCACCATTATTCCTGATGAACATAGGGTAGGTACTTTTTCCCCGGGAAAATGTTTAATTCCTATGGGAAAACGGGTAATAGGACAACGTTACCATTAACTAAGAAATTGAAACGGGAATGAGTTCCTTCACTTCACTATAGCTAAGCAATTTATCATCACTGACACAAAATACCACCGGGGGTGGGCAGCAGCGCCTCCTGCGGAACAATTCTACCACCAAACTGCGATCCCCAACCCGCATTTCCAGCGTGGGGATTAAGGCCGCCACCCCCATGAGTTAAAAGCCTCACTTATTTATCATGGGGAGGCTTGCGTCTGTGGTGTGGACACAAAATAACTAAGCTGCCTAAGTGTCGGAAGTGAAGCATTTAAGACTTCTGTACCGTTTATTCAACGACTCAATGCGCACGTATCTTTGAATAATGCACATCACTGCATGTCGATGTGACATCACTAGCTGAATGCGAATCAGGCGCATCACTAGAATGGCGATGAAGGGACGTGGAGCGTGTCATGTGCATAAGTTCCATATGTGCTTGGAAATTATCATTTGGTAGATGTAAAGTAGATTTGAATGCATTGAAGTTTTATGCCGTGAAGAGCATAGATGGTCTAAATAGAAGTTCTAAATTAAAAAAACCATACCTTCCTCCTAGTAAGCACCCGTGGTACCAGTTGTACATCTATTAAACCACGGCGAAGGGAGCTCAGTAGAGCCTAGGTTCCGCTGCTCATACCATAACGGATGTAAACTACGAACCTTATTTGTGTTGGAAGAACACCAACGTTTCATCCCTTGACGAGGAACCTGAAGAAGTTGGTGCGAGGCGGAACGCGCGGGTCTAAAACCGCACTCACCCTGAAGAATTCCCTCGATAAGGGATGAAACATTGGAGTTCTTTCAACACAAATAAGGTTCGTAGTTAACCCACTTACCTCCTCCGTAAAGAATTATAGTAAAATACTTACATACCCAGGTTAACATCATCAGTCGTCAATTAGTTCTCCTTCCTGCGCATTGACCAACGAAATACCTTCATGAGAACGCAAATACCCAAGTCTCAGTAAATGGCATGCCCAATGCCCATTTCAATCGGCATTCGCTAATAAGAGCGAACCGATGACATGCCATCCGATAAACAGATACTATCGGATTCCTCAGTTGAATTTCTAATGATTTAGCAACCACATTCTTTCACGCGATTGTGTCAGATCAGTGTTTTGAAAGGGCTGTGATGCCCTCGTGGTTTGCGTGTCTTGGGTTTCCTAATAGCTGATCTACATTGTAATGGTTGGAGTCCAGTGTGAAAGGGTTGTAGAATGGTAGCGAAGGGTTACGTTCTAGTGAGTTAAGTACTACGTATTATCTAGCCAAATTTGTATATGACATAACGCTCATACATTTGTGAAATAGAGTACAGTCAGAGGAAAAAGTATTTAAAGTAATATAAAAATATATTCTTCTAGATATACTCTTTGATTGAAAACATAATTTATTAAAAAAAATCTGATTATAAACAGTTACTTATTGAAAGAAAAATATGTTCTATTGCTCTTTGATGAACTATCTTGTCATTCAAAATGTACTTAATAAACACATACACATGAATACCTTACATACCTGTGTTTACTATTGTTAAGACAGGAATCTATAGCACAGCTTTGCTTGCAGTGGAAGACACGCACGATGGCACTTGTAACACCGCTAACACAAAACAAGAAAATTGGTCTATTTGCCTATTAAGTTTCAAATGAACAAGGTTGAGACGTGTATCTTTGCTATCGCATTTCGATGCTCCCCACGCAACCGCTTAAGTAGGGCATGGTCTTTTGCAGCTACCTACCTACATTATAATAGTTTGCAGCTAGATGTATACACTGAGCATCTAGTATAGGTTACCGCGACTCGGCAAATGTAGTGTAGGACCCCCTCCGACGATGTGGGAAAGAAAGCAGACAGATGCTACATGCGGCAAGCTAAAGACAGGGCGCTAATGGCGCTCATTATGAGAGGCCTATGTCGGCTGTGGATTGGTGATGATAGTAGGATAGGTATTATTTATCCCAACCCATAAAAAATTATAAAGAAGTTTATTTAATAATGTTTAACGATATTTTCTATTACCTACATACTATTTAACTCTGATCCACAGTATATAAAGTTTATTGAATTCTAAACAATGTTGTGTCCGCCTATTGTAAGCGTATATATTAGAACCTGCATAAATAAGTTAACTATAAGAATGCATAATGTATACGCTGTTGGCGTTCCTTTTTAATAAATAAATAAATAAACCCATCTTGCATCCGAACCTACTCTAGATTTATATGTACATGTCAACGATTTTTAAGTTTACTTACTACTCTAAGTCTAGATAAATAGGTGCTCTACGTAACAACCTTCCTATGATGTATTAAAACTAACTAGCACAGAATCAATTCATCATCATCCGCTACCTGACTTCACCTTCTGTTGGGTAATAATAGTAGGCCCCCAAACTTTAATGCCATTGCGCACAGTTCAGCGCCAATCTCCTCGAGGTTGGCCCTGCGAGGTTGGTGAATCAAGAGCATATCCAATATTCCCTATTTTAAAGTTCTTTATTAAGGCTTGGTAGGCCAGCAGAGGCCGAATTTTTGTGATTTTTAAAATCATCTGAAACTTAGAAAATAGTGTTTAAGATTCTGAAAAAAAGATATATATTACTTAAGGATCTAGTCTAGTCAAAGTCGCATTCAGTTACAAGATCTAATGAACTTCACTCTATAGAAAAAGATCCCCCTACACGAGCGCGGCTGCTTGGCAGGCGCGCGTTTTCCCTTACATCTACTGCTGCAGAAATACCTGGCCATTACAATCAAATTATAGAAAAAAATTACAAATTACAACTAGTATTAACAATTGAGCTAACTGTAGACTGTTGCAAACTACAGTTAGCTCAACTGATCCATATCAATTACCAGTCGGAAGCGTCCCCAAGACGCTGGCTGCATCGCCCCGTTGTATGGCAATGCTGATGTGCTACGTCAAATTTACCAGCTCTCGGGTCACACGTGGTTTCAACCAGTCTCCACTCGATTCAGTTTACTGTTATCTTGGTTGGTTGAACTATAATTACTTAAGTACGAGTATTATTATCTTCAGATTTGGAGTAAACTTGCGCGATATGGTTGTGCTCTGACCCTATCCGATTGACCTTTGAAAGCGCCTTGGGTCATACCATCTGTGTATGGGAAATTGAAATAGAACATAATTGATTATTTTGCTATCTATGCTTGAACTAGCGACGCGCCGTTTCGTCTTGTGGACAAACGAAGATCTATTGACTATGAATAAAAATTTTTGATAACACCTTTTCATAAGGCCTTTTCCCAGCAGTGGGATGAACAAGGCTAATAATAATAAGAATACATTTTCGTGTAGGTACCTACCTATATTTCGGTAAATTCGATTTTCTCAACGTTATATTAGACGTCGGAATACACTCTAATGATGACCATTCCAATTCCTACTTGATAGTAATTATATATACTTATGATATATAGATATTATTCCTATAATATGTAATTTAAAATTTTATATTATATTTTAAATAATTATAAATTTTATATTAAATAATTAATTTTTTAAATTATTAATAAATAATTTTAAATTAATTAATTTTAAATTTAAATTATAAATTTTATATTATATTTTAACTCATTATATTAGTCTTATAGGTATAAATAATAAATAATATCTTATAGAAATTAATAATATTTACTTATATCTTGACTAGGTATAGTTATTAAACATGAGTGCAAAAATTGATTTTGCTCACTGCTTTTGAGCTTCAAAGCTACAGTTTGCGAAAGTGGTGAATTTTTTTAACGGTTCCGTAATTATAATTACACATTCTACCAAACAGAAAGGAAAAAACGCCACTAATAGTATTTTCCCAAATCCTTCTCATTTAGGTACCTAAGTCCTAAGAATTTATTTTCAGGTTAGTACTAACCTTAAAATAAACTCTTTGCTACATAGCACCTAGTTGTTTCTCTGTCCTATTTGATCTCTAACCGTTTCGAAGCTGCGACTGCGCCCAACTAGTGTCGATTGCCATGTACCTTACCAATGCTTGCAGGTAAATGTCCCTCGTTTGCCGTAACTAGTACAAGACACGGAATGGTCAGGGTTGGACCCTATTTATGTGGAATATGATGTGGAAATTTGTAATTAAGATAAGATGAGATTATTTTATTGGTTCACAAGAAAATACAACGATAAAAAGATTGAAAAAGAAAAAACAACGTGAGACCAGAAGGCTGCCACTCAGCGTGTGCTGCAGTAGCTCGGGGAACAGCTGCAGCGCTGGTCTTCCGTGACACCTTAATTAGCCCTCAGTAGCATATCATGCATGTTATCTTAAGACCTTATTGTAAAATCATAGCTGTAAGTTCTCCTAAAATTGGTATTAACATAAAAAAAATTCTTAATAAACAGAAGGTTTGGTGCCAGGAGAAATGCCAGGAGTTTATTTCACGTAAACTTTGAAAGTGAAAGAGTTGTTGTTTCTTAAACGAAAAATATGTATATTGCGAAACAATTTTATATAATTTTTTTTGTAATTATAGTGCTTAAGCCTCACACTCTGGCTAATTTCTAAGAAATCAAATTGTATCGCAAAATTTTTTGACTTCGACGGGACTTGAACCCGCATCCTTCCAAGTCCCGTAGAAGTCAAAAAATTTTGCGATATAATTTGATTTCTTAGGATTATTAATAATTAGTAACAATATTAACAAGTAGCAACCAATAACCTATCATTTAGCCTCTCTTTTATGACATTTTAATGTAAAAAACTGAGCTTTATAATGCATATCGTAACCATACAGCGTGAGTTTTTTTCAGGGCTACTGAGCGGAAGTCTGAAACCATGAGGGTTATCGAAAAGTCATATTAGGAGTTACGTGCTCGATTTTGAAAAAAAATAAGTACTGCATTAAACAAAGTCAGAAATAATTAGTTTTTCTGTTGTGTGAAATAATGAGTTAAAGAAAAAAATGTTTCTTAATTTTTGGGCTCTTTGTATATACACGTTTAGGCTATGCGCAAGGTAAGCTATTAAATCCTCTTTTGCTGTATTTTTCGGTTCATAAACAACTTTTTACCAAAATGTCTTCGGAAAGGTATCACTGAATGCGAAGATACGATAAAAGATTGTGCTTTTAAAAAATAAGAAGCTTGACTACTAAAATTTACATTTTTAATATTTAGTCTGTTCTCCAAGCAGCGCACATAAGATTGAAAACAGCGTACGATTGCTGAATTGACTGAAAAAGAAAAACACGGTATCATGAGAAACATAAGGAAGAACTGGCAGCTTTGCCTGGTGTAGGTGAATTTGCCTACTTTTTCAAAGAATGGTATTTATTTCCATTGTAAGAGATCTATCTACTATTTTGGTAGAAAAAAATATCAGGTGATTAACGTGATGTTTTTGAGCAATTTTTTAACAAGAGGGGAGTTTTAAACGTGGTGAATTTTTGGAATACTAAAGAACTCACTGTTGCAAAGGTGTCCAAACTTATGTTGTAGAAGACGGTGCTGATACTGAGAGGTCGTGAGGCTCTGGTCAGCATGAAGAGCACTGTCCGTCGAATTTTCAGACTCGGCTGTTTCTCCCATAAGCATGTGTAAATCGCTAGTCGAAACGCTTCACTCTTTGAAATAAAAGAAACTATGTTAACCAACAAAGTACCATAAGAAGCAATCTTTAGAAAAAAATTTGAATCTAGCATACATACACAGACGAATAACATCTTTAGGAATTGAAAATTTAAATATAAACACAGCTAATAATAGTAATAATGCTCGGACGGGCAAAAACATTCTAAGTCTCTTTAGAAAAAACTTAAATCTCTGATACATATACACAGACGAATACCATCATTAGAATTGAAAATTATAATATGAACACATATTGAAATATAAACACGGCTACTAATAATAATGCTCGGACAGGCAAAAACAGTAAGTCTCTTTAGAAAAAACTTTAAATCTAGGATAGGTGCCTACACTTACACAGACGAATACTATCATTAGAATTGAAAATCTAAATGTAAGCACAGCTAATAGTAATAATGCTCGGACGGGCAAAAACCAAGCTACAATGCCACAGACAGATATATATAAAATGCTTAATTGCACACTTCAAATATTATAGAAATATTTTACAATCAAACAAATTCAAAACTAAGTGACAATAGATACCTACATAGATAGAAACGGTAAACTTGTAAAACTCCTTGTCGATCAAGGGGATATTAACAAAAATGTGCAAAAACTTGGTATATAAAAGATAATAAATATCGAATGTTATGATATGACGTTTTTGAGTAAATGTAGATAACATTCAAAACTCACCCGTTCCATTAGCTTGTCACTGAAGTAACAAGGCATCAAAAAATGAAGAGCAGCGCCGAGGAAAAGAATAAAGAACTCATAGTTAATGACATTACGGCGAATATCCTGCAAAGAGAGTCAATTATTATAATTGTTTAAATACCAAAAACTTGTACTACTTATTATTCATAAAGACACTAAAGCAGAAACCCTACCTCAACTACAAGAAATGCGATGAGAGGTAAAACAACTGTCGTAGATTTCATATTAAATTCATTTAGAAGTGAAAAATTGTGCTGTACTTCATCCACAAATCTGAAAAATAATAAAAATAGTTATTTACTCCATACATAATAAGGAAAAATAAATTGTACTTTAGAAGGCGCAAAATTAAAAATTCCAAATTCAAAGTGTTTTATTTCCTTTAGACCTTACATGACCTTTGGAAAAATTAGATATTTTAAATTTCATATGATTTCATATGAAACTTGGAAATAAAATGGTAATTTTGATATGCACATAGTGCGTCCACTTACCTGTACAATTCCTGTAGTTTTATTATAATCATTTTTAACTTTTGTTGCATTTTTTCCACCGAGTTTTCCTTAGATAGTGCTTTAGAAATCCTGCTACCAATTAAATCCAATTGCCCACAAACATGCGTCGTAAATAATGGTATAAGCGGATCAAACCCAACGTACATGGTAGCGGCAAAGAAACCAAACGTAAAGCATAGTGCAAAGAACCCCCAAAACACGAGCAGCTCATCCTTGTGTTTCTCCATTACTAACGGAAAGGTCAAATCAAACATGGGTTTCAATTTGTTCTCTCCGACCCAGAAAGACTGAACGGTTAGTAGACCTGCCTTTGCCGGAAAGATTAGGCTACCACTTGAAGCGCATAAGAACCAGCACATGCAAACGAAGCGTCCTTGATCAGCATAGCTTTGTATGGTCTTCTGTTCCTCTGGTAAGAACTGCTTAGCCTGCTCATAGTCCTTATCAACGATGCGAATGAGATCAATGACGGACTGCCTGTAGTAGAGCATTACAAATGTTTTCATAGTTGTGTTTATGCAGATTATTATAATAGCAATATTTTTACAGGCTTCTGTGAAATTCTTTTTTATAATATCATGTATACAAATAGAGTAAGCAAGAAAGTAAAAACAAGTTAAGTTGATGCATAACACGAAGCTGACATGGATGAGCCAGAGAATACTGCGAGCAGTAAATGGATATGTTGCATTGATGCGTAAAGCAATCACAGCGATTTTGAAAATGTTTTGAAACTTTATATCAATTTCAGGCATCGTGACAGAAGTCCGGTGCCGTTGATTTCAAATTGAACAGTGATTTCACAATAAGGTTGGTGCTTTGAGCTGTGTTTTAAATAATGATAGGGGATGCACTCTGCTACTTTGTTTGTAAGGGTTGTGCTTTCACTCTAGTATTTTCTCAAGTAGTAGCTTCTATAAGTGAAATTATCTACTAACATTTTGATTGTAATTTATTCTGAAAGTACCTACAGGTTTTCTGTTCATTTGGGGCTTTCTAGAGGTCGGAACAGTTCATCGTACAGACCACCGGGGAACACTGTAGCTTGCTCCTCCGCCTTGCATTAGCAACTGCTTTCTTAGCTTTCCTTTTACAAATAAGTAGTTAAGATTTGTCTTGTCTATGTGCTTTTTTGTAAGCCTAAATAATAAACGTTATTCTGATTTTAAGAGCCCCATAGTTTCACGAGCTGCAGCAGTTTGCGCTCTGCCGCGCTTGCCAAAAACTTGACAACCATAGTTTCGTAATAACAGCAACATTAGCTACCTAATAGAACGAATCTATCATCAATCAGCCATTGAATGACCTGAAATCCTTATTTTGTTGTCAAACTGACGAATCAAGGTAGTTTTTACCTACATCTGGATTATAACGACTCCAATTACCACGAATGCTCGGGTTTTTGTAGTATACTAGCATAATGCCCGTGACTTTCATAGCCTTGGCTTACTTATTTCGTACTTTTATTTTTGTCTTATCAAATAGCTACCATAAAACAACCAGAGTAACGTTAACGTTACGGGATAGATTGTTTGTTACGGTGTGCAAAATCCGCTTCTCTGTAAGTAAAGGAACCTTTTGCCAAACATTTTTAATAGTTATTCGTAAAAAAAAAACTATCTTTATAAGACGTTATGATCAATAATAATCAACCTTATGGTCGATAATCGTTGTTCATTCGCTTTTTCATCATGGCACGATCGAAATTGAACGAAGTGCTGCTTCATTTTTGGCTGGAACTATTGTATATATTTACCAGCTTTTATTTAACTTCCAATGTATGTAACTATGTTTGTACGGATGGAATTTTGCAACTCAATTTTGAAGCAGATATCTTCAACTGATTGAGCTGAAATGTTGTATACACGTTTAGTTTGGATGACAAAAGGCTGTTTCAAAAAAGTTTTTTTTATATTAAAACTTATTTATTAATTTACTGACCTGACCAGTTGTTTTGGTCTTGGAACCATAATTTGCCATTTGGTCTGTGTCAACTTTGACCAGTGATAATACGTATAATATATAATATGGATTTTTGACAGCAATTGTAAATTGTCGTGTTAAAAGCTCTAAAATGCTGATCTTTGCTAACTTTATCATCCAACCGCTACGCGTCTCGGCCCGTGTCGGGATTAACCTCTGCGCCGGCGCCGATCCATTGAATCTCTCGCTGCCCACCGAGGCAAACCCATTAGATGCTATCTACGTGGCTTTAGGTGCCTAATGATTTTAGAGATTACTGTAGTCGTTGGCTTTTTTGGCCTATAAATTAATATGCCCGAGCTTTACAAAGTTTCTACACCGGGAACCTATGGGTTAGTTACACTAAACGACCGCTAGAGACCCTACGTTTACAGTACAACAATATTTTCAGGATGATGTTGGGACAGCCCCGTTTCTGCAGTGCATCAGGGATGTTTGCAGAATACGAGACGGATGGTTTTGCTGCCATCCTCCGTAAAAAGACCGCATCCCTGATGCGCAGAGCGCGTGACAGCCCCAACACCATCCTTCAAACTATTGCTGGTAGAGTCACCTCTCCCACGTGGCTTGGTTTCGTGAGGAGAGTGATTTACTAAAATGTTTAGTAAAATGTACCTAGTATAATGTCAAATAACGAACCCTAATTATAAGTGCTTGTGTATATTTACTAACAAATTATGGATCTCTTTGTTGTCTGAAAGATTTTTTTATTTTTTTATTTTTTTATCTCTTGAGACACGTGTCAAACGATAAACTGATATCATGTCAAAGCTGCAATTATGATCTATTTGATATATTTTATCGTACCTAATTGCAGTATGTAATGTAACTATAAGATATAATAGGATAGGCCTTCAAATTTTTCGCGAGTATCCCGTAATAATCCGTGTTTATGGCGTCTTGCTTAGCTGAAATCGTTTATAAGTATATCATATTTATAAAAGAAGGTTTGAAGTTGCGAGATCCAGCAGAATAATGAAAGCAGCGGGATCCCGCGGGAATGCGTGATCCCGTTTTGCGGGATTGCAATCCCTAGTTACGGCCCGTAAATTCCGTCTCATTGCTCGTTGCGCCTTCTTTCCCTGTACTGACATGTATATTGCTTCCTCAACAAACATAACGTCACCTGCTGAACTGCCTCCCATAAAACGAGGACTTTTGGGTCATAATCACCACGCTTGGCAGGCGTGCTGGTGATCAAAGTAGAGGCGTTAAGAATTAATCTTAACTTACTAATAGCCAATCAATGTTAAAACAATCGAATAGAACGGGTCTTGCAGTTAAATCCCGGTACTGACCGATGTTACGGGGTAATGTACCTAATTCGCAGCGAACCTGAAACGTTACGCTTACGCTTAGGGATTGCAATCCCGCAGCTCATTCAATCCCGCGGGATTGATATGCGGAATTACTCAATCCTGCGGTATTCCGCATATTTGAAATTATGTTATAAAATAAAATTGAAACTACAGATTTTCGTGTAAAAATCAACTTTTATTAAACATTTCTTATCTTACAACAACAGAAATTATTTCTTTTCTATTAATTATGTTTAAGTAATTAGTAATCTGTTTTCTTAGATTCATCTTTAAATGTTTGGCATAGGTGCGAAGTGCCATTTATAAAGAACTGACTATGAACAGCACGCCAAACGTCCGCGAGTCGCCGGCGCGGCGTGCTGTGCGGAACGGTAATGTCGCGCTCGTGCTGCTTGAGATTTACGCGAAAGTTTTAGCGCTAAATTTTTAATTTGCGGATCCGCGGATCCGCGCTTTGAAGGTGCGGGGTCCAGCAGATTAATAAAAGCAGCAGGATCCCGCGGGAATGCGTGATCCCGTTTTGTAGGATTGCAATCCCTAGTTACGGCCCGCCCCGCCGTGTGCCGTCTCATTGCTCGTTGCGCCTTCTTTCCCTTCACTAACTGCGCGTACGCTCACTGTGTGGCACGTTACACTAAGGTTCACTTATTGATAGCTCTTAAACTGCAGAGTTAATTGGTACTATTGTTGGAGTGTTTAATTTGGTATTAATAAACCTTGCCTTCAAAGAATTAAGTTATTATTTTCTTCATTAGACACTTTTACGATTTATTATTTAGTTATGAGTGCAATAAAGTGCCCATTGATCATTTCAGTAAAAAAAATTAAAGACTTTTGAATATAATCTATAAATAGCTACGTCCTAACCGTTTGTATATATGACTCAATGGATATAACTTTGTAATGGTGTACCTTCCTTACACAGTAATTTATAGTGATTGGTGTAATCAAACACTAAATTAAATTGTTGATTAATAATCAAGAATCAAGTTCAGTAGATCATTATGAAAGGTTTACATAATGTGTCCATTATTACATAAATACGAGAGAACCACTGAATTAAATTGTTGATGATTATTTCGTTAATTATGTAAATTCACTGGCTTACATAGAGTGTTAATTAAGTACCTAAAATGTTTCTTTTAATCTATACTTATAATAAAACTGTAACAGGTCCAATTCTGTACATTGAAGATATTTAGAAATTTTTTTTTGAAGGGCACTCTATTATCGATACTGAAGCCAAAACTGCAATTTTTTTCATTCATGTCTGTCTGTCTGTCTGTCTGTCTGTCTGTCTGTCTGTCTGTCTGTCTGTCTGTCTGTTTGTTAAACGCGCATCACGCCGAAACTACTGAAGGTATTGAAATGAAATTCGGCACGATTTTAGGTCATACTACGAGGAAGGACATAGGATACTTTTTATCCCGGAATTCAGGCAGGTTTCCCTGGGAGAGGGGATGAAAGTAAAATTCTTTAACTGCGCATCACGACGGAACTACTTAAGGTTTTGAAATAAAACTCGGTACGATTTTAGGTCATACCACGAGGAAGGACATAGGATACTTTTTATCCCGGAATTCAGTCAGGTTCCCCTGGGAGAGGGGATAAAAGTAAAATTTCTTCACCGCGCATCACGTTCACGCCGAAACTACTGAATGAGTTGGACTGAATTGGTACGATTTGAGTTCAAGGAAGGACATGGGATACATTTTATCCTGGAATTCAGTAAGGTTCCCCTGGGGGAGAGGATGAAAGTAAAATTCTTTAACCGCGCATCACGACGGAACTACTTAATGAATTCGAATGCAACTCGGCGTGATTTTAGTTCGTACTATGAGGAAAGATACATTTATCCCGGAATTCAGTAAGGTTGCCCGGGCAGAGGGGATGAAAGTTAAATTCCTTCACCGCTCATCACGCCGAAACTACATAGGTACTGAGTTGGAATGTAACTTGGCACGTTTTGAGTTCATACTACAAGAAAGGACATGGAATACATTTTATCCTGGAATTCAGTAAGGTTCCCCTGGGAGAGAGGAAAAAGTAGAATTCTTTAACCGCGCATCACGACGGGTCTACGCGTCGTCCGATTTCATGCATTCTTTTTGTTAAAAACAGAGATGCAAGATCGAATATGACTAAATCAGTAGAAAGTCGAGTAGAAAATCAGTAGATTGATGAAATAATCTGTAGATTGAAGAAAAAATTAGTAGATAAAGGGTAGGTAAGTTCCTATCTATTTATTTTTCCAAGACGCACCCATTAGTTAGGTTCCTACCTACTAAGGTGGTGGGTCTTGGAAAAATAAGTTAGGTTCCTGCCTTACATGATATATGGTGGTTTAGCTGGTCCAGCGAAGTTTGGTTGGAGTCTTACTCCAACCAAACTTCGTGTACAATTAAATTAATTAATTATTGTGGTCCACTTAAACTAACTGGACCGCAGAAAAATATTTTTTATTGTGGTACACAGCCAACTGTACCTACCTACTAACGAAAAAAAAATTACGGTGGTCCAGTCAAATGGATCAGGAGCCCAATTCTGCAAAACAATTGCTTCAGTATGACAATGGAATCGTCGCAGAATCATCACGTAGAATCCTTAGATTAATAAAATTCCAGATAGTGCGCGCGAGATAAATTAATATGTAGTTTCAAACTTGACGCGCGTCTCTCCATCTGCATTCATCATAATTTCTTTCATCCAAGGTGGAATACCAAAAAGTGTCATTCTGTGACGATAGCCCTGTCATAGTGAAGCGATTAGTATAACAGAATAGGGCCCCAGCTGTGAGTAAGTCAAACGAGTAGGACACTTCTTAACACTGACGCTGGCCGAGTCGTAGCTAAAAGTCGTGTGGATAAAGAATGGGATTGAAGATGACAATATGCTATCCCCCGTAGACCCTACACGATTTTTTGGACGGCGGCGTTTCATAATATGAGAGACTATGGTTAAATGTGAACTTAATTAGTCGGCAGGTAAGGCAATCGCGAACGAAGTCGCGGGTACAGCTAGTAATAAAATACGAGTGTTTCTCAAGAATATGTGGGATATATCCCTTAAACACTTGTGTTTTACCTATAGGTACCAATTTGCAGACTAAGTTATAAAAAATACTTATACCTACCACTAAAACGAAAAGGTTCTCAAACAGTTTCGGACATCTTTGATACCTGCAAATAAGTATTTTATATAATATTCAAACGCAACTCAGATTTAAGCATGTTTCAGGTGAAAAATTCCCAAAATACACGACTACCGTAAGTCTGAGTGCTTAGTATGGTTGTGCGCATTATATTACGAATACTTCAATACTTCCATCGTTTTCGAGTCCTTCCTATACATTTAGCGCCTTGCAGCGCCCCTACCGGATCGAGGGGAACAAATTTTCGTAGTATGATAACATTGATAACAATCCAATCAACACAACACAAACTCGATGATAGTTTTCAAATGATTTGTTGCACTTTGACATGACAGCGGCAGTCACCTTCGCGGCATTCATATTATAAAATTAATAAATAAATAATGCTGGAAAATTCACACAGCTTCATCTAGCCCCAAGCTAAGCAGAGCTGGTGTTATGGGTAGGTACTAGATAACTGATATACATAATACAACACACTACATAGATAGATATTTTTATTATGCATAGGAAAACATCCAGAACACCCCGAACAAATATCTGCAGATCGTACAAACATTTGTCCCGAGGCGGGAATCGAACCCGCAACCTCCTGCGTCGCAGGCGGACCTTCGCCCGTTGCGCCACAGAGGTCGTCAGTCGTCATAAAAGTAAGTAGATAGAGCATTACCTATATCACTTGGTCCGACCAATGTGTGTGTTTCAATTTTCAATGTAGGCGTAGTATGGTTCTTACACAGAGTAAGTTTTTCTCTCGCAATCTATGAGCGTACCAAGTATACCTAAAACACGTCAATCATAGAGGTAAAACACGTTGCTGTCACAGTAGAGGGATAGTCCTCAACAATTTTCTTGCATATAACTTCAGTGCTTTCACTCAACAACCGCACGTATATGAATAGGAACATGAGACGTAGGTATTTTTGTCGCATTCTTTGGCTACACCTCGTTTGTGTCTACTATCATTTATTTATTTATTTATTTATTTAAAGACCAACAGTTATAATATTACATATTTACAAATAGTTTCTTACGTATAAGCAGTCCTTACAGGTCTTTCAAAATATGGTAATTACGTAATTACCTAAGCTCCAAGTGAAAGAAATCCTACTTATATTATAAACGCGAAAGTTTGTGAGTATGGATGGATGGATGGATGGATGTTTGTTACTCTTTCACGTAAAGACTACAAAACGGATCTGGATGAAATTTGGCACAGAGATGTATTATAGTCTGGAATAGCACATAGGCTATATTTTATCCCGAAATTCCCACGGGAACGGGAATTACGCGGGTGAAACCACGAGGCGCTGCTAGTAGAAATATAAAAGCTTAGTACAACAAAAATCCTCTACAAAATATATTTGACTTTAGTCTAGTATAGGAAGGGTTCCCAGATCAAAAAATCGAAATTCCGGAGAAAATGCCGGACATTCGCTGAGATTTCCTGACTTTCTTATAAATTTAATACTAATGTTGATAAACATCGTGTATATGAATAAACGAAGCAAATTGTCATATTTCTCGCGCGCGCGCGAACTTTGTGACTGTGAAGGAAGCCGAGGGAAGGGGCGAGGAGAAGCGCCTCTTCTCCTATGTTGAAAGGGTCTTTTCCTTAAAGGAAACCCAATGGTCAAAAGAAAGGAACATGCTTTCTGTAGAGTCGATTCGATCGATTCTCTCTCATATAACTCAATATAATTTGAAAAAATGTATAGCGAAATTTTCTATAAACCGATTATGAAGGTTTCTGAAGTGTTGAACAATATTTCAGGGTCAGCATTATTTATAATTGATGTTGATTAATACCTTGATTTATAATAAAAATATTAGATTTTTTTTTATTTCACTCTTTACTTTAATTGTAGAAATTCCGGACGGTTTAGAATTCCCCCCGCATTTCGGACAAAGACCTGTATTACCGGACATGTCCGGAAAATTCCGGACGTATGGCAACCCTAAGTATAGGTACTTATAACAGAATTGAGAAAACTGCTTATTAATAATTGATACAATGTTCTTTTTTTTCAAAATTATTTAGTTTAAAATTATTACTTTTCAAGTAGTGAAATAAAGAGATTTAGTTTTAAGTTAATATTCGACTTGTAAATTTTTATCAAATGATCGCAGCGATCCTGCATCAAATGATGATTGTAAGCATTATTCTAAGACGTCCATGCTCCTCGAAAACTTGTATAGTAATCTTATTGTGTCCATTGGTACTAAGTACTCTATTTTATTACCTTTTCAAGATTGGACTTTTATTTAAATTTATTTAATTTTATCTCAAAATTACATCTTAACAATAAACGCTAACGATGGCGCGGGTAAACAGCTAGTTTATTAAAAACAAGAGTTATGTTTATAAAGTAAATGTTATTAAAACAGCGGGTCACCATTAGTCCATTATTAATATTGCACGCAGCATAGATTAATAAATATCGAGGCTGTGTAATGTAAATGTGCCGTGTGGGATGGGCTTGAGAACCGGGTCAATTCTGTTGGTAACCGGGCCCCGACTCTGGGCGACGATTCAGAGAAAAGCTTCAGATGGGCTTTGCTTCGGCCGACGCTCTGGAAAACCCGACTTGACTTTTAGTACTGCTGCGAATTTAATGTTCGGTCCCATTTATTAATGGTTATGTAGGTACTCTATTTTGTGTCCATCTGTTACTCCAAATAAATAAAATTGTAAAAGATATATTTTACCACCAGCACCAGAGTAATACAGAAAATGAAGCCCAATCTTCTCTTGCCGTACTTTTGTCAGTCTACGGTCATCAGTCAAACGATAAATATCAAAAACCAAAGTGCTTGACTTTCTTTAGACCCTACAGGACTTTTGGACACGTCACTAATTTAAATTACATAAGTAAAACTGGTACCTAAATAAAGTGAACACTTTGAGTTTTTGTGCACTTCTATCTTTCTAAGGGAAAGTAAAGAAGCGAACAAAACAAAAAACAAATCTTTACCTTGTTTTTTTGTTAGTTGTAGCAAACTCGTCCCTAGCTTTTTATCCTCTAAATAATCTGATATTTTGTAGTGAGCCTTTTTACAAATTTAATGGAAAATAATTTTGCGTATCGTGATCATATGTTTTATTGTATTGTCTCATTCCGTAGTTAGATAAAAAAATAATAGGAAATCAAATAATATCGCAAAAATTTCGTCGACGGGACTTGAACCCGCGTCCTTCCGTAATGTGCTAACCAACTACACCACTAGGTAAAGTAACGTAGGAATTGAAAATCTCTGCGACTTCCTACGGACTCTGGCGCCGCCCAAGCAGCATCACAAGCTGTTTAACAGCTCTATTAAAGTTCGTTTATACTCTAAATGCTGTATTTCTTGGCCGCATAAAGGCTGTATAAGCGCTTATACAGCCCTTATACCCCTGAAATGGGCACAAATTATACAGCGTTTTGCGTTATATTAGCTGTACAGTAGCTGTATAAGCATAAAATAGGCTGCACAATAGCTGTTTTGCGGCTGTACTATGGTGTAAGAGGAAACCAATACACTCCAATTACTACATTGTAACTCACTTGTTAAGCTTTACGTTGTAAAAAGTCTGTTGAACAGAATTACAAAAGAATTAAAACGAAACAGAAGATATATTTTAATGATGGCGTTCAATTATAACATTATTGATCAAAGTGACATTTTATTATAAACGCTTTGTGTTTAAAGATTTGGAGATTCGATAGGTGCAGGATACAGTGCATTATCGTGCAAAAATAAATTTATTGTGGAAATATATGTGTTTTGTGATAAAAAATAAACGCGCCCGCAAAATAACCAGGGAAGAGATATTAAATAAGGTAAGTAAATATGGTTTTTATAGGTTAGAATTTAAAAATGTTTGAATTAATGGACTTAGAGCCTCATTGGTGCATAGTAGGTTATTGGACAAACTGTAAATATTGATAAACATAAAAACATTAGTCTAATTTTTATGTAATCATGTTCGTAATCTTCGATTTGTAATTGATAAAATGGCGACAATTTGCTATGCAGCCTAAATTCTATTTTGATGGTCTTATAGCATTAATAGCTGTACTATGTAGGTAATGGATACTAGTATTCAGCTTTTAGCGGTTGATGGGTTGTATAAACGAATAAATTTACTATTAATGTTGCATAGAAGTGTTTCGAACATAACCTGTAACTCTTTTTAGGGATACGTAATATTAAGTGAAAAACCAAAATAATAAATAAATAATTAATAAATAATGCTGGACAATTCACACAGCATTATCTAGCCCCAAGCTAAGCAGAGCTTGTGTTATGGATACTAGATAACTGATATACTTAATACAATACACTACATAGATAGATATTTTTTTATTATAGATAGAAAATAAATAAATAAATAAATAAATAATGCTAGACAATCCACACAGCATCATCTAGCCCCAAAGTAAGCTACTCAAAGCTTGTGTTATGGGTACTAGATAACTGATATATTTAATACATTATATAGGTACATAGATAGATTTTTTTTTTATTATACATAGAAAACACCCAGACCAACGGAACAAATTTCTGTAGATCGTACACAAATGTGTTCCGAGGCGGGAATCGAACCCGCAACCTCATGCGTCGCAGGCGGACCGTCGCCCGCCGCGCCACGGAGAGATTCAATATGAATATTTTGTTTGAAATGTTTACATTCCGTATTAGACTTATAAATATTTTGCAGTTTTGATAACATTTCATGATGTTTTTGGTTTCAGGTTTTTAATAAACCAACTCTACCATCCACTTCATCAGCTTCAACCAAAATACTCGAACCCTTACATCCCGATCTGGACGCTTCAACTGCAATAATATAAATATAAATATAAATACTTAAATTTCACGGTTTACAGATGATATGTCGAAAATTACTTTGCAATGAGTATTGCAATTGTATTTGTATGACTCTATTAGCGAAAACTGGTAAAAAATAAAAAATCGATATAAATTAGAATGAATTTTATTTCTCTATCAAACTGTGTGCAAAAGGGGTATGAAATATAATTGGTTTTTATGTTCTATACATACTAGTTTCATTTTTACATCTTCAGGATTAACAATGGTCTCAATTTGCCCAGAGGCATGCAATTTGGCTTTGAATATATTCAAATATGACGATTTTATTGGTGATTCAAAAACTTCTGCTAAGTCTGTAATTATAAGAGCGCATATTTTAATTTTTTTCTCAAGCATATATATTTTCTTTACCTCGAGAACCTGACCATCGTTGCATATAAAATATTTATCTTTCGATTTTGGTGACAGTTTATAGTCTTTGAAATGTAGTGCAGTTAGTTTTTAAATAATAAAATGTCATCATCGGTTGCAGAAGGTAAAGCTAATAAGTTACACCTGATAATTATAACTATGATCATTCACAATATTTTCTACGGAACCACTTTCATTAGATGTCGACGGTATTGACGCTTGACTGTAGGTGATCTGATCTGTTGCAATATCTCCATGTTCCTCGGCAGTAATTTCATTTTGTTGATAATTTGTAATATTTAAATATTCCTGTTCAATCTTTCTTCTAATAGCACCAAATCTTTTTATCTTTTCCCTCATTTTTATAAAACAATCACAAAATACAGCATACAAATGCACAATAATTCAAAATGGCGACTCTGTCACTTATACAGATTATGGCTGTACTATAGGCGTCATTTAGTTTTATTGCTGTTTATTACTTTCAAAGACAGAAATTAGACAGCTATCGTCTGTAAAATGGTGTACAATTACACCATAAAAAGAAGCTGTAAAAGAGAGTTTGCCGACTTCATAATACAGAAATAAGATTTGAGGACCACCATAATACAGCTCTAAGCTGTATTATGTAAGTGACGTTATGCAAAATGCAGCTATTGTACAGTTTTAATACTAAAATGAGATTAAAGCGTTACAGAAAACTTAAAGCTGTACATGACAGTTATCATACACTGATTTAGAACTTTAAGCGTACTTTGACTCCTTAGTACAGACTTAATACAGTTAGAGCTGAATACTTACTCCTAAACCGACATTAAAACACTACAATGTCTTTTCAACGTTCTAATACAGCTGTAAAACAGCGTTAAGTGCTATATTGGCTGCTTTTTAGGTGTTCATTACGCTTGGTTGCTGCTTGGGCGTTAGCTCCACCTACAGGGGAAACATTGAAGTTTATCCAATGCTGTTCAAAGACTAAAGTTACATTTAGTTTGTGTGACGAAAGGTGCCGCGTTGATTAATTCTAAGGTTTTTGTTATTATAGTGCGTAACTCCACACTCGCGGTAATTTCTAAATTTCTGATTTCTAAATCAAATGATATAGCAAAAAATTTCGACTTCGACGGGACTTGAACCCGCTTCCTTCCGTGCCACAGAAAACAAAAATAACAAAAAAAAACCTTTAAAATTTAATAGTTTTACGCAGTAGGTACATAAATGTAATAGTTTGTTGAGTTTAGCACATTTGAATATTATTACTGCATTCTATTTTTTTCACTATTGTTTGTAGATATATTTTAAGGTTCCGTTTTTTAAATTGTCTAATATAGAACCAATATTGTTAATTATTAGCCAGCAGACTCAATAGTATTCGTAAGCATTTTATTGTGTCAGAAATAAATGATATGATTCCAAATGAATTCTTGTACCTAGAATAATTGGAATAAACATTAGATTAAAAGTATTAGCCACCTAGCTAAATGTTGCCGTGTCCTATCAGGGTGCATGTTTGAAACACATCTATAAGATCCCATGTGGGGATCAAATGTAGTACATTTCGATACTCAATATTGCAAACATGTTACAACATAATTGCAATATTGAGTATCGAAATAGTCTCTAGAGTCGGGGCCTAAACCTACTATTGCAACGACTGTTGATAGGAATGTTATGAAGGGCTCTGTTGTACGGTAAGGTGTAGGTTGGAATTTCGATGGAATTATCAATTTGCTATTGATATTACATGTAGGTTGAGTAGGTATCTCTAGGTTAACTCAAAGAATAAAACTCCTACATGCTAACTAACCACAGTGGTATGTTTCATCATCATCATTAGTCTATATTATGACTGCAGGCAGATGCTGGATGCGGCAAGCTGAAGACAGGGCGCTATGGCGCTCATTAGGGGAGGCCTATATCCAACAGTGGACTAATATAGGCTGGTGATGATGATGATTAGCCTATATTAGTCCACAGCTGGACATAGGCCTCTCATAATGAGGGCCATAGCGCCCTGTCTTCAGTTTGCCACATGTGCCTGCAATCATCCGCAGGTCATCAATCATCATCCCACCTGGTGGAAAATTTAGAAGTTGTCAAACTTTCAGATTTTTTTCTTGTCTACTAGTTACTACACCTATTACTTCATTGTTGTCGACTGTTCCTATTCCAATCAATGAAATATTATAGTACCTAACTAAAGTTCCAACGATGAATTTAAATGATTGCTTTTGAATTTCGCTACATCTTAATTTCGCTTTAGCAATATAATAGAAACGGTAGATTTTACATCAGTCCTAACGTAAAACGACACCGTTCTCGCAGGAAATTCAAAATCTTTATGGCTTTTTGTATTATCTGTGTTCGACAAGTAATCTACCAAGTAGGTATAATATACATAGGTAGCTGATTGTTCGTTTGTGAAAAAACAAATTCTGAATTGACCCAAGTCAGCGCCACCACC
Organism: Eupithecia subumbrata; assembly: GCA_949316285.1. Taxonomy (NCBI): domain Eukaryota; kingdom Metazoa; phylum Arthropoda; class Insecta; order Lepidoptera; family Geometridae; genus Eupithecia; species Eupithecia subumbrata. The sequence continues at coordinate 21,910,205 of OX438646.1, read as the reverse complement.
TATTTTATCTTATTACTAGCTTATGCCCGCGGCTTCGCACGCGTCCTATTTCCAAATTTACGGTAAATCCTAAACCGTAAATTTGTAATTTATTCACAAAAAAACTTGATTCTTGCTATAGACCAAAACCTATAGGATCTAGTGTACCCAGAATCATAACATTTGGTAAGAAGCAAGGTCATATAGCACAAATATTATAATCACACTAATATTATAAATGTGAAAGTTTGGATGGTTGTCATAGGATGGATGTCATGGGATAATAAGTAGCCTATGTTTGATTCCAGGATAAGAATTACCTGTGTACAAAATTTCAGCACGATCCGTTCAGTAGTTTCGGCGTGAAGAGGTAACAAACATCCATCCATCCATCCATCCAATCAAACTTTCGCATTTATAATATTAGTGTGATGTTAACGAAAGAATTTTCAAAAATCGAACTTGCAGTTTGTGATATCTATCGTAAGCTTATTAGGGTTTCGAGATCGAAGATCCTGTTTCGAAACCCTTATGGTCTCGCTTTGTCTGTCCTTTTTTTACTCCTTAAAAACTCAGCAATTACTGCAGCTATCAACTTGAAATTTAAAATAATAATACAGTTCGTGCGCCTGTACAGATTTAAAGAAAAATAAATGAAAAAAATGAAAAATGTAAATGAATATTTTCTATACAAATTGTGATGGCGAAATTTTAAAAGATACCTACAGGGTCATGTAGGGTATCAAATGAAAGGTATCAGTTTGTACATTTCAAAATATTTTTGAAATTTTTGTAGGTGTCATACTTTTTAAAATATTACGAAATAAGTCGAAAAAATACCCATTCCCCCCTATCTCCGAAGATTGCAGAGCGATCCATATAAAATTGATGGAGCGTTTATAGATATGGATCTATATTTTACGGAAAAAATATAGAGCAGTTTGTAAAAAGAACACTTTTTTTAAAATGGTCAACAAGGGGGGGAATAAATTTCAAAAGGGGTAGCCCTCTCTTTTGAAAATTATTATATATATTCACCGAGTGGGGTATCAAATGAAAGGTATCAGTTTGGACATTTCAAAACAGTTTTTGAAATTTCTTTAGGAATCTTACTTTTTGAAATATTTTTTAAAAAGTCGAAAAATTTACTATTACCCACTTTAACCGAAGCATGCAGAGAGATCCATCTGAAATGTAGGTTGGTACCTACTATTTTAGGTATTCGTTAAATTAGGAAGTCTCTAACCGGTACTTTTGGTACATATTTGTTGACAAAAGAAGAAAAAAATAGGTGGTGGCGCTGATTTGGGTCGCGTATAGTCCTTAATTCATCTTGCCCACATTGTCTTGAAACATCCACGCAACGCCAAAACAAAGAACATATTTCTGCTAAATGCTTTAGGTTTCCTTCTTTCCACCACTTCTTCCCGCAAGCTCAAAGTAAAAGTTAATAACCCTGTCAGATTAAATAACACGGAAATTCAATATAAACCCACAACTTCATTCCGTAACGAATACTGGCGTATAATTATAATAATCAATCTAGCGTGTGCAATCTAAGCAAGCTTTTCTACAAGTTAAATGGATCCACTTAAATGAGTGATGACGTGTCACATTGGATAAACATATTAACAGATGTTCTTTGGAGATATGTTAAACATGGAGTGGTGTTGGAGAGTTAGTGGCATTGGACAAGAAAAATCAAGATAATTATACGTTTATTTAGGTTTACAAGAACAGAAACACAACAGAGAGAACAAGACAAGAGGTCAGCCAAATAGACAACTGCCTAAACAAGAAAATGTAGCTTGTTTTTGTTTAGGCAATTTCGTGAACCCGAAGACGTGAATTAATTGATTTCTGACGTGTCATCAAGAAATAGCCACCTCAATTTGTTTTCTTACACAAATAACTCTTCTGAGTACTCAATTTCGTGTCCAGTGTTTCCACCCTCATATTAACTGGTTTGAATCCACCTGGTTATAACTGTGACATCTCAGTCTCTGCTTGTAGATGGCAATGCGTGGCGATGGCCAGATAGCACCAGATACCCCGGGAACGACACGGGATGTGAAACTGGCTTTACTTCCGCGACAGACAGACTGGTTGGCGTCTAGATTATTTTATTTTATTGCCTTATAGGTACGTAACGTACCCTGGTAACTGCTGTTGGATGAGCATGGGAACCGGACGTTAATAAATAATACTGATGATACTCAAGAGGTAACTTACATGGCTAACATTCTTGGTGCGATTTTGTACAGAAAATCTTGTCTACGTTTTATACGTAGGACGTGCATATTCTATGGTTTCTCTGGATTTAGCTCCGCATACATCGATTTTACCTTTGGTTGCTCAGATTGGTCTGAGTAGTTGCTTCTGAAGGTTTTCTTAGTTAATACCGAGCTATTATCCCACTGATTTGACACCCTGGGCATAGACGGCAAAACTAACACTCACACTCATCATCCGGTTCCGCGGGTCGACAAAGATAGACAACCATCAGCCACCATCCATCAGTGCTGCCGCTAACGTGTGCCATACATCAGTGTGGTGTGGAGCCTCGACGGAGTACCTAATTAGTAGCTCGGGCTTCAGCGATCATTGGACATTGCATAATGTTGTGGACTCCTTTACTGATTGTGAATAGCTAGAGGAGGTGTTTTGGATTCGGTTCGAATACCGTAGAGCCAATACTTTTTACGTCTATTTATCCATTTTAGAGATGACATAGGCAAGATGTTGGGGTGAACCATTATTTACGGGATGATCTGTCACCCTAGCCGAATTTCGGTCACGACGATGGCCACTCTCAGCGATGCCAGATCTACTGATTTAGCAGTAGATCTACCTGCTTTTTAACATAACAGATGATTGTTAATGGAGTTGACACCAAAGTTTGGTTGGCATATAATAATATTTCAATGGATTGCTTGGTTTATTCCATGCACAAGAATTCTGCTGAGAAAGAGCACCTCGATTAGGAACTTACTTAAAATGGTCGTTAGAAAAAGCGACAGGTAAATAATTAGAAAGTTTTCACGGAATACAAGGGTACAAGGCTACAAGGTGTGGTCTTTTACAAATATGGCAATAATGACCAAAGTTTGCTGTTGCCGTAACATCAATTTCAAATCAGATAGATTTCCGATAGCTTGTAGCTCCATCGTTTGTTATTCTTCGACGTCTCAGTCTCGCAGTTGTGCTAAAGTATTTATTACGAGATTGCATCTAAAACTGCTATGAATCTGCAGCTGTCGTGATCTGCACTTTCAGCATTGCTAAATTGCTTGTCAGAGTAAAGATCACAGCTCGGTTGTCATAAATTCAGCTTGATTTAGCTGGGGTTAGGTCTGACAAAATGCTGATCCTGTGGTTTATGAAGCTCTATCATAAATATAATGGTTTCAAATTAATAGTTCTATGTAGGAATAACTGGTAATTTTATATATCTAGGGTACACAGTGACCTGACTAAAATCTCTTTCCGGTCTGTTCTATTTGTAAACATTTCTGCGGAATTCGATTTCCCGATATTTTTTTGAGAAATCTCTAGCCTTTTATCTCCAAGCTTTGTATTCTAGGAACTACGCTCGGTTTCTAAAATGCCCACCTCTCAAGTTTCACTATCCAAAGTTGTCAGTTTTAAAATTAGCAGCGAGCTTTCACAACGCACCGATTTATCCATACCAGCTAGAAAGAAAGATTCCAAGAAATTCTGATTTGCCACCGATGCGTGATTTTACTTGGAAGATCCAGTTTTATTCACCTTGTTGGGCACGTCTGCAATCACTTTGATTACGTGAAGATTTTCTAAAGAAAAAGTCGATTTTAGTCTATTTGTAGTTAGGAATTTCCAAGGGCTCTACAACCAACTCTACCAAGGTGCTTAAGGATGTCTTTGTGATAAAAACTGTTAATATCTAAAGTGGATCGCTTTTGCTGGACACTTCCATAAACGAGACCAATTTCAAGATATGGACCTACGTTCTGACTTCAACAGACTTATATACCTACCATGCAGTCTTGTTCTTTGTAGCATAATTATATGTAGTGAGTATACAAATTTAATATGACATAAAATTATATGAAGAGAAAATCAATAACACTTTATTACTTATTTGATAAATTTTTAAAATATAAAATTTACTTGTCTATGTACCTCTACCCACTTATTTTGTAAGACTAAAGAAATAAAGTTATTGAAATCCGAATCCGAAATCTGTAACAACCATTGTAAGTATAGTTCAATCAAGTCAGTACCCATTTTAAGTCGCAAGTGGCTTCAGTTTTTCCACGATCTTAGCGCATGCTGTGCCCAATATATTTCAGTTCGTCGCCTATTTCGTCCTAAACAATTTGTCACTGTATTATTATATACATAGAATGTGCTGCAGATTCCATAATAGAGCTGGCGGGGTGTTGTAGATTTTCCATAATTGTCTCAGGCACACATCAGAGGCCAGGAAATTGTGCGAATTATAGTTTTTATACGATTTAGCGGAAATTCCCGCCGTATTCCGCTATTACGATTTACCGTGAGGTTTTGTTGGTGACAGAGAGCGAGAGCTGACCGGTTTGTAACTGTTCAAAATGTTGAAGCACTTAACATGATACACAGTTGCGGTTGTTTTTCTAAGGAAGATGACAAGCGTTCAAGATAATTTTTTTGACTGAGTTTCCGCTGAACGTCTTGGAAAATAGTCCACCGAAATGTTCAGAAAAAACATGACGCCTAAATAATACGTAGATACCTACCTAATTTTTGCGCACACACTTGTGCACTGTAATAAGTCCGGTGCACATGGCTGGTCTAGGCTAATCCTTCGAGATTGACCGCCGCCCATGGTCGAACTTCGGCTATTATGAGGATATCATCATGATCATCACGAAGCTAAGTAGGTTACTACAGTTCAATAATAATGAATTCAAAATACACCGTAGAAACAGGCAGAGCAGTATACCTACCTATCCTAAAGTTTAGGTATACGAATCTATAGTTATAGATTATGGTTATAGAGCTCGCAGGTTTTCATGCAAGTTTCTGTGATGACATGATAACAGACAACCTAAAGTGTTTGTTCTCCGTCTGCCTAATGCACTATCCACTTCACATTTTACACGCATTAACTTCTCAACAACCAAACTACACCACTAATCCTCAACAATAAGGTTAACATTCTCGACAAACACACGTTTGCGGTCAAGATTCGAGTCGATTGACTGATCAAATAGAAAGGTTATGTGGGAGCGACCTTCGCTCGAGCCCTTTTCAAATGTCTTGTGAAACTTGCGATCTGGTATCGATCATCGATATGGGTCCACACGGGTGTATTTTCACAGGATATTTTTGACAGTTTTGAATGAAAATCTCGCACAAATAAAAGCAGAAATTAAAACGTATTGATGGCAAGGTTGCCATTAATGTTGCCAAAGTTTTATTGTAGGTACAATATTATGTACCTAGGTACATTAAAGGTTGCCTTCAATAGGTTCGTATTGATGTTATTACGTATTGAATTGATGACTATGGGTTGCGTAACGCCCATTCGTGTAAACCTGCAATGTCATGTCCTCTGCGGAAAATTGTCCATTCAATACTCTATAGCCAAGATACAGTTTAATCTTCATAGGCTCATCTGGCCGAGTGAATATGGATGGACAGACGACGTCCATAGCGACCAACTTAAACTTGCGAACCGCTTCTCTAGTTGATTGGTTTATATGTTAAACACAGTATCGGTTACTAAAGTGTCTTTTGAGTGCCCGCGCCCACCTTAGAAGTCAGTTGAGTGGATACCTAATGTTTCGTGATGTGGGGCGCACGAACAAATCTACCAGAACAGGAGCTTTTGGTGTCATTTTTACTTCATATTTTACTAGAACTTGGCTAAAGTACATACTTACACTTACAAAAATTTTACTATTTGAGATGGTTCGACGGATACAATACTTACAATACACGTAATTTATTCATCATCATCATCATCATCATCAGACTATATTAGTCCACTGCTGGACATAGGTCTCCCCTAATGAGCGCCATGGCGTCCCGTCTTCAACTTGCCGCATCTGTCAGCAGTCTTTCGCAGAAGAAACTCTTTATTCACCTCAAATAAAATACAGGACATTAATGTTGAACACAAAAGTACAGTGGGCGGCGTTATCGCTTAGAAGCGATTTCTTCCAGGCTCTTTATCTGCATAACATCCCTTACGACAAGATTGTTGGTTTTAAACGAAAAACAGCTAGGTAATATCCACTTTGTTAACTTGCGTTTCTTTTAGAAAAATGCGCAATAAATTTTTCTTGGTATATCTACCTACTTCTACCCAATTTTCTTGCATCTCTTGTGGCGCCTGCTTTAGGTAGGTACCTACTTCTGTCTGATCCCTTCTTAAATTTTTTTTCTATGTAGTTTTTTCTGAGTTACGTCGTAACAACGACGCGACGACGTAAGGTGTTTGCTGCTAGCTCCCGGTCCTTACAATGCACGATTAAACCTATGTTTGGCGTGGTTTGCCGAACTGCGACCTCCTGACATTTGCACCAGATATTTCGCCCATTCGACGATATCATTAGCAAAACGTGAATCGTTAGCTCGAATGCGTTCTGTTTATAGTAATGGTATTTTACAGTGTCGCCATATTTTCTGTTTAGTTGGCAGCGACCGGCGATTTTTACAAGCTTTAATTTACTTAGGGGACAAATCTTGCAACAGAATTTTAGACCAGTTATCCTTAACATTTGTAAAACAATACTTATTGTCAACGCAATTGCACTGTATAGAATTCACCTTGTTTACTCATATTAACATCATTGCTATAAGTTTTTTTGTTCAAGTAAAATGCTTGCTAAACGACGTAATTAACATTGTTTGTAGAGCTAGGATTATAATAATAATAATAATAATAATAAACATTTATTTCAGACTTCATACATAGGTCCATAGATTACATTAAATTGGTAGGTACATAATAATAAAATAGTCACTTTAAATTACAGAAAACATTAGTCAAATTTAAACACAACAACACAATAATCAAAACAAGAAATAAAATAATAATAATAATAATAATAAAAAAAGAGAATTAAAGAATGTTTACATTAATTATTTGGCAATATTGTACTTTATTTTATTATTATTTGTATAAGCGTGCATCTTCGAGGAGTGATATATATAGATACAGTCAAATCTGTTAGCGAACACGCTCAGAATGCTATTGGAGCTGGCTCGGACCCTGCGCACCAGAGATGCTCCCCGCTTGCGCATGGTGGTGTAGAAACAGTCTACGCGCGCCTCGGCGAACATCCCTGACGCGCTGCAGAACCGGGGCAGCCCCATCAGCACTCTGAACGCGTTATTATACTGCACCCGTAGGGCGCTGTACTGTTTTTGCGTATGGTTCACCCACAGGCTGCATGTGTAAAAACTAGAACAATATGCTTTAAAAAGCGTTGTTTTTACCTCTCTAGAGCAGCGAGCGAACCTGCGGGCTATCATGTTCGCTCTTACAGACAGCGCCCTCCGTTCTCTCTCAATGTCTGCATCGTCTTTCAGGTCAGAGGTTAGGAGATGTCCCAAGTACTTAAATTCTCTAACTTCCTTTAATGGAGTTCCATATAACTTTATGGGCGGTATGTTATGTACCGGACAGCTTCCTCTGGCCTGGAAAACCATGCATTCACTCTTTTTCACATTGTATTTCAGTCCATGTTCTGTAGCGTACCTCTCGCAGATCTTTAATAATTTACCTAAACCACACGTGGATGCGCTCAACAGCACCATGTCGTCTGCATAGCTTATACTGTTGATGCAGACACCGTCAATGTGACAACCGACACGGGTACTGCTGAGCTCATCCATCAGCGCGTTCACATACAGGTTGAAGAGCTTTGGAGACGTCAGCCCGCCCTGTCTCACGCCGCACTCCAGCCTGTATGTATCCGAGTAGGCGCCTGACCATCGCACCACATTGACCTGGTTTTGATACCAGAACTTAAAAATGTTATTAAGCTCTGGTGGCATTTCTAGTTCATTGAGCTTTTGCCACAGCAAATCATAACTAACCAGGTCGAATGCTTTGGATAGGTCGAGAAAACAGGCATGAATGGGAGTCTTGCGATCGGTGTAATACTTAACAGTCTGCTTCAGGCTCAAAATAGCCGTATCTGTTGACAGGCCTGGTCTAAAGCCGAATTGACTATCGTTAAGTGTTAGATAACGGCTAAGTTGAGCATCAAGCAGACTGTCCAGCACCTTGGCTACAATAGTGGCTAACGAAATCGGTCTGTAGTTATTCTTATCACTAGTGTCGCCAGTCTTATTTTTAACTATAGGTACCACCACAGTTTTCATCATTTTATCTGGTAAGTATGAGTGTCCCATACATAAGGTAAAGAACATAGCAAGCACTCTGGGCAGATGAGGGCCCGCGTTCTGTAGGTGTTCTATGCTGAGACCATCATGGCCAGGAGATTTACCACGTGACATACCTTTTATAACTTTGTACACATCGATGGCTGAGAACCTAGTTTGTAATTCCTGGCCATTGGATCCCACATCGATTACCGACTGTGATGGTCCCAAGGGCGAGTGCACGGTGAAGTGATCCCTGAACATTTCTGCTATGGCATTATTATCTGTGAGACCAGAAACGCTCACAGGGAGACCCGGTTTACTGTTCAGTTTATTTGTGGATTTCCAAAAACTACGAAAATCTTGTTTTAAGTGTTGAGCTGCAATATGATCCATTATAATTTGTTCGCTATTGGTTTGACACCACCTTAATTTCGCCTTAAAGATTTTTCTGCTTTCTTTCATATCGGTATGCACGTGGCCTGAATTAGGTTTTCCAGAGTTTAGCCAGATGTGAAACTTCAACCTGGCCTCCCTATGCGCATCACTAACATATCTATTCCACCCCGCAATAGGTTTCTTTTTACATTTTCGAGTTACACAGTTTACTTTACTACAGGTCGCCGCTTGACATAAAACATTAACAATTTTATCATACAATATGTCAATAATATATCTATGTTCTAAATTATTACATTTCAAATTATTACACAATGTCAACTCTCTAGGGAAATTAATTAAACTTAAATTATTATTACACATTTTAAAATATTGCTCTATTTGGTCAAATTTTCTTTCTCCCCATATTATTTTACTAGTATAATTATTACATTGTTCCCCTACCAATTGGGGCTTAATCACATTTAAATCACATTCTAAAATTAAAGGTAGATGATCCGACCATAATACATCATATTGTACATAAACATTTATTACTGACTGAACAGCTGACTTAGACACAATACAGTGATCCAACCATCTTCTGGATCCGTTCGCGTCACTAACGAATGTATATGTGTCTGACTCCAGGCCCAATATATCTACATCTATACATATCCAGTCTTGTTCACTGCAGAAACTAGTTAGCTCTCTAAAAAATTGTGTATAAGGGTGCGCATTAAAGTCTCCAAGCAAATATACTGATTCAGTGTTCTCACTACTTATTATAGCACTCACCAAGCTCAAACAATCCGTAAATTCGACTAGGTTCGTCACTTTATCGGTAGGCATATACACATTTATCACTAAAAACGACTTTTGCCCCAAGACCACTTTTATAGCACACACACGCGAGTGAGCACACTGTACCACTGATACATTTTGGAAGACACTTTTATTCCACAGCAGCGATACTCCTCCATAGGGCCGGCCGACGATCATACCGGCCGACGTGTCCATCGCCGACGTCCCGGTGCACGCAAACCCGGGGTGAATATTGCCGAGGAATGGAATGTCCTCCGGCAGCAGCCAGGTCTCCTGCAGTCCAATTATGTGCGCACTCTGGCACAGCTCTCGTATATGCTCAACTGATCTCTTTTCATTTTTACAATTGAAGCTGACAAACTTATATAATGATGATGATGATTTATCAAACATTGTATTTGGAAGGGCCGGCTACAGTGTCACCACCGTTCACATTTCTTGGCTTGAAGTGTACAAAGCGACGAAAAATTATTCCCTGAGGCCACAGTTTTTCATCCAAAAATAATGATAATTTTTGTTCCGACACGAAAAATTTGTAGGCTTTGTGATCCTTTTCTCGCCTAAATACAATCTTCTCCAAAGAAATCCGTTCGTTTGTTTTGTTATACACATACTCAGTTATATCTTTTTCTGACGAGTCTCTATGCACTTTTGTGATAAATATCGGTATTATAAAAAAAAAATTACACTAGCTTATACTTTCACACTGTAACCAAATGTTTTAATAAAGATATTTTAAATTTAATTATCCTTAACATTTGAGCTGAAATTAGGTATACGGCAAAAAAAAGCAGTTATTTTATAGGCCGAGCTTCCTCATGTTGAATATGAGATAAATAAAAATTTTATCAACACCAGAGACAAAATCGGCGCTTCTCTAGCCTTATCTGAGTCCGTGTTCGCGCTCCTTATTCGTTTAAAAGATGCATTCCAGATACGAATAATTTTTACATCCGTCAACACGTCCCCAACAGCCGCCAAACTACCAACCGACAACACGTCACGTCGCGACGACGTAGAGCGACGTGTCATGATCGACTGCGAACTCGCTGCTCTGCCAAGTTGGTGGCCCTGTAGTAGGTTCGATTTGGAGCGATGCTTATTGGCTGCCGATGGTTGTTGATGGCATTTCCCGAACTGTAAATCGTGATGGCTTCGGTATAGATTCATAACAGTAAGGAGGCGCCGCACGACTTGAAACTTGCGACAAGAAAACATGAACTCCACGATAAAGATTTTGAAATTATGATTCTGAAAGATCAAGCTGGTTTTTAATACTTTTTACGTGTCTCTGGCAGCTTTTTACGCTTTCTTCATTATGTAGGATCTAGCGAAGAATACAGAAAAAAAAACTTTTTTTTTTGTTCGATGGGTCTCTCAAAACCGAGTCTATCTCACCAGTAATTTTTTTCCTAAACTTATAGTTTCGGAGTAAATCACAAAAACTGATATCTGCTAACGGTAAACGGGCGGCGACCGAGCGAGTGACGTCATACGCACCCGCATAATTTGATTTAACCAGCAGTAACGGCGTTACGTTTATTACTTAATATCTTCGTACGTAATGATCCGATTTGGATAATTCAAAAAGATATATCATTCTTATGTCATAATCATAAAGAATAACGTGGATACTAGTTCTATTGAAGTTGCTATAATTTTACTGATCCTCATTTACACCTTAGCTTTCCAACAAACAGATAAATCCGATCATACTGAATTATACATCCTCGCATAAATGAAATGCAAACGACCGAATACCGAACACACGAGATGTGTTCAATAACTAACAGCGTTTATGACAAGTAACAATGACTTTAGGAAATAGAATGTTAATCTTTACGATGTGAATATAAATTCAACTGTCCGGGATTTCTCTGTTGGAAGTATCTTTATGATGGCAAACATCTTAATATTTCACGTTGGTACGAGTACTCTATATCGGTTTTAAAATCCTAGATATTTTTTATAAGCAAAGGAATTAGAAAATCAAAGAAATTCTCTGGAAAATATTTTATGAGACTGAGCAAATCGCAGAACGTCGCAACGTTAGTTTTTAAAATTTTCATTAATCAATAATTAATTACATTCGTCTGTTGCCCGTTTTTATTCTCGTATTTGAACCTTTTTCGCTGCGCTACTGAAATTATACGTCGTAGAAGGTTGTGTTTTTGTTTTTAGTTAATCAACTTGCTGTTACCGAGTGGTTTTCTGTTATTGTTATCAGTTTTTGTAAAGTTTTCACTCACAAATGCCTTTGTCGACATAAAATATCTTGGATTCCAGAACCAAGTAGGTATAAGATTAATAAAATAATTTACCTAAGACAGCGACAACATTCGGCGCTAGATAATTTGGTGTGATGTTGCCACCTGCTGATAAATAGGCTACAGAGTTATGTTGGACTTTAGTCGGCTTTTAGATCGACTAGGGATAAACATAGTTTTAAAGTTAGTAAGTAGATTTCAAAACTGTTTCTGCTTCTTCTGTTGCTCTATCAACATTTTCAAGCTATTTAAAACAAAGCTTTTTGAGTATCATTTCTGAGTTGATTTTATGTAGGAACTGGGCTCTATTCCGGGGAACAGGCAAAACAAATTTTCAACCGACTTTGAATAAAAGTCGGCTGTAATGTACGTTATTTATTTTCTAATGTATGCTCACCGATTACTCCGTTATTTCTGGAGCGATTTTGATGATTCTTTTGCTATTGTATAGAGAATAATCCCAAGACGATTCCTTAAAAATTTTATTTCCGAGGGATTACGTCCCGTTCGTAAAAAAATTAAAAACAGTGGAATTTGAAGCTCATTCTTAGTTTTTTCAAAACTATCAAATTATTGTAAGTTGCTTCTTTGGATTTGGCTTACGAGCTTCTGCATTTATTCCGATTGCTGCGGTAGATAGATACCTACTTGTCAGAATCCTACGTATTTATATAAAGTCTGCGAGGGTTACCACCTATAACCTTTTATCCTTTTACCGTCGCGTCGGGGTCACTGCAAACATTCCCCTTCCCGCCCAATATAGAAAGTACCTATCGTTTGATTTTATTTGAATCGTATACAAAGGCATCGGACCCATCCAGCGCCCATACATAATTGGCCGCTTGACGTAGGTTTGATGCCAGTCCGGGCTTTTTAACCCTTGATTGCATTACCGGATAGTCTTTTTGTTCAATTAGCAATGTTTGCCCGTCGTTTTAGTAATTATCGTCCGGCAAACTGGGTATAACACAATTATAATGGTTTGACAGCTCGACGGCGTGTTTTTACTTCGTTAAATAGGTAATGATATGAAACAAAGGCTAATTATTTCACGTTGGGTCGATGGCCGTCTGCTCGTGTAGCCTTTGGCAGATAATTGGTTTATTTTAGATGGCAAAGATAATTGGGAACCAATAGGTTGTTGTCGATATACACTTTACATACTAAGTAAGGTACATAATTGCGTTTGACATGCGTTTGACCGTCTACCAACTCAATCATGTTTTTAGTAGAACTAGAGCCCTATTCTGCTAAACTAATTCTATAATACTATATGACAATAGTATCGTCAAAAAATGACACATTTTGGCAGATAGATAAGGCCTTAGATATATGCTAAGATGTAAACTACGGAGGAGGAACGGCGCCAAAAGTGTCAGGTTAGAAACCGCATTCTATTAGTTATAAGTAACGATTCTGCGACGATACCTACCATCGTCATAGTGAAGCGATTGGTTAGCAGAATCAGGCCCCTGAATATTTATTGCCATTATCGTCTCATATTTTGTAGTGGTCATAAATTGTATCCAAGCCTAAAATTAGCAAGTTTCCAAAAGTGGAAAACTAAGTTGCCAATAACAAAGAAGCAAGGTCTTCTTTTGTATTTAGGTACCTTAGAATCACTAGAATTTGCCAATTGTTAGTATAAATTTCTAAAGAGACGTACAGGTTGTCGCATGATCAAATGCGCACCGCTGCAGCATAGCACAAAAATGTGCATTTGAATGTCGGCTTTAAGTCGTAAAATTTAGATGCATTTCATATTGACGTCATCTGATGACAGACAGTTCGCACGCCACTCGTTTAAAACTTATGGAAAGCCATTTTGTCTGTGTAAAATGTTTCTATGAAATACAATATCAAAGATATCGTGTTTAAACCCATTTTTAAATAAGCATTGGTGTCGATTCAGATGTCGCCAAAACTGACCTATACTAATTTGACAGCACAAAAAATATAAGTACCGTCCCTTTCATAACGAGCAAAATAAAAAGGATGTCATCAATTTTAGCGCTGTCAAATTAGTTTAGTTTAGTTTTGTTTCTCAGCTGGCCGCTAATGTTTTAACTTTCGACTGCTAATTGTGTTATTTAACTGACGAATCTGACGAATCCAATATTTTGGCTAAACAATGAAATTAAATACCATAAAATGGTTACCATATTAAATGCATAAAGCTTCTCTAAAGCTTGCATAAATATGCAATAAAATTGTAAAATATATAGCAAAATTGTAGAAATGTTTCTACATCTTTATTTATTCATTTTAAAATAACTACTTATGACTAATTTTGTTTTGTAACGCGAAGTTTAAAAATATCTACATAAGTTTTGATAAGTGCCCACCCTAGCTTGTCAAACGTTCTTTATTTGTTTAGGATTGTGCATTCTAGGATTTAATTTACACTAGTAATTGTACCAGACTTATGTTAATTAAGGATTTAATAAAGAATTTTTGAAACTGAACTGAACTGAAGTTTAGTTTTTTTGACATCTGAATTGACACCATTTTTGTGCTATGCGGTAGTAGCGTTGGATTAATGCGCGCAAACCTTAATACTAGCTTAAAACAAAACAAAACTACTGCGACCTTTCAGTTCCTCAAATGGACACCAGAGCTTGCGGTATCCATATCCAAAGGAGATTATACAATACGGATAATTGCACATTATCCGATTACGTTTAAGGCTTGGCTTCCAATTGCAATAGACCAAGTATTATTCCTATGGATTAACGATTATTGACTTTTGTCTATTGGTTTAGCTATTAGCATTGCTATGTGGACGGGATCAATTACTCAGGCGCTGTGGCGTTCATCAACATTGCTTCACTTGATTTGTATAGCGGGAGGTATTTACTTGGATTTGCTTCTAAACTCTAAGTTACGATAAAGGTACATTATGATGTTTACTCTTTACATATATATATTTATGTAGCCGACTGTATGTTGTTGGCTTATTCGGCCGTATCCAGAAAAAATTACTGAGTCATGAATACGGTTACTAGTTAGTATCGAGTCGTCATCGAGTCGTTCTAGTTTTGTCACGTCTGAACACACTGCCGATTTGCGAGCGCTTTTAAAGCGAGGCGAGTGGGCAGCGAGCACGCCGCGACGACAACGCCAAGGGCACGCAGCGAGTTCGCCACGATTAAAAATCGCAGCAACCTCGCTGTGCACTCGCCTTGAAATGGCTCGCAAATCGCCAGTGTGATAAGACTCTTAGGTATTTGCGTAGTTCTATATCCGCACGCTAGATCCGCTGCAAGATATCCTATAAAAATGTAAAAATGGGACGTGCGGAATGGGATTTGCGTCGATCCGTGCCCGCACTCTGATAAAATGGAGCGTCTCTATACTATCGAGTACCGAACTGTTCTGGTCAATGCATTTGAGAATCACAAAGCAGAGTACTTAATTGCTCAATACTGTATAAATAGCGAGAAAAAGAACAAATTTCAAAAATTCAAAAACTTTCGACAGAGATTCGTGAAACATTGGCTAAGAACACTCGGGATAAAATTTTCTCTGACACAAAAAAAAACTAAATGAATATCGGTTCATCCTTTTGGGAGCTAGGATACCACGAACAGACAGACACGTTAAACTTATAACACCTAACTTTTTGCGTCAGGGGTCAAAATGAAAGAGATAACCCCATAATCAGATAAATCTATTCGTTTTCTAGCTAGGTTAAAGGCATGGAATAATAGAAAACAAGGTTATAGGCCTCATTTCCAGAGAATACCCGCAATAAACTTTCGCGAGAGGTCTGCGATTAAACGCAGAGATTTCGAAATTCTTGACGGTATATATATATTCTCTTGTAATGAAACGTTGCACATCTCATAAAACATGATAATCAAGAGATGACCGATACCGCGCACCATTAGGGACTCACTTGCACAACTATACGAGTTAATACGGGGAGAATGGATTTACATGAGAAACAGAGTCCTCAGGTACCTGGGGTTGTAACGTAGTTTATGAAAACGATAAAAGTTTTCGTTTCCTTCCTTTTATTCAGCGCCTTGCTGCGCCCTTAACGGATTGGAGATGCCGGACGAAAAGTGTGTAGGAAGAAGTGCGTATACAATATTGTATTTGGACGAATCGCGTTTTGCACTAACAGCTAACAAAACACCTTACACCTTATAAATCTGTTACCCAGAGGTAATTGTAACCCACCTTATAAATCTGCACCCCAGAGGTAAAGTATATAAAGTCCGTTTTTTTCAGATTTGTTATTTTCTTTATGAGCCTTGTGATTGCCACTTGATCTGTGGTGATCACATAGGAACACAATAGAGACATCACTCCTAAAAAACCCAAAGGGTCAGTGGCGAATTATGAACACCATCGCTTCAGACCCTGAAGAAGCGGCAGCTGTTGAGTGTAGGTTCTATATTCTACGTTTTCTGTGTAAAACCATTACCGCCATTCGAGAGAGGTACTTTAATAAACTCTTATCTTCAATCGCAATGCAGAAATCTCCAGACAATGGTGCAAAGAGACTGTACTAAAATAGGCAGCATGATATTTTTGGAACGATTAAAAAAATATATGGCAAGCTACTATTTATCTGTGACAAAATAAAAAAGTAGGCGTGGTGCGATTTCGTATTATAGAGATTTCATTTAGTTGGCGTTATGCATCCTGTTGTGTGAAAATTTGTAAAAGTCGGCTAAGTCCGATAGTAGGCATCTCGCAGTAAAATCGGTGCGTTTCTGTCTAAACGTGCAAAAACGCGAAATGGACAGAAGCGTTTACGGTGAATATCTCAACGGTTATTTGCATCGTGCACCTACCAAGTAATCATCAGCATCACCAGCCCGCAGTACACTGCTGGACATCTTCTTCGTAACACAGAGACCGTCAGAGAGGTCGTGGTCGATCATGGTTATTCTTGCGATGCCGTTCAGAATTCACTTCACGATGATCTTTTCCTGTTCATAGTTTTCCTGCTGCATTCTTGCATGCATACATAAACATAATGCTCGACAATTCACAAAGCATCATCTAGCCCCAAGCTAAGCAGAGCTTGTGTTATGGGTACTAGATGACTGATATATACATTAGATAGATATTTTTTAATAAAAATAGTAAATACCCTGAACAAATATTTACAGATTATACAAATATTTCTCCCAAGGCGAGAATCGACACTGTATAGTATAGTGTATGTAATAAAAAACTGGGACATGGGACAATTTGAGCGTACACATCGTTCCTTCCTACTAATATAACAAATCCGAAAGTTTATAAAATCTACATTTTTAGGATCTCCAAAACTACTGAACCGATCAAGATGATATTTGGCATACGTTTAGAGCAAAGCCTGACTTAAATAATACGCTACTTATTATACCGAAAAAAAAACGCGTGCGAAGCCTAGTAACTTATGAAGGGACACGTTCACCTATTAAAATATCCCGGATTTTTTTACGAAATGTTTGTAACAATAGGTAATGAATCGACGGGAACCGAACCCGCAATCCCCCACGCAGGTAGACCTTTCCCCGCTGCGCCACTGAGGTCGTCAACATGTAACTGTAGTGTCGGTACATTTTATGAGACCATGATTTGATTTAGCCAAATGACCGTCGATAAACAAGTGCCTATTAGCCACAAACCAATTAGAGACTTGTTCGTCTCTAGACCAGGCTCTTGCGGTGAAAACTTCTCTCGATGGATTATAAATAAAATAATGAAATAAAAAAGCCTTAATTTTTTATTTTTATTGTTATTACAAAATCCACAGCCCTTATGTTTAAACAGTTCTAATTAATAATCTAACTTATCTTTTCTACTGCCTAAGATAGTATCTCAATGTGATTGATTTAACTTAGGTTTATGTATTAAGATAATTATTGTGGCTTGGATAGTTTGCATTGCAGGTTTTGCAGCTATATTGTTATGTAATGTTTATTTGCTACGTCCCTACAGCATATTTTTTGTCAGGTATTCCATGTTATTTTGAAGATATCTTGTTATCTTGTTACTGCCCAGTTTCTGCTTGAAATTCGTTTCAGTGTTAAGTACTTACAAATTCACTTTTAAAATTTTATTTATATATTTATCGCATTATCTCAGCAAGACTTATTTATCAGTTTTAACAATAATTTACTGTAGATATAGAATTTACACTATTTGAGTCTTAGTTTAAGCCAATAAGGTGCTTATCAGGGGGAGGCCTGCGTTCAGCAGTGGACCAATACAGGCTGTTGAGGTTGAGGAGTCTTAATTTTATGTAAAGCGTTTTTTCTGGATAAAAGTACTAGCCGTTAAGTAGTTTTGGCGTGAAGAGGTAACAAACATCTAAACATCCAAACTTTTGCATTTATAATAATAGTTAGATGTGATGTGTGTGATTTTTAGGCTACTCAACATTTTCCCTTAAGTTTTGGTCGATAATTATGTCTACAGAGATAGGTTTTTACAAGTAAAGACTTTCACATTTTTCGTTGGCTCTATCAGGATTCAAAATGGCAGTCAGAGACTCTCGCACCCGGTGTCGTAACTCCAAACGAGGCGTGGCTCGTAAAGCAGCGACCTCTGACCACGTCCTCCTCGCCCGTACATCTCCAGAACTATTACGTTACCGTCCTTTTAATAGTTACTATAGATCTTTGGATATTGGTGTCCATAAACCCAAACGTTCATACAGTCGAAAGAAAAAAAAATTAGGAGCAATATTAGGCAATCTCAATGCGTTCAGTATAGTTTAAGAGTTCCGTGCCGTTTAACTTATGATTAAGCTAACTATAGCTTCCTACTAAGGAAAAAAATCATTACTGATGGATCAATTAAAAGTTTTTCACAAGTAAACACAGTCGCGTTCTCTACGTGCGGTGGTGGTAAAAATGGTCTTAATGTAAGCCCGTGACCATGTGTTTTAATAATATTTATTTATGGACATGGTCCATATATAATTTGCGACTTGTCAAAAGCGTTCGATTGCGTACACCATGAAACATTAATCAGGAAATTACATCACTATGGAATAAGAAACACCTCTTTGGATCTTCTTACTTCTTATTTGAGTAATAGGATACAAAGAGTTGACATTAATGGGAAACGGTCTTCGGGGTCTGTAGTTTCAATGGGTGTACCGCAGGGTTCTATCCTCGGTCCTTTCCTATTTTTAGTTTATATTAACGACCTGCCTCATCTAGTAAAGAATAATCACGAGATTGTATTGTTTGCTGATGATACTTCATTAATTTTTAAAATGAAACGACAAAACACAAATTTCGACGATGTGAATAATGCAATCTCAAAAGTAGTCCATTGGTTTAGTGTCAATAATCTTTTGCTAAACGAAAGCAAAACAAAATGTATTAGATTTATTCTACCTAATGTTAAACAAGTGAAGGCTGATGTAAACGTTAAAGGAGAAACGTTAGAAATAGTAGAAAGTACCGTATTCTTAGGAATCACCTTAGATCATAAACTTCAATGGGGCCCACACATAGATAAGCTATCGAAGAGACTTAGTTCTGCAGCGTATGCAGTCAAAAAAATCCGTCATCTTACAGACGTGGATACATCTAGACTTGTTTATTTCAGCTACTTCCATAGTATTATGTCTTACGGCATACTGCTGTGGGGGAACGCTGCAGATATTAACACCGTATTTGTGCTGCAGAAGAGGGCTGTTCGTGCAATCTATAATATGGGTCCCAGAGAATCCCTACGTGATAAATTCAAAGAAATAAATATAATGACAGTACCATGTCAATATATTTATGAAAACTTGTTGTACACTCATAGAAATAAAAATCTGTTCCCTAAAAATTGTGATAAACATAACTTTAATACCAGAAATAAACATAAACTCGCTGTGCCCACAACTAGGCTACACAAAATTAATGTATCTTTTAAAGGGCAATGTATACGCTTCTACAACAAAACTCCTAATGAGTTGCAAAAATTATCAGTAAATAAATTCAAACAAATTGTCAAAACCTTGCTGTGCAAAAAGGCTTACTATAAAATATCAGATTATCTAGAAGATAAAAAAGCTTGGAACGGGTTTTGCTCCAACTCGAAGAATAACAACTAACAGGCTAAAGGTTTCTTCGTCGCTTCTTTACTTTGGTCTATATACCGAAGCGACAGAAATCAAAAATATCACTTTATTTCCGTGTCAGTGTATAGTTTTATACCTACTATTTGACCTTTTCTAAGTGTACATTTATTGTATTTATGGAAATAAAGAGTTTTTGATTTAGATTTTGATTTTGATTGAATTAAATAATACATACAACCACTACAAGATGTGCGGGCACGAGCGGAGCAAGCCGCGAAAACTTTGTGGTTTCGTTAAATATTTTGCATATTGAACTCAAACGAGGGTTCATAACCAAACCACATCGAGATGGCAAAAATGATGCCTGCGAGCGGAGCGAACCACGTTTTTTTCTAATTTGGCAAAGTGTTGGGTCATGGTTTGACCTTCAAAGTTGTTTTTATTGACTGGCGGTATCAGGATTAACAATAGCAGCCAGAGCCTCTGCTACGAGTATCTAGTGTTGTAACTTGAAACGAGGCGTGGCTCGTAAAGCAGCGACCTCTTTGCCCGTACATCTCCAGAAACATTACGTTACCGTCTACCAATACCCATAGATCTCTACCAATTCCCATAGATTATCTACCAACCAATCTACCAATAGGTCTACATCTACCTACGTACAGTCAACGACAAAAATACTAAACAACGTCGATTTTTATAAATTAACACGCCTATGCCACAAAATAAATGTGTCTACTGCGTTGGTGATTTGATTACGGACTTTAAGGGGGGATGTTTTTAATTTTTTTTGTGTCGATTTTTTCTTTAGTTTCTTGTTTTATTTTTAATATGTAGACAGAGATAATATGATACTGAAGTTATACAGACTACTCAAATAGACTGATATATGTAAAACAGACATAGGTATGTATGTATTGTGCAATAAAGAACTATGAAACGAATAAAAATATTTTTGACTGATTGATGTGCTTGGCTTGGGACTAGATGATGCTATGTGAATTCACATAGCATCATCTAGTCCCAAGCCATATATTAAGTATATCAGTTATCTAGTACCCATAACACAAGCTATCTGCAGCTTAGCTTGGGGCTAGTTAATGCTGTGTGAATTGTCCAGCATTATTTATTTATTTATTTATTATAGCCATAATAGTAAATGAATAATAAATAATGCTGGATAATTATCCAGCTTGATTTATTATTTATTTACTATTCTTCCGGGACCAGGAACTCCTTCAGCTAAATTTAAAACGCTTTCGGGAGTTAGACCACGTTCAAAAATTTCGGTCGCTGACTGTACGTACAATCAATGTACCGTCATTAGTTACGATCTGATTGTTCTAACTCCTACGATAACACGATTTTCATTATCTGTTCGGGAGATTGTTTCTTTTAAGTGATTTAGATTTAACAAGATAACTACTTGTAGAGTCGAGAAAAAATTTAGAAATAGAGAAAAATGCATAAAATGGGTGTTTGTTGAATGTGTGATTCCAGCGAAAAAAAAAACGCAAATGATTAATCTACTTACAGGAAATGGAAAGAGATTAGTTTTTTTCATTTTTGCTTTTCTTAATCTATCATACACGCTGATAAGAAGTGATTATTTGAAAATAGTAAAATAAAACGTTAAGTGCGAGTCAGACTCGCGCACTAAGGGTTCCGATTAATTGTAACACCTTGTTTCTTGCCAAATATCATGATTCTAGGTCAACATGAAGTAGGTACCCTTGTACATTTTGGTCGAGGGAAAGAATCGAAAATTTTTTGTTGTTGTTAATAAACTACAAATATACCTACTGTTTCAGGATTTTTTCCTTTACTTGTGCTATAAGACCTTGCTTCTTGCCAAATTTTATGATTCTACGTCAACAGGAAGTTCTCTAAAGGTTTTGGTACATGGCGAGAAACAAAAGTTTTTTTTTGTGAATAAACTACAAATTAACTCTTTTCGGATTTTTCCCTTTACTCGTGCTATAAGACCTTTCTGCTCACCAAATTTCATGATTCTAGGTCTACGGGAAGTACCCTATAGGTTTTGTGCATGTGATTCCCTTGGAAATTTCAAAATATTCGGACACAAACGGCTGTAACTTTTGAGTGCGTTGACTTAGAAGTTTTATTTACCTTTATTGCGGCTTCAAGAGGTTACGGACTTGAGTATTTGACGTTAACTTCAACTCGATACGTCCACGCGTTCCTGAGAAAAGAGGGTTGACAGACAGATAGACAGACAGACGGACAACAAAGTGATCCTATAAGGGTTCCTTTTTTACGAGGTACGTAACCCTAAAAAACAACTCGGTCTTCGCTATTTCACTTATTTTTCGCTAAATGTGAGTCCTACACAATAACAAAACTAAAAAAATTTAAAAAACACCCTAAGAACATTCGGGATAAATTTATCTATGACACAAAAAAAACTAAACGAAAATCGGTTCATCCGTTTGGGAGCTACGATACCACACCACAGATACACAGGCAGACGCGTTAAACTTATAACACCCCTCTCTTTTTGCGTCGGGGGTAAAATGAATCTGATGGGAAACCAGCCGAGTATTTTGATAAGTACCTACTTCATTTAAGTTAATGCGTATCTACCTTCTTTAGTTTAGTTCATGTCACTGTATTTTGGTTTGGATCTCAACAGGCGCAAATATACAGGTCTCGACAGAGCCTACACATTTGCTCCCCTTGGAGTCGAGACCCTAAGTCTACAGTTAGCTCAATTGTTTCAATTGTAAATACTATTTCTAATTTATTTCTATTATTTGATTGTAATTTTCTTTGTGAATAAAGGCTTCTGCTCTAACTATCGGTTAGCCCAAAGCAAAAAGGGTCTGGTGCTTTATCTAGGTCTGGTCGAATGACTGTTTACTCCCTGTTCTCAAAAAACGGTACCTATTAGACAACTTCCTACTACCAGAATGTCTTGAATAAAGCGTAAATCACACAATATTTCCCAAGATTACACATTACTACGTCGGTAGTGATAATTCAGAACAATTATTTATTGTTTAGAGTTAATTTCCACCGGCTGTGGTCCGTAGCGAATCGATAACTTGCTTCGGAGATAAACGCGGCGGCTCTGCTGAGTTATGTGTTTGGGAGTAACGGTCATTTAATGCACTGGAGGTCCACTACACTGCCAGATACCTTACCTGCCGTGTACCTAGTGTGCAATAAGGTTGATTGCTAGGTAGCTTAGTCTAGAATGTTCTAAAACTCTTTAACGCGTAGAGTCGATTGTTTTACCGTTGTCTTCTTTTGTTTTAGGCTGTCTTTTGTTTGCAGGTATCGGGGAGAACGTGAAAATTTTGAATTTTGAATGACGGACGTTTTTATGGAAAGGCAGCATAGTGTAAATAAAAAAATCGGTTTTCTTTATTTTCTCATTGGTACAACGTGGAAATGTATCGTTTTTACGGGAATAATATCAACTCACTTAAAATCAGTGAATACCTACTTTCAGTACACGTTTAGGATAGGTAGGGCCTTAGAAGTAATGTATGTTAACCTGTATGTTTCAAATTTGTCCTATTATTTTTATCACGGCTTGAATCTAGCTTTACACTAATAAGCTTTCACTTTATCTACTTTTTCCACACCACGTGTTAATTTAAAGTCTGCACACCGCATTTATAATCAATTGTACTATCATCTAAAGAAGTGCCGTTCGTAAATAATGGCAGCAATAAGAATTACGAAAATGTCAGTGCATTTTATTCATCAAAAGACCGCTTGTCACGTAGGTTGTCACTCAATAAGGCAATATATCGAGTTGTACACTTTTTAACCCTTTGCGTGGAATAAATTATCATTTTGTACAATTACTTACTACTTAGCTACTACTTATAATGCAAAATAAAGAAAACTGGCTTTGATATTTAACAATTTTACTGCGCGAGATAAAACACAATGCAATGTAAACTTAATACTAGAGAGGTAATAGCAAAATCGAGCTTAACCCCAAACCAGCAAATGTTTTTTATCGTCTATTTAATATGTATTTTTTTTCGAAATTTCTATAGAACAAAAGTTGGCCCCTATGTGGATTCACCACATTTCGGTTTATTACACTCTTTCCTGACCTTGTCAAATCAAATCCAATCAAAAACTCTTTATTTCCATAAATACAATAAAATATGTGGGTAAAGTGACTAGTTGACTATAGTGACAAATTCAAGAAACTGTCGAGTAGTGTTCTAACTCCTTACCTACACGTAGAAAAGGTCAAATTACATAATTATACACTGACACGGAAATAAAGTTATATTTTTCATTTCTGTCGCTTCAGTATGTAGACTTAACAAGCGAAGAAGAAACCTTTACCTTGTTAGTTGTTATTTTTCGAGTTGGAGCAAAACCCGCCTGAAGCTTTTTTATCCTCTAGAAGTGTAGATAATCTGATATTTTATATTAAGCCGTTTTTACACTTTGTTTGAATTTATTTACTGATAATTTTTGCGACTCACTAGGAGTTTTGTTGTAGAAGCGTATAGGTACATTGCCCTTAAAAAGATACATTAATTTTGTGTAGCGTAGTTGTGGGCACAGTGAGTTTATGTTTATTTCTAGTATTAAAATTATGTATATCACTATTTTTAGGGAACCGATTGATTTTTCCATGAGTGTACAACAACTTTTCATAAATACCTTATATTGACATGTTTCTGTCATTATGTTTATTTCTATGAATTTATCGTCTGGGACCCATATTATAGATTGCACGAACAGCCCTCTTCTGTAGCACAAATACGTTGTAGATATCTGCTTCCCCCACAACAGTATACCATAGGACATAATACTATGGAAGTAGCTAAAATAAACAAGTTGAGATGTATCCACGTCTGTAAAAAGACGGATTTTTTGACGGCATACGCTGCAGACAGAACTAAGATATCTTATGATATTAATATGTGGGCCCCAAGTTTATTATCTAAGGTGATTGCTAAGAATACGGTACTTTCTTAAATTTCTAACGTTTCTCCTTTTACGTTTATTTCAGCCTTAACTTGTGTAACGTTAAGTAAAATAAATATAACCCTCTTAATAATCGTTTTGGTTTCGTTTACCAAAAGATTTGACACTGAACCGATGAGATTGAGAATTTGAGATTGCATTATTCACATCGTTGAAATTTGTGTTTAGTCGTTTCATTTTAAAAATTAATGAGTATCATCAGCAAATAATACGATCTCGTGATTATTCTTTACTAGATGAGGCAGGTCGTTAATATTTAAAGTAAAAGTAGGTACAATAATAATTATTCTTTTACCCATTGTAAAATCCGGCTGCAGTTGTTGATAATGATGATAGGTACTTACCGTGGCAGTTAAAAAACACTACCGCTTGGCACCTTTGCATACTAAAAACAAATAATTACGTGTTATTTTTAAACAAAAACCATTAAAAAACCACTATCTTTGCTGTTGAAATTTCCAAAAACTTTACTTACCTCACGGCAGTCCATAAAAACGTCTCATTAAGTTAAAAAGGGAAGATAGACGCACAATATTTATTATCTTGATTAGCATATAACATTTTTGGAAAGTTCGTTTGAATAGATAAGGTAATCTTTGTATTACATCGGACCTGCAGGCCTAGCCAACCGGCATTCGCTATGAAGCGATTCGATTTCTACAATCGTCATAGCTCAAACGATGGCGAAGTTCGATTGGTAGACAAAGTAACCTTCGCATAGCGATCGCCTTGTCTATTCGTCTGATCGCTAAAAACCCCGCTTAGTCTATGGTTTTCGACATCAAACGTCAAATGTGTCATTCGCTTACGTAGAAAGAGTATGCTATAGAACACGCGCAAATGCTATCGCATTCACACATAAAGAGAGAACGACTTATACCTATAACCTAAGAAGAAATGAGATAGAGCGAATGGCTTGCTATCACTTTCTCGCGTGCCGGTTTTTTCATTGAAAAGCAACTCTAGTTGCTAAACAAATTTCTTACACATCGACGGAGCTCGAACGAGAATCATCGAAATTGTTGTAAAATTTTGATTTCTAAGTATAAATGTGAATATAGTGTTCCTGTGGACATTCCCGCACCTAAAAACAATAAAAACTAAAGGCAACAATGGTGCGGTGCTGTGTTTTCGAATGTACAAGTGACAGTGAAGCAAAAGTGCCGAATTTATCATTCCACTCGTAAGTACAAGTTCTTTTGACTACAAAAAGGTTCAAAATTTACAGATTCATAGATTTACATGAACAATTAAGAGGTACAAGGCTCAAAAGTTATGTTTTATGAAAATTTTAATTAATTTAACCTAACATTGCGAAAATTTAGGGTTGCCTGCACTAGACAATAAAATTCCCCAAATGGCGCGTTGAAATATATTTGAATACGTACATAACGAGAAACATTATTTTAAAACTAGTTTATGCCCGCGGCTTCGCACGCATTGTTTCTATGGAAACGTTTAAGGGTGTGATTTCTATCCCATAGGAACTGATTTATGGAATAAAAAGTATTTTAGAATTAGATACCTGTATGCAAAATTTCAGCCGATCCTTTCAGTAGTAAGTAGCGTGAAGAGGTAAACATCCATTCATCCATCCATCCAAACTTTCGCATTTATTATTTAAGTGTCATGTTTTTATTTGTTCCAGATTTCCTGCAGATAAACATCTACGTTTGCGTTGGAAAGAAGCAACGGGTTGCAAAGATTGGGGACCCAAAATATAGTCCAAAATTTGTACCTAGTAAACATTTCTATGAAAATTTATTAATAAATGAAACAGCGAACTTATCTTTTCCCTCATGCTGTTCCAAGGCTGGTACGTAATATATATAAAAAGAATGAAAGTCTGTTTAAGACTCTGAGAAAGTTTGTCATACCTACTTTGTATTATAATCTACCTTCCAAACAAATATATAAATAACCAATCAAAATATTTACATATTGGGTAGTATTACTTTTATATAGGGTGTAACAAAGAGTAAGGACCAAACTTTAGCTTCGATCAAAGACCACAGGAAAATATGAAAATTTAAAACAAATAAATAAAAACGAAATTATCACTAGACTGGGTAATGAATGAATGACTGTTGTCATTTGCTTATTATCATAAAACCGAGGAAAAATGCATTTGTAAGACCTACCTATCACATCTAAGAGGCGTTTTCCGCTGCGATGACGTCGCGGGTCGTTGAACTCCACGGTCAACGACCCACGACGAAGGTGTTTTGTGTTTTAATGAAGTTGTAAAGAGGTACGTAGGCCTTTTTAGTTTATTTTACCTAAAAAGAAGCACAACATTTAGTTTACTTTTTTTTTGAAACTATTCGGGAATTTTTCTTCGGTTCTATAATCAAGTCGGAACCCACCCATGAAAGTTTAGTGCTTACTTTTTGTTACAACCTGTATATTATTTATAATCAATAATTATTTTTTTTTAATATGGCAGAAGCCTTTATTCACAAAGAAAATTATAATATAATTAGTATTTACAATTGAAACAATTGAAAATACTAAAAAAAAAAAAAAAAAAAAATGTCAGCTTACTAACTTATCTTTGCTTGAATTTTTTCAGAAAAAGTTTTTCTGCGGCTTTTGCGGAGCTTTGAAGCTCTAGGGCCGGCGGTCCACCACCTAGCGCGCATCAGGTATTGTTTTCCAGGTCGGGGACAACCTCAGCGCAACATAAATTGAAAAGGTGGATTCTCTCTTTGTAGTTTGTTTACGTTGGTTTTGACAGAAGCTTATTCTTTGTTATTTTTCTGTCTACAGTAAGGAGGGCGCTTGCCGTGGAGCCCGGGCTACCACGCGTGCGCCAGCCGCTGTCATCTTGTTAGTTTATTTAGATTTGTAAGAATTTTATTTACTTTTATAAGTTTCAATTATTGTGATGATACAATGCACGCAACCGTTGATTGCAATTAGGAATGTGACGGAGACCCATCCCATCGTGTCTGTGCAGCCTCTCTTAGAGTGCACACAATGTCCCCGGGCTCGCTTTTTCAAGGGACAGAGAGGCCTCAAAATTCATAAAGCAAGAATGCATAAGGACCCCAATATCCCGTTGTCTGCTCCGGTTGCAGTAGCGGTAGATATTTTGACGCAAAATTCGGATTATGTTGCTGACACACGCCCTTTTTGGAAAGTTCTGAGTGAGTACAAAACTACTACCCCTATTTTAAAGCGTATTCCTCGAGGTGCCCGCATCTCTGTCGCTTCCGCTCTCTCAGAGGCCATTAGGAATGCTGTAACCAAAAACACCAAGCGAGCTTGGGAGCATTTACTAGTATTCCCTTACAGTGTACTGCATGTAAAAAAAGATTTGGCGAACAAATCTTCAATGACGGTTAGGATAAAACAAAATTGTGTGAGGTACACTGCTCGCGAGGGTCAGCCTATTTTAATTGTTGATCAGGACATACAACAAAATTCAAAAACTAATAAACCATTATCTGAGTCTACTATCTACAGACTTGTTGAGAGTAAACTCAGTGATGGTGATATCAAAGGTGCCTCTCGCATTCTATTTTCAAGTGACACGATGGCACCAAATGACGATGCTACTCTCATATCTCTTGAGAGTAAGCATCCACCCGCAGGGGCCAATATTCGACTCCCCGATCCACCGGAAGAGAGTGATGTCGCTGTGGGCACGACCAGCCAGGACGTGCTTAAAGCTGTCATATCATTCCAGAGTGGCTCTGCCGGTGGCCTGGATGCTGTGACTCCACAGCATCTAAAAGATCTTCTGTCTGGCGGGTCTGGCCATGCAGGTGAAGTCCTTCTGGAAGATCTGACATCTCTAATCAACCTGATGTTGTCAGGCCGAGTCAACAGCGAGATCACTGAACTCCTTCACGGTGCGAATCTTTGTGCCCTTAAAAAGAAGGATGGCGGAATTAGACCCATAGCTGTGGGCACAACCTACCGCCGCCTTGCGGCTAAAGTCTGCTGTCGGAAAGAAGCCGACTATCTAGGCGACTATTTCCGACCAATTCAGCTAGGCTTTGGTTCGCGAGGCGGTTGTGAGGCCGCAGTACATTCCCTTCGTACATTTTTAGACCAAAATTATGGGGAAGTAATACTGAAGGTTGACGTCAAAAACGCCTTCAATTCCGTAGACAGGGGCGCCTTGCTAAAAGAAATTAAAGACAAAATTCCAGAAATTTACCCTTTTCTTTGGCAATGTTATGGTTCACCGTCAAAATTAATTTACAGGAACAAAGTAATTTCGTCCGCAGTTGGCTGTCAGCAGGGCGACCCTCTTGGTCCGGCCATATTAAGCCTTGCCATCCAACCAATCATTCAACGTCTCCAATCCAAGCTCAATGTTTGGTATTTGGATGATGGAACATTAGGTGGAGAGGTGAACACAGTTTTTGATGATCTAAAAATCATCACAGACGAATTTCAAAAAATAGGTTTGGAATTAAATTTTTCAAAATGCGAGCTTTTTATTTCGGACTCTTGTGTAGACAAAAACAATATCATTGGAAAATTCAATAGTTTAGCCCCCAACATTACAGTTGTAGATAAATGTTCACTTCGACTCCTTGGTTCACCAATTCTTGATGAGTCTTTTCAGTCATTTGTAGATGAGAAAATTCAAAATTTCAATAAAACTTCGGACAGATTGCTCAAAATTAATAGTCATATGGCTTTTACAATTATTCGGTTCTGTCTATTTGTACCTAAATTTACGTATTCTTTGAGATGTAGTCAACTGTGGAAACACAGCGAGCTCTTGGAAGGCTTAGACAACATAATAAAGAATACTTTATCATCGGTTTTGAATATTGATTTAGATGACAAGGCATGGTCGCAGGCCTCCCTGCCTGTCAAATTGGGAGGCTTAGGTATACGCAAAATTTCAAGTGTAGCCCTGCCAGCGTTCTTGTCTTCTGTCTACAGCACTAGTTCTTTAGTTGACAAAATTTTAAAGCCTTCTCGTTTGGTCCCGCCTGGAATGTCATTAAAAATTTCAGTTTTAGACGAAGCTCGAACGGCTTGGCATAATGCTTGCCCCGATGCTGCTCCCCCAAAATCACTTTTGTCCCAACGGCAATGGGATGGGCCTCTGTGTGAGTTGACACGGAATTGTTTGTTACAAACGTGCTCCAGCTCTACGGATCGTGCCCGCCTCCTGGCAGTTTCTAAATGGGAGTCAGGACATTGGTTGCAAGCATTTCCTTCATATAACACTGGTACTTTATTGGATCCCGTAACTTTCCGTATCGCAACATGTCTTCGGTTGGGTGCAAGGTGTTGCGCGCTTCATCAATGCCAGTGCGGTACTGCTGTCGAACAGCTTGGTCATCACGGATTATCGTGTACTAGGGCAGCCGGTCGGATATCTCGCCACGCCAGCCTTAACGACATCATCCGACGGGCCTTTGTCACCGCTAACGTACCAGCTATTCTCGAACCGAATGGTCTGTTACGTGACGATGGTAAAAGGCCCGACGGTATGACACTAGTCCCATGGGAGTTGGGGAGGCCCATTGTGTGGGACGCTACATGCGTCGACACACTTGCGCCTTCCCATCTTCCGAGGACATCCGTGAGGGCAGGCGCGGCGGCAGATTTGGCCGAAGATCTCAAGAGGCGCAAATATGCAGGTCTCGACAGAGCCTACACATTTGCTCCTCTTGGAGTCGAGACCCTAGGTCCGTGGGGTACCGAGGCTCTTCGGGTTTTCAAAAAATTATCTGAGCGTCTGGTCGAAGCGACGCGTGACCCGAGAGCTGGTCAGTATCTGGCACAGCGCATCAGCATTGCCATACAGCGGGGCAATGCAGCCAGCGTCTTGGGGACGCTTCCGACTGGTATTGATATGGATCAGTTGAGCTACCTGTAGATTGTTTGCAACAGTCTGCAGTTAGCTCAATTGTTTCAATTGTAAATATCAATAATTATGATTCAATATTCTTACATGCCATAATATAGATTTAATTTGAGAAAATTAAATCTGAGAATGTAAAAAAAATGCAATCCAGTATAAAAAATAATAAATTTTATTTAACTAAAGACTATGTGATTTGATTAAGAACATATTGAAATAATCGTCTTAAAGACTGATCGATCATACATACTTATTAATTATAACAGAATATAAATATTTGGATTAGTAGGCAGGAATGTTGGTAATATTGTGGTGTAAAAGTGTCATTTAATTTTGTTGTATTTGCACTTTTTTCTTTTTAGCTGCATAATAATTTTAAAAGTGCCATTAAATTTCGTATTAAAGGTTACCGTAGCAATATCTAAACCGTAAGATTTAATTTATTAGGAGAAATGTGATTTCGAAGTCTGTTGGCTAAGCCTGGTTAACGTGTAAGAATTTAATTCCCTAATAAAAATGTTATTTAATTACTATTAACATAAAACTATTGATATTATTTTACTATATTCTAGTGTTTAAAATTATTTCTACTCGTATCGTAATAAGTGAATATACCTACATAACAAAACAAAATTGATAGGTTCCTAACTAAACGTTGTTTCCTTTCTAGGCTTAGTTAAATTAAATGTTTACCTATTCCCACATTCGTACCTAATTTAAGTATATACTTATATATTTATTTACTAGAAAACTAATAACTTTACTGGAACTGGAACGATTAAACTTAACCAAATACACAAAAAAGTTAAAAGTTTGCTTTAAATCCTAACAGAACAGGATCAATAGGTTGTAAGTGCGCAAGTAATAAAATAAGACCTACCGGACCGAGGAATACCCGCAGGCTGTAACAAAAAGTAAGGACCTAAACACACCAGTTACTTAAAACATTCACTACAAAGGTCAACCAAGGTTTGGTGGAATTTCCTGTTCTGAATTTGAACACCCAAATTTATGAACTGGAAAATCGCAAATCCAATCCACCAACAGAGACATGAAATAAGAAACCTAAAATCGGGGTAATAAAATTGCATGGCAACACTTTCCCCCCACCACCTTGCAATCTTTGGTCTTGCTCATCGGCACGCTTGCCACACATCTGGTTATATTTAATCTGTGTTCGCTTATTTTGCCCGTGTCTATTACGTTCCGGTCTACGCAAAACTAATATCTTTGATTGTGTTTATGAAAAGGTTTTCTATTTTTTATGACGTGTGGAGGCTTATTATAATTTAGTTCTTGATAATTTGAGTCTTGTACTCAAATTCTAGGGCATAATTAATAAGTTAAAATGGAAATACAAATTATTTGATTTTTGGATCTAACTTATAGAAAAAATCTTAGTTAATTGAAATGAAACGCAGTGCCTTCGGAGGGAATTCTTGAAAATTCTCTCCTAAGGTACTGCGTTGCGGAATTAATTGAGCCACTTGAGTTAAAAAAATGGAATCAAGAGCACGGGCCAGCGGTGAGCAGTTTTCAACACTTTTGGAGTTTATGGAAAGGTAAAATATTTGATTTTCTTGCCTCACTTTCTTTGTTTTATCTAGGCAGTTTATTAGTGTAGGTACCTCAAAGATTTAAATATTTAGGTACTACCTTACTACTTTAAATTTCTAGGTACCTACTACCTAAACAAAAGCATAAAAGTAATCATAAAACACTTAAAAGTTTCTAGCCGGAAGGCAGGTACTACCTACAACAATGACGCGATTCACAAAGAAATATTTAGAACGAGAGCTCTTTAGTTTATTAATATTATGTTACAGTCACGGTGACCTTGCTAAACCTCAGCCTGGTGCGCAGGGACGTTTGAGGGCTGATCGTTTGTGGCAAGAGCTGGCCAACACCTTGAATTCTGTTGGTGGTGGTGTCCGTAAGACTACGGACAAGTGGAAAAAGGTAGGTACCTACATACTTACTACCTACCTAAAGCACTTTTATGTTAAATTGAATAACCAAAGTAATTTCTAAATAGAAAGGTACCTAAATATGCATATTATCAAAAAGAACCTGCATTCCGCTTATCTAAAACTCTCATATAATTTTAAGGTGTGGGCAGACTGGAAGTCAAAGACAAAAAAAAAATCCTTAACCCAACGACAGCATTCCCAAGGCACTGGTGGTGGTCCTAATACCAATGTTACCTTAACCGCTTTAGAGTTCAGGTTAATAGGGATCATTGGTGTACAGGCAGTGGAAGGACACTCTGGTATAGAAGAGCAGGGTTTTAATGTTGGTAACTTTTCTTAAAAACCTATTACTTACAACAGAACTTGTACTAAAATGTTACACTTAATGGGCAAGGAAGAATGGCCGCTAGTATATAATAGGTACCTATTTATATTTTCAGATTCCAGCTACTGCAAGTTTAGCTGAAACCTTATATCCTAATTTAGAGATTGACAGTGAAGATATTGGTATGCACTCACCGTATGGTGTATTTAATTATTAATAATTAGACCTACTATTTAAAAACAATATCTAAATAGGATCCGCCTTAGTAACTTACATACCTAAATGATTTTTAGCAATAAGTCAATACGATGTGCCAACGCCGCTGCCTACTCCATCAGCAACAAGGACTCAACCATCGCCAGAGCCAGTGGCGCCTGCCACTCTTTCGGGTACTAGTCGTCAGCGCCGGCGGCAGCTGGCAGCGCCACTGGGGCCGCCGGCGGTGCGGTGCTCACCGACACGAGTTACCAGTCCGCTTCCGCCTGTGCCTACCACCCCTCCTCCGTCAAACAGTCGACCGCGTCTAACAGCCGCATCGCCGCTCTCTAGTGTTGCTACTCCCCATCGTCGACATTTGAGAGCGCGCCGAAGACGGGCGCTAACTCCATTTGACCGAGCAACGAGCGAGTTCGTGGCCATCGAGCAGAGACGCCTTCAGTTGGAGGAGAGACGGGCACAGACTGAAGCAAGTAGGGTTGAGGTGGATAATGAGCGAAACAATCTCCTCAGCCGTTTCGCAAATATTGCTGAAGCCTTACTTCAACAATATCTTAATAGAGCTAGGGATAGCGATTCCACGGTACGGCTTGATAGCGAGTGAGTTTGTGTGATACTTTAGCACTTGTATACATGGAAGGCACGTTGTCGACCGCAGCCATCAACGTGCCTTCCATGTATATGAGTTAGTGAGTTTAATAGTGCTAAGATACTATTATACTCAAAGTTTAAGATTTATGAATGTACAGTAGGTAGATGTGTACCCAAATAGAAAAATAAATCTTATAATAAAATATTTTAGTAACTTTATCTGTATATTTTATTTCTAATACGCTTAAGAGATATCATTGTCATCACAACCTGCTGATTAAATGATTGAGCATTGCTCTGCCTCGGATCAGTTCAGTTTGGTTGTCAGCATTAGAGGTGTTAGCTTGCGAGGTGTAGTCATCACTGCCATCGTTATTTGTACCAGGGCTAATTCTTGGTGTTGGAAGCCGAGCCTTTACTGCAATGTTATGTAGTACACAGCATGCAAGAGTTATCTTGCTAGCTACATAAGGATGGTAGTGCAGAACTCGGTCTTTAAGCAAGCACCTCCAACGAGACTTCAGCAAACCAAAGCAACGCTCAATGCAGTTTCTGGCTTGCACATGGCGAGATGTGTATATCTCTTCTCGAGACCCAGATGCAGCATTTAAAACAGGTGTCATCAGCCAGGGTCGCTGTGGATAACCAGAATCCCCTGCAAGAAAACAAATATGCTTTAATTATTTAACGTCGGATGTTTATGAGTACCTGCCCTAACTAAATTTAATATTAATTTCTAATTAAAAAAGCAACTTATTTATTATCTACCATAGTTATTTTTACAATAATTTTGCATGTACAATGTTCTTGGCAGGTTGTCTTACTGTTGATCAAATGTTTTTTGTCTTACCCAGCAACCAAACATGTTCCCCGCTTTCATGAAGCCCACGCATGTATGGCTCCACTACACTTGCAGACCATATGTGAGAGTCATGTGTGGCACCACCAAACTTTGAGTTGACATTAATTATTTCTAAGTTGTGGTCACATATCTGAAAAATAATAGGAATGCTATTATAGAATATCAGTAAAAGTGTGCAGATGATGTCTTATAGCTTTTATCACATGTGTAAGTATAGATAATAATTACCATCTGAACATTTAAAGAGTGATATCCTTTCCTATTGTAATAAAGATGTTCATCCTCCACAGGCTTTACAATTGCAATATGAGTGCAATCAATGCACCCTATCACCCCTGGCAAACCATGTTTTCTTTGAAACCTGTAAAAAAAAATTGTAGGTAAGTAGGTACCTAGGTAAGTTCACAGTAGGTGTACATTGGTCTGCTTAATCTGTTTGTTATCTACATATTGAACTTTGTGTGGGTAATATAGGTATAATTTATATATACTAGGTACCATACAAACAACCACTTACACTTCTTTGATTTGAGAACGTTTTTGTGATGTTTGAGGGAAAACAATCCATTTTTTTATTATGTTGTTATGGTTGAGAGCATCAACAACATCTCTGATGCAACGACTTGTTGTTCGCTGTGTCAAATGTTGGGTAACACCCACAACTCTTTGATATGATCCCGTCGCTAAAAAGCTTAGAGCGCAAAGCACCTGAAATAAATTTAACAATGTTAGGTATTGTGTTGTTAATTTGATTTAAGTAGGTACATTAGTTTTATCTGCATATCTACCAATACAAAACAAAAAATATTTCACCTACCTTTATTTCCAGAGATATCTCTAAAGATCCTTTTAATGAGGTCGAAGAACGTAACTCACGGCAAAGCTTTCTAAATAAGACTTTGCTGAGCCTAAAGTGCTCTCTAAATAATAATTCGGGCATTTCATCAACACTTTCCAATTGCTGCCGAGAAAGGTATCTTGTGTGGCGTCTAAGCCAAACATTTTCATTTTGAGCTGACCACAGTAAACGCAGCGTATGCATCTTGAACTAAGTATCACTAAGTATGTAACACTAGCACCAAAATTATTTTCAAATCACAAAACACACAACGCAACAAACACTTCAATGATTTCTTCCTACAGCTGTCTATGAAATCGCCATTTTGTTTCGATAACTACAGGGTTATAGCGTTCGCTAGTGTTTCCATCAAGAGAATCGACAACTAAGCGAAATCGCTTGTCAAAACTGCCACTTGGCTAGGCATTTGTATGGAAGTAATCGTTCGATGTTGTCGATTCGTTTGATGGAATCGAAATGTTTGTACATTGTCTACCAATATTCTATACGTTAAAAAGAAATCACGTGACATTTCTAAGGCTTATGTCAAACCCATACATTTTTGGACTTGTCTACTATCGCTTTCGATAATCGATTGTTACATTGTCTAGCCCTGCAGAGCACAAAGAGCACACAGAAAAGTAAACGCTGTGCATTTCACTAAGCGTTATTTCTCAAACTTAATACTTAATGATGACCAACTGTATTTTTGGTTCGGAAAGAGTACTTACCTACTTGACTTTTTCAACCAACGAAAAATGGAGGTTAAAATAAACAAGATCCGTCAAGTGCGAGTGTAACTCGCGCGCCGAGGGTTTTGAACGTTTGTCAACAAATATGTACCAAAAGTACCGGTTAGAGACTTCGCAATTTAACGAATACCTAAGAATAGTAGGTACCAACCTACATTTCAGATGGATCTCTGTGCATGCTTCGGTTAAATGGGTGGTTCGGTTAATGATAAATTTTTCGACTTTTTTCGAAATATTTCAAAAAGTATGAAAGTTACAGAAATTTGAAAAACTGGTTTGAAATGTCCAAACCGATACCTTTCATTTGATACCCCACTCGGTGGGGTAGCCCCCCTTTTGAAAATTATTCCTTTTTGACCATTTTTCAAAAAGTGTTCTTTTTACAGACTTCTCTATATTTTTCCTGTAAAATATAGATTCATATCTACAAACGCTTCATACATTTCAAATGGATCGCTCGGCAAACTTCGGAGATAGGGGGGGGGGAATGGGTTTTTTTTCGACATTTTTCAAAATATTTCAAAAACTATGAAACCTACAGAAATTTTAAAAACTGTTTTAAAACGTACAAACCGATACCTTTCATTTGATACCCCAGTCGGTGAAGTAGCATCCCCTTTTGAAAATTATTTCCCCCCTTTTTGACCATTTTTCAAAAAGTGTTCTTTTTTCAAACTTCTCTATATTTTTCCTGTAAAATATAGATCCATGTCTATAAACGCTCCATACATATTACATGGATCGCTCTGCAATCTTCGGAGATAGGGGGGGGGGAATGGGTATTTTTTCGACTTTTTTCGAAATATTTTAAAAAGTATGAAACCTACAAAAATTTCAAAAACTATTTTGAAATGTACAAACTGATACCTTTCATTTGATACCCCACATGACCCTGTAGGTATCTTTTAAAATTTCGGCATCACAATTTGTATGGAAAATATTCATTTTAATTTTTCATTTATTTTCATTTATTTTTCTCTAAATCTGTACAGGCGCACGAAATGTATTATTATTTTAAATTGCAAGTTGATAGCTGCAGTAGTTTTTGAGTTATTAAGGAGGGAAAAAAGGACAGACAAAGCGAGACCATAAGGGTTTTGAAACCGATCTTCGATCTTCAAAACCCTAAAAAATAATGCTGGACAATTCACACAGCATTATCTAGCCCCAAGCTAAGCAGAGCTTGTGTTATGGGTACTACATAACTGATATACTTAATACAATACACTACATAGATAGATATTTTTTTTATGATACATAGAAAACACCCAGACCAACGGAACAAATTTCTGCAGATCGTACACAAATTTGTTCCGAGGCGGGAATCGAACCCGCAACCTCCTGCGTCGCAGGCAGACCTTCGCCCGCTGCGCCACGGAGGTCGTCATAAGGTT
Organism: Eupithecia subumbrata; assembly: GCA_949316285.1. Classification (NCBI taxonomy): domain Eukaryota; kingdom Metazoa; phylum Arthropoda; class Insecta; order Lepidoptera; family Geometridae; genus Eupithecia; species Eupithecia subumbrata. Next base: position 21,872,596 of record OX438646.1, on the reverse strand, counting down.
CTCAAGTCGATGCTTATATTTTTTTTTTATATATGACCAATATATATAAATACTTATATAAATACTTTGATAATTCTTTTTTTATTGAAAAGTTTATACCCCGAAGATGGTCCGATATCAATTTTAACTAGATGAATTTGAAGTCGGTCCATAGTTTTTGAAAACACGCCAAATTATTTAAATACCTACATGAGAGACAGTCACATGAGGCCCGAAACTTGCTCGTTCCCTTACCAAGCAAGGCAGTTCTCTACGTCAAAACAGGGAAAATATTCTTTACCCTGCAAAATAGCTGCCAAAAAAACAAAAGACGACGCGATTGTCTTTTGGTTAGGTAGTTTGGGCTTTAACTCGTAACAGCCTCGGCATTAAGCCCACCCTTTGTACCTTAGTGCAATAAGTATTAAATAAATAAATATCATTTAGATGCATTTTATATTGACGGCATCAGATGACTGACATCTCCAGGGTCACTCAAAAGAAACATGTGGATACCATTTTGACACTGTAAAACGAATTTAAGCTTATATTTGAATGCATATTTTTGTGATGTGCGGTAGCGGCGTTGCATTAATGTACGCAAACTGCGCAAAATCTGTAGTCGCTGGTCCGGGGAGAAGAGACAATGCTCAGAGTGTCCAAAGCGAGTTGTAAATATATTCTAACTACAATTTATATGAAATCAATTCAAAATAACCAATCATGAACGCAAATGTTCTGACTTTCGGATACCAACAACATAAAAAGTTTTTTTGAAGCAATCAATATAAATTGCAGGGGAAAATAATATCTTAACCCTTAGTACTTACCTATAAAATATAATTCATGGACTCTACAAACAGGTTCCGTATAAATGTAAAGTTTCTGTTAAAACGTTTAAAATAAAACGGCTCTATAGCTCACCGACGGTGGCGGCGCAGTGTCATTACGGCAGAACACTGCATAGCATTAGCATGCGTTATCGGCAGCTGCGCGAGCGCATTCTATGTACGCACGAGCGATTTATTGAAGACTACAACTGGGCCTTTGTTCCTGTAAAACTGTAAACACAAACAGTCCCTTTTGTTTTTCCACAACATGCTGCTCTAAGCCATGTAAGAAAATATTTTTTCGTGATAATAAGCTTTTTTTTTCACCATGATAGAATTAAAGTTATGTGATATTCAGTATGAAAGAAAGAAAGAAAGAAAGAAAGAAAATCAATTTATTGGCTCACACAAAAATAATAATGATAACCAAAAAAAATCCTCAATATATAAAAAAAAGTATTAATTCGATGTGAACCAAAAGGTCCTGCCTCAGTTTCATGTTGCTCAACATAAATTTGGGCAACGCTGGTTTTCTGGCAAGACCTTTGGTGCGTGCGTGTCTACACGGCTCACAGACCAAACACAAAAAAAAAATATGACAATGTACAACAGAAATAAAAAATAAATAATAATACCTATTTTAAACTAAGATAAGTCTAGTGAGTATGGTTTCCTTGTCAGCTCAATAGATTTTCTGTCAAATGTTTATAATCAAACCTATGTACTATGTGTTGCAGAAGCAAATACATGTTTTATCTACCTATCTAAATAAAATAAATATAGGTATATATAGACGCACAGAGAGGCGTGTCGGTACCAGCAGAAGTTTAGATCATATCAAACCTGATCTCATCATTTATTAATGACATACCTAAACCTCTAATAAATATCTAAATAACACATAAACCTGCGTTTACCCCTTTGATACTCAATCGCAATTATAAGACTAATGCACTGTCATTTGCATGCCTTTGAGGAAATAATCGGTTGAAGACCAGTAAAGACAAGCTCATTGATATGCGTGGCGAAGGCCTAGGTTTTATCTAGATGGGTGAATCTGATAGATTAGCTTGGAGGAAACTAGCTAGTTTCTGAACGCGGCTTCTCACGTGTTGTTCGGGGATAAAAAGTAGCATATGTCCTTCCCCGGGATTCCATGTATCGCCATGTCAAATTCCATTAAGTTCCGCTGATTTTTTCAGGCATGAAAAAGTAACTGACATAATTCTTGTCACATATAATGTTAGAATTTGACGTTGAGAAGTGTACATATTGTTCTGTACGATATTGGAAATAAACAATTATGAGGATAAGCTTCGAACTCGTATTTCCTGGTTATCGTAATCCCAGATTATTTACGTTGGATTGATAGTCCAAGCCGAGAACTACAACAATGCACAATTTCAACACGATCCGTTGAGTATTGAATGAAAAAGATAAACGAGTGTATAAAATGAGAATATAAAATTTCTCCTTTAATATAACCTCATTACTCAGGCTGTTGCAAACAAAAGACAAAAAAGTCAGCGAAAATAATATAATCAACTGTCGGAAACATCCCATGTACGAAGACTTGTCTCTCGATTCTCAGGTTGATCCTACGGCGTGCCCACAGCCAGGTGATCCATCTTGATGACGCGTGATCTCCGAGATCCCTCGCTTCAGGAGACGAGATAATCATCACCTTTCTACTGACAGCTGTGCAGGATGCTATACGTCTGTTCGCTGACTCGGATAAGGTGTGCCAGAATCACTGAAACAAAAAAACACTTTTTGATTCAAGTTAAGTCCACGTCGTTATTAACATGAAAATATAGGTACTAAAACAGTTTAGAATCTAATTTGATTATTGTTGTCATTAAATTGTAGATGCAATAGGTTAAGGAAATAAATATTTTTAGGAGAAAACAGACAAAACTTTTACATTGAAACTTATTGGTCAGATAGGTTAAAAACAGAATTTCATGGTTAAATGTTTGATCTTGTTACTTCATCAGAACCAGGAGCAAAATTCAACGTATTAGCTGAAGCTGATCAGCCAACATATTCAGAGTTGCTGACCTTCAAAAACATAACACTATATCAATCCGCTACATGAGCTCGAAGTCCAGCAAATGCGTCACTGGCACTACATGTGACCTCGAGATATTCTTACACACCTTGTATTACTGGCAGAGGCCCCCGGCATCGCTTCCGTTGAGCACATCCTTTGAGAGCCAGCGCAGTTTATGAGCAGGTAATTGGCGAGGACCAGCAGAGTATGATCGATGCCACACTTTACCGCAAGCTTAGACTTTGTAAGTGGATAGCCAGTAATTTTCTACAATACTTTATTTAGGTGGATACTTCTTTACTGTGTTTTTTATACCACCAAGATGACAAACAAGCATGCGCCATGCCCGATGGGAAGCGGTTACCGCAGCCTATGAATGCCTGTAATATGAGGGACATTACACGCGCGTTGCTGACCCGTTGCATGTCTTAGAAGACCCTTGTGTGTACTGCGTGTGTGACTCTAGAAGGTTTGAGCCTCCAAGCATAAAAGACTTCTCCTGAAATCTCGGTTCTGAGCTTTCTAGAGTAGAGTTCACAGAGATCGTCTATCAGTACCATTTCTTCAATCCAGCGATATCTGCCGTGGTACACATAAGTAAACAACATTCTTTAAGGTTATTAGGGTTTTGAAGATCGAAGATCGGTTTCAAAACCCTTATGGTCTCGCTTTGTCTGTCCTTTTTTCCCTCCTTAATAACTCAAAAACTACTGCAGCTATCAACTTGAAATTTAAAATAATAATACATTTCGTGCGCCTGTACAGATTTAGAGAAAAATAAATGAAAATAAATGAAAAATGAAAATGAATATTTTCCATACAAATTGTGATGCCGAAATTTTAAAAGATACCTACAGGGTCATGTGGGGTATCAAATGAAAGGTATCAGTTTGTACATTTCAAAATAGTTTTTGAAATTTTTGTAGGTTTCATACTTTTTAAAATATTTCGAAAAAAGTCGAAAAAATACCCATTCCCCCCCCCCTATCTCCGAAGATTGCAGAGCGATCCATGAAATATGTATCGAGCGTTTATAGACATGGATCTATATTTTACAGGAAAAATAAAGAGAAGTTTGAAAAAAGAACACTTTTTGAAAAATGGTCAAAAAGGGGGGAAATAATTTTCAAAAGGGGAAGCTACTTCACCGACTGGGGTATCAAATGAAAGGTATTGGTTTGTACGTTTCAAAACAGTTTTTAAAATTTCTGTAGGTTTCATAGTTTTTGAAATATTTTGAAAAAAGTCGAAAAAAAACCCATTCCCCCCCCCTATCTCCGAAGTTTGCCGAGCGATTCATTTGAAATGTATGAAGCGTTTGTAGATATGGATCTATATTTTACAGGAAAAATATAGAGAAGTCTGTAAAAAGAACACTTTTTGAAAAATGGTCAAAAAGGAATAATTTTCAAAAGGGGGGCTACCCCACCGAGTGGGGTATCAAATGAAAGGTATCGGTTTGGACATTTCAAACCAGTTTTTCAAATTTCTGTAACTTTCATACTTTTTGAAATATTTTGAAAAAAGTCGAAAAATTTATCATTAACCGAACCACCCATTTAACCGAAGCATGCACAGAGATCCATCTGAAATGTAGGTTGGTACCTACTATTCTTAGGTATTCGTTAAATTGCGAAGTCTCTAACCGGTACTTTTGGTACATATTTGTTGACAAACGTTCAAAACCCTCGGCGCGCGAGTTACACTCGCACTTGACGGATCTTGTTTTTTAAATAATGCTGGTCATTTTCTGACCGTTTTATCAAGCCCAAAAGTAAACCGTGCTGGTTCAAAAGCATCTAGGTGAGTGATAACGTGGCAAGTTGTAGTATCAAAGCCTAAGATTCTCTGTCTGGGGCAGGTAGAATAAGTTTTTTTTATTCATGTAATAATTAGGTTAAAAGTCAAGGAGCTATGACCTAAATCCTTGAACTTATGCTCCGGCGCACCTACTGAGTGACATTTGTTCCACCATTATCTACAAGTAAATGACAAATAATTTGGCGCGGAACGGTCGCCTCTGGCTGCGCGTGAGTGCAATTGTTCTGGCATTTGTGGCATTTGTAGGATTGAATCATTGTGCCCGATACGGCCTTTTGTACTGACAGTGCCAGAAATGGGACCTGATGGTGCCGAATATGGGGCTTGATGGCCAGCCTTATGTGGATATTGTGGAGTTGAAGGTGCTGAGACGGGAATGCGGAATCTTTGACCATTGCATTTTGATTGTCTTCTAAGCCTAGTACAAATACTTGACTACACTTCACGATTGTATAGCTTTAAGCCTCCACCAGACAGCCGCGAGTTTGAAGCGCGTCTTGTGTCGCGCGATTTTGTAGCGCGATTCCGCTACTTTTTTGTAAGCGCGATTTCTAGACGCCGCGCGTCAAATGCGAAATCGCGGCAGTGTGTAAGATCGTATGCTTTTTAATACAAATTGTACTGCAAACAAATATTGCAACAAATCGGGCGATACAAGACGCGCTTCAAAATCGAGGCTGTGGTAACGGTACAGCGCGCTACCGCTGTCGCATTTGTCTAGGTCCCATAAAAGAGTTAATTTGAATCTATTAGTATACCTTCTTCACACGTCTTTGAAGTTTGAAAAATTGAGATGAAATCAGCTGTACCTATAGATCAACTTAGTTCCCTAAAGAAAATAAAAAGTAAAACTCAACGCACAAATAATCCACTTTAAGCTTACCCGCTTTTGCTGTTTTTTTGACAAAATCACGAAGCAGGTAAACTAGAAAATCTATCCTGCGCATGCGCAGTAATAAATTGCGCAACCCATTCTTATTTTAGTTTTGTCGTGTGTTTTTAAAATGCCGTGAAACCACGAGCTACTTCAAAGGTAGGTAAGAGAGCTACCGCTTTTGGTAGGTACTAAAATAAATAATGCTGGACAATCAACACAGCATCGTCTAGCCCCAAGCTAAGCAGAACTTGTGTTATGGGTACCTACTAGATAACTGATACTTAAGTATACCTACTTAATACATTATACTACCACATTGCATAGAATTTTTTTACTATACACAAGTTTCTGTCTTCTGTCTGGTTCTATGGAAATCTTTTATGGCAATTTCTTTCCCATGGGAACTGATTTATGGGATTAAAAGTAGCCTATGTTTTATTGCAGGCCTAAGACTATCTGTATGTTAAATTTCAGCCTGATCTGTTCAGTAGTTTTGGCGTGAAGAGGTAACAAACATCCATCCATCCATACATCCAAACTTTCACACCCTAGACAAATATCTGCAGATTGTACAAACAATGTTCCCGAGGCGGCAATCCTGCGTCACAGGCGGACCTACGCCCGCTTCACGATAGAGGTCGCACTACCTGCAATTTTTGATCATTTTACTGCCAATCCCCTAATTCCTCTTCTAACCCTGACTGTACAACGAAGAATCCCGATGCTTATCATAGGCGTTTATATGTCAGTCGCCGAGGCGTGACCACATCAATCATTCTGATGCGCACCTTTAGGCTTCGGGCACACTCGTAAACACGGAGATGCACATTGCACGTACCCTTATAATAACTCTACTATTACGTTTGAATCTTTTAGGTACAAATGGTTATTATCTGGAGGCTTTTTGTCCAGGTGTAGCGTAATGCGAGCATCGCCGCCGGCAAATGTTAGTGAAATGCGTCAGAAAAAGGGGAAAGATGTTTACGGTTTTTATTAATTCTTGCTCGTGGTTTTTATGAAGTAATAGCAGCTGCCCGCGGCTTCGCACTCGCTTTTCATGTAGCCTATGTCGGTCTCCAGGATACCACATACCTCACTGCCAAATTTCATTAAGATCCGTTCAGCCGTTTAGGCGTTTTTTGCAACTACCTTCACTTGGTTTATTCCGTAAAAATCTAATCGTCGCACTTAGCCCGTACCGGTTAGCTATAATGTTTTTTTTTAAACTTACGCGATCCATACACATTTTTATGATAATTACCCGTGAATATATATATAATAATGGGTTCAGTTAAAAACTATTGTTGCCGGGTCGGAAATGGTGAACAAAGTCCGTTTGTTTGTCTCCTAACTAGTCCAAACAAAGTTACGAAGTCAAACTTTCTGCTCTCACCTTTGCCACAGATATTATAATACTATACGAGTACCTTTGCCTTTATTTTTCTTGCGATATGTTTTACTTTTTCAATTCAATTCAATTTATTTATTCATACTATAGATTCACAGGGAACACTTAGTCAAGTCAAATAGATATAATAGACTTATACTACTACCTATGTTGTGCATTAAAGAATTATGAATTATGAAAACTTTCTTGTTTCGACTTGTCCATCCACAATCCTTTGTTTACTGCGGGACGATTAAGGTAGATTTTAGACATCCATTTTTTTTTTTTAATAATGCTGGACAATTCATATATAATATTGCTAATACGTTACACGATTAAACCTTTATAACATGCTGAATCGTTACGCTAAAACGTTTCATTATTTATTAATGCTGAACTATTAATTATTTGTTAATGAATTATAGAGATAATCCACGAACGAACAACCTGTAGGGTATTCAATGTGAGCACAGCCCTATCTTCAGACTATGTCAGTGTTCAAGGCGTGATCACTTCAATCTTGCTGATTGGCACCACCTTTAATGTAAATACCAGACTCATTGAAACGTTTACATATCGCAAACTTATCGCAAAGCCTAAGGGCAGGGCATTTTAAATGCAGCTTGTGACGTAAGCCTTTTAAAATTGAAAATAACTTGGAGTGTTTGCTTGTAATAAAATTTGCATCATCAGCATTATCTATCCTTGCAAAGTTAGACAACTTTATTTTTATATTATTGTAAGTTATATTGTTTGTAGGTTATGTAGGTGTTATAGTGTGTCAGTATTTTTTTTTCTTGTTGTTCGAGTGCCACCGTCTATTTTGTTCTTACATGTCCAGTCCATCCCCAGGTTGTCTGGAAGAGATCGCTCATATTTTTATCTCGTATTTTTATCTGTCTTTGTGTGGTACAATCAAGTATTATCTATCTATAATTTGAAGATCTTGGAATCGTCAAAATAGTAAGGTACCTATTGTAAAATTTAAACGTGAGGAGAAAGTTGGTTGGGTAGGTTAGGTACATGTAACACAGAAAACACAGAAAACTTACATAGAAACTTACTCACCCACACTAACATAGAAAACTGACGAAGAATAAAAAAAAATAAATTAAAGGATGATGGGAGAAAACAGCGCTTTCATGATCATCATTAGGTTGAGACTAGATGATCCTGTATGGATTAAAATAATAATTTATTTATTTTATTTATCTTCACTAAGCCGGACACCAGGCATCGATGTGGTTTTGTCAGAAAAGCACTAGAAGATTGATCGGTACACCATTTTTCATCGTCTTAACAAATGTACTTAGTGCTTGAGTGCATGCAATAACAAAGCATCGCTGTGATAATAGTGGGATTAAACTCAAAATAATAATTTAGAAATGCCAATGAGGTTCACATTTGTCGTTCACAACCCAGTTGTTAATTTTCTTATATAACACTTCTAAAAAATGATGCTTCTCTTTTCTCTACCAAATCGAAATTGGCTATTGTGGTTATCAAAAAACTGAATTTTCATAATTTTTATTGAATTAAAGGTTATATTCAAGGCATGCCCTACCCGTTAAGTACACTAAAATTAATAATTGATTCTGGAAAACGGCCGCAGCCGGCCAGCAGACCACACTGAAGCGAGTCTTGGTGGACTCGCTTCGGTGTGGTCTGCAGACCCGCTGCAGCCGGTCTGGTAGGTGGTCGACACCAAACTAAAGCTTACCCATTTCCATGCCCACTTTCTTAAGTACAGTTAATGGCAGAAATAGCTGAAATGGTCAACTTTTCAAAAGCAAGTAAATATTTAGGTAACACTTGAAAACGAGAGCATAGGTTATATGCGCTATTTGTGAAGTTTGTGCCACTCTGTGGTTTATTAAAATCCCAGTGTCCCCCATAGGGATATTATATATCTAGGTGGTGAGGAATAAACCGTGGATGGCACAAATATTGGGTATGGAGGTGGATTTTACCCAGCAGTGGGTAAAGCCCGACTATGGATGATGATTATTATTAGTATCGCTTATATTATAAATGCGAAAGTTGGGGTGGATAGATGTGTTTATTTCTTGAAAAAAAAATGAACGAATCAGGCTGATATTTTGCATAGATGTAGGTCAAGACCTGGAATAACACAGGCTACTTTTCATCCCATAAATCAGTATCGGTGGGATAAAACTTTAAACGTTTTCATATAAATAACGTCTGCGAAGCCGCGGGCAGAAACTAGTAATTAAAATCGAGAAGATCCAGCCTTTGAAAAAGTAATGTCTGGCAATTTTCTCGTTGACTGTGCAGTTTTCCGTCTACCTTGAGTGTCGAAAGTTGACCCCTTGCTCGAAGTGGTCGCGGATAATAGCTGTACGTGCGATTTGAGGCCCTTATGGGCCTTATCCCAGGGTATCATTGACCCTGGGGTGAGCCCTAACGCTGTATTAGTGAATGGTTGTTTACATAAACGGAGCTGGGTTAAGCTTAGTGCTCGGCTGTTTCTAATTTTGGCTGCAGCTTTCTAAGCACTCTTTTTTTCATCTCAAAAAAGTGAGATTTTAGCATCAGCGTGAGGGCCGTTAGGCACTTATTAACATTGTCTACAATTACAATTAGCCTGTTACGTCCCACTGCTGGGAAAAGTCTTCCTCCTGCAGGGGTATTTTAATTCACCGATTCGTTTCCGAATCGAATCCGACGGATCTTTAAAACGCTATTTTGTTTTCGCCTCGGGTTGAGAATTTGCACCACACCAACTCTTCCCGCGGGTGTCGAAAGAGGCGACTAAGGGATATCCACCGGGGGCCGGCAGCAGCGACCCCTGCAGAACAATTCTACCACCAAACTGCGATCCCCAACCCGCATGCCCAGCGTGGGTTTTATTATTTTTATTTATTTTTATTCAGTTTTTTTTTCAAAATACCCGCGCAATACATAAGTTATAAATATGGATAGAGGACACTAAAACAAATAAAAAAATGTCTTATAAAGTAGTACCGTCAGGTTTCTCAGATTTTCACAGATTAAAATAATTAGGTATATTTTTTCTTCATAATTATGTGAATATCTCAGAACCATGACACTTTAGGACATTAGTTTTATGGCATAGTACATTTTTCGCGATTTTGAAAAAAAAAACAAAATGTTGACCAATGTTGGGGCCAAAATCTTCAAACCCCTATAGGTACTTAATTCATTAATTTTAGATCGTTTCATTCATTCTATACATTGAGCGCCTTGCGGCTTCTCTATCGGATACGAGAGGCACGACCTTACGTAGTATGACAGCGATCTAATAAAGTTTCATGAACTTTTTGACAAGTACCTACCATTAATAAACTGTCATGTTCGCGAACACTTTTGCCGGTTTGATATTTAGCAAACTCAGAGTCTTAGCTGCAGCTGTAAGAAAGATAAACCACAATTAAAAGTATCACTGCTTGTTACCGCCGCTTATAAAATTCCCTGCGTTTCCGCCGCACGATTCCTAGAACGCATTTCCTTTCTAGAACATACCTACCTCATAAAGTTCCAAGAAATTGTAAAATGAAAGTTAGGTGTTTTAAAAGCCTCTTAATAACCTACAACGTAGCGTTACTTTTACTGGTAGAAGTTATGGAAAAGATTTTTAAGAATAACAACATCTAGAAGCGCTTGTTTTCAACGTAAGAAACAGATGGCGCTACTAATTTAAATGACGTTCTGAAGAACCTTTTTAAATATTGAAATTAAAAGCTCAATCCGATGCAGTTAGTGGCATAGCATAAATTCATCAATCGTCAATTTTCAAAACCTTTACACGCTTCCAATAAAAGTTGATTTTGCTCGCTGTAGGTAAAGTAAATTTATTCATCACAAATACATGCTGCATACATAATTCAACAATAACATTAACTTAGAATTGTTCTTATTGCTAAATATATTAAGACTAAAGTTTTTGTTTTTATAGTGCGTAAGCCTCACACTCCGGCAAATTTCTAAGAAATTAAATAACATCGCAAAAATTTACGACTTCGGCGGGACCCGATCCCGCATCCTTCCGTCAGTACCGGAATGTGCTATAACCAACTACACCAGGTGGTCAACTAAATGGAGCTAACGGCGCTACAGTCCGTAGAAAGTAGCAAAGATTTTCGACTCCAGCGTCACTTGACCTCGTGGTGTAGTTGGTTAGCACTTTGGTACTGACGGACGGATGCGGGTTCGGGTCCCGCCGAAGTCGTAAATTTTTGCGATGTTATTTAATTTCTTAGATATTAAGACTAATCGTGATCTCACTTTGATTTCTACACTAGGATGGGATGTGCTGTAGAATCAAAAGGTACAGACACTTCTTTTTATGCGCACCCGCATAAAAAGAAGTGTCAAATCCAGAAAGGTCATTCGTAGATATGGGTAGGTAGATATATACCTAAAGAAGTAATCAAATGTAGAACTGGTCACACCTAGAATGCATTTTACGAAATGGCCACAGAACACCTAAATGAAATCTAAAAAGCTGATTTTTGTCTTTGACTCTTCTACCTCTGTCGTAGATTCTTCGACGATGGTGTGGACCGATTATCCCAATAAGGAAAGCCATTTTCAGTCTCTATCAGAATGTCCCTTTTATCTGAACACCTATTTATTATATTGGTCGGTTTAGCCCGAGGCGAAGGCGATGGCCTAAAAGCACTGAAACCTTAAAAGGCAAACTCTTGAAAGTAAATTGTTATTGTTAAAGTAAATTGGTATTTTACAACACGAACTTTCGTGTGCTTTGTTCTTAAAATTCTGGTTATATTGTCCACTGTTCTTAAGGGATTTTGGGTCTTATTGCTGATGAAATAAGAAGTTGGTTTTATATGGATAAAGGAAGGTAGGGTCTAATCGGTCCGATCGGATAATAAATGTCATTTTTGATGAACGTCTCGCAAGCGACATCAAATACTAACCAGACGTCGGAAATTGTATAATTTCTATAATTTTATGTTATTAAATAGCGACAGAACTATTTTATTGTAGGTACTATCAGCGCAATATCCTCTTACTTTCACTGTGATCTGAGCCCTGATTTCAGTTTGACCATACATTCTTGTATGGCATTAGTGTACTCGTAGTTTCATATTCGCACGCTAAGGGCGCTGTATCAAATGATTCGGATAATTGAGAAACTCTTCATGTCTAAAACTTGGTAAAATTGATTTACCTAAGTATGGCAATTCATTCATTATAGGTAAATAGGTATACACGTCACAGAAAAATCACACGTCCTGGTTTCAAGAACTCAAATTATATCGCAAATTTTTTTGACTTCGACGGGACTTAAACCCGCATCCTTCCCTCAGTACGGGAATGTGCTAACCAACTACAGGGTTCAGGTCCTGGAGTTCATCATAAGTCCAGTGTGGTTCCACATGTGGGTTTTTTAGTAATTTCACCTACTCACAAAGACATAGGTAGGTAGGTACTGAATTATGATGTGTGAATTGTAGAGCATTATTTATTTATTGTTTTATTTATTATAAGAATTGGTGGCCAATATATTACCAGAAAAAAAATCTTTCTCTTGAGTCACTTGGGCGAAATGTGCCAAAATATAAAAAAAAAATACTTTCTTTCAACATTAGCCAGTAGACTTCTTCCACCACAGTGAAAAATAATGATGGTATTGCTGAAGCCCGGTTGTACATTGGAGGTCCTACTAGTCACACATTTTCACTAAAAAACACATTCGAGGATACCAAAATCACCCTCTTTCGGGTCAGTACACAAGTTTCGTGGCACACTGTATATAAGAATAGAACCTTAAATTACTTGTATTATAATATGTATTATTTAATAAGTAGGTTAAAATTAAATCCTATATCCTCTGTTTTAGCACACGTACCCACTTTTCAAAATTTGTCTATCACACCCAATAAGGTTTGCTGAAAGAGGGGGTTGTTAGGGTTAAGCTCGCCTTTGCCATTATTTTTCCTGCGATATGTTTTACTTGTACTACCTATTTTGTGCACAAAAGAATTATGAGTTATAAAGTCTACCTATCGATGATATGAGAAACATTGAGTTAGAAGTGTAATATAAACTCGGTCAGAAAAAAGCTTTATGTATACGCTATCGCCGTTCCTTTCTTACTAAATATAATAGAGAACTAAAATTAAGTATATTTTATTACCATTTCGTAAGTACCTACACTATTGTGAGAAAAAAAAACCTAAGTTAGCCAGAACAGGAGCCCTCGCTTCTTAATACAAATTTGGGCTTAGCAAGAGCTATGAACTCATTAGCGAGGTCTTAAAATGGGTCTTTTTCACGCATCTGGTACTAAATAAAACAAGATCCGTCAAGTGCGAGTGTAACTCGCGCGCCGAGGGTTTTGAACGTTTGTCAACAAGTATGTACCAAATGTACCGGTTATAGACTTCGCAATTTAACGAATACCTAAGAATAGTAGGTACCAACCTACATTTCAGATGGATCTCTCTGCATGCTTCGGTTAAATGGGTGGTTCGGTTAAGGTGGGTTATGGTAAATTTTTCGACTTTTTTCGAAATATTTCAAAAAGTGTAAAAGCTACAGAAATTTGAAAAACTGGTTTGAAATGTCCAAACCGATACCTTTCATTTGATACCCCACTCGGTGGGGTAGCCCCCCTTTTGAAAATTATTCCTTTTTGACCATTTTTCAAAAAGTGTTATTTTTACAGACTTCTCTATATTTTTCCTGTAAAATATAGATCCATATCTACAAACGCTTCATACATTTTAAATGGATCGCTCTGCAAACTTCGGAGATAGGGGGGGGGAATGGGTATTTTTTCGACTTTTTTCAAAATATTTCAAAAAATATGAAACCTACAGAAATTTGAAAAACTGTTTTGAAACGTGCAAACCAATACCTTTCATTTGATACCCCACTCGGTGAGGTAGCCTCCCCTTTTGAAAATTATTCCCCCCCTTTTTGACCATTTTTCAAAAAGTGTTCTTTTTTCAAACTTCTCTATATTTTTCCTGTAAAATATAGATCCATATCTATAAACGCTCCATACATTTTACATGGATCGCTCTGCAATTTTCGGAGATAGGGGGGGGGGGAATGGGTATTTTTTCGACTTTTTTCGAAATATTTTAAAAAGTATGAAACCTACAAAAATTTCAAAAAATATTTTGAAATGTACAAAATGATACCTTTCATTTGATACCCCATATGACTCTGTAGGTATCTTTTAAAATTTCGGCATCACAATTTGTATGGAAAATGTTCATTTTCATTTTTCATTTATTTTCATTTATTTTTCTCTAAATCTGTACAGGCGCACGAAATGTATTATTATTTTAAATTTCAAGTTGGTAGCTGCAGTAGTTTTTGAGTTATTAAGGAGGGAAAAAAGGACAGACAAAGCGAGACCATAAGGGTTTTGAAACCGATCTTCGATCATCAAAACCCTAAAAATACGTATTATACATGGCACAACTTCACAGCTTAGGAAGCTAGGTAACGTCCATAGAGAACGGTAACTGGCTGTTGACGACTCTGACATTCCATTCCATGTAGGTACTCGTGTAGGAAACGGCCCTAACCCGCAATAAACTAAACTCTCGCTTTGTTCGCAAATACCTGACGCTGGCAATAATTTACGCATTCCACAGTTACAACATTACCTACATAACTACTTAGGAATACCTACTATGACTGTGTACGCAGATAGCTATGGTGTATATATGTGTATACAGGGTTATTGGTAATCCACTGACACTGCGTGAATCGCAGTAGGTTCTGCAGGGGTATTTTAATTCACCGTTTCGTTTCCGAATCGAATCCGACGGATCTTTATAACGCTATTTTGTTTTCGACTCGGGTTGTTGATCGAAAATTCGAAGCGAATCTGTTGACTAATGGCCATGTCAATGAGGAGGAGCTCTTTATTTCGATCATGAATGATACGAATCGGTGAATTAAAATACCCCTGCTGCTCATCAATACGAAAAGGTTCCTGAAGACGCTAGGTCCTAATTCATAAACTTGGAAATGGTAGTAGGTACCGTACCCCCTCCATTCAATAATCGTTCATTAGAGGTTAGACTAGAGGGGCTTTATTTGAACCTAAGCTTAAAAACGGCTCTACGCTGAATTAAGAGTAGGAGTGGGAGATCGGTCTTTAGTAAAGTAATGCATTGCGTAAAGTAAATTTTGGACAAACGTGTTTTTAAATTTTGTATGGGAGGTGATTTACATAAACATTTAGGAATTAAGATCTGGCGTCTTCTGATGTGTTCGTGCTGATGGGCAGAAACAGCAGTTTACGTAGTGTCAGTGAATTCCCAATAACCCTGTATACGTCGCCGCCGGATCGTAGAATCAGCCCGTCTTACAAAACGAACGATAATTTGTTGGGAACACATATTTCATTTCATTAGACGAGATGGCTTATATCTTTAAAGGGAAGAGTAGAGTTCAAAAGGTTTGATAAAAAACGACGATTTTTCGTTTTTATCATTCCTTTTGAACTCTAATGTTTGATTTCCTGAGGGCTACTTTGAAAAACGAAGTAAAGTGATAGATAACGTCGGATCGCACAAAACGAAGGACGGCCGATGCGTTATTTCGATGACCTTACTAAGAAAATGTTTGACCATTTGTTTCTTAGAGATCCGAAACGAAAGGTGTTGGTGACGAGCTCGATGCAACTTGGTGGTAAGGTTGTTCGTTTCGTGCGATCGACGACGTCATCCTTCAACTTCGTTCGATTTTCAAAGTAGACCTTTTTTTGAGCTTTTTGTTTAATTTAAATGGAGATCATGGCACGCACGCGCACGGATTGATCCGTTGTTGCATCGGTAATGTAATGTCGACTTATCCGTTGTAGGTAGGTATAACGCGGCACCCGTTTAGTCTTTGGTATATACTGAATTCCTAGATACATGATCTAGTTATATAGTATACTGTTATGATCTAGTTAGATCATCATCATCAGCCTAGATTAGACATAATAATAATAATAATAATAATATAGCCTTTTATTCAGACCTTAAATACACTTTTTAACTTAAGAAAATAAAAGTTTAACTAAATTAAAATTAGATTAAACTTAACCTAGTATTTGTTGTTTATTTATTTTTTGCAGATCTGTTTGCCAATCGGCAAAGGCCTCCTCCAACCTTTTCCATTCGGATCTTTCTTGAGCCACTCTGTTCCACATCACTCCTGCGACTAGCCTTATATCCTCGTCCCACCTCTTCAGAGGCCGGCCTCTTCTCCTTTTGCCTTCTCTGGGGTACCATCTTGTAGTGATTTTGCTCCACTTGTCTTTACCTCTTATCATATGCCCTGCCCATCGCCATTTGAGTCTTCTGATTTTTAGGGTTACATCGGTCGTTTTTGTTTTATTTCTGATGACTCGGTTTTTCAGTCTGTCCGATTTCTTCACATTCAGCATGCTTCTTTCCATCGCGTGTTGGCAGGTTACGAGTTTGCTTGTCATTTCTTGAGTTAAGGCCCATGTTTGGCAGCCATAAGTGAGGATAGGTAGTATGCAGGTGTTGAATAATTTACTTTTTATATTTATATGTAGTTTTTTATCTTTCATAGCTTCTCTCAAACTCCAATATCTCTTCCAGCCATTTTTTATTCTCCTCTCGACTTCTTTATGCATGGATTCTTTTTGACTTATGACCTGTCCCAGGTATATGTAATCGTCAGTGTAGTTTATTTTGATATTTCCTAGCTGTATTGTGTTTGCACTTCCATTTGTCATCGCTCTTGTTTTTTCTGGATTCAGCTTTAACCCGTCTATATTGATTCCGAGATGTTCCCAATTGAGTCTTCTAAAAATTGATTCCAGTACCGCCGAGAACAGTTTTGGAGAAAGCGGGTCTCCCTGCCTAACACCTTTTCCAACTCTGAATGGAACTCCTTTCTTTTCTAATTGGATCCTCGCCGTGCTATGATTGTATACGTTTCTAATTAATCGGATGTACTTTTGTTCGAGTCCTTGCTCTAATAGTGCTTCCCATATTTTTCCGTGCAGAAGAGAATCAAAAGCTTTACTGTAGTCTATGAATGCAATGTAGTATGTAAGCTGGTATTCATTGTACTTCTCTAGTATTTGCCGCACTACATGAATGTGATCGATCACCGAGTAATCTTTTCTAAATCCGGCTTGCTCAATGGGTTGATGTTCATCTAGTGTTCTTTCGATCCGTTTTAAGATTATCTTAGCGAAAACCTTATAAATGTTGGACATAAGGCTAATAGGGCGGTAATTTCCGATATCATGTTTATCACCTTTCTTGTACAGCAGGATAATGTTTGACTCTGTCCATTGCTGGGGAATTGTTTCGGTGTTTATTACATTATTGAACATTTCCGTGAGAACAGGTATCAGGACTTCTTTGCTGTGTCTTAGGATTTCGTTGTGTATGCCGTCGGGTCCTGCTGCTTTGTCTTCTTTTTGGGTATCTATAGCTTCTTTTACTTCAGCAAGAAGGATGTTAGGGATGTTTGAGATTTCAACCAAATCGATTTCGTCTTGTGTTGTGTTTTCGTAAAGTTTCTTGTAGTAAGATGTAGCTATTTCTATTATGCCTTCCCTACAATGGTTCCATTTTCCACTATCGTTCTTCATTTTTACTACCCAATCCACTGCGTTTGTTAGATCCTTGTACGCTTTTTTGATTCCACCTGTTTTGGCTATACATTTTTCTATAGTTTCCATTCTGCTTTGTTTTCTATCCTTTCTTATGCTATCTTTGATTTCTTTACTAATTTTTGCTATATGCTTTCTCCTGTCTTGTGTGTCTCTTTCGCTGATTAGGTGGTTTCTTTCTTCTAAGAGTTTTATACTGTTCGTTGTTAGGTGTTTCCGAGTCTCAGTTTTATTATTTGTAGTGAGTTGTGTATGTGTCTTAATAACTTTCTCTATGTAGTTATATTTTTCTTGTGTTCCTAGATCCTTTGTATTGTCTTTGAAGTTCATAAATTCGTTGTTTAGTGCAGTTGTTATCTGTTCTAGTTGGTGTTTTCCGAGTCTTGCATTGCCTGGGTCTTGTCTTGGTCTTGATTTTTTTGTTTGCTTTGTTTTCAGTTCAGCTCTGATTAGTCTATGATTAGTATTAAAGTTTAGTTTATTGATGACGGCGAAGTTAGTAAAGTAGCTGTTTTTGTTGGTCATTATAAAATCAATTTCGTTTTTTGTTTTACTGTCAGGCGAGATCCAGGTCCACATGTTTTTCTTCTTCTTCTTGTACATCGTGTTAAGGATTGTTAGATGGTTTTCTAGGGCGAAGTTTATGATTTTTTCTCCATTTCTACTTCTGGCTTTGTTGCTGTATGTGTAAGGTCCTAGTACCGTATTATCTCCTGGACGCCTTTCTCCAATTTGACCGTTCCAATCTCCCATTACTATAAGATTCTTATGCGCGTATTCTTGGATTGCTTTGTTAAGCTCTAGGTAGAAAGTATTTATTGTTTCTAGGTTTGCTTGTTCTGTAGGCGAATATATTTGTACTATAGACCATGGATCTTTGTATCCCGGTAGTTTCAGATTCATAATCGCAATGCGCTCTGAAATTCCTATAAATCCTTCTACATAATTTGTTATATGTTTTTTAACTATAAATCCCACTCCATAGAGGCCCGGGGTTTCTCCTTTATGGTAGAGTAGGAAGTCTGGGTGAGAAGAGATACTTTCACCCACTCTTCTCACTTCACTTAGGCCGACTATGTCCCATTTGATTTGTTTTAGCGCATATATTAGTTCTGTGAGATTTTCTTCATTTTTCAGGGTGAGTACGTTGAGGGCTGCGACATAGATTTTTGAATTTGTTAGTTCGGGATGTTTACCGTTTTCTTCGTTCGTTTTTTCTGTTGGAGGGTTGTGGTCTCTTTCCCCCACGATGACCACTCGGCTTGGGGGAGTTTCTTGTTTTTCAGTTTCCTTGTTAGATTTTTCGGTTGGTTTTGATTTCCGTTTGCCGCACTTTGGTTGCTATTGCTTTTTGGAAGTGGATGGATTAGAAAGGGAGTTTGATCTGGACCGCATCATATCATAAGCATTTGTCCTGTTGAACTTGATTGATGATAGGGTCTGTTGCTTTTTTGGTTGGTTGTTATCAGCAGATGGTGAGGCAGATGTCTCTCTTTTTCTCTTCTCTTGGTTGGTATTCTCTTTGACTATTAGTTTATCATATTTCAAAAATGCTGTATTACCCTTATTTCTCTCTTGAACTAACTCTGCTTGTAATGCTTTCCTCTTTTCCAATACCTCTTTCGTGAAATCCTCCGTGACATAGATTTTCTTGAAATTCTTTTTGTTTTTCATGATTTCGTTCTTTTTCCAATTATTTAAAAAGGAACATTTTACTGGCCTAGGCTTATCACTTTCTCTGTTTTTTCCTCCTATGCGATGAATTTTGTTGATCTCGTAATTTTCTATATTGATGTTTAAATCATATTTTAGATTTTCTTTAAATTTTCCTAGTAGATCAGCGGTGGATAACTCATTTTCCTCCAAGCCAAATACTATTATATTATTGTTTCTCTCCCCTCTTCTCAAATACTCTATCTCTTTTTCCAATTTTTCTACTTTGATTTTTAAGTTTTTATTTTCTTCCACGATAGGAATTAATTTCTCTTCCATTCTGTCCATAATACTCTTTGTGATAGATTCTTTCAACTCTGCAGTTTGGTTTTGCATCTCGGTCTTCATTTTGTCAAATAATAATTGAAATTGACCTTCCATGATATTATGAAGTAGTTGGAACACAATAGTAGAAAATGGTAGAATATTTTTTTCCTAGGTGGCAACACTGACCGCCCGACAATGTGTCAGATGTCAAAGTTCTCTTACGTAGAAAATGGTTTGCTAACCTCAAATCAATGTCGATCTTGTGCTCCTATTTATTCGCCGAACTCCATAAATCATACAAAGCTGATTGTATGAAAACACTTTCCGTTAGTTATTCTAGTGTTTTGGGACGAAGTTGATATCCAAAAGTTGCTTGGAAAATTTTGGACAAACGTGTTTTTAAATTTTGTATGGGAGGTGATTTACATAAACATTTAGGAATTAAGATCTGGCGTCTTCTGATGTGTTCGTGCTGATGGGCAGAAACAGCAGTTTACGTAGTGTCAGTGAATTCCCAATAACCCTGTATACGTCGCCGCCGGATCGTAGAATCAGCCCGTCTTACAAAACGAACGATAATTTGTTGGGAACACATATTTCATTTCATTAGACGAGATGGCTTATATCTTTAAAGGGAAGAGTAGAGTTCAAAAGGTTTGATAAAAAACGACGATTTTTCGTTTTTATCATTCCTTTTGAACTCTAATGTTTGATTTCCTGAGGGCTACTTTGAAAAACGAAGTAAAGTGATAGATAACGTCGGATCGCACAAAACGAAGGACGGCCGATGCGTTATTTCGATGACCTTACTAAGAAAATGTTTGACCATTTGTTTCTTAGAGATCCGAAACGAAAGGTGTTGGTGACGAGCTCGATGCAACTTGGTGGTAAGGTTGTTCGTTTCGTGCGATCGACGACGTCATCCTTCAACTTCGTTCGATTTTCAAAGTAGACCTTTTTTTGAGCTTTTTGTTTAATTTAAATGGAGATCATGGCACGCACGCGCACGGATTGATCCGTTGTTGCATCGGTAATGTAATGTCGACTTATCCGTTGTAGGTAGGTATAACGCGGCACCCGTTTAGTCTTTGGTATATACTGAATTCCTAGATACATGATCTAGTTATATAGTATACTGTTATGATCTAGTTAGATCATCATCATCAGCCTAGATTAGACATAGGCCTCCCCTAATGAGCGCCATAGCGCCTTGTCTTCAGCTTGCCGCATCCAGCATCTGCATGCAGTCTTTCGCAGATCGTCATCCCACCTGGCTGGAGGGCGTCCTACACTACGTTTGCCGAGTCGTAGTCTCCACTCAAGAACACGTTTACCCCAGCGGTTGTCGGATCTTAGCGAGATATGGCCGGCCCACTGCCCCTTCTACCTAGATTTAAAGTAATTTTTATTACTCGGTAGGTACTACATACCTACAAGTATTTAAACTTCCTACATGGTAGGTAATAAAGCTGTAGATATACCTAAGCACTCGCATTCCTACGTAGATATCAAAGCTAAACAAAGGCTGTGCTGACCTTCATGCAGGCGGAGTGATGTATTGGTGAGTAACCCGAGGGATGGGACACTACTTGTGGGCTTCGGAGTCCGAATTGTCCGAAAGCGCTAATCCGTCGTCGTCGATGTACGAATTGCGAGAAAGACTGGAGAGGAATGCTTCCATTTTAAGAAAATTGCAATTGCAAGGATCAACTACACGAAAATACTATGCAGACACTAAGATAAGCTCATAGTTAGGTATCACGCTTCACCATTTCTTTGCACAGACCATAGTCCCCTATATTATACGAATGCTTAAAATAATGATTTTTTTTTTTACTTTTATTTACAACAGCTATTGCTTAATATACTTACAATAGCTATTGTTGTATTCCAAGCATCTTTGATTTTTTCTTTCGGAGTGACATTCATTTTCATTTGCTCAGATTTTCGAGTAACCTTCATAATAGCTTAACAAGTTTATTCCGAAAATCAGTAACTACCGCTTTCGGAGTCCCATCAATAGTTATTTCATCATCCATATTTTTCGGAGTTTTAGTAATTCATTCGGAGTTCCGGAGTAGCTGTACCATCCCTACCCTGCTGCATATGGAGTATGTCAAGCAGGCACTGGTTATCTGTCTGTAATGGATCTCTAAGTGGACAGCACTGTAATGCGGATTTCACAACCTTTTAACTTTTACGACCGAGAGGTTTATGTTATTGTCATTTGCGTAGTTTGATTGGCTTCTGGTCTATTGAGTGTCGGTTAGAGAAGGTACAGGCAGCGTCATCGATAGGTAGCTCCTTAGGTTTTTTTTATATTAATGCGCAGGCGTATTTTCTCTTATTACAAGGTTAAACAAAGGAACTTTCAAAAATCCATTGGCCAGGTCGGTTGTGATACCTATCCTAAGCTTTTTTATAATGGCTCTGTAAGTTGAGGCATCAACAACTTCTGGTTTACCTTTTATGCTGACTCTATCTTTTTTATTTTTGAGCGCTGTGGAAGCATTTTGGTACTTATAATTTTTAAAATAATAGGTATGGGTAATAAAAACTTGGAGCCCGGAGGAACGCATTCTTGGAACCTACCTTTGAACCCTTTCCTTTGAACCAGAGTTTCTTAGTAAAATGGTGGATATTTTTACTTTTTGTATTTTTTTTTTATTAGACAGATTCGTCCCACAGCTGGGCAAAGGCCTCCCCCAAATCTCTTCACTTGGTGCCCGATCTCTCGGGGACTTATGTAAAATTAACTTGTCAAAATCTTTTGGTAAATAATAAATTGCTTCAGAAAGATACCGATAGATGTCGCTCTCTGTACCTCTTAGTGTAATAGCTAGTAAAATACGAATTGCCGGATTGTCGTGTTTATTTTTGATATCAGGTGAGCTAGTATTTATTAGGTAAATTATTCTGTCCCTTTGATGTTATTTCCAATTAACGTAGAGTTCTATTACACTCTTCAATATCTAATCTCTCGTAACTCCATTTGAATAAGTTAATACGTTCTCAGTACTGGAAATTTCTTTAGTCCCTTCGGCATTTTCTAAACCAACCCAGAAAATTAAAGAATTTGGTTTAATCCGTAACAAAGCTGCAAAATATTTTTGACGGTGGGAATCAAACTTGCACTCTACCCTACCTTACCCTGCAAACATCGAGAATGAAAATTAGGACTGATTCCGATAGACCCCAATAATGTTTTTTTTTTCATTATTAGGGAGTTGTGTCCAGCAGTGGACTAATTTATGTTGATGATGAAGTCTAAGTTTATTTATGCGTGTCCTGACTGTGACCTAGCTGTTTATAATATTTCAAGCCGTCAGATATGGTAATACACCAGTCGCAAGTACCGTTAGATATACCTACGTCTTATTTTACTACTACTATACCAGAAGAGAATCTTTTTCAAAATAATACCCGTCATAAGATAATTTAAAGGGTTTCGTTGAACATTAGGTACTTCAGTATCATCTATAGAACTATACTACCTACTTTTTTACTCTACAGTACAGGGTGTCCTAGTGTAGAGAGAGATCAAACTGTGAGCACGATTAGTCTTCATGTATTAAGCAAAAATAGATAGATAGATAGACTTTTTATTGGGTACACTACACACACAAACAGCACAGGAAAGATATCAAAAGAACAGTAACATAACAGTATTTAAGGTACACATATTAGGTAGGTTAGCAGGTACACAATTGTAAATTGATAACACATGAATATTATTTTTAATAATGAAGTAAACGCTTAACAACCTAATTTAAATAGACACCTACCCACCTATAGTACAAAAATAAGAATAATTCTCAGTTAATGTGATTGTTGGATTATTGTATGCATTTATTTGTGATGGCATAAATTTACTTAACTTTCCTTACTCACATAGAAAAGATACACAGGTGTCGACCTAATTCTCCCTTGTGTGGGCACGGTTAGGTACGTTGACTCATGAAGAAAGACAACATCCAAACGACTAAAGATAATTTAACCTCTCAGACCTTTGATAACACCAAAAAAAATGAATATACCAATGGGCATCCTACTTCCTACTAATATTATAAAGCCGAAAGTTTGTGAAATCTCAATTTTTTACGTAGTTTCGAGATTCTAGATCTCGAAAACCCCTGAACAGATCAAGATGAAATTTGGCGTACGTTTAGAATAAAGCCTAACTTAGATAATAGGCTACTTACTATACTGAAAATACGCGAGCGAAGCTGCGGGCAGAAGCTAGTATTCCATACATGACACGGCTGGCAGCAAGAACATATAAAAATCTTAATCCTAATGCCCAAAATGAGCAGATAGCAAAAAAAGGAGAGATTGAAAAAAGGTTACGTTACGGAAATATTATGTGTTCAATGAACATGATGCATCACCATGATGCAATAGTGGATGCGTCTGGATATTTATAAAAGCAATATTCCCATGCAAGTTGATGGCCGAAACAAATGAGGCTCAAGCAAATATCGTTTCGTAAACGTTTGTACACATGTCGAATCGTAAGTTTGACGTTATTGTAAACATTGTATGCGTCAGTGTTTAGGGCCGGTGCGTACCAAAGCAGGAGGTATTTTGAATAGCCTGATAATTTCATCAGTATTACTGCAGAATTCAATTCTGACGACAGAATTCCATTCAACGCGAAATGCACTCCAAGCTTTGCATGGTAGGTCTAATAAAAAAATACAAGCATTAAAATAACTATCCTACAATCTTAAAAGAACTTGAAGGCCTATTTATGCCCAGCTATGGGTGAAATCAGGCTGTAAGTAAATCATGATAATGACGAATCATAAAGCCGGAATTGACGGGTGTAACGGGGCGTAATGTCACGTATCACACAGCAAGTGTTCGTGCAGTCAGTACCTACAGGGAAAGAACGCGTTCGCAACAAGCAACAAGACAGCGTAACGTTGCATGCTCGCTGCGAATGATGCATTACTGCCCGTAACACCGGGCAGTACCCAACTGGAGTCTACGACCAGTTGGAAATAAGTCTGTCGGATGCCTACAGTATTCATACTCTGAAATGTCACACCAACCCACCGGGCTGTCTCGGTATGTTGTTTATTTAATTCTTGGTTAACTGCATTCACTGCCCAGCCTCGACACGGGGGTGAAGACTGACAACTGCGTCTTGGGCTATGAATGTGTTAGTTTATTTATTTTTATGGCTCTGCCTCTCTGGACGACACCATTCTGCCAAGGTGTGTAGTCAATTACACTTTATAAATGTCGTTGAATGGCCCCTGACGCAATAGCGTCAGGGCGCTATGGCGCTCATTCGGGGAGGCCTATCTATAGTCCTGCTGTGGTCTGCATATGCTGATGATGCTGAATGTCATTGAATGTTGCTAAAGTGGTTGATCACGCGTGAAAAAATATCCCCTTTTTCTATGTTCTACAATGAATTTAGGTAGCAGATAAGAAGTATTGCGCATATAGTAAGCCATTTGCTATCAATATTTGCTGAACAAACTTTGAATCTGAAACTTTGAAACTTTGAATGAATTTTTTCGCGTGAACCACCTTAATCCACAAGTATGTTTTTGTGAATCAGGCTCATCAAAGTGTAGCAGTCTTTTAAAAGTTGCTAGATAGAGCTTCAGTAGACAGTACACCTAGGAGCATTGTTATAATAATAAATATGCATCAGGTCGAATCCGAGATCACTTGGGATTGTGCCAAATGACACCAATTTCCTTACCAGAAGGGTCTTCCTTGTATCTAACTATGAGCTCCTGATAGTTAGCTGGCAAAATCTTAGTAATATTGTATCCGTGAGAGCTCGTGCGGCGGCAGATTTGGCCGAGGATCTCAAGAGGCCCCGGTTTCGACAGAGCCTACACATTTTGCTCCCCTTGGAGTCGAGACCATAGGTCCATGGGCTCCGAAGATCTCCGGGTTTTATAAAAATTATCTGAGTGTCTGGTCGAAAGAAGAAGGAAAAAAAGAAGGAAGCTTCTGCTCTTCTTTTGTTAGGTTCCCTTTGTCGACTCTTATGAAATCCACAGGATTGATTGGAGGCGTCAATTCTCGCACCACGTGGCGTTGCCTCGTCAAGGTATTGTCCACTGAGTAGGTATTATTTATTTATTACGTAACTTTCGTCAATTTCAAATTTTTAATTATATTATTCCACCATAGGAACATGTTCAAAACAAACAAAATCTAATTAACTATTGTATTACTAATGTAATTAATGAGGCTTTGTGATGTGATGGGACATTATCTAGGGTTTCTAAGATTAAAAAGGAAAATACTACTGACAACAATTGAGCTAACTGCAGACTGTTGCAAACAATCTCAATATTGTTGGTTATCCGCCTTACATTAATAAGTATACGGCATCTTACACGTTTTTTCCAAGCTGTATGAAAACATTGAAAACATTTCCTATTCATAGCTGACAAAATATTGCAAGCAAAAGGCAATATTGGCAAACACAAGAAAATCTCTATAAACTATGAATATCTTGGAATGCACATACATTTATGCTAAGCAGAGAGACAGACAAGACGGACTGTTCAATTGAGATGGACTGACAGTCTGGCAGATGTAAGGAGTAGGTAACCACTTCCTGCCGCATTTATTAGGGTTTCAAAATCGAAGATCGGTTTCGAAACCCTTATGGTCTCGCTTTGTCTGTCCTTTTTTTACTCCTCAGCAACTACTGCAGCTATCAACTTGAAATTAAAAACAATAATACATTTCGTGTGCCTGTACAGATTTAAGGAAAAATTAAAATAAAAATTTTCCATTCAAATTGTGATGCCGAAATTTCAAAGGACAGGGTCATATGGGATATCAAATGAAAGGTATCGTTTTGGACATTTCAAAACAGTTTCTGTAGGTTTCATACTTTTTGAAATATTTGGAAAAAAGTCGAAAAATTTACTATTACCCACTTTAACCGAAGCATGCACAGAGATCTATCTGAAATTTAGGTTGGTACCTACTATTCTTAGGTATTCGTTAAATTGCGAAGTCTTTAACCGGTAGGTACTTTTGGTACATATTTGTTGACAAACGTTCGAAACCCTCGGCGCGCGAGTTTCACTCGCACTTGATGGATCTTGTTTTAACTTTGATATTACTTAGGACTTTCTAACATCAGTCAGTTTAGTCAGTGTTGAGCCTCCCTGTATCTCTGAGTATAGAAATATCGCGAGTTCTAAACGCTCCAATGCGATGTCTCAACTGCGAATGCATTGGGGCTTCCCTATTGCACAAATCATTTTGTTCCCCATTTACTCAATTGCGAATATTTGAGCAATGGTGTTTCCCTATTCCGGAACTCATGTTGTGTCCCATTGCTCAACTCAACAATTAACCAATTCAGCACTATCTAGTTTTTCTTTGGATTTGTTATTTTTTACTTTTTAAGCAATATAAACCACATTCAAGAAAACATATCCGCGAATCAGTTGTGCTCGAGTGACGTCCACTAAAATAGAAAAGAATAAAACAAAAAAATTAAGTAAAGAGAAAATCCTTAACACGTTTTTTTTTGTTTTTTAATTTCTTTATTTTATTTACCTCTTAGAAAATTAGAATAAAACAATCACAACCAGTATTTACACTTAGATTCATATAATAAAAATCTAAGCCGTCACCAGAAGGCAGACTGCCCAGAATGCTGGCGGCATTGGCACGTTGAATGTATTGGCAATGCTTTTTATCTCTGTTTCTTATTGAAAATAATTTAAAGTTTAAAACTTGGCTGGTCTAAGTGCTTATTTTATAAGCGTTAAGAAACAAAGGTGTGACTTCTGAAAATAATGCATCAAATAAAAGACATTTAAGTGAATAAATCCTAATACCATCATAATCGACTGACAACTCCACCATACAGGTAATTTCAGATCAAAGAGCCGAGTTACCGTGAAAATCTAAAATAAACCGCCGTCGTCCGTTGGATCACTAATTTAATTCGAAACACCTTTAAACCTGTTACTTCAAAGGGTTCGCCCATGCCTGGCCTATTTGTTCCTATCAGCCGGCTATACAAGCTGAAGTTCACAAATTGCAATCTAATTTCATACGGGAATCTGTACATTGTCAGTAGAGAAGGAGTTGCTAATTTCTGCGAAATAGATTTGGGCCTTCGGGAACGTTTGGGGGTTCAATAAATTTACAGCTGTTATTAGAATTTAGGTAAAGCGTCGATGAATGTTGTTATTCGGCAAGAAAAGCTTTTCTCGTCGTCAGTGTTTTCCTTTATTGAAAACAGCTATAATAAAAACGTTGGTGAAGTAAATTACAAAAAAGTCAATCATCATCTAATAATAGTCATGCGAAAATACGCTAACCTTGACCGAGGTTACCTATTTGAGCCGTTTGGGGTAGAAACCCTTGGTCCTTGGGGTCCTGGGGCACACGCAATTTATAAAGATCTTACCAAACTTCTTATAGAGTCCACGGGTGATCGGAATGCTGGCTTCTATTTCGGTCAACGAATTAGCATTGCCATTCAACGTGGCAATGCTGCCAGCATTCTGGGCATTCTAACTTCTGGTGACGGCTTAGATTTTTAAGAAATAGATATAAGTGTATATATTAGTTGTAATTGTTTTATTCTGTTACTGTTATTTTCTATAATTAGGTACCTAATAAACTTTTCTTAGCATTCCCCCTAAAAAAAAAATCATTACCCTATCCACAGCTGGATATATGCCTCCCCTAACGAGCGCTATAGCGCCAAGTCTACAAATAGTAGATCAAATCAAAAGCTCTTTATTTCCATAAATACAATAAATGTACACTTAGGTCGAATTATATAACTAAACACTGAGACGGAAATAAAGTGATATTTTTGATTTCTGTCGTTTCGGTATGTAGACTAAAGTAAAGAAGCGATGAAGAAACCTTTAGCCTGTTAGTTGTTATTTTTCGATCTGGAGCAAAACTCGTCCCAAGCTTTTTTATCCTCTAGATAATCTGATATTTTGTAGTAAGCCTTTTTACAAAGGATATGTTTGACAATTCGCTTGAATTTATTTATTGATAGAAACAAGTTAGAACTAGTATTTGCAATTCAATGAAACAGTTGAGCGATCTGCAGACTGTAGCAAACAATCTAGGGGTAGCTCAACTGATCCATAATCTACTTTCATTATAATTACAGTAAAATTTATATATTTTTTACTTTAAGTAAAACACGCAGGGGTTTTCGTCCATGACTCCAAGGACCTAAGCCAAATGCAATCCATTCATCGGCGCTGGGTTAAGTCGTCGAGTCATCACCGATCAGCAGAAAATGAAAAATGCCAGGAATAGAAGAATAGTAGGAACTATTATCCTAATCACACTAATATTATAGATGCGAAAGTTTGGATGGATAGATGGATGGATGGATGTTTGTTACCTCTTCACGCCAAAACTACTGAGCGGATCGGGCTGAAATTTTGCACAATGGTAATTCTAATCCTGGAATGAAACATAGGCTACTATTTATCCCATAAATCAGTTCCCATGGGATAGAAATCACCTTTAAACGTTTCCATAGAAACAACGCGTGCGAAGCCGCGGGCATAAACTAGTAATAGTAATAACTAGTAAACAAGTAATATTATAAATGCGAAAGTTTGTGAAATGTGAAATTTGTATAACCTAGGATCTCTAAAACTACTGAACAGATCAAGATGAAATTTGGCGTACGTTTAGAGCAAAGCCTAACTTATATAAAAGGCTACTTATTATACTGAAAATACGCGTCCGAAGCTGTAGGCAGAAGCTAGTTTTTCATAAGTTTCACGCACCGCCGCCGCCGCCGCATTGAAATTATATTGTACCGTAGGTAGGTAATCCATAAAGCTAAATTATTCTGTATAACATTACCTAATCTACCTAGATCTACGAGTACCTAGATATCTAGATCGCATAACTCCAATTCAGTATTCCTAACATTGGTATTCGAAACTATCGAATGAACAAACAGCCTGCATTCGAATGCTTCCTTGATTTGCGATTCAGTTTGCGCTCGCGCATTGCGGGTATTGCGACTCGACAGTTGATAATCGTCATCGGACCAATGATGAAATATATACGGACAGATGCGTCTATTGTAAAATATATTAAAAAGTGTATTTTTTTAGTTGAGGTTGAGGTTTGCTGGAATAGAACTCTTTAAGGGCTAAGCTGGCCTTTGCCATAATAAGTTATGGCAAAGGCATTAGTTTTAAGTTTTACATGTATGTTTCATCTAGTGTTAAGAATTGGGTATTAAGTAGGTACCTAAATTCGAGTAATATCAGATATGTACCCATATACAAACTCTTCATAGCTTGGGGCTAGATAATGTTGTGTAAATTGTCCAGCATTATTAAGAAACGCCGTGATTTTTTACATGTTTACAAATAAATCACTTCTAACCCACATATTGCAGAAAATTTGTGTTCGAACCGTGTCTTAAAAGTCAACCAGATCTGCATACAATAATATTATAAAGAGGAAATATTTGATTGTTTGTATTGAATAGGCTCCGAAACTACTGGACCGATTTGAAAAATTCTTTACCATTAGAAGCCCACATTATTCCTGATGAACATAGGCTACTATTTAGCGCGTGAAAATGCTTCATTCCTACGGGAATATGGGTAATAGGACAACGGGTAGTAATAATGCAGCTAGTATTTAATACACTAGCACCTATAGAATTATTATTATGTTCCTTGTAGACAGTGGAATAGAGCCGTGCGGAATTCTGGTACCAGAATAACGAGGACATCACCGGTAGGCGATGACCGCATGACGTGATGGTGATGATTCAACGAAATAGTCAAAGGCATCTCCATGTGAGACCAGTTCGATACTATGTTTGTAGTCTAAATTATCCCAGAAATAAGGAGTTCATGCCATTTTTGTATCGATAACTATTGCTCTACCTAAAAGAAAATATGACGATATCTACCGAGATATATCGGGATTATTCCCGCTGTCCACCATCAATATAATATCCGCCTTGGGGATACTAAAGTACAATGGAACGTTATTATAAAAAAAGTCACAGTTTTCTCCAGTGGGGAATGTCTCGGTGGTATACAATCCGATAAGATCCGGGAATAATCCTAGGCGATTCCTACGCAAACAAATAACTCACAAAGAGTCATCGCCCGAAAAAGATGGATCGTCAATTGTTTTTGCAAACAATCAGCGAATATTTTCAGTGCAAGTTGCCCATCTGCAAGTAAAACATCGACGAATAATCGAGATATCGATCGCGATCGATCCACTGGATGCGTGCGCAGTCGACGCGACATTGACAAATTGCAGCGAGTAGCTTTACGGCTGGCTAATTGAAGCTACTCGTATTTTATGTTCTCTTCCACAAAGAATCGTTATCGATTCTTTATCGATTGGATTTTAATCGATGTTTAATTCAGTTGATGCTGATGAATTGGAACGGGAGATCGTAAATTGGAGAGAGCCGGCGTCACTGGCCCGTGACGCAAACAAAACAAACGTATAAATATAATAAATTGCCAGGATTGACCAATCATAGAAGGCATTTAAGCAATAAAAAGGCTAATGTCGAAAAAAAATATAATTAGTCGGCCGCCTGTTAGATTATTAGAAGATACTGGACACATTTTTCTTTTGTTTGTGTTAAAGTTCCGCGTGACGTCACACCTTGCGAAACTTTTTAGCAAGGTGTGACGTCACTAGCCCCCACTCCCAAACGTTGACGCTTTGTTGTTGTCATTTTTTATTTGATTGACAAAAGAAAAAATATGTGTCCAATATCTTCTGACAATCTAACTGACGGACTAAGTATGTAGAATAATATTTTTTTTACCCAGGATACATCCCTAATATCCAGCCCGAAATAAAATATACGTACATACGTACCACCTACCTACATATAGATTCATATAAAATGGTTAGGAGCGGGATAAAACACATTGCAAAAATTATTGTCAATTTTTGCTCAAGTTCTTGCTCTACATGTTCTAGTGCAAAATTTGGGTAGCAAATGTACACTACATTACCATGTTAACTATAACATGGTCTAGAATTTATTGGTGTTTCCATGGTAATTGGTAGTCCATGATAATCTTGGAGACTCCTTTAGAACCGCTCCAAAAGTTATAGCAAATGCGACCTTACCTTCAAGGCATTTGAGCTACCTACTGCATGTCACACATGTTCAAGAAAATTACAATCAAATAATATAAATAAATTAGAACTAGTATTTACAATTGAAACAATTGAGCTAACCGCAGACTGTTGCAAGCAATGTACTAGTAATGTAGGTAGCTCAACTGATCCATATCAATCAATACCAGTCGGAAATTTCCCCAAGACTTCAAGGTATTTTAATTCGTAACCAAGGAACCGTTTCCGGAAAGCAAGTCATCATAAACGGCCGTTATCCACACAGCAGTAATAGCATAGCTGTTATAGCTGCTATGGCCATAACCATGTAATGTCACTAAAGTAACGCTATAATGATGTTTTGGCACCGCTTTATTTGAGCACCGAACATACAGTGGTCCAGCGATGCAAATAGCGGGTACTGTCGGGGATAAAATTGTTACGCCAACTTGATATGATGCCATAGAAATCGTCGAAGGAACTCTGAACATATCACCAAAACGTGAAAAAAGTAGTTTGCAATTTTTTACGTTTTGGTACTGCTGAAATGCCAAAGTTGCCAAAGTTTAACTGGAAAAAATGCAAAAAATCACTCAAAATCATTTGGGAACTAAATAATCGAGTTCGTATGTGACTATTGGATCGCTAGCATAGCTAGTATGAAAAATGCGAGAAGATGCTAGGCGCGAGATGTACCCATGTACCTAAGTGAACGAAAACTTTTATTGTTTTCTTAAACTGAGCTGACATGCTGAAGGAGTTGAGGGTAGGGTAAGTAATAATTCCAAGTTTGAGGAGCTGAAAGAATATAATTCTAAGCTGCGTCACTTATATTTTTACTTGTACATACATAATTGAATTCTAGCAATTCAATTCATTCTGCTCTCTCGGCGCGTTCAGTTTGGTTAAATGTGCTAAAATAACATATAAAACGGTATAATCACAAAATATTAAATTACAATAGCTACTTCACATGATATCTTAAAGCTTTTCACACCACCAGTACACCGAGGCACGCCCGGACATCAACCCGCGCCGCTATCTGGCATCAAAGACACCGCGCCTTTGGCGGCGGCCGGTGAAAGTACCAGTTTCAAGAAAACCTCACTCACTGGCCAACTGCGTTCGGTAATCAAGCGAACTGCACTGACTTGATCTTCCAGTCCAAGTAGGTACTGCACGTTGTAATCACTACCTAAACAAAATTAAGATGGCGGTCGCGGCGGCGGCGTTACGATCAACGCCTTTAACTCAGCCCGTTGATATCTTAAGTTAAGAGCCTGAGAGAACCTACCAGAGGAAGGACAGCTTCCTTCTGTGTATTTTTAACACCTCCACTGCGATCACCTATCCGCTTACCAAGCGTGGTGATTATGGCAGTGTCCGTCAAGGTAGCGCACACATAATCGAATTCACGTATGTTGATATGATATGCCAATAAATAGCGCAAAAATAGAGTACCTATAATAAGTGCAAAAGTAAAATAAATAGCGCCTCTTTGGTTTAAAAAATAGCACAACCCCCTTTGTATTACGGAAGGACACTCAGCAGTGGATGTACTTCCGAAAGATTCATAGAAAAGATTCCCGTTGCAATTATTTCCGATAATGTTCGTTGAAATCATAATCTGCTAAAAGCTGCCGAGCTGAGTGAGAGACAATTTTTAGCACTGCTCGTTTAGAAATACATAAAGGGTTACAGTGATCACTTTCATTGAGTGTCTCATTTCCTGGATGTTTAAGAGGCAAAGGAAGGTTCATATCTAACTGCAGGCAGATTCTGGATGCGGCAAGCTGAAGACAGGGCGCTATGGCGCTCATTAGGGGAGGCCTATGTCCAGTTGTGGACTAATATAGGCTAATGATGATGATGATAACATCAAGCTTATTGCACCCTCTTGGTCGTGATTCCCGCATTTTGCGTGCGGTACAATTGTTTCCGAAGTTTTGAAAAGCTCACAATCGTTGTTATCGTGAATTTTTCAATCCTAACTAACTGACTGACTACCATTTTAACAACTTATCTCCTTATACTTATTGCTATTTCTAGAGAACCCTAGTGTCTAGCTAAACCTTACTTAGGATTTAACCAAAAACATGACTGTCTTCTTTTGGACAATAATGATATCATTATGAATGAATGGGTTAACTGCGAACCTAGTTTGTGTTGGAAGAACACCAACGTTTATTAATGAATTCGTCAAAAAAACGAAAGTTTTTATGGTAAAATGAACGATAATGTATCTATCTATCCGTTACCAAGCCATTGATAGGCATTCCCGTTGCTAAGCAAGCAATGTCCAAATGGTAATAGCTTTCGGTCAGCAATTGTATTAAGTACCTAGTTCTTCGAACAGTGGTGATTGACGCCGTAGGGCTCCATTATTCAACACCGATGTCGTGCGCCTGCGCACTGTGAATCAAAATTGAGGATAGAATACGTTTGAGTAATGATTATGAATGTATTGACTATTACATTGCCTATGACGCAATGGACTTCATCAGCTCTACTGCAGGGCAGTGAATGCGTTAACTACCTAGTCCCAAAAAAGCACTGCGGCTAGTGTATTTAGGTGTGTTTTTGGGACTAGATGTGGGTTTTTTTTAAAACCGCTCTAACCTAAATATACTCTGTTGACGCGTCTTTTTAACCCCCGACGCAAAAAGAGAGGGGTGTTATAAGTTTAACGTGTCTGTCTGTGGTATCGTAGCTCCCAAACGGATGAACTGAATTCGTTTAGTTTTTTTTGTGTCATAGATAATTTTATCCCGAGTGTTCTTAGCCATGTTTCATGAAAATCTGTCGGGCAGTTTAAAATTTTATTATTTTATCTTGTTTAAGTATGACGAACAACGTTCTGATAAAATTTCAAAGATGTACACCTTTTAACCAATTTCGAAAAAAAGGAGGAGGATCTACGTCGGTAGGTATGTATGTTTTTTTAATGTTTGTTAGTCGATTTCTCCGTGAATTATGGACCGGTTTGTTCGATTGAAAATTATTTTCCTATTGTAAAATTGTTTACAAAAATTTTTAGTCCCGAGAGATTATTTAGTATTTGTACCGCTAAACTTAAAAAAAGTGTATAAAGTTAAGGAATTCGAAGTCGGTTCTTAGATTTTCAAAACAATTAAATTATCATTAGAAGGTTGCGGTTTCGATTCCCGCCACAAATGTTTGAACGATCTGCAGATATTTGTTCAGAGTGTTCTGGATGTTTTCTATATATAATAAAACATATCTATCTATGTAGTGTGTGTATGGTATTATGTTTAACAGTTATCTAGTACCCATAACATAAGCTCTGCTTAGCTTGGGGCTAGATAACGCTGTGTGAATTGTCCAGCATTATTTATTTATTTTATTTATCAATACATCAAGCGATATTCTTATAAGGTTATTGAGTTATTCTATAATAATATAACCGTTAGTACCTAGATAATATCTTACACATACAATCATTAGTGTGGCCAGTCATGTAGGTACCTATTTTTATAGTTATCAGTTCTAGAATGTGTGCTCAGAATGAGTAATTTTCCTTTGTTCCTAGTGCAATAGATGCGTCATGTTTCAAATATGTATCTACTTGCGTTATTATCTTCGTTTGATTTACTAGCATACATGCATATTGTGCATATTTTTCTACATGCTTTGCTTGAGTTGTGTTATTAATCCAAATTGCTATTTTTTTGGTTTTTCCATAACATCATATTTTTAAAATCTTTTAAATACGGCTCATAAGTAAAACATAAATTTAATTTAGTTTTATAGACATAGTTTCTCTGTCCATAAATTTAAGTTTAATCGTTGCAATTTAATTCGATGAATCAATCGTAAGTAGGTATCATTTTATATATAATATTACTAGACGCTGCCCGCGGCTTCGCTCACGCTTTTCAGGTAGCTTATGTCAGTCCCCAGAACATCGTCTACCTCCCTGCCAAATTTCATTGAGATCCGTTCAACCGTTTAGGCATGAAAAGATAACAGACAGACAGATAGACAGAGTTACATTAGAATTTATATTTGTATTTATTTATTCCATCGTAGGAACACTTGTTACACTTGATGTCGTTACATTATATATTATGTACTATTTTAACAATAACACACACATTTATTATTATTATTATCAATGAATGAAGTCAGATTATCTTAAAACGTTCTACATATTATGTATCAATATACAATTTTTATAAATTGTATATTGATACATAATATAAGGGCGGGTTATTTAATGACTAATTTATATTAGTCATTAAATAACCCGCCCCTGACCATTCCCGGTGCAAAGGTGCCCATAATGCTTGCAGCATTACGTCGCTGAATAGCTGAATAGCGATGGCAATCCTTTGCACCAAGAACGACCCGGAGCGGGAGTCTCCTGTCACTTCCTTAATTCTACGGCCTAATTCTCCCACTAAACACTTCGCATCCACACTCCAACTGTCCAAGGTTGTAATGAAACACACATATTACATTTCGTTATAGGAAACACCATAAGGTACAAAGGTAAAAAAAACAGACAGACATGACTGAGAACTTAAATAAAAATAATTCGTTGGAATCAAATAAGTAAATAATAAATAAATAAATTAAAGGGTCAAAGTATGCTGCTGTATAAGGGCATTGTCAAACTATACTAAAAATCATGTACAATACTAAAATCATAAGAAATATATAATGAGTATATCTATACTCATATATTATGGATGTTGTAAATATATAAAATGAGGAAGAAAGGTGCTCAGATGACCAGAGATAAGTGAATAGAAGAAGAAAATCTGTTGTGGCAGCCCCACCTAAACTCTAGGTGGGAAAAACGAGATATCGAATCACAATAATATTATAAATGCGAAAGTTTGGATGGATGGATGGATGTTTGTTACCTCTTCACGCCAAAAGTACTGAACGGATCGGGCTGAAATTTTGTATTCAGGTAATTGTTATCCTCGAATCAAACATAGGCTACTTTTAATTCCATAATTCAGTTCCCATAGGAAGGAAACCACCTTTAAACGTTTCCATAGTAACAACGCGTGCGAAGCCGCGGGCATAAACCAGTTGATGATAAAATGTTGTACCTCCTCAACCTTAACAGCCTATTTGGTCCACTGCTGGACACAGGCGTCCCCCTGATAAGCGCCTTTTTGGCTTTATCGCATGGGGGCAATGCCGTTAATACCCACGCTCGGCATACGGGTTGGGGATCGCAATTCGGTCGTAGAATTGTTCTGCAGGATGCGTTGCTGCCCGACCCTGGTGGATATCCCTTAGTCGTCTCATAAGACACCCGCGGGAAGAGATGCTGTAGTTTATTTTTAGCTGTTGTTTTTGCACCTTTAGTAAATGTTGTGCATGCCTGTTAGAAGCACACATTCTATACTAAGAAACTTTATACCTATTTGTTATAAAAGAACGTTTTATTCTGTGTATTGTTGGCATTGCCTTATAAATAAATAAATAAATAATCAAATTCTAAGCCAGCGCCACTAGGCATATAATGTTGTACAAACTTCAGTAACTACCTAAGTAGCTGTATCTATCTACGATTAAAAAATATAGAATTTGCCAGAGAGGTCAACTAATTTAACGCAAGCCAAGCCCGGCAAGCTAAAAACAGCTCCTTGTTATCAGATAAGCAAATCAGCTGATTTTGATTTGACTACCTTAGGTCTTATACATTGACTGTTGATTATCTTCCATCTAAACGTGCTTCCACTTCTAATGTACCGTCAGTTCTTGCAACTATTAGGTGCTATTCTGAAAATTTATTAAACATAAGTATTAACAATTAGAAATTTTAAACCCCCCCCCCCCCCGACAGATTTTCATGAAACAGGGCTAAGAACACTAGGGATAAAATTATCTAAAAGGACGGACCACAGACCTGAGGCGTGAGTCTATTTGACGTTAGGTTGACGTCTCCTTTTTCCATACAATTTGGTACAGCGCTTCTATCGTGCAAACAGGGAACTACGCAAATCC
Organism: Eupithecia subumbrata; assembly: GCA_949316285.1. Classification (NCBI taxonomy): domain Eukaryota; kingdom Metazoa; phylum Arthropoda; class Insecta; order Lepidoptera; family Geometridae; genus Eupithecia; species Eupithecia subumbrata. The sequence continues at coordinate 21,834,958 of OX438646.1, read as the reverse complement.
CATACTAAAAGGAGACGTCGCAACCCATCTTTCGCACACATCTTTCCCTTGTTTGGTATGTACAAAAACCTCGCTCCGCGGAGCCGTTTCCACCAGAGCGGCGCTGAGCGAGGCTAGGTAAATGAAGTTATTGACCGAGCGAACGTAGTTAGCGAAGCGTCTCTGCATCAAGTCTAGCAAAATTTGCGTTTCTGTTAGTATGTCGGTACTCCTCTACAGGTCGTATTTTGCAACCGATCGGTACGAATCTTGGTGTACAGATTCTACGATCTTATAGAATTTTTTTGTCGTCGGGGTTTTTTTGAATAAAGGCGTAATTCCTCCAAAAAAGGCAAATAGGCTTTAGAATATCACCGCTTTCAGAGATTTGATTTCTCGAATTTTTTTCGATGATTATATATTTAATTGAAAGATTACCTTTAAAGTGTTCTCATAAAAATTTGGTAAAGATGTGATGAGGATTTTCGGCATGGCGAGCAGAATATTGAGCGAGCCGTCTCGCTAACAGCGGGCAGAGAGGAAAATATATTAGTCAAAACGAGTAAGTAAGGTATCTGTTACGAATTAACATTTCCTGTGCCCTCAGGGCAAGTTCTCACTAGGTAAATACCTACTTACAAACAGGAATTACAAAAAACATGTCAGGTACCTACTATATCCTCTTTTAAATAATTTATAAATCCAATTAATTGTTGAAAAAAGTAAGTGCTCGCGAGGTCTACTATTCGTAGAACTACTAGTTTTATTAGTCGTTAATAACACATTCCTCTCTACGCATCTCTGGTGAAAAAACGCAGCCTAAATTAGGTCTATTCCAGTTTTCCCATAAATGTGCTCACATATCAGCCTAATCATGATTATACAGAGACACGGGGCTCTACTTCACTCTATTCGAGCCTGTCCCACAGTTTCCATACAAATAAATATCTTACACCTCCAATAAAAATGTCCAATAAACTGTAATAAAATTATTCAAACGGCTTCAAATTTATTTCAACCCATACATTTCATTAAGAATGTCCATCTACTTTTAATAATTAGTTTTGTGAAAATACAACAAAAATAGCTACTCCACAGACGTCGAGTTAGATATTAATTGACTGCTGTGCGTTTAGGGGAATGACAGAAATAAATATCATGTTCCAAAAATATCAAAAAGTGTTTTGACGTGGGCAACACTCCAGGGAAATATGGCGAGTGTTACCACACCTTGGGTGGCAGAGTGCGGTTATTTATTAACAGGTTAAATTCCTAATTAAACCACGCCCCGTTAATAACTGCGTGTGTGGGTATCATCGGACTATTGTGGGATTTGATTTAATGTTTCTTTAAAATTAGCTTTAATTTTACTCTACTTTATAGTTTACTGTAGGATTAGTACTCATTAAGGCCTATTCAGAGGTACGGGGTATATTCGCTACACAGAGTGTAACAAAAAACTTAGCATGGTTTCGCGCGTCATCCCGCCAGGCAATTTGTATAAACCGCGTCTCAGCTTTTTTGGTCTGGGTTCCGAATACCGCATAGATCTTGACAGGCAGGAACCTAAATAGGTTACTTTCTATAACTGGTCCCGTTTAGAACGAAATTCGTTCGGAATAAGACCTTGTCTCTTTCTTTTTCTTTTTCACCCTCAACGCAAAAAGAGAGGGGTGTTATAAGTTTAACGTGTCTGTCTGTGTATCTGTGTATCTGTCTGTGGTATCGTAGCTCCCAAACTGATGAACCTATGATAATTGAGATAATTTTATATCGAGTGTTCTTAGCCATTTTTCAAGAAAATCTGTCGGGGGAGTTTAAATTTTTAATTTTGTTCTTGTAATTATTTATTTTGTCGTAGGTAGTGGTGAGGTATAGTATACAATCAGATGGAAACATTATTTTTAAATTTATAACGGTCGCAATTCTATAAAAGCAGCGCACTCGCTGTCTCTCGGCCACTTTTGCTCGAGCTGTCGTAAGGTCAACACCTTGGTAAAGTACACTGTTACTATGTCTAAATTGCCCTTGATTTGTATTAATTGATTGTAACCATTTTTTGTGAAATAATTTTGAGGTTATTAAATTATTTTGTCGTTAGATTTGTTTTTTTTATGTTAAATTTATAGAAACCGCTTAATTCAGAAGTGGGATTGGACACCATTGTCCAATCTCTGCTCTGGCCTATAGCGCAAAATGGTTTTGCATTGTGGAACCATTGCCGAACGTTCTACATCTCGTGGAAGAGGTAGAACAAGGCAACAAACTGACATCGAAACTAATGAACTCCGTGAGTTTCTAGGTACGATTCTGGCGCGGTATAACGTGCTGGAACATGCTGGTCTACCCTCGATGAGCTCCACGTGATCGCTGCCGATGGCGCCGGACGAGCGCGCCATGGCGCTGCCCAGTCCCGCTGCCACGTGCTCGCCACACTCGCAGTCCGCGGTTTCGTGCTGCAGCTCCCAGGGGGAGAGTTCTCTGTTCCGGCATCTATTGCCAGCACCACTGGCGAGTCCACGACGAACGTCTCGTCGTCACCAGGTGCCATTGAACGCCTCATCGGAGCATTGAGTGCGTTGAGCAAGGTTAGATCCAACCATTAATCGCGAATTTCGATTCAAGTTTGCATGATATCGATTCTTAGTGCGAGAGCGCGTAATTTTAATTGTTGGGAAGACAATGAGTGCTTATCCCGGATAGCGAGCTGCTTGAAGGGAGATGCTCGCAGTTGTCCCAATGATTGGGTTACCAATGACCGCACGTGGTCTTATTTGAAAGCCCAATTTAAGCCCTTGTGCTCGCAAAGAATCGATGTCGCAAATATTTTGTTTGAGGTCTTGTGTACAAATTCCGACAGTTATTCCACGTACGCAGGGCAAGTACTAGCCACTCGTATGCCTAGCGTTCTGTTTTGCGCCGTAATGTTGTGAAAGTGTTAAGCGATGAGCTTACCGTTGCTATTGTGATACGCCGAATAACTGACGCACAGGTACGTGCTGCTGTCACGAATACCCGATTGTTGCCCAAACCCCTTGTCGAGTTCCTTTCGATCTATACCTAGGTACCAAGCCTAAATGTAAAATCCGAATCGTCTGCTTCTACGAAGCCAGTCCAGGGTAAGCCCGATAGGAAACGACCCCTAAACACTAAGAGATCGGACCCAAAATGCTACTCTTGTGGTGGCCTTGGTCATCCGATATGTTTGTGTCCTAGGAAACCAACTCGGCAGGTATTGGCAGTAGTGTTACTAGTAAAGATGCGGGTAGCGAGAAAAAGTGATCATTCTCTTTGTTGTTGACGCGAGTGACTGTTTGCGTAACAAACATTATAAACAGTTGTGTCTTAAGTGTTAGTTACAGTGGTTTTAAATTATTTAGTGCGTTAGTGTACTAACTGGGTCTAAGTCTCGCTCCGTTTTGAATAGTGCAGAAAAAGATGCCCCTCTATCTTGACGCAGAACGATAGACGGAGGTAAATTAGGGTTTTGCGTTGCAAGCAGAATCTAAAATGTATTTTTCCAGGCCAGATACAATGTAAACAGGCCATGAATGTAAATTTTTGTGCGTTGTAAAGCGCTTCTACAGATAGTGACGTTACGACCGAGGTACCTAATCTACCCGGTGTTCGAAGGCGGTAATACAAGGTGTATATTGCTGTACCTACGTACTGACGTATTACGTTACAGCTGGTCACGCATCTCGCTTATATCTGAACCTATTCTCAAAGTTTGAGCCTCAATCACTTCATTGTGTGTGTATGGAAATACATTGTAAGTACCTACCTATGTCACCTTGGTGACCGAGTTTAGTTACATTTCCATCAAGGTTTTTACTGTGGAAACTATCGTTGTTCGTTGTTCTTCCAACACAAATAAGGCTCGTAGTTAACCCACTTACATCCGTAATGAATCGTAATGTTGTTTTGTTTTGTTTTATCTCAAAAACATACGACGATGTCGGAAAAAGGTCCGCGAGTTCGAGTCTCGATAGCACCTTCGTGGCCACAGAAGTAAGGTATTTAGGTCGCGATTGGTCGCACTTTGTCATAAGGTCAGGTCAGACCGAGCGAGAGTAAAATAAGTTTTGACCGATTCTCCTGTGCCCACGAATTTCAAACAGGTCTAGCGATTGTTATGGTTTGCAGGATATCTTCGTAGGTACATTGCATACTTGATTACGATTCAATGACTACCCTTATAGCCAGCCTAACGCGCAGCAATGTGGAGTTCCATGGGCGGATCCAAAGACATTTTATCCTAGGGTGACTCGCACGAGAAGAGTGTGCGTAAGTATTTTATCATGTGCCTCACGAGTGAGCTAGTGCTCGTTATCTTTCGATCTTTAGCTGCCTACAGCTGCACACGGACACCAGCTCCATCGGGTACGGTGCAGGTGCTGATCCAGGTGCACGAGTGCAACAAGGCTGGTAGTGGCGTATTATTGTAGGACCATGCAGGGCGTCGACCTGCGTGCGATATAACTCTTACGAGCTAAAAACTTTTGCCGTCTGTATGTACGTAGGTATCGTACTTGTTCTGTATACCCTTCACGATCGCGACTGATTGCTACGGTTTGTGCTTGACTAAGCGCAAAAAGGATCTTCTGTTACGTATCGTGCGTTGGTGGTTGCTTTACTACAAGCATTTCGGTAAAGGTACTAGAGGTGTGGAACCTCTGAAACTTCTATGTTACATCCCTGTTCCCGTCTGAACTTACCGAGGATTTTTATGATCATTATGAGCATAAATATCTGTGCTGTAAAATCAATTGAATTGATTTTGAATAATTTTTCTTGTTTCTTGTTTCTGTGGTCTAGGGTACCTTTCTAAAAATAATCCATAAGGAAGTGATGTTTGAGGTGTAGTTGTTGTTATGTACCACAAGCTGTATGGTACCACTTTGTGTACATTTTATCATCATCACAGTAAATCGATTGATAGGTAGTTAAAGTTAGTTTCTGCCAGATAAATTCACGTAGTTTTGCAAATGCAAAGTTAATGTGGCAAGTCTTCCTTTGATAGTAATTTTCGCGCAATAGACTTGCTAGGTTCATTGCCTCTTTTATAATGAACATGGTTTGATATGTTCTGCTCATTGTAGATGCCTACTCAGCAGCTGGAACTGTCCGTTTTGTGTAATGTGAAAGTAAGACCCTAACTAAAGAACTTAAACTTTATTGTAAAACACTGTGTCCTTATTTGGAATCCCGTCGGCTTATTGTGTGACCGTGGTCGTGTTTGAGCGCGAGTTTTCAAAGTTGTGTTAGTGGTCTATGTAGCCAAATTCACTTTATTTCACCGTAGATACACAATGAATCAGGCCGAGTTCTACTGCAAGACTTTAGTGGACATGCTGTGAATTTAGACAACAAAAGCAGGTAATACTTGGTCAGTCTTTGTGGAGAATGCAGCCAGTCCTAGACTGCATTATCGCCGTCGACGCGGCATCGGTAATGCGGTCACTTGTTCGTGATGTACTGATTTTTTTGTGTCGATTTTACAGTAGATCTAAATGTTTAGATCCTAAAATGTGTAGTGTTTACAATCATAATTTTAACTCGACGCCATAACGAGAATTTTGTATTTTTGTGTTGTGAGTTAGCCAGTATAGCTATAGATGTGTCGTTATCGAGGTTAACGCATTAGTCGACTAATTGAACAACATAGACAAAAGTTAGACGAGTTTGTTTGAACAGAAATAGAAAGACAGTCAAAATGTTCACGCATAACAAAATGGTTTTTGTAAAAAATTTCTAAAAAGTTACAGGCAAGCAACGATGCGATGCTGCTTGGTGATGAGCTGGATGCCAGGGTGCATCAAATAAAAACAACTGTTCTGCCTCATGGCCGATGCGAGTTGCAGTTGGTTAGTGGTTCGTATGGTAAGACGATCAGCGTCGCCGCCATGCACATGGTGGCTTGGCGAGAAGAGTGGACCTCCAAATCGTGTGCCTCATTTTTACTGTAAGTACATTGTGCCTACTTTACTTGAGTCATGGCTAAGAGAGAGATACGAGTTGCGGGTTCGAGTCCCGTTGTATCACGGCCTAGCCTAGAGATACGGTCACGGGTTCGAGTCCCGTTGTACCTACCTAATGTATGATGAAAAGACACGCTTTCCTTTTGTGGTTGAAATAAAACGAGTAAGTTTAGTTCATGTATTTTACTTTTTGTTCATGTAAATTAATGATGATGATGTGCGTATGGCTTACGCTGACACTGCAGCTATGGCACGCTAACTGGGTGCGTTTGTCATAGGTACATGAACTGTGCAGCATTGAGCTCCGAGCTCTGCTGGCAGAGGTTAACTGGGTCCTCTCGGATTGGTATGTGATAGGTATGTGTACATGTAGCATGGAGTCCCTCTCTGCTGACGGAGATAACTCAGCCCTCCGTCTGAGATTGGTCTGTGATATATGTACATGTAGCTCTGTTGGAGACACGCAGCTGGGTGCCACTGTCTTTGCATACCGGTTGCATTGAGCTACTGTGCTCTGCTTAGACATGCAGCTTGGTGCCACTGTCTGTCGTTGTTATGATTGTTACATTGAGCTGTGCTCTGCTTAGACATGCAGCTGGGTGCCACTGTCTAGTTTCATACTTTTGGATATACAGACTTGCTGTATATCTACGCCGAGAGAAAAATAGTGCTAATGTGTGGTACGTTTCGCATTATTTCCAGTTGATGATGACGCCCCTTGGCGTCCGAGCCTACCCCGAGCTCACGTGATGGAGATGTCTCTGCGGGTTCGTTCCAAGCTGGTCCAAGCGCGAACGAAGCAGAGGTTCCTGGGGGTTCATCCCAGCCTACTCCGGGCACATCAGAAGACAGGCTTTAGGATCCACTCGACGATGCCACCACCACTGCACCACGAGGCATGCCCGAGCTCTACCAGAGTCTATTTGCCGAGCCTCGAGAGCTTCACCCTCGTCAAGAAGGATGAAGTATGCCAGAATTATGATGTGGTTGAAGGCAACCACTGTCAGGAGAAGCCGAATCAGATGGAAACATTATTTTTAAATTTATAACGGTCGCAATTCTATAAAAGCAGCGCACTCGCTGTCTCTCGGCCACTTTTGCTCGAGCTGTCGTAAGGTCAACACCTTGGTAAAGTACACTGTTACTATGTCTAAATTGCCCTTGATTTGTATTAATTGATTGTAACCATTTTTTGTGAAATAATTTTGAGGTTATTAAATTATTTTGTCGTTAGATTTGTTTTTTTTATGTTAAATTTATAGAAACCGCTTAATATACACAGTTTCATCTTAAATTCACCACGCGTGTCCATAGTAGGATGCAGTTGTGCGTATGAATTCATACGCATTCCGAGTCTAGAGGTTAATTCGACATTAAGTCGACGACGGTTGCGGGTTCGATTCTCGCCTTGGGACAAATGTTTGTACGATCTGCAAATATTTGTTCCAGGTGTTCTGGATTTTTTCTATGTATAATGAAAAATGTTTATCCATGTTATGTATTGTATTAAGTATATCAGTCATCTAGAACCCATTACACAAGCTCTGCTTAGCTTGGGACGAGATGATGCTGTGTGGATTGTCCAGCATTATTTATTTATTTATTATTATTTAATTTAAGCCTCGATAAAGTCATAACAAATGTTTATTATTTATGATAATTAAAATTAATAATACGCTCTAATTAATAGACCAAATTTGACCACACATACATACACTCACACAAACACACCACGCGCGCACGCACATATACAACACACACACATACTTATTACAAAAGACAGTATAGTTTTTAGTTTTTTAATCTTTTTTTTTTTACTATTTTGTACCTACCTATATCAGTTCCTATTACTCACCTTCTATTGTACACCTAGCTATAAGTTCATAATCAGTTATATTAAAAAGTTCACCTTTATTATGTTAATTCTACCTATCTCGAATACAAGTCAAGTCGACTAAGACACCCTACTGAAAACACGGGTACTGTACGAGTCCGTGGAGTGAAGCCCTGGTGACCTGTAATACAGGTTTTACTAAACCTACATCAGGCACCAGTCTTCACAATACAGGTTCGATCTTTATAGTATACCAAATGACTCTAACTTGTCTACTTTAAGAGAACCTTTGTGAAGAAAAATAAATGATTATTATTATTATTATTATTATTAAATCAGACAAAAAGGCCATGGGTACATCGCCTCATCATTACAATATACATAACCTACAAATCGTCTCATAAAAGCTCAATCATAGATCCCATCTTTACTGATAAAATGATTGCAAACAATGATGGCTTCCATTTATAGGCATTTAATACCAATTACACGTCGCGTGTTTTTGCATGGGGCTCATACCCATAGCCATAGCTGGCGAGGTGTTATCGTGCACTTATCTCTACTGTAATTACCGTATGGAGTTGTGTACTGCACTGTGGCTTGAGTACAGGCGTGGGGAACAGCGACAAGCAAGTTTAGAATACAAAAGCATCAAACATAAGTACCTACATAAACGTATGTGTGGGATTGTACTGCGGAATGACCAATCTAAGAAAGAGGCGGAATCTATAGACTGACAAGATGAATGTACTGACCACATATCACAAGTGTCGAATTAGGGATACTGGCGAATTAGCGATTTTCAGGAAATTGACGAAAATCAAAAGTGACCAGTTGACGATAGTGACAAATTAAAGAAACTGTCGAGTAGTGATCTAACTCGTAATAACTAAATAAAAAAAAATAATGCTGGACAATCCACACAGCACCATCTAGCCCCAAAGTAAGCTACTCAAAGCTTGTGTTATGGGGACTGAACTGATATATTTAAATATAGTATATATATACATAGATTTTTTATTATACATAGAAAACACCCAGACCAACGGAAAAAAAATCTGCAGATCGTACACAAATTTGTTCCGAGGCGGGAATCGAACCCGCAACCTCTTGCGTCTAATAACTGATATTGTATTGCTAAGCGATCGGAATTTTTGAGAAAATATACACCCCTCATGTACCTACCTAGGGTACAATTAGGAACATAGCCCTCCGAGTACCTAAGTATTAAAAGACAAATTTAAAGGACAATCGATGAACAAGTAGCATACATACATACTTTATTAAAGTTTAAGAAACTGTTGGATAGTACAAACAAAGTCCTTTGCAACGAGGCACGTGCACTTAGAATTTTAGTCCCTTACTTTAGACATCACCGCTATCTCGTTAGACCATCGCTCACTGCGAAACCACAAGCTATTTCAGAATAGCATGTATTGATGAAGAGAATGTGGTATGCAATAAATAAAAAAAAAATATATATAATTTTAGACCCCCTTTTCGTCTGACGTCAAATAGCCTATAACCACCACTGAGGCACAGATTAGGTAATGTTACTTCACGAGTAGTATGAGACGAATCATAACGAAACCTCAATTCTAAGAAATCAAATAATTAATAGGTATTCCAAAATATTTTCGACTCCGACGAGACTTGAACCCGCATCCTTCCCTCACCACTACACCACGACTCACGAAATCAAGTGACGTACATATGTAGGTGTCGAAAAATTCTGGGACTTCCTTCGGACGGCGCCTATAGAAATTAACCTGAGTGTGAAGGCACGCACTTTAATATCAGATACCTCATTTGTTGAAATGGAACTGGTAGTTTCAGCACTACGTGGGAGCCCACATAGAAATCGGCTACATACATAGGTACATAGGGTACCAACAGTCGTTGCGTATCGCCGACATTGCCGGCAATCCGTTGCGTCCTTTCCGTGCCGTGCGGATCTTGGACGCATTTGTCACAAACCATACAAAGAAAAGAATACTAAAATCCGTTTGATGCGGTCAGTGCGAATCGTCCGATGTCGAGGTGAACCCGCACCTTTACTGGCCACGTTCAAGCAATGATCATTTGTAAGGATAAGTAGCCCTTTCCGAGGTAACGTAATTATGTCAGAATAACTTATTTAGACGTTATTTGCTTCTATTCTCGGTTATTAACATTCTTGGAACATAAATTACGCTGTTATTGGGTAGGATTAAAAATATTATTAAACTCACTGTTATGTTACCTACTTACGTTAATATCATGTTAATATTAAAATTACTAAGGTATAATGTATTACGGGATATTATCCGAATGTCGTGAAATATTCCAATATAATAAATCCAACTCAAAATATACCGCAAACCGTGATGAATATTTTTTGACGCATAAGCTAACTACATAATAATTATGTTTCCTATTTTACTTATTTCTTGTTTTATTTACTAGCATTTTTCTATTCGTTATGTTTTTGTTATTTCTAATTAGTCGTCAACTTACTGTGTATCATGCTATTTTTAGGTATATCTGCGGAAACTTGTAATTAGCCGTCAACAAATATGCACTGGTCTATCCAGGCTGTTGATGTTCTATGATGTTCATCTGAAATGTGTAAACCTAGAAGTTTCTCCAAAATTTTGAAAAAAATATCCCGCTATAGTTTCTGAGAAATACGTTATTTTGGTAGTTTTGTATGTATAATGTATATGAATCAGCGAAATAGAAATCGTTCTACAAACGGCCTGATTCTACGGTCCGGCGGCCACATATAAAATAATAATAATAATAATGCTGGACCATTCACACAGCATCATCTAGCCCCAAGTTAAGCAGAGCTTGTGTAATGGGTTCTAGGTTACTGATATGACATAAAACATTATAATACATAGATAGATATTTTTCATTATACATAGGAAACACCCAAAACACCCGGAACAAATATCTGCAGATCGTACAAATATTTTTCCCAAGGCGGGAATCGAACCCGCAACCTCCTGCGTCGCAGGCAGAATTTCGCCCGCTGCGCCACAGAGGTCGTCGTATATAGGTACAGTCAGCGTCAAATTGATATGAGCGTCTAGAGTAGTCAAAATTTTATGAAAAACATAAAAGCAATTTGATATACGCCGTTCGAATATTATTCGAATATTATTGTTGTTAGCACCCAAGCTGTTCAAAGTATCTTACTACTCACTATTTCATGTTTATATGAGCAGTCAGTCACCCTGACTGCTCAAAATATAAATGTGAAACAAGGAGTAGTATAGTAGTTTATGCAACTGTCATATAATGAAGGGTATTAAAACACGAGTGTGAGTTTATGAAACGAGCGCAGCGAGTTTCATAATAGTAACGAGTGTTTTAATACCCTTGTTATATGCAGTTGCATACACTACTTTATCTTCACTAATGCAATTAATCAAACAACAAGAGTAAAAGCTGACAATAGTTTATTTATAATAATTGTTCAAATTTTGGATGGTACAATTTTGAAAGTTAATGTTAATTATTGATCCAGCAGCTGTAGCGGCCGCGGGGCAAGCAGTAGAGCTCGTAGACGGAGTCGGAATATTTATAATTACTTCATTCGTCTTGTTTTCTATACTGTTCAAGATCGTATTTGAGACTTGAATAAGATCTTACCAAAGAGTTTTGTGTATGTACCTATAACCCAACTGTTTTCAAAAGCCAGCCTAATATCAAAATTTTATACAACTTGTATGAGGATTTTGACATAAGGCTCGCCAGGTTAATTGGTCGCGTTTTATTGATGTTATAATGAGATTTTACGATATCGATGTGGATATTATACCATCATGTGAAATTGCTTAAATTGAGTGTTTTGTTATCTGCGCTATAACAGTAGTAATTATAAGTCAAGTATTGGAAACATAAGTAGAATGTTATAACATTAGTGTAGATAAAGATATTTTGAACACCTTGGGTGCTTACAACGATGTGATGATTCGAACGGCGTACATATATCAAATTGCTCTTATGTTTTTCAGATCATTTTGACTATTCTAGACGCTCATATCTTTTGACGCTGACTGTACATATTATATCTTATTGTGTAAGATGTAAAATCTTGCAGCTACTTACATAAGCTACTGGTGTAGCTAGAGCCCGTGAAGGCCTATCTCAGGTAGGTACTAAGTCCTTATCGTTATTTCAATAATTCGTATCTAAATCGGTGAGCAATACCATTGTTCAGAGCTTAAATAAATCAAGTTTGTTTCGTTACAAATCTCCTAATCTAGCGTCCGTTATAGTACGGCATAAAAAAAAAAAAAATGATGGACAATCCACGCAGCATTCTCTTGCCCCATACTAAGCAGAGCTTGTGTTATTGGGCTCTGACTGCATAACATGATAGATATATATTTTATTTACCTGGAATCCCCGGGACAAATAATAATTAAATAAATAAATAAATAATACTCGACAATTCACGCAGCATAATCTAGCCAAAAGCTAAGCAGAGCTTGTGTTATGGGTACTAGATAACAGATATACCTACTTAATACAATACACTACACACGATAGATATTTTTATTATACAAAGAAAACATCCAGAACGCCCTGGACAAATGTCTGCAGCTCGTACAAACATTTGTCCCGAGGCGGGAATCGAACCCGCAACCTCCTGCGTCGCAGGCAGACCTTCGCCCGCTGTGCAACAGACGTTGTCAAAATATCTGCAGATCGTACAAATATTTGTCCCCAGACGGGAATCGAACCCCTGTGTCGCAGGCGGACCATAATTCGCTGCGTCAGTAACGTCTTTAAAAAATAGAACACTGTAAAATAGGTAGGAATCTATGTACACGCAGAAATCAACTTGGCACCTGCGCCCGTGAACTTCGCTTGAAAACGGGCCCATCCACATTTCGCGAAGTCACAATAACGAGTGTCGAAGGGCCTTATAGGGGTAAGTACTTGATTATTTTTGCAGTTAGTACATCACTATGACGTCATTACAGCGAGGTGCCAAGTTAAATTCTGCGTGTTGTATCTATTTGTTCATTTGTTTTTCTTTGTTGGTGACTAATCGGACCACGCAAAGCAACACTTAATTTTTGGACGTAATGCAACTGTAGTAGATGTGTCGCAAAAAACTTGACCTAAGGAGACCTAAAGAAAAACTATGCTCAAGGTCAAAAAGAACGTTTTTAATAAAAAACAGTAAGTATAAGAAACCTTAAGCTGAATTATGGCCAAATAAAGGATTACATAGAGAAAGCAAGGTGAGTGAAACTGATAACAGAAAATTAAAAATATTATTATGAAAACAAATAGACAGTACAAAATAAGCAGTAAAGTGAGATATTAATTTCAGTGGCTTTGTGACGTGTGTTTCAGTGTGCGTGCGTGTATAATATGTGTGTGTGTCGTGTGTTAAGTGCTCCTGAGGCACCAGGAAGCAAGGAAAGTATTTTCCGTAATAATAAATAAATGAACTATTCATTTAATTATTTCAAATATCAAATTGCTTTTTTTTACTTTAGACCTTAAAGGACTCTGAACACGTCAAAAAATTCAAGTAAAACTACGAAATAAAGTGATCACATAGCCATTCGTTCGATCGCTTAGGGTGGATTTTACCGCTTTTTGGAGTTAACTTTTAATCGCGTTTACGTAAACGAACATTTACGGCAGATTTAAATAAAATCATAGACAAAAACAGAAAAATAAATGCAACGACATTGACAGTTCTTAAACGCGTTTATAGACGCTGAACCGCCATTATCGGGCGTTCATGATGTTTAAACGAGTTCTGCGTTAACTGCGTTTAGTTCATGCTGGTAAAATGTAAAATTTACCAACTGAACACAGTAATGCGAAAACGAGTTTTAACGTCAATTGAACGCGTTTAATTTCAAAATGTGAAATTGCATCTTAGCCATTCGTTTCCCAATTCTGGGAAAACGCCTTAATTTTATCAACAATTTTTTTACGATCGTAAAGAACAGCCACCGCTATTGTCAAAAATCTATTTTATTTATTCCATTTAGCACCACTTAAATTAGAGTCCGCTCTGTTCACAATAAAATCAGATTCCATTGTAAATCATGATTGTGAAATTGACTTAACGATTGATATCAAAGGTTAGCTTTAACACGCATTGCGAAGAAGAATTTGGGAATCAGACTTAGTTAACTTTTCGAGGTTTTGCTAAATATTTATGTTTCTCTGTACCATCTATTTCAGGTCACTTAGGTACGTACTCGGTCCTTTAGGAGGCTTTGCGTAGGACAGAAAAAAATGCTTAGAGGCCCGTTAGGAGAGTAACCTAAAGACGAGGGCTACCTACACAATTATTATTATCACACTAAAATTATCTAGACAGAAGTTTAGATGTTTGTAACCTCTTCACGCCAGTACATCGGGGCTCAAGTTTTTATTCATACCTAGATGTTCTAGACATGGATTAACACTACTTCTAACCCAGAAAAACGCTAGTTATTAAAAGCATGTGGTGTCCCACTGTAGGACAACGTCATCCCTTTCCTCATTTCATTCTTCTCTAATATTAGATAATTCTCATTCATTCACAATATTCATTCACAATATTAGATAACTGCTTCGCACGCGTTGTTTCTATGGAAACGTTTTAAGGTTATTTCTATACCATGAGAACCTCGCCTATGTTTGATTCCAGAGTTAGACTTATCTGTATGTAAAATTTCAACCCGATCCGTTCAGTAGTTTTGTCGTGAACAGGCAACAAACATCCATCCATCTATCCATACATCCAAACTTTCGCTTTTAAAATATTAGTGTAATTAGTGTGATTCTTATTCATTCTCTAATATAAGACAATTTTCGCAACTTTATAGGTAATCTTTAGGTACAAGAATACTCTTGCTCTTAAAGAGTTGCGAGGGAAGAGGACTTGTGTTGAAGCACTCGGCTCAACAGTAAGCTATGTAAGCTGATAATAGTTACAGGTAGCTGTGATCTATGAAGATGAGCTGAGTAGAAGCTAAGGGTTGCTTCCCTATAGCTTCGAGCTGACAAGGGCTGATCTCCGGAGAGAATAATACAACTAAACATGTTGTAAGAAAAGTGTTTAATCGGTGTTTGATCTAGAACTACGTAAACAAAACACATGATCACGTAGAAACGTGCTTATATATTAACATTTTCCGCATTTTTTCTAGCTAGATAAATGTACGGCTCGTTCAACTGGCGTTACCTACACAAGTCCTCTTTTTGACCCCCGATGCAAAAAGAGAGGGGTGTTATAAGTTTAACGTGTCTGTCTGTGTATCGGTGTATCTGTCTGTGGTATCGTAGCTCCCAAACGGATGAACCGATTTTCGTTTAGTTTTTTTTGTGTCATAGATAAAATTTTATCCCGACTGTTCTTAGCCATGTTTCACGAAAATCTATCAGGGGTTTTAAAATTTTTAATTTTGTTCTTGTTAGTGCTTTTTCTCAGTGCAACCAGCAAACTCTGCTCAAGCAACGTGTCAAATGTGCAATTTATACATTGCTCAAGTGAACGAGTGGGATGTGCCTGTGCAATCTGTCCAATAAGTTATTTAACTTGTATAATTCCCAACCTCCGAGTTAATTCATGATAAAGTGCTTCTATTGGAACGTGCAATTGATCACGGAGATTAGTTTTCAACGGGTTAAGCTTTTACAAATCGGTTATTATTTTGTCAATTTAGAATTAGCCTTGGGCATGAGAAAATTGGAATTATCAGTAGTGGGTGTTCTAGGGTAATGAATGAATGACGGAATTTCATTGCATAAAAGATAAATTTATTTTTAAAAACTGGTTCGTTTGTATTTTTTTTTTATATATTTATCCAAACTGACGTCACAAATCGAGGTTTCCAGTTCAAGTATACGAGGGACAAAAGGGGATCGCGCCAGCGTTCAAAAAAAATATCATAAACATTGCATAATAATAATCATGAAATAATCATATACCTATATAATTAAAATCATAATAATCATATACCGAACGACGAAAATGGTAGCTTTAATGATCATGATGATCTCCTAGCCGAATTTCGACCACGGCGGCAAACCGATCCTTTAAACGGAGACGAGCCATGTTTACAGAACATATTATGGTGCACAAGTGTGTGCGCAAACACAGGAGCACTCTCTATTCCCTCACTCTCATTATCCGATGGGACATAGACCGAGACATAGTACCTAATAGGCGGCCCAAAATAAATATAAATGAAAATACGATGGTGTCATTAAATGGCGTCGTAGAAAATGTTGGCAGCATTATAAAACTAAAACACTGACACGGAAATAAAGCATTTCTTTTCTTAGGCACTACCGCTTGGCACTACTAGTAGAGTCAAGGGAAATTTTGCTTTCCCGTGACACTACTGGTGCTACGGGTAAAAGTTCATTTCCAGTGACACTACACTGTAGCCAGTAGTTTCACGGGAAATATGATTTCCCGTGGCACGAGTGGGTCGTTTGTAAAAAAAGTTATATTTTTGATTTATGTTGCTTCGGTATGTAGATTAAAGTAAAGAAGCGACGAAGAAACCTTTAGCCTGTTAGGTAGTTGTTATTTTTCAAGTTGGAGCAAAACCCATCCCAAGCTTTTTTATTTTCTAGTTAATCTGATATTTTATAGTAAGCCTTTTTGCGCAGCAAGGTTTTGACAATTTGTTTGATTTATTTACTTACGTAAATCCTACCATCGACATTAACATGAATATCACTTGAATACCCAACATAATATAAATTTACAAGTGCTAAGCAGTGTTAAGGAATAACTTAGGTGTAAACTGCGAAATTCACACTAGTCCTATAACTTTTAACTTTACAGTCAGTTTATTACAATGCAATGGTCCACCCACAAACCTCGTAATGTGGCCCACACAGGTTGTAAAACGTCAACACCCAAACACACTTTCAATATTCTAAGCCTATAATTTTAGGGTTCCTTAGAACGTAACGACAAAACCATCGTCATTTTATTATCTCAACTGGTTCGCAGACTTATAAAACGGAGACATACCCTCGATTTATAAGAAAACAATCACTGCATATTTCGTTTTTTTAAACAAACCAATTTTGACGGAAATCGACACGAATGATAAAAAAGACAACCTGTATGCCACTGAATTTTGTTGCTGATAAGGATCAATCCTTGCAAAGAAATGTGTTACTAAAAATAATAGGAAAAAGTAAATTTTTACAAATTACTTTTAATACTTATCTCGATTTCCTTCAAAAGTAAATGATTAAAAAAAAATATGCAGTTATTGTTTTCTTATCAATCGAGGGCATGTCACCTTTCATGACTTTTCTCTCACTCTCGTGGTTTCCAACTACTACCTACACCATCACCGCCCTTCTCAAAAAACCACCCTGTATCTATATACAGGCATTTAATAGGGCATTTAATAGACTATACCACGGTATTGTATAGACTATACCGTGGCATAGTCTTTTCTAAATGTCATCAATTTAAATAAATACGAGTAACACCACATTTTGAACCATAACATATTCTATCAAATCAAGTGAGTATCGGCGTAAAAACCAAAACTACGAGTTCTATGCTTATTGAAATCCATACGAATAAACATTTATGTTTAAAATTATTTAAGATTTTAAATAACCTATATATCTTGAATAATAGAACCCTCAGTAAACTGTGTAGGTAACTTGTTCTTGCCTGTAATAATATATTATTGATTTTATCGTGCCTACAGCCATAAATAAATAATTAAGCTTTACGCATAAAAATGTGTGAAATATGACTTGATAACATTTCGACAAAAGCTTATGTTAATTCATTTTATATTTGAATGGTATTTACGATATAAACCTTAACAACAAAACTATATTCGTCAACTCATTCATTTATTTAAGGATGAAAAAGGTTAATAATTAACTCGTCCCGAATTAGCTTCATCTGGTATACCCTCAACACTCTAAGCATAGGCACTTGCAAAGGTTTTGTTACCTTTGCAAGAGCCTATGACCTATGCATATGCCTGTCATCAATGTTCTATCCTTACTCCATGGGTATAGTACTCGTCCCGAATTAGCTTCAGTTAACCTCAACACTCTAAAAATAGGAACTTGCAAAGGTTTTTTTATCTTTGTAAGTGCCTATGACCTATGCATATGCCTGTGACCAATGTTTTATCCTTACTCTATGGGTAACAAATATTTTTAAAACAATAATTTATTAATTCCGCTGTTATATGCAATCTCTTTTGACTTTCAAAAGCATTTTTCTTTTTCATCTGCATTAAGTTCAAACACCTTTCCTCGCACATTTGTGCCAATTAGAACATTATTCGAACAAAATACGAAAATGAATGATTGTAACCGGATACATAAAAATACCTGATCGTCATAACACCTCATTTCGCAGGCCATGCATCATTTTAATATCTACATGCAGTAGTGCAGGAGACAAGTAGCTTTGAAGCGTGTTCATTATGTTGGCAATCTCATCCACAAATGATAT
The DNA here is from genome assembly GCA_949316285.1 of Eupithecia subumbrata. Classification (NCBI taxonomy): domain Eukaryota; kingdom Metazoa; phylum Arthropoda; class Insecta; order Lepidoptera; family Geometridae; genus Eupithecia; species Eupithecia subumbrata. Next base: position 21,816,696 of record OX438646.1, on the reverse strand, counting down.
AAAAAAAAGCTCCATATGAATAGTTCCAAATAGTGCCCGAAGAACCTGCTTCCTCAACTTAAACCTGAACAGCCTGTATTGGTCTACTGCTGGATGCAGGCCTCCCCCTGATAAGCGCCTTGTTGGTTTTTATCTCATGGAGGGTAATGCCGAAAATCACCACACTGGGCATGCGTGTTGGGGATCGCAGTTCGGTGGTGGAATTGTTCTGCAGGGGGCGCTGCTGCCCGCCCCCGGTGGATATCCCTTAGTCGCCTCTTACGACATCCGCGGGAAGAGTTGGGGAGGTGCAAATTCTGGGTCCGCGCCCACTCGAACCGCTTAGACTCGGCCAGAAGAATAATTAAATCTGTTTTGATATGCGTAAAAACGTTGATGTACAGTCTGACAGAAAAGTGTCGATTTGACGTTTGCACCACAGAGCGCGTGTTAAGTGTGCGCGTGTCGGCACCACACAGCTGCTTACTTGAAGGAAATAAGTTCAACATCATCCTATAAACTAGTCCCTTGCTACACATAGGGGTCATTCCGCTAATGTCCGCCATCTTATCGCCCTGTCTTCAGCTTTCTGCAGCAGCATCTGCGAGCAGTTTTTCGCACGTTCGTTTGCTAATTCGCGGTCTCAAGAATACGTTTACCCCAGCAGCGGTTGACAGTTCTTCGGAGATATGGCCGGCTTACTGCCACTTCAGCTAGGTGAATTACTTTGGTTCTCTGCTATCAATTAAAACACACTATAGAGATGGATGGTTGGATGGATAATGGATACCTACTATAAATTTTGTACATCCTAGTGATTACACGGTTGTTTGTCCTATTGGAATGTATGTTCAAATCAAATCAAATCATTTATTTGCAAGAAAACATAATCATTACACAATGTCAGATCTTATAACTATGTACGCAATTGTAGTCCTATTTATCCTGGGGCCCTATCCTGCTAAACTAACCGCTTAACTATTTAAGCCTATATGTTATGACAATTGATCCTACCCATTGTCATAGCACAATGGTATGGGTATAAGTGTAAGTATCGTCAGAGAATGACACTTTTTGGTATTTACCTAAGAAACTACAGATTCGACGTCATAAGTGTCAAATTTGAAACCATTCTATCAATAACTTTGTGCAAATAACACCGCACGCACTGTATGGAGTTTCTTTAATCTAAGAATTCTACGTGAACATTCTGCTACGATACCACTAGTGCACTCGACACAACACGCACAAACACACACACATACATACTTGCACCCTAGGATACATTCAATTTCTATAGGTCATTTATTTATCTATTTTAGAAATGGGCCTATTTACTAACTACCTTTAATATTGTAAAAATGTGTAATTTTGTGATTATCTTTCACTTAAATTGAATTAGAGTGAAGATATTTATGCTCTGTTAGTTATTTTACTTAAAGCTATGTTTGTAAGATTGGTGTAGCGAGTAGCGCTGCACTTAACACTCTGCAGAAAACCAGCAGCGCTTCTATGGCCTTTGTCCCATAGCAGCATTAAGCTGAGCCGGTGACCTTTTTGTGTTACATTAAGTTTAATATTAGTTAAACTTAAGAACATATAGTAATGTCATGTTATTTATGTCACACACATAAAGATCTTCTATTCTATTCTACACACTCTCATAGTGTATAGAATATTTGACGACCTCTGTGGCGCAGTGAGCGAAGGGCCGCCGGCAAAGCAGGAGGTTGTGGGTTCGATTCCCGCCTCGGGACAAATGTTTGTACGATCTGCAGATGTTTGTTCAGGATGTTGTTTCTATGTATAATAAAATATCTATCTACGTAGTGTCATATATTATGTATATCAGTTATCTAGTATCCATAACACAAGCTCTGCTTAGCTTGGGGCTAGATATTGCTAATTGTCCAGCATTATTTATTTATTTTATTTGTAGTGAAGCGATTGGGTAGCAGAATTGCTCCACCCATGGCAATGTGCTTGTATTCGATGGGCGTCATGATGTAGCAAACTAAACGTGCCGGTAGCTTCCACACTTCTTTGGAAACTACACAGGAAGCGAATGAATCGCTTTTGTAATGCACTAATTGTATCACAAGCTATTTATTACGATTGCACCATCATTAAGTAATATGCTAGAGTTAAAATTTTGATTCTTTTGATTTATTTCGCATTCAGATAAATGGCAGACAGTTATAACTGTCAGAAAATATAACAATATCTACTAAAGCCAGTCTGAAATAATGTTTGCTAACGAGAATTTTGGATTTTTATATTGTGGGTTTACAACTCAAAAATCCTAAAACTCGTTTTGGCGTAGAGTTTGAAATATAATTGTCAGCACTGAGCATTGTAGTAAAGAGCTCAAATCGAGAAGTAGTGTTAATTCTGTCAAAAAATCAACAACAAGAAAGTGATTTTTAGATTAAACATTGGGGGTAATGTTTGCCAACATTGTAACTTAAGTTATATTCGACTAAGTTACTGTTCAATTCAAAAATTCTTCTCAGTAGAAGTGTACCTTCCTACCAATTTAAGATGAAACCAGTTAATCGGTTTCATCTCACAGTGTATCAATTTTCAATTAAGCAAATTAGGAGTGTTAATAAATTCATATCGCGTAGGCGTGTTATTATGAAGACTCGCCTTAAGAATCAAATGTATACGTACCTGAGAGTAATGATGTATACATTACGGATGTAAGTGAGTTAACAACGAACATTACTTGATATGTCTTGGAAGAATCCCAACGTTTCACACCCTTAAGAGGGACTTCTTTAAGGCAAGTGCGGTTTGAGTCACATTATTAACTCAATTTAGACCAAATGTCCTTTACACCCAGAGGTATCGATATTTTGATTATAATTTTCTTTGTCAATAAAGACATCTTTACGATCACTAAAATTCACTAAAATCCATTAAAATTCACTAAAATTAATCAAAATTTATACTGTATAAAATTTAATAAATTGAAAATAAATAAAATGTTCATGCAATAAATTTGTCAAAGTACGATAGTTTTTATATTTTAATGATTTAGTTAAACTTCACGAAGTTCCTGATGACTTTAGTCAGATAAAATTTCAAAATTCTTTATTGCACAAAAAAGGTAGTGCAAGTAAAACATTTAGAAGATAAATAATGGCAAAGCCGAGCTTAACCCTGCAATGAGTTCTCTTCCAGCAAACCTTATTTTATAGGCTCCTTCCCTTCTCGCAAACTTTCCATCTCGTAAACATTTTTATTTTGAGTGATACAGTCAGCTATAAGATGATAAACAAATTCACACGGATTGTCTGGGTCCTATTCTGCTTAAGTAATAGTGTCTCTATGACAATGGTCATAGAATGACACCTTTTGGCATTATCGCCTAGATAAAAGAAATCACACATGGAAGGACGCGCGTTAAAAGGGTCAAGGTTGAAACCAATATTTAAATATCTCCGTGCAAATCGCAAAGCACGCACTATCTAGATTCTTTCATCTAAGGATTCTACGTAACAATTAATGCATGTAGACTAGTCACATCATATTCATAGTCTTTTTCATAGTACTATTCCCCCACCTATCCGTGGAAACCTTCAATAAGCTTACTGGTATTTATTAATTTGTAATTCTGGTAATTTTTAAGCTTTTTCCGCAAAATAAATAAATTCTGCGACGATACCATTGTCCTATGCATTTGTTTGTTCATAGTCCGTATCACCCCAAAGTTCGTACTCTAGAACGCTCTAACGTATCACGTCTCTTTGTTTTAAATCCATTTTAGATTATACTAAAATTATGAATGAATATGATATGTTTCTAAATTAATCCCATGCAAGTACTTACCGTTCAGGTTTAGCATGTTAATAATAAATCAGCCGTATATGGAAATAACTGTTTAGTGTCTGTGATTAGATTTTATAGATAGCAAAGTGGTTGCTATGAACCCACTTGGTAGGTAGGTGGGTAGGACTCTACTCTTCCTATAATGCTGATAAATAGGAACATTATTGCTAGTATAACCCGCGTACTTAGAATGACGTCAGCTGTCATGCTGTCCCGCTCAGTTCGAATTCGATATGCTGATATAATTTACCGATTCGATTTGTATGATATGATAACTGATTTTTTTTATGAAGAAGTAGTAGGTAATCGATTTTGTTATTTTTGCTCAAAATTTTGTAATATTTTATAAATCTATTGAACATCTACGGAATCAGAATATTCAGAATAAAATAATATTATTATTTTGTTTCATTTGCTACTCGCCCGCGGCATAACACGTATTTTTCCGTGACAAAAAATAAGACAGGTCGAGTTAATGTGATAATTTTTTTTTTTAAATTTTCAATTCTTCTTCAAGAAAAAATCACCTAGAAAAACCTTCATTACATACTATGTCGCCTCGATAAAAATCGAAACTTTCGTTATGTCCCCATATTTTTCGAATCAAGGGGATTCTATCTAAATGTGACTATGAAATACTTAATTCTGTAACTGAATTACAGACTTCTTCAATCATCTGTCAACAATTACGAAACTTCATAGTATATTTTATTTATTTAGATTTGAAATTTGTAATTGTGTTTTAAATGTGGATTCTATGGATTTTGTGGGTCTGAAATAAATGATTTTTATTATTATTATTTATTATTATAGTCGTGCATAATATCAAACAGAAAATAAAATCGTGGACAGTCTTTGGAATGAATCCTGTCTAGATCCGTACAATACCTACTTCCCTAGAGTTCAAAGCGCCGCCGCCGCTTGCGTACGTTTTTGCACGATTACGCGCAATACAATAAATATCTCTGCTTCTTGCCTATTTCACAGAAAAAGATACAGAACTGCAAATTATTGGCCATTACATTAGTACATAACATAGGTTACCTACCCAATGTGATGGAATTTTATGGGATTTATTTATAAATCGTGGTGTAGCTGTCGCCGCCGCCGCCGCGCCGGATCCTAGAATCAGCCCGTTTGTAAAATGGCTAGGCCGCTGATAGTGGCACGGAAGTCGTGCCCTCAAAATATTAATTTAGGTAGGTATTTAAAAAATTGCAATCCCAACTTGATCATTATTTTTTCCTGTTTACTGCTGTCACTTTGACTAAGATTACCAAAGGCAACAAAAAAAAAAAGTCGCGGCTCGCTTCGCTCGGCGATATTACAGGTGCTATGTGCTTTATGTTTTTGTCAGCGAAGAGCCAACGTTACCTTTGGTGACTTGAACCGAACTTGAGTGTTCTGGCTGGTCCGCTATAATCAGCTTGTATCAATCACCACAGTAAAAAGTACAAAAATGTAACAAATAATCTGCGAGGTCACTTGGTCACTTTCTTTGTGAATAAAGATATTTGGCCCTAGATAACTACGTGCAAAAAGGGACCAACCCAAAAAATTTTACTTGCGAGACAATTGAGTTTAAAGAATAACTTGTGTAGAAAGCTCATATGAGTTCAATTAGTTTACAGTCTTGTTAACACAGTTTCTTCATAAGTTGTTTATTTTCTTGTAAATAAGCAAAAACATCATTTTTGCTCTTACGCCGTTCCAAAAACATATGCTCTGTCCCGCACCTACACTGAAAAAAATATAGTCCAACTAAGGCGGATTTTATCTTAGTTGGCGTCGTCAAAATAGTTGGAATGATAAATATCTCATTCAATACAAACAAGAATGCATGGTAGCTGCAACATATCGAATTTGTTAAAAACAAATAATAGGCACATCATTGACATATCAAAGCTCTAAGTCAAAATAAATATTCACTTCTATTACTATTTAACTAAGTTCTCATAGTCACAGAAGACAAGATATTATCAGGCTCTTATGGATCCATGATTGATCACATTAGACAAAATCTTAATCAATGTAAACATTTTTTTTTCAATGTATGTACGCGAAATCCTATGATATCCTTTTTACAAAATTAGGCGCGATGAGCCCTCTTAAGTACAGACTATCTAGCTCTGTATTGTTCCAAAGCAAGATAAATGTTTTACATTGAAAGACTTCATTACCTACAATTATAACCTAATTTATCGTAATTATTTCAAAGGTCTTAAGTATCAAAGAACACATAATTAAAAACAGTCAGTGTACTATGTGTACCATGACGTCACATCCTCCAAAGAACACATAATTAAGTAATTATATCAGTTAGCAGTGCTATTAAATTGAATGGCTCATTCGTTTCGCCGGAAAGAGTCAACTCCCTTCCCTTTTTGTACAAATTGATCGTGAGAATTAACTACGTATTTTTGGGATTGAAGAAAAATATATGTATACTTCTTTAAAGGGACGTAAATATATAGAAAATAAACAATTTAGTTTATTTGTAACGATATTGAGAAAAACAAAATGTTGATGGATATGATATTAGTAGAGTCAAAGCAAACTAAATACCTACAATTTTTTTATTTGCCATCAAACATCAAATTGCTTTATTTCGTTTACACCGTAAAGTTCTCTTGGACACGTCACAAAATTAAAATCACAAAAATAAGTAAGTAAAACTAGGAAATAAAGTGAACACTTAGAATTTTTTGTTCTCTTCAATCTTTTAAGGTACCTAAAGAAAAGAAGCGAATAAGAACCCTTTACCTTGTTAGGTTAGAGTTCAAGTTGGAGCAAAACTCTTACCAAGATTTTTTATCCTCTACAGAAATTTTTTGTAGTAAGCCTTTTTACAAATGATAAATTTGACAATTTGATTGAATTTATTTATCGATAACTAGGTTCTGCCCGCAGAAACGTTTAAATGTGATTTCTGTCCCACGGGAACCGATTTATGGGATAAAAAGTAGCCTATGTTTGATTCCATAATAAGAATTACCTGTATGCAAAATTTCAGCCCGATCAGTAGTTTTATCGTGAAGAGTTAACAAACCACCATCCATCCATCCATGCATACATCAAAACATCCAAACTTTCGCATTTTTATTTGTTAGTGTAATTTTTGCAGCTCACTTGGAGTTTTGTTGTAGAAGCGTATACATCTATATGTAGCTTTCGTATCACTGCGGCAATGATAGACCTATCGTGATCGCTACTTAATGTGTTCACCCCTGAACCTGCGGCGTTCATAATTCGCCACTTACCCTTTCAGCTGCTAGGAACTGTATGATTTTCTTCGGAGCGATGTCTCTTAGCTCGTCTGGGCTGTGTAGGTGCTTGCCCGGATTAATGCTACGTTTTTGCATCAGTGCTCCGTACTCTCCTAACAGATGTAGAGGCTGTTTAAATAAATAAATAATGCTGGACAATTCACACAGCATTATCTAGCTCCAAGCTAAACAGAGCTTGTGTTATGGCTACTACATAACTGATATACATAATACAATACACTACATACATAGATATTTTTTTTTATACATAGAAAAACATCCAGAACACCCTGAACAAATATCTGCAGATCGCACAAACATTTTTTCCGAGGCGGGAATCGAACCCGCAACCTCCTGTGTCGCAGGCGGACCTTCGCCCGCTGCGCCACAGAGGTCGGCAAGTATTTGACGGAGAGGATATTTAGTTGAGTCAAAAGCTCTACTAACGGGCCGAAGTGAAACTAACACGGTATTTAGTAGAGACAAAAGTCTTGGGTATAATAGAGAAGGATGACATTGCATTGTCATACATTGCGTAAATTATTGAAGTTGAAGGAATTAGTTTCAATGATATTACGCATTCGATGAGGATGTCACGTAATTTTTTTCTTTTCTACCCTAGACAACAATCCCCGTGCTAGGCCTACAGAAGGTGGTTATTATAGAAACAAAAGGTGGTGAATAGTGGACAGCCTGTAGGAAATACCTGTAACCCAACTTCACAGGTCATATTAACCTAGTGTGGGAACAGAACTTGGGTATCTACTTACTTCAGACATTTTCGTAAGGTAAATTGTGTCTTGCTAAATATTAAATAAATGTAGATAGCCTGTTTTTACTATTTTTATTTTCCGAATTAAGTACTTACTTATGCAAACGGCGAAAATACCTACGCTAATCTTGACCGAGGTTTGGTACCTATTTGAGCCGTTTGTGGTGGAAAATGGAAACCCTGGGTCCTTGGAGTCCTGGGGCACATAAAATAGGGTGGTGTCCTGGGTAAAAGAATATTATTCTATTTTGTCCGTCAGTTAGATTATCAGAAGATATTGGTAATGAAACAAAAAAATACCAAATTAAAACGCGCAAAGTTTGGGAGTGGGGGCTAGTGTAGTGACGTCACACTATGCTGAAAAGTGTCGCAAGGTGTGACGGAACTTTAACTGGCTATTTCATCATAATTTTTTCCAGAAAAAATACGTGTCTAATATCTTCTGATAACCTAACTGACGACTAATAAGAATTTTTTTAGGAAGTGTCCTAGCTTAGTATAAAGATATAACAAAATTTCTCATAGAGTCCACAGGTGAACGGAATGCTGGCTTCTATTTCGGTCAACGAATTAGCATTGCCATTCAACGTGTCAATGCAGCCAGCGTTCTGAGTACTCTGCCTTCTGGTAACGGTTTTGATTTTTAGGAAATTAATCTATGTGTAAAATACTAGTTGTAAAATGTTTTATTGTATATTTTTTTGACTTATTTATTTATTTATTTAATTAACACGGTTACTTATTATGAAATTCCCCTTATGTACTTATCTAAAATTCCTCCATTTAATGATTATTGCGAGAAACAACGGGCAAACAGATTTTAATAGGTATATGTATTAATTCGACCCTCCAGGCGTGTCGATGTTATCAATCGACTTAAATCAAAAGGGTATGCAAGTAATTTGCGAACGTATTATTGAAATTTATAGCTTCATTCGATAAATTACAGGCTAGCAGAATGTTCCGGTGTCGTGGTCGATAGCCGACACTTGCTTTTGCACAATTTCAAAAGATATTCTATAGAACGGAATCTTCTTGTTATTTCTTCAGAATGGGTTGCCTAGCAGACTTGGTTGATAGCTGTCATTTAGGTAACCTACTCACTCGAAGCCTAGGCTAAATACTTACGTTTTGGCATGTTAACCGATGACGGGCGTTGATCGCAAATTGTGTGTTATTGTGAGTTTTGTCTTTTTCGCAAGCAGCAATTTGGTATTTTTAACCGACTTCGAAATAAAAGAGGAGGTTTTATGTTCAGCTGTATGAAAGTATTTTTGTAATTACGAGTATGTTCGTTCACCCATTTCTCCGTCAACTGTGAACTGATTTTGATGAATACTTTGGTTTTGTATAGATAATCTCTAATTAGATGATCACCCCAAGATCATATCTGAAATGATCTTGGGGTGATTATTTTATTCCAGAGAGAATACTATTGGTCCCGCAAAAAAAAAGACTGTTTAAGTCATACTGAATTAAGAAGTCGGATTTTAGTTTTGGTAACAAAAACATCAATTTAAATCAATGTCCGGCCAGATGTTGGTATGTAATCAATATAATTTGTGTCTGAAAACCACGAAGCAAATGATGGCCCTAAACCACGTAAACTAACCATACGTTAACATCCCGATCCACGGTAAATATTCAATATAAAATTTTAATAAAATCCTTTTTCAATCGCCTCACGCGCCTCATTTGATGCGCAGTTTTAACTTATTTTTAAAACGCTGCGTTTGTAATTTCAATTAAAAAGCTGTGTTTTAGCTGTATTTTGAAATAATTGAAAAGGGCGTGTTTAATTTAGAGTTTGTTAAAGTAGCAGTCTTGGCTTGATTGAAGATTACAAAAGTAGACTACAAAAGTTATAGGTAGCAACATTTTTTTTCCCCAGCGTGTATTTTTTTCGAGTATTTCTGTGTAGTTATCTGATACTCTTTATAACCTCGAACCATCCAAATGGCTGAAGTAATTTTGAGGTGCCTAGTAAAATAGTTGTTATTGAAAAATATACAGACGAATTGAGAACTTGCTTTTTTGAAGTCGGTAAAAGTAAATAAATAATGCTGAACAATCCACACATCATCATCTAGCCCCAAGCTCTAAGCAGAGCTGGTTTATGGGTACCTTTATGGGTACTGGATGACTGATATATAATATAATACAGTACACAGAAAGATATTTTTATTACACATATACCGGGTTTCACTCGGATCTAATATTTGCAGATCGTATAAACATTTGTTTCAAGGCGGAAATCGAACCCGCAATCTCCTGCGTCACAGGCGAACCTTCGCCTGTAAATTAATAAAAAATAAATAAAAGGATTATCACTTGACTTATTTTCCATTACGCCACTGAAACTTACGTTGCAATATATCCAAGGCTTCCAGACTAAAGCTCCACATTTATCAATATCATCTTGAATGATTTTACAAATTTCAGCTATCACTGAATATGGACCGTTTATCATTCAAACAGCGTTATTTGTAAACGTGGGGCAATCTAAAAAGCCTTAAAACAGAAAAATAATCTTCGAGATCCTTGTGATCAAAGACATTGGTTGTGGACAATGGTTAAATTGTCCTAGTTCGTGATACATCGTCACTTTTCATCAGGTGTCAAACGAAAGTCAGTTGACTAAAGAAGGAAGGTATATTATTGTATATTTTATCTGGCGCAGCGCATCAGCATTGCCATACAGCGGGGCAATTCAGCCAGTATCTTGGGGACGCTTCCGACTGGTATTGATTTGGATCAATTGATCTACCTGTACATAGATTGTTTGCGACAGCCTGCAGTTAGCTCAATTGTTCCAATTGTAAATACTAGTTCTAATTTATTTCTATTATTTAATTGTTATTTTCTTTGTTACTAAAGAAAACAAATATATTTATCGGGTATTTATCGCGTACGTTTTGTTATTATTTCTCCTAGGTTTCTATCGCGTTACTGCGATCGTGGTTACGGGGCAACTGGGTGCCAATGTGCGATAGAAACATAAAGTAGTTATATAAATAATAACAAAGGGTACGCAATAAATTATCATTAGGTATTTATAAAAACTTCATTGCGATTTTCAGAGGTTTGATTTTTAACGCGGCATTCTTCTCTACTTCGTGGTTTTAGGCAATGGGACACGAATCACTCCTCGAGCATCAATCTGAATTTAACCAGAAAAAAACCATTAATAGTCAATGGACGTTTATAAATAAACCCGTGATAGTACAGCTCCCTTGTTATAACCAAGACAATCAATCAGAATACAGATAGAAAGTTTATCATAACGAGGATCTACCTAAAGTACTCAGATAAGGGACCTTTGTTACATAAATATAAAATAAATAATGCTGGACAATTCACACAGCATCATCTAGCCCCAAGCTAAGCAGAGCTTGTGTTATGGGTACTAAATGACTGATATATACTTAAAACAATACATTACATATATAGATATTTCTTTATACATAGAAAATACCCAGAAAACCTAGAACAAATATTTGTAGATCGTATAAACATTTGTCCCAAGGCGGGAATCATTCAATCAAGTTTTTTTATTAGTGATGGCAAAGCGTTTGAATGAATGAATGAAATATTTTATTTACCTTACGAACTACTATACAATAAGTTGAACTATATAAACGGTTTCTTTATTCGGCTCTTATGACAACCACGGGATGAGTTTGAGAGGAATTCCCAACGTCTCACGACATGTGTTGTGTGTCTCACAAGAGAGACACATAGCCCCAACGTCCCTCAAAAAGTACTGTATTCCTAACGTCTTACGAGAGACACACATAGTTCTAACGTCCCACGAAAAGTATTCCCAACGTCTATTATGAGACCTCTATATCCCCAGCGTCCCTCGAAAAGTATGCCCAACGTCTCACGAAAGTCAGAGCATCGTGGTTTACAATCTATATCGTTTGGACTACGTTTGCCGAGTCGTTGTCTTCACTCAAGAACACGTTTTCCCCAGCAGTTGTCGGTTATTTGGGAGATATGGCCGGCCAACTGCCACTTCAGCTGGCTAATTCTTAGAGCTATGTCGAAAACTTTGGTTCTCTCACACTAAGAGAGAACTATTTTTTTTTTGTTTATTTATTAAAAAAGGAACGCCAACAGCGTATAAATAAAGCATTCTTGTAGTTAACTTATTTATGCAGGTTTTAATATATAAGCTAATAATAGCCGACACAACATTGTTTAGAATTCAATAAGGTAAATACTAAATTAAATAAATGAGATCAAGGTTAAACATTAGTTATGTAGGTAAAAGAAAATATAGTTAACCCATGAAACATTATTAAATAACAAAAACAAAATCTTTATACCTTTACATTAAATTTAAAACTTACGTCCCCGTGACGCCGGCTGCATTGCCCCGCTGTATGGCAATTCTGAATATACAATGAGGTACTTACGGTAGGTAAGTATTCAATAATCGGCCATAAGACGACTCTATCGAATAATGCCTATTTCCATCAACTCGTGACGTTGAAAGTGGATAAAGCAATAAATAAGACGATGCATTTGAAATTGTTTCTGTGAAGCGCGCGCGCAGCCCGCGGCGGCCGAGAGATTTACGAGTGGGTTCCGATTCTGTATTAAGGTGAACAAATAAGGGAGAAATGGGTTAAACACCAATAAGAAAGGTTATAAGAAGGAATCAAATTGAATCAAACTGGATTTTTAACCCCCGACGCAAAAAGAAAGGGGGTGTTATGAGTTTAACGTATCTGTGATATCTATCTTATAGATATATTATATATTACGACCTCCGTGGCGCGGCAGGCGCAGGTCCGCCTGCGACGCAGGAGGTTGCGGGTTCGATGCCCGCCTCGGGACAAATGTTTGTAAGGTCTACAGATATTTGTTTAGGGTGTTCTGGATGTTTTCTATGTATAATAAAAAAATCTATTTATGTAGTTTATTGTATTATGTATATCAGTTATCTAGTACCCATAACAAAAGGTCTGCTTAGCTTGGGACTAGATAATGCCTTGTGAATTGTCCAACATTAGTTATTGATTTATTTATTTTTGCCAACAAGGCGCTTATATGTTGTAATGCTCGTTTTTGTGCTGTGCGGTAGCGCTGCGGCCCTTATCTGCGACAACCTTTACCTGCCTAATTAGGCAACACCAATATTCTTTATTTATAACACACAATTCTTTATTTATAACAATATACATAAAAAGTCCTTCCTCGGATTACCTCAATCCTCTTGCTTCATTTCATCAAATTTCGTTTAGTCGTTTAGTCGTGAAAAGCTAACAAAAAAATACAGTAAAGTGTGATTACTTGTTTTCTTTTTTCAATTTGTTTTTCATTTCATCAAATCCCTTTCAGACGGAGTAAAATTCGCATTTATGTATACTAGATACCTATTATTATGGATAAGTATAGAAAATTAGTGAGTGGCGGTAAACTTAGCTAGTTCTTTATGAAAAAAATACCGTAGCTCTATAAAATTAGTTATTATAAAATGCAAGGCATACCTTCAAGTAATAGAAGACCAATAATTACTCACATGGGTAAGTATTCCGTTTTACCGACAGCACTAAACATGTAACTAACACCGGCATTATGAGCAATTATTACGATAAACCTACTATTATCCACAATTATTACAACAATTCAATTATTAATAATGAAAGGTCACAAAACGCTGCCTTCAGCATGTGGTGAAAACTTACAATTATGGTGCATAGCAACACCATAATAATAAACATGTAAAAGTTTGGATGGATGACTGTTACTTCTTCACGCTAAATCAACTGAAAGGATCAGGCTAAAATTCTGCAAAGATGTAGGTCATAACCTGGAATAACACACAGGCTATTTTTATCCCATGAATAGGTTTCCATGGGATAGAAATAACCTTTAAATGTTTCTATAGAAACAACGCGAAGGAAGCCGCGAGCAGAGAATGGTAAAATTATAAAGGTTACAGCAAATGTTCCTACTCGGCAGTGTTGAAAGGTATAAAACTATTGGAAATGTTCGATCACTAGATATCGATTTGAACTGACTTCGAAAAAGAAAGAGGCTCTATGTTCGGCTGTATTAGTGTTTTTTTATGTATAAAATAATAAATAAATAATGCTGGACAATTCACACAGCATTATCTAGCCCCAAGCTAAGCAGAGCTTGTGTTATGGGTTCTAGATAACTGATATACTTAATACAATACACTACATAGATAGATATTTTTTATTATACATAGAAAACACCCAGACCAACGGAACAAATATCTGCAGATCGTACACAATTTTGTTCCGAGGCGGGAATAGAACCCGCAACCTCCTGCGTCGCAGGCGGACCTTCGCCCGCTGCGCCACGGAGGTCGTCATGGTATATGTTGTCATGGTTTTGATTTTTGATTTTTACGCTTGGCAGGCGGATTTGTGACCGCAGTGGAGCTGTGAAAATACACAGATAGAAGTTACTGCGTTAGGTACTCTCGTAGGTTCTATAGGTCGTAGGAGTTGGTTCCACGGGCGGGGTCGATTTTTACGCCGCAAACGCCATGACCCCGCGTTCAGTCTATACCACTAGGCAGACAATCATTTATTAAATCAGACAACATATTAGGTCCATTTTTTGTTTGTGAATTGTCTTAAAATCTTTGTTAAAATACAAGGAAAGCACAAAACATAAAAATTAAAATATATGCGTAAAATATAATATTGCTCTTTTAAAAATATATGCATAAAAATATAAAAATGCGTTTTTTGTTTTGACAAGGGAAGGTGTAGCCGCCGGTATTTGTGTTTGGGACAGTTGTTAGGTACTGAATGGTCTAAAGAAATTTGAAACTCCAGGTTTTCTCTATCTTTTTATAATATTATGCTACTGTTTTAAATAAATAATTATTTATTAGCTACCTTATCAAATAAACATAGGTTAGGGGTCGTCCATTAAATCACGTGATGTTTTTAAGCAACTTTTTAAGCCCCGTCCTGGTTATAAGTGGTGTTTTAAGACTACCCCAAACCCAAAACCATAGTATGTATTATTTAGTGGATACAACAATGTATCAAAAATCGGAATATTGTCTCTTAATTTTTAAACTGCACGGACATAAGTTTTTATCACTGTGATAAAAATTTATGTCCGTGCAGTTTAAAAATTGCATTTGCAACGAAAAAATGAATACACGTGATATTATAACACTTCCATCCCCTTGTGATGTTTCGTGATATTTGCCAAGTACATCCCCCCTTTCGAGCCACACGCGGTCAATCACACGAATGAAAAAACTTTACAGTTATTGGTAGATGTAGATAGGAAATAACACGTATAGAGGTGGTGCTTAATACCCGCACCTGCGGAGGCGAAGCCCTAAGGCCTTTACGAAAATCAATTTCTGATCAATATTTACAGCTAATGAGTTTTTTAAAGCACTTTTTAGGACCCCTCAGGGTTTTTATTGAAATTACTGACAATAACACACTGTTGATGAGTTATTATTATAGGTTTAGGTTTTGAGCGCCGGAATTGTTGCAAAAACTGTTTTTACTCAGGTTTTTGCGGGGGCTTTCGTTATCTGATAGGTACTTTTTATGACAATGGCAAAAAGGGACGGAATTGTTTTTGCTGAAAAAATCATGATTGAATAAAACCGGCTAAGTGCGAATCGACTCGCACTCGGAGGGATCCTTACTATCGAACGTAACTATTTCGTAATATTAGCCGAAAAAACGGGTTGTTAAAAAATATCTAAAAAAATAGAAAGTCAACATCACCCAGCCAAGTACTGACCACGCCGGACATTGCTTAATTTCGGTTATCGGTACTCAACTTGTATTAGACGTTGGACACCCTAATTTTTAAATTTATTTCTTTTTTTTATTTGTTGGTATAATAATAATAATATGCTTTTATTTCAGACACTTGATCCATATACAATTAAATTTATAGAATAAAATAGTTAGTTAGTTAGTTAAATAAATAGTTAGTTATGGCGGCAAGAGAAATACACATTCTATGAAAATCACAACTGTCTTTTACAGCTCATGAGATACAGCGCGCTGACGGACGGACCAGACAACGGATGCTTAGTAATCTCGCACCATAGTAACTTATTGCCTCATAGATATTGATGCAGGCCATAACTCTTGCTATAATTTACCTACTGCTTGGCACTAGGTACTTTAGCTTGCAACCAACTCGTAAAAATCCTAATCAACACAAGCTAGTAATTTTGTAGAAGGGAAAGGTGAACAAGGCGATCCGTTACATAAATAAAATGAAGAATTGAATAGCCAATCTCACCAAATGCATTCGGAGTTCGGACTATCAGGAAAAAATAAAAGAGGAAAAAAGAAGGCAGGTTGATTTCTTTAAAAGATTCATTAAATGTATACAAAATCAAATCCCGCTCGCGGGCATGTCATGGCATTTATTCTATATATTTTATTCTATAATTTTTATATCTATTGTATTCTATTATTTTTATCTAGTAGCGATAACACAAGTTTCTGCTAGCTTGGGGCTAGATAATGTTGTGTGAATTGTCCAGCATTATTTGTTTATTTATTAAATTTATTTATGTGTCTTTACAGGCTAAAGGTTTCTTCGTCGCTTCTTTACCGTTTACGTAAAAGTAAGTAAAGAAGCGACGAAGAAACCTTTAGCCTGTATACTATACCTGTATACTGTATACATAATGTATACATATAAATTTTAATTATTATTTGAGAATCTATATTCTCAAATAACAATTAAAATGTATATTACAGCTATTAATGAAATTTAGGATCCTAAAGAAGAAATCGTATTTCATTTAAATAATTTTATTGTGACTTGTTGGTGACCAAATTATTGTCTAAAACAAATTATTCTAACAAATTGGTCTACGTACCGAAGCGACAGAAATCAAAAATATCACTTTATTTCCGTGTCCGTGTTTAGTTTTACAATTTGACCTTTTCTAAGTGTACATTTATTGTATTTATGGAAATAAAGAGTTTTTGATTTTGATTTTTTTTTTATGTATAACATAAAAACAGTATTTTATATTAAAATTCATATTACATTATATTAATTAAAATTTATATTTCATTATTCATAATCGAATAATCTTAATAATATAATATAGCTTTTACTACTACACAGCGGGACATAGACCGCCCTTGATAAACGCCATAGTGGCCCTTATCATAAAATAAAACAATTTCTTAAAATAAGTATTCTATAATGTTTCGACTCGACTTTCCTCTACGAGTATTATTCTGATAATAAAAAAAATTATTATCAAATCACTAGCTCACTACAGGCCCAAGATCATGGAAATGAGAAACATTTAATAATATTAATAATAAGATAAGAAATAACGCTGGACAATCCACACAGTAAGATAAGGATCAGTTAAGCTACCTCTAAATTGTTTACAACAGTCTGCAGTTAGCTCAACTTTTTCAATCGTAAATACTAGTTCTATTCGATTCTATTCTTTGATTGTTATCTTTGTTGCTATTGAGTATCTGGCGCAGCGCATCAGCATTGCCATACAGCGAGGCAATGCAGCCAGCGTCTTGGGGACGCTTCTGACTAGTATTGATATGGATCAATTTAAATATAAGTTCTATTTGATTCCATACTTTGATTGTTATTGTCAGTAAATTTTATAATACTTTTCTCTTTACCTATCCATATTGCTAGCAACTGTTCATACGGAACCCTTCGTCGTCCTTCCCTCTTGCCCAATTTAGAGTTCCACCGCCTAAACAAAGTAATTAGTTCGCCGTAATTTGTAATACTGCAGCGCCCTCGGTCGTTTCCGCTGGATCTGATTGAGTAAATGAATAGGTACATGACTAACTACTGCCTACTGATTGCAGGGCAGGGTGGACCAGATGAAGCTATAGAGATCACTAGATACGCAAAGAAAACTAATACGAGCGCGTCAGTACAAAGACCCGTATTTTGAAAGTTTACTCAGTCATTGTTAGATAGAGATAGAGAAACATTTATTAACAAACACAACTCTGATACGGCACAGAACAGAAATCACACTAATATCACACTGAAAGGTATTATAAATGCGAAAGTTTGGACGGATGGATTATGGATAGATGGATGTTTGTTACCTCTTCACGCCAAAACTACTGAACGGATCGGGCTGAAATTTGACATAGAGGTGATTTTAGGTCTGGAATAAAACATGGGCTACTTTTTATCCCACAAATTAGTTGCCATGGGAAAGAAATAACCTGTTAACGTTTATTTATACACGATACGATTACACGTTACTGTACCACACAAAAACGGAAAAACAATATCTACAGAAAGAAAATGCTATGAATAGTGGATGTACAAGTGGCGACCTTATCGCTATGAGCAATCTCTCCATGCTAAGATCTCAGTTCATTTCTAGTCAAAAAACGATCTTGATTGCAGTTAAAAATATTGTTTATTTCAAAAACAAATCAATCGCTTGATTTTTTAAAGACACATAAATAAATTTAATAAATAAACAAATAATGCTGGACAATTCACACAACATTATCTAGCCCCAAGCTAGCAGAAACTTGTGTTATCGCTACTAGATAAAAATAATAGAATACAATAGATATAAAAATTATAGAATAAAATATATAGAATAAATGCCATGACATGCCCGCGAGCGGGATTTGATTTTGTATACATTTAATGAATCTTTTAAAGAAATCAACCTGCCTTCTTTTTTCCTCTTTTATTTTTTCGAGAAAAGTATTATAAAATTTACTGACAGTATACAGGTATAGTATACAGGCTAAAGGTTTCTTCGTCGCTTCTTTACCGTTTACGTAAAAGTAAGTAAAGAAGCGACGAAGAAACCTTTAGCCTGTATACTATACCTGTATACTGTATACATAATGTATACATATAAATTTTAATTATTATTTGAGAATCTATATTCTCAAATAACAATTAAAATGTATATTACAGCTATTAATGAAATTTAGGATCCTAAAGAAGAAATCGTATTTCATTTAAATAATTTTATTGTGACTTGTTGGTGACCAAACGTGTTTGAATCTATATTCTCAAATAACAATTAAAATGTATATTACAGCTATTAATGAAATTTAGGATCCTAAAGAAGAAATCGTATTTCATTTAAATAATTTTATTGTGACTTGTTGGTGACCAAATTATTGTCTAAAACAAATTATTGCTGAAACTCATATTTATCTGTTCAGTATTTTGATTAAATGCAATTAGACATCTTAGCAAACTTTCACCTTAACCTGCATAAATATTTTAACCAACCCACTGGACCCTAATAATATCCCTTTGCCCCAATCAACAAGCTAATAGGCACCTATCACACTGGTCGTTGACGTTTGAACAAGTTTTTAGTAAACCTTGTGTTTTAAGCTTTATTACTATAAATGCCATGCAAGTAATTTGACTTTGTTAATTATAAAGACATTAAAATGGAGTACATTACTAAGTGTATTATTATAACCACTTTTGTACGTAATTGTACAAGTAGAGCAATATTTTAAGTCGTGGAATTAACGTGTTTGTATTACGTTAATGTACAATCCGGAACGCAAGTCTTTCTATCTAGAATCTTTCCAAAAAGCTTTCATTGAAGTTTAATATAAATTTTATAGATAGGTATTTTTGTTAACACCTGGGTAATTTGAAAACTGCAAAATTTTATGTTGGGACTTTAAGGCAACAACGTTTGCATAAATCTTTTTAGAGTTTTTCAGTTGAATAGTAAAATCCAACTAGATGATGAACTGATTTTCCCTACGTCCAAGTCCAATATCACTTAGATATTCACAGTGTTCTTATCAAAGCGATATCTCATTTTAAATTCTTCATCTGTAAGCATTTCCAAAGGATTTCTTCTGAATCTTAAATTTCGAGGCATTGATTTATGAGAAATCAAATCCAGTACTTCCCAATCGGAATCCAACGAGCTACTTGTATCCATTCTACCTACTATAATTAGGTACCTACTTATGTTATAATATTAGTTTAGTTTGTGATCTCCACCTATTTACCAAAAATTAAAAGAGAAAATACCCTTAAAATAATAATATAACCTAAAAATGCTCGCAAAAAGAAATTGAAGAAACGTCAAATAGAGTTATGGAACCGATAACCTGGGCAAATTGGTCAGATAAGTTAAACTTAGTACCTATAAAGGAAGTTAATCAGTCACTCCGTTGCTCGGAAACGTTTTTACACAGTTATCGAACCAATAACGCTAACGAATATATAAACCACCGACAAATGGACCTCAGAAACCAGACATTAGAGACTCAGAGAGAGACCTCGTGGTTGTTGATCAATATTATCGAGATGTCCCATTTTTAATGGTATTTGCGTAGTTCCATGTCCACCTGCTAGATGCGCTGTACCGAATCCCATAGAGAAATGAGACTTCACGGTAACGAGGTCGAACCGATCTTAGGGCTCTGGGCCCTAAAAACGAAATCGAAGTTTTTGATTCGTTTTCGTGCAAACGCTAATCTTATGCAAGTGACATAAGAATTGCTTTTACACGACAATGAAAACGAAACTTCGATTTTCCTTTTCCGAGTAAGGCTTGGTTTGGGTTGTCACAACTCTGCAAGAAACAGTTTGAAAATGCACTAAGCACTTTTCGCCTCACCAGTCCTCCGTCAAGCCACAGCGCATCAATCAAGCACGCCCCCCGCACACGAGACATTTCGTGACAGACTGACAGCTCGTGTGCGCTTGCCCTTAGCTCGTGAGCATTGATCAGTGTAAGCTGATCGCTAAAGGTCTTTTTAATTTGTGTGAAACGTTTATTATTAAATTTATAAGTTGGTTAAATTGTATGAAATAAGAAATGAATAACCGTTATTTTTTTATATGTAATGAGAGATAATGTTAAACAGACTAGTATTTTTACGATGTTCTATCCTACTAATATTAGGTCCTTACATATGAAATTGGCGTTTTTCGTACTGGCCACTTTAATCACAAATTTCTCCTCTTTGGTAAGGAATTCCAAATTCAAATTTGTACAGCTATAGACTCGTGTATTTGTGCTTCGATGATCGTCATTCATTTGTTTTTTTTCTTCTGTTTTTTTCTGTTTGCGTCACTCATTTTACAAAATGGAAAACTTAAAATATCGCATTATTTACGAGTACGAGTTCCGCCGTGGCACTAGTGCTGCGGAAACAACTCGAAGGGTGAATGATGTGTATGGCGGTCGTGTTGCAAAAGAAAACACAGTTCGTTTTTGGTTCCAACGTTTTCGTTCTGGAAATTTCGACTTGCAGAACAAGCCCCGTGGACGGCCTGAGACTCAAGTTGATAATGAAGAGTTGAAGGCTATTGTGCGCTCATCGCAATGGTTGGATCCTGGCCAGCCAGCCAAATCCTGCCCCAAGCGAAAATTAACCCCAAAAAAGTTACTTGTAAGCGTTTGGTGGACTAGTGCCGGTATTGTTCATTACAGTTTTCTCAAATCTGGCCAGACTATTACGGCTGATGTCTATTGTCAGCAATTGCAAACCATGATGGAAAAGCTAGCGGCTAAACAACCTAGGCTGGTCAATCGCTCCACGCCACTGCTGCTTCACGACAACGCTAGACCACACACTGCGCAACAGACGGCTACTAAATTAGAAGAGCTTCAATTGGAAAGTCTAAGACATCCTCCGTACTCCCCGGACCTTGCTCCAACAGATTACCATTTTTTTCGAAATTTGGATAACTTCTTGCAAGGGAAAAAATTCAACTCCGATGGGGCAGTCCAAATCGCCTTCAAAGATTTTATTGATTCCCGTCCGACTGGTTTTTTTAGTAAAGGGATCAATGAACTACCTATAAGATGGCAAAAGTGCATAGAAAATAATGGTTCATACTTTGATTAATTAAATATATTATATTAAAAAATATTCGACTTTTTGTTCCTCCCATACAAAACGCCAATTTCATATGTAAGGACCTAATATTATAAATGCAAAAGTTTGTGAAATTTGAAATTTTTGTTACCTAGAATCACCAAGACTACTGAACAGATCAAGATGAAATTTTGCATGCACTTAGAAAGTAGCCTAACGTACACAATAAGCTACTTCATCATCATCATCATCATCAACCTAAATTAGTCCACTGCTGGACATAGGCCTCCCCTAATGAGCGCCATAGCTATAATAAGCTACTTATTATACCTAAAATACGCGTACGAAGCCACGGGCAGAAGCTAGTATTGAATATTGTTTATCTTGTTATTCTAAATACGTTTGGTCAGTTTAATTTTCATAAACCTTCGGTAACAGGAGCGGTCAACATCAACACCGGTAAATAAAATGCGTTTGAAAAATTTCATCAATTTCCAAGTGATCGGAAAAATTAATCTTGTTGAGGAGACATCATGCGTTTTAGTCATAAAATATTATTGTATTTTCCTATTTAATTTAAGTGCGTACCATAATTCTATGAGTTTACCATCTTTTCATAAAGCATGGGTTAAAAGTTAACCTTAGTCACATAAGTTTAGAATCATTTGATTTCACAAATCCTGCTTTCTAGAACTTTCCACAAATCCTCAATTTCATAGTGACATCATCATTTCAATCTTGAAAAATTGCAGATAATGTCACAACAGCCTTGCAAGAGCGGGACGGAGTTAGATATCTCATTACGGATTGTGTGAAGAGGAAGTGAGACGTCGAGGGATGCAATGTTCATTAAAAGAGGGTCAGTGGGAGATCGCCCCCCCTGGATCTTGTGGTCGTCTTTTTAATTTGCTTTTCAATTTCAGGGTTGTGATTTTTCCGGGAATATTCTTTTAGATTATTCATGTTGAAATTCTGCATATCATACAAATTTTATACCTATTTTTGAATATGTAGTGTATGTCCAGGTAAAACCATGGTCTACATACATCACTTATCTTATCTCGTAGCTCGAAGTGTTGCAAATCAGCTGTCACTGTCACTTGTCAGATGGACATAGCCGAGAAGGCGGGAATCCGGGTTGACAGGCGAACGGATGCCGACTGCGGAGGAGGTCGAGCTGATCATCATGAGCTGATGAATGCCTCGGCTGTGTCGAGACGATGTATCCCTTATCGTGTACACTATCGGTCTTTGGAACCCCTACAGCATAGCTTTGCAAATTTCATGAGAATGTCATCTAGTAATGACCGTAGTAGCAACTCCATGTATAGTTTTATCAGGGGAGGCCTGTGCGCTACCCCGACCCAAATCAGCGCCATCACCTATTTTATCTTATAATTCTGTTGAACGAAGGAATTATCAAAAATTGATTGGCCAGTTTGTGATACTTAACATAAGCTTTTTTAATACCACTATAAATGTTTTAGTTTGTATAGTGTATGCAGGCCACCATGGTGGCAAAAAAGAGCAACTTCACATCTCTGCTTAAGGTAAATAAAACTTTTTTGTTTCTTCTTAGCCAATAGCACTGATTTCGGAACTAATTAGATATTAAATATAAAAATACCTCTCCCACGCTACGGCAGACGAATTGTCAATTAATTTGTTTCAATTTAATTTTTCAGCTCAGGTTTGCATATTATTAAGTACAATTTTCTGCTTGCAGGTATATGCGTTATATGGAGACGTTTATCCCATGTGAACTACTCAAACTTTCGAGATTAGTTAACATTATTAATGATTTTATCGGGTATTTATCGCGTACCTTTTGTTATTGTTTCCCCTGCGTTTCTACCGCGTAACAGCGATCGTGGTCACAGGGCGACTAGATGTACTCGGAGTTACTGCCGAGAATTGACGGCAGTATCCACGACTACCCTCAATTCCTCTTCAGTATCAGGAATTTCCAAGTTTACATTACGACACACTAGTGTAGTGTGTCGTAATGTAAACTTGGAAATTCCTGACCGTGTCCGATTGCAGTACAGTCGGAAATAATAACAAAAGGTACGCGATAAATACCCGATAAAATCATTAATCATGTGAACTAATTTAAGGAATAAAAAGTAGTCCATGTGTTATTTCAGATCTCGAATTCTAGGTCTGAAATTTTACAGAGATGCAAATTTTTTGCATTATTTCACCTCGATCTGTTCCGTAATTTTAACGGGAAGATTTAATAAACATACATCCTAACTTTCGCAATTATATTATTATTATAGTTTGTTATTTATTAGTGTGATAATTTGACGTAGGGAGGCTAAAGAGTTTTAAAATCTATCCGCTTCAATTTACTCCACCCTAGTACTCTACGCTATTGTGGAACTCCAGAGCAAGCGTTAGAAAACCTAACAATTTTCCCATTTTCTCCATTTTCCGGACAGCCCTGTATCTGGAGACGGCATCGCCGGCAGCAGCGTCTTATCAAGGAATTAATTCTAGACTAACGAAGACCGGGGACCGCCCCGCGATTAACACAACCACCCCTCTTGTGACGAGGTTAGAATCGGGTAGAAGCGGCAGATGGAAAATCACTTATCCGAATTTGCACTGCACTGCAGATGCTTATATACACAAGCTCTGCTTAGCTTGGGGCTAGATAATGCTGTGTGAATTGTCCAGCATTATTTATTTATTATTATTATTATTTATTATCCCGGAGTTAGGTATCAGCTTCATATTTACATAGTATAAAACATAAAACAAAAAAAACAACATAAAAAAAATATTATATATAGGTATTGTGGGTTATCCCTAAGAGATAGACGTAAACTCTCGCAAAATTTTTGTAGATCTTTTTAAGGTGAACAATACTGTAGTACATTATTTTAATCTATCTCATATGGTTTAGGCAGCGTTTGCAATGTAAGCGCAAAAAAAGTGTTTATTTACGACATCACATTAGAAACCCCTAAAATTATCAGTGTTTCTCTACTATATTATGCATGTATTATACATATAAACCTACCTCTTGAATCACTCTATCTAATAAAAAAACCGCATCAAAATCCGTTGCGTGGTTTTTAAGATTTAAGCATACATAGGGACAGACAGACAGACAGCGGGAGCGGCAAAGAAAGAAGGAATATGGAGACGTCTTTGGAAGAAAAGAACTGAATGTTTTTGAATTTTCGAGCGCTCAGCTCTACCGGTTCCTAGCTCTGTGGCCCAAGGTCCGAGCGGGTGGCATATTAAGACGAAGTTGGAAGTAAAAAAAGGCGAAAAAGAGTTTTATATTCTCTCTCGAATGGAAAGAAATAGGAAAAACCTTTCTCATTTAGCCCACCAGTGCGGGTTGGGGTGTCGCCGGGTACAGACCAGCTTAAAGTTTAATTTTAAACTTCGCAGTACGTTAGAACTGAAGGAATCGAAGTGCAAAGTTCTTAGGAAAGTGCTTGGAAAGTTTGGAAGTGTGACATCAGTGAAAACTTTATGAAAGTCCTTTTGTCTAAAGGTGCTTGCGATGAGTTTTTGCGTGACCTCATGGATGCATTGGCTGGGCTCTTGACCTGATTTGGTCATCATTTGGCCTAAATGGGCTGTTACTGGCTGGTCAAGAAGCCAATCAAACGTGTTGACCAGGCCCGGACTAGAGCACGAAGATTTTTTGTTGGTCAGCTGGATTTCAGTTTAAGGTAATTATTTGGTTATGATTAAGATCTAGTTGACCGTGGTGGTCATGGCGCTAAGAATCGACCACCAACTCAGCCCGTGGATGTCGTAAGAGACTAAGGAAGCCTACCTGAGGAAGGGCATCAGCTTCTTTCTGTGTATTTGTAGCACCTTCAGTGCGATCCAAAATCAGAAGAACATTTTGGAAAAATACAAAGGCCTCTTTTAAATCCCGGTTATCCAAGAGTTTCATTTTGATATGTGGTCAGTAAAATTAGGTATCTATCATCATTAATTAATTCAATTTGAAATGAATTGCATACAAACTTTGGCAAAGTCCTCTAACATATTGGGACTAGGTTCTTCCCGGGGCTTCGCACGCGTTGTTAAGGTTTGGTCGGCCAGCAGAGGCCGCATTTTTGTGATTTTTAAAATCATCTGAGACTTAGAAAATTGTGTTTAAAAATCTGAAAAATAGATATATATTACTTAAGGATCTAATCTAGTCAAAGTCGCATTCAGTTGAAAGAGTAATGAACTTCACTCAATAGAAAAAAATCCCAAATTTACCCCTTTTTCTAACGTTTTTTCAATACTATGACTAGCGAACTACTGATATAACACTTTTTTTTGTACTCAACTATGCACACTTAATATTTCTAAACAAATTCGCAGAGTTTGACTTGAGAAAATGATTTTCTTAAT
Organism: Eupithecia subumbrata; assembly: GCA_949316285.1. Taxonomy (NCBI): domain Eukaryota; kingdom Metazoa; phylum Arthropoda; class Insecta; order Lepidoptera; family Geometridae; genus Eupithecia; species Eupithecia subumbrata. The sequence goes on along the minus strand of OX438646.1, from coordinate 21,790,639 downwards.
CACCATGTTTAAATAACTACAAAAAACACGACCGCGGCGGTTTGGCAGGCGCGCGTTTTCCCTTACGTCTACTGCTGCAGGACTATGTGGAAACTAAGTATTCTAGCAATGTAATATTTCCTTTGTATGTACTAACTAGTGGACAGCCCTGAGTTTGTTATCTCGATAGTATCGAGACGGCTTGAGTCGTTCCATTATTGTATGGGATTTGGGACAGCGCATAAACTATGCGGGCAAGGAACAACGTTTACGTATGGGCAATAAAAACAAATCCATACAAAAACGGAACGTTTTTGATTGATATAATATCTGCTCTATAGGTACTAGGTAATCGCCTGGGGATCTGCCTTTACACCACTAGGATGATTTTTCTGTGAAGTGACCGATTGCCACCCTCGGCTTGTTCGATTTCTTTTGTTATTTATGCAAACACTAGCTGCTGCCCGCGGCTTCGCCTGCGTAGTTCCCGTTCCCGTGGTAATTCCGGGATAAAACATAGCCTATGTCCGTCTCCTGGTTCTAAGCTGCCTCCCCACCAATTTTCAGCCAAATCGGTTCAGCCGTTCTTGAGTTATAAATAGTGTAACTAACACGACTTTCTTTTATATATATAATATATTAGCTAGCTGACCCAGCCTCTTTCTTTTGTTCTCTTATTTTGACCAGTCGAAGACATCTGACATCATTATCAATAGCTTAACATCTGTTTAGTTTTGGCATTTTTATTTTTAATAATGATTAAATATTAAAGGTAAAATTCTGTCATTTTGTATATTTGTTAACTAAAAAGTTAATTTAAGTAGGTATACATTAGATTTTATGAGTTCTAAGTGTTCAATAAATAAATTTGTGATTTAAATAAAGAAGGATTGATTAATCAATTTAATTAAGATTTATATTTGATTAATTAGTTCTAGTAATGTTGGTAATGTTCAACAGATAATATGATTTGATAGTATTTTCCTGTGCTTTGATTTCAATATAAATTTGCTTCACAACTCATTTTTACTCTTTTCGGCAAATACAACCTTCCAAAATGATGTTGAGCAGATGTTGACTGTCCGGACTCTGTATTGGTCAAACTAGACAACAAAGAAAACAAGGCGTGACCTGTAACCCAAAACCAACGCAAGGCAAAATAGTTTCAAACTGAAAAGGCAGATCCCCGGGCGATGGTACCTAAAGAGCAACAAAACTCCGGCCTCTGATTCAGCCACTGACTTTTCTTCTTATCCAAGTAAAGAAATATCCATTTCATTACCAGATAAACATTGCTGATATTTCCGTACCCACGCGTGTAAGAAGCATCCAATTAGCATGTTTTTGTGTACAAAACGTGATGTTTTCTTCACAAGCGTGTTGTTTCAGTGTTTGCTCGTCGGTGTAATGACCTCTTCTGAAAACATGACCTTTAGTTTAGGTTGTTTTCAATTGTATGTTGTTAGGTGAGTCATCTATCAAGGTCTTTGTTTTTAGAAGCTTTTATATGCAATGTTACTATGTTTGTACGGGTTAAAACATGCAACTCAATTTTGAACCAGATATCTTCAACCGATTAAGCTAAATTTTGTGTACTCGTTTAGTTTGGATGACAATGCATGGTTAGCTGTGTGACGTCATTCTAATAGCTTTTATTTGACTGTTATTCTGCTTTTGTGGGGGAATGCGTAGGTAATAATCAGTTACTTCAATTATCTCAGCAAGTTTAAGAACGGTCTCTCACATAAAAGTAAAAAGAGTATCGAATAGGCACACATAAAAGTAAAAGTAAAAAGTAAAAAATCGTTTATTGATACCTACAGAAAATGGAACAAAGAATGCAGAAGTTTAACACTGTCGCAAATGACAAAGCTCTCCTCACAAACCAGTACTATTGTCTAGTCTAGAGTACCAGAAAAATCACATACAAAGACCGACAAACTACTAGGTTTTGATAATATTTAATATCTAAGTTTAACATATTCTAATTAATCTAAAGCCAGTGTCATTCATGGTGAGTACGAAAGTATGACTGACTGTAAGAATTTGTGGAAGTGTGTGTGTATGTGTGTCTAATCGAATGCATGTAAAAGACAAAATGTATAGAGTGTTGCTTCCGAGGACACCGGTCTCTTAAGAGTCAGGGCAACAGGAACAGGCGGTGAGTAAGAGTGTGGAAGAAATAGAAACAAATTACGAGTAGAACTAGTATTTTTAATTGAAACGTTGATCTAACTGCCGACTGTTGCAAACAATCTGGAGGCAGCTCAAGTGAGTTTTTAATCGATGAGGAAAGGCAACGTAGCACTTTGTTACAATGTTTTTTCTTTTGAGTGTTTCTTTAAGAACAAAACTTTTTATAACCCACCTTCAAGCATCAAAACAGCATATTAATACGCGATATGATAAATCACATGACACTAATAATATAAATGCGAAAGGTTGGATGGATGGATGAATGTTTGTAACCTCTTCACGCCAAAACTACTGAATGGATTGAAATGAAATTTGGAAATAAAACTGCATATAGGTAGTTCTAGGCCTCGAATAAAACATAGTCTACTTTTTATTCCAAAAATCGGTTCCAATTTTCAATAATATTGTAATATCTGTGATGCTGTGGTATCCACACAGCATCATCTAGCCCCCAGTCTCGAAAGTCAGTATAAACGTCTAGTCTGGTATGCATAAGCGAAATATTAAACAATACTTATGATTATGACAAATTGTTTTAATAATTAAAATTTATTAAGTAAATTATGCTTTGTGGGTTTGAAACAAGGACCCAATTACCTAATAATATATTTTATAAAGGTTGTAAGCACCACGAATGGCTGCAAGACAATGTCCTTAGAATCTAGGTCATTTAACCGTTTTCCATTTAAAATCTAGAGTGTTCAGGGGATTGCCATATGCAGCAAATACCAGCCCCGAAATAAAATATTACCCACTCCTGAAATCAATAAACTCCCTAAAATTCCACATTTGGGTGGTTTATTAAAAAGGGCACTTGAAACAATAATCCGGGTTCGGAAGGGTCACATTCTTGCAGAGTACAAAGTACAGTATACAGGACCTTCGTTATCCCTAAAATCTACAAGCGGAAAATTTCATTTCGATAGCGGTGTAGTGTTGCCAGCTGAGCGGTTTGCGGTTGGATTCAGATTTTGGGAAAATTATTATAATCTTCCCGTATGAAATTATTATTCATATAATAAATTATTGTTTCTACGTTTTTCTATTTTTGGTATTTTAATGCCTGGATATCTTATATAGAAATCTATTGAAATGATTTTAAAGGCTACTAAAATTTTGGAGGAAAGGGATTTCTTCCAGTGATTGTGAACCATTAGAATAAAATCTCAAAAGAAAAAAAATAACAAAGGGCTTTGTTGCATTTCCACTTTGAAAAACTCACTTGAGCTACCTCCAGATTGTTTTCAACGGCCGGCTGTTAGATGAAATGTTTCAATTAAAAGTACAAGTTCTAATTTGTTTCAATTCATTAATTATAATTTTCTTTGTAAGTAAAGCTTTTCCTACTATAAAATTATTCAACTGATTTTTATGGAACCGGAAAACCCAAGTAATAAATGTTCTAGCTTAAATTGCCGCAGAGGGTAACACTGACCAGCGGCGGGTCCCCGCTACCTCACAAAATACCGGCTTAATATGCATTAAGGGTATTCCCGAATTTTCTCCAGTAAAAATGTATGAGAGCAACCCGACCATGACGTATAAGTGGATTATATCACGCCTTTCGCTCTATCGTAGAGCAGTGTCCTTTTCACGCAAATCCTGAAACGCGGGGTCTGGTTATTAGGGATAGAGACTTTTTTGTAAGTATATATATTTTGGCCTAGTATTCGTAGGTATATAGTCATAGACCTTGATTGACAACAATCTCGCCAGATGGAAAGTGACGATGTAGCCGACGTCACGAAGACACTTATTCACTCTTGTTCAAAGATTTATTTTCTTGAAGATATTATATTTGTTCAACCTCATGCTGGTTAGCCAGGTAGGACAACAGAAATAAAAGTTTTTTTTTAATACCTGGTGGTATACTTACTTGTTAAGGTAACACAAGTACGATAGCACGAGTAGATTATTAATGAAACAATAAACTTTACGTGTTTCCACAGTACAAGAGATATTTAATAAACAATAAAAAAATATTCTAAAAGCTTCGTTAATTTATTTTAAATTCGCATTAAAAATAAGTAATTTTATACAAAATTCCTTGTATAATCCGACACACATTCGGTAATTAATTTTAAAACATGCCATTAATGTAGGTAACTCATTTATATTAAACACAAGTTTTAATTACTCTACAACACTGTGTAGGCAGATACGCGTGGGCCAGCATGTGTAAGCATCTTGTTAATAAATTAATGCAATGTGATTTACCTTCTACAACTGCTTTTGGTATCAATAATGTAGTGTTGTAACTTGTATCATGGCATGAAAATATTTATAAATTTTGGTTAAAATTTGAGTAAAACTTAAAGAGACAAAGTCATATTAAGTGCTAATCCTTTGTTTTTTTTTTTGAATAAGAATGAATTATAATCTGAGTTTGGCTTGGGGGTAATAAGCTCGCAACTTGCTTGTCATCTTTTCTTTTAGCTTTGTTAAAGGCAAGGCATATTCAAAATGATTGGATAATAACCCCACGTGCTTGAAGATGTTAGACGAGATAATAGGGTCAATTCAGATCTTGCCAAAACTAAAATAAACCAATTTGACAGGACTTAAAATTATGCCTTCTTTTTTATTTCGATCGTTATGAAAATGCAACACGACATCTGAATTGACATTTGACACAAATATCACTCTATTATGGTTCACTCAAGGATGCAAATCTCTTTAGGGAAACTAAATGACAGAGTTTGTTTTTGCGTAAATTTTTACATATAGAAAATATTATTATAATAAAAAAAAAAAACCACGATCCCGATCCACACTAACCTAGCTTCTACATCTCCGTAGCGGAGACAAAGGCAGTGTGAAGTAAGCATATTTTTCTGCAGAGTTCGTTCAGAAATCAATACTTTTTGCTGGATACTGTTTCTATGTCTACGGGAACTATTCTTTAGAGATTTTGATAATAAACCTCTACCTTCTTCTGTTTTATTTGGATCAGAATTTTGTTTGGAATCTGTTTTATTTGGAAGTTCTTTGTGTGTTATGGAACGTAGTCATAGGATCTTTGGTTATGGTATATTCGTGTGTATTAGTTTATTTAGATATTTATTGTGGTAAAGCTGCGTTGAAATGATCAGACTGCTCGGGCAATACTCGGCTTTTTTTTGTAATCAATGGTTTAACCACAATTGTATTGTATTTCATTTATTTCAGACTAGCTTCTGCCCGCGGCTTCGCACGTGTATTTTCGATATAATAAGTAGTCTATTATTTAAGTTAGGCTATGTTCTAAATGTACACCACATTTCATCTTGATCTGTTCTTTGGAGATCCAAGGTAACATAAATTTCAGATTTCACAAACTTTTGGCTTTATAATATTAGTAGGATACTTGCTTCTGCCCGCGGCTTCGCACGCGTAATTTCGGTATAATAAGTAGCCTATTATCTAAGTTAGGCTATGCTCTAAAAGTACGCCAATACTTAAATTTCATCTTGATCTGTTCAGTAGTTTTGGAGATCCTAGGTAACATAAATTTCACATTTCACTAACTTTTGGCTTTATAATATTAGTAGGATAATTAAATAATGCATATTACGGACACACGAAAGTAAATAAAATTCATAATTTCACAGTCTATAAATTGATAAATAAGCTTAGATAAATTAGCTTAAAATTTCAAATTATTAGAAAAATTAGATTAAATTACATTATATTAAATTACATACTTAAAGCTAAGATCGAATCAGACATAATACCCACAGACTGGTGCAACACATTTTGCAAAATGTATCCACATGGAAATAATCTCACCTGATGGAAAGGAAGATGTGACCGACGGTGTATCACGAAGGTCCAGTAGACTCACTCTTTCACTCTTGTCTTGAAGAGAATAATTGGTTGTAGTAATTGGTCGGAAAAACAGAAGCAGGAAGCCAGTTCCATTCCTTATTGTTGCGGATAATGAAGGTGGAGGAAAACCGTGCGAGTGGAGAGTATATAAATAGCGATAAACATAATTTTAATACCTGAAATAAACATAAACACGCTGTGCCCACTATGAGGCTACACAAAATTAATGTATCTTTTAAAGGGCAATGTAAACCTACGCTGCTACAGCACAAATTATCAATAAATAAATTCAAACAAATTGTCAAAACCTTGCTGTGCAAAAAGGCTTACTATAAACATCAGATTTTCTGGAGAATAAAAAAGCTTGGGGCGGGTTTTGCTCCAACTCGAGAAACAACTAACAGGTTAAAGGTTTCTTTGTCGCTTCTTTACTTAAGTCTACATACCGAAGCGAAAGAAATCATATAGGGGGAAGTCCCCTAGTGACGGACACCTAAGGTTTTCAGGCAATAAAAAAGAAACTGTTTTCAAAAACGTTTATTTATTTATTAATTAAGTAAGCCAACAAAGTTTAAAATCAAAATAAACTAACGTAAATGCAACCTCTACATAAACATTAACTAAAACTTAAATCAAACTTTGGTAACGAAAAATGCTATCATTGTAAGTGGCACCTAGTACCGGACGGAATTAACGTCAAAACCCCAGCACCAGACATCTTAAAAAAATCATGCAGCTATCGCATACGTAGGCTTCTGAACATTCAGGGATGTCAGCCCAAGCTTCGTGAGACCACTCACGGCAGCTGGAACATTGTATCCAGTCTTTGTTATTGTCTTCTAAGCACGCTAGGCAAGTAGTTCTAGTATTATTAATTTCAGTTATCGTTTCCTTTTTCTTTGCTTTATCTCCACTTTTTCCTTCGACCTTCACACCTTTTGTTTATTCCCCTTCTCTTCTATTGCTATTTTATATATATTTCCCATTTCTTTCTTTTTGTCCTTTGCGTTCTTCTCATTTCCATCATCCTTTCATCATCATCCTTTCTTTTTCTTCTCCTCCATTTCAATTTCTCTTCGTTCTTCTAGTATCTAAAACAACGTACATCTGCCATAAAAAGTATAAATACCTACCTACTTATGAGAAAATACAATTTATTTTTTGTCCGGCGTTAAGGGACGACTTTGTGTCCACCACCACCACCTTGTGTACCACGGGACAGAAACTCCCCAAAATTACGTCATTTGTGTCAAAACTTCTTTGCAAATGAACAAAAACTTTTTAAATATCAAATATCAATGAATCACTTACTATATTAACAATAACTATAAACACATAAACACAAATACATAGCAATAACACTCACTTAGATTATATATGACGCACTGTATACCCGCCAAAAGCAAGAAACAACCTCTCCCAGCTTGGCCACGCGCGTCCCTGGCATACCGCGTCCCGCGGCCGGGCATCGATATGCTCTCCCGCGCCCCTTTCACCGGTTTTTGAATCGAACGTCTTGCAACTTGCCGAGATAGTACGAGTGTCCGAAACTAGGTGCCGTCCGTGGTTACGGGAACTCCCCCTATGTATATCACTTTATTTCCGTGTCAGTGTTTTGTTTATAATTTGACCTTTTCTAATTGTACATTTATTGTTTTTATGGAAATAAAGAGTTTTTGATTTTGATTTTGATCCACCAAGTAGGGATGGTTTTGCGCTGTGCTTCTGCTTTTCCTGGAGTGGAAGGGTGGGATCAGGTCAGGTAGTTCCTGTCAGCATTCTCCAAAATGCCGAGTGGACTCGTTGGAGTAGCTTCATGCGTGTGGATAGCTGTTAATATTTGCATAGTTCACTCGAATCATTTTCTTAGTTAAGGCGCATGTATGACTCAAACCAGCACCGGTACCTTTTTTTCTTTAAATTACGTTAATCAAAGGAATTTTTAAAAGTCCATTGTACCTTACCTTGTTATGTGTATGATACCTATCATAAGCTTTATTTTAATGCCTATAAAATAGTTTTATTTTATTTCTTTTATGCAGAACTAGCTTCTGCCCACGGCTTCGAACGCGTTGCTTCTATGGAAACGTTTTAAGGTTATTTCTCTCCCACGGGAACTGATTTATGGGATAAAAAGTCGCCTATGTTTGATTCCAGGGTTACCTGTATGCTAAATTTCAACCTGGTCCATTCAGTAGTTTTGGCGTGAAGAGGTAACAAACATCCATCCATCCATCCACCCAAACTTTCGCATTTACAATATTAGTGTGATGCAAAGTTGCTCTTGGTGGCCACCGAACTCTGTTTTCGCTTCTCTGTCTAAATTATACGAAACTAAACTGTTTCAGAGGGATTAAAATAAAGCTTAGACTTTTAAAAATTGCTTTGATTAACGTAATTATAAGACAGAAAAGGCAGCGGCGCTAGTTTGAGTCATACATGCGCCTTAACATCGAAAAATGTCATGCGGACCATAATAGAACTAATATGGCCGCCGCTGTGACACCAATAAGTTCCCGAGCGTCGTCTAAATGAAATTTAAATGAAATAACAGAAAACGCGGGGAAAAGTAGAAGGCGGGAACATCTGTAGCGAGAACAAATTACGAGAAATAGACAATTTTTATTGCAGACAGACACTGTGAATCTTTATTGTGTAAAGGTGCAGACTTTTACTGTATTTTGAAATTTTATTCGTTTTCTATTTAAGTTTAAGTAGATACCTACCTAACTAGTTTTTGCTCACGGCTTCACTCACCGATAAATATGCCCGACAAAAGGCATAATAATGTCTCTAGGTATGATTTATGTAAAGTAGCTACCTATTAGTGAAAATGATTTTCTAAATTCTTTCCTACTGGGCTCAGTAGTTCGAGATATATAAACCCTCTACTGTCAAACTCATAGAAACAAATTAATAATACTAATTTATAATATCAGTGTAGAATAATGTAGTTCAAAATTATTTACACAATAAAAAAGCCAAAACAACTTGACGATTGAACATTGATCATTCTTATTCATAGAAGATAGGGAGATTTTTCGTTTTTAATTTAATAAAAAAACAAAATAACATAGTTCTATAAAACCGTTCCTAAAAATTAGACAAACTTATAATATTGCAAATACCCTATAACATAATACATTACTCACTTTTACCTATAATAACAAAGTCAATTACAAGACCCCAATAAACCTAAGCTGATTTACCTAGGTATCCATTTTCTGATGACCCCACAGAAGGTTAAGAGCTCATTGAATTTAAGTTTCTATTAAAACTGATCGCCTATAAAATAGCTAATTGTAAATCCATGGAATTAGTACTTAGTTATATGGAACTAATATAACATTACCGAAGGTTTGGATGGACGTTCATGTGTTTGGATTATTCACGCCAAACTACTGAACGGATCGAGCTGATATTTTGCATAGATGTAGTTCTACACTTGGAATAACATATCCACTTTCAATTAATTTAAAGAAAATTATGTTCATATTAATAAATTAACGCAACGCATTATATTCTTAATTATTATCTGCATCTTGATCTGATTTAATTTTAACTAAAAATTTTATATTATTATTTTTATAGGTTTTATCCGCAAAGCCGCATGCAGAAGCTTGTTAAAAATATTTTAATTGCGTATGTAAACATGGATAGTTAATATTATTTTCATATTACTAATGCATATTAAATATAGGTACTCTACTCAGTACGATTATCTATAAACGAAATTTTGCTTTAATCATTTTAATCGTTCGGGAAAATATCTATCGATTCGAATTCATTGTAAATCCCTCCCTACCGTATCATCACACTAATCTATATATATAAAAGAAAGTCGTGTTAGTTACACTATTTATAACTCAAGAACGGCTGAACGGATTTGGCTGAAAATTGGTGGGGAGGCAGCTTAGAACCAGGAGACGGACATAGGCTATGTTTTATCCCGGAATTACCACGGGAACGGGAACTACGCAGGCGAAGTCGCGGGCAGCAGCTAGTATTTTATAAATGCGAAAGTTTGGATGGATGGATGTATGTTTGTTACTTCATCAGCTACTAAAAGCTAAAACTACTGAAGTCATCGTGCTGAAATTTTGCACGATATAGGTCTAGACCTGAGCACATAGGTTTTTTATGATTTTTGCCGACCTCCGTGGCGCGGCGGGCGTAGATCTGCCTGCGACGCAGGAGGTTGCGGGTTCGTTTCCCGCCTCGGGACAAATGTTTGTAAGAACTACAGATATTTTTTCAGAGTGTTCTGGATGTTTTCTTAGTATAATTAAAATATATCTATCTAGGTAGTGTATTGTATTAAGAATATCAGTTATCTAGTACCATAACACAAGCTCTGCTTAACTTGGGGCTAGATAATGCTGTGTGAATTGTTCAACATTATTATTATTATCCTTTAAATCAGTTCCCATGGGAAAGAAATAACCACAGTTGCGGGCAGAAACGATTAATAAAGAGATAAAACAAATACCCGATAATTACCAAACTAAAAGTTAAAGGCGTCAAGTTTCTAAATTTTTTTTTCCCTCTGTCTAAGTTTGATGCTAGATGGCGCTAGGAAATATCCGACAATATTTTATAAATAACCGAGAAAACTGCACAGAAAAGTGAACTCTACGAACAAAATTAAACAAAAGTTGAAGTCCAATATTGCAGGAAGCGCTTGTTCAAACTCCTTTGTAATAAGTTAATAAGTTCAGAGGATATCAAACAATTTAGCAGACGGCGAGTATGAAAATGTTTGCTCTCTCGTCTCTTCTACTCGGTTTTTTTTCGGAGGGTACCTTTAGCTTGCCTTTTGGTATGGGAATTGAACAGTAATAGGAAATAGGTACTTTTGGGGCTGGATTAATGTGCCTATCAAATTTCCCTAATTAATTCGTTTTTAGCCGACTTCAAAAGTTCTCAAAAGGTTCTATTTCGGCTGTATGTATTTTTTTATATGTAATGTTCGTCGAATTCTGCGATTTCTGGATCGAATATATGTATTTTTTTTCGCTTTTGTATGGAGTATGATCCCGAATTAGCCCAATAAAAATAATTAAACATGTGGTCTACCTACATAAACAAATTATAAAGTTGACGGATGACGAATAGCATAAAACGAAGGATGACCGATCCGTTCGTTTTTGATTTTGAAAGGTGTCATTTAGTGTCACGTCCGAAGCAATTCACGTTACTAACGTGCGTTGCTTCGGACGTGACATTCAGCAGTGAGGTTGTTCGTTTCGTGCGATCCATCTACCGAAATTTCGTATTTCGTGTTTCAAAGTAAGCCTTCTTTCATTTGTCATACATGTGACATAAAACTAAATTAGACTCGAAATCTAACTAAGTAGATGTCGCCACTAGAAGAATTTGAAGTCAGTTGACGACCTCCGTGGCGCAGCGGGCGAAAGTCCGCCTGCGACGCAGGAGGTTACGGGTTCAATTCCCGCCTCGGAACAAATTTCTGTATGATCTGCAGTCTCACTAGTTTTAAACAAGATCCGTCACGTGCGAGTGTAACTCGCGCGCCGAGGGTTTTGAACGTTTGTCAACAAGTATGTACCAAAAGTACCGGTTAGAGACTTCGCAATTTAACGAATACCTTAGAATAGTAGGTACCAACCTACATTTCAGATGGATCTCTCTGCATGCTTCGGTTAAATGGGTGGTTCGGTTAAGGTGGGTAATGGTAAATTTTTCGACTTTTTTCGAAATATTTCAAAAAGTATGAAAGCTACAGAAATTTAAAAAACTGTTTTGAAATGTTCAAACCAATACCTTTCGTTTGATACCCCATTCGATGAGGTAGGGGAGGCCTTTTGAAAATTATTCCCCCCCTTTTTTACCATTTTTCAAAAAGTGTTCCTTTTTCAAACTTCTCTATATTTTTCCTGTAAAATATAGATCCATATCTATAAACGCTTCATACATTTTACATGGATCGCTCTGCAATCTTCGGAGATAGGGGGGGGGGGGAATGGGTATTTTTTCGACTTTTTTCGAAATATTTTAAAAAGTATGAAACCTACAAAAATTTCAATAAATATTTTGAAATGTACAAAATGATACCTTTCATTTGATACCCCACATGACTCTGTAGGTATCTTTTAAAATTTCGGCATCACAATTTGTATGGAAAATGTTCATTTTCATTTTTCATTTATTTTCATTTATTTTTCTCTAAATCTGTACAGGCGCACGAAATGTATTAAGTTTTTAAATTTCAAGTTGATAGCTGCAGTAGTTTTTGAGTTATTAAGGAGGGAAAAAAGGACAGACAAAGCGAGACCATAAGGGTTTTGAAACCGATCTTCGATCATCAAAACCCTAAAAATAACGAAGTTAATACACATCAGATTAGGTACGACTTTGTCATGAAATGAGTTTTAGATAAGAAATTATGTGACCTAGTTTTCTTACCTACACAAATGCAATATGAAACAAATCGATCAAATTCATTGACATCCAAAGAAATAAATAATACTGAACAATTGACACAGCATCATCTAGCCCCAAGCTAAGCAGAGCTTGTGTTATGGGTACTAGATAACTGATATACCTACTTATTACAATGCATCATCTTCACACGCGCTTTTCCGAGATTAAAAGTATTCTATCTTCGTCTCCGGGATATCACCTCCCGGTAATAAATTACCGGTGGTCAAATTTCCATAAGGTCCGTTCAGACTTTTAGGTGTGAAAAGATTACAGACAGACAGACAGAGAGACAGAATTACTTTCGAATATTATGTATACCAATGACTATACTACTTCATTGATTTGACGACTTCTGTGGCGCAGCGGGCGAAGGTATGCCTGCGAAGCAGGAGGTTGCGGGTTCGATTCCCGCCTCGGGACAAATGTTTGTACGATCTGCAGACATTTGTCCAGGGCATTCTGGACGTTTTCTATGTATAATAAAAAAAATCTGTCTATGTAGTGTATTGTATTAAATATATCAGTTATCTAGTACCCATAACACAAGCTCTGCTTAGCTTGGGGCTAGATAATGCTGTGTGAATTGTCCAGCATTATTTATTTATTGATGGCTACGTAAGTAAATCCTACCGACGGATCATTTTATCCGAAATCCGGCTCGAAAGATACGAAATTCCCGAAAGCTCTATAAAACATACGTTTCCCGCCCCCATGACTTACCCCCATTTCCCCCGTTTCCCGATAATACCCCGCCAATAGTGTATGTGTGGGCGGGGTTGCGAATTCTTTCCACGATTCTAAGATATGTGAACATCTCCTCATATGTGTAAGAATGTGGGTAGATAGGGAATGTAGCCAAGGAGAATAAAGGTCGTGAAACGCGCGTTAATGTTTCGAGAAGATCGAAGCGTTGATGCTGGTTTTTCTTTCAAAATCCATGCAAAAGCAGGTAGCTTTTGATGAACTGTGCAAGGATCCTTAACAGTGATGCACCAAAAGGGCATCTGACAGACTGAAAAGAGGGCGCTTTGGCTAGAAATTAAAATGGCACAGACGAAAGATGCGCGACTGCGAATGATCTGGCTAGTCTAATGATCTACAACTCCTAATTTACTCATTCTACTTGAATATTAGTAATATACTAATATTCAAAGTCGAATGACAACTACTAATTAGTAATTACTAATGCCTCTATGAATTGATCGAGGCGTCGAATAGCGATTTAGTTCGACTGCCGGACTCAGGCAGTTACCATTACTAATCAAATTAGTTACTAATTTGGTCAGTAATGGCGAGTCGGGCAGTCGACACGAAATCAATTCTTTATTCGACGCCACTCACCCTACTGCGTTCTAAGGTTATAAATATGGTTTTTTTTTGGGATACACGACAAGTTTTATATTCACAATAATGAACAATTTTTATCATACTCACGAAGTTAAATTAAAAGTAACGCATGAACAGGTATGCATGTTCAACCGCACCGGATTCATTCGATTTTTTCTCACCCCAGTTGATCACGTTATCAAACGACACTGGTTGGTCTAAGGGACATACCTACACCAATTCGCTCTACAAGGATGAATAGGTACGTAGTCCATTATGAATGTAAACGGGTTAACTACGAACCTAATTCTAGGGAATTAGGTTCGTAGTTAACCCGTTTACTTTGGTAATTATGTAACTAAACATAGTTGCCAAAAACTTGTGAATTCCAACCTTAAGAAAAAATTCCAAGACCAGCTTAGTTGGGCCTATGAGTTGTGTCTACCGCAACAGCTTTTTACTCAATTCCAAAGGTCTAAGCCTGTGGGCAAAGTTGTAACATACAGAAAATCCCAAAGTCCAAATAGATATAAATGCCCAAGTCAAACTTTTCCAACTTCTTTCATCGTAAAATTTTAAACTAGCTAACTTCCCAGGGAACGCATATTCATTCTAATAAAGTATTTTAACAGTAAAAATATTGAAAACTTCCATCTGAATGAAGGATCTCATGTTAGACTGCGGCACTGAAAACTAATGGTTTGTGTGAAATAAACTGTGTGATGTTGAATTTAGGGTTAAATTTTATATCGTTTGAGCGCAGACTGGAATGGAACACCATGGATGATTATGATTAATCATAATAATCAAACGAGGTAATTACCTGAAGACTCTAGAGGTAATTAGTAATTAGAATAACATACTTCCAGTCGGCTATCAAACTATAGAAAATTTAAAGGTTTCAAATAATTTTCAGGAATCGTGTAGCGGAAGAAAGCATGTTCATCCTAACACTAAACAAGATACGTCAAGTGCGAGTGTAACTCGCGCGCCGAGGGTTTCGAACGTTTGTCAACAAATATGTACTAAAAGTACCGGTTAGAGACTTCGCAATTTAACGAATACGTAAGAATAGTAGGCACCTACATTTCAGATGGATCTCTCTGCATGCTTCGGTTAAAGTGGGTAATGGTAAATTTTTCGACTTTTTTTCAAAATATTTCAAAAACTATGAAATCTACAGAAATATAAAAAACAGTTTTGAGATGTCCAAACCGATACCTTCCATTTGATACCCCACTCAGTGATGTAGCCTCCCCTTTTGAAAATTATTTCCCCCCTTTTTGACCATTTTTCATGGTGTTCTTTTTTCAAACTTCTCTATATTTTTCCTGTAAAATAAAGATTCATTTCTATAAACGCTCCATACATTTTACATGGATCGCTCTGCAATCTTCGGAGATAGGGGGGGAATGGGTATTTTTTCGACTTATTTCGAAATATTTAAAAAAGTATGACACCTACAAAAATTTCTAAAACTATTTTGAAATGTCCAAACTGATACCTTTCATTTCATACCCCACATGACCCTGTAGATATATTTTAAAATTTCGGCATCACAATTTGTATGGAAAATACTCATTTCCATATATCATTTATTAACATTTATTTTTCATTAAATCTGTACAGGCGCACGAAATGTATTATCATTTTAAATTTCAAGTTGATAGCTGCAGTAGTTGCCGAGTTAAAAAAAAGGACAGACAAAGCGTGACCATAAGGGTTTCGAAACCGATCTTCGATCTCGAAACCCTAAAAAGGGGAAGTGAAGACAAATTGAACCACAATACTTTAACTCTTCAAAGTGAAATATCGTTAACCTCTCCACTACAACGCACTCTATGTGCTCCTGATATTGCTAAAGTTAAAAGCTTCTGAACTTTTATTACAAGACCTGCTTTGTTCGACGCGCTTAAGTTTATTTCTACACGAGACTTGTAAATCCTCTACTTTACATCCTTTTTAACCGACGAAGGGAACTTTTTGATACTTGCACTTTGTGTTTAAGGGGCTATTTCACTAGATCCATTTATTTATTGCGCGCGTTGTTCCTATGGAAACGTTTAAAGGTGATTTCTATCCCATGGGAACTGATTTATGGGATAAAAAACGTATGTTTGATTCCAGGATTAGAATTACCTGTCTGTGCAAAATTTCAGCCCGATCCATTCAATAGTTTTAGCGTGAAGAGGTTACAAACATCCATCCATCCAAACTTTCGCATTTATAATATTAGTGGGATTCACGTAACGTCCTTTTTCAATCGGGCTGAAAGTTTGTATAGAAGTAATTGTAATCCTAAAATCAAACGTAGGCTTTATATCCCATAAATCAGTTCCCATGGGATATAAATCACCTTTAAACGTTTCCATAGAAACAACGCGTGCGAAGCCGCGGGCATAAACTAGTGTAACATAAAGCCGGATACTGACCGGTGTTACAGGACGTAAACACAAAATCAAACATTTTCAAAACCCCCCGACAGATTTTCATGAAACATGGCTAAAAACACTCGGGATAAAATTATCTATAACACAAAAAAAAATAACGAAAATCGGTTCATCCGTTTGGGAGCTACGATATCACAGACAGATACACAGACACGTTAAACTTATAACACCCCTGTCTTTTTGCGTCGGGGGTTAAAAATCAACCAATAAGCACTGGTAAAGATTTATTTGACAATTTATTAATCAACTTAGAAGATGATCTGCGTTTGAGATAGTGACTGTAAAGAGAGGATAATGTAGGTATTAAAAAAAATACGCATATTTATTGTACTTAGATACGTATAGGTAACGTGTTTAAAAATATTTTAGAGGTTTTTACGTCTTTTTGAAAATATGATGTCTTAAAGTTACTTAGAAAGTAATTTCTACTTGGAGTCTACGAAGTTCGACATAAAAAAATCAAATATATCATTTTATTCTTAGTTACATATCATCTCCGAATATCTCTACCTTTTTTAAGGCTCACTTCTAACGAGGCCATCTCGCCGCGGGCTGTATTTCCCCAGAGCGTCGCACAATAAGAAATAACTCTCTGTGCGTTCCACGCTCCATAAGTAGCGGGGGTGAGAGGTTTTGATACTTTCAACTTTATCATCCACAACCCTTGGTATCCCTCTGTTGGTTGTAGGCCTCCCTTTGCTTGTCTTCCTTGAGCTTCATGGATCCACTAATTTCCCTCGTCTTAAGAATCAACCCCTCCTACTCAGCCTGTGGTAGTCGTAAGAGTCATCTAAGAGAAGCTATCAGAAGCAGCACTGCAGCTTCCTCATTCGAGCTTTAACACCTCTGCTACGATCACCAATTCACCTTCCAAGCGTGGTGATTATAGCAAAACCTTGCGGTGAGCTTGCGGTGAGCTTGCGGTAAGCATAGCGTAAACCAACGAGTAGCTAGGTTGCGGCAAGCTTGCTTACTACGCACAGTTTGCTATTTTATGCTTTCACTCTAAAATGTGACTAAAGATCACGAGCTTAGGCTTATATTCGAAAGCTCATTTTTGTGCAGTGCAGTAGCGTTGCTATACTGTAAAAGCACTAAAGTCAGTGCACTGCCATAAACAGATTCAATCAACAAGACACTCAATCTCTGTTTGATTTCAGAACCTATTTGTTTGACCGTTGGAACTCGAATGGCATCATTTACGGTTTCAAATGTGGAATAAACACAGTTTTGGCGAACTGCCGACACGGGTTGAAAGTTTCGATTCGAATTACAAAACATGATTTGTTTTCCATTTACATTGAAAATTGCGTTGTGTTGCACCGTTTCGGTTGTTTTTATTGATGTTGGAGTACAGTTTGTTTTTTTGTGATTGTTTTTAGGTTCAAATTTAATTGTTTAACGAAACGACGTATAAACACTTGGGATATAAAACACGCAAGTATCAAAACTTACAAGCAAGAATACATTAGAAAAAATCCATTTCAGCTGAGCCAGGCGACGCCACGAGTAAGTAGGATTTGGCTGAAAATCCTCGAGAGAGATGGGAAATGGAGGAAAAGAATGCTCCCAAGTAAATGAAATATAGGTAGGCTATGTATTTATCCACCTACGCTTTATGTATTTGCTTACTTACGGTAGGTACGTAAGGTAGCCTTACGTCTGTGTTCACCAATAGATAATCGGACGACTAGGCTGCTTCGTCGGTTAAAATTGACGTTTAATGTATGAAAACTTGTGTCAAAAACGTTAAAACAACTGTTTTAAATTTAACCATCTGTTGGGTGCTGGGTGAACTCAGGTCTTAGTATAAATCATGCTAAATATTATCCTACTATAAACACTTGAAGTGCTAATAACCATGATAGTCTATAGTTTAACTTTTATTGGTAACGATGTACCGAACAATGTACCGATCTAAAATATGTAGAGACGCGACTAACTGAGGATCATTGTTCTCATGAAATTTCTATGTAATTCATCCATACTTATTATTATAAAAACGAAAAAAATTATTTCTGTCTGTCTGTTACCTTTTCACGCTTAAACGGCTGAAAGAATATTAATGAAATTTGGTAGAGAGGTAAGCAATATCCCGGGGATGGAGATAAGTTACTTGAAAGGCGCGTGCGAAGCCGCAAACTGGAGGTAAATAAATAAATAAATTGACAAAATGGAACGGAACGGAATCTTGTCAATGTAGACGTCCGACCGCTTCGTTTCAGTTCGAAATGGTTCCATCACATGGTGATGGAACCATTTCGATCACATGGTGATCGCGCGCGGATCAGGGCTAAGGTCTCAAAAAAGTGCTCTACCAAGACAAGTAGGTAGGTACGGCCGCCATCGGAAACTCTGTTTTCAAAGCATACTAGCATTGGATATCAGCAAAACAGTATCTGTGAGACGAACATTCCGCAGATTGTCTTCCACTCACCTGTGTAAATTAAGGAATGGGATTGGAAATGACGTGATCTCTCATGCAATTCCGCTCATATCGGAGTGGAACTGAACTGGATACCATGAAAGATCGTCATTGCCAATCCCATTCTATCAGACTCTATCTGACGTTATGTCTGAATCCTAAACTTATTGGAACCGTAGCAATATTGATTTTAAAACCATAAACCACGCTAGCAAAGTAAATATGCAAAATCTAATAAATAATGGCGACATCTTGCAAAATAAGTTGTAAAATCCACAGGTATCGAAGTGATTTCCAACCGCTAACTTATTTACAGCGTTCCAAAGCATTTCTGCCTGTAAACATTGGCGCGTCGACTAGCAAATCTCATTACTCGACTGCAAAGAGGTTATTCGCTTTTTACTGCAACCTCCTTGGTTTTAAATGCTTACAAAAAACCATCACTATTCTGAGAGAAACTTGCTGAGAATTTTCAAATTCATTGTACCTATGTACTCTTAAGAATCTTGTATGTCCGGTCCGGGCGAATTGGGCGATATTGAAAGAGGTTTGAAGATTTTGGCCCTAGCATCGGCTACCACACTGTTATTGATTTCAAAATAAAAAACAAAAACGTTTTATATGTATATTTGAATAGGACACTGATACAAATAACATATACTTAGGGTTCCGTATAGTTGTAAGACCTTGTTTCTTGCCAAATATCATAATTCTAGGTCAACGGGAAGAAGGCCCTGTAAGTTTTTTTTGTGACTAAACTACAAATTTACGCTTTTCGGATTTTTCCTTTATTTGTGCTATAAGACCTTGCTTCTTAGCAAATTTTATGACTCCAGGTTAATGCAAAGTACTCTATAAGTTTTGGTCCATAGCAATAATCAAAAGTATTTTTTTAACCCTGAAAATGACCCAAAACTTAATAGCAAAAAGCGTCAGGTTTCTGAGATATTCACGAAAAAAAAGTGCAATAGGTATTTTCATATAAATATTTTATTTAATAATATTTTTTTATTTCTTTGTGTGTCCTCTATCCAAATAAACAATTTTTTTCGTGCGTGGCGATAAAAAAGAATACAGTGTGGTAGCCGATGTTGGGGCCAAAATCTTCAAACCCCAGATCAGAATCAATCTTTTATTTGTAGAATACAATAATTACATACCAATAATAATATTAAAGCTATGTGATGACGATGTATTCGACTCGCAAGCAGATGTGGAAATATTAAATATGTCATTATTATAATTTGGTATAAATAATCGTATCGTATTAAATATGATTAATAAAAATTTAAGTATTCGTTTACACTATAAAAACAATTTGAAAGTTACCAAATATCTAACTGTTTCTTGACTAAGTTTTTGATTAAAATCTTTCAATTTTTCTGGTAGCTTGTTGTAAATAATTATGCACATGCTAAATAAATTTTTCTTATAAATATCTTTACAACATTGAGGTTTGTAGAGTAAGTTCTTTTATTTTCTTTAGCTCCCGCGATGTTTCTGAGACGGATGACTGAGATCAGCTT
Organism: Eupithecia subumbrata; assembly: GCA_949316285.1. Taxonomy (NCBI): domain Eukaryota; kingdom Metazoa; phylum Arthropoda; class Insecta; order Lepidoptera; family Geometridae; genus Eupithecia; species Eupithecia subumbrata. The sequence goes on along the minus strand of OX438646.1, from coordinate 21,770,486 downwards.
AAAAAGTATTTGCACGAACACTAAAGAGCTTATTATTTGCGATAGCTAAATATTATTATCATATTTTAATTCAAAGATGCCGCACCGTTTGTTTATTTTACGACTTACCTCTACCCGCAGGTTTGCGTGCGTTTTTTCGGGATAAACGAATGCCTTTATGTTAATTCAGGTCTAAAACAACTTCTATGCAAAATTTCAGCCCGATCCCTTCAGTAGTTTTGGCGTGAAGAAGTAACACGTGAGTATCAAAACCTCAAAAATTTTTGTATCACATCACACTAATAATATTATAAATGGGAAAGTTTGGATGTATGAATGGATAGATGGATGGATGTTTGTTACCTCTTGACGTCAAAACTCCTGAACGGATCGGGGTGAAATTTTGCGTACAGGTAATTCTAATCCTGGAATCAAACATAGGCTATTTTTAGGGTTTTGATGATCGAAGATCGGTTTCAAAACCCTTATGGTCTCGCTTTGTCTGTCCTTTTTTCCCTCCTTAATAACTCAAAAACTACTGCAGCTATCAACTTGAAATTTAAAACAATAATACATTTCGTGCGCCTGTACAGATTTTGAGAAAAATAAATGAAAATAAATGAAAAATGAAAATGAATATTTTCCATACAAATTGTGATGCCGAAATTTTAAAAGATACCTACAGAGTCATATGGGGTATCAAATGAAAGGTACCATTTTGTACATTTCAAAATATATTTTGAAATTTTTGTAGGTTACATACTTTTTAAAATATTTCGAAAAAAGTCGAAAAAATACCCATTCCCCCCCCCCTATCTCCGAAGATTGCAGAGCGATCCATGTAAAATGTATAGAGCGTTTATAGACATGGATCTATATTTTACAGGAAAAATATAGAGAAGTTTGAAAAAGAACACTTTTTGAAAAATGGTCAAAATGGGGGGGAATAATTTTCAAAAGGGGAGGCTACCTCACCGAGTGGGGTATCAAATGAAAGGTATTTGTTTGTACGTTTCAAAACAGTTTTTCAAGTTTCTGTAGGTTTCATACTTTTTGAAATATTTAGAAAAAAGTCGAAAAAATACCCATTCCCCCCCCCCTATCTCCGAAGTTTGCAGAGCGATCCGTTTAAAATGTATGGAGCGTTTGTAGATATGGATCTATATTTTACAGGAAAAATATAGAGAAGTCTGTAAAAGGAACACTTTTTGAAAAATGGTCAAAAAGGAATAATTTTCAAAAGGGGGGCTACCCCACCGAGTGGGGTATCAAATGAAAGGTATCGGTTTGGACATTTCAAACCAGTTTTTCAAATTTCTGTTACTTTCATACTTTTTGAAATATTTTGAAAAAAGTTGAAAAATTTACCAATACCCACCTTAACCGAACCACCCATTTAACCGAAGCATGCAGAGAGATCCATCTGAAATGTAACCTACTATTCTTAGGTATTCGTTAAATTGCGAAGTCTCTAACCGGTACTTTTGGTACATATTTGTCGACAAACGTTCAAAACCCTCGGCGCGCGAGTTACACTCGCACTTGACGGATCTTGTTTATCCCTTAAATCAGTTCCTATGGGAAAGAAAACGTTTCCACAGAAACAACGCATGCGAAGCCGTGGGCAGAAACTAGTTTATAATATTACTGTGATGTGATGTGAAGTTTAATTTTTATTGAATGAAATTACAGTTGTTTTGTCGTGGTATGAACAGAGATGATTTTCAGTTTTCAAAAACATTATAATAACTTCAAGACTAGCTAAGGAACTGGTAATAAAATGCGATTTAAAATTAAAAGATTATGTACCTACCTTATCGCTTTTGGGACAAGAAAGTTACAAAACACAACCACCATAAAAAATACAGACAACAACGTAGGTAAAAAAGAAATAACTATTTATTAGTCGCTATTTAAACACTGCTTGGGAGGCATCCCTAACGACTGATGAGAAATTCTTTCTTTGACGGCAGCGCCCTAGAAAATTGATTCCAAGTCGCGTGAACAGTACAGGGTGCTTCAATCGTGGTTATCTTTGAGAGTTTATGGTTAAAATATACTTAATTGTTATTCATTAGTAAGCACTTGATTTGATGGTTTGGTTTTTCTTTTAACGAATGCCTATTATCAGCTTTCGGTATCTATTTTTAATTCTATTATAAATATGTAAGTTGATGGCAATCCGAATAAAATAAAATAATTAAAATAAAAAGCATATTAGGTACAATCATTACACTAATATTATAAATGCGAAAGTTTGGATGTTCGGATGGATGTTTGTTATCTCTTCACGCCAAAAGTCCTCAACGGGTCGGGCTGAAATTTTGCATACAGGTAATTCTAATCCTGGGCTGCTTTTTATCCCATAAATCAGTTCCCATGAGATAGAATACCTACGTTTCCATAGAAACAACGCGTGAGAAGCCGCGGGCAGAAACTAATCATAAATAGAATGTTGGAAACCTTAATATTGGGAGACCGACCATCCACACGGACCATAGACAGCCGATATTGTAGTGGTCACAGGCAGTCGATAGATGGCGTCGGCGGCACAAGGTCACTATTTATGGTGTCATCTTATGGGATGGCTTATGCCCAGCTGTGGACATATATGGGCTGATATGATGATGACTAGGTAACCAAAAAGTGAACAGCCATCTTCATTTATTTATTGCGTCAAATTATGGTACATACAATTTGTCAGGACTATATTAATGGATTCATGTAGGGTGCCATTTAGGGGTTCTATACAGGGTTATTGGTAATTCATTCACACTGCTTAAACTGCAGGTTCACAAACACTTTAGTGAAGACGCCAGGTCTTAATTCTTAATTTATTTGTAAATCGCATCACATACAAAATAATGTCCGAAACCTAATTAATTACTAAATATCGATCTCCCACTTCTATTTAAATCCACATCATCATCATTGGCTTATTTTATATCTACGTAAGATGATTTAAGTGGCATTAGCCTGGCTGGGAGACAGCCGAACACACACACACCCACTGATAACTCAAGGCAGAGCCGTTTTTAGGTTTAGTTTCAAAGAAAACCCCTATCATTAACGATTTCTGAATGGAAGGGGGTACATACCAATATCATTCTCTTTCCACCAATTTTAAGAATTGTGACCTGGCGTGTTCACGGACGTGTTCATGATGGCGGGCAGAACTTGCAGTTAACGTAGTGAATTACCAATAACCCTGTATTGTCATACTATTGAAAGAACTTTTAGTAACAAAGAAAATTACAAGTAAATAATATAAACAAATTAGAACTAGTATTTACAATTGAAAACATTGTGCTAACTATTTGGTAGCGCATGTAAATACCTTTTCTAAATTTCAGCCACTCAATTTTATCTACCAACATTCTTTGAACCTAATTCCTTGGTCTCAATTTTATGAATCGCACTGTACTTGTTCTAAAGTTAATATGTGAGATATTTCACATTTAATTTGAGAGTTTCGTGAAATTAGCTGGCGTGTTGGTACTTTCGACGTCTTCCCTTCTTTACTTGATAATTTGTTTGCAACTTCAGAAGAATAACATGTGACGTGAAGCATAGAATTATAAAAAAATATACTAATGCCTCATACAGGGTGCCACGTAACATGTGTGCTAAGCCGAAAAGGGATTCTGGACCAGACTTCCCCTCAGTGGCCTTGGAAAAAATCTCACCCAGTACATATAAGCTATTATATTAGCTATTTATATCCCATAGGAACTGATTTATGGGATAAAACCTTAAGCCAATATTTTATTCCAGGCCTATAACTACATCTATGCAAAATTTCAGCCCGATCCATTCAGTAGTTTTGGCGCGAAGAAGTAACAAACATCCATCCATCTAAACATTCAAACTTTCGCATTTATAATATTAGTGTGAATGATTAATACACTAATATTAAAAGCAGCGCATTAAAAGTGCAAAGGTTAAGCAATAGTTTCCACATAATAACTATTTACATACAAACCTACACACGGTCATTACCAAATAAAAATAATAAATTCGATCCAAAGTGTACCTACAGTAGTAAACGAATAAGACAAAAAAACATACAGACGAATTGAAAACCTCACCTCACCCACATTTTTTTATAATAAATAAATACTTAATGCTAGTCAATTCACACAGCGTTATCTAGCCACAAGCTAAGCAGAGCTTGTGTTATGGGTACTAGATAACTGATATACTTAATACTATACACTACATAGATAGATACTTTTTTTATTATACATAGAAAACATCCAGAACCCGCGACCTCCTGCGTCGCAGGCGGACCTTCGCCCGCTGCGCCACAGAGGTCGTCTGTTAGTAAATTAGTCGACACGAAGCAAAAGTACTTACATACTTGAAAAGTTTAGCAATAAAACGTGATGTTTATGTATGGGCCAATAACCTTATTATTGGTCATACAAAAATATCTGGAATTCGATCATAGTTTACATAATGAGAGCTTAGCGGAATTCCCTGTTTTTCTATGAATTCTAAACGTCGGTATGTTGGGCCACGTAATTGACGGTCGAAAAATACTTTCTTACATGACTGCCCAATAAAAGAGCTGTTATGTTTTCAGGGTTTATTGTACTTAGTAAGATCTATGTATCTGTGTTGTAAAAAGTAAATTAAAATTAAAAATGATTTACTCCCGCAAAAGACATTACTTGCATATTCTTAACCGTGTATAAAACAAAATAGGTAAGTAAGTTTCAATTATTTATTGCGTAGATAATAGAAATTGTAGATCTTACAAACCAACTAAGTAGTTAACATACAGCTGGGCAATACAGCCAGCGTCTTGGGGACGCTTCCGACTGGTACTGATATGGATCAGTTGGTTGAAGGGATATCCACCGGGGGCGGGCAGCAGCGCCCCCTGCAGAATAAATAAATTATAAATAAATAAATATAAATAATGCTGGACAATTCACACAGCATTATCTAGCCCCAAGCTAAGCAGAGCTTGTGTTATGGGTACTAGATAACTGATATACTTAATACAATACACTACATAGATAGATATTTTTTTTTTATTATACATAGAAAACACCCAGACCAACGGAACAAATTTCTGCAGATCGTACACAAATTTGTTCGGAATCGGGAATCGAACCCGCAACCTCCTGCGTCGCAGGCGGGCCTTCGCCCGCTGCGCCACGGAGGTCGTCAAAGAAGAATTCTACAACCGAACTGTTATCTCCAACCCGCATGGGGATTATGGGCATTACCCCCATGAGGCATGAGATAAAACCCAATAAGGCGCTTATCAGGGGGAGGCCTGCGTTCAGCAGTGGACAAATACAGGATGCTGAGGTGCTTCAAATAACTTCTTTCAAACTAAGATGTTATATAGGTTGAAAGCTAGACTGTATGTAGATAAATCGATAAAAATCACTGAACAACTCTAAGAGGTTTGAAATTTACTGAAGTGTGTATTTACAGAAGGTTTTTATCTAGTTATTTTATTAGCCATTATTCTTATGTTTCGTCGCTTATTTCGTGGCTTTGTTCCGAATTAACATGTACTCTATCTACGTACAAAAATAAATTTATTTACATACATCTTTTCGGTGGGCAGTGGGAGAAAATTTTTGCAAGTCCTCGAAAGAGGCGGATACATTTTTGACTCTTTTTTTTTCTGGTGATTTTTTGCAACAGCAATATCGGTATTACCCGTCTCGCTAGTACTTTGCTTTTCGCCAATAATTCGACTGTAAAATATTTAATGTTTTACTAATGTAAAACTATGCAAATGTGCAAGTAAACATAAACTATTAAAATTACACGACATTATAGAATACCTACGAATAGTTGGATGGTTGTTTGTTTTACCATATTACGCCAAAACTCCTGATGGTATTGACATTCTGGCTGGTTTATTTATGTTATTCGGTTTTTATACATTCTTTCCGATTTATTTTTGCTATTTTTTTCTAGACCTGCAATAGCAAAAATTAATCATGCTGGACAAATCACACAGCATACAGTATTATATAGCCCCGAAGTCGTCAAATTATACACTGACTTCTGGCCGCGGCTTCGCACACGTTTTTTGAAATTAAAAGTTGCCTATATCTTACTCCAGGTAGAGATCTTTATATGTGAAAAATTTCAGCTCAATCCATTCAGTAGTTTTGGCGTTGTCTTCGGCCAAATATCTTCACAACGGCATAAAATTTCAGCTTTAAAATATTAGTAGGATAGGATATTCATAATCGGTGAATTCTATCCCGGAGAAACGCGTGCAAACTCGCGGCCAGAAAACATACAAAAATAGAAGTTTATTCATAAAAACTTTATCTAGGTTTATTCACAAAGAAAATAACAATCATAATAGAAATAAATTAGAACTAGTATTTACAATTGAAACAATTGCGCTAACTGCAGACTGCTGCAAACAATCTGCAGGTAGCTCAACTGATCCATACATCGAGGTTATAAATGAGACTTATCTTAAATCTTATAAATATTTACTTAGTAGTTTGTTAGGTGAGTTATTTCCTTCTCCAATAAAAAGAAGTTACTTTAGTACTTAACTTAAATACTTTATTGAAATTAAAACCTATGTTCCGCAACAACACCCACGCATCAAGTCTCTATCTTCTCATTAAATTAATTCCTATTTCCCAATAAGTTAATTAAAATCACTTCTGACATCAAAATGGAGTTTTCTATCAATTAAAATATATTCTTCGCTCGGTTCGTTACCGTTCTATAATGAGACTTCAATATGATAATGAACCATTCATTATTATCTATTCGAATATTATAAATTCAAAGCATGACATACAATGCTTGAAATGATAGTGTTCCAAGAGAATGGGCTTTAAGAGAATAAATCGATAAGTGGGAGCCGGACTCGCGCATTATGAGTTCCGTATAGTCGTAAGACCTAGTTTCTTACCAGATATCATGATTCTAAGTCAACGGGACGTACCCTTTGGGTCGAAAAGGCGAGAAACAAAAGTAATAATAATAATAATAAATAAATGATGCTGGACAATTCACACAGCATTATCTAGCCCCAAGCTAAGCAGAGCTTGTGTTATGGGTTCTAGATAACTGATATACTTAATACAATACACTAAATAGATAGATATTTTTTATTATACACAGAAAATACCCAGACAAACGGAACAAATTTCTGCAGATCGTATACAAATTTAAATTCAAAGTTTTTGAATAAACTATTTGTTTTGTTTTTGGATAATTTCTTTTACTTGTGCTGTAAGACCTAGTTCTTGCTAAATTTCTTGATTCTAGAGCTGCGGGAGGTACCCTATAGGTTTGGTGTGCAAGTGATTCTCTTGGAAATTTCAAAATATTCGGACATAAGCCGCTGTAACTTTTGATTGTGTTACACGGACATATAGACAGAGACACACCAACAGACACCTTTGAGGGTTCCTTTTTGCCTTCTGAGGTACGGAACCCTAAAAATGAAATTATCGTGCTATTCAAACCATAAGATGACACGCTTGTAGTTTAAATTTGACTGATCAACACATTTCAGATACGGCATTTTAGGATTTCTACAGAATTACAGAATCTAGAAAGAAAAGTACTTACCTAAATCATAACAAATCCCAAACAACATAATCACAAACCTCGATAATCCAAACAAAGCCATCAACCATCAATTACGTCACAATAACAAAGTGGCATCGATTTTCCCCGACCTACCCTAAAATCGATTACCCCAAAAATCTAATTACTTTTGCCTTTTGGGTGTAAATTTAGAGCGTCCTATTGATTATAGCCGACCTTGTGGAATTAAGTCAAAGAGTGACCCAATTTTGGCGAGTCTCCCCTCGCCATTGCCAAGGCTCGCCATTAAGAAGAAAAAGCTCTTTAATGAGACAGCGGAAGTTGGGGAGTTTAAGATTTGTAGTGGTGCAAGGTGTTTTGATACTTGAGGATTCATTTGAAATCGGTAACTTCAATAATTCAATATTGGTTTTGATTCAATGAGATCCAGTCTTTCATTTATGGTCAAAAGGTCATATTATTTAGACTTTTCATTCGATACGGAATGTTGTGGCAATACTGTATAGAAAGATTTTTAATAAGCTCCCATTCAATCGCTAAATGCTTATGAAGCTAAGCTGTTAGGCCAGAAGCATGACCCTCGGGTATAAACGCTTTGTATGCAACTAAATTATAATTTAATTCATTTCCAACAAATTGTAAGGGTTATTGCAGATTGCCTATCTCAAAACATATAAAAGTAGCGGTAATACTTGATAGCTTTACAAATTATTGCTTAACCGTAGTAAAGAAAATATCCATATTCATTCAAGTAGTTGAAGCCACCTTATGAATATTCAGTAAAGTATCAAGATTATGTGTTCCGAGTATAATTAATAAAAAAGAATTAAAACGGAGTTCGAATCAACGGTGGCGTGCCCTGGAGGCCAATGTCCTTTAGACAAGATCGCCCCTCATCGTGCTATCTCGCTCTAACACAGCTTTGACTCACCACCTCTCTTTCTAATTGGGGATGATAATATGTGTTACTTATTATCCCACTGGGACTTAGTACAAATTTATTTCCAAATCGTACAGTAATTCGTTAAACATTTTATGAGCATCAAAACTTTTTCAGACACGAAATTGCTCGAATAAAGGATTTTTTGGCGCAGAAATCTAATTTCTTTACAGATTTTATCTCGCTCTGTTAAACGCGTAATATATTTCAAATGTACTCGGAATTTTCTTTTTTGATATACGACAATCGGGTATCCGATATCGGAGCCGTGAGTTAGCAATAAAAGTAAAGCATGTCGAAAAATATCGTTAAGTAGCACACGCCCCCCCTTAATAACTTCTACGCGAGCGCACTTGGCGCGCCGTATCGGAGAATTTTCATCTGGATATTTTCCTTTTCCATTGTCGTTATCTGAAAAATATGTTTTTCGTGCCGTACCCCCCTTACCCCACTTTCCCCTAGACCGTTCTTCTATAAGGACGTACGCAGTAGACACGCTACACACGAAATTACGTCCAGTTCCAATTACATAGAGCTCGAAATTATTTCAGCGTGAAAATTGTCGCGCCGAAAAGAAAAATAGTGACACAACCTCCTGCCGAATTCAATCCTTTCGGTAAAGTGTTAGGGTAGAATTTTGTTTGCAAAGGGATAGGATATTCATAATCGGTGAATTCTATCCCGGAGAAACGCGTGCAAACTCGCGGCCAGAAAACATACAAAAATAGAAGTTTATTCATAAAAACTTTATCTAGGTTTATTCACAAAGAAAATAACAATCATAATAGAAATAAATTAGAACTAGTATTTACAATTGAAACAATTGCGCTAACTGCAGACTGCTGCAAACAATCTGCAGGTAGCTCAACTGATCCATACATCGAGGTTATAAATGAGACTTATCTTAAATCTTATAAATATTTACTTAGTAGTTTGTTAGGTGAGTTATTTCCTTCTCCAATAAAAAGAAGTTACTTTAGTACTTAACTTAAATACTTTATTGAAATTAAAACCTATGTTCCGCAACAACACCCACGCATCAAGTCTCTATCTTCTCATTAAATTAATTCCTATTTCCCAATAAGTTAATTAAAATCACTTCTGACATCAAAATGGAGTTTTCTATCAATTAAAATATATTCTTCGCTCGGTTCGTTACCGTTCTATAATGAGACTTCAATATGATAATGAACCATTCATTATTATCTATTCGAATATTATAAATTCAAAGCATGACATACAATGCTTGAAATGATAGTGTTCCAAGAGAATGGGCTTTAAGAGAATAAATCGATAAGTGGGAGCCGGACTCGCGCATTATGAGTTCCGTATAGTCGTAAGACCTAGTTTCTTACCAGATATCATGATTCTAAGTCAACGGGACGTACCCTTTGGGTCGAAAAGGCGAGAAACAAAAGTAATAATAATAATAATAAATAAATGATGCTGGACAATTCACACAGCATTATCTAGCCCCAAGCTAAGCAGAGCTTGTGTTATGGGTTCTAGATAACTGATATACTTAATACAATACACTAAATAGATAGATATTTTTTATTATACACAGAAAATACCCAGACAAACGGAACAAATTTCTGCAGATCGTATACAAATTTAAATTCAAAGTTTTTGAATAAACTATTTGTTTTGTTTTTGGATAATTTCTTTTACTTGTGCTGTAAGACCTAGTTCTTGCTAAATTTCTTGATTCTAGAGCTGCGGGAGGTACCCTATAGGTTTGGTGTGCAAGTGATTCTCTTGGAAATTTCAAAATATTCGGACATAAGCCGCTGTAACTTTTGATTGTGTTACACGGACATATAGACAGAGACACACCAACAGACACCTTTGAGGGTTCCTTTTTGCCTTCTGAGGTACGGAACCCTAAAAATGAAATTATCGTGCTATTCAAACCATAAGATGACACGCTTGTAGTTTAAATTTGACTGATCAACACATTTCAGATACGGCATTTTAGGATTTCTACAGAATTACAGAATCTAGAAAGAAAAGTACTTACCTAAATCATAACAAATCCCAAACAACATAATCACAAACCTCGATAATCCAAACAAAGCCATCAACCATCAATTACGTCACAATAACAAAGTGGCATCGATTTTCCCCGACCTACCCTAAAATCGATTACCCCAAAAATCTAATTACTTTTGCCTTTTGGGTGTAAATTTAGAGCGTCCTATTGATTATAGCCGACCTTGTGGAATTAAGTCAAAGAGTGACCCAATTTTGGCGAGTCTCCCCTCGCCATTGCCAAGGCTCGCCATTAAGAAGAAAAAGCTCTTTAATGAGACAGCGGAAGTTGGGGAGTTTAAGATTTGTAGTGGTGCAAGGTGTTTTGATACTTGAGGATTCATTTGAAATCGGTAACTTCAATAATTCAATATTGGTTTTGATTCAATGAGATCCAGTCTTTCATTTATGGTCAAAAGGTCATATTATTTAGACTTTTCATTCGATACGGAATGTTGTGGCAATACTGTATAGAAAGATTTTTAATAAGCTCCCATTCAATCGCTAAATGCTTATGAAGCTAAGCTGTTAGGCCAGAAGCATGACCCTCGGGTATAAACGCTTTGTATGCAACTAAATTATAATTTAATTCATTTCCAACAAATTGTAAGGGTTATTGCAGATTGCCTATCTCAAAACATATAAAAGTAGCGGTAATACTTGATAGCTTTACAAATTATTGCTTAACCGTAGTAAAGAAAATATCCATATTCATTCAAGTAGTTGAAGCCACCTTATGAATATTCAGTAAAGTATCAAGATTATGTGTTCCGAGTATAATTAATAAAAAAGAATTAAAACGGAGTTCGAATCAACGGTGGCGTGCCCTGGAGGCCAATGTCCTTTAGACAAGATCGCCCCTCATCGTGCTATCTCGCTCTAACACAGCTTTGACTCACCACCTCTCTTTCTAATTGGGGATGATAATATGTGTTACTTATTATCCCACTGGGACTTAGTACAAATTTATTTCCAAATCGTACAGTAATTCGTTAAACATTTTATGAGCATCAAAACTTTTTCAGACACGAAATTGCTCGAATAAAGGATTTTTTGGCGCAGAAATCTAATTTCTTTACAGATTTTATCTCGCTCTGTTAAACGCGTAATATATTTCAAATGTACTCGGAATTTTCTTTTTTGATATACGACAATCGGGTATCCGATATCGGAGCCGTGAGTTAGCAATAAAAGTAAAGCATGTCGAAAAATATCGTTAAGTAGCACACGCCCCCCCTTAATAACTTCTACGCGAGCGCACTTGGCGCGCCGTATCGGAGAATTTTCATCTGGATATTTTCCTTTTCCATTGTCGTTATCTGAAAAATATGTTTTTCGTGCCGTACCCCCCTTACCCCACTTTCCCCTAGACCGTTCTTCTATAAGGACGTACGCAGTAGACACGCTACACACGAAATTACGTCCAGTTCCAATTACATAGAGCTCGAAATTATTTCAGCGTGAAAATTGTCGCGCCGAAAAGAAAAATAGTGACACAACCTCCTGCCGAATTCAATCCTTTCGGTAAAGTGTTAGGGTAGAATTTTGTTTGCAAAGGGTGGCGGGTGGTGGGCGGCATGCGACCGGAAGGGGGTAGCGGGGCAAATGGACGGAAGAGAAGAAAATAACTTCGCCCTTACACGGACATGCGCAAAAATGCTTCACAATGAAAACGTTGAGTATTTCTGTCATTTGTCCTCATAAAATTTCTCGTCTAAAGAAATTCACGAGATGTTTTCGCGTACGATTTACGATTGTCGCGAAACTTGAAAGTTTTTAATTTTGTTGTTACCTTAATTCTTTATTCAGTTTTATAATTTATCAAGTGTTTCTTTCTGAAGAATATTTTTTTTGTGTTTTGACATTTTTCAATTTAAACAAAATCTATACCTACCGAAGTTGGAACACCTGTTCTCATGATTTTCACTAGCGAAATATAATGATAGTGTCGAAGATTTCATTAATAAAATAGGCCTTAATTTTAAAAACCTGTTTGGTGTGTTTTTGACCTCTCTTATGAACCATTATATTATACTATAGGCACTTAAAAGATCCCATTACCACTTTGCGTTGCAATGATCGGAAAGCAGACGCGAGAAAATCAAAATTAATCTACTAATAACTACTTTTTTAGTTAGTAAACAGTAGGTTTAATAATCTCATAAAAGTAAACCATCAAAGAATTTCCATACTTGGGCAGAAAGTATTTTACGTTCTGTAGTACTTTCATCACAATTTTTTTTCCACTTAAGTTAAATCTATTGACAACTTTCATGCTTCCGGGGGTATTGATATGAATCAGTTAAGCTACATCCAGATTGTTTACAACCGTATACTGTTGTAAACAACAACCGTTTCGATTGAAAATACGCATAGTTCTGATGTATTTTATTGTATAGTATATTTCTTTCTCATTATAGTTAGTCAATAATTTCCTTACTATAATTTCTACTTTCGCTATCCACCAGAAAATGGGGATCGATGCGTAATCGATAGAACCTTTAAAACTGGATCTAATCCGAAATACAAATCCCAATAGATCCATCGGAAACAACGCGGGCAGAAACTAGTAATTAATAAAAAAACTAATCCATCATGTTAGCCGAGTCTTTACAACGTTGGTAATGTTTAATGCAAAATTTTATGATTCTAGGTCAGCGGGAAGTACCCTATAGGTTTTGGTCCATGGACCTAGTCACCTAGTCTAACGAGATCCGTACAAAATTTGACTAAAACCAACTGTCACCTACCCTGTCAGCATAACCAACCCTGTCTGTGGTTTAATATCCCAGCAAATTCTCTTTGTGGCTTCAAAATTCTTTGGCAACTCGAAAATCAAAGCTACCGAAGGAAAAGTTGTTGCCCTTTGAAATGTTCCGTTATTATTTTCTTGAGATCCTCTTTTATGTACGAGAACGCTTCAACAGAGGGTGGTAAAGGGAAAATATGAGAGTATCTGAATATCGCATGCTTTTAGGGTTCAGTAGTTGTAGATAAACATGGAACAATAGGCAAGGATTGTCTGTCTGTCCATGCTTCATGGGTAAACGCAAGGCCCCAATTCCACTAAATTAATCGCGTCACCATAGCAATGGTATCGTCTCAGAATGACACATTTTGGCATTTTACCTTTGATGAATGAAACTACAGATGGAGGGTGTCAAAAGTGTCAAGGATTGAAACCATTCTATCAATCTTTCCGTGCGAATATCACCCGCACGCACTATCTAGCTAGAGTTTCGTTCATCTATGGACGATTCTGCGACGATACCGTTGTCATAGTACAGCGATTGATTTGCAGAAGTTGGTCCCTGGTAAATAATAAGTAAAAACAAAACTGTTCGAGACGCGCGATAGAGCGTCAGTAATGATTGGAAAAAAAACTAGCGATGCTATAGCAATGTGTATCTTAACACAATACATTATGAATGCTTTTCGTTCCTTCTGTATTTAAGAAATTTCTTCGTGGGGCTCAGGAGGTTGCATAAGTGTTTGTACGATCTGCATGCAACATGCAAAATTGCAGGCTCCAGATTTGATAATGATCAAACGATTTGCAATTTTGCATGTTTCAAAATATTACGAGAAGGGATGATACTTAACTAGTGTTTCCTCAATTTACCTTTCTAGGTGCAGGGGCCACGAATTAATCCTAATTTACAAAATAAAAAAAAATTAAAACACTTTTTCGCTAAGTTTTATCTACGAAAAGGTGCACGATTGCTACTACTACGGAACCCTGCAAGAAGCTAGGCGACTCGAACTTACCCATACACCTTCCGCCTTCCGTCTCTTTCTAACCACCCACGTTAGACAAAGACAGCCGTCGAGTGGCTTTCATGTGAAGAGTCTCCATACAAGGTACTCGTTACAAGATGCCTGGAGGCGGCCCTGTCGCGGGCATTTTGACAAGTATTTTATGAAAAATGTAACCTTTGACAATGCCTTTTGAAATACCTTGTTGCTTGTAATGAGATGGAACTTCTGATGTTGAAAGTTGGAGAGTAAAAGACGGCCTCTGTGGCGCGTTGGTCCGCCTGGGGCTCAGGAGCTTGCATAAGTGTTTGTACGATCTGCAGATATTTCTTCCGTGTGTTTTGGGTCTTTTCTATTAAATTAATTGTGATTAAATATTAATTGTACTAAGATTCTGGACCCCAAGGGGATCAACTTGTGAGAAACAATTTTTAGAATATTTTTTTTCGTTCAAAGATAAAGTATTTTTCTACCTGTTTGTGTTCTTTTACACGCACTCTTGCTTTATTTAACATTTAAAAATATATCAAATAAGTGTTGCTTGTTTTTTCAGCAAAATCAGTGTTTTGTTACGAAATCAGTACAAAAAATTAAATAAATCCTTTGAAATTTCAAAACAATAATAATACTGTAAGAATACACGCAAAAAAACCACGAATATGAAGAGAAACGACTCCATTTTTTATTTAAAAAGTCGTAGAACAAACGTTGATCTCCTCGATGTCCAGAATCACCCCCTTTCGGCTTTGTACACTCTATCAGTGGCATCCTGTATATATGTAATAAAATAAATTATCTAGTTCCCGTAACAAAAAGCTCTTTAGTTTGGTGAAATGATGCGCTGTGAACTGCCCAGCATAATTTATTTATTTTTTATTAAATTCTGCTCATCATTTTGAGAGGATTTTATTATTTGTAACGGTCATCTGATTTTAAATCCTTTTCTCAGCTCAGTTATGCGATAAGCATAATTTTTTTATAATAAATTAAACAAATATAATTAAACTAGATTCTGCCCGCAGCTTCGCACGCACTTTTCTAATCATTTCACGACCCGCCCCAGGATACAACTCCCTGCCAAATTTCATTAAAATCCTTTCAGCCGTTTACAAAACGGGCAGAAATACTCTACTTACTTACGCTTACATACTTTCTTTTATAATATTAGAATGTTTAAGAAATCTATGAAATTAGTTATTTCAAAAAAGGAATCACCATGATTTCAATTCACAACCTTTTTACTTACACAATAATGATTATTTTTAGGTAAATAATATATCTTTCGTCGCTGTATGATTAAGTACGGCTGTAGTAAGTGCTTACAGGCTGTTTGACGTATGGAAGCAATAACAGCAAATAATAAACTCCGGAAGTACGAGCGTTTTCCTCTAGGGATGTTAGCATTACTGGATACGACACAAAATCAAAAACTCTTTATTTTAGGAGTGGTCGTTGAATGAACGAACTGTTTTTGTAGACTGTTTGTTTGCCGTCGACTGCTAGACCGGTTTACAGTCCACTGATGAACCAGTTTACTAGTGAACGACATTTGCATCGCCCAGTCCAAAGTCGAGCGTTGACGAAACTGTTTGTTTCTCGCTCTCTAGCCACTCGTCTATCAAGCATTCTGCTCTCTTCACACTTGCTTGTTTCGCTAATATGACTATCTCTCTTTCGCCATGCGCCAGGCCAGACTGTATATCGGCGGCGGCGTAAGTGGTGTTTTGTAAAAGTAAACTCTATTGCAATGCAATATGCATGTCAATGTATTATTCTATTAGTAGGCATTACCTACTAAACAATTACCTACCTATCTTCATATGGTAGGTAAGTTGCACTATGCACACAAGCGTAGGTTAGGTACCTAGGAGGGTTATTTATTTCTGATTTTCGGGCATACCTATCCAGGTAGAGACAAACCATTCTAAAAATGCAGGCCCTCTTCATAAAACGTCATAGGTAGGTACCTACTTACTTGGCGTGTATTTTTAGAATGCTTTATCTCTACCTACCTAGGTAGGTACCTATCCCGAAGGTAAGTAGGTAGTGTAGGTTCTCTAGGTACCTACCTACTGACCTATGGGTTTTTTTTTGACGCGTCAAAAAGCAAGAGGCAACGATACTAACATTTTAATACCTACCTACTTATGACAAGTTTATCACCACTATTAAAGGTAGGCCTACATATAATAAACTGGTGCTTAGGTATTCTGATAAGTGATACGATAACATAACACTATTGCTCCGTGCTATTTCACACTGGCTACTGGCATGGCGATTTGCAAGCGAGTTAACGCCGAAAGACATGATACCTACCTAGGTAGGTAGGTAGGTAGGTACCTAGGTAAATTCATTGTTGAAAAAAAAGTATAGTGATCGCGAGGTCTACTGTTCGTAGAACTACTAGTTATATAAAAATACCCAGAACACCCGGAACAAATATTTGCATATCGTACAAACATTTGTCCTAAGGCGGGAATCGAACCCGCAACCTGCGTCGCAGGCGGACCTTTGCCGGCTGCACCACATCGGTCGTCAAAATAGTTCATACGTCGCGTCGTCGATTGGCAACCGTTTACCTATGATCGTTTTAATTCTCGTCGTCGTTTACCAATCTATGCATCAACGTTCAACGATCGATCATGTCCTGAACTAAACGGCATAAACTGGTCGAACAGTAGACTGTTTTATGAACTAGTTCATCGTTGACGGTAAACGGTCTCGTTTCGTCGATTGAAAAGAAGTCGACGACCCATTCCTACTTTATTTTCATATATACACTTGGAAATAAGAAGTCGACGCGGTCCTTTGGAGATTCGTATTGACTTTTACAAAATTGAAAAATGCGTATTTAAAACTGAATTGCCTTGCGCCGTGCGCGGAGGCTGTATTTTTAGTCTTAGTAGTTTGAAGGTAAAGAAGCGACGAACAGAAATTCTAATATTAGAAAAAGTATCGAATTTTAAGGTTTTATCGGATGACTTGATTTATTTATAGTGTACATTCCTACGTTGTTGGTACTAATAAACTTTTGCGGTCTATGATGATGGTGATTATAGCATCACACATCGTATACCTTGGAATGAATAGGCGCCATGGCCTATTCACTCCTAGGTATAGTTTTTTTAGATTAATGATTTTTTTTCACTATTTATTAAATTTTTGTCTTTTATTTACAAAAATATTTCACAGAAATATAATCTATGATCTATAAATATATAATTTTATCATCACGTACATTTTTAAACACTGAAATTTGATAGTCATGAAAAGGTTTTCTTATTAAAAGTTCTCGTAGGTCACTACTAGGTACCTAAATCATTACCATCACTAAGAAAAAATAATGAGTTAACTAATGTCAAAAATAAAACCTGCGTAACACCCCAGATTCATAAAATGTTATTTAGAAATCCGTGTAAAATGTTTGTGGTTTGTCTTTTCCAATAATCCATAGATCTACGTTTCCTCTCAGAATATTACTCGCGCGTCTCCCTCATTACTAGGCAAATCATTACTGGGTGAAATCGTATGGAATCGGGAGGGATTGTTCCGATACTACTCTCAACCTTATCTGCAACACCATAAATGTGATTTTCGAAGAGCAGAGTGGGAATTATGATTCGTTATGATATGTCATCTAGTGAATGAAAAATATGAGATTTTGCGAGGCCTCCGATATTGCTGAGAGGTTTTTAATACGAGGAGTTTATAGATATAGGTATTGAAGTACTTTAGTTTGTATTGACTGCGCCAAATAACTTTGGTTGCAGTTAGTAAAAGACAGGATCCCAATAAATAATCATATAAGTACATAAACGGGACATATCTGATATAGTCACTTTTTTAAAGTTTTTGGGAAATCTACGAATAATTACAGGGCATTATTTTTTTACGAGCTGCTTTTCTTTTCACGAATAGAATAGAATACAAATTTATTTGTTAAAAAACTTACACATACTAAACTTAGACTGAAATCTATATATATAAAAGAAAGTCGTGTTAGTTACACTATTTATAACTCAAGAACGGCTGAACCGATTTGGCTGAAAATTGGTGGGGAGGCAGCTTAGAACCAGGAGACGGACATAGGCTATGTTTTATCCCGGAATTACCACGGGAACGGGAACTACGCAGGCGAAGCCGCGGGCAGCAGCTAGTACATAATAAACTTAGATTAAAATACAAAGTGTAAACCCAGTAACAAAATGGCTCTACCTCAGAATGAGTTGGTTGACTAGCAAGCTAGCAACCAACGCTGGTCGGACTGACTACTCAACAGATAAGAGTGTAACCTATGTGTTTTTCTGTTTCTATCATTGGCTGTAACATATAAGTAAATGGTGGATGTCATGCCACACATTCCCACATACCTACACTACGTCGCATCTTCGCCAATCGCAGTACAAGATACTAAGGAAAAACGCGATTTTTCTCCACACACGCCCACCTACCCCACACGTGCTTACCCCACCTTACCCCCTTAATACGTTCGAAGCATTGTCTACCAACAACACAGTCTAACAACCAAAGATTTCAAGGAAAACAACACTGTCTTTCAAGGGTATTAGAGATGATAGTTCCTCGTGATTTTCGTTGGTGGATATGACATTTTGGAGTCGATTGGAAATTCGGTTGAGCAGTCGATTCCATATTAAATTTGTATCCATCCATCCAAAGGATAGAATATGTGCGAGAGTATTTTCGTACCTAGAGATATATTGAGATTTTCATATGAAATGGTGGTATTTGAAAATGTATTTTCTTACATATAAACCCAGTGGTTTGAAATAAATCTGCGTCCTAAGGCAGTGTGCTAATATACCTAATAGACCTATGACTAATCCACTTGGATTGGTGTTTTATGAAATCCAATCTGCTTTACCTAGATGGTGACTTCCCCATCTATGTAGAGCAGATCGGCTTTCATAAAACACAAGCTCTGCTTGCTTGCTTTGGGGCCAGATGATGCTGTGTGTAATGCCTTATTATTTATTACTTATTTATACCCGGGTCCTAGGTAGATAATATTTTCTTATTATGAAATCCAATCTGCTTTTGCTTGCATGCTAGATGGGGAAGTTCCCATCTAGGTAAAGTAGAATGTAAAACATAATCTCTGCTTACTTTGGTGTCAGATGATGCTGTGTGTAATGTAATGCCGTATATTTATTTATATCCGGGTCCTATGTAGATATTATTTTCAGGTTTTAAATAGCTTGGAGTCACTAACCTACCTCATCTATAAAAACAAAACCATTTAAAACGATTTTGAATTAATGAAACGACCTCGTATAATTTTATTAGAACAAACTTGTATTTAAATCAGAAAAAACCTATATTAAAGCAGATAATCGGCACTTATTTAGATTATTCGAACTTTAATTCGCCAAAGACTGGTCTGTTATTGGTAGAATAGGAAGAATTAGTATCATGACCTAGGTAGGTACTAAAATGTTTTAAGGTAGGTCTATCAAATCATTTTGAATAGTTTACTACCGTCTAACCGTCACACAGAAAATTACAATAAAATAGAACTAATATTTATAATTGAAACAATTGAGCTAACTACAGACTGTTGCAAACAATCTACAGGTAGCTCAACTGATCCATATCAATACCAGTCGTCGCGTCCCCAAGACGCTGGCTGCATTGCCCCGCTGTATGGCAATGCTGATGCGCTGTGCCAGATACTGACCAGCTCTCGGGTCACCTTCAACCGTCACACTGATTTATCACAGTGATGTTAGGAAGAAAATTTCCTCCAAATCGATAACTGCTGCACTAAAGGTTTTCGAGTGGCAACCGCGATGTAACGCGAAACGAAATGTTGGGGATTCTTAACTAGTTTCTGACCCCGGCTTCGCACTGGTTGTTTCCATGGAAACGTTTAAAGGTCATTTATAAACAAAAAGTAACAAGTGACATTTCAGGACTAGATCTACATCTGTGCAATTCATTTAATGTCAGCCCAATCCGTTCAATAGTTTTGGCGTGAAAAAGTAACAAGCATAGATCCATCCATCCATCTAAACTTTCGCATGTATAATATTAATGTGACTCTATAGTATATATATAGAGCAAATAAATTTGCAAATTAACACAAGAATAACTAGTTATTATTCATTTAAAAGTTGCACGCGTAAACGATAATTTACAATATCTGCCAGGCTAGAGCAAAGGCCGTAAAAGATAACCTCA
Organism: Eupithecia subumbrata; assembly: GCA_949316285.1. Classification (NCBI taxonomy): domain Eukaryota; kingdom Metazoa; phylum Arthropoda; class Insecta; order Lepidoptera; family Geometridae; genus Eupithecia; species Eupithecia subumbrata. The sequence continues at coordinate 21,750,025 of OX438646.1, read as the reverse complement.
TAATTCATTTTGAAATACGATTTTTCCAGTTGTTTTGCGTGTGAAGTTTTTTAACAATAGGCATGGTAGCCCCACCGAGGGGGGGTTTCCATTGCAAAACTGAAATACCCTGTGTATTTCAATTTTGCAATGGAAACCCCCCCTAGATAGAAGCTTTGCGAATCTAGTACCAGAACTTTGCGAAACGGTACTAGATTAGAAAATATAAAAAGATAAGAAGATAAGAAAAAATACTAAGACGGGTCACTCCAGTGGAGGCCAGACACAAGACGGGACTGAAGAGTCTCATTGAAGCATCAACTCCATCCACACCCACAGAAAAGCTGAAACGATGCTGTCAGTCACCAAATGTCCTGCTCTGGTACTGCAAGGAGCTGGGCTGGTTAGGGCCTGGTAAGGCAGGGGGACAATGCACAATACACTCCCAAGCGAGATGTCCGTACAGATATCAGTTCCTTCACTTAGAATTAGAATTAAAATTAGTCGGATCATACATACGGACATAGAACAAGTGACTCTCGTATATTTTCGAGTTCTTGAATCTTCTCTATTTTCATCATTTCCAGACGTTTTGCTACAAGGTCATTTTCGCATGTTAGTCAATGTACCCGTATTTGTATTATAATATGCGTAAACCACTGTGGAATTTATGCACTGAGGTATTATGTTTATGGGTTTCTATCGTATAGGAATTTGAAAAAAGCCTCTTCGCCACAGAGGGCGTCTAAAAAGAAATATAATATCTACTAAGAGACTATATCATTTCCAAATGATGAATACCACACGCAATGATATGCAAAAAAATAAATAATGAAATATAACTTTATAAGGTTATTTTATGAAGGTTACGAAATAGGAAGTTGTAGAAATGTAAATGGCTACCTAACGTCCCGTAAATCTTCCGTTACATTACTAAGATGAGACAAAGGTAACTACGAGTATAAACCTAAACAAATCATTGTAGAAAGCTTAGGTAAGTAACCCACGTGCGTGATTGTTTTAATCCGTCTAAGTGTACCTACTATTATAGTCCGGAACCCTAAAACTAATAAAACAAAAGTGCTAAAACACCGTCAGACGTTCGAAACCGGCAAACCACTCAATTAGACGGTAATATTAATATTTCACGTTGTAAACAGTTACGTGGAGTTGTGAACGGTTCTCGACTTCATGGCAAATGTTGGGAAAGTGTTTTTAATGGATGTGGTGTATTTTATGTTAGGGTGTTTCTGCAGAGACATCAATTTCCAAAAATCAACCTATAAACATAGATCCTTGAGTTCGAAGAAGATGCTCACTGAAAATTTTTGATTAGATTCCTCTGAAATGATCAGAGGGTCAAGGAGTTTAGAATTATTGGTTCTAACATCGGCCACCATATTTTTTTCTTCAAAATCACCGCGCATTATGAAAGTTGTATCTGTGAATAGAAGATACTAAAACAAATAAAAAATGACGTATAAAGTAATGTCTTACAGCGTCAGTTTCTGAGATTTTCACAAATGAAAATAACCATATTTTTTCTTCTGAATATCTCAGAAACATGTTGCTTTATGACATTATGTTTCAGAACATTTCTTATTTGTTTTAGTGTTCTGTAACCAAAAAACAAATATTAGAGCCACCTCCACTCAAAAATTTAAGACATATGGATACATATTGGACGAAGACATAATTGACCGCGACCATACAACTTACTAAAAATCTTGTAATCTTCTTAATCTTTGTTATCCAGAAAACTAATGAATACTTCTTTGAATCTATTAAATTTTTTCCGAGTTTGGCAAGTTTGCTTTCAATGGCTACCCTTTTAATGGGGCCCAGTTGACCCCTACAAAAATTAGAAAGGATGTTTCGTCCCCGGGACCAATTTCGAGTGGGCCGAGTCGCCCCCTAAGCCTATTTTTCAACAGACAAAAAACGTAGGAGGTTCTCAAGTCGACGCGTATATATCTTTTATTTTTTATGTGTTGTATGACCACGCATAACTTTATAGAGTAGTCCGATTTTGATAATTATTTTTTTATTGGTTAGCCTCAATGTGTCATCAAACTTAATTAGACTCGAATTTTAACTATAAGTCGCCACTAGAAGAATTTTAAGTCGGTTTATCGTTTTTTAAAACACGCCAAATTTCGTCATATCCGTCAATATCTGTGAATTCTAATCTAAATAATTTCATACTTCTAACCACTTTTTGCAAACGTTTCGATGCGTCACTACTTTTAAAAAATGCCACATCCATTAAACTCAACCCCATTCGTACATCCTTCGGCATCGATCTCCCTAATGAGCGCTTACGAGCCGAACTTGACCTCCCCTGACCTCGTTCGGTACTTTGAAACAGACTCATTTACTTATTTAATTCGGCTAGGACTCATTTACATGAGTCTAACTGAGTTTTGCAGATTTTTTTTTCTAAGAACCGGATAGACGTCGCATAGAAAACAGCATTCCCAAATTTTCCCCCTTTTTCGGGTAAAGTTTTGCATATTTCCACAGAGCTGATGATATTCGAGGGTCAAATGTGTGATAAAGAATTATTACACATTTGACCCGGTAGAGGACTTTTTTCATAGAATGTAGAATTCTTGCGTTCTTAATAGATTTTATGTTCTCGGTCTGAACATTTGTAGTATTGCCTGTGTATTGTCGTGTGGTGCCGGTTCAGAACTTTCACCACCCCAACTCTTCCCGCGGGTGTCGTAAGAGACGACTAAGGGATACCGAGCGCGGGGCGGACAGCAGCGCCTCCTGCAGAACAATTCTACCAAAGAACTTCGATCCCCAATCAATGAGACGCTTATCAAGGGGAGGCCTGAGTCCAGCACGGACCCATATAGGCTGTTGAGGTTCAGGTAGATTTAATTATTTTGATTCTGAAGATGAGGGAAAGCGGGTGATATCTTTGACGTTTTAATTAAAAGGATATATAGTACTTCATTTTATTTATGCTTAAAAAAGTCAAAAGAATCAACATGATGACGTAAAAAACGGGTAGGTACAACAAACATTAAACATTTATGACTTAAATGTAAGACAGTAGGTACCTTCTTAAATACAAAATTAAGGTAGTAAATAACTTACAACTTACGGACAAATTACCTTTATCGATAGCTATTTCGCTTTATTTTTCGTTTTACTCATAATCTTGTATTTAATTAATGGTTAATTTATCGTATTTAATTATCAACTGATAAGTTTACTACAGCTGTCTTTTTATAAGTGGCCATTAATAATTCCAGAAGCATTTGTGTATTTTTGATACCGGATTTGTAATTAAAATGTAAAAACCAGAATTAACTAGGTTATGATGACAAGTTGGTAATAATTTACAAAGTTTTATTCCACTATCACAAAGAGCCAGTTCCCATCTCCTTTGCGTATCTAAAGCCGGGTTTCTACCGCGAAAGGGTGATGACTGGGAGAGGGTAGGTTAATAAATTAGAACTATATTATAATTACGTTTACAATCGAAACAGTTGAACTAACTGCAGACTGTTGCAAACAATTTACAAGTAACTCAACTTAACCATATCAATACTAGTCGGACGCTGGCTGCATTGTCCCGCTTTAACACTTGGTAGGCCAGCACAGGCCGCATTTTTGTGATTTTTAAAATCATCTGAGACTTAGAAAAAGACTTAGTTCAAAATTCTGAAAAAAAGATATATACATAAGTAAAAATCGCATTCAGTTACAAGATCTAATGAACTTCACTCCATAGAACAAAATCCCAAAGTTACAGCTTTTCTAACGTTTTTTCAATACTATGACTAGCGAACTACTGATCACACTTTTTTTTTACTCAACTAAGGACACTTAATATTTCTAAACAAATTCGCAGAGTTTGACTTGATAAAATTATTTTCTTAATCACTATGTTTAAATAACTACAAAAAACACGAACGCGGCGGATTGGCAGGCGCGCGTTTTCCCTTACGTTTACTGCTGCAGGACTACCTGGCCTTAAGGCAATGCTGATGCGCTACTCCAGATACTCACCAGCTCTCGGGTCCCGCGTCTCTTGGACCAGACGCTCAGATAGTTTTTTAAAAACCCGAAAAGCCTCGGTACCCCACAAACAGGTCTCGACTACAAGGGAAGCAAATGTGTATTGTGTTTATTTTCACTAAACCCTACTGTCGACTAGTGCTCGCGAGAGGCAGCGAACCTTAAGTTAACTCTAGCGCTCGAGTTAACAAAGTTGCAATCCGAGTTTTCACTTAAAACTGTAATTATAACTAACTGAGTGCTACTTAACTAGTTAGTGGCTACTTAAAAGACAGTAACAGCTACTTACCCAGACATTCCAGTGTCATGACACCTACAATTAGAGCCGTGTCTTCGCAGAAAATACTTGACTCGTATTTGTAAGAAAATATACTTAATTATAGGTTTATGATTTTCCTTATAAGCTCTAGGCAGGAGTAATTTGCGAAGGAATAAAATAGAATATAAATTTATTTAGCACACACTTAAAACACTGAGGCAAAGTAAAAACTAAACAAACAAGAACAAAATCAAGAATTTTAAAAAACCCCCCGACTGATTTTCATGATATATGGCTAAGAACACTCGGGATAAAATTATCTATGACAAATAAAACTAAACGAAAATCGGTTCATCCGTTTGAGAGCGTTAATTAACGCGCTAATTTGGGCGTCACGCAGATGCGGCCAAGATTTTAACGTGTTCATTTATTGACGATGCTAAAAATGCACCTTGGATACTAATACATAAGGTGCAATTTTGGCGCCTTAATTAACGCGTTAATGGACATTGGACGACAACGTCAACGCTAACGCAGGTGGAGCCGTAGCATTAGAGCAAAGATATTTTAACCACTGTCTTTGGTTAAGAGTCCAAGAGTCATGTAACAAATCACTCTTCTCGAGTTTTGAGTTCAGTTTTAATGGAGGGTAGCGGGCACAGGAGTGGAATTTGACAGAGTTTTATAAGATCTTAGATAGATAGATAGATATATCATTTATTCATAAAAATCATTACATAGGTTGGTTAACTAATGCCTTAAAGCCTATGTTAGGTTTGTCTAGGCAAAGGGTTCTCATCTATTTTACTTAGGATTAGACGGCAAGTCAAAACTTCTTACTGAAAACGATTAAACATCTGGTCCCACAGTCATCAGAAATCGAGTTTTCTTAGACATGTGGCGCTGATTTGAAAGCCTTGAAAGTATTTTAAACTGGGCACTTTTCGACAAATAAAATTAAAATACATGTAGTATGTAGTATAATTGTGCCTTAGTACTACAACATAACACAGCATACAGCTAACTGTAGATTGTTTGCGACAGTCTGCAGTTAGCTCAATTGTTTCAAAAAAAAATTGTAAATACTAGTTCTAATTTATTTCTTTTATTGGATTTTATTTATTTGATTGTAATTTTCTTTGTGAATAAAGTAAGTTCATCCTACTTACTTAAGTCAAAACCGACTATTGAAAAAACTCCCCCTCCGCATAACTTTTAACCCCTAATGGTTCAAACGAAAATTTTGTCTAGTAGTATTTATAACTAGTATTTACAATCGAAACAATTGAGCTAACTGCAGACTGTTGCAAACAATCTACATGTAGCTCAACTGATCCATATCAATACCAGTCGGAAGCGTTCCCAAGACGCTGGCTGCATTGCCCCGCTGTATGGCAGTGCTGATGCGCTGCGCCAGATACTCACCAGCTCTCGGGTCATGCGTCGCTTCGACCAGACCTCAGATAAATTTTTAATAAATTATTATTTCTTTCTTTCCCACTTTACATTCTGATAAAAGTAGATTTCACAAATACCAATCTTTTGCACACACATGCAAACTTTGACTGTACATAGGCAATTTCAGTGTTATAGAAAAATATAAACCATTTTCCTTATAGAACGGCGACGTACTAACGGCGACGTAATACGTACCCCTTCGCCACGCCCTTTACGACATGTGTATCCCTTTTCCTTATTCGCGGATTTTTCGCGGTTTTCTCAGCTTATTTGGTAGGTGTTCTTATCTCGTGTAGAGCGATTCCACCCTTCGGAGGTAGAAATTATATATTTTTGCAAAGCCAAATTTTTCGAATATACGAAGCGATATCCACTACGATAAAGTATAGGTATTTACCTTTAGTGACTTATATAGTGAGGACTATAGTCTTCAGTAATAATTGAATTGCAGCAGTGTAAATCCAGCTATCAGTTTAAACTTTAAATAAGGTTGTTCTTGTTTTTCTATAAATTTTGTAATCTAGCACTACCTACTGAATTGTTGTCCGCACTACCCAAAGGTTAGCAGGTAGAGAATGCTATCTAGCACTATGCTCGCCCATGTACAACTTTTCTGCAATAAAGTAAATTCTATTCTATTCTAAATAAATTAAGATTAAACCTTGCGTTTCACAAAGGCCAGAAACTGAGAGTACCCCCCTTTTTGAACTACCTAAAGAGCAACGAGAGACCTACTTACATTCCATAAGATGAAGTCAGGTGATGACAGATACTAAAGTATCATCCGAGAAAGCGCACCGCACCCGGAAACCGACCGGCCAAACAAATAACCTTTCTAATACCATGTCAATACATTGCAATTTACCACAAGAGACTTCCGTTTACTCACACTCCACTACATTATGCCGATCTATTGAGTAATCTATTCAAAGACTGGACTTAAGGTGGTTTGCTTCACGTTTGTGAGAAATATTTTTTTTGGGGATTTTTTTTTCTATACAAGGAACGAAACTAACGGGTAATTTGCCCGAAATCGGAAGCCATTTTCTATTAAACTGTGTTGTACAAAGTTCAATTTTACTTTTGGAGTATTTGGTAGTTTTGAGAAGATGAGGGCTGAAAGAGAGGGCCACGAACCGCCGCAAAAACATGGCTCGAGAAAGCTCAAAATAGACAAGACTGGAAAAACTTAACAGAGGCCTATACCCGAAAGGGACCTAACTAATTAGTGTTTAAGTCATTATGAAAATTAAGTAATTTATTGTAAGTTAGTTAATACAAATAAAAGACTTTATTATTATTATTATTTGGTACTTTTAGAGAGAAAAATCAACATGTTACTAAAAGCACCACTCGAAGTTACGCTCGAAGTCACGTCGAAGTTAGTATTAACATGGATTCGTAGGAAATGATTTACAAAACTACATTTCTGCTAGTTTTTTTCCAGAATGCAGAAATTATTAAAAACAGCAAAAATAATCATTTTGCGCCCATACGAATCAAACCACCATAAAGGTGTTTGCCCATAGAACTTAGAAGTGAAAAGCGTGTGAATAGCTCTTCGGAAATGACTGTGAGTGGACAGATTTAGCGTGCTATTGACAAAATGGCATAGTGGCAATATGGTGGGCTGTTGATTTATGTGAGAAATGAAAGCTGGTATAGTTGCCGTCAAACATCTTGTCCGGTGACGGGCAGCGAGAGTGGGAAGTTTGCTCACGTACACTCATACAAATAATTCATTATGTTCGTTTTGTGACTATAATCGACAGAATCTTTGTCTTTTATTATTAAATCCTGTTGGTTTTTGTTGATTGTGTTACAAATAATTTATTCTCATGCTCATTTTCATATGCCGCCGACAAAGCTGCAGGCGAAAGCAATAGGAACAGCTTCGTAAAGCTCTGTCTCACTCTTTCATTGTTTGATACAAAAACTCACAGTGAATAATCGACGCGACTGTCCAGAAGGTACCGCCCACAAATTTAGCAGAATTTAATTTGAAAATTATAATTGATCGATGCGCAGAAGCGCATCTTTGTCTCGTGGTTCGCCAGAGGACAAGCAGAGCCGTGTTAGGCCATGCCGGGGCCCCGGGGCACACAAGAACTTGGGGCCCTGTTGGAAAGAATAAATAAAACCGGCCCAGTGCGAGTCAACTCGCATACTGCGGGTCCCGTACCATTGTAGAAAGCTATTTCGTATTCTTGAAAAAAAAAAACTATTTTTTTTATGGTTCGAAAAAGCAATTGTGTGTGTAGCTTGTGTGCATTGGATTGTCACTGCTAAGGGTTGTCAGAAAGTCGCTCGGTTGTTGTCCTTTTGGAGAGCCCCCCAACAATGGGGACCCTGGGCCCCCCGTGTGCCTTTATGGTAAAGATGGCACTGAGGACAAGAAGTTTGACGATTACTATAAGTAGTACCATTGATGTGGCTTCAATAGTGATAGGTGGTAGATTCTTTCGAACAATGAGAAGTGCTAAAAGGCAGTAAATGTAAATTCTTAGGTAAATGAGAAAATAGCTTTGTCTTTTTCTCTTTGTTTCTACCTTAACTTATACACGGTTAACTGCTTTTCTGATCTTTATGCAATTTTGTTTAGTAATGGTTTGAAAGATAAACTAATGGGGCAAAAAGATACCTCTATTTTGTTGTAGACTATCAGCTGCCTGCGGCTTCGCACTCTGTTCTCCGAGATGGAAAGTAGCCTATGTGGAATTTAATAACATAAATTCCAGTTTTCTTCCTTTAAAAAAAATCTCAAGGGGAAACCTAGTATCCATTTTTTTTTTATTCCAGTTTTCCCCCTTATGGGGGATTTATCAAGGGGGAAAACTGGAATATCCCTGTCCTTCCCCGGGATACCATCCATCTTCATGAGAAATTTCATTACGATCCGTAGAGCCGTTTAGGAGTGAAAAGGTAACAGACGGACAGACAGATAGACAGTCAGAGTTACTTTACAATGTATAATATTTTTTGGGTTTTTATATTAGGAAGATTTACAAATAGTATTATGTTATAGTTAGTATAGCTTGTTGGTTTAATTTTATTAATGATAATGTGTGTGTTTTCTAATTGTATCTCTTTTATATTTCTTTGTCGATTTGGAGCTGCACTGTTATGACAATAAATTAATAAATAAATAAATAAACAAATAATGCTTGGACAATTCACACAGCATTGTAAATATATTACTTAATAAATAAATAATAAAGTATGGAATATCGCTGAAAGGGACATGGATGAGCCTTTAATGTGCCCAAATAATTGAAGAAATAAATGCGGGCAAAGGTGCGGGTAGCAACTAGTTCTCCCTTAAACCTCACTTCAAAGTAGTAGACTTATATCTTTTTTATTTAAATGGGAAACTTACACTTAACACAAACTAACACTTAAACCAGAAAAGTTTCCAGCATTAAATAAACCATTAATAGACAAGAACAAAATTAAAAGTTGTAAAAACCCCCGACAGATTTTCATGAAGCATGGCTATGAACACTCGGGATAAAATTATCTATGACAAAAAAAAACTAAACAAAAATCGTTTGGGACCTACGATACCACAGACTGATACACAAATACACAGATACACAGACAGACACGTTAAACTTATAACAACCCTCTCTTTTTGGGATTAAAAACAGATAGTCAGAGCTCAATATATACGAAAAAAAAATCTCAACTGTCCCAGTTTTAAAATACAGTATCCGAAAACGTAGTTTTGGCTTTCAAAAATCAAACGTTCAAAAGTTCAAGATTTGACTGTTGCTCTCTATGTACTACTTACCTACTCTATTTGAAAGAATCCACTTCAACGTTTGGGAATGTCAAAGCACCATATTTCAAGTCTTGAGACTCACTTGCTTTCAAAGTCTATCGGACAAAGTCGAGAGTACTCGAGTACTCGCTGGTACTTCGCTGGGTTTTAGAGATTATGGTGACCGTCTTAGTGATTTCCGTGTTTTTTTTTCTCAACTAACAAATAACTTAAACTCACTTGCTTGGCGTAGAGTTTCAGTTATAATTGTAAGCAATATGTATACATTGAAATTGAAAGAAGAATTTCAGTATTGAAAGAAGGATCTCGTATCGACAAGCTATGTAAAGTTATAAAAAGATGCGGCAGGATGCAGGTTGACGACCTCAGTGGCGCAGCGGGCGAAGGTCCGCCTGTGACGCAGGAGGTTTCGATTCCCGCCTCGGGACAAATGTTTGTACGATCTGCAGGTATTTGTTCAAGGTGTTCTGGATGTTTTCTATGTATAATAAAAAATATCTATCTATGCAGTGTATGGTATTCAGTATATCAGTTATCTAGTACAGATAACACAAGCTCTGCTTAACTTGGGGCTAGATAATGCTGTGTGAATTGTCCAGCATTATTAATTTATTTATCCTACATCAAGTTTGGATAGTATATTTAGCTGAGAATGTACGGTCGACTTGCTATTATGATTTTATCGACCTGGCAATACCTAAATTTACAGTATCTAGATAAACCTATATTACATAGCCTTATAAAAGATTTAGTACCTACCCAATTCAAATTATACTTTATATCGGTAATGCAATTGGCGGCAAAGCGATTTCTTGTAGGCAACCAAGATATATGGAGAATATTAAGGTAATGATTATTATGATACTAAACTTATAACAATACTTTCTACTCTACTGGTATCAAATCGATATATTTTTCAATACGATCCTATTTTTTCAAATTAAGAGTTGTTTATTTACAGCCTGCCGGAATTAACCTTCCTTTTTGGACGTCACTAATTTATCAATCATCTGACTGAAAGATTAACGTCCGTCAACTAACGGCCGCTATTTCAAAGACCTTCACCTAAGCAGGTTCTCGACTCGCGAGGTGCTCGAGCCGCCATGACTCCGACATCTGATCCTAAGATAGTGCATGCTCCCAATTCAGGGACCCTTGAAGGCTTGAAGCTTGCGGTGGAAACCATATACTTGAAGACTTGAAGCTTATAATATGTAGAATTTTGTCAAGTTATATGTTATTTTTACCCTTCGGCCACTTAGGTTCGGCCAAAGGTTCGAAACCAGTTTAGACAACAGAATTCGTATTTTTTTTGGAAACATGGTTACGAAAGATGAAAAATTATTCTGTTGTCTAAACTAAACCTACATGATTTTTCTTTTTAGGGTTCCATACCTCATATGGAAAAAAGGAATCCTTATAGGATTACTTTGTTGTCTGTCTGTCCGTCTGTTAACCTCCTTTACTCAGGAACGCGTGGAGGTATCAATTTGAAATTAACATTAAATAATCTAGTCCGTAACCTCTTGAAGCCTCAATATAAATAAAACTTTTAAGTCAACGCAATCAAAATATACAGCCGCTTATGTCCGAATATTTTGAAATTTCCAAGGGAATCACATGTCATGCACACAAAACCTATAGGGTGCTTCCCGTAGACCTAGAATCATAAAATTTGGTAAGAAACAAACTCTTTCAGCAAAAATAAAGAATAAAATCCAAAAACAGTAAATTTGTGGTTTATAAACATTGATATTTGGCAAGAAACAAGCTCTTACAATTACACGGAACCCTTAGTGCGCGATTCCGAATCGCACTTGTTTTATTTGTCTGGTAGAAATCGCTTTTGTACGATAAAGTTGTTTTGTTATACATATTTTGTTTCCATTTAATTTAAGTTTGAAACAAAGTATTTTCTATTCTAGCCTTTCTTATCAAAAGTTGCTAATCCATTGTAAAATTTTGGGTCACATGCCTTTATAGGATTTAGAAGTTTAAAAAATAAATAAAAACCGACTTTAAGTCAAAACAAAAAAATCTTTATTAACATTTATTATGTTTTTCTAGCAAGAAAAAATCACAGTAGCAGCCCGGAGTCAGAGAAAGAACCTTAAGCCGTTAGTCCTGCGCTTGACCTCTCCCCGGTCGTGTCGGTCTACCGTCCCATCGGATTATGAGATAGGGGAATAGAGGGTGCACCTGTGTTTGCACATACACTTGTGCACTGTAATAATGTCCTGCGCATCTTGCTAGCTTCGCTGAGACTGGTCGCCGTGGTCGGAATTCGGCTATATTATCATTATGATCATACTATACCTACCTAACTCTGAAATTACCTAAAATGCTACCGCCCAGAATACATTGTTCCAAAGCTAAACAAAAACCTAAAAAACTTCAATATTTTCCACACATTTTCTTCAACAAACAAGCAAGTCTCAGCCGAGATTGGTCATTCCCCGATGCGGGGTCACGAACGCGCCTGACTCCGCACTCATCACCCCCTGCACCCCCTGGGGGGTCGGGGGTCGGGGTGGGGTGCGACCCACTTGAGGGGTTCAGACTAATGAACGCTCGAAGGTGGTAAATGCGGTGAAGAGTTAGCAATAACACTGTTTCGTAAGTTGGAACAACTATGAAACAACTTTTGATGCGTTTGAACTTTGCTGACTTATGTTACTACCTTTTATTATAGTTATTACTCACAAGTCTGTTATGAAGAGCTTCTTTCTGTGATCTTGTTTAATAGTTAGATTATAACCTTATAGACGACAAACAGTGCCCTTAGTGTTACCCGCTTTGATAAACGTAATAAGTGTATGAACTATTTGATCATCCCACGAGAATGCACTTATGCGGTTTTAAGAGTATGTTTTAATCTAGGCTTTCTTGGTGCCAAATTTCATCTTAATCCGTAAAGTCATTTGAACGTGAAGGAGTTTCAAACATACACACAAACTTTCACCTTTTTAATTTGAAGGTAAAAAAAATCACCTTTGACCATAATACCGAATAACTGAATAATTGAAATCTGTTTTATGGTAACTAACATAGTATATAGGTTGTTGTACTAACATTTATGGTGAATAACCGAAATAAATAAATTGAATTGAATTGAATAATACACGCGTCGCTGCATCCGAAAAGTGTGAGTGTGAAATGATTGGAACCTCATTTTTAAAAAAACCGGGCCTGCTTTAACACTATCAAAAAATCGCTAAAACTAAAGCTCTAGTCTGTTCCCAGTGACAGAATAAATAATCATTACAAATAGCTTTATGGTTTTTCTTTTCTAACCTTATTCAATGCATATTCTAATACTTTCATTTTACGTTTAATCGCAGATGGGTAAGTAAAACCCAAACAACAACAAAGAAGTCCAAAAGAAACAGATTTACCGGATTACGAAGCACCTCCGTCCGTTTCTTGATCCATGGTACGCCAGGTGGCAAGGGGTAAGAGGACGGAGCACCGAGTGCCGAACCACGGAGCACCGAGTGCCGAACCTTTTGTGTCTGCCACACGGTGTTTCGCGATTTTTCCTCTCATTTCCCGTATTCCACATAATCCGAGAGGCTATAGGATTTGTCGAATGTCATAGCTACATGGCATTTTTGGGGTTTTTTCGCTCGCGTTTTTGATGAAATGAAATACTTTGTTGCTGGTTTTTTATGTGTTCTTTGTTTTATGTAATTTTTTCTGTCTGCTATAACATTGGATTAATAAAATTGATTTAACTTAGTTGTATTGTTACAGAAAAATTAAACGAGGACCTAAATAAACAAAAAAGTAACAATAGTTTTACGTTCTTTGTATCATCTTTACTCACCTTTATCTGGTTAAATATTTTTTAAATTATGTGTATATAATAAATAATTTTTAATAAGAAATCCTTTATCTGGCCTTAGTAAAGAATAAGTTTTCGATGCCTATCTATATACATTATCTGCAATTAATAAATGAATTTGAATTTGATAGTGTTTTGTGTAAAATGTACTGATGTTGGATCACTGAAAATCATTTAATTAACAACAACATTTTTTTCAAACGTTACTCAAACAACAGAAACGTAAAAGCAGGACTCCAGAACAAGAAAGCCACTCCAGAACTAAGCAAAAGAAAATTGAATAAAATAGGCAAATGACGTAAAGAAAACGAAAGCTTCTTAACTATTTGCTAGAATGCTTTGGAATGCGAGAAAAACCGCAAAGCAAACTTGAATGTTTGAAAGTTAACAGTAAAGTATTTGCGAAAGCATTTCTCGGCGACAAACACTGGAATTGCTAGCTGGTTGGCTGGTGCTTGCATTTTTTAAGAGGCACAAATGAGAGGGTTTGCTTGCAAGCGCAACGTTGCATTGATGATTCAGTAGCTTTGGTCATATACAAATTAGCCACAATGCATTGAGTTCTACTCACCCATCGCTTTTTAGAACGGAGCCTAAGTTGTTTTTGAACTATTCATCAACCAATCAAGCTGTGTCTTGTATTGATCTCATTTTTATTTTAGAATGACATTTTATCTTCATTTTAGAATCCGATGCGTTACGGTCGCTCAGTGAGCTATGGAAAGAGCTATGCTCGGAGTCTCTCTGAAAGAAAGAATTCGTAACGAATACGTTTGACAGAGAACCAAAGTTATCGACATACATGGCTCAAAGAATTAGCAAGCTGAAGTGGTAGTGAGCCGGCCATATCTCACGAAGAACCAACAACCGCTGGGGTAAATGTATTCTTGAGTAGAGACCGCGACTCGGCAAATGTAGTGTAGGACGCCCTCCGGCCAGATGGGATAACGATCTCCGAAAGACTGCGGGCAGAAAAAATGTGAATTACTTCATTTAGTTTTTTCAATTGATGAGTTTCCTATCCGACAGATTTACATTTCACTGCCGTTCTGTTATTTCAGTTATTATCTATCTCCGACTAGTATTTATCCCGCAATACTAAAAAGTAGAGTAAAATTAAGGGATTCCAAGTTAGTTTTTAGTTTTTTTTAAACATAGAAATTATTTACTCTACAACAATAATAAAAACTAATTATTTGTATTTTCTGGCTAAGCTCTATATTGTGTCAAAGGAAAGCAAGCAATAGGTCCTTTGTTTCTGCCTACTACACGCCCAAAGCACATAGACCCCCCAACATACACACAACCTAAACAGAACAAACGATTCGTGCTTATTCCAAGAGGTCTGGGTGAGGTGGTCCCTGCATAGTGAAATAACTAATGTAGCGAAAAAGAAAGGTGGGTTGTATGAGAATATGTGAATTAGAAAGGTACAGGCTTTATAATAAAACTGAAGAGTGTGGAATTATAAATTTCAACACGCTTCACTTTCAGCATTTTGAAAGCTAACATATTGTGTTTGTCTGCGTATTAATTTACCTACAACAGAGAATTCAGAGTACCAACCTACCTAATCTTAGTGAGGTTTTTTGTAATGTCTAAAAAAAGTCAGGATCAGGATGATATTTGCCAGTCCCTAGTGTTATACTGCATTAGATCATGGGGCGGTGCTGCGAAGACACATCTTCTCCCTCTAGAGAGAGCGCATAGAGCGGTGTTGAAGGTGGCATTTAGCAAGACTTATAGATACCCAACAACCCAACTCTACAATGAGACACAAATTATTTCTGTTAGGAAAATTTTCATTCAACAACTCATTCTTAGACAACATAAAACAACACCTCACTATGACGTTTCATACAAACGACGAAAAAACAAAGTATATGCCATTAAATCGTACAAAACATCCTTCGCACACCATCACTCACAGTTCCTAGCTCCGTATATTCATAACAAACTTTATAAAATAGAAACTATACAGCTTAAAACTCACTTAGAATGTAAACGTTTTCTTACACGCTACTTACAAAACCTTGACTACTCTCAGGTAGAGCACTTGTTAGATATTCAATCTTAAATTTGGGCTATATGTATTTATGTATTTATATTTTCAGCTATCTCTGTTATATGTTTTTTCTATTTTATCTGTGTTAAGTTTATATAATTTTTAGCTTACTTAAAAGTATAGGTAATATAGGTACGTAATAGTTAGGGTTGCACAAGTATCATGTATAGTTCTTCTTGATTCGCTGTAAAAATTCTAGTTTCAGACATCTGTGAACTTAAAAGTAGCCAGAGGTTTGAGCCCTCGCGTCTAAATACAAGTTTAATGTAAACTTAGTTAGAGCGAGGTGTCACTATCTTTGACCATGATAAGTTTAACACAAGTATGTTTCTACTACAAAGATATGTCAGGATATTCATTAAAATAGTCTTTATGTACCAACTTTGTAAACCTACCTTTTGTGAATAAACATTATTATTATTATTATATTATTATTTATCAGGATTGCCATACATCGGGGCAATGCAGCCAGTGTGGATCAGTTGAGTTACCTGGAGATTGGCTGCAGTTAGCTTAATTGTTTCAATTGTAAATACTACTTGTAATTTATTTCTAGTAGTTGATTGTAATTTTCTTTTTGAATAAAAACTTTGTTTTATTTTAGAAGTTATATATAAATTAGGTAAAATGTAAAAGAATTGGCAGCCACATCGCTTAAATCAATTTCTTCCAGGCAACCAAATTTCTTTCCAGGCAACCAAAGTCAGTCAAAAATCAGTTCAACCTTTTTAAATCTTTTAGCGTTAGTAATGGAACATAACTACTAGACTAGTTTCTGCTCGCGGATTCGCACGCTTTGTTTATATGGAAACGTATAAAAGTTAATTATAACCATGGGAACTGATTTATGGGATAAAACGTAACCTATATTTATTCCAGAGAACTACATCTATGCAATTTTATCCCAAAACGTTCCATAGTTTTGGCGTTAAGAAGTAACGAACAACCATCCATGAAAACTTATGTCGTAGATGTTTTAACACTCTCAATGCCTCTCGCAGTGAATGTGAGTTAAAGGGTCCAGTACCTACATCCTCTTTACTTATCGTGCAATGCGCCTATTATATATGCGGATTACTAACGTCTATTGTTTGACGTTAGACCAGTTCTACGAGAGGACAAAGGAACTGAAAGAATCAGCTAAGTGGAATTTTGGTTCAATCGTCGTAGCTGAAAGTACTAGAAAGTCATGGAAACCACGTAGAAACGTCTCGCGATTCGTGTAATCAGAGGCCCTAGCCTTGTGACTGTCTTTCAAGCCCTATATTTTCAACTGAAATTACCCAATCATGCCCACAAGTGAGACTGATGATAAAGTACTTATTCCGTTATATATGCGAAGTGGCATTTATAATAATAATGCGAAGAGTGATAATATAGCTATATATAATATAGATAATATAGATTTGCCTAGGGATAGAAAGAGCTTCGAAGTAAAGATAGTTGTATACGAACGTATTCATAGGATCTTTGCCTCGAAGCTTCAAATTCTTATTGAAACTATACAGTCCACTGGCATCCTGCTGCATCTAAGATATGACATCCGAGACTGGTACTCGCTACTAAAGATGGAATTACCGATAGCATACGTCTCGTGATAGTTCAGGAAACCAGTGTATGAGATATCATATCTAGCGATCTGATTGTCATTCACTAACTAATCAGCTTGTAGGTTCAACGTCGTCGTGATTTTCGCGTTTAGACGTATGAGAAAATATGGTTATTAAATAAAATGTTAATGTTTGCAATCCCTATAAATTATGTATGATGATAAAAAATCTAAGTCGTCTGGTTCTCACATCACAAACACAGCTGAACAAGCTAGGTGAAAAATCAAATGTTAATGGAAAATAAATAAATTTCGTTCGTTAATTCACTAGTATAATAAAAGGAGACGGCAACAATTTAAGGCTAGATAGTTTAGGTTGTGGTGACAAGAGACCAATGATAATTTAAATTTTTATATCCATTTTTAACCCCCGATGCAAAAAGAGAGGGGTGTTATAAGTTTAACGTGTCTGTCTGTGTATCTATGTGTGGTATCGTAGATCCCAAACGGATGAACCGATTTTTGTTTAGTTATTTTTGTGTCATAGATAATTTTATCCCGAGTGTTCTTAGCCATGTTTCATGAAAATCTGTCGGGGGGTTTTATAAATTTTTATTTTTGTTCTTGTGTAAACTAATCTCGACTATTTACGAAAGAAAGAACAGCATGGGTACAAAATAAAATTGTAATGAACAAAATCTCCTCGTCGGAACTAAAGTTACAGAATGCCATAGCTCCTATCTTGTGATCTGATATCTTTAAATATTGTTCTATTGTTTCCTTCATTATGTTATGAGTTATGATATTCTATTGCTACAGATATTTATTATGTTATTAAATTGATTGTCTGGTCCATTGTTTGAGGCAGGCCACTTTGGTGGTTATTTCTAATAGGTGCCAGCCGAACAATGGTAGCTTTTATCACACGAGAGTTGCTACTTGGGACAATTTATTTATGAGGAACTAAATAATGCGTTTTGATTTCAAAAGCGGAAAGTCGAGCTTAGAGATTTTTCTCTTGAAAAGCAAAGGTTTATTTTAAAAAGTAGGTAATTGCTTATTTTATCTATTTATGCTTTTTGAGCAGTAGGCAAAAGTCTGCCTGAGGGAGAATTACAAGAAAATACGGTACCTCAATGAATTACCTTCTACAAAGTGACCTCGCAGCAAACCTACCGAATAGAGAGAAAATACTTTTCGTATGACGGCGATCCAATAGTGTCTTACGACCTCAATTATAGCTTTATAATATATTTTTTTGGATTTTAGCAGTCTGGCGCAGCGCACCAGCATTGCCATACTGCGGGGCAATGCAGCCAGCGTCTTGGGGACGCGACGCGACGACTGGTATTGATATGAATCTACTGCTACTTGTAGATTTTTTGCAACAGTCTGCAGTTAGCTCAAATGTTTCAACTGTAAATACTAGTTCTAATTTATTTCTATTATTTTATTGTAATTTTCTTTGTGAATGAAGTTTTTTTAGCAGTTCTATGTTGGCAATTCAGCGATAGTAAACGAAAACTTTTTCCATCTTGGTATTATGCAAGCTAATAGCCACTCTGAAAGTGCATTGAATGATGATTGCAAACAAAACATTCACACAAATCAACTTAAAGAAGCCACAATCTAATTGGAAAGTTGTGTAGGCAACAAATACATTTTACTGTTCAATGCTAAATACAAAGTGCACAGGGAAACTGCATTAGCCATTCATTAGGCATATTGATGATGCCAGGGTTTTTGGTGTGGATATCGGTCATTGACGTTCTTTCTTTATCGCATACTAGCTGCATTCTTACTACTCTTTGTCCTATTACCCGTTTTCCTGTAGGAATGAAGCGTTTTCCCACGGTAAAAAGTAGCCTATGTTCATCAGGAATAATGGTGGGCTTCTAATGGTAAAATAATTTTTCAAATCGGTCCAGTAGTTTAGGAGCCTATTCAATACAAACAAACAAACAAACAAACAAACAAACAATCAAATCTTTCCTCCTTATAATCACACTAAAATATTATAAATGCGAAAGTTTGGATGGATGTTTGTTACCTCTTCACGCCAAAACTACTGAACGGATTAGGCTGAAATTTGGCATACAGGGAAGTCTAATCCTCGAATCAAAGATAGGCTTACTTTTAATCCCATAAATCATCGTTCCCATGGGATAGAAATAACCTTAAAACGTTTCCATAGAATCAACGCGGCGAAGCCGCGGGCAGAAATTAGTATTAGTATAGATTGAAACCTGTCAGTTTTCATTTGTACAAATTTGAATGTACTTTTGAGTACAGTACCGGTTTATTTACTAGCAAATGGTGGCTGCTATGTATTTAGTGGAAAGGGAGTTTCAGCCTCTGTATGTAGGTACTATCTATTCTAAATGAAAAAAAAACATTTTATTAATAGTTTCACTCCTATTGGGGATTGCAGATAATCGGGGAACGCTGTTTACGTAGCTACCCTAAAACATACACTAGAAAACCACTTAAATTTTAATTCAAAACATTTACTACTATCTTACTAATCCTACTTATATTATAAATTCGAAAGTTTGTGTGAATTGTTACCACGAATCTCCGTTACTTAACCGATTTGGATGAAATTTGGTATGTAGATATTTTAGGTTCTAAAATAACACATAGGCTAATTTTTGTAAAATAACCTCTGAGGGAGTTAAAAAGGGTACTACAGTTTCTATGGAAAATTATTTTTCCTTGGTTCGATTCACTCAAAACTCGGTATAAATAGAAATTGAATCACGTATTTTAATTTTTACCAAACTACCCCCGAAGGGGCGAAGGTAAGAATTTTCTGAAATTATATGATTTCCATGTGGGCGAAGCCGCGGGGCGCAGCTAGTAGTTAATAAAATCACGTAACACAAAAATAGTAAACAAGGTAATACATTGTAACTCCATATTCCGAATTCCACAAATCAACTAAAAACACCTACAAAACACGCAAGCCCAAAACACCAAAACTCTAACAATGTCTATCGCATACATAAAATACAATTTTAATACATAAAATCTAATACATTGCCCTGGCGCACGCCACCTCACAATAAGAAGATAAGGGCTGCTCTCAAGACGCCCTCGCCTCGCCGCCTCCGCATTATCACTGCACAATGCTTCAGCCGAATCAAATGGGGATTTTGGGGATGAAGCAGAGAATGAAAATTGAAATAATGTATTGTATGCTATGAAGGTAGGTAAAGGTAGATAGGATATGAGTTGCGACTTGTACTAGATGATAGTGCTCGCGCCCTGTGGCCAGACCACTAACGAAAAATACTGGCCGCTTTTTTTCGCATAAAACAAAAAGAACTACCATTTTGTTTTTATAGGCGGCTATTTTTAGAATAACGTACCCAAAGGGTGTCAACGGGACCCTATTACTAACTCTCCGCTGTCTGTCTGTCCGTCCGTCCGTCTATCAGTGGGCTGTATCTCATGAACCGTAAAAGGTTGACAGTTGAAATGTTCAGTGTTTATTTCTCTTTCCGCTACAACAAATAATAAAAACTAAATCAATATTTAAAAAGGGGCCATAGCAAAAACGAGTGTTTTATGGAATCCTTCGTGTCTTCTGCGAGTCGACGCGCCCTTGGCCGTTTTTTTTGTCAAGTAACAGCCAGTACTTTTTTTATGTATAGAAGATGAGTACCTCTCGCGCGAGGACTACACCAGGCAATATACGCTTATAATAAAAATCACGTGAAAAGCTTCAACCCTTGATTTTAATTCGACAGCAACCCTACTCCTCAAATTACTGCATCCAGACTAAAAGAAAGGCGGAACCACACTCAGACTGGGTGAAAAAAACACGACGACGAAAAAATAGGGTTAGCACGAAGAGCTTAATGATTATTATTTTTAAGTAGCTACCTATAACTACTAAAATTTGTTGTGTTTTAAAAAACGATAAACTGACTTCAAATTCTTCTAGTGGCGACATCTAGTTAAAGTTCGAGTCTAATTTAGTGTGATCACACATCGAGGTATACCTACCCCATCCAATAAAAAAATAATTATCAAAATCGGACTATTCTGTAAAAAGTTGTGCGTGGTCAAAGATTACAATCAGTGTCAACAATCAATAATCCCCTGTTTTCCTACCCTTAGAATAGGAAAATTGCAGCGCCCCTGCAGATTCTACTACCAAACTGCGATCCCCAACCTACATGCCCAGCTTGCGGATTATGGGCACTACCACCCATGAGATAAAAACCAATAAGGCGCTTATCAAGGGGTGGCCAGCAGTGGACCATTACAGGCTGTTGAGGTTGAGGGGGTAATGCAACCAGCGTCTTGGGGACGCTTCCGGCTGGTATTGATATGGATCAGTTGAGCTACCCGAAAATCCTAAACAATCATGTTTGCAACAATCTGCAGTTAGCTTGATTGTTTCAATTGTAAATACTACTTCTAATTTATTTATATTATTCAATTATATTTTCTTTGTGAATAAAGCTATTTTTTTATATTGACAACCCTAACAAACACAGAGACAACCATCTTTTGAGTCCTGTGTACGAGCTTTTTCACTTTTTCGACATGCGACATGCACCGGCTCCTGCATTTTACAGGGGTTCCAGACCACTTCAATTTGTAATTTAGCAAGATGAATATTTAACGCGCTGTGCAGCTTTTTAAAAGCCTAAAAAGATACCTAAAAACGGACGTGTTGAAGAGTTCAGGAACATGATAGCTGTTTGAAGAACCTTTGAGGCTGTTAGAGGTTCATTATCTTCCGAAACGCAACCCTGTGCTTGATTACTTTTAAGGAAGATAGTTGACGATGGAAAAAAGGGTCTGGAAGGGAATCTCTAAGACAAAGCATTTCCTATCACAAAATTGTGGAAGAAACTTGTGTGAATGGTAGAAAATCTAATGCTGGTTATCTGGTGGAAGTGCGGCCGTGTTCTGTCTTTGTTGCCGCTAACACTGCCTCTACCGCTGCCGCTAACGCAACCGCTACCATTGCTGCTACCGCTACCGCGCCCGCTATCCACCGTAAGCACACCCTGAGCCTGTCTCAAAGAATTTGTGTTCAAGGCTTCTTATAGGGAATTTGTGTGGGAACCCAAGCCACTTTCATTGTAAAACATGAAAATGACAAGATATACCTACATGCCTGTGTAATATTATTATTATGTGGCATAAAAGTAGGTGGGTAATAAGTATGTTAAACTTACGTAGAGCTCTTGGCATATTTGTATAGGTACTCTAAAAATAACAGAGTAAAGATAACTTCCAATTTAATCCTTGCTGCTCAATGCAAAATTCAATCAGCTCACCTATGAAGATATTCCATATTCCATAACAATGTGGATCATTAGTGCACGCCGGGATTCGAACCCACAATAGCGCCGCGGGAGCCGCATTGTGACGCTTGCTTTAAGAGACGTTTGTTTACTTCTGATGGATTTCGGTTTGAATCGATTACAATGACAGTGTTTGGAAAGTTTGATCACGAAGTTTTGACGAAAGGAATAATCTTCCAATTCGAAAGCTTCCGGTAAACCATGACACTTTTTTGTAACCGACTTCAAAAATTCACAAAAGGAGGACGTTATAATTATGTTCGTCGTATATGTTTTTTTAAATGTACATGTTTGTCGATTATTCCGTCAATTATGGATCGATTATGAAAATTCTTTCGCTATTGTATAGAAAATGATTCCGAATTGGTTCCATACAAATATTATTCTCGAGGAATTAGTATTTATCCCGTCAAGCTTAAAAAACAACATAATACTTTTGAAAAATCACGATTAGCTACAACTTTATTGGTGATATCTTCGCAAGTTCTTAATAGATTTTGATGATTCTTTCGTTTTGTATAAAGGTTGATTTTGAGGAGGTCTCATATAAGTTTGACTCTCGAGGAATGTATATGAGCGCCCTAAAACGTATCTAAAACACATGATAATTTTTAAAATCTTTGGTTACTAATGGTTTCCTATCCTACTGATATTTTTAACGCGAAAGCTTGTAAGTATGGATGGATGGATGTTTGTTACTCTTACACGTAAAAACTACTGAACAGATCTGGATAAAATTTGGCACAGAGATAGATTATAGTCTGGAACACATAGGCTACTTTTTATCCCGGAATCCCCAAGGGAATGGGAATTACGAGGGTGAAACCGCAAGGCGCTGTTAGTTCATAATAAAGATATTATAATCATATGTCTCATAAACATTTCGCTGGTAATTCTATCGGCTGTAAAATTACAAACACATCAAGTTCTGTTGCATTACTTACAGAAATAGAATGATCTAAGTTTATTATACGTCGTCGGCATGTACATATACTACTGTAGCTAGCTATTTACATAGTTCTCATTCGTCAAGTGCGTGTCGAGTAAAACAACGGAACGTCTAAATAGGTATGCCAGGATCAGGAGTGGTATTTGAACCACTGGCGCCCCCTATTTATAGCTTGGAAGTCGTCTACTGTGGTTGCTATTTAGCTCTGACGAGATGAAATCATCAATTTGTACCGCTAACTGTACAGTTAGTAACAACCTAACACACTTATGTCTATGTACGTATAATATGTCTTATATTATTATTAACTCATTTATTTCAACATATAAAAATTCACAATAAAACAAATTACATAAAATTTTAGCTTAAATAATAATAGTGATTAAATTAGATATACAAAACAATAATTATTTCATGCTTACATTAGAATTACATAATAAATAACAAAACAATGACCTACTTAACTACTAACCTAAATTAAATTTCAAATGGAGTTACTCCCCATCATAATCTTCATCCACTTATTTTGGATGGGACAGTCCAGACGGGACATAATCATTTGCAGGATGCTGTTGCTGCTGGCTCGCGCTCGCTGAGATAAGGAAGCGACTTTTTTGCGAATAATCCCGTAAAAGTCGTCCGTTCGCGCCTCCGCTCCGCGAACATACCAGATGCGCTGCAAAAGCAAGGCAGCCGCATCAGCATCCTGAAAATGTTGTTATGAGCCTTGATTCTGGTCAAAAGTAGGTATGTACTGTCGTATTATACAGGGTTATTGGTAATTCACTGACACTGCGTAAACTGCAAGTTCTGCACATCATCACGAACACGTTAGTGAAGACGCCAGGTCTTAATTCTATTTTTATTTAATCACCTCACGTAAAAAATAATGTCCGAAACCTTATTCCGATCTATATACCGATCTCCCACTTCTATTTAAATCCACATCATCATTTGCTTATTTCACATCTACGTAAGATGATTTATGTGGCTTAAGCCTGACTGGGAGACAGCCGAACACACACACACCCACTGATAATTCAGGGCAGAGCCTTTTTTAGGTTTAGTTTCAAAGAAAACCCATATAATATACGATTTTTTAATGGAGGAGGGTACATACTAATATCATTCCCTTTCCACCAATTTTAAGAATTGAGACCTGGCGTCTTCATGGACGTCTTCATGATGGTGTTCAGAACATGCAGTTAACATAGTGTCAGTGAATTACCAATAACCATGTATATACCTACCTACCTAGCTACATTTTTGCAGAAGTTTTCAGCTAAATTTTATTTTGTTTTATCAATTATTAATTTTCTCTATCCAAATGCAATGTTATGTAAAAATACCTACACAAAACAAGTGTGAGCGCCAATACAAACCAATGCTGGTTTTATGGTGCAATAATGCCTAAAATATGTATACTTATTTAAATAAATATATATTACAATCTATAATATTCTATTCTGGCTTCAAAATATCTGCTGGTAGTCATCGATCTATATCGATCTATACAGGTTGTAACAAGAGTGTGGATCATCGGTGGCTGGGGTCCTCGAGGATCTCAAACCTCGGGGACCTCAAGACTTTAATTGAGAGAGACTTTGATTGTTATAGGGGTACAAAAGGCCTACTTAGCTTGTTTAAAATAAAAAAAACAGGGTCGTAGACCTAATAGTTTGGAAGTTCAGTCTGAAATTTGATTTTCACTAAAATTTTACCTAACTCCAAATAAGTTTTGAACCGCTGAATATCGCAGAACATACATGGGGGTTAAATCGATAGGTACTGAGGTCCCCATCCCCCAGCCACCGATGATCCACCCCTTTAGTTACACCGTGTCTATTACCACAGATTTTAGAAATCTGTGTAGTGTGTACCTATATTATAGATGTCGATGCGGTTATTTGTAATTTTATCGTATCTTAGAATTTGGGCGCTAGTGTTCTATGATAAGTTGATAACTAATCTATGGAAAATTATTATTATTTATTATTATCTAGAAACTATGAGAAAATTTTAATGCTGAAAAAGTAACCTACTTTTTAAAAATTTATGTAGGTCCCTGTTATATTAGGATAAAAATACCTTCTCTAATTGCATGGCATCAATTTGTGGGAGGGAGGGCGGTACACGCTTTTTGCATGTTGTTGAATCTCATCAGAGAAGGTATTTTGCGAAATTGTTACTAAATGTTTTTATCCTAATATTTTGCTCTAGACTTCCGCAAAGTTTTCCGCTTAGTACACCCTTTCCATGGCACCCTGTATATTAGGATAAAAAATACCTTCTCTGATTGCATGGCATGTCAATTTGTGGTAGCCCAAAAATGTACGACCTAGATGGGACTTGAAACCGCAACCTTCCATTGTAAGGGAATGCGCTTTACCCATTGCGCCAGGGGAAGTACCTCAAGTGCCCCGGAAAATGAAAATCGATGATTCTGATCCGGTTTCGTGCAAAACCAACTCCTATGTAACTTGTATGAGACCGTACGCACGAAAACGAATGAGACCTCGCTTTTCGTTTTTACGAGTACATGCCATGACTAGTCGAAAATCTTTGGGACTTTATGTAGGTACTAAAATCACGTTTACTCTACCTACAAGGGAAACATTTAAGTTATCAAAGATATCCAAATAGAGTATTTGAAAATTCTCACTAGAAACTGAGAAGAAGCCTACAGGTCGGGTCAACTCAAGGTCGGATTGCTTTAGTCGAATTATTACTCGTCGAAATGTTTTTAGTCGAATTGTTTTTTAGTCGAATTGTTTTAGATAAATTGTTTTAGTCGAATTTTTCGTAGACGCTATACGACATTCACGGTCGTATCGTATCGGACATTATAAAAGTGTTGAAAAGGGCTACGACTCAGTTCGGCGTGCGTAATTGCTCGTAATAACACTCCGGTAGCTTGGATTGTTTCTACGAATGGGCGGACGAGTGCAATGGGGCCCTATTCGAAGAAAAATTCAGCATCGTGTCGTCTTTTATTTATTTATTTAATGCGGATTACCATCAGCTTAACTAATTACAATAGAATTTAAATTAGACCCAAAAAGCTGATAATAGGCATTCGCTAATAGAATCACAATAAACTACCTAAGTGTGAGCACAAAGATTTTGTCGACGACAATTGCGTACTTATTAAGGTAATAAATTTTAGGTATAACGACCCCATTTTAACTATCTTACAATACGAATTTCCAAAATCCGTGCTTAGCGAATGCCTACTTTATAAAAGTTATTATAAAAATTACCTTTGACTCCCTTATCATACAAATTTCCTAAAATCTGTTTTTAACGGGTGCCTACGTCTTAATAAAAACCTTCATGCAAAATTTCAGCTTCGTAGCTCTTCTAGTTCCTGAGATTTTGTGATATATCAGAGAGTTGCCGAACTTTGACTCCACACCTTTAGGGTGTGAATTTCAAAAAAAACCATGAAACACGTGTCTGTTTGTTTTATGTCATCTTTCTTCGCTACAAATTACGGTTTATTTATTACGGTACCAACAGTTACGGTTCTGAAGTTATTACGAAAATAACCTTTGAACCCCATTAGAATACGAATTTCCAAAAATCCGCTTCTTCGTAGCGAAAATTTCAGTTTCGTAGCTCTTGTAGTTTCAGAGATCTCTTGATGAGTCAGTTTTCTCTTCTCTTTTTTAGTTATAGATTTAGAAAATGGGTAGATAGTCAGGATATAATACCATTTCACAAGTTGAAAAACAACAAGAAAGAAAAACGCTACATTTAAATATTTGCAGTCCCATCTGAAACGATGCAAAAGAAATGTCCAAAAAAATTGCAGTTTTTAAAAAGGTTCCATGTTCTTCGAATAGGTCCTAGTTATGCATAGTACATAGTAGGTACCTAGTTAATACGAAGTGTAAGTACTTATCTCTGATTGAAGGCAATTTAAGAACGTGAAGTTGAGAGTTGATCTGTTCTCAAAGGCATTTATCTGCATTTTGTAGTTGGCACTCGCGAATTGTGTAATCTTTGAGAGTAAGAATTTGTACAATATCCCAAAAATTTACGATCTAGGCGGGACTTGAACCCGCTACCTTCCTCTCAGCACGGGAACGAGCTAGTTTATCTATTAGGCTACTTGCCTCATAAATAGGCGCATTAAATAAATATTTTCTGTAGTATTTGAGTTAAGAAGCTTATATTTATAGATTTCAGATATAAGTGTACGGTGATTATATAAAATTATTATTATTTGTATTTTTTTTAATTTATATTTTTGATCTTTGAAAACGCTGTCGGCCATGTTGTGACGTCATAGGACTCAAATCAAATTTCATGTCGGATCTTAAACGAGTGAAATTCGATGTATTGTGTAGTCTGTCTATATTTTACAATGATGAACGAATTGGTTTTGAATTAGTTTCGACTCGTATGACGTCACAGCACAGATAAATATGGCTGACAGCGTTTTCGCCTGCTTACGAAAAGTTAACTTTAAAAATAAAATTTTGCTGTTTTCTAGGTCTTAAAATATGGTAATATTTTTTCTTCTTTAATCGAACAATAAAAAAGAGTCAACTAACCTATTGCGTTACAAGGTCAAGTACCTACCCAACTAGTAGATTTTTGTATGATATATAAATTTTATATATTCCCTGAGTTTAGGTTAACACTAAGAAAAAAACTTAGAAACGTTTAAAAACGATGAGAAAAATGTATGCTTTTTCCATCCTTTGAACTTTTACAGCTCCAAAGACATTTGTAGAGCTTTCGCCTTTTCCACGGAAGACAAAAGAAATAACCATAAAGGACTTTAAAAACACCTAATTAAAATACGTAATCCATTGACTTGACTCGTCACAACGGCGTTCCCATGACGGTCATCCATGTGTGGCTTCTTCAGTTATCAATCAGACGAGATTGACGTTTATGATGGAAGGTTTAAAGTGGGTTTTACTTTGCAGTAGATAAGTGGTACACTGCAGGCCATTTCCCGAAAGCTGGGATCTTATTCGCTGTGGCAAAACCGTAGATAGGTCTAGGTTCTACGTGGATGCGACGTTTTGGTGCGTTTTCGGAATCAGAAAACAGCATTCCCTGTACTACTGTACTATACTGCACAGGGAAAAGCAGCAAAAATAGCCAGTTTTGCTTTACTTACTTTTATTTTTCCACTTTTACAAAGAAGGATTAACAGCCCGTGATAGCTTATTTTCACTCAAACTTATGTTGACTTAAGCTGTATTCCTTATGAAAATAAAATACCAACAGAATTTTATTTGTGGTCTAAAATAAGTAACTGCTTAAACAGTCGACTTTGCTCTCGCTGTCCACCGACAATAATCTGAATTATTCCGTTTTTGACACATTGCTTCCTTTTCTTCTGTTCGATCCAAACCACTCACGTTTGATGACACATAAAAATCGAACGTAATTGATGGTGAAGTTCGTTTAATCTTAAAGCTAGCGCGTTTTAGGCACGGAATCCAGTGAATAAGGGCCGTTGAGGATTTCAAAGGCCTTGTATGGGCCTCGTAATTAATGGTTTGCAGCTCAAAGCAGGCATTTCATGCTCGGCTGCATGAGAAGTCGAAGAAACTGTCACTTTGTATTACTAAAAAGTTGTCAAGCTATTTGCTGATGGATGCTTTTATGTAGAACGCGGGTTTGGAAAGGGGCGAACCAATCGGGTTTACTTCTCAAACGAGGCCTAGACTCACAGGACCTCCGTTGTAAAACACGCGAATTTTAAAAATTTCAGCTTTTTTTTCTTTGGTCCCTTGAATGTGAAAACACGATTTAGGATAAAAAAATACGCTAAAAAAATCATGAAACTGAACTGTTTCGCATATCGTATCGTAGGTTATTACTTAATACTAATTATTATGCTCCTTGAAGCAGTTTAAGTTGGGTACTTTCATTGTTAAAACTTGATTTGTGCTCTTATGCTGTTCCAAAAACGTATTCCATTTCTGTTAATGCGAAATCCTATGCCTATCCTTTTCACAAAATGGCGCACATTGCGCCCTCTTAAGATTTTTTGTCAGAGTGTGGATGTGTGGATGTGTGAATGAGGTGATAAAGCTACGACATAATTAGTAGAGCAAATAAGATCTTAGTTCCTTCCTACTCTGAACTGAATTTAAGATTGGTATCTAATTTAGGTCTGCACTAAAATTAAGTACATTCAGACAAAAGACATGCTAAAATATAGTTAACTAGTTTATTTCCGCGGCTTCGCACGCCTTTTTCTATGAAAACGTTTAAAGGTGATTTCAATCCCATAGGAACCGATTCATGGGATACGATCCTATGTTCCCTATGTTCCTGGATTTGAAATAGTTCGAGTTCAGTAGTTTTGGCGTCAAGAGGTAATAAACATCCATACGTCAAAACTTTCGCATTTATAATATTAGTGTGACTTACGGCAGAAAAAAAATATTACGTGGAATTGTGAACTTATGTAATATCAAAAAATCCTGTGACGTTAAGAGCTCTACATGACCCTGAAAAGCTTTGACTCAAGTATTGTACCTACTTTCGATAAAAGTTGTAGGTTCTATTCTAGACTAGGCACCTATTATCGGTTCCTATGTAATTGCGTCCAAGTGTATTTGAAGAAGCTACGTTTATCGAAATAACTGTAAAATAATGGAGATGGTACTTTCTGAGACCACCCGCAGAATAAATACCACTATTTATGATTCCGAGCTAAACCTTTTTTGATTCTAATGAAATTGTATTATTAGGCCAATTTGATTATAATAAAATAGTCACACTAATATTATAAAGGTTGTGTTTAGATGTTTGGATGGATGTTTGTTACCTCTTCACGCCATAGCAACTGAACCGATCAGGCTAAAATTTTACATAGATGTAACTCCTACCCTGAAATCAAACATAGGCTACTTTTTATCCAATAAAACAGTTCTCATTTGATATAATTTATCTTTAAACAACCACGCGTGCAAAGCAGTGGACAGAAACTAGTAATATTATTATTATGTTTGGGAATTAATTAAGTATTAAAACGCTCGTAAATTTGTTTTGAATGGACTTGAAACGTTTTGACTCGTGATAATACGTTTAGACGCCATTTTGTAGAATTATTGGCACATATTTTGAAGCTCTGAATTACTTATTTATTCTGCTATAACGTACCTATCTATATAGAATTTTATGAATAAATTTTTGGTTTCAGATTGCAACCACACTTTAGATTTTTTGTACCTTTGTAACCGAGTTTTTAACTAAACTTATTAATTCTTGATTGTTTTGTAAAAAAAACCTAAAACCGACTAAAAATTCTTTAGTATTTAAATTGTTTTTTCAGTTTTTCGAGACAAAGCAAGACAAAACCCCTCGGGATCCCTCATAAATCCCTCGAGAATAACATTTTTATGGGACAACCTAGGGATTATTCTCCATGCAATAACTAAAGAATTTTCCAAAACGGTCCATCATTAACGAAGAAATCGACGAACTTAATATAACAAAAAAACATATACATAATACAGTTGAACATAGAAAAGGGGAGCTTTTTTGCCAGTCTTGACAGGCAAATGACAGGTACAACTAGGTCATTATTTTCTTTAGATTGCGCATCTTATTTTACTAACAGCGTGACAACATTGCCACCCAATTCTATCAGTAAACTCGAAGACAAAATAAGTGCCACTACAAAAACCAGGGATTTAAAAAAATCCCCAAATCAATCTCAACTAAGCCAGTACACAAAAGCGCAATCAAGTGGATAGTTTAAAACCAATAACCGATATTGGTGGCCCTTGAACACATTAATCCTTAGAGAGCCCATCCTGCCCTGCTCTACCCTAGTGATTGATCTGAATGTGTGCTTATACTGTGTGTCCACGGCTTAGGTTAGGCGCTCCGTTGGGCAATTTTGAAGTGCGTTTATCGATTTTTGGATCTGTTAGTTGTTGAGTATTGCTTACCTTTAGCTACCAGTTTTATACAGTTATACGTATTCTACTAATAAATATAAAGCCGAGAGTTTGAGAAATGCGTTTTTTGTTACTTATGAGCGCCAAAACCTACTGAACAGATCAAAATGAAATTTGGCGTACATTTAGAACATAGCCTAACTAAGATAATAGGCTACTTATTATACCGAAGCTAGTAACAAAATAAATCTTTATTCACAAAAAAGAAAATTATTATCATTAATCATTAATAGAAATAAATTACAACTAGTATTTATAATTGAAACAATTGAGCGAACTGTAGACTGTTGCAAACAATCTACAGGTAGCTCCACTGATCCATATCAATACCAGACGGAAGCGTCCCCTGCTTTGTATTGGTCCACTGCTGGACACAGGCCTCCCCTGATAAGCGCCTTATTGGCTTTTATCTCATGAGGGGTAATGCCCATAATCCCCACGCTGGGTATGCGGGTTGGGGATCGCAGTTTGGTGGTATAATTGTTCTGCAGGGGGCTCTGCTGCTCGCTCCTGGTGAAAATCCCTTACTCGCCTCATACGACACCCGCGGGAAGAGTTGGTGTAGTGCAAATTCTAAGCCGGTACCAAATACCTATGTGCTGAAGAAAGAGTATAGTTGATCAAACCCCATGAGTCAGAGTCAATAAAACAAATAAGTTCTGTCCCCGGCGAATAATGGACGTTGAAATGAGACACTGAGCGCCGCGGCTCCCGTTACTGCCATGGAGCTGGGAAAATGGAGATACGACATTCTATTTCCTATCCTGCTAATATTATAAAGCCGAAAGTTTGTGAACGGTGATTTTTTTGTTACCTAGGATCTCAAAAACTAATGAATATATCAAGATGAAATTTGGAGTACAATTAGAACAAAGCCTTACTTAGATAATAGGCCACTTATTATACCAAAAATACTCGTGCGAAGCCGTGGGCAGAAGCTAGTTATAAATTAAAATCTAACGAAATAATTCCAATGAAAACTTGTTTATATCTAGCTCTAGATATTTGCTAATTATATTATCATTGTACAACAAGGTAAAGATCAAAAATTACAATACAGTAAATAATTAATGTAACGGATATACGGAATGATCTCAGTATTTTGAAACTTTAGTAATTCTTTATTTTTTGATTGTATATATTTTATTTGGTGCTGTCTATTCCTAAAATAAATATGAATAATGTTTAACTCTATAGCAAATATTTTTTAGTTGCTAACTCACTAGCTCGCTACCTTAGCAGTCTACTTTAGACCACTCGCTACGCTTGTGACTCTATTCTAGATTGTTTCACTAGCACAGGATTTTATATCGATAGGTTTACCAAAAAATCTTTTTGCTCACTCGTTAAACAAATGACGTCGCGTGACTCTATAGTTTTATTAGTTCTTTGGTAAGAAGCTCACAGAGTGTGAGATAAGACGCGCCTCCATAGGCTTTAGTTACAGACTTTTGCTCTTTTTGATTTATACATGTTTATTTGGGTCAGAGAATGTTCGATTAATAACTGAATGGAGATTCAACTATCAATGGTATAGTGTGACTATTTATAATTTGTATGTAATGTTATATTCATTTGGATGATTTATAAAGACCGTCACAACAATATTCTGGGTATTTGCTAATCTATACTAATATTATAAAGAGGAAAGATTTAATTGTTTGTTTGTTGGTAGGTATTGAATATTCTCCAAAACTACTGGACCGATTTGAAAAATTATTTTACCATTAGAAGCCCACATTATTCCTGATGAACATAGGCTACTTTTTACCACGGGAAAATGCTTTATTCCTACGGGAAAACGGGTAATAGGACAACGGGTAGTAAGAATGCAGATAGTGTATAATAAAACATACATATATATCTATGTTATTTATTGTAGTATATCAGAGATATACCTAGTACCCATAACACAAGCTCTGCTTAGCTTGGGGCTAGATGATGCTGTGTTAATTGTCCAGCATTATTTACTTTAATGTCATACTGCTATTAGGTTTGTTGAGGAAAATTTTAACTAGAGAATGTTAAATTAACTTTTTTTTCATGGATATAATAAATACAAAAAATACAAACAGCCGAATATTCACCTCCTTTTGTGAACTTTTAAGTCGGTTAAAAAGAGCCCACAAAGACATCGACTAAAAAAGTTTGTTTTTGCTAATGCTAGTCTGACAGACAAAGTCACTCAAATGTGAATCCTTCTATGGAACTACATACCTACCTACCTACTCAAGGTGGTTCATTCCGGACCCATAGCACCCCTGAAAGATACCCCTGGTTGCATTTTCACAATACATTGCTGGTAATTTTCCGTTATTATCCTAAATTATAATGGCGACAAATAATTTCTTCGGTCGTTTGCGGGAGATCTTTGTTCAGCAGTGGGCTTATAAGCGCTGATGATGATGATGTTTCCGCTTCAACCGCAAAAATTTGAATTTCCAACGCAATGTCAATCGAACGCCCTCAATGTTTTTAATAGGGTGCCCCTTAAAGTTTTTAATAGGGTCCAGCTTGAAATTAAAGTCCAGCATTTAAACCTTTCCCACGATGACTCACATTCACCGCACCTGAAGATAACGTCTCGCTTTTAAGTCAGTTAACGCGTACTTACTTAGCTACCTACCTATAACTACCTTCCAAGATACACCACCTTTACTATATCTATTCGGTTCTAGAATCCTACATAATTTTTGTAAACAAAGACTTAAATACAAATACCTATTTATGAAAACTTGACAAAAGCTGATGAGTGATGACACTGACAGAAGACGACAAGATAATTAGATATCGGTCGGTTCTAGAATCCTAGATATTTATGGTATGTTTACCATATATATTTACCATGCATACGCGGTTACATAACCAGATAATTAGTCGTAGAAAATATTTTACGGCGTAATATCGGAGTAAACCGCAGAAACTCGAAGCAATTTTTTGTTTTGACAGCTTTCATCATCATTTAATTCCTCTCTCGTCCGTTTTCAACCTCGAATCGGCACCTTTGCGTCGCTGCACGTGTGCAGTCTAGCTTTTTTCGTTTATGTTCTCTTTTTGGTTACCATGCTGTTACAATGAAGTTTTCTGTTATATTTATCAGTACTTATTATGCTTTCATAGACAAATGACTTTGTTTCACCTTACATCAACCGCTTATAATAGTTCAGTTCATATATTTTATAATGGAATAAGTACATTACAGGTCATAAAATTATAAGCGTTATTATAAATTATATAACAATATATATTAGAGACAACTGAAAATGCATTATTATTTATACAAATAAATCACAGGTAGGTAAATTTGCAAGTAAAGACCGAATTAGTTTCTTAAATGATAAATGAATTTACTGTTGTATAATTAGGTGGTAACATTGCATTGGTCTTATATCATATTATATTTGTATCTCTAGACTGCCATGGCTTACAACATTTTTGTGGAGAAAGTAGTTAAATTTATGAAATCAAATTCAAATAATAAATTTTTATCACACTTGTTCCAAAGGTCAATAAAGACTCAGTTTAAAATAAAATTACAGTAGATGTATATCAAAATATAAAAATTAATTTTAAAATCTTGTCGACAATATGTCACTTTCTCTTGAAAAGTACCTTTGTTCACAATAAGTATATTTTAAGTAAGAACTGAGTCTAACTACACCTACACCTAGCCGGCTAATTGAAATGGACGGGAAATCGATTACATGCAGCGAGCAGCCCCGTGCGGGGATTATCTTGGATTATGCAGTACAGCGGGGAGTAACAGACACTTTTGGATTATTTTCTAGGTAGAGGCCGATTTCTATGTAGGATTTCGCATTCAAAGGAGTGGGATAGAAGCGTAAAAATGATGTTATTGCTTATTTACAAGAAAAATACACAAATTATGAAGAAACTGTTCCAAGGAACCAAAGAATTAGTAATAACCTACGAATCAAAAAAAAAAAAAATTTCTATGGACCGCAGGGTTCCTGAGATCTCGACCAAATTAGGTGCAAAATACTTTCACAATTTTTTTATCGTTATTAAGGAACCGAAGAAAAAGAGTTGAATTTTATGTAATTCTAGTTTTCTACCACGGGGACCCCTTGCTGAGATCTAGGCCTAGTTTGAAAACGAAACCTGCTAGGTTTACCCCCTTTAAGCTAAACTTCGTAAACCTTCGCCTTATTAGCGAAAAATTACCCAACGCAAAAGTATCTAAAAATAACCGTTTTTTTTTTAGTAGCTTACCTATATTAAAATAACTTTTTTCGATACCTTGAAATAGGGTCCTATGTCCTTGTTTAATGAATCTGCCTGTCACGAGCGATTTTTAAAAAACGTCTAGATTTATCTACAAATTCAATGCATACTGCAAACTGTAACCCAATCCCCCTGTGCGTCGCGTCTCACCTTTCGCTTTTCAATCATGTCTGTCCGTCGCGTTTACCAAACTCGTCCGGCGGTCATTTTGTCTGACCTTTGCTTATACTGGATTTTAGAATATTTTACCTAAGAATCATAAATAGGCAGCAGTTATCAAAATCGTTGGCGTTAATTTTAGGAATCGTTGAAACAACTACTATTTTAAAAAGTTGTAGATAACTTTTTAGAAAAACAAGCGCAAACACTTATGCATTTAACAAATTAAAGTGCTTTTATGCTACAGATGCTTATTCCTAACCGATCTGCGAATCCGAGGCCTCAATTTAAAAAAGAATCTGAATAATTGGACTTTACTATTAGCACACTTAACTACAAATTCGAAGTCTACGTCTGTCAGAATTCTAGATAAATATTTTGTGCCGTTCCTATGGCAATACTTGAACTGAGAAGTTTTCCCCTTTAAGGATAATCTTTAAGGAAAACTGGAAGAATTTTTTTTGAAGTATTTTTCCCCATAAGGAGAATTGTGGGGGGAAACTGGAACAACCCAAGAAAATAAACCAGTCTGCTAAGGAATACTCCAAAACTCAGCGAATACCTACTTTTTTGCTGCATATTTTCGAAAATTGTGTTTTAGGGCCACTCCTGATGTTTTATTAGGGCATTTATCTCATTTGCGGAGAATAACAAACGTTTTAACACTTAGGTAGGTACCTGATAATTAGTTAATTGAAGACTTTTTGTAAAAGGGCAGTTATTTGGAGACGTTTAACGAAATGTTTTGCTAAAGGAATTTGTGTTTTATGCTATGCAGAGAGTATAATATGTTATGGGCACATGACGACTGACAAAAGTAGGCACCTAGTAAACGAAAATTAAAATTATAGATAAGAAACAAATTAGAACTAGTTTTTAGAATTGAAACAGTTGATTTGACTGCAGATAGTTGTTAACAATGTAGAGGGAGCTCAACTGATCCATATCAATACCAGTCGTCGCGTCCCCAAGACGCTGGCTGCATTGCCCCGCTGTATGGCAATGCTGATGCGCTGCGCCAGATACTCACCAGCTCTCGGATCACTCGTTGCTCTTATAATTTTTTTAAAACCTGGAGAGCTTTGATATCCCACCGACCTAGGGTCTCGACTCCAAGAGGAGCAAATGCGTAGGCTCTGAGACCATAATTTGCGCCTCTTGAGTTCCTCAGCCAAATCTGTAGCCGCGCCAACCCTCACGTATGTCCTCGGAAGATGGGAAGGCCCAAGTGTGTCGACGCAGGTATCGTCAAACTCAATAGGCCCCCTTAACTCCCATGGGACTAAAGCTAGGTCCACCATCGGTGCAGTTAAATTAATTTTTTTGTTGAAAATACATACAAAACGCTATGGTACCGTGGAATAGCAAAAACCCAGACTACATTAACTATACACTTAGTACTTTTAAATATTTCCAAGTATTCCGGTCACCCTTAAGGCACTGAGCCACAGAATAGACAATAGTACTGAGCCCTAATCGATTTTTAAAGCATTTTTAATGATTTTTTCGAAAAATGAAGGGCTCAAATCAAAGCTTACTAGACTCAAATTGCGACCAATTTCGTATCCTATAAGATTCATCAAAAACCGATTAGTTCGAATTGCAATTTAACTGCTGGACAAAGACCTTTACGAAGTTATTTTGAGAGCATTGAGAAACGTCTGTTATTTATGTTATTTAGTCTGTTACTAACGTCTGTTATATTATGTTGACTTTAGCGTAAGAATTGACCACTCCAACTCAGTATAAGAGCCTTCTAATGGAACCGATCAGAAGAAGGGCAGAAGCTTCCTTCACCTGCAAAAAGTGATGAATTTTTTTTTAGCTTCCCAGACACAATCTATTTATACTAATGGCTGGTCATCTTATTTGCCAAATATAAAACACTTTCATGGCCCAAGACACAGATATCCTCCTGAGGCTGGGTGTGAATGTGTTAATATTTTTTTTAGGTTATCTTATTAATAATTAATTTTTGCCTTAGCCTATATGTATACCTTTCTTCCATTTCGAGCGCTAAACACCATTAACTTTACTTGCTAACCCTACTTTATTTAAAAAGAATGTTAAATGAGAGTTTGAGACAAATTTAAAATAACTACACATATTTTTTAACGCATGTGACGAATTTACTTTCAATATATGGAGTGTACAAAAGTGTGACGAATTTACTTTGTGGCAAATGTACAATATCCCAAATACTATCAAATAAACAAGAACTATGGAAAAACCTTCAAAAGAAAAACTAGGTTTATAAGGAATTTCAGTTTTTATTACGTTTCATAGATACCCGTTAATTAACGTTCCGTTTCAGTTACCTATATCGAAATACCAAGTTACAGGCTAACTAGTTTATTAGAGAATGCAGCTAGTTCATTCTGGTCGACGAGTTTAGTCAGGGTTCTTGATTTGACGATATGTGTCATGTTTTGGATCAAATTCTTAAATCCAAAATGGACTTTCACAATTTCAATCGAAATTTTCATTTATTTTTCTGGGGACAATTTGAACCTACTGAAAATTTTCATCTTCAATTTACTTACATTTATTTTTGTTTAAATCTGGACAGGCGCACAAAAAGTATTGATATTTAAAATTTCAATTCAATAGCTGCGGTAGTTGCTTTGATATTAAAGAGGGAAAAAAGGACAGAAAAAGCGAGACCATTTGGTTCGAACACGAAATCGAAACCAATTAAACAAATCACTTATTGACATAATGGAATGTTACAGTATTTATTTTGAATCCGTAGGGTCCTGATCTAGCTTAAACTGTATTTCAGGATCCAGTGCTTCTCCACATGTGTCATAAAAAACAGATACTAAACTTAATGAAAAACCTAAATATACAAAACGTTAGATAGCTAAATGCATACATGGATTAAAGATTCGTCTTTGTTTTTTATTGGTAAATAAATAATAATTGACAATTCACACAGCATCTTCTAGCCCCAAGCTAAGCAGAACTTGTGTTATGGGTACTAGATAGATAACTGATAATAATAATACACTATACCTATCTCCTATATAGATAGATATTTTTACAATACACCCAGAACAAATATCTCCAGATCGTTCAAACATTTGTCCTGAGGCGCGAATCGATCCGTCAACCTCCTGCGTCGCAGGCGGACTTTCGCCCGCTGCCACAGAGATCGTCCACGTACATCTGATGTAGATGGTCTCTGTATCTCAGCACTGACAAAAGATTTTTTTTATCAGATTGGACGATAGAGCAAGAGCTGCGCTTTCGTGTGGTACACAAAAAAGTGGACTTTGACGAAATGTCACTCAACGGACTTTTAGTGATCGGACGGCAGATTTGTAACCCAGCCATGTTCCGAAGGCTGTATAATTAACGAAGAGTAATTAAAGCAATCAGCAGTTCCTTGGAGACAATTTTAATGATATTGTACACGTTAATGAGCCAGCAAAAAGAGCCATATTAATAATATCTATGTTCTGGATTGGTATCGAGGAATTTCTTTGGATGATTAACTGTTGCCTGCGGGGTCGCTTGCTTATCTAATAGGTACGTGTGTTTTGAATACGATTTTGGTAATAACTGTGTTAGTTAAGTAAATGTTTTAATTTTTCAATCTAAAAGTATACCTATTTAAATCCAATTTTTTTTCAATGTCTGATTTACCGCGCAATATTTGCACATTATTTTCATGCTAGTTTTAAGTATCAGAGTCCTAAGTAAATATGAGTTGTGATGAGTTTACGATGATATAAAAAATTATAGTCTCTTTCATAGATCTAAGTAAAATCTGGTAGATACGGTACGTTCTCCCAGCATTAACTCAACAAATGGCCTGTGTTGTTTTAC
This sequence comes from Eupithecia subumbrata, assembly GCA_949316285.1. Classification (NCBI taxonomy): domain Eukaryota; kingdom Metazoa; phylum Arthropoda; class Insecta; order Lepidoptera; family Geometridae; genus Eupithecia; species Eupithecia subumbrata. Next base: position 21,710,604 of record OX438646.1, on the reverse strand, counting down.
AACGCAAAGACACGCTATTTCCAATCTTTTGCATTATACCTACCTAATGAACAACTAAGATGGAAAGACATACCTAGACTGAAGTGCGACCGAGACAACAATACGCACGTGAAACATGAACGCCGGTGGCGCCGGTTCGACTATGAATGAGTGGAGTGGACCTAAGTGCACCTAATTTGTTTTAAAAAAACTTTGAGTCTCAATCAGACCAACATTTTCATTTTACTTATGTTGTTTGAAATAAATTGGTAAGATCAATAACGAGATCATTCTATCTATTAAATCAGATTGGTAGCAGACACGCTCCATGGAATTCATCTTGTTAAATAATATCTGTACAACAAAAAAGGCATCAATGAGAAAAATACTCGAAAACATTTTCTAAAAACCAAGCTTGTTGCAACTATGCGATAGTTATGAACCCAGTAGGCGAAGAGCGAGTCAAACTCACACAAGAATAATTCCGTATCATCAACACTTTTTTCATAGTTATGGTCCTATGAAAATAAAAATGAGTCCTTATTTTAAGACCACCGGTTAGAACCCAGACCATTTTATATTATATTGATCCATATCATCATATCCTGAACGTCGCGATTCCACTATCGCCTGATATGATGATGATGATAATTACGATAGCCTTGACCTGATAATGATAGCTGATATGATCTTTAGTTTCTAGAAAATTCTGCAAAATCCCCTAACATCTGTGCATATGATCCAACTCCTCGTGTCGCGAAGGTCGAGATTCCGCTGGCGCCGCCTGATGTCATTGCTCATGCGCAGGCAATTATACCACCACCGGGCCGGATTAATTGTAAAGGACCACGGACACTTGTCTGTGATCTCATTTTATTTTAAATCAGCAAAAATATGCCTTCTATTGTAATATTTGCAAGTTGTACTAGTGAACTAATAAATTTATTTTCATTATTTCTTTCTTTCTTCAGGAAAGCTGTCCTCATTTATACCGAAAGACATTCACTGCAAGATATCTCCACAAAGATCGCCACATTTCGTGACTTTTGCTTTGAAATTAAAGGTCATGATTTCTTTCTTTTGTTTACAGATGCAGAAACTATGGAGAGGAAGTAACAAAAGACGAGCCTTGCTGAGTACACACCTAATGAGTAGATTAGGAATTAAATTTTAAGTAAATAAATAATATATAAATAAATAATAAATAAAATCCGTTTATTTCAGGTACAAAATTAGGACCCATATTACAAATCATAAAATTAACATACACAAGTAAAGTCATAGGTAATATATTATTGAACAGTCAGAAGGAACGTTTTATTTTATTATTTTAAGTAAGTAAGTCAGTCAAGTACAGGTGGCAGGGTTTATGGGAGTATTATTGGTATTTATTTTAAATATTTGATCTACTGGAAAAGTCAGCTTAGAAACCACTTGGACAGCATTTTAAGTTTAGATTTTATGAATAAGAATAAGAAACATTTATTGTTCAAACTGTGTACATATGTCTATACGTGTGTCATATGAACTACTTTTAAATTTTTCAACAGTTTATCCTTTCGGACATACAATAATAAAATTATTATTAACATTAGTTAATAAACTATAGTTACAATTAGATAACAAAATTATAAGAATTGCACACCTTCTTTATAGTAAATTAAGGATATTTTAAGTTTTGACTTTATTTACGATATATAAATACGATTAACCAAAGTTTTAGATATGAAAATAACTTAATACCTTTGGCAACACGATAACTTACTATTTAATTACACCTATTCCTGTTACAAAACATTGTTTCCTTACCCACAATAAACTATATCTAATTTGATGAAGTCTACCTCACTTGTGTGCGCCGGCCCTATCATTCCATGAAGTGAATTGAACTAATCCATTACAGTGTTGACGACCCCACGCCGCACCGCTGTTGCACCGAGCCAAATGATGCTTGTTCCACCTACAGTCTTGCCTGTCTCACTGTTAACCATCGTGGAGGGAAATTAGCTTAATTGAACATTGAAATACGACTGGTTTTATGTCGATCTCAGTGGCACAGGTCTTGCCCGCCTAGGGACAAAACGTTTGTACCATAGAGTAAAAACTCGCTGCTGTCTTCTTCTAAGGTTTGTACGATCTGAAGATGTTAATTTCCGGTGTTTGGGAAATGAATGAAAAACTAGCTTATGCCCGCGGCTTCGCACGCGTATTCGTATGTAGCCTATTATCTAAGTTAGGCTTTGCTCTAAACGTACGCCAAATATCATCTTGATCTGTTCAGGAGTTTTGGGTATCTTATGTAACAAAAATTCAGATTTCACAAACTTTCGGCTTTATAATATTAGTTAGTTATTGGGAAGGATATCGATGTATGTAACTAACGATTGATATAAGTATATGCGGTATCTAGTACCTACCCACCTACCTACCTACCAGTGTTATTTTAACACAAAAGCTCTGCCTAGCTTGGGGCTAGATGGTGTGAATTTTCCAGCACTATTTATTTTATTATTTATTAATGTTTTAGAGTCAAGTAGAGGAAGACCAAACGGTGCTTATTAAACTTAAAAATAAGTGCAAGGTAAAATAGAAGGAGACGGAGTAAGTGCTCAGCTTTGTGGTGAGATATCTATAGGTAGACCACACAACTAGCGGATCTCTGTAGAACCTTGTCACAATAAGAAAACAAACTCCAAACACAGTAACAACGCCACTATTGGCGTTTGTTACTGTGACATGGTTCTACAGAGATCCGCCAGTTGTGAGGATTACCTATAGGATTATAGTTATCATGAGAAGAGCAATCGATAACAATATGCTTGTTGGAAATTCCTCTACATCTCAATCCACCATCTGTGACTGCGAAGCGAACGAAACCACCAGCAAATGGTGATGTTAAAACCAGAAAAGCTAGCAAAACTTTCTTCACTCACACATTTTTTCACTAGGTACCTTACTCCATCGGGTCATAGTCCGGTCTTTCAGTAATCCAGTCTCTTCGCATTCTTCCTGAGGGGTGAGTCTATTGACGTTAGTAACGAGACGTGGTCTTGATGTCTCTTTTTTCCGTCTTGGTATCTTGTTAGCAAACCACTGTGCTTCATCCATCAGTCATTCCAAAAACGGAGTTAAACGAGGACCCATACTTGTAAAAACGATGGTGAAGTTCTGATTCAATTTCCTGCAAACGCTATTTTAAACAAGTGACATATTTGCACGAAAACAAATCAGAAACTTCGATTTTCGTTTTCCAAGTGAGGTAAATATAATACGACTGAATCCATCGATGCGTAGGTACTAGAGAAAATTTTGGTTTTCCCATAAAATCCGTCAATCTACAAGAGATAGATCAATTCTCCAACTGCCACTATTCTGTGACAACGTGCTCCTGCGACTGGTACCAGCACTCTATTTCTGCATCTAATGAGTCTATTAATTGAGAACGAGGAGTGATGAGACATTGTAGTCCACTGCTGATGTCTTTGTTGGCGCAAGAATTATTGTTATGATGTTCTTGTTCATGATAAATTGTGATCGCACGATTTCCGGATTGATTTGATTGGGACGTACCTACCGGCGTATTCTATCTCTTTAGGTAGTTTGAAGTTTTCGTTTTAGATTGGTTGGAAATATTTTTTTTTGTTGGGGACTATCTGGCTGGGCTATCTATATCTAGAAAGTCTCTTTAGTAGCTTCCAAATGCGGCTTCGTTCGCTCTTTTTCCGGATGAAATAGACTTTATTTAAAGATGTTTTTCCGGATGAATAATAAATTAAAGCCAACCCACATCCGTTATTAGTTTTGCCGTGACAATATAACATACATTCATCCTGCGAATACTTGATTTGTGTATTCGCTTTCATAATATTTGAGTGTGATGATAATTTACCTATTGTGTCTTATTTAACCACTCGAGTCTTAACTCGGTAAATTCGCAAGTATGCTGAAGACATAAAAAATATTAAAGCAACAACCCAACACCAACGCACACGTCTGAAGCCTTGGTCTGATGGTCACACGCAGTACGTTGCGTTATTCGTTGCCGGACACTAATGCCGGACACATAAATGAAAATAAATAATATACTACCAACATTTCTTAAATCTGAACGCAAAGATCCACAAGAATTGCTTATTAAAAATACTATTATGTATGACACAAAAGACTTTTTTGAAGACAAACTATTAGGATAGAATATATTTTTAACAAACAGAGAGCTTCGAAGTGTCCTTTATAATAAAACTAGCGACCCGCCCCGGCTTTGCACGGGTCACGCAACGTGACACATCCATTCGGGCTATGTGTCCTGCCCAGTTCCACTTTTTCGCTGCTATGTTTCCCATATGTTATGTTAGGGACGTGATGGAAAACATAGCAGTTTTTAGATCCTTACATTTTAAATAGTTTATTAGAGACACAATTTTGTTAATTATTGAGTGATGCCTCGGGTCCAATAATACAGCTTAGGTTAGGAATCCGTACTTAATATTATATTGTAAACATTTTATTATGTCAGAAATAATCGAGTTCATTTCATTTGATTCGATTTAAGACGTCTTATAACGTCTGGAGGAAATCTTTAAAATGTCGCGTGGCCCACGTGTGCGTGAGTAGTTCTTTACGACCTAAATGGCTCCACGTAAAACACTCAAGACAAATCGTCCACTGGGATTTCTTAATGATACGGGCCTGTCTCTTAGTTAAGGCAATTCTGGCCCCTATAATAAACTGACCCGTCGCCGCTTGTTCTTAATCTCCGTAATCAGCGTGTCGTGTGACCTTACTAAATCCATTTATAGCTTGAAGTGAGCAATTGCTTGTTGAGCTGTGTACACTTGCTTGGAGGAATTGACTCATTTAACTGACTGTGTTCGGTCCTTTGGCTTCACTTGTGTGTCAATGGGTTTCTGTAGGGTCTGTACGTCTGGTCTATAGAAAGATTTATGTTTTTCCCATGTTCAGCTGTCTGTCTGTACGCCTGTATTTACCTCTTTATGATTTTAAATTGATGGAAAGATGATTTTAAAGGTTTTTGTTATTAAATTGGGTAAACCCTCACTGTTTGATCACGTAGCGCAATTGGTAGTACCTTCCCGTACTGAGGTAGTGGGTTCAAGTCCTAATGAAGTCGAAAAACTTTTGGGATTTCAAATTATTTCAACATCAATTATTTATTTGACCATGGAGATATAACATGACAGGAACTTAGACTAAACCGTTACATCTCTCATACAATAAAAACACAACACTTCACAATAAAAATTACGCAGCATAACTACTACGGGATAATATTAAATTTCTAAGATGATCTTTCTTATTTTTTTTTGGCCATAACGAAAAATAATGCGAATCGTCCTGGACATTCTCACAACACATCATGTAGCCGCAAAATAGTTAGTAGGTTGTTTCCTTCATAAAGATCGAAGGGCGAATATATAAAAATAATAATAATAAATAATGCTGGACAATTCACACAGCATTATCTAGCTAGACCCAAGCTTAGCTGTTGTTAATGGGTACTAGATAACTAATAAACTTAATGCAATACACTACATTAGATAGATATATTTTTATTATACATAGAAAACATCCAGAACACCCTGAACAAATATCTGCAGTTCGTACAAACATTTGTCCCGGGGCGGGAATCGAACCCACAACCTCCTGCGTCGCTGCAAAAAGTCTGAAAGCAGACTATATGTATCTGTGGCATACATAATGGCCACTGCTTGAAAGCATTACCTTCCCGTGGAGATGGAGTGAATGGTTTACTCACGGATTGGGATATTTATTGACATAATCACTGTGCTGGGTGGTCCGCGTAGGTGTCACCAGATATACCTGAAATCTGTTCTAAATAGTATTATAGGTTTGGTTTATGAGATGGGAGTGGATGGCCAAATCCGAAACCGTGAGAGTTAGTGAAAAGCCATGAAAGAGCTCATGATCTTGATTCATGAGCAAACAAAAACTGCATATTTAGTTTTTTTTGTAAATCGACCAATGGATTTGGTTGCTGAAAAGGATCAGTCTTTGGAAAGAAATGTATTATTGAAAATGAAATGAAATGGCTCTTTTCTACAATTTTAGTTTTAATTCTCACTCTACTACACTTCTGCCTATTGAACTTACAAAAATACTACTTGCATATTACTGGCTTCGCGTCTTTTCGGAATAAAAAGTAGCCTATGTTATAGGTCCAGAAATTTATGTGTGCGAAATTTCAGATCCTTTCAGTAGCTTTGGCGTTTTCATCGCACCTACATTGGCACAAACATTCGCCCTTATAAAACTAGTAAGATGTTCGGAAAAATAATTATAAAATTTTTACAATTTACTTACCACACTAAAGAATAAAGGCACAAAAAGGCGTTGAAACAACAGCAACGAAATGATAAATGCATCATCGATAAAATCAGTGCAAAGAGTGTTACCAGCACATTGCCAAGTCATGATAATTACTATGCAAAGTGTGCAATCATTATTTAGGCCATAATTATTATTCCGACACATGATATAAAACACTGATGATTGTAGTTGGTAACCAAGGTTATTTGTGTCGAGATGTTGCAGTTTGATTTGAACTTTCTGGGCCTGGGATAGGGGTCAAACTTGCTCGGTTGTGTTTAGAGGAATATTGTAGAGCTTAATGGTACAGTAGCTGGTTCAATCCATAAAATTAAAGTTTCAAAGTATTTACCTTATTTTCTTATTTTAGTTATTGCCTTATTGTAAGTCTGAAGTCTGTTGCTTCTAGCTGCTTCACTAACCGTTCCAGCCGTGCATTGCAGTGATTTTTATTTTATTGCCAGTAAAATAACAACAGATAAGAGATGAGAAGTAGAGGATTCATTTATTTTGTCTTTTTCGGTAGGATGCCTTCCAAACAAAGTGAAACCGATACAAACCAGCTGATAAGTCACAATTGTAGGGCATAACAACGTTCCAAAATTTCAAACTCAAGATTCTAGTGATTTTCAAAACAAAGGTTAAAATATCCTTAACGGCGCTATGTCGTTATAAATTAACAAGATAGTTAAAACAATAGTTAAATAACAAGTTAATTAACAGATAGTTAACAAGATAGGAAAAATAGCTAATAAATCCCCAATCCCCCATTAAATCCTGGACCGAGAGGATTTAATGCACCAAACACCATGTAAGAGAATAGTCGGTCGAGATATTGCGTAGAACAGGGTACCTAGTGTCCTGAGTAAAAAAAATATTATTCTATTTAGTCTGTCAGTTAGATTATCAGAAGATGTTGGACACATATTTTTTTCTTTTGTCAATCAAACAAAAAATTACAAACATAAAGTGCGTCAAGTTTGGGAGTAAGAGCTAGTGACGTCACGCTGTAACACTCCAAACCATCGTAACATACCCTACCTGTTCAATAGTGATTATTATAGTTAGATTTGTATATTTTACCGTATCTTTTGTAATAAAATTATGATTTAAAGTGGCCAATGATCGTCTAGCTAGCGGAAGGACCCGTACGTCGTATAGTAGTAACTCAGATTCTTTTAGGAACTTCAGACAAATGGTTAAGCCTTTGATTTACCTAAAAATTATAAATTCTTAAATTCTGATACAACATAACTCTCCTTTTTCACTATCGGTTAAATCTAAATTTCTCTCTCTGAAACAACTTAAATTACGTAGTAAGAGTATAATCCAATCCTCGGGCATTCAAGGTAAAGACAATTAGGTGAAGAAGTAGATTTAAGTATAGATTACGATAATAATTGGATCATTTTATGATTTTAGTTACAATGCCTCCACTGTGCGGTTACCAGAGAACTTTGCTTTGGTCCACACAGGTCCAGACCAAAGCTATCTGCTATTAAGTGCCCCTTTCAGAATATTATATTCAGCGCCTCGGGGTCAGTCGAAAGTAGAAGACTATCGCCTGGCCCGTACTCAGTTGTAACCAGACATTTAAGTGCAAAGCGATTGAAAAACGCTAACTCAGTAGAGTTTTACGGGGAATGGTCTGAAGCGACCCAAATACACCTACCTACCTCTCCTATACCTATCCTACCTCAACCTACCTACCTAGAAGCTGCTGCTTCTGTAAACGGGGTGGAACCACATTCCAGGCTAACCGTAGATCTAATCAATAGACATAATAAACCCTCAGTTCTTCCACAATCGGGATGACGCTTGCAAAGAACCGTTTAGCAGGAAGACAATTCCACAGACTTGGAACGTAAATGGTCTCCCAAGTCTGCTTGCTAAATTTAATACACAATCCAGGGTCTACTGGATGTGCTTGATAAACATAATAAGAATTTAGATTAGCCAGCTCTGGGATGTAACACCATCCGTCTACAACGTAGAGAAACGATAGGATTAAGTAGTGTGGCTTGCGTAACCTAGCTAGCAATAAACATTCAAAAACGTGAAGGTCTCTTGTTTGATAGATGTTTAGGCTTTTTCCGCAGGAAAGATATAAAAATTTAACATTTATTTTACCGGATCCTAACTTCTAATCGCAGGTTTTGTGCCTAGCATCCCTAAACAGTGTACCTACCTATTCTACCTATGCTATTAAGCCCTGTATACCCCAACTAGAAGCCCGTCGCTTCACATTTACATTTAATCACGTGGTGTGTAATGTTGGACTGGCGGAGTGCAATGCCTAGCCCACTAACTATCACTGCTAGGGAATACGGGGTTGTAAGGCCCGATTTTGTCCTACTCTATAACAGTGTGCGTGCCCTCAGATACTGGCTCGCGAGCCGGGTGCATCTGAGCGACCTAACAGAGGTATGGTAGCGTATAGATAAATATATAGACAAGACCGACGCGTCAGTTGAAGTTCCTCCACGGAACCTCGGGGTCTGACCATCGGGGAGTTCTCTGATCCCAATGCAAGGGTAAAATCAGAGCTGGACCCACTCCAAAGGTAACCCAGGCCCTAGACAGTCTACCTAACAAGAGGGCATGCATTACAGCTACTTACTAAGCTGTAACACACGACCAGAGTTTCCCACTCTGGATTTCCTATGCACAGGGGAGGTTCTAGCTCGTTGATGAATTTACTTCCTAATGAATTTAAGATTCCCATGAATTTAAACAAAGACTCTACGCCCTACACCCACCCAAACTCTAGACATAGCTGGCTCCACTGGACTGAAATCTTCGTTGATCAGAAGGAACACAACACTAAAATTCCATCCTACTTGGAGCTTGCCATGTAAGGTTGACCCAGCAGCTAGTAAATCAAATAGAATTTACATTACTTCGCTTCCGAGCGCAAAAAGTCAATCAAAATTTATACCAAAGTCGATCAGCGCTTCGACCTTCCTAGCCAAAAACCCCACGACAACTGACACTCCACGATCAGATTTTCTTCTCCGGAGTTCCTAAAATTCAAAATCCTTCGATTATCAAATATTTCTGTTTTATTTTTCTAGCATTCTATCATTCCCCTCTGTCCTAAGGAAGTCAATATTCCATCGATAACTTTCCATCGTTTTCGTTCTAGAACCTTCTATTAAATAAAAAGTAATCGTAAACTCTATCTAGTCTGTTCAGTTAACAATACTTGGTCTGCATTTCCCATTCCGGTAAAGTTCGGAAATTTATTTAAATCTTATTGAAATTGATGTTCTTGCAAGACACTACAACCCATAGTGGCATTAAACTAGAAAATTTTAAATGTAAACCTTAAAGAACAACAACAATCGAAAATCTATCTCTTTATGAAATCATCGATAATTGATCCCATCAACTTCAAGCTCACACCCGCACTATTATGATTTACTCGAATATTATATTTTTTTCATGCAAGATTCTCTATAAAAAAGGTTTTATTCTTTCGGTGTTACAAGTTATATCAGAAAGTGTTAAATGTTTCTATATTTGCAAATTGAATAAGCCAGCATAATCTGGACCATTACATCGACCCCAAATCCTTAAGCATTTCCAAAGAAGTAAGGATTTCCTAATATTTCTAATAATTTGCAAGCTATAATCATTTTTCAATTTAATATTATTAAATATTGCAATTATTAATCTCTTAATTTATTGAAACTTATAATCACATACATTTTAATGTTTTGTGTATTTAAACCAGGTTTAAAACAATCAATATGGTCCAGCGCCACATTCATAATCTAATTGTCAAGTTAACTCTTATTGCATTATCAACGCTTCACAGAATAAAAACAATTGCTCCTGGAACATGGTCGTGAATCATGTCATCTCTAGTAGAACAACAGTAAACTTATGATAGGATTCCAGACCTCACACATAACTCAACTGAAGCCAGATCAATTAGTCGTTAACTGTATAATAAACCGACCGATAACGCAATTTTAATTTACCCCAGAACCCCAGACAAAGGCTTTAATCCCATTCTAAACCTGGAGTTTGTCAAGTGTGCTCAGATCTGGCCTATTGGGTTGAGTTTGAGGTTCTATAAAGTCAGTCCAAGCTGCAATTCAGATCTCAGATTCTTTAATAAAAATCTGATATGATCTTAGTATCCTAACTCCAGAATTATTTCTTTATAGAACCTACTTGTGATGCGCATGTGATTTAAACCTCAATGAACCGTCCCAGATTTAGAGCTAAGGTAACTTACATGGACATCTGCACTCCGATTTTACTAAACTTCATACAAACTTCGTACTTCTCTCGTACTAAACTATGTTCAACAATCCCTCTATCTTCTTACAAACCCCCTCAGACACATCAGTCACACTTGCCCAGTAGTCATCCCGCACTTGAATCTGTGACACAGAGACTAATAATACATTTCAGTTAAATAATTTGTAAGCTAATTTTCGATTTCATATTTTTAGAACATCCAGTTTCTATCTCAATTTTCCCGGTGATAAACCATTTTCATGGATTGTCAAAGATTGACAGATAAGTAATTTTCAAACTATTTTGAACGGAAGAAATAAGACCAACTTGTTGGTCGATAAGAAATATAGACCTAATACCTCAAGTCTATGAATACGTAGTAAGGTGGTCGAGCGAAATTAGACCATCTTGTTGATTGATAAAAATGTAGGCCTACCCTAAGTCTATGAACCTATAGGGTCTAATTCACCCTAAAAAACCGTAACCTATCTGATTCAAAGTCCTACTGTCACTGCTGATGCTTCAGAAATACCTGCGTTTACGTAAAATTCTAAAGCAGAGTTATGTCAAATCATGTTGCTATTCAAAAAGAACAAAAGAAAAACCTAAATAAAATAAGGTCCCGCTCCGACATTGACTCGCCAATTTACACCGATACTTTTCCCGCGCGTTACTTCAGTTAATTATCTATGTTATTAAGGTTTAAAACTTAATTTTAATAAGTTTTAATTTTTTTAAACCCGATCAACGCTATGCTTTAATTTTAGTTTATATACAAAAATATTTTTTTTATTTGTAAACTATCAATGCTATGCTTAGGTTTTAGTTTTAAATTTAGTTTATTTATACCGTTTTATTTTATTTTTTATTTGTAAATGATCAATGCTATGCTTTAATTTTTAGTTTTATATTTAGTTTTTTTTATCGACCCCGAGCGTCAAAACGCGTCCGTTACTCTACCTCGTGTAAATCGCCCTTATGCCCATAACGTTCTACCTCTATTGTAACCTTACTGACACTGCAGAGTCGTAGGTATCGAAAAGCAAGCAAAGCCAATAAGAATCAAGTTGAAGTGATTTGACGTTGGCGCCTTTGACATGACATTTGACTTTTTGAATGTAAGCTAATGTTATTTATTTATCGACACAAAAATACAAAAGATTCAGGTTCGACAAGTTATATAAGTTTATCTGATCAGTTACTAATGTTTGGATCCAATCCTCGTAATAAAAACACCCATTCCATACGGAACCCTATGTTTGAAAGTATTTCGATTTTCCTCCTCGTGCAAGAAACCGTTGCTGTACCTACCTATTACCGACAAGAACATTAGATAGGTATCTTCCGGCAGGAACGAATGGACAATTAGATAACCATATCTTAATCGTAAGTATCTACACCATTTTCTATCAAATCTACACAAATTTTCAATGTTTATAATATCAAACCATAGCCAATCCGATTGCAAAATAAAACTTATTGGTAACCTCTGACATTTCAACGTAGACTAACCAAATCCCTGTCTTTTCTTTTTCATTAACAAATGACAAGAAGTGCCAAACTCGTATGTTTGTTTACACATTTTTCTTATTTATTTCAGAAATTTACGACCCCTACGCAATCTTACCCTTTCATGATCCAAAACACTCCCAGTCTAACTGCTATGCCTCGTCGAAGAACACTCCCTTCCGAATTACCTTGCCTAAATTGCCAGTGAATATGATAATCACCTAGTTAGCCGCTCGAAACAATATCCCGTTTTTTTCAAGGAAGAACCAAGTAAGTCCCTTTAATCGAATACAAATCTTAGAAATTCCTAACCAGCTAAACAAACATAATGTTTCGAATTCCATGCCTAAATCGGACGTCCGCCCTGCATTCAATCCTGATTCCTTCCAAACATCCCTATCGCACTCACTACATACTTTTCCTCTCTTTTCCAGATAATCCTACTAAAATGAAGATGCAGATACAACAGTCAATCTTCTTCCAAACCTGTGGCAATCATATTTCGTTCTGATTGTTTAAGCTTATGCTTCCCTTATCCTTCCTATTTGAGAATTTTTACTACGAAACTAAGGTATATACTATCAAATAGGATTTTAAAATTTAACTTTCTAACGGCGGTCTTATTATCACTTTTAAGCGATTTCTTCCAGACAACTATTATTACCGCTTTACACAAGTTGAATACAATGACAGGCTTATTTTTTTCACAGAATACTATGTAGTTATTACCAAATCTTGTTTCCTTGATTTCGTACTAGTTTATTGCCGCGACTTCGCTCGGGCTGTTTCTATGGAAGCATTTTAAAGTGATTCCCATCGCATGGGAGCTGATTTATGGGATAAAAGATAGCCTTGATTATTCTAAAGCGAGACTTAGAATTACGCATGCAAAGTTTCAACCGATTCACTCCGTAGCCTAGGTGTGAAGAAGCAATATACATCCATCCATCCATACAACCATCCAAACCCTCTCATTTATAATATTACTATGATTTTGAATCAAACTCTGATTAATTCCTTGTTAATTTCAGATGCTATTTGACGCACTTTGTCCTTCGTCTGCCACAACAACCAACCATCCATTCCCTAACTACATTTTTCCGTGGACACTCCTACTAGCATTCAAGAATCATTCTAAACCTTCAAGCCGGACTTTAGTCATTAAGCTAAATTAGACTAACTAGATTTAAACCTGCACTCTATCATGATAATAGAACCTTTTGTCTGTCTATCCCTACTTAACACAAAAAACCCTTAAATTTAACTTAATATTAAATATATTTATTATCCTCTTTATTTACTGCCTTTGGTTCTTACTAAATAATTTTTTTGTAAATTGAAAGAATATTTTTTTTTTTTTTGAAAAGGCCGCCATAACCATCCCCAACATTTGGAATCAATAAAGTTTATTGCTAATTTTTTTTAATTAAGCATATTTAATATATTCAGAAATCAATATTAATGAAAGATTTATCTCTTGAGCCAATTCCCTCCAGTAATTCCAAATGTGCCCTTCCCCAAACCACCATTTTTCTACTTTATTCTTTCAATTAACAATCATTACATATAAAATAAACTAGCAACATTATTTGTATACAATAAAACATCAAAAGTTTGTATTCCTCTTAAACCGGCGTTTAGCTGTCGTGGGGTTTTTTGTGAGTTTTCCGAAATCCTAAACCTTCTTCTCGTTGTCGTTCTAAAATTATACCCTTCAATGGAACCCGTTGTCCAACTCTCCTCTTCGCAGTCTCTCCTGGTTTCCAGCCAATTTTGTTCATTATCATTATTGCCTTGTCCTCCGAGATTGAAGCTGACTCGGAGACTTGATTATCAGCCCTTTCTAGTTTAAATCTTCTGTTTCCTCCGTGTCCTTTCCTATTTCGTTTATTTGCGCTGACGTTGTTGTCCCTCCTATCCGCTTCTCAGTAGATTCCGGTCAATTTTGATAGTTTACTGCTCGTAGAGTTCCTCTTCTTTCCTTAATTGGATCGCTACTATTCTCCTCTTCATTTATCGTATTGTTTTTCTGCTGAATTATATCATCCATGTTCCTTAGGTATTCTGCCATTTCGATCAAATTCTCGTATTTAGAGGTGTACCATCCTTGTTGTATATTTCTCGGATAGTGCCTGATTATATCAGCTAATAGTTGCTTTTCGGGAAATTTGAAATTCAGCAATTGTGCTTTCCCCGTCAACCGCAAGAAGTGCCCCAACATTGTCGGACTTTCAAATCGATCCCATTTGCCTTGTACAATTGTTCTCCTCAATTCATTTTGCTCCTTCTCTCCCCAAAAGGTGGCTAAAAAGTCAGCCTTGAAGTCTCCCAATCTCTTCCATCGTCCTTTATAGATCCTGGCCCATTCCCTAGCGTCTCCAATCAAACAGTCTTGAACTATGTCCAACTCCTTGCCCCGGCTCTCGGTCCTTCTTAAATAGCTATCCAAATCTTCCAGGAAATTCACCGGATGTATATCTCCTTTGCCTCCAAACTTCGGCCTTTCACAATTAAGATTCATTATGTTATAGCAGATTTGTCTATGCTCCACGACTACTCCTTCTGGTTCGACATCCACACTCCTATCTTCTCTCGCTGGTTCTCTTGTTTCTTCTTGGTTATGACTCCGATTCGTGTTTATTCCTGCTCCAGTACTCATTGAAGATTTAGCTTCCTTCACCTCTTCGCATAAAACATTCATCCTGGCTGATAGCATTCCTATAGCTTTGCTTAATCTTCCAAACATCAATCTCGCTTCCCCTCTGACTCCTATTGCTCTCTGCTTCACTTTCTCTTTTTTGGACTAGGAACTGGAGTATTCTCGTTTTCTGCAACTGGTTCCTCCATCTCTACCTCCTCCCTCGTTTGTATTTGTTCTTCCCTTAATTTGGCGAGTGCCTTTTTGTTTCTATTTACTCTTTGCATATTCCTTCTTTTCCTACTTTACTTAAACGTTTCTATGAATCTAGTTGATGTTGCTGACCTAAATAAATATTTCCAGTTCCTTAGTAACATACCTAGCTAGTCGCTAAAAAAAAAACTGCAAATATTTAACCAAATATTTCCAATTCCTTAGCAGCGTACTATACAGGATGCTAACAAAAAAACTACAAATATTGAACACCATTTTCCTGTCCTATCTAACTTGTACTTGTTGTGAACACATCGACCTCTCTGCTTCCGAGTTCTATCTGGGTATCATCCAACTGCGCCCTACTATTCCATTTGTCTGGAGTTCCTTTCCATTACACTGCAACAAATTGTGCGAGAATCGAACTCGCACTTCACATCTAAATACACCCTAACCTAACTAAACCGAAAATTTTATTAGTTCAATTCAATACTCTGCAAATTTTCCAAATTTTGTGCGACCCCATTCTCTCAACAGAATGCAAGTCTTTATCAAGCCTTTAGTAAGAATTTACATAAAAATGACTATTCTCAGGCAACTTTTGAAACAACAGAAATGGCCCTAGGCTCTCATTCTGTATATTCTGTATATAAACAGATATAACTTGATTGAACCAATGAATTAATATATTATTAGATATTATTATTATTATTTTCATAAGTTATTTATTTAGATTCTGGTTTTTATTATTTTTTTGGTTTTATTTTAAAAAAGTACTAATAATTAATATTATTGTTTTTCATTAATATCCTGGTCACGGCACCAAATTGTAACACTCCAAACCATCGTAACATACCCTACCTGTTCAATAGTGATTATTATAGTTAGATTTGTATATTTTACCGTATCTTTTGTAATAAAATTATGATTTAAAGTGGCCAATGATCGTCTAGCTAGCGGAAGGACCCGTACGTCGTATAGTAGTAACTCAGATTCTTTTAGGAACTTCAGACAAATGGTTAAGCCTTTGATTTACCTAAAAATTATAAATTCTTAAATTCTGATACAACATAACTCTCCTTTTTCACTATCGGTTAAATCTAAATTTCTCTCTCTGAAACAACTTAAATTACGTAGTAAGAGTATAATCCAATCCTCGGGCATTCAAGGTAAAGACAATTAGGTGAAGAAGTAGATTTAAGTATAGATTACGATAATAATTGGATCATTTTATGATTTTAGTTACAATGCCTCCACTGTGCGGTTACCAGAGAACTTTGCTTTGGTCCACACAGGTCCAGACCAAAGCTATCTGCTATTAAGTGCCCCTTTCAGAATATTATATTCAGCGCCTCGGGGTCAGTCGAAAGTAGAAGACTATCGCCTGGCCCGTACTCAGTTGTAACCAGACATTTAAGTGCAAAGCGATTGAAAAACGCTAACTCAGTAGAGTTTTACGGGGAATGGTCTGAAGCGACCCAAATACACCTACCTACCTCTCCTATACCTATCCTACCTCAACCTACCTACCTAGAAGCTGCTGCTTCTGTAAACGGGGTGGAACCACATTCCAGGCTAACCGTAGATCTAATCAATAGACATAATAAACCCTCAGTTCTTCCACAATCGGGATGACGCTTGCAAAGAACCGTTTAGCAGGAAGACAATTCCACAGACTTGGAACGTAAATGGTCTCCCAAGTCTGCTTGCTAAATTTAATACACAATCCAGGGTCTACTGGATGTGCTTGATAAACATAATAAGAATTTAGATTAGCCAGCTCTGGGATGTAACACCATCCGTCTACAACGTAGAGAAACGATAGGATTAAGTAGTGTGGCTTGCGTAACCTAGCTAGCAATAAACATTCAAAAACGTGAAGGTCTCTTGTTTGATAGATGTTTAGGCTTTTTCCGCAGGAAAGATATAAAAATTTAACATTTATTTTACCGGATCCTAACTTCTAATCGCAGGTTTTGTGCCTAGCATCCCTAAACAGTGTACCTACCTATTCTACCTATGCTATTAAGCCCTGTATACCCCAACTAGAAGCCCGTCGCTTCACATTTACATTTAATCACGTGGTGTGTAATGTTGGACTGGCGGAGTGCAATGCCTAGCCCACTAACTATCACTGCTAGGGAATACGGGGTTGTAAGGCCCGATTTTGTCCTACTCTATAACAGTGTGCGTGCCCTCAGATACTGGCTCGCGAGCCGGGTGCATCTGAGCGACCTAACAGAGGTATGGTAGCGTATAGATAAATATATAGACAAGACCGACGCGTCAGTTGAAGTTCCTCCACGGAACCTCGGGGTCTGACCATCGGGGAGTTCTCTGATCCCAATGCAAGGGTAAAATCAGAGCTGGACCCACTCCAAAGGTAACCCAGGCCCTAGACAGTCTACCTAACAAGAGCTCTAGCTGTAATGCATGCCGCATTACAGCTACTTACTAAGCTGTAACACACGACCAGAGTTTCCCACTCTGGATTTCCTATGCACAGGGGAGGTTCTAGCTCGTTGATGAATTTACTTCCTAATGAATTTAAGATTCCCATGAATTTAAACAAAGACTCTACGCCCTACACCCACCCAAACTCTAGACATAGCTGGCTCCACTGGACTGAAATCTTCGTTGATCAGAAGGAACACAACACTAAAATTCCATCCTACTTGGAGCTTGCCATGTAAGGTTGACCCAGCAGCTAGTAAATCAAATAGAATTTACATTACTTCGCTTCCGAGCGCAAAAAGTCAATCAAAATTTATACCAAAGTCGATCAGCGCTTCGACCTTCCTAGCCAAAAACCCCACGACAACTGACACTCCACGATCAGATTTTCTTCTCCGGAGTTCCTAAAATTCAAAATCCTTCGATTATCAAATATTTCTGTTTTATTTTTCTAGCATTCTATCATTCCCCTCTGTCCTAAGGAAGTCAATATTCCATCGATAACTTTCCATCGTTTTCGTTCTAGAACCTTCTATTAAATAAAAAGTAATCGTAAACTCTATCTAGTCTGTTCAGTTAACAATACTTGGTCTGCATTTCCCATTCCGGTAAAGTTCGGAAATTTATTTAAATCTTATTGAAATTGATGTTCTTGCAAGACACTACAACCCATAGTGGCATTAAACTAGAAAATTTTAAATGTAAACCTTAAAGAACAACAACAATCGAAAATCTATCTCTTTATGAAATCATCGATAATTGATCCCATCAACTTCAAGCTCACACCCGCACTATTATGATTTACTCGAATATTATATTTTTTTCATGCAAGATTCTCTATAAAAAAGGTTTTATTCTTTCGGTGTTACAAGTTATATCAGAAAGTGTTAAATGTTTCTATATTTGCAAATTGAATAAGCCAGCATAATCTGGACCATTACAACGCCTTGCTAAAAAGTATCGCAAGGTGTGACATCACGCGGAACTTTAACTTCATAATTTTTGTTTAATCGACTAAAGAAAAAATACGTGTCCAATATCTTCTGATAATCTAACTGACGGACTAATTAAATTTTTTTAGGACACTAGCCTATTGTCTACAAGCAAAGTTGAATAAATTAAAGTAATTATGTCGTTCAAGATTAGATACAAAGTCTTTCTATCTGTCGGTAGCAGGCTGTCCAGACATGCTATTTTGCTATAGTATATATAAGGTATCTTTTTAGGGTTTTGAAGATCGAAGATCGGTTTCAAAACCCTTATGGTCTCGCTTTGTCTGTCCTTTTTTCCCTCCTTAATAACTCAAAAACTACTGCAGCTATCAACTTGAAATTTAAAATAATAATACATTTCGTGCGCCTGTACAGATTTAGAGAAAAATAAATGAAAATAAATGAAAATGAATATTTTCCATACAAATTATGATGCCGAAATTTTAAAAGATACCTACAGAGTCATAAGAGGTATCAAATGAAAGGTATCATTTTGTACATTTCAAAATATTTTTTGAGATGTTTGTAGGTTTCATACTTTTTAAAATATTTCGAAAAAAGTCGAAAAAATACCCATTCCCCCCCCCCCCCTCTATCTCCGAAGATTGTAGAGCGATCCATGTAAAATGTATGGAGCGTTTATAGACATAGATCTATATTTTACAGGAAAAATATAGAGAAGTTTGAAAAAAGAACACTTTTTGAAAATTGGTCAAATAGGGGGGGAATAATTTTCAAAAGGGGAGGCTACCTCACCGAGTGGGGTATCGAATAAAAGGTATCGGTTTGAACGTTTTAAAACAGTTTTTGAAGCTGCTGTAGGTTTCATACTTTTTGAAATATTTTGAAAATAGTCAAAAAAATACCCATTCCCCCCCCCCCCCCCCTATCTCCGAAGTTTGAAGAGCGATCCGTTTAAAATGTATGAAGCGTTTGTAGATATGGATCTATATTTTACAGGAAAAATATAGAGAAGTCTGTAAAAAGAACACTTTTTGAAAAATGGTCAAAAAGGAATAATTTTCAAAAAGGGGGCTACCCCGCCGAGTGGGGTTTCATATGAAAGGTATCGGTTTGGACATTTCAAACCTGTTTTTGAAATTTCTGTAGCTTTCATACTTTTTGAAATATTTTGAAAAAGTCGAAAAATTTACCATTACCCACCTTAACCGAACCACCCATTTAACCGAAGCATGCAGAGAAATCCATCTGAAATGTAGGTTGGTACCTACTATTCTTAGGTATTCGTTAAATTGCGAAGTCTCTAAGCGGTACTTTTGGTACCTATTTGTTGACAAACGTTCAAAACCCTCGGCGCGCGAGTTACACTCGCACTTGACGGATCTTGTTTATTATGATATCTTTGGTATCTTTTTTAATATGGTATCTATGGTATATTTTTACTATGATATCTTTGGTATCTTTTTTACGATGGTATCTATGGGATCTTTTTTAGTGTGGTATCTATGGTATATTTTTTACTATGATATCTTTGGTATCATTTTACTATGGTATCTATGGGATCTTTTTTAGTATGGTATCTATGGTATATTTTTTACTATGATATCTTTGGTATCTTTTTTACTATGGTATCTATGGGATCTTTTTTAGTATGGTATCTATGGTAATTTTTTTATTATGATACCTTTGGTATCTTTTTTACAATGATATCTATGGTATTTTTTTTACTAAGGTGTGAACAAAGTACAGTAGGTACCGTCACATAAATCCTGCATTGTAAGAGCTGTTCCACCGAAGCTGGGCTGATTTTAGATTAAAACAATTGCAGGAAGTGCATGTTGATAAGCTAGCTCTCAATTGAGATTGATTAACACTATTTTTGATGCCAGTGTTTTAATTCTGCTATTTTGAGCGTCAATTGCTCTAATTGATGTAGCTGCGTTCAATTACAGTGAGTCGGCCATTTTGTTTTTACGAATTGTGAGATTAATTCACATTATTAGTCTATTATGGTCTAGAAAAGAAACATTTAAACAGAACTACTAAAGAAACATTTTTTACTAGATTTGGTAAAATAATTCATTTTACATATGAGATATACACATTATTAGTGTATAATGGATGAAATGAAACATTTAAAACAAAAACAGAACTACCATAAAAAAAATAAAATTTTTGGAAAATGATTCATTTCACAAATGAGATACTTAGCATTATTGTTATTTTGTTTTTAAATCATAATAGGTTTAGAAGATTTCTCAAGAGACAATTTTAGAACCTGTTGTAGTACCTATTCATCTTACACGAAATCTTTAATCCCTTATTTAAATTGATTTATCAATCCAGTGCAGTACCTTGTAACATTTTTACATTTAAAACCGATCAGACCCATTATTATATATAAATCATTTATATATTTTTTCGATCTTTAACAGGTAAATGATCGTTTCATTCGCTTTACAAGCCTTACAATTTCAATGAATAATTATAGTAATTTGTACCGATCAAATCGATCGCTTTTAATGTATATCGTTCCTTTTACATATTTTTTTATCTTATTTTAACACAATGTTGCCACTGTTAACGCTAAGTACGGCTCGTTTATTCAATAATGCTAAATAAGGTTTTATATCTTTTTTACTGCAAGGAGGTTGATTGAAAAATTATGGATTTGACTTTGTGTTGGAACGTCAGGAATAC
Source organism: Eupithecia subumbrata (assembly GCA_949316285.1). Taxonomy (NCBI): domain Eukaryota; kingdom Metazoa; phylum Arthropoda; class Insecta; order Lepidoptera; family Geometridae; genus Eupithecia; species Eupithecia subumbrata. Next base: position 21,689,559 of record OX438646.1, on the reverse strand, counting down.
TTCTTGATCAGTTAACTGGCTACCCTGTGCATCTTCTGTATTGACAATGTTGCTAATGGTTGTCGTTCGAAATTCAAATGGTTTGCTATAACGTTCTTAATTTGACTGTTTGAAATTTATGATACCTATCCACTTCGTAATGTTTCTGAGTCACTTGATTTTCTTTGTATTGCTTTTAAAACCACCTATTTTTGGAAAATCTACGCTGTAATTAATTCTAAGCATCGCTGTTTGATTGACAAAGATTCATTGGGTAATAAAACACATAATTGCGTTCCATTAGTAATTTGTTTGTCGGATAAGTTTGCCAAGTGCGTGTCAGATACAACTATGGTAGAGTTCTGTTTGTAGATTTATATTTTTTGATATAAGTATATCTAATGTTCTTCAGGTTGCTAATCACGCTATCACGCTAATATTCTAGCGAACGAATCGGGCTGAATTTTGGATATAGGTAGTTTTAGGCCTCGAATAAAACGTAGGCTACTTTTTATTCCTTATATCAGTTCCCATTCGATAGAAATAACCTTTTAATGTTTCCATGGAAAATAGCGTGCGAAACCGCAGGTATAAACTATTATTAAATACTTCTTAGATCAGTTTGTTTTTAATTATTTATTGTATCCATTCATGTTATTTTTCTGCATAATTTTCTGCATAATAGATTGGTACATGGTCCGTAATTTTGTGCTGTTGGCCTTTATGCCTTACAAGTATTCCAAATTCCCAATAAATAATGCCGCTTAAAATAAGTACAAAATAGATCGTTAGGTATCCTAACATTCCAACCAAAATACTCAAACACTTCAGTAATTTAACTGGCTTCCTTAAAACTAGCGAAATAGAGTTCAAAGTAGTTACAAAATTAGTTTTTAGTTGGATTCGATGTGTTGGCAGTATTGGTAACATAGTAGCGATTAATTCAGTAGGAGTTAATACACACATTTGTCATGTCTACTGCAAATTGGGTGCCAGATCTTTGTATTGGAGATGCTATTCTATTTTTGGATGCACGAGCCGAGCGTTGTAAACGGGTAGGTATTGCCAACATTGAAATGCATGGAATGACTGTAGTTGTTTACTTGAGCATTCAAGTCGTACCTACAAAGATACCGTAAGTACAGTCAACGATAAAATCGCGAACATAGTCGGTAAAAAATTCTTAGTTGAATTTTTAGGTTTGTCTGATGAGTGATGACCATCTTGTGGTAGACCAAGGATTTTTCTTTGTTTTATTGTCAACTAGATGCGCTCCGCGGCTTTGCCTGTGAGGAAACTTTTCTGAATAGGTGTCCCTAGCGGTATGAAATATACAACCTCTTGCGTCGTAGATTTGACCACGCCGCCGGAGAGGTCGTCAAATTTTTATTTTACAACAATTTGACAAGCGTCCAACGTACACCATAAAAATCCGCATTAGATCTTTACTACATTTTTATGAGAACAATTTAAAGTCACTACCTTTCAATTAAAAGTATAATCATCGAAATCTGAAAGATGTCTTAGAGCGGAGTTTTTCTAAAGTTCCCTTTTTCATTTTTTTGGAGGAAGTACGCCTTTAATCAAAAAACCCCGAAGACTAAAAAAATCTATAAAATGTTAGAATCTTTACACCAATTTTCGTATATATCGGTTCTAAAATACGACCTGTAGAGGAGTAGGAACATACTGACAGAAAGGCTAATTTTGCTAGACTTGAAGCAAAGACTGCTCACTTCGTTCGCTCAGTCAACTAATCTATACATACAATAGAACTGTAACAGGTCCAATTTTGTACATTGAAGAAATTTTGTTGTCAGCGTGACAGCATGCGATCCCGCGTAGATCATATTTGATTTAGATTTATCTAATATCCAATTCTTTATCTACACGATGTATACACAATTTAACTAGGTACCTAAATATAGGTAGGTATATTACAAAATATATAAATATACCTAATGTATTCTAAATCCCATGACACAAGCTCTGCTTAGCTTGGGGCTAGATGATTTGTAACAACTTCAATATCTAATAAATTCCAAAAAAAGAAACCTGTGGTCAAATCTGGTATCCCTACTTAATTAACCTTTCAACGACGAACGAAGTTGCGGATACAGCTAAGTAAATAATTGTATGGAACGGATTGGACACGCGACAATCAGCCTCCGAGCGTGTTGCAACATTGTTGCATTGTCGTTCTACAACAATAACATTAATTACATAAGTGTAGCACACGTGTAAGCAGATATCTGTAGTCTTAGTACGAGTTAGTTAGTTACGAGTTCATAGTTTACGAAAACTAAAACCTAATTTATGATTAAAGTCATAAATTAATCAATCAAATCAATGAAAAACGTTTATTTGCAACTAAAACATAACATAAATAAACCGTTACTTAACTAAAAAGAATACAAAATGACAATATACGATATAATATAATATTATTAAACTTAGTTATAGCTACAAAATGGTCCCAACTCTTATGCAGGTGTTAAAACCTGTGCTAGTTTTCTGCTGGGCCTATGGGACCGAGGAATTACAAATTAATATAACTAGAAAAGCGAAGTGTTGCAGCTACTTACAAAACAAAATATATGAAGATAGTAGGTACTTTTATAACAAATTAAATAAAATCAAGTAAAGTTGAATTTTAACCATCTAAAACTTAAATCATCACTTTTAGACTAAAACTGGGAGAAAAAATATGACGTAGATAGATAGACTTTTTATTGGGGACACACACAAACAGCACAGGAAAGGTAACAAAAGAAGAACATTTAAGGTACACATAATTAGGTGGTAGGTAAGCAGGTACACAATTATATGAAATAACAGATTCTTTAGGTACACGTATATTAATTAGCACTTTAAGCTCTCCTAACGATACGCAATTGATGAAAGTCGTTTGTTTTCAATTGTAAATAATAGTTTTAATTTATTTCTATTATTTTATTGTAATTTTCTTTTTGAATAAGGATTATTCTTTGATTTCATATATTGAAATAAGTCAGAGTAAGATAAAAAATATCTGAAGGGTGAGTCTATTTGACGTTTGTAACGAGATGTGATCGTGACGTCTCCTTTTTCCATACTGTTTGGTACAGAGCGCCTCTATCGAGCGAACATGGAACCCCCAATCAAAAATAAATAACAGATTCAGGCGTTACTTTGCGGAAATCCATTGTATAATATTAAGATGAACCATATTTAGTACCTAACAATTCCGCACAAAACCTTCTCTGATAAGATCCAACAAAATGTAATCCGTGTGTACCGCCCGCCCTGTAAAAGAATAGACCACACCGATTTCAAAATGAAAAATCGAATCAAAATAAGTCATTGACTAGTTTCGTCTCTCCACGAGACATCATCGAGACGCTATAAAAATACTCGACTCGGCCAGTGATGTTGTCTGTCTGAGCTCCCTGCGTAAAGTCAACTTTACACAGGATTACATTTAGCTGGATCTTATCAGAGAAGGTTTTGTGCGGAATTTTTACTAAATATTGTTCATCCTAATATTATCCCATACAAAAAGGAAACGTCACGATCGCGACTCGATAATAACGTCAAATAGACTCACTCCCCGGTTATAAGTGAACAGATTTTATGGGTCCTTACCCATAAAATGGTAAAAGTTTACAATAAATTCTTTCCATATATTTAGCACCTTGCAGCGCCTCTACCGGATATTGAGAGGCAAGCGGTAGTTTAGTAACTGTCACGTTCTCAAAAACTGTTCCATTTTGATATTTTGCAAACTCATGCTTGAGTCTCTGGTGATCGAAAAGACATGCTTTTCTACATATTAAAATAATTACTTAGGTATATGTATATGCTTGGATAAATTATACAGACTCTAGATTATTTTTATGGTTCCGTACCTCAAAAGGAAAAAAGGAACCCATATAGGATCACTTTGTTGTCCATCTGTCAACTCCCTTTTCTCAGGTACGCGTGGAGGTATCGAGTTGAAATTAATATCAAATACTCAAGTTTGTAACCTCTTGAAGCCTCGATATAAATAAAACTTCTAGGTCAACGTAATCAAAAGTTACATCCGTTTATGTCCGAATATTTTGAAATTTCCAAGGGAATCACATGCACACAAAACCTATAGGGTACTTTCCGAAGACGTAGAGTCAAAATTTGGCAAGAAGCAAGGGTTATAGCACAAATAACGGGAAAAATCCGCAAACCGTTAATTAATTAATACAGATCAAGTTTCATTAGAACCCATATGGAACCCTAAAATTTTAGTATTCAAGGGTTATAGCACAAATAACGGGAAAAATCCGCAAATCGTAAATTCATTAATACAGATCCAGTTTCATTAGAACCCACGTGGAACCCTAAAATTTTAGTATTCAACATAATTATTAAGTATTATGAGGGAGTCATCTTCGGAATTACATTTACCAGTAGGTTTACTTAAAGACTTATATATTTATATAAAAACGTTTCCACTTTCGGACTTTTTGAAACATTATCGCGTGATAATTGGAAATACCAAGCATCCCCACTTATTATTGTAATTTTAATTGACTCTTAATTATTGTAATGCGATTGCAATTATTGCAATATGAAACTTCTTGCAACAAAGTTGTTGCAGGTTTAAATGGTTCATTGCCGATCCAATTTCAGCAAGTTATAGGAACCTATAGTCGATACTTCTATACTAATACAGTAAATACATTACACTTTAAAGAACACCAAGAAAATACAAAAATAAAATACAGGAAAAGAGAGATACAGAGTTGCATGGGCGGCCTTATCGCCAAGAGCGATCTCTTTCAGACAACCTTGGGATGGTTACGAAGCAGTTGTACCTAAATGTAAAGACGGTGGCGTATTATTTAAATATACAATACTTAAATATATAAAATATACTAATAATAATAATGAATACGAAGTTTTACAAAAAAAAGATGCAAAATAAAAAACTAACAATTTAGGCACCTTTAATGTGAAAAACAAGTACCTAAGTAAGGTTTTGTAAGTTTGGCCAGATGTAAGTAGTAGGCGATATTAAATGAATAAATAAAATTATAACATTTGCCCCTAGGCGGAATTGAACCCGCAACCTCCACGTATTAGTCCGGTTCTGATATTTTTTTCGCTAATAGATATCACGTTTTATTCATTTACCACGAGCAAAGCAGAGGCATGTGTAAAATAACTCATTTTCGGATTAGGTCTTTGTTACAGACCGATTCTGGATACGACATAATTTCTAAAATACTAAGTAAGTCAGAAATTTCGGATTTGCACGACTAAAGTCAAAAAAGAAAAAATTACCAAAACCAATGTCGAAAAGTAATAATGTCCAATAAAAAATTTCCACCTACTCATGACAAAGAAAGTAGGTCATTAAAAAAACAATCCCATTTTGGATTAATCTTTAAAGGGCTTAGGCAAAATTCCTAAAACTTTATTAAATATTTTACAGTAACTACGGCAAGAAATTTGTTTCACACGTGAGAAACAGTCAATACTACTGAGGACCAAAAGTTTATACTCGCTTGTCTAATGCTGCGTACACACCGGCCCAACGAACGCCAACGAATGGATCTCGCTGGCCTTCGTTGGTCTGTCTGGACGGCTTAGCGAACGAAAACGATCGTTCGTTGGCGTCTGCCTGCCGGAGATCGGAAGCTCGGCAGCAACATCTAAGGAATCGAACCATTAGATCGAACTCAGTGAATCGCCGGAGGATAACAAACGAACGTTCAGTTGAAGCGAGAATTTATTTTCCCCTGTACGCCTTTAAATTCTTACATTATCTGGTTGTTCACCATCTCCGCTTTCGTTTTATTTTTCTTATCTTTGCTTTATTAACTCGTCCAGGTACATAAAAATAATAATAATTGGACTCGGCGCGCATCGTCAGGAAGTTCCTCTCTCTGCAGCCCTAGTCACCGGCCGCTTGAGCCTAATTTCGTGGGACGGTGATTCACCGTTTTGATATATTTTTTACTGTATAATAGTTTTATAATAATTAAAAAAAAATCTATAGTAAATCTTGTATTTTATAACGAGATTTATGAACAAATTAGTGTATATTGTACAATAATATTAATAATAAATAATGCTGGACAATCCACACAGCATCATATAGCCCCAATCCAAATATAATAAGCTAATATAAAACTAGCAATTTATTTATTTCGTCATTGTTCAATCTTGAGAATGCGAGCCGGAATCAGGTGCCAACAATCGTTTGCTCGACCACAAAATGTAATTGGACATTTTGGATACATCATCGAAGGCCAACGAACGTGTGGCAACCAACGCTGAATATCCTTCGTTGGCGTTTGTTTGGCCTGTGTGTACCCAGCATAACTTGATTCAGGGACCAAGATCTACGCCGATCTAAATCAAAACAATCTGGCTGTCACACAGCTAACTGTCAATGACCAATTGTAGCACCTACCTTCTATTTAGCCGTTTTTTATCCCGTAATTTAGCTGTCAGAGTAACAAGTGATCTATCGCCCTGGCGTCAACTTTGGACCCATTGTATAGAAATGATTACTTACCAATAGACCTTTGCTATTAAATGAATTATCCAGTTTTTACTATGAGTTACTGCGCCAGATCAGATTGATTGAACGTTTTCTGTAAGGTGGGGTTTTGACATAACGTGCTTCAACATATAATTAAACTACATATTTTACTTAAAATATAGTTGTGAAAGAATTTAAAATCAGTCTATAATTGACGGAGAAAATGACGATCATGCATAAAAAAAACATACATACAGCCGTATGTTCGGAGCCTCTTCCTTTTTTCGAAGTGGGTTAAAATTATGTATTGTAGAAAAATTATAAGTAATTTATGGAAGTGGTTTCTGAGACGACATAGGTGCACGGAATAACGATTATTCCGTGAAGAAGTTCATATCATAGAGTTAGGTAAACTCAATTTAAAGCGCATTTAATAAAGTATATAGGGTGGTTTTTTGAGAAGGGCGGTGATGGCCAAGTCGGAAACCACGCGAGTTATAGAAAGTCGTGAAAGGAGTCATGCCCCCGATTTATAAGAAAACAATGACTGCATACTTAGTTTTTTTTTAACCTTTTACTTTTGACGGAAATCGACACTAACGATTTTTCAAAACAAAAGGACTTCCTGTACTTTTTATAACTAATGAATTTTGTTGCTGATATAGGTCAATCTTTGCAAAGAAATATATTACTAAAAATAAAGGAAAAACTAAATATGCAGTTATTGTTTTCTTCTTATAAATCGAGGGCATGACTCCTTTCACGACTTTTCTTTAACTTGCGTGGTTTCGGACATGGCCATCGCCGTCCTTCTCAAAAAACCACCCTGTACAATACAGGGCGTCCCATGGCCATGCCACATGGAGGGAAAGTATCTTAATATTTTGCATTGCATCGCACCGGTATACAAGTAGGTAGGTAGGTGGAATGTTTATTGTTAGTTTATGTCCACAGATATCTAACCAGTGTCTTCTAGAGGGCAAACCCTCATATGTTGGGCAACGGCAATGTATACATTTGTACAACAAAACTCCTAGTGAGTTGCAAAAATTTATCAGGAAATAAATTCGAACAAATTGTCAAAATCTTGCCGTCCAAAAAGGCTTACTACAAATTATCAGATTATAATAGAGAGGATAAAAAAGCTTGGGACGGGTTTTGCTCCAACCCGAAAAATAACTATACTAACTTTTTTAATTTAGTCTACATACCGAAGCGACAGGAATAAAAAATATCACTATATTTCCGTGTCAGTGTTTTCTATTGTACATTAGTAGTTATGAAAATAAAGTATTTTTGATTTTGATTTTTGATCTTGAGGAGTATAGATATATTGTTGATGATGCTGCAACTGACACTAAATAAGCTGACGACCTCTGTGGCGCAGTGGGCGAAGGTCTGCCTGCGACGCAGGAGGTTGCGGGTTCGATTTCCGCCTCGGGACAAATGTTTGTACGATCTGCAGACATTTGTCCAGGATGTTATCTATGTATAGTAAAAATATCTATCTAAATAAATAAATATGTAATGCTGGACAATTCTATGTACAAATCTATGTAGTGCATTGTATTAAAAATATATCAGTTATCTAGTACCCATAACACAAGCTCTGCTTAGCTTGGGGCTAGATAATGCTGTGTGAATTGTCCTGCATTATTTATTTATTTTATTTTAAGCTGAGATAGAAGCAAAATATAAAAAATAGTGAATTGATTTTGTACTCTAAAATGACAATAAAGTTTAGTACATAAGGTACACGTATATTATAGCAGTCGTATTCCTTGCATTTCATTACAAAGCTCACTTCTCAGAACAGCACCTTAACAGCTATTAAACTTGATAATTGAGAAATATTTTATGATAAAAGGCGTAATTACGGGCTCGTGACGAGGAATGTCAGGTTTTGTCCAGCGCCGGTTTCCTGGTGATGCCCCTGATTGATGTGGCAAATGGAACTCATTACAACTTGAGAATAGAGCGAACCTATACCTAGATGTAATGGTATCACGAAACCCACATAATCCTATACTATTCTACTAATCGTATCCTATCTTATCCTATCTACTATTATAGTATTATTATATCTGTGTCCTATCCTATTAATCCTTCTATCCGACGATCTCCGTGGCGCAGCGGGCGAAGGTCCGCCTGCGACGCAGGAGGTTGCGGGTTCGATCCCACAAAACAACAAATTTGTGTACGGTCTGCAGAAATTTGTTCCGTTGGTCTGGGTGTTTTCTATGTATAATAAAAATATCTATCTTTGTAATATATTGTATTAAGTATATCAGTTATCTAGTACCCATAACACAAGCTCTGCTTAGCTTGGGGCTAGATAATGTTGTGTGAATTGTCCAGCATTATTTATTTATTATTATTTATTTATTATCCTATCCTATCCTACTAATATTATAAATGTGAAAGTTTGGGACAAATGTTTGAACGATCTTCAAATATTTGTTTCGGGTGTTCTGGGTATTTTCTATGTCTGATAAATATATATACAAATATATACATGTAATGTATCAGCATTGCCATACAGCGAGGCATTGCAGCCAGCGTCTTGGGGACGCTATGACTGTTTTGGTTTTTGGTTTTTTTATTAATATGGATCAGTTGAGCTACTTGTAGATTGTTTGCATCTGTCAGCTCAATTGTTTCAATATTAAAAACTAGTTTTAATTTATTTCTATTATTTCATTGTAATTTTCTATCTGAATAAAGATTCATTTGTAATGTATTGTATTAAGTTTATCAGTCATCTAGTATAGTACCCATAACACAAGCTCTGCTTAGCTTGGGGCTAGATGATGCTTTGTGGATTGTCAAGTATTTTTTTTATATTTGGATGTCATTTTCTTTGACTGTTTATTTAATTTGTTAACTTGTGTCCAACACCATTTTGACAAGTATAGATATTATCTTATACCAATAAATTAATCTGAATACTTTTCTCGAGCCCGTAAACTAAGTGAAACCGAGGTAAAAAGCTACCATCCCATAATTTTATGATGACAGGAGCCCTTGAGGGCAAAAGTGAAAGGGCAAACCATTATTTCTACGACAAAACCAATGGCCAATAGAAAGCGCCAATTATACTGCATTGTTGGTGATCTTCCAATAGTCATTTACTAGAGAAAACTGAAAGAGCTAAATATACTACACGTACAGTTGCGGTCATAGTTGCCGACATACCTTAAAGAACTTCCCTTCTACCATAGGACCAGCCGACGCACAGAAAAATACCACCCAGATCAGTTGTAAAATACGACCTGTAGAGGAGTACGGACATACTGACAGAAACGCTAATTTTGCTAGACTTGATGCAAAGACGCTTCGCTCACTTTGTCGCTCGGTCAATTAAGCTTCAAAATTTTGATAATTATTAGTTTTAAGTGTCTTTAATTACCTTTTATAATGATTTTGGGGGTTTGAAACTAGGACACAAATAAAAATAAATTTTAATAAGGTCGTTAGCACCACGAATGTCTTCAAGATAATGTCTAAATTTAGAGTCTAGGTCACCACTTCGGACCGCCACTGTACTTCATAAACTTTAGATTTTAATTATTAAAATATAAATAGAAAGAACAATGAATTAAAACAAAAATAGTTTTCTATACCCTGTGGTAATGGTGTCATATTAGCTTCATCATCATTAGCCTATATTAGTCCACTGCTGGTCATAGGCCTCCTCTAATGAGCGCCATAACGCCCTGTCTTCAGCTTGCCGCATCCAGCATCTGCCTGCAGTCTTTCGCAGGTCGTCATCCCACCTGGCCGGAGGGCGTCCTACACTACGTATGCCGAGTCGTATCCTCCACTTAAGAACATGTTTACACCAGCAGTTGTCAACTTCGCGAGAAATGGCCGACCTTTTTCTTTACTTAGTAAACACTTATTTATTATACTATTTATTTAATTTATGGCGATGAAAAGGGATATGAAAGTTTTCAATAGAGTATCAATATTGAAATTTAAAATTACAATAAAATTAACCCCAATGTTAACGAGTTAATACCCTTTTCATAATTAACCTCTTGCATAACATAAACCATGGCTCCATAATTAGGCATAAACACAATTTCTAATGATTTCTCAATGCATGTCAAAGGTCAAAAATACCTCAAGCATAATAAGTTGATAGGGACAAGGTGTATCAAAACAACTTAAAGGGAATAATAAAGAAACCACATTGCAACTTGAGGTGGAGACCGCAGTCGACAAACGTAGTGTAGGACTCCCTCCGGCCAGGTGGAATGACAACCTGCAAATTACTGTAGGCAGGTGCTGAATGCGTCAAGCTAAAGACAGGGTGCTAGAGTTGTAATGCTGGACAATTGACACAGCATTATCTAGCCCCAAGCTAAGCAGAGCTTGTGTTATGGGTACTAGATATCTGATATACTTAAAACAATACACTACATAGATAGATATTTTTTAGAACACCCTGAACAAATATCTGCAGATAGTACAAACATTTGTTCGGAGGCGGGAACCGAACTCGCAACCTCCTGCGTCGCAGGCGGACATTCGCCCGCTGTGCCTCAGAGGTCGTCAAACATCTAAGTACATAACAATTCGAATGCACCTTTGCGATATCATGCACTTGTGTTCGCGCCATCACAGACGGCCACTAACTCCGGTACACCTTGTACAGTAGCCATGCCAATTTAAAGGCAGTGTCACATAACCACATAAGTCATCGTTGTCGTCTAATGAGCTTCCATGTGATTGCGATAAGATAAAGGAGTAAGGCAAGGCGGGGTTAAGGATTGTTAACCACCGAGAGATAATCTCAGTCGTTAACAACTTAACTAGTTTTTTTAATAAATAATAAATAATGCTGGACAATTCACACAGCATTATCTAGCCCCAAGCTAGGCAAAGCTTGTGTCGAATCGTTGTGCTTGGAATCGAACCCGCAACCTCCGGCGTCGCAGGCGGACCTTCGCCGCTGCGCCGTCCGCCTGCGAAAACAACATCCTGTATAAATATGCATAGCACATTTCACAGTGTATAAAAATCCTACCAAGAATCATATTATTCTGGATCTAGCTCTAAACACGTGACTCCTGTTTTCTGTGACTATTCAGACGACTTTTCTTAAATTCCGATCTTAAAGAGCCACCCTGTAAAAGTAACTACTATTCAGAAGACTTTACTTAAATTCCGATCTTAAAGAGCCACCCTGTAAAAGTAATTATACAGGTATACCTATTTAAGAAGCATAGCATCTTTAGCAGTGCACAACAATCCTACCAATGTATATCCAAGCACAATTAATCACCCAACCACGCCTAGAGCGAGTAACATAGTGGCGAGATGGCGTGACCGGTCTTTTTGCCACCTCGGGACTCCGACACCTATTGCGATACTGCATCGGTTGTCATCGAGGGAATAATAATTGATCCTTTACTATGTCTTTGAAAATAGTAGTCTTAATAATGGAAGCCCAGGGGAAAAGACAGAAAGCAAAAAATTTAAACTGTTAACGCTTCTACTGCCCGGTCGTAGTGCTTGCGACTTCGGATCATTCAAACTATTTTGCCATTCATTGGCGAGTCATTCGCTGTTTTACTGCACTAAGACTAATTAAATTCTATGTCACTGTAATATAGGATAGCATAGATTCAATAAATAAATATCGTTTGATTTCACGAACTAGTACCTCATGGGCGCATTGTATTGAAATTGTAGCTTCTTCGCATAAATAAATAACGCACATGCCATGGTGTATTGACGAGATGATGTTGCCAATTTTGGTCATTGATTATGTAAAATTTGTGTTAGATTTGGCTAATTTACAGGATTATTCATTTACCATTGTATGTCCAAGCATAATAATCATCTACCACGCCTAGAGCGAGTAGTATAGTAGCGAGATGGCGTGACCGGTCTTTTTGCCACCTCGGGACTCCGACACCTATTGCGATACTGCATCGGGTGTCATCGAGGTAATAATTGTAGATCCTTTACTATTTATTTGAAAATAGTAGTCTTGATGATGGAAGTTTAAGGTTAAATAGAGATACATATAAAATATGAAAATAACTGAAAAATGAAAATGATTTTTTTCAAACAAATTGTGATGCCGAAATTTTAAAAGATACCTACAGGGTCATGTGGGGTATCAAATGAAAGGTATCGGTTCGGTTCAAATTATTGTAGGTTTCATACTATTTGAAATATATTGAAAAAAGTTGAAAAATTTACCATTACCACTTTAACCGCATGCAGAGAGATCAATCTGAAATGTAGGTTGGTACCTACTATTCTTAGGTATTCGTTAAATTGCAAAGTCTCTTACCGGTACTTTTGGTACATATTTGTTGACAAAAGTTCGAAACCCTCGGCGCGCGAGTTACAATCGCACTTGACGGATCTTGTTTTTAATTATTTTCAAATATATTAATATAACAAACACACATCTCGGGGCTTATAAGTAAAATAATTAACAACTAAATGATGTAGGATTCTAATTGTAGCAGAAAACTAACAAAACTCTTTTGCATAATTTATCAACAACGTAAAACAACAAAATGTTAGTCCAAATCTCCAGTCAAATTCTGTAAAGTAATTAATATTACCGTATGATGTATTTTTAATAGCAAGTGTCCATGGCAATTATTCTAATGCACAGCTTAATTCAACCAAGTTTTATCATACAGTACAGTGCAAAATAACTCCTATTGTTTTAAGAATAAAGATGATGGGATGTGAAAGAGAAAATGGGTTCCGGGTTTAATTTAGTTTTCTAATTTGGAGTGAGTTGTTTTGGCAAAACAAATGAAGGCAGCTTGTTCATTTATGTTTTGTTCATTATGCACCCGTGTTGCAAGAGAAAAATTATTTATTTATTTATTATTATTTATTATTTATAAAAATGCATGCTTGCCATAGGAAGCATGATACGAGTATTACACTCAGGGAAAGGTTAATTTTGCATATTTTTGTTATTAAATGTTAGTTACTTTACCACCGTATCTTGTGTAGATAATAGGTATTGGTAACTACTTTTCTTTTAATTCCCATTGCCGATAAGGTGCATCTCTGTGAAAATTTTCTTTTTTTGTATATTATAGTGGTAGGGTTTACGCCCTAGCACTCGGGGTAATTTCTAAGAAGTTCTATAATATTTAAAAAAATGTACTTCGATGGGACATTTTCTAATTTTTATTTCTTACAAATGAAAATTGCTTCCAAAATACTTATACTTTGGTCCAGCTCAACCCAATCCAGTCTGTACCGTTCCGTGCTGTCCAAATAGGTTTTAATGGATGAAATGAGCTTCGTTCGTCTGTTTGTTTCATTCTAATTACGCATTGTTAAGTAATAGGTAATTCAGACGTGCTTGGGATAGGAAAGGAATTTAATTTGATTTAGGAACGTAAGTGTGAGGGTATGTAAATTTTTCTAAAAGCCTTTGTTAAGCTCAGTGTTAGCACTTCGTCAACCGTACGTGAAAAAGATGTCAAACATTATTGTCAATCAGATGTCGCCAAAACTAAGCTAAGCCAATTTGACAACTCTAATAAGTTGATTAGGTACCATGAATGCACCATGAATGCATGAATGGATAATGAATCATTTTTTATTTTTTTTTGACTCTAACGATGCCCATTTACAGGTGATCTATTTATCAATTTACCTATTTTTGTATGTACCTATATTCCTAAGTTCCTTGTTTATTTTCTGTCTTGTCTGTTTTATGGCTTTTAATGATAACACATATTATAACCCATAAGTATATATAAACTGACATTTTTCAAATGCGCCTTGTGCTCTTACGGCGAATAAATGAGTATTATTTTGAAAAAAATTAATAACCGACTTTTAAGTTTAAAATACAAATCCTTCTGGAATAACATTTTTATGGGACTAATTCGAGATAATTCTCTATACAGAAGCGAAAGAATTTTCAAAATCGTTCAATAATTGAAGGACATCGACGAAAATACTTAAAAAAAATGTGAAATTTTGAAGTCAGTTAAAAATAATGCTTTCCTTTTTATTTCGATTGTTATGAAAGAAACGATAACAAGTAAATACTGAATTGACACCAGTCTCTTTATCAACAAACAAATAAATAAATAATTATGGACAATTCACACAGTTATCTAGCCCCAAGCTAAGCAGAACTTGTGTACCCATAGTACTAGATAACTACACTACATACATAAATATTTTTTATAATATTTAGTAAACATCCAGAACACCCTGAACAAATATCTGCAGATCGTACAAACATTTGTCCCGAGGCGGGAATCGAACCTGCAACCTCCTGCGTCGCAGGCAGACCTTCGCCCGCTGCGCCACAGAAGTCTGACATTCATATAGACGTCCACTACTGAATATCCCCCAAGCAAGGGGAGTTTTATCATAATCACCACGCTTGACAGGCCGATTGGTAATTGTGGAAGGTGTTAAACTACAGAAGGAAGCTACAGCCTTTTCTCTATCTACTTATACTAACCACAACAAATAACCATCGGTGGGCAATAAAAAGCAGTTATTTTTACCGCTAAACTATGAGGTTTCTCAGATGGTTTCTCCTAATAACTTAAGCTTCCCCTTTTCGTACAAAGTCACTAAAGCTTGGGTCTTTATTACCGTCTAGTCATAACTTAAAACCCTAAGGGCTTTACTAGGCCTAGCTATCAGTGAGAGACCACAAGTTGTAACAAAACTGCGCATTCCTACAATAAACTTATTTATTATCATAGCTGCTTGTATGTGGCGACCCTTCGCACGGTGCCTATGTGGGCATAGGGAGTGAAAGACAGCTGGTAGAATTTGCAAAGGAACTCCGGGCTGCTATTGTGAATTTTTAGGGTTTTGAAGATCGAAGATCGGTTTCAAAACCCTTATGGTCTCGCTTTGTCTGTCCTTTTTTCCCTCCTTAATAACTCAAAAACTACTGCAGCTATCAACTTGAAATTTAAAATAATAATACATTCCGTGCGCCTGTACAGATTTCGAGAAAAAAAAATGAAAAAAAATGAAAAATGAAAATGAATATTTTCCATACAAATTGTGATGCCGAAATTTTAAAAGATACCTACAGAGTCATATGGGGTATCAAATGAAAGGTATCATTTTGTACGTTTCAGAACAGTTTTTGAAATTTTTGTAGGTTTCATACTTTTTAAAATATTTTGAAAAAAGTCGAAAAAATACCCATTCCCCCCCCCCCTATCTCCGAAGATTGCAGAGTGATCCATGTAAAATGTATGGAGCGTTTATAGACATGGATCTATATTTTACAGGAAAAATATAGAGAAGTTTGAAAAAAGAACACTTTTTGAAAAATGGTCAAAAAGGGGGGGAATAATTTTCAAAAGAGGGGGCTACCTCTCCGAGTTGGGTATCAAATGAAAGGTATCGGTTTGTAGGTTTCAAAACAGTTTTTTGAATTTCTGTAGGCTTCATACTTTTTGAAATATTTTGAAAAAAGTCGAAAAAATACCCATTCCCCCCCCCCCCCTATCTCCGAAGTTTGCAGAGCGATCCATTTAAAATGTATGGAGCGTTTGTAGATATAGATCTATATTTTACAGGAAAAATATAGAGAAGTCTGTAAAAAAAACACTTTTTGAAAAATGGTCAAAAAATAATAATTTTCAAAAGGGGGGCTACCCCGCCGAGTGGGGTATCAAATGAAAGGTATCGGTTTGGACATTTCAAAACAGTTCTTAAAATTTCTGTAGCTTTCATACTTTTTGAAATATTTCGTAAAAAGTCGAAAAATTTACCATTACCCACCTTAACCGAACCACCCATTAATCCGAAGCATGCAGAGAGATCTATCTGAAATGTAGGTTGGTACCTACTATTCTTAGGTATTCGTTAAATTGCGAAGTCTCTAACCGGTACTTTTGGTACATATTTATTGACAAACGTTCAAAACCCTCGGCGCGCGAGTTACACTCGCACTTGACGGATCTTGTTCTTGTAAGAAACCCGTCTATTTATCAGCCTGGTGAGCATCCACGGCTGCCAAAATAGGTTTCCTTTCTTTATTGCTTTTGTTTCCGGGCCACAAAGTAACAGCGTTTTTCTCTTGTGAAGAGCGAAAGTGGGAGAGGATTTGATACTGCTGGCTCAAAAATATTCCGTAGAAAACCCTCCTTTTTCATATTGTCCACCGAAAACTGGCAAAGAGGGTCAATCACGCCAAACATGGACACCTCCATTCAGCATAGTCTAGGTTTTTTCAGAAAATGCTATTCGGCTGACGGTTTTCTCTCTATTCAGACCAAGAAGTCTTCGAATCTCTTCATCACCAGTTCATCTGTAGCCTAGCTGTTCAGATAATTCTGTGGCGGAAGTGTCAGAGGTCATTATGTGAATGGTGCTAGGTAATAATGTTACTGACACACGGGGATTTATTTCAGAGAGATATGCTGTTTTATTGTGGACGAAAGTAGTTTTGGAATGGATTAACTTCGCTGAGAATTTATTTGATTTTGAAGCTCATCTATTACGTTATAATAAATCTCGAGCTAAGTGAGAGATAACAAATTTCATCTAACACCGTCGTTGTAGGACCTATGGGTATAGGACTTTACAAGTACTTTGTGTTATATGATTTGCATAGGTAAAAATTGTCTGACACATATAATTAAAACAGTCCGATCCTATAAGAGTGGTGGTATAGTTCTTTATTCAATCGACTTGTTATAATATTTTCCTTTTATTATACAGGGTTATTGGTAATTCACTGACACTGTGTAAACTGCAGGTTCTGCCCATCATCACGAACACGTTAGTGAAGACGCCAGGTCTGAATTCTTATTTTTTTTTAATATCGCCTCCCATACAAAATAATGTCCGAAACCTAATGTATTACTAAATATCGATATCCCACTCCTATTTAAATCCACATCATCATCATCATCATCATTGGCTTATTAATCATATACGCAATATGATTTAAGTGGCATTAGCCTGGCTGCGAGACAGCCAAACACACACACACCCACTGATAATTCAGGGCAGAGCCGTTTTTAGGTTTAGTTTCAAAGAAAATTCATATAAAGAACGATTTTCATACGATACCAGGACTAATATCATTCCCATTACACCAATTTTAAGAATTGCAACCCGGCGTCTTCAATGACGTGTTCATGATAGTGGACAAAACCTGTAGTTCACATATTGTCAGTGAATTACCAATAACCCTGTATATTTAAATTTAAATCGTCTCGAAACGTACTAGGGTCTGCTAATAATGAACGCCTCTGTACCTACCACGCACTGCTTATTAGCTGATAGGAAATGGAAGAAGCAATAGAAGAAAAACAAGCTTAACTTGCTGTATAATATTAAGCACTGTGAGTCATACACAAGAAAAAAACTCTGACCCAGTAGTAAACCATAAACATGTGCACAAAATTAGCAGTGGTGTAAAGTCGCTTAGCAGTCAGTGTTAAACTCTGTGACCACATATTTGCGGTCAGGTTTAGAAATGAGCCGTGGAAAACCTATTTGTGTAGATATTTATGTTATACCTTTCGGTGGATAGTCTCCCATATTATTTTATTTTATTTTATTTATTTATTTATATATAATTAATTTGCTTCTGTTAGATAAAAGCCTGCAGGCAGATGCTGGACGCGGCGAGCTGTGGACAGGTTTATATTATGATCATTAGGGGAAACGGATGTCCAGCTGTGGACAATTCATAGATCATTAATCGATAATGATCTCAGTTTTGGTCAATTTCGGAAAATATTTACTTTGCTACGAATTGGGTCAATTTCTGATCAAAATACAATAGAATACAAAAGAACTCCCTCGAGAATTAATTTTTATGAGATTGTCTTACGATAGTCCCATAAATATTCATCCAGGAGAGATTATTATTATATTATTTAGATGATTTTGTATCGACCCGCAAAACTTAAAAATCGGTGCTAATATTATGAAATTTCTTGTTATGTAAGTTTTTGAAAACATTCAATTAATTGAATCTTAGGAAGATTGGGTATCTGTAATCCTAATCCTTCTGTCTTTTTATAACTTTGTAACCTGATCATGTCTTCTACTAAAAAATAGGTGTCTATTTCAAGAACGACATCCCAAAACTCCCTCGCACGTCCTAAAATCGTAGAGCAGATAGACGCACCGCGCATGCGTAAGGCGCATTACCATACAATGGGGGAATCGTGCGCACGTCGCCTACTGGCTGAATAAGTTTCTGGTGGTTTATCATCAGACGGTAGACGTGATCTGCGTGATGTCTCTCTTAGGCGCGTCGTGCTCTGAACCAAGACTAAATAAGGCCCGTATTATTAAAGCTGTACAAGTAGCTAAACACGTATCTGCTAATTATGTAAAAAAAAAAAACAATATTATCAGAGGGAGCGACATTAATTAACAATTCGCCAAACAACATAAAGGAATGTGTTAATTTGAATGCCTAACTCCTGACCGCTGCCTGTGGGCGCGGTTAAAAATAAATTTAAACTACATGAACATATTCTGTAACAATACACGAGTAAAATGCCTACATAATTAATATTAAGTAACACCAAAATATATGACACACCCATTTCATAATTAACTACTAGAGTACTAATACTACTAGTTGTTATGTTTAGTATTTACATAATGTTAATACTTTTTAAGATAAAGGGCCAAAACCTTTATTCACAAAGAAAATTACAATAAAATAATAGAAATAAATTAGAACTAGTATTTAATTTATAATTTAAACAATTGAGCTAACTGCAGACTGGTGCAAACAATCTACAGGTAGCTCAACTGATCCATATCAATACCAGACGGAAGCGTCCCCAAGACGCTGGCTGCATTGCCCCGCTGTATGGCAATGCTGATGCGCTGTGCCAGATACTAACCAGCTCTCGAGTCACGACATGTTATTACCTACTTAATATTACGTTAAACAATATTTAGTTATAATTTAATTTAGGTACCAGAGGTTCCTTCTCAGGACGTCGAGTCCTAGATAATTCTTGTCCCTCCCAAACCAGTTTATTCGTAAACAAATTTCCTCGCCGAATAAAAAAAAAACAAAAGGGACCAGAGGCTAGTTTAAACATTGTAAAACCTAAATTAATTTGTTCTATTATTTTATTGTATATTTCTATGCGAATAAAGGCTTCTGCCATAAAAAAAAATGTTCTTATGTCTCTCATTTTAAGTAAACCCTATCTTTGTATGAGATTACAGTTCTTTAAACCTAAGCTTGCTCAGCTAACGATGCTTGAGTAACGATTTAGCAAGCAAAGATCTATGACTGAGCACACTTTCTTAATACGGGCCGAGTCGAGGCAGCGTCGAGGCGAGGGCGCAAAAGCGGCGGGGCATATACGTTTTCTTTAGAAATAAACTAGTTTATGCCCCCGGCTTCGGACGCCTTTTTTATATGGAAACGTTTAAAGGTGATTTCTATCCCATGGGAACTGATTTAAGGGATAAAAATAACCTATGTTTGATTCCAGGATTAGAATTACCTGTGAACAAAATTTTAGCCCGATCCGTTCAGTAGTTTTGGTGTGAAGAGGTAACAAACATCCATCCATCCATCCATCCAAACTTTCGCATTTATAATATTAGTGATTAGTGATGATAGTGTGATAGCAGTGTGCTCATATACTAGAGTCGCGTCACGGGCGAGGTAAAGGCGCGGCAGAGTCGAGGTGGGTGAGTTGAGTATTGAGTATTGAGGCGGAGGCGTTTTCCTAGCCTGCGTTGTGACACTGCTGAAATTTTATAGGAATTTGTAAAAAGAAGCATAGCCGCCCGCACCTTGACTCTACGTAGAGATGCCGCCTCAATCGTGCCTCGACAATACCTTGATCTCGCCTCGACGTACCAGTGAGCGACGTGCCTTAGAAATTAATTAGGAAATCTGTGAGTTGGTTGAAAATTGAACAACTTGATGATTATAGATTCCCAGTTGCTAGTGGTTGCTTTAAATTTGCTGTCATCAACCGTCACAGATTAATGAGAATCATACTAATTATAAATGTAATATTTTGGATGGAAGCCCGTATGGAAATATTAATGTAGGTATGTTTTTTATTTCATCCTAAAAGTATTATTATACTGGGACACATAGGGCCTCCAACGATTTTTTGGTATAGTTAACCCATAGATTACCCGTGTACAGTTTAGTTTGGTGACATCTGAATCGACACCATTGCACATATTGTGATGTAGATTGTACCTGTTATGTACCTAATTATATATAAGGCTTTAAGGCCTAGCTTAGGCCAGGTTTGGTTTAAATTTAGGTATTGCGGCTATTTAGAAAATACTTTTTCCATGATATTCTGCGAAAAGTGTATTATAGTAATACCTTGACAAAGCCTACACATTTGCTCCCCTTGGAGTCGAGACCCTAGGTCCGTGGGGTGCCGAGGCTCTTCAGGTTTTGAAAAATTATCTGAGCGTCTGGTCGAAGCGACGCGTGACCCGAGAGCTGGTGAGTATCTGGCGCAGCGCATCAGCATTGCCATACAGCGGGGCAATGCAGCCAGCGTCTTGGGGACGCGACGACTGGTATTGATAGGGATCAGTTTACCAGTAGATTGTTTGCAACAGTCTGCAGTTAGCTCAATTGTTTCAATTGTAAATACTAGTAATAATTTATTTCTATTACTTGATTGTAATTTTCTTTGTGAATATTATTGAGTAATAACTACATAATAGATAGGTATTAAATAGATTCAAAAATATATTGTAAATGCAAGAACTCACGATAGAGAATGAAAGAAAAAAAATCCATTTTATAAAATCCACGGCACATAAGAAAGCTTACCTTACAATCCAGTCAACCCAAGGCAGCCCTACAACAAACTGGTCACAGTTGGCAACATTTAAAATTCTCTGATTAGCATAATGCACCGATCAATATTCGATGTTTGCTTCGAGACGAGTGAGAGCCACATTTACATGCTGATTGCATCCCGTGCATCCTGAGGCTATGAAACTAGCAGCGAGCGGAGAGGATAGCGGCGCGGGTAGCGGAAAACAGGAGAGTCGCATGTGCTGATTGCATCCCGTGCTCCCTGAGGCCATGAGAGCAGCGGCGAGCTGAGAGGGGAGCGGAGCGGGTAGCTGAACTTACAGAAGAGCCGCATTTTCATGCTGATTGCATGCCTGCGTCCAGAGGCTATGAGAACAACGGCGAGCGGAGAGGGTAGCAAATCGATCCCGAGGCTACGAAACTAGCGATGAGCGGCTAGAATAACGGTGCGAGCAACGGAAACTTACAGAAAAATCGCATTTACAAGCGCATCGTGAGGCTACGAAGCCAGCGGCGACCGTAGCGGCTTGCGGAAAAGGTAACGGGGCGGACAGTGGGGAACTTGCAGGATATTTCTGATGTTTGTGTCACTGATCAATTTACGCTCAGAAAGTAAATGACAGTAAAAAGGTATCCATTATTTTGTAATTGTGTACGAAAAAGATAATCTTAAAAGTGTTAATCTAACCCGTTCACTGCCCAGCCTCTGCAGTGTGATCCGTCATGTGTGCCTGTATGTTAGTAGGTATTCGATGGAAAAAAATATACTTGACAAAATCCGCCATCACTAATGTGCTGGTTGGTTTATAACGTCTAGAAAACTTTCACAGAAATGGTGATCAATGCACGCCACGCCATTTTCATGGCCTCTGTAAAATTCTTTATTAAGGCACCATAAATGAAGTGGCACTCTTCTATACGCCTAGATATTCTATTGGCGTTGGTGGTACGTTTCAAACTTGAAGACCAGTCGAAGAAGCGAATGTTATTTTATCGTTCGCTTATATCTCTACGAACTCCAGTCATTTTACACAGTTGCATGGTTTCATACAAGAGGTCAACTAATTTAAGTTCAACTAACTAAGCCAATCTTGGGGACGCTTCCGACTGGTATAGATATGGATCAGTTGAGCTACCTGTAGATTGTTTGTAATTTTGTCTATTGTAAATACTAGTTCTAATTTATTTCTATTATTTTATCGTAATTTTCTTTGTGAATAAAGGCTTCTGACTAAGCCAATGCAATTCGCTTTATTGTCAAACATAAGCATTTCTATTGGCTGTGCTTATCACACTTTTTTTCTTTTAAAAAAATTTGTACTACACATTTTGTTACTATGTATACAAATAGTTCAGCGCTTAACTTGGCTCTGATGAAAAAGCACCAAAAGGCCAAAAGGCACAGCACAGAAATTTGTAATCTTTAGATACATCTGTCTGTGACAGCATTAAAAAGCAAGCATGCCGTAACCTACCACTTTTTGGTTTACTCCTTGCGCCCGCGCGCATTAGGCCGCGCTCATTTTAGATGCGAATTTGTATCAAACGTAAGTTCATACTAATTGATGGCGCACACGCATCGATCAAGGTTTTCGCCAGCCCTATTTGATCGAAGCGCACACTGGATATTTTTTCTTAATCAAATATGTAGTGTCCCGGTGATATCGCGTTCAACGCAAGAAACTATCGTAAAATCCTAACAAGTTCGTATTGTCTCAGAAATCGTTAGGTACTGAACAAAAGAATACGTAGGTATGATTAATTGAACTCAGCCTGCGCGCTCCCATACTACTTGGAAGTACGGGATTATTCGTACGTTTCCGCACGAATCAAATTCTCACGACAACGTGTACCAAGTGTAGGCGCATTTTACACTCCATTTTTAGGGTTCCGTACCTGAAAAGGGAAAAAGGAATCCATAAAGGATCACTTTGTTGTCCATTTGTCTGTCTGTCTGTCCGTCTGTCAACCCTTTTCTCAGGAACGCATTGAGGTATCGAGTTGAAATTAACATCAGATACTCTAGTCCGTAAGCTCTTGAAGCCTCAATATAAATAAAACTTCTAGGTTAACGCAATCAAAAGATACAGCTGTTTCAAGGGAATCACATGCACGGAAAACCTACAAACCCGTTAACCTAGAATCATGATATTTGGCAAGAAACAAGGTACAATTACAATAAATACAATTATACGGAACCCTTAGTGTGCGAGTCCGACTCGTACTTAACGTTTTTTTATTTCGAGAATTTGATGAAAACCAGCCTTACAGGAAAGAATTAAAGACTAAAGGTTACAGTTAGCGGTAAACTCGCTTAATAGATTTTAATGACCAAAGCCACCAATTTAAATAAACGATCTGTTAAAATTACGTTTCGATTGATTTCTTGAATACTAATTAACTGCCACCTAAAATTTAAGAACCAAGCCTAGACACAGGCAATTATGGTTTTAATTTATTATTAATAACTACTTAGCTATTTTATTAATTAATTTATTATCTTTTAGTGTGTTTTGCAATTAACGATCAAAAACTATAGAATTTCATAATATTTTGTTAAAAGTCCATCACAAAGTCAAATTAAAATTTTGTTTAATTTTTATGAGGCATCAAGTTCGTTTGATTTTCTACCAATTTAGATAACGTTATCATATTTCAACGGTATTCGCTATCTGAATGCCGTTAGAAGTCTATTAAGTGTGCCTACGCATTAACAGTTAATAGGCGATTTCTTGTTTTTCAAAGATACAAACTTAGTACCTACAATTCTAATGCGTGTTTTGGACTGCCTTCCTTGTACTATATTAGGCTCTATCAACAATAAAAACAGCTTTTTTTTTCTTTCGATGAACTGATTACAATCTTTCACCATGAGATATCGAAAAGAGAGGTTTCGTGGTACCAGTTGGTAAATTCAGATTAAGTATTAGTGAATGTACCTCTACTGTTTTTGCCGCTCATTCATTCATTTTCTTTTGTTTTGAATTCCTAATAAAAATGGAGACAATTAACGGAGAAAATAGCAGGCGTCATACTCGAGAATACATCGGAACAGATGGTTTTTATCAATTCAAGGCGTGAATTTAATAGCATTGATTATAGCTCTGGAAGTCTACTTTGAAAAACGAATGAAGTTATCGGATGACGTCGGATCGCACGAAATGAACAACCTTACCGCCAAGTTGCTCAGGCGCGTCAGCAACTGGCACCTTTCGTTTCGGATCTCTAAGAAATCATTGTCCGAATCATTTTCGTCAACTTCGTTCGTTTTTCAAAGTAGACCTCTTGAGAAGGAGAACTCATTCTGTTATTGAAATTGGTGATTCCACATAGTACGCACACACAATAGATGTGCTGGCAAATCGAATTCATAAATGGTAGGACCATTCAAACTCTTCGATGGCGCCATCTTTACTCACCCTACAGGTTCCATAGCAACATTATCTACATTCGAAGTATTATACATACATACCTATCCGGTTTGGTAATATTTGAGGTAGATATTTGCGAGCGGCCGGAAGGGGGGTCGACGACCCCGTGTGTCAACAGGCCAGTCGTCGAGCTGTCAATGCGCAGACTGACTGACGGGAGGTGGATTATGCTGCAGGGTGAAGCGGATTTTTCTCACTTTGTATAAAGCAAAAAGTACTGTTTATTTTGTCATTATCATAGAACAATCCTGACACAAAACAAAAAGCATATCTTTGCTATACACGAAAATTTTAAAAATGGCTCTCAGCATATGCTGTGGTTGAACAGTCGCCACTAGGTTATTGCCAATCGTTACCTAGGTATGCCCCTGAACAGAGAAATCCCTTGAACCACACTCCCGAGAAGCAGCAGCTCAGCGAGGAAAGAGAGTTTTTGAAAACTGAACGAAATGTGAACTCCATTGCAATCATAGCCAAACCTCAGCCACCATGTGACTGATCTCTGACGCTGCCTCCCATCCCTTGGAGTCCTTGGACTAAACTCCCTCCCCTGCTCGGGCAGTCAGTGCCGAGACAACATAGACGTTCTCACGGGGCTGTTCCAGTCAGTAAGGAGCTGGGTGACTCTTGAAAACAATATAATATCATCAAAATAATATCTTCCAATCTCAACCTAACGTCAGCCAACATTGTGATTAACTACGCTGCCAAGCATAGGACCACCCACACTCTCAGCTTGGGGCGTACAGTGCTGAGACAACACAGTCTTTCTCACCACGGGACTGTTCCGGTCAGCGAGAATCAAGAAAACTCGCGAAAAAAGATCCAATACTAATCCAAACCTAATCTCAGTCATCATGTGACTGAGCCAAAACGCTGTCTCCTGTCCTTTAAACCATATACTACTGAGCTTGGTGCATTCAGTGCTGAGACAACATAGACGTTCTCACGAGGCTGTTCCGGTCAGCGACGGCCTGATGTCTCTTGAAAACAGTTCCGACACCTTTCAGATCCTAACCTAACAGCCAACATACATATGTCTAACAGGACCATGCATGACGCCGCACTACTAAACTCGTCAGAGCTTAACTCGGCTTAGTAGAATTTGGATCTTTTGGTTGGAGCTCAGCGAGTGGCAAAAATATAACAAAGCCTTTGTCCGGCAGTGGGGACAAGTGCATGGGATTTAGAAGCTAATAGTGTGTTTTGGAATCTACCAACATCTAACGTACGATTTTTTCCTCCTAATGACCGCCATAACGCCCTGTCTTCTTACCGCATCCAGCATCAAAAGCATAAAAAACGGCTGAGCTCAAGAAGGTGAAACATTTTATTTCTTTAGCGTCATTTTAGCCGCAACAAGTTCAAGATTCCCAGCCTACAATTATCGCCTACTGCGAAATAGTTATTTTGATTGGACCTCTTAGCATAGCTCTGCTCGTTTAAGATCGCTAAAGTGTGGACTGTAAAAAAGCGTCCGACGTGAAATGACGTTCATGACAAAGCGTTTGTCTATTGAGAATAGTCAGTAGCCACTGTTGAAAAAGATAAATAATATCTGATGTAGATTGTAAAACAATGCTCTGACTCTCATGTCATGAGACGTTGGGAATAGTTTTCTTGTGACGTCGGGAATAGTTGCGACTCTCTTGAGACGTTGTGAATAGTCATTCATCAGCGAGTTGGTTTTAAATTGAAATTAAAGCTTGAATTAAGAGTATTGGCTCAGGATGGAAACGCTTGGAGTACAAGGGGAGGTATTTGCTCAGCGGCGGAATATACATACCTACCT
The DNA here is from genome assembly GCA_949316285.1 of Eupithecia subumbrata. Classification (NCBI taxonomy): domain Eukaryota; kingdom Metazoa; phylum Arthropoda; class Insecta; order Lepidoptera; family Geometridae; genus Eupithecia; species Eupithecia subumbrata. The sequence continues at coordinate 21,663,070 of OX438646.1, read as the reverse complement.
AGGTATATGGCTAGTTATAAAATCTATACTTATAATAAAACTGTAACAAGTCCAATTCTGTACATTGAAGATGTTTTGAAAAATTTTTTTGGAGGGCACTCTATTAACGATACTGAAGCCAAAACTGTATTTTTTTTCATTCATGTCTGTCTGTCTGTCTGTCTGTCTGTCTGTCTGTTTGTTAAATGCGCATCACGCCGAAACTACTGAAGGTATTGAAATGAAACTCGGAATGTTTTTTGGTCCTACTACAAGAAAGGACATAGGATACTTTTTATCCCGGAATTCAGTAAGGTTCCCCTGGGAGAGATGAAAAAGTAAAATTCTTTAACCGCGCATCACGACGGAACTACTGAATGAATTCGAATGGAAGTCGGCACGATTTGAGTTCATACTACGGGGAAAGATACATTTTATACCGGAATTCAGTAAGGTTCCCCGTGAAGGGGGATACAAGTTAAATTCCTACCTAAGTAGGTAGGAACCTAACTAATGAGTGCGTCAATGCCTATTTCAGGCAAAGTAGGTAAAATGTGCAGATGGTCCATGCGATATTCATGGACATGATATTTGGTGGTTTAGCTGGTACAGTTAACTGTACCACCAAAGTTTGGTTGGAGTAAGTGGTCCAATTAAGGTAAACAACCAACTGAGCCTACCTACTAACGAAAAAAAAATTAGGGTGGTCCAGTCAAATGGATCAGGAGCCCAATTCTGTAATAAAATGGCTTCACTATGACAATGGAATCGTCGCAGAATCATCACATAGAATCCTTATAGATTAATAAAACTCCAGATAGTGCGTGCGAGATAAATTAATAGTTTCAAACTTGACACTTTGACGCGCGTCTCTCCATCTGCATTCATCATAATTTCTTTCATTTAAGGTAGAATACCAAGGGCCCCAGCTGAACGGAACCATGAGTAAGAAGTGAAAGGAGTATGACACTTCTTAACACTGACGCTGGCCGAGTCGTAGCTAAAAGTCGTGTCGATAAAGAATGGGATTGAAGATGACAACATACTATCCCCCGTAGACTCTACACGATTTATACACAATTTAACTAGGTAAGGTACCTAAATAAAGATACTTATGTTAGAAGTGTAACAGGTCCAATTCTGGGCATCGAAGTTTTTTTGCACGGCGTTTCATAACATGAGAGAAACCGTGGTTAAATGTGAACCTAATTAGTCGCCAGGTATGTCAATCGCGAACGAAGTCGCGGGTACAGCTAGTAAATAAATAATATTGCAAAATTCACACAGCGCATTATCTAGCCCCAAGCATCATCTTACACACATCTAGTAAACACACAGCAGCATCTAGCGCCAGCTAAGCAGAGTTTGTTTAAAAAAATATTAGCTTGTTGTATTGTAATATTTTGTGCTGCGCCTGACAATCCGAGTCATAGATAAGTATGCAAAATAGCGGTCACCGCTTTATTATAAACATAATTCAAGTAAAAAAGTTAAATGGGCGTTTAGTTATAGCCGTTCTAGGCCGTACACCTGTCAGCTACAGTTCCTCTGATTACCTCGGGATTGGTTTTTATTTAGGCTGGCAATGGCCACATTATTGTAGATCCCTATGTTTTTGTGATGTTTAGCTAACTAATAAGTACAAAAATATGCATCTGTTCAAGAACCTGGTCAAGAAAAAGCTGAGAACAACACATTTTTCACTCTCTCGGTACAAAAAAAGTACATATTGACGTGCACAAATTAAAGCACCAAACAATTTACATAGCTGAGTTTTCTAAATTATAAATGACTATTTTATGCCCGTGGCTTCGCATGCGTTGATTCTATGGAAACGTTTAAAAGTGATTTTTATCCCATGGGAACTGATTTATGGGATAAAAAGTAGCATAATTCAGCATTTGATTCCAATATAAGTATTACTTGTATGTAAGTATGCAAAATTTCAGCCCGATCCGTTCAGTAATTGGGCGTGAAGAGGTAACAAACATCCATCCATGACGACCTCCGTGGCGCAGCGGGCGAAGGTCCGCCTGCGACGCAGGAGGTTGCGGGTTCGATTCCCGCCTCGGAACAAATTTGTGTACGATCTGCAGAAATTTGTTCTGTTGGTCTGGGTGTTTTCTATGTATAATAAAAATATATATCTATGTAGTATATTGTATTAAGTATATCAGTTATCTAGTACCCATAACACAAGCTCTGCTTAGCTTGGGGCTAGATAATGCTGTGTGAATTGTCCAGCATTATTTATTTATTTATTTATCCATCCATTCGAACTTTTGCATTTATAATATTAGTGTGATGATGATGATCGTCCAATGTCCTTTACTTAAAATGGGTTTACGTATCATACAGCATTATGCAGCTGATTGGATTCCATCATCAGCATCAAGGCTGGTATAAGTGGCTACCGAGAAATATAATATTTCTCGCCGTCCCTGCTTCTAGTAAAAACGTAATGTTTCTCTACGGGCAAATGGCGCATTTGCATAGAAAACAGTTTGTTCAACTTCTGGATAATATCTTGCAGAGGTGATGACGGCTTCGCTTTGTGTACCTAACAGACGCAGGTTTTTTGAGATCTTAAAAATTGTGCTGTGTGAGCGAGCAGCATATAAAAGGAATGTCTGAGTTTATGTCTACATCAAAATGTTTGTCTTTTAACGAAGTATTATATTAGCATAAAACTTGTTTTATTCTGTGCAAAGGTATTCCCCTGGTCCCCCATTGCATCACGACCACGATTTTCTTATCTGACAGTTTACTTTGGCTAAAAAGCTTCAAGTGTTTTTACGTTACATGTAGGTATCAGAAGAATCGATATCGCAACAAGGCAAAAAATCCGAAGAAAAGGACCGTGACATGGTAACAATTCTACATGGTTTGTCAGACAGGCCTAGCTTGCATAGTACACGATAAACTGCTACATTTTTATCAAAACAAACAACAACGGGGTGATCTCAGCATTTGTCCACAGCGTTTCTGAGTGGTCTAATATTATCGGTACAAAGATCACTAGATTTAACCTGTTTTTGGTGTAAATTCATTCATTCCCAGTACCACTCTGCCCGAATCGGCAGCAGTCACGCATACGATCGTCGTAATGCTATCTTTCGTTGCGATTCTTCTTTCCGAGTATTTTTAAAGTAGTAGCTGTGAGAAAATAAAATTTTAAGAGAGATTTTTATGACCACCATGTCTTTTATGCAAGTAGCACTACTGTGTTCAAATGAGAATGGTTTATTCCTCACTAGTTTCTGCCTGCGGCTTTGCACGAGGTTATTTCTATCCCACAAGAACTGATTTATGGGATAAAAGTAGCCTATGTTTAATTCCAGGATTAGACTTACCTGTATGCAAAATTTCAGCCGGTTCCGTTCAGTAGTTTTGGCGTGAAGAGGTAACAAACATCCATCAATCCAAACTTTCGCATTTTTTATATTAGTTTGATTGTCATCGTATAAGCCGATGGAAGCCCACCGTTGGACACTGAATAACTGACTCTACTTTTTGGTGGATTTATTTGATCGAATAAGCGCTTAGAAGATAAGTCTAAAGAGCACAATACTAGACCATAAATAATTTCACAATCCCAGGTCATGTTTATGCAAATTTAGCGCCAAAACCACCATCCAACAAATCATATCAGACCAATCACGAGACGCCTACGTACGGGTTAAGATTAATGAAATATTATTGAAATTGGGACATTGGTTGCTTTGTATCTGATAGGGAAGGAGCTAGAATAGATAATTCCAATTACGTCAAGCAACTCAGAGCCGTTTTCTTTTACTAGCCCGTCCATATTGTGGCTGAGTTGTCTAAAACGTCCAATAAGGTCGTTTTGACGATATGGGACAAGTTATTTTTAAGTTATTTGCTTCATCTGTCCATTTCTTACTATGCAAAAAGAATAAAGGAAGAAAGAAAATTATTTACTAAACACAACACTACTAATAAAATAATATAAAAAGACTACAAAGTAACACGTTCATATAAAAAAAATTAAAACCCCCGACAGATTTTCGTGAACATGGCTAAGAAAACTCGGGATAAAATTATCTATGACACAAAAAAAACTAAACGAATTCAGTTCATCCGTTTGGGAGCTACGATACCACAGACAGATACACAAACAGACACGTTAAACTTATAACACCCCTCTCATTTTGCGTCGGGGATTAAAAACACAAGTGAACATTAATACTAACACAATACATAATATTAAAACACGTACCTAAACACAAAAACCTAGGGCAGGTAATTTGTGAAAGAGCACTGGTTTTCAGTCAGTCTATACCCACTTCTGGTTATGGTTGACCCTCGATACAGCATTATAGCTCTTGTAAAGCAACTTCATTGTACAATGACATGTTTGCCAGCCTTGGTTTGTCACGACTCGGTCAACATGTGGACGGACCATAGCATATTAGAGCATGTCACTGAAAGCCGTAGTAGAGAAAAAGATTAAATAGCCAAGTAAACCTTGCAAAACAATTGTTAACATTATCAAAATCTTACCCAGTGATGTCAAGCCCAAAAAATATTGAAGCCTTAAATCCTGCTATCCAAAGTCTCAAGAGGCTTGAATAACCAACAGGGTCAATCCCTTCCGGCATTTTCAGTACAGTTTAATAGATACTGTCTTTCTTACTATAATATCTTTATGAATCAGTACCCAAGTAAACTAAGCCAAAAAATTGCAACATCATCAAAATCTTACCTCGTAATGTCCGGCCCAAAAAATATTGGAGCTTTTATTAAATCATGCGATCTTGAGGCTCAAGAGACTTAAATAACCAACAGGGTTCATCCCACTCGGCGTTTTCAGTGCAGTTTGATAGGTCTCATCATCGTGATTCTTTAATTATTTATATAATTATTCATTCACAAATCAGATAACAATCGAATTTAGAATAAACTTATGCTACTATCATCTAAATCTTAGCCAGTTATGTCCAGCCTAATATATATTGAAGCCTTAAATCACGTCCAAAGTCTTAAGAGGCTTGAACGAACAGGGTCCATTCCTTCCGGCATTTGCAGTAGGTACTGTAAAACTCTAAAATCTGTGGCATTATGTAACAAAAGTCAACCGGGCTTCTGCACTACAATGTGGGTAGTTTCATGTTTACACGGGAACATTTAGTATACATCACTGCACTGACACTAATGAGTTGAATAATGACACTATTTCGGGTGGGATGTTTGTGTAGATTTCCGAAAGTCGGTTATTTATGTTCGGAATAATATTGAGACTGTAATCTTGTGATATTTCTTTTTTTGGGACATACAAATGTAAGAGCATTATCATAATGATTAGTCTACCGTCAGCTTCACACATCAGTCCGTTTTACAGGGAAAATGCCAAGTAAAGTAAAAGTAAAAAAGTATTTATTCTGTGTCACAAAAATTACAAGTAAAGTTGGTACAAACAAATAAAAGTTACAACCGTGACATCAAAAAAGGTCGTCGCTCAGAATAATGCACAGTAACGATGGTGCTACTGTGACACCTAGAGGGCGCAGCAGCAGACACCTTTGACACACGCGTAAAACAATAAACAAGGACAAAGAAGGTATACAATAATTAAATGGGATGGACCCCGTTGGTTATTTAACCTTCTTGAGACTTTGGAACGCATGATTTGAGATTTCAATATGTTTTTGGCTGGACATTGCGAGGTAACATTTTGATGATGTTGCTGTTGTAAAGTTTACTCGGGTATTGATTATTTATCTTTTTGTGATATTTATGTTTTGTTGACTTACTAATGTTAGAGCAATATCATAATTACCTTCACACATCAGTCCGTTTCCATGACCGTTTTATTAGAGAGCAAGTTCACACACATAAATGGAATCCAGATCCAGTAGTGTGAGCTCGCTCATACAACTACATCTGCCATTGCCGAATAAAAACGGATACCATAAAACGGTCCTGTAAAACGAACTGATGTGTGAACGTACCCTTAGGCCTGATTAAGATGACTGATGAATAAATAAGTATGCCTTTATTAACAAAGAGAATTACAATCAATTATTAGAAATGAATTAAAACTAGTATTTACAATTGCAACAATTGAGCTAACTGCAGACTGTTGCAAACAATCTACAGGTAGCTCAACTGATCCATATGGATCAGTTGAATACCAGTCGTCGCGTCCCCAAGACGCTGGCTGCATTGCCCCGCTGTATGGCAGTGCTGATGCGCTGCGCCAGATACTCACCGGCTCGAGAGCATCTCAGATAATTTGATATTTTTAAGTAAACCCAAAGTAAAGTAAAGTAGTTTTTAAGTAAAGTAGTTTGTAGTATACACAGTCAACGGCAAAATGGCTTAACAGTGTAAACAAAAATGCATAATATCCCTGAAACGTGTATGCACGTGGACACCAATAAGCTGAACGTTTTTTTAATGTCCAGCTTTTTTGTTGTAATTTGTAATATTTTGTTTTATTTATAATTTTCTTCGTCAATAAAGATTTGTTGTTGTTGTTGACTTTACCTGTAGAGAATGTCTAGTCTGGATCAGTGGCTCATCTTCAGTATCGGGGTAGATTAAATTTCCTATATTATGAAAGTAAAGTAAAAAGTGTTGCAATGACACATCACAAACAGCTATCTATTATGCTAAAAATGTCCACAACCTGCCTTATAAACTGGAACACAACATTGTAACTGATAATCGGACTGGAACGTTGACAATAATTATTTTTATTCTGTCCTTTTCTAAGGAAATACTTAATTAATTCAGTGTCGTAACGCAAACAAAAATAATTTACAAAATTAGAAAATTAAAAAGCTCGTAGCATTTTCGTAGCAGGGCGCACGCGTTGAAATCTTTTGTATGAAAAAAAATCTGTACTTTGAAAACTTTGACAACGAAATATTTAGATTTTTTTTAAACTTCATAAAAGGAAGAGGTTCTCAAGTTGGCTGTATTTATGCTAGACTAGCTTCTGACCGCGGCATCGCCCACGTATTTCGGTACAATAAATAGCCTATTATTATCTAAGTTAGGCTTTGCTCTAAACGTACGCCAAATTTCATCTTGCAGGGCTATTCAGACTCACCGCTACCGAGTCGTCGACACGGAATCCCACACAGATTCGCGCGAAATCCAAATATTTTAGAGGTTTTTAATATTTTCTGAGTTCTGTTAGGAACTTAACTCCCAGAAAAGTAGTTTATCACAAATCGTAAACAATTTTTTATTAACCTATGTTACAATAAAGTGTGATATAATGTTTTTTTTGGGATTATGTTGATTGAAGTACTAAAACTCTCGAATTTCTTAAAACATGGGTTCATATAAAATGTTTTATTATTGATGGAAAACTACTTTTCTGATAGTTAAATTACTTGCAGAACGCAGAAAATGTTAAAAACCGCTAAAATATTTGAATTTTGCGCGCACAGCTGGACGCAGGATTCCCCCTGATAAGCGCCTTGTTGGCTTTTATCTCATGGGGGTAATGCCCATAATCCCCACGCTGGGCATGCGGGTTGGGGATCGCAGTTCGGTGGTAGAATTGTTCTGCAGGAGGCGCTGCTACCGCCCCCGGTGGATATCCCTTAGTGGCGACTAAGCCCAACTCTTCTGACGGGTGTCGTAAGAGGCGTCTTACGACACCCGCGGGAAGAGTTGGGGATATTACTTTATCTTCCTTAAGACCTAAAAACCCGTGTCCATAAATACTAAAGAACTTGAAATCGGTTTTTAGTGTTGATTCTTTATTCCCAAAGAAAATTACAATCAAATAATAGAAATAACTAGTATTAATTATAATTGAAACAATTGTTTAAGTTATTGTTAGAACATCAAACTATTTAAGGCAAGTTGGTAAGTAGTATCAGGGGGAGGCCTGGTCCAACAGTGGACCAACATGGGGCTGTTTGGGTTTGGGTGGTAATGGTAAGTAGATATAGCTTTTTAAATACTTGGAAATGCATCGCTGTTTCAACTCTACTCTGGCAAGATGCAAGCCCCACATAATCAACAATCAAGCTAGCGTTTCTACAAACATGACTGCTCTTATCTTAAATGGGGTACAGTCAACCACAACCACCCAAAACTTACACAGAATACCCACCTTTATACCTACTACCTTAGCGCCTGTTTCTGCGTGAGAGGAATCAGGGTTGAGAGTGAAACGGTCTGTGAATAACTTAAAGTCATCGTGTTGTCTAAAATCTTGGTGAATGCCACCGGTACAATAAATTCTTTAATCTAAATGTACAAACAGTTATATAGCCCACGCGTTACGATTACGTTACGAAACCTTAGGGTTTTGTTTATTGACGGGATAAGCCGCGAGCTACTACGAAACTATGTAACGTTTAATAAATGCTTATCGCATTCACTGCCCACTGCCCGCTATACGGCGGAGTAGACTGGTATCTGCGTCTTGGGCCATGAACGTGTTAACATGAGGAGTTTTCTTTAAAATACAAACCGTCAAGTGCGATTGTAACTCGCGCGCCGAGGGTTCCGAACGTTTGTCAATTATACAAATACTAGCCACCCGCCCCGGCTTCGCACGGGTACAATGCTGATACTAAATATACTACAGAATCGGCCCCCCGGCCGGTGCCGCCGCAACCGCTATGTCCCTGCATATTAAATCTGTAATATCTTCGAAAATATTCATTTAAATTACATGCTGTTACGGGCCATATTGATCTGATATTATACATATTGATTTTGATGAGTAGATGCACAATGTATTTAAGGTACTTAATTGGTTAAGGATTAATGCTGTATCGCTTAAAATCGCTTCGTAAATAAGAGTTATGCTTAAGAGATAGACATATCCAATCGCGGATTTTTTGTAGACCTTTTAAAGTTGTACAATACTGTAGTACATTATTTTGATCTACGAGTATCTCGTAGGCCAGCGTTTGCAATTTAAGCGCAAAAAAAGTGTTTACTTACAACATCACATTAGAAACCTCTAAAACTATCAGTGTTTCTCTACTATATTATGCAAGTTTTATACATATAAACCTTTCTCTTGAATCATTCTATCTAATTCTATCTAACCGCATCAAAATCCGTTGCGTAGTTTTAAAGATCTAAGCATACATAGGACAGACAGACAGACAGGAAGCGACTTTGTTTTGTACCATGTGGAGATTATGTATTTAATTAAGGTAGCGGTTAGGGACTTCGCTATTTAATGAATTCTTAAAAATAGAAGGGAGCAACTTACATTTCAGATGGATCTCTCTGCATACCACTGTGATAGGATGTAATGGTAAATTTTTCGATTTTTTTCAAGATATTTCAAAAAGTATGTATAATTTAAAAGAACTGTTTTGAAATGTGCAAACTAACCTTACATTTGATACACTTATCGACCTTGTAGGTCTCTTTTAAAATTTCGGCATCATAAATTGAATAGAAAGGTTTCTACCAAGGGTGGTGATTAAAAGATGAGAATATTCTTTCGGAATCATGATCACCCCATAAAGCACTGCGTGCCGTGTTGTGGCGGTGTAAGAATATTTACCCCTTAAACGCTGACCTGGATCGCATCCAGGCGTTTTTGTAAATTTTTGGAATATGGTCAACCAGACTAGCAGATGATCGACCAAAAATCGATCTCAAGAGGCGCAAACATGCAGGTCTCGACTGAGCGACATCTGCTCCCCTTGGCGTCGAGACCCTAGGTCCGTGGGGTACTGAGGCTCTTTGGGTTTTAAAAAATTATCTGAGCGTCTGGTCGAAGCGACGTGACCCGAGAGCTGGTGAGTATTTGGCACAGCGCATCAGCATTGCCATACAGCGGGGCAATGCAGCCAGCCTCTTGGGGACGCGACGACTGGTATTGATATGGATCAGCTGTAGATTGTTTGCAACAGTCTGCAGTTAGCTCAATTTGTTTGTAATTGTAATTTTCTTTGTGAATAAAGATTTGAGCCCAACTTTAATTTTTTTCTAAATAAATGTGAGCGGGTCAACAAAGAATCAATCAATTAAATTGTTTTCTTTTTGTTACTTACTTTCAGAGTAGGCCCTGGTCAGGTCAAATTGAACAATAAACGATTCTTTGTTTGTCAAGCTCATTTGTAGCCGTAACGCCATGTTTGGTAACATTGTATCAGTTTACAGTTTAAGGTAACATTGTTGCAGTTATACAGCATGTTTAAAATAAACCGAAGCGAAATGTTAGGTACTAATTCAATGCAGTCAATGTAAAATATTTTTCATCCCCTTCTCTCGGAAAGAGTATTTTTGCTCTTCGATATTTGAGTGCAAAAGCCGTTTTTATCCGCTAGAGGATAAAGTAAAATTGAATTAAGAACATCGTATGCACTACGTTTGTGATTCAAAACCTATTTACTTCAACCTCCATGGTGCCGAATTTATCATACAACTTTTTTTAGTTTATTAAGGCGCTACCCCGACCCAAATCAGCGCCCCCACCTATTTTATCCTATTATTCTGTTCAACGAAGGAATTTTCAAAAATCGATTGGCCAGTTTATGATACCTATCATAAGCTTATTTTTAATGCCTCTGTAAAAGTCTTTGTTTGTATACTTTAAGCAGAGATGCGAAGTTGCTCTTTTTGGCCACCATGGTGACAAAAAAGAGAAACTTCTCATCTCTGCCTACACAATATAAACAAATACTTATAAGGGGGCATTAAAAATAAACTTATGATAGGTATCACAAGCTGGCTAATCGATTTTTGAAAATTCAAAATGTTTACCGCTTATTGGCTTTTGTCTCATGGGGGGTAGTGCCCGTAATACCCACGTTGGGAATGCGGGTTGGGGAACGCAGGATTCTTTGTTCTGCAGGAGGTGCTTCTGCCCGCCCCCGGTGGATATCCTTTAGTCGCCTCTTACGTCACCCGCGGGAAGAGTTGGGGTGGTACAAATTCTAATCCGTCACGGCTCACGGCACACGGCCTTTAGATTAACTGTCATAAAAGACCTCTATGCTCTTGCCCCAAGCTAAGGTAAGCTTTCCTGTAAGTAAAAAAATCGAATCGTCCCATACTAATTAGTGGGGACGGTGAGACTTTGAGTACCTGATGTCCACACCATTGGTCAAAATGAGACTAATTCAGTTTCGGACACACTGTACCATATATGGCTGGTGACAAGCACTGACCACCCAGTGGCAACCGACTCTTTAAAGCAAGGTGGGTGAAACTGTACCCCGTTACAACCAGTTTTGGTTCAAATCTGTGACAATAACCCGTTTGTTGTGTTACAAAGTGTTACAATTACAATAAAAATTGTATTGTTTTTGTTGAAAACTGAGCGGAGGTGTTAATGTGAACCAGATTATGGCGACAATTTATATAAAAATAGTATCAGTTTATGATGAAAAGTCAGTGTCGTGTTTTTTGGATACTAATTTGTACGATTTTGATGAACTAGCTGCGATGTTACGCGCGTTGATAAATGGGAATTAATTATTCATCCCTCGGAAACACAGCACTTTACGGGACAAAAAGTAGTCTAATCCAGGCTATCCTGGTATAAAATTTCATCCAAATCTGTTTAGCCAATTGAACGTGAAGAAATAACAAACACACACACATACGTACAAATTTATGGCTTTATAATTTCAGTGTGAAATGATAAAGCCCATAAAAAATAATAATTAGAGCCTTAAAAGTAAGCAAAATCATCAAAAACCTTGCCTTGCCCAATAGTTATAAATGAATCCGTTTATTACCTTTTACGGGGCCTAATTCAATTTGTTGTAATACCCATACTTTTTGAGTTATAAACATACACTAAAAAATTACAGATTGGTTAGAAATAATCATTATTTGCTTTACATTTTTACACTTTTTAAGATGGCAGAAGCCTTTATTCACAAAGAAATTATAATATAATTGGTATTTACAATTGAAACAATTGAGCTAACTGCAGACCGTTGCAAACAATCTACAGGTAGCTCAACTGATCCATATCAATACCAGTCGGAAGCGTCCCCAAGACACACTTTTTTTTACACTTGTATAAAAAAAAACTGATCTGTCTCATTTAAAACAACTTTTAGAGAATTGCAAGTTTATTTTATTTTGTTATAGTGCAACCCCGCGTCTTAGCTCGCGTCTCCGAGATATGAAGTAGCATAATGTTTATTCAGCTACTTTATCTAAATTTTTACAAAATTTCAGCCTGCTCTGTTTAGTACTTTTGGTATTGTATTCGCCGAAACATCTCACAATATCTCGTCATATTCACAAACTTTTGCCTTTTATATTATAAACACCTATGTATAATATTAAAGGCAACAGTCTTAAGAATGAAGACCTGGCGTCTTCACCAACGTGTTCGTGATGATGGGCAGAACCTGCATCTTACGCTGTGTCAGTGAATTAACAATAACCCTGCATTACTGGGACAGGATAAGACAATGTAATAGAGTCTACACAGAAAAGTCGACAAGCTGCCGACAAGTTGACAAAACACTGTCGGCCAGCTGTCGGCTGCCTACAATATTTATACACAGAGGCGTACCAACTCGCCGGGCTGTGTCGCCGACTTGGTGTTTTAAGCTCCATAATAAAGTTAAGACTTACATTTTTCAAAATAACTGACAACCAATCTATCCAATTTATCTGCCTAGACACAAAATACGTTTCCAATTCTCAAATATACAAATTCTAATTTATATCTTGACAACTTGACAGCCAAAAACAATTCAATACCTTACAGAATAGGGATTACATTTTATATACGACAGCTATAAACATCTGGCGGACATTTTTAAAAGCCATAAAAGTCGAAGGCTTAGAATAGTACCACAGCGATTTATCGTTTTTACTATGGGCTTAACTTACATTGCTATCGCAAGAGAATAGCGGAAAATACATTTTACTTTTATGATGGTTAGATTGGCTACTTTAGGCCATAGAAGCTCTACTAGGTGCTCCTAAAGGTCCCTGAATATTCACTTGGATAAAGTTCTAGTTGCGTTAACTTTTTATTAATAGTAGATTATGCACCGAGGGCCCAAAGCAGTGTCTTACGTCACGGGCTTCATTGAATGCCGAGCGCAACTCAGGTTTCTAGGATGGAAGAATCCTGAGAGCGAGAGGGATATTTTATTCACGCCCAATATGAAAACACCTATAGGCACAATGAAAATACTCTTTTCATCCCCCCATCTCGGAAAGATTATTTTTGCTCTTCGATATCTGAGTGCAAAAGCCGTTTTTATCCGCTAGAGGACAAAGTCGAATGAAAAGTTGCGTTGCTAGGTGACCGACTTTACCTTATCCTCTAGCTAGCGGATAAAACCGGTTTATGCACTCAAATATCGAAGAACAAAAATACTCTTTCCTCGCTGAGGTGGGATGAAAAGTTACGTGTCGCACTCGAGTGCAAAGATTTTTTACCTCGTGCTCTTTTGATCCCTCGCTAACGCTCAGGATTCAAATTTTTTATCACTCGCTGCGCTCGTGATTCAGTTTTAGAATCCTTAGCTTGATCGGTCATCAAAATTGAACACGCGGTTAAAAAGCAACTTTGCATTCTAGTATAACAAATAACTATTATAGCTAACAGCTACCTAATTCTGAAATCATTCGTGGAATTATTTTCCTCTAAACAAACAGTATTTACTACCTGATTACAATATATGATTACAATATATAGACTGCCTCGTTGGCTTAGCAGTCAGCTAGTTCAACCGCTGATTATCACGTCCTCGGTTCAAATCCCGGGTCGGGCCAGTAATTGTTATTTTTGTTTTTGCGCTTGTCCTCTTCTTGGTCGTCTCGGTCTGCCGTCCCGTAGGATTATGCGAGTGAGGGAATAGAGAGTGCACCTGTGTTAGCGCACACTCTTGAAATACAGAAATACACTTGTGCACTATAACATGTCCTGCGCATCTGGCTAGTCTCCGATGAGACAGGCCGCCATGGTCGAAATTCGGCTAGGAGGACATCATCTCAATATGTATGCACCTTGCGTAAAACATTTTGTACGGCACGAGGTGCACAGATATTGAGACCTGGCTTTAGGTACATCCTCTTCAACTAATCGACGACCTCTGTGGCGCAGCGGGCGAAGGTCCGCCTGCGATGCAGGAGGTTGCGGGTACGATTCCTGCCTCGGGACAAATGTGTGTATGATCTGCAGATATTTGTTCAGGGTGTTCTGGATGTTTTCTATGTATGATAAAAATATATATCTTTGTAGTGTATTGTATTAAGTATATCAGTTATCTAGTACCCATAACGCAAGCTCTGCTTAGCTTGGGGCTAGATAATGCTGTGTGAAATGTCCAGCATTATTTATTTAAAAAAAATCCTACTAATTTTATAAAGTTTTAAGTTTGTGCAGTTACTGTGAAGAAGTTTGGCCAAAAAAATGCCAAAACTACAATGAATCAAGCTAAAATTTTGCATACAAAAGGATCTGGGCCAGCAATAACATATACTAATTTTTGTTTCAAAAAATATGGGCAGAAGAAATCAAGAATAAATTCAGAATAATCATACCAATAGACCCGATCAATCGATCGATGCGACTCGAACTGCACTCACCCTGAAGAAATCCCTCGTTACGGGATGAAACGTGGGTGTTCTTCCAACATAAACTAGGTTCTTAGTTAACCCGCTTACATTCATAATGTATCATACCGTGATTTCTGTTGGAAGGAGCTAATTATAATTTGCATCGACTAAATCAGTTGCAGACAAAAAAGCTCGTCGCGATCAAAAATTGCTAAACAGTCAGTTACTAAGCATGCCACGGTGTATAACTTTAGGCGAAAAAACTACAAACATAGTAACAACTATTGTGACCAAGAATGTGTGTTCTTCCAAGGTTAGAAAAGAGTAATAAATAGGCATAGGTACATTCTAAACCTAGCCTCTTTGGCAAAGGTTCACTCCGCCCGTAACGCTGAAGTTTGGGTACTTGATCAAATGTTCATGTATGTTCATGTTTTGATATAACTAACTGTGACCAGCTGCAAATCAGCTGGTCACAGTTAGTTATATCAAAACCCCATAACTAGTCACTACTTCTTTGTGGGTGCTATAACTGGGAATAAAATTGGTGACGTAATGGTGGCTTTAAAATTGGTGCCCTAAATGGGAATATTTATTTTTATTTTGTGTACGATCTGCAGAAATTTGTTCCGTTGGTCTGGGTATTTTCTATGTATCATAAAAATAAATCTTTCTATGTATCATCATCATTATCATCATCAGCCTAAATTAGTCCACTGCTGGATGCGGCAAGCTGAAGACAGTGCGCTATGGCGCTCATTAGGGGAGGCCTATGTCCAGCAGTGGACTAATTCAGGCTACCTATGTATATAATGTATTAAATATATCAGTTATCTAGTACCCATAACACAAGCTTTAAGTAGATTATTTTGGGGCTAGATGATGCTGTTTGGATTGTCCAGCATTATTTGTTTTTATTTATTTCATTCAGATAAATTCGTGAGTACACGTAGACCATTTTTATCGATCATTGGTTTATTTTCTTTTGGGGACTTCCGGCTGGTATTTATATGGACAATTTCAGCTACCTGTAGATTGCTTGCAACAGTCTGCAGTTAGCTCAATTGTTTCAGTTGTAAAAAATAGTTTTAATTTGATTCTAATAAATTTTATTTGATAATAAAGATATATTTCTTTTCTTTTGTATTTTATTCGTAATCAAAATGCAAAATTCTTTCTCTCTGTTCATGGCAGTTTTTTAGGACGCTTATGTTCATCAGTGGACTTAGAAAGGCTGATATGACGATGACTATGTTCATCATTCAGCGTAGCATAGTAGACATAGGCCTCAGGTAATGACCGTCATTGCGCCTTGTCTTCAGCTAGTCACATCCAGCATCTGCCTGCAGTCCTACACTACGTTTGCCGAGTCGAGTCGTTCATACTTTACCATGTTTCGTGACATAGCTCTAAGAACGAGACTGATGATTAGAATTATCGCGTTGGCAACTGGATACCTATTTGTTATGGGATGACGTAATTTTCGGTCAATGACCCGGCCCTGTTGTTTTTAAGGACACATAACACTTGATAGAACAGGAGCCAGAGCTGGTATAAATGTGTTATTCACAATACAAGGAAAAGTGTCAGCCACTTTTGCCTGCTTTGCGGTAATAGTAGGTAAAAGTGGTTACACCACAGGGAAATGGATGACTTGCCATCACTAGATATTGACTCAATATTTTGTTTTTATTTAGGTATTTATTTCCCGCTAGCAGCCTGTCTCAGCTTCGTTTGGGTGGCCATTTATTTTTTAAACATACAAATACAGCCTTATTATTAGTGTAGATTTATAACAAAGGTAAGTCAGAAATTGTACAATTTGAAAAGACAAAACATAATTCACTAAACATAATTAAAAAAGCCCTAAACAAAAACAACATTTCATTGGTTTTTTTGAATTGACTTCGAATAAAGAAGGAGGTCCTATGTTCATTACGGATGTAAGCGGGTTAACTACGAATCTTATTTGTGTTGGAAGAACACCAACGTACAGTGCTCGGAGTGAAGCGGAACGCACGCGTCCCGAACCGCACTCACCCTCGTCAAGGAATGAAATATTGGTGTTCAGAATACAGAACACAGAATTTATTCGTAATACCATTATTAAATGTCATTATCTTAAATATATAAAAAAAACATAATTGTAATAAAGGTAAATAAAAAAAACCATTTGTATCGTAATATAATACCAATTCAGTGAGCCACTTTCTTAGTTTTTTCTTAAAAATAGGTGTGGAAGCTTCATCACCGATCCAGTCGGGCAGGCGATTGTAAACTGAAGGACCCATTATAATAAACGGTTCTCTCTGATTTCTGTAGCTTATGTTTAGGTGTGACCAGACGGTAGTGGTGGTTGTTACTACGCAGGGCGCGAGCGGCGTTGATACCGCGGCGTTGGAAAAATAAACATAAACTCGCTGTGCCCACAACTAGGCTACACAAAATTAATGTATCTTTTAAAGGGCAATGTATACGCTTCTACAACAAAACTCCTAGTGAGTTGCAAAAATTACCTGTAAATAAATTCAAACAAATTGTCAAAATCTTGCTGTGCAAATAGGCTTACTATGAAATATCAGATTATCTAGAAGATATAAAAGCTTGGGACGGGTTTTGCTCCAACTCGAAAAGTAAAAACTAACAGGCTAAAAGTTTCTTTGTCGCTAAATAGCGAAGCGACAGAAATCAAAAATATCACTTTATTTCCGTGTCAGTGTTTAATTTTACAATTTGATCTTTTCCAAGTGTACAATTATTGTATTTATGGAAATAAAGAGTTATTGATTTTGATTTTTGGAACGTTGTTGTGGGTGAACAGAGCTACTTGGTAGATAAGTTCACCCGTGAGAGTGAGAATGTCGTACTCTTTGAAGTGCTCCCTGCATGAGACGTCGCTCGGGACACCTGTCATCGCGCGCAGAGCTCACTTTTGCATCACGAAGGCCCGCTGGACGTCGGGCCCACAGCTCTAAACCGTACGAGAGAAATAAGGTTCGTAATCAAAGCGCTTATATCTACATCCGTAATGAATTCGTCAGGCTACGATAGTTTTTATGGTTCTCTACTCACCTACTACATGTTATAGTTACGCAAGCATTTTTTAAATCGGTGTAAAAATGTGTATGTCTAACGCAATTATTTATTTATGGAACCACCAACGACAGAAACACCATAATTTACAATAAAAAGGAGGAATAACTTTTAAGATTCTAGTGTTCTCTCAATTAATATGTGGATAGCGTTGCGGGTGGACAATCACGGTAGGGCTGGACTAGATAATTTAAGGCTGGCGATATCATCCAGCGGACCTTTGTCACCGCAAACGTACCAGCTTATCTCGAACCGAATGATCTGTTGCGTGACGATGCTAAGAGGCCCGACGGTATGACTCTAGTGGAATGGGAGCTGGGGAGGCCCATTGTGTGGAACGCTACATGCGTCGACAGACTAGCGCCTTCCCATCTTCCGAGGACATCCGTGAGGGCGGTACTCACAAACCCGCAACATCATCATCATCAGCCTATGTTAGTGCACAGCTGGACATAGGCCTCCCCTAATGATCGCCATAGCGCCCTGTCTTCAGCTTGCCGCATCCAGCATCTGCCTGCAGTCTTTCGCAGGTCGTCATTCCACCTTGCCGAAAGGCGTCCTACACCACGTTTGTCGAGTCGTGGCCTCTACTCAAAAACACGTTTCCCTCAGCGGTTATCGGTTCATCGCGAAATGTGGCCGCTATTATAGCACGCTACACCACTCTTAATGATAAAATTAATGTGTTTCTCAAAATGTATACACCATTTTGAGAAACGTAATTAGGTAATGAAGAAATGTAAGACCACGAGCTCTTCCCCTACTAAAGACAGTAATACAAATTAATATCGAACTAATTAATTACTATGTCTCTGATTCCCATGGTCCCCATATGGCGTAATGGCCTTATTCTCGGCGTAATGACTCCTTACGAAACTTTTATGGGGTTTTTGATCAAGGAGATTTTTTTTGAGGATTTTATGAGTTTATCAACCACTTTTTTTAACGAAATGCTGACAATTGGCTGGGACTACAAAAAAGGTCGGTCAAAATAGGTCGGTAGTACTATTATGTAGTAATTCTGTGGGCTTATACTAGAAGTAGGTACCACAGTGTCGAACCAAAAAATTCTCCTTTACTTTTTTAATAAGCACGGCCAAAGAGTGGAATGAGCTTCCTGCGTCTGTTTTCCCGTTAGAGTATAATCTTGGAGTCTTCAAGTCTAGAGTAAATAAGTTCCTTCTGGGAAAGCGTGCTCCATCTTAGGCCACATCTTCACTTACTTTAAGTGAGTTGGTGGCCAAACGCTTGACCATTAACAATAAAAAATAAAAAAAAGTACTCTATGATTTTAACCCAAACTACTCCACGAAATACAATACGTTATAAAATGTGTTACATTTTACTCCAATTAAATAAAAAATTGTCAACGTACTCCAGCTTTCTAGTTTAAAATAATTAACTAAGGCGTACATTCATTCTCAAACAACTCTACGAATTTGTCTTAAGATATTATTTGATTGCCTAATACTCCAGAAGATAGTTGACGTACAGTGAGGTGCAAAAATTCGAGTAAAATATGTTTAACTATGATATAAAACTGAAATAAAACACAAACTGATTTGTAATTTTTTATATGAATAAAATCCTGCATGCATTTGAAGTAGTTATTTAAAAAGGATCTTGGTAGTGTCCTTAGGGCGCCTTCAAATTAGCCGCAAGTTGTCGCGCGGAGGCAGCGCGGCTGCAGCGCTGCGGCCGCGCTGCTGTATAAATCCATACAAATTAAGTACGCGCGACTGCAGCGCTGCAGCCGCGCTGCGACCGCGCATCAGTTCATCGATCGACTAGTGACGGTGCGCACCAACGTTGCCAGAAGGTGACTTTTGTTAGGTACCTTTTAAGTAGGTGATTTTTAACTACGTCGGCCACGAGAGTTGTCACGCGTGAGATGAGATGACAAGTTTTGTCGTCGTCAGTTGCATAGTCATAATTTTGTCATAATTTTTACTCATCTGAGGATTATAAATAGTCTTTCTTCAGCACAAATAGTATTTTTGAAGGTTTTATTTTGTTTTCCAATATAACGTTCCAAACGGGGAAGTAATTCGTAGAATTGTTTTCTTGATAATCTTAAGTAATTCTGAAATTTTTTGTCACTGTAATCTTTCACTTTATAAAATTCAGTTTATTGAGTTATACAAAATAATCGGTAACGTTTTATTGGGCTTCTTTTTTTGTTTTCTGTCCAAAATCCTTTTTCTTTTTAATAGTAACACTAATAGCAGTATTTCTTAGTCAGAGTCCATCGTGAAACTAAATATACAACACTATGATTCTCGAACCAAGCTTCAGCAGCGCGGCCGCAGCGCTGCAGCCGCGCTGCCTACGCGCGACAGTTTGCGGCTAATTTGAAGGCGCCCTTAGACGTAAGTAACACTAATATTATAAATGCGAAAGTTTGGATGGATACCTAGATGGATGGAAGGATGGATGTTTGTTACCTCTTCACGCCAAAACTACTGAACGGATCGGGCTGAAATTTTGCACACAGGTAATTGTAATCCTAGAATCAAACAAAGGTTACTTTATATCCCATAAATCAGTTTCCATGGGATAAAAATCACCTTTAAACATTTCCATAGAAACAACGCGTGCGAAGCCGCGCATAAACTAGTTTTTATATGTTTTTTTTAGTAAATGAAATAAGATGCGCACAAAAAGCATGGATCTGAGAGGCGAGTCTATTAGACGTTAGTAACGAAACGTGATCGTGTCGACTCCTTTTTGTATGGGATTTGCGTAGTTCCCTGTTCGCACGATAGAGGGCGCTGTACCAAATTATATGGAAAAAGGAGACGTCTCAATCACGTCTCGTTCATAACGTCAAATAGACTCAACCCTCTAACCCCCTAACTGAACAGGGGTTCAGTTATTTGGAAGATTTTAGGTATTTATTATTTTTTTTGAACTACATGAAGATTGTTTGCAACGTGTTGCAACAGTCTGCAGTTAGCTCAATTGTTTCAATTATAAATACTAGTTCTAATTTATCTGTATGAATTGTTTGTAATTTTCTTTATTTTATTTTTAACTGTTTTGAGGTTCTCTTTCGTGTACTGTTTGTATGTATGTATGTGTTGGTTCAAATAAATCAACAACAACAACAACTCAACACAAGTTCGCCTCTCTCGCTCACACGTAGCGCGCGCGCCTCAGTCGTCCGCGCCGTTTAGGCCCCCCCCACCCCACGTTTGGCCCTGCCCGTGGCACTCCGACTATCCCGCCGGTTAGTTGTCGAGTCCCGGGCAGGCGACTCGCGTGCTCGCGTGCCGGGAACCTCATCGTGCAGCGGACACAGGCGCGCGCAGGGCACAGAAGACCGCGCCGTAGAGGCCCCCCCACCCCACGTTTGGCCCTGCCCCGTGGTACTCCGACTATCCCACCGGTTAGTTGTCGAGTCCCGGGCAGGCGACTCGCGTGCTCGCGTGCCGGGAACCTCAAACGTGCAGCGGACACTGCGACCCCTCTGCACAGTGTCAGCGAGCCCCATTCTCCACCCGCAGGACCGCTATTCCAGCGTGCACCCACTTACCCTGCCTGGTGGAAGTTACTGTCTGGCGTTTGTTTCAAAACGTTCAGTGCAGTAACTAACACTTCCCCCTTCCCCTCCGCTCGCCCGCCGCAGTAACCGGTAAGCGTCGCTGGATCACCTCAGCCGGGCCTTCCCTAGGGATCTCACCTGGCTGGGTGTTTCCGCCCTGCTGGTTACTGTACCACGGAGTGCACATTCCATTGATTCCCCCTCCCCCTCCCCCCCTCAGCCCAACGTCACTGACGCCCCCCAGCCCCCCGCAGGCTCGTTCGCCATGGACGTGTGCGGAACTGCGTCTCCGCCCCGTCCTTGGCCAGGAGTAACGGGATCCAGGGCCCCGCCGCGACCCTACGACACCCAGGAGGAGAAGAGGCAGTGATTGCTGCCCTCTCCCTTGCACGAGTCCCCTCCGCTGCAAGGCACGCCGCTGACTTCGCGGAAGCCGACAGCCAGGGGAACATCACCATCGCATCCACGCGCACCAGCGCGCATTCCCACTGCCGCCCAAGCCATCCAGCTCCACCGCAACATCTTCGGAGGAGTCTTCGCTCATGGAGCCACCGCCGTCACCGCAGATGAGCAGAAGAAATGGCTAACCCCTATCCCAAGCCCCTCCCTCCCCAACCCCCCCCGCCAGCCTGCTGCCTTGGCCAGCCCGACTCCCCGGATGACGACACGATGGGCCTGGAGCGGCACCGCCGCCCGCCCACCGGATGGGCCTGGAGCAGCACCGCCGCCTGCCCACCGGATGGGCCTGGAGCGGCTCCGCCGCCTGCCCACCGCCTGCCGTCTCCTTCAAAGTCAGGGCGGCCAGCAACCCCACGGGCTACCTTCCCAACCCCAAAAAAAAAAAAAAAAACAAAAAAAATGAAAATGCAGCCTTAAAAAAAAAAAAAAACAAGCACTAAAAGAGCATAGTGCCAACCCAGTGACCAAGGGGTAGTAGCCCCTTGAGATGAAGCCGGGGTAATGAGGCCACGCCTCGAGGCCCCTCTCTGTGCCCCCACAAGGGGCCAGAATGCAGTTCAGTAGTCAAATAAATTCATTTTCTTTCTTTATTTCTTTCCTAACAAACTACATTATGCAATCGTGACCCGAGAGCTGGTGAGTATCTGACGGAACGCATCAGCATTGCCATACAGCGGGACAATGCAGCCAGCGTCTTGGGGATGAGACGACTTGTATTGATGTGGATCAGTTGAGCTACCTGTAGATTGTTTACAACAGTCTGCTGTTAGCTCAATTGTTTCAATTGTTTAAAGATACTAGTTTCTTTGTGAATAAAGGCTTACTATGCAATAGATTTTGGGTGTAGGCATTTAGACACATTCGCTGTGGGTATTTACTTAGGCACATAGTGCGTCCCCAAAGCGTGGGCATTAGACCGGCGTCGGAGGCCTATGTCCAGCAGTGAACTTGCATAGGCTGTTGATGAGATTAAGAAACTGAGCGTGTCAGTCAGCTATGTGGCTTAGAATTTGCACCACTCCAACTGATCGTACGAGGTCACATCATGGCAAAAATATTACTCGACAATATCAATCCCCAAGTCATTTACAACCGAATATTTACCATGATTTGAGTTTTGAGCTTTCCAATATTTTCAATGATATTAAATATGCCGTTGTAAATGACTTTACTGATAACCATGATGGATTTAAAAGTTGTAGTGTCAATCCTTAATCCATATCTACACTTATACCTAGGTATGTATACCTTCGTTTGCGCGAAGTCCAAGCAACAACCAGTCCTTCTACTGACACCCTAACTGTCCCAACCATCATCTTCCTTTCTTGCCATCCAGCCCATATCAGACCTTATTACCATCGCCCTTTAGATTTCATTATTTGGCCCTGATGGGACACTAATAGCCTATTAGGACCACACCACATTGTTAATCGTCCATTCAACTTGAAAAACACGAAATCATTCAATGAATTTTGTGTGGTTCGTCACGTAATTGGCGATGAGGCGCAAAAAGCGGTCGGCTGTGTATGGTATGCATTGCCGCACCGGTGTTGCTTGATGACATGTGTCAACTGACACGAGATGTAGCTTAGTCCATAGTGGACTTAGCTGGTCTCCATGGTTTTTTAAATTTTGCCGCCTTAGGATTGGTCATGTTTGTACACCAGTTTTCCTTGCTAGGATAAGGATTAAGGACAATTCAATCTGTGAATGTGGTCTGTACGAAAGAGACGTGGACCATATATTCTTTTGCTGTCCTAAACTTCGCGTTTCTCATTATGACGTTCTTCCTCCAGAAATACCTCTTCCTACTTCCTTTAAATGCCTGCTTTCCTTCACTTTTTCTCCTTCCTTAATCTCTGTATTGTGTAAATTTATAAAAATCAATAATACCAGGTTGTAAGTTAGATTTAGTTGATCATATTATACTTACTATAATCGACGACCTCCGTGGCGCAGCGGGCGAAGGTTCGCCTGCGACGCAGGAGGTTGCGGGTTCGATTCCCGCCTCGGAACAAATTTGTGTACGATCTGCAGAAATATGTTCCGTTGGTCTGGGTGTTTTCTATGTATAATAAAAAAATCTATCTATTTAGTGTATTGTATTAAGTATATCAGTTATCTAGTACCCATAACACAAGCTCTGCTTAGCTTGGGGCTAGATAATGCTGTGTGAATTGTCGAGCATTATTTATTATTATTATTATTACTTACTTATCTAACCTAATTTCTAAATTCGGTATTTATCCAGTTTTATATGTGTGGTTTTTTGTTATAGGTTTTGGTTTCCCAATCACGCCCTCAGATCACTTTGGTATCTTTTTGTAATTTTTTATAAAATCGGAATGGTTTATGATGACACTTAGCATCACGGACATTTGGCAGAATTGTGTCGACCAGATGCAGAGCCATTAACCAAGAATTGAATTGAAGTTAGTTGGTACGATTTTCCGAGCACTTTCCATAGAATTTAAAATAGCCTCCTCATTTCATGGACTTAGGTACTCTTGAAAACTAGTTATAACAGATTTTTGTTTCATTTTAGCGGTGCCAAATTAATTATCGGCCATTTTAGTGTTTAATATTTTTATGCACCAGTGACTCCCTTTGAATATACCTACCTACAACTTGATTGGTTTGTTTATTTTTTTTGTTAGGACTAACATTTTTTTTCAACTGTGCAAAGTAAAAGTCCTTAAAAATATGATTAGAAAAAAATTAAAGTGCATCTTGTTGGCTTCTTAATGATCTTGTTGGATGTGTTACTTATAAGAAGTCAATAAGACTAATTTCCAGTTGGTGCTTAAATAAAATAACCCTGATATCCATTCCAATTGGTTGATTACGGCAAAGGATTTTTAGTTAGCATTTAGCTGAAATAACTGATTTGCACAAACTCACATTAAATTAACCGAATCGATCGCATTGAAGTAGAAAAAAAACCTAATTTATACGGATGAAAATCTTTTAAAACTATCATGTTTAAAGTCAGGGTAGATCGGTATGACTGCCAATAAAAACTCACTCGCTGTGTCTTACGGGATATTTATTATGATTTGAGTTTTGAGCTGTTCAATATTTCGGCACAGTTTTGGAATACGGAATAATATAACTGAAAACTCGTTTCATGGAAAGTAATAGTTTGAACCAAAGATCCTTAGGTATATAATATCTTTGGTTTGAACCAAATATCCTATGACTACGTTTGGTTTGAACCAACTATAAGCAATATCAGCTTGCCTTCCCGTAAAGAAGTTTATCAGGTAACGCACGAGAACGCATCGATTACCATAGACCGGCCATAGAGCTCATGCAGCTAAGCTCTTGAATAATAAGCAGGAACGACGAAAAAATACGCTACCTTTATGGTCTAAACGACTTTATTGGAGAAGGTATTATAGCTACAATAATGTATTTAAATGGGTTTATAAAGCAAGTATTTATATACCTAGTTAAATAAATAAATAATGCTGGACAATTCACACAGCACTATCTAGCCCCAAGCTAAGCAGAGCTTGTGTTATGTGTACTAGATAACTGATATACTTAATACAATACACTACATAGATAGATATTTTTTATTATACATAGAAAACACCCAGACCAACGGAACAAATTTCTGCAGATCGTACACAAATGGTTAGTAATGACAACTGTTCGAGTCGGGCAGTCGAACTCAATCCGTTATTCGACGCCTCGATCAATTCGTAGAGGCATTAGTAATTACTAATTAATATTTGTTTTTTATTTAAAATTTATTTATTTCGTTATTTCAAAAATTGTGATAATCACAATTATGAAACGTGAGTAAAGCTTGAGTTGGTGTTACCTCAGACGAGACTAGCGAAAGTTATCTTATATTGTCACTGTCATTTGTGAGGCTCTATGAGTAAAAGATTTAGCTAAAATATTATTATTAATAATATTATAAGAATAATATAGGCCTTAGTAAAGTCACTTGGCTTACGCAACGCCATAACTCTTCACAATGCCTAACCACAAGGTATCTGCCCCATTGCCTTGCTCCTTGCACCGGGATCTTACTCTTAGTTCCAGTATCAATTTCAATCCTTCAATCAATTCAATTATCTGAGCGTCTGGTCGAAGCGACGCATGACCAGAGTAGTGGTGATGAGTACCTGGCGCAGTGCATCAGCATTGCTGTACAGCGGGGCAATGTAGCCAGCGTCTTGGGGACGCTGTCGACTGGGTACTGACGGGATATGGATCAATTGAGCTACCTGTAGATTGATTGCTTCTGTCTGCAGTTAGCTCAATTGTTTCAATTGTAAATACTAGTTCAAATTAGTTTATAATATTTGATTGTAATTTTCTATGTTAAGTGATTGAGTGTAAGTATAATATAATAGGTATATTTTATATAAATGACACTACACGCACGACTGGGATCCACTTTGAGTAGGATTTCAAGAAATGCAGCAACCGTCTTTTTGTTTAAATAGATTTAGTTCAAATTTGGCTGACTTTGTTCAAACCGACTTTGAGGTTGATCTAGGAACGCGATTTAAATTTTGATTTTGGGTCCAAGTAACCCGCATTTGCATGCACGATGAAAGAGTCATGACAAGCAACGTTATAAGAGGCTTTACAGCATTGTATATTCGTATTTCAGCACAGAATAACTTTATAATATTATGTGTACCACTTAAAACTCGATATGACTCGGCCAACATATTTCGAATAGGTATACTCCCTCCACGCGTTTACTTTCTTTGTCTTAATGAAATAAATACAATATATCATACACATAATACACCAGATTGATAAATAATCAAGTGACAGATTCGTATCACTATTTAAAAAAATATTGCAATCTTTCATACAGTCAAAAAAAATAAACGTGTGAAATAGAGGCGGAGTATAAACTATTTCGTGATCGAGATTGAATCCTTGTTTCAGAGTAAGCCTCCAGTCACCCAGACACTGATAAACTGCAAATTGTGTGCTCAATACGCAAATTGCACTGCCTGATGATTTCCCCAGTAATTATTTGAACTAATGAACTTGTTGAGCAAGAGATTGTTTACGGTAATGGCTTGGTTCTCTACAATAACTTGTCTAGGTGCAATATTCTGAGATTATTTGAAAAAAAGTTTCCCTAATGAGAATGAGGATGAACGAATGAATGAAAATTTTTACTTATTAATCAAAAACAAACATTGTTGTTAGATAGTCAAAATAGCATTTCCAATTTGATTCTCTATTATACATTTTTGGATTAAAACTATTATCTATACTTATAATAAAACTGTAACAGGTCCAATTCTGTACATTGAAGATATTTTGAAAATTTTTTTTGGAGGGCACTCTATTATCGATACTGAAGCCAAAACTGCAATTTTTTTCATTCATGTCTGTCTGTCTGTCTGTCTGTCTGTCTGTCTGTCTGTTTGTTAAACGCGCATCACGCCGAAACTACTGAAGGTATTGAAATGAAACTCGGCACGATTTTAGGTCATACTACGAGGAAGGACATAGGATACTTTTTATCCCGGAATTCAGTCAGGTTTCCCTGGGAGAGGGGATGAAAGTAAAATTCTTTAACTGCGCATCACGACGGAACTACTTAAGGTATTGAAATAAAACTCGGTACGATTTTAGGTCATACCACGAGGAAGGACATAGGATACTTTTTATCCCGGAATTCAGTCAGGTTCTCCTGGGAGAGGGGATAAAAGTAAAATTTCTTCACCGCGCATCACGTTCACGCCAAAACTACTGAATGAGTTGGACTGAATTGGTACGTTTTGAGTTCAAGGAAGGACATGGGATACATTTTATCCTGGAATTCAGTAAGGTTCCCCTGGGAGAGAGGATGAAAGTAAAATTCTTTAACCGCGCATCACGGCGGAACTACTTAATGAATTCGAATGCAACTCGGCGTGATTTTAGTTCGTACTATGAGGAAAGATACATTTTATCCCGGAATTCAGTAAGGTTGCCCTGGCAGAGGGGATGAAAGTTAAATTCCTTCACCGCTCATCACGCCGAAACTACATAGATAATGAGTTGGAATGTAACTTGGCACGTTTTGAGTTCATACTACAAGAAAGGACATGGAATACATTTTATCCTGGAATTCAGTAAGGTTCCCCTGGGAGAGAGGAAAAAGTAGAATTCTTTAACCGCGCATCACGACGGGTCTACGCGTCGTCCGATTTCATGCATTCTTTTTGTTAGAAACACAGATGCAAGATCGAATATGACTAAATCAGTAGAAAGTCGAGTAGAAAATCAGTAGATTGATGAAATAATCTGTAGATTGAAGAAAAAAATTAGTGGATAAAGGGTAGGTAAGTTCCTATCTATTTATTTTTCCAAGACGCACCCATTAGTTAGGTTCCTACCTACTAAGGTGGTGGGTCTTGGAAAAATAAGTTAGGTTCCTGCCTTACATGATATATGGTGGTTTAGCTGGTCCAGCAGAGTTTGGTTGGAGTCTTACTCCAACCAAACTTCGTGTACAATTAAATTAATTAATTATTGTGGTCCACTTAAACTAACTGGACCGCAGAAAAATATTTTTTATTGTGGTACACAGCCAACTGTACCTACCTACTAACGAAAAAAAATTACGGTGGTCCAGTCAAATGGATCAGGAGCCCAATTCTGCAAAACAATTGCTTCAGTATGACAATGGAATCGTCGCAGAATCATCACGTAGAATCCTTAGATTAATAAAATTCCAGATAGTGCGCGCGAGATAAATTAATATGTAGTTTCAAACTTGACGCGCGTCTCTCCATCTGCATTCATCATAATTTCTTTCATCCAAGGTGGAATACCAAAAAGTGTCATTCTGTGACGATAGCCCTGTCATAGTGAAGCGATTAGTATAGCAGAATAGGGCCCCAGCTGTGAGTAAGTCAAACGAGTAGGACACTTCTTAACACTGACGCTGGCCGAGTCGTAGCTAAAAGTCGTGTGGATAAAGAATGGGATTGAAGATGACAATATGCTATCCCCCGTAGACCCTACACGATTTTTTGGACGGCGGCGTTTCATAATATGAGAGACTATGGTTAAATGTGAACTTAATTAGTCGGCAGGTAAGGCAATCGCGAACGAAGTCGCGGGTACAGCTAGTCTTGAATATAAGCAATAAATGTGTGTGCGCTGATTTGTAATAACTTAACTGATAACATCAAAAACTGCTTATCAATGCACATATTCAAGAAAAATTTATAGCTTGCTGTATCCGAAATCGGGTGTTTTCTTCCGGGGCAATGCAGCCAGCGTCTTGGGCACGCTTCTGACTGGTATTGATATAGATCAGTAGAGTTACCTGTAGATTGTTTGCAACAGTCTGACGTTTTACTATAAAAACTCACATAGTTTGACGAATTCATTACGAATGTAAGCGGGTTAACTACGAACCTTATTTGTGTTGGAAGAACAACAACGTCACCAACCAGCCGTCAGTGCTCGGAGAGATGCGGATCTAGAACCGCACTCACCCTGAAGATGTCCCTCGTTAAGGGATGAAACGTTGGTGTTCTTCCAACACAAATAAAGTTCGTAATTAACCCGCTTACATCTGTAATGAAGTCTGCAGTTTGCTCAATTGTTTCAATTGTGAATACTAGCTCTAATTTATTGATATTATTTGATTGGAATTTTCTTTGTGAATAAAGTACCTATCGGTAGTAACTCGGCTGCGACTCGTTAATGACACTCCCTTACAAACCTCTGTGGTTTTCTTAGTGTCATTATTATAAGTTTTTCAATGTAACATTAGTTTAAGTTGGTAAATAAATAAATAAATAAAAAAAAAATAAAAAAAATATCTGTGTTTTCTTTGTTAAGAACAGTCTTCAAAAAAGATCTGGTGGGCGCGCTAACACAGGCGCACTCTACTCCTCACTCTCATAATCAGATGGGACCGCAGACCGTCACGACCGGGGAGAGGTTAGGCTCAGGACCAACAGCTTAACGTGCTTTCCGAGGCACGGGGGTGTATCACCACCAACTTTCTGACTCCAGGCTGCTACTGCTAATGTGATATACTAAGTAGTAATATCTGAGCGTCTGGTCGAAGCAACGCGTGACCCGAGAGCTGGTGAGTATCTGGCGCAGCGCATCATCATCACCATACAGTGGGGCAATGCAGCCAGCGTCTTGGGGACGCTTCCAACTGGTATTGATATGGAGCAGTTGAGCTACCTGTAGATTGTAACAGTCTGCCGTGAACTCAATTGTTTCAATTGTAAAGACTAGTTCGAATATATTTCAATTATTTGATTGTAATTTTCTTTGTGAATAAAGTTATAGTAGGGAAGGTAGGGCTAGAAGATTATTTATTGCTTTGTGAAACAACCAGCATTGTTTATTTATTTACCACATTAACATACGATAGGTCAAGTTATATTAATTGCAGCTGTAAAGTCAGCAAGTCAAAGGTGCACAGAACATGACAGTCTACTAGTGCTGTCACAAATCTTCATAGAACATGACAGTTCACTAGTGTTGTCACATATCTTCGCGTGTCCCATCACTAGTCACTACCAACGGGATTCCGTTGTGCAACATTATTCAGGACGTGCAGGTAGAAAATTGTTGAGGTGGTACTTTTATGAAGATACAAAATGGCTCAGAAACTAAATATCAGGTTGACGATGACCCTGATAGGCCTCCATACATAGGCTCTGTCTTCCTCCAGCATTATCTTCACAGCAGGTAGATGCTTCCTCCAGCATCTGCCTTCAGCCTTTCGCAGGTTGTCATCCCATCTGGTCGGAGGGGGCTCTACGCTATGTTTATTAATTCGTACTAAAGCTAAGAGAAGCCTAAACCTATAAGATCTTAGAAAGTCTAGAATTAGGTCACTGCAGTATTACATATAGTTACTTAAACTCATCGCTGTAGGTATATTTCGTGTGGTAATCTCTGATACGTCAGTTTATTTTAGGGAAGCAACAATTTCAAGCGTATTAAAAAGCAACACGTGTACACATTTATATTTTCGGTGCACGTGCTCAGAACTACATCACAGGACAACACACCAAGTCCACCGTACAACCAGGTGATTTACTTCAGGGCCGCAATCACGGTGTGGTAAGGCACTGCATTTCGGCAGTTGAAACGTTAGGGTGCGCGTGCACAGGCCGGCATCGGACAATCCGCACTGGCCCCATCAATCGTTTTACAAAAAAGATCCGTACCGCACGGAGCAGACTGTCGGCAATGCCGGAGAGGATTCTTGAAGGCAACTTTCCCATTTAATGTGAATGACGTCATTCGAATTGCCGATCAGTGGACGCACTTGTCAGCGGATTGTCCGATACCGGCATTTGAACGCGCACCCTAACGTTTCAACTGCCAACGTTTGAGCCGTAATGCTATGCCTTACCACACCGTGATCGCGGCCCAGGTGAATTAAGTCTACCGGGTTATATTGAAAGCTGTGCTTAGTTCTCCCAGGTGCACCAAGTCAACCCTGCACTTGATGCACCAAGGTGATTTACTCCAGGTGAATTAAGTCTTCTGGGCCCATTTTTGAGGTGAGATTATTAACTCCGCATCCCAGTATCGCCCAGAAGCCTCAGTGGATGAAAGAAGGTAAACCCAGCAGTGGGCGTTAACAGGTTGCATGAGGATGATTAGTAATGTACCTTCTCCATTGATTTCTACGTCATCTCTCCGAATAACGTTTTGTAGAAACAAGTCGCTCCATACATTATAGCTCACGTTCACGGGTCTCCGTATTTACGACTGAAGACGGTCAGCGGCCTGTGACTTTATGAAGAGCCACATTTATACGCATAGCACGGTATTTAATTATGCATCCTTTAGGCTTACCCCGCAGTGCGGAATCGCACCGCGCATTTTTTTCCGCAGGATTCTGCAACATATGGAAATTGTGTAAAGCTGCACGCTCTTGCCAACCGCGTAAGTTAAAAGCTCATAATTTTTTTTTTTAACTCTCTAAGAAGTCAATTTCCAAACAAATCACATCACACTAATCTAATATTATAAATGCGAAAGTTTGGATGTATAGATAGATGGATGTTTGTTACCTCTTCATGCCAAAACGACAGAACTGATCGAGCTGAAATTTTGCATAGATGTAGCTCTAAACCTGTTATGAAACATAGGCTACTTTTCATCCCACAAAAAGTTCCCATGGGATAGTAATCCAAATAAACAACGCGTGTGAAGCCGCGGGCAGAAACTAATATTATAATAAATCGGTCCATCTGTTTGGTAGCTAGAATTGTAGAATTGTTTGTGGACTGGTTTCCGCAACTAGGCCACGGGTGGGCCCTTTTGCGTGTCGGGTGGGGGGCTGCTAAACTAACCACCCGATGTCCTCCAGGAAGGCCAGCAATTCGCTGACGACGGTGCATGCCTCCCTAAGCGTCCTCGGTATCCCAAGGTATTGTAGTGTATTGTACAAGCACATGCGCGGCCGTCTCCTCTGCGTTCATGCACCCTCTGCATAGGGGGCTGTCCGTGATACCCACCATTAAATAGGTGTTTGGTAGCTAAAATGGACCAGATATACACGGATACACAAAGTGAATCTTGAATCACTTACTGACTTGGTAAGTTTGGTAAGCTCTCGGCGCAAAAACCCTTTTTTTGCTTACCAAACTTACCAAGTCGTGCTAACCAAAACGTGCTTAAAAAAGTGGCTACCCAGTTATTGTTACATACATACATAGGTTATCCCGCTTTACTACCACAACCTACTACTAGATAACGGGAGTGGGATGTACACAACAATTATCAATAAATGAACTGAATCAAATTGTTAAACGTATTTATCCCTTGTAAAAAGGCTTACTACACAATATTATATTATCTACATAGATGATAAAATAGCGTGGGATAAGTTCTAATCCAGCTCGAAAACTAACACCCTAACAAGGTAAAGGTTTCTTGTTTGCTTCTTTACTTTACCTTAAAGAGATTAAAGTGAACAATAAATCAAAGTGAAAATTTATTTCCTAGTTTTTGGTAGAGGTCAGTTGGGAACATTCCATATGTTTCTCGACCAAAGTGTCATTGCTGAAAAATGAAACAAAATTACACATTTTAATGGAAAAAGCTCTCAAAAGTTCCCTAGGGGGTTCGAATACCCTAATTACTACACTAAGGTATTCGCATCTTACAGGACGTAAGGTGTATAGGAAATAAAATACTTTATCTAGTAAAAAAAGTAATGAAGTAAATAAATAAAATAAAATAAAAGTAATTAAAGATTAAGTAAAAAATACTTTGATAGGTTTAAAGGAAATAAAGTACTTTGTATATTTGTGGCCCAACCATCGTGCTACTATATGGTACACTGTATATGCGACGTCAGTGTGTGAATGAGGTTTATGCTTCCATGTGTAGTTAGATTAGTACGTTTCCAATTTGAACCCTAACCCTGTAGCTATTGGGGTTAGGTTGTAAAGTTGTTTAAGTGATAGCTTATTCTAATTTCAAAGTCAGAAGACCAATAACTTATTTTATTCTTTTTTATAAATTTTTGTTGTTGGGTCTAGAGTGACAGAATGTATTATGATTGTAAAAGAACAGAAAAATTAACATTGCAAAAAACAATTGCAAAAACTTACCAATGTTGATATGATAACCTAGTCGAGATGTTAGTGATAATAAAGAGATTTTTTGTACGAAACTAGAAAATATTACCAAATGCATTTTATTTGTTGACCACAGAGCAAAATTCAAACTGAATTACATTCTGCAAAAGCAAGTGAACAAATATTATGAATAAAAACTTACACAAAATAGTTTAAAAAATAATTACTGTGTCCGTTTTTGAAACCCTCTGGCAAAGGCCTCTCTTCACGATTCAATAAAAAGAAAAATGTTTCAAGTCGATGGGATGTTCCATAATATTCGCTAGATATGAAAAACTTTAGAACGTCTCCAATTCTATAGTTTCTTTGAAGATTCGAATACCTTAGTGGGGTAAATAAGGGGATTGACCTACCTACCATGTAATTATTGAGAGCTTTTCCATTCAAATGCGTAATTTTATTTCATTTTTAGCAATGACACTTTGTTCCAAAAGACATTTGGAATGTTTCCAACTGACCTCTACCAAAAGTCCACAGTTCATTATTATAGAGAATGGAATGTAATAATAATAAACCAATAACGACAGTGTGACGGTATGAATATGAATGCGTAGCTTTCTTTGACTTGTATCAATTAGCACACAATCTGACAGCATTCAATACAAAAACATTAAATCCATTAAAAGCTTAACTAGTGGTCTGCTGTGACATTCCTTGCAAAAGTTAAAATAAATGAATAAAATTTATGAATGCACATTTAATGTAAGTAAATGTCTACGTCGAGTATTTTGGTGGTTATTTTCTTAGTTACTATTTACGTAGATATGTTTTATATATAATAAATTACAACAGAAAAGAAAAACGAAAACAGAGCATCCCTCAGCATGAGCGTTTATGTTACGTTTCATGCGACTGCCAAGATCCAGAGACAAATGATAACTAAAGTTATTATTGCTTGGAAATATATTACTTAATCAGTAGCCGACTGTTAATCATAAGAAGTTTTAGTTTTCAAACAAATAAACAAACATTTTCAATTATATTTTATGTATCTCTACGATTCTACTTGGCCATAGATTATGATTATAGATAACACTCGTCAGGTTAAGCGCACCGTCCAATCGTATTAATAGATACGTCATCTTCACGGTTCCAAATTCAAATTAACAATTCGAAAATCGAACCGAAAAAACGTCGTTTTAACGGACCTTTTTTGAAAAAACTCAAGGTGCGGACTTGACGGAGCTATTGGGCACGCACCTGCTTTAGGGCTCACGCACACGGCTGGTCAATGGCTATTTTCTTACAAAAGCATTTTTTGAGTTAAAATTTCATTTAAATCCATAAAGTAATATGTCGCTGCTATAACTCCAGAATCCTAGTGTCATCCAACAATTTGTCAAATTTTGAAGCCAAATGCCTACGTGTATTTTGAAAGCACAAACAATACAGTGTTGTCACTTATACAATTTCATGGTTGAATGTTGGAAGTGAATGCCCCAAAAAAGTTGAGCTAAGTTTTTAATAATATTATAACAAATCAGAGCCCCGAGTACCCGCACCCTGACTCCTGAGGAATAATTTGAAGTTACGATCACGTCTCGATACTATCGTCAAGCGGACTCGGGGCTCAAATTTGAGCTGAACTCAGATCTCCAGTTTTTCACGGTCCCTTTCGGTCAAAATAATCGTCAATTCAGTTCAGACGTCTATCTCATTTGCGTTTGTGTATTCGGGAGTAGACGTCGAAGGAATTCATTCCCTATACGTAGCGTCTCATTTCGTAGCGAATTTTATTGCTTATGTACGAATATTTGATTTTGATAATAATTTGTATGAAAAATAAAAAATAAATTTTACCGGCGCTTAGCGATCTGCTAAAGTGCAGTCAACGTCAAATCGAAATCTTGCCGTAAAGCGCGCATCAGACATACCAAGGCCATTTGAAGTTCGACTTTGAATCTTAAAAACACTGACGCTGGATTTATTTTACTTATTTGTTATGTTAAGTTTTAATTTGTAAAAATTATAGGTATTTAGAAAGTACTTTGTTTTGTATACAATAAGACTGACATGTTAATTAATATAACAAAAGTCCTTTAAAAAAATTAGAATAAAATTCATTGGGTACTTTTGAATTTAAGTCGTATTGGAATGATACTTAGCTGGAACATGGCCGCCACTCGTCTACCCCCGGCCTAAAGCACTCCATTGTGTGGTTATGTCCAAATTTATAGGCTGAGCTTACAGGTGTATGTGAGTTTTCGTATTCCCAAAGTAATTAAAGAGATTGTATCGATGTACGACAAGTGAAGTTATGATTCCGAATGCAGTAGCTGCGTCGATAAGCGTGGGCACGTTCGATAATCTTTGTTTTATTTTATTTATTTTTAGGTACCGCCATTTTGGTTTGGTTCCTAGTAGGTATTTCCTCGTTCAAGCAACAAAGTTAAGATATTTTTAATTTAGCAGCTTTTTTCTGTATATTTTTAATGTTCTTCTGCGATCACCAATGCAATAAAAAATCCTGCTAAGAGTGGTGATTATGGCAAAATAATATTCTTATTCCCTGATTTCTGGCAATTCCTACATCGAATAACAAAAACGATTATTGACTATCAAAGTAATCAAGTGTATAACGTTGTTCCTTGTAGGATTCTAGCAAAACAAAACAGTTATTAAGTACCTATAAGCAAGTTAGTATTCTTTGCCTTTGTTTCATAAGTATTCATAACTTAACATCAGCCTTTGAGTATATAGTAAGCAATCCTTTCATTATTGAATTGCCATTATTTGCTAACCCTACTGCAAAGCTCGTTCCACTGACATTGGCCATTGAATGTACAGTTAGCAAATCACTCGTTACGATCTATTGAATAGCGTTGAATGGCCAAACAAATTGTTTTGCACACCATACATGTGCAGAGCTATGGTCGCTTTTAAGCCTCTTTTCAGAAGTACTCGTTTTAGAAAATATCTGCTTATTGTGTGGAGTGGACAGAGGCCGTACGCACTAGTAGTAAAACCGTACGGCAATAAACGTATGTCAATAAAATGTGAAATTAAATATTTTTATCCGTACGCACTGGCGATACAATTCTATGGAATTAGACTGCTGTCTATAAAATATGAAATGAAATGTAATATTTTTAAATACCATAAAAACTAGACAACAAATTAAATTATGTGAATTATTGATGGTGCAGTAAGAAGTCAAAATGGGTGGTTGCTTATCATGCTTCTTAATGTATTCACTGCCCCCCCCCTATTTAGTGCTACCACAGCGCAGGGGCATTCCACAGGTACTAGGACTCGTTAAACTAAATATAAATAAATGTGCGCTAACAGTGTTAGTTCAAGCCCCGACGAAACTTAGAACCATCATGTAGCATCCATATCCATATCAATACCACTCGGAAGCGTCCCCAAGACGCTGCTGGCTGCATTTCCCCGCTGTATATTTTTCGCGATATAAACACGATGACGCCCGTAGCACATCTCCGCTGCGGAATACGAGTAGCGGAACCGCTGGATGAATTCCGCTGCGATCAAGTGTAGTTTGAGTTGCGGAACTATAGCGGAGGTGTGGCTGACGTCGGAGCAGATCGGGGGAACCGCGTGGGAAAAGATATAGAATTATAGTCAAATCTATGCGTTAGAACAGGCAGTTTCGTTAGTGTTCTGCTTTTTCTTCATACGGATAAGACATGGCGAAATTACTGCGGTTCCGCTGTTATGGTTTCGCAGCGGAGGTGTGCTACGGGCGTGAACAAGCTGGTTGACATAACTTCGTAGCTATGAAAATAAATAATACTAGAAGCTCATTAGAAAAATATATTAAAGTTGGTAAACAAAATGTTAAAATTTAGAAACCATGAATAATTCACATTATTATTTGAGTGTAAAGCAACGGCCACTGTTATTGTTGGTCAAACACACGCCCACGTATGGGACAAACTCCATCAAGTCCGTAATATGGTTAACGTAAAGCTTAGTGTTTAGTTAAGAGAAAAATACATTAATACAGATTATTACATTCGCTTTGTAATCCGAGTTCAAATAATAGGGAAAAAAATATAATAGTTTACCTATACCTACCTACTTTTCCTATTTTTGTACGTAAGTACATAGTATCAAAACAATATAAACGTATCTACAGCACCTCGCCTGCTTTCTCGTGTTTTTGGTAAAGAGGAAGGGAAACGGGGCAAAAATTGTATTCTTGTCGCCGTATTGCACCCTCTTAAGTCGCCTTACATAGCCAGTCCTCCTTCGTCTAACCTAAAGAAAGAAAGAAAATTTTATTTGCCTTAAATTTCCTACACAACACAATAAATAACTAATCACTAAATTAATCTTAGACTTAGCTGCCCAATTTTTTGCATAGCAGGCTTAGGCAAAGATGGCCTACACTCAGCATTGTGCTGGGTAGACCAGCCTAAACAGAAGGACTTTTGAAAAGGCCGAAGGTCACTGACTTTGGTTTCGTCAAATGTAAAGTATGCAATAGTTATTTTTGTATCAAAAATAAAACTACCAGATGACCGACATACATAACATTATTGTAAATGTTACACACTTAGACCCGGTACCAAGCAATACCAGCAGATCATAAACACATTTGACCCGCGGCGGGAAGTAAACCCGCAACCTCCTCATGTCCTCATGTCCTCCTAATGTCCTCAAATCTTAACCAGTCAGTATAGCTTAACCCCATAAGATAGTGTAAAAAATCGTGTACACATGTTAAATGCGTTTGCTTGGATCTCAAACACATCAGCGCTGCTTGCGCGCAAATATCTTCGTCAAACAACTCGATCAAACAGCTTGATCAAACTCTGTTGTTGAATGAAAGTTAGTCAATGGAAACTTCTGGGTGTGTCTGGTCAATGATGATCATATATTGTATGTATTGCTAAGGTAGAGTTTTCATAGGTGACGAGATCTTTGTAGGTAGGTAAAAAAGGTTAAGGTTAAAAAGAAAAATGTTTTTTAATACTCCTGCTCAGAAAGTTACATTCATTTTCCAAACATAAGGTAGAAAGTACGTCATTGCAGGCGTACTAAAATGCGGGCGGAAAAACACTATGGAATTTCATTTCTCACGTGTTTAGCGGGAGAGAAAAATGTATGGAAATCCACTTCTAACTTGATAGTTTTTTTTTTTATTTTCTAAAATATCTGCCGGTAGCATGGTTATTTTCAGAATAGTTTAAACGACAAAAAGTTTTTGTTTAAGAACTGACAACCGCTGCAGCTGAGGTAAACGTGCTCTTGGGTGGAGACCGCGACTCGGCAAACATAGTGTAGGACACAATCCGGTCAGGTGAGAAGACTGCTTGCAAAAGACTGCATACTACCTACGAAAGACTGCTGGTAGATGCTGGATACGGCAAGCTGAAAACATTGCGCTATGGTGCTCATTAGGGAGGCGTATGCCCAGCAGTGGACTGATAGTAGTTTATACTGATGATAAGCTTTGGTTGTAAATGGTTGGGTTTACTTTTCAGCTCTTTTCGTCGTTGACTGTAAATATCCTACGCAGACTGCTGTGGCAATGCAATGCAATCACAATTGAATTGAACGAGGAAGCATTGAAATATTGTCATTCCGGCTTACCAGCGCCACATACAGGGTGTTTTCAAAATGTCGTTCTTGCAGTATTTCTTAAGTTTTCTGTCTCTGTCTCTCTTTCCAGTTAGATATCCGTATTTATAATAAATTGATAGTGGTGGAAAGACGATTATTTCTGTTGTTTTGACATCTCCTTTCCAGCAAGGAAAGGAGATGTCAAAACAACCAGGAAATAGTAATGTGGCACTAATTTGTTTGACGGCAACATCGAGTTAGAATACTAAGTCGATGGACGGCAATCATATTTTTTTTTATCTTGCCATATCTACCAAATTGTTGTATAGAAAAATAAAAAATAAATTTACTGACTATTGTCTGAATATGACTGAATTTATAAATAAAAATATTTATTATAGGTATCTACATTTTTCACTGTGTCATTTATTAGAAATTAAACAGTAGAAATTTGGAACAAGTAGGTGTGAGTACAGAGGGGAACTAAAATCAAATGTTTTGGGTTGAACGGGGCAAAATACCTATTGGGTAGAAAAATCTTGGGTCGAACGGCGAAGTACCCTACCCAAAGGTTTTCAGGTAGAGAATGCTACTTAGCATTATGTTCGCCTATTTATAACTTTTGTGCTGTAAAGTATATTCTGTCTTAACTGTCTATCATTTGTTTTTATTTATAACAGCATGCTATTGCCATGCTGTTTATTTGTTACTGATCCGCTCCTCTTTGGTGGAACCCTTAAGGCGCTACCACGACCCACAGTAGCCCCCTACTGCACCTAAGCAGGTAATCAACCTATGAAAAGTGCAGAGTTTATGAAACTACGAGGAACATCTGCTGCGGTTGCTGATGAGTATTTCGTATACTAGTATAGGTAATTTATTTATGTTAGGACCTATCTCCTTAGCATTGCCGCAGATATTGGTTTGGAGCTACCTCTACATTGGTTTACAACTGACTACAGATAGTCTAGCCCGAATGCCTAGTTCGGTACTTGGCCTATTTTGTAAATAGGTCATGTGCCGATTTATTAAAAATTTATTTGTAAATAAACTCTCAGATAAAATAAAGAGCATAGCCAAGCTCAAAAGCCTACCACCCTGTATAAAGAGTGGAATGCCTCGAAAGTTTCTTGGCCCAAAGCGGCATTACTAATTAAATTGATTGTTCCCGATTAGGAATTAATTAACGACTTTATTCAATGCTGTGTACAATCCTACCACCCGTATTGTTTAAAGTTTAGTATGGCAACAATAATCCTGCTAAAATTATAAAGGCGAACGTTTGTGCCGTCGTTGTGTTTGACCGAAGACAACAAAAAAACTACTGAATGGATTGGGCTGCATTTTGCACACATCTTTATGTGTGTTAAATATTTTTTTCATCTCTGGGTATTTTTTTAAGCAAAAGCAAAAAAAAAAAAGAACTAAATTGATAACGATTAGCGAGGGTGTATGTATATATATTCTATCCTAATCCTAATATCTTTACTATTACTTTCCTACTAATACTATAAATGCGAAAGTTTTAGAAATATGAAATTTTTGTTATCTACGAGTATGTTCTCCAAAACTACTGAACAGATCAAGACGAAATTTGGCACACACTTATAACGTAGCCTGACTTAAACAATAGGCTACCTACATAATATACCAAAAATACGCGTGCGAAGCCGCGGGCAGGAGCTAGTAGTTACAAAAAAACATAAAATCGAATTCGGTTCTCTTTTGTAGTTGGTTAAAAATATATACCTACCTAAGTACTATAGGGCTGCCATCCGTCCGGGTTTCCCCGGATTTGTCCTAGTTTAGAGGGCGCCCGGGGAGCGTCCGGGCGGGGTTTCATTTGTAGTCCGGGTTTAAAAATGACAACGCTTGGGCCGCCGTGCCGCCCGCGCCACCGGGCGACGCGATATAATAAAAATTTCTAAGTCCACGCAATCAAAAGTTACAGCCGATTGTGTCGGAATATTTTGAAATTTCCAACGGAATCACATGCACATGAAACCTATAGGGTACTTCCCGTTGACCTAGAATCATGAAATTTGGCAAGAAGCAAGGTCTTATAGCAAAATATAAGGCAAAAATTCGAAAACGGCATGGACGGTTGACCTTTGATACGGAACCCTCGGTGTGTGAGTCCAACTCGCATTTGATAAATAAATATTTATTATACTGACTATGTTTGAAATAACCTGTTGACATGTGCGGGTTCTGGGCTCCAAAATCCGGGGTTTTCACGCGTCTTGTCCTGGTTGCCAAATGTTAGAGACGGCAAACCTACCTAAGTACAGTAGAAGAGTATTCACTGGAAGTCATTATTCTTGTGGTGTTCAATTCTTGTATTTCCTTTGTTTTCCAATAGGTACTAATTCCAGTAAATATTTAACCACAAACGAGATGAAATTGATGCTCCCTGCAATTACGAGCTTGTTTTGAGAAAGCGATTTATTGAATACGGACATTACTAACAAGTATGAAACCTGCAATTATTGAATTATTATTCGTGTTGAATTCGCGTGTTCAGTCAGAATGCGATTCAATTATTATGATGCGGCTTAGGACGTCAGCGGTAGCGGGAAATGATACGGGTACGGGAATAGGAACGGAACCGGAATTTTCAGTTTTGTAGGTAAAACTCAATTGACAATATTTTTTTAATATACCTAAAACTGTTTTACAACTTCCCGCTACACCTTATCACTGTAACCTCTCAGCTGGCAGGACATATATGTACCTTAGAAAAAAAAAATATGATTAGCCAACAGCATCAGGCTTGCATCGATCGCAGGCGCAGGTGTCAAGGCAATAATCAAAAGCAACACTTCGACATTTTCTTCGGATTTCTTTTTCATATAATTATTTATTGCAATTATTACATACATTTGTAGGTCTTTGTATCTAATAAGAGTAATAAGCAATGTGTAAGAGACAGTGGAACCCAAGAAGTTCTGCGATCACGGTGGAGTAAGTTATTGGCTATTATAGGCTATTATATTACTAGCTATTGGCGTTACGACTCAAGCATTAGCAGTTGAAACGTTAGGGTGCGAGTTCACAGGCCGGCATCGGACAATCCGCACTGGCCCTATCAATCGGTTGACATAAAAGATCCGTACCGCACGGCGCG
The DNA here is from genome assembly GCA_949316285.1 of Eupithecia subumbrata. NCBI lineage: Eukaryota > Metazoa > Arthropoda > Insecta > Lepidoptera > Geometridae > Eupithecia > Eupithecia subumbrata. Next base: position 21,621,228 of record OX438646.1, on the reverse strand, counting down.
GACTGTCGGGAATGCCGGCGAGGATTCTTGAAGGCAACTTTTCCGTTTAGTGCGAATGACGTCATTCAGATTGCCGATCAGTGGACGCACTTGTCAGTGGATTGTCCGATGCCCGCTAACGTTTCAACTGCTAATGTTTGAGCCGTAATGTCAATAGATAATCTACTCTTACCACACCGTGATAGTGGTCCTGGGCGGTTTCTTCATCAGTATTAAAGGTATAAATTAACACTCATAAAATAACAACTCATGTTTTTTAAAACAACTTTCAAAAAATAAATAAATCAATTATTCCAGGCAACATTAGTCTAGTACAGGATGTAAAATACTTTAAAACTACGGCCCATAAAAAATATGTACTATAACTCTAACATACTTCATAAAATAAACCTATTTACTGCCACGTAGTGTCGGCGACCTGTGACACGCAATATGTGCGACCGGTAATCGTCGGCGAAAACGCCGGAACACGCCGGACATTCTTGAAGTAATGTCCCTAGAAATAGTATGTACGTACATAGACAACAATTTAGAATGGATACAAATGAATTTTGTACCTTCTGACTTACAATCCTTCAAGCAAAGGTTTAAGATTTTGGGTTTGAATCAAGGCCATAAAATTAGTGTTGGTAATAAACGCCACTTTTTTTGACGATGAATACCTAAAAAAGTTCTAAATCTACGTTGCCACATTTGGTAATTTGTTAGTTATAATAATGCTCAAACGCGTTGCAGCCATTCATGGTTCTAATTATCTAATAAAAATTCTACCCCGTTAGCTAAATACTTTTGGAGGTATAAGCACAACTCAAAATAATGCTAAACCAGTTAATAGTGTAAATCCAGCCTGAGTTTTACATTGACGACGACTTAGGTGCATACAAATAGGTGTTTTAAGTAATGTTATAAATTCAGTGAACAGTTAGAAGATATCTAACACTATTTATAGAAGAGTGGTCTGGTGCATAGAATTACCGGTTTTAGGTATTTGATATTTTGTATTTGTATTTATTTGTTCAATCGCAGTGTACCTACACTTGATGTCGTTACATTCGATATATATTTTTAATTATAATATTATAACAATAACACACATAGGAACTTCGTTATAGGAAACACCTTAAGGTACAATGGTAAAAAAACAGACAGACATGACTGAAAAATTTAATAAAGTAATTAGTCAGAGTCAAATAAATAAATAATTAATTAAAAGGTATGTCAAAGTATGTTTAGACGACCTCCGTGGCGCAGCGGGCGAAGGTCCGCCTGCGACGCAGGAGGTTGTTGGTTGAAAAAAATTGTGTACGATCTGCAGAAATTTGTTCCGTTGGTCTGGATGTTTTCTATGTATAATAAAAAATATCTATCTATGTAGTGTATTGTATTAAGTATATCAGTTACCTAGTACCCATAACACAAGCTCTGCTTAGCTTGGGACTAGATAATGCTGTGTGAATTGTCCAGCATTATTTATTTATTTATGCTGCTGTTTAAGGGCACTGTCAAACTATACAAAAATTATTTACAAGATTACAATCATAGTAAACTGAGAAAATAATAATGATATACCTAATGTAAGAAATAAAATAATTTAAATTAAATTCACATGTAAATAAAGCTGCTGTTGGGGGGGATTGTCAAAATAAACTAAAACATAAATAAAATAATGAAAAAACTGACGAATCAATATAAACAATGTTAGAGTAGTAATCGAATTTTTTAGTGTAAAGTTATGGTGGTTTTACACTGCAAGCTCGTTAGCTTTCTTTCTGTGTCTGAAGTCTCGCTCACTTTGCATAGTGTGGAAAGAGATTTTTGCCATTAAAAAATTGAGAGAGCCTTCTATTTCAACGCAGAAAAACAGCTGTTAACCGTTTAGCGCTATGACAGAGAAGTTCAAGCTGAAATTAACGTTACTATTAGAATCTAAAATATTCGTACGTAAAATTTTAATTGTTGCCATTAGAATTTATATGTATTTTACAGTTTTTAAAGTAGTCTTTACTTACCTACTCTCCGACCCAATGTATAATGCCTTTAGTTTACTCGTAGGTCACGTTTAAACTAATAATGGTCATTATACATTAGGTTTTCTGGCCTATCTTTCTGGCCTGGTAGAAGTAAGAAGAACTTTTTATCGTCATGTTTAAATAACTAAGTTCAAAAATTCAGGAAGCTTAAGCTTTTGATAAATACAACAACAGAAAATGCTGCAAATTATCATATTTCAAAAATTCGTATATACGTCGTTTACGTCTAAAATGTTTTTGGGAGATTCAACCTTGCTAACCATGCCCATCGATTTTTGATGTTGACTAAAGCTTATAAATTTAATGAATTTTATTTAATTTTTTCTAGATTTAATTTTTATGCTTCACTATTAACCCTAATGGAAGGAATAGGAAACCTAAACATCAAAAAAGCACTTACAATTTAATGGCAACATTTTATAGTAATATATTTTAATATGTCGTTTCGAAACACCTGTTTGAGAATAAAGATACAACTTTATTATTTCCGCATCACCGCATTGTGATTCAGCCATAAAATCGTAATAGAATACAACAAATCAGAAATAAAACAAGTTGTAGGCAACACTACCGCTATCCAAAAACAGTTTTGAAAAACTATCACCTGCCCTTGGCTTCGCTCACTAGAGGCACTCAGCCTAGTAATTACCATGTATAATGACAAAAATCGCTGAGCAAGACAAATGCTCCTAAAGCATTTTTAAGTTTACTAAGGGCGGTTTTTTCAATCCTCAGATAAAAAACCAGATAGCCTTTATTCGATTAATAGCGATATTCTTGGTTTTTCAATTCAAGATAGTACTCGTAGTTAACTTTCGAACAAAGCCCCTATCTGAGGAATAAAGTTACCTGCTACTCTAAGGGCCAGATAGGGTGTTATCTTCCCGATAAGTGTGACGTTTTAGGTTATGTTTAACAGTTTCATTCGTTTTGTTTTTAACAAACCGACTAAATACGATCAAAACCGACAAATTTGACTTCTCTTCTATTATTTTATTGATGTAACATAATACTTTCCTCTACAACTCTATCAAGACCTTTAACCCTATAGACATACGTTTGGAAATTCCACGTATTTGGAAATTTGGTAAGAAAATCTATGTTATTAACAGATTTAGCTGCAGTAAAGATAAAACGTAAGTCCCAATATCCACTTAATGGTGACCTTTCCCATTCCGTTACCCATTTGATTCCCATTTTATAGCACGTTCGTTTTATGGGTAATTGTGTTCTATAAATAATTCAATAGTTGTAAATATATTCTTAAATCACATGCATCTGATATATCTGCCATAAAGCAAGTTTTGCAGTATAAATAATCTATTAACGATAAACCTGCATGTTATTAGTCTTTGTGCATCCACCTTAACACTAATAAAATATTTAATGTTGTTATCGGTATACATAATCATAAATGTACTCACTTAGTGTGTAGGCAAGTACTAACTGTGATATACGTTAAGGGTCATCTATAAAATAGGCACCTCACCTACTTCCTGTACGTGTTCATGGCTTGTACAAACTGTGTTTTACACATCTAAGGTACGGGCGTTACTAATAATCGACGTAATATTCGTCGGTGGCATTTGGATTTATCCAACGAATATTACGTTGATGATAGGCACCTTTAGGTGTATATTGTGATTGGAAATAGCACCACTTTAGTCTGATATAAAAGTACCTATAAGAAACACAAAAAATTATACTCCATGTTTTTTTGTGTTTTTTTCCTATACATGTGGCAATAACCATGTGTATTATCGTTTACTCAAACACGCTCAGCTAACTTTGGAGCTCGTCTTTGTAGATTGACTAGCATAAAAAAACAATTTTCAACTTTCATTTGTAGGATATAGCAAGAACTTCAAAACTGTAGGAGACGTTGTAAAAATCACTTAGAAAATAGATTGAAATTCAAAGAAGGTGTGTACTTCAATTAAACATTTAAAAATTTCAAAACTTCGTAGACAACCCTAACATCTTTAGAAAATTGATTCTGTTCAGCGATTACTGTCGCTGACTATACATAGGTAATTGTGTCGTTAAAATCACATGTTACAATACATACATACATGTTGACAGACGTCAATACGCGAGTTTGTCTGCACAACGAAGACATCAGTCCTCACATGGCTCGCACCATATCCAGAGGCAAGTCAAAGGGCGACATCTATAGTGCTTAGCTTAGACCTAACGTTAAGCTTTAGATAGTCTAATCTAAGGTCCATCCTTGATTCTTCAAGAAGACCGATAAATAAATGAATACACAAAATAAATAAATAATGCTGGACATGAAGAACCCACATAGCATCATCTAGCCCCAAGCTAAGCAGAGCTTGTGTTATGGGTACTAGATAACTGAAACACTTAATACAATACATTACATAGATAGATATTTTTTACTATACATAAAAAATACCCAGAACACCTGGAACAAATATTTGCAGATCATACAAACATTAATCGTCCCCAAGCGGAAATCGCACCCGCCGCGCTACAACGGTCGTTAAAAATGCTGGAAAAACCACACAGCATTAATCTAACCTTTTATTTAATCGGCGAGGAAATTCGTTTACGAATAAATTTATTGGTCTGGGGGGACCAGAATTATGTGGGGATCAACGCCCTAAGAAGGAGGTAATACACACGAAAAACCTCCCCGGTGTCCCTCTCTCGCCATTTTTGGCGAACCACGGGAGCATTTAAAACTAACCTAACCTAGCACATACCTTCCCCAAACGGAACCAAACCAGACGAATTGGATCGCAGTGGGTGTTAAATAATACATGAAAGAAGCTGCTACTCATCCTCTGGTTGAGTTGGAAGGGTCGATTCTTCAGTCTTGACCACCGTGATGGTGCTTAAGATACAGGGCGTTTGGTATTGGGACCGACATAATTTTTTGGGCAGTTGGGGGGGTCATGTTTACTATATTTCTCCGGTAGACTTAGTGTCCGAAATCATGGTTGCTATTATGATATCTTGGATATTTTCAAAAAACTTTAAAAAGGTCATAATATGACTCAATATCTCGCCTTTAAATCGCCGTTATTACGATGTGCTATTGCCACTATGTAACTTCTTGGAGATGGTGAAATTGCTGCATTATTTACATTTTTTGTTACATTAGTGGTTCCTCTGATAACCTATTATTTGGTATACAGTGTCCACCTTTAACTGGTTGTGCAATTAACTATCTTATTATTTGTGTATTTTATATAATAAGAATTATTATGACTCGCACTGGTAGACCAAATAAACAAAATCGAATTTTCTTTTTATTTCCCCCAACTCCCCAGAAAATTATGTCGTTCCCAAACACCCTGTATACAGACTTATTTAAGCTCGACCTAAGCTTTAGCAGAGTGAAAGAGCACGCTATAGATTTAGACCCAAGACCATCTCTTACAACAATCATTATAACAAACACACACCAAACTATTAGCTTCTAAATCATTCACGTCATCAGGCCATTACGGTCATACAAAGTAAATAGCACCAACTTATTCGTTCAGGTGGTCAGAATTAGTACTAAATCACTTCCTTCAAAATAACTCTTTGATCCAAACAAAATGTTGAACACTAGCGACACTGTCCACGGGTACTTTAAAGTTGGTGATGGTGTATCGCGAGTCATACAAAGTGTTATGGCGCTTGAATATCAAACAAATTCAATGGATTATCTCTTTTTCAATATTTATCGTCTATTGTAGTCGGAAGGGTCGGCCTATCATTTCGGACTCGCCTACGCATAAGGAATTTCAAATCATTGTAAAGTTTGTTGAACCCGACATATGCATTTTACAACTTAACCTTTTACCATCAAGGCTTAAAAGTTTTACCTCTACTGCGAGGAAATAAGGTTGAAATCGCTTGGCAGATTGTTTTAATGAGTGGAATGGTCGCGTTTGTTGACCAAGACGAAATCTGAGATGGCAAGAGTCGTGATATGTTTTAGGAAAGCTTTCTGTGAAACCGTCTAAGTAGAGATTTATATTTTATGAAAATTTAAATCTACTATACTCTTAAATAACAATAGTTGTTCAACAAGTGATCAACAGTCAGGTAGCGAAGGATTTAAAAGGCACGCAAAATATTTGCCCAAACAACTTTTCACCACGACTAGCGAGAAAATATTTTGTAACTTATAAAAGAGGTTGAATGTCAGAAATTCATTTTGATCAACAAACCTTCAACAACCTTGGATGGTAAAAATGCTGCAAACCTCTTTCAAACCTCTTTAAAAAGTTTTGTATAGAGCGTACGTAGCCGCGGGCAGGAGATGTAATACCGTACAATGCCGAAAAGACATTTGTAAATCTAAAAAAGGTGGTAGTAGATTATTGACACGAAACCACTAAGTAGGTACCTATACCACAAGTTTTACAGGCCAAACATAAACATCAATAACCTTATTGATTATAATGTACCAACATTAAATAAGTAATGTTATATAATTCGGTCTCCATCAAGTTGGCGGGGCTACCATGGAATTTGGTGGTTCCAACTATGTCAATAAATGTGCATTCAATAGTGCATCCCGGTGTGCCTTAAGTGAAATAAATAGTGCCCCAGTACTTTAGGAGATATTTAGGTCCTTTAAAATCAAAACTGTGGCTTCTATCTTGACGATCAAGCTGAAACGACCTATTTAACTCCTAAAGATAATAATAATATGCAGACGAGTTCTCGCATGATTATCTTCTCACACGTCACTTCTCAAGGGCCCTGACTGAAAACCAGCGCAGTATTGGGCAAATGCTTTAATACTGCAACATGCTGAGGCAGGGACCCATTTTACCCTTGACCATTAACTCTGTCAATGTGTTAGTTAAAGTTGTTAACTGTTTTGTTGTCATCAACCTAAAATTATGTACTTGTACGTAGATTTGTGCCTACTAATGTGTTTTTTGGGTAAAATAAATTATTTCTCTCTCTCTAAAGTACTGGGGCACTATTTATTGACATAAATCGTCTTCTAGTTTCACTTTAGACCAAAATAAAAAAGGAATAAAGTAGCTCGTACATATCTAGGGTAGTTACGGTTTCACCATACATAAACAAAATAGCGCACGCGTCATTTTACTTTGATTAATATAATTTTTGTTAATTTTGCACTTCAGTACGTGACCTACTAGAGCAAGCAACACTGTCAAGGAAGATAAAAAAGAAGAAGACTTGCCACCTTACCTTAGTACATAATATTTACATAACTTCGTAATTAAACTGACTAAAACAGTGAATCTTGTGGTCCTACTCATTTTAACCAGCGTAACCAACAAGCGACACGGGGGTGGAGAGGCACGTCTGTGTATTGGGCCATGAAAGTGTTAACCTATCAGTGGACTTAGTGATGGATACATAGTGTGGTGCCACACAACTTGTGGTACTTGTCTACTACAATACACTCATGTAAGGTTCCACCATTCAGACCCTACACAAAGGCCCTTTTTACTTTTCATACATTTTGACAAAGACTTGCCGGAAAATACACAAGGGACTGACAACGGAATACCGGAAGCCGAAATACCAGAGAACCGTATCTCGAAAGAACACGAAACTGCAGAACGAAATACCGAAAGCACATAAGGCCGCTTAGCGGAATACCAAAAGCACACAACACCGAAAAACTGTAGACCGAACGATAACAATCTTGAATGAACGCTATAACGAAAGATCACGAAATCGAAAGAACGCTATGTCGAAATTTTCTTCAGGGTTATAGTGTACTGTACGTTAGTTTTGTCATACCAATAAAAATATTTCCACAACTTTTCAGTGTGAGCAGTACGTTTAATAACGTTTCTTCTTTGTCTAGTACTCTTGGATAGGTACCAAGCGTCCCTTGCCAGAGTATTTTTTTACATATATACACAGAGTACTTTAGCAGGTCAATTCATGTAGGTATTTTCGTGAGAACACACAAACTATTTAAAAAGCTCATTAGCTGCATTTTGATTACGAATAAAGAATAAAAGAAAATCAACCCATGAAATCTGCTGCGAAAATAATATGTGCACGACTACGTCTGAATCGACTACATTGTCACCTGGCAGCCAATAATCACTAATTGCTGTCAACAAGTGGCCGCGTGTAGAAAATTCCCACCCGAACAAACCTAGCCAATTAAATAATTGTAATAATTATAAAAAGCCATCAAACTCAGAGCCACCAGCTAATAGAACTGCAATCAAGTAATTAATAACACGCCGTATGTCCCGGGCTTATTAATTATCGATTGTTGTCGTTATTGTAATTGCTTACTTTCATCGCCATCATCGTCAGCCCCTGCTGGATATAGGCCTACCCTGAATGTCATTGCGCCCTGTCTTCTGTTTGCCGCATCCAGGACCAGCCAGGCATTGGTCTTTTGCAGCTTGGTTTCCCACCTAACTGGAGGGCGTTGTAGAACGCCCTCCAGTTAGGTGGGAAACAATACAATACGTTTGCTAAGTACAGGTTTTCACTCTGCTTCAGAAAAGGACTCCTCCTTTGATCTTTGTTCGTCTGTATGTATGTTCGTCGATTTTTACGTCAGTTATGGGCCATTTTTGAAAATTCTTACGTTATTGTACGGAGAATGATCTCGAAATGGTACTTTAAAAAAATATTCCGGAGGGATTAATATTTGTCCCCAAAAATAAATAAAACAGTGTTAATATTAGGATATAATTATATAAAAAAATATATAAATACCAGTTTTAATTTATTTCTTTTATTTGTCTGTAATTTTCTTTGTGATTAAGGAGTATGGTAATTTATTGTTTATAATAAGAATTTTAAGTGGATTTTTCAGTATTTTCAAAAGAATTCAATTAAAACGTTTCTTGACAAAAAATTTAGTAGACGCTATGTAGCACTGGTAGGTATTAGGTACGGTAGGTACAGGTACGGAGCGAATGCAAATATGAAAGTCAGCAATCACGAATCCAGCAAACGCGACAGCAACCGTTACAGAATAGACCCCGGATCTGGTAAATGTGAAGTAAACAATAATTTGGTTAATGGTGCGCGCCAAGACAATAGGTTTTGTTTGGCGCGGGTGTGACCATGATGGACCATTATTTTCTGAATCTCAAGGACTATTCGACTTTGGAGTGCTTTAGATGCTTTGCGGAACTAAAACCGACGAAAACTAAAAATCTATTCCACTAAAAACATTTCGATTATTAACAATTCGACTAAAACATGTCGTCGAATACAGCTCTAGGTACAGGTCGGGGTAACTCAAGGTCGAATTGCTTTAGTCGAATTGTTAATACTTAGTCGAAATGTTTTCGTTTCGATCACCTGTGGACTCTATGAGAAATTTGGTTATGTTAAGAAAACGATCTATGTTTTGACGAATAGTAAAATATTTCTTCTTTTCCTTTATTTCTTTTATAATTTTTTAAAACTACTATTATTTACTTCAAACTCTGAGAAAATTAAAAAATTAGTCATTAGAAATCGATTAAAGTAAAGGAAATCAAATAGTTCATTCTATCTTTGACGACCTCCGTGGCGCGGCGGGCGAAGGTCCGCCTGCGACGCTGGAGGTTGCGGAATCGAATCCCGCCTCGGAACAAATTTGTGTACGATCTGCAGAAATTTGTTTCGTTGGTCTGGGTGTTTTCTATGTATAATAAAAAAATCTATCTATGTACTAGTTTATTTTATTATGTTTATCAGTTATCTAGTACCCATAACACAAGCTCTGCTTAGCTTGGGGCTAGATAATGCTGTGTAAATTGTCCAGCAATATTTATTTATTTATCTAACGACGCAAGTGCTATTTTGTACTGGTCTTCAGATACACCCCACCAAAAGCCTTTTCAGTTAATATTGAGCTTTTAAATTATATTTGTTCTGCAATAATTGCCGGTTACTACGCCATTAATTGCAATTATTGGCGTTACTATTAACGCCAATAATAGCAGAATTATCTAATGTAAAAGACCAAAATTGGAATGACCTGAGTTTTTAAAATAATCTAATAATTACTTCTACCCAAACAAAGAAAGTAAAGTAAACTTAATTTACTAAACAAAGCTTTTCCTTTCCATGGTCACCCTACAGCACAAGTTTTTGAATGACAATGCGCGCACTCGACCGCCCACGGCACATCCGGCACATTTGTACTGGCCGGGACTCGAACCCGCTATAATGGGATTGTAGGCGTGTTGCCCATTGTCCAGTGACGTAACAAATAATGCAATTATCCACGTGTTTTGTGGCAATTTTAACTTGATCTTTGACCCACATTCAGGTGTTATTTTTTAAAAAACAAGAGTTAAACATAGAACAGTATATTTTAAAATATGTACTTAGTCGAAAAATTATTTTAATTTAGGTATATGGAAAACAAACAGCTTGTGAACTTAAATGAGTAGACATATCGGTCGCAATAACTATTACTAATATGTATTGTATTAAGTACATATATCAGCTATCTAGTTCCGGTAACACAAGCTCTGCTTAGCTTTAGGCTCGATGAAGCTGTGTTGGTTGTTCAGCATTATTTATTTATTTAAACAAAATTATTCATCCATTTTTCTGTTTTGTATGTACACTTATCTATCGTTATTCATAGCACTACCTTTCTCCACACCCATAAGGTTTTCTGTAAGAAAACTCTTGTAGGGTTAAGCTCGCCTCTGTACATATGTACGTCCTTTAAATTGTCAACTGTTGTGTATTATTTTATTTGTGTACAATAAAAATTTTAAGATTAAAAAGAGCTAAGAAGGGTTTTCAGATAAAGAAAATAAATTTATATGCTTAATCTAATAAAGTACATAAAACAGTAATTAAATGAACGAGTCAACTGATAATCAGTAATATACAACGAAATGTAAACCGCAAAAACTCAGAGATGTGTTAAAATTAAAAGTCCATTAGACCATTGGAATCCTACGAGACGAGGGGGGTTGTGTTCTAATCACCATGCTTGGTAGGAGGATTCGTGATCTCAGTAGATTGTTCAAATACACAGAAGAAAGCGGCTGCCCTTTCTCAGATAGTTTTCCTTAATCAGCTCTTAAACACGTACTGAGTGAAGGTTCGATTCTTACCACCACCGTCTCTACCCCCTCAAACTCAACAGCCTGTATTGGTTCACTGCTGGACGCAGGCCTAACCTGATAGGCGCCTTATTGGCCTTTATCGCATGGGGGGTAATGCCCATAATCCCAATGCGGGTTGGGGATCACAATTTGGTGGTAGAATTGTTCTGGGGGCGCTGCTGCTCGCCCCCGGTGGATATCTCCTAGTCGCCTCTTACGGCACCCGCGGGAAGAGTTGGGGTAGTGCAAATTCTAAGCCGGCACCTACACCCCGGTCTTTACACCCATTGCTTCTAAAAAGACATCAAAACAGTGTAACAATGATCTAGATAAGGCATTCAAATGTCTTCTTCAGCAACCTAACCATAGAGTGGTAGCATGCAATTACGTTGAACGGACTTAATTAGCTGGTGAATACATGAGTGGTGGTAATTATCAGATGGAAACGGTGTGTTACTGTTCAGGGAGCAAGACATTTGACTGGCTTACTGCTCTTGGAATCGCTTGAAAGTTCTTTGTAGTTTTAGATTTACTAAAAACTCCGAGCATAGCCGTTTTCCATAGCTCGCTTAGCGACTTTGAACTGGACCAGCCCTACCGTGAGTGTCATTTGATTAAGCAAAAACCCTTTGAATTCAAACCGAAGTCCATGTCACTATTTTTCGAAAATAGCTGCAATTTTGGTCCATAATCCAATTTTAGTCCGACCAAATGACGGTCATTGATTCCAAGTTTTTAGTGAATCGAGTAACAAGTCATTTAACTTCATAAAACTTCACCGACAATCTCACATACGATTTAAATTTTACGTAGCGTTTAAGAGTGCCATAATCTACAATATTAAATTAAGGATGACATTTAATTAGAGGTGACATAATCTACTAGATAGAATTTCGAATAAAAATTATAGATGAAAATTACAACAGGAAGCCAAGTGTAGAGTGGTTTCACTATGTATCTAGTCTCATTCCGACAAACATAAATAAATAATTAATAAATCCATACTGTTTATTTATCAGAAATTATAGAAAATTACAGTAACAGAATAATACAATTACAACTAATATATACACTTATCTATTTCTTAAAAGTTCTTCTGGCAGCATTGCCACGTTGAATGGCAATGCTAATTCGTTGACCGAAATAGAAACCAGCATTCCGATCACCTGTGGACTCTATAAGAAGTTTGGTAAGATCAAAAAAAAACAATATATATTATATGCTGGACAATTCACACAGCATTATCTAGCCCCAAGGTAAGCAGAGCTTTGTGTTATGGGTACTAGATAACTGATATACGTAATACAATACACTACATAGATATATATTTTTTATTATACATAGAAAAACATCCAAAACACCCTGAACAAATATCTATAGATCGTACAAACATTTTTTGTCCCGAGGCGGGAATCGAACACGCAACCTCCTGCGTCGCAGGCAGACCTTCATCCGCTGCGCCACAGAGGTCGTCAATCGAAAGAATCGTTACAAACGGAACCACTAAATGTTGGTGATGGTTTTCTAAGCTAAGGAGACCGTTGGTACCTGTACCAACCTACAGGGTGTTCCTCAGGCACGTGCAAGAGAAATAAAAACGTACCTACCCACTCATTCGTAATTACACGTAATACACGTACGAATGTTCATATAACGATGGGTTCGGCTCGCGATTATTTTTGAAGTGGGTGGCGTGATAAGATCTTTGCTTCTGTGTACCACTAACAAGCTCCCGTGCAGAGCTTTGAAAAAAAATTATGAAGATAGTCTCCGGCCCGTCATGACCTACGGAGCTGAGACGTGGACACACACGGCAGGGCTAGACCACCAGCAGGGCCTCGATCACGGTGTCGTAAGGCACATCATTACTGCTCAAACGTTAGCAGTTGAAACATTAGGGTGCGCATTCACAGGCCGGCAACGGCCGATCCGCTGAAAAGTGCGTCCACTGATCGGCAATCCCAATGACGTCATTCGCATTAAATGGAAAAATGCCCTACAAGAATCCTCGACGGCATTGCCGACAGTCCGCTCCGTGTGGTACGGATCTTTTATGTCAAACCATTAACCACACCACACCGTAATCGTCCTCCTGGGCTATTACGACTCTCTGCTGCCGAGTCATCGAGACGAATTCTGACACAGATTCGCGCGAAAGCCAAATATTTTAGCGGTTTTTAATATTTTCTGCGCTCTGCAAGGAATTAAACTAGAATAAAAGTAGTTCTCCATAAATAATAAAACATTTTCTTTGAACCCATGTTTTAAAAATATTCGATTTGGTGCTTCTTTTGGAGCTATTAATAATATAAGATTTTTTACTAAATCAACATTGTTACCAAATGCTCCATCATATCATAATTTATTGTGACATGGGGTCTTAGGAAATGGTCTACGATTTGTGGAAAACTACTTTTCTGATTGTTTAATTCCTTGCAAAACACAGAAAATGTTTAAAACTAAAATATTAAAAACATGCAAATCTGTGTCAGATTCTGTATAGCCTATATAAAAGTCTGAAAAGCCCTGCTGAAACAGACCTGTGGACACTCATGGGCTGGTCCACCAGTTCAAAGTCGCTTAGCGAACTATGGAAAAAGGCTATGCTCGGAGTTTCTCCAAAAGACAGAATTCATAACGAATAATCATACAACATGCAAATGACCGACGGCAAGCTGAAGACAGGGTGCTATGCCGCTCCTTAGGGGATGCCTATGTCCGGCAGTAGACTAATATAGGCATCAGCTAGCTCACTAGTCCAAAGGTACTATAATTCACTCCCACTACAGTTCTGGTGCCGCCATAAGCCGGTGTCTGACTGACGGGAGTGTTACGGAGCGTAAAGGCAGGTTTAGACAGGGTCAGTGACTGACTCCGAATTCGAGACAAGTCAGCGCTGATCCGAAAAAAACCCAATGTAAATTGATTTGAAGTCAGTGCAGCGGTGGGAAGTCAGCGCTGACATGTGCACACGAATATTTTGAGTTGGCGACCCCCGCAATCCGCGCCAGCGGTAAAACCCCGTGTAAATACCTACTCAAGTCAGTGCTTGGTCAGTCACTGTCGCTGCGTTATAGGGTGTGGTCATTGATGTAGGACACGATCCGCTTTCTTTTTATTCATTTTTCTTTCCCACTGATTTCACACACGTGTGCTTACCGTAAAGAACTTGCTACGACTACTGACTCCATGTAAACAGTTGAGGTCAGTGTCGGCGCTGGCACAGGCCCCGCTACTGACTTGTGTCCCTGTGTAAATCAGCCTTAATGTACTATTCGCAGCGAGCATGTTACGTAACATTGTGTGCTAAAATTCGTCTTGTTGCTCAGTGCTTAACACCTTCTTTACCCATTCTAATCTGCGTTAGCGGTAATGGGCAACACGAAGCGTACTGCCTAGTTATCAAGAGATCAAGACTTTACACGTTACATTACTCCCCATAACGCCCCGGTCAGTACGCGGCTGCGAATGTTTTCACCACATCATACCATAAATTAATTGTAGATAGATACCTATCACAGCTTGCGTATACCCACTTTACATATCCACCTACAAATTTTACGGCCAACCACAAAAGCCCTGTGACAGCTTTACTACTAAATCTACCTTTTATCTGCTGATTAAATTAATTTCCAAAAACCATAACAGAGTTTACTATTTCCTATTCATCTATTACTTTATGAGCCGTGTTGTTCTATTGTTCTATGGGTTATAGGTTTAGAACAGCCTATTAAAACAATTCATTTTGGACATTTGACACGACGATCTTATCTTTACGACTCCATTTCTAAAACAGAGTGTGAATAGGCTAATATATTGTTAATTAAATAGTTAATTTTTGGGGCTAGTCAGCGGAAATACTGTTAAGGGGGAAAACGGTTGAGAGCCCGTTGTATGGTCTGGTACAAACGCAGTTTTTCACCCGTGTTTAGAGATTCTAAATTTATTAATTCTAAGTGTACGTTTCACATTATGTAGCCAAATCTGCCCTCGTTAGCAAGAGGGCAGTAAGTCGTGAATTTTAGTGAATTGAGTTAAATGTTGCTTGATGTACGGGACACCTTTAAGTGATTTAAATGATAAGAAGAGTATAATATGATAAAAACTCTTATACTGATGTAATAAATTGATTGATATTTGAGCACGCGCCTACCATGGTGGGGTGAAAACGTGAACTGATGAAATAAAGTAAGTGGAAGGCGCGTGTAACAATTGACCTTAATAATCGATGATTTGACAATAATAAAGCTAGCTTATACCCAAATGCGCGGTTGCGCTGCACCCCGTACACTTGAAAATATCCCTTGTCTGTTCTTTTTACATCTAGGTTTCATAGCTATGGATAAACTTTGTGGAGTTACCAATCACTCAAATCAAATCAAATTCCTTATTCCCAAAATAATATAAATAAATGTACCCTTAGAAAAGGATAAATTCTTAATATTAACCACTGACATGGAAATAAAGTGATATTTTTAATTTATGTCGCTTCGGTATGTAGACTAAAGTAAAGAAGCGACGAAAAAACTTTTAGCCTGTTAGTTGTTATCTTTCAAGTATATTTATTTACCTACTGATAATTTTTGAAACTCAATTGGAGTTTTGTTGTACAGTGATTGTTAGGTGTGTGTCAGATAGCTGAATTTGCTGAACAATACATTTTAGCGTCCCCAAATGGTTTGAAATAAAGCAATCCATTAGGTTTGGAAATATATTAAATCTGCATTTTCAGAATTGATTGTAATTTTCTGTGTGTGATATATTTACGTAGGTACATAATAATAATAATGTCCTCCTAGCCGAATTTCGACCACAGCGACCAGTCTCATCGGAGACTAGCCAGAGGCGCAGGACATAATTATAGTGCACACGCGTGTGCGCAAACACAGGTTCTCTCTCTATTTCATCACTCTCATATTCCGATGGGACGCCAGTCCGACTTGACATCTCCCCGGTCGTACGTAAGAGAGAATAACAAGATAGAGAAAAACAGAAAAGCAAAACACAAAAACAGTTGCACAATGGGCACACAATATCGTTAAACGAGATTTCTTCCAGGCAACCTTTGGATGGACACGTAACTATTGTACATAATTATAGTATTGTACACATAGTATAGTGTAGTAAACTTTAATGTTTCCCCTGTAGGTGGAGCTAGCAGCGCTAGAATCCGTAGAAATTTGAAAAGATTTTCGATTCCAGCGTCACTTGACCTTGTGGTGTAGTTGGTTAGCACATTCCAGTACTGACGGAAGGATGCGGGTTCAAGTCTCGTCGAAGACGAAAAATTTTTGCGATGTTATTTAATTTCTTAGAAATTTGCCAGAGTGTGAGGCTTACGCACTATAAAAACAAGAAACTTTAGTATAGTAGTCTGTAATACCAGACGCCGTACTGTGCCAGACGGCGGCGTATTTCAGACTACTATCCTATACAGAATGTATAGTATAGTAGTATGAATAAGTATTAATAGAATATGTGGTAGATAAAAATGTTCCTCCAGTGGTTTTTGTTCAAGGTTTATAGATCTTTAAGCCTTGAACTAAAACCACGTTTATATGGAGCGGGTTCCTAACATTAAAAGCGCAAGACCCTCTCAGTCAGTTTGTCCGTCTGTCTGAAACAGCTTGTTAATTACAAACGGACACAATACTTTATTTTATTGTTAGGTTCTACTTCCGTTTTCTTTGTTTGGTTTATCAAAAATGGTGCAGCCGATTGCCCTGCTTATGCTTACCCATTATTAATGTACAGTCACCCATAAAATTAAAATATGTACCCACCTACAGTCAACGTCAAAATTTGATGAACAAGGACTCGATACTTGACGACCTCAGTGGCGCAGGGGGCGAAGGTTTGCCTGCGATGCAGGAGGTTGCCGGGTTCGATTCCTATATTTGTTCAGGGTTTTCTGGATGTTTTGTATATATAATAAAAAAAATCTATCTATGTAGTGTATTGTATTAAGTGTATCAGTTATGTCTTACCCATAACACAAGTTCTGCTTAGCTTGGTGCTCGATAATGCTGTGTGAATTGTCCAGCATTATTTATTTATAACTGCGTCTTGATGGTTTATAGATCTACAAGGTACTTCACGATTTGCCGTTAACATTTTTCAATAGGTATTATTATTTTATGTGATACACAGGCAGCTCTTAAGCTGATGCGTGTATTTATCAATACACTTTAAATATTTATCCAGACTATTTTTGAAAGAGTTCACACGCTCTTTTTTCCACTTTGGTGAGCGAAAAGAGTAACTTCTGCCTACACTATACAAAATAATAAGTTCCCTATGCTGGCACTAACTACCGTCAAAATTCTTTCTTGTGGCGAGCGAGTAATAATTTTAACAACTTATGTAAGCAATTTGACCTGGATTTTTTCTGCACAAGTATCAGCTCGGCCAGGCGACGGCTCAGCGGAGAGTTTTTTGGTGCCAATGATGATGATAGATGTTAAGTTAAAATTTTTGTGGTGTAGATAACCTGAACTATATCATTATTTAGTTTCAAAGATGATGCGTGTAGACTAGTCACATCATGTTCATAGTCTTTTTCATTGCACTATTCCCCCACCTATCCGTGAGCTTACTGGTATTTATTAATTTGTAATTCTGTTAATTTTTAAGCCTTTGGTTTTCCCCTAAATAAATAAATAAAAATTAATGAAACTTTTACAAAGGCTATAAAAATAAGCTTATGATCAGTATCAAAAACTGCAAAATCGATTTTTGAAAATTCCTTCGTTTAACACAATAATGAGATAAAATAGCGCCTTAAATCAGTTCCCCTGGGATAGATAGAAAGATAGATTATTTTTTTATTGCACCATCAATAAACAAAACAATTAAAAAGGAACTTAACACTAACTATGTCTAGTGTGGCACAATCGGCGGTCTTATTGCTAACAGCTCTTCCAGGCAACCTCTGGATGGATAGAGTCGACATGTATTGAAGCTGATTGATAGAAATAACATGTAAATGTTTCCATAGAAACAACGCGTGCGAAGCCGGGAACCCAAACTAGTTTCAATTTATTTATATTTATTTATAATTAGTGTGATAATACTTCATTGGCTGGACTTACTAAATTTTAATTGACTTACTAAATTTAAATTCCTATTTTGAACACCACAATGCATACAGAGTGCAGTATAGGGCGCACTGAGAGATCAATCATCCAATCGCGGCGATCAGATGAAATTGTTTGGAATTAGGCGACGCTCCTGCCACCCACATCCTCGTTCGCCCTGCTAGTTACGAGTAGGCGATTGACTTTCAGACAAATCACTTTCATTTATTTTCAACTGTAGAAACGCAAAAGAGTACTTAGTTTAAGTCAAAAAATTACAAGCTGCTTTATGTCTAAATAATATAAAATTTAAAAAGTTACATAAGAAAGTAGGTACAATATTGATAAAATATTCAGCTGTAAAGAAGCTACGTCATACAGGTACAATAGAAAGAATAATAAGCATAATTCAATAAACAGCACAAATAAACTAAGTGATTTCATATTTAGATTCTAATAATTATTAACTAAATCAGCCTGTATTGGTCCACTGCTGGACGCAGGCCTTTGTTAAGCGTTTATCTGATGGGAGTAATACCCATAATCGCCACGCTGGGCATGCGGTTTGCGGATCGCAGTTTGGTGGTACAATTGTTCTGCTGGGGGCACTGCTTGCAGCCTCCTGTGGATATCCCTTAGTCGCCTCTTACGACACCCGCCAGCTAGCAGCGGAATAATTGTTAGCTGAGCGAGTAAAAATTTCCTATTCGAGACCTTTCTACCTAAGAAGCATGGGTTTTAGGTAGGCCAAGCGAGTTGGGGCTGGATTTTTGACAGTTGCTCTTTTTGTATCGCGTGGTATTGTGTCATGCTGCCCTGTGTGCTCGAGTGATCTCATGAACTTGTTGCCAATAGTAAAACGCTTGCCCCGTTGTCAGGTTTCAGCCGAAAATGCAGGCTGCGTTTGAATTTTTTTATTCGTTCAGGATGTAGTGTCGTGTTGTAATGAATGCTAGATCTCTCATGAACGTGGACCATTGCTTCTCTTTGCCAGTGCAGGAGCGGTAGGAATGGTGTTAAGATTTTTCATTTACTAAAGATTTTTCATCATGTTTTTTTTTATTAATTTTTAGATCTAAATCAGTAAATAGGTTGCTTAGGTGCGTCTTGCTACCACGATAGCTGTCAATACCAGTAGCCAGTCTCAACAAAGCTGAGCGCAGGATCAACACTACTGAATAGAATAGAAAATCATTTATTGCCTTTTTACTAAGTTCAAAAAATACACAAATAAAATAAAACTTATACCGACATAAATAAATAAAATAAACTAAGACAAAAGGAGCAAATTCAGCATTTTGCTGTAATACAATTAGCGCTGCTTTTCAATTTACTCCTCTCGGATAGGAACTGGATATGACAGTATAAATACTTGATAAAAACTACTCTACAATATTAGTGTGATTGATCTGAATGTGACATTAGTGCGTTATACTGCACCCGTCATGATATTGCGACATCTAAATCAGGAAATAGCTCCATCGCGAGTCGCTGCGTCTCCCTGCGCGCCATAGCTGCCGGCTCCAACACTACTGGATACGGCAGCGATGAGTCCTACTTCCTACTAATATTATTAATGCGAAAGTTTGTGTGAATGTTTGTTACCACGTATCTCCTTAACTATTTAACCGATTTTGATGATTATTTTTTAATTTTTTTTAAGTTGCAAATTTGAGTTCGTAGATGAATGAGATACCTACTAATGGATGAATGAAAGCTGTCTAATACACTTTTGTGATCTGCTGTCAAGTGTCGTTAATATTTCCAACTAAAGACAAATTAGGAACGACTACTGTCTGTGTATGTGTATCTATCTGTGGTATCGTAGCTCCCAAACGGATGAACCGAATTTCGTTTATTTTTTTTGTGTCATAGATAATTTTATCCCGAGTGTTTGTAGCCATGTTTCAGAAAATCGGTCGGTGTTTTTAAAATTTTCAATTTTCTTCTGATTCTGGCATATTAATGAGGTCATTAGGCCTTCCTAATTCCCAGAATTGGAATAGATATTGGTGGGATGGGTACACCTATACCCAAGTAGGTACGCATTCTACCAATCTCTTCCATTCTCTCTATATCCAAATCACTCTAGGCCACTATTACACGCTAGCGGCCACCGAGCTAGCAATATTTACACATTATCGTGTGCCCATTGTGCGCGTTCCATTTTTGAATTCGTCTGCCCGCCATTGTCCAAGCGGTCAGCCAACCAAATCGCTTCAATTTTGACAGCTTATTGAAGTTTTAGTTTTGATTACGGTCAATATTCAAAAATTTTAAAATGCTAGGTTAGTATTATAACATTTTCTCTGGCTATATCCAGAGCCGCACTCACCCTGAGCTATAAATTCGGTTGACTATACGGGGCGTCCATTTATTGCGTGAAAATACCCGATAAAATCGCAATAAATACCCGATAAAATCATTAATTATTTACAAATGTAGTAGAATATTTGATTTGAAAAACCTCACGTGAGATCATGGAACCCCGGGATCTAGGAAGATCTCACTACATCTCACTAAGCGGGGGTCAAAAAAAGTCAAAATCTCCTCACGTAATTAATGGATGCCCCCATAGTGTCAAGATGTGATCATGACATCTTATTTTGTATGGGATTTGCGTTCCCTAACTCGCATATCCATGTCGTTAAATCACATTCACCTTAAAAAGGCTACAGGTTTTCGCTGGGTCTTAGTTGTAGGTAAGGTACCTAGATTTATCTATGTAATGTATTGTATTAAGTATTTCAGTCATCTACTACCCTTAACACAAGCTCTGCTTAGCTTGGGGCTAGATCATGCTGTGTGAATTGTCCAGCATTTTATTATTATTATTGAGTAAAAAACTCAGTTTTTTAGATATAGTTATTATTTTTCTTTTATAATATAAGGTAGGTACGTTTCTATCGAATATTTGTTTATAAATTGATTTAGTAATCCTTTATTAACAAAGAAAATTACAATCAAATAATAGAAATAAATTAGAACTAGTAAATTACAATTGAAACAATTGAGCTAACTGCAGACTGTTGCAAACAAAATGTAGGTAGCTTAACTGATCCAAATCAATACAAGTCGTCGCGTTCCCAAGACGCTGGCTGCATTTCCCCGCTGTATGGCAATGCTGATGCGCTGCGTGCGCCAGATACTCACCAGCTCTCTGATCATAAGTCGCTTCAACCAGATGCTCAGATTGTTTTTAAAAACCCGAAGAGAATCGGTAAATTGATTGATATGATAAACCACAAAAACCACATACTTACAACTTAATAAAACTTGGTGGACGAGCTCTAAACCGCCTATTTAATGAAACTTTTGAAAAGATAAGTAGTTGATGGTAATGTTATTGTAATGAGCCTAAAAATGACCATAATTACCATTACAATCACAACCAAAATTGGTTTAATTTTGACAATTCAATCTCAATTGTCAACCTCTATCGTTTTATTCACGAAAACCACGAGGCATATCTCCTAGGAGATAAAAAAATGCGCGTTGAAGTGTCTTGTCAAATACCTACTTTAGGTCAACGGGAAGTAGATAACCCTATAGATCTTGATCCGTTCCGAGATTTAAAGACTTTTTTGTTGATAGCCTAGAAATT
The DNA here is from genome assembly GCA_949316285.1 of Eupithecia subumbrata. NCBI lineage: Eukaryota > Metazoa > Arthropoda > Insecta > Lepidoptera > Geometridae > Eupithecia > Eupithecia subumbrata. The sequence goes on along the minus strand of OX438646.1, from coordinate 21,599,474 downwards.
TAAGGTATTCTGATTTTTCTTTTTTCTTTTGCTAAGGTTTCCGTCGACTGGACCACTAGGTACTGGGACCGCGGTCCTAGTTGCCGGATGATTTAATTTTATTATTTTTCTTCCGGCGTCTGGTAGGTATCACCCCTGAAATGAATGAATAAAAATGTTCAAGTCAAATAGAGTACAGTCAAAGGAAAAAGTATATAAATGTAAGTTATTAAAGAACCTGTTTGATTGAAAAAAATATTTATTTAAAAAAAAAAATTATGAACAATTAATATAAAAAAAATATGTTTTATTGCTCTTTGATTAACTATCTTGTTATTAAAGATTTTATTTATTGTTACTAAAGCAATAAATAAAATCCTTGCTTCTTGCTAAATTTTATGATTCTAGTTCAACGGGACAGACGGACAAACGTACAACATAGCGATCCTATAAAGATTCGTTTTTTCCTCTCAAGGTAACGGACCCCTAAAAATCTAAAATTTCCAGTGTAGTTTTGGGTCACAAACTTTTAAAAGTGGAAGTTTTACGATCTCGGAATCTCTTGACCATTTTTATGAAAGCACCTGTTCCCACTTAAAACTATAAAAACTTCAACCAGATATATTAATCATTGCGTTAATGTGTGTGATATTGAAATTAAATCTGACTTTAGTCGTGTATTTTTCGAGTCTTTGGTCCCCCGCTAAAGAATCCTGTGCATCGGAATTGGAACGTATGCAGCATACGCAGCATCGGTATCAGTTTGGATGTAGGTATAGATGTTTGGATGGATGTTTGTTACCTCTTGACGCTATAACGACTGAACCGATCGGGCTGAAATTTCGCATAGATGTAGGTCTAAGCCTGGAATCGTAGGTTACTATTATTACAAGTATTACTTATTCGTTGGTTCCTTAATACAGTTTCTTCGTAAGTTTTCTTGTAAATAAGGAAAAACATCAAGTTTGCGCTTAAGCCGTTCCAAAATCGTATGCTCTATCATGCTCCTATGAACGCTAAATCCTATGCCTATCCTTTTCACAAAATGGCGCGCAATGCGCCCTCTTAAGAAGAAAAAGTTAGTAAAGGAGGACATAAGAATCTTGATATTTTTTTCTACTTTAAGCTTCGATCCTCCGAATCTGTGTTAACTTCTATACAAATTATGTCAAAAATCAATCCATTCAACACACAAACGAACCTCCGAATTCACTATGATTCGTTAAAACATAGTGTGTTCATAAAAATGTCATAAAAATATGAATATTCATATTCGTATAAAGTAGCATAAAACTGTTACAATTTTATGAATTTACTGGACATCTATTATCGTTAAAAAGTCTTTTAATTGGGTATAATACTATTTGGATTGAGTGACTATAAAAGACTGACATTTTAATGAGTTCCGGTTTGTAAAACTTGGCATAGAAAACTACTGTATCACGTCACCTAAAAAACTTTTTATGATTTAGTAAGACAAAGGAGTCAACCCAAATGTCACAAAAACTTAAATTAACTTATTTGACAGCACTAAATGTATTGTACGTATCTAAGCGATCGAGTCTTCACCTTGCCGCGAAGGCTTGTTTATTCATTGGGGGTAATGCCCGTAATCCCCACGCTGGGCATGCGGGTTGGGGATTGCAGGGGGCGCTGCTGCCCGCCCCCGGTGTGTGTGTCCCTTAGTCGCCTCTTACGACACCCACGGGAGGAGTTGGGATGGTGCAATTCTATGCCGGCACCACACTGCAACGGAACGAACATAGATCTTAATAAAATCTGTAGATATAGTACGTTCTCCCACCGCTTACTCAACAACTGGCCTGTGTCATATACATATGTCAACACGTAAACACTCGCTCACAGATACATTTCCAGTCTTGTATATACAATAATGAACAAACACAAGGGCATTGCTGTAGTCTTTTATTCAGTAAATCACACGAAAGTAATCCGTAGCAAGCACCCGTAACACGAACGTCCGACTATGACTGAGGTGGATGGACCTAATTTCACCTAATTTCAGCCTTTCGCTTTGAAGGAGCTAAAACCTCATCTCCCCTTGTTACGTAGAATATAAATTTTTATTTATTTATTTTAAACCTTTATTGCACTGAGGTACAAAGGGTGGGCTTAATGCCGAGGCATTTTCTACATGCCGACTAAAACACATGTTTTTACAGGGGCTAATATAAGTTTTACAGGTACCCATAGATAACTCTAATTATATATGCCTATTATTATATGTATACATACCTAAAAAAACCTACTAAAGCAAAAGCATAGTATCAACTTCGAACGAGAAACATATTGTGTAAACTAAACTAAATGTATAAAAAGCGTGCGCACCATTTTCTTAAAAGCATCTCGCTTATCTGCCTTTCGAATGTCCAGCCAGAGGCAAGTCTTTCCAAAACCGCACTGCCTCTACAGAGTAAGAATTTCCAAATCCGGAGGTAGTCCAATCAATGGGAACGAAGCACTTTTTAAATTCTTGAACTAATAGCATATTGCTGATGATGATGAAGTTATATCATTTAAGGCGCTGCCGTGGAAAACTAAGACTGTCAGATTGCATGTCAATATTACCAAATGTGGTCGGCAGAGGCGCTTATTTTTAACATAGACTTATGCCAAATTTATCTGTTGTAGAAGAGGCAAACTTTTGTTTTATTTTGGTTGATAGCACAATCACAAGGTAATAATGTAATGTTAACTAACATTTGCCCGCGGCTTTGCTATCGTTGCATGTAAAATACCTTAATAAAACCTATGTCGCTCATTGTAGCTTCTCAATTATAATAAAAATTACATTCATCGATAGTTATTCATAGAAATCAGAAACACTTAAAAAAAAAATATCATGTTCATGCATGTTAAAGTGCCGACAATATCACCGACCATTATGATAATACTTTATACATTAAAAAAATATACTAATTTAGTCAAAACAACTGAGGTCTAAATGGATTACAAAAGTGTCAATCGTTGAAGATATTTCGATTTGGTTTTGGAGGGCTTTCTCAAAAAAAAATTAAAATATAAATAATGCTGAACAAGCCACACAACATCATCTAACCCCAAAGTAATTAGAGCTTGTGTTATGGTATACTTATTTTGATATACTTATTAAATACACTACACAGATAGATATTTTTTATATACATAAGACATGCAATAAAGTGATTATGATTATGATTATGATTATGACATCCAGAACACCTGGAATAAATATCTGCAGATGGTACAAACATTTGTCCTGAGGCGGGAATCAAACTAACTGTAAGCTCCTGTGTCGCAGGTGGACCTTTCCCCGCCGCGCCACAGAGGTCGTCCATCAAATAATCAGATATAAAATGAAATATAACAGTGCTTTATTTCCTTTACCCCTTACAGGAGTCTTGGACACGTCAATAAATTCAAATAAGGTTCAAGAGTAAAACTGGGAAATAAAGTGATTACTTTAATTTATTGTTCACTTCAATCTTTTTAAGGTAAAGTAAAGAAGCGAACAAGAAACCTTTACCTTGTTAGGGTGTTAGTTTTCGAGCTGGAGCAATACTATTAGCAATACCTAAGTTTTTTATCCTCTAGAGATAGTCTGATATTTTGTAGTAAGCCTTTTTAACAAAGGATATGTTTTACAAATTGTTTGAAATTATTTTTTGATAACTTTTAACTCTTTTGGAGTTTTGTTGTAGAATCGTATACATTTCCCTTTAAAAGATAATCTATAAATCGATACTATAAAATATATAAATATATATCCATAAAAATATTCGTAAAATAAAATACGTGAATGTTGGAATGCTGAATGATGAATTTCACGGATATAATTTTGTACACAATCTCAGTACCACTCGCTTACATAATTAATTTTATTTTCCGGAAATAAAACGCAACAATCATGAAGATAGTTTTAGTTTAGATTGTAATTCTACAAAATAATCATAAAAACCACAACAGACCATGCCTTGCTATCCAAATTGATATTCATACCGATATAAAGTATTCTTTATTATGTTGCTGCCTTCCAAGAACTCATGAGTGATTTCAAATCAAATCAAATCAAAAACTCTTTATTTCCATAAATACAATAAATGTACACTTAGAAAAGGTCAAATCATAAAACTAAACACTGACACGGAAATAAAGTGATATTTTTGATTTCTGTCGCTTCGGTATGTAGACTAAAGTAAAGAAGCGACGAAGAAACCTTTAGCCTGTTAGTTGTTATTTTTCGAGTTGGAGCAAAACTCGTCCCAAGCTTTTTTATCCTCTAGATAATCTGATATTTTGTAGTAAGCCTTTTTACAAAGGATATGTTTGACAATTTGTTTGAATTTATTTATTGATAATTTTTGCAACTCACTTGGAGTTTTGTTGTAGAAGCGTATACATTGCCCTTTAAAAGATACATTTATCTTGTGTAGCCTAGTTGTGGGCACAGCGAGTTTATCCTTATTTCTAGTATTTATATTATGTATGTCGCTATTTTTAGGGAATAGATTGATATTTCTATGAGTGTACAACAAGTTTTCATAAATATGTTGACATGGTACTGTCATTATTTTTATTTCTTTGAATTTATCACGCAGGGATTCTCTGGGACCCATATTATAGATTGCACGAACAGCTCTCTTCTGCAGCACAAATACGGTGTTAATATCTGCAGCGTTCCCCCACAGCAGTATGCCATAAGACATAACACTATGGAAGTAGCTGAAATAGACTAGTCTAGAAGTATCAACGTCTGTAAGATGACGGATTTTTTTGACTGCATACGCTGCAGAACTAAGTCTCTTCGATAGCTTATCTATGTGTGGGCCCCATTGAAGTTTACTATCTAAGGTTATTCCTAAGAATACTGCACTGTTTACAATTTCTAACGTTTCTCCTTTTACGTTTACATCAATCTTAACGTGTTTTACATTAGGTAGAGCAAATTTTATACATTTCGTTTTAGTTTCATTAAGCAAAAGATTATTGACATTAAACCAGTGTACTACTTTTGAGATTGCATTATTCACATCGTCAAATTTTATGTTTCGTCGTTTCATTTTAAAAATTAATGAAGTATCGTCAGCAAACAATACAATCTCATGATTATTCTTGACTAGGTGAGGCAGGTCGTTAATATAAACTAAAAATAGGAAAGGACCGAGGATAGAACCCTGCGGTACACCCATTGTAACTACAGACCCCGAAGACCGTTTCCCATTAATGTCAACTCTTTGTATCCTATCATTAAAATAGATTATGATTAACATGAGTGATTAACAACAATTTTGACAACTGTCATTGGAAATACAATTGTTTTGCATGTTTATTACGTTTTTAGCGTCTTTAAACATCTCCTTTACTTGACTTCTTTGTTACGCTAAAAAAAAATTATTATATTGATGTCAATGTACATATATTGCCAATAACAAAAAAGTTATGACAAACCGCTTCGTTGAGGTTTTTCTATGAGTTATTAAAAATTTAAAGTAAATTATTATTTTTGAGTATCTGTCCTTTTGAGAATCTCTCTTCTCTAAGAGAACAAACCGATAGAACTACGAGTAATTTAAATTTGCCTGTAGTTCTACTGGTAGAACTACGAGAAAAAAAATGCAAAGGGTTGGTCCTAAGTAAATCAGTTATCTAGTAAGTACCCATAACAAAGCTCTGCTTAGCTTCGGCCTTGGTGATGATGTGTGAATTCATCATCATCAGCCTATATAAGTCCACTGCTGGACGTAGGCTCCTATTTTAATTTTTCAGCATTGTTTATTTATATTATAAGGTCATCAAAATCGCCCTACCTATTTAACATATTTTAACTCGACCAATACTTTTCGTGCTGTAAACATGTTGAGTAGTACCTACCTATCTAGCTACCAGAGATAAAACCACTATAAACCTATTCTACTTAATTGGTAGGTCTGTCAATGAATAAAATTCCTGCAAATTTCTTTTGGCTTAGCTTCAATCAAATATAGACTTTATTTCAATGACGAATGAACCATTTAACCCGCAAAACAAAAGTTGTCGAAAATCGTAATTCGTCCGTCGAACCCAGCTGTCATCGCGAAAAAAGTTACATAACCTCACGTCCGACCGAGGAGGCATCCAGCCTCCGAATGAAGCTAGTGGAAGCTATTTTGAGCATATATTGAAAGGGATGTTTGAGTAATAAGGTTGAAATTCTATTGGCAAAATATTATCATTTTTGCAATTACTTCGCTAAACGCCTTACAAAAATGTGTTTTTTGGGTTTTATTATGTTAATGGATTTATTTATTTAAAACTTTTTACATATTTCTTTTCTTGATAAAATTTCCTTTCATATAGTATTTAAATAATTAATGGTTGTCACTCAAAATATTGAGCATTTCGAGACGAAAAATTTTTTTCTTGTTCTTTTTTGGGTTTTTTTTTTGTCAAGATCCTAGATCGTTTTATAAAATATTTTTGTATAAGTCTTTTTTCCATACATTTGACTATACACTGTTTTTTTTTTTGGGCTTGTAATATGTCGGAGAACGGCTAACGGTGCGACGAAAAAGTGTACTTTCTACGGTGTCGCTGTTTGGGTAGCGTCTTAAGAGGCTTGGCAATATCTTCTGCAAGGCAAGTGAAGTGGCGATAACGTGGCAGTTTCCATACAATACTGCAACCCACTTCCGAGGAACAGGTTCTTGGATCAAAACAAACTTGCGGCTGCAGCGAGGTTGCAATTCAAAATCGATGTTGTTTATAAAAGTGACAGCCTAGATAATATAATGCTTTTTTTTTTATTTAACACTAGCTGCATTATTACTACCCGTTGTCCTATTACCCGTTTTCACGTAGGAATGAAGCATTTTCCCGCGGTAAAAAGTAGCATATGTTTATCAGGAAAAATGTGGGCTTCTAATGGTAAAATAATTTTTCAAATCGGTCCAGTAGTTTCGGAGCCTATACAATACAAACAAAAAATCAAATATTTCCTATTTATACTATTAATTTATAATATAGACAAAAACTCTATAAGTGACCAGTATTTTTTAACTTTTAAGTATGAATTAACTTGTGTGTGCCATAAAGAATTTAAGAAAAGTTTTACATGCCTAGATTAACTAAACACTGTTCAGAACCCAACTAAGGCATGTTGGCTTGGGACGCTTTTAAAGTTATAAAACTTAAAAAAAGCCTTTATATAAACTTATGATAAATTAAATTGCCACGATTGCCAGTCTTGGTGGGAAAACTATAGTATACAGCAAATGCATACCGGTTGCGTGTGTTTTTGCTGCGAAAACTGAAAAAGTGCGAGACATCAAAATCGTTTTTCAAAAAGTTTAGGCGTTCACATTGATCATTTCTTACAATGCCTTCGGGTTCGGACAAGTTCTGGCTTTAACCACTTCTCGATGTACCATAAACTTAGAAAGTGCTATGGAAGACTATTTCTTGAATTTTACTTCTATCTACTACTTTTTAAATTAATATTTTAATTTAAATATATAATTGAGTAATTGAAATATTATAATTGAAGGTCTCATCTATATACTTAAGTATTTTAAGGTATACTATACCTACTATTTGACGTGTAATACACTTAACCAATAAATGAACCATTCAATCATTAAGGCGTCCAAAATCTTATTTTTTTTTTTTATAAATAAATAATGCTGGACAATTCACACAGCATTATCTAGTCCCAAGGTACGCAGAGCTTGTGTTATGGGTACTAGATAACTGATATACTTAATACAATACACTACATAGATAGATATTTTTTTATTATACATAGAAAACACCCAGACCAACGGAACAAATTTCTGCAGATCGTGCACAAATTTGTTCCGCTTTAGTAAAAGAAGATTTGTAAAAACGCCTACAAAAAAAAATGTAGGAACCTATAGAAAAAATTAAAAAATCCGCCCCATTCCTACAAGTAACATGTTCGTGGTATTTTCTATGTATAATAAAAAATATCTAGGGGCTAGATGATTCTGTGTGGATGGTCCAGTGTTATTTATATGAATTTCCCGTAGGTACTTAAAAGCCAGCTTCAAGCCACGTTTACAAACAACGCGTAGCGCAGCCGGTTCACGAAATGTACAAAAACACGACGTCAAGTCACGCGGCCGAAATCGGACGAAAATCACCCAAATCGGGAGAATGCTACTTTCTCTCACTATCCATTTAAAGGTCCGAGTCATTTTGTTTTAGTACAAGAAATCATAAATCGCTTGATGATCTGCACGTCCAATATAATAAAATATAAGTACTGGACAATCCACACAGCCCCAAGCTAAGCAGAGCTTGTGTTATGGGTATTAGATAACTGATATACCTACTTACTACAATACCCTACTTAGATATTTTTAATTAAACATATAAAACATCCAGAACACCCTGAACATCTGCAGATCGTACAAACATTTGTCCCGAGGCGGGAATCGAACCCGCAACCTCCTGCGTCGCAGGCGGACCTTGGTCCGCCACGCCACAGAGGTCGTCAATAATGGTTTTAGGATGCTGATGGAACTGTTTTCAGCATTCAGTGCATTCACTATGTTTGCATTGCAGTATGGAGGCACGGTACGCTGGATTTCACGCCATCATCCTTAAGAATACTGCCTCATTGCGACGACCTCCGTGGTGCAGCGGGCGAAGGTCCGCCTGCGACGCACGAGATTGCGGGTTCGAATCCCGCCTCGGAACAAATTTGTGTACGATCTGCAGAAATTTGTTCCGTTGGTCTGGGTGTAAGAATAAGAATAAGACAGATAGATACACATAGACAGATAGAACAACCAATATGACGACCTCCGTGGCGCAGCGGGCGAAGGTCCGCCTGCAACGCATGAGGTTGCGGGTTCGATTCCCGTCTCGGAAAAAAATTGTGTACGATCTGCAGAAATTTATTCCGTTGGTCTGGGTGTTTTCTATAAAAAATATATATCTATGTAGTGTATTGTATTATATTTTCAGTTATCTAGTACCCATAACACAAGCTCTGCTTGGCTTGGGGCTAGATAATGCTGTGTAAATTGTCCAGCATTATTTATTTATTTATTTTTTCATTACTCAGCTGAGTGCGGGGCAGTTCCAACAGCATCCACACTAAAGTACTATTAGCATCATTAGAAATCATAACCCTTCTTTTTGAACTAGTTGATTAACCTCATCTCAACAGCCTGTATTGGTCCACCACTGGACGCAAGTGGCTTTTATGGCTTTTACATGGGGTTAATGCCCATAATCCCCACGCTGGGCATGCGGGTTGGCGATCGCAGTTCGGTGGTAGAATTGTTCTGCAGAGGGCGCTGCTGCCCGCCCCCGGTGGATATCCCTTAGTCACCTCTAACGAAAACCGCGGGAAGAGTTGGGGTGGTGCAAATTCTAAGCCGGCACCACACAGCGAATTTATATAGAAGTTGATTAATGTTAATTATTTCCTGCAAAATAGCCTATGAATAATATGGTACGTCACTGTCGCAGAGCACGGATAAATTGACATAGCCAGCTAAGCGGCATCAAAGATTGTAAATTCATTTTTATTATCTAAGGAAAAACTCAATATTATTGTAAAATGAAGGAGAAACATAAAAATGGAATGTTTTATAGCAAACGCGTTTTAAACAAGGTTTGATAACAGTACGCCGTAGCAAGCACGCGTAACACGAACGCCGCCGGTCCAACTAGGACTGAGGTGGGTGGACCTATTTACACCTAATTTGACCCTTTCACTTTCAAAAAGCTAGAACCTGATCTTTTTAACTTATATCAATGGGAACGAAGCACTTTTTATATTCTTAAACTAATAGCACTTTTGATGATGATGATGAAGATATACCATAAAGGAGGCTTGGCAATATCTTCTGTAAGGCAAGTAGCGTGGCAGTTTCCATACAATACTGTAACTCCCTTCGAGGAACGTTACGACGGATTTCACGCCATCACACGTAAGAATACTGCCTCATTGCTGAGCAGAGTGCGAGTCAGTTCCAACAGTATCCTGCAGGTCATTCCAGATTGCTACGACCTGCCAGAAATGAAGTCCTTTATTCGGGTCCTGATCAAGTAGAAAGTTGCTTGAGACAGCTTAATAGGAACACGAGTAATGGTCCTTATACATTCCTTATTAATTTTTATGTTTTATAATGTCCTTGTATTTTTACATAGATTTTAAGACAACTCACTAACAAAAAATTAACCTAATAATATGTTTTCTGATTTAGTAAATGAATTATTATTATTGTTATTGTAGTTTTTGGTATAAGCATCAGCATTGCCATACAGCGGGGCAATGCAGCCAGCGTCTTGGGGACGCGACGACTGGTATTGATATGGATCAGTTGTGCTACCTCTAGATTGTTTGCAACAGTCTGCAGTTAGCTCGATTGTTTCAATTGTGAATACTAATTCTAATATATTCTATTATTTGATTGAAATTTTCTTTGTTAATAATGATTAATCAATAGATACGAATAAGTAATAGCTCAAGTAAGGTTAACAAACATTGTGTCTTGAGTTTGTCACTGTGAAAATTAAAAAGCAACCATTTTTATACCTACTCATAAGTAATCAAAAATCGCCAAAGATATTATTTTTGTAACTACTGTCGTATCGTACGATTTCAAGTTGCTCTATAAAATAAATGATACCTGCCACAGATAAAAACCTACCAATTGACATGTGGTGCACAAATAACAGCCCGAGGTCCGGGCGGTCTGTAATTTGAGGCCCTTGCGTTTGACAATCGCCCCTGGCCTTCGTTGCTTGTACTTACGTCTTCATTCTTACTTTATTTAGTGCGTTGATCAGTAACAATACTTAGTTTTGCCTGACTTCGAAAAGGAAGTTTAATATATTCTAGTAAAATTCGATGTGAAAAGTTTGTAAACACACCAAAGTAAAAAATATGGTTGGCTTTGAGTTTCAGGCATATAATTTGAAGTAATGATCTAAAATCGGTTTTCCGTTTGGGAGCTACGATACCACAGACAGACACGATAAACTTATAACACCCCTCTCTTTTTGCGTCGGGTCGGGGGTTAAAAATGGAAAAGGACTGAAAGTAGCATAAATAAATATACGGCAACAAAGTGAATTTTAGGTTAGGTATAGGTGGTTGATTTACAAACATTTTATATCGAATTTGGCTGAAGTATGGAACCTAATACCAAACCGGGCGAAGTGAAGGATGTGCGATATAAACATTTTGAAAATTTGCTGGCGATATGCTGAGCACCTGTTTTTGAAATTAAAATAAAACCGGCGAAGTGTGAGTGACTCGCACACGGAAGGTTTCGTACCATCGTTCAAAATTATTTTGCAAAACATACCATAAACCCTGATGTTTTTGTTGAAGCGAAAAAAATTCGTACGGCAATGTAAAACTACCCTCAAATTATCAGATTGAACAGTTTTTACAAATAATTTCAGTATGAATAAATAAATATTCATAATGAAATTAAACTGAATAGTCGTTTGCTCTCAACGTTTTTACAAATACAAATTAAAGTACAGCTAAACTGAATCTTCTTGCAAGATATGTGTTACTCGGTCCTACCCGCTGCTTCGTACGCGTATTTTCGGTATAATAGGTAGCCTATTGTTTAAGTTAGGCTACCTTCTAAGTGTATGCCAAATTTCATCTTGATCTGTTAAAAGTTTTATCCAACGCCAAATTTCATCAGGACCTGTTCAGTAGTTTTGGAGATCTTAGGTAACAAAAATTCATATTTCACAAACTTTCGGCTTTATAATATTACTAAAGTCATTTACAACGGGATATTTACCATGATTTGAGCATGTGCAAAAACCGAAGAAGTGATGTACCAACCGGGCCGCGTTCTGTACCGTCAGTGTTGTGTGTCGTGATCGAGTTGCGTTCGATGATGAAATCGGTGGTAGTAGTAACGTTCTTAGCAAAAGACACAATATATGATCAATATAATATCTGCCAATAACAACTCACTCGCAGTGCCCTCAGTTATTCCGTGATCATGGCGCATGAAACTGTGCCGAAATAATGGAAAGCTCAAAAATTCAAATCATGGCAAATATCCCGCTGTAAATGACTTTAGTGTTAATAACCATGATTGATTTAAAAGTTGTATAATATTAGTAGGATAGGATTCCCATACAAAAAACTTCAACGCGCTCTTATTTACAAGCTACTAATTTAATAACATAAATCTCTCCTTGATCATGGCGCATGAAACTTTGCCGAAATGGAAAGCTCAAAACTCAAATCACGGTTAATAAATATCCCGTTGTAAATTACTTCATATAACTTGCCCTGTTAGTATGGGATAAATGTTGCAACTGTGTTTTAGAGGAGTCATTATCAACCGATTTAGCTGAAATTGTGCTTTATATTATGGGCATTTACCCCCGTGTGATAAAAGCCAATAAGGCGTTTATCAGGGGGCGGCCTGCGTCCAGCAGTGGACAAATACAGGCTGTTGAGGTTGAGGTTGAGGTAATTTATGCAAGTTCGGTGATATGACAATGCAATGTTATGGTGTTATGGTACCATCGAGCTGTTCTGATGATGGAGACAGAAGAAACTAAACGAAACTACGTAACCGTGTTGAGTTTGGGTTCGATAGACTTTTCTTCTCAATGGATCTCTATCTCTAGAGTAAGTGCACACTTTTTAAAATATTTTGAATAAAGTCAATAAATTGACTTAATCTCCAAAGTACCTAAGCAGAGCGATCCATCTAGAATGTAGTTTGGTAAGTACTTACTATTTCTTTGTAGATATTCATCAAATAGCGATGTCTATATCCGATACCTTTAATGTATATGTATGTATAATCGACAAACGTTCGGAACCCTCGGCGCGCGAGTTACACTCGCACTTGACGTTCTTGTTTAATAAAACCTTGTTTTAAAAAGGTTATTTTTTTTCCATGTTAATATCTTTATATGTGACATCACATCACACAAAATATTATAAGTTAATCATCTCTTTTATTGTCAGGACTGTTTAAATATTTTTACAAGCTTTTATTTAACTTGCAATGTAACTATGTTTGTACGGGTCTTGCAACTCAATTTTGAAGCAGATATCTTCAACCGATTGAGCTGAAATTTTGTATACACGTTTAGTTTGGATGACAATGCATAAAATGCTTGTTTTTTTTTTAATTATAATTTACTGTAGGTACCCAGTATTGGTACAAAAAAAACCTGTATTACCTACAAAAGTTTTATTTAACTGAGCTTCTGCTTTAAGAATATCAAAAATGTTAAACCAGATTAGTGTCTCAATTTCTCCTAGATTCACTATATTAGTTTAAGTAGATACAGTCGACGCAATAAAAAGGTCTTAAAATCTATTTCAAACAGTTTCTAAGTTTATAAAAGTTTTACTGCTGTCACCGATAGTAAACATAATGGATCCGAAGCACCTTCCTGCTTCACATCTTATTTTGGTAATGATTTTATAACTAGTTGCAGACCGCGTCTTTGTTTGCGTAGACTTGAAGCTACATAGGTAGCTCCCCAAAAGGGAGTTTTCGCAATAGACACGATGCTTGGCATGCTGAAAAAAAAAGTTTTTTATGTAAAACGCCCATTTTGCTGCTAACTGTAAAATATCTGAATTTAGAACATCTGTGAATGGCCATAAAAAAATCTCTAAAAATTACGGAGTCTCCTATGACCGTTTTCCTGCGGTTACATCAGAATGTACCCTTTCTTATTGCCCCGTTTAAAAAAAACACCCTTTATACATTTCGTAGGTAACCTCTGAAAGTTCAATTTATTTAGAGAAGCGACAATTTCAAGCAGATTAAAAAGCCCATAAAAACGTGTCAACATTTTTGTGGGGGGATTAATATCTATCAGAAAAATTTGGTGACAGATGCATTCGGTTTTACAGCATTTTAATTGCTTTCTTCAGATTATTTATAAGTGTAGTAAATTAAGGGAAATACCTACCTTTATTTTGACGCTTTTGTTTTGTCAGCGGGATTTAAAATGTTGTTAATTGTAAATCCCTCAGGTCAGTGTTGTGGTCATGATGAGCCTTATTAAATCATCACGACCACCTTGATTTCTGGTCTCCTCGATCCAAGAGTTGTAAGCTGGTTGAATACAGTAACACTTTCATGGTCCAAGACGCAGACGTGCTTTTCGATCCCCGTGTCTGGTTGTGTCCATGGGCAATGAACGTGCTAAAGCTTTGGCCAAACCTAAGCATCAAACACGCCAATATATCAGACCGGGCTGTGCCTGGGGCGCGGATTTGAAGCATTATATAGATTTTATGAAGCAGTTTATATTAAACAGTGCATGATCCCTGTCCCGTATTATCGTATTAACCCGGACACGGACCGGTCTAATATAAATCATCTCTTAGGCACCATTGCAGCGACCGCCGCGTGGCGGACGCTCCCGCGTGCTTGACGCGCCGGTATAGCCAAAGCTTTAGAAGTATTTGTGAGTGTATCACTCATACTTTGCCGTTCTTTGGTTCCTTTTCTCTTGTTTTTGTTCGCAACAAAATGCAGCTAATACGCGGCGAAAACACTGAAGTGAACATACGAGTACATATGATTTGAACGGCTGGTATTTTAAGTACGCATCTTTTGCCTGACGCTCTGAATCGGGATGTGATAGAACCTTCGGTAGACCGGTAGGATCCAGGGGTGATTCAAATTATTCAAATTCAAATTATTTATTTGACTACGAGATATTATCATGACAGAAATTTAGCCAAAATTAATATAACTACTCATAATAAAAAAGCAAAAAAAAAAAACATAAAAGACGAGTGATAAGAAAAGATAAGATCTTTCGCCTAGCTTTCTCACCAGATTTTTTCAAAGTATCTTTTTTAACCCTGGACGCAAAAAGAGAGGGGTGTTTAACGAGTCTTTTTTGTATCTGTCTGTGGTATCGTAGCTCCCAAACGGATGAACCGATTTTCGTTTAATTTTTTTTGTGACTCAGATAATTTTACCCCGAGTGTTCTTAGCCATGTTTCATGAAAACCTGTCGGAGGGGTTTATTAAATTTTTAATTTTGTAAGTATCTTTTGCTTTATCCTTCTGGGATACATCATATGATTAGTTATTCTTGTCTACCTCGTTGGTCTAGCGGTCAGCTTGTTCAACCGCTGATTATGAGGTCCTGGGTTTTAATCCCGGGTCGGGCCAATAGTTGTTATTGGGGTTTTTCTAGCAAAAACAATTCACAGTAGCAGCCCGGAGTCAGGAAGTTGGCGGTGTTACACCCCCGTGCCTCGGAAAGCACGTTAAGCCGTTGGTCTTGCGCCTAACCTCTCCCCGATCGTGTCGATCTGTCGTCCCATTGGATTATGAGAGTGAGGGAACAGAGAGTGCACCTGAGTTTGCGCACACATTTGTGCACTATAATAGAGGTATGTCCTGCGCATCTGGCTAGTCTCCGAGAGACTGGCCGCCGTAGTCGAAATTCGGCTAGGAGGACATTATTATTATTAGTTATTCTCTATACCTGGTTCTCTATATAGAGCTTTTATAAGCTGCAGCTCCAATAAGATTTCTTTCAGAGAGAGAAAAAATCTAACTAGAATTTAAACTAAGAACCTAAAGAAGGAGTCCTGCCTTCAAAAATCATTTGTCCGAGTAACGTAATACATAATACATAATGTACATTATTTTTAGTATAGTTTGACAATGCCCTAATACAGCAGCATACCTTGACATGCCCTTTAATTAATTAATTAATTATTTATTTGATCATAATCAATTATTTTTAATTTTAATTTTTTTTCTTTGTACCTTATGGTGTTTCCTACAGCGAAATACATGTGTGTTATTGTTTAAGAGTAAAATATAGAATGTACCTAACGAAATCAAGTGTAACAACAAGTGTACGTACGATGGAAATAAAAAAAAAAAAAAAAAAAAACGGATTCCCGAGAGAACGACATAGGAACTATTCAAAGTTAGAAGATTTTGGCCCAACATGAAAAAAAAAATTGGAGGAATAGGTATTTTCATCCGTGAATATCTCAAAAACCTGACGCTTTAAGATATTATGATAGAGGACATTTTTAACCCCCGACGCAAAAAGAGAGGAGCGTTATAAGTTTAACCCTAGCTCACTAACCTTAATTTCGAGTAACGTTATCACTAACCATTCGTAAATTTTACGACGACTTAAAACATCAATATTTTGTTATTCAGTTTTTATTAATGAGACAAAACAACCATAATTAGAACGTTTAGCCTTCTCTGAGTAAAACTTAAGGGTCTATTTCGAAAATAACTTATAAGAATAGTAAGTAGACCCATAAGCAATATGCTCCCTGCAAATCGCTTGTTTGCTGCCTTACAGAAGTTCAAGGTCTTATGATTTTTTTTGTAGGATATTAGCTGCAAGTTTTAAAAGTTCTGGGAACACCTTGAATGGCTAACCTGAAAACCATAAATATTCATGATTTGACCGATGATTTGGCTTCATATTTGTGTGCAAAGTTACAGTCTGAATTTTTTATAACTCGTTATCTCTCGATTCAACATATGTGCATCCGCAATAAGTGACTCCAGGTCTCTAATAATACAATTTAGGAAGGTATTAGAAACGGGTAGGGTGGCAGAGGTCGGGAACATACCGAAACACTAAATGCTCCAGGTACTCCTCGTCATTTTTACGAATGGTTAGTGATCTAGGGTTAACGTGTCAGTCTGTGGTATCGTAGCTCCCAAACGGATGAACCGATTTTCGTTAAGTTTATATTATGTGATAGACGACCTCCGTGGCGCAGCGGACGAAGGTCCGCCTGCGACGTAGGAGGTTGCGGGTTCGATTCCCGTCTCAGAACAAATTTGTGTACGATCTGCAGAAATTTGTTCCGTTGGTGTGTGCTGGGTGTTATGTATAATAAAAAAATATCTATTTATGTAGTGTATTGTAGGTATATCATTTATCTAGTACCCATAACACAAGCTCTGCTTAGCTTGGGGCTAGATAATGCTGTGTGAATTGTCCAGCATTATTTATTATTTCTTTATAGACAATTTTATCCCAAGTGTTCATAACCATGTTTCATGAAAATCTTTCGTCTTTGAAAATCGTTTTTAAATTTTTTATTTTATTCTTGTAGGTATCTTATTTATTTGTCTAAATGTTCTCACATTCATTGTGCGGTTTGAAAAAAAAGCGTGGTTCCGATATTAGGGCCTCCATACTAAAATCTTCAAAATATTTGATCGGAAAGTAGTAAGAAAAGAATAATACATAGAAATATAATATATATTATTATAAATAATAACGTTTATTGAAGAAAATTTAAGACTTCAAATGATTACATCATTGATCCCCAAACTAGGATAAACCTGTATCTTGGGGACCAGACCTTTATCTTGGGGACAAATTGACAACAAAGTAAGAATACGTCGTTTATTCGTTAGACCACCTAAGACCGTGGTTACCACGCAGCCAATAAAACTGGCTATACACGATCTAATCTCCATGCCAAACACAATAAACATAAAACTAAAAAAAACCTGAGTTTGGTCGTAAGTTAGCACTTTATTACGTAACGCTATTACGATTCATAGCACAACGCGATGGTTTCAGACTTTAGGACAGCTTGGTCACTTGATAGCTTTTATTTCTAATTATAAGTGGGGGACAGTGATCTGCACTGACATCTCCCAAGCCCTAACCAGCTCCTTGAAGTACCTAAGGGAGCAGAAGTGGTATTTCATTTCATTCGATTCGTTTCCGAATCGAAACGTCAGATTCTAATTCGATTCCGACGGATCTATAAACGCTATTTCGATTCCTCGGGTTGATGATCGAAAATCCGAAGCGAACCTGTTGACTAATGGCCTTGTCAATGAGCTCCTTCTTTCGATCATCAACACAAGGCAAAATCAGAATAGCGTTTTATAGATCATTAGGAATTCGAATCCGACGTTTTCGATTCGGAAACGAATCGAATGAATTAAAATAACCCTGCCGGACTTTTGGCAATTAACAGCTTCACTTTAGCTTCTCTGTAGGTGGGGACGAGTTTTGTGCCTCTATGAGACTCTTCAATCCCGTTTTCCTTCTGACCTCCTCTGTGACCGTGCAGTGTACCTACCACTACGTGTTCCACAGTCTCTTCTTTCTGGGAGTAGCCAAGACACAGGCCGCTGTCTGTGGCTCCAGTCTTGAGAAGATAGATGTATATTATATTTTTTTTATTACATTCTTATCGATAGAAACAATACGACAAACCAGCTTATAATCTAAGTGACAAGTGACGGTCTTATGGCTCATGAGCGATCTCTAAGAGAATATGATATGGTTTAGTTCACAGTGACTTATGATGATGCCCACCACTGTTCTTAGGTCCATCGCGGCTCATCTTGAGCATCGTGTTTGAGGTCCTTTCTTTGGAGGGGAATATTGATAGGTTGTCTAAGCCTTAATTCATTGCCGTGGCGTAAGATCCCATTAAAGAAACCTACCAGAAGAAGATTATCAGCTTTCTTCTGTGTATTTTGAACTCCTCCACTGCGATCACCAATACGCCTGCCAAGTGTCACCTCGCTTTGTTTGGTGTAGACACGTTAAACAGTGGACGTTTTTGATGAGGAATCCTCAATTTTGATCCTTACGGAACCCTAAAAGACTGTCAAATTTACATTTCGTCATACAGTAGAACACCAGCTGATCTTACCGAGCTGTGGTTCCTATGGACAGTGTTTGAACCATAAAACCGTTGACATTTCACACGAGTTCAAAAATACCTCAACACGAGGATGTAAAGCAGAAAATATCAGAACGAATGAGGTGAGAAAAACGTTTTTATGGACAGTTTCGTGTTGACAAAAATTTGTAGCAGGTAACTTAGGGAACAGGGATTAATATAGAATTTATTATATTATTGATCAATCTCGGACGAAGAATATGTCAAAAGTTAAGATATGAAAAATTGGTCAACTTACCTACTTAACTAAAGGAATTGATCATTTCGAAAAAAAAAAGAAAGAAAAAATATTTATTGCCTGAACTTATAACTGTAGAGATTACAAAATACCAAAATATAACTTACATCTATAAAGGATATTACAAATTAATAAGTAGGTAATACTAATTAGAAATTATATAAATAAATTCACAAATAACTTAGTACATTTTCAGGCAATGTGAGTAAGACAAGCTTAGATAGCATGTCTGGCGCTGTTTTTCAGTTTACCATTTTATAGTGTTTTTTTTAATTTGAAAATAATTATAAAATATTATAACATACTAAGTCGTAAATGCAAAAGTCTATCTAAGTTTTTACGACTTAAAGGCTGAACTGATCTTTATGTACCTTTCTAATTTGGAAACAAGATAGATTGTATCCTGGGAAAGAACCTACCTACTTATTGACTGATTTGATTTAGAATTTGATGTTTGAAGCGACAAGCAATTCAATATGTAATATAGATATTGAAAAAGTGATATTTTCTGTCACGTCAGAATTTATTTTTCTATATTTAAATTTTAAGAATTTGATTTTCCTTAATGTTTTTTAATTCTCTATTTTAAATTAAGTTTTTTACTAAGATAAGATTTTTTGTCCCTTAAAAATATTTAATGAATTTTTTTGTGAAACTTTTCGGTCCATAAAGATTATTTTTTCCGATTACTCATGGTCTCGTGTTTAAAAAATGTGAATAAAATCGATTACCGAACAACTATAATTTTTTTAAATAAAATAAATTCATATAATTTTAACACTACCATTCAACGATTAAAATAATCAATAAAAAGTTATGCTAAACTAAAACTCCTTAAAAGTAAAACAAAAGGTCAGCTTCAAAGCCCCTACCCGCATATTGAGCGGTGCACACTGCTGTATTGTTTAAAACTTTTGTTTTACACTTTTTTGTTTTAAAACTTAGAACAATGGGTCTAATTGTTTTTGGCGCCCCGTGAATTCCTCATGCAAATTAATTTTAGTTTTTGTGCTATCAAGTAATGCGGGCGCAGTGCACGTGTGCTCCAGGCATTATTGTATGGCTTTGGAAGGGTCTTTTTAGTTTTTTTTTGTAAATAAAATCGATGAAAATACTTTTAATCGGTTGCTCTCTCTATCAATGGTCACAATCTAGTCATTATGGTAGATAAGATACCTTCAAAAGCAGTCCTTACTAACAGAAAAATTACAACTACATAATTTATACAAAAAGATAGGTAATGTATACAAAATGTTATTTTCATTTCGCATAGCACCTATTTTATTGTTAGCCTGTATCCCCTACACGCAATGACTTTCTTCTGTCTTATTCTGTCTTCCAAGTTTGTGCAAAATATAATGCAAAATTGTTTAACAGTGCAAAAAGACAATGTTTCCGCCCGGGATCGAACCGGGGGCCTTGTGCGTGTGAAGCACACGTGATAACCGCTACACTACGGAAACGTTGACACAATGCCTGAAAGTTTACAAGACCTATTTAAAACATTAAATAAAGCCTATTACGTCTTACCATGTCTAGAGTACAAATCTAAAGATGCTTTTGGCGACTTAGGTCTATCAAGAACTAGCTGCTGCCCGCGGCTTCGCTTGCGTAGTTCCCGTTCCCGTGGTAATTCCTGGGATAAAACATGCCAGCACAGCCTATGTCCGTCTCCTGGTTTTAAGCTGCCTCCCCACCAATTTTCAGCCAAATCGGTTCAGCCGTTCTTGAGTTATAAATATAGTAACTAACACGACTTTCTTTTATATATATAGATAATGGCTAGGTATAAAAATGACTAGAACATGATATTTATAGCTCAGCTGTTGCTGTTGGCTTGAATATCTTCTTCCATACGAATCCATTATGTAAACTTCACATTGTCAGATGATGTCCAGAACCGATTTCCGTAGGTACTCCCTAGTGAAAACGGTTCCGGAGGTACCCGAAATCACGCTCACGCTCAGAGAAACGTTGAAATAGCTCTGCTTAGTTCTTCGTTACTTCCGACGATTTAGATTGGTTCTACTCTGAACTGGCGCGTCCACGCGGAAATGGGATTATGATGCGTTATTTCGCAGTTTTCTTGACTATTATCTAGGAACACCGGAAAAAAAATCCAACATATGAGCATGTAAATATTCGGCGCCTTCCCATCTCGCAACCTTCCCTTGTTGTATATAATACCTAATGAGGTTCTTATACATGTAGGTGTATAGGTAGGTTTAATTGTGTAGGGCTTCACATCACAGTATTATTATAAATGCGAAAGTTTGTATAGATATTTGCATGTTGGTTTCCTCTTCACCCCACAACTGCTGAATGGATTGGGCTGAAATTTTGCATAGACGTAGCTCTAAGAAACATAGGTTTTTTATCCTGTGGGATAGAAATTACCTTTAAATGTTTCCATAAAAGCGTGCGAAGAATAAACTAGAAAATAATATAGTGATAAACCAGTCGTCCATTTAATTTTTCTCATGAATATGATTCAGAACCAGAACAGATGGTCATTCATTGTGATGAAATGCTAAGGGCATCAGAACAATTAATTATGTCGATGTGTCAGACATAGTCACCTTTGGAGAGACTTCGCAGGAAGGAAGTGACCACGTTCTTGCACGTGAGGTCTACTTTGAAAAACGAAAGAGTTGACGGATCACGTCGATCGAACAACTTACCAACAAGTTGTTTCAGGCGCATCACTAAACAATACACCACTAGGTGTCGCGTGTGCTCTATAGGAGATCCTTACCGAAAGGTATTACTTAGTGATGATACTTAGTTACTTTTTTTTAACTAAATCATCAGCCTTTATGTATGTCTAACTAAACAGTTCTAAATTTACGGTCAAGAGATTTACATTTATGCCCGCGGGTTCGCACGCGTTGTTTCCATGGAAACGTTTTAAATTAAAGGTACTATCCAATGGGAACTGATTTATGGGATGAAATGAATAGAATGGAATGGCGCCAATGTTTGATTTCAGGATTAGAATTAACTGTTTGCAAAGTTTCAGCGTAATCCGTTTCGTAGTTTTGGCGTGAAGAAGTAACAAACAGTGTGATGTGAAAAGTGTGACTCGCTCTGTCTTACCTGCGAGCATGCCTGCACAAACCAGTTGGTGCAGTTAAGAGCGTGCGTGGAGACGGCGAAAGCGCGGCTTGTGTATTCGTTGATATGCTGAAGATTGGACTGCAAGCAAGACGGAGCGTGTGACCGGGCTGTAAGTAATAAATGTCAGAATCATTTTCAAAGTAAGGACATCAAAAGAACGGATCGGCCGTACTTCGTTTTGTGCGGTCCGACGGCATCCATCCACTTCGTTCGTTTTTCAAAGTAGACCTATTTGCGTGTTCATTGATCGTGTTGAGTAATTGACTCGGTCATCTTGTGATTTGTTAGTTACTTTACGTAGGTTTTTCTGAGTATTAATTAAAGTTTAGTCATCAGAGCCATGACTCGGGCTCGGAATGTTTCTTTTTATAAATGAAAGGACTGTGGAAAAGGTAGGTAGTACCTACGCAACAAACCGAGAGCAGTGACTGGTTTTGATTATAGAAAAAAAATATAAGATAACATGTAATAATATGTGTATTAAGCCGAAACGAGGTATTTCTGGACTTCAAAGAAGACAATTTTTTTCCACGGTTATGAAAATTGCGGATTTTTTTTGATAGTGACTTGTTTCCAGAATTAACAGAAAGGTAGTACCTTCTTTCAGTTTAGTAAACATATTACGTCTCACCTTGTTTAGGAACTTTTTTATTTTGCGGAGCAGTAAACAACGAAACTGCAGGACACGTTGCAAGATTTAATTTAAATCGAGTTCCTGTTTTTTGTCTCATTCAATCTAACCCTTCTAATGCCATATTTTGTGCCCGAGTTGCGTTCGCTCCTTATTTGCATACGGCTCGTTATATCAACCGGGATTTTTTTTTTCAACCCACTTTAGACCTACTGGGAAAAAACAATGTTAGGGTAGTTTTTTTCATTAATTGTCATTGAAAATTGCAAAAAAGTCATTGTTTCATTTGCATCTGCTAGTTTTTTGCAGTTTCTGTTAATTTTTTTGTTTGGATTTTTATTGAAGAATTTTTTGTTCGTTTTTTGTTGAAATTACTGGTCTGTTTAAAATTTGCATAATAAAATGAAATAATACTTTATAAGCATATGCGATGGTCTGTAAAATGTGTTTATTATAAATTTTATGATATAAACATCTTTTTGCAATAAAGCCACACCTACTATTTTATTTCATAGATAAACTAAAAGTTGTTGCTAATATTTGAGAAAGCAGAAAATATATTAGAAAATTCTTTTGTTCAAGTCAAAATTGATATGGATCAGTTGAGCTACCCGTAGATTGTTTGCGACAGTATGCAGTTAGCTCAATTGTTTCAATTGTAAATACTAGTTGTAATTTATTTCTATTAGTTTATTATAATTTTCTTTTTGATTAAAGAAATTCTCTTTTTTACCTTTGTTCACGTGAATATCTCTAATTCACGTGAACAAAGGTATATGATCGAGCAATTTCTTTTTTTTTGGAATGTTGTAGGTATTTATTACAAGACAAATATTTCATTATATTATTACAATCTAGTCTTGAGACTAATGAGTAATTCAAATCACATCACACTAATATTATAATATAGTTTGGATGGATGTATGGATGGATGGATGTTTGTTATCTCTTCAAGCCAAAACTACTGAACGGATCGGGCTGAAATTTTGGATACAGGTAATTCTAATCCTGTAATCAAACATTGGCTACTTTTTATCCTATAAATCAGTAATAAAAAAATAAATAAATCCTTTGGGATAGAAATCACCTTTAAATGTTTATAGAAACAATGCGTGCGAAGCCGCGGGCATAAACTAGTTTGATATAAAATGCTAAGTAAACTTAACAGTTATTCGCAAGAAATGGCCGGGTCACTTCAGCTGGCTTATTCTTAGAGCTATGTCGATAACTTTGGTTCTCTGTCGGATGTATTTGTTATGAATCCTATCCTTCAGAGAGACTCCGAGCATAGCTCTTTCCATATCTCGCTGAACGACTTTGAACTGGTGGACCAGCCCTATCGTGAGTGTCCACGTCTCAGCTCCGTAGGTCATGACGGGTAGGGCACACTGATTGAAACTTTAGTTTTCAAGCATTGCGGTATGGATGACAAGAAGACTCGAGGTAGTTTCTCAAACGCTGCCCAGCCTAGCTGGACGACCTCCGTGGCGCAGCGGGCGAAGGTCCGCCTGCGACGCAGGAGGTTGCGGGTTCGATTCCCGCCTCGGAACAAATTTGTGTACGATCTGCAGAAATTTGTTCCGTTGGTCTGGGTGTTTTCTATGTATAATAAAAATATCTATCTATGTAGTGTATTTTATTAAGTATATCAGTTATCTAGTACCCATAACACAAGCTCTGCTTACCTTGGGGCTAGATAATGCTGTGTGAATTGTCTAGCATTGTCCAGCATTATTTACCTCTTGGCCTCCATCTCAATATTGTTTTATCCTGCAGAATCTGCCCGAGGTAAGTGTAATCGGAAACGAGATTTTTTTCATCAAAGGTTAATTTAATATGCCAAAATGTGTCATTCTAATGGTGAAGCGATTCATTTAGTGGAATTAGAACCCTGGCTCATATGGGAACCTAAAAGTGGTGATAGGTTTGAATGCCGTCCTTTATAATTTACGACAAATTTTCAATCCAACTATAAAATGATTATTGTGTCTTTTAATTTATAACTTAGCTTTATGATTGGCTAATTTATTTCTGAATAGATAACAGCACTTAGAAGCAATTTGACCTCTTACCGTGTTATTTATGTGCATATATAAAGCAAGATGAAATTTTATCGCCTCGTATGATTTATTAGCAATATTTAGCGTTATTTGAAACAACAAATTCCTTTTAACACTCCCATAATTTATTCTAACGGTTCTGTTCTGCAAATCGGTGTATAATTATTGGTTTAGATGTAATTCTCACTTGATATATGTTTTAAATATCGTCGAATGTAAGTATATTTATGATGAATAGGTTTATCAAATTCAGACCGTTAGAATTATTATCTTTACAGTTTTCCAATAAAATCATAAAAAGGTGAAAAAAGTTAACTACATACTAAACCTACTTACTCGAAGTTTTTTGACATCATAGTCAAACTTTTTTAGTAGAACCTGTTTGCTAAATAATTGGTTTCTGGGTAAATAAATACATAGATAGATGAGGGATCTTATGGAGCATGTTTCGAAAGGATCTGAGGTACACAAAATGTTAATATTTAAAATAAAAAACGATTTTATTTCACCGCATTTCTATCAATGAGGTATTTTCCCATGTACTTTAAAATTATTAGATAAGAATTTGATTATTATTCTTTGACTTCCGGAACCCCACATTAATTAAATTCTCTTGAAGTACAAAAATGTATGTTCCTAATTTGAATAACTAAGAATCCGCATTCACACCGTACGCAATACGCATCTTAAAAATTACCATAAGAACATCTCGTGGGAACATTATTACGGACACTGGCAACATTGTATTTTTTAAGCAATACGATTTATATCGATTGATTGCTCGGTTATTTATGTAAATTCGGTAGTAATATTAAAATTTATTCGGAATTATTCTCTATGGAAGTTACCTAGGGACACTCAGCGCCAAATGTATGGTAGCATCCATCCATGTGAATAAAATTCGTGAGATTGGATAGCAGCTTCTCAAACGTGGTTCAATTATGTCCACCCACTCAGTCATAATCAGACCGAGCGACGCTGCGCCGCTGGCGTTCGTGTTTCACGTGCGTATTGTTGTCTCGGTCGCACTTCGGTCTAAGTGCGTCTTTCCATCTTTAATGTAAATTATGTAGGTTTATTGTAAAAAATGGGAAATAGTGTCATTGCATTTAGTTGTAACACAAAACAGGCTATTGAGTTAACGCTGGGAGAACTTACCATATTGACAGGATTTTACTTATACATAAGTAAGCATCCGAAAAAGTTGATAATATTTTTCTATGGAAACGTTTAAAGGTGATTTCTATCCCATGAGAACTGATTTATGATATAACTACCGATCCGTTCAGTAGTTTTGGCGTGAAGAGGTAACAAACATCCATCCATCCATCCATCCGTCCAAACTATCGCATTTATAATATTAGTGTGATTCACCAACTTAAGTCGTTGACTGTACCTACAATAGGTATTCTCAAGAAGCAGTTTGTAATGGAGTAACAATGTCGAGTATTATGTTAATGCGTACAAATGAAACGGTGACAGTGTTGGCAATATTGTACGGTTTATTTATTGGATTTTACTCCGCAATGTTGTCTTATTGTTGGTAACATTTGTCTACTGTACTTATTCCTAGACATAATGTGCTAAGTTATGCCTTATTGGCTTTTATCTCATGGTTGTAGTGCCCATAATCCCCACGCTGGGCATGCGGGTTGGGGATCGCAGTTCGGCCTTCGCTTGCACGGATATATTCCGTCTAGGTCTTTTTTGGTTACCTCATTATCATCATCATCATCATCACCATCATGCTCATTTAATAGTCCACTGCTGGACATAGGCATCCTCTAATGAGCGTAGCGCCCTGTCTTCAGTTTGCCACATCCAACATCTGCCTGCAGTCTTTCGAAGATCGTATCCCGCCTGGCCGGAGGGCGTTCTACACTACGTTAGCCGAGTCGCGATCTCAAGAACATGTTTTTGGTAAACTAGGACGTTTTGATTATAATTTAACACTTAGAGTGTCCATGAAACACATCCTATGCGATCTGTATAATATAGCCATTATAAAAACGGGCTGAAACTACGATCCAGCCTAGCAGCGAACGCGTTTAGGTTAGGTACAGTTGCGGTCATAATTGGAGACATATCTTAAAGATCATACTCGATCATAACTTTATTATAGAAACTTCTGTCAAAAACGTCAATCAGAATTTAATCGCCTGTTTTGCAAACGGCGCCATAAAATAAGTAGTTGAAATAGATCTTTTTAGGGTTCCGTACTTCAAAAGGAAAAAAGGAACACTCATAGGATCACTTTGTTGTCCCTCTGTCAGTTTGTCCGTCGGTCAACCCCTTTTTCTCAGAAACGTGTGGTGTAGGCATCGAGTTGAAATTAACATCACGTCACAAGTCCGTAACCTCTTGACTCCCCGTTCAAATTAAAACTTCTAGGTCAACGCAAACAAAAGTTACGCCGCTTATGTCCGAATATTTTCGAATTTCCAAGGGAATCAAATTCACACAAAACCTACAGGGTACTTCCCGTAGACCTAGAATCATGAAATTTGACAATAAGCAAGATCTAATCGCACATAACAGACAAAGTCCGAAAACCGTAAATTTGTAGTTTAATAACAAAAAAATATTTTTGATTCCCTTCCCGGATCAAAATACAGGGTACCTACCTACTTCTCGCTAGCCCAGAATTATAATATTTGGCAAGAAACAAGGTTTTACAACTATACGGAACCCTTAGTGCGCGAGTCTGACTCGCGCTTGACGTTTTATTTTTTATTTAAGAAAGTCTTTGTAAATTTCTTTCTACATCTACCTTCTTTAAGCTTTGATTAGTTTAAACCTACTCACCACCTACTATTAAAAAACAGCAAGAAGCGTCGATTTATCGATCTTATCGAATTTATTTCTTAACATAAAATAAGCATATCTCGCTAAGCCTAAAATATTGTCGGATAACGATAAAGTAATTTTATTTAATACCAAAAATAAATTAGTATGTATCAAATAAATTGTAATCAACGTGGGAACAAGCAGTGATCTGGTTAATTTATTTCCTAACGGGTGTTTAATGTAATGATGAAACCGGCCCTTGCACACACAAATTTTATATTTAGCTTTTGCCAGTGGCTTCGCATGCATTTTCATACACACATTACACACATTTGGATACAATTCTAGCCTGTATCGTTATTTGAGGTGGTCAATTCAGATGTATTTTGTGAGTGCATCACATATACTATTTTTGCCGCACATGGGATTTTTTTATTACACGAGAACAAAATCTATGCAAATTTTCTGTTGCAGCCGTTTTGGTAGGAGGAATTAAGAATATTTACAATTTAAATATCCATATTATAGAGATGCGATAGGTATAAAAACGTGTATCTTCCTACTTACCTAGGTATTTTTCTTGATATATGGCAGGAGGGTACTAATATTTATCTTTATTCTCAAAGAAAGTTACCTACTTGATTGTAGAAATAAATTAGAACTTGTATTTACAATTGAAACAATTGAGCGAATTGCAGACTGTTGCAAATAATCTACAGGTAGGTAAACTGATCTAAATCAATACAAGTCGTCGCGTCCCCAAGACGTTGCTGGCTGCATTGCCCCGCTGTATGGCGATGCTGATGCGCTGTGCCAGATACTGACCAGCTCTCGGGTCAGGCGACGCTTCGATCAGATGCTCAGATAATTTTTTTAAAAACCCGAAAAGCCTCGGTACCCCACGGACATAGGTCTCGATTCCAAGGGGAACAAATGTCTAGGCTCTGTCAAGACCTGCATTCAGTAGTTTTCTAAAACTTCCAGAAAAACAAATTGACATAAACATAGAAAATCTTTTCAATTCACCCCACACACCCACGCTTAGATGATAATATCTATCTATACCCATAATGTGTATTTACCTACATATCCCACCCACATGTCACATACCTACAAAAAGTCGCAAAAAAACCGCGAATTCGCCCCTAAGCGCGCAAAATCACCCTATACCGATCAATCACTTCTTGCCTCATGATTGGTTACCCCATACCACCTGCGTCCAATCTAACATGACCTTCCACATGTGAAAAATCCCTCAAAATCTCTAAAGCATTCTCAGGGTGAGAGAGCTCTAGTTTTTCTGGTTATCCACACGCGTGATGCAATAAAATTCTCTATTTTCCACGATTTCCCGCCATTCGGAACGTCACTCCCGTTGGGATTTGAACCAATCAAATTAAATTTCGCGATTTACGTTCCAACGTTTGAATTGAGAATTGCTCTTGGATTATTGCTATTTGATTTAAAAATGTCTTTTAAAGCTAATATAAATGGCAATATTGTGGAGGCAATTTTTATTGCAAAATTGCGAGTAATTTATGCAATATTTGTTATGTTTAAAGTTTCTGGGAAAATCCTTATCAGAACGGTGCAGCGGTGTTGGAGAACATTGGTACATTATGTATACCTACACGAAGTAGGTAGATACAACATTTTTAATTGCACACCTATAAAAAAAATGCTGAACAATTCACACAGCATTATCTAGCCCCAAGCTAAGCAGAGCTTGTGTTATGGGTACTAGATAACTGATATACAATACTAGTGTATTGTTATACAGATTATTACTTTTGTGTATTTCTAACTTACCCCACCGGAGGAAGATTGAAGTCCTCTACTTCAATCTTCCCCCGGTGGGGTAAGTTCTCAAACTTTGCAAAGATAGGTCGACCTCCATGGACGACCTCCGTGGCGCAGTGGGCGAAGGTCCGCCTGCGACGCAGGAGGTTGCGGGTTCGATTCCCGCCTCGGAACAAATTTGTGTACGATCTGCAGAAATTTGTTCCGTTGGTCTGGGTGTTATCTATGTATAATAAAAAATATCTATCTATGTGGTGTATTGTATTATGTATATCAGTTCTCAAGTACCTATATAACACAAGCTCTGCTTAGCTTGGGGCTAGATAAGCTGTGTGAATTGTCCAGCGTTATTTATTATTTACTTTCCAAAGGACTACAATCAAATAAATCTGCACCGTTGCTTTGTTTTATTATAACTACTGATTGATGTGATTATTACTTTTTCGTTTCAATCACTTTCTGCCTGAAATACAGGTTTACTAACCTAGTTCAGGCACATGTATTATTTAATTCCTAGGTATTAGATATTATCGACTCTTTTGTAATCCATTTAGCCCTGAGTTATTTTTGAATAAGTTATTTATTTAGATAGATAGATAATATTTTATTGTACCACACAAAGACAGATAACAATACAGAAATAAATGCTACGAGACGAAGCACAAAGGCGACCTTATCGCTATGAGCGATCTCTTCCAGGCAACCTTGGGATGGACTGGACATGTAAGAACAAAATAGACGGTGGCACCCGAAAAAAAAAAGAAAATAATACTATTTTACTTTTTATTTATTTATTATTAATGTTCTAATCTGTTTCTATTATCTTACAATTAACAATTTTAAAGCTTACCTAATCACGGCTACCATTCAAATTCAAATCATTCGCCTCTACATTGTCAGTCGGGTAAAAAATACCCTTACTGACCCAAAGAATTATTATCCGTTTTAATTTGAAAACTAAAACTAGAGAGCACAGATAGCCTATTACGAGGGTAGCGCCCCTTTTGATATGCAACCCTTTTGGCCGACTCATTATAACTAGGCTGCATTTACACTGAAATGAGTCGGAAAACGATCGTTGAGGAACAGAAGCCAGCGCGAGCGGGAATCACGCGCCTGGTTTTTGTTTTCATGGCGTTAGCAGGGGGCCTTGGAAAACGAAAACCGAAGTTTTTGACTCGTTTTCGTGCAACACCAGTTTTTATGTGACTTGCATGTGATAAATATCTAGACGAAAACGAATCAGAAACTTCCATTTTCGTTTTGACGAGTTCGTACGCCTTGAAGTTTTACAGCGAATGAGTAATTTTCTGATAATTTTTGAAAATAATAGTGACTAAAACTCGTGTACTCATAGAATATTCACTTACCATTATACCATTCATGTATATACATACATGAATGGTATAATGGCAAGTGAATATTGTATGGTACATGATATGCATAGCCGTAGGTACGACAAACGTCATTAATAAATAAGATTTTTTCAAAATCTAATAACAAGTAATTTAATTAGTTTTAATTAGTTAGGTCTTTTGTTCCGTTGTGATTCAGATTGCCCATAAAATGTTTAAGTACCAATTATATAAAAGGCTTTCAAGTAAACGTATAGCTCAATAAACCATGTTATCTGGCAACTCAACAGTGAGTATGGAACACGTTTTCAATGCAAATGCGGCCTCAAAGTGCCTACGTGCTCCGGCATCCACCTTTGGTTAGTTTTTATTCTATTCCTATTATTTTACTGTGTGACGTCGGTTAAAGAATTATAGCGTGACTAAATATAATTGATACTTGTAGCTTATCTGTTTTAAAACTTCTAAATAGCGAGGGACTACAATCAGATTTCTACCTAGATTGATTATTTGGATTGGATGGGATTATTTGGAAAAAAAATAAAATTAAATCTTAACGTTAGTGCGTTCAATTAAAAACGTTATCATCATCACCATCATCAGCCTGTATACGTCCACTGCTGAACATAGGCCTCCCCCCAACGACGCCACAAATAGCGTTCCTGAGCCTCCTTCATCCATCGTCTCACTGCAACCGCTACAATGTCGTCCGTCCATCGAGTGGGAGATCTTCCGACACAAAAAGCAATATAATAACACAATTAATAACGTTAATTTATTTTTAACTTGTGGTGGAAGACAGCGAAAGAAATATATGGAGGAGCCCAGAAGTGGGACGAGGTAAGCTGATAAAAAAACTTTATAGATAGTATTGACAATCTCTGTGGCGCAGCGGGTGAAGGTCCGTGTGCAATGCAAGAGGTTGCGGGTGCGATTCGAAACTTGGATTCATACTTTGGATTTTGGAAATCCATTCTGCTTGCATTCCTCTTTGCGCAAAATAAAAACCAGACTTTTGTATCAAAAAATACCATCCTCATCTTCAATCACACACTACCTAATTGTAGAAGAAAATCAACTACATATTTGTTTGTTTTTTACATGATTTTTTTTTGGATCTCATCTGGGAAGGTTTAACGAGTTGTTTCTAAATAATTTACATTCTATACCGCATTAAAAAAATCTGGAAGTATCAAAATCTCTCCGTCCCACCACAAACCCCTTTGATGCCTGCATGACGTATCACTCGCATACTAATTCAGCGGGTAATTCTAATAATATCTGGACATACTCTATCACATTGTTTTATAATAAAGCTGACGACACACAGTTGCTCATGGGCATACAGTGCACGCTATCTACGTGTCCTTTGTCTGGGAGCAATAATACCGTAAATTACTCACAATTTTAAAAAGTTTATAATAGTTAAGAAATTAAATATCATCGCAAAAATTTACGACTTCGGCGAGACTCGAACCCGCATCCTTCCGTAAGTACCGGAATGTGCTAACCAACTACACCACGAGGTCGAGTGACGCTGGAGTCGAAAATCTTTGCGACTTTCTACGGACTGTAGCGCCGTTAGCTCCACCTACAGGGGAAAACATTAATGTTTATCCATTCCTGTTCAAAGACTAAAGTTACATTTAGTTCGTTTGACGAGAGGTGTCGCGTTGCTCAAATTCTAAAGTTTTAGTTTTTATAGTGCGTAAGCCTCACACTCTGGCAAATTTCTAAGAAATTAAATATCATCGCAAAAATTTACGACTTCGGCGGGACTCGAACCCGCATCCTTCCGTAAGTACCGGAATGTGCTAACCAACTACACCACGAGGTCGAGTGACGCTGGAGTCGAAAATCTTTGCGACTTTCTACGGACTGTAGCGCCGTTAGCTCCACCTACCGTTACGTTACCTCGATTTTTGCGATGATATTTAATTTCTTAGAAATTTGCCAGAGTGTGAGGCTTACGCACTATAAAAACAAAAACTTTATAATAGTTTTTAAAGTTTATTTAAGTTTATTAGCGTGCCAATAAGGCCGATTTACCTACAAGGCCTACGCATTCTGTCAGTTTGTCTGTCATATGCCTCATTCCTGTCCGATGCCAATTTTACATAGTATTAATTTTTTTTTATTGCACCAGGCCAGTTGATAATTTTAGAGCTTTTGAAGTTTGTTTGTTACGATACTGTTGGTTTTAAGAAACAGAAACACTTTGAAATGCAGGGTTGACTGAAGATTGACGCGCTAGGCCAGGCCACCCTAGCGCGTCAATCTGGATGTAACCCAGCATTATTCACTATTTATACAAGGGTTGTAAAAAAAAATCAGTGGAACACGTAATTAAGAAACTCTTATCTATCTAAGAAACTCTTATCACACAGCATCATCTAGCCCCGAGCTAAGCAGAGCTTGTGGTATGGGTACTAGATGACTGATTTACTTAATACAATAGTGCATAGATAGATATTTTTTATTATCCATAGAATTACCCAGAACACCCGGAAATAAGCTAATTATCTCGGCTATATCATTATAAAATAATTTTTCATTGCGATTTTACCCGTTCTTGGCAGTGAAGCACGTAGATATACTACGACATCTATGATAATTTTCTAAAAGCTGGCGCGATTGTCGTCACATATCTAGGCCTCCACTATAAAAAACAAAAGTGGATCGCTCCAGCTTTTGATCACGACATGTTTTAAAGCTGACGCGATCCCCCAGATACATTGTATCAATACCCCGGGCCCTTTGACTAATAGATGCCCTCTACCTCAGAAGCTCCGAGTGCTCGACAGACGTTGTTGGTTCTCACCTTAAGCCTGTATACTACCCTATTCAAAACCCGTTGTTTTAGAATAACCCCAACGTTGCTTTATAAACGGTTTTATTCATACTTTGTTCGAAAACAATGAACGGGGAATGCCTTTGAAATGATATATCAATTTTATAATTACGGCATGGTTCTCGATATTTGAGGGTACCTACGACACGAGCCGTGGTCAACAGCTAGTACTACTCACACTAATATTATGAATTCAAAATTAATTCCTCTCTGTCTGTGTGTCTGTCTGTCTTTTACCTCACGAAACGGCTATACAAATCTCAATTAAATATGGCACGGAGATAGAGCATAATAATCTTACTCCCATTGAGATCAACAAATATTTTCCATTGTCTTTTTGCCGTGCTTTTGACGATCCCTCACGTTGCTTCTAAAATAAGGTTCTATACTTATTGAGACTTAATCCAAAACTTCTTTTTCTACAAGTTTTTTTTTCAGAACTTCTTGAATTGTGACCATGTCATGGTTGTTTGTCAAAAAATGCGGTGATCAAAATAATTACTGAGCTCTATTATGTTTGTGCGAGTGTAGTAAAATAATAAAAAATATAAAAAAAACTAGTCAAAATTATGATCATGCAGCAACGGAGTGAATCAAAAGCATGACGCAAGACTACTTGCTGACTTATAATCCCAACATTATCGAGGCACATCCCGATAGCTCGGACTTCGAATTATGCGTGCTTCCTCTGCCCCATATAAAAAACAAACCAGGTAAGCTGTGTGGTGTCGGCAAAGAATTTGCACCTCCCCTACTCTTCCCGCAGGTGTCGTAAGAGTCGACTAAGGGATATCCACCAGGGGCGGGCAGCAGCGCCCTCTGCAGAACAATTCTACCACCATACTGCGATCCTCAACCCACATGTCCAGCGTGGAGATTATGGGCCTTACCCCCATGAGATAATCCTATAAGACGCTTATCAGGGGAAGACCTACGTCCAGCAGTGGACCGAAACAGGCTGTTGAGGTTGAAGTTGAGGAAGCAACTATAATATCACACACATATACTCCTGAACATCCCTCCGTAAAAAGTTGAGGAAGCAACTATAATATCACACACATACATATGTATACTCCTGAACATCCCTCCGTAAAATATGGGGGGTATGCTATTTTCATAACGCTTGCCAGGCGGATCAGTGATCGTATTGGAGGTCACACGCTGCTGTTTCTCTGGTAGAGTCCCTTAGTCTCTTAAAGCATCAACGGGCTAAGTTATAGAGAGTACGATTTTTACACCGCGACCGCCGCGCCCAGCTAAGTAAATACCGTCTAAATCACGATCAATAAGGCCAATATCTGTGTCTATACAAACCATTATCTCTTTTCAGGTTACCATCGCCTTATAAAATCTCCATTCGGTTCAAAAGCCAGAAATATTTACTATAACAAGGCAGATTGTCACCACCTTAAAAATGATTTTAACGTAGATCCTAAAAAAGAATGTCAAGCTAGCAGTAGTTTACTATGTGAAAAGACAAACAAGTGTTATGGGTATTCCAATAAAAGCAACCCAGCGGAAAAGAGA
Source organism: Eupithecia subumbrata (assembly GCA_949316285.1). Lineage (NCBI taxonomy): Eukaryota > Metazoa > Arthropoda > Insecta > Lepidoptera > Geometridae > Eupithecia > Eupithecia subumbrata. The sequence goes on along the minus strand of OX438646.1, from coordinate 21,564,441 downwards.
CCGTCAAGGCTTTGCGTACTTCGTCAAAAGGTCCTACCGCGTTTTTCGACTATATTCAGACAATCTGCTAGTAACAAGCCAGCAGCGAAGCTTCGAGAAAGGAAATTACCTTACACCAGCTGCCAGCAATGCCAAACATGCCTACGGAGAAGAAAAAAAAAGCCAAATGCAAGGAGAGAAATCTCCATCGTACAACCAGTCTATGCATTTGAAGCAGGGGTGCATTTACCAAAAGTTTTCATACCCAATGACGGCCCCAAGAATACTTATAGTTTTACTTCGACTTCAGACAGCGGGAACCCTGAAAAACTTAGACGCAAAAACTCGAGATTCAAGAAAAAATTCAGGACTGAAATGATGAGGGAACATTGGAATTACCAGCATTCTCTGAAACAGAAGTACCAAAAACATCACAATACCCCGACAGACCATAACCCTGTTCAGCAGGTCTTCAGCAGCTTGACTCGATGCCACCAATCATGCCTTGCGTCATCAATCTCCGATTATTCCTACATGGCTGAAATGCCATCTGCCGGCTTTTGGGATTTCCTCTTTGATAGGATACAAACAAAGTACCAAGCTCATAAATGTGAAATAAAACCATGCACTTGTCCTGGGTCTGGTATGCTTAATGCCAGACCTAGTCCGCAATGTTGCTGCGACCCGAGAACTCCATGCTTTACCAGATGCACACAAGCTAATCAGTTCCCATCAAGACCATGCTCGCCAATGTCTCGATCTCCCGCCTCTCAGGAATACCACGCAGCAGGCTGGAAAAACTCTGTTTCATCAGTTCAAAAGCCAATAGTTAAGTGCAAATGTAAACCGCCATCTACGAAAAACCCTAAGTCGCAGGGTACTGCGCCGAGATCCGCTGTCGGTTCTCCGAGGAGATCTATGCAACGTTTTGACATTCCGCAATGTCCAAAGAAATGTGCTTCGATTTGTTCTCTGAAGTGTGCGCCGGATTATCCTCAACAAAGCCCTCCAAAGAGTTGTTCACCAGCATGTAAAGCGAACCCGGATAGGGATGACAGCCAAACGTGCCAAGAAGATCATGATAAAATGAAAAATTTGTTATCCAAGAAATATAAAGGTGAAATATTATGTATACATAATCCACCATGCATCCTTATCAATGGATGCTTAAACTTACCTGCCACAACAGTTGAACAGCCCAACAATAGTTTCTGGCCAGTCCTGTTTAAAAGTATACCTATTAAGAAACATGCTCGTAAAGTTAAGAGAGAAAAAAGCTGTCAGTATGGTCAGTCGTGCAAGATTGAACAAACACGGGTGCTAGAAGTCAACGAAGAAGAAAAGATGCAGAGTTTGTGCTCTGACATACCGCCTGGCGATTTGATAAGGAGTTGTGACAAGAAGAAGTACGATCCGAGTCTGGATAATTCTCAAGTTCCTTTGACGAAGCATGCTGATTCGGTTGTAAACCGATCACCCTGGGGTTCATTAAAAAATTACGTCTGTGACCATTTTCCAAAGTGCCAAGAATTTCCGATCGACAGCAAGACCGGTGACTTGTTGAATGCTACTAAGAGCTTTGGCGCACAGGCCCAGCAGGACACTAGCCGAGCTTGCCGCCATACCCCAACTTGCATCATGGTGCCCAAATGCATGGGAGGAATCTCTGTACTGAACAATTACATGCAATACGATGCTATACCAGACTGCGGCCACAGCCCTGTTTGTGAGAACATCCCGGCCTGCTGCAGAAAGAATCACAAAGAAATGGTTTCTGTTTCATCTCAGTACCCGCATTCGTGTCGTATAGCCTAGGATATAAGGTCCTACGCCTATCATTTGAACTAGTTCAGTAAAGTTGATCATTTTTATGTAACTGTCACCGATTGGTATTAGCGCTTGTTAGTAATTATAGTTCCTTGTAACTACGGTAATCTTGTTTTGACATTTCATGCTTTGATTGCATTGAATCAAACCATCGTAATGGTGGGTAGGTTTAGAGCATGAACTGAATTTACACATCCTTTGCTAGTTTTTCCTGGCTTGCATGAGTAAACATATTACTCATGAAAACAGTTCGGATCTCGATCCAACTTCATTCACACATCAAAAGAAATTTCTAACTGATCAAATAAAAAAACAGATTCCCTTTGTTTCGTTACATTGTACTATTTTGTACGTATAAATTGTGCACTAGCCAGCATTCAAGAATTGGTACTCATGGTACGACAATTTCTCTTGTCAATTTGGTACTTCAAATTTATAACACTGAAGTACCAAATTGACAAGAGAAAGTACAGAACTAGTATTTGCTATTTGCACTGCTTAGCGAGTAAAAAACCTGGGCTGTTCTTGCGATTACTGAATTTGTTTCAACTGATTCGAATTGTCGAGTGATCCTCGAATAGCCCGTGATTAAACTGCTATTACAGAACTCTACGTTGGTTTGCCTCCTAGACTATGCAAACGAAACTGGGAATAAGTATTAGAAGAAAACAGTTCTTCTGGACTATCAATAGAAGATGAATTCAACAGTATGCAGTGTGTGACGTGAGCAAACAGTGATTCAAATTTGTATCAACAGAAGATAAATTTCAAAAAAGTGTATAAAGTGTGTCGTAAATAACAGTGATCTAGAGTCCAGATATCTGTGCGCAATAAAGTTTATGGTCAGTCTAAGTTGTTTTTTTTAGGGTTATGCTTAAAATATTAGCGTATTGGCTTTTCAGTCGAATTATGGCATGTGACTGGAGCTTGGTTTCTCGTGCTTGCGCATTTGCTGAACTACTACGCTTTCCTATACAAAAATGTAAGGTCTCGATGATGTCTCGATATTATCGGGAAGCCAAACTCAGGGTGGGCTCAGATCAAATACAACGGAATTATTGATGGATGCGACCCATGGTTTATAGATTCGAACCGCGTTTTGCCTTAACGTGGCTCCTGTCGGATCTAGCCTTAGGCCACGGAGGTATTGCAGGATGTTAGGTTGAGTGCCAAAATTCACCGCTAAGCTTCTTATCGGTATCTTTTGATAATAGCAAATTTTTATTCGACTTCGAAAAAGGAAAACGGTTCTATGTTCGGATGTATGTAGGTATGTTTGAGGGTTTCAAGATCGATTTCGAAACTCTTATGGTCTCGCACTGTCTGTCCTTTTCCTTATTTAATAAATTAGCAACTACCGCAACTAACAACTTGAAATTTAAAATAAAAATACGTTGTGCGACTGTACAGATTAAAAAAAAGAATGAAAATAAATACCATACAAATTGTGGTATCGAAATTTTAAAAGAGACCCATAGTCAAATAGGATATCAAATGAAAGGTATTAGTTTGTTTGTACATTGCAAAATAGTTTTTGAAATTTCTGTAAATTTCATACTGTTCAATGTTAGATAATTAAAAAAAAAAATCGAAAAATTACCTACTAACTTCTCCGTCTATTATGGATCGATATTAAAAAAAAATTGCTATTGTATAGAGAACGCTCCCAAAATTGCTAAAAATGGTCCCATAAAATTTGTATTTCCGAGGGATTAGTAAGTATTTATCCCGCAAAACTTAAAAAAGTGTAAAATTAAGGATTCGAAGTCACTTTTTAGTTTTTTCAAAACAATCAAATTATTTCAGAACTTGTCTAACTACTGACTGCAAAGCAAATTAACCAGACGGTACCGACCTGGAGGCGAAAAATACTATCCATTTAATTAAGTCCACATCTAAAATCATACACCCAAGCAAAATCCAATGTAAGCAGCGACTAATCCTGAATTTCAGAAAAGAAGTGTTTGCATTTTGTATGAGGAACATGCCCCATGACGTGTTGGAATTCAATTTGCATTGAATGGAGAGAATTATAAATTCAGCGCTCGAAATGATTTGAAGATTTTTGGGCTTTTAGACTGCTATATTTATTTATCAATGTGGCTTGGCACTTGCTTTTTTGCCTGTGTTCTTAAATATTAATTTCTCATAATCTTGTGGATAAAGTGCATCCGATAAATAGTTGTGGCGTCGTCCACACCACAGCTCACGAACTGCAGAACCAAAGGACAAAATTTGAATCCTTTTTTAAAACTATATATATAATTCAAAGGAACCCAAAGGCAGTCATCCACATCTCAGTTGCAAACTTTTGCAGAACCAAAGGACAAAATTTGTATCCTTTATAACCATAAACATAATTCAAAGGAACCCAAGGGCAGTTCATAAACACAAAACAAGACCCACTTAAAATTCAACCGAAATTATCGGGTAATAACTAGAAAAAACTGGCCTGGAGCGGTCCTTATAAACATTTCTAACTTATAGTTTAGAATTTCCTAATCTTTACGTGGCCGACTCAGGAATTTTATCATTTAAACCGTCTAAATTTAGAAAACCAGTTGGACAAAAAACTATGGTCCAAAACGCGTTCAAATTTGGCCCCTATTTCGGTTCATTAAAGCTGATATTTCTCTGAGTTTGTGTAAGAATATAGCCTTAGTGATTTCGTAAAGCTACGATCAAAAACTAATGAGTGGAGACCGTTGAACCTGACCAGTTTTGTTTTTAGGGTTCCGTAATAAACTAGAATGAAGATTAAATCCAACGGGTTTATTTTGATGAGGATGCAACTAATGTACGCTCTAAAATTTTACGACGTTTTGATAGTTATCAAAACCAAATCCAAAAATTAGTTGTTAGTAACCCTATTTTAAAGTTATAAAATAATTTTTGGATTTTAGTAGACAGGTTTATTCGGACCTATACGTCTTTGCCGAGTGGTATTCGTTCCCATGTAACTTTTTTCTACACATTTTACGAGCGTCATGTCCAGTGTTATTTGTTTATTTATTTAGATGCGTAAGTCCTCTGATAACAAAAAGTCAGGCAACTGCCTGCCTGACAACTGCGGTCTTCACTCTATGTGCCTGGCTTTAGATCTATTATCTCAATAAATACTACAGGAAAGTCGAAATTATGTCAAGTTTTGACTTTAATACCTAAGGAAAATTTAATCAAATGTCATGTTTACTGGAAGTGGTTACTTTATATAATATTTATCACAAGTTTCTTAGTAAAATACTAAAGATCTTGAACTTAATTGCGTCTAAATTCTGAACCAAAAAAAATCTCAGAACTTACTGTGGACAGTTTGAAAATTGTATACCTGTAGGTACAATAATTGTATAATTTATTAATTTATATAAAATACAACAATTATGAATATTAAAATAATTATATATAAATATTATAGCGATTTAGATTTGCTAAAAAAACATACTTAGTACATCAGAATATAGAATCTCCATAATATGGGAGTTTTCGAAGTCAGTTAAAAATACCTAAAATTAACTCGTTTATCGAGAATCGAAATTCAGTAACAGGCCATGCCATTTACCTTAACAATCATTCATAAAAATTACAAAATAACGAAGCAAAATATGTTCCTACAAGTGAATTCTTCACTTATGACGTCACGTGTTTACCACCGAACACCAACTTTCATTTCAAAACTGGTTCGGCCCCACAATTACGAAATACTCGTGTGGGAGGACCAGAATGCCCAGGTAGAGAAGATTTGATCATATTTTTATTTATTACGTTGTTATAGGATTTTTTACATACGCTGGGGAATAGCGTTGGTTTATTCAAGAAATCAATGGTTTCGAGATACTTCTTCAAGTCTACGTGGTATTTATAGTTCGGTTCAGGAAAAACGATGGTTTGCTTTTTGATATAATTTAAGTTATTTATAAAATCGAAAAAAAGATCTGATTTCAGTTATTCTATGGTCCATAGTAATATGTACCTTTAAGCTAACATACCTACATAAATATAAAAACTTCATTAAGAACACGTTATTTTTGAGTTCATTTGTACGGAAACAATTTTATTTTAATTTTTAATTTAATTAATTTAGGAAAACTTACTGCAATGATTTTACAATAAGGTCTTTGCTGAGGGCTCATTACAAGTTTCCACATATATTTATTAAAAAAACTTAGGTATAACCAATAGACAACGATATAAAATTTTGATTTTGAGATAAGTTCATGTTATTTTCTAATCCATAGATCGCCTACACACGATTTTATATCTAAGTATACTTGATCCAAACACAAATTATAAAATCTGTCAACAAGTAAAAATCACTTGTGTTTTACTGTTTTGACATATTTGCAGTACTTGCCATGAAGCATGCCACATTGTATTTTCAAAATGGCTAGCTTGAGTATAGATAGATAGTGGTTGAGGCGATTTCTGTGGCAGCTACAACAAGATGAAAAACATGTGCGTCTTGGGCGTGGTCATGGAATCGTTTTATTAAATTAAGCAAAATATTAATATTCCTAGTCTATACGAGCGGCTCACCCAACTGTGATAAAGGTTATTTTTCTCTTCCTTACCAGTTAGCTGATCTACATGGTCGTGATCTACATGCTCAATTGTTTCAATTGTAAATAGTAGTTCTAATTTATTTCTAAAGTATTATTATTTATATATTTTTAGTTTTAATTGGAATTATCTTTGATAATAAAGACCTATGTAGGTCCTATACAAATTAACACAATTCTGTATATAGCCAATCGCACCGAAATGGATGGACTGTACTAGGTACAGTCCATCCAAACTAATCAATTTTAAAACAGTCTGTAGTTACATAGCTCAATTGATTGTAGGTAATTTTCTTTGTGAATAACGGCTTCTGCCCATCAATTTTACATTTACATGCAACTTAATTCAAAGAAAAAACAAGTTTACAAACATCTCACGAAAGAAAACTATAAATTAAATCAATATTGATAAACCGTCGCCTGACCAAGCCCCGTTCGCGCCACATTCCACCCTACCACTATGCCGTGACTGCGCGCAGTATATTCGTGGCTCGTCCAATGAGCAAAGAAAACTTTCTTTCTAATGAAATCACTTGAGAATGAGTGACACTTTTCTATTACCTACCTTTTTTTGTTACGTTCAAAGAGTTTTTTATCACGAAGGTTTGAAATGCTAGAGTTAGATACCTCTAGTAAGTTAAGGGGTAGTTTTATTGGTTTGTTCCCAAAAAGGCATAATTCTAATTTAAAAGACGAAAATAGATTTTATTAGATAGAACAGTCTGCAGATCGCTCAATTGTTTCAATTTAAATACACTAGTACTTATTTGTTTGTATTTTTTTTTGTTAATAAGGAAGAAAAATAAATAAGTAGCTCATTCAGAACATAACACTTCGGTAATTAACTTCTTGAATTGCTAACTGCTTTTACTACTAAATGATACAGTGCTAATGCGAAGCATAAGAACCCTAGGTTTCTTATAACTCACCTAGGGTTCTTATGGTACTAGGTATTCAACTAGGTTTTTCATTAAAAAAACCTAGATATTCACCTAGGTTTTTTAAACTTAGGTTTCTTTATGCTTCGACATCATCTTGAGGTGTCGACCTTTTGTCTTGGGGATCCTGGGGAATCCTAGAGTTCACCAGAATAAAGCTAAGGGATCCTGGTAGCTGTACTCTTATTTGATTCCTACTAGTATTGTTTAGTTTTCACTTAACTTTTTGAAAGGAGAAAAACGTAACAGCAAACGTAGTGTACGACGCCGTCCGGCCAGATACAACGAAGATCTGCGAAAGACTGCAGGCAGATGCTGGATACGGCAAGCTGAAGACAGGGCGCTTTAGCGCTCATTACAGGAAGCCTATGTCCAGCAGTGGACTAATATAGGCTGATGATGATGATGAAAGGAGTCCCTTCCCTCCTTCCATCAACTAAGGATTCAACTCTGTTTCTGAGAGTCTTTGCTCAGTAACCAAACCAAGGTGAAAGGTCGTTTACCATGGTTTAGTTAAATAAAAAAAAAAAAAAAAACTATATTCAAAATGACTTAGGGTAGAAGGATAACAAAGAGTTTCGTGTTAAATTTTAATGGTATTAAATAATGCGTGTGCCTGAACTAGGTAAAAACCTGTTTTTCAGGCAAGAAGAGTGCTAACAACAAATAAACTTACTAATTATACAAGGCTATGATGCATAATTTAAAGGCGAACCTAGAATTTGCTTGTCAAACTAGGCCTAGATCTCAGAACTTACGGGATCCCTGTGGTAAAAAACTAGAATTACATAAAATTTGTACTTGTTTTCTTTGGTCCCTCCAATGAAAAACACGATTGAAAAAAAAAATTACGATAAAAAAGTTATGAAAATGTACTGTTTCGCACATATGTAATACTAGCGAGCCGCCCCGGCTTCGCACGGGTGCAAATGCTGATACTAAATATACTACAGAATCGCCCCCCCGGCATCCATACGTTTTCAATACGTCTAATACATAGCTGTCATTTGCGTTTTGTAATTCCGTTTATAAGTCTGATTCTTTTTTGTTATACCACGTTTTATAGTGACTGGCTGATTTTTATGTCAAGTCACACGGGAACGCTGTCGAACGGGATAAACAGTATCCTATGTCCGTCTCCTGGGTCTAAGCTACCTACCCATCAATTTTCAGCCATATCGGTACAGCCGTTCTTGACTTATTTATGGTGTAACTAACACGACTTTCTTTTATATATATAGATGGTCGAGATCTCAGGAACCCTGCGGTCTATTTAAATGATTTATGTTTTGATTTGTAGGTAATTACTAATTATTTGGTTCCTTGAACCAGCTTCTTCATAAGTTGTGTAGATTTCTTGTAATTAAGCAAAATCTTGATTTTTGCGCTTACGCCCCGCAGCTTTCCAAAAACGTGCTCTGCGAAGCCACAAAATGGCGCGCATTGAGCCCTCTTAACAATATCTCAAGATTTAAGTGACATAATGCCTTAGTCCAGCATTGGACTTCCATCGGCTGAAATGACCAATAAGCCCATTGGATACCGCATAACCATTTCATTATTATAGAATCCAAAACATCTTAAATTAACGAGTTCAAGAAAATAATTCCCTAGGGACCTATAAAAATAATATCAAATGCATAAAATAAAACGATACAGCCTCACTATAAATTCAAAAGGTCAACAACCTAATAATCAGTTGAAATATAATAAAAAATCGAATAATCGCCGAAAATACGACATTTACTAAAGTTATACTAATTTTATGATAATGTCTTGCGTCATAGCTGATAGACCAATAAAGAAGACCGTGCTTCTGTATCGTCTACTACACCAGTTACGAAGATGGCGAGTCACTTTTATACTGTCTACTTTTCTTTTGGGTCTTCGCAACCGCAGTCAAATCTCAAACTCAAAAGAAATAGGTACATAATATTGCAGATGACATATTGCTACACACACTTTTACATACAAACGCAAAACGTAATAAGTTTTTCCGGGATATAAGGTACTTAAGTAAGTACTTAATAGCTTCTGCCCGCAGCTTCGCACGCGTATTTTCGATATAATAAGTAGCATTTATCTAAGTAAGGCTATGTTCTAAATGTACGCCAAATTTCATCTTGATTAGTTCAGTAGTCTTGTCGAGATCCTAGGTAACAAAAAAATCACATTTCTCAAACTTTCGGCTTATTATTAAGACTAGCCAAACTCGATGTAGAATTTAAGTTGTTTGTTTGTTGTTTACAATACAACCACGACACAAAAAACTAACCCCAGAAAACTCAAACGCAACTCAGACTTAAGTACGTCTCAATTGACGAATTTTTGACTGATTTTCATTGACAACTGTCAAAAAATCGCGACTTGAGACGTGCTTCAATCAGATTTACGTTTGAGTATTCGGGGGTAAAACTCACTTGCGTGGTGTCGAGTTTTAGGTAGGTATACATAATTTTTTGCAATATTTATTGATTAAAGGATCTGAATTGTGTAGTTTGTATAATTTTTATAACAGATCTCAAAAAACATGTTGTGAAAATTTCTGCCTGCTCTATTCTTTGGGATTAAATAATAATAAAATAAAAATATCGAAACATTGGGAAGAAATCATATAAAAGATAAGATGGTATTTTAATCGACTAAAAGAAATAGTCGTGTAGTGCCGCCTTAGAATTTGCACCACCCGAACTCTTCCCGCGGGTGTCGTAAGAGACGACTAAGGGATATCCACCGGGGCGGGCAGCAGCGCCCCCTGCAGAACAATTCTACCACCGAACTGCGATCCCCAAACCGCATGTCCAGCGTTGGGACTATGGGCATTACTCCCTATGAGATAAAAGCCACTAAGGCGCTTATTAGGAGGAGGCCTGCGTTCAGCAGTGAACCAATATATATAGGCTTTTGAGAAAATAAATATATCGAGATTTAAAAGAGGTATAATATAAATCGAATTTTTTACAAATTTATCTTTATCTAATTTTATGGTTTTATAAAAGTAACATCAATTAAAAAACCTGATTCCAGTGACTTCTTTAAAAGTTATTGACTCAAAACTATATATATTTTATCGTTATTTAAATATGTCGCAAATAAATAGGCGTCGGACGGAATGCAAAGGTAAAATATATGGTGATTTTCGCTAATTATATAAAATGTGATTTACAACATACGAGTATAATCAAGAATGCGGGGAACCTTTTAATAAATTAACAAAAAAATAGTTAATGAGACTATTAATTCTACTTACCTACAGACGAGATAATAAATTACGGTTTGGTGCCAGCTTAGAATTTGCACCACCCCAACTCATCCCGCGGGTGTCGTATGAGGCGACTAAGGGATATCCATCGGGGGCGGACAGCAGCGCCCCTACAGAACAGTTCTACCAGACTGCGATCCCCAACCCGCATGCCCAGCGTGGGGATTACGGGCAGTACCTTCCCCTTATATTATGATAAAAGGCAATAAGGCGCTTTTCCTGAGACCTGTGTCCACCTGTGGACCAGTTAGCTTTTTGGTAGATGTACAGTTAATTAGATAAAAAATTTCCTCGATGATTGAGTACTATCGAACTGTATGTAGATTTCACGACAAAAATCGTTAATGTTTCAATAACATTATCGATTTATGTTGCTGACTTATTTCTGTGTTACTAGCTTCTGCCCGCGGCTTTGCACGCGTATTTTCGGTATAATAAGTAGCCTTTTATCTTAGTTAGACTTTGCTCTAAACGTACGCCAAATTTCATCTTGATCTGTTCAGTAGATTTGGAAATCCTAGGTAACAAAAATTCAGATTTCACAATTTCAGCTTTATAATTATATAGAATGTTAAAAACGAGATGTTTATGAATTTTTGAAAACTGTCGATACTTTTCAAAAAGAGCTCCACATTCCCACGGTCATAAAGTAAAAGGTTACAACCTCATCTCAATATAAACGGTTTTCGTATAATTTATATAAAAATTTCATTAAAATTCCGTTTTAAAAAGATGCGTATTCATAATGTTCCGAATTTAATTATGGACCTAACTAGAAAGATGTCATGTGAAGCTAATATTATATAAATAAAATGTAAATGAAATCATTAATACAGGGTGCCACGGAAAGGTAGCCTAATACATTGAGCCAAAAGGGGGTGATCCTGGACATCGAGCGGGTCAACGTTTGTTCTATAATCTTTTGAATTTCGAACATTGAACGAAAAAATAGTGACGTATTTTCTTCATGTTCTTATTCTTTTACGTGACTTTATTTGTTGCAGAAAAAAAGAATATTCGAAATTCAAATAATTGTTATTCACAAGTTGATCCCCGCGGGGTCCAAAATCACCCCTTTTCGGCTTATTCCTATCACCCTTTCCGTGGCACCCTGTATATCTAACTACAGTTATCTAGTTTAGCATTTACCTTATTAAGCTGAATATAAAGTAAACCTTTTAAAGATTAAATATAAAAAGCTCATTACTAGAATTACTAGAAGCTCATTACTGTTTAAGAATTAATGACCAACTACAGGGTACTCCAAATCAAGTTAGATTTTTTGCTAGAAAATATTTTATTAAAATAGTTTTAATGTTTTTTTTATTTATCTTAACATTTATACCGGTATTCATTAATGAGATGGGGAATTAAATATTAGGAAGTTCTTTGGACGTAGATGTTACTAAATCGAGGTTTTGTTAGCATGATATGCGTGATACTCCTCGTGTGATTTATTAGAGTTTGGACGTCTGTACGGAAGTATTGTCCGACAAGTAGGTTAAGTTTGACCTTTTCATTTATAGGTATTATACCACAATAGTCAAAAAGTTCTTCGGGGTTCTCTTTATAATATGTATTTTTAATCTTAACATGGACTAGCAATTTTAGAATTCTGTATTGTATATTGTATATTTGATCTAAGTATGTTTTATAGGTGTGTCCATAGCTGGTAAGAACGTACGACAAAATGCTTTCAACAAGTGCTGTTATACATCATCAATAGTATGTTAAAAGGAACTTTACATTTGATTATGTAGAATTTTGACAAAACTGCTCTTAACTTAGTAAAATAATAGACAAAAGGCATAGTTTAGGCAAAGGCATAGGCTTTATAATATGCTTTTATTTGACTAATAAAAACTTAATGGTACGCTGAAAAAAAAATACGTTGAAAGCTTTGTTAAGTTTAGAACCTACATCTAGTTTAATGTTATTACTGAGTACGTTAAATACTAACTGACTTGACCTTTGTCTTCAATCGTAAATTAATTTGATCTATATTTTACTGCCTTTACATTAAATTAACACAAATCAACGACATCTTTCATATTTATTGCTTGTTCTGATAACCGATATTTGTTGTTATCATTTATGTAATATATAAATATAACACTTGCTAATAATAGAAAAACATTTCCCTTTTAAACTTTGTATTCACTGGACACAATCAGTTTGAGTACTTTTTAGGGTTCCATACCCGAAAGGGTGAAAATGGGACCCTATTACTAAGCCCCCGCTGTATGTCCGTCTGTCCGCCCGTCAGCGGGCTGTATCTCATGAACCGTAAAAGGTAGATAGTTGAAATTTTCAAAGTATTTGTATTTCTCTTGCTCCTATATCTATGTCCGTATCTACTCCTCTACAGGTCGCATTTTGCAACTGATCGGTACGAAACTTGGTGTACAGATTCTACGATTTTATAGAATTTTTTGGCTCTGTCTTTTGTGATCTGATGAGGATTTTCCGCATGACGAGCAGAATATTGAGCGAGCTGTCTCGCTAACAGCGAACAGAGAGTTAGAAATATTATTTCTATTCTACCCATGTAAGGCATAAAGTTGATTGGTGAAAACGAGTAAGTAAGGTATCGGTTACGAATTAACACTTCTTGGGGCACAAGAACTGTTAATTCGTAACGGCAAGTTCTCACTATATACGTATATAGTGCACTCAGGACTTACAAAAAATGGTAGGTATCTACATAAATGTCTCGTTTTAAATAACTTGTAATGAGTAAATTAATTGTTGAAAAAAGTTAGTGCTCGCGAGGTCTACTGTTCGTAGAACTACTAGGTACTTCATTACGGATGTAAGCGGGTTAACTACGAACCTTATTTGTGTTGGAAGAACACTAGCGTTTCTACTACTACTTCTATATAGGGTTTGGTACCGCTGTACCAAACCCTATCAACCCTCTATCGTGCTGACAGGGAACTACGCAAATCCCGTAATGATCAAGTCTTGATAATATCGTCATCAGCGGACTCGGTAGTAGTACTCAAGTGTATACCAATTAATGCATATAAAAGAAATTGCCAATACGGATAACAACAAAGGTTACTCGATTCGGACCCTTTGACTGCAATTACAGCAAAACAATCATATTTACTGACCTAATTATATTAATTACACATGTAATTAATAAATTAGCAACTGCCATGATAACGAGTTATTAATAAATGTTTCTCGAAAGATCTCGGTGACTATTAAATCATTTGCAATTTATATTTAATTTAAGTTCACTTGGGGTAATTATAACAAGTAGGTACATTAAACTATTAAATACAATAGTTTTGATGTTTATGTGGATGGAGGTACCTATGTTTGTTATATGTATTTATCAGTTATTGGGTACTAGATATCTGATTATTATGTACATCAGTTTGTAATAGCGGGGGTTTTTGGAGATGCCTGGTAGGTTGGTTTTCAATAAAATCCCTTTCATGTGCAGGATTTTAATAGTTTCCTTTAAATTAAAAATAACAAGTGCAGACGTACGGAAGCAAGGATAAAGGGCAGAGAGACAAGAGAAAGTGGTATTGTAAAAAAAGGTCAAGCGTAAGTAATAAAAATAAATATTTGACATGATATTGACTTTTCTATTTTGTGTGCCGTTGAAAGATTTCGTATATACGTTGACAGCTGAAACACAGTTATATAGTACCCTATGAGTACTAGATAACAGCTTGCACCAAGCCCCATGCAAAGGAGAGCTTCTGTTATCATTATCACTTATCACAAGCTCTGCTTTGCTTGGGGCAATTGTGTGAATTGTCGATTGTCCAGAATTATTATTATTATTTCTTCATGTGCTTTTTACTTCAGTATTAATTGTTTATTCTGGCCAATCAATCTATTTATTAACAAAGCAAATTACAATCAAATAGTAGTAAAAAATTAGAACTTGTATTTACAATTGAAACAATTGATATGACTGCAGCTTGCAAACAATCTACAGGTAACTCAACTGATCCATAAAATAAATCTTGCCTTAGACGTATGTAAATGTCATATGTGAGATACTCGTAGATAAAAAAAAAACATTAGAGCAATAGTTATTTTCATCTGTGGATATGTTTTGTGAATTGTCCAGCATTATTTATTTATTTATTTAATATCTCAGAAACCTAACGCTATATGACATTACGTTATTGACTTATTGATTGATTAAAAAAATATCAAAGTAATGGCCGATGTTAGGGCCACTTTCCTTACAAAAATCATCTAACTCCTTACAAATTGTAAATTGGAAACAATTTAATAGTCCTTTCGGACTTATGAGTTAAAAAATCAAGATAAATAAGTCAAATGTTCAAAGAAAAAAACAACATCCAAAGAAATAAAAACGATTAAAATCTTCTATTGTCGTCTTAGAATATCTTCGTTCTTCTAGAAACTCGTAGAAAATTAGCGAACCCAAGAGCACGGTATGAAGTTCCTACAATACGATAACACGTAGGAACTCTATACCTCGCTAGTGGCAATCACCGTTTTATCTTCTGTTCTTGATACTTCTTGATTCTTCTGGCACTTCTTTTCTCTTCTGTAAACTGCTTTGTTTTCCTTCTGTTTCTTCTCACTTTTCTAATGTGGCACTTCTTATGTATGTTTTAACTGTGCTTAAAATCTTAGCACAGTTGAATTATTTACGTCTCATAGAGATTAAATATGTATCGAAGTTGTAAATACATTTAACGTTTTTGAGACGCATTGAAATCAAATCAGAGAGTTAATTAAATCGAAAACTTAATTTACGGTAAAATTTTTAAATCCATCATGGTTATTAACATTTAAGTCATTTACAACGCGATATTTACCATGACTGTGCCAAAATATTAGAAAGGTCAAAACTCAAATCATGGTAAATATCCCGTCGTAAGTGACGTTAGTGTTAAGTTAAGGTAACTACATTTTTACAAAAATGCCTCAAAAAAACTCAACAATATGTTTTAATACTATACTATATTAATAACAAAACTCACAGCCAAACTGACTGACTTCCCGAAAAGTTCCCAGCACAAATATAATATTTGATTACATTTCTAATAATTTACTTTACATAATAAAAGGTACAGCAGCTGTTTACAAAAATCTTAAAATTAACATACTCCATCCGCAGAATTAACCCCTTCAGGTGCCTAAATATTTAACCCGTTTCCTACCCGTATGCAAAAACTTGGTATGCAAAAATCCCTTAGGGTATGCTAATTTCTGTGGGAACCTAATATTTGCATGAATTCATGTCTTTGCAAACAGTAGCAGTTTTTGTAAGACGTTTTTGGTTTCGTTCCCGAATTGGGGGAAATATTTTATGTAAATTATGGGAAGATTTGAGGAACTTATGGTTTTGAAGGGTTAAATAAAATATTCAAATATGTTACGAATAAAGCGATCGTCCTTGGAAAAATACTAGAATACAGGTTGATTAAGTAACTAGAAAATTTGGTTTAAAGAATATTTGTTGCTAATGTTTTTATAAAAAAAAAATGAAATTATGGTATCGATAATATTAGGTATAGGTTTATATAACTACAGTTTTGTATTAAAAAATCATGAGGGCTTAAATCCTTGGCAAATATTCATCTACAGAACTTCTATTAAGCTTTTTATATGGCATAAAAATTGTTGCATAGCATAACCTTAACCATTCTCTTTTCAATTCAACCTTTATGTTAGCTTTTTCAAAAAATAATAAACACAAATATGTATTACCAAAAGGCCACACATACGCTCATACTGATAGAGTACATTTTTAATGCGGCAGAAATCACTGCACCCTTTATAATTCATTCGACAGCGGGTGGTAGAGCACAACATAAATTGAACTTTATTAAATCCTACTCTAGTGTAATGTTTGAATACTTAATTTTAAGATTTATATTTGTAACTAATTAAACTATAATATTTTTAACGTTTGAGAATAATATCATTCAAAGCAGCTGAGTTTGATACATAATTTTTTAGGTCTACAAACAAGGCAGGCCTCGCACTCTTCCAGGACTAACTACCGGCCGTAAGGTTAGATGAGTTACCAACCATCTAATAGATCCATTAGATCTCTGGGCAAAGGCCTACATTCCCTTCTTCCATTTATCTCTCAGTCCATGACGGATTTTGGTCATACGACCGGCCAAGGCATGTGTAAATAAATAAATCATCATCAGCCCGTACACGTCCACTGCTGAACATAGGCCTCCCCAAAACGACGCCTCAAATATCGGTCCTGATCCGCCTTCATCCATCGTTTCCCTGCGACCTCTACAATGACGTCAGTCCATCGAGTCTTCCCACACTCCGTTTCGCATTGCATCGCGGTCGCCACTCGACAACCCTTACTTCCGTACGGTTATCGGTTCTGCGAGCTATATGGCCTACCTATCGCCACTTCAGCCTGCTAACTCTGAGTTATGTCGCTTACTCTGGTTATTCTACGGATTTCCGTATTCCGGAAAAATAAAAATAATTAAAGCTGATCAATTTACACAGCTTCATCTAGCCCAAAGGTAAGCTAAGCTTGTAATACTACCTCTAGATTATGGCCAAATCCTGCTTACCAATCGGCATTGGCATGTCGCAGAGTTTCCTTCATCTATGGACGACATTGATGAAGGAAACTCTAGATAGAGCGTGCGCGTGCGGTGCTATTTGCATGGGGAAATTTATAGAATGGTTTAATTTAAGCCATGACACTTTTGACGCGCATCCCTCCATTTTTAGTTTCTTTTATCATAGGTAAAATGCCAAAATTTCTTCTTCAAATTCTAAGACGGTACAATTGTTTGGTGAAGCGATTAATTTAGTTGAATTGGGACTGAATTATTAACAGTTTTTGAGTTGGTGGTGGTTGGTTGGTGACCTTTGTTATCTAGATTGTCAAACGCCGTAGATATACCGTAACTTTACTTAAGTAATATTCATTTTTAGATACCAAAGTGTACTCATTCTAACTGGACTTATTAGTTCTTTTTTGAGTATAAATAAAGATCTTTTATTCGAACATAGAGTGGTTTTAAACACGCCCCGACTTTTCTGTCCTAACCAAGTTATGCCTACAACTCATCACCAACATTTTCTTAGACGTATAATAAAGGCTTCTCCAGACAGATGTAAAGGCGTGTGCAGACAAATCCCCCTCATTTAAGGGATTTTCAGTTGAAATTAGTTCGCAAATCCACGGCTTACCTCCCCTACTCAGATGTGGATGCATAAATATGAGTTTTCTTGTTATCTTATTGTTTTTAAGGATGGATTTTTGTGTAGACTTGGCTTTAAAATATTTTTACGACTAGTAACAGCAGGGCAATGCTTCACTAGCTTCGGACTTCTGGCTTCGGACGCGTTATCCCGGATGAAAGGCATCCTCATCTCACCTCAACAGCCTATCCGAGTATTGGTCCACTGCTGGACGCAGGCCTTCCCCTACATCTCGCGGGTGGAGATGGGGTGTAACTATCTGGCTGCGATAAAATTGTCATACCTATGTTTTTTTTATTAATCTTCGGCCACGGACAACGAGCGAATTTAAATCGTAGTTGTATAAAATATTTACTTATTTTTTTTATTTCATTCTTCTATATGGAAATAATAATAATATATAACGCTGGACAATTCACATAGCATTATTTAGCCCCAATCTGAGTTTGTGTTGTGTTGTGGGTACTAGATAACTGATATACTTAATACAATACAGTATATAGTTTTATATTTTTAATTATATGACAACCCGCCGCGTCACAGAGGTCGTCCAATTGTCAAGTAGGTAAGTATAAATTTCCAATGATATCATCGACATTTAAATATGTAGTTAGGTAATATTTTGCAATGATACTTTGACCTACCTGCTTCCATAGGTAATGTAAACATCGAGTGGATTTTGAACCGTGAATAATTAAACACATATGAAAAGTGTATAAAAACGTGACGAGTAAAATTAACTCATTTCTTATGTTGACGCAAAACTTTGATAGAAAGTTATCGTTTAATCCTAAGGTTCATAAGTACCTTAACAGCTTGATTGAGCCACGCAACAAAATAACTGCTTCTACACACGATATTGCATAAATACATATACGAGTTAACACATCCATGAGTTGTGAAGAAACTTATGGAAGCGTGGCCACATATGCCTAAACTCGAAGTCAAATAATGAAGACACTTGTAATTGTAAAAATAGTTATTCTTCCGTCTAATTAAGGCGATTCTAGACAATTTTCGAGAAAAAATACGCAAGCAATTTTCATATAACTTTTTATACTCACAAAAAGTATATTTCTCTATGATTGGCTGATAAATTATGTATAGAAGTGGTCATAATCACCCCAACACCAAGCACTTACAGTTGCGTGCTCACAGGCAGTTTGACTGTACCAATGTAGCGCAGAGAATCGCCAATAAACAAGTCTTGGCCCACCAACATACCATGATCCCTGATGAAGAAATTAGTGAAGACATCCAGAGCTCTTTCTTGCATGGATGACATACACACCATGAATAAAAGAACCATGCTTGCGCAAAGAAAGATAATAATGCCTGACAATCCACAAAGCATCATCTAGCCTCAAGCTAAGAAGAGCTTGTGTTATGGGTACTAGATAACTGACACACATAGACAAGGGTATATTATACTACATAGGATCGATATTTTTTGATTTTAAAAAGAAAACACCCAGAACACCCGAAACAAATATCTGCACAACATTTAAGCCACAGAGATCGCCAATGAGAAGAAAACGCCAGAGCTTTAGGCGGTCTGTGACCATCTCTTAAAATGCCTTCTTCTAGATGTAACCACTTCTATATTTGACCATATCTTGAAGTATATACATACCTACCCATTTCTATGGTTGATCTGATGACCTGGTCTTTCTATCTATAACTGTTCTGAAAAATTACTTATTCTATGTCAAATCAGATGTATTTGTGAGTGTATTACTCATACTTTTCCCCTGCATTTTAATTACGAGGAAACGAACCAAATAGTCAATATATGAGTGAAAAAACACTCACAAAATCATCAGAAAGAATCGACCAGCCAGCAGATAGGTATGTGTCACAAGATATACCTAGTCCGGACAAGAAAAGACCCTATTAAAGAAATAAACACAGAAACAAGCAGATCTATCTTATTTGGCGACTAGAGTCCTTAGTAAAGTAACGTCAAGCGTAAGTAAGACATCGACTCAATTACCTAAGTAAGGAAACGTTTGCATAGCCACTGAACTAGTGACATTTGAATTGGCTAACTGTCTCTGGTACAAAATACGGCGTTATTTAAGGTCCACAAGTCTACATAGATTTTTAACAAGAACAGGATAGATGTTGTGTGATAGAAGTGGTATGGGATCATGGGCATTACCCCCATGAGATAAAAGCCGAGGCGCTTATCAAGGGGAGGCTTACGTCCAGCTGTGGACCAATACAGGCTGTTGATGATGATATAATAAGAAAAAATAGAGAAAGAAAGCATTTACCATAGAGATCCGGACCTATACAGAGAATATATAATAATACCCTATTGTCAGCAGTGGATGATCTCAGAATTATATATGATGAAAGAATTTAACATAAAATTTGTTACAATAATGGACGGACAGCACTACAGTCACACTACGGTGAAAAATCAATCACAAAAACCAACATCATTTTTAACATAACTTTATGTAAAAAAATTAAACGCTACATTTTATGCAAACACATTAGTGAAGCAGTAAAAACTTGGTTGCCAAAAGTGGAGGCAAGCATGCGTGCGTTTATGGCGCGACATTTCCCGTGCGTTCCATATTCAAATTTTATTGCCGCAATTAAAAAATGAAGACTACGCTACGTTTAGCGTCTTCTGCCATTTTGAAAGTGTTACTATAAAAAGTTTAAACGTCTTTTTAATCTTCATGTTTCAATATTAGGTCGCCTACCTATCTAAAAGTTACATGCTTTAAAAATCAAGAGCTTGATAATACACATTTTTTTATACTGCATTAAGTTCTCATATTACAAAAACAACATGGTGTAAAAAATATAAAACAAGTCGTATTACAAAATTAGCAAATGCTTCTCAAAGCCGTTAATAATAGCCGTTTATTTGAAGAAGGCGTTAAATGGCAACATTATAACGGTCGTTTATGGCGCAATAAAAATGTGAAATGTATCGGCCCTTGGCTTTGCCATAAAATTAAGCAATACAGCCCTGCACACGAGTTCGCTCACATACCGACCTATCTACTTAGTGTAAATTGATAAAATTAATCGAGCTTAGTTTACGGTTTTGAGTCGTTTTTTAAGTTTTTGTGGCACTGGCATGATACTGGTACTGTTATTCTATGATGAATAAACTATTTATTTATGTGTGTGTAGTTGAAATCAACCGGCAAATTGGAATATTTGCAAAAGTACATATTTATGCTTGTAGTACCTTACCTACCCACAAAAAATTAAATTCAGTGCTAATCAACATGAATTTGATTGTGATATTATGGTACACAGTAGAGTTCGGGGTACCTATCTCTACTGTGTATAGTAAAAATACTATCGTTTAAAACTGATTTTACGTTTCAATTTCAAGTGGTCCCGAGCGAAAAACTTCACATTTACCTAGTAGGGATGCACTCGCTGGCGGAAATACGCCATTATCATACCCTCGATCACACATAAACACACACACCCTCACATATTCGGGGTCGGACCCCACGAATTACCCTCGGGGGTCATTTTTACCCCATCAGCGCCGTTGCCACCCACTCGACTCATCGAAATATTTGAATTACTTATAACCAATTTCGTAATTCGTATTCGAATTTCCAATATTTTATTCCAATTTTGCGGTCAAACCGGCCAGCTATCGCGGTCTATATCATTATCGATGGTATTCTTTGAATTTCGAACGCTTGATGTAATTGCA
Source organism: Eupithecia subumbrata (assembly GCA_949316285.1). Classification (NCBI taxonomy): domain Eukaryota; kingdom Metazoa; phylum Arthropoda; class Insecta; order Lepidoptera; family Geometridae; genus Eupithecia; species Eupithecia subumbrata. The sequence goes on along the minus strand of OX438646.1, from coordinate 21,542,982 downwards.
GCTGATAAACAAAATTTTGGTGGCTATGAGTAAATCGATTTAAATAGTTTTAGAACTGATGGTTTTGGTTTTAAGCATTTAAATTGAGCAGTTTTTGTGAATAGGGAGCGATAACCACACGGTTGTGTTTGTTTAGTTTCAACTTTCAAATCGGTTAACACTTAAATGCAACTTGCCTTTTCAACAGTACTCATATTTACATTATGAAAGCTAGCGGTCATACGGTAAATCTATGTAAATAGCATCTTAAAACCAGTAAAATCAAAACAAATATGATTATATATGCAAGCAACTACAAAATAGGTAAAGTAAGTACCTCTACTTACTTCTCAAGTCCCAGTAAAAGCATCTTGTTTGCTGAAGGTTTATCTGCCGTAAATGGAAAGCGAGCAATGAATTTCAAATGCCCATAAAATATGGCGGCCTCTTCGCGCCTACAAATCGATACCCGATGAAATACTACTGGTACCTCACACATACGTACGTACCATACCGCTAATTTGTTTTGACATTTCGAAACGAACGACCACTTTTCCCGCCTACTAGTTGTGCGTTCCAAATCCAAAGGGGATTCTAAATTCTAAATTCGATAAATTCGAAATTCACGCGTTCGTATTCCGACAGCAAAAAGGCCAAATTCGATTGACCGATGCAAATTCGAAACAGACCTCATTCGTTTTTATTGTTAGACGAGACCGATTTAGTTTTTGCTATTATGCTGGACCCCTTTTCGGGATTTTTTGTGCCCTTTGTAGTTCAAGCGAGCGTTTGAGGGTTATCCCCTAGCGCGTGCCGTGAGATATGAAATAACTTATAATCCCCCGTTACGTTACCGTCTTCTACGACGAAAGTCTAGTAGGTAATAATTACAAAATACGTAACACCAGAGTCCCGGGCACAATGCACAAAGACTTTCTATTGTGTAACGCAACAATAGCATGAGTCACACATGACAGACGGAAAGACAATGCGACGGCCGAGACGGCTGTCTTCTAGGGCCCGTATAAGGCCGATATGCATAACGGGTATTGAGGGCGTTAAATAAATAAACTAGAATATTTCAAAAGCATTCGATGTAACTCGATCCACTAAGATAAATGTAATAATTAAATGAATAGGCGAGACCTTTATTTTTGCAAGATTGCAGTTGAATAAAAACTAAACAAAAACACTGGCCACAAAATGCAGCGTGAATGGGTAAGAAAAAAAAAACAAAATCAATCGCGTGCTTGAAAAGAGATCCCATCAATCAGACGGCAATGTAAGGAGGAATGTTTCGTTACAAGTTCAAAATACGCTCGACCTTGCCACGGTCAACTTATGACAGCGTACCCTAGACGAATGTTACTTTTTGTTGACTTTTTGTCTCACTTTTTGCAGGTAAACGAACGTGCAAGCATAGCTAACGATGCATTGCTGCCAAAAATAAATTAAATACAATACAATGCCACAGAGGCTAACAAACTGTACGCATTCAACAACTTGCTTGTCGTAAAACTTCACCTTATCAAGGTCAATGTAACCAACAGAGGATGTTGCATCCAGTATCATCAGTCATCACATACAATTTACAGAAAGGCGCAAATTACAACAATTTATACTTATAGTTTTCAGTTGACGTTAATGTACTTCATGTCACATTCAATAACACACCGTCATATGACAAGCAAAGTGACAAATGACAGCTAATCATTGTATTTCAGAGCTGGTTAGTGCCGACGAGAAATTTCCTTTATCGTCTGTGTATAATGTTAAGTGACTCACGATTTGTTTTTGTGCGGACGATGATTTTGCTATATTTTTTATGGTTTCCGACGCCCGGCGCGACCTGCATGACCTAACTCTTTGTTGGGCGTCCTTTTTTGTTCGGATAAAATGACGCGAGCAACAATTTTTCTCGATTCGTCGCAAATCGATTAGAAGCAACGATTTAAAACGATTATCGAAATCCGAGACGATGGAGAAAAACATGCCAGAGCGCGCTGAAATAAAAAAAAACAAAAATTTCGAGTATGGAACGGGTGGTCGTCGCCAGAAGCGACCGTTCGAAACCGGTTATCTATAAAAACTAAATTCGACTCGAAGTAGGATAAATCTATTTATTGAAAACTTTAGAATATCAATTATTGTTAAACTATTTAACAAGGTGGTTTGGAATTTTCCAAATGGATGTTTTATCTGAAATACGGTAATGGGACCTCAGAAAGGTGCACTAAAGATAAAGTAATAGGGGAACCACTTAAGAAATAATTATGATAGTTTATCTACCTACCTGTTTCTGAAGAACGTGCTGGATTCCAAATTTACACAAGCATGAATATTATGCTATCATCAAACATTTCCTTATAAAAAAGATAAACAAAAATTAAAAAGCCAAAAAAAATTTTCAAAAGTCATTCAGTACATAAGTTAAAAATTTCATCAACATTCAAAATGTTAAGTATTGTAGGTAAGTCAATAAGTAAGTACGTTTAAATATTGTGACGCGCTAAACTCAAGGATCAAAGTCTATCTAAGTACAAAACATCTCATCTCACCTTTTCAGAGTTGAACATAAGAGGAAAAAACAATCGTTTAAGTCAGAATTATAATACCTCTGTTTATGGTTTAGCGCAGGGTTTCAAATTCGATAATAACCGGACGTACATTAAACTGTTGATTAGAACGTTTAGCAACGGTGTCAAAATAACACAAATTAAAAGATGAGTCATGACCATTTTGTTCCTTCGGTAATTTAGGGTTAAAACTTCATTTTGAATTTTATTGCTGATATCATGCAAAAGGTTTGATTGAAATGGGAAAAAAGGATGAATTATGTTGCTGTGGTAATTTAATAACTTTATTGAAAAATTAGTTCTTTTTTGTACCACCAAGGTGACAAACATGTAGGTATGCGGCCCGCTTGATAGAAAGCGATATGATAAGTTCTTCTTTTTGAATATTAAAAACACAACAAAACAAACGTACAATCCCCTACAACAATATTTAAACAACACAATCCAAAACATACGTGTCGTCAACCCGTTGTTAACAACGTTCTCAATATTTTAAACAAAGTAGGATCCCACGGTCTTTTAAAAAATGTTGTTTTTAAAATGAAAAAGATTAAATGGTTTTTTCTGGACCGGTCTATTGAGAGCAGGTGCGGCGGTACTGTGCCATACCACATGTAGCCAAGCCATGAATGTTTATACTTTTATTTGTGTTTTTCAAGACTTTCTTATAATTTATTGCTTAAAATATATATAAGTTTTTATGCTTATTAATGAGTACCTAATCAGACACATATCATTCACATGCATATACAGTTATTTACATAGAGTACCTAACCTACCTAGGAGGTACCTATCCCATTATTTGAATATAGTAAAAAAAAATATAATAAGTTTGCTTTCTCTTTTACGATAGGTGGGTTTTGATTAATATTTACATTCAATTTGTTAACTGTCATACATTTTTGCTATTGGTATTTTTACACTATTTTATTAGTGCAGGAAAATAAACATTTTTTGACTATATTCTAGCATACAATATATTTAAATACACTACAATAACATAACAATCTAGCCTTAGCTTTGACGAATTGGTAATGTCGTTTTAACTAAATTTATAAAAATATATCACTAAGAACGTGCCCATCCTAAATTTTCTTATTGTCTCTATTTAAGGGGAAGACACCTGATTCATGTGTTTTTTAAAATTAGCACTTAAGCACTTTCACAAACAAAATATAAAGCATTTAAATTCTTACTGACCCCATCGTGTTCCCTACCATCCACAGCTCTAGTGATGACTGCAGGTAGACCATTCACATGATTCTTTGAAACACTTATCGTCATTGCACAAAGCATCATGAGCTTAATCCGACAAAAAATAGGCATCATTATCGCTTGAACGGATTCTGAAATACAAGCCAACATATCTGTTCTGTTGGTACAGTCGCTAGCAGCCAGTATTTTATTCGAATATAAGAGTAATTTAGAAGAAACAGTTCCACTTTTGTCCAGTAGAACTAGATAACTTTGTGCTTTTGTAGCTACAAACGTAATAGTATAATTTAAAATGAATCAAGAAGTGTGATTGTTTGTGACAAAAACTAATGAAACGATCAATAATTGAGGGCATCTAGTTTCTGTTTTTATTACTAAAACAATTGACGATCGATTGTCTTTCGAATTGTGTAGTTTTTTGAGTGATAGTCAGGAATACTTTGTTACTTATATTGAAAAATACATTCGAATTATGAATGTTAGAAGTTCAGAAAATATTTTAACAAAATTGTGATGGTAAAAATATAAAACAATAAATTAACTTTTTTTATTTCAATATAACATAATTAAAAAGGATAACTAAATACGTAACCAGGCAGGCATGTCAAATCCCTAAACATATTAAATGTTGTGCTGGGTCTTTATTTTACTTATTTACTCTATTTTTAATATCTATAACAGTCAGTCGGTCACATGTCGTCATAAAAATACCAGATGTATCCAAACCACAAATAAAAAGTAATACATTTAACCCTTCGCGGGTCGACGTATGCTATCAAATTAACTTTTATCCTATCCCCAATTTAAAAGTAAAATAAATAGGTTATAACGATTTCCGAGGAGAACAAGAAATAAAAAAAATAAAAAGGAGTAAAAGATACCTGCACTTAGAGTCGAGAGTGGTCCTGTCAGTCGAGGTTCGAGATACGGACTAAGGTTGTGGCACACTGAGCGAGGGTTATAAGATAAGATGCAGCTTTCACGGTGCGTTTGTGCATTTCGATGATTCACGATCGTTACAGTTGATTAATTCCAGATTATTCCATCTAAGTTTCAATCATGATTTAAATTTTAATATTTTTCAGGACATAGTTGTGATTTATATTATATTGAGATGAATTTAGAAATTTACGTTTGGATTCAGTCTGCCTTGGCAGAGCTATCTTCAAACTGAATTTTAAGTACCTACCCACCTATGGAATTCTAATTCTCATCAAATAAATTTTTAAAAGATCAATATAATATTATATATATAATGTTTTCACAAAAAAGTTTATTAATCTTATTCTTAATTTCGAACTCACTATACCCTCATCCCTACACCACTCGTATCTTAACGTTTTCAAAGGATCGTATTTACATTTTTACTCTAAAAAGTGGAACAAAAAAAGGGTAAAGAATAAATTTTGAGCGCTCACCAAATGTCTTCGAACACCAACAGGTTGCTTCTCTGGTATTTTGTTTTTATCTTCGGGGTCCCGATCTGAAAGGTAAGGGTTAAATTTAGTCTTTGATGTTTTGTGGTTCAGTAAGGTGATATTGAAATTGGTGGTAAGTTCCTCTATGTCCTTCTAAGATTACTGCTCAGTTTTTGGATACAAAAGATCGAGTTTAGTGCAATATGTAGGCTGTGCTATAACTTTAACTCTCTCTTTATCAGAAATAACAAACTAAGTAGGTAGGTAAAGATAAACCATTCTAAAAATGCACGGCGATTGTATGTCTTTTAGTAGAGTCATGAATTTTTATAATGGCTCTACCTACTAGGTAGAGTAGAGATAAACCATTCTAAAAATGCACGCCGAGTGTAGGTACTTACTTACCTATGTCGTTTTGTGGAGAGGGCGTGGATTCATTATGGATGTAAGCGGGTTAACTACAAACCTTACTTGTGTTGGAAGAACACCAACGTTTCATCACTTACATCCATAATTAATTCGTCAATCTAGGATAGTTTTTACAGTAAAAGGGGCGTGCATTTTTAGAATGGTTTATGTCTACCTATGAGATGTTTCACATGAACATGCTTTTAAATTTTCTGAGAACCGTTTTTATAACAGGTTATTTTCTGATTTTATTGTAAATAATATACAATTTTGGTTTAAAGCAATATTTATCACACTATAATAATATTATAAATGCGAAAGATTAATTTAAATAAATCGAAACATCTTAAATGTTTAAATTATAGGTGTATAAATGAATGGATCTTTATTACATCTTCACGCCAAAACTACTGAACGGATCGGGCTGAATTTTGCATACCGGTAATTGTAATCCTAGAATCAAACATAGGCTTTACTTTTTATTCCTATTTACTAGTTCCCATGAGATAGAAAACGTTTCTATAGAAACAACGCGTGCGAAGGCAGAAATTTGAAATTATAGTATTATTATATGATATAACTATTACTACCAGCATTAGTGCTGGACAATCCACAGAGCATCACCTAGCAGAGTCCGTGTCTTCCCATAAGAAAAAAGATTTATGACTGAATGGAAATTAAACATAAAAAACAGCAGTGTTCAATATTTTACACAAATAAACATTTTTCCAGGCTAATAAGGCCTCTAAGGAGAAACGTTATTAAATAGAGTCGTAATAATATTTGTATAAGAAATTTCGTAGAACACACAATGCCTTGTTTGCCCACGCTTTAAGAGAACAGACAGACAAACAGACATCAGCGTTAGATAAATGCAATCCAAGAAGGTATAAACAAGATAAGTTGATAAAAATATGCTAGTTCAAAAGACAATATTAAATCTAATAAATAAATAATAAATAACACTGGACAATTAACACAGCATTATCTAGCCCCAAGCTAAGCAGAGCTTGTGTTATGGGTACTAGATAACTAATTTATTTAATACAATACACTACATAGATAGATATGTTTTATTATACATAGAAAACACCCAGACAAACGGAACAAATTTCTGTAGATCGTACACAAATTTGTTCCGAGGCGGGAATCGAACCCGCAACCTCCTACGTCGCAGGCAGACCTTCGCCCGCTGCGCCACGGAGGTCGTTGTCATCTAATGATCAACTATTGTCTGGTCTATTCTAAAAATATTGATCTTAATTAGTTTGACCAGACTGAAAAGGGCGTTTTTTACGTGAAGCTCACGACCATGCAGATGCAGATCGTGTTTATTATGACATGACATACATACATCCACTCTCTCCTCTATAAATTAATAAGATTTTATCTTTTTGGAAATCGCCTTATTGAAATCAAAAACTAAAAACCTTAAATAAATGAAGGCAAGGTTCAAAAATGTACATACCAAAGGAAGGCCAAAGGGAAGTAAAGTAGTTTAAACTTTTTAGAATAAAGATATAAAAACATACAAGAATAATAAAATAATTGTACAGTACCAAAGTCGTAATTGTTAGCAATTTACACAGTATAACAATTTACCTAATAGTAGCATAATACTACAATCTACTAGTTATTTATGAGTAAGCAAACCACGTGTGTCATTCAAACTATTTGTTTTGTATGACATTGCAACATTGTCTTTGTAGATGACAGTGGCGCTAGTGTAGTGAGTATTTAAATTTGTAGGTAATTTTAAAATGACAACTTTAGTTCCCATTTTGTCCACCCGAAGACATAACGTGGTGGTAATGTTGAATGTTTTTCCACGTGTGTAGTTAAAGTTTTAATTATATTTGACACCTGGATTCTGCTGTGAGTGAACTCGTTTCAATCATGTTTTGAGTAAACAAGCCAATCATTTGTATCTAGAGAATTGTTTAAATATTAATTCAATAAATGAGAACCTTTTTAACAATTAGCGCCTTACTTTTTCGAGTCAAATCTGCCTTTGTATGAACGAATCGATATGAAATCTTATGACATTTTTCTGTTATTCCTATTTCTCGGATAATGAAACGGGTTTTGAAAAATTCAAAAAAGATATGAAATTTCTGACAAGAATGGTTCTTATTCTTAACATTTTGACCTTAAGTTGTGAAAAAACGCAACAAAGTAACGATGCCGACCAAGATACCGTCATGCACGTCCATTTAACTTGTTTATCGCATTATCATGAAAAAAATACCTAAAAGAACCTTTAGAAAGCCGGTGTCGAAAGTCTTGAGCAATTTAGGGTTAAAATTACTCCCACAAAAAAGTGTTATTACATTATTACAAGAAGTCATTCGGTATTATTACACAAAAGTAAAGTATACATAATTTTTGTAATTGTTATAAAATACCATCACACTCGGTAGTAAGAACAAAACAGTTTTGTCATTATAGTTCCTTGTGATGATCAAATTGATAGCTTGTAAATGTACCTGAGACAGTTATTTTGAACTATTCCAAAGTTTTTTGAACTCTATTAATGGAAAATTAATTTGTTTATATTTTAGAATAATTGGATGTCTTGGTGTACCTGAATAATTAGATGTCAAAAATAGATGACACCTTTTCCCATAAATAAAGTACCTAGGTAACCCAAGTTTTTAAATTAAATTTAACGGTAAAAATACTTTTTAAAATTTGTATTTAGTAACGAATTACATGGTTGTAGTAACTATTAGAGCCTACTGTAGTTTTTAGTAAAACTGTGTCGCAGACACCATTTCCCTCCTAACAGACAGAGTGTTCCATATTTTTTATGATAACAATAAACTATTCGATATCTATATTAAATTATTGAATAGATGTCTTATCTTTAATGTATTATCTTTAATGTTAAAAACTATGTTTATAAATAGGTTTTCAAAGGTAATTAATGATTTACAGGTAGGTATATTTTTTCACCTTATTATCTATTTTCCTGTACATTCCTGTACATAATGCGTTTACAAAATATGCCACTTCACCAAAAAAAAAATACAGGATGGTTCGCTTTTTGAAAATGTAAAAGCAAGATGGCGACTGGATAGCGAGGGAGCGATTAGCTGACCTGACCACGCCCGCAGCACCGAGGGTGGCTTGGCGTGACTACACCGAACGATTACTCATTACTTTTACTAAAGTACCTAGCACTGTAAGTACTGACGACAGCAACGGGTTTAATTTCTATTTCAGTGCTAGTATTTTTTATATTATTGTAACAACTTGGTTCCCTTTAATAAGTCGTCAATAATTATGACTAACTTAAAATAATTATTTTGTTTATGTAGGTACCTACATTTTAAAAATAAAATATATTTTAATGTATTTTTAGTCCTGTCAAATTAGTTTATTTTTAGCGACATTTGTATTCATACCACTGTGGTACTAAATATTATGTTTTGTAATTTATTAAGGTACAAATATTACAGAACAGTTAATAGCTAAAGTAAAGAAGTAACTATTTTAAAAGAAATCTAAAACTAATCATTTAGTAATTAGTAGATTATAGCCACAAAACATTATAAAAAATTGTTTAATATTTTTTTTGTTAATAAATAATACTCGTCTACTAAATAATCTGGTACTAAATAGTACTAGGTCTCACTTGTGAGCTCGCCAGTACACAGCTAGTTCAGTCCATATAATGGAGTGCTTCCAGCTCTGCTGATGACAGGTTATAAATAAAATTGGGTCAGTTTCGAGGGGTGATATTGGCCCGTAATTAATTAGGAAACACTTGGTTCTGTTTGCATATTTTTGATAAATTCCGAAGATATCACAATTTGAAAGTTTAATGTTTGTATTAAATATTGTGGCGATTGCTTGGTGTATGATAAATGTAAACTAAATAATAAATAATGTTGGACAATTCACACATCATCGTCTAGTCCCAAAGTAAGCAGAGTTTTTGTGTTATGGTTACTAGATAACTGTTATTCTTAATACATTACATACAGATACAAATAAAACACCCAGAAGACGTGGAAAAAATATATGCAGATCGAACAAACATTTGTCACGAGGTAGGAATCGAACCCGCAACCTCCTGCATCACAGGCGGAACTTCGCCTGCCACAGAGCTCGTCATACAAATCAGAGCTATTTTTTTATTTGTTGGACAGTGGATCATAAATAAAACACTAAAATACATAAACTAAACAGGAAATCATAAACCTACATTACTTTTTAATACATGTGTCATTGCGATAGGTACAAAAATTTTAATTGTGTGAAATTACTTTCACCAAGACTATCTTCGATAAATTTCATTTAATATTCAAGTTTAATTACATCTCTACCATGATTGAGATCGAGTTTTTAATTAATAGGTAGTAATTAAAGACATGGGTGGCCTAAATTTATAACTACACTACGCCTAATTTTTCGAAAATATGACATGACTTTTTACACCTTGAACCTTTTAATTTTTAACCATTAATTGTTTCCTCACCTTAAATATCCGTAACAACCATTTTTTTTATAATTTTTTGAGTTGAAGATATAAATAAGACATTATTAAAGGAGTGGCAAAAAGTCACGAACGAAAAGGTGCATTTTTTTGCAAAACACCTTATCTTTTCCTTATTGATCTAATCTTGTTCGAAATTTATACTTACCCGTCCCTTGAAAGAAAATACCCATTCGCGTGGTGGTCTTCGCTCATAAAAGTTTATTGAGGAAGCAACCAAATTAAGCCACAGGCAGGACAGAAAAGACCGAATGAAAAAAAAAACATGTGTTGATAGTATGGCTAATGAGTTCACTTTGAGTAATAAACAGTATAGAATTGGCGTCAATGCACTTTTGATGACATAAGTGACAGCAGCTGAAAACGTTTATTTGAACTAATTGCGCACGGGAATTTGAAAACAATTATGTTCAGGCATTTTGTTGTCTTAATGAAAATTAAAATACCGGTTTTATAATAACTAAAAGTCGCAAACGTACTCATTAAAATGCCTTTAATTTGAGCTAAGTTGGATCTTTTTTTCAGTTTTACAGTGTGTTTTGTGAAAGAAAAATTATAATATAGGTACTTAATTAACTATGAACATATTTAATTAAGTAGGTATATTATATTTTTTGTTGTCTAGTCAATAATTCTTATATATTTTTTAATTGTAAGTTTAAGATGTGTAAGCCAAGCCATAGCCATAGATGGAAAATGCAAAAAGTAGAGATGCAAAAATTTTTATTTGTAAGAATTTATAGCGGGACTTGAACCCGCCACATTCCACTAAAATACCTTATATTTTTTGCTATATTTTTTAAAACGGAGAGCAATATGTTACTATCGTGTAAAGTGACTAATAGCAAATTGTAATATAACATTGGGTAATGAAGCTGGTTCGTTAACATAATATCGTAAATTATTAACAACGTCGTTAATACTGATGTTTCTTCATGTTTAGTTTTTTTTATATATTTTACTGCTTCACACATTGAGTCATGTAAATGACTAAGGGAGTTATTCATAATTATCCTATTGTTGCATTTGGTGTGAAGGAAGTGAGATTTTAAATTATTTTGTAAGAGTGGGAATAGGCTGAAATTATCTTTGGATACATAAATATTCTCTCAAATTGTGCTATACAATAAAAGTCAATAAGCAATTAGGATTTTACTGAAGGTTTCCTTTGTTTAAAAATGTCTGACTTTCTGTGTGCAAATGTATGTTCCATTATGTTTTTCATGTATGTCGCAATAAAACAAGTAAGTATAATGCACGATATTTTATATCTCACCAAAAACTTACACATAACCCTTATTCACTACCGTGTAAAACAACGTTCCTAACACGAGCCCGAGTTGAATCAAATGTACTGTTTTGCATAAGAATAGTGCAACAGCTGTGCAGACATCTGGGCCTTTGGATTTCGAATGTATTTCAAATATAGAACTTTCTTTTGATATTCAAGAAAGGAGTTTTAGTTTAGAATTCGCTTTTCAGATTATGATACTGGAGTCTTTACAGCATAGGTTTTTTACGGTAACGGTAGGTTGTACGTATGTATTTGACTAAGTATCATTGATTTAAAAATAACTATGTATTTAAACCTACCTTATTGTAGGTACCAACACAATAATGAGGTTTGTTTGCAACACATTATCTATAGGTACTAACCTAAGTACTTATTTTAATTATATTTTATTTAGATTTCCCCGTCCGTAGTTGTTGATAGTTTATTATGGATTTTCCCAACATCATTGGAAAAATATAACTATTTTAAATCATTGGACAAAAGGTACATTATGTACTAAAGTGACGTGAGCTATCGGCTTCGTTTTACCTCTTTTAACTGATATGCTCATATGTGCTTGTTACTTAGAATAACTTGTTTCATTTATAAATAAATAATATATCAATCAACTCGTTTCAAAATGCCTAGCTAATAATAACAATTTGATAGTTTTTTACGAGGTGTGTTTGTGCGCATGCGCAACGCCAAAACATAATATAGTATTTTAAGATCAATCTAAAATTTAAAAGAGTTTAAGATCTAGAATAATAATTCAGAAAACAGAACCATTCATATTATTTTTATGCAATCAGCAAAACCAATTTCTTACCCATTTATGAAAGAATTTCCCTTGATACAGCAACCATATTCATAACCGTTCCTCTTTGAACCGAAGGCCATTAGACACGTTTGAATTAACTATAATCCAAAAATTTACGATCCACCAACCGTCTCAGACATCAACCTTTGAGAACATCAGAATAAAGAATATTATAGCCCAAGCTTCTCACATAAATTACTATCAATGCATGCACACGTATGGGAAGCCGACTAAACAAAGGGTTAAATCTTAATAAATGATCGCATTCAAATAGGGTCGCAAGATATTTGAATCTCAACCCTTCACTGCCGACACCTGGTCTTAGGGACCCGAAGTCAAAAATTTCCTTTATCGCATTAGCATAATATTTATAATAATCACAATGGGATGAGTATACAAAGTAGCTTAGATTCCTGTAGTTGATTTTAATGTACGGTAGCTATTGCTATTGTCAGAGAGATAAGGGAATAGGACAATGGTTCTTTATGATGGTGGTTTGTAAGATATTCTTTGAATAGACTCAAGTATTTTTGGTTAACGAGGTGGTTCAGAGTGCTTAGCTATTTCGTTTTATGGCGCAAGGAAATTTAGAACGCCGTTAACACGCAGAAACTATGTATTACCTATTGTTGTAAGGTGAGCGGTTGTCATAATCAAATATACATACGCCTTCTCTACTTGAATCCTAATGGTTGACGTGACGTTCTATCTTGGCTATGCAATTGACAGAAATCCAAGATGGAAAAATAATCTAGAGATTATTCATCATCATCAGCATATATTAATCCACTGCTGGATTAGTCCCCTAAAGAACGCCATAGAGCCCCGTGATCATTTAAAAAAAAAACTCTAGAATAGTAAGCAAATTTATGTATTTTGGAAAATATTACTATAGCAGTAATATAGTAGTTTTGTACGCATGACGCCATTAATTGCAGAGTTTTGTTATATATGCAGCTAATTTGAAAAAAAAAATCAATTACTTTTAATTGCACATGGTCACTTTACTTTCCAGTCGTATTTTTACTTCCATCAACATTTTTCTTTAGAAAAGTAGTGCGTGCGTTAATTAACTTAGATTGGAATCATTGATACTCGTACGTTGCGTCACTGCATTCACTGATATATCATTACACCACACAAAAAACAGAACCATTAAAACCGAAAGTAATACTCTTCAAACATTAAAAGCAGAATATCCCATCGACCCAATTTCAAGACAACAAAAAATCCTTTAACCCCACAATAGACAGCGGGCTTTTGTCTAGAAACCGTCAAATGATACGCATTAGTTTTTTTTTTATCCTTTATTTGTCGCGATATGAATACATTTAAAACAGGAAGGATGTGAAAGTTTGGGGTCTACAAGACACCGTATGCCGTAAGGGTTAATACAAAGAAGGTGGGTAATAGCTGAAACATTGTGTTAAGGAATGAATTATTACGACTGGCCTATAATTTTTTCCTTTTTTACTATTTTGTAAGAGGATGTTATTTTAGAAATTAATGATCGAGTCAGTTCTTGGAGCCACCCGTTGTGTTTTGTATTGCGAGAGTCATCAATTTTAATTATTAATGAAATGAGACTAGAAATTAATTTTATTGTTTATCTAGTTTCTGTACGCGGCTTCGCACGCGTTGTTTCTATGGAAACGTTTATTCGTTATATATATCCCATAAAAACTGATTTATTAGATAAAGAGCAAGCCTATTTTTTATTCCAGGCCTAAAACTACCTGTATGCAAAATTTCAGCCGATCTGTTACCTAAGTAGTTTTGGCTTGAAGAGGTAACAAACATCCATCCATCCATCCATACATAAACATCCAAACTTTCACATTTATATCAGTATGATGTTTCTGGTACTTGCCATCCATGTCCTATGGCCATGGGACAACCTGTATATGTCCATCACTCCTCAGCACACATTTTGTCCACTGCTGAACGTGCTTCTCTCAAACAAGGTTTTTTAACGTATTTAGTATGTACTGATGACGTGATGATAATTATAATAGTATCTACTTGTCTAGTCAAAACGAAACAATAGAGGTGTATTTCTAATAATATCTGAATTTTTTATTTCTTTTTTGCACAATATACAAGTAAAACAATCAAGAGGAAAAATAATGGCAAAGGCGAGCTTAACCCTAAAAGAGTTCTCTTCCAGCAAACTTTATTGGGAGAGAGAGAGAGAGAGAGACGAGATTGTAAAAGTAAAAAAATGTACCCACATTTGCCTAGACAGTGGAAAGATTTAATTTTAACCTAATTTTTATATATACTACCAATAATACAATACTATACATGCAAGAAAAAAATTAGATCATGGCTAAAAACACTCGGGATAAAATTATCTATGACAAAAAAAAAACTAAACGAAAATCAGTTCATCCGTTTGGGAGCTACGATACCACAGACAGATACATAGATACACAGACAGACACGTCATACTTATAACGCCCCTCTCTTTTTGGTTTGGTGGTTAAAAATACTATAACCTAACAAATACTATAATTAAATACGCAAATAAATTACCTTATTGGGTTTAACTCTTTCAATGACACAATACGGCCACTCGACATTCAGCGTGACATTAAGGTGAAATTTATCTCATATTATCAATATCATACTGATAAGAAACACCTCGTGATCAATCACCCTATCTGTACTTTCTTTTGATAACTTATCAATAATTCCATGTGACATTCAACAGAACTGATAAATTTGTAGTTTTCTGTATTCTTTATGATGCTAGGCAGCTTAAACGTAGGTATTTTTTGGGTTCCGTACTATAAAGGTGCCAAGGGAACCCTATTACTGAGGCTAATTGAATGTCTGTCTCTCACAGGCCTCTAACGCTATCTCAGTAAACATAATAAAAATAAATTCCAGTTTTTCGCAGGATACGTGTACAAGTACAAGTAGTACGTCGTCCGTCGCTTCGTAAAAGTCCGGTAATAATTTATAAAAAATTATGAAGTGAACCCTGAGTACACGAGTCCGACTCTTACTTGACCGGTTTATTTGAATACCTACGTCTTATAAGTTAGGTATTTTCATATTTATAATCAGGTAGATAAGTAATTTGTTTTCTTGGCAATAACCCCAAAGGTCGATAAAAGCGATATAAAAAACTGTTAGTAAAACAAGTGAGATAACCTGTTTCGTAATTTCTTGAGGTTTTTTTTGCCTGAGCTAGCATTGATTACAAATAATCAAACGGAACTTTTTTAGACACGTCGGTCTTTTGAAGAAAATATGTATATCTACTATACTTAAGGGCCTTTCTTGTTTCTGTATCTAATTTTGATAGGACCAGATAATTCACTATTGGGTTCCAAGATGAAGTGTCTATTTTCAAGTTATTCAATGCCTTTAAGAAAGAATTTGTGGTGTCCAAAAAGTTTTTGATTTGTGTTGAACATTCTGTGGTTTAGTGTGTCCTAGTGTTTTTTTTCAGAGTTTTATCATGTGATCAATTTTATCACAAAGAAATAAATATTAGAGAGTGGGAGCAATAGAAAAGCATTTTAAATTCTTCAATAGGATATTGAAGAATGAAAAATACTTTTGTATGTTATGGAATAATATATATAAGCATACCTTATTGTATTTAACACGTCAATTTTCAGCTAATTCCATCGGTGACAAGTCGAGTTTCAATCTGAAAAAAAAGAAATACTGCTTTATAGTGTTTCCAAATAATAAATTAGCTAGTTATTCAAAAAGGGTTTTTATCAACAAGGTATCCAACATGCCATCGCCCAATTAAATAAAAGAAAAATGTAATCCGTGCACGACAGATGATTTATTTAAAAAATTATCGCGCAAGGTGTCAACAAATCTTACAGGGCCATCCATCTTTGTCTAACTCGGCTTATCGGGACGATATCAATGTGTCGGCGAGGCCCATACATATTTATTTATGCGCAAAATTTGCATCGACTTTTCAAGGGTTAAAACTGAACGCCAAAAGCTTGTAATCGCGTTGCATGCGTAAACAGAAGTTTGTTTTGAAACGAAGGATTATAAAGTTACAAAAATTAAACAAAAAAGAAATCGTTTTTTTTGTTGCGTTTTTCCAGTTCTTTAGTGTTGTTATGTGAAATTAAGTAATGTGGTACCTACTTATACCTAGTTTAACTGCTTTTTTATGTCTATCGTTAAAAAAATTACATATCATGCATCGCGTCATTTTTTCAATAACAAAGGTCAAAATACAAAATAACCTTTTAACAACGTAGTGAGCCTTTCACGATCTACAACATTTTTTCCAAAATAAAAACCCAATCGCCTTTTCGTGTTTTTCATCAACTTCAACATTTACCAAGAACATTACATGTAAGATTACCCGATTCTCCTAGAACTAGCAACATTATCTTCGAATTTCATAAAAGTATCAAGTAACCACTTGATTTCTTAGAAATGAACCATTGAAGCGAAAATAGCTTCATAAATCGATATTGATAGGTTGACTTCATTAACCATGAAGAAAAAAAACGACAAACACCGAAAAAAAACGATAGAATAAAAAGTGCAACCAAAAAAAAGAAAGAAATGGAAAAAAGAAAAAGTTAAAGTGATCGCAATTGAGTCACAATAATGTTCGATTTTTGAATGGTTCGGCACTCAAGTAATTGTATCTATTGTTAAGGTGGGCCGCATGCATTGTGCTTGACAGTAATGAATTACTAGCGACTTTATGTTGTGTCAAGCGTGTTTTGACAGCTATACAAGTTTCTATGCTCGTAACTTATTTCGTTTGACTTTACTGGTTGCGGTAATTATTTTTTAAGTAGTTCCGTAAGAACCTTTGTGCAAGTTCTCTGTGATCATGTTTTTTCTGCATTTCATTTTTGAAATCAAAGTTTTTGTATTCATTCACCCATATGAACAGATAAGACCCATGTCTTATCTGTCATTTTACTCCTTTTTACTGAATGACATATAATTATAGGCTATATCTCTATGTTTTTAAGATTTCGAAGATATTATGTTATAAATAAAAAAAAATTAAAGTCTTCAAAACCCGAATCATTTGTAAGTGTCACTAACCTTGGCCGCAAGAAACATAATTCCATGAGTAATAAATATGAAAAAAAAATGGACAATGCAGTCGACTTAGGCGTCATTGTTTAATTGCCTGTCAAGTCAAATTTTAACGTTTGCGGACAGCATGGTCCATATGAAAACATTTATTACTAGCTTCTGCCCGCGGCTTCGCACGCTTATTTTCGGTATAATAAGTAGCCTATTATCTAAGTTAAATGTTGTTCTAAATATACGCCAAATTTCATCTTGATCTGTTCAATAGTTTTGGAGATCCTAGGTAATAAAAATAGTCGGATACCATGGACAGAAAACATGTGCATATAAACTTTTGTAAGTTACTTTTAACATCTAAGCAACGAATTTAATATAAGTACCTAATTAGAGAAAAAATGCCCTTTAATTTATAAAAGACATCATTGATTTTGAGTGGTTTCTCCAGCATCTCACCACGCAAAAACAAATAACGTCACATAGAAGCATAACCGAAAGTAACTGGCCATGTAACTCTTCCCCCATTTGTTTTTTTTTTTTTCATAAGTAATTCTCGATTCATTTTAATTCATACAGTAAGTTATTTTTAGAAAAAAATGTTGCAAAATGTATTTATTGTGACGATAACTTAAAGACAAACTTATAACATTTTTATCAGTCAATGTAACCCAACCCCGCTTCAGTGTTCTTCAAGACACTTCAGATAAATAGTTTTGCCAATTGTCAACTCTAATCGCAAGATAAAGGGCTGAAAATATATTGCGTTGATGATTGGTGGTCCACTCAAGCAGGCAAACACTTTTGAAATCTCTAATGGCAATAATATTTACACAAACTATTTGATATGTTGTTTTAGAAAATAATTTTAGTAGTTGGATTTAATCCTATTATTTACGACTTTATCACTAAGGTGAGAAAGGTTAATTTGATTTTGGACATTATAATTTTCTTGTTTGAGGCCGGGGCATATTTTTTTTAAAGACTAAAGACAAAGTAGGTTTGTTTTTGGCTAAATAAATAAATACCTTCTTACTTTATTTTAAACATAGAGCTAATGCTATGTTATTCGCAAAATTTTTTGTTAAGGCTAACACACCTAATAGAGTATTTTACTGTCACGATAATGCGATGTCGGAGTAAATTTTACCAGGAAACGGAACTAGCCAAGAGTAAAAATAGTAATAAATTAAGTACATAGTTATATTATAAACCACTTTTATTCAGCTTCTGTTGCTGTCAGTACCTACATAGCATAAAGTAAATATAAATATTAAATCAAAATTTCACTTATATTCAGCCTATGCTGCCGACAGTACACAGGCAGTTAGTGACCACGCCATTAGCCATTGGTGATCGCAAACCGATATTTTGTGGTCATTTATCGCCGTCCGTCGCATTGGTGCGTAATGTGGTAGATTCGTTGCAATTTTCTGTGTACCAGTTATTTTGCTGACTGAAGTGTAATTTAGAAAATACCTTGGGAATATAAATTGAATTACTTGATGATATGCTTTAGCTGATTTACTAGGTATTTTGCAAGACAATTTACTAATAATGACATAATTTGTTCTGGCTACTAAATTTGGAAATCAGAGTAAAAATATTCAATTGCAAACCCCATTTTAAATACGCAAAAGTAATTTAGACTGTCTACCTGTACCATTTCATGACTAAGCGGCTGAACGGAGTGTGATAAAATTTAGTAAGGTCTTACTAGATTTTTTCATTGTTTCCTAGGGAAACAGGGTGTGTTTGAGCCAAATTAAAGGGGTGCGAAGTTATTATATGTAAGTAATTATGCTATACAGTGGGGCAATGCAGCCAGCGTCTTGAGGACCCTTCCGACTGGTATTGATATGGATCAGTTGAGCTACCTACCTGTAGATTGTTTTCAACAGTCGGCAGTTATCTCAATTGTTTCAATTGTAAATACCAGTTTTAATTTATACGTATTGATTGGAATTTTCTTTGTGAATAAAGGTTTTTTGGTAAAATAACAATCACCAATCAATGTCTCGTTTTTTAAAAAACAAAACGTGAGTAGCACTAATCAGTTGCCATCAAAAAATTCAATCAAAATGCAATAAAAACTCGTTAGATCTGTTATTAAAATGCCAGGCGCAGTTGACCTTGAAAACATTATAATTTGTTTCTAGGTCGAGCTGAGATGCAGCGTGAGTCATCCCTGTTGCTATCTGTCCTAGATTAGTAACGCTATAGAAACGCATTTGTAATCTGAATGCACACATTTTTGAGACAAATGCGCTGCTGGACTATTCCAGCAACGCATTTGTCTTAAACACAATGAATAATAAAATAATGAATTCTATAATTATAGAATTTATAATGAAATTTGAATTCTCTATTAATTATAGAATTATTTATGATTGTGAAATCTCATGCAGCATCGCACAATGAAGTTTTTGCTTTTGTTGTAACAGAGGAGTCATCGGATTTTTTTATTCAATTCCTTGGGATTCATCAGTGCGTTTGGTATGGATTTACGCTTTATTATAAACATTTAGATAGCTCGTTTTGCTAACTGCATGGAAAATACTCAATCGTTCCTTTCGGTTGATGAAGACAATGTATTATAAAAAAATCTGTAAATTTTCTCTTACAATCAACTTAAATTAAGTTATTATTTGTTTTGGTAAAAAAACCTCCAGCACGTCAGCGCACAGACAGTAAAGATTTGGCTGTGTCTTTTGTCCAACAAGAGGGTCGAAATGGGTTTATGAAAAAAAAAAATGTGAGTACGAGTAACACTTCTATGTTCTTCTATTAGCTCATGCAGTTTCCAAGTTTGTTAGCTTCGCCCACGCTTCCTTGCAAATAAACTGAAATAACTATGAATATGTCTTTATTGCATCACCACCTTACAAGTGTGGTTTATGAGCGTAGAACTGCTTTGAAGATCAACTGTGACCTTTTTGTGAAGGAGGGTAATGGTTAAATAAATGTCTTTATTGAATTTTGTGTCTTTACAGTAAGTAACTGTATTATTCATTAAATATAATAAAGGGGATAACATTTGTGGTGCAGTGGATAACGGTCCGCCTGCGATGCAGGAGGTTGCGGGTTCGATTACCGTCTCGGGCCAACGTCTGTACGATCTGCAGATATTTGTTCCGGGTGTTCTCGGTGTTTTCTTTGAATAATAAAAATAACTTTTTAAGTAATGTAGATAAGTAGGTATAATAAACAACATGTACTTAACATATCTAGTAGGTATCCATAACACAAGCTCTGCTTAGCTTGGGGCTAGATAATGCTGTGTGAATTGTCCAATATTGTTAATTACTTATTATATTATTTGCTGGTTTCTGTCCGTGGGTTCGCCCGCGTTGTTTCTATGGAAACGTTTAAAGGTGATTTCTATCCGATGGGAACTGATTTATGGGATAAAAAGTAGCCTATGTTTGATTCCAAGATTAAAATTACCTGTGTGCAAAATTTCCGCCGAACTGGTCATTAGTTTTGAAGAGGTAACAAACATCCATCCATCCATCCATCTATCCATCCATCCATCCAAACTTTCGCATTTATAATATAACATTGGAGAATACACACGGCGACAACCTCCGTGGCGCAGCGGGCAAAGGTCCGCCCGCCTGCGACGTAGGAGGTTGCGAGTTCGATTCCCGCCTCGGAACAAATTTGTGTACGATCTGCAGAAATTTGTTCCATTGGTCTGGGTGTTTTCTATGTATAATAAAAAAATATCTATCTATGTAGTGTATTGTATTAAGTATATCAGTTATCTAGCACCCATGCTCTTCTTTGCTTGGGGCTAGATAATGCTGTGTGTATTGTCCAGCATTACTTATTTATTTATGAAAAAAAAAATGTGTGATAGTGATGTGATGTAGTGGTGTGATACCAACCTTTTTCCCTAACAACCTAAAGGGTTTACTTGTCAAACTAGGCCTTGATAGTAACTCTCCTACTCACGGGATCCCCCTTGAAAAAACTTGAAACATAACAAATAAACACAACATTTTTCTTTTCTTCCTTGAATGTGAAAACACGATTGAGAAAAGAACTGCGATAAAAATATTAGGATAGTGCATTGTTTCGCGCATAATTTGGTCGAGATTTCAGGAACCCTGCGGTCAATTGAATATTTATTTTTATTATTTATTTATTATTATAGGATATTATTTTTAATTATTTATAATTTGGTTCCCTGAACCAGTTTCGTCATAAGTTTTGTAGTTTTCTTGTTAATAAACAATAACTTGATTTTTGCGCTTACGCCGCCCGTTCCAAAAACATATGCTTTATCTCGCTTCTATGCACGCAAAATCCTATGCCTATCATTTTCACAAAATGGCACGCATTGTGCCCTCTTAATTATTTTAACTGAACACCAAAAAGAAGCAAAACAAAGTACTAAATCAAGCTGAGCGTTTACAACAAGCATTTTCTCGTGTAAATTGTAAACTGACTACAAAATGGCTGTCGTCCAAGCTGACTACATAAATAAGTTTCTGACTGAGCTTCAAGTGATGAGTTGGTAATTAAGGAGAATTTATTTACTGTGAAAGTATATACATTGCAGTTTTGCAGTAAAACTAAATATAAATCGGGTAAGATGTGTAAATTGCTGCAAGTGTATTGCGGTTAAATAAAAAGGTGCACCAAAAAGGAACGATTTTTAAAAATATAATGATAGTTACACAAAAATTATTTAAACTAAAACATGAGAAATTTTCATAAAAAACATGTACTTACCTAGGTACCTATGTATGTATACTCTACATTTCATTTCATGCGTATGACAAAATATTTTTCCATTTGCATTGCATTAGGCTGGTGTACTTTCCTCTTGGTACTGTTATGTTACTTTATGATTATGAATGATGATGATGATGTATTCCTAGCCGAATTTCGACCACAGCGCTGCAGCGGTTAGACTCAACGGGGACCAGCTATGATGATATGAATACTATACAATACAATACAAATATACTTTATTGCACACCAAGAAATCAAAAATCACAGAAAACAAAAATCAAATACAAATAATGTACAATAGGCGGCCTTATCGCTAAAAGCGATCTCTTCCAGGCAACCTTAGGATGGACAAGAAGTGATCGATACTATACCACAGGTAAGAAGGTACTATATTTTTTTAGATCCATATTATAATATTTTAAAACTTATTTTCAACAATTTCTCTAATATTGCATCAGAAACAGATACCTAACTACGTAGTTATATGATTATAGGTATGTAGAATATAGCAAAAAGTTCTTTGTGATTCAAAATAATGAATCAGCTTAGCTCTAGGCTATGCAGCTTGAAGTATAGTCAGCTACAGAAATTCCTATACACTAATTTACATATAATACACTACTTTATTCATATTAATATGTAATGTAATTTAGTTTTTCTTGTAATTTAAGCTACTCCTACCCGCAGCTTTGCACGTCTTTTTCCTGGATGGCTGGCCCATTACGTTATTCCGGGTCTAGAACTACGTTTATGCAAAATTTCAACTAAATCTATGCAAAATTTCAACCTGATTCGCACAGGAGTTTTAGCGTGAAATAACAAACATACCCATCTATGAATCCGCATTTATAAAATTAGTTTGATGTGATTTGTCGAATCGTGAATCGTATTTTTAATCGCGCCTATCAAAAAGTGTTCCTAGCATGAGACGCTAAAAACATTTGATGACGTCCATTGGGCCGTGTGTATGCTGATCATCATAATATGTCCACTGCTGAACATACCTTACCAATAACAATGAAGGTTTTGTCGTATTCACCACGCTTGACAGGCGGATTGGTGACCACAATGGAGGTTTTAAAAATACACAAAAAGAAGCTGCTGGCCTTCCTCTGGTAGATTTTCTAAGTCGACTCTTACGACATCCATGGGCGTACAGGTGAATTCCAACGCCGCCGCTCGCCGTCACGACCGTCATGGCAAAAACTGTATGCATCGGTGCATTCAGTACTTATCATCGGTATTGATGCTGCTGACTGTACCTTACCAACTGTTCGTTAAATGACGTGGTGTGAAGGTACTTTTTTTAATCAGAACCTAAACCACTAATTAAATATTTATATCCAAGGGGTTTTTTTGACTCCGTTATACCTACTGGAGGTTTCAATATAATAGAGTTTGTTACTGCATAATCTATTTTAAACACTTATTATAAACTATTTATAAATTATTTTTAAAAACTAAAAAGCAATTCCTTAATGTCGATCAACAGTTGATCGAAACCTTTTTTTAAGTCTTGTGGGGCAAATACTAATTCTTCGGGACAATTTTTTTTTTTGAGAGTAGTCTCACAAAAAAATAGTATCGAGATCATTCTCAATACATAGCGAAATAATTTTCAAAATAGGTCCGTAATTGTCGTCGAGAAATCGATGATCATACATTAATAAATATTTAAAAAACATACATAGCTGAGTATGGAACCTCCTCTTTTTGAATTCGATTAAAAATAGGCAGTGGCGTTATAAGTTTAACGTGTCTGTCTGTGTATCTGTCTGTGGTATCGTAGCTCCCAAACGGATGAACCGATTTTCGTTTAGTTTTTTTTTTGTCATAGATAATTTTATTCCGAGTGTTCTTAGCCACGTTTCAAAAATTTTATCTAATTTTTAATTTTATCTTGTTAAGAATTATAGTGCTGCGAATCTATCTATCGTCCCGCAAAATATTGGGATTAACAATAGCTTTGATTTTCATCGAGCTGACAGATTACGCAGATTATTTCATTAAGTCAAAGAAAATAAATGCCTGGACTGAGTATAGGTGATGCAATAAGTACCTAAATCTATGGTTGTACACTGACTACACAGCGTTGGTATGTTGATCACCTAGTATTAGGCTTAACAACATATTTTTTTACCGATAAACCGTTTTAAAATATGTGTTTAGTATTTTTCCTTATCTGTGCTCGTTTCATTTATGTCCCTATCATTATTTATATGTAATGTTTGGAAATAGAATTGATTAAATATAATTTTGTTGGTATAGGACAAACAAATGTTAAGTACAGGGTGAGCGGAAATTACTAGCACAGTTTTCATGACATCCTTTTTGTTTAATATTTTAAGAAGCGCGTTGAAGTCTTTAAATGGAAAATCGAAGTACTTTTTCAAAATATCCATACAAAAAATAGGCAAGGTATCAATAATAATGATGGTGTTGACGTTTAATTAATATCATTTTATTTTACTGACATAATGTGGTAAGAAAAACTCTATAGTAGGTATTTTAGTAATAAAAGATTAATAGCCACGCAATTAGTAACACGATAACACCTACTTATTTTTGTTTTTGTAAACTGCTATCGCATATAATTTCTTACATTCAGTTTGTAGGTACTTCATAATATAACAACTTGGTACCTAACTAAATATCAATTGGGCTACCTCTAGATTGTTTGAAGCAGTCAACATTCAGCAAAATTGTCCCAATTGTAAATATACTAGCTGAAACTTGTATCAAAGGTTGTATTTTTTTTAATAAAACAAATGAACGAAAAGATATCAGTGGATATGGTTATTTTTGATTTGGGTCGATATCTATTTTTATTAAAAAAAGATTAATAGCCACGTAAATTGTTAAAACGATGATATTATGTAGAACCTACATAGTACCTTTGTAACCCTAGTTTGAATTATAAAAGGTAAAGATCGGAGAACAGTGTGAATTTTTTTTGTAGTTTATATTATTTAGAAGAAGATTTATGACGGATATTCCTAAAAATTTCATGTTTACCTGTTAATAACATGCATAATCAGGACAGAACCTAATTTTAAGTTCGTCTTTGTGATTATTATGTTTGTGGTTGGTCAACATAATTATAAAAAATAAGACTTGTAGTATTTTAAACGGTGGCAAATAATTTTTTTATAAATACAAACTTAATACTTTTTATTTACTTTTCGTATATTTGTCCCCGTGATAAGGGCCCGTATTTTAATCGTGGTAACAAGATAAAAACATGTGACTGGTTGTTATCAACATTTTACTGTTGCTGTGCCGCCGGTTGATAGTATGTTAGGTACGTTAAAGTAAAAATGTAATAATAGGAAAAATTAAACGAAATAAAATTCACACAAGTATTCAAAAACACAATTATTAATTAAAAAAATATGCTGAGTTCTATTTCGTAACCACACTGTTTTAGAGTTTTGTAAATTTTTTATATAATTTTAGCTAAAAATTTTGAACTGTTTAAATGAAAAAATAACATTTTAACCTCTAGACAAATGTAAGGTCAAAAAAAAATCAAGTGTTATTTTGTTAAAAGGATTGTCACGTAACTGTTCATAACTATCATTTATTATTATTAGTTATAAAAACAGAATTGGTTTTCTGTCAGGTGTGGCAGGCAAAAAATGTGTACAAAAAATTTTGCCCGAGGTTCATTTGATAAGCGGTTTCAATTTAGATTTATGGAACCACGTCACTATTCAAAAAAATCTTTAGCTTAAATTTATTTAATAAACTTACCATTTATTTCTTCTGAGTTCAGTGCAGACTTTGGTTGAGTTTCTTAGTCTTTGACACCAGAAGTGCATTTGAATTCCATCTTCATTCACACTTCACTCAACGTCACTTAATGGTCGACACATTCGTTAAGTATTTATTATTTCTGACGATATTTTTTAACTAAGTTTTTTAATAATTGTACCGTTTTACTGGTTATACAGGATGTCCAAATTTTTTCGACTTAGTAGGTATTCTATCATCTGCGATTATCACTGTAGCCGTTGGTCCTCCATTGATAAACTAAACTTTTTTGTTTATTTTTTTTTTTTGAGCACTGAGGATTTCTCACATATTTTGTGAATTTTTTTATTGAGAACCATGTGAAAAAAATTATGATGTCAACTTTAGAAGCTACCACAAGAATTCCGTTAAAGTTCTAAGTCTTGTTGGAAACCCGATTCTTATAAGTCCCGAAACCGCTAGAGCGCGCAGACCCCGTACGAGTTTCAAGAAAAAAAAACAATTGACGATACGTGTTCGCGCGCTGATCGTCGTCACAAGAAGACGCTACGCGAGTGGCCAGAGCGAGCATCGGCCGCACTCCGAACCAACGGATTGTGTTGTTGAACCAAGTGCTCGCTCGTCGCGTCGGCGCGCGGGGGCGGGTGGGGGGAGGGACGCACACACACATCCACCCCACCGACAACGTACCATCCATTACTAACGTACCTATTTTAAATACGCGACGCGCCAATCTAGCTCCTATGCGTCTCTACTAGGGATGTGATACTGCCAAGCGAGATGGGGCAAGCCGCGCGGCGCGCATGTCACTTTATAGAGAGGGGCATCGTGCACCAAACGTATATGTCCTAACCCGATGCAAAAGTGTAGTGTCAGACTTTGTAAGTACGTGAATGCAAGTGGTGTCTTGAAATTTTAATAAAGAGTCTCTGTTTCATGCTCTTTCATTTCAGCCTAATGGATACTTCACCGAGACATATGGCGAGCAGTTGGATCGGGTTTTCTCGTGTATGTTTAATTGACATGTTGTAACAGCTCAGTGAATCGCTCCGGGCTTAATACCCGCCATCGATGCTCACATTTCTACCTCAAATGCTAATGGAAATTGAAACGCATTGTGAATAGTTCTATGAGATAATAATTTATGAGCTGGTAACGAACTAACGAATGAACATAAAGGAAAAGAAATCGAAGAAAGATTCGAGGAGTTGAATGACCTTATTTGTATTGTCTCACCATTATGTTATATGACGAATAAAATGTGAGCGCTGCATTCAGAAATATAACGTTTACACAGATGACTTTGAATACACACACGACTTGAACGAACACCCACGCAAAAGCCCACGTTCGAAACCCATATCAAAATTTTTGAATTCTGTTGGTCAGAGCGGTCCATCTAACGGGACTAGCCAGTTATATTATATTTACCTGGTTATATAGTTATGTTATTTATTAGAAGTTTTTTTAATATGTCCAGAAGATGATTTATTCAACTTTTGCGTGTATGCTTATTATAAATTTCGGTTACAGATTGGTCTTAACGATTAAGCCTACCAAAGGTTTCTCAATCTTAAATTTAATTAGTATTCTGCTGATGTTTTTTGAAAGTTGACCAAGCAAGAACATTAAAAGTTGTCTGTTGTTTGAGTTTAATATTACCATGAACAGTGTTATGGCTATGACCACGTCAATGCTCGAAACTATTTAGCTAAAAGCCTTTGCTAGCTAGCTATATTTTTTTCGTGTCTCTTCTTCTTTCAAGTATGTAAGTACCTTATCAGTAAAATAATAATAATGACGCGTAAGCTCAATTATAAATTCTATTTCTAATTTGTTTCTATGATTTGATTGTAATTTTCTTTGTTAATAAAGATTCCATAATATACTTAGGTCTTATTTGAGACGACAAAAACATATCAGGAATTTTCAGCAATACTATAGCTATACATGCCATAACCATATATACGCACGATCATGATTTTTACTGCCCTATAGTAACTTTATCCGAGCATGATATCAGTTACTTCATTTGCCATAGCTCCAACCTGTCTAGGGTTCACTTCACAGATTAGGATTAAGATATGACTTCCTGCGTATTTATGACAGGAAGCAGTCGAGCTGCGTATTTATCAAGCCTAGCTTGAATTTATATTGTCTTATCTATTAAATTATTGCCAACTTTATCCTGTTCATTGCATATATTTTTGATATCCTGGAAGCTAATTGTATTTCTATCGAGTGATGTCATGGCAAACGTTTTCTCTTCAATCTATCGTGTCGTTATAATTTTATATATTGTTAGAAATACTTTTTATTAATATTTGCTTTTTGCTGGATCATAAAACTTAACTCGTTGGTATGTTTTATACAGCTTTATCTACATTATTTATCGACAATAAAACTATAGAAGATAAGACGATAGAGATAAAATTTTATCAAACGAGAAGCCAAGTGTTGTTTTATGTCTCACCTGACACCCTGAGATAGCCCAACCAACTGTTATAATTTTAAACTAAGTATTTCTATGTACCTATATTATATGATATTATACATGATGTGAAAATGTAAGATTTTTACATCATCGCCATTTGAAACGCACTAGGAAATTTTGAAAATATGATATACATGATGTGTATGTAAGATTTTTACATCATCGCAATTTGAAACGCACTAGGAAATTTTTAAATTTATTTTACTTCAACTACCTATTGTTATGGCAACTAGGTATATTTATTTGATTTTGTTATTATTTTTAGTTTTACAGGTTACAAGCTTTATTATTAAAGAATCTGAATCGGATGTTATATTCTGATCAGATTTTTTTTTACTTTATAAGGTGAGGTTGACTAACTTTTTTTTTACTGACCAACCTGTGCAGACATACCTAGGTACTTTATGTCAAATTTCCTCCCGAACGTATGTTTACAGTTTACACAAAAAATTACAAATTTTGTCAAGCAGTTGTTAATTTTCACAGTAGCTTAGTCAACATTAACATTCACTGTCCAATACATTGCGCAAACATCGAAATCCAAATTTGAGGTTATTTGAGCGGGAAAGCGACGAGAAAACTATCGAACAAACACGTCGTCGGTAACTGATTACCGGACACCCTGTATACCTAACAACTTTAAGACACTAGCACATTCTAAATTTGAAAAGGTTGTCACAGTAAGTCGCGTGCACTAACGCTAGGCCGGTTCCTAATCGCGATAATTATTGGTTTATTGTTTAGTAGCGCGGGTGGCGAGCAGTGCACCTCGACACATACTGCCCAACACAACGTTTCTTTCTCTTTCCCCCTTTACTTCCGCACCGGGTTTTTACTTAGGGCGCAGGCGCCCCTGACATTTTTTTAAAACCGCGCCCATGTTTCTGTAATTTCTATCGCACCGCGCAACTTCACTAAAAACAGCTTTTTTTCGGATATTTTTTCGCGACATCTCTTTCTAACGGACACATTCGCTAACTCCCCGTCCCCCTTCTTCTAACGGTTATCGCACGGCACTTTTCTATCGTGACGCTTTTGACATAACGTCCTCTCTGTCTAATGACGACGCGACGGTTGTGACGGCGATTATTTTACTGTTGCTCATCGTATAAAACTCTGTCCAAAAATTTTTTTTCTATTTTCAACCTTAGTACTATGAAATAGAATCTAATCCGCGACGCGTCTAGCGTAGATGCGACTTTACGATCTAACGCGATGAGTGTAAAGTTCCGGCCATTTTTGCTATAAAAAAAATCGCATGCATGCGCGTAACCACGCCTTTGTACACGCACATATTGCTGTCTACTTTACTCCTTTTTTATTTTCACTTGCCGTCTCGCTCTGTGATTCACTCACACATGCACGCATCAAGCGCTTTGCGAAGCGTACGCCACCTAGTATCGAGTAGCGGAACTTCTTAGGAATTTGGAGCGTGACGAAGTGAAAGCTTTCTCCGAGGGCGGCAGCACTGGGGAAAGGGGTTGATTTTAGTTCCAGAAACATCCGCTAGCGGCGCCACTCTCAACTCAACATAAAATAAAATAAAACCCCGTACTTATTGGAACCAAGCCAGTATTTAAATAGCTGCTTTATAAAATAATCACCGAGGACTAATGCGGCCAAGAACCAATTACGTTCAGAACAGAACTGGTCTAAGGGCATACGTAATACGGAATTCTACTACTTTAGGAATTAATGAAAACAGATTTGCTATTACCATTTTATTTGCCAAGTTTGCGTTGTCGCTCTCCAGGGGGCGCCGTAAGCCGGTTCTATTGGCAACCGGATTATGTGGAGGAAAATAGCTTAGGTTTAAGACGTTGATTTAAATTTAATTCATCAGTTAGAAATTGATGTTCTGTAATACGAATTTTATTAGGCCTATACGGCCGTTGCAATTAGTTTTAATCGCAAAACTCGTTTTAGATGACACTGACCATGCCACATAAAATACTAATAACCAACTGATCAACAACTTAGAAAACAGAGAGTCCAAAGAGAATTCCGTTTTTGAGAAAAATTATGTTACGAATAAAGTGAAAAATAATAGAGGGGCGAGTCTATTTGAAGTAGGTAACGACACGTGATCGTGACGTACCTCAACAGCCCTGTATTGGTCCACTACTGGACGCAGGCCTCCCCCTGATAAGCGCCTTATTAGCTTTTATCACAAGGGGATAATGCTCGTGACGTGCCTTACAATTATAAGTAATTAATACTAGTACCTTTATTCCACAATTTTTTGTAGCTGAAAAAAGAAGAGTTAGGAAATAGTACTAAAGCCATGATGGGAACCTTAAACCAGAGGCGTGAGTCTATTTGACGTAAGTTACGAGACGTGATCGTGATCGTGTCTCGTTACTTACGTCCGTCTCCATTTTGCTTACAAACAGCACACAGTACCTCTATCGCGGGACTACGCAAATCTCCATACAAAAAGGAGACTGTTGATCTAGAAAACTTAATAAACTTAAATTAAGAACTATTCATAAGAGGTGTACCTAGTATCAAAACTGGCGATGATTAATATAATTATTAAATTAATAAATAATATCGCACGTTTTGGAAAGGTTTCATAATAAAGGTTTGATATTAAAATTGATAAATTTTTCTTGAGTTAAAGGGCGAACCTAACCAAATTATGTGCGAAACAGTGCACTTTCTTGGTTTTTTTTATCGTATTTTTTTCGCAATCATGTTTCGATATTCAAGGAACCAAAAAATAATGTTTGAATTTTATGTACTAATTCGAGTTTTTTATCATGGGGCTCTCGAGTACCTACTAAAATCTAGGCATAGTTTGACATTGGTTGTCGTAATTTGAATCTCGCGCCAACATAAATCGAACAACCTCAAATGCCAATAGCGTAAGTACCGTGGTCGTGGGCAGATTATTATTTTATGAGAGGACGCTTTTCGTCAGACAGAACTACAGACTTTACTTGATTTCTTTGTTATTGGCAGCATGTCTTGTTTGTCACTTTTCTACCAGAGTGCAGTGTCCGGTTTATGGAAATTTCATAGTTATCGAATGTAAACGTGGCTACCTACTGGTTACGATTAACAATTAAATTTAAAAAAGACCAAATTAAAATTTTTAAAAGCACCCCGACGTTTATTGGCTGAACAGATTTTCATGAAACATGGCTAAGAACACTCGGAATCAAATTATCTATGACACAAAAAAACTAAACGTAAATCGGTTCATCTGTTTGGGAGCTACGATACCACAGAAAGATACACAGATACACAAACAGACACGTTAAACTTATAACACCCCTAGTCCGCCATAATATGGTGGACTAAAAACTTTTTGTCATTATAACGATTTCGGCCTCTTCCGTTTACAAAACAATAATTTAAAAAATATTCCTTCCAATTTTCGAATTGAGTTTACACTTTGAATTTACTCTAGTGATTTCGATGATTATAAAACGACGATTTCCCTCGTAGATATAGATAAAAATTATCTGAGCGTCTGGTCGAAGCGACGCGTGACCCGAGAGCTGGTCAGTATCTGGCACAGCGCATCAGCATTGCCATACAGCGGGGCAATGCAGCCAGCGTCTTTGGGACGCTTCCGACTGGTATTGATATGGATCAGTTGAGCTACCTGTAGATTGTTTGCAACGGTCTGCAGTTAGCTCGATTGTTTCAATTGTAAATACCAATTATATTATAAGTTTCTTTGTGAATAGATAAATAAATAAATAATGCTGGACAATTCACACAGCATTATCTAGCCCCAAATTAAGCAGAGCTTGTGTTATGGGTACTAGATAACTTATATTCATAATACAATACATTACATGGATAGATATTTTTTCTTATATATAGAAAAACATCCAGAACACCCTGAACAAATATCTGCAGATCGTACAAACATTTGTCCCGAGGCGGGAATCGAACCCACAACCTCCTGCGTCGCAGGCGAACCCTCGCCCGCTGCGCCACAGAGTTCGTCATAATATATGTATAGGCATAAGAAGTTTATAGGGTTAGTATAGGGTGTAGTTATAGGGTTTGGTCCCACCCAGCTTCTGAATTTCCCGGGAAATTCACAAAACTTTTGGCGATTTAAGAACCGGAATATTGTAAATCATTTCCCTGGAAATTTCGGGATTTTTTTTTGTTTGTAGACCACTACAATCACTTTATCTATTCCACATCCTTTTATAGCATTTCGCATGTATCAGGTATCTACGCGGTATTTTTTTTTTGCTGTTGTTATGTATCTTTATTCACATAGAAAGTTACAATCAAATAATTTAAATAAATTAGTACCTACTAGTATTTACAATTGAAACAATTGAGCTAACTGCAGACTGTTACAAACAATCTACAGGTAGCTCAACTGATCCATATAATATATGGATTAGTTGAGCTACCTGTAGATTTTATCATTACAAGTCGGAGGCGTCCCCAAGACGATGGCTGCATTGCCCCGCGCTGTATGGCAAGGCTGTTGTTTGTTTACAAACATTTCACATTGATTTTCACTGGAGTATACCTAAGTCTTGTGCGTTCTATCCCTAGATTTTTTTATAGACCTAAAGCCGACCGTGACAACGTCTGTAGTTTTCCTATTGGGTACTTTATACCGACAGGGTATTAAGTGAACATGCCCTAAGAGGTATCCAAGTCCATTTACATCAGCGCGTTGATGGAAGGAGACAAGAAACTTTAATTTGTATGAAAACTTGCAGGGGGACGTATTTAGGATGATCTTAGCTGGGCAAGCTTATGCTTTTATACGAGTAATTTTATATATTTTTCGTTGTAACTAAATAGATTAGGTAAAAGCTCTAAATTAAAATTTACTAATCTGAGACTTCAAACTCAAAAGTAAAAAACTTCACATTCAACGCCAAAAATTCGCTGATTCTAGTTGTAGCACTTGTTTTTGATAGCAAAATGTAATAGAAAGTTTTGGTCGTTGAATTAACCTTATTAATTTTACTTCCGTTAGTGTGTCAATAAAGTTTGACCCTTCGAAACTTTGTTGACATTCATGATTTTCGAATGCAGTTTGATTTCAATATAATTACAAAGAGGCAGGACCAGCAGACAGTCCTTACGACCACCATTACTTGGCATGATTAGGTACTTGATATGAACACCATCGACCATGGGCATGTGCCAGTCATTAACAAAAACAAACTTCTCGCCCACCCCAGCCCAAGTCTTGAATACGTCCACCACAATCCTAGCCTCCAACTCCTAGAAAACATTTACATTCGTTAGCAAACTATGCGGAAAGCAAAGACAACATTTTTTACTTTTAAAATAATGCCGGCCAAGTGTGAGTTACAATGTAGCCTCAGAATTCTCTCTAACTAAGTTTCCGAGATTTGCTGCCTGATAGAATCCGGAAAGGCATGTTGCTAGTTGGGTGTAGGGTTCGCAAAAACAATGGAATGGAACAAGTGGGACCAAAAAGTGTCAGTAGACCTCGGGAAGTGTCAAAAGAAAATGACTGGATGATTTTCCCAACTTTTATTATTTTGTGGGTTGAAACGAAAATCTTAAAAACAGCCGATGTGAAACGAAACAATTATTATTACTTTCAGCGTGTGGTAAAATATTTTTAAATTTTTGCTTGTTTTTTCAGCAAAGGACATCATTTACAAAAAATGATGTAAGTCCTTTGAAATTTCAAAACAACAATAACCATGTAAGAATACAAGTGCCAAGACAAAAAACACGAATATGGAAAAAAAATGTCTCCATATTTTATCCAAAGAAGGAAAAAATGATCGAAATTTAAAAAACCGTACACCAAACGTTGACCCCCTCGAATGCCCTCGATGTCCAGAATCACCCCCTTTCAACTTAGTACCTGCCGTTTCCGTGGCACCCTGTATATTTTAGTTCTAAAAGATAGTTCCTTAGTTCAGAATTGTTGTGTGAAAATTTCTAGTAATATTTAAAAAAGATTCTAACCCGCAAACAACACATCTTTCTCAGCTTTGCAACCACTACGCTAAAGGCCGTTTATAATGTTTCTGCTGACCGTACACTTCAACATAATCAAGATACGCCCAATTGAGTTATGAAGAGTCGCGAACGGGCCGGAATGCGGACGCTAGTGCACCCTTAGCGAAATGTAAGATACCTATCTATAATCTGATCTTCCTATAGGTAAGCTATTGATTGTATGGCATCCCCAGAATCATCAAAAATTTTGGGTGACATAAATAGATACTTTATTTACTTTATTCTTTGGCGCAGCGCATCAGCGTTGCCATACAGCGGGGCAATGCAGCCAGCAGCGCCTCGGGGACGCTTCCAACTGGTATTGTTATGGATCAGTTGAGCTACCTGAAGGTTGCTTACAACAGTCTGCAGTTAGCTCAATTGTTTCAATTGTAAATACTAGTTCTAATTTATTTCGATTATTTGATTGTAATTTTCTTTGTCCATAAAGTCTTTATCTACATTATTTGACTGAGGGACTCGAGAACAGAAGGTCTTGACAGAGCCTACACATTTGCTCCCTTTGGAGTCGAGACCCTTGGTCCGTGGGATACCGAGGTACTTCAGGTCTTCAAGAACTATCAGTACAGCTGGTCGAATCGACGCGTGACCCGAGAGCTGGTTCTAGCTGGCGCAGCACATCAGCATTGCCATACAGCGGGGCAATGCAGCCAGCGTCTTGGAGACGTTACCGATTGGTATACATCAGTTGAGCTACCTCTACATTGTTTGCAATAATCTGCAGTTAGCTCAAGTGTAAATACTAGTTCTAATATGATTCTAATTTTTATAAGTTAGGTACACTTTTGAATCTTTACATAGTATAAAACAAAGTCGCTCCCGCTGTTTGTCTGTTCCTATGTATCAATGCTTAGATTAGATATTTAAAACTACGCAACGGATTTTGATGCGGTTTTTTTAATAGATAGAGTGAGTCAAGAGAAAAGTTTAAATGTATAATATATGCATAATATAGTAGAGAAACATTGATAATTTTAGAGGTTTCTAATGTGATGTCGTAAATAAACACATTTTTTGCGCTTACATTGCAAACGCTGGCTGAACCCTACGAGATAGATCAAAATAATGTAGTACAGTATTGTACACCTAAAATACGTCTACAAAAAGTCCGTTTAAGTATATGTCTATCTCTTAGGGATAACCCACAATAACCATTTTTATCCTTTACTTTTTACGAGAAACAATGGCTTATTTACGAAGTTATTTTAAGCAATACAGCATTAATCCTTATCCAATTAAGTAATCCCTTAATACATTGTACATGTAATATAGATAAATATGGCCCTTTACAGCATGTAATTTAAATGTATATTTTGATTGAAGATATTACAGATTTATTGCAGGGACATAGCGGTTGGGGCGACGCGTGGTGGTAGGTACCGGCTCGGGGCCAATTCTGTAGTATATTTAGTATCAGCATTGCACCCGTGCGAAGCCGGGGCGGGTTGCTAGTTATTTATAAGACACAAGTTCTTACTAAATACATAATATCCACATTTAACTGTTGAGCTATCTGCAGACTGTTACAATCAAGCAAGAGGTCCATCAAACAAATCAATACCAATTGGAGCGCTGTATGTATATGGCAACGCTGATCCGTACTTAAAAATTTTAC
The DNA here is from genome assembly GCA_949316285.1 of Eupithecia subumbrata. NCBI lineage: Eukaryota > Metazoa > Arthropoda > Insecta > Lepidoptera > Geometridae > Eupithecia > Eupithecia subumbrata. The sequence continues at coordinate 21,507,150 of OX438646.1, read as the reverse complement.
ATTTATTAAATGTTTGAGTTGTGGATTTGGAACTTGAAGCCATTGAAAATATTATATAGCCAACTAGTAATCAAAATACTAATTATTTGCCTATTATCTAAGTTAGGCTTTGCTCTAAACGTAAGCCCATCTTGATCTGTTCAGTAGTTTTGGAGTTCCTAGGTAACAAAAAATTCAAATTTCACAAACTTTCAGCTTTATAATATTTGTAGGATTACTGTAAGAAATACAAAAAACTGCGCGGGGTTTTTATCCTCACAGTAAACAGAAAACACCACTACTTTATATATATCTTTCCTTGAAGCTATAAAGATTTTTTTTATTAGAAAAACATCTAATAACCTCAAAAAAACTCATTTTTGTAAAGTACCTTGCGGAAAAATTGATACAAATTTAATATTTTTCTACAAGAGTTTCAACCTTATTGGTCAATATTCAAATCTTATTGGTTACATTTCGTGTTTCGTTTCATTACTTTGAATACATCCATTAGAAGTATTTAAAACGGTGAGGACTGTATTGAATAATTTTCCGCGGAGGGGCCTATGAGATCTTTCACGTGATCGCAATTGAACAAGTTACTGCAAATACCCAAGTACTTTATTTCACAATTTGCAGCAGTCATCGTGGTGACCCTAATCTGCTATAAAGTGTGTATTTTAAGGCAGTCTAACTAATTTGACCTCATCCACCTCTGTGCAATAATTAACGGTTAAACTGCAGTAGTGCAATATGCATGATCTGGATAATTAAAGAGTCAAGAGGTCGATGACTAAAAATTAGATATACATATCTCTATGAAGAAAAAAAAGCGAGCAGTTTGTGAATGGCCCAACAAGGCGAGGCAAGCTTCCAGTTAAATTAAAACAGTTCAGATAAAAACTAAACATATACATAAAACTCATTTATTGGACATAATTAAAGTGTTTCAGTATAATATTGGATCCGTAGGGTCCTAAATTAGCCTAGGCTGTATTTAAGGATCCAGGGCTTCTCCTTTTAAAGTTTTGCATTCCTACTTAAATGAGTAGGAAAAAATAAGAAAAAGAATAACTAAAAATAAAAATAAAATTGAGAATGATCATGAAAAACCTACTATTCAAATAGTCAGGAAAATATATGAAACAAAATCTCAGAATACAGTAATAAAGTAAAATTAACAATTTGCATTCTTTTTTTTTTAAGTGCAGAAGCCTTTATTCTCAAAGAAAATTATAATAAAATTAGTATTTACAATTGAAAAAATTGAGCTAACTGCAGACTGTTGCAAACAATCTACACTACAGGTAGCTCAACTGATCCATATCAATACTAGTCGGAAGCATCCCCAAGACGCTGGCTGCATTGCCCCGCTGTATGGCAATGCTGTGCGCTGTGCCAGATACTGACCAGCTCTCGGGTCACGCGTCGCTTCGACTAGACGCTCAGATAATTTTTTGAAAACTCGAAGAGCCTCGGTACCCCACAAAGGGTTAGACTAGCAGCGACACCTGACACGCATAAAGTGCCCACCTATGGCCTAGTTGCGAAAACCAGTCCAGAAACAACAAGTAAGCGCCTTAACTTGTAGCTTTTACCATATGGAGAGTAATACCCATAAACCCCACGCTGGGTATGCTTGTTGGGATCGCAGTTTGGTGGTAGAATTGTTCTGCAGGAGGCGCTGCTGCTCGCCCCCGGTGGATATCCCGTATTCGCCTCATACGACACCCGCGCGAGGAGAGAAAGAGAGAGTTTAAACCAAATCGTACAAGTACTTCATTTTAGGCAGATGACTACAACACGGTTAACAACTTATTTGCTAGGTAGGTACTTATATTAACAGAGTTAGTGGTCGAGGGTAAAATGGGTCCAAGCCTCAGCATGTTGCAGTATTAAAGCATTTCATCCGATGCCTTAGAATAAGAAGGCTTAGAATGATAGTTGACACAAACGAGGTGAATCTAAAAAATTGCGACTAAACGTCGCAATTTTCATTTTGAGCCGTTAGTACAATACTTGAAATGACGCGGAAAGCAGCTCTCACATAAAAATATAAAAATGATGTGTTGTGCGGTGTAAGGGTATTTAAACACCAGTAACAAGAAAAATAATACTGCAAATATCTCATTCTACTAGTCTACACACTTATTACATTTGTAATTTTGCCTAAAACAGTCATCAAAACTCATAAATAAATTTAAAAATTTCGTCCACCATTTTCGTGAAAATGTTGCTATGCACTGGGGAAAAATTACCCCGGTTTTGTTACTTAGTATAGGCACAGATATTATAATACTATGTATAGGTATATATAAATAGTTGACTGCCTCGTTGGTCTAGCGGTCAGCTTGTTCAACCGCTGATTATGAGGTCCTGGGTTCGAATCCCGGGTCGGGCCAAAAGTTGTTACTGGGGTTTTTCCAGCAAGAAAAAATCACAGTAGCAGCCCGGAGTCAGGAAATTGGCGGTGTTACACCCCCGTGCCTAGGAAAGCGCGTTAAGCCGTTGGTCCTGCACCTGATCTCTCCCCGGTCGTGTCGATCTGTCGTCCCATCGGATTATGAGAGTGAGGGAATAGAGAGTGCACCGGTGTTTGCACACACACTTGTGCACTATAAATGTCCTGCGCATCTGGCTAGTCTCTGATGAGATTGGCCGCCGTGGTCGAAATTTGGCTAGGAGGACATTATAAAAATAGTAGAGGAGAGGGTGGACTTCACTCAAGTTAGGACTTAGGAATCAAACTGCGCGGAATATCATAATTTTAAAATTTCTGTCACTCGACGATATTCTGAATAGATTCATATTGTAAACTACGAAAAAAAAAACGAAACCTTGGTTTTTTTTCAGTGTAGGTACTTGTCTAACTTGGGCATTATTATTCGTGGAAAAAATGCTGGTAGTGGGTGGTGTGATTTAAAAGGAAAACTGCACAGCTACAATATATTTACTAGTTGAGTACTTAATAGTCCTAATCAACTTAAAATATGTAGTTACTTTGGTTGGTAAAAAGGAAAATTTGAACAAATTTTGTTGAAAATAACTTTATTAAGGTGGTTCGATATGTAAAACAGGTAAATAAGTTTGTTAAGATACGCCATGAACCGTGCAATTACTTACACTTGTCTAAAATATTTGAACGTGCAATATCAGACCGCATTTATAACTACTTAGAAAAATATAATCTCCTAAGTGAAAATCAATACGGCTTCCGTAAAAACTCCTCAATAGCTCTTGCTATTTTTAAGTACAACCTCGAAACCCTTAACTATATTAGAGACAAATACTATGCAATAGGTATACTCTTAGACATGAGTAAGGCATATGATAAAGTCTCCCATAAAATACTTATAACCAAACTTTTTGAAATCGGAATCAGGGGAAAAATACTAAATTGGCTGAAATCATACCTCCTAGACAGGAAACAGTTTGTCCAAATTGAACATTGTTGTAAAATTTCAGGGATTATACAAACAGTAAAATCAAAAACAATTACCATAAACAATTCAATTCCACAAGGAAGTGTTTTAGGATGCATTCTGTTCCTAATCTACATGAATGACCTGCCTAAAATTGCTGACTCCTTCTGCATCCTTTTTGCAGACAATGTGTCCCTTCTTTTCAATTTTTTTTTTTTTTTTGACTAGCCTTTATACATTACATATGAAACAGCATTATTTGTTAGAAAAACCTGAATTTATACCAATTTGATAAAAATCCACGAAGAAAAACAAACCTCATCCTTCCAATACCTAGACTTGAACTATACAGACAGAGCCCTTATTACATGTCCTGTCCATTAAAATACATAATAAACTACCAACATTCCTTAAATCTGAACCCAAACACCATATATTCGCATCAAAACTACAAGAATTGCTTATAAAAAAATGCTATTATGACATAAAAGACTTTTTTGAAGACAAACTATTTGGATAGAATCCCTACATTTTCTTTTTAACAATGGAAGAGCTTCGAAGTGTTCTTAATAATATAATAGGTTATAATATTGATTAATTATAAGATGTTAAGTATAACCTAGTCACACAAATTAATAAAAAGTAAACTATTTTGTTAAAAAGTGTTATTGTACCTACCTAAGTAAATTTATATTATTCTAAACTACACAAATGTTATTTATTGTTCATAAAAGATCTCCTAATTTTGTATAAAATACAAAATACTTAATTTAGTCCTTAAGTCCTAGATTAAGATATATTGCCATACCCTACCTGACAGGGTACATTAATACTTACTGTATGTAATATTTTTGTTTCGCAATAAAAATACTGAATACTGAATACACTGCACGTGGTCGAACACGCACTTGACCGTCTATTTAAATTATTGTTCCGTAAACGATCGGAGCCGATCTTATTTTGCGGACTTGGAGTAAAAACTTTTTGTCGTTTGACCGAGGAAGAATGATAGTAACCAAAGCTACTAGCTGATATTCGAAAATAAAAAGTAAGGTGATAAAAAAATAAATGGCTTATTTTTTTAATTGGAACTTTGCTTCAGTTACCCAATTTTTTAGGAAAAATGCTATTCACTAGCAACATTCAATCATTTGAATGTGTGAGTGAGAACACTGTATTAACGTGCTGTCAAAACACACATAGATCGGTTTTTGGTTGCATAAATTGTCAAATTGTTGAATGACACTATCCCTCTGCTGAGACAGCAGCGAGTTTTTACTCTATGTCCGATGCTATTTTTGAGTAACGAGTCTCTTTGTGCATGATTCGGTGTTCTTTGCGTGCGGATCTCAGGAAATAGGATCAATATAATTTTTTTATATGGCAGAAGCCCTTATTCATACAAAATTGCAATAAAAAAAGAAATAAATTTGAACTAGTATTTACAATTGAAACAATTGAGCTAACTGCAGACTGTTGCAAACAATTAATCAATCACACAATATTATACATGCGAAAGTTTGGATGGATGGATGGATAGATGGATGGATGGATGGATGTTTGTTACCTCTTCACGCCAAAACTACTGAACGGATCAGGCTGATATTTTGCATACAGGTACCTAAGTCTAACCCGGGAATGATGGGATAGATATAACCTTTAAACGTTTCCATAGAACAATGCGTGCGAAGCCGCGGGCATAAACTAGTATAAATAATATAGATCTTGTTCTTGGAGATTTGCACATGAGGAGCACTAGAATGAGTGCGGGAGCTTTGTTTGTCAAAAATAGCATCGGATATTAAAACATTTTAAAAATAACAAAGAAAATCAATTTTTATCTGTTAAATAAAGTTCCTTCTATGTTTGCTTAGCTTTAATATTATTAACATAAATGCTGTTTACCCATACACCTAAGTACTACTATATAAGTTCACTGCCTCGTTGGTCTAGCGGTCAGCTTGTTCAACCGCTGATTATGAGGTCCTGGGTTCGAATCCTGGGTCGGGCCAATAGTTGTTACTGGGCTTTTTCTAGCAAGAAAAATCCACAGTAGCAGCCCGGAGTCAGGAAGTTGGCGGTGTTACACCCCCGTGCCTCGGAAAGCACGTTAAGCCGTTGGTCCTGCGCCTGATCTCTCCCCGGTCGTGTCGATCTGTCGTCCCATCGGATTATGAGAGTGAGGGAATAGAGAGTGCAACTGTGTTTGCGCACACACTTGTGCACTATAATATGTCCTGCGCATCTGGCTAGTCTCCGATGAGACTGGCCGCCGTGGTCGAAATTCGGCTAAGAGGACATTATTATTATTATTATAAGTTCACTGACACCACCCCTTTCTTTTGTAACTTGCGGATAACGGGGCTGGTTATGACCAGCCCCGTTATCCGCAAGTTACAAAACAAAACTAAATAGACACTAAAAGTATGCTTTTAGTGTCTATTTAGTTTACTTAAGATAATCTGTTATACAATCCCTAAGAAATAAAAAAAAATATTTTGCCCAATACTGCGCTGGTTTTCAGGCACAAGAGGTGGGTTGGTAAATTCTAAGTACACGAGAATTTATCGCATCCATAATTATGTAAGATAACATCCACTTTTGCTTTGAACAAAGTAATTTCTCTAACAAAGCCTTGCATGTGATTCACTTGCGTCTATGATTCATTGTACACAAAGACAGCTATTGACTTACCACGTCAACCAACCTATCCATTCTGTCATGCAATAGGTATTCATACCTATAGGTATCTTGCTATAGGTATCTTGACAAAGCCATGTTTCAGTAAGGGCTTTGTTTTGCATAATTATTTCGCATTGTAATTTAAACAAAGGAATTGTGAATTTCCTTGCTTTCTGTATTTATCAGCTTAGGGGTCAACAACACGAGCGAGAGGACCGCAGCGTGTGTTGAGAAGCATTGGACTCCCAGCGGGGCCTGATTCTGCTAACCAATTTATTTATATATTTATTAAGGGCAACCAACTAGAAGTAACACATGAGATCACAAAATTAATACGGCAAAACTAAATACCAATCGCTTTAATATGGCAATAGTATCGTTGAATAATGGTCCGTAGAATTTTTGGAAGAAAGAAAAGATAGTGCGTGCGTTGCTATCTGCACTGATATTTGACGACCTCTATGGCGCAGCGGGCGAAGGTCCGCCTGCGACGCAGGAGGTTGCGGGTTCAATTCCCGCCTCGAGACAAATGTTTGTACGATCTGCAGATATTCGTTCAGGGTGTTCTGGATGTTTTCTATGTATAATAAAAAATATCTATCTATGTAGTGTATTGTATTAAGTATATCAGTTATCTAGTACCCACCCATAACACAAGCTCTGCTTAGCTTGGGGCTAGATAATGCTGTGTGAATTGTCCAGCATTATTTATTTATTTATTGAGATATACATGGTGATTTTTTTGGACGGGGCGGTAAGGGGATGTACCTTAACCGGTGTAGCTACAGAAAATGGTCTTAGGAGACTATCCATATTTTTTTCAGAGAAATTTTCATACCATTTCATAGATTTTCCAAAAATTTATAGTAAACTGTTCAGTCAGCAGTTCGAGTAGTGCGCGTTACTGCGGGCACGGTTTTTCCAACACGAACTTTCGTGTAAAATGCCAATTTTTCTTTGCTAACTGTTATTGAAGACCTGATAATGAGTATGAAAATTTCCCTTAAAAATATGGATAGACTCTTCTGAACATTTTGGTGTACCTATACGGTATAAGGTTAAGGTACCTCCCCTTACTGTCCCGTCCAAAAAATCCATCCATCCATCCATTATACAGGATAATAGACCTAACTTCGACATTTTTGATGTGTCTCCCTCCATCGGTAAGTTGTTACATCTAAGGTCGAATACCAAAATATATGTCGTATCATAGTGAAGCGACTCGTTTACGCACCTAGCACACCTCCGCTGTGGACCACGAGTAGCGGACCCGCTGGATGAATTCCGCAGCGATCAAGTCTAGTTTGAATTGCGGAAGTATAGCGGATATGTGGCTGACGTCGGAGCAGATCGACGAAACTGCACGGGGAAGGAGATAGAATTATAGTCAAATCTTTGCGTTAGAACGGCAGTTTCGATAGTGTTCCGCTTCTCCTACATACGTACAAGACATGGTGAAATTACTGCGGTTCGGTTTCGCAGCGGAGGTATGCTACGGGCGTTAGCAGAATAAGGCCCTAGAATCGTCATTGACGCCAAACAGGCCACTTCTACTAATATGATACGTACCAATAGAAAAGATTTGATCCTAAAATTACCTATAATACCTATGAATTAATTAAAGTTTATTGACATTTTATTGTAATATTTAGTAGTAGAATAAATGGCTTTTTTATTTTTATTTATTTTATAATCGTCATTGAAGTGGCTGTCATAGGTACTACGGCCGTTTGGTAGCTATAAGACCCCCACTAATAAGCACTATTATTTACTTAAACACCAGTAAAGTCGGGAACATAAACTAACTACCAAATAGCAATAACTTAACCTTAAGTCTTTAGTTTAGTACAACAAAGTTAGTTAACTTTAAGGGCTCATTCTGCACACGAGTTAATACCTTGATCACGAAGACCGATTTGTACTGTTACAAATTCCAATTGCTAATCAGAATTAGCATGGGAATATCGACTTTATTGTGATTGTGGTAGAGTGTGAGTTTGGTTGACGTGGTTGATTTTGGGTACAGTTAGACAGAAAGCGGATTACGGTTACCGATTCCACCTGTTTTATTTCTTACTATAGACTGTAGTGTTCGGTGGGAAAGCCTCTTTGTTCTGGTTTTTTTTTCTATTGCTTGCCAGATTTGATCAATCTTTGTAACAACGAACCGCCGCCAGTACGTTCAGGATTCAAATCTTTATTTGAATCAAATATTATACAGGTGTATAATAACAATTTGCGTTCGCGGAGTGTGATATGCAAAGAGGCGGTGATATCTGGATCTGATATTTGGGACGTTTAAAGTAATAGTACCTACCTACGTAGTATGGACGGATTGTTCACTATGCTTCGCATAACTAGGCAGCGGTGCATTCAGCTCCGCCTACAGCTTTAATTTTATTATTGAGAACTATTTTCAGCTTGTATTAGTATCTTTTTTTACAAGATAGATAACTTTTTCTAGCTATATTAAATTCTAAGTCCAATTCAAATCAAAGACGATTTTTTATTTAAATAGATGTTTCAGTGGCAGTGCGTTCGCGCGTTCTACCTCGGCGCTAGGCTCCCGGTAACTGGTTTCTATGTAAATGCTGCCTGACTAACATTAATGACATTCGTCAGAGGTATGTTGACGAGAGTCAGTCACCATTCAAGGTTGGATCGAAGCACGAGCGAGACCCTGCTTACATTGTAATAGCGATTGGGGTTTGGTTTACTTAAGTTATCAAGAAAATAAAGTTTATAGCACTATATTTTTGAGTATTTTCATGGAATATAAATTTATATACAGGGTGCCACGGAAAGGGTGTTCAAAGTCGATCCCAGTGGGATTTTTTATTTCGAATATTTTAAAGTTTTTTATTCTTTCCATTCGGTTTCTTTTAAACGCACTCTTACATTGTTTGACATTACAAAATATTTCAAAAGTAATTTTTTCTTCCTTTATCAGCAAAATCAGTGTTCTGTTATGAAATTATTACAAAAAGATTATGTACGTAAGTCCATTGAAATTTCAGAACAATAATAATGTAAGAATACACGTAAATGAACAGGAATATGAATTAAAAAAAAAGAAAAAAATCAATATTAAAAAAATTTAAGAACAAACGTTGACCCCCTTGTTGTCCAGAAACGCTCCAAACAATTTTTGGTACAGCGCCTCTATCGTGCGGACAGGGAACGATCACGTTTCGTTAGTAACGTCAAGTAGACTCACCCCTCTGAACGTTCATAAGCAGTATTGAATAGAATAACGCCTACAGGTCGGCTCGTTTGAGCTAATCTGGTCGCGATTAGCCTGGGCCCTTCAAGGTCTGTAAGGATACAGGGTGATGCGAAATGCTTATATCATTGTTATTGATATTATAAGCACACACTCACGCAGGGTAATATCTAAAAAATCTAATAATATCCCATTTTTTTCTGAATTCTCGTACCTATGTATTGAAGGAAGGATGCGGGTTCAAGTCCCTTATAAGTCGATTTTTATTTGAGATATTATATGAGTTATCATTGATATTTTTAGAAAATATGGAATCGACCCTCCTACGTCGGCCTTGAAAAGCCTTTTCCTGGAAATACAGGGTGATGTGAACTGCAGTAGACCAGGTGGTATTTGATTTTAAATTATTGAATTACGCCTACAGGTCGGTTCGTTTGAGCTAATCTGGTCGCGATTAGCCGCGGCGTAATGCCTAGCCTCCTACGACGCTGGGACCTTCAAGGTCTGTGGGGATACAGGGTAATGCGAAATGCTTTACTACTGTATTATTGTTAAAAAATATGTAGTTCTTCTCGTACAACGCTGGGCCCTTCAAGGTCTGTGGGGATACAGGCTGATGCGAAATGATAAGCTCATTTTTATTGTAAGAAGTCTGGTCTGCTATTCGCTGGACCCTTCAAGGTCTGTGGAGATACAGCGTGATGAAAACTTCAGGGACTGAACTGATGACTATTAAGGTAGGTATGTAATTACTTAAAATAGAAGTAGAAAACATCATTGCAGAATTGATAGATTGATAAATAAAAAAAAATATGGTACTACGACAAACATACAATTAACATAGTAATTACACATTTGTAAACATAAGTATAATAGGTTAAATTAATCAAGCGAACACTTTCATTAAGTAATTGTTTCCATTTATGCAGATCATTTTCACATAAATATCGAAATTACTAATTTATCTCCAATATGCTTGGGTATTTCTTATAAGTAGGTACTAAGAAATTAACATCTCTAAAGTCTGTGAAACGAAGACAAAGGTTCAACTAAGATATTTACTCCCTATTTTCTAGTCAATTTTGACAAAACAACTCCTCGAATCACCCTGTATCTAAACAAAACTAATTCATAAAGTTGTTATAATTAATTGGCCACTGTAACAATAATTACGGGCAGTCGTTGTTATACAATTATTAGTTAACATTTACTTCTAACGCTGATTGAATTATAATGGGTTATAAATCGTAGGAAACCTTAGGTAAGTACTAACTATTGCTATGCAAATAGTACTAGCATTATAACGTACCTATACCTTCATTACCGATGTAAGCGGGTTAACTACGAACCTTATTGGTGTTAGAAGAACACCAACGTTTCATGCCTCAACGATATCATCATCATCATCATGAGGGACATCTCCAGGGTGAGTGCGGAACGCGCGCGTCTAGAACCGCACTCGCCCTGAAGATGTCCCTCGTTAAGGGATGAAACGTTGGTGTTCTTCCAACACAAATAAGCTTCGTAGCTAACCCGCTTACATCAGTAATGAATTCGTCAAACTACGATAGTTTTTATAGTAAAAAAGTACCTATGCCTCACCACTTGCCTTAGAAAATATCAATTCTAAGGTCCAGAAAAGAAAATAACGATTCTAAGGTCAGTTTTGATAAGTAGACGTGTGCTGCCCGTGGCATTACAAGTGTTTTTCCGTGATTAAAAAAAATAATTAGTTAAGTTTGTATGGTAAACTATAATTTTTATACTATTTTCAATCCTTTTCTATGACTGCCTCGTTGGTCTAGCGGTCAGCTTGTTCAACCGCTGATTATGAGGTTCTAAGTTCAAGTCCCGGCCAATAGTTGTTATTGGGGTTTTTCTTGCAAGAAAAATTCACAGTAGCAGCCCGGAGTCAGGAAGTTGACACCCCCGTGCCTGTTTGTCCTGCGTTTCACCTCTCCCCGGTCGTGTCGGTCTGCCGTCCCATTGGATTATGAGAGTGGGGAATAGAGAGTGTACCTGTGTTTACGCACACACTTGTGCACTATAATATATGTCCTGCGTATCTGGCTAGTCTCCGATGAGACTGGCCGCAGCCGTGGTCGAAATTCGGCTAGGAGGACATTATTATTATTATGGAAGAATCATACACACACACACAAATTCACATCTCTGATGTCAAAAGCAACTGTGTCTATGATATACTTCATTCTGTCATTCAGTCTTCATTCACTAACCAGTCAACAATAAAAAAATTTCATAGTCGTGCATATAACAAACAGAAAACTTCATACAATTTTTAGCACATTAAAAATGAGAATATTACAAAAAAAAATTTACAACAAGTATGTTACAAGTATTTAACAATAATATCTATTTAATAAAAATCAAAGCCTTTGCTACGTTGAATGGCAATGCTCATTCGTTGACCGAAATAGAAGCCAGCATTCCGATCACCTGTGGTCTCTATGAGAAGTTTTTTAAGTTAGTAGATCAGTTGAGCTACCTAGCACGTAGATTGTTAGCAACAATCTGCAGTTAGCTCAATTGTAAATACCTACCTACTAGTTCTTATTTCTTTCTATTATTTGATTGTAATTTTCTTTGTTAATAAAGATTTTAATATTTGTAAGTTTTTATTTATCTTAACAGAAAATAAATTCGTGGACGGGGTTTATTAGGCAATCAACCTTATCTGTTGCCTTCTCTAAAGGCATACACCCACCGATACCTCAGTAACCTTGCGGTAGTTTGCATTGCAAATGTCCGCGGGCGGTTCTAGATTGACAACATGATTGACGAAGTAAGCTTTAACTACGAGCTTGTTTGTGCTAATTTCATACAAACGGGTTTTTAAATGCCAATATTTTTGAAGTGAACTTTATTTATTAAAATGGTAAGTATACTTCATTTAACGTAGGGGTATCATAGGTCAAAAAACCTTACAATTAAAGAGTAAAAGCAAATTACAATTGAGTATGCTTGGTAGCTTAAATCATGTTAGGTCTAAATCTAAGATTGATTATCTTAATTCCGATACCACTGTGCTTGAAAACTCTGACGTGCTGTGTTGTGCCGGCTTAGATTTTGCACCACCCCAACTCTTCCCGCGGGTGTCGTAAGATGCGACTAAGGGATATCCACCGGGGGCGGGCAGCAGCGCCTCCTACAGAACAATTCTACCACCGAACTGCTATCCCCAACCCGCATGCCCCTGCTGGGCTTGCGATATGATAACCCCCGTGCCGTGACATAAAAGCCAATAAGGCGCTTATCAGGGGGAGGCCTGCGTCCAGCAGTGGACCAATACAGGCTGTTGAGGTGAGGTGAGGTGAACCGACTCTTTTTCGCTCTACTAAGTACTTATTATTGCTATCAGGTATAGGTAGACCACAAAACTGGCGGATCGCTGTAGGATCATGTCACAGTAAGAAACGCCGAGCGTGGCGTTTGTTACTGTGTTTGGCGTTTGTTTTCTTATTGTGACAAGGTTCTACAGAGATCCGCCAGTTGTGTGATCTACTTAAAGTGGTGTCGGATTTTTTTACGATACAATAACGGAGAAAATAAATGATTGATTGATTGATTGATAATACTTTATTCATCACCACATAAAACTAATTTTACATATAAACATGTAGAGAACAGCAATGGAACTGGCGGCCTTTTCGCTTAAAGCGATTTCTTCCAGGCAACCAATAAATTAAAATAGAATAAATAGACTGTTTTGTACCAAAATTGGCCCTTTTTTGTGCTATTTTATTTCTTATTTTTGTTCTAAGATTGTGACAGCAGGCTCTTAAACATACTTAGATAAATAAAAAGGTCTGGCCTAATTTGAATTGGCAATACCTTGTTTTTGAATTTCGCGCGTTACTTGTGCCAATGACCCAGTAATGCACCAATCAATGCACCTGAAAACTAGTGATGTCCACGCCCTCTTTGTTAAAAATATTTGAAACAAAATTGAAGAATACAAAATTGCTGTGAGATCGAATTTAAAAAAAAAAAATACATTTGCCAAATATGTGCATATTTGTGGCTATTCAACGTGAGAACACTAGACTGACCGGTGAATGACCTATGTGATATTCCAAATGTCGTGCATTATCTTAACAAGATGGAAGCTTCATCAATTCAACTCCACGTTGACCACGTTACCAAGCAAGCGATTGATATCACAGGTTAACTGATAAATTTAGGCCACAAGACACTTCCCCAAAATTACTGAATTCCATGCCCTTTATGTATGGAATGCAAAAACAGGACGTACCTATTCCATCATTGTACATTTTGCTTAAGGTAAAAATCCTGTATCAATATTTCTAATTAATTTGATTTAAATAAATGAACAAATAATAGTTTCGGACTTCCTTAAGTATTTATTTGTGACATCATTTAGGTAACATCCAAAGAACTAAGCTAAATCCTATAATTGTAAACCATATCTAATTACACTTTAAAATTAAAAAAATAAGGTTAACCTTCGCCGTGTTAGCTTATGTATTGCCAGAGTAGTTCGTAAGTAAGTAGCATTAAAATTAAACCTAAGGGGCTTTACTACAAAAAAGTTCGTAAAACGCAGTTTTGTGGTAACGCTTTTGTTAAACACGTGTTCAACAGATGTCTAACTTTTTGTAGTACCGCTGTGTTGAGCTAAATGTTTGTAAGACAAGTGTTTACGTTAGTTTTTGCAGTACCGCAAGGCTCCGGACGAAAGTAGCGTTTGTAGTAAAACAGCTCTACCCAATACCCTAGCCTTTGTCAATAGTCTTTCAGTCTATTAAAATGCCAAACCATTTGGGGTAAGAATTTGGGCCGGTATTTGAAAGCTTGTTAGATCGGATTTGGTCACTTTATACGATCGTTATCATTTATTATTGTCTGTCTTTATCTGGGTTTATTTAGATACAACAATTGCCTTAAATGGCCTTGCGTTTAATCATCGAATTTAGCAAAACCTTTTACCCATACATAATAATTACCTAATAAGTTATGGTGTTTACGATAAAGAAACATCACGAGGTCCTAAACCTGATTAACCAATGAAATTACTTAAAAATTCTTTTACCATTAGAAGCCCACATTATTCCTGATGAAAATAGGCTACTTTTTACCGCGGGAAAATACTTCATTCCTATGGGAACGGTAATAGGACAACGGGTAGTAAAAATGCAGCTATATATAATTATGTAATAACGAGGAAAGATTTGTATTTGTATGTTTGTAACGAATAAACTCAAAACCTACTGTACCGATTTCAAAAATTCTTTCATCATTAGAATACCACATTATCCCTGAGTAACATAGGCTCCATTAAAAAATGTGCACGTACACTTATCTCAGCTACCTGTAGATTGTTTGCTACAGTTTGCAGTTAGATCAATTGTTTCAATTGTAAATAAGTTATAATTTATTTTTATTAAGTGTAAAATAAACTTTACTCATAAATTCAATAAGCCTTCTGCGTACAAACATTGTAGTTAGAACCAAATCAGGAGTCGGTCTAGTTATGGGCAGCTTTAACTGCAATTACTTGATTACGAAATTTAAGGGCCGTAGATCTGTGTCCGTAATCAGAGTGTCTTTGTTTTTTTTTTTTAATGTTTTACGCATCTTCAAAAATCTTTGAACCAAAAATACTAAAATTTTAGGTTCACAAGATTTTTGAAGCTGCGATGATTTCTTTTTTCGGCCAGGTGGGATGACGATCTGCGAAAGACTGCAGGCAGATGAATGGATGCGGCAAGATGAAGACAGGGCGCTTTGGCGCTCATTAGGGGATGCCTATGTCCAGCAGTGGACTAATATAGGCTGATGATGATGATGATTTCTTACATTATGTACCTATAGGAAAAGTTTTTGTAATTCCTACTTTTATTAGTACTCCAACCTCAAGTTGGTCCGATACCTATAAGTTTTTATTCAGTTAAAGAAACAGGATCGAATGGCATCAAAAAAAGTTTTCGCCCAAAATCTGAATATTTTTGCCAACTGTAGGTAATTAATTTGTTTTTTATATTTAAATAAATACATAGTACTTAATAATAATAATGCCGGACAATTCACACAGCAACATTTACTCCCAAGCTAAGCAGAACTTGTGTTATGGGTTATGGGTGCCAGATAACGGAACTCAATACATTATACTACGTAGATACTTAGATATTTTTTATCATGCCTGCATAGAAAACATCCAGAATACGCTTTAAAAGTATCTGCAGATAGAACAAACAGTCATCCCGACACGGGAATCGAAACCGCAACCTCCTGCGTCGCAGGCGGTCCTTCGCCCGCCGCACCTCAGAGGTCCTCATTTAGTTTTTTTTTAAGTATGTTAGCTAAGTTCCTTTCCATACTTACACATATTTGTTTCAAAATAGCTGTGTAGTCAAGCAAACGTTATTGTCTTAAAAAATATATAATTTATTTTCTTTACATTATTATCTCATTTAAATGGTCGCGCAAGACAAGACAATGGATTGCATGATTGCCATTAATGGCTCGAAAACCACGTTTCTAAGGAAATAACAGCATTTTCTAATAACTGGATCTGATAGACAGGTTTGTACTTAGACCTACCTGGGTAGGTATCTATGTACGTAGGTAGGTACGTTGTTTGTGTAGGTAGTGTGAGGAAAATTCCTATTTTCCTTATTGAGTAGGTAGCTTGGTACCTACTCCACGTGTTAATGGTTACTAAGTAGGTACCTAGGTAAGTACTTAATTATTTAATTACGATTATAAGTACTACAGGTAGATTCTGTAATGATTTCAGAACTGCGTTTTTTTTTTCGACTTCTCCTGGCAACATTCAATCACAACAAAAAAGAATTAGTAAAATTGGTCCAGCCCTTCACGCGTGATGCCGTGACCAAGTTATGTTTTGTTATGTTATGTATATATAGTATATTATTATGTTATTATTCAGATATGAATGATGTGTTTATATAGAAAGATAATATAAAAACGTTTAAAAATAGCAGGTGGGTATTTTTACCTATTTAGGTAATTTAGTAAATACTAGCTAATATACTACGTAATTAAAAAATATGTTCCGAAAATTCAACAAATTATTAAATAAATAATGCTGGACAATTCACACAATATTATCTAGCCCCAAGGTAAGCAGAGCTGGTGTTATGGTTACTAATATACATAATACAATACACTACATAGATAGATATTTTTTACTATACATAGATAAACATCCAGATCTCCCTGAACAAATATCTGCAGATCGTACAAACATTTGTCCCGAAGCGGGAATCGAACCCGCAACCTCCTGCGTCGCAGGCGGACCTTCGCCCATTGCGCCACAGAGGTGGTCAATTGCTAACAACATAGATAGTAATTTAATAAAATAATTATATTGCGCTGATTTCCTCACATTTGCCGCTCTCTGAAAAATAAGGTGTCTAAGGTGGCGCCACAAGCAGCAATGTAAGGTGGAAAAGCCAGGAACTTAGTTGCGTAAGCGTACTCACCAACCCGTTGATAGATGGCGCTAGTAGCCTGCATTCAGCATCTGCAAAGAGATTAAATTATGACATACGTTTCTAGTTGGAGTAACCGTTATTTTAATTAACCGTTATTAACGTCTTTCGGTTAACTCGTTAGAAAGTTAATCAAATTTCCAACAAAACAATTTTTCGTTGTTTGATTTTTTTCTTGTGTTTGATCGTTTTCATTTCCTTTGTGAACCTAAACAAAAAGGTACTTACTTTAAGGTGCCTGAAAGTTAAATTTTCATTTAATTATTTCTTTGACTAGGTTTATCAAGGTCATATTTATATAAAATAGGTGCTGCTTACAAAATTTTTTAAGTCTTCTAGAGATATTTTCCTTATCACATTTTTTAAAAATTCCAATATGACCACCCAATTTTAATACTACACCCATTCTCCCTGCCCCAATACCCGAATCTTATAAGAAACGTCAGCTGTCAAACTATCAGGGGTGGGCCAATCCCCTCCGCTCGAGGGCGTCAACTACCTGGGGTGACCCCCGGGGGTTCGTTCGAGGTCAACAGTATTTTTTGGAATTCGAAATTATGGGGTCGACATTTTGTGATAGTTTTTCTGAGGTACCTAATTAAGGTAGTTTTGGTGTACAGTAGGGTGTTTTGCGGTTAATTATATTTTTTGTGTTAATTATTCCGGTTTTTTATAAGTGCGTTTTTGTTCTACTTAGCCTACTTGGCATACACAGGGTGTTTTTCAAAAGTTTATAATCAGTTGTGTTTTTTGGTCATAAGTTAATTTTATCAATATTTCATGACTTAATATTTTAACGCTTTTTGTGAAAATGCTTAATAATGATTAATATAATCCAAGTTTATTATGTAGGTGTGATAATAGGTAATTATATTCAAAGCTAATTAAGTTACTAATATAATCTATGGTGGATTACAAAGTAAAATAGACCACTCCTTATGACACCGATTGACTTCTTGAATAAGTATAATTTAGTGTTGGGACAAGTTTGAAGATTAGTCCCCTGTTGGATATATGCCTCTCCTAACGAGCGCCATAGCGCCCTGTAAGCTAGCCGCAAGTTTTATTTATTCTTACATTTTCAATTTATAAGTTTTACGGGAAAAGTAACCTGTATGTATATATACACCACTTGTATAACCCAGATTTAGAATTCAATGCGTTCAAAATTTCAGCCCTATCTGTTCAATAGTTTTTGCGTGAAGTGGTAACACAAATCCAAACATCTAAAATTATACATACAAAATTTTAAATTTATAATATTAGTGTTAATAGTGGTTTTATAATATTGTGTGTTAGTATCTATTTTAATAAGATATAAGTGGTGTTTTTTACCCCAAATTGTTATTATGCTTAACAAATAACTAACAAACTTAAGGTACGAAAACTGACACAGTATTTTGTACCTGTCCACATATTTTTTTATGGTCCTGATGTTTATTTATAGGAAAATGTGTTATTTGAGATTAAAATAGTCCAACATTAATAACGTGACATACCTAACGCCACTCTTCTTTACCATCGCACTTAATATTCCTTCTTTCTAGCGGTGTAACTTAGAAAATATCACCGTTATTTCAATATGTTGAAGGAACCATTAATTTGTCCCATCCCTAGTCATCTAGTTACTTTATCTCCACCTATTCATTGTAAACCACATCCACGTGTAGCATTTCATTAATAATTTTAATTTATAATACGTATATTTATTATTCTAGCTGTAAACAAAAGCTAGATTGCAGATAGATAATATTTTATTATACCACACAAAGACAGGAAACAATATAGAAAAAAGCTTAGAATAGAAGAAGTATAAAGGGCGGCCTTATCGCTGAGAGCGATCTCTTCCAGGCAACCTTGAGATGGACTGTACACGAAAAGAACAAAATAGACGGTGATACTTAATAAATCTAATAAAGAAAATATTTTATTTAGAATAAATTATAAAGAAACCAAATACACAACATGCTATAAATATCTACCTACATAGCCTACAAACATTAAATATAATAAACTTACAAAACATAAAATGAGGTTGTATAAATTTTTACACCGATAAATAATGCGATATTATTTGTTATATGGTTGTTTTCTATGTATAATAAAAATATATATCTATGTAGTGTATTTAATTAAGTATATCAGTTATCTAGTACCCATAACAGAAGCTCTGCTTAGCTTGGGGCTAGATAACGCTGTGTGGATTGTCCAGCATTATTTATTAATTTTATTTTATTTATTAAATAAGAGTCTTTCTAAAGGAGTATAAGAAAAAGTTTTATCTGTACAAATATAATCAATAACGGCCTTTCTAGAATGGTATCCATCTATTTTATAAACTGAAATATTCAATGGCACAACCTTAATTATTATTATAAAAAGTAAAGTAAAGATTACTCAATTATCTAAGTTAGGCTATGTTCTAAATGTACGCCAAATTTCATCATGATCTGTTCAGTTGTTTTGGAGATCCTAGGTAACAAAAATTTCACATTTCAAAACTGTCAGCTTTATAATAATAGTATGAAGGACTAGCTTCTGCCCGCGGTTTTGCTCGCATATTTTCGGTATAATAAGTAGCCTATTATCTAAGTTGGGTTTAGCTCTAAACGTACGCTAAATTTCATCTTGATCTGTTCAGTAGTTTTGGGGATCCTAGGTAACAAAAATTCAGATTTCACAAACTTTCGGCTATAATATATTTGTAGGATATGATATGAGCTGTTGAACTCCTACTTGGACAATCAGTCAGACCACGTTTATCACATTATCAAAAAGCTCTAAAAAGTTTTTTCATGTTCATAAAAATTGCCATTTATAAACAGTAATATTTAAAACAGAGTTGTAATTAACCATTCATGATTTAAAAACGTCGTTTTCTAAAACACCCAAAAGTAAAACATCACCATCAATAAAACTCCATTTTTTCTACCCCACCCACATCACATGTGGGGTAAAAACGGTAGCCGATGACCCCTTATTGGTCAGAGGGGAACGTTTGGGGTAAAATATAGATTACATGCTTCTAAATTCACGTTTTTTTTTTAATTTGTACTTTTAGGGGGACGATTCGTATATGTGACGAATTGGCGTTTTTGATAGGAGGTATTTTTTTATTGATTGTGACATGCTATGTATATTTTGTTTTACAAGTTAGCAAGTAAATTATTAATAACATAACCTTAAAAGTAAGTAGTAAGATTTATTATTGTTTATTTTTTATAATAGCTATAGAAAACTTTTTTTCGCAACTTTATAGATACTCAACTTGCCCAAATTATCTGTCCTTTCAAAGATGTTGAAGCTCGGGCAAAAGTAAAGATTTTACTAGATTTAATTTGGTAAAATGTTTACAACCCCTGAACATCTTTTTACTATAAAAAGCCCTGTTTATCTCTCATCCAGGTATACTTTCTAACAATAGTTCATTTTGTTATGCAAAAATCTACCGGTAACCCAATATGCAAATGCTGTACCTATTCCGATGCAAATTTTCACTTTGAATAGAATGATTTAGGATGTTGATGGGGTCGATGGGATCAGTACGGTTATTGATTTTTCGAGTGATTTATTGGCTTATAGCGTTCGATTTTTACAAGCAGAACTTAAAACTTCAAAACTGTCAACTGTTTTTGGATAGGCAAAACTGTAGAAACCGTGACATTTAATCAGCCACCGGCCGTGTGGTGCCGGCTTCGAATTCACACCACCCCAACTCTCCCCGCGGGTGTCATCAGAGGCGACTTAGGGATATCCACCGGGGGCGGGCAGCAGCGCCCCCTGCAGAACAATTCTACCATCAAACTGCGATGTCTAGCGTAGGGATTATGGGCATTACCCCCCATGAGATAAAACCCAATAATTAAACAGACCAACCTTATTTGTAAAGGAAGAATACCAACGTTTCATCCCTTAAGAGGGCGCATTGCGCACCATTTTACTGCTGACCATGCCTCTCTAAGCAAAAAGTTCCATTCTTGTTTGGGGTCGTATAATGCTGGTCACTGACAGTGCATAAATTACGGCAGTAAACAGTAATGATGATGTATGAAGAAAAGTTAAAAGGCTTGGCTTGACCAACATGGAAACCTCCATTTGCATTTCGTTACAAATTATTTTTACCTCGTCGTAGTTGAATTTATTTGAGTCATTAAAATTTGCGATTGTTTGTTAAGATTCGCTAGTTTATGCCCGCAGTTTTCCTGTGGTTTATATTAGTATAATAATGATGTCTTTTCCAAAGAGTAAAAAACCACTTATTTTCCCTTAAACTCAAGATGGCGGTGGTCATAGGTGGCGGAGATCTTTCGCGAAGAGGAGAGGTTTTCAATGGGTGTCATCTCAAATTAGGCATGCTCTATGCAGTCAACGAAATTTTAATTTGAAAGTCCCTACCAAAAATCACCTTCTTTTCAGTCTAGTAAAACTATTATTTAAAAAGAAAACGCTCCATTATAATTCCGACTCATTTTAACTTTACTTTTTCTCAGAACTATTTTAACCCTTCAACGTCACTCGGGTCTTAACGACCCGCAACAATCAACCCTAGCTAACGAACTCATACAATCGGTATGCAAATATAAATCACGAAGTCAGACCCACAATGCTTCATTCAATCTCAGGTGCCGGTCTGTCACAATGGTTAATAAAAAACGATTTCTCATTATTGTAAGAAGTAGGTAGGTATTCTATTAACATGCGTGCGAATTTCCCTGTATTAAGATTGCAAGAGTTTTTATCGTGCTATATGTTTACGGTTTTATATGGGTTGTAGGTTTGTCAGTTTGTCGTGTTATAAATATTTAGAGTCGTAAATATTATCATATTTTATTATGGTATAAATTAGAATAATTACTGAAAATATTGATGACTGATACTTGGATTTACCATGCTATGTTAATTTCTTACATTATCTAGCAAATTCATTAAGTTACTAAACAAAGAAGAACTAAATATCAATGGAGCAAAGGTGATGTCAATAAAATCGTCGTTTTAACTCTTCAAAATAATTTAAAAATTTTATTTACTTAAGTGTCCAATTAGCTGAATATCAGGCGTTAAATACAAGTTATAAGGTTTTTTTGACCTAGTCATAAGCAACTTTCTAAGTGTTTTTTGTATTATGTAAAACTTATATATATTATATAAATTGATCTAGAGCAAGCTAAACCATAGTGATCAACTAGTCTCTAAATTATGCAACAACAGTTGGTTAGCTGTATCTATCGTTACTTAGCATAGAATATGGATAAATATGCATGCAACATTATTTTTAGACCACATGTGGCTTATAGAACAGTTAATTGGTTATTTTTAATTCGATTTGCGTGAATGAATATGCATTTGCGTCAGTTTTTTTAATATAATGGAAGAGTCTTATGATAATGAAGGCCATTAGTCATTAGAAATACTGAACAGTAAATAATGGTTTTAGTGTGCGTGCTTGGCATTATTAATTGTATTAAAATCGCTCTACTGTGCTCTATTTGCAGTTCACTAATGAGAGAATGACAGCAATCAGTCTAATATAGAAAGACCTTTTATGTAAGAACATTCATCTTGACATGAGAATTTATAATAATACAAGCGACTCGCCCCGGCTTCGCACGGGTGCAAATGCTGATACTAAATATACTACAGAATCGGCCCCCCGGCATCCATACGTCATCCATACGTCCATTACATAACTGTCATTTGCGTTTGGTTATCCCAAGTCCGATTATTTTTTGTTAAACCACGTTTTATAGTGACTGACTCAAGTCACACGGGAACGCTGTCGAACGGGATAAACAGTATCCTATGTCCGTCTCCTGGCTCTAAGCTACCCACCAATTTTCAGCCATATCGGTACAGCCGTTCTTGAGCTATAAATAGTGTAACTAACACGACTTTCTTTTATATATATAGATAATTTATAATAATATAATAATTTAATATCAGAATCAACTGTATGTTAAATTAAATTTTAATAAATCCGAATTGTTTCATGAATTCACAAATTGATATCACAAGAAATAAAATAATAAAACACAGATTACCCGAAATCGGAAACGAGTTTTGAATGCATATAAAATTGTTTATTAGGTTTCCTACTGTATTGCGTGGGATTATGCTGCTTTAACAATTAATGTTAGAAATTTATAACTAGAAAAATCATCATGATTAATTAGTAAAATCACTGTATTATTTAAAAAAAAAAATCAATTAATTACTGAAAACCATAATAATAAAATGTACATTAAATATAATCTTGACCTTGGTCTTGCTGATCATTGTAAATGGACCTGCTATTTAATTAAATTTTTCATTCTCTATTACAATTTACAATGTATCTGTCTGACTTTTCCAATTGTACTTTTTATATCTGAATGGAGTAAATAAATTATAACTGAACCGATAGCTACTTTTCTTACAAAATGCAAACCAAAGCACTTTGAAAACACCCCAATATAATAATCTTCATACAATTCTATAGATAATGCAAAGGTCCCAAACCTCTCAAAAGCTTTCTAAGATTCCCACTATCAATTTCACACACTACAATTATTGTTACTCGTACCGTGCATAAATCACTAAGACATGTTTAACCCTTTACTTTCCACGCAGGTGTCTAATCGACCCCATGACATCCGTAGGGTTAACAGACAATGATGGTAAAAACTGGCATCCTATTGTTAAAATAAATCTCAGGTGGTAGTTTTTTTAAGATTTACACACATGTTTCGAGAAAGTGAAACGGCTTGGGGCGAGTGTTTACACGCAATTTAGATTTTTTGTTTTTTTTTTCAAGGCGTTTGATTGAGGTTTCTAACGTTTACTTTCTGTCATAAGGGTACTAAGGTACTAAACTAAAACACACAGGCCACTCTGCAAAAACACTTCGCGCTATTTTTTTCTCTGACTACAAATTATTTATTAGGCTTCCATTATAAATAATAAAATATTTGTATCAAACCACGCGATTTACCACGGATTTTATGTCGCCAGCTTGCGAGTCCGTTTCCGTTGATAAAAGTGATTTTTGTAATCAATAATTCAGTTGTTTCATGTGAGTTCTTTTTCGCAGTGCAAGCTGGCCATAACCGCCATGACAGTTTTTGAAGTAATGTTGCCAGCACAAAACTTGTGGTTGCGAAGCCTAGTAACAGAAAAAGCAAAAGATAAATGAATAATAATCATATTGGTAGCTAACTTGCAAAGGGCGTGGTCAGGTCAGTTTCCATAAAATGCAATAAAAATATCATTATTTACAGTTAAATTAGTAATTTACTTCAATGCAAACTAAGGCAATAGATGGACTAATTTTATGCTTTTATTGCCTATTGAATGTTATTTAATAACCAACTATTTCCTGCCCGCGGCTTCGCACGCGTTGTTTCTATGTAAACGTATAAAGGTTATTTCTCTCCCATGGGAACTGATTTATAAAGTGGACTGATTTAAAAAGTATTGTGTTATTCCCACTTACATTTTTGCAAAATTTTAGCCTGATTTGTTCAGTTGTTTTGGCGTGAAGAATTAAAAACCAGACATCCAAACTTTTGCATTTATGCTATTAGCACAGCCTATCTAGGTATATGCACCTTCGTCGAACGATTGTATGCATATAGGTAAGCCGAGCTTTTAGTGTGCCTTTATAACTCGCTTAATTTTGTGACAGTCTGTTCTTGCTTTGTCAATTTTATTCAATACTTAACCAGTTGACAGCCCACCAGTTGCGTTTTATGTAGTCTTCGGTAGAGTAACAGAATTGAACATCAGAATATATAAGTAATAATAATTACCGCGGTACCCACTGCTGGTTGTTCGTAGGGACGCTAAGCTAAGCCATTGATTATTTATCAGATCCTAGGGGAACCTAGGAGATAGCTAAGCCATTGATTAATCAATGGCTTAGCTTACAAATAACTATTTGATATATGTCAACTAGTTATTTTTGTTGTCGAATTGAAAATAGTTTTGATCATTACTACAGCTGGGACACTCGACCATTTCTCCTTACAAAAGTCGCATCTCGGCACATACATGCGCAACTGTGTTGCGCTACACATACGTCACACACACACAACTGTGTGTGTGACGCATAGGGAAATTTCCTGAATATATTATTGTGCGAGTAAGACAGATGCAAAATAAATCAAACACATTTTATTTTATTATTTTTCTCTCACAAAGGGTGAAATCTAACCTCAAAACAAAATAAATTTCGTATGTCCATGATCAAACAAACAAAATATCGAACACCATCGGTATCGTCTGTCAAAATCATCACCCATCTCATCTGTGCCCTGTGCGTGCGCCGTAAGTCCCTTGCATTTGAACCGCAGCAGTAAAACTCGATTAGTGGTCAGCGGGTTGAGGAATTTCCGTCAGGTGGGAGGCGAAAAGTGCCGATTCTATACGTTACTATGACAGAAAAAATGTACATAATATATTCTCTTTAATTACTTAGTTAATTATAGAAATGATCAGCTTTGTAAAACAATCGGCTGTTAATGTTCCAGTCGAGTACCTAGGTACATAAGAAATAAAATGTTGAGAATAACACAGATAATTACCATTAATAATAACTCTTCGTTTATTGTTCTAAATTAAAAAGATAAAAATCCTTTGTCGGTTTATTATTAGGAACATAAAATTATGTGGATACTTATAAGCTTATAACATTTTTATTGAATTTTCTTGGGTACTTCCCATGAAAAGTAATGTTTCCAACACCGTAAAATAATTTTTATCTACAGATATTATTTATATGTACCTACCATTTACCAATAAATTGATTCTAGGCGTAGTCGTCTTATTCAGTGCCAGCTATACATATACATATTTTTTTTTAATTTTCCCTAAAATTATGGCCGTAAAACCTTCTCTCGTTGGCACTAACCAAAGATAATAGATAGCCTACGTTTGTACAAACTATTCATTTGAAAACCTATAACCTTTTGGCTATAATTTCAGAAGCCCATTTCGGAAATGGAAACATCCTCGCAGACGGTGGTATAGATTAAAAATAACCATCTCGTTCCATCTCGTGCCAAATCGTAAACATGCCGAATTGTGTTTTATGCCGAGCGTTTCCGAATATTGCCGAAAACTAACGATCTTGGCAGCTTTTGGAGAAGTTTTGTGTTTATTGCTTAAATAAAAGATTTTTTTAAAGTTTTCTTTTCAAATTGTTCATCAACCTAATACTAGTCCACATCTGGACTTAATAATAATAATAAATAATGCTGGACAATCCACACAGCACCATCTAGCCCCAAAGTAAGCTACTCAAAGCTTGTGTTATGGGTAATTGATAACTGATATATTTAATACATTATATACACAGATAGACATTTTTTTATTATACAAAGAAAACACCCAGACCAACGGAACAAATTTCTGCAGATCGTACACAAATTTGTTCCGAGGCGGGAATCGAACCCGCAACCTCTTGCGTCGCAGGCGGACTCTCGCTCGCTGCGCCACTGAGGTCGGACTTAGACTAATGAGCGCCTTAGCGCCTTGTCTCCAGCTTTCAACAAGCAGCATCTATCTGCCTGCAGTCCTCATCCCAACTGATGGTTAATTCAAATACATTTGTGAGTGTATCACGCATTTTACTTTTCGACACTCATTGGTTGTTTTTAAAAACTTTTATTGAATAGTGGTTTTAAACTTAGAGTGCGTTATCTATCTGTGTCTGAAGTCTCGCACAGTATGCATAGTGTAGAAAGAGATGCCCTCTATTTCTAGGCAGAAAGACCGCTGTTAGACAAATTGCTCTCTGTCGGAGAAATACAAGCTGAAATCAACTTAACTTGGGGCTTAACTTGGGGCTAGATAATGCTGTGTGTATTGTCCAGCATTATTATTATTATTATTAACTTTATTGCGTAGAATTTATAGTTAAAAATTCTTTTTTCCAGGCCTAGATAGATAGGCCAGAAAACGTAATTTGCCGAGTCTAAAATATTAGGTACCTTTGAGTACCCCTACCTTTCAAACCCTACTTCCCTTTTACGAAAACAAACCTTAGAATTCTGAACATTTAGCCAAAAGTTGAGCGCTTATCTCCAGGATATCCGACGTTAGGGATAAATTCCCGACTTTAGGGGTAAATTCCCGATTTTAAGGGTAAAATGCCAATGTTCTGTAAAACGTAGTACCTATCAAAAGGGATATATTTCAGTTCGGGTATTTTCGGCTTCGATCGGAAATCCTGTCCAGACGATTGGTATCTAGACTACATTGAGGAATGCTGGAGCTAGGGGAAAACTGTCTTTGGAGAGAGGGGAGCTTCAAGTCATTTACAACGGGATATTTAACATGATTTGAGTTTTGAGCTTTCCAATATTTCGGTGCAGTTTCCTGCGCCATGATCTCGGAATAACTGACGGCACTGCGAGTGAATTGTTACTGGCATATATATCGATCTACCCGCATTTTTTGTCTTTTGCTACGAACGTTACCTAACTTAAGTGTTAATACGACTGCCTCGTTGGTCTAGCGGTCAGCTTGTTCAACCGCTGATTATGAGTTCCTGGGTTCGAATCCCAAGTCGTGCCAATAGTTGTTACTGGGGTTTTTCTTGTAAGGAAAATTCACAGCAGCCCGGAGTCAGGTAGTTGGCAGTGTTACACCCCCGTGCCTCGGAAAGCACGTTAAGCCGTTGATCCTGCGCCTGACTTCTCCCCGATCGTGTCGATCTGTCGTCCCATTGGATTAATAGAGTGAGGGAATACAGAGTGCACCCGTGTTTGCGCACACACTTGTGCACTGTAATATGTCCTGCGCATCTGGCTAATCTCCGATGAGACCGCCGTGGTCGAAATTCGGCCAGGAGGACATTATTAATATTAGTGTTAATTACCAAGATGGATTTAAAAGTTTTATAGAGGGGAGATTATTTATTATATTTCTGCATGGATACCTACGTATCTCTACTTCAGTAGGTAGGTGTTGTCCGTTCGTAGAGTCACTTTAACCCAGTACCAGTACCCTGACTCCTTGTTAATGTTAAAGTAATTTCTATGAAACTATGGCGATTTTGCTACATTTGCATGAGATAGGTAATTTTATTTTCCTCAGCCTATTCCATCCCACTGCTGGGCAAATACCTCACCCAAATCTTTCCACTCCGTGCGATCTTGCGCGATTTCCCACCACTCATAGGAATAATAACTCATAGGATAGGTACATATTTGTTTCAAATTGTAAAACTAAATATCAGTTTAAATTGTGATTTTTCTGTGAGAAAGTGAGAATACACCTATCAATATTCACAATGATAAGAAATAAAATTAATTATAATATCGCAAAAATGTTCGACTTCGACGGGACTTGAACCCGCATCCTTCCGTCAGTACCAATAATGTGCTAACCAACTACACCACGAGGTCAAGTGACGTAGGAGTCGAAAATATCTGCGATTTCCTACGGCCTACAGGGGAAACATTGAAGTTTATCCAATCCTGTTCAAAGACTAAAGTTACATTTAGTCCGTTTGACGAGAGTTATCGCATTGCTTAATTCTAAGGTTTTTTTTTATAGCTGTTGTTTTGATTCTTGTAGCTGACATTGTCTATATTTTCAGACGTCTATGTTCCTAGCAAGAAATAAATTGTGTAACTACGTAACAATCTTTAGACCAATTGCTGCGCCCTTACAGGGTACACGTACTTACCTTTAAGCTAATTACCACCTAAGCTAAAACTCTGTAATAACGTTTAAGTATGCAATAAATAAATCTGAAATCTGAAGATATAGAAGCCAACCCAAAACATCTAAAATCAGTGAGTGAGTTTTTGATTTGATTTGGTTGAGCATAATAAGTTAGCTTGTATTGAAATAAATGATCATTATTATTTGTAACCAATATTGGATTTGAACATGCATGGTTAATTGACTAATAAGGTATTATTGGTACATAATTTATGTTCATACGTATGTATGTACGTATTGGTACATAACTTATGTACCTACCAATCGATGACGCTTCCTTAAAGGTACCGTTTACTTACCTGCCAGTACCTAGGTAGGTACCTACTACCTACGTATGCCTCAAACCACAATAATATTATAAAACCTTCGACGACTCATCGTTCCTTTATAAATCAGTATGCTTCATCGTAAGTAGGTCTACAAATCAGTATATTTCATGGTAAGTATACAAATCAGTGTATTTCCATATCACATGACTAACAAAGCACACGCGGACAAATGTATCCGTGACACGGCAGCGCTGGTATATGCTGTGTTTAGACGGGTGAGTCACTATTCAAGTGGTTTCACTAGAAAGAAGGCGAGGTAAGGCAGTTCTTTAGAACTGCTTTACCACGCTCGAAATTCTGCTTGGAGGAGGAGGAATAATAAACTGAATTTCGACTAGGTATGGGGGCCTGTGTCAACAAAGACTAGCCAAATAATCCTTAAAGTACGTAGTGGTCATTGAGCAATACAACTCAAGCATTTCATTCACCTGTGCTTTTATCTACCCTCAACTTTTGTTACCTATTCATTATTTTTTAAATTCTCTGTATTGAGCAAAATGATTTATTGTAAAATGTTTCTGTTAAATTCTGGCTAATATAACTAAGAAAGAGCGGAACCTCCTTGTACAAGTATACTTAAAAGGAGGCTTCAAAATGTTGTTTAAATGAACGAAATAAAAAACATTTGTATATGTATTTGGAGTACCAGTGATAATAATGAACGAAACAAACCTTCCTCTGGTTTGTCCTCTTACGACATCCACGGGCTGAGTTGGAGCGGTCGATTCTTATGCCACAACCACCACGGATGGGTGAGTTAGATAGTGGCTTTCGTAGCTATATGGTGAGGCTATTAAATTATCTTATTCCCGTGTCGTCGACTCTCGATGACGAGTTTCCTGCTCTCTTGGCACGTAACGTCACCAGGCGACCTTCAGTGAGTTTGTTTCATGACCTTGCATTCGTTTTGTGATTTGAGGGTTACGAAATAGAAAAGCGAGATTTTCTCTATCATTATGACTTAGAGAGAAGAGGAATTGTAATCTAGCATCAACATACTCATTGTTTTGAAATAGGTCTATTTGTTTTAGGATTTTTAACCTCTACAGAGAACGAAGAAAAGATTTTTCAGATATTAAAGCTCAACTAGAAATAATCCTTCGTAGAGTTCCTAGTAGAGTAGGCATGTAGTAATATGTAGCAGTAGCTTGCCAGTGGCAGCACTAGTTAGTTACTCTTGTTCCAGTAACTATCCCGTTCAAAGGCTCTTAACAAGCGCTTACAAATCGAAGTTACATTCGACTGCCATGCACGATACGAGTTCCTACTTATAAAGCTCTTGAGGTTATGTATGGAAAATAAATCCATATGAAAATGACTTTGAGTCACACAAGGAAATGACTATCGCTTATTAATCCGGTCTTATATTAATAAGATCCATACTGTCCATATTTACATAATAATATTATAAATTTAAAAGTAACTCTTGTCTATCTGTCAGTTATTAGAGTTATTCACTAACTCGCACCATGATTCTTGTTCCGATTGGCGTGAGTCGACAATTTGTAATACATGTATTCTGATTATCTAAATACTAGTTTATGCCCGCGGCTTCACACGCGTTGTTTCTATGGAAACGTTTAAAGGTGATTTCTATCCCATGTGATAAAAAGTATGTTGTATGCCTATGTTTGATTCCAGGATTAGAATTACCTGTGTGCAAAATTTCAGCCCGATCCGTTCAGTCGTTTTGGCGTGAAGAGGTAACAAACATCCATCCATCCATCTATCCATCCATCCATCCATCCAAACTTTCGCAATATTAGTATAATATTAGTGTGAAGTGGTTTTATAAAAACCCCGAATAGTCTGTTAAAGGGTAACCCAACTTATCTTCACTACAAAACCGTAACAAATGTAAGGAAGAATAAATAATACCTTCACATGGTGTGTTCCCGGGGGTACTATCGCGAAAAACACCCACACACGCACACTGAACAAGATTGCCGTAGGTACCGGCGATCGTTCACGTGTGTGTGTTTTAGGGATGACACTAAAGTTAAAGTAAAGAAAAACCCAAATTTTTTTTAAATTTGCCGAAAGTAAGGTTTAACTACTAGTACATTTTGTATTCTTCTGCTTAAAAATTCTAGCAGCAATTTTGTAGAATATCAGAATTAATTTATTATTTATTTATTTTTATTTCACACAACATAAAAGGCTTTGTCGCTGAGCGAACACATCGCCTAATTTATAAGTATTTAGAATATTTTACAAATGATAACTAGATACCAATTTCTACAGAAATAACTTAAAGCAAGGATGTAAATTGTGCGGTTTTCTTCGACAATAGAATATATAACATTTATATACATTTATACCAACTATCACATTTACCAACGTCATACAACTTAGCCACTTCAAAAATAAGAAGTCGTTCGTTTGCGTTTCGTACACATTCCAGAATTAATTTAACATGCATTTATTATTAAGTTACTTAATCTTCTTTTTAAATAATAGAAACAAATCAGAAATAGTATTTTCAATTGAAACAATTGTGCTAACTGCAGACTGTTGCAAAATAATCCACAGGTAGCTCAACTGGTCCATATCAATACCAGTCGGAAGCGTCCCCGAGACGCTGGCTGCTTATTCTTCTTAAACAATGTTACAAGAAAAGATACATTTATTTATGTATCTTTTCATAAAACTATGTATATTATACTATTAGATGATTGTAATTTTATATTATACTATTAGATGATTGTAAGTAAAGAGTATTTACTCAAAAAAAAATATTAACAGGTGAGCTAAACCGTTGATCTACAATCAATCAATAGATCTCCAATCTACAGAGCTGTACGAGAGGGGGGGGGGCTACGGAATAGGTCGAGAATGTCAGTCCTTAAAATCACATAATTTTATTCAAATGTCAGTCCTTCTAAAAAAATCACGACATTTTATTGAGTTGTTTGACATGTCACTAACTTGTCGGTACACACGACCCAAAAAGTGATCTTTTCGGTTTTCTTCCCGAGTTTTCCACAACCCCATCCCTATTTTCTAAGCCTTTCTTTATGCGTGTGTGCGTGCTTTCTTCTGCCTGATCTGTGTTTCTGCATGTAGTTGTGTATTCGCATGAATAACCCTTTTGTTAAGGTGCAGTCTCTTTTACCAATTACATTAGGATTTTGGAAACAATATCGTTGAAGTTTACTTCAAAGAGAATATAAGGTGGGTTCACATCCATTTTATTTCGGGCTTGCGTCCACGTTTTGCATGTTCTCGAAATTAAAGAACTTTATCTATTTTTTTTAGGTTTAGGGCGTTTTGCATAGATTCAAAAGGTTTAGAAAGTTTTACTCACAAACAGAGGAGATAGTCTATTTGACGTTAGTAACGAGACGTGATCGTAACGTCTCCTTTTTGTATGGGATTTACGTAGTTCTCTCACAGCACGATAGAGGCGCTGTACCAAATTGTATGAATAAAAAAAACTATTGCAGTTTGGGGTATTGCTCATGAGTGTATGCGGTTAACTACGTAGTTTATGTTGGAAGAATACTAGACTTTCATCCCATTATTGAAAGGTGAGTGGGATTAATTATAGAGTAAAACGTGGGTGTTCTTCCAACACAAACTAGGTTCGTAGTTAACCTGCTTACATTCATAATGAATTGGTTTAAGATTTTTAGACCAAAATCAACTAACAAAAAATTGATAAGTCAAGAAAAGAGTGACAAATTGTTTTGCAGGGTTTGATTTGCTTGCAAAGTTTAATTTTTCAATCTGTTCTTTAGGTCGCACGCCCACGGCGACTTTTTGTTGCAATACTGTCGCGCGTTTTGTCACCGCGCATCGCGGAATCGGTACTTTCGCGCGTGCAAAAAAAAGCGATACAAACGTGTGACTGCATCGCGACTGTATCACACAACGTGGCCAATGTTGTCTCGACGGGATCCATCTTGCGACTGTAGCGTTCACAGGCATTTCTGTAGTGATGCTGAATCGCGACTGAAGCGCGACAGCATCGCGATAGTAGCGATACAGAATCATGGTTCGCGGGCGAAGGTCGATTCAGTCTTCTTTCGCTAGCCACAGAATCGCGACTGTATCGATGCGAACGCAAGTCAGCATCGCGACAACATTGCTACAAAAAGTCGCCGTGGGCGAGCGCTCTAAGAGCAGTGCATGTAGCACTCGGATTCGCGAACGAAGCCAAAGAAAACTGAATTCTAATAATTCTGACGTCACGTTTGGGAAGAATTTGGTCCTAACATCAAAATTCACTTCTGTTAGCGAATTCTTCCTTTAACATGACGTCCCAAGCCAATTTGCAGCGCCTTAACATCCCATTTCTATTCCTTCACTAGTGTGCGTAAAGGTAACTCGTGCGAGCATTAGTGTGATTTCTATTCAATCTTCTTACGTTCCATTTCCGAACGACATTTGACTCTTTCTACCTCATACGAGGTTGTACTTCCCTCTCTTTTCCTCCTAACGGGCTTAGAACCTTGTGATATATTGTATTGGATGGATATTTCGTTTGAAAATGGAATTTCTTTCTGATTCGGTACCTGACGTGAGCCAAGGAGGTTCGATCAGGCTGCGGCTTCCTTATTCTATTACATTTAGAATATGTTTGATTTTATGAAGAAATTCTAAGGCGTGGTTTTTGGTTAGAAAACAGGATATTAGTCTGGTAAAGTGAAGCAGACTGCTGTTATTTTAACGGGCAGCACTGCGGGATCTGTTTTTCATAAGTTCTATTGAAAAGTGTTAGTTAGATACTTTTTAAATAAGTATAATAAAAATAAGCTCACCAAAATTGCATTTTAACAACGATTTTGACCGTTGAAATACAAATCTAGCAAATCGAATAAGAAATAGAAGATAATAATTAAAATTAAAATTAAGAAAGTATCAAAAACACATTATAATAGGTATCAAAGAATATTTTTAACAGTATTCCCCCAAAATTTTGATGGCAATAATTGGTATAAAGCTGTGTGGTGCCGGCTTAGAATTTGCACCACCCTAACTCTTTCCGCGGGTGTCGTAAGAGACGACTAAGGGATAACCACTGGGCGCGGGCAGCAGCGCCCCCTGCAGAAAAATTGTACCACCGAACTGCGATCCCCAACCCGCATGCCTAGCGTGGGGATTATGGGCATTGAGCCCATGTGATAGGGGCCAGCAAATCGCTTATCAGGCGGAGGCCTGTGTCCAGCAGTGGACCAGTAAAGGCTGTTGAGGTTGAGGTTGTTGAGGGAGTATAAAGAAGGTGTGAAAATTTCTATAATTTTGTTGACTAAATAGTAACTATAGTTTACTAGCTGCTGCCCGCGGCTTCGCTTGCGTAGTTCCCGTTCCCGTGGTAATTCCTGGGATAAAACATAGCCTATGTCCGTCTCCTGGTTTTAAGCTGCCTCCCCACCAATTTTCAGCCAAATCGGTTCAGCCGTTCTTGAGTTATAAATAGAGTAACTAACACGACTTTCTTTTATATATATAGATTAACTAATGTTCATAATAATTTTATTATTGTATGTCCGAAAGGATAAACTGTTGAACAATTTAAAAGTAGTTCTTAAGACCAACTATGTACACAGTTTGAACATTATTATGTTTATTTTTCTTATTTTTCTTCTCTAACGGGATATTTACCATGATTTGAATTTAGAGCGATTGAATGATTGGAAAGATTTCAATTGAGTGATAAATATTCCCTTGTAAATAACTTTAGTGTTAATAACCGCGATGGATTTAAAAAGGGTATTTTCTGTTTGGCTTAAGCATGGCTATGAAGTTCCATAATTGACGACAGGTGAGTGAATGAAGACTGAATGACAGAATGAAGTCTTTCATAGACTTTATATGACTACTATTACTTCTAACAGATAGAGATGCGAATCTGTAACTCGAAAAATGGGGATAAACGAAATTTTCGATTTTTTTCGAGCCGACATAGCATAATATAACGACGATTATTCTAGATGATTTTTCAATGAAAAAGTATTGAAAATATTATAAAAATTATAGTTTACCACAGTAACTTAACATGTCTTAAATTTTAGCACGGAAAAACACGTGTGACACGGGCCGAAGCAAGTAGATATGAAACAACAAAAATTATACTATATTCTATTCAATATTCTGATTCCAAAAATATAATCATTTAGACAGCTGAGTATGTCTGTAAAAAAATACAAAATATTGAGCAAAACTAACAAAATCGATTACGACTTCTTCCTACACAAAATCGATTGTCATAAAAAACCAAATTGGCAAAGGATTCATTTATTCATTGCCTCGAGAAAACGCACAAGGAAACTTAAATACGATATGGTATGGTACGAAAGTGTATCTTTCCGCAGATTTTTCCCCGAAAAAAAAACAACGTACCTACTAAAGTGTAAGTAATCTTCATTATTAGTACCGTTAACTGGACGTCTTGGTACGATCGCCTAACCGACCTCAGGGCTTTCTATATTACCTAATTTTCAATCCTTCAAACCTAGAAACCTACGTAAGAAACCCTTGAAAAGATAAATAGTAGGTATATATTTGCGTAAATTTTGTGGCATTGGAAGATTTTTAAACGAACGAAGTACATTTACATTTACTCCGTCCAACTTTTGATATTCGCGATATAGATTTTATCAAAACAATACTTAATATCCTTTTTTAATGTCACATCATCATCATCATCATCACAGCCGGATTTTACCCAATGCTGGGTAAAATGTCACATCATTAGTAACAAAAACCACTCGCATAAGGGAAAGAATATCTCGAGTCAACCCTTTGAGTATTCCACAAAATTAAGATTTTATTACGTATGTGAAGGAAGTACAATTACTTTTTTATTTTGTATTTAATTTTTACCTCTTAGGAATAACAAACAATCATACTTAAATATTAACAGATTATAAGTAAGTAAGCTAACTAAGTAAACTAAATTACGTAAACTAAATAGGTACTAAAACTATGACCAGCCCCGTTATCCGCAAGTTACAAAAGAAAGAAAGGGGTGGTGTTACTTTTATTCCATTCAATTTCAGAACGTCGTCGTCATCATCATCATCAGCCTATGTAAGTCCACAGCTGGACATAGGCCTCCCCTAATGAGCGCCATAGCGCCCTGTCTTCAGCTTGCCGCATCCAGCATCTGACTGCAGTCTTTCGCAGGTCGTCATTCCACCTTGTCGGAGAACGTCCTACACTACGTTTGCACTAGGTTCCCACTCAAGAACACGTTCAGCCCGGCGGTTGTCGGGTCTTCGTGAGATATGGCCCACTGCCACTTCAGCTTACTTTTGATATTTGTACATAGACATATAATAATATTCTTCTGTCATGTTATGTCATTAGTAACAAAAACCACTCATGTAAAGGAAAGAATATCTCGAGTCAACCCTTTGGGTATTCCATAAAATTGGAACATTTTATTTTAGATTTTTATTATGTGCTTCCTTACAACCTTTTTTATCCGTTTGGCTTTCGATCTGGATTGAGTTCTATTGCGTTGGAATAACATTCAAATTCAAAGTCTAAGTGTCATTGACGACGTCTGTGGCGCATTGGGCAAAGTGCCATCTGAGATCTAGTTGGGTTTGATTCTCGTCTCAGGACAAATATGTCCATGATTTTAAAATCAGTCCTGGATCTATTTGTAGGTGACAATTGACAAATAATAATCATCATATGAACCAAATTATTGTGAGAAATCAACTTGTAAAGGGCTATCTTTAATTAACAGTGGATGCAATTAAACTCAAATGATGATAAAATGATGACGAAAAAGAAAATTTTTGATCTCCACATTTAAAGAGGTTTCCCATATTTTCCATATTCCCTTTTTCTGAATAATTCATGCTGATTTGTTCTCATAATATATGGTTCGATCTTTTATGGGTATTAAATATTATTATATTTAGGTATTAAATTATATTATATTATATTTAGGTATTAAATTAATCAACTGCAGGATAAAGAAAAATATATATAATACAAAAGCTTGCTAAAGAAAAATACAATAATTCTGAAGCTCTGACAGTGAAACCACAAGATTCCAGCTACACTACCATCTGTGGTCCTATTTTCTATTCGGCTCCCAAGGTAACCCTTCTGAGGGTGGCAGAGACATTCTATAGGTGAGGGTGGCTCACCCACCCACCCCCTACCCTAGAGGATTTAGTATTGTATGTACAGGGAGTCCTTTGTAGGGGAAACTCTTCGTTATTTTCCTTTCCTTAAAATTGGGCTTATCTGTAGGGAAAACTAGGAGTGACCGGTTTTTGTAGATTCGTGCAAAAATTTTATAAAACAGTTCAGTTTGGTAAATTTTGTACAAAAAAATAAAGATTTAAATAGACATAGAAAATCTTTATTTGTGTGACATAATATAAAACTTAAAACTAATATTAAACTTTACGAAACACAAAAAGGTTGTTAGAAACCAACCCACTTCCAAATTTCGATTCAGTGACAGTTTAAATCATTTCATAATTTTTCGAAGTTTTTTATTTGTTTTGGTTTGTTTGGTTTTGGTTTGATTTTTTTCTTAGTGTTTTGATATCAAGGGTGGAATACTTTATAATATATGAAAAAAATTGGAGCCTTTGTAAATTGCTACGCCGCGTAGCATCCGTAGCATCCTGCCGTAGCAGCTATGGTGTATGGTTGAGTTATTGGTGTAGAATAGAAGTTACAAAAAAAATGCCTTCTGATAAACCGTAATAAATTTGGTAGTGAGTTTGCTTCCAACATTTGATTTACCTACCCTACCATACCGTAACATAGTTGTTTACTAAGAATCTGCTATCCAACTTAGGTTCCATAAAATACAACTTAATGTATAAAAGATGAAGTGGACAAACAATAAAAATGATTACCTTTTTTACTCAGGTAATTTGAATTTTGTGACGTGTTCAAGAGTCCTGTAAGGTCTAAAGGATATAAAGCACTCTGATGTTTGATATTTATTGTTTTATAAGCCCAAAGAGTCATTCTAGGACCAAAGTGACCACGATTTTTGAATTTCCGATTTATATGTATTGTGTAATTGAGGTAGGTCTTTAGTTTTTTTTTTCGGAGGTCAAGACAACTTTTTCTTGATCTGAGATTTTTTTTGAAAGTATGTAGACATAGACAAAGATAGAGACAATCTTTTATTTGCTGACACACACAAGAGATAAATTTTGAAAAGAAGAAGTTTTATTATTAAACTTATATTATGAGAAAAACAGTTACACAAAATATTTTGTAAAAAAGGAGACTGTGCTGTGAGAGAAAGTACTTTATTTTTTTTTGGCGTAAGTCACGAACCATTAAAAAACTTGTAATATTATTTTAGTTGTTTTCATATGGCAACCTGTATAACGTGTCGCCTTTGAAGACTCAAATAAGGTCATTGTTTGCTCACAATACATTTTGAGGGATGATCTCCTGTTCAGTGTAAGGGTCTTGTTATCCGGACTTGAAACAGTTTTCTTTCTTATTTTATTTTCCTGTTGCTTGAAAAATAATAATTTAGAACAGATGAAACTTACAATGCAATGGGGGTTTAAGCCATAAAACGCTGGCCAGTGCGTCGTGGCGAGTTTTTAGTTTATTTTTATTTATTTATTTTATATTATAAAAAGCATCTACATTTTTTTTGTCTGCTGACCCTTCTACTTCCGTGTTACACTGTGTCATTTATTTGAATTTAAACTATAGAAATTTGGAATAAGTAGGTGTGGGTAGAAAGGGGAACTAAAATCAAATGTTTTGGGTCGAACGGAGCAAAATATGTATTGGGTAGAAAAATCTTGGGTCGAACGAAGAAGCACTCAGCCTCGTTCGTTGGTCGACACCCCTGTCGACCAACGAACGAGGCTGAGTGCTTCTTCTGAGGGGATACCGCGTGCAGATGATGTTGACTTGGGGTTCGAGTGCTGTTGGTTGGACTCTCTTATCCCCTTACACTTATTTTTTGTCAAAATAAGTGAAGTGCCATATGACATTCATAACATTTTCGTGGCGAAAGTCGCTCACATCTCACGGCCCGTGGTGGCGGTTGTGCGACTCGCAGGGGCGCGCTGGCTGCGTTATTGGTTTTGCTCAGTCCATACTTAGAAAAGCCGCGCTGAGACGGTCGCTGCATAGGAATCAAACCATCCACCTCAGCCCATGGATGTCATAAGAGTCGACAAAGACTCGAAAAGTATAATAAGTGGCCAGTATTATAGTTTTCGCGTCTTACACATAAAAACTTTTTTTCGCACTTACTTTCTGAGTGGCCTGGTAATGCGCACAGTCCATAATAAAAACTCTGATCGAAGGTTATACCAAATAAATATATAAATACGATAAAACTTCTAAAACTGCCGTCAGTTATTCTGTGATCATGGCGCATGAAACTGTGCCGAAATATTGGAAAGCTCAAAGCTCAAATCATGGTAAATATCCCGATAAAAATGATTTCCTATAGGTAAATACGTATCATGTTTTTTGATCTGACTGTACTTTTGCCATGCTTTGGCTGATTATCGCTTGTTTTCTTCTGGGTGGGTTGCAACAACACTGTAAAATTTGTGTGGTATGATTGAATGACAAAAAATATTATACTTTTCGCTTGTGGGATGAAAATTTGCATGTATATAACCGGGAATCTACCAGCTGAAGAGCATCAGATTCCCTCTGTGCATTTTTAACACCTCCACTGCGATCACTGAACCGCCAGCCAAGCGTGGTGATTACCGGCAAAACCCTTCTTGTTTGGGGGATACATGTTCAGCAGTAGGATCAACTAGGTATATCTATCTATGTGGGATACTGTATTAAGTTTCAAGGACATCCGTGAGGGCGGGCGCGGCGGCATTTGGCCGAGGATCTCAAGAGGCGCTTATATGCAAGTCTCGACAGAGCCTACACATTTCCTCCCTTTGGAGTCGAGACCCTAGGTCCGTGGGATACCGAGGCTCTTCGGGATTTAAGAAATTATCTGAGCGTCTGGTCGAAGCGACGCGTGATCAGAGAACTGGTGAGTATCTGGCGCAGAGCGTCAGCATTGCCATAAAGCGGGGCAATGCAGCCAGCGTCTTGGGGACGCGACGACTATAGATCAGTTGAGCTACCTGTAGATATGTAGTTTGCAACAGTCTGCAGTTAGTTCAATTGTTTTAATTGTAAACACTAGTTCTAATTTATTCATATTTTTTGATTGTAATATTCTTTTTCAATTAAGTTTACCAAAAAACAAACAAGTCACCATAACACAAACACTGCTTAGTTTGTGGCTAGGTGATGCTATTTGAACTGTCCAGCATTTTTTTAAAGATAAATATATAGAATCTCGACATAAGAAATCCTAGATAATAATAGATTGAGGCGTTACTTTGCGGAGGAAATCCATTGCTTAAAATTAGGATAAAACAATATTTAGTAACAATTCTCTGATACAACTTCTCTGATAAGATCCACCTGAAAATAACTGAAAATAATTGCATTTTCTCAAAGATTGTTATGCATTTTATCAAAAATGTTATGCGCGGAATTTTACCTAATATTGTTTTATCCTAATAATAATAAATCCTGCTTAAAACTAGTAGGTAAAACCTACCCTTGGTAGAAATAGAAACTATAAAAGCCGATGGTTCAAATATCGCGTTATACCGTCATTATTCCCAGCAATTTAGTCCGGATCGTAATATCATTGTTAATATCCATTTATTGCCCGCCAATAATGTCGAACACGGCAATATTGTAATGTTATTGCTATCTGGTGGATATTGTTTTTATTGCTTACCTATTGCTTTGGTGATAGCTTCCGTGATGTTAATGTTACCTATACATTAACTGGTTTCATAGGTATAAGTCACATAAAGGTCGGGATTGGAAGTGACGGATTCTTTCATGCTGGCCCGCTTATATCATATTTGATCAAATGCTCTCAAAGCGGAACAGCATGAGGGAGATTATTATCTTTATTATACCATCTTTATTTACGCTACTCATTTTATTTATTTATTTAACTTCAATTAACACGGTTACATACACCATTTACATTAATTAAAGGACAAGGTTATACACAACTCTCCAATGGCAAGCGACTAGTAGCTGGTTCCAATAACAAGGTCTCCAAATGGCAAGCGGCCAGCTACTGGTCCCTCATTAGTCCCTCATTATTTACCGTTTTTATAAAATCAAACATACATCTATCCTTTTTTATCCTGTATGGTTGTTACTAGAAAAGACAAGGATAACTATATTCTGTGTTTCTATTGTAACCGCCAAACAAATTTCATGGCAATTTTGCTCATTCGTGAGCGTTCGCGCGTGACAAAGGACTGCTCGAAAACTTAGTTTTTTGCCGTTGATTTGTGACCTTTTTTTGTATGCAGACAGGGTCTGTTTTTATGTAGATTCATAAGTAAACTTCATGTTTTTATAGAAAGACTAAAAATATTTTCAAATAGAGGAACAGAGCTTGCTCTGTAGTACAATACTTGCGAAGACCTTGTTCTCAAGTGGCTTAGACCTTGTTCTCAAGTGGCTTTTGTTAAAATCTATAAACATTGAACTAAATACTTCTCATAGTTGAATCTTTGTACGTGATAAGTATTTGAACCGAACTTTTAAACAAAAGCAAAACAAAAGACACTTGACCTAAACACTTCTC
This sequence comes from Eupithecia subumbrata, assembly GCA_949316285.1. Taxonomy (NCBI): domain Eukaryota; kingdom Metazoa; phylum Arthropoda; class Insecta; order Lepidoptera; family Geometridae; genus Eupithecia; species Eupithecia subumbrata. The sequence goes on along the minus strand of OX438646.1, from coordinate 21,465,706 downwards.
AGAATTCAATAATAAACATGCCCTATTTTTTGTACGACGCGACGCTCTACGCGGCAGGTTTTTAGAAGCTTGTTGAGTGAAAAAAATGTATGAAGAGGTGTGATGTTTTGGTTGAATAATGTATATTAGTGTATTGTTATGTAAATAAAGTACTAATTTTCTTAAAAATCGTTTGAATTATTTTTATTTTCAGACTTATACTTGTGAAACGGCCAAAAATTATCTTTCTCTACTTTTAAGCTTAGACTGACAATACAAATGGCAACAAAATTGCATAAAATGTTTTACAATCTGATAGCTGCATTCAAGACCATTCCAAAGATATAAGGTTCTTAAGTAGTTTCATACAAAATCATGTAGAAATATTGATTTTTGTAGCGCGCGGCAGCGCGCGGCAACTGCGCGCTAAAAACGCCAGCGGGTGCTTGCCCGTTACGTCAAAAATTGCAAAATGGCGTCGCCAGTCAAGGGGATATGTCAGTTCATCGAGATTGCGTCGAATTCTTAAATTATCGACTAATTTCAAAAGGAAGAAGGTTAACCACTGTTAAAAGCATATGAGCGGCACGTAATGTTTAAGTACGTAAAGAGGATTTCGTTACGAATGTTTACTACACTATCAAGTGGGCTAAGTTCCACAAAAGACAACGAATCTACACCTTCAAGACAATTACCCCAGATTTGACACAATAACCTCATTCACCCCCACCTCCTTACTCTCATTACGCCAGGGGCTAATAGCCCCGACCTACCCCAAATTAAGGGCAAGACAAGGCGGGAAAATAAATGAGAGTTTGAGAAACGGGGTGCAAAGTCTCAGACGAAGACGGTAAGTAATGGGTGGATGGGTTTATGCAGTAGGCACAGCTTTCCAAGTTTTCTTTTTAATTTTAATGATATTTTTCTGTAACAAAGTACTTATTATACTTTTTAACTTGGATGCATAAACAAAGAGAAATAAGACGTGCTTTAATGTTTAGGTGCAGGGATTCTTGAAGTATAAGCGAACCTTGTCTTAGGCCGTGCTCACTTTGGATACGAATTTGTTCAGACGTAAACGTACGAGTACTGTTCGTACGAATTGAGTGCTCACTCTGAATACGTTTTTCTCCGTCAAATCAAATAGTTTTTCTCCGTTGAAATTATCTAACAAGGTACCTACCTAATAATCATACTCACTACCTAAATTAAACTTATAAGTTGACTCACCAGAAATTTTCATTTCTTCGGATATTTCCCGCCATGACCTACGCTTAAGGTCACGTAAGTGATAAGATAACTAGCATCGCTTTGATTCCATAAACATTTATGTCCGTAAATCAAGTTAATTAGCTTTTTTATCAAATTCGGATGAAATCGTACCCAAAGTGAGCACGGCCTTAAACCTTCTCCTTCAATCTAATATTTGCCCTTACGCATGAAAAAAGTTTAATTGAGTTTTACTGTATATTTCTGAGTCGTACCTACTATTAATAAATCCTAAAAATTGGCTAATTAACAGCCTAAACTATTTTTTATTAAAATCTTTTGTTCACCACTGTCCCAAATAAGAACTATGAAACTACAACAGAGTAAAACAAGTCCAAACTACCCGTGAGAGTACAAACTTTCCCGACACTCTCACTATTGCTGCTACTGCATACCACCATCCAAGGAGGTATAATTAAACCTCTCATGAATGGGCGCGAGCGAGAGGGAACCAGCAGAGCGGGACAGAGTCGTCTGCAACGTAATCAGTTTGTAAACGAAAATTATGGGGGTGTGGGGCGAGAATTAACGCTTTTACAAGGTCACTGAGTTTAAATTGCGAACGCTTTGGGTTATTGTTACAGGTTTACAGCTGTTGAAGACGTCGATAATTTACTGCTTCCGTTTTCTTTGGAGGTAAGGTAGGTCTTTTGGTTGGTTTCTACGTCTAAGGTCAAGAAGACTTTTATGTAAGTAAAAGAAAATTGTGGAACTGCATTTTTTGTACTTAGCACAAGTACTAGTGTATGGTGTACAATGCTTAAAATCTATTCATTTCTGTTTCTCGAACCATCTGCAAGACTGAAAAACAATTCCATGGAATTATTAGATTTGCTGTTAATCTAAAAGTTCCATAAATTGACCGAAACATTCAGAATATGAAAATCATAAGTATTCCTTTATACCTACCTTCCCATTTCAACTTCATTTTAGTCCAAGTTTCTTTCAAAAATTTCAGTCATCATAAATCAACATAATCAGCGATTCAAGCAAACCGCCTTTGTCCTCGACAAATGAACCCGCGTGTCCTTTAATAAACCAATAAAAAAACTTGCCAAAAGACTTTTACGCTCCGACAACGTTCCAGAACAAACCTTCAAATTACAAATGGAAACAGAAAACGACAAAGGAAAAAATCGAACGCCGCGAAAATTTGAAGAATCATTTCTTTTTTTTTATTCCGCCTTTTTTCAGCCTGTCAATCATTTGTCTCTGGCACAGCGGATCGCTATTTTCTTTGTTGATGGATGGGATTCGCTTTTCTCGGAAACGGTTTGGGGTGGAGCGTACGGGTAGTGCGTAGTTCATATTTCAAAAACGTTCCATTATTTTGCGCGGGGGAAGTGATGAAGTTTGTGATTCGAATTTGGAACTCAATTTCGTAAAGGAGGTTTTATTTTCAGGCCATTTTGTTTTGCGGAATCTTGGATCCATGATAAATAAAAAGAGTTTTTATAAAAAAATCAGTACAAAACCATTCTATACACCTACATAAATGTAGAATAAGCAGATTTCTTTATGACGGTAGTCTACATTTTCTCAAGTTACCTTAATACACGTGAGATGAGCATTTGAACATGTATACTAAGTAATATCTTACATGTCAATACCAATCAATCCTTCCGAACACAAAACTGTATTTCCATACTAAAATCGAAATGTCTGATACATAACGAATGCGACAGGCCAGAGATGTATCCAGGACCTTTACATAGGCTCAAAATTACCGACTCAGTCAAAATGTAGTAAATTTTAGAAACAATAAAACTTGTGGATAAGTACTTACTTTTCCTTTTTACAAATTGAAAAATCCAAACAATCTAGAGGTAGTTCAACCGATCAATGATATTTAAACGTAATTCCTCTATACCTACTCGGTTCTAGAATCCTAGATAATTTTGTTAACAAAGGGCTTACAAAACCAAAGACACTGGTGTCGTAAAATATCTTCCATCTTTACTTCATTATGATTCCAGTATCACTCAATTAAATCACAGAATTTCGACACACTATTTAGTTTTGACAGCTTCCGTTCATTATTTCGTTTTCAAGCTCAAATTTGCACTATTTTCATTCCTCATGTTGTATTCGCGTAAAGAAGCGCTAAGTCCCATTTGTTCTATAGTACTGTGACATCATAGAACTGTTACCACTTTTTTATCCCTGCAGTTCCATGACAGAACTATTGAAATGAAACCTGACCCATATCTTCTATACTACTAATAATTCTTGGTAACTCCCATGCCATCATATTCTATTCTTATTATTTTGCCCCCATTTCTCCCCTTGATCCACCCCTGTCCCCCGCCAGGCATGTAGATCGACCTCATGGTAATTCTGCTTTCTTACATTACCTATTCCACAGCGACCTTTGTATTTGGTTAAGGATTTACATTACATGGAACTCATACGAAGAATTCATGTTTTCTGAGAAAATTTTGTTTGAAATGCTTGTCTGTTAGCATTTTGAGGTATCGAGCTTCATGTAAATTTTCCACAATATCAGACCTCCGGGATTGATATTGAAGAATTATTGTTTTTTTAGAAACAATTATAATAAAGCGCAATTTATCTGTTCCAATCGTTTACTTTTGGTTCACACAGCTGTGTAGAACAACTTTTATTTTGTGATCAGATGAGTTTATTTGACGTTAGTAACCTCAACAGTCTGTATTGGTCCACTACTGTACGCAAGCCTCCCCCTGATAAGCGCCTTATTGACTTTTATCAGAAGGGGGTAGTGCCCATAATCCCCACGCTGGGCATGCGGGGTAAACGCGTTCTTAAATGGAGACCACGACTCGACAAATATAGTGCAGGACGCCCCCCAGCCAAGTGGGATGACGACCCGAAAGACTGACGATCTGCGGAAGACTGCAGGCAGATGTTGGATGTGGCAAGCATTAGAAGAGGTCTATGTCCAACAGTGGGCTGGTAAAGGCTGATGATTGATGATAGACCGAATCTTTCTCAAAATTTGTATATTTCGGAAACAGCAAGTTTTTATTTTACATACCAACTGACTGTCTATCAAAGAAAATTTCACAAGGGCAGTATTCTTAAAATTAAATAAATATAAATAATGAATGCTGGACAATCCACCGATCATCATTATTCCCATTGGTTTGTATTGTATTGTACTCTAGGATCTCTATGATTATCTCGAGAAAAGTTTTTAAGTATTAATTTTTAATCATTAGGTATAACCTTTTTAGTGCAAACCTCAGTATCACAGAACAAAGATGCAAACTCATAGATAAAATCGATTACGATATTTATTCTTAGAGTAAAGTACCTAATTTTTAAATACTGTTGAATGAAACCTTCTAAGTGCAAACCTCATTATCTCGGTACAAAGTTGCAACCTCATTGATAAAGTCGATTATTATTCCAGATGCTTCTCTACCATAACCCTGCCCACTTCGCTGCCCACCTCTGAAAATAAAGATGTTGTTTATTAAAATATCATAGCTTAAAGGTATTTACATCAAGATGAATCATTCATATCATACCTTATGGATTACAAAAGGTTACACAATCAAACGGAGTAAGTTATAGGCAAGTACCTACTTGGTTACTTAGCCAGCACATTGATCCAAAGTAGGTAGAAGTAGCTGAACAAAATGACTGAACAAAATGGTGCCATTATTTATAAGGTACCATATTTTAATATTTACTAATTGAGTACGTGCTAAGAGACAAAAATCATCAGAATTTCTTTTCAAGTTACCTATTTACAGAAAAGCTTATTCCACGCCTGCGATATGCCATTGTTCCCGAAATATGTAATTCGTACACACAAGTAGGTAAGGTAGGCGTCATACCTCATTGCACCGTACACGATGCTTAAGGCCGGGTCATACATTAGGTTTTCTGGCCTATCTTTCTGGGCCTGGGTAAAATACATTTAACATGCTAAATGCAACATCATAAAGTTCATTTCAGCTTTTACTTTTCCGTCAGAGCGCTAAATGGCTAATAGCGGTCTTTCTGCGTTGAAATAGAAGGCTTCTCTTTCTACAGTATGCACACTGGAGACTTCAGTCAGACCCAGAATAAGCAGAGTGCGTCTGTAGTGTAAAACCACTAAATTGTTCCAGACTCAAACCTAACTATACTAACCACTTCCTCGCTAGATGACAGTGTCACGTCCCACGCCGCAAGTCACGTGTTCGGAATTCAAAATCGAAGGGAGTTTTTAAACCTCTTTGGTGCGAGTAGCGACTCTTTAGCAAATATAACAGGATTGTGACTGGAAAGGCAATTGTGCAGTTCGAATAAAGAATTTTAGTCTTTGCTTACATTCGAAATTTATTCTGGTATGGTACAGTTACTCTAGGAGTATTGATGCATGCTTTACTTTGATGTTCCTTCCAGCTAATTTTGTTGCATGCATTCTTTTGTTTGTTTTCTCATAGTCATTGTTTCATATAAGTAGATGTACCTAAAGGGTTATATTTATAAAGTACTGTAAAACTACATAGGTATACAAATATAATACCTACTTACTAAAAATAGATAGGTACGATAGATCATACTAATGGTCCAGCTATTTTTATTAATGCATTACTATTAAACATCCTTTATTCGAGAATCATTTCCATCCAGCATCCTGTAAACTTTTTGTTTCTCTAATCCTCATTTTCTTACTAAAGTTTTTAATATATCCAAAGCCGTATAACCATCCAACCGCACTCAAAACACAGCAAAATCATAACACGGCTGAGCACACGATACATTTCTTCATATCCGTTGTACCCGATGAAAAATGCGCAAAGAGTTGACTTACCTACTCCATCTCGAGGTACCACCAAAGGGGGAACAACTACAAATCCACCGAACCCATATTCTAACACCGTACACGAAACTTACGCGACAATGTGCGTTTTGGACCAGAAATGATGATAGCAGAATATACTTGTAGCACACTGAGCGCGTTACGAAAACCCGCGTTGGTGGATCCTTTGCGAATATGGACTTGAGAGAGACGAACTTACACGATAGAAAGAGAGAGAACCCCGAAAAGATGGATGATATACACAATGTCACTGGCTGAAATTGTATATTTTATATTCGGTATAAAAAAGCTTCCATAACATACGATATTAAAAAGACCGCGCCATTTTCTGAATACTAGTTATATTGTGAGGAATTTAATCTTGACGTTGAGAGCTAAAGTAAAGGATTATTGGAATGTGGCGGGTTTGCGAGATTTTTGTTATATTTTTTGGTTGGAAGTCTGTTCTGGAGTATATTGAGGAGAAGGATTATATTAAATGTTTTGATTTGCATGGATATAAGGCTGAACGTTTTAGCTATGAATTTTGAGATCCGGACGTAAAAGACAGACATTCTGGAAAAATATGGAAAGGCAGAAAGTTTTGTGGTGGTGAAAAAGCTTAAGATGGAAAACTCGGGTAATCAACAGTTCTTCCGAATTATTTTTGCTGAATATACCAATCGTATAACCTTCGTAAGTTATAATTTCATATAACTACATAAATTTGAATCCTGAAATAAACAATGTTTTAAAACTCTTTCACTACCATTTATGTAACTTTATAATATTTTTAGATGTTATTACAACAACCCAGCAAAGCCATAATAGAGGAAGCTTACACACAAAGGTTTGTCTAAAGTTAATGAAGAATGTAGTTATTACAGCAACTCAAAACCGATTACAGGTTCCATACGCCATAACAAGACCCCTTTAGATAAGTTTACATCATTTTTTCGCCATAAAAGCTAAGCTCTTGAGATAAGCATTATAGAGCGGTTTCACGGAGTATCTCAAAATGGCGGATAGATGAGGAACTAAGATTGCTATTGGATAAGAGGTATGGCGTATCGCTTTTTAAGCGACCTATTTTATTTTTAAGATTGCATTCCTAGGTAAAGAATTAGCAAGCTGAAATGGCAGCCGGCCATATCTCGAGAAGAACCGACAACCGCTGGGGTAAACGTGTGGAGACCAAGACTTGACAAACGTAGTGTAGGACGCCCTCCGGCCATATGGGATGACGATCTGCAAAAGACTATAGGCGGATGCTGGATGCGACAAGCTGAAGAAAGTCCGCTATGGCGCACATTAGATGATTCCTAGGTATAATTCGCTTGATGTACTTCACTCAGCGAAGACGTCTAGCCCCAAAGAAGTGGAGCTTGTGTACTGCCACTAGCACAAAAATAAGTTACCTTACCACTGGTTAGTTTCCTTAGTAGTCAATTTCACTAATTCACCAGTTTACTACATTAGACAGTTTCGGTAGGTTGACAATTTCACTAATTCACAAGTTTACTACATTAGACAGTTTCGGTAGGTTGGTAATTTAACTAATTCACCAGGTATTCATTATTTATATGTATTCATTATAGGTATTTCTATACCATGGGAACACTTTTACGGGATACAAAGTGGTTTTTATGTTATATGCCTATGTTTGAGTCCAGGCTTAGAGCTACATCTGTGCAAAATTGCAGCCCGATCAGATCAGTCGTTCAGGCGTGAAGAGGTAACCAACATCCAAACTCTGCATTTATTATATCAAGTATCGTTTCAAAGAAATTTATAAAAACAAAACAATCCTGTTTGTCCTGATAGGAATAAGTTTAAAAAGTAAAGTGGCGTAACTTAAAAAGGATCATTCACACCAGCAAGCATTATTATCATTACTTTTCAAATATTCCAAATTCAAACTTGGGAACTCTACCCACCGTATGATTCATTCACAATAAGTTTTCCTCGCAAGTGTACGTTCATAAATCGTATACTGCCCTGTCATCCGCATGCCTAGTAGCACATACGTTATAGGGGGCGGTTTTTGTTGAATTTTATATGTTGGTACTGTGGTGTTGATACAATTTTGTAATGTTGGTATTGGATGCGATTAAGTTTTCAAGTTGGAAATAAGTGCATTTTTGTACCCGTTTGTTGACTAGACTAGATTTTGTAAAGGTGACTTCCTGTAAATCTGTAGTGTGGTCTACAAACACGCAAATTAATACGCCTTGTGAGAAATTTATAATTATCGAGAAGTAGGTAGTTTGAACTAACTTATAACATCGAACTAATATAATAAAGGCGAAAGTCTCTCTCAAGAAAACGCATAGGTACAAAGCCGAGGGCAGAAGCTAGTTAAACATAAATCCACACGCCAGGAAGTAACGCCACTGTTCCAATGTAATAGAGTACCAATCGCACCATTATGATGCAAATACGCCAATTAGAAGCGTGCCCAACCAACGGGTTTTGGGATCACATCTGCTCTACTGCTTTTTCATATTCTAATGGGCGCGCACCTTTACAAAGTTGAGGTGAGTGACATTATTATTATAAAGTAGGTAGGTATACTGTCCTCCTCCTAGCGGCGGCCAGTCTCATCGAAGTCTAGCCAGATGCGCAGGACATATTATAGTGCTCAAGTGTTGTGATGACATATTATAGTGCTCAAGTGTGTGCACAAACACAGGTGAACTCTCTATTCCCTCACTCTCATAATCCGATGAGACGGCAGACCGACATGACCGGGGAGAGGTCAAGCGCAGTAAAAACAGCTTAACGTGGTTTCCGAGGCACGGGGGTGTAACACCGCCAACTTCCTGACTCTGTGCTGCTACTGAAGTTTTTTGCTAGAAAAACCGCAATAACAATAAACGCGACCCGGGATTTGAACCCAGGGCCTCATAATCAGCGGTTGAACAAGTTGACCGCTAGACCAACGAGGCAGTCAGGTAGGTATAATACCTATCTAAAAACCATAACTGCAACTACTGGACATGGGTAAATGAAGGTCAAGCGGTGAATGCTCCCAGGCCATAATGATAATTATCTGAGTAGGCATCTAATTCATAGGTTTTCTATAAAATTCTACACGTTTAATTTAAAGTAGTAATCAATCTGGTTTCTATCCGGACAGAAACAAGTGGATGATGATCGAGTATTTATCTCACAGCTTGCAAGTAAAAACTCAAGTTAGCCAGAACGGATAGTTAAAAACAGGTATCTCAGCTTTAGTTCACTATACATACATATAGTCAAGGGCAAGTAAAGTACCTATTAATCGAGTAGGTTCTTACTGCCTAGCACTAAACGGTGTATAATATTTCGTAATTCGAATGGGGTAATCTCAAAACATGGAATGTTTACCACCATAATAAAACCAACCGTCATTACCACCATTCTTTATTCAAAAGCGGAAACGCCACATTTTCACGTACATTCTGGCAGCACTCCAGTGCGAGGGAGATAGACAGATAGTTTGCGCATAAAATAAAGATCAATCAGAGGGAGATGACAAGCGTTTATTGGTTCCACCGCAATGTGTCCAGCGCTCGCCAACATTGATGTTATTTTTCTTGGCACGAAGCTTTATTTTCTTCACCATATTTTCTATGCAAGTGGCATTGTAATAATTTTGTTTTGGCGTGGTTATAGTTTTATATGATGAAGTACGTACTTACTTCTTATCTACAAAACTACAAGACACTAGCTAAGTAGGACATAAGTCAGACCATAGAGGTCTCTTCCATGATTCAACTAATATTATAAATTCGAAAGTACCTAACTCTGTATGTCTATCTGTTACCTTTTCACGCCTAAGCGGCTGAACTAATCTCAATGAAATTTGGCTGAAGGATAGATGATATCCCGGAAACGGACATAGCCAATTTTTTATCCTGGAAAAGCGGAAGCTAGTACTTACATAAGTCACTAATGTCAGACTCAGCTATGATAGCATGAACATAAACATAATAGAGAATTAGGTGGAAAACATCGAATTTCTAGAATTTTCCACCGTGAAACTGAAGCGCTGTACCGCAACCCTTTGTTGAGTTCTTGGAAGAGAACAAAACTCGAAACATACGTTGGAGTTACAAAGGAGGCTAGATCAATACTTCGCTTTACGCCGCACATGTGTCATATGGAGCTGTTGCGAACAGAGGATCTGTAGAGACTCCAGTTCAATAAAGTAATAAGTATAACGTATAATTAAAGCTTCAGTGAACTATATTTATGGTAAAACGTCAACTTTATTACGTTGAATTATCATGTTGACTTAATCGGGGAAACAGGAGAATATTGCACCTTTTATAACGTTTTTACAGAACCGTGCCGTGTCTACTTGTAACAAGACAAAAAATTGGACGACAAAACAAACACAAAAGAAATTTGTGAAATACTTTTGTATGGTGTCAGTAACAAATTAGAAAATAGGGATTAATGCTAAGGTTTTTTTAATAGTTAATAAAACTACGTTTGACCACAATCTCAGTATCTACCTCTACAATTCAGGTAGGTACAAGCATTTATCACGCACAATCATTTACATCGTCAATAATATCTTATTCTCAATAATATCTTTACTTCAGTATTTATTGGAGGTACCTACTACAACTAATAAAAGAACAATGGCCATGCAAAATAATAAATGCAAAGACTAAAAATAATGGCGTCTCCATACCACTCATCTTATTTCGTGATAGATAATGTGTTACTCGCATATGCCGAAACATGTTTTGTCAAACGCCAGCCAGGCAACCAGGAAAAAACACTTTTATTTCTACTATTCTCCCTACATAAGGATTCCAATTTTTCCACACAAGAATATTATTTTCGAGATGTTCCGTTACGTAAACTTTTTATCCTCATTGTTCGTAGTTAATTCTGTTTTTTGTTATATTCGAGGCTTTTTAGGGTCTTCATGTTAAAGATACATAGAAATGTTAAGATTGTGAAATTGCTTTGTGGTTTTTGGTATGTTTTGTGTCAAACCTAGGTCGACCACCCCTTTTTGGGTTCCCTAGGCAAAAGTGGAACCTGTAGCAAAAAAAATATTCTAAGGACAAGGCGTTATGGCGCTCATTAGGGGAGGCCTTTTGTCCGGCTGTGGACTAATTATAAGATGATGATGATGATGATGATCTTAGATCAGCCGCTCAATTCAGTTGTATTTGTGAGTGTATCACTCATACTATTTTCACCTTTCGTTCGCTGAATTTTGATACAAAAGATAAATAAAAAATACTTGTATTGCACACTTATAATATTATACAGGGTGTAACAAAAATAAGTAACCAAACTTTCAGGTGGGGTGTATAATCGAACACTGAATTCAGGAAAAATATTAAAAAAAAATCCCGCCCTTTAGTTTTCGAAAAATAAAATAAATACGGAATTTTCACTACATTACGCAAACGACTGATGCACGTGTTTATTTGACATTAAAATATGATTAAAAGGTCTACGTACCTTGTGTACACCTTTTTAGCAGATAAACATCTTTTTACGGGGGGCACCCACGACCGGACACGCGATATTGCAAATAAAATAAATATAACATAAGTGGCAATTGGCGGTCTTATCTCTCAAGAACGATCTCTGCCAGACAACCTGGTATGCATAGAAACGTCGATGATCGGTGTAGTTTTGATTACGAATTAATGTAAAACAATAGAAAATCTACTTTATTCACAAATAATATTACAATCAAATAATAGACATAAATTAGAAGAAGTATTTACAATTGAAACAATTGAGCTAACTGCATACTGTTGTAAACAATCTACAGGTAGCTCAACTGATCCATAAAAAAAAATCCAATCATCGGCGAAAATAGTATGAGTGATACGAACACGCATACATCTGAACTGATCAGCAAGTTTATCCATCCAGTATTAGGGTAGAAATAAACCATTTTAAAAATGCACGCACCTTTTACTATAAAAGCTAACGTAGTTTGACGAATTAATTACGGATGTAAGGGATGAAACGTTGGTGTTCTTCCAACACAAATAAGGTTCGTAGTTAACCCACTTACATCCATAATGAATGCACGCCCCCTTCACAAAACGTCATAGGTACCTCAGTACAGTACACTCAGCGTGCATTTTTAGAATGGTTTACCCACTTAACAAACTTGTTCCTTTTTTTTTTCGATGGGAAAATGCAAACTTAACAAACTTAACTTAACTTAACTTATAACAAACTTGTCCCTAGCTAGCTTACAAGGGACTAAGCTAGGGACCTGTTCAAACAATGTTTATTACCATATAGATACATCTTAAAAACTGGCGCGATCGTCTTTTTTTTTCACACAATTATCCAAGTCGGTGACATCACTAATCCAAATTATTACTATTATATATAATATTATTATACAAAAAACATATGAAGATCGTGTCAGCTTTTAGTCTCTTTTCCATGTCTATCAACGTTTGCAAATATGTTTTCTCTACACACATAATAATAATGCCTCCTAGCCGAATTTCGATCACGGCGGCCAGTCTCATCGGAGACTAGCCAGATGCGCAGGACATATGAAATGAAATGAAAACATTTATTGAAAAAGAAATACACAATAACAATGGTTAACTCAATGTTAAGCTAAAGTTAGGTGTTATCAGTTTCGCGTCAAGTAAAATTAAATTACATAAATTACCCAGTTTGAAAATATTAGGTCCTTACATATGAAATTGGCGTTTTTCGTACTGGCCACTTTAATCACAAATTTCTCCTCTTTGGTAAGGAATTCCAAATTCAAATTTGTACAGCTATAGACTCGTGTATTTGTGCTTCGATGATCGTCATTCATTTGTTTTTTTTCTTCTGTTTTTTTCTGTTTGCGTCACTCATTTTACAAAATGGAAAACTTAAAATATCGCATTATTTACGAGTACGAGTTCCGCCGTGGCACTAGTGCTGCGGAAACAACTCGAAGGGTGAATGATGTGTATGGCGGTCGTGTTGCAAAAGAAAACACAGTTCGTTTTTGGTTCCAACGTTTTCGTTCTGGAAATTTCGACTTGCAGAACAAGCCCCGTGGACGGCCTGAGACTCAAGTTGATAATGAAGAGTTGAAGGCTATTGTGGAAGCGGATCCATCGCAAACCACGTCCGAGTTAGCTGCAGGCTGCGGTGTTAGTGATAAAACTGTTTTAATTCACTTGAAGCAAATTGGGAAGATTAAAAAGCTTGAAAGGTGGGTACCTCACGAATTGACTGAAGCAAACCGGCAAACGCGCGTCGACTGCTGCGTTAAATTACTAAACCGGCACAATAATGAAGGTATTTTAAACCGAATCATTACCTGTGATGAAAAATGGGTTCTTTACGATAATCGGAAGCGCTCAGCGCAATGGTTGGATCCTGGCCAGCCAGCCAAATCCTGCCCCAAGCGAAAATTAACCCCAAAAAAGTTACTTGTAAGCGTTTGGTGGACTAGTGCCGGTATTGTTCATTACAGTTTTCTCAAATCTGGCCAGACTATTACGGCTGATGTCTATTGTCAGCAATTGCAAACCATGATGGAAAAGCTAGCGGCTAAACAACCTAGGCTGGTCAATCGCTCCACGCCACTGCTGCTTCACGACAACGCTAGACCACACACTGCGCAACAGACGGCTACTAAATTAGAAGAGCTTCAATTGGAAAGTCTAAGACATCCTCCGTACTCCCCGGACCTTGCTCCAACAGATTACCATTTTTTTCGAAATTTGGATAACTTCTTGCAAGGGAAAAAATTCAACTCCGATGGGGCAGTCCAAATCGCCTTCAAAGATTTTATTGATTCCCGTCCGACTGGTTTTTTTAGTAAAGGGATCAATGAACTACCTATAAGATGGCAAAAGTGCATAGAAAATAATGGTTCATACTTTGATTAATTAAATATATTATATTAAAAAATATTCGACTTTTTGTTTCTCCCATACAAAACGCCAATTTCATATGTAAGGACCTAATATTAAAGTGCACAAGTGTGTGCGCAAACACTGGTGCACTCTCTATTCCCTCACTCTCATAATCCACCACCTTCCTGACTCCAGGCTGCTACTGTGTATTTTTCTTGCTAGAAAAACCCCAGTAACAACTATTGGCCCGACCCGGGATTCGAACTCAGGACCTCATAATCAGCGGTTGAACAAGCTGACCGCTAGACCAACGAGGCAGTTAACACACATACACTAACCATAGCCAGTGTCCAGCTAGTGACGCGCTGTACGCTTAGGTGTCACGGAAGACCAGCGCTGCAGCTGTTCCCCGAGCTCCTGCAGCAAACTCCGAGTGGCAGCCTTTTGGTCTCACGTTGTTTGTTTTCTTTTTAATTATTTTTTATTGTTGTATTTTCTTGTGATCCAATAAAAATTCTCTCATCATATTTTATCTTAACCTTAAGGTATTATTGAGATAGGGGTGAAAAATTTAGAGCATTGGATACAACTCAACTCTGATGCTCTTTATTGTTAGGTAATATTTATGTCTAAATTACCAGTTAATCAGTATGTTTACAATATACCTAGGTAATTCTCTATCTCTACACAAACTATGAAATACTAAGCAATAGAAAATTTATATGCAAGATATTTCTTTCTTTTTTATCAAATTTAAAAAAATGTTTAGATTAATTTTCTGTCTATATCTGCAAAAGTATTTCTTTACAAAACTTTATATTTATGAAAGAAAATACTTGAACAAAATTATACCTGGGTACTGCTAGAAAATGTTTAACCCGCCAAACGCTACGCTCATGCCTGTACTCAGAACCCAACGAACCACCAGACAAAATATATTGTGAAACTTCTTGCCTCTTGGAGTGGTTTCAGAACTTCGCTGTCATAAGTTGAGCATCCGAATATTTTATTGTTATTTATATCCGAACTTTTTAAACTTGCTCTGTTAGTTCAAGTTTTGAATAAATAAAGGGGAATATTATCTAAAAATTCCGGATTTTATATGCATTACAGTCTCAAAAGTTTCTTTGAACCTACCGGTTTATTTTTTCCTAAAACATTTTTAATCTCCTTCAGTAAAATATCGACCTTTCAACAATAGTGACCCAATAACACATTTTTGAATGTAGAACATTTTTGAATGTCGAATCGAACCATTGACAATAAATTATCAGGACAAAAGAAGCAGTGGCATCCCTTTTAAACATCGAACCATCCTTGTAGTGCCACTCAAAGGATTAGTTCGATCTATATTCAAAATCGTTACAATTGATTGGTTTATTTAAATAGTACTTTATTGGCTGGATGTCTCTAATGACCTGTGAGGATTTATGTTGGCCATTTAAAAGCATGGCTCATTCCAAATTCAAAATCATAGGCCTGTTTCAACGTAAATGCCGTTTGAAGATTTTCCTCATTCGTTTCAGTCTACAATATCTTCCCAAATACCTACAAAAAATTGTAAAAGGTAACATTGCCCTTATAAAAATGTAAAGCCGATTTAAAATTCAATCTCTAAAACAACGAACTTAAAAACTTCCCCGAAGAAATCGAAAGCGAGAACGTTCCACAAGAAAAACTTAAGAAAAACACGTACCCTGCAAAACCTTAAAAGATAAAATGAACGTAAAAAAGAACCACTTCAGAGAAAGTGCATTAAAAATGAGTGAGTGAGAGCGGGAAAGAGCTAGGATTTCCTAGCGCGTCGTCCTTTTCTACCGCTTCTAAGAAAATGGCTTTATGAATGAAAATTACTTTTTTCTCACACCATTTACACAGTTCAGGGGCGTTAGTTTTGTTGGTCGTTTCTTGAGAAATACTTAAGTAGGTGAATGAAAGTCAACCGAGGTTTTCACGAGTTTTCACGAGAGTTTAGTTCTTTTCTTGAGAGTCATTTGAGTTACGTTTTTATAGGACTTTAAGTATCTCCTTATGGTATTTTTATAAACAAAGAAAATTAGAAAAAAATGAACTAACTTTACAATTGAAATAGTTGAGCTAACTGCTGTCTGTTGCAAACAATCTAGAGGTAGCTTGACTGATCTAGGTATTTGTAATGTCAACGGTGAATATTCATTGAGTATTTAAATTGCATGTTGTGTTTACGATCTCTATCTACCGACAGTTTATAGGCATTTATTTATATTTTTATTTCAAGCCATTTCTTTGATAAAAATATGTTTATACGCAGAAACCTGTATAATTATCATCGTCATAAAAAACATCGTTTCTCGATCCATGTCATACATCGCCAACGCTAGATCCCCTGCCGATAAAAAAAAACATTCTTTGTCTATGCCACTATAAAATATAACCGACATTTTTAAACATCGAAATAATACGCATAAATTTATCTATCCATACATTAATAGAAAGGGTTTAATAGCCTATAAATCAGCATTTTAAACAATGCTTAGTCAAATTTTAAATTGTACCGATACAATGGGATCGGCAGAATTCGCTATTCAATAGACAGGTTTTTTTTGTTGGCATAGAGCCGTGAAATGTTTGTTTTGTTGGTAGCGTGTAGTGGTTTTTTTTGGCAGTTTTTTTATGAAATATGATCGATACATCGATGATTGCGTATAATAGGTTTGTGCGTGAAGTGTGTTTTGTAAATATTTGAGGAAACTTGAAGTATTTGTGGAAGAGGTTGCGGTTTTAGTGTTATTTTTTTGGTCCTCTAAAATATATGTTGATTTTAACTTCTGATTTGATGAACTATGAACTAGGTTATTTATTTTATGTCAATTTAAGTACTTACTTCAACAAGGTTGTTTGTGCAGGCACCGGCAACCGTTGCCAAATAATTAAAAACCAAAGTAGCTACCGAAATATTATTTTTATTAAAACATGTGGTAGAACATGCTAAAATTAATAATAGAAGAGATACGATCACGTTTCTTACAATCAATAGTTATTAATATTCAACCACAATGCGACCAACGAACCGGAAGTCTCATCTTTTGTAATAGACAACCCTTCCGGTATCACAACTTAAAAAAATGAATAAGGGGCCATTTGGACCCATTCATTCTATCTGGCGTCTCACGGGTTATCTTTACCTTTTCATGTGATCTTAGTTTTTGTTATTACCCTTTTTATTTATGATCTTTTTGTAAGCGAAAGTCGTAAATGTTTTGGTCAGTTTTTGACTATAAAAGTCATTATGTTTATAACGCGTTTACGTTAACCTTTGATGGCTATAAAAGAAATGACTTCTTTGATATGAATCTCTGATTAACATTATTTATGTTTTTTTATTAAGTAGAGATAAATCTTAACTCACGCGATGGCGGTCAACATAGTGCTGTACAATTTAAATATACTAGTTACAAGAAAATTCAAGAATTATCTTTTCAATAATAATGGAGAGCGTACATGAAAAATTATTTATTCTTTTAATTTCACATTACAGCACAAGAATTGAGACAAAAAAATGGAGACGCAAACATCGCAACAATGCCTAATAACTATCTCTAACATTCAGTTTTTCATACATTTTAACCTACACGTTGCATACCAACCAGCCCAGAAATCAACACACAAACCTACATAATCCTTATTAATAAGCCCAATTCATCAGCCCTGGAAGTCGTTAACATAACAAAAGAGATTCCCCTTCAAAAAATAAATAATAAACTAAAAATTATATGCAAATTCACGAACCATAAGTTTCTATAGAACCCTTTACCGGTGAGGGGTTAAATGTAATATATGCAGAGATAGGTCATAGAACATGTTTGGCCTCATTCAAAATATTACTTCTAAAGTGTAAGGTCGTGTTGTGAGTGTGATTTTTGTGTTTTTCTAAGGTACGTTTCGTTCTTGGTTCTTCTATTTGTTTCTTCTCACGAATTTAATGTTACCTATACCAACCGACATATTATTGTATCAGGTGCATACAATATGTCGGTTGGTATAGGTCGTGTAGACCCATGTAGAAGAAGTTACCTTCAAGAGATGTTGTAGCTATGCAGGACGTGAAATTATAACTAAGTAGTTATTCATAACAATAAATCTGAAGGAACTTGTAGACCGTAGCCCATTTTTCATTGTAGGTACCTACTAAATATCTAGTTATCTTTTGAAAAACCTGATTTTACTATTAAACGAATTATGTAAGCAGACTAATTTGAACCTTATAGCCTTGAATCACTAAACATTTCAGGCATTTTTTTACCAATATACCCAAAATCTACATAATTTGCTAGATGCTGTACTACGTTCAGATGTCAAAGCAAAAACATTTCCAATAAGCGATGAGTACGTTTCATCCCAGAATCGATAACTATCTCTCAATTTGTGAAGCTAATAGTGTTGTCTCTTCTACAGAATTATCGATAATTAAGACGTCAAGATAGACATCTTTATGGTAACAGTTAATTCAGTTAGGGCTTTTCTGAGTGTCAATTAAAATAAACGTTTCACGCCTTACGAAATATTGTTATTGGAAAACATTCTTATGTTGGATTCCAATACCACATCGATATAACTGTTAAAAATACCGATGGGAAAGAATTTCACATTGAATTCAAAAAACTTTTATATGTTGACTATTTTATTTGTGCTGTCTCATCGATTATCCGATTGCTTTAGTGTTTTTATTTATTTGCATATTTACTATAATACTAGCTTTTGAACACGGCTTCGCGCGCATTTATCCGAGTTTAAAAGTGTTTAAGTGTAGCTTAAACACCATTAGTACTGAATTATAATTGAAAATATTTTTAAATGTCCTTGTCCGGGATATTATCTCCCTGATTTTTTCCTGATTTTTTTATTGCAATCCGTTGAGTCGTTTTGTCGTAAAGCGGTAAAAGATAGACAGAGACACTGAATTATATGTAGACTGGCTGCATTCTTACTGCCCGTTGTCCTATTACCCGTATTCCCGTAGGAATGCAGCATTTTCCCGCGGTAAAAAGTAGCCTATGTTCATCAGGAAGAGTGTGGGCTTCTAATGGTAAAAGAATTTTTCTATTCGGTCCAGTAGTTTCAGATCCTATTCAATACAAACAAACAAACAATCAAATCTTTCCTCTTTATAATACATATTAGTATAGAAAAGTCACAGAGAAATGGTAAAAATCAGTGGTTCACGGTCGGTTCAGCACTGAGAGATTTCATCAAATCCTGAATAAAAAAACATTTTTTTTTTCAGATTATAGTTTTTTTTGCCAAATTAGCATGTTAGTTTTGGTTTCACAGACCTCGCTGATAGATATCTACTAAGCTTGTTTGGTATGGCAAAACAATTAAGTTAATGGAAAAATGTAACTAGATATATTTGTCAATACATTTCCAACGCCATAACACTTAGGTATGTATTAGAAATATGTCCAAATTGCAATTTTACTATCACACAAGCCTAAACCACCCAGTCAACTGTGATCTTTACGGAATAGAAGATAGAGTGGAATATTGAATAACAAGAATTGGGATATATGTTTTTTTCTTTGGAAAATTTGTCCCTATACTGTTTGATCGATTGACAAGTTGAGGGTGGGGTTTTCGGTAGTAATATTACCTACCCCGAATCCTATATCAAAGTGTTTTAGTTTTATTCGATAGCTTTGGATAATACTTTGCGATATAGGAATAAAATGAACACGTTGAATAGGTGCTGATCTGTTTTCGTTTTTAGAAAGGAAATTTTCTTTTGGTGTCGTGAACATTTTCATTAGTTTTTTAGGTACCTGCTTAAGTTTGTACAGTAAAATGTTGACTTCGAAATCCCAATATTCATGAAATTATTTTGTAGTAATAGCAACTTCTTGCTAAGCGTTTCAAATTGGACTGAGTTTAAACCAGATACTTCAGCTTGAAGATTTCCAAAAATTAAACCTTCATAGTATTCGTGAAAAAAATATATCTGACATCTGCTTCAATACTTTGCTTCAATATCATTCAGAATCAAAAATTTTTTTACATAAACAAGTTCATCAATACAAACTCAGGGCGAGGCTTATCGTATACCATTTCCATACAATTAACGGCGCAAATGACCCAAAAGCACGAAAAACCAAAACGTTTCTATCAAACCATAAATAACAACAAAATTAACAAGCCCAAATTACGAAACAAAAGGTTCCAAATTCCAAATTAAATGGAGTAATTTAGCCTAATAACTCGGTTACCATAGACAATTTGACTCGTAAAAATCAACAACCGTTCTATTTACAGATACAATCTGATTGAGGGTTTGTAATTTGTATGTGTTTAATTTAATTCAAAACTTTTTATGGATCTCATGCGTCTTTTGATAGAGTAATAATTTTTCATAGATCATAACTTTTCACTATATCGGAGAATTTTTTCACAAATTATTTTTTCATAAAAACACAACCTAAACTTTAACAAAACCTAAACATATAAATTCGACATATTGCTTTGCTATACCTACCTTCTGATACTAAAAACCTAGGTATTTTGATTGTTAAGTAATTTTATGTAAGAGTAGATCCAAAAAAAATGCAATAATTTCTGCCTCATAAAAATTCTAATTATAATAATTTCTGCAGCTCTACAGAACCACAAATTCCTTTACACAGCATTTTATCCAACCAACCAGTGCAGTGTGGCTAGCTTACAATAACTTACTAGTAATACAAATACCCACTCGAAAGACAAAAAGTATATAATCGACGGGTAGCGATCATAGCCGATTACCAAGTTCTTTATTAGGCATCTTTTAACAGAAACAACGAAATAAAATTTAACGACCAACGTTAAAAATGAATACGACTACGCATCCCCATTTGGTCATGCCATAAATTAAGTAGCAATGTAAAAAATCAAGAAGGCTTTAAAAATTAACCAACTCTTATTGCGAGGCCGGAAAGGCTATAATCATTTGCGTTTGATCGAGATAAAATTGTCGCGGACGCGACTTTAAGTCGCAAATTATCGGTAATTGTTTTAGTGGTGATTAAGTGGTTTTTGACTACGGTTATGTACAGTCAGCTGCTCAGATTTGTTTACATAGACAGTGGTCGTTTAGCATTAACCTAACTGTACTGATAGCTGATCAGATGGACCGAATTGTTTGTCACAATTTTTTTATTCAACTATAATCTGAAACTCTTTCAATGGTGTAGTAAATGGTTTTCATATTTCACACTTGGCTGTCTCAAGCTTTTTTCTTTATTTAAGCAGAACATCAGTATCGCTCTACAACATTTGAAATGGTGTAAAAAAAAGTCGCGTCTTAAGATATTTTTATACATAGCAATGTTTATTCAACAATTAGTATGGACATCGTTTCGGAACATAAAACCATTAAAAAAATTAAAAAAGTCTTTAATTAGCGTAAATAGTAATTTTTTGGTTTAAAAAAGAGAGATCGTTTAACTTTTTATTTGAAAGTTTATTACCTTATCATAGTTTGACTTACTAAAATTGGTAGGTAGATACAATTAGTCATTTATTTATTACAATTCTTTGCAATGACATTTTGTTTATTAAAGTAGCTTTAATTAAATATTTTATAAAGCATAATAATTATTATGTGCACAAAAATATTCCATAGTCAACCTTTATTGAGTGATTTTTTTTCTAATTTCTGCCCACGTCTTTGTTTTAACAGGAACTTTCTTAGATTATTTACATCCCATAGGTTCATTTATGAGTTAAAAGGAGTCTATGTTTTATTCCAGGTCTGGAGCAATATTTCATCATATTCTATGCAATATTTTAGCACAGTCTGTTCAGTAGTTTTGGTGTGAAAAAGTAACAAACATCCATCCATTCATCCATCCAAACTGTCGTATTTATAATATTACTGTGATATCAAAGTCTATTACATAGCTTCAGCGAAATGTTTTTTTATTATTTAAAAATATAATAATACTAGCTTCTGCCCGCGGCTTCGCACGCGTATTTTCAGTAATAAGTAGCCTATTATCTATGTTAGGTTTTGCTCTAAACGTACGCCAAATTTCATCTTGATCTGTTAAGTTTTGGAGATCCTAGGTAACAAAAATTCTGATTTCACAAACTTTTGGCTATATAATATTATCTATACTAATAATTATAAAGAGGAAAGATTTGTTTGTTTGTTTGTATTGAATAGGCTCCGAAACTACTGGACTGATTTGAAAAATTATTTTACCATTAGAAGCCCACATTATTCCTGATAAACATCGGCTACTTTTTACCGTCGGAAAATGCTTCATTCCTACGGGAAAACAGGTAATAGGACATCGGATAGTAAGAATGCAGCTAGTATATAATATAGTAGGATAATATTTTTTAGTTTATAATTTTTTTTATTCCTTCGCTTCAATAACTAAAACACAATTATTATGATTTTGCTTATTCTAACCAGACAGCTTTATCGAGGATGTTCAATGAGATATAGACGAAAAAGGAAGAATCTTCCTAAATAAAAAAAAAGAATAATTTCCCTAAAAGGCTACATTTGACAGATCAAAAAATCACAACGGAACGTTTTTACAAAGGAGTTTTATCGATTTGTCCCTACCCTTACACCCACACATGCATATAGAGGGTCGCAAGGTAGGGTGGTACCAACTATCGTGGTACGTATAGGTACATAATGTCGTTCACCCCGTCAATACTATAATGTATGGAGATTCATATTATTTTGTGATGGGTTTTACGTTGTATCGGAAATTTATGTTGGTTGGTAATACGGTTTTACAGGTATGGCTCGCGTGATGGAGTAGGCATGACGTTGTAAACTTTATGTATGGTTCGGGAACGTTAACAGCCTATTGATAAAGGTATGTAGTGAATAGGATATGGAAAACCTGATACACGAAAGTCAAATCAACAATACAATAAAATAATGCTTTAGACCAACAACTAAAAATAAACCATCTATCTATGTTTACAATGTATTAAATTATCTAGTACCCATAACACAAGCTTTGAGTAGCTTACTTTGGGGCTAGATGGTGCTGTGTGGATTGTCCAGCATTATTTATTTATTTATATGTAACTATAGGTACATTAGGGCGCATGTATGACTCAAACTATCGCCGCCGCTGCCTTTTTTTTCCTATAATTACGTTAACTACAGGAATGTTAAAGTCCATTGTACTGTTTATGATACCTATTTTAAGTTTTATTTTATCCCTCTGAAATAGTTATGTTTCTTATAATTTAAACAGAGACGCGAAAACAGAGTTCGGTGGCCACCAAGAGCAACTTCGCCATTCTGCATAAGGGAAAAAAAATAAAACTATTTTATGGTTATTAAAATAAAGCTTATGATAGGTATCATAAACTGTACAATGGACTTTTAAAAATTCCTTTGATTACCGTAATTATACGAAAGAAAAGGCAGCAGCGCTAGTTTGAGGGATACATGCACCTTAATATTTCATAAGAATTCTCATAAGACCAAGTTAGTTGTTATACCCCGTCCACGAATTTATTTTCTGTTTGGTATTTGCACGACATTACTTAATTGTTGACAGGTGAGTGAATGAAGACTAAATGACAGAATGAATTAGTATTTCATAGACACAGTAACTTTTGATAGCGATGCGAATCGTCACTAGAAAAATATGGGGACTTACGAATGTTTAGATTTTTATCGAATGGACATAGTATGTAACGAAGATTATTCTAGACTAGCTTTTGCCCGCGGCTTCGCACGCGTAGACTACATCCTTCTCATTGGTTTTTGAACAGGAAAAAAATCTTCAAAAATTTGTATAGGATTTATCGGTAATAGTTGCGACTGTACGGAAATATTAAAATAATACGTGTATTGACGACCTCCGTGGCGCAGCGGGCGAAGGTCCGCCTGCGACGCAGGAGGTTGCGGGTTCGATTCCCGCCTCGGAACAAATTTGTGTACGATCTGCAGAAATTTCTTCCGTTGGTCTGGGTGTTTTCTATGTATACTAAAAAAAATATCTATCTATGTAGTGTATTGTATTAAGTATATTAGTTATCTAGCACCCAT
The DNA here is from genome assembly GCA_949316285.1 of Eupithecia subumbrata. NCBI lineage: Eukaryota > Metazoa > Arthropoda > Insecta > Lepidoptera > Geometridae > Eupithecia > Eupithecia subumbrata. The sequence continues at coordinate 21,441,792 of OX438646.1, read as the reverse complement.
AACACAAGCTCTGCTTAGCTTGGGGCTAGATAATTCTGTGTGAATTGTCCAGGATTATTTATTTATTATTATTATTATTATTTGTCGGGTTTAGGTCTGGCTGCCCATCTTTAGAGTAATCTTTACTACGTTTTTAACGTGATTTGCTGTGATCTGAGTAATGTATTGTTTAAATAAGTACCAAACCTAACAAAAGAAAATTTAAAAAACGGGCATAATGTGGAAATATCGGTTTTTGTTCCGGACCTCCTATGTTACTCGTACAAGTAAATGTTTAACATTGATAAGTTAGCTTAGGTAATAGGTCTATCCCTATCCATTCCCGTCCTCATTTAATTCTTATATCGATGTGTTGAGCCATTTTATAGTTACCAACAGACTTTAAAAACTTCATACAAACTATCGTCCCCTATTTCACCCCCTTAGGGGTAGAATTCACAAAAATCCATTCCTAGTGGATGCCTGCACAGTATAAAGTATCTATGTTCAAAATTTCATGTCTCTAGACGATTTCATTATTCCCATAACTTCATCCCCCTTTTCACCCTCATGGGAGTGGAATTATCAAAATCGCTGAGACACGTGTAAATTATTTTTTAATCTTCAGCCTAAACCCAAAATATGAAGATCCTGACTTTAAAACTGACGGATTTTCATACAAACTTCATCCCCTATTTCACCCCCTTAGGGGTGGAATTTCCAAAAATCCTTTCTTAGTGCTCACCTACACTACCAAAGGAACCAACGTGCAAGTTTCATGATTGAAGCTTCAGCCGTTTGGGCTGTGCGTTGATGGTCAGTGAGTCAGTCAGTCACTTTTTTCTTTTATATATTTGGATGATTTTCCATGAAAAAGTATTGAAAATAATATAAAAATTACAGTTTACAGTAACTTAATCTGTCTTACTTTTAATCAAGGAAAAACGCATGTAATGCCGCGAGTAGAACCAAGTTGCAAATAAAACAACAAATTTAATACATATTATATCTAAAAATAAAGTCATTTAGACGCCTGAGTAAAGTGTGTTAATTAATACAAAATGTTGAGCAGCAATAACTAAATCGATGACCACTTCTTCATAACAAAAATCGAATCAGTAAAGCATTAGGACATGACTATTTCATTGTCAGTCGAATTACTGAAAAGAAAATAATTTCATGGACTACATATGCCTATGTATAGATAAGAATTTAATTGTAACTAATTGAAAAAGTGAATTGATAAATTATTAAAAAAAGCTTGTGCGAATATGTCTAAGAAAGGTAATATCAGGTATTTTATTTTACCGATCATATTTAAATTATTATTTTAGTCCTAATAGTTTCCAAAATTTTAATTAATAAGCACTTCATAACTTTTTAATCTTAATTCTATTCCACTTTTGTAACGAACCGCTAAATAAAAACTCCAAACTCTGATAACCTCATTGAATCGTATTAACATATAAAAGACAACCAACAAGAAAAAGGTGTTCCAAACTCAAATCTCCATTTAATTCATTGACAATAAACACCGGAAGTAAGTACCAACATTCGCCTCATAAAAATTCGAATTATAAACTCATTCTAAATGACATCGTCACGCCACCGTATTCCGCCCACTGACAGAGTTGTCAGAGTTGTCAATCTACTGACATTCTCATCAACCAGTCTTGACGAATGTGACAAGGCGATGCTTCGCTGTCATAATTAATTAGCTGAGACCAGAATTAATTGTTTTTGATTACGAAACTGGTATTAGATCGAATACATTTGTTTAATTAGGATTGGACAGAAAACCGACTTTTAGTGATCATTTCCTCAGTTTAATTGATTTTCAAGTGGCTCTGAATAAAGTTCGATTAAAGTATTCAAATAACTAAATGTTTAATAAGTTACATAATGGCATTGATACTGAACTTTAAGCAGGTCTTCTTACCTTTAAGCAGCATCAGCAAAGTTTCTGGATTTTAAGCGCGGCGCGAAAATAAGATTTTTTTATCACAACAGAAAAGAAAAGAAACGTCTTTTAAAAAATAACTACACCCGCCAACCAATTTCGACTACCAACAAAAAAAGAAATAAAATTCAAATTTGGAATACGGAGACGGGTCCCGAAGGAAAATCGAGAAAATCGTCATCTCCGTGCGACGTACGGCGAACGAATGTCCCGCTCAAACTACGCTACAATTTCCTCCGCGAAAACCGAATCTACTGCGCTGGGTAAGTATAGGGAAGGGTGGTTTTTCCTTCGAATTTCATAAGTATCTACCTTTCTTTATATCTAAGCGCAAGAACTACGCTCACCCCTTGAGAATACCTCGTGAGACTCGATCGCGCGTCGCCCGAGAGCTGAACGTATCCGCCCCCGCCGAACGAACTCCAAATTCGAATCTATTCCAATTGGAATACGACTGCTATAAGAATGAGGAGGGAATAGTGATGTGACGTTTCTATTTTATCGATAATTCTAGTCAGGCAACGGTAACATAGATAAAATGTATTGGGTGGTGAGTAGAAATATATTTATGTATGTAGATTCGTGTGTTCGAGAGTAAGATATGGTGTGGGCTTCGCTTCACGTATGACTGTAGAGCGTATATCTATGTCAGTGTAGGAACGTGCTGCGTCTGAAATGTGAATTTTGATACGTAGATATTCCACCAATTTGTCACAATAAGAAATATCGTATCGGGTAACGCAATTTCGTAAAATTTTTCCTCGTACCTTTACCCTTTTGCAAGAATGTTATAATGAAAAACAACATTGAGATGATATTAGAAGACCTTTATAAAGTTCAATAGAACTAATGGGCGGAAAATGATTAACCACCCAACGTGTTAATTTTTACGCCCAAAGCGTAGTCGCTCTTGTGTAAAATTATCCGCTGAAATAAGTTTTACGGTTAAGCGATAAAGGGATAGGAAAATTCGGTTCAAAGTGACACATCATCGGAAAATCAGATCGAGGTCTGATAAAATTAAAGCTTGGGCTATAGGGTTGAACGCTTCGATAAAGACAGTGCAATGACACACATTTTGTAATTCGAACGTCTTAAAATAAATGCGAAATGATTCTGCCAGCAACAAGTCCCATTCATTCACGGGCAAGAGAGAGGGCAATTCAATTAGAAAGGGAAAGAGAGGAATTTAAAAAGTGAACGCCCGGAAAGTTAGGCGGGAAAGCTCCGTGCTAATAACCTGTTGCTTCCGCAGCTAAATTAAATGTAAGAGCTGACCAAAACTTCATCGACTATCGATACTTTCAACTTGCTCCCCCAGGGCTATTCAGTTCGGAATAGTTAGTTCTGACCAATGTCTAGGGATTTCTTACTACGTATTTAAAATAAAAAGTTCAACTAAAGGTACGTATCCTCCTCGTTGACAAAGTTTCTCACCACAAAATTAGGTAAATGAGATCAAATTTAGTTTGCTTTTAATTATTTGATGGAAATTGAACTAGATAAATCTTTTTTTACTTGGATGGAAGCAAAAGAGGTAATAATGTAGGTAAGCGAAAGTTTTTCCCTTCAGGACAAAAATCTCACATCTATTTACACAAAGACACCCTTTGCATCTTATCGATTTTATCCATTTCATTTTGATATTGAAGAGTCTATATCCGAAATTGAGCACATTTATCATTTCACTATTTTTATGAGATGCTACGAAGAAGAGGCGCGAGCTATGAGCTATCTCGGAATATCGATAGAAGAGAGTACACCCTTACGGTTCTTTTCTCGTAAAATGAAAAGGAAAGAGTTACATGAAAACTTACCAGTGGGAAAAGGACAAAAGAAAGAGCCGCGACGAGATAAGTGTTCTAATTTATACTCAAATTGCGAACGTCTTCACGAAAACCACGTGCGAAATAAGGTTCTAGTTTCTGAACGACATAAAAACTCAATCTAAGCTAAACTATTTTGATCTCTATTGCTGTACGAAAGAGTTTAATTTGCAAAATGGGGGTTCATCAAGAAATAATATCTTAAAATTTTCATTTTTGAAATCTGAACGCGGCGTCTGCTCCCTTCGCCGAGGAGGTTTGAATCTTAAGTTGTAAGGAACACGGTTGTTTCTTTCGTGAGACGCGATTGCAAATTAATACATCAGATTTTAAAAGAAAGCCTTGCATACTAACTAGGGCTGTGTCAAGGTTAAATTGGCGCGGTACTTTATTAGTGGGTTACTGGGTTAACTGCTACTTTTAGGGGTTGATTTGGGGTGCGAAATTAACAATTATTTATTCCCGAATGCTTTTGTAGATTTGTTTTGTTAAGACGGGATACTCGGCAGCTAACCTTGAGAAATTTCAATTTGTTTAAGTACAAACTTAAGGTCATTGGCTAGATGATGCTACGTGGATTGTCCCGCGTTATTTATTTATATTAAAAACAATGTGCGTAACGTAAATTTTTCTACATTTCATTTTAATAGATTGGTTAAGTGGTAGAGTCATTTTAAATTACGAAAATTTACCTACTAAAATGTTCTGCTTATCGTTACTTAAATTCATATTTATTTGGCTGAACATTATAATTATTTCTTTTTATCCACTACTGTCCCACAAAGCCTTCCTTTCCACATATATCGAAAAAATATTTTAAAACCCTGAAGACCGTAGAAGCAAATACGTTTTTAGATAACCTAGGTACTAAGTTTTATACACGTCGGTACCCTAATTTAAAATTTTGACAATAATGACCCATTTTTGTCCTTGATTATGTAAAAGGTATCAAAGAATATCAAAAAAATCTAGACTTCTTTTTATATAGATCTTTAATCAGTACCTAGATAACTACCTTCATCTCGAAATATTGAACCTACACAAAACCCATCTTCAGTCGGAAAAAGAAAACCCTTCTGAGGGTCTCACCCTTTGTACCCAGCGGCTGAGACACGTGTCAAAAATGCAGTTATAACATCTCGTGTAGGCATGGCGGGAATTTAAAGTTTTTCTCGCTTCTTGTATTTTTGTTGTCTTTCGTTTTTGAAAAGAAGAAAATAAAAGAAAAATTATTCTTACGAGAGACTTTCTTAGCGTACTAATAATGTCAAATCATCTTAGTAACTGGCAAAAAAAAAACATTTTTAGGGTTTTGATGATCGAAGATCGGTTTCAAAACCCTTATGGTCTCGCTTTGTCTGTCCTTTTTTCCCTCCTTAATAACTCAAAAACTACTGCAGCTATCAACTTGAAATTTAAAATAATAATACATTTCGTGCGCCTGTACAGATTTAGAGAAAAATAAATGAAAATAAATGAAAAATTAAAATGAATATTTTCCATACAAATTGTGATGCCGAAATTTTAAAAGATACCTACAGAGTCATATGGGGTATCAAATGAAAGGTATCATTTTGTACATTTCAAAATATATTTTGAAATTTTTGTAGGTTTCATACTTTTTAAAATATTTCGAAAAAAGTCGAAAAAATACCCATTCCCCCCCCCCTATCTCCGAAGATTGCAGAGCGATCCATGTAAAATGTATGGAGCGTTTATAGACATGGATCTATATTTTACAGGAAAAATATAGAGAAGTTTTAAAAAAGAACACTTTTCGAAAAATGGTCAAAATGGGGGGGAATAATTTTCAGAAGGGGGGGCTACCTCACTGAGTCGGGTATCAAATGAAAGGTATCAGTTTGTACGTTTCAAAACAGTTTTTCAAATTTCTGTAGGTTTCATACTTTATGAAATATTTCGAAAATAGTCGAAAAAATACCCATTCCCCCCCCCTATCTCCGAAGTTTGCCGAGCGATCCATTTAAAATGTATGAAGCGTTTGTAGATATGGAGCTATATTTTACAGGAAAAATATAGAGAAGTCTGTAAAAAGAACACTTTTTGAAAAATGGTCAAAAAGGAATAATTTTCAAAAGGGGGGGTACCCCACCGAGTGGGGTTTCAAATGAAAGGTATCGATTTGTACATTTCAAACCAGTTTATCAAATTTCTGTAACTTTCATACTTTTTGAAATATTTCGAAAAAAGTCGAAAAATTTACCATTACCCACCTTAACCGAACCACCCATTTAACCGAAGCATGCAGAGAGATCCATCTGAAATGTAGGTTGGTACCTACTATTCTTAGGTATTCGTTAAATTGCGAAGTCTCTAACCGGTACTTTTGGTACATATTTGTTGACAAACGTTCAAAACCCTCGGCGCGCGAGTTACACTCGCACTTGACGGATCTTGTTTGACTATGATTTGGTTCCTAAATCTTTCCGTCGTCCGTCTACAGCGATGATTAACAGATCAATGACTTTTATGAAGTGCGAAGAGGTACCAACTTACAAACCTAATAAACAATCATTTGAATTTAGAATCATTATCATTTTATCAACCTCGTCGAGTAAGGTTCCAGTCTCGAACGCTTCCATTCAAAAATCGAATTCAAATAGCATTCGAACATCGAATAGGCATAAATTTTGTCTCCATTCGATGAACTAAACTAAATTTTCCAATAGTGACGCAAGATGGCGGCTAAGCTGCATGTGTGGGTGCTTGTTATCCAGTCAGTCTTTCTCGCATATTTCCCATTCGTTTTGACAGGCGGCGAGGGGAATATGGATAGGGTTGTAAGTCGCTTTACCAACCTCTAAAATTCACAAAAATCTCACGAATTTCTGACTAAAGGTTGTACGAGGGATGGTCTTTTCAAAAGTTCATCTTCATGTGTATAATACCTGTAAAGTTGTCCGTACTAGTATAGTTACCACAACTGATTAAAAAAAAAATGCTGGACAATCCACACAGCGTTATCTAGTCCCAAGCTAAGCATGCTTATGTTATGGGTACGTATTAGATGACTGATTTAATTACTTTATTTTTTTTTTTACTATGATTACACAGAGAACACCTGGTACAAACATTTGCAGATCGTACAAACATTTGTCCCAAGGTGGGAATCGCACCCGCAACCTCCTGCGTCACACACGGACCTTCACCTGCTGCGCCACATTGATCGTCAAATAATTCGTTATACAGGAACGTTTCAAGTATCAATGTGATCATATTTGTTTCGGTTGTTTTGGGTGTTTTCTATGTATAGTAAAAATATCTATCTATGTAATTTATGGTATTAAGTATATCAGTCATCTAGTACCTACCCATAACACTAGCTCTGCTTTGCTTGGGGCTAGATGATGCTGTTTGGATTGTGCAGCATTATATTTTATTTATTTCTTGTGCATGAAGTCCATCGTGCGTCGTACTACTTATTAATTAGCCCTCAGTAGTATATCTTGCATGTTATCGCAAAGACCTTATTGTAAAATCATAGCTGAAAGTTTTACCAAAAATCGTATTTAAAAAAAAATTAAGAACAAGCATTTTTAAAACATTTCTCTAACCCAAAAACCCCGAAGTCGCACCTACCGCCTTCCAACCCTGTCCTCCACCTCCCCTATCGACCTCTCAAGGGTTGCTTGTTAGACGACAATCATGCACCGCTATAACATGTGGATGAAATTATTTACCTACTGAAATGTAATACGAAATAATAATGCAAGCCTCCAAAGAGTTTCGTATGCAAGTTATGCAGCCTTTTTTTGGAGTTAAGCAACCTCCTTGCAATTAGGAATGTGCGGTTTGAGTTTGGTCGTTAAAAGTTTTGCTAATTTGTAACTGGCAGGTAGATTCTGATTTGATAGGGATTGACGACCTCTGTGGCGCAGCGGGAGAAGGTCCGCCTGCGACGCAGGAGGTTGCGGGTTCGATTCCCGCCTCGAGACAAATGTTTGTACGATCTGCAGAAACTTGTTCAGGGTGTTCTGAATGTTAAGTATGTATAATAAAAAATGTCATAATAAAAAATGTGAATTCTATTAAGAATGTTATACCTATCAATTATCTAGTACACATAACACCAGCTCTGCTTAGCTTGGGGCTAGATGATGTTGTGTGAATTATTCATTTTAATTTTACAGACTACCTATGTATAATAATGTAGGGTGAAAATTTTAATGTTTGTCACTACTTCATGAAATCCATCCATCTAACCTAGGGCCTCAATGGATCAAGCTGAAATTATGCACAACAATACATTCTTCCTACACTTGTTATATTTGGAAAACTTAAGTATACCTACCTAATGGAATAAAGGCAAAGCTTTTTTTATCCAGAAAAATGCATAGCCGTGGGCAGAACGTACACAACAAATTTGGAGTGGTAAGACATTTTGGGACAGATCACATAAAATTAAATTTTGTCTACATTACCTTTATTTTCGGTCTACATTTATTGTCTACACTGTAGTTCACATTGATTGTTGAAACCTTCAATTGTTTCCATCCAAACAGTCGTTCGCCCAATTAACTTTGGAAGTGTATAGTAAAAATAATTTGTCTGTCGATTTAACACGACGCTTATTTTCGGGTAGCCCGCCAAAAGAGTGGAGTCACAGAAAAAATATATACCTACCTAGTGGAAACAGTAGTATAGGTAAGAACATAGTTTGTATTGTAATCCTTTTTGGACTTAGTGTTATATAAATTTTAAGTATTTATATGCCGAAATTTTGACAGACAAAGCGAGACCTTGGGTTTCGAAAACGATCTTCGATCTTCGAATCCCTAAAAAGCAACAAACCTTAAAACAGACTTGGCTGACTTTTACGAATTTATGTACGCTATACTGCTTTGGGGGAGCAGTACAGACGCTATCGACGTGTTTACTTATCAAAAGAAGTGTTTTCAGGAAATATAGCAATACATTCCGCGTGAGCATTAAACAGAAAGCTGGTGTGGGCGACACTTTTGTGAACTGAAAATTCAAGCTAATACAAGAATCTTCAGTTCGCAAAAGCTTCTAGAATACAAACGGATACATAAATCCGATACATCGGATACATCCATTTATATTCTAGAAGCTTCCACATTCGTAAGACATTACCAGAATATATTATTGAGAAAATGTATATGCCTAGACGATATAATACGTTTAACAGACATCATAATTAATTTTGTAATACATAACTCAAAACTAAAAATTCATTAAAAATACCCAAATAAAATGGCGGCAAAGATTTACAATAAGATACCTGATAATAGTACAGGTACGAGTACATCCCACATTAATTTAAACAAATTATTAAAGGACATGCTAATAAAAAATGCTATTATATCTATACTTAATGAATTTTTAGACGCTATCAAGTAGTTCATGTTTCATGTTCAGTAAATAATTTAATCTAACTTTAGTACCCGTCATCTCAAGTTGCTACACCCTGACCGGGTACATAATTATATGCTACCGACTAAGAGTGTTAGAATAGTAAATTATTCATGTACCTACCTATAATTAATTACGGATGCAATAAATAAAATACTTATGAAATAAAATTACTTCCTTCATCCTTATTTTTTTATGGATGTAGAGCATCCACAAGCGATGTTGTATGTACCTAAAAGGTGTTCGTTTGGCGGCACTTACGGAGATTAAATTACTTAGGTATACGCAAAGGAGATGACTAGCTCCCTCATAGTGGTACTCCCCCATATAGGCAAGTGTATAAATAGGTACATTATACCTACCACTTGGCGGAAAAAATCACAGCTATTGTGTTTTCTGCGTCAACTATATTTTTGCTGTGCCACGAAAAAGAGTGGAATCGAGTCGCGACTGAAACAAATGCTCGGGATCCGTTACTTGGAATAGTAAGAGGAAAGTATCGATACTATTTGTCGATGATTATTACTTATAAAAGATATGCGTACCTACTTGATTCAATATTCAGTTTGCTTAAGCTAGCTAAGCAAACGTAAAAGTGAAGGTAGGCTGCGTTGTGTATCCATTATTTTTTTCTGCGTCGGTGATTTTCAATTACTTTTCTTATAAATGCAGAGTGCTGTGAGATTAAATTAATTAATTTCTCTTATTGTAGAATATATAAAAGTTATGCTAAACTTTAAAACAAAAGAGGAAACTCTTTTAATTTAAACATAAATTCAATATAAAGATATCATCAAAGCTTTATCATTTATAACTATTATTTATTGAACGATAAAATGCAATTGGAACTAGACAATAACTTTTTATGAAGAAAAACATCTTCATAAAACATAAAAGACAGACATTTGAGCCAGTCTGGTAATCTGCCATTATTACCATAGAACAACTGATGGGCATCAAGAATTTATAGCAAATAGTACTCTACCTACTGTCTCTACATTTATTTCACTTATTTTATTACCTTATACATATTTAACAAATAACGTATGATATGTAGACGGTTTTATGACTAATAAGTGATCGTGCTATTATGCAATGATAAAGTAGATAGAATTTTATTCGTAACATATTAAAACTCAAAACTTCAACAGTAAAATAAACAGACATAAAAAACGTAGCTACATACCTATCTGTGTAACATTTTATTACTGCAAATCAGTCAGCTGTTTTATAATTGAATTCTTTTTTTTAATTGTAAAGATCTAACCGTCTTTTGCATTGCAATTAAAGAACATGGAACCATCCATACTCTCATACTTATATTATTAATTCAAAAGTACCGCGTTCTGTCTTTTTGTCCTACTTGTTACCTTTGCAGAAATAAATGACAGACGTTATCTACACTAACAATATTTTATAGGAATGATTTGTATTTTTGTATATTTATAACGAATAAACTCAAAAACTACTGAACCGATTTCAAAAATTCTTTCAGCATTGAATGCTACATAGAGTAAATTTATTTGTTAAATAAATAATTGTCCACCCGTGTTAAGCCAGATAAAGCGCGGGATGAAGCTAGTAAGCTAATAAAAGCAGTCGCTGATTTTGACGTTGCGTTAAGAGTCGATGAAAACACTTCCGGCTTTCCCATCACTAGTCAGATCGCGTTGAAGCGTGGAATTTCAGGGCCACTATAAATGTGTACAGTTTTGTTCTTGACAGGCCACCATCAATTACGTACTACGAATGGAACAAGCCATTTGTTCTTATTTATGACTAGCACTTAGATAGGGGTTACTTACTTAGGGGTTACCTAGTGGATTGGGAAATGAGTGATGGATTGGTAACGCGAAAGAAAAGTAACATCAAAACTATCGCCATAACCATTAGACTTCCTTCTGGAAATTTCGGCACCTATAACTGAAACTCTGTTTTCTTGTAGCAATGATGCTCTGTGAATTTTTTAGCTTATATTAATTATTTCTTCTAGAGCCACTCTAGAGGTACCTACGTTTCTTTATATCCATTCAAAAACATACTAATGATGGTTCAACAAATACTAAACCCATCTTAAAATGACCCAAATAAGGTCCAATTGAATACAAAATACCAGAGATGCTATTGACCACATAATTCCCTATTCAAGAATCTATTGTATAGTTCGGCTCATGCCATTTAATACCAAAACCTATTGAATATCGAGGGTCATGCAAAACCCTCATAACCTAAGAAATCTTAAATTCGAGGCACTTGTGAATTTTTCTCATTTTGTTCGTTTTATTAGGATATACGTAGGGAATTTCATAGAATACGGGAACCAGTGACATGGAAAAATGAATATTATTAAAATACGCCGGCATACAGAGTTTACAGCTAGTGGTGGGCGATCTATTGATATCGATTTTGGAGCTTTCAGCTGAAATTTTCGTATTTTAAACCATTGCCTTACCTTTTTCTGAGTCAACATTAGGCATTACCATATCTGGTTAATTGACTTGTTATTTTTTATTTCAACGTGATTTTATTTTATCTCCTAAATGTTGAGTAAAACTCGTCCTCCTAGCCCTAAAAGCTCATCGGTTAAATTATCCCTACCAATAGTATTTTTAAGTGGACCTTTTTATAGACCCATTCTCTGAAATAATCTATCGAGGAGCTCTACCACGAATGCAAAGTTACAAAACATCGATATTTCAATCCATTTGTCCCATCACAAGTCCAACTCACACATGCAAACTCGTGCTTATTCCGTCGAATGTCACATTCATAGGTAAAAATTCAACATCTAGATATGACGTTACCCTTTCTTTATCAAATACTTGCACACGCACGCACGTAACAAGATTTCCAGCGTAGCAACACGAACTAACACAAGTGTAAAAACTTTTGTAGCAAATCGACGTTACATTTTCAACTTTACGGCTTCTAGATAGAAGCGAACGTAAAAACGTGGGGAAACAATTCGAAAAATCTCTATTCGAAACCATCCTTATTGGCCTGAGAAAGAGTTAGAAATAAAACATCGACGCATACGACCTTATTGAAATTATCGATAGGAATTTTCCCAACACTATTTCAGATAAAAGTATGCCTTATTCAAATTTAGCTTAGGTTGCTTTTGAACAAACAGAAATGCAGAATGTTTTTATCGCGTGGGTGAACTCGCGTGGCAACGTTAGTGTCCGAATGGGGTTGTAAGTTTTTGGTCGACTGCGCATCAATTTCGCGCATTTCCAACATGGCGGACCTTAGTCGATCGCGCCATTTTTGTTAAATTTTTCGTTCCGGCCTCTGAAATGTGGCTTGATTTGTGGGAAATTTACATTTAAAAGAGTTGTTTGGTGGTATTTGTAGTGGAGAAAGCTAGAAAACGTTAGGTATGTAGGTAGTTAAAGAGTTTGTGCTTGAGCCTCACTTTATATTTTCAGTCAGTAGTCATAAACTTCTGAGTTGATTTTTAACCCTCAAACACCCGTTGTTTTCCAGTAATAATAATATTATAATCATGATCTCGGATAAATTAAATTTTAAATTTGTTCAAAACCATGTTTTATTCTTCCTTTTTGTACTTATCCTCTGTAAGCTTTAAAAAAACTTTATTTTTGTTTCAGTTTTCATTAAAACTCTTCGGCCCGGAAGGAATAAGTATAATTGTATCACTTCACACACTTTAAATAACATTTTAAAAGTAGAACGAACGTTCGAAATTAATTTTCAAACGGTTCTCACTCAGATTCTTAATTCAAATAATAACCACATGCAAACCAACAAAGAACCAAAGAAAGTTGCCAGTTAAATTATTAAATTACAACTTGCTTTGTGAACGTATTTGAATAAATTAATGTAACAATGGATATTCAAATGCGTTCCCAAGGAATTCGATACATTGATCTTTAGAAAGGGTAACCCTTGCAGGTAGCAAGATGGCTTAGATGACAGATAATTATTTAACAAGTTATAGCTGTAACTTGACCTCTTATAACATTAAAATAATAATTTATTATCTGCTTATCAAGTTCATTCTATTTTTTTCAGGTACGATCATAGAGAACTTGCAACATTGTCAGTGATTAAAATTGGCGCCAAGAGCCATAAGTAGCTCGATGTGGGTGAAAATTTTGAATCGTAACATTAACTTTATTTGTGTTTGACATTATCAGATACGTTCATGTTGCCAGTTATTATTTATTTAGCTAAATGAATAAAATTTAGGTTATAAATAAGTAGTTTTGATAATGTTTTTCAGTGTCTATCAGATGTAAAATTTTCAATTTCAGATTTCTATATATTTTTATTGAATTAGAACGGTCATTCCCACCAACCACTTAAACTAACTAATTAATGTTTTTATACATAAATTTTGTGCGTATAATTAGCTTCGCATAACGTTATATGAGAGGGATACTTTTAAGAACTGAAGTAACTATGACAAAACTTAAGAAAAAAGCTTTTCTATCAAATCGAGGACATTATTGACCGTTTTCACTTTTTTCCAAACCCAAACCCCAACTTTCGATCTTTTTCTATTTCCTTCCAACACATCTGTACGACAAAAAATGACACAGCACAAAGAATATTCTAATTTCGAATTACAACGGACATTTTAAAAAGAAAAAAATAATAAAGGTTGAATGAAGGGTTAGCTTTTTGCTCGATGGATGAAAACGAACACTTTTTCTATTATGCTAATGAAGGCGACATTTGCATAGACTTTTAAAAAGAAAAAAATCACGCACATCTGTCGTTAGTTCCGGTTCCGGGTTCGATGTTTGAATGTTGTTGATGAATTAGTCGATTTTATTTGCAGAACAAAAGTGTGGTTCATTCTTAATATGTTCTACTACTTCTAAGATCTTATCACCTGTATTTTACATAACTAGTACAACAAATGTTCATGCGCATTTCTATGATATGTTCTTCTATACTAATATAATACATATATCGGTGAGTAGGTACCTAGGTACCTACTACGAAATAACGGCTGGGCATAGATTTTGTTAAATCAAAATCAATAAGTTATAAATACGTTTTTTTCTTTAGGCTTACATAATAAGTTCATAAAAAAGTTAAATTTCTGTTTTTTGACAAAGCTCATAATTTGAAAGTTTTTATACGTAACAGTATTATTCTTTGTATTTTTCAATTCTTTTAACCAAATATAAGTTAAGTAAATTTAAATAATATTTGTTTTGAGTATTATGCCAATTTGTTATAAGTTAATTGCTCTTAATGCCAACTGCCAATTAGTATCGTAGGTGTTTTGATGTAATAGGTACTTTTTTATTAGACATAATTTTAATTAAAAAAATATTCTGTAATGATATCTGTATTTATTAAACTATGACGATAATGTTAGACAAGACTTTAATTTATTATTTTTACCCTTTCAGTCCTTTGATAGTTATCGGCAAGGAAATGCGTATAGATAACTAAGGAGATAATAAAATACATCACAGTGTCAATTATACCCCTTCGCGACTGAATTATCATCGGAAGTTACCCGACCATCAACGGGTTAACTAAAAACCATTTCAACTTTATCGTCCTTACTTAAGGTTGATTTTATTCATTTATTTCCGCAGTTTATTTATAAAATTCACTTTGATGCGATAAAAATTAAAAAAAAAAGAAAATGTTAAGTTGTTTTATTTCTAATCCCGTAGGCGATTTAACCCTGTAATGTTTTATGTTATCTTCGCTATAAATATGCCTCCGGGTACAAACGACCGGTGCATCGGAGGTGTTAAATTAGATGATTACTTGCTGATATTATGTATTTTTAACGTTTTTACAAGGTTTTAGTAATTTATTGTAACTTGAGGCGACTGGAGTAATATCGGTTTACGTTATGGGAGGTTGCAAGGTATAATAATTATAATATAATTCGCCAGGTATACATAGCATTCCGAGATATCACGGTCACGTGGGTGATATAAAGTCTACGTTATCGGTGACTATGGCAGTTCTCAAACTTTTTAGTTTGGGGAAAAAGTAGGTCTATTACTAATTAGCCAAACTCGATGTAAAATGTTTGTAAGCAAACCTACCTAACAAACTTACTTGATTGGCGTCGAGTTTGAGACATAAATGCAAGCAATATTTATTGAAGGAAGGATCTCAAATCGACATTTAACGTAAATTGTGTAGAGTAAAGACGCGGCGCGAAAATTAGAATCAAATAATATAAACAAATTAGAACTAGTATTTACAATTGAAACAATTGAGCTAACCGGTAGCTCAACTGATCCATATAAATAATACCAGTCGTCGCGTCCCCAAGACGCTGGCTGCATTGCCCCGCTGTATGGCAATGCTGCTAAGCTGAATGTTAATGAATACCTAGATCTAATTTTTCCCCAAACTAAAAAGTTTGTGAACCGCCATATCCACCGATGACGTAGAATTTGTGGCACTCTCGGAGTGTCAGACCTTGTTCTCTTGGACGATGGGAGGTTGTAGTAGGTATGTCACCGCCGGGTCATAGAATCAGCCCGTTTGTACAATGGCAAGGCGGATTACAAAATGACCGTTGATTTGTTGGGAATACCTAATTTATTTAATTCGACTAGATGGCTAAGTAACGTTTAGTCATATTGTTCAACGTTGATCGTTCAACAGTCGGCATAGTCAATTAATTAAATATCGTAGTGTGTGTGTGGGTATAAGAAATATCATTCTATTTAGTCCGTCGTCGGTTTGATTATCAGATGGTATTCGACACATATTTTCTCTTTCAATCAAACAAAAACTGACAAAAATAAAGCGCGTCAAAGTTTGGGAGGGGTAAGTGACGTCACACCTTCCATAAAAGTATCGTAAGGTGTGACGTCACGCGGAACTTTAACTGGCTGTATCTTCATCATTTTTTGCGTTATTGACAAATGAAAAAATACGTATCCAAAATCTTCTGATAATCTAACTGACAGACTTATTAAAATTGTTTCTGAGTTTCGGTCTTCGGCCATCAGCCATGCAAAAGACACTATGGTGTTCTGTCGTCTTGCATTCTTTCTAAAAGCCTTTGTTGCGCCATAATTTAGTTGCGTGTCTGCTTCATCTTTGCCTATGAATGTTGTCGGTGGGAAAAATATGAAGTACCCATAAAGATTCATAATTATTAAGTATTAGGTTAAGATAGCTAATATTAAATTAAAAATGCAAATTGACGTATTGTTTCTAATTGTCAGTGTGACATAAAAGGAACATAATAAATCTAGTTAATGGGCAATATAAGTAACGGTTGTTTTTTCTTATATTAATAAAAAGGCACACTAGCCATTAATACACTAGCCAAACTTGATATACCTAGAAAGTTTGTAAACAAACCGCTTAACGAGTTAAGCGGTTTAGCTTAACATAAAATTTACTTCTACTAGTAGTAGGTACTTCTTCTACTTTTTACATGCATTTTAAATTATTTGACGATTTGAGATGCTCCTCTAATAGATATTCAAAACTCGACGCCAAGCAAGTGACATTTAGTCATTTGTGTCGTGGTTTGTTTACAAACTTTCTATACCAACTTTGGCTAGTGTATAGGCACTTAACTGACTTATTTCTTCAAGGCGGGAGGAAAAGCAGCGGATAACTTAAGACTTAATGGAATAGATAAACTGGATTTATTATGTCTGTAAGTGCCTATTAAATAAATAAAAAAACCTTATATCTCGACAGAGCCTTCACATTTGCTCCCCTTGGAGTCGAGACCCTAGGCAAACGTAGTGTAAGACGCCCTCTAGGTGGGATGATGACCTGCGAAAGACTGCAGGCAGATGCTGAATGCGGCAAGATGAAGACAGGGCGCTAGGGCGCTCATTAGGGGAGGCCTATGTCCAGCAGATGTCCAGCAGTGGAGAGCAAGTTGACACAAGTAATGGGACCGGCACCTACTACAAGCTCCCAGACAAGGTTAAGGACGCACCGAGTCTGGAATATTTTAAAAATAATCTAAAAAACTGGCTCGTAGAGAAGACGTTTTATACCTACGACGAATTTTTAAATGCTAATATTGTTATTTTTTATTATTATATTAATTTATTACGTTAAAACAATTGTGGCGTAGGTAAGTATCATTTGACAAATTATAAATATAATATTTATCTGTTTATCTGGACTAATATTTTCAAACTTACGCGATCTGAACACATTATTATTAGTATTATTTAACGGATATTTATGGCGTTTATTTATTTATTTTTCCCGACGTTTCAACAGGTTTACACACTGTCGTGGTCAAGGGATGACTGGACTAAAATAGCTAGGTTGATCATGATGATGATGAAACCCTTTAAACCAGCCATGGTCGTCGCGACGTAAGAATAAGCTCCTCCAACTCAGCTCGTCGATCCCGAGCTGATGAGATAAGAGCCGACTAAAGGAACCTACCAGAGGAAGGACAGCATCCTTCTGTGTATGCTTAACACCTCCATCACGAAGCCGACTACCAAAAAAGCACTCGACGAGACGGATTTTAGCACATGGCGCGGCGTAACTAAAAAAGTCGTAAAAATACATCACCTTCCCCTCCCGACACCGGGTGTCTCCTGTTGTCCAGACTCTTAAGAGACTGGTGCCTCAGGAGCTCCTTAATTCCTTTAATCCCTCCCGCATTCGAACTCACATCACCTTCGCCCCCCACACCAGGTGTTTCCTGTTGTCCAGACTCTAACGAGACTGTTGCTTCAGGAGCACTTAACAACACATCACACACACACACACACCACACACACTCATATACATACAGGCACGCTCACTGAAACACACGTCGCGAAGCCACTGAAATTTTCTCAGTTTACTGTGTATTCTGTACTACCTATTTGTTTTATTGTTAACGTTTCTTTTTATTTATCAACTTCACTCACCTTTCTGTTGTAAATCTTTACTTTTTCTATGTAATCCTATAATTGGCCTTATTTTAGCATATTAAGTATTATACTATTTTATGTAAAATGTATCGCTGTCGGATTAATTAATAAATAAATAAGTAACGTATCATGCTCGCTGCAAATGGTACATTACGGCCCGGAACACCGGACAGGACTCGGCGTAAAGCCTCCACCACACAGCCGCAATTTTGAAGCCCGTCTTGTGCCCCCCGCCCCGCCGTAATACCCTGTCTCCGGCTACCGCCTGCCCCCGCAAAATCGAAAAACGTAAGACGCAGCTTCAAAATCGCGGCTGTGTGGTAGAGGCTATAAGCAAAATTGGTCACCAATTCTTCCTTAATAATAATCATTCCACTAATTAATGTAAATACAAGTTTCCCGCGAGTTATTAAAGGAAAATTGGTCGTCTTTTCGCAAGATGGGGCGATTTCTACCAAATCAAAGGGAAATATATAGGTAATAATAATAATAATGTCCTCCTAGCCAAATTACGGCCCCGGCGGCCAGGCTCATCGGAGACTAGCTAGGTACGCTGCGTACCTAGCTAGTCTCCGATGAGCCTGGCCGCCGGGCAGGGCCAAAAGTTGTTATTGGGGCCGACACGACCAGGGAGAGGTCAAGTGCAGGACCAACGGCTTAACGTGCTTCGAGGCGAGGCACAGGGATTTAACACCGCCAATTTCCTGACTCAGCGCTGCTACTGTGAATTTTTCTTGCTAGAAAAACCCCAATAACAACTTTTGGCCCTGCCCGGTATTTGAACCCAGGACCTCACCCTCATAATCAGGGGTTGAAGAAGCTGACCGCTAAATCAACGAGGCAGTCTTATAGGTACTGATGTGTTTGCTCGGCATAGGTATAGGTACCTACTTAGATGCGAGAAGCGGAGGATGAAGGAGGCAAGTAAGAGCGAAAGGAGGCCTATTCCCAGCAGTGGGCGAGCTCGGGCTAGAATGATGTTGATAACTACCTACCTCATATAAGAATTTTCAAAATCGTACAACTAGTTAGGGAGATACAGCGTCTGGTCAAAGCGACGCGTGACTCGAGAGCTGGTGAGTACCTACCTATCTGGCGCAGTCAGCGTAGCGGGGACGCGACGACTCGTATTGATATGGATCAGTTGAGCTACCTGTAGATTGTTTGCAACAGTCTGCAGTTCATTTGTAGCAGTTGTAAATAGGTTCTAGTTCTAATTTGTTTCAAATGTAAGTAGAAACTTTACTTCTTTATGTCATTAGGTATTAGTAGGTATAGCGTCCTATTCTGCTAAACCAATCGCTTCACTATGAGAAAGATGTAATATCATAGATTTACACATTTTGGTATTTTACCATTGATGAAAGAAAATACAGATGGAGAGACGCGCGTCGTAAGTCTCAAGGTTGAAACCATTATTTCAATCTCTCTGTGTAACAAGAACAAAATTAAAAAATTTAAAAACCCCCACATATTTTCATGAAACATGGCTAAGAACACTCGAGATAAAATTATCTATGACTCAAAAAAAAAACTAAACGGAAATCGGTTCATCCGTTTGGGAGCTACGATACCACAGACACAGATACACAGACGGACACGTTAAACTTATAACACCCCTCTCTTTTTCCGTCGGGGGTTAAAAAACACTGCACACACTATCTGGCTAGAGTTTTTTTTATCCAAAGATTCTACGCAGGTAACGATTTTGCGACGAATCACCAAGATTGAATTGAATTTCCCAGATGAAGTAAATAGAAATATGACGGCGCACCTCGCGGTGCGCGGACTTAAAGTGCCCCAGTGTGTGCGAAAACACAGGTGCACTCTCTATTCCCTCACTCTCAAAATAAGATGGGTTTTTTTTAAAAATAGAATGGTAAATAAGTTATACTATTTTAATATTAATATTTAGTTAACTTAACGGAAGGTTTTGCGTAAGTCTACATGTTCTCGTTGAGACTCACACTAACTAAATGAATTTGCATAGTGGGTATACCTTAAAATCTTATTAGAACAGGGTGTTTTCATAAATTAGTGACCACACCCCTTAAAGTTCTTATGGGTATAGAAACGGAAAATGAATGAGAAACTTTTTGGAGTCCTGCCCAGTTTGTTCATTTGCATACTAGGTTTTAAAAATAATTCTGAGCGGGTTTGATTCCAGTCCGGTACCGCCTGTACCAGAGTAGCCGTGTCATTTGCTCAATTCAAATCATGTCATACAAATAATATACCAAATAATAATGATTCTTTTTTATTAATCAAAATGCAACGAAAATAGATACTTTGTAGGAATGAGCGAATCACTCACGAATAGATAGAGAGATAGATAGAGATAGAGAAACATTTATTGACAAACACAACTCTGATACAGCACAGAACAGTAATAGTAGGTAGGTACATAACTTACAAACAATAAATGAACCCTGCAATAAAGTTATTCATAAATTACATGATATAAGAAGGAGTAGGTATGTACCTACCCACCCACTTACCTATAGGGCTAAACGAACGGAACTAGAGAATGAAAGACACAACAGGACAAGTACAAATTAATTGATAAGTTAATAAAGGAAATAGCAAAGGTAATTAATTAGATATTCACTTTGTAGGTAGGTAGGTACCAGCCTACCAGGCACAGCATTAATTTAGCAGGTACAACCATATTAAGAGGTACTTGCGATGGGTAGGTGAGCTACCGGTGTGTGCTGTGCGCTGTAGCGCTGCGCAGGTAAAAGGGTTCCACTTCAGCTAATGCTACCTTATTTATTGCAAGGTGGTTTTCTGATGGAACCAGTTTGAGGTGACCTCAAGACTGACTACTGTTAAAACAATAGTGTCTTTATGTGCTACTGGGTACTTTACTAATTTATGGTAGCATAAACAGAGAAAAAAACAAATTACATATGTATGGTTTCGATAAATAATAACAAAAAGAAAAACATGCAAACATAAAATTATAGAATATTTTGAAAATTCCAACATATTACATATTTATTCCATTTATTTATTTAACTAATTATGGAATAAAATATTTGTGAACGCAGCGTAAGAAGACCGCCGTGACAGCGAGTAGTAATAATTGACATTGACTTTTACATCCAATTGACATTCCTTTGGAACTGACAAGACATCAACAAAACAGTCTATTTTAAAGAAGTTGAAGTATTCTCTTTGAAAAAAATTTCTCAAGCAAAATGAAGGTAGTCATGTGGGATTTTTAGTTTACAAATTAAAGTTCTACGCCTGCCTTGAATCTCGTTGTGTGCAGCCAATGTACATGAGTAACCGTGAGGAAGCCTCCGCTCGTATGTTACGCAGTCCTTTAAAGGCTGATGGATAAATGGGAGCTGACCACTTCAATAAGTAAAGATTGTGACAAAAATAAAATAAAAAATAGAAGGTGAACGAAGAACTAAGTGTGGAATAGGCACGTCTGAATTAAGCTGCTCCATAATTGTAACCGTAACTGGCCGTGTGGTGCCGGCGTAGAATTTGCACCACTCCAACTCTTCCCGCGGGTGTCGTAAGAGGCGACTAAGGGATATCCACCGGGGGCGGCCAGCAACGCCTCCTACAGAACAAAGCTATTACTGAGCTGCGACTTCAACCCGTAGGTATGCCCAGAGTGGGGATTATGGGCATTACCCCCCATATGACGAAAGCCGATAAGGCTCTTATCAGGAGGTCTGCATCCAGCAGTGGACCGGTACAGACTGTAGTGTAGGAATACCAAGTGCAGAGTTTGTAAAGATACATCTAAAAGCTATTACTATAACTATAATGCTGGACAATTAACACAGCATTATCTAGCCCCAAGCTAAGCAGAGCTTGTGTTATGGGTACTAGATAACTGATATACTTAATACAAAAGACTACCTACATAGATAGATATTTTTTTTATAATACATAGAAAACACCCAGACCAACGGAACAAATTTCTGCAGATAGAACACAAATTTGTTCCGAGACGGGAATCGAACCCGCAACCTCCTGCGTCGCAGGCGGACCTTCGCCCGCTATGCCACGGAGGTCGAGCCGTCTCACACTTTCTCTCTAACACACTTTATAAATAAATACATAATAACTTTTAACCATTTATATGTCCTCGCATGTAAAAGCTAAAAGACTGCCTGCTCGCGTAGGAGGAATGAAAAAACAGTTATGTCCTGTTAACAACTAGGTACAACGAAATAAACTCACAATTAATTAAGCACACAAGACAGGAACTGGAAAAAGGAGATGTCACGATCTTGTCTCGTTAATAATGTCAAATAGTCTCACCCGTCTGGATTTGTGACATCAGTGTGGATAATATTATTTTAAAGATATAATGACACAATCGATGTAAAGCGTTAATTATCCAAAAGCGTTTGAAAAAACCAGATGAATTTCAGTTTTTGAAATTCGCCTGCCTAGTTAAGAATTTTATTCCCCAGTTCCTGAGTGAAAAGGTTTTATTTTTAGGGTCCTTAGCGACATCTATTGGCGTATTCAAAGATTCATGAAAGGGTGGGTTTAACTGGGTTTATTTTTGTTGATTCGTTACTACTAACGCCCTCTATGAGATGGACGAGAGAATAAAAATGTTAAAAGTTTTCCAACAAGATTATTTAATACCATTTAAATATTATTATTTATTACATAAAGTACATATTTAGTACAATTGAAAAAAAATACGAAATAGTCTGTTATTCTTTCTTAAAATTATTTTTGCTAGGCTTGATGATAAAAATAATTATATTTAAAATATGCTTACCAATGCTAGTTTTAAGATTGCTTCCCTGCAAAAATATTAACGAGACCAAACCATATTTATTTACAAATCTTACGGATATCTCAACTTATTTATTTGATTTTAGTTTAATTTCACTTCCCTTCAAACTTCAACACATTTTCTCATAAGACTACCAGCGCCACCTAGCGTCGAGTAGTAGCACATCTCCAACAAGACACCAGATTACCGAGTACTTACTATGGAACAGCTATGTCGGTAAAGCAGCACAGGGTTCAAGAAGTTTGAAAATCCGAAGCGAACAAACTTTTTGTTGAAAGTAACTTTATTTTAACTTTCGGGATACATAAAGAAGTTTCATTTGTAAAGAGTTTTACCTTACTTGTGTTAATAGCGTTACAATTAGTTTGTTATAGCTTAATAACTCTTTTTCGAATGCTTTGCTTGTTCCTGGCAGTAGGTATCATCTAGCTAAGCACATTTGAAAATTTCATAATCATTTACTTAATCATAATTATTGCTAACTTCATTTATTCATAATTAAAATTCATTTATTTATAACTAGGTTATGCCCGCGGCTTCGCACACGTTGTTTCTTTGGAAAAGTTTAAAGGTAATTTCTATCCCATGGGAACTGATTTATGGGATAAAAAGTACCTATGTTTGATTCCAGGATTATAATTCCGCATCTCTCCGAGCACGCGAGCGTCTAGAACCGCACTCACCCTGAAGATGGGATGAACCGTTGGTGTTCTTCCAACACAAATAAGGTTCGTAGTTAACCCGCTTACATCAGTAATGAACCCGTCGTTTCCCTATAAACGTCGCCCAGCGATGATGTAATATCTATTAGTGATCGAGAATTTTCGAAATCGATTATTTAATTTCATTTAAATTTTATTACGTTATATACAATTGAAAGAAACAAAATAGTCTGTTATACTTTCTTAACATTATTTTTGCCAAACTTGATATAAATAATTAAAATTAAATTAACGTACCAAATGCTAGTTTTAAGAGTGCTTCCCTGCAAAAATATTAAAGAGTACCATTCAACAATCAAACTACATAATTCATTTACAACCATGTAGATATCTATTAGTTATCTAGAATTTTCGAAATCGGACCGGTAATTACATCCTTCTAACAAACTTTCAAATATTCGTATAAAAATAACTACCTATGTATACTATTTTCAATACTGATGGAAAAATTATCACACTATCACTTTAATATTATAAATGCGAAAGTTTGGATGGATGTATAGATAAATAATAAATAATAATGCTGTACAATTCACACAGCATTATCTAGCCCCAAGCTAAGCAGAGCTTGTGTTATGGGTACTAGTTAACTGATATACTTAATACAATACACTACATAGATAGATATTTTTTTACTATACATAGAAAATACCCAGACCAACGGAACAAATTAAAAAAAAATTATATATCATAGATGGATGGATGCTTGTTACCTCTTCACGCCAAAACTACTGAACTGATTGGGCTGAAATGTTGTATACAGGTAATTCTGGTTCTGGAATCAAACATAGGCTTCTTTTTATGCCATAAATCAGTTTCCATGGTAAAGAAATTACCTTTAAACGTTTCCATAGAAACAACCGCGTGCGTACCCGCGGGCATAAACTTGTCTAGAATAATCTTCGTTACTTACGATATTTCGGCTCGACATAAACCAAAATTTTCATAAGCACCGTAAAACGGGGTGAATAGAGACTCTACTAGGGTGAAAAGAAACGGACGAAATATAGGAGCAAGACATTACCTGGCTGGTAGCAGTGGAAGTATCCTTAGTCCGTGACTATTCATCTTTTGTGCCAGTTAAGCTGACCTCTGCAAAAGGATTTTTAGCTCCAGTATTTCGTCCATTTCTATTCACCCTGGAGTCTCTATTCACCCCGTTTTACTGTACCTATATTTTCCGAGACGACAGATACGCATCTCTATGAGTCAAAAGAAATTGTCTATGAAGTAGTTAAAACTGTCATTCAATCTTCATTCACAGGCGTTTCTATAAAATTAGGGGACTTCATAGTCGTCGATACAACAAACAGAAAATGAGTACGTGGAATAGGTACAACCAAGAATTTCTATCACTACCTTCTGCCCGTGACTGCACACGCGTTTAACCAGTTTATAAGCAATTAAGAATATTAATAATGCTGTACTATTAACACAGCATCATTATTAGCTTATATAAATTACTCTTTATTCACAAAGAAAATTACAATCAACTAATAGAAATAAATTACAACTAGTATTTACAATTGAAACAATTGAGCTAACTGCAGTCTGTTGTAAACAATTTACAGGTAGCTCAATTGATGATATAAAAAATAAACAATAATACCTAATAAATAGTTAATAATGCTGGACAATCCAGACACCATCATCTAGCCCCAAGTTAAGCAGAGCTTGTGTTATGGGTACTAGATGACTGATATACATAATACAATACATTACACGGATAAAGATATTTTTTACTATTCATAGAAAATACCCAGAATACCCGGAACACATATTCGTCCGATGCGCCACATCGGTCGTCAATAGGTACTTGAAATGCTATAAAAAAATATTAAAATAAAATGCACATTCTGAGGTGGTATTTTATGGTTTCTAAAACACTCCAAAGTTCGTTGTACACCATAAAATCTAATATTTCATTCCATATCGCGTGCCGGCTTCGATTAAATAAAAAATATGGCGTTTTGTCATGACGAAATGAATCCAGCCCCCACCCTGTATATTAATTTGTACGGGGGATGGTTAAATCGAAGAGATTGCTGATTTCTTATGTGCTTGGGGATGGAAAAAATGTGACAAGGCTTGCTTGCTACATTCTTAAAGCTGATAAGAATAAATTCTGAAAACTGGGGAAAAATAATTAAGCTGATTTAAAGCTATCAAAACTGTGTAGTCTAGAGTTTTCACATCGAGTTTGGCTAGTGTAGAGCTAGAGTCTTTTAGGTATACACTAGCAATACTCAATAAATAATGTACAATGTTTGTAAACAAACCGCACATACTTAACCTATAATTCACTCTGTTGACGCGTCTTTTTATACGGAATCGACATCACTTGTCGATTTGAGATCCGTTGTTCAATAAATATTGTTTACGACTATATCTCAAACTCGACGCCAAGCAAGTGAGTTTAAGTTTTGTTTACAAACATTGCAACATATATTTTATGACAGTTGTATCATGGGAGCAAATCGCATGCGTTTTTAAGGAATGAAAAGTAACCCAAAGTTAATCCAGGGTTAGAACTACACAACTACAAAATTTCAGCTCGATCCGATAGTTTTGGCGTGAAGAGGTAACGAACATCTATCCATCCATCCAAACTCGCATTTATACAGGGTTATTGTTAATTCACTGACACTGCGTAAACTGCAGGTTCTGCCCATCATCACGAACACGTTAGTGAAGACAATAAATTTTTGTAAATCACCTCTCATACAAAATGTCAAAATACTTTTGTCAAGAACCCAATGCATTACAATGCAGAAGCTTGATTCTACTTTATTTCGAGCTCAATGATATATTTATATATGTATATTATTAATTCCTCCCGAATTTCGGCCTCGGCGGCCAGTCTCATCAGAGACTAGCTAGGTGCGTAGGACATATTATAGTGCACAAGTGTGTGCGCAAACACGGGTGCACTCTATTCCCCCACACTCATAATCCAATTCCGAGAGAATCCGAAACCCCCAATAACAACTACTGGCCCGACCCGGGATTCGATCCCAGGACCTCATAATCAGCGATTGAACAAGCTGACCGCTAGAACAACGAGGCAGAATTTGTTTTTTATATGTTTACTTATTCGTGGCTTCGCTATTCGTGGTCGTGGCGTCGTTTGGGGGAGGCCTATGTTCAGCAGTGGACGTATAATGGCTAATGATGATGATTCTTACTTATGCATTACCAACTAGTTTCACACGCGTTGTTTCTATGATACGCGTTGATT
Organism: Eupithecia subumbrata; assembly: GCA_949316285.1. Classification (NCBI taxonomy): domain Eukaryota; kingdom Metazoa; phylum Arthropoda; class Insecta; order Lepidoptera; family Geometridae; genus Eupithecia; species Eupithecia subumbrata. Next base: position 21,415,026 of record OX438646.1, on the reverse strand, counting down.
TATAGGATACACAGTAGCCTATGTTTGATTCCAGGATTAGAATTACATGTTTCCAAAATTTCAGGCCAATCCGTTCAGTAGTTTTGGCGTGAATAGAAAACAAACATCCATCCATTCAACCATACATCTAAGCAATCTAAGCAAACCAAACTTGCGCATTTAAAATATCAGTGTGATAATGATAACCCTGTATAAACTTACCTATTCTTCTTATTTCAGAAATATAGTCTCTACTCTCAGATGATTAAATCGCTACATAATCTTCGCTGTCAATAAATCGTTTAGCGATCGCGGTCCCTGAGGTCGCTAATGCCGGCCAATTATCAATTAGCGAGGAATTGCTCTTGTCTACGGGGATATCTGTACAGAGCTGCTACAACGAACTTGTAAGTAAAAGAATAAGAATATTTGACAACCTCTGTGGCGCAGCGGGCGAAGGCCCACCTGCGATGCAGGAGGTTGCGGGTTCGATTCCCGCCTCGGGACAATTTTTTGTACGATCTGCAGATATTTGTTCAGGGTGTGCTGGGTGTTATGGATGTTTTCTATGTAAAATAAAAAATATTTATCTATGTAGTGTATTGTATTAAGTAGGTATATCAGTTATCTAGTACCCATAACACAAGCTCTGCTTAGCTTGGGGCTATATAATGCTGTGTGAATTGTCCAGCATTATCTATTTACTAGTTTATGCCCGCGGCTTCGCACGCGTTGTTTCTATGGAAACGTTTAAAGGTTGATTTCTATTCCATGGGAACTGATTTATGGGATAAAAAGTATGTTTGATTCCAGGAATTAGAATTACCTGTGTGCAAAATTTCAGTCCGATCCGTTCAGTAGTTTTGGTGTGAAAAGGTAACAAACATCTATCCATCCATCCATCCATCTATCCATCCATCCATCCATCCATCCAAACTATCGCATTTATAACATAGAGTGTGATCTATTTATTTAGGTTCCTGCCACAACCTTTTTTCAAAATAATTATCAACACAAATACTGCGAAAACATGTCATCTTGGATGTAAAAATTTGATTAGGTTTAATTTCATTTCAGAAAAGTATTTTGAAAAAAGTTTGTGGCAGGAACCTAGATAAACACTATTTTAATACAAATAATAGCAGATCATGGTGAAAATATGCTCATATTACAGATCATTTTGGTACTACGTTTGTATGGGAAATTCATCCGTCGCCGGATCCTTCACCGGTTGTATCAACTCTATGAGTTCGAGTCCCTAAGGTTTGAGTAATGCTAATAATTCTCAGCGAGCGTGATCGAGAGTTATTTTAAATTATTTGATTTCACCAATCACGACGTGAAGATTCATTTGGTTTACGATTGGCCGATTTAAATTTCGAATAGCAAATTTTAAATTACCCACCTCTACCTATGTCTGGGTTTTTATAAGTCTGGCCAAGAATATAATAGTTTTTAGGCTGTTTTATAAAGTTTCAAGTAGGTAGCTTGTTCACAAATTATAATATGACTAAGGGGTGTTCACTAAAAGATAATCGGGCAATTAGCAACCTCGTCGGTTTGACGTTTAACGTATGAAAACTTCTGTCAAAAACATCAATTTAAATGTGATTCCCGATTATGTTTCGATACATGCCTTAGTAAGTATATGAAACTGATTTTTCGATAAATATTAACCCGTTGAAAAAAACCTTAACTATTTAGTATTGTTATGTATGACTTAAAAAAACGACCGATAAAATATTATTCCAATGAAACCCATCGATCGTGATCCAACACGCCATTATCGATTAAATTTTACTTATTAGGATTACTGTCGATAATTTAATTGATCTTGAAAATTTGTCAAAATGGCTGCAAAGACAGCCAGTGAAAAATTAACGGAAAACGCATCAGAACTTATGCTAAGCACACGATAAATCCCCCCACGGTGGTTTCCCCACAATTTATTCTTTACTTCATCCCCTAATCCGGTTATTAATGGTATTTTACCCCCCTTTGTGTCAGATGTGGTATCTACTTATTGGCAGAGTGATAAGAGCTTTTTTACTATTAAGGTAGGTATTCTTTTATTCCTTAGATAGGTAGGTTTTTAAATTCCATAGGTTGGTAGGTATTTTTTATTCCTTTAATTTTCCTTTTTTTAATACCTATTCGACTTTTTGACGATCATTATGTAAAACGGATTGGTTACTAAATAGGCACTCTAAGTCAAACTGTTAAAAAGTTACAGAATTATATTTATTCTGTAACTTTTTAACAATCAATCAACATCGCGATTCATTTTGATGAACGTTAGCTCTCTAGGGTTAACTTTTACGTGGCCATACCTAACATAGAAACTAAAACCAAGGAGGTTTATACAAAAACTTTGAACTTCTTTCGAACGAAGTGCCTGCAAGTAAATATAAATTCAACCCTAATGAACTTGATCGAATCGGTTTAGCTTGTATAGGTTTTTTTTACTCTGGTCATAGACCTTTCCTCACAGATATGCGGCAAAAGTTTTTTCAGATTATCTTACTAATTCTACCAACCTAGTCAAGTACCTTTTTAATAGCAGGATAGGGCCCTATCCTGCTATTTAAAAGGTACTTAACTAAACTAAAATGATGAAAATTTGGCAAGATGTCCAGTATATTTTTGTATCGTAAAAAAACATTCGTTAGACCACAGTCTCACCTGGCTTAGCAAAGGGATTTCGGCCAAAATTCTCATAGCAAAACATCGCGTTCGTTTTTCATTCACTCCGATGAAACGAAACTTATTTCGAAGGTTTTTCCGAGTAAGGAATTAGAAATCACGTTTCGTCCCATATATTTCGCTATCGTTTTGTGGAGTAAACGCCCTGACAGCAACTGTCGATATAGTAAGGTACGAAAACAATAGGAATTATTTACAGCACACATTACAAATTCAAGACTAGGTATCTACTGAACGGATCGAGCTAAAGCTTTGCAGGGATGTAGGTCTAAAATATCCCTCTGAGATGTGTACTCGGGATTTTCGTGATTTTTTGCTTTAATCACAACGCTTAGCAGTCGGATTGATGATCGCAGTGAAGGTGTTAAAGTACAAATGAGGAACCTTCTGCCTTTCTTCTGGTAGGATCCTTTAGTCGACTCTTACTACATTCTCGGGTTAGTGGGAGAGTCTGTTTCTAACGCCGCGAGCGCCACGGCAGAATAACATAATGCACACATTACTTACTTTATACTTTTTCTACTACTAAAGCGCATGCGAAGCTTTTAAAAACAAAAATAATAAAAACATTACGAGATTGTTAGTTTTTTTGGATGAAAATATTGGTATCGGTTCAAAACTAAACTAATTTAAGTTGCCGTCCCTTAAATAATGATCGAAATGAAAGAAAATAAGATGACATTTTGAGTGCTATAAAATTAGTTCAGTTTAGTTTTGGCGACTTCAAGATTGGCACCATAATGTCCTCATATCCGAATTTAAACTACGGTAGCCAGTCTCATCGGAGACTTGCCAGTTGCGCCGGACATATTATGGTGCACAAGTGTGTGCGTAAACACAAGTGCACTCTCTATTCCCTCACTCACATAATCCGATGGGTCTACAGATCGACACGACCGGGGAGAGGTCAGGTGCAGGACTAACGGAATTCAGGCACCATTAGGCGTTGGCACCGTAAAGGCTGACTTGGTTTTTAATTTAAATTTGATTTTCGAATCAATGTAAAAGTCCAATTCAACAGTTACTCCAGGAATGCCAATTTTACTAGGTACCTACTATTTAATTTTGAAATTCGAAGTCCACAAGTACCACCGAAATGAAAATGCGTCGCTTGAAGGGGACTGTTACGTCTCATATAAAATTTATTTCGAATAACAACCAATTTCGACCCACCCCGCGTTATTAGGAAAATATTTAATACAATACTGCGCCTTCAAGCTGAAATAACCTTTATATTAGAACAATAAAGATTATTTTGGCAATAGGGAGATTTAGAGAAACAAAAAATAATTCCAACTGACTACTCATCAACATTGCGTATTATTGAAATGAAATAAAAAAAACATTTTCAGAATAAAGGTAAAGTTACACTGTAGGACAAAAAAAAAACATTATTTGAACTGGGTTGATTCAAATAATGTTTTATTCTTTTGTTGTGTGACTTGACTTAGGTAGGTAATGAAAAAACCTAAAGGAATGTTTTTGTATATTTCAACTTGCTGCTGCCTGCAGCTATAGGTACCTACCATTTATCTCCCTGCCAAATTTCATTAAGATCCGTTCAGCCGTTAAGGCGTGAAAAGGTACAGACAAACAGACAAACAGATAGACAGACAGAGTTACTTTAGACTTTATAATATTAGTATGGATAAAACCTACAGGAAAATATTAGCTTAGAAGGTACTTTGTAGTAAGTTTTATTTCTAGTTAAGGTTAAAAGGTAGAGTAATCTTTTTTAAAAATAACTTACTGATGATTTACAAAGCTCGTAAGTCCGATTACAAGTTAAACTCGAAAAATGCTCACATTTCCTGAGAGTTGACATTTGACAAGTCCGTAATTAGACGAGCTAAACACGCGATGGTTTGGAACTTGTCACAAAAATATTTGTGTTGGAAAATACTGTTCTTTATTTAATTTTTATGTGCGATATGAAAAACATACTATGAGATTTCCTGTGGTTATTTTATTTTATTAAAACGGGTTTGAAAAGGAATTACTTAAGTATGTACTTAAAAAAATATTATTATTAAATATTTTACACTAGTTTTGACTTGCGTCTTCGTACGCGTTTTCTGGGCTAAAATTAGCCTTTGTGTTATTTCAGGTTATGATGTATAAAAATTATGCAACTGACGTAAAACAATTATGCAAAAATACACGTAAGTATGAAAAATTACAGCCCCATCCGTTCAGAAGTTTTGGCGTGAAGATACATCCACATCCCAGTAACAAACATCCATTCATCCATACAATCTTTCGTATTTATAGTTTTTTTAATGTGTGTGATTGATTACATTTTTGTTGCAAAAGTTTTACTTTAGATTTAAATATTTATTTTAAAGTATATTTTAAATGATCTGATCTGTCAGTGTTCCTTAAACTTCCTGAAAATATTTGAAATACGATTGACGTCAGAATTTCCTTAAATTTTAATTCAAAAACAACATCGCCTGAAACTGTACACGGAAGAAAGCCAAAAGAAGCCCTAGGCTAAATTATAATAAGATGTCATTGCCAAACTTCCCCCCCAAAAAAATTGTATCTTACAATAATGGTTTGAATTACGTAGAGTCTTAATTGGGTCTAATCGACTAAGGGTATTTTCTAATGCGGCGTTAGGGCGCGAATGCCTCTGGGGTAATTTTAATTTGACAGTTCGGTTACTTAATGAGTGTATTAATTTTGACAGCTCTGTGTTTTGGAATTTTAGAAGTGTGAAAATGATGGGCCGATTTTTTGTCCCGCAGCGTAATTATGGGGTAGTGAAATTAGGGGTTAATTATAAAATTATTAGTCTCACTTCTTAAGTTATTTGGCTCTTTGGAATAAAAAGGTTTTGACTACCTTTTTATAAAAAACAACAGTTTCAAAGCGTTTTGCTCTCGGAAAACATAAATAAAACACGATGGAAATAAAATGCATTCAATACGGAACTTTTTCTGCGAAAACATCTGTTAATCCGTTCGTATTTTAAATAGCAGCGAACTCATTTGAACTAAGAACTGTTTACACTCGCGGAACTCAAAATCAATATTTCCAATGGGAAATTATTTGAAATTCGAATAGCAAATTCACGTGAGGTATCGATCACCGGGGAAGGAGACAAGGCTCGATATACACGAGTTATTCGTCTGCACATACTTGCAAAAAGGTTTAGGTAAAGAGGTCGGTGGAATAAGATCGCATCTAGAGTTGGCAAAACGCTTGCCACGGCCATTCTTTTATATCCTTCTTTTGCCTGACAGGTTTTTAAGGGTGGGTCGTTTACGTCGATCTAAGTGACGCGGCAAGCCGTAAGAAGAGTGAAAATAATTTCTGTCCTGCCTACCCCCTGTGAGGCAGTTAGCACGCATCCAATACTTAGCGTGACTTCTTGTACAGTATAATCAAGTGTATAGACAAAACATAAAAATAATATAATTAGAATAGAATATCTTTATTGTCAAAGGTGAAACACATGAAAAATTATAATTATACATAATTTCAGTGTACCTACCTACAGGCTAAGACTTGCCGAATGGACATAAAAATAATATGAAAAAAATAAAATGTTAAATACCTACCTACTTACATTTTTATCTAAAAATGATCTGAAAAAGTGCTCTGCTACCCTTACTGGTGAACAATAAGTAAAATCTTAGAAATCAAATAGAAAAAACCTAGATTTTTATTAACCAACACCAGCACCAACATAGAATATAATTTTTGAATCCGTATACCTATGTAATTCGATATACGTAAAAAGAAAAATAATAAAATTAAAAAAGCTAACAATCAAAATCCACCCTTCACACTGAAACCTGAAAAGTGTTTCCACAAAAAAATCTCTGATAAATCTGCAGCCCTCGCGTATACACCTCTAAGCAGGGGGAGGGCCAGGAGGTACAAAATGTATTCGCGACATTCGGCAGCCATTACTTCCACCCTCGCCCTCCTGTTTACTAAAAATGCGTTCAATTTTATATGCGGGCTTATGTACGTGTGTGTACGCAGCTTTATTCTTGCAAGAGGTTTTCACAGGGTGATTTTCATGCAAAACGGATTACTAAAAATGCTATAGATGTACCGAACTAACTTCCTATATATATTTTATTCACAGGGTTCTTGTAAAAAAATATATATTTAATACTTACTTTACTTAGATACTTACAAATGTTATTATTTCGGTCATTGAAAAAAAATAGGATACCTATTTCAAGAATGACACTCCAAATACACCTCTTCAAAATAGGCTTTGCAGATAAATTGTTTATTATGCATGCTATTATTTATAATCAAAACAACACATTTGTCAAAAGAAAAGCACCTGTATTAAATTTATCTGGATCTTGAAAGTTAGATAGACGAAGTTAGGTACATACTAACATCGTAGAAATACGAAACTATCTTGGCGAAAGCTAAATAACACCCCGTGTGCACCCGCTGCATTACTCAAACAGAAATAACAAGCCTTCTTTATTTGAATGAATAAAAACTCCGTAGTGTTTACTGGATTAGCTCGCTTCAAAGCAAACTTTTAAACGATCGAAGAACGTTTGAAAACAGAACGTTTCGCTTCCATGTTGCCAAGTTGCAGTATTTAATCTTTTTGTGTCAACCTGTTTTCTAAAAGTGGTATAACTTTTATTTAAAGGATTTATGAGTACCAGTACTTCCTATCCTACAAATATTATAAAGCCGAAAGTTTGTGAAATATGATTTTTTGTTACCTAAGATTTCCAAAACTATTGAACAGATCAAGATGAAATTTGGTGTACATTTAGAATATAGCCTAACTTAGATAATAGGCTACTTATATTACAGAAAATATGCGTGCGAAACCACGGGCAGAAGCTAGATTTAAATATATGTTTTTATAAGTTTTGGTTTACTAAGTTTAAGTTAAATATCTGGTCAAAGAATATCATAATGTACTTAACTCCGTAACTGAAAAAGAAACGAAGAATCTTTAACTGCACAAGTTTGTAGAGGTATCACCTAAGAATTTACTGTGTGGGATTATTTTTTCATTTATTACTAACTAGTATCTGCCCGCGGCTTTGCATGCATTTTTCCGGGATACAAAACTCGGCTTAAGGCGCATATCCGACCCAAATCAGCGCCACCGCCTATTTTATCTTATTATTATGTTAAACGACGGAATTTTCAGAAATTTTTCAATATGTAATAACTATCATATGCTTATTTTAATGCCTCTATAAAATTAATATTTTGTATAGTGTAGGCAGAGATGCGAAGTTGCTCTTTTTCCTCACCATCATGGCCAAAAAGAGCAACTTCGCATTTCTGCCTGAAGACAGTTATGTCTGAATAGAAATAAATATTTGCCTATTTTCTTGGCAATAAATAAAAATATTAATTACCTACATCACTTTGTTGAACCGAATAATATCACAATTTAATTAATCTAGAAGTTTCCATATTACTTTCGATCACAATTAGACAACGCTTAAAAAATTCAATTTCAACCAACACGTCTTCCACAAATCACTATTTGTCACTTAATGCGCCTTAACCCTTCACGCCACAACTTGTTTTTTATCTTATTTTAATAAATTCCTGTTTTTGTGCGTATTACTGTCCCGGACAAATTGCAGACGGCCGCAGCGTCTCTTTATAAATATTCCGGCGGTTTAATAAAGGGTAAGGACGATTCCGAAACTTTTTTATTTTATTGCATTTCTTCTTTTTAAATTTTGCAAATGAGTCTCTGTTTGTGAGTTTTGAAGGTTAACAGATTTCTTTCACATTTTTGATGAAATTCATTCAAATTGTTGTTTAAAAATTAGATTTTGTCTGTAATAAGTCTTTTAAAGAAAGAAATGTGTGATAAGCCTCATCACAAAGAAAATTACAATTAAAAAATAGACCGAATATAACTAGTATTTATAAATAGCCCGTAATTACACTCGTGAGCAAAAAAATCGACTCAGAACGCCCGCTCGCGGTTAACAACTCTGGCAAAAAATCTGAAGCTTTCATTCTATTTCTGATTTTAACATCTCAAAGCTCTTAATTTTAGCTTTAAAATGAGTGGTCTACGTTGTTATTTACATCTTTTTATTGGTTAAGAAAAAATATTGAATGAATAGGAGTCTTAAGCAATGAAAAAAGGTTTTATGTAACAGTAAAGAAAATATCAGCTTAAATTCGACAAGATATTAATTTAATTGAAATTAACTTATCAATATTTAGTGTTGCCCCCTATGGCCCTAATAAAAGCTTCCAATCGCTTCGTCGTGGATTGGATAAGTTTCTTTAGTCGATCTTGTTCGATGCTATCCCATTTTTCAATGAACACCGTTTTGAGGTCCGATTTCGTGGCTGGTGCAGGATTTCTAGCCCGAACTTTTGTTTTAAGTTCCTCTCACAAATGCTCGATACGATTTAAGTCCGGGCTACGCGCTGGCTAGTCCATAGCGGCAATTTCGACTTCCTGTAAATGCTGCCGGACGGGAACTGCAGTAAGTGGACGGGCATTGTCGAGCGTTAAGACGAATTTTTCGCCGATGAAAACGGCGCAGGGAACCACGTGATCCCCTAAAATCTCCTCAATGTATCGGTTCGCCGTCAACCCTACCACTCGACCGCCAGTTTCAATAAAAACCAATTCGGTTTTCTCTTCTATTGAAATGCCCGCCCACACCATCCAGGAACCTCCAAAAGCCACATTTTCTTTGATGCAGCACTGCGCGAATCTTTCTTCAGGTCTTCTGTAGACGCGTCCTCTTCTATCGCTACCATGCAAACAAACTCTACTTTCGTCTGAGAAAAGAACGGAGCTCCATTGTTCGTTGGTCCAATCAACGTGTTTTCCGGCAAATGGTAGGCGGGCTGCTCGGTGGGCTGAGGTTAATTTGGGGACAGTAGCTGGCCTTTTTGGCTCAAGGCTATCTGCCTTAAGTCGTCTTCTGACTGTCCAGCCACTCACAGCCACTCCTCGCGTTTCTCTGAGCTATTGTTGGACTTGAACGCCAGTGAGGGCCCAATTTCTCAGCGATGTGCTGACAATGAATTAGTCATCTCTCTCCGATGTGCACCTTTTTCTTCCGGAACCGCGTCTTCGATTAAAGTTCCCAGTCTCTTGGTAACGACGGTAAACTCTGGAAACAGCAGACTGGCTCATGTTCAGCGCACGTGCCACTTCACGCTGACTCTGGCCTTGTCGCAATAGGGTGACTGCTTGAGCAGCTTCATCACTTGTTGTGTCCATTTTCAGGTAGAATTCTTGTTTGTTAATAACGGAGATGTGTCTCGGTTGACGTTTGACGGCTAATTGATAAGGGTGGGTCAGGTAGATAACGTTTTATATGGGTCAGTAACTCATAATTAGCACTATTGTAAACAAGCGTAAAAAGGTTGGTTACTGATCACAACATATTGTTGGGTTGTGTGAGCAAGATACATTACAATATTTTATATGATTTTGAAGCTAATACTAGCAGCTTTGAGATTTTACAAAGAAAAAAATATTTTCGCGTTCAGTTTTTTTGCCAGTGACTTGCGACTGCAGGTGTGTCGCCTGAGTCGATTTTTTTGCTCACGAGTGTATTTTTGAAATTATAAATAGGCACGTGGTCATAATATAATTGATGCTGGACACATCATCATCAAACCCCACGCTATGCAGACCTTATGTGTACTTTTACCTGATATGCTTACTGATAAATTACAACTTTGTATTAAATTTGTGAAGAGAACACATAAAATCCATATACCTACCTACCTACCTGCCCACCCACTACCTACTAAAGCACACCTACCCAGTAAATTATTACACATCAATTTAGTTGGACTTGAAATGAATAAAACAATTATACAAAATTATAAATCTAATTTCAGATTTAAAACTACAAGAACCCATATTGCTCTAGAAACATCTGTTGCGTTATAATTCAAGGGATTACGAACTAAACTCAACAAAAAACCCATTAACATCTCAAATAGCAACAGTTATAATTCTTCATTGTGCTTAAAAATAATCGTGGTTCAAACAAAGCGACAAAAGTAAAACGTCAAGAAAAAATATGCAAATTATTTAGTAATTTCGCAGTGGTTTCAAAAGGGTTAAATCGTTAACCGTATCCAATCGCGTTTTGTTTTTTTCTTCACAATTATTTCTACATTTATGTGTTATATTTTGACAGATGTGTCCTACCTCCCTAATGGGGGTTTTGTCAAAAAAGTACTTCTGTAATGAGGTCTTTTTGCAGTTGGTCAAGGTGTTCTTATTTTGAAATTGATGCCGATTTTATGTTGTTTTAAAACAATGCTGATTGACGCTGACCGGAAGTTACGATTAAAATTATTTTTATTTATATCCAATTAGGCGTAAAGACTGCAATGTGCGTTTGTATGTATGGAATTATCCAGGTTTCGATGACTTGTGACGGTTGGACTGACTGTCATTGTTCAGTTTTTTATAAATGGTAACAAACTAGTGCCTACATACTGTGTATAAAAAATAACATACACGCATGTAGTTAGAATGTGTATCTATGATCTTTTTGCACATCATTACAAGATACAGGATCCATTAGGAACAACATTTGCATAAAGATAACAAAAATAATAGGAACATTACTTACCATAATGTTTGTCTTCAAAAAACTACCATTGAACTCATCTCCACTTCATTCGAACGTAACCGATATCCCTGAGAGCGTTCCATATTCAAATTACGTGAAAAAACTCGCCATTCATAGACAATTTTGTTGTTTTTTTGTCTCAAACTTCAAAAAGTGGGACACGCATATCATTAATGCCCTTTTATTTATTTTTTATCTAAAACCGGTAAGGATATGAATAATAGTAAATCATTACTTGTAGTTTTGAAAGTAGGACGCAGCTGGATATTTTTTATTAAGGTTTTAACAATTTTACTGCGTTTTGACTGTGGAGTCAAAAGGTATAAATCCTGAATAAATGATCGTGTTTTATAATAAGCAAATAAATACGAAAGCTGACTACTCGGTGACTATTTTAATTTAATAAATACGTCTCAACTAACTTTACCTTTTTATATGAAAAACGTATAAATTTTAAAGTGTGTCATAAAATAATAAGAAATGAATGAATGCCAGTCAAGAACTCATATTTAAAATAATTAAAGCCATCAACATTTTTAATAGTTATGGATTAAAAACTGCCATCAAGAAACTTTCACACTAATAAACTTGCAAAAAGCTTTAATTATTCAGCTTAATGTGCTAATAGTAAGAAAGCCACCCCATTTCCCACCAAGAACCGGTAGCAATATAAGTTTCCAAGCCATCTGCCGACTAATTGCCTAACAAGTGTGCAATGTGCATAAATTCAGAAATAAAATATGCGAAAAAAACGACACGTATTATTTTTACGTCTTTTGGCAGAATGTACGTACATCAGCTCCTTGCTTCAAACCTGTCGTCCCGATCTCAAGGTGTGAAATTTGCAATTTAAAAAAAAGTATCTTCGAACACGTTCGAAATTTAAACCTACCGCATCTGGCAATACACCAATTCAGAAGTTGTGTAGTTACGTCTTTTGATAGTCGAGTAGTTTATGCAAAATAGCTAACCCATTTCTTGAGTTGCCCTATAATTACAGTTTTGCATATTATTTGAAGAATAAATATTTATAAGGAAGTGAAATTTAAGAAGTTTTTATTAAAACTAGTTCTTAATAAAGTGCGTCCGTTATTTTGCATGAAATTACATTTTGTTAGTGTGGCGTATGTTAATTTATTAATTTTGCAGCTCTGCTGATTAAATTTCACGTGAAGATAGCCCGAGGCGGTTCTTCCCACGTTAGGTAGAAAATGTTGCGTTACATGGATTAATATTTTGTTATTTTTCGCAATAGGGTGTTAGTTTGCGTATAATTTCGCAATATGTATCAAAGTGTTAGAAGAAAATTTTTTGTACTGTTTCAGTCATTATAAAAACTTTTGGCGGCAACGTGGTCGTGATAAAATGTTTTAACAAAAAAAATTATCCCCTGAGGGCTAAAATAATAACGTAGCATATACCTTAGTATAAATATACTCAAAAAGGCTTACTATAAAATATCAGATTATCTAGAGAATAAAAAGCTTGGGACGGGTTTTGCTCCAACTCGAAAAATAACAACTAACAGGCTAAAGGTTCGTCGCTTTTTTACTTTTCCGTGTCAGTGTTTAGTTTTATAATTTGACCTTTTCTAATATTTAAGGAAATAACTAAAGAGTTTTTGATTTTGATTTTTACCCTATTAATATTATAAACGCGAAAGTTTGTAAGTATGGATGGATGTTTGTTACTCTTTCACGTTAAACTACTGAACGGATCTGGATGAAATTTGGCACAGAGATAGACTATAGTCTGGAATAGCACGTAAGCTATATTTATCCCGGAATTCTTACAGGAACGGGAACTACGTGGGTGAAATCGCGAGGCGCTGACACGCAAAATCTACAGAACGGACCTGGATGAAATTTGACACAGAGATAGATTATAGTCTGGAATATCACTTGGACTATATTTTATCCTGAAACCCTCACGGAAACGGTAATTACACGGGTGAAACCGCGAGGCGCTGCTAGTCAAGACTTAATGAATAATGTAAACCATTTAGTAATAACCATTTATTAATTTTTATCAGTAACTAAGAACTTAAACTCAGAATGTTGCAACGCCATTACAGGGTTCATGTATTCTACTTCAAAATTGTGAAACATGAATGCATTAAATAAAGAAACAAATGAAAACGAGCGTAAGTATTAACTTTTTTAATAGTCTTATGCAGGATTTTTCATTGAGGATAGTTAGAAATGGAATGCTCTCCGTCAAATCTGTATCAATTTGGGGTTATGGCTTTTTATGCACTGGTACCTAAATTAACGCATTCACTGCCCAGCGAACACAGGGAGGAAAACTAGCACCTGCATCTTGATAATGAATGTGTTAGTTTATTGTAAAACATACTTTTATGTAATTTTAAAACCATAAAATTATTAGTTTTTAAAGTTTATAAATGAAAAAGGGCAGATATAGCACAAAAAATTAATAATTTAATCAAACAATAGAAACAAATTAGAACTAGTACTTACAATTGAAACAACTGAGCTAACTGCAGACTGTTGTAAACAATCTAGGTACAGGTAGCTCAACTGATCCATACTAATACTAGTCGGAAGCGTCCCTAAGATGCTAGATGCATTGGTCCGCTGTATAGCAATGCTGATGCGAAAAGTATATAAGATAAATTATCCAATAATTCTGGATCCACCACATAGTCCCCCCCCCCAATCACCAAGTTTTTAGGAATCTTTTTATATTTTATCGCTATTGACATTATAAGTAACCTACATATTTAATTCTAGTCATATCAAATCATAATAGTAAATACATTTTGTATTGACAGCCCCTTATTCCAACAAAGGATCGATACGCTAATCGAGACTGAATGAACCACTTGACTCGTGTTTGAATTTAGAATCGATTCAAGCGCCTCCCCACGTTTGTGCAGTATCGATTCTATTGTGGGAATCGATTTACAATTGCTATTGTGTCATTGGGTTTTGACGTGATGATTTTTAAATTGATTTTGATTGGTGCGTTGTATTTTCATCACTTGATGTTATAAGGTACCTACCTAACAAATATTGTTGCAAATTTTGAACAAATAAGGAATAAATTCGGCAATAACGAGGTAAAATTCTTGGTTCGAATAGCTTTTAATAATAAAATATCTGGAGCTCGTCAACATTGAAAGAAGTTCGGGATAAAATAAGACAATGTTAAATTAAGAATGATGAGTACCTACTTGCCCATTAATGCTTGTAGTTCAATGTATACTGAAGCAAGAATCGCAAATCGACAAGTAAAAATGTACTTAGTTGCGATTAAATTCAACAACAAGTTTTCTTTTTTGATACTTTAGTAATTAAAAAATCCAGTATACCTACAATTATTTATTTCTTGTATTTCTGGGGTTATATATAAAGTGCTGCATCAATAAGTAACTTAACGGGGAGGCCGTTAAGTTTGAATCCAATTCCCATAATAATTAATACCAAAATCTTAAATATAAATAAATAAATAATGCTGGACAATCCATTTAACAGCTAGCCCCAAGCTAAGCAGAGCTTGTGTTTAAACTTAATACAACACGTTACATAGATATATATTTTTTATTATTTAGGAACACTCGGAACAAATATTGCAGATAGTACAAACATTTGTCCCAAGGCGGGAATCTTACCCGCAAACTCCTGCGTCGCAAGCGGACCTTCGCCGCCACGCATCGGTCTTCAAATAAAGCAATGACCTGATTATCATCAATCATCAATCATCATTGACATACATCATTGGCATACAATTGCGAAACGGATTTAGTAGCTCAATAGCCTGAAAAATTGAATAAGTAAATAGGTATTTAGTGTGCCTTAAGTGTACATTATTCATAAGTAAAAACGATTCTTTCAAATAAATGTTATTATGCTCTAAATAAATTTTTAACCAACAAAGATTTTCTGCTTCCTGGCATTCGCATTTTAAGTTGCTTTCACCGAACATTAGCTTCAAGCTCAGTTTAATTTTATTTTATTGTTAGCTTAATAATTTGTTATTATTTGTACACAGACATTGCTCACCGTAAATACGGTAGGAATACATAACAGACATGAAAACCAGGTATTTTTATGTCCAACATGTATTTCATGCAATAAACGATACTTTACTTTAAGTTATTGCAAATATGCAGGTCTCGACAGAGCCTACACAATTGCTCCTCTGGGAGTCGAGACCCTAGGTCCGTGGGGTACCGAGGCTCTTCGGGTTTTTAAAAAAATATCTGAGTGTCTGGTCGAAGCGACGCGTGATCCGATAGCTGGTGAGTATCTGACGCAGGGCATCAGCATTGCCATACAGCGGGGCAGCCAGCGTCTTAGATTGACTGCAACAGTCTGCAGTTAGCTCAATTATCACAATTGTAAATACTAGTTCTAATTTATTTCTATTATTTTATTGTATCCTACTTTCTACTAATATAGGTACCTATAAATGCGAAAGTTAGGGATGAATATTTGTTACCACGTATCTCCGTAACTCCTTAACCGATTTGAATGAAATTGAGTGAATAGATAGTTTATCATCCAACGCGTGCAAAGCGGAAGAAACTAAATAATAAACAGTTTTAAAAAATTAAGTTCTGCTTTGTGAATAAGGGTCACCTAAATAAGGGTCACATAAAGGGTCGTTCAGATTTCCGAGACGGAAGTTAAAAACAAATAAATTAAATTAAATTCTGCCTTCTATTGACGGCTTAGATTTTTAAGAAATAGATATAAGTGTATATATTAGTTGTTAATGTTTTATTCTGTTACTGTAATTTTCTATGATTTCTGATATATAAATATTACTACCCCCTAAAACAAACAAAAAATAATATTTTATTTCGTTAAGGTTTGTTCTAATAACTTCGAATCCAATAAAATAAACAATCATAGAATCAAACTAATGCTACCTTCTTAACCGACTTCAAAAAAGGATGATCTCAATTTGTCCGTATAATTCAAATTATAATCTATAATATTTGACGACCTCTGTGGCGCAGCGGGAGAAGGCCTGCCTGCGACGCAGGAGGTTGCGGGTTCGATTCCCGCCTCGGGGCAATTGTTTGTACGATATGCAGATATTTGTTAAGGGCGTTCTGGGTGTTTTCTATGTATAATAAAAAAAAATGTGGTGTATTATATTAAGTATATCAGTTATCTGATATACTTAATACAATACTAATAATGAGAAACTGATAACACCTTACTTTAGCTTAACATTGAGTTAACGATTGTTATTGTGTATTTCTTTTTTAATGAATGTTTTCATTTCATTTCATTTCATTTCATATCTAGTACCCATAACACAAGCTCTGCTTAGCTTGGGGCTAGATAACGCTGTGTGAATTGTTCAGCATCATTTATTTATTTATAGATAAAATTAAGTTAATTTTAATCCTATTGACATTCGTTTGCTTTAAAAAGCAGAATATGGTGATACATTGTATCTTATGACCAACTTTATATTTATTTACTACCCATGTTCTAAGCGAATAAATGATTTGAGTTTGATTTAGAAATTTTTTTCTGTATAAAATTATAAAGCATGCTGCAACGTAATGTAGCTTCATATCTATTTCAATATACATAATAAAATAAAATAAAAAGTCTTTTATTTCTTGCACACAATAATTTAACATTTAGCTCACTTTTCTATAAAATAATGTAATAGATAATAATTGAGAACCTAATTTAATTTAATTTTGATACATATTTCATGATACTTTCTCCACAAATTGTAAAGGCAAGAGTCCACCTGCGCGAACTCATAATAACGTCAGAATTATGACAGAATTATAAAATGTAATACTCTTTTAATTTTATTACCCTCCGCCTTAAAATGAGAATATAATGACATTCTTTCACTTTTGACAGTTGAAGTGATGTCGTTTAGTTTAGTGGACATAAATTACGAAAGGTGTAGCTAGTTGTGTTCTGTCCTACCAAAAAGTATTAAGGCGCATGTATGACTCAAACTAGCGCCTTGCTGCCTTGTCTTTCTTTTAAATACATTAATCAAAGGAATTATTAAGAGTCCATTGTAAAGTTTATGATACCTATCATAAGCTTTACTTTTATGCCCATTAAATAGTTTTCTATTATTTTCTTTATGCAGAATATCGAAGTTGCTCATGGTGGCCACCGAACTCTGTTTTCGCTTCTTTATCTAAATTAGACAATATCAAAGAGATTAATCTAACCTATCATAAGCTTTTCTATAATGTCTCTGTAAAAGTTTTATTTCGTGTATTTAAAACAGAGATGCGAAGTTGCTCATTTTGGCCACCATGGTGGCAAAAAAGAGCTACTTCGCATCTCTGCCTACACTATACAAACTAAAACATTTATAGAGGCATAAAAAAATCTTATGATAGGTATCACAAACTTAAATATTATACATATCTGTTTGCTATCCGCTGTAGCTAAGCGGAGACGATATGTGAATAACGACATTATTTTGGTTGTTCAAAACAATCCGCTTCATACATACACGTCTCCGCTTTGGTGGAGTCCGGCCCGCATACAATTTTAGCCTCCCATTAGTTCTTTTCTTCTACAATATTATAAAGAGGCAAGATTTGTATTTTTGTATGTTCGTAGCGAATAAACTCAAAAACTACTGGACCGATTTCAAAATTTATTTCACCATTAGAATGCTACATTATCCCTGAGTAACATAGGCTTTATTTCTATGTTTAAAAAAATAAAAGACGACCCGTGCGAAGCCGGGACGGGCCGCTAGTGTTTTATAAGCGAGGATGTTTTTAAAATCTTGACTGCGACTGTGATTTTTTTTATCACGCCCTAGACGAAGACGGCTTCCACGATGAAACTTACTTACTCTACTATTCACACTTTCTGCGAGAAAAAAGTAAAAGTTTGGTAAAGAGCTTCGCGGTATTAGTTTACTTTTTTGCCTTCTAAACAGAGGTTAGTTCGGATTTTAAAGAAGATCTTAATGTACGGATCTCCGTGGTAAATATTTTACACATAAAAGAGGTTCCAGATTCAAACAAATGGTTCCCTTGGGATTAATGTTGATGAATTATTCCAAAGGGTAGGTGGTAATGAGCTCGAATTTTGAAACCTCGAAATATGTATGAAAATAATGACCTTCTTTATCAGCCACACTCGCACTAAAGAGATCTCATTCGATTTTTTTTAATTTGGGGATAATATTCAGCTATTTCAGTCAATAGGGCTTTAGTCACTTGCTTGGGTAATATGACGTACCTATAAATTAATAATGCCCAAGACGAAAACAGCATAAGCAGAAAACTCTACTTTTCCTATGATATTATAATTGTTTTTTGTTTTCTCTACTTTATTTTTACTTAAAACTTCTGATTCAAATTCTATTGTAGGTACTCGGGCTGATTTTAAACCTTGTGTTGTTAATGTTCGTTTGCGAAAGTTAAAGACTAGTAAAACCGAGTTTATTTTGGAGTATATTTCCTTCGAGCCCGTTCTAAGAAATACAAACAAATGATATAATGTCCTTACCTAATTGTCAAATCAAACACCAATGTGAATATAGCTCGCGTGTGTGTCTAAACTTTCCTAACTAATTTTATACATAACCAATTCTTTATAAGTACTTAGATCAAAACAGAGTAAACAGTAACATCGGATATCCATATCCCTCCATAAAAAGAAATCTTACAAAACAGGAAACTTATAGGAAAATTGCCTACAGCTTCCACTTGAGTCATCAATTATAATATACCCCCGTAATCAAAGATGACTTCGCTTTGCGCGCCATCCAACCATGTGCACAAGACTACCAAGATAGGGACATAAAAAAAAAGAAAATTAGTCTATGCCCAAGCCCGCACAATTATTTGAAAACAGAATGTACAAAAGAAAAGAAAAAAATATAAGCTTTGTTATCGAAATTGGAAAACGTATATCCGTACCTAAAGAAGTTTG
The DNA here is from genome assembly GCA_949316285.1 of Eupithecia subumbrata. NCBI lineage: Eukaryota > Metazoa > Arthropoda > Insecta > Lepidoptera > Geometridae > Eupithecia > Eupithecia subumbrata. The sequence continues at coordinate 21,395,837 of OX438646.1, read as the reverse complement.
GTTGGGGTGCATTTTTCGCACACAAAAAACACCCTACGTATGAGACATTACCCCCCGGCTAGCCCCATCCACTCGCATTTCATAAACAGATTTTTTTCTTTGCGTGTGAGTGAGATGCCGCTATAGATTGTTGCGTTAGCACGAACGAGTGGGAAAGAGAGCGGTGTAAATAAAAAGTTCAGTCGGATAAAGAAAGCTCAGGTACGGATAAGGGTGTGGAGGGAAGAAAAAAAGGGATATGATGGAATGGCTGCCTCCCCCTGGGTGGGGTCTCGGGTTCGCGCTGCTGCCGCTAGATGGGGGTGTTGGAAACTTTGTTTTTTTATTGAATTTCGGTGAGTTTTTGGCATAATGATGATGGATTGTACTGTGGCTTACGCTGATAAGTTTTTGGGGAAATTTTTCGCGTATAATGTGTTTTCCGAGTTTTTAAATTAGGTGGGAGTGATGCTATGCCAATTTTGTGGCTTCAATCTATGGATACATTAGTAAAGCCATTTTATTTTTCATAGGTACTCATTGTTGTTGGTAGTTTCGTTTTTAGAGATGGTAAAATATGGTGATAACCCACTCACTCCTACTCCTACCTAACCCATAACTACCTCAAAGCTTTTTCTGTCACTTTTCGAAACATGAAGTATTTCTAAAATCAATTAGCTAAATATCTAACAAAAAATAAAAATTAACATTCAAAACTATCGATCAATAGTAACGGAACGTCATCGAGTCGGTCCATTTGTTTTGCGTAGTTCCATGTACACACGCTAGAGGCGCTGTACCAAATCCCATACAAAAATGGAACGTATTTACTAACGAGATTGTACTATCGAGAAAGCAAATACAGGGAGCAGAAATAAAAAAAACAGAGTAGATTTCCTTTGCGGTTATTTCTTATGATTGACTTACTTTTAGTAAACTTCCCTAACCCAGGGTATAATTTGTATTTTTTTTTATTTGTATTTATTTATTTAGCAACTAACACGATTAAATTAACCAATTACATTAGTTACATAGATTGAAGTTTAAATAAAATAGTATTACAATTATTGTTACTTACACGTTTAAATTAGTCAAATAAATTGAATTATTGGGAATAACATTAAATATCACATATAAATATCAAATTATCGATTACACAATTCAAATTTAAAATATATATAATAAATGCGTCAACCCAAATCATTTTACTAAAAAAACTGTCGTAGTTTGACTAATTCATTCTGGGTCAACAATGAACCTCGTTTGAAGTTAACCCGCACACATTCAGAATAAAATCAAACTAGCTTTTAAAGCATAAGTTTCAAATTAATTCCCGTCAAAAAACGTAATATCTCAACACTATTTCCACAAATTCTTCACAAACTTTTAGATGACAGAATTGGAAATTTCCTAATTAGAACCCTCTGGGGTGGTTTCATCCCTTTAACGAGACAGTCCCCGTCTGCGAAGGTATTGAGACTTTGACATCTTTTTTAACCGTAGGGCTTTTTGTGTTGTGTCACATAAAATCTGGTTGACATGTTTCAAATTATAAAAATGTTTTGCGAACGAGTCTTGAGGTTAATCAGAGCTGGGTTATTTATAATTGGGTTGAAGGTTATGCGTAAAATGAAACGTCACAGGAATTCAAGTTAAACTTATTCTAAACTATAGATCGTTGAAACATATTTTTGCATAGGAACGGAAAACAGAATAGGTGTCACGTGCAAATAATGTCATTGCTTAGACTTATCTTTGACTTAAAAAGCTTTCATGCATTTCAGCTTTAATGCATGTTTTATGCACCTACCAGAAACTTACTACTTAATCATTAGAAATCCATTTTATAATATATATAGCTGGTTAATATTACTTCGAAAGTAAGTCTCTGTTCTTGCCTAAACGGCTGAACGGAACTTAATGAAATTTACATATGCTACTTGAAAAGCGCGTGCGAAGCAACGGGCAGCAACTAGTCACACTAATATTATAAATGCGAAGTTTGGATGGATGGATGGATGGATGTTTGTTACCTCTTCACGCCAAAACTACTGGACCGATCGGGCTGAAATTTTGCATACAGGTAATTCTAATCCTGGAATCAAACATACTCTACTTTTAATTCCATAAATCAGTTCCCATGGGATATAAATCACCTCTAAACGTTTCCATAGAAACAACGCGTGCGAAGCCGCGGGCAGAAACTAGTACTTTATAAATTCGAAAGAAACTGTCTGTCTGTTACCTTTTCATACCTAAACGGCTGAAAGTATCGTAACAAAATTAGGAAAAGATATTGATATCTCAAGGAAGGACATAGGCTATTTTTATCCGGGAAGGACGCGTGTGAACCCGCGGCCAGAAGCTAATAAGTGATAAATATTGCTCCCTTTTGGTTGTGAGCCCATTATATTCATTTGATTTTAATAAGCTCACGCAGCATTAAGACCTTTCAATCCAATAAGAGCAAAATCAAACATGAATTAAAAATAAACTAATATTCCATTGGCAAACAGTCGAACCTCTCACAAATATCCAATTTGGGCTTCGTATAAGCAATAAATAAGAGGAAAAGGCTTTCCAGACTGGATGGGAAAGGAAAAAGGGAGAAATAAGTAAAAAAGGCAGGGGATCGAAGTCTTTCGGCCGTCGGATCCAATAATCCGAGCGTCTGTCCGCCGACTAATGTGATCGTAGCCTAATGAAAAACGAGAGAGCTGGATTTATAGACAGGACTAACTGAATCACACTAATATTATAAATGCGAAAGTTTGGATGGATGGACGGATATATGGATGGATGTTTGTTACCTCTTCACGCCAAAACTACTGGACCGATCGGGCTGAAATTTTGCATACAGGTAATTCTAATCCTGGAATCAAACATACTCTACTTTTAATTCCATAAATCAGTTCCCATGGGATATAAATCACCTCTAAACGTTTCCATAGAAACAACGCGTGCGAAGCCGCGGGCAGAAACTAGTACTTTATAAATTCGAAAGAAACTGTCTGTCTGTTACCTTTTCATACCTAAACGGCTGAAAGTATCGTAACAAAATTAGGAAAAGATATTGATATCTCAAGGAAGGACATAGGCTATTTTTATCCGGGAAGGACGCGTGTGAACCCGCGGCCAGAAGCTAATAAGTGATAAATATTGCTCCCTTTTGGTTGTGAGCCCATTATATTCATTTGATTTTAATAAGCTCACGCAGCATTAAGACCTTTCAATCCAATAAGAGCAAAATCAAACATGAATTAAAAATAAACTAATATTCCATTGGCAAACAGTCGAACCTCTCACAAATATCCAATTTGGGCTTCGTATAAGCAATAAATAAGAGGAAAAGGCTTTCCAGACTGGATGGGAAAGGAAAAAGGGAGAAATAAGTAAAAAAGGCAGGGGATCGAAGTCTTTCGGCCGTCGGATCCAATAATCCGAGCGTCTGTCCGCCGACTAATGTGATCGTAGCCTAATGAAAAACGAGAGAGCTGGATTTATAGACAGGACTAACTGAATCACACTAATATTATAAATGCGAAAGTTTGGATGGATGGACGGATATATGGATGGATGTTTGTTACCTCTTCACGCCAAAACTTGATTGAACAGATCGGGCTGAAATTTTGCTCACAGGTAATTCAAATCCTGGAATCAAACATAGGCTACTTTTTATGCCATAAATCAGTTCCCATGGGATAGAAATCACCTTTAAACGTTTCCATAGAAACAACGCATGCGAAGCCGCGGGCATAAACTAGTTACATAATAAATTACAATTTGTATCATCTATTTTCTTGGCAGTTTGAAAATGTAACAAATAAGTAAGGAGTAATGGGGTCCTTCCCTCAGATTTTTTTTCTCCGTTTATGCAAAAAATAAATAATATTCCTTTCTACGAAGTTAAATTAAATCCTAAAAAATTACTATTTTTGTGGAATTTGTTTCAGTTTCAATATTACAATAACAATTAGCCTAGTGTTTGCGGCGAATCACAACAGCGCAGCGAAGAACCCCTTCAAGAATGAACATGATGACCACGATCCCTCCGACAAAAGTGTAACGAAGAAAAAGTGTGTGTCTGGTGGGCCTTACCAGCTGATCTATCGGTGCTACTCAGTGGACGCTCTCCGACCAGTTGTGATGACGACTTGCGAAAGACTGCCGACAGAAGCGGGATTCGGTAAGAGAGGGTGCTATGGTGATCATTAGGAAGGCCTATGTCCAGCGGTCTATTAATATTAATAATAATAACTGATAATAGGACTAATAAAATAAATATTTTTTATGTATGTAGTGTATTGTATTATGTATATCAGTTATCTAGTACCCATAACACAAGCTCTACTTAGCTTGGGGCTAGATAATGCTGTGTGAATTGTCCAGCAGTATTTATTTATTTATATGAATTTATTTATTTATAGGATGATGTCTCAGTGAATGAATCGCACATACTATTTTCACCATACATTAGTTCCTTTCCTGCGAGTACTCAGAATGCAGACACTGAGCAAAAAAAATGTGTGAGATAATCAGATAGAGTGTAAGAGTTCAGTAGGCACCTGAGGGAACACTAATCGTTAAATGCTTGAGAATTTAAAAATCTTAAGTAACGCCTCTACTCTAGTGCGAAGAGTAAGTTGAAGAGAAACGAGCCAGGTTTGCGGATGTTTGTGCACCGAAAAATTTGTAGTTAGAATAAAATCGACTCTAAAAAGCCTAATTAGCTTTATTTCTAACAAGTAAAAAAAAGTTTAAATCAATGTTAAAATAATACAAGTCCTCAAATCAAACTATAAATACGAGCATCGAACTCAGCGAATGTAAAAAGAAATCCTGAAATGGGTTTACGTTGGTAACGAAATCAACATAAATTTAGACAAAATTAAAAATAAGCTAATGCCCGTACAACATAATAATAATGACGAGTCTACAATTTTGAGAAAAAACTTTTCAGAAATCAATAATTTTTATTTCTATAAGCTTACAAAATAAGCAATTAGAAAAGTCGAATTTGCAAGTATAAGTTATTACCGAATTAGAAATAAAGGGTTCATTGCATTCTTCTTCATTTAATTTATTAGTCCATTAGTGGGCGAAGTGAAAATACTAGTTAACTCCAATTTCTTCATTATGACTGTGACGTCATAGAACCGTAACGTTTTTTATACCTGCAGTTCCATGGTAGAACTATTGAAAAGAAACCTGGCCCATTTGTTCTATAGAACTAATAATAGTAATCCCATTAGTACTATAGAACTTTTGATCCATAGAACTGTTAAAACTTTTTATCCTTGTAGTACTATGATAGAACTAATGATACTAAAATAGTATCGTTTTGAATTAGTGGAACCAATCTTGATGCCTATCATAATGAATTCTTACTATAATTGCATTGCTAATACTATATTTTATCCGCCATAATAGGTGTCATGAAAATAGTTAAGTATGTGCCTCAATTAAAGCTTCATACAAATAAAAACTCCAAGAACAACCACCCACAAAATTGTACAAACAAAATCCACCTACTTAAAAAACCGACCTTGAAAAGTTTCATTGACACCTCTTGATTTCGATTCATTATGATCTCTTAAGAAAATTCATTCACACTTCATCTCTCTCCCTCTTTAGGGGGGTCTAATTGGAAAACTCTTCTTTCTCTGTCTAGTGTGACGTCATAAAGAGATCTTCTCCGATTCCCTCATTAAATAAACACAGTGCAAAGTGATTCAGTAGGAAACTTTAAAAAATCTGAAAATGTCATTCTAAGTTTTCGTAATCATATTTCGGCTATACCGTCGTTGATAAATATAAAAATAAATTTAAAAAAATCACACAGCATCATCTAGCCCCAAGCTAAGCAGCAAGTTATTATGGGTACTAGATAACTCATATCGTTAATCACACACTGAAAGTTATTTTTCTAAGAAATTATATTAATATAACATATTTAACAATATAATTTTTTTCTACCTAACACCTATGACAATATGTACCACACATGTGTGTTAATGTAATAATTTAACTTGTCCGTAAAAAAAACATAATTTTTTCCATAACTGTGGAGTAGGAATTAATACCTACTCCCACTCTGTATCGACACCGAACTATGGTCAGAGTTACTGAGATGATTGAAATGGACGGCCGGTCAGACCACGTAGAGGGTAGGTAACCTATCACCACCTACTACCTACCCGTCACCATACGGATAACACACGGGTAAATATCCGTGATCTATCTTGCCCAACTATTTTTACCCGTGAACTGGTAAGAAAAAATAACTGATGTTACGACGGATAAGTAAATTTACCCTTGCTCTAACTCATCCAAGAGAATCGAATTTTTAATTAATATATCTCGAAAACCTGCTGTAGGTATCTTTTATGTTTATAGCACAGTACCATTTTTACCCGTGATCTAACTGGTAAGAAAATCTAACTGCTGTACAATTTAGATGTATTCGTGAGTCTATAACTCAAACTATTTTCGCCGATCACTGGCATTTTGATACGAATAAAAACTCAAGAAAATTAACCAATGAGTGGTAATAATAATAATGAGTGATATACACTCACAAATACATCTGAATTCACCAGCTGTCTGTACCAAGGGTAAATACCTAAATTTTAAAGTAACAAACACATCTGAATTATCCAGCTTGTACCCAGGGTAAATATGTAATTTTTGTGTAATACTTTACCTTCTGTATTCATTGCACTGTGCCCTGTTTTAATTCGCAGCCCGCCCAACCCCGACGTTCTTCATTATCTTATTACTTAGCAAACTTTCTACAATGCGACTTTTGAGTCTTGATACTTTTGCAATTTGTAAGTTCTTTCCTTTCCTAGTTTTTAGATTCTGAATAAAAAAAAAATAGAATTTGGCCACACGTCGACTGGACAGATCACATGGTGGATAGAAACGGCAAGGGACCGGAAAAACTTCACTTTATTTCCTAGTTTTACATGTGTAATTCGAAATTTCTGCCGTGTCCATGAATAAGGTCTAAAGGAATTAAAAACATTTTGAGTTTTGTTCTCTGGTGCTGATCTCTGGTGGTCAAAATTTATGTCAGGTCACAGTGTCACGCCGGTGAGTAAGCAAGTCATAATCAATTTTTTCTTATAAGAAAATGTGATCAAGGGATCATACTTGGCAAAAAACATTTGCATCGTAACGCAATGTGATGATCTCGACACTTATTCCTAGGTTTGGAAATGACAGATGACTTGACATCTTTGATATAGTTTAGTTAGTCGGTTGTCCTTAAAGAAGGTGTGTTTTATAATTTCTTGGAATCGAAACTTTGAGTAACATCATACATCCTTTAAACGTGGTTTTATCAGGTAAAACCACGTATGAAGATGAATGTATGTTATTAATTAGAAACTAATGTTGGTGAATTTAATTGCTGAGCAGTGGGAACAAATTACATATTTTTCTTTTGTATCTAGGTTCTATAAATAACTAGTAATTCTGTTCATAACTAGTAACCGTCTAATAAAATTTCTTGATCGGAAGTAAACTAATGAATTTTCAACCATATTTATTACTTACTTCTGTCTTCCGTCTTAAAGTATCAAACCGCCTAAATCCCAGCCTCCGTCTTAAGACGTTGCTAATGGCTCTCACCTTGACCAGCGGTGACCTCTAACCCACTGGCTCCCAGGTCACTGGCACTCGGGTCAGGAACGGATGGAAAGTGAATTGAACTTTTGTTTCTGGAATGTTCTATCATCACAACTTTCAGGATAGGCACTGTTTTAGAGGTTAAATGATTGACTAGTTTACTGTTGATGATGTTGCGCGTTTAGGGTTAAGAAAGCATTGATGTCTTGCAAAATGCTTCGAGTATTTTATTTACTATTTAATATAGGTTATGGTAGTTGCTTTGCTCTCAAAAATGACACACAAAAGTACGCGGCTTGATATTATATACAGATGCTACCTGCATCATACATGACTCTACCTACACTGACTCATGACTCTAATTACACTGACTCATGACTCTACCTATCCGGAAAATTTTATTATTTTGGATTTGTTTAACTTTAGCTTATTTTTATTTTCCTGATAATTTCTCATTTTTCATGTTAATGCTGTAAACCTGACGATGGTAGACTAGAGATACAATAGATTCACATAAGACCAATGTACAAATTTCCACCTAGTTATACAGCAATAAATTGATTTATCATTATAATTATTCATTAGCAGTTAGCTCAATTGTTTCAATTCTTTCTACTATATTTATTGATAATTTTTATTTCTATTTTTATTTCTTTCTGATTGTAATTTTCTTTGTCAATAAAGTAAATGTGTATTTCGAAGATGTTAACAAGCCAATAATGATTCAATGTTGTACTAAAATAACGTATCTAGAACCGCACTTACCCTGAAGAAGTTCCTCGCTAGTCGAAAGAACCGACAACCGCTGGGGTAAAAGTGTTCTTGAGTGGAGACCACGACTCGGCAAACGTAGTGTAGGACGCCCTCCGGCGAGGTGGGATGACGATCTGCGAAAGACTGCAGGCAGATGCTGGATGCGGCAAACTGAAGACAGGGCGCTTTGGCGCTCATTAGGGGAGGCCTATGTCCAGCAGTGGACTAATATAGGCTGATGATAATGATGATGATAGTAGAAAGCTTCTGATGCTGCTGGTACCCATAAAAAGATCGACCTGTGTCTACGAGCTTAGTGTTATTCTGTGTTTTTTAAGTATGCAGGTATATAACCTATCAAGTTGCTTCTGAAACTATTTAGTTTGGATTAAAATCACACCACGGCTACCTTCTTATTATCTAGTTGCTACTCGAAAGAGGGCTGTAGAAAAACCCGCCTTCAGTAAATCCAAAATAGATCATAAAAGAAGAAGCATAGACTCCCAGTGCACGCCCGTCGGCAAAGTTCAAAGCGTCGCGGTGCCGTCGGCTCCTTTCATCCCGTCGGGCGGCGCCTTTGATGTCACTGTTCGTTGGTTATTTGCCGTTTTTTGACCCAATTACTATAAAGCAAAGCTTTGGTTTTGTTTGATTAAGTTGGACTATTTTTACTCCTAAGTGTAAAACTATTGCAAAAATTTCTTATACCGACTCTACGTACGGCAACAATCTTATAAGAAATTGTGTTTTTTATCAAGCATTATTGTAGCAGAAAGTGCTATTTCTGTAAGCAAATATGAATAATTCTGGCATATCACTAGTACCACCTACAGTCAACGACAACCCTGACTGAACATTGACAATCTTATTTAACCTAAATAATATTATATTAATTAGGTTGTGTGAAGTGTCACACCACCTAATTAATATAATAAACTCTCCTAAAACCTTGACAATGGAATAAACGAAATCTTTGATAATTTTTTTCATTTTTTTGTAGGTATGTATAATTTTTTGGCCTTATTTTTTTTACGGGGTGCCATGGAAAGGGTGTACCAAAACGAAAAGGTGTGATTCTGGACCCCGTTTCTAAATTAAGATTTTTTTTTTGCAAAAAATAAGAATATTTTTGTTCCTGTTCGTATTTTTACATGCACTCTTGCGTTATTTAATATTACAAAATATGTCGCAAACGGTTTTGCTTCTTTTTTCAACAAAACTAGCGTTCTATGATGAAATTATTACAAAAAAATTATGTTAATCAATACAATAATAAAATTTGACCCCTTGATGTCCAGAATCACCGACTTTCGGCTTAGTACCTACACCCTTTCCGTTGCACTCTGTATAGGTACGTACGTATTTCCTTTATTTCTACTAGTTCTCTGTATACCTTGTTGTAATGGGTTAAGTAATAGTCCAAGAAAACATATTTGGCAACACAAATGTCTTAAAACAAAACGGTCTCTATATCACATAATTTAAAATCAATTTTCCCGTAATGACATTATCTTGGCGAATCGTACTTTGCTGGGGAAGTCTCAATATCGACGTAAGGAGGGTAGTAATATATTTCCATACCACCCGGCGGCGTAAAACTCCTTTGTGAGTTAGGGTGCGCGTCCATTGGGAGCTATACTAAGCTTTATCCAGGGTAAGCTGTACAGACACACACAACACGGAGATCCTCACTCACTACACTACACACCTTTTTACATCTTTACTTACATTATTATTGGGGATGATGCTGTGTGGATTGTCCAGTATTATTATTATTACTGTCTTGTACGTGCCATCCCAAAAGTTCTAATACGGAAATATCAAATAGATTTTTTTTGCAAGACCAAGATGGGTAAGTATACAGATACAAAGCAACACGCTTAGAACAACAGAGCCCTAATTAGGTAGTAAGGTTTCTTCGTCGCTTCTTAACTTTAGTCTACATACCGAAGCGACAGAAATCAAAAATGTCACCTTATTTCCGTGTCAGTGTTTAGTTATATAATTTGACCTTTTCTAAGTGTACATTTATTGTATTTAGTGAGTTTTTGATTTAGATTTTTTTTGTATCTTAGTATGACACATTTTGGCGTTTTTCCTTTGATGAAACTTTCATGAAAGGAAAAACGGCAAAATGTGTCCCTCCGTCTATAGTTTCTTTCAGAAAGAAAGTACAGACGGAGGGATACGTTTCAAAAGTGTGAAGGGTTGAATGAAACCAATATCTCCGTTCAAATAGCATCGCACACACTATCTAGAGCACAGCCTACCTACATGCGTCCTCCCCCGACCCGTATATAGAACTAGTTTATGCCCACTGCTTCGCAAGCGTTGTTTCTATAGAAACGTTTAAAGGTGATTTCTATCCCATGAGAACTGATTCATGGGATAAAAAGTAGCCTATGTTTGATTCCAGGATTAGAATTATTTGCATGCAAAATTTCAGCCCGACCTGTTCAGTAGTTTTGGAGTGAAGACGGAACAAACATCCAATCCATCCACCCATCCAAACTTTCGCATTTATAATATTAGTGTGATGTGATTGATCTCTAACAGGAGACACAGAGTCACTGCGTGACATAACTCGATTATAATAACTAAAGAACAAAAATAAAAAATACTACGCTCTTTTACAAATCTTCGCTGCAATTTACTGGAAGCCAGCCCCTATAGAAGAATGTTGCCCCACCCTTTGTCTGCTAGATACAGTGGCGTTCACACACGAATGCTTCCCTTTTTAATCCGGAGCTATTTCTTTGGAGTAACGCTGCTTAAGGAGGGATGCTTTTCCTTGTGAAGTTTTTATCTTAGTGATTTTGCACCGGAAAAAACTTGATCTCCTTTTGTTTGATCTGTGGTCTAGTTTCTGATAGTGTTAAGGGGTGAATCTTACGGGTTTGGTGTCCCTTGCGGGTTTGGGACGGTGTCAAACTATGCCTAGATTTCAGCACTCACTAAAAGCAATGCGAGCTTTTACCACGGAGATACCCCCGTGGTAAAAGGTCGCATTCCATAAATAATTCCATAATCGAATTTTTTTCTTCCGTCTCCTTGAATGTGAAAAAACCGATTGAGAAAAACATTACGACACAAAAATCATGAAACCATAATTTGTCGGATTTCAGAAACTCTGCGGTCTCGTGAAATGAATTATGTTTTGATTAGTTTTCGTCGTAGGTAATTAAGAAATAATCGTAGGTTATTACTTATTATTTGGTTTCTTGAACCAGTTTCTTCATAAGTTGTGTTGTTTTCTTTTAAATAACCAACAACTTAATTTTTATTTTATAATAAAAAACTTAATTTTCGCGTTCATAGGAGCGCGACAGAGCATACGTTCTTGGATCGTAGTTATCGCAAAAATTAAGTTGTTGATTATTTACAAGAAAACAACACAACTTATGGAAAAACTGGTTCACGGAACCAAATAATAAGTAATGACCTACGATTATTTCTTCATTACCTACGACGAAAACTAATCAAAACATAATTCTTTTCAACAGACCGCAGAGTTTCTAACGCTGCTGTCTCAGCACCCTGTGCTACCTGTCTTACCTTGTCTTCAGCTTTCCGCATCCAGCATCTACCTGCAGTCTTTCGCAAATCGTCATCCCACCTGGCCCGAGGGCGTCCTACACTACGTTTACCACGTTTGATCTAGGTGTCCAATCTACGTATTAATTAGTAGTAGGCTATTATGAGAGGTAGCTTCAAAATAATTTGACTCTAGCTTGCCCTTAAGTCTCTTTTTCCTTGTTACCATGAACACGGCGCTTTTATATTAATGTTCCTTTAACGCATCGGAAATAGATGTTCCTCACTTTATTTCAATACTTACTAAGTCTACAATAACAAAGAAATTACAATCAAATATCTATTGAAGCAATTGAGCTAACTGCAGACTATTGCAAAGAATCTACAGGTAGCTCACGTAGTCCATATCAATACCAGTCGGAAGCGTTCCCAAGACGCTGGCTGCATTGCCTCGCTGTATGGCAATGCTGATGCGCTGTGCCAGATGTACTCACCAGCACTCGGATCACGCCTCGCTTCGACCAGACGCTCAGATAATTTTTTAAAAGCCCGGATTTCTAAATGTTTCCCACTCATTCTGGTCGGGAAATAAGTACTGAAGAACGTCTAGGAAAAATAAATGTCGATGATAATGATGATTCTTCGGAAAAAGCCCGGAAAATAATTCTCTCACATAAAGTTGAGCGCGAAGCAAATATTATCCCAACGGGTGGGAAAGACTCAAGGGGTAAGAACTCCCCCATGATAAATTCTACAAATACGAATCATAAATATTGTCACCCACTAATGTACAAGGAAAACCGTATTTTTAAGGAAGACGTGTTTTTTCGCGTTATTTAATGAAATTGATGTGCGTTTTTATTTTTGTTTTGTCACTTTTTTGGAGAGAAGGTGTGTAAGAAATCAAATAATATCGAAAATCATATAAATTTTTGCGGTGTGCAAAAATGTATATGATTTTCGATATTATTTGATTTCTTAGAAATTATCCTGAGTTAAAAAAAAATATTTAATTTAATTACCCTGGTTACGCACCATAATAACAAAAAAACTCTAAGGTGTGTAAAATCAAAATTCTGGAAATCATAGACGTTCATTTGTGTAAAAGATAATTATGTAATTACAAAGAACTTTTTTTTTGCAGGGCAGATGCCTTTATTCACAAAGGAAATTATAATGTAATTGGTATTTACAATTGAAACAATTGAGCTAACTGCAGACTGTTGCAAACAATCTACAGGTAGCTCAACTGATCCATATCAATACCAGTCGGAAGCGTCCCCAAGACGCTGGCTTCGAAGAACTTGAATTCCGAAAAATGTTAAATCATAGGTTCTATAAAAAACAATGGTTTATAAAATATGGTTCTATGATAGGTATATGAATGTGTCTAAAAGTCCGGTTATGCTATCAGGGCCATCTGCGGTGAAAAGAAATAAAGCCCTTTCGACAAAAAAGGCACTAATCCAATAAAATAGGTTTGTTCACAAAGAAAATTACAATCACATAATAGAAATAAATTATAACTAGTATTTACTCTTGAAACAATTGAGGTAACTGCAGACTGTTGCAAACAAAAGAAGCTCAACTGATCCATAACAATACCAGTCGTCGCGTCTCCAAGACGCTGGCTGCATTGCCACGCTGTATGGCAATGCTGATGCGCTGCGCCAGATACTCACCAGTTCTCGTGTCACGCAAATCTTGCTTGTGTTGGAAGAACCCCAACCATTGCTTTATAGTCTTATAAAATACGTTATAATCTTTTATTTATTTAAGTAAATTTGTAAATAATTCCAAACAACTTTCTATAAAAGAATTTTTACTTTTCAATTCGACTAAGCTGTTAAAAAAGAAAGGTTTTCTTAAAACACATAAAAACATACGAACTTTTTATTAAAACTAAAACAAACACCAAGCAAATAAAAACATAGTGTTCGTTATTTAAAAATACTTCCTTTCGAGAAGGAAAACGCCGGAAGTGGGGTACCGGACGCGAACCGGAAGTGCCCTACGTTAAGGACACGTCACATAAATCAGGTTTATTGCCAACTACCCGCAATTCTAACTAAATATACCTAACGCTATAGCCCTCGCATTAAAGCTAGCCACCTTCTATGGGAAAACGAGAAAGAGGTTAGAGGAAGCGAAACAAAATAGTTTATGTGTCCATACAATCAATTAAACCGATGAGTCATAAATTTAGTTTTCTAGGGTTCTGTGTACCTCAAAAGGAAAACGAAACCTATTAGGGTTTCGTTTTCGGATCACTCCGTTTTCCGATTGTCTGTCAAGACGCCTTTTGTCAGGAACTTATTGTATCAAGTGGAAATTAATATCAATCCCTTAGAGCTGTGAAAAAATCGGTTTCCAAAGGTTGCCTGCAAGAAATCGTTTATAGCAATAAGGTCGCCCATTGTGCAACTGTTTCAGTGTTTATGTTTTCCTGTTCTGTTTTTCTTCATCTTGATGTGGAATAACTGAGTATAAATATGAGTATTTTTTTTGCCGCATATTAAGATACTGGCATCTCGCAAGGGAATCAAAACCTATTTTGACACATACATACTTCCCGTAGACAGAAAATCACAGAAACATATCTAGATTCTGTCCCTATAATCATGAAATTTGACCAGAAGCAAGGTCTTGTAGCAAGAAAAAAAAGTCCGAAAACCGTCAATAGTTGCAACATATAAAACCCACAGGTTTGTACTGAACCCTCGGTGCACGAGTCTTACTCGCACTTGACAAGATTTATTTCTTCTGCAGGAGTTTTCTAGCTCTCCTGCGAGGGCTATAGTAGGAACTATAGTGTCATGAATACGATACTGAAACGTTTGTCAAATATTACATAGTCACGTAAACTTTTAATTAATTGTTGACATTTTACTAAGAATCAAGTTGAAATAGTTTATCATCGTCACCGTGATCACGAACGCTGCAATGCTTTCGAAACGTCGGAAAATAGAAAAAACGGCACTTACTTTCTTTCTAAATACCTAAGAAAATTGGGGTCATTAAAGTTTTCCCTCTGAAATCGGACCTAAGGGGAGAAATTGGACTCAAAAAAAATTATTTCAGTTTTCCCCCTTGAAGATTATCCTGGTGAAAATTGCACCATCAATATATATAAACAAACATTATAATAATTTATTTACCAATAAACATAGGTATTGGTGGCATAAAATGATTCTGTGTTTGTATATATAAATTTGTAATTATAAAACTACAAATAATTACAAACTACTGGTATTTATTTTATAGTGCGTAAGCCTCACACTCTGGCAAATTTCTATGAAATTAAGTAACATCGCAAAAATGATGACGGAAGGATGCGGGTTCAAGTCCCGCCGAAGTCGTAAATTTATGCGATGTTATTTAATTTCTTAGAAACTACTGGTAGTCCCTACGAATAAAAAAAACTCACAATAATAAAAATAAAAAAAAACAACAATAAATTAATAAAGCCTTTATTAGGTTCTGAATAGGAAAATAAATAAATACCTAATATTAGGTATACTTTAATATAATTGTAAAATCTAGTTGTAAATTATTTCTATTATTTGATTGTAATTTTCTTTGTGAATAGGTCTTCTAACTTTACCGTAAAAGACTATTATAATTATTTTTTAATCAAATAAACCCCTCGCCAATCTTCAAATAAAATAAAGGCCATTTCACACAACGTTCAATTACGGTCTAATTGAACAGGCGCAAACTTTCAAAGAAAATTGAGTCAAATTGTTCGCATCTCTTGTCTATGTCACAGCGTAAAGTAAACCGCTGGCTCATCCTTTTTATCTTTCTCAGAGTGAGCTTACAACTTTTTGCCTTCCTGTAATTCTATACCTACAGGGTGCCACGGAAAGGGGGTGATTCTCGACCCCGAGGGGATCAACTTGTGAACAACGATTTTTTTAAATTTTGAATATTTGTTTTGCCTCTTCTTACCCATTCCGTGGAACCCTGTATAAGCCCATATTATAAAAAAGTATGTGTTTATTCCGAAATATCACAGAAAAAACATCTTCAGCGCACGTGGTAGACCTACATAATTATTCTGCTGCAATGTGGTTTGTAGGGTTCAAAATGGAACCTAGTTTCTCCATGTCAAAATATCTGTCCGTCTATCTGTCCGCGGTTAGTCTCATTAATGATTTTTTTTATTTGTAATTTGGCATGGGCCGACAGAGAGGTTAAATAAAATCACGAAAAATCTGTTTTTTGAGTAATAGGTACGAACCTCCCTAAAAAAATCCTGTCAATCAATCAGTCAATTTTTTTTCTAGTCTAGACCATAGTATGGAGTAAAAGGGCCAATGAACGGTGAAAATTGCCTGAGCGAGTCATTTAATGAATTTTATAAATGATCAGTCATTCGTTTTTGTTATACGAGTACATTTGGTTCGCTGTCTACAAATCCCTGTGGCCGGTACAAACCGGCGACTAAAGGCATTAACGGTAATCAGAAGCAGACTAATCACTAATTATGGAGACAAATGCAATCTTTACGTGAATTGAAACAAAAAGAAATGCTCCGAGCGTTTTAATGGCCTGCGAAAATTGTGTAGATATGGCATTCCTATAAATGAGTACCTAACACTGCTGGTAAATGTAGGTACCTATTTACCTAATTTTGTAATTAATGTTATTCTTTTACAATATTTTTTTTTGGCTTCACAAATGTAGCAAAAAAAAACACACCGTATAAATTTCCTACATATTTTGAGCAGTGATAGCCTATCAAATCAAGTGAGATGCTCAGGTGCTCAAGTAAATCAAAAAACACTCCTTAAACCGTTTTAACACAGTCAGAGTCTGCTCAGAGTAAGCTCGGACCGAGTGGACTCTTAGGAGTAGCTTCACACGTGTTTTAGTTTACTCGGACGGATCATTTTCTTAGTCAACATCTAAAGATGTCATGAAACGCTTGGTTGTTGATGCTACACGACATTCCTACTCGCATACGAGCTAGCTCGGAAAAGTAAAACGCGATCCGAGTCTACTTAGATAGATCGCAGTCGTCCGAGTACACTCGGATTCGCGGTTGCGACAATACGAGTTGCGTCTGATTCCGCATCCACTCGGTTCGAGCAGACTCTGATGGTGTAGGGCATGTAGACCGGTTAATCGTTTGATTTTACCTCGGTTTTAAACTGATTTTTTGGTCAAAATAACCGGGTTTTTTTAGTTTTTGGAGTATGAGAAATAAATGAACAAATAAGCCTCGTAGGATTCTTAGATTCACCACCAACAATCATCTTAATTATTTTATTATTTATCACAATATTTAAAGACTTACATTTACAACAAACATGTCGCAAAACTTTTGGACGAATAAAAAGTCAGTAGTGAATAAATTGCAAGTGAGTTAAAAACTGATCAGAGCAAGCTAGCCTGTCAACACGGCTTCATATTAAAATACCATATCCACCTTTTCCTACCTCCAACCGGCGAAATCGTTAAACCTCTCCGCGCCGCAACTAACGGAATTATAAAAGTCTGGCGTTCACCTGTTGAGGTGCTAATTAATTCAATAAGACCCGTGTCCCTGAGATTTGAGGTAAGATGCTGCAGTAAAGGAATGGTTGATTTGAATGGGAATCGGAATGCATTCCTTCTTCAGTATGTAAAACCAAATTACGGCCATATCAGATGGACCTGTAGTAAAAAGGAACAGTCAGCTAGTAAAAACTTTCTTACTTAGATTTATAATATAAACCTGTCATAACTTTACAAGAGCTTACAGCCACTAAACAAGCATTGTTTTTTCTTATTCTGGCTTTCTGTTAGCGTGAACAAAATTGTAATCTGTTAATAACGAGTCAGAATAAAAAAAACAATGCTTAGCCAATGTTTTGGGGTCGAGAAGTTATATCAAGTACCTATGGGTAGAATGTGAATTACCGACCAATATAGTTTCGTAGTGATAAGAGAAAAATTACGTTCCTTGTGATAAACGGTAATTTGAGCTCAATCCGAAATCAATAACAATTCTCATAGCAAAAGTCGAAATCTACAAAAGTACTGCGTTTTCTAATTCTCCATAGGATTATTTACTATTAATTATTATGTTCCACAGAATTTTTATCATTTTGTTATGGGGTGTTCTGGATTTTGGGCAAGTGCAAAGAAATGTTAGAATTTCCCTTTTCTCTCAATAATCTTCTCTCCAGGTCCGATTTGCTGTCCATAATTTTCGGTAACTCCCAACGCCATAGAACTGTTCTCACTTTAATCCCTGCAGTACCAATGTAGAACTATTGAAACGAAACCTGGCAAATTTGTTCTATAGAACTTATGATACTTGGTAACTCAAATTAGTACTAAAGAACTGTTGTGACTCTACGTCATAGTACATAAATAGGTGCATTGAAGTTCCAGGCGCCTGTAGATACAAACTGCAGCCGGCTGTTGAATGCAGCTTGAATTCGAACTTATTTTATTGTCAATAAAAATGTTTGACAACCGTATTATATGTTCTACATATAATTTACACATCGTGGTGCGAAGGCTGATGAAAGAGTTTTATGTTATCAGCATGTTTGTTTCCAGCATTATTTCGGCAAGGGTATCCATAGACCGTTTGATTAAGCATGTGTATCCATAGACCGTTTGATTCAGCATGGGTATCAATAGACCGTTTTATTTGGCATGGGTATTGGTCCCTAATTCATCAGCATTCTTAGGTCCACTGCTGCGGATTGGGCATCTGAGTAGATCTTGTGAAGGTGTCAAAATACACAGTTTCTGCCTTTTTCAGCTTGGTTCCTTTATATGAAATGAAATAGTTTATTTGACACGATACATTACAAAAACTAAACATTGGAAAATGAAATAGATATGGAATTTATCAGTTAGATAGGAGAACTGTTATTGTTATCTTTATTTACAAAAGAAATCTTTATTCACAAAGAAAATTAAAATCAAATAATAAATTAGAACTAGTATTTACAACTAAAATAATTGAGCTAACTGCAGACTGTTGCAAACAATCTACAGGAAGCTCAACTGATCCATACGAGTCGCCGCGTCCCCAAAACGTGTAGTGTAGTGTAGTTAGTTGACTTACACGGACCATGGCTATTATTATGATGAAATTTTTAAGCGATTTCAAAAAACAGAAGTGTTTCTCAATGTTTACCTGTTAGCTTTGTGCTAATTAATCCAATAAAAATACCACCAGCACAAAAACGTGCACTCAAATATAAGCTCTCTACTCGTTGTTTTTAGATATATATAACTGTGACAAAATGACTTCCCACAAGCTTCAAAGGAGTGATCCGCTAGCTGTCTGTCATGACGCCATTAGTATAAAATTCATCTAAAAGTTACGAGTAAAAGCCCATTTTTTAATGTAGTATATTTTTGTGTTGTGCTTTCCAGGTGTGCGACAAAATGTAGATATGTATATTTTTATGTACGAGTATGTTTGCTATTAGAAGCTGATTAATGATTTATCTTGGTTTTGTTTAGAGAAAGATCCCGAAGAGTTTCTACTTTTTTTGTTCCATTCTCATCTGCTATCAATCTCCTGACTATGAGCAAATTTGATGTAGGTGAGAGTCGTTTCAAGGAATTGGTCCAGCGAACATTTCCACATTGTTTACTTGTATCCTATGTCAAACTCTATGATGTGTTGTCTGCGCAGCCTCTTAGGGTAGCTTATGGTGGTCAGCTGTGATGCCAGTTGATTAATTGTTGGTGCAGTTGTTGTTGTGAAGCGTTGTTGAAGTGTTATGATATAAATGTTATTCCGTAGCTATTTCTAAGAAATCAAATAATATCGCAAAAATTTTCGACTTTGACGGGACTTGCATCCTTCCGTCGAAGTCCCGTGGAAATAATTTTTTTTGCGATATTATTTGATTTCCTAGAAAATACCCCGAATGTGGGGTTACGCACTATAATAACAAAAAACCAACAACTGTACCTAGTAGCTATTTGTTCTGCAAAATTTCACAACAGTAAAACATTCTAGAAATTCGAAATCGGTGTTTAGTTTCTGTAAGAATCATCAAATTATAATTTGTTACCTTACAGTGGCAAGGTAAGGGTTTTTGATGGGAACGGGTAGTGATGCTATAATATAAATGTTATGGACAGATGCTTACCAATTTTATAAATTACCCAACTTTCTACAATACATGCTATTACACAAAATAAAGGCGATGTTGGAGACAAATTTAAGGCAGGTGGTCCGTGGTCATTAAATACTCTTTATTGCTCGTTTCGATCGACTATCGCGGACGACATCTTGTTAGGGTAGGGTGGCGTCCGGTCAAAATATTGTGGTCAAAGGTATAGCCGGAAAAGGTACAATCAATTTGACGGAGTCCGGCTTTTTTCTCTTTGAATTGACTAAGACCCGAGTTCACCAACAGATGGTTAAATTTTAAACAGTTATTATAACATTCTTGACACAAGTTTTCACACATTTAATGTCAATGTTAACTGACGAAGCAGCCTAATTATCCGATTAATAATTGGTGAACACATACGTACCTAAGTGTTTCTTGTGAACCCATGATATTAATAAATAAAAAAATGAAAATTTTGCAGTACGGCCAGTGCTCTCTTTGCTAACCACATATTGTTTTATGTCATAAGGATAATCGAAAATAAAACCTAATGCGGTACTGTCTTGATTTATAATGTTTTGTTAAATTGTGCCCTATTACTACTACGGCTTTCTTTGCTTACGAGAGATTGCTTTCATGTCTGATGAATAATCAAAGTATTAATCTACGATCTTGATTTACAAAGTTTTGTAAAATTGTGAGTTGTTACCAGAAACTTCAATCAAGTTAAAAAGGTTATCCAGAGGTAGTTATGATATTTCTAGAGCTTTTAGATGACTTTTTGTGGAAAAGTAGTACAAAATTAGTTTCAATGTTGCATTACAAAATAAAATTCTAATAAATTCGCAACATTATCCGGCTTTTACCCCAACACTTCCGGCGCCATATTGTTTTAAATTTATTACAGTAATTAGGTACCTACGTCACGTTGTTACAGGGTCAATTTAATTTGATATTTTACGAAGTTGACTGTTTTTGTCGCCTTTGCAACTTAATACGTTTACTGCATCCAATTTTTTTATCACTTCTTTTATAAGAGGAAGGCTTTTGCCAAGGAATGAGTCAGGACTGGCTCTTGGAAAACAAAACTTATTTGGCGTGTTTGATAATTGCAACTTAGTATATAACTACATAATTTTTATAAAACGATTCGCATATAAGGTTGCGAGAAATTGCCTAAAAAGGAAGAAGTTCCGGTGTCTAATATAAATTAATCTGACAGTAGACATGAAAAAAAAACTGATTTTTTTGCCATACATTTATACATTTTATTTTTTCACTTATTTGTCAACTGTCAGATTGATTTACACTTCCTTGTGTATTAAGTACTTATCAGTATTTTTTTGTTTAAAAACTACGAGTGTGAGTCACAAAGCACTTCAATTCTTCAATAATTAAAAAAAAATGTTTATCGTAAGTCATCACGCGTACGCGCAAAAAGGTGTTGCAAAAAACAGAAAAGTGCTATTTTCATCATTGCGTGTCCACGAGTTTGCATTTTAATGATATTTCGTTACAATTATGTTGTCACATTAAACCTTCACTTGTTTTATCATTGCTTGTCCAGTAATTATTGATAATCATGTGAAACATTGTGTTTTGTTGTCAGATCGTCTGTTACCATGCTCTGTGGATATCAATATCATCTGTTAATTATTATAATTATAATTTTTGAGAGGCATGGCAGTGCCCTTACCAATACGAGAAGTAAAAAAAAGTAAAAATGTTGTTATTTTCTTAGGTACCAAACAAATACTAACCGTCTAAATTAATACGACATAGCGCCCCGTCTTCAGCTTGCCGCATCCAGCATCTGACTGCAGTCTTTCGCAGATCGTCATCCCACCCGGCAGGGCGTCCTACACTACGTTTCCCGAGTCAGGGTCTCCACTCAAGATCACGTTTACCCCAGCGATAGTCGGTTCTTCGCGAAATATGGTCGGGTCGGGCCACTGCCATTTCAGCTTGCTAATTCATAGAGCCATGTCGATAACTTTGGTTTTGTGATGTTTACGAAAAAGAAATCTATAAGTAGTTTAGTAATTCATTCCGTTTTTCTTAAAAAATCTTGGTACTAAGGAAGTACTACCTTTATACTCTCTAGGTACTTTTTACAACAATTAAAACGTTAACAATCTTTTTCTTTCATTTAACCAAACTATTTTAGAATCTACCTACTGACGGCTAAGCGATAATATCTAAATTAATTTCATTGCTATCTACACACTGTCGTAATTCTTACAACAAAATAATTTATGAGGGCAAAAAGGTGTAGAAAACTACACCTATAATGTAACTTATTTTTAGAGGATTTCTGTCTGCTCAACCGCTGATAAGGAGGTCCGTGTTCAAATCCTGGTTCGGGCCAAAATTGTTATCGGGATTTTTCTAGCAAGTAAAATTTGACGTAGACTTGCATAGCACACGAATACTCAATCGCAGCTCAGATTCAACATGTTTTAAGTTGTGATTTTTTGATAAATTTTTATTTTAAATTCTTAATGAATTTAAAATAAAATAAAACTGTCAAATAATTTTGACTTTAGACGTGCATAAGGGTGATCGTTTTGTGTTGACGCAAGATTAATTATTTCTGTAGTTTTTATTCGGAAAACTAACGGAAAAGTAATTTGCTGCAAATCGGAAACTATTTACTATGAACCCATTATTTAACCAACTTTGAGAACATTTGAGAAAATGTTGATTTTTAGCCCAATACCTCTTATTTTCCCAAATGCTCCATAAATACAAATGAATCGAAGTTAGTTATTTCATAAGTTTTTCGAAAAATACATAGTTTACTATTTGCGGTGAATTACTTTTTCACTGGTTTTATTCCTTGTTGAACGCAGATTTTTTTTATCTGTCGCCAACACAAAACGTTCCACTTTAAGGCTACCTCCCCTCAAACTAGCGTCGCCACCTATTTTATCTTATTATTACGTTTAAGAGAGGAAATTTCAAAAAATACGTTGGTTTGTTTGTAGTACATATATTTTAAGCTTTTTTTAATGATCCTGTTATAGTTTTATTTTGTATACTAAGTAAAGGAAGAGATAGGTACGAAGTTGCCCTCGGTGACCACCAAACTCTATTTTCGCATCTCTGCCTAAACTATACAAATTAAAACTATAGCAGAGGCATTAAAAATAAAGCTTATAATGGGTATCACAAACTGCCCAAGTAATTTTTGAAATTTCCTTTGTTCAACGTAATAATAAGAAAAAATAGGTGGCGGCGCTAGTGTGCCGTGGGGCTACCGCCTTAAGAGATCCGTTTGATTATTCGGACGGCTAGTATTACCACATATTTTAGCGTCTCATTGTTAATGCAACACATTATCGTAATCACTAATCACAAAACGAGATCGATTACACGATTGCCCAGTTTTTACCAAAACACGATCGTTCCGAGCCCATTAATTACTTTTTAAGCATAAATATTTATTAAATAACCTACAAAATAGCCCGTATTACAAAGTGTATAAAGTTGATAAATCCTTAAAATTACCACAAATGTTTTAAATATAACCTACAAAATAAACCCTATACATAGCGATATAAAGTTGTAAAAAGTTTAAGAAACCCCAATAGTGCGATACTAAAATGACCCTTAAGTCATTGAGAATTGTACAAAATTATGTTAATATATTCGCAGTGAAAGCGTTAACTGAGCTTTAACTTAAGTTCACCTGCGTTAGTTATGTTGATTACTTACCAATTTGGTTACCTGCTTACCCTTAAATGAAAATCCATAAGTATTAATTTAAATGACATTGCTGGAAAATAATGACATATTTACGCCTCATTTCAGGGTTATACGATTGAGTAGGGACAATTAATTTTAAGAAATTGAACTCATACATACTTAAAAAGTTTTTGCAACGGTTTGCAGTAAGGTCAATTGTTTCAATTGTAGGTAGGTACAAGTTCAAATTTATTTCTATTATTTGATTGTAATTTTCTTTGTGAATAAAGGCTTCTGCTATATAAAAATAATTATAAACTTACAATCAAAATATGCTACCCATAGATTTTTATTGATTGGGCATCGGTTTAGTTTTAAAAATTACCGTGCACCTATATAAAAATACATAAAAGTAAAAAAGTAAAAATCTGTCATTTTCGCCTAACCAGACTGGTGGACCAGAATACCGTAGGTACAATTTAAATTTTAAATAAATAAATTTCTGAGTACGTGCGTTAATAGTATTATAAAATATATCGCAGAAAAAACAATGTATCTTCATAAAACCGCTTTCTTTTAAAACATTAACAAAACTTCTCAACTACAAAGTAAAACTTAATAAAATATTCCATCCGCTTAATTTACGACACCTAAAAACCACCAATTTCAAAAATGATACCATAACGATAAATTAAAATCAAACGATGCTTCAAAAGTTAGCAGATAATTAATGTTAATTATGGGTCAATAAGGTCTAAAACCATTAACAGTTTGTAAAGACAATGGTGCTTAAGTATGGTCGTAAAAAGCCAATTAAATAATTTTTGTAATTAATGCCATCTGTTCAAATGTGGAGCGAAGCGACTCAAGAACTCTATCTTCTCTGGTCTGGCTGCCTTGATTTTCCTGTAACAAAGAGATAAGGAGTTATGTTAATAATTTGACCTCTATGCACCTAGGTGAATTTTATTTATGATATCTAATGAATAGGAATAAAAATGAATAGGATATTTTATATCTGTGTTAAATGACAAAAAAAAAACAAATAAAAGAAATTGAAACAATTGAGCTAACTTACAGACTGTTGCAAACAATTTACATGTAGCTCGACTAATTAAGTAAAACGAAATGTTAAAATATTCTCGAGACATGTTTTTATGATAAAGAAGGACCGACTCTATTTTTCTCATTTATTCGCAGAATAAAAAAAGGTACCTAGTGTTTTCAATAAGTTCATTAAAACACTGAGTTGATAAAATATTTTTTTTAACCGCAATGTTTGGATGCTTCTTACCTCTTCACGCCTAAACTACTGAACAGATGGGGCTGAATATTTTCATAGATTTAGTCCTAGATCTCTCTATATGAAAGTTAGACTTTTATTCCGAAAAATATCGTAAGGGGCCGCGGGAAAAGTTTGTTTTATATAAACAGCAGTTTTATATTACATGGATGGCTTAGATTTTTCAGAAATAGTTATAAGTGTATGTACTAGTTGTAATTGTTTTATTCTGTTAATTTAATTTTCTATGTGCTAAATAAATAAATAATAAAGCTTTATATTAAAACTTTCAGATCCATTCCATAGTACCTAAAACAGGATAGATTCTAGAAACTAGTTGCTTAAGGTAATGAACGAAGGTAGTACTTACAGAAGCCATTTCAAAAAATAAAAATAAACCAAACTAAAATCAATTTTCCAGTTTCCTGTAATTATCGAGATAAGTAAACACCAAGTACCCATTTTAAAACCAAAATACATCCAACTTTTCTATTACCTAATTATACAAAAGCTAGTTAAATATCGAAATAAATTTAACGGCCAAGCCATAATAAATATAGTTTTTTAACAAAGCGTTTACTGGTTGTCTGTTAGAAACGATTTTACACCCGTAAATTCCTTCCCGCCATATAACCACTAAACTACACGCATATTTTTCATGACACCGGTCACAATGAAGATTGGAACAGCTGTTACACTATAGTTCGACCATAGATATAGACCACTGCACTGTCTGCCTCGTTGGTCTAGCGGTCAGCTTATTCAACCTCTGATTACGAGGTCCTGGGTTCGAATCCCGGGTCGAGCAAATAGTTGTTTTTAGGGCTTTTCTAGCAAGGAAAATTCATGTTAGAAGCCCGTAGTCAGTAAGTTGGCGGTATTACACCCCCGTGCCTCGGAAACCACGTTAAGTCCTTGGTCCTGCGCCTGACCTCTCCCCGGTCGTGACGATCTGGCTAGTCTCCGATGAGACTGGCCGCCGTAGTCGAAATTCGGCTAGGAAGGTCCACCTGGCGATGCAGGAGACTGCGGGTTCGATTCCCGCCGCTGGGACAAATGTTTGTACGTTCTGCACTGTTCGTTTAGGTGTTCTGGGTGTTTTCTATGTATAATATGATAAAAAATATCTGGCTTTGTAATGTATTAAGAATATTATGTATATCTAGTACCCATAACACAAGCTCTGCTTTGCTTGGGGCTAGATAATGCTGTGTGAATTGTCCAGCATTATCTATCACATCACACTTCACACCAATATTATAAATGCGAAAGTTTGGATGGATGGATGGATGTTTGTTACCTCTTCACGCCAAAACTAGTAAACGGATCGGGTTGAAATTTTATATACAGGTAATTCTAATCCTGTTTGATACATAGGCTACTTTTTATACCATAAATCAGTACCCATGGGATAGAAATCACCTTTAAACGTTTCCACAGAAACAACGAGTGCGAAGCCGCGGGCATAAACTAGTTTTCGTATAAAATATGTTTACTGGGTAACTTTCCCAGTTATTTCCCCTTGGCTACACCCAAACCCTTGTAACCTAAACCAGCTAACGTTTCGTTTAATTTACATTTACGTTTATCAGTCCATCTTGTGGGTAATTGTGAGCGGTTGATTGCTAACCGTTGTACTTATCTGATAGGCTGACTGTACACGCAACTGGTTGACTGTACCTACAGGAAGTAGTTAAGGCTGGTAAAATTTTAGTTTTGTAGTGCTCAGATTTTTTTATAAACATTATGTAGTATTTTATAAAAATAAAATAGTTAAGTTTAAGTATTATAATACATAATTGGTGTTTTTTATGTAAATTCAATCTCATCATTTGTTTTTTTTTTCTATTTGTAAAGAACAGTTATAATAATATTAATATTAATTAATATTAAATAGGTTACTTTAATATTTTTTTAGGTAACAATATCTTCGGTTTTTTACTTTTTAGGTCTACATAAAACAGGAAAAGTTATTTTCAGCATGAATTTGAAAAAAAAAACATATTTATTTTGTTTATTTAAAAAGCCAATTTATACCTATTTAAAAAGTTGTCTAACAATCTTGTTCTATAAAACCCGGCCTTTTAATTCAAATCCACAGTGGGCCATACAGGCCACAACATAAATTAAAAAAAATACTTTCAAAGGCAAGTCTTAAATCCTAACCATTTTCAATTAAAATATTAATCTCAACAATCGCAGTGTTATAATTGCTGTAATTTATATATTCTAAAATTCGTGTTCTAAATAAGCAATAAAAACAAAAATATGTTATTTTAAAACGCTATTAATACTCACGTTTATATTTTATGAGTTTTTTACGAGCTTTTCAAGTAATTATGAATGGGACACGATATAAAATTAATGTGTATGACCATTGGGTCGCAGCAAACGAGCAACTTAATTTTGAACCTTTTTTTTATCGAGAATAAGTAGGCTGGCCTCTTTCGCAATCTAGACTATAAGGTAGGTGCCATAAATATGGGAAATGTGGCCGACAGCTTTAAATTTTTATGACAATTTTATTGGTCAAACTGCGGATAAAGTTACAGTGAAAGTGGTACTGGTAAGTTCTCATGGCGGAGCGTAAGATAGACGTAGAGATCAGAAACACAAAATACTACCAACATTGGAAGACAGACGAAATTAACAAAAAGTCTGAAAAAAGAAAATTAAAATTTAGATTTTCTACAAAATTAGGATTATTTGCAATCAAACTGTTCTCAACATTGAGATGACACCAATAGTCCTTAAGTAGTTTCCTGAACAGGCATTGATGTATGTACGAATCCATTCTTGTAAGATTTAGAAGCACTTTTTGTACACCGTGAAAAAGTTGTTGGTTTGCAGCAACCCCAACTATAAACTATTTAATTGAATGACGTTATTTCATAATTTTATTGGATTGTGATTAATTTGTGACGTTTTATGTTTAAAGTCATGAGCCGTGGTGGCGCAGTGGGCGGTACGCTGAATTCCCGAAATTGCCGGTTCGCGTCCGGTCGTGGCTGATTTAAAATTAATCGTATTATGAAACAAAGTTGGTTTAGGTTAGCATGTCTACACTCAATATAATAAATAAATAAATAAATAATGCTGGACAATTCACACAGCATTATTCTAGCCCCAAGATAAACAGAGTTTGTGATAAGGGTACTAGATTACTGATATACATAATACAATAAAACTTTTAAATCCATCATGGTTATTAACACTAAAGTCATAAATAAACTCAAAATTCAAATCATGGTAAATATCCCGTTATTTATGACTTTAGTACATAATACAATACACTACATAGATATATTTTTTTTTATTTTACATAGAAAACGTCCAGAACACCCTGAACAAATATCTGCAGATCGTACAAACATTTGTCCCTAGGCGGGAAGCGAACCCGCAACCTCCTGCGTCGCAGGTGGACCTTCGCCCGCTGCGCCACAGAGGTCGTCGAATTATAGGTATCAATGATATTACTAAATTGGTTTGAATTTTTAAGTAATTCTTTTTCAAACTAGAATTAGACCATAAAGAAAACATACTTAAAATATATATTCTAACAAGAATCCTCGAAAACCAAGTAAATCCAACCAGAAATCAAAAAATTCCGCTAAGAAAGAAACTAGGTACTACAACATACGCCGTTTAAAAATGGCCACCACACATTTCGAAAAATCAATTTATCCTTAACCCGGGAACGGTGACCTATATGTCTGTGGGACCGGGTGACTTGAAAAATTCGAATAACTTTTTCACCCGCGACCGATTTTCGTCGCGATTTCGAGTAGCTGCCTCATTTCCCCTCCCCCATCGTCAGTTTATACTGTGACGTCGGAGCGGGTGCAGGTTTTTGAGTTTTGGAGCCAACCCGGTGCAGTACACCGGGGTCACCGAATATGTAAGTAAAATAGACAGAGTTGAATTATTTACTATCCGTTTTTTGTTCAGTTTATGTACATTTTTTCTTACTTTTGTTAATGTTTTATTGCATTATACTATAATCAGTAAGTTTATTGCATGATTTTAGAAATTTTATCGTAATATCTCAAAATTTATTATATCTTGTTCCAAATGTACACTTTGTTACAGCATGTCGTTCGAAAGGGAACAGCATCTTCTAGAGTCGCTTCTCCATGAACTGCTTGATGACGATGGATGCATAAATCTGGATGGAAAAAAATAGAAAGATCAAATACACTTGCCACAAGGGCAAGAAACATTTGTGTCTTGAGAATGTAGTGCCTTATTGCAGTATTTGCTTGACTGAAGAAGAATGGTTTTCAAAGATTTTTTTATTATATTTTGGTGGTAGGATGAAATTTTTTGTTTAATATAAGTAAGTTCCTAGAGTCTAGAAACTGAAAAGATTGAACTAATTTCAAAAATAATGTTGATTGATGTCTTTTTTAATTTTTTGAAAGCTATGTCTACAAACTTAACCAATTTTGTAGGTTCTATGTGAAGTTGTCTAGTCATAAGAAAAAATAAATAAACGAGGCTGTAATTAATGAAATATCGTTGTTTTAATGTCAAATAATTTATAATTACCAAAAAAAATGGCCAGTAAATAAAAGACTTTGAAAAATCATCCATCGAAAACCCCGGTGCGTGAGACCGGGGTCACCGAAGGTGTAAGTCAAATCGACGTCACCGTTGGCGGGTTAAAAACGCATCATATTTTCTGTTGCCACCCCACGATACAAGCGATAGAGTAAACGAGACAGCAGATACAGTTGTGTATGGAAAGACAGGGATGAAAGATAAACAAAAAATACGCAGGAAAAAACATGGTCGCGAAAACCGTAGGGGTAGGTAGGGGTTGATTCGAGTACCACATTAGAGAACCCTACAGTTTGAGAAATGAGTAATAGCCTCCCTCGTTTTATGAGCATATTTGAAGATTTCGCAAGAATGTTGTGTGATATTGCAGTTTTGGAGCTTTTGAAATTCGAAGGCATTGTTCGTTTACGTTCCTTTTTCTACAATAATGTGTTTCAACACAGTTTTCCTGAACAATAAATAAGATTAAAAAAAACAGGTTTAATTAGATTCGGTAGAATATTCTAAGAGCTCTCTATAGCTCCCTAGCTCCTAGAATATTCTATAGAATTTTACTTAAAACCTCTATAGGTTCTAGGATGTTTCACAATGAAATTTGTTTAAACACTTCTGATTTTTTTCCCTGGACCTTTAAGTGACCATCACCATAAGAGTAGTCTTATATTACAATCGTCTCATACACCTTAAAGTGTACACAAAAACATAACCTAACAATTTTTTTTTATTCCCTAAATCTGTCAAAAAGGCGCATAGTCCAACAAACTCTTCTATCTATACCTACTAATATTGTAAAGAGGAAAGACTTGATTGTTTGTTTGTTTGTTTGTATTGAATAGGCTCCGAAACTACTGGACCGATTTGAAAAATTATTTTACCATTAGAAGCCCACATTATTCCTGATGGGCTACTTTTTACCGCGGGAAAATGCTTATTCCTCCGGGAAAACGGGTAATAGGACATCGGATAGTAAAAAAGCAGCTAGTATGTTATAATTTCCTACCAATAATTAAAAGCGGACAGTTTGTGAAATCTGAATTTTTGTTACTTAGGATCTCCAAAAGTACTGAACAGATTAAGATGAAATTTGGCGTACGTTTAGAGCAAAGCCTAACTTAGATAGTAAGCTACTTATCATACTGAAAATACGCGTTAGGTAAGACATACATCTTATATTATATCTTATCGAAGAGTCTCACCTTCTATTATGTCATGATGACATATAATTTATAGAAAGTGAAATTCTATTTTCTCTTGAAAAAATCTTTCAAGTCTGCTTATAAAGTTCTACTAAATAAACAATAAGTATTTTTCCTTCGTGGAATCGCGTTAAACTTTTAAAACTGCCTGAGTTGTCTCCGTTCAAATCAAACAACGCCCAAGGGCGCTGATTATTGATTAGCACGAATTATGGGGAAGATCACCCCGCTTAAGAATCGAACCTTCGATTTTACGGAATTTGACATGCTGACACAGATTTTTAGATCGGGGTGGACGATCTTAACCTATTAGTGGGTAATAGATCGTCAACAAAGAAAACCATGAAAGATAATCGCAGAATTAGCAGTAATTTTGCCTTCAAATAATGAACGAAACTTGGTCGTTTTATCTTTTTAGAATACTCATGTCTCATTGGTATAATAGTACTCAGTTCAAATTTTTGTTTTGAAATGGGTTTTAAGATTTGGTTTTAACATGGATCACCATTTTTTTTTCTCAAAATCGCTGCCCACAATAATACCTACACATAATGTACATTAGGGTAGAGGAAACTAAAACAAATGAAAAATGTCGTATAAAATAATGTCCTAAAGCGTCTAGTTTCTGAGATATTCACAGACCAATATATTTTTTCTTCCTAGGACCTCTGTGGCGCGGCGGGCGAAGGTCCGCCTGCGACGCAGGAGGTTGCGGGTTCAATTCCCGCCTCGAGACAAATGTTTGTATGATCTGCAGATTTTTGTTCAGGGTGTTCTGTCTTTATTTGCATCTTCAGACATACACATACAGAAAACAGAAATTTTGTAGTACACTAATACAAATAAGAAAATGCAGTAGACAAATAAAACAAACAATAGCAATATTAACATCTAAGTAAACTGTCTGTGTGTGCTGCAGTAGGTATGTCAAAAAGGTCATGGCTCAGCGTAATATTTTGCCTAAGAAGCGAAAACATTGATTTTCAGCCACTTCTGAATATTTCGAGGGTGGAATACTTAATGTCTGTCAATCTGAAATTCTTTTGAAGCCACCATTAAAAATATAACTTTGTATCACACAAAAGAACCCAACATCATTATTAACTATCGCATTCTTCAAATCCCAAGATAATCTTGACAAACCTTATGACATCTAATGATGTGATTATCCCACTTGAATTCCAACCTTATATCTTTAGTTTAGGATACAGTTTCGTCTGGATTCTCTGTTCTTTCCCTTGGTACCCACAGTTATTTGTCATGGCTGCTAATTGCCTGTTATATTGCTAAGAAAAGGACTTGAAAATGAGGCTCTGGCTGTTAAATTATACCTTAATAGAGAATGAAAATGACTAAACTCCCGAGTCACAAAGGACTGGAGAAAATGGCCTAACCTAACAGTGGGTGCGAAGACTGAAAATGAAGATGATCATGGTAAATTGTCGGTTGATGATAGAATTAGGTTACGCCAGTTTAGATTTTTAATTTTTAGATTT
The DNA here is from genome assembly GCA_949316285.1 of Eupithecia subumbrata. NCBI lineage: Eukaryota > Metazoa > Arthropoda > Insecta > Lepidoptera > Geometridae > Eupithecia > Eupithecia subumbrata. Next base: position 21,363,637 of record OX438646.1, on the reverse strand, counting down.
ATTTATTTAGCAACAAACTCGATTTTAAATAAACCAGTTACATTTAGTGACATAAGATAAATAATCTATATATATAAAAGAAAGTCGTGTTAGTTACACCATTTATAACTCAAGAACGGCTGAACAGATTTGGCTGAAAATTGGTGGGGAGGCAGCTTAGAACCAGGAGACGGACATAGGCTATGTTTTATCCCGGAATTACCACGGGAACGGGAACTACGCAGGCGAAGCCGCGGGCAGCAGCTAGTTATCTATATATTTAAAAGAAAGTCGTGTTAGTTACACTATTTATAACTCAAGAACGGCTGAACCGATTTGGCTGAAAATTGGTGGGGAGGCAGCTTAGAACCAGGAGACGGACATAGGCTATGTTTTATCCCGGAATTACCACAGGAACGGGAACTACGCAAGCGAAGCCGCGGGCAGCAGCTAGTATAATATAATAAAAGGTAAGCATCTACTACTGTTACCGTTTCGATTTTTTAACTTCAGTCGCTATTTGAAAATAGAGTTTATAGAGTCCACTGTGGTAGGTTCAGTTTTGCATAAATTTTCTCTTTTCCACACAAAAACATGATGCCCTTTCTATATAAACACCAAAAAATTCAGAACAATGCTGAAAAAGGGCTTAGATGGAAGAAAATAATTCAACATCAAAAATAGCTAGCTGAACTATGATATTTTCCAAAAATCCGTAGGTTTACGCCATAGATAAAATCGCTTTTGGAAGATTTTCTATCTTCATCGATTTTAGTCGTACATAAGTAATTCAAGGCAATTTTATCAATTTTTTTTTAAAGATATTACCTGTCAGGGTAGCTTTTCACCTCCGACGACTCAACAATATCAGTTTTCCTTTGTTTTGTTGCATTCGTCAATATAAGCAGGCTGACATTGATGCCTGATAATTATGTAAATAGAGCGTGTAAATTCCAAGGGTTCTCCGGCTAGCTGCAGGGGTTTGGATTCCTTCGCTTTTTGCGGAACCCTAATGAGCTATTGGAACAATGTTGGAACTGGTTTAGTTTTTTATTCGCACGATTGTATTTTTAGGACCAAGTACATTGAAGTACAGTCAAGTAGACAGAGCAGTCCTTCGCAAGAAAGAAAAAAAAGAAAAATAAAAAGAAAAATGACAAAAAAAGGATACTTTACCCTTATAGTTCTGCGCAGTAGTTCTGTGAGTAAGTTAAAAAAAAGAATAATGCTGGACAATTCACACAACATTATCTAACCCCAAGCTAAGCAGACCTTGTGTTATGGGTCCCAGATAAGATAACTGATATACATAATACAATACACTACATAGATAGATATTTTTTACTATACATAGAAAACATCCTGAACGCCCGTACAAACATTTGTCCCGAGGCGGGAATCGAACCCGCAACCTCCTGCGTCGCAAGTAGACCTTCGCCCGCTGCGCCATAGAGGTCGTCAAAAAATACTGGTGCTTAAATTGTCCCAGCAGTTCTGTGCGTCAAACATAAACTTCCAACAAAGTTTAGATGACTAAAATGTACTCGTAATCTCAGTTTAACGGTTAATTAGTACACATTTAATTAGTACACAGTTAATTAGTACACACAGTTAATTAGTATTACAGTAAGATTTAACGCATTTAATAATTTGGGACCTAGTTTTGCCCCAATCCACACCGATCAAAAAATAAATTCCGCAAAATAGACTTCGACTTCCGGGGTCCTAATTTTATCTATTCACTTTAAAAAGTTTGTTCGTCTTTAAACATATAGATACAAAACTAAAGACGTTTTTGATGACTTTACCAAGTCATCAATGTGGTCAAGTCCTCAAAACCACCGTTTGTTTTGTTTGATTAGACATCCTGTACAAGCTAAAGCGAGCTAAGACTTTAGATCTTCGGAGTATTAATTTGTATTCTCTTTGACTTTTGGGTATCGCTCTCATGTCCAACCCCACTGCCCACAACAATGAGCTTTAAAAACTATCGTAGTTTGACGAATTCAATCCTGAGGCTCCGAGGCATGCTCGGCCGAGACGCCGTGCCGCACAACCCCGAGGCACGTCCACACCGACCGAGCATTTCGCTCACAAGGCTGCCTCGCCCGAACATGCGTCCGGTGGAGACGCGGCTAATCAAGATGTCATTCGTTATGGAATAAAACGTTGGTGTTCTTCCAACACTAATAAGGTTCGTAGTTAACCCGTTTACATCCGTATTGAAAATAATGAGCATTCAAATAGTATGCTTAACACTTAGATACATTTTAAAGTGATGGGATAAACTAGTAAACAGCTTCGCGGCAAGCAGTATGTCACTGTAAAATGTATCTCAATGTGTGTGTGTCTCTATGTGAAGCCAGTATTTGAATTATGAATTGTTGTTTGTGCGGCAGTGGGGTTGGAGGTGTATAGTACGTTATACAATGTAAGTACATAGTACATTTTGGATGTGATATTTTAACTTAAGTTCAGTCAGTTAAGCACTTGTAATTTTCATGTATTTGTATTAGTATTTTGTAATTTTCTAGCTGTAAGTTTTCCTAAAATTTGAAAAATTTAAGCATTTTCCTTTCGACAGTCAAGAATCTGATTTCGAGCATAGCGGCACTTTTGGTTAGGTATTTTAAAATCCATGCATAGCAGGAATCGAGCATAGCGAAACTAACCGTGAGCGACAATCTTTACCATACCTATGCCTACATTTTGATGTGCTTTCGACTAAGATCCCAGGATTAAGGTAGCCTTAATAGAAGAAAAAACTCAATTGGATACTTCACCAAAGTAAGTTACCATCATGCACAATAAAGCCAACACACAAACACATAAGACCTTAAACTCACATAAAATACATCCACAAAGAAGGAAAAAGTAATGCAAAGGAATGCGTACTATCTCAAAATTGATCTGCCACTTTCCATTCAAAATCCAACCTTAGGCCTTTGTTGTTTAGAGAGAATTTCCCGAAATTTTCCAGCAAGTAAATTGGTTTTTTTTGACAGACGATTTTGAACCAAGCTTCACTTGTTTTTAGAGTGGAAATTCCCTTGTAGCAGCGCCCTCGTATACTCACATAAGTTAAGGCAAAGTAATACGGATGACGATGCGAAGTTAGTGGAAAGAAAGGGGGGGATAACGAGGGGGGTAAACCCCCCACCCCCTGTTTCGGGTTTTCAATAGATGTTTGAGTCCCCCGTACGATTTAAAAGGTAGACATAGACAGGTGTATGTGCAAATAAGACTTTTTTGCTCCATTTAGGTTTTTTTGTTTTTCGCGCTTTTTCCGGGTACTTTAGTTGAGAAAATGTTTGAGGGTTAGAAAAAAGTTGAGTATGTTTGGGTCCATAGATTTATATCTATGTTTGGGTCTGTCTGGAGTTTTGTTTGAGGATCGGGTTTTTATGACTTAGCTATTTGTTTTCAGTTTTTGACAGGGTCTGGTTCATGAAAATTTTATTGCCGCAGACGAAAGCGTTGATTCAATGTATAGCCCAGTAAATGGCGTTTCCTTGCTTCATTAAAATGAAATTTAAGCAATATGTCGTTTTTTTCAGTATCAAAACTACTATGTATTCACTGAAGAAAGCCAATATAATAAAATTAAAATGAATAAAGAAATTAGAACACTACCTAAATCATCGATACAAAAAATCGCTTTTGTCAATAATAACATTGATATAAAAATGGGTTCTTTTTGTAACAATGTCTCGTTTTCTAATTTTAACCTTCGCTGAAATCTATTTAGTCTGTAAGTACGTAGGACTTAATAAAACATAAAAGATTCATGTTATCTCAAAATATAAATGTTCAATTAATATTAAAAATAAACAAGCGTGTTGTAAACATCCCCGAAAAGCAATATCTTGAAGAATTTTACGTAATCCGACTTTCCGAGCACCTGATATGTAGTTATGTCGGTATAGGCCCTTAGGGCGCATTCATAGCAGGACTATTCGGGGAAATTCCGTAAGTTAATTTAAGTTTAGTTTTAATCATTTTGTTTTTGAGATGTTGCAAACTGAAACATCGGAAACCAAAAAGTAAACAAATAAGAGAAAAACTCGTCACTAGTAACATGATATTTTGTTCAAACTTTTTTTTTATAGTAAAAGAAAGTCAGCTGATTATTCTTCAAAATCTTTGATGTTTTTAGCCCTAACATCGGTCACCATTTTGTTTTACTGCTTTGTTAGGTCATTATTTTATGAGGCATTTTTGATTTGTTTCAGTGTCCTCTATCCAAATATGTATATCTTTCACTGTACGCGGCGATTTAAATACATAAACTAGGTTTTTGTGTTTGAGCAACAAGCTGAGTCAGTACCTGTTAGACCTACACACACGCGCTCATCTTGCTGAGAGGGCTACTTAGTACTAACCCAATGCTTGGATAGGTCCTTGTCCGCTCCGGTGGCAAGAGGCCATAATATGGCCTTTCAAAAAATAGCCCTGCGTGGCAAGCGCGGACCACTTAGCCTAGCTAGGCTAAGTGGTCTGTGGTGGCAAGCGACCATAATTGTGGCCGATTTGCATGATTTTCAGCTTGTCTTTTGTTTCGTCGAAGTTTTGTTACGTAGAGTCAACTTTTGAGCCATGTCAATGTTTCGTCAAAACCTCATAAACAAACCAAGTTTAGAAGAAATTAAAAAAAATACGTAAATTCAAAATTGAAATCTGATACGCGCGCCATTTTTTTATCGTTATATCGGAATAAAAATTAATTATAATTAAATGGTTAGGAAATGTGTTCGTTTTTGTTTTTAGTGTAACAATATGATGGTAAATCTCTAAAGTAAAACTCAAACTGGTCATAAAAACTGTAAAGTTTTTTTTAAGATTTTTTTTTTAATTTCTAAAATTTCACCATTTTTACTTTCTTTCTATAAAAAAAAGAAATGTTAAGCCCACTCTCTATACTCTTATTTTTCGCAAGGAGTCCAAAACCCTGACCACCTCCTTATTCTTGCCGGCTAAGCCTCCATTTACATACATATGAGGCAGACGGCCGGGCCACCCTCTTTGTTCCTCCAATACTTTCTGAACGCTTTTATGTTGGTGCCTACACTTTTTGGAGGCTTTTTTGTATTTTTTTCGGGAATGAGGAGTTTCCTACACAATATACTTCTAAATATGTCTCTAAATATATCCTTTGGGCTTAGATAACATCCAAATATTAAATATCGATACGTACAAAACCATATCTTACGGAAAAAACAATTCTTAACTACTGTGAGTGGGAATGGCTTGAAACTGTAAGACCGATTTTTTTTACTAAGTATTTAATATTGTTTGTAAGAAATAAATAATTATTTTGCTATTAGGTAAAATTTATCCTACTAATATATGTAATATGTAAGAACGAAGGTTTGTACCGTTGTGAAGATGTTTCGTCAAAGACAACGCCAAAACTATAAGCTATTTTTATTCCGAAACCTATGGTCCTATGGTCGGTCGGTCATCATAACGCAAGCTTTTTTATAAAAAAAATAGAAAAAAAGCTAACGCCTATTTCGTCCCACATATACAACAAAAAAATTAAACAAGTATCAGCATCAGTAGAAAACAATTCCATACATCTTGTACATTCCTATAACCTTAGTATCTTACTATAGTAAATATCGTAAATAAAATACAAAGAACACAGTAATATCTGAGATGTATTATATCGCGGAGGCGCCGCGCGAGAAGCATTTTTCAAGACGCAATCCTCCCTCGCCTTTCTAGGGCGTATTAATGTATGGCTCAAGTTACAAACTTTTGTTTATTATCTATTCTAAAAAAAATACCTTGGTCGTTAGGTAGGTAGGTAGGTTGTTTATAAGAAAACGTTTAAAGGTACGTATCTATCACATGGGAACTGATTTATGGCATCAAAAGTAGCCTATGTTTGATTCCAAGCTTAGAACTACACCAATGCAAAATTTCAGCTCAATCTGTTCAGTAGTTTTGGCGTAAAGACGTAACAAACATCCATCCAAACTTTCGCATTTATAATACTAGCTTCTGCCCGCGGCTTCGCACGCGTTGTTGCTATGACAACGTTTAAATGTATTTTCTATGCCATGGGAACTGATTTATGGGATCAAAGGTAGCCTATGTTTGATTTCAGGATGAGAATTATGTGCAAATTTTTTTATGTGTGCAAATTTTCAGCCCGATCCGTTCAATAGTTTTGGCGTGAAGAAGTAACAAACATCCATCCATCCATCCATCTATCCATCAGTGTGATGTGATATAGTGTATTATGATTAGTATGATGTGATGTGATGATATAGACCTACGTTTGACCACAATCTCACCTGATGGAAAGGTAAGATGTGGCCGACGATTTATCGCGAAGGTCTAGAAGATACCTATTCACTCTTGTCTTGAAGATACCCAGGTTGTAATTGACCGGAAAAACAGGAGCAGGCAGCGAGTTCCATTCCTTAGCGGCGCGAATGATGAAGATGGAGGAAGTGGAGAGTGTATCCACTAAGTAGGGATGACATTGCTCTGTGCATTTTCTTGATAGAAAATGTAAAAATCAGAGCATAGATATGATCCGATAGCTGGTGATTTTAATATGGCGCAGCGCATCAGCATTACGATGCAGATTATTCTCGTCTCGGTGCAAATGTTTTACGATCTGCAGATATCTGTTCCGGTAACTATATCAGTTATCTAGTATCTATCCATAGAACAAGCTCTGTGGAGAATCTTAAAAGTGCAAATATGCAGGTCTCGACAGAGCATACGCATTTGCTCCCCTTGGAGTCGAGACCTAGGTCCGTGGGGTACCGAGGCTCGCCGGGTTTTAAAATATTATCTGAACGTCTGGTCGAAGCGTCGCGTGACCCGAGAGCTGGTGAGTATCAGGCGCAGCGCATTGCCATACAGCGGGGCAATGCAGCCAGCGTCTTGAAGACGCTTCTGACTGGTATTAATATGGATCAGTTGAGCTACCTGTAGATTGTTTGCAACTGTCTGCAGTTAGCTCAATTATTTCAATTGTAAATACTAGTTCTAATTTGTTTCTGTTATTTGATTGTAAGCTCTGCTTAGCTTGGGGCGCTGTGTGAATTATCCATATTTTTTTTAAGTAGCTACTTAGTCACTTCTAAGGATCGCTAGTGTGAAGAACCTTGGGCCGCCCCGACGGCTCCAAAGTTCGTTTTTCTCCCGCTCCTTGGCAGTTTTGATGCATCGCAATATTTTCGTGTCAGGCACATGCCGTGATGCCGTGATATATTGGCTTTCTGCTTATTATATCACATTTTTGATGCTTTTTGGGGGGAATCAAGGGGGAGCTGAGCCGTGGCGGTCGCGGCGTAAGAATTGACCTCAACAACTCTACTCGCGGATGTTGGAATAGCCAGCCCTTCCTGTGGTACCTACCTAGGTTCGTTAAGGTAGGTTATCTGAGGGAACCTGCCAGAGGGGCAGGAGATTGTTTTTGACACCTTCACTGCGATCACCGATACGCCTGCCAAGAGTGTTGATTTATGGCTAAGCCCTCCGTTGAGGGAGGCATGTCCACTTGTCCTTGGACGTTATGTTTAACGTACTGATGAGGAAAAACTAGGTATTTTGTTTGATATTAGTCGAACATTCAGATTTTTTTTTACAGAAATAGAAAGGATAACAATGTTAACAATGCAAGATTGTACTAGGCTTTATTATATTATAAATATTATATTATAATAATATTTTTATTCACAAAGAAAATTACAATCAAGTAATAGAAATAAGTTACAACTAGTATTTACAATTGACACAATTGAGCTAACTGATGTTGTTTTCATATTTCTACCAATAAATTAAAGGTATAGTAGGACGTTTACCTAACAAAAACTTATTCGCAAGGTTGCCTGGGTGAAATCACTCTCAGCGATAAGGCCGTCTTTCATACTATGTTTATATTTTATTTAGGTATAAGATTTTTATTAATGGTATTTACTAGTACAATAAAGTATTCATTCATTCATTCGAGTGTAGGCAACTGGTTCTAAATTATAAGGTAAGCCAGTAAGGCCGTGTTATGTACTTATGAAATTACTATTTTTAACCGATTTCAAAAATGAGGAGGCTTATGTTCGGCTGTGGGTATATGATGGTGGTGATTTATGAACCGATTTTGATGATTGACCGAGTGGTCTCATAAAATTTTTGTTCCCAAGGTTAATTATTGGTTAATTATTCCACCAATCTTAAAAAAAACAGTTTAAAACTATTCTAAACTAGTTTATGCCCGCAGCTTTGCACGCGTTGTTTCTATGGAAACGTTTAAAGGTGATTTCTATCCCATGCAAACTAATTTATGGAATAAAAAGTATGCTTATGTTTGATTCCAGGATGACAATTACCTGTATACAAAATTTCAGCCCAAACCGTAGTTTTAGCGTGAAGAGGTAACAAACATCCATCCATCTATACATCCATCCAAACTTTCGCATTAATAATATTAGTGTGACTATTAAACGGATTCGAAATCGATCAAATTATGTTTACTACTTTCGTAAGATATTACTCAAAACGTCTAATAATAGTCAGCCTCATTACTTCACAGATAATCTTCTTACTACCCCCTCCCCCCCAGGGATTACTATCCCTTACAGAGATATCAAATATTTCTTCACAAAAATAGATTCAGACTTATACTAAGCAAATTGCTTTCGTCATAAATACAAAGAGTTTTCCATTTCAATTATCTTGAAATGTGTATAGAAATATTTATTTTCTCAACCATTAAAGGAATTTTATTATGAAAACTTAAGTATATTTCCAAAAATACAAAATTTTACCTCCTAAACTAACACCAACCGGTGTTCATAGCAAGATAATCGGAAAATTAGCAGCTTCGTCGGAGTCTTAAGTTTGACGTAACATAATGAAAACTTCTGTCAACAAGAACAAAAAAAAATCAAAACCCCCCGCCAGATTTTAATGAAACATGGTTAAGAACACTCGGGATGATATTATACAGAGTGATTTTTTTAAATGGGACAGTATGGGGAAATCCGAATCTAAAGGAGATAGAGGAAAAGTGTCTAAGGAGACATTAGGTGTTTTTTTATGTAAACAAATTTGGCTCGTTCAAATTTGTGGTCAAGCGTGAGTTGTTCTTAAAAAATGATAAAGTTGGTAAATATTTTTTTTGACGCGGATCGACTCTGTTTCATGTAAGGATTATTTCATTGTTTGGAAAGAAAAAAATCTGAACAGCAGAAGTTGGTCAAATTTACTGAAAACTAATCTTCATACAGTTGCAGTATTCGCCTATTCGTAGTATTGTTACAAGTGCCTAGGCGTGTAAAAAAATATTTAAAATTATTCCATTTTTAAATTTTGATAATCGATAAGAGCTCCAGATGATTCAAGAGAAGAACATTTTTTTTAATCTTCGTAAACATCATGGCAACCGATAGTCTTGAAATTATAAAAAAAAGAATTCAAATTTGGAACGTAAGTTATTTCTGCAGCTGTGATTTTGTTTCCAATCAGTTCATGCTTGTAATTTTATTCATCATGGCGTTAACTAATTCACATAAAGTTGATTTGATTGAGGCGTATTTTCTTAATTATCGCAGTAGAGATAATGCACTTAAGTGGTATCAAGAACGCTATCCTGACCGTGTAGTACCGAATCGCAAGATATTTGATAGTTTAATAAAGAACCTAAGACAGGAAGGCTGTTTCAAGCCTAAGCGTAAAAGGCCGACAATAGTCAATAGTGAGTTTATAACTATTGCCGTATTGGGATATTTTGAAGCATACCCAAAAGCTTCGTTACGGGAAGCAGCTGAAACTATCGGTATTCATAAATCAACTGTAAGGAAGATATTGAAGGCTCATAAATACAAGTGTTACATAGAAGGTCGACTTGTACAAGCGTTACTACCTGGAGATAAAGACCGCAGGTTAGATACATTTCTGTAATTGGTATGTGGCTCAGACTATTAGAAATAGATGTTTTCCTAATTTTATTATTTGGACTGATGAATGCAACTTTTCGAACAATGGCATGTACAACAGGAGAAATAACCATTACTGGTCAAAAATAAATCCGCTAAGAACTACAGAAACCCACAACCAAATCCGATTTTCTTTTAATTGTTGGTGTGCGATATTACATAACAGAATTTTTGCTATCAAAATTTACCAAGGAACGCTAAATAGTGAAAAATATCAGGAAATATTGAACATGGCTGCAGATTTAGTGGATGAGACTATTAGCTTAAGGAACTTTGGTAAGATAATCTACCAACAAGATGGTGCACCAGCCCACAACAGTAGGGCAAGTAAACTATGTTTGGACGAGCAGTTTCCAAACCGTTGGATGGGTACATATGGGCCGATAAAGTGGCCCCCACGATCGCCCGACTTAACGCCATTAGATTTTTTCTTATGGGGTTACCTTAAGGGTCGAATTTATGTATCCCGATACAACTCCGTACAAGAATTAAAAGATGCTGTTTACAACACTTTAAACACAATTCACCATAAGTCTCTGTTAAATGCAACTAGAAGTGTCTTGAAGCGTGCTCGTACCTGCATAAGACAAGACGGCGGCCACATCGAACATTTACTCAAGTAATAAACCAACTGTATGAAGATTAGTTTTCATTAAATTTGACCAACTTCTGCTGTTCAGATTTTTTTCTTTCCAAACAATGAAATAATCCTTGCATGAAACAGAGTCGATCCGCGTCAAAAAAAAAATTGACCAACTTTATAATTTTTTAAGAACAACTCACGCTTGACCACAAATTTGAACGAGCCAAATTTGTTTACATAAAAAAACACCTAATGTCTCCTTAGACACTTTTCCTCTATCTCCTTTAGATTCGGATTTCCCCATACTGTCCCATTTAAAAAAATTACTCTGTATATGACACAAAAAAAATACATACGAATATATACGAAAATCGGTTCATCCGTTTGGAATCTACGATACCACAGACAGACAGACAGACACGTTAAACTTATAAGACCCCTCTCTTTTTACGTCAGGGATTAAAAAAATGTTCATTAACATGTAATTTGTCCTAATAGGAGGAGCTAGGAGGACATCATCATCACAGTCAGATCTGTGATAACATTCAGGTAGGATCGGTCTGTCCTCCTGCCTGAGCCTGAGTCCCCTAGCCGAATTTCGACCACGGCGGCGAGTCTCATCGGAGACTAGCCAGATGCGCAGGACATATAATAATAATAATAATGCCGGACAATTCACACAGCATTATCTAGCCGCAAGCTTGTGTTATGGGTACTAGATAACTGATATACTTAATACAATACACTAACTACATAGATAGATATGTTTTATCATACATAGAAACATCCTGAACACCCTGAACAAATATCTGCGGATCGTACAAACATTTGTTACAAGGCGGGAATTGAGCCCGCAACCTCCTGCATCGCAGGCAGGCCTTCGCCCGCTGCACCACAGAAGTCGTCAAACAATAGTGCACAAGAGTGCGCGCAAACATAGGTGCACTCTCTATTCCGTCACTCTCATAATCCGATGGCAGACCGACATGACCGGGAAGAGGTCAAACGCAGGACCAGCGGTTTAACGTGCTTAAATTTTGCTTATTCTGACTGAAGTCTCTACTCAAAATAAATATTTGTTGAAAAGGTTTGCAAATGCATGGAATTGTAAAATGATTGGCCAGTTGTTTAAGGTTTGCAAAATGAAAAGGTTGTAAAATGAGAGGTAGCCATCTTTTCGGAGCACACTAGCCTTAGAACGGCTTAAAAGGGCCAAAGTTTATTATTAGGGATAATGTTGCTATTTTAGTGCCGAATATATTGAAAGCCACAATGTAAGACAAAGGATAATACAAAATTGCTCACAAAGAAACGTTTTCCAAAGATAGAAAATACCCCACGAAAAAAACATAATTTACTTACATCCAAGACATTACTGCCTAACAAGACACAATGGCTATGTGAACCACCCTTTGCAAAACCAGGAAACATCGACCTCTCCCTACAGTTTCACAAAAAGAAAAGTATGGAAAAGTCAAGGGTCAAAGTAAAATGGCGGCCACCCACAACGTTACTACACTAGTGATTGATGACGTAGGCGGGGCAAATCCAATCATTATCTGTGATGCATTGCTGGTAGATCACTAGCGGGATCGAATTTTGAAATTAGATTTCGAATTTGGGAGAGTATGGAATTTTTCGGTTGGTCGCTTTTCCGGAAAATATTTGGATACCAACCTATTTTGTCGTCTAAACTTGCCTCAAAAATGTAAACTGCCTGGCAACACAGGTTGATAATTTACTTATCACTTAAAAGTTGTTTTTTAATATTTTCATATATAATTTATATAAGTATTTTCAATAATGGGCAAAAGAAACGTTGGACGCCCGGTAGCAAGGTGGGTCGACGACATAGTACGCGTCGGAGGGCGTCAATGGAGGCGGTTAGCACAGGATCGTGGTGGATGGCACAAACTTCGGGAGGCCTATACCCAGCAGTGGGTAAAATCCGGCTGTGGATGATGATGATGATGAAATATTTTCACACACAATGGTATTTTGAAGCCTCGCTGTATGATTGGTACTTTATGAAAATCACATTACATACCATTTGTTTTCTTTCTTATTTTCTGCGTCTCGATTTTAGTTTTTTTTTTTATTTAATTTGAACAATGAATTTAAAATGTAAAATTATTTCCGTTTTCTAATCACAGTTTCACAGGCACTCTCTACGACTTCCAAATTCAAACTGGATCCCGAAAAAAAAATCACATTCGCAACGTTCTGCATTTAAAAATGAATACATTAACCCTTGAATAATTAAAAATATGCGTGAGTTCTAAATAATCACGAAGATTTAACCCTTCAAAGCTCGAATGCAAATTAGCGGATGTGACGATCGCGACCGGTCTAAAAGACCCAGGTGTGTATTATTTTAAAACTAGTCGTGAGACGTGGGAATAAAAATTCAGATGAATATTATTTGTCACCTTTGCTTCATAGATTAGAATAAAAACTGGTGGTTTTTATGTTCATGATAATTTACTAGGAAAGTAGGAACCAACATGTGCAATGTACGTTATAGGTAGAGTTAATTATGTGCTAGAGTCAATGGATTTGAAATTTGTTAACTAAGTATTTATTATTAAAATGTAGTTTAATGATTGAAGCAGAAGATGGTTTAATCATGAAGCCTAACCTACTTTTTAATGTTTTTTAAGTAGGTATATTTGAATTAATTTGCTAAAGCAAATTTATAAACAAATCCAAACCTGTAGCCTTCAGACATAAAAGCTTTCAGACATAAAAGATCATAGTCACTAATTTAGTCTCTTTTCTTTTCCGTTTTCTAAAGTTCGAAGTTCAAACCAGTCAAAGAGCATAGAGCACAATAATTACTTTTTGTCTACTTCCTCCTTAGAAACGGAAGTTCATACAAAGAACACCTGTCTGCTCGGGGACATTTGAATTTGAATGGAAAGAGGAAGGGTTGAGTTTTGCGTCTTAGAAAATGAAGAACACTGTTTTATAAACAAGACGTAAAAGTAGGTAACGACCAAGGAGCATTGAGTTATTTTTTGTAATAAAAAGAGTTAAATGTTGAGTATTTACATGAAAAACTGATTCCTTGAAGTAAAGCTACGTTTTAATAGTAGGTTCGAATTTGAAAATTAGCGTGAAATATTTGACGATAAGAATTATGTTACCATGCTTTAGCACGTAATAAATTTTATTGCTCATCAAACTAAGTTGGTTCTTTTAAGTATTCATATCGCTACGTTGCAACAAAGTCAAGAGTGATCAATAAAATATTCCATGGAAGTCAATTTTATCGTCAAATCAATAAATTTGCATATAACTGGTGATGTTGACACAGCTTTCCAAAACATTCAACCCCATCGATAAGACAAGATTCTCACAAGTTTTTCTCACGAATGGTCCTAAAAAATGCCTGTTAGACACTGGCCGTAAAGAAATTTGAATATCGAAGGGGTGGACTATTCTTCCAAGTGTCAAAATTGCTCTTCCTGTTCCGGCCGCGCCTGATTTGAATATCGAAGATGCATGGGATCTATTTTGCATGTCTATGATGAGTTCGGAGCATAGAGGTTTTTTAACTTTTCACACAGCGGCACAATGAGAGTTTTGTTGGAAAGATTTTGCCGAATTCGTAATGAGATCAATATTTTCGCTGTGTTGTCATATTTGGAGCTTTATGGTTGTGTAATGTATTCTGGTCTTTGTGTCGAGGTTATAGATGTTTTTGTAGGAAAAGAACCTGGGTTCTTTTAATAACATGCATCCTTACCATCTACAAATCTCTAACGATATTTTTTGCATTACAAAATAAAAATCCAAATAAAAATTTACACCAAGGTTAGAAAAAACTAGATGATTGACAAACTAAGAGGGAACGGAGCTAAGCATGGTTTGTAATGTTAAAGTAGTTTCATGTGAAATTATAAAGGTAAATGTTATTTAATAATACTTTTTTAAAATCTCCTTTAGATTTCGTAATAACCGACCGACAATTCATTATAGTAGGCAACCTTTAAAAACAGAAGATTAATTGTCTATTACAATAACAATAGACAAGAATGATAGAGTTGGACATAAACAAACAATAGTCATCTCGAACAGTTCACAGATAATAAAATAGGGTTTGAATAAATTAATTCTAAACAAAAACTATTGAATGTTTATAGATTATTTTTGACAGTGTTTTATTGACTGTTTTATTAAGTACTCTTGAATTTTAATGAGGTTATGATTTTCATCTAACTCTACCAACTTTATTACTTACTACATTTTAAATATTCACATCCATACTTTCCTTCACGTAGGTACTAATAATAAAAATATGTATCTGTTACCTTTTCACAACTAAACGGTTGAATTAATTTTAATGCAATTCGGCTTAGAAATAGATTACATTCAGAGAAAAAACCTGGGTTTCTATGCTTCTTTTTATCCACTACTGCGATATGAGTTGAAGCTAGTTCTACCTACATAGTATCTATTTTTAAGTGACCTATGTGGTTACTAAGTATTTTCTTGTAGCAAAACAACAAAGGATAAGTCTAACAGTTCTTTGAAGTTTATCCTCGGAATAAATTGTCTCGCTACGCAACATTGTAGGCGGGTTAATCGTTCGTGAATAAGTGCTGAAATATTGTCTGCTTTTGTTTAAATGAGACGTCTTCATAAATCGTCTTTTTCTACCTTTTCTATGTAGTGATTCCTTTTGTAGTATTTTACGTCAATATTCATTTTATTTATCCTTGTTTATGTTTTATAATGTTCTTTTGTTGTAGTAGGTACTTGTAAATTCGAGATAGCATGTTCAATTTTTGAAATAAATGAATGGCATTCAATTTCTCCGGATTCCGAGAGAGTTCTATTCTAATTTCAAACCAATATCGAAGTTCTCATCATTAGTTATTGTACTCGTACTGCGTAGTTCCAAATTCAAAATTGTTATATTGGACTGGAATTCATCTGCCGGGTCAATCTATTTTCAAAATTAGCGAAACAAAATATAAGCGACCTCTTCCAACATTGTTTTGTTTCATCCTTTCAGAGACAAACAATGCAACAAAAATGAAGCTCAACTTCCGCCAGCACACATCCGTACCAAATTAGCATAAATTAAGAGACAAAAGGCAAACCGTCATAATTTTTATATTTAATTTTTTACAACAAGTACCGGTTTTTGTCTATTGTCAAATCGTATAAAATATTTAAATTGAGAACAAAATCGTTGGGTCGAAACAAAAAGCGCACCTTTTTGTCAAGCCGTGTGTGTTTCCACTTAAATTTTTATGTTATTTTGAACTCTGCGTTCTGCGAAGAAGGTTGATATTAGCCTGTGGTGGGTATAAGGTGTTAAATTAGTAATAACATTTTGCTGAGTGCCAGGTTGCAGGTTTATGAAGATTTTATTCATTTTTGTTCGTTTTGAAAAGGACAAAACAAAAGTTCTTGTACGCTCATGAAAAGACAATAAGGTTAATTTCTACCTCTAACTAATTAAGGCTATTTTGCTGTGATGTCAAAGTTTTTAAAATGTCTGCAGGTCAATTCAGAATAACTTGTGTTTTTGAGTGCATTACTAGTATTATTTACGCCGATTAAAGGCTGCATATTGATGGTGTAGTCTCAGTATTCCGGTTACAATTAAGTGGACTGGACTTCTGAGTCCCTCGACGTTTCAGTAGTTCGGTTGCCTAATTGAACCGGACTTTTGAGCCTTTTTTGCAACTGTACAATCGTTGTTGATGATACATTACCGGTTTATTGTACTTATCGAAATATTTTCTTTTGATCAAGTGACGGCAGATGCTGGGTGCGGCAAGCTGAAGACAGGGCGCTATGGCGCTCATTAGGGGAGGCCTATGTCCAGCAGTGGACTAATATAAGCTGATGATGATGATGATAAAGAAGTAACAGCAAATGTCAAATGTGACAGCAAATTACCAAAAATATACGAATAAAACACAAAAGAATATGAACGAATAAACGGCGAAAATTGTGTGAGTGATACACTCACGAATGTTAAAACTTAGAATCGACTAGTTGATAGTTAATGGTAGGTAGGTAAGTCTAACTATGGTGGTTTCTGGACTCGCTTGCTAGTGTAAGCATTAGCCACATTCAGTTTTTTATAAATAAAAATTTGGGACTAAAATACTTATTCAGTGTAAGTCGAAGTCATATTTTATTAAGTGCCAATAAGAGTTCATAAAAAAAGTTTCAGTTAGGCTTAGTATTATTTTTAGTTCTTCAGTTGGTAAAGTTAGGTTTACCAACTGAAGAACTAAAAAGTTGTTCTAAAGACAACAGAAAATTCAACAGAAGAAACACCTAAAGTCACAATTTCGGCACATCTCATCAAAAATAACCCTTTGATGCACAAACGCATAAACACCGGTCCGTCGCGAATCGCGTTCAAACATGGAGTGTACGGAACCAATCGCGGAATCACAATAAGATGCTAATCTTCACACCTTTCTGTAATTAACATAATATCTGCATGAGAAATTTTTGGGTGATAGTAATCCTTCTTTTGTATGCATGGTTTGTTGACTATACCATACCGAATTTTAACTCTACCAAAATGTTCAGAATTTACTTTGATATTACTTTTCCTATGCCCCAAATTAATAAAACGCGAAAACTTATCACAACCAGTCGTTAAATTCATTTAAGACTGGTGTACCTAATGAGTAAAGGGACTAAGTCGCGTTATGACTAAATGTCATATATTTAAATACCTATCCGTTCTTTTTTTGAATGGAAAGCTTCTGTTTCAAATCATATTAAAAAATAGAACGAACACTCAACGTTCGCCAAACGTTCGTATTCCAACTGACATTACTACGAAGACAATGGCTGAAAACCTTAAACTTTTTGAAGCTTCTCTTTCCTGTCTTACTTATCACTAAAACATCGCAAAGAGAGAACACAAGCCTTCAAAAACCTCAAAAAAAATAAAAACACTCCTCACAGCCGCTACCTGCGAGTGTGTGGTGGAAAAATCAATACGAAGCGTGTCGTGAGCGTGATGCCGACGAAAAACTACTGGGGGGCGCCCCCCGGGGGATTTCTTCCCACCCCCGGCTTAGGGGGCAAAAAGATTCCCGCTTTTTTCCCCGTTCCGTTTTTTGTCGTGTTTTGTATCTACAGCGTAAAGTAGGCTTTAGGCTGACGGATTGCGTTTGAATTTCGAATGTGTTTGTGGGTGATATGTGAGCGATTGTCGCGATTTTGTGAAGAGGGATTTTGAGTTGTATGTGTGGGAGGTAGGGTTGTGTTTTGTGTGGGAGTAAGCATCAAAAGTATGGTTTCAGAATTAGGGTCGGTACGCGAATGCCTAATGACTTCTTACGTATGATTTCTATGTCATGTTGCGTCAACGATGCAAGTTTGTTTAACTTGACGTTTGAAGACATTTTGTATTCGGTTCGCGGAATTCCGAATTTGAATTTGAAATTGGAGGCGAGAACGTTTTGTATGTGTTCGAAATTTAATATTTACGGGCGTTTTGTTCGCTCGAGTATGAGAATTGAATGACAAATACAAACTGAGTTCTTTCTTGCACTACGAATCACTCATCAACGAAAATTACTATTCATTATACAAACTAAATACGAACCAAGGTTTTTGTTTTTAGTGCGTAAGCCTCTTGGAGTAATTTCTAAGTCAAGTTCAAGTTTCGTCGAAGTCGATTTTTTTTTAAGGATATTATTTGATTTTTATTTAAGAACTAGTACCTACCTATTTACGATTAATACAGTAGAGCTAAGTGCAGACTGTTGCAAATATTCTAGGGGCAACTCAGCTCATAGATTTTTCTTACCTTAGGTAAAATTAGTTAAATACAAATTTTTTTGAGGTGCTTTTGGTCGTCTGCAAATATTTTTAGAATTTTCTTGCATGCAATATTGTTTAGTATTTCTCATTCCTAAAAAAAAGTCGTTATTCGGACAGGATAGCCTTCTTAGGGTTTCGAGATTAGAGATCGGTTTCGAAACCCTTATGGTCTCGCTTTGTCTGTCCTTTTTCCCTCTTTAATATCTCAGCAACTACCGCAGCTATTAACTTCAAATTTGATATTGTACATTTCAAAACAGTTTTTTAAATTTCTGTAGGTTACATACTTTTAAATATCTAAAAAATAGTCGAAAAATTTACCGTTACCCATATCACCGAAGCATGCAGAGAGATCAATTTGAAATGTAGGTTGGTAAGTACCTACTATTTTTAGGTATTCATTAAATTGCGAAGTCTCTAACCGGTACCTTTAGTACATATACATACCTACCTATTGAAAAACGGTCGAAACCCTCGGCGCACGAGTTACACTCGCACTTGACGGATCTTTTTTTTGTCTTTTCTGCATATTGGCGTATGTACGTATAGACGCTAAAATTCCAAATCCATGGAAAAAAGAGTTAATGGTCAGTACCTAGACCTACCTAGGTAAATTATTTGTGTTTAAGATAATATCTCTATACATAGGCACAGCATTGTAATGCTAATGTTAATTTATACTACAATTCACACATCAACAGCTACACTACACTCGTGGTGAGAATTCTAGGGGCACAGGAAAAATTAAAACAGTTGGTTTATTCCGACTGAAACGTCTGGTGCAGCAGGTAAAAATAAATATGAATATTAATCTTATGTATATAAATGAAAAAACACCAATTCTAAGTTGGTTATTTATGGGATACTAGTTTATGCCCGTTTCTATGGCAACGTTTTAAGGTTATTTCTATCCCATGGGAGCTGATAAATGGGATAAAATCGCCTATGTTTGATTCCAGGATTAGAATTACCTTATGCAAAATTTCAGCTTGATCCGTTCAGTAGTTTTGGAAGAGGTAACAAACATCCATCTATCCATCCAAACTTTCGCATTTATAATATTAGTGTGATATTTTTTTAACGAGCAGAAGCCTTTATTCACAAAGAAAATTAGAATAAAATAATATAAATAAATTAGAACTAGTATTTACAATTCAAACAACTGAGCTAACTGCATGCTGTTGCAAACAAATGGGATATATTAAATACTAGCTGCATTCTTACTACTTGTTCTCCTATTATCCGTTTTCCCGTAGGAATGAAGCATTTTCCCGCGGTAAAAAGTAGCCTATGTTCATCAGGAATAATGTGGGCTTCTAATGGTAAGAATTTTTCAATTCGGTCCAGTAGTTTCGGAGCCTATTGAATACAAACAAACAAACAATCAAATTTTTCCTCTTTATAAAATTAGTATAGATTAAAACCGATAGGTTATCATAAATTATCTACCGGGACGCAGTAGATCAAAATTGAACTAGTATTAGGTTTATCATTGATTGAATTGCATCTATGTAATGCTGTGTAAATAACCCAGCACTAATTATTATCTGATTAGTGAATGAATAAATAAAATAATTTGTGTAATACTATATTTTATGCTTAATACTGATAATTAAATAAATGGTGTGCATTGACTAATTCCATTTTAATAAATCCTAAATATAAAAAATAAATTTATCAAGGCTCTAGTTTTACACAGCTCTAGCCTGCTCCTAGCCGAAATATTATTAAATAGGTATTAAATATTGTAAAAGCCGGAAAGGGCGTGCTAAGCCGTGGGCTGACGCTAGAGCCTTGATAAAATTTATTTTTCGTTTACTGACTTTTTCATAATGAGCCGTGGGCTGACGCTAGAGCCTTGATAAAATATATTTTTCGTTTACTGACTTTTTCATAATGACCCAGCCATCCTCAACTTGCCAGTGCCTCGACGTAGTGAGAATACCTCTGATTACCCATTCAATTAACTCATTGTTCGCTTACAAATACAATTGCGTAAGCTCTCACGGACAGCAGAAAAATTACGACTAATACGAGAGAAATCTGTCAGCTTTTTGTTGTAGGTACTAGCTGTCTGTAAAAAGCTATCTTGACATTATATCTGTAAATTTAAGAATGAATAGGATATAAAAGCTGTTTAAAGTTTTTATTAACAAAGAAATTTACAATCAAATAAAGCTGTTCGATGCTCAGCTCTATTCCACTCTCATCCATCATTATTGACGACCTTCGTGGCGCAGCGGGCGAAGGTCCGCCTGCGACGCAGGAGGTTGCGGGTTCGATTCCCGCCTCGGAAAAAATTTGTGTACGATCTGCAGAAAATTGTTGGTCTGGGTGTTTTCTATGTATGTATAATAAAAATTATCTATATATGTAGTGTAGGTATTGTAATAAGTATATCAGTTATCTAGTACCCATAACACAAGCTATGCTTAGCTTGGGGCTAGATAATGCTGTATGAATTGTCCAGCATTATTTATTTATTTTTTTATTATTTTTCCACTTTGCTATTTAATGGATCAATTTCCACTTTTTTTTCCACTCTGATCCGTGGATGGATTAGTTTCGCCTTCATTGACGATTGTATTGTATTGGTTCACGATTGTAATCTAAGTATTTCGATTAATATACTCACCTAATAACCTCTTATTGAACCAGGTGATCACTCTATGTTAAAAGGCTTTAAGAAGTCCCTTAAAGCCTATGTTAGGTTTAACTAGACACCGAGACTAACCGAAATGTAATTTTGTTTTTACCTGAATAAATAATTATATTCTATTCTATTTATATTCCACTCTGATCCACAAGACATTCAAGACGTTTCGACTCTTTGCTGTTGGCAACTGGATTGGAAAATGGCAACTTATACGTTTCAAATTGTTCCTTGCATTCCAACTCCGCGTAAGTCGATTCCCGCAACGTCGAGCTTCTATTCTTATGCAAGAGATCCCCGACGTCGATTCCCTTGTTCGGAAGCCTTATTATCTACTTAGATAGTTTATAATCTTGGTTCGTGGATTTTTGAGATTTCCGATATTTGTAAAGTACCCAAGTAGGTACCTATACCTACCTATAGTATATTTTTAGGTGTGATTGTTTGTTATCCTTATTAGACAAGCCTTCATTCACAAAGAAAATTACAATAAAATAATAGAAATAAATTAGAACTAGTATTTACAATTGAAACAATTGAGCTGACTGCAGACGGTTGCAAACAATCTACAGGCAGCTCAACTGTGTCAACTGATCCATGGCAATACCCTTAAGAGATAATAATAATAAAATATTTTTTTCAAAAAATATAAGTAGGTAAATGCACTTATCTACCAGAATATATAAACAATTCAATGACTGCTTTTGATTTAAGATAGGTCTTTCTTCACCGTAACGAAAGCAATTAAGTCATGCTTCTGAAATGTGTAAGATAATGAGAACTTCTCTGCAATCGGTACCTATAGATATAGATCTCTTCACGGTAGCGAGTCTGGACAAAGGTTTGTGCTAACTGTACTTTTGGTTTGACCATCGCCGAAAGTACCTTAACAACTGCTTTTACTAAAGTCTCAAAGAGTCTACGCACTAAAGTCGATGGGCAGTCGACAAGTTGACAATACACTGCCTAAAATATTTATACACTAAAGTGTTGCACAAACTCGCCGGGCTGTGTCGGTCGATTGATTCGGCGTGAAAACTCCATAAGTTTGTATAAAATGAAGTGTTCATGGGGATCACGGCAAAATAAAATAAAAGCATGAATAAAGCACGACTTGATGCGTTCAATGACGTTGATAACCATAAAACTTTCAAAAAAATTCTCTGAATTCTAGATACCTAGCCGTGGTTTTTCAACAAGAAGAACTATTTATTCTCAGAAAACATGTCAAATATATATGAATGCAAAACCACCAGTAGTTTTCGTCATCCTTAGAATCATATTTAACTATTTTTATTTTTATGAAAATCGTGATTAATTAGTAAATAAAAATAACCTCGTGTCTCATCAAATCTGAATAGAATCTTACTGCTTCACGTCTTCATAGATAAGTTCCTTGACATCTAAAAAGTAAAATGTTATGTTTGTTATGATCACATGGGTTGCTAATCTCATTCTGCACGTGATTCATCTGAGCCTAGGCTTTTGCGGTCAAATTGCCTCAGGGCATTTCAATAAATTATCATAATCATCACATTACAAAAGGTATTTACCATTTACCTACCTAGGAGGTAAGTTAAGTTATAAATCTGCCTAGGGCGTTAACGTTAATAAGAACATCGTTCACAGAGTAATTTTAGAATAATATTCACGTTATATGTACTACCAATAACACTGTAACGTGAATATTATTCTTCCTGAAATTACCTTTACATGGTAAAGTTTAGATTTTTAGATGTATATATGTTTGGATGGATATTTGTTACCTCTTCACGCCAAAACTACTGAACAGATCGGGCTGATATATTGCATATAGGTAGTTTTAAGCTTCGAATAAAACATACTTTTGATCCCGTAAATCTGTTCCTATGGGATAGAAATTAATTAAGCGTTACTATAGAAACAAAGTGTGCGAAGCCGCGGGCAGGAAATAGTTCTACTATAAATTAGAATTATTCCTAATTAGCTTCTGCCCACAGCTACGCACGCATTTTTTTCGGGATTAAAGGTAGCCTATTTGTTAATAAAGACCTAGACCTACCTCTATGCGAAATTTCAGCTTGATCCATTCAGCAGTTTTGGCGTGAAGAGGTAACAAACATCCAAAGATCAAAACATTCAAACTTTCCTTATTATCATATTTACTATATAATAACTCATCGACGAACGTCTTACGATAATCATATGTAATTATTTAATTTTGATGTGATCACTGATCATCTATTCGATAGACCGACGACAGTCTATACTAATATTATAAAGAGGAAAGATTTGTCTGTTTGTATTGAATAGGCTCCGAAACTACTGGACCGATTTGAAAAATTATTCTACCATTAGAGCCCACATCATTCCTGATGAGTACATAGGCTACTTTTCACCGCGGGAAAATGCTTCATTCCTACGGGAAAACGGGTAATCGGACAACGGGTAGTAAGAATGCAGCTAGTAAAGAATAAACTGTTGTTATTCCAAACTTAATATTGAGATAAACTTATTGTTAGATCTGTGGAGCTCTGGTTTCCTGTAATACAGGTTCCTTAAACCCTTTTCAGGCACCAGCCTATCACTATTCTTAAACATAACCATTGTATGATATATCGCTTAACCTAAGCGATAGAAAAATAAGCGGTTGCAGGGACTCTATGGTGGCGGTTCAGGGCCGCTATTTCTACCGTCGTATGAAGAAGGCCTATGTCCAGCAGTGGAAGTGGGCTGATATAATGTGATTTGATTCTTAAATTCATACAAAATCTACCTAACCTACTCACAAAAGTTTTCTTTTCATTTCATTTATAATTTTCACTCGTTGCAAAATGGTTTTGTCCATGCTACACACAAATCTATTGATTGTTTTTTTTATGTAATATAAAAAAATATTTACTCTATATGCTAAGCAGTTGGTAGGACATCCTTTTATGTTTGTAATTATACTTGTGTCATGGTGTCCTGCTCTTTCATTCAAATACTTACATAGATATAACAAATAAAATAAACTGTAGAAAACGTTTTTGAAATCCAAAACATTACCTATTTATTACATTAGAGTTAAAAATTTATTAAAATTATTATTTTCCAAACTCTACGCTTCACAAATATGTCTCTGTGAAAATAGGTAAGTATTTAAAGCGATAAACTTTTAACTTCCATATACTAAAATAACCATCAAACAACAAATTAACCAAACTAAAACACTTTTTAAGATATCCATTGAAATAATATTATTTTCAACGTAACGTAAACTCGTGCGCACAGTTACTAAAATAAAACCATCGATCGAGCAAAAAACATCCCTTCTACAAAGGGGTTGGACTGTTGTAAGAAAGAGATAGAAAATAAAAAGCTTGTATCAAATTTAAGCTGTTAGAGTTAGATGGATGTATGTTAGTTTCTTGTGTTTAAGAAGCGGATAAAAATTTTTAAGAGGCAGCGCACACGAGGCTCTTTTTTGTTTAAAAATTTTACTAATAAAATAATAGATATTATCTTGAGATAAACTTTGAAATCTAGCAAGCCACGTCAAATCATTAAAATGTAAAAAAATGGTTTTATTATACAGGGTTATTAAAGATAAACAAACTTAACTCAAGTGAAGTTTGACCATAATTACACCTGTCGCTGCATTCGAAGAGATTTGCGTCTTCACAAACGTGTTCGTGATGATGAGCAGAACCAGCAGATCACGCAGTGTCAGCGAATAACGAATAACCCTGTATAGTCTATAGATAGGTAGATATCATTAATAGGCTCTTCTCACAACATTTGGTCTCTTTTGTTAGTGCATAAGTGAAAATTAGTTGCATGTAGTATTTTTGATAGTGCCTACTAAATTAGGTTTCACAAGTTGGAACGAAATCAATAACCTTTTGTATCTAAGGAAAAAGCTCTAATACTAAAAGAATGTTAAAAAATAAAGAAAATACCCTACCTTTTTCAATTGTAAATACTAGTTCTAATTTATTTCTATTATTTCATTGTAATTTTCTTTATGAAGAAACCTTACCTTACTCTTAAGATATTCTAGTATTGTCGTTATTTGGACTCTTGGCTTATAAGAACCGCTTAAATCGAACTAAAAATCGAATCGGAACTTCTGTCTTCATATTTAAATAGAATTTATTTACACTTTCTTCACCTTACTCTTATTGGACTCTACCAAGTTCATCTGTCTTCATAAAAGGGACCAAGAAATTAGTATAGATGCTCAAAAGCGACGAATAAGAGGTAAGTTTGCAATTTCGAGACAAAATGAGACACTTTACTTCTATAGTCACGTACGTAGCGGGTTTAGAGAGATTACATACAAAATGAATTTGTTTTGTGTATTCTGGACCTTGTAACGCCATCTGTTGTTATTATTTTGTAACATTCTTCTAAAGTTTTGAAAAATTTATTTCTAAGATTTTATCAGTTTTTTTGTTTCCCGTAATACGTTATTTTTTATTCCGTAACTTTTAGTATAAGGTTCAACCATTTAATAAATAACAGAAGTAAAATCACCGCTTAGAGGATATGAACACTTTATACACATAACGCCATCTAGCGTGGAGTAGCAAAACTAAGAATCATCTGCTTTACCGACAGCGCAATGTTACCCCACCCTCCTTTCTAATCAATACACGAAGAAGTTTGTCTATGTGTGTGTGACTAAAAAGCGCTCCAAATTCAAAAGTTCTGGCGTGGCTTTTGATTTTTTCGTTGACTTTATTTTTTATTCACGGGTTTGCTCTTTGCGTACGCTTCGATAAAGTTCGTCTAACTGTTTTAATAGGAATGTTATACTTGGTTAAACAAACTTAGTTTGTACCTAGGTTATTAAAACTTTTTTATTTAAATTAATGAAAAATACTACACGGAGAAAAAAATGTTGTGAAATCAACAGGAAAAGGTTGTTAAATGGGAGCCGTCATAGTTGGTTTGTTAGCGCAGCAACCTTAATTTTGCGAAAAAATATTGTGATTATGACAATGTAGAAGTATTTACTTTGTTAATTACTACATAGCGAATTTCACAAACGCATGTTTTCACAAATTTACACTGACGGCTCCCATTTAGCAATGTGAAACTTGAATAAAATTGCAGTGTTTTGCCTATGGTAATATAGCAACGTATATTTTGCTATAAAAGCAACTTTGACATTTGGATTTGCACAACGTATAACATTGTTATTCTAGCTATGTTTACTTTGTTATATTTGAGCTTTTAAAAACTGTGGTTCTATCTATGTACATTTTGCTTTAATGGCAACCTTAAAATTGTGGTTTTAATAGAGATACGATCTAACATTGCGAGGATAACATTGCGATAAACGCAATATTACGTTTAAGCCTTGTGGTTCTAGCAATTTACACTTTGCGTTATTGGCAATCTTGAAGTTGTAGTTCTAGCAGAGGGAGCAGAGTATAGCAATGTTACTATTGAAAGATAGCAATAATACCATTGCTATAAACGCAATATTGCCTATGTGCCTTGTGGTTCTAGCAATGTACGCTTTGCGTTGTTGGCAACCTTTAAGTTGTGGTTCTAGCAGAGGGAGCATCTAACATTGCGAGTATGGCAATGTTACCATTGCAAAGATAGCAATGCTACCATTGCGATACACGCAATATCGCCTACGCGCCTAGTCGTTCTAGCAATGTGCACTTTGCGTTATTGGCAACCTTTAAGTTGTGGTTCTAGCAGAGGGAGCATCTAACATTGCGAGGATAGCAATGTTACCATTGCGAAGATAGCAATGCTACCATTGCGATACACGCAATATCGCCTACGCGCCTTGTCGTTCTAGCAATGTGCACTTTGCGTTATTGGCAACCTTTAAGTTGTGGTTCTAGCAGAGGGAGCATCTAACATTGCGAGGATAGCAATGTAACCATTGCGAAGATAGCAATGCTACCATTGCGATACACGCAATATCGCCTACGCGCCTTGTCGTTCTAGCAATGTGCACTTTGCGTTATTGGCAACCTTTAAGTTGTGGTTCTAGCAGAGGGAGCATCTAACATTGCGAGGATAGCAATGTAACCATTGCGAAGATAGCAATGCTACCATTGCGATACACGCAATATCGCCTACGCGCCTTGTCGTTCTAGCAATGTGCACTTTGCGTTATTGGCAACCTTTAAGTTGTGGTTCTAGCAGAGGGAGCATCTAACATTGCGAGGATAGCAATGTTACCATTGCAAGGATTGCAATGCATTGTTATTATTGCTATCCTTGCAATGGTAAAATTGCTTTCCTCGCAATGTTACATGCTCCCTCTGCTAGAACCACAACTTAAAAGTTGCCAATAACGCAAAGCGCATATTGCTAGAGCGACAAG
The DNA here is from genome assembly GCA_949316285.1 of Eupithecia subumbrata. Classification (NCBI taxonomy): domain Eukaryota; kingdom Metazoa; phylum Arthropoda; class Insecta; order Lepidoptera; family Geometridae; genus Eupithecia; species Eupithecia subumbrata. The sequence continues at coordinate 21,336,338 of OX438646.1, read as the reverse complement.
GCGCGTAGGCGACATTGCGTGTATCGCAATGGTAGCATTGGAAATGGCAATATTGGTATCCTCACAATGGTAATGCACCGTCTGAAAAATAAAAACAAAAAGCTTATGAAAATGACACAAACATTTATTGAATCAAGGTATTTTGAGTTACTTAATTTACTCTTTATCTTATCTAACTTACTTACTAAAAAGTCCTTAGCACACAAACAAAACTTATTTTTATACATACATAATAGAACCTTACTTGTAATCGTTACTTAAATGTAATCAATGTTTTAAATTGTCTGTCTTTATTAAATATTTATTAAATCAAGGTATTATGAGTACTTAATTTACTTAGAAGTACCTAAACACAAACAAAACTTATTTTTATACACACATCATAGGGCCTTACTTGTAATCGTTACTTAAATTTAATCGATGTTTTAAATAAAGTTGACAGAGCATTTTAAGCATTGATTTTTAAGGTTAAGTAACGATTATAAGTAAGGAAGGGCCCTCTTATTAATATTGTTAAATACAATCAATGTTTCAATCAATGTTTACTAAAGGTACCTAATTAAGACAATATCATTGACTCTACCGGTTGCTGCTATGAATGCAGTATTCTTACTTTTACAAATAAAATTAAGTAAAATCTAGCTATTTGCAATAGATTATAATACGTATTATTATAGTTTATTGATCACTCTCTTTTTCACACCAGAGTGAACAACAAGAGAATTTCGAGAATGATCCTTATGGTATTATACTGGGTGTTTTATTACACGACGGACGTACTTTATAGAGTCATTGTACTCATCATTACGAACAACTTTTATCATGGGACCAACCCTGAAATCGCGAAAAAAATCAGTTGTGCAAAACAGCTGATTTTTTTTTTGCGATTTCAGGGTTCAAGTTGTTTGTAATGATGAGTACAATGACCCCCTAAAGTATGCCCTTCGTCTAAAAAAACACCCGGTATAGTATATTACAGTGCTAAATTGAATTAAATGGGCTTGGTAAGGACAACATGGAACTCAGATAGATTAATGTCACATCCTATGAACACGCGATTACATACAAATGGATGCTGCATTGATTCCTGATTAATGAATACTGACTCTTGAGATAATGAATCTTGTACTTTGTAAGCATAGTAGTGCTCATCAAAAGAAAGTGTTTTTAACAGCTTAGCCTTAATTATTATTTTACATACTCCATCAACATAAACATCTTCTACCATGGCAAAGCAAACACTTTCCTCCTCAATCGAAGAAACAATTATAGAATTTACTTTATACCGCTCAGAACACTTTGCAGCCCATGTGACTTTGTAAATTTTTTTAATATCAGATAGTTTTATTTTGTCTAAAATTTGTTCAACTTCTCTACTGGATATTTCTGTTTGACCTCCAAAAGAGACAGGCGAACCAACTGTTCGTTGAATAAAAATATCATTTAACATCAACTGATGTTTTCGAGCTATTGTTAATGTCATATTCATTCGATTATTTGAGGATTTTGCGGCTAACTTGTTGGGGCGATGTTTAGCTTCAAAGCGCATAGAAGATAAAAACTGTAAGGGACCAAATCGTAACATTGCCGAGTGGTAATGTAACAGGTTGTGAAATTTGGGCTTAAGAGTTTGATTAAACAATTTGATAAACATTTCGCACAGGTCAGCAACTAAAAACTGAAAAAACTGAACTTGCTCAGGTGCAAACGCAGGCGACAGAATAAAATGTAGAATTTTCATTAATTGAATATATAGTTCCCAATACCTGTCGCCTCTTGGGACGAAATCGCCGAACATCACCCCAAAATACTTGCAAAACGTGTACATTTCGGCTGCGTTTAGGCGAATGTTTCCCTTTCGTAAATTAGAGATTACCAATGTAACAGGCTTATCTTTTTTATCAGGACCAAATTCAAAAGAAGAGATTTTGTCATTAACAGTATTAATTGTAAAATATTTGAGTTTGTCCACAAATACCAGAAGCAATGAACACATTATATATTTCGAACACCCTTCGTGCATGTCATGCATTACATCAAAACCCATTTGTGAAAACAAACAAAAATTTTCTATCTGCAGCCATACACATTTCTCTTTCACGCCTGTCAGAGATGGATTACCTATTGCTAAATCTTCCTGATAGTTAGATTCCGTCCTTAAAAGAGACACATCTTCGTATAATTGCTTTTCCATTACTTTTTTTTCTATTTTACAAGTCCGACAAGAGAAATTGCAAGAAAAACTTTCGACAAAGCCACAAACACTATGCAAACCTAAATTATCTCCCAAAATTAGTGCCAACTCAAAGTAGATAGTTCCTTTGAAATCTGGCAGATCAAAATATATTCCGTTTCGAATTATGTCATTTAACTGATCAATTAAGGGCTGAAATATGATCTGATTACCAAATTGAACTCTGTCATTCGAATGATAAAGTAAGACCAAAAAAATGTTAGTCAACTGAGAGGCATAATAGTAAGGCAGGCAAGGAAGAGAAATGTAGGCGGCTCCCAGTTTATGTATACCACTATGACTGCCTAAAGGGTTTAAAGTCTCGAAATCATCGATTTGTAAAAACATTGGCATGACAAATTTTTCCCCATGTCCTTTTTGTCTCCAAAATGAACCATGCATGAAATGCTCTATACTTTTTGATGTATCGTGGGCCATTAGTTTTTTCATACTATCTATAGTCTCAGGTAGTAAATGGGGCAAAGAGAAAAACTTGAGCAACACATCACGTATGGGTATTTTATGTGCTATGCATTCTACTGTCTGGTAAAAAGACCTTCCATTTTTTTTTACGAAATCAAATCTTTTTCCTACCACATAACCCTGAGGACTAATTAAAGACCTGTTTGTTTCAAAGTACTGCAACCTTTTATGTGTTGAACTAAAACTCTCTAAATCACTCGTCATTTTTTCTACAGCAGAATCTGGTGTACTTGGTAATAAAGGTTTGATTGATAAGTTAAACATGTTTTCAATACCGCTATAAACTGTATCTACCACATTGTTTGGCAAATTAGGATTACGATAAAGAGATGAAAAAAGTTGAGCCAAGGTGTAGCTAAGTGAAACAGAGCGCAAATTATTGCCTTGACTTTTCACATTGATTTCTTCGCTACCTGATATAGAGCATCTTTTATCCTCACCTTGTAACTCTGGTGTAGTGTGCATATGTGAAGGGTCCATATTAAATGAACAGGATTCAAGTTCAGAAGCCTCCGAGGCCAAATGGCATTTCAAATAATGACGTCTAAATGAGGTGTAGAGTTGATAACTTCTTCCACATCCAGTATTTGGACAGACATACACATTGCCCGGATGATAAAATGTGTAGTGACTTTTAAATTCCCTTAAATTACTAAAAGATCCTTTACATATTGCGCACTGCACCATCATGCCTGTTGGAAACAGAAGCAAGTAAATCTAGCATAGGAACACCTTCAGTGTCGTATTTGCTTTTCATGACAAAAATACTTCTTTGGATGAACATCCAAACTGGCACACAGTCTTTGGAATAGGGCAAATCTAATGTCCATAAGATTTTAAAAGCATTCAAAACTGCCTCGCAAATGTTATCAAAGGTGTATCTAATGTCTTTGGCTATGATGACATCATACTGCGCAACTTCTTTCCAACTTGGACCGATGGCAACAATATATGGAAGTATAGGTAGCTTCTTCTGTGCAAGTTTCGCTTCTCTCTCGGAGCAATGGGTTTCGAGATCAGAGTTAGATGGCACCAAACTAAGAAAGGCGCTGCTTACTTCCGTCCGCGAAGGATTCCAGGGTTTTCTGACGCCTTTCACAGGTATTGTGTGCATCTGCTTCAGCAGCAATGGAATGGACAGAAAAGCCGCAACATTAGCTTGTTCCTCTCCAACTGAAAATAGATTTCATAATTCATTATCATCACCAGCCTATTAAATCAAGTACCTATAAATCGAGTGGCGTTTCGGTCTTTATTTATCGACACGATTTTTCACTAGTACACTCTAATTTCTCTGACTAGTTTATAGTGATCTGTGCTGCCATTTACCAAGAAGTCGAAGAAAGATTTGATTTGCCGAAACAATTAGTTTTTTTTTATTATACATAGAAAACGACCAGAACACCTTGGACTAATTTGCATATCGTACAAATATTTGTCCCGAGGCGGGAATCGAACCCGCAACCTCCTGCATCGGACCTTCGCCCACCGCGCCACAGAGGTCGTCACAATATAATAAATTGTGACATATTGTGTGTATATTTTAGAAGCCTGAAGTCACTTATTCATGCCTTATAATCTAAATTCTAACAATTTTGAGACAACTCACAGGTTCCAAGATCCAAAGTAAGTTGAATAGAGATGTCAGGTCGTGCCAGTTGCTGGGCCTTCTCGTCCAATAATGTTAGCAGACGACCCTTTACTAAAGGGAATTTTTCTTCAAACTTTCCTTTCACTTCTGGGTGGATTTCATCGAAGTCACTAGCAAGCTGCACAAAACAAATGATTGTCATACGTTATGCAGGTACACAAAAATCTATACTAATATTATAAAGAGGAAAAATTCGATTGTTTGTTTGTATTGAATAGGCTCCGAAACTACTGGACCGATTTGAAAAATTCTATCACCGTTGGGAAACTACATTATCCCTGATGAACATAGGCCATAGAATATACTCGTGCGAAGCCGGGGTGTACTGCTAGTATGTAAAATTATTCTTACACCACAATTGTTAAAATGACACTACAAGGAGCCATAGGGCATAGCATAGCTGGCCTAGGTGATTATAAACAATTACTGAAGTTAAGCAATATTTAGCCCAGTCGAACACCCTGAACAAATATTTGCAGATCGTACAAACATTTGTTCCGAGGCGGGAATCGAACCCGCAACCCGCGGACCTTCGCCCACTGCGCCACAGAGGTCGTCGTATATATGCTGTCTTCATTTTAGTCATTTGTTTATTAGGTACTAGTTACTCACCAATTCATAGCCCCATGGGCATTGCAGTGATGGGAATATTTTAAAATACTGGAAATAGTCAATTTCTTTTAATAAAGAGAGTCTTTCCCGCAGGCAGCTTTGCCATTTGGAGATCACTAGATCCCGGGGCGAAGAGGAAGCCTTCAGCCACTCTACGCAGCTATCACCATCTTCATTAATTTCTTTGAACACAAATGATTCAGGCAAAGGCCGAATTCGTCCAGGAGTACCACTTTTTCGCCTTCTCTTATTTTCACTAGACGTGCTTTCATTGCTGCTGAGACTCCTGCTACGTCGGTTTTCTGCACTTAATAGCTTTCTTCGGACCGTTATGAGCCGATTCACAATGAGGCCACTGGCCTGTATAATCCGGCCATCAATGATTCGGAAGGGACTGTAATATACAGCTTTTGTTTCTGATGGGAAAAGTGTGGTTATTTCTGTCGTCCAATTTTCCCACACTTCTTTTCTTATGGCGTCCGTAATCTTATTAAGTTTACGGACTTCTGCCTCCACTATGATTGCTGTAATTATTTTTCTGTCTTTCGTAGATAGGAACTGTTTTGTAAGAAGCGGTTTCCCAGCTGATGTTGACTCCAAGATATGTTTTAGCGAACCACCAACCAGGACTCTAGTAAAGTCAATGGTCGCTATTTCGTCTTCATAATTGGTAAGTTCCCATTCCTGAAAAGCAAAAAAAACTTCAATTTGGCACATTTTTCTTTCTAATAAATGTTTTATAGAAACTAATGTGAGCATCATTCATTATTAAAACTGAAAAACGTTTTTGATTTTCTTTCTGATAGCCAAAAAGTAAACTGCTAATTGGTATGTATGACGGTGACACTTTTGTAGAGAAAATTCATATTATTTTTTTATGCTTGTTCTCGATTGATGATCAGAGGAACGTAGAGCAGCTCCAAATTTCAACAAAATTTATTCAGTCATTACAGCGTAGTTAATAATAAACAATCATACAAAGTTGCTAAATATTTATAATATTATAGATGTATGTGTATTATATATGTGTTGGGCGCTTGGATGTCGCAACCCCGCGGTATTGTTCGCTAATTTGACTAACACCTTGTATATAATTAAAAAGTCAATGGGGCAAAAAATCCCATCCACCCCATTACTCAAGTCAATTTTTTTCCCAACCACCCCATTGATGGGGAGGTTAATGGTGTGGATGGGAATATACCGTTTTTGGAACAAGTCCTTGAACAGAAAAAACATCAAAACCAATCTCACCCAAAAAAAAAACAATTATTTAAGTTTATTAAAAGTCAATTATTATAACAATTATGATGTTTTAACTTACTGGTCCATCGGAAGCTGATGAGCTAGAACCAGGGCAACTAATTGCAGAAGAATCTCTTGCCAAAGGTGACAAAAATGTCATACATGTAGCAGTCGGAGCAGTGGCTGAAGTATCTGGAGCTGGTGAAGTTGGAGTAAATATAAACTCGTCTAGCCTCAACGGAGCAGCCACTGTCATTTGGCTAGCAAGATTTTCTTGCTTCTTCTGTCAGGAAAAATACACATATTTTAATATATCAATATACCTATCAAGTCGCCAATCCGCACTTGGCCAGCATGGGGACTACCGGCCTAAATCCCCCTTGGGGGACCATGACATGCAAAAGGTTGATGTGAAATAACATATCAATGCTCATAGACAAGTCACAGGACATTACATTACATTTAACAAAAACATACATACAACCGAACATAGAACCTCCGCCTTTATTAAAGTCGGTAAAAAAAAATAAGGTAAATATGCAGTCAAAGCTACTCACACATTCTTTAAATCGATCCAGTGCCATGCGTAGTTTTCCTTTATTAACCACCCCTTCGACCAAAAGCGAAAGCTCGTGATCGTTCGCATCAAGCAGGAATTCTAGATCTGCACCCTGATCTAGAAAAGCATTTTTATTTTAGCCATGGTGGCACAGACCGGGGACCGGGCAGCAGCGCCCCTTGGAGTACAACTCCACTGAACTGCGATTCCCAACCCGCATGCCCAGCGTGGGGATTATGGGCACTACCCCCAATGATCATCATCATCATCATCATCAGGCTATATTAGTCCACTGCTGGACATAGCCCTCCCCTAATGAGCGCCATAGCCCCCAATGATAAAGAGACTGAACCAATGGCTCCAGTTCCCGGCTGCCTCGCTATTCCTGGCCATGGCATGCGGCCATGGTAACGGCGGGGCAGGGGGTGCTAGGAATCACCGGGCTACGGCAGGCTGCCACAAACAACTGAAGACAGGGCGCTATGGCGCTCACTAGGGGAGGGCTATGTCCAGCAGTGGACTAGTATAGCCTGATGATAATGTCACTGCCGGCTTGTACTACCACTGATTTATCAGCCCATGCGCGGGTCGCAAGCGGTAAGTACGTGGTTTGAGTTTGAAGCCGGCTTTTGACTATGGGATATATATTACATCCCGAGATATAATATTTTATCGCTCACCATACATTTTGTATGGCACCGTTTACACTGTGCTATAATATATATTACATCCCAAACTATAAATATTTTTTCGACCGAGTGAGCGATATTTGAAGGTCATTTGAAGGTGTATATTTTACCTCACGTCCCCGGACACCGCGCCTCCCCCGCTTCGCCCTCCGTTTGAATGTTGGCGTTCGTGTGCAGACGTGTAAACTGATCATTGTGTGCTCCAAAATATATATCTCACAGTGTAAACAGCAACCGCGGGATGTAATATATAGCACAAGATGTAATTTATATTATATCCCATAGTCAAAAGCCGGCTTGAATGTTCAATTCATCAGTAGGTAGACATTAATAAATTACTCTGAATTCCGGCATCTAGGATACATCAAGCAGTAAATAAACCCATTTTCACCCCCTAGGCTGTCTTGCACTATTTTGACTGATAAAACGTGCAAACTAATAAAACATTTATAGGTTATAAAAACAATGTGCATGTGCATAAAATTATTACATAAACAAAGGAACTTACCGTTGAGAGGTCGCAGAAGATGATATAAACCGTTGCTAATTAAAAAATCGACCAGTGGGTCTTCCTTATCCATTTTACTGTGATTGTCACAGAACACCGGAGTGGTTTTATTCTCTTTGCACAACACAAGCACAAACCAAAGGCACAAACTAGATAAATGATACTCTAACACAAAGTGCTAGAAAGTTCCGGCCGGACAGTTCGACTTCGACGGACGCGCGGTCTTCCCGTTCAAGTGTTGCCAATGAAATGACCGAAACTGACTGAATGTGCAGCGTTCTGATTATGCTCTTTTCGCAATGTTTAAACATTACAAAATTGACTAATACGTCAGCTTGTGCTTTTATCAATGTCTAGGAATGAACGTTGTGATTTTCACAAACATGAATAATGCTTTTTATCTAAGTTACTTATTTTCTCGCTATGTTGAAACTGATTTTCTAACAACCTAAACATTGATAGAGCTAGCGCTTCATAATTTGTATAATTATTCAAATGTTGTAACGTAGTGATTTTCACAACTATGGATTTGTGAAAATGTGTAGGTACTGTGGTCATGTACCAACCTACACCTGTGCCTACACTAACAAATTATGATTTTCTAAATTTGTAATTAGATACCTACTAACTAGGTAGGTACCTACCTAATTTTTATTTATTTTATTAAAATGCCTTTCTTTTATTAAGTCCTCACCTATACCTACCTACCTACATTGAAGTCCATTGCATCATTTAGATCCATAGGTAATAAAACTTGCTAACACCACAACGTATAAAATCAACATACAACTGACATTGTGATTGTGATCCACACAAACTGTAACTATGTGAACCCCCCAGATTACTGCATTGTGATTTTAGCAGAGGGACCAGAACTTGCTAACACCACAACCTATAAAATCAAAATACACCTTACATTGTGATCCACACAAACTGTAACTATGTGAACCCCCCAGATTACTGCATTGTGATTTTAGCAGAGGGACCAGAACTTGCTAACACCACAGCGTTTAATATCAAAATACAACTTACATTGTGAACAACACAAACTATACCTATGTGAACCCCGCAGATTACTACATTGTGATTTTAGCAGAGGGACCAAAACTTGCTAGCACCACAACGTATAAAATCAACGTATAACTTACATTGTGAACAACACAAACTATAACTATGTGAACCCCGCAGATTACTATGTTGTGATTTTATCAGAGGGACCAAAACTTGCTAACACCACAACGTATAATATCAAAATACAACTTACATTGTGAACAACACGAACTATGACTATGTGAACCCCGCAGATTACTAAGTTGTGATTTTGGCAGAGGGACCAAAACTTGCTAACACCACAACGTATAAAATCAACGTACAACTTACATTGTGAACCACACAAACTATAAGTAACTATGTGAACCCCGCTGATTACTACATTGTGATTTTATAAGAGGGACCAAAACATGCTAACACCACAACCTATAAAATCAAAATACACCTTACATTGTGATCCACACAAACTGTAACTATGTGAACCCCCCAGATTACTACATTGTGATTTTAGCAGAGGGACCAGAAATTGCTAACACCACAGCGTTTAATATCAAAATACGACTTACATTGTGAACAACACAAACTATACCTATGTGAACCCCGCAGATTACTACATTGTGATTTTAGCAGAGGGACCAAAACTTGCTAGCACCACAACGTATAAAATCAACGTATAACTTACATTGTGAACAACACAAACTATAACTATGTGAACCCCGCAGATTACTATGTTGTGATTTTATCAGAGGGACCAAAACTTGCTAACACCACAACGTATAATATCAAAATACAACTTACATTGTGAACAACACGAACTATGACTATGTGAACCCCGCAGATTACTAAGTTGTGATTTTGGCAGAGGGACCAAAACTTGCTAACACCACAACGTATAAAATCAACGTACAACTTACATTGTGAACCACACAAACTATAACTATGTGAACCCCGCTGATTACTACATTGTGATTTTATAAGAGGGACCAAAACATGCTAACACCACAACCTATAAAATCAAAATACACCTTACATTGTGATCCACACAAACTGTAACTATGTGAACCCCCCAGATTACTGCATTGTGATTTTAGCAGAGGGACCAGAACTTGCTAACACCACAACCTATAAAATCAAAATACACCTTACATTGTGATTCACACAAACTGTAACTATGTGAACCCCCCAGATTACTGCATTGTGATTTTAGCAGAGGGACCAGAACTTGCTAACACCACAACGTATGATATCAAAATACAACTAACATTGTGATCCACACAAACTGTAACTATGTGAACCCCTCAGATTACTGCATTGTGATTTTAGCAGAGGGACCAGAACTTGCTAACACCACAACGTATAATATCAAAATACAACTTACATTGTGAACAACACAAACTATAACTATGTGAACCCCGCAGATTACTACATTGTGATTTTAGCAGAGGGACCAAAACTTGCTAACACCACAACGTATAAAATCAAAATACAACTTACATTGTGAACAACACAAACTATAACTATGTGAACCCCGCAGATTACTATGTTGTGATTTTATCAGAGGGACCAAAACTTGCTAACACCACAACGTATAAAATCAACGTACAACTTACATTGTGAACCACACAAACTATAACTATGTGAACCCCGCAGATTACCACATTGCGGCGATAGCAAAGAGCCTCAAAATTGTTAATGCAACAAAAAAATTATTGTTGCGTTCACAATTTTTGCGTTTCGCAAAAAAAAAGTTGCTGCGGCAACATAGGGTATTTTGCTAATATCTCAAAATTATTTTGTAATTTTCGCAAAACTTGGCTCGCAATGTAAAACTGCATACATTGCGACCGGTTTTTTCTCTGAGTGTATTTGAGTTAAACGCACTTTGCCGTACGCAAGGAAAAGTTCGAAAATTGATATTTGGCATTAATTTACTATTTTACTACTAGCCTAGGTAGTACGTACTTTTTCTTTCTAAGGGAAAAATAAGTTTTGTAGAAAACATTTTGTAGCGGTATGTAAGTAGTAGCTACCTTGCCATCCTGTACAACGTAAAAACTGTTTTTTTTTTTCTTTATTTTGAAATTGAATGCTGCTTATCAAGAATCCAATACATTTTCAAAGGCATCCACACAATAAAGGCTTCACGTTTTTGTGCAAGACCACCAACCATTTTCATTTTAAGACAAAAGGTTTTAAAAAGCCTGTATACCTATTGGTAAAATGAATTCATGGTATGATCGCAGACGTTCAATGTGAAAAATAAATCAAGATTTGAGTTTCTGTCTTTTATTTTTGCATTACATTTAGGGTTTTGATCGTAACGTTATTGAGTAATATAAAAAACCTACAATATTTTTTATAGGAAGGTACTTATTTCTTTTTTAAAGTTGTAGATAGTAAATAAGCCCTGCTAAAAATAACTAGTGTAGGTAAAATAATTAACAACAATTTCACGATTCATTATACCATAATTGCAACGGAAACGAATATTCACCTAGGCTTTTTCAATTAAAATTAACAATTCTGTGTACAACGTTTCACTTCAATAATTGAATTGGTGTTTTTTTTTTTTGAACAATTTTACCCGCAATTATTATTTTGTGTAATAAGTCGTTTAATTGTTGCCCAAGGCTGAATTTATATTTGTAGGTACTTACATATAGATTACGTAATAAGCAAAAGGCTCAGCTGCAGGGGTATTTTAATTTACCGATTCGTTTCCGAATCGAATCCGACGGATCTTTAAAACGCTATTTTGTTTTCGGCTCGGCTTTGATGATCGAATTAAAGAGGTCCTCCTTCATTGACATGGTAGTTTTAATCCTGCGCACTTCTGCAGCATACCACTGGCAATTCATACAAATAAGGGTTTTAGGCAGGGCTTGAATAACCGGAAAATACCGGTATGAAAAGGTTAACGGTATGACGTCATACCTTTATATTACGATATTCTTATATAACGGTACCGTTATGTTCCGATACCGAAAAATAGCGATAGCTTTATTTTTAGCAGTAGCGTAATTTTAAAATAAGAGTACCGAAATGAGAAAACTATAAATAGCTCTCGGCTCAGCTGCAGATTCTATCGAGCCAGTTCCGTTCTAGTCGAGCGAGTGAGACCGGACAGTCGTGTGACTCATGCGTTTCGAAGTTTTATTTCGTATAACCGTTTGCTTAGCTGAGCCAAGTTGCAATTATATTTAATAACTAGCGGCCCGACCCGGCTTCGCACGGATGGACATTTATTTTTAAACATTTTGGAATAAACGTAGAGTAAATGTAGGTATCTATTATTTCTGTGGCAGGACATTTACTTTTATCCGACTGCCTCGTTGGTCTAGTGGTCGCTTGTTCAACCGCTGAAAATGAGGTCCCGTGTTCAAATCCCGGGTCGGGCCAAGATTTGTATTATTGGGTCTTTTCTAGCAAGTTGGCGGTGTTAGACGGCTTAAGCCGTTGGTCTATCGCATGACCTCTCCCCGGCCGTGTCGGTCTGCCGTCCTATCGGATTATGAGAGTGAGGGCAAAGAGAGTGCACCTATGTTTGCGCACACACTTGTGCACTATAATATGTCCTGCGCATCTTGGTCGATGAGACTGGCTGCCGTGGTCGAAATATCCACATCCCTCACTGCGTTGCACGCACAGGGCCACACCGCGCACTGGCCACGCCGGCGCGGCGGCGGCGGCGGGCTGCGTTTATTTACTACTAGTTTATGCCCGCGGCTTTGCACGCGTTGTTTCTATGGAAACGTTTCAAGGTGATTTTTATCCCATGTGAACTGATTTATGGGGGTATGTATTGCGATAATGGTATGAATACCGGTATACATACCGGCACCGGTACAAATACCGGTATACATATCGGTACCGGTATAAATATCGGAATACATACCGGTACCGGTATACATACCGCTATTTATACTGGTACCGGTATGTATATCGGTATTTATATGGGTACCGGTATACATACCGCTATTTATACTGGTACCGGTATGTATATCGGTATTTATACGGGTACCGGTATATATACCGGTATTTATACCGGTATGTATTGCAGTAATAATACCGGTATTTATACCGGTACCGGTATGTATACCGGTATTTATATCGGTACCAGTATGTATACTGGTATTTAAACCGGTACCAGTATGTATACCGGTATTTATACCGGTACCGGTATCTATACCGATATCGGTATTTATGTGTTTTCCAGTAATAATCACGGTATTTATACCGGTATGTATTGCGGTAATAATATCGGTACGTATACCGGTATTTATACCGGTACTGGTATGTATACCGGTATTTATACCAGTACCAGTATGTATACTGGTATTTATATCGGTACCAGTATGTATACCGGTATTTATACCGGTACCGGTATGTATACCGATATCGGTATTTATGTGTTTTCCAGTAATAATCACGGTATTTATACCGGTATGTATTGCGGTAATAATATCGGTATGTATACCGGTATTTATACCGGTACTGGTATGTATACCGGTATTTATACCAGTACCAGTATGTATACTGGTATTTATATCGGTACCAGTATGTATACCGGTATTTATACCGGTACCGGTATGTACCGGCATTTATACCAGTACCGGTATGTATACCGGTATTTATACCGGTACCAGTATGTATACCGGTATAAAATAATGTTTTTCTTGTGTGAAAAAAAAAATGTTTTTCTTGTGTGAAAATGCCTTGTCACAGTCAGGGACCAAACAGTTTTAAGAAAACCAGATGCCAGATATCTTGGCAATACAGGTCGTTGACCTTCATGAAATAAAAAAAAGGCACTGCTTAAAATTTTTGAAAAATATTATTAGTACGTATTAAATTAGAATAGAATAGTATAGAAAATCATTTATTGCCTTAATTTAGAAAATACACAAAACAAAAATATACGTACTACTTAATTAAAACTAATAAACTTAGACAAAAAAAGTACATTCAGCATTTAGCTGTAATGCAAAAATGCAAATGCAAGGCACTTATAACGCTAATATTTGGCACTTAGTGTAGACAATCTAGTCTCCGCGCTGAATGAAAAGAAACAATAAAAAACATATTTTCGCATTCTCCCCATGCTTCCCTTTTACAAGGAAAGAAGCCGAATCGACGAATATAAGAATGACCGCGACGTCATAGCTGTGTATTAAGAAGTGTGTATGAGTGAAACCTCGTTCGACAAGGCAAGTGGCATTCCTATCGAGCGAACTGTAAACAGAGCACTAGCGTCGTTTACTCACGCGTTTTTCGTTACCGAAATGAATTACGTTACGGTACCAGAAAAATACAGGTAGCTACCGGTACCCTTAAAATAATGGTACAGTTATTTTATACCTGTACCAATACCGTTATTGTATACCGGTATAGGTCTACCTTTAAATCAAAACGGTACCGTAATTTTTTACCGGTAGCTTAACCCTATACCTATACCGCTTTCAAGCCCTGGTTTTAGGGTGTATGTATGGCTCAAACTAGCGCTGTTGTCTTTTCTTTCTTATAATTACGTACCTAAATCAAATGAATTTTTAAAAGTCCATTGTATAGTTTATGATAACTTTCATAAGCTTTATTTTAATCCCTCTGAAATAGTTTAGTTCCGTATAATTTAGACAGCGAAGCGAAAACAGAGTTCGGTGACCACCAAGAGCAACTTCGCTATTCTGCATAGGGATATAAAAAAAAAACTATTTTATAGGCATTCAAATAAAGATTATGTTTTTTCTACAGCCCGAAGTCAGAAAGTTGGCGGTGTTACACCCATGTCTTGGAAAGCACGTTAAGCCGTTGGTCCTGTGCCTGACCTCTCCCTTGTCGTGTCGGTCTGCCGAACAAGGGAATAGAGAGTGCACTTTTGCTTAGTAACTAGTCTTCGTTGGTGGTTCCTTTCTAACCTTTAATATACCTGCCTACCGACTTACTATTAGATTTTATTAGATTTAATTAGAATAGCACTAAATTATTTTTTTTTTTTTTATTATTATTCTTTAAATTTTTATTTTGTTTTAATGTGTAATATTATTTAATTAATGACATAAAATGTACATTAGCCACCTAGCATTATATTAGCATGATAATTGCAGTGCCCTAGCAGGGTGCATGTTTGAAACTTACCTACTATCTTTAAGACCCCCTGTACCTGTACAACATGTTTGCAATAAAAAATTGAGTATTGAGTATTAACTAAAAAATCATTGAATTGTGACAACGTGATAAAGAATTATCGCAAAACAAGCTTATTGAGAACCACCTTTTTTAATAAAGTCGGTTAAACGGCACTTAATTTACCGTTTACTATTTTTTCACGAGGAAGAGTAGCCTGGTAATTTATAGGTCTTTGTTCACAAGCCATAAAACTTGTTAGAGTCGACGCAGACGAGCAACTTTCCACGGTAGCAATGGTTTTACATGATTGCTGGTGAAATTCAGATTGTATTGGTGAGTGGTATGTAGAAAATTAATATGAACAATGACATGTGTGTATATTAATTTTCTTTTGTTTTTTATTCGTAATGAAACAGCGCCACTGAGCGACGAGGATTGATGAGTCACTCACAAATACATCTGAATCGACACAGTGCCTTGATATCCCAATTTTAAATACATCAAATACCCTAAGTATTTTTACTTGGTAGTTTAAAATTGAACCTCGAAAATATCTAATGTTCTTTATGTTTTTCCTAAAATGCCACACAAATGTGATCCTTACCGTAAGCAAAGTTAGCATAAATACCTAATTCAACGTTTATTCACCTCTTCACCTCAACAGCCTATAATGGTTCATTGCTGGACATACCACGCTATCTTATCTTGGCAAGATAGAGGGGAAAATACTAAGAGGACGCTGGTCTGACCATATTAAGGCAATAACTCCCTTTGCCTGCAGCCTTGAGACAGGCCGAAGACAGAGTAGTGTGGAAGTGGTTCATCAGCATCTCCATGAAAGCTTGATAGGACGGGCACAACATTCAGCATTGAAGAATACGACAGAGAAGAAGGAGAAGCGATTCTGCAGTGCATCCGTAGCCTAAGGCAATGCGAGGGTTGAAAGTTTTCGGTGGCTAGTCCTCTCAACTAAAAGTAGTAAGTGGTCGCCACTAAAAGTGGTCCGTCTACCTCTCCGAAGGGGTTAGATTAGGTTGTTAGACCAAATGCTAGGCAGATGTTAGTTCAAACTGTCTATCGACACAGAGGAAGTATCATTTACTTCCGACAGGTTATAGGAAGTCTTTGACCCTGGAGTGGACGTACTCAGGTAGATTGTAAGTCAATCGGGTTGGGTTGGCCGTGGCGGTCGTGGCGTAAGAATTTTTAAGTCATCGTACCTAGAACCAAAGATTTAAATCGTTATATAGGCCCTTTCCATAGTGACACCGCGCCGTGTCGTTTCCAAGCAAAATGAGATATGTAGCTCGCTCATTTGGAATCAGAGTATTATGTATTTTTATGGTGTGTTTTTCTTGCAAAAGTTCGTGCAATTTGAAACACAACAAATTTTAATAATAAAGAGTTAGGTTTACTGGTAAAAACACTATTTTTATCTCGGCATTTTGTTAACGCACGCTTTCAAACACAATGCCAGTTTTTGATGTCACGGCGTATTTAAGGATTTAAATCTTTACCTACAACGTTATCCGTATTAGTCTTTTCTTGTCCTGTTATTTTATTTCTTGGTGTACCATAAAGAATATTTGTATTTTATATTTTTGGGGTCCTTCGTTATATTTTGAACTTGAAATATTTACTACCAGGAGATGCAACTCAATAAAATTTTAGGTACTCAAATTCCTATCATTACTCAAGTTCCAAAAGAGAAATGTAGCCAATCAATTTTGCAGTAAAACGGTTACTCTACATCGAAGCAGATTACTGTTAGATTACTGGTAGGTTCAATAAATCAGGATCAAAATTGTTTTTAGGCTTACAAAATGCTCTTAGAATAATAAACAGTCAAGCCCCACAATTTAAAGCCTAAGTCCGCCCACCTCTGTATCTATAACTAACTAATTCTAAGCTATTTTTAGTATAACCGTATCACAAGGTGTACTGGCATATGCGTTTAACACGGCGATTAATTAGCGGCTTCGATTCCTGTTATGGATATTGCGTTTTGTTACATTTATCTATGAATGATAGATTATTTTATGCAATGAATGACATTACCAATGGAACTTAGTTAATGTAATTTTTATGGTCATTAACAGTTTTTGTAATTGTTTCATAGTCGTTTTATGTTTTAATTATGTTAACAGATGAAACACTAGCGTTATCTACCTACAATAAAATTATGTAATGTTTCTAAGTTTTTTTTATAAATTTATTATATTACCAATTACACAAGCCACCCTGATTAGGTATATTAATAAGGCCTAAAATTTAAAAGAATCAGAAAGTGATAAGCTATTTAATAAAAATAAGGAAAATGTATACCTACTTAGGTTATCAATTTAAATAAAAGTGGTTTTTACCAGTTTTGCGCGAAACGTTTGCCTTTGCACTGGAAACTTCCCCAAAAAGCTGTAAAAAAAAATCCGCTCCTGATTTGAACTTTTTTTTTGCAGAATGCCTAAGAAATAAATAAAGTTATTCAGATGTATTATCATTTTTCACTAGAATACAAAATACAACAGCGTCACAAATCAAAAATCGAGGACCCAATTCTCAATTGTCGAACAATTATGTCATCATTTTTGAAGATACTAAGTAGGTAAAGTAGGTATATTTATTGCATAGTTACAATGTTATAAAGTACAGGGGTACAGTAAAATAATTTAATGTGTGTAAAGTACCTATCGATTTATTTATATGAACATTAATTTATCATTCGGCCGAAAAAGTAGTCGAGACTAGGTACCTACTCGCTGTGTGGTTTGTAAAAAACAAATTGTATGGTATTGATATGGATCAGTTGAGCTACCTGTAGATTGTTTGCAACAGTCTGCAGTTAGCTCAATTGTTTCAATTGTAAATACGAGTTGTTATTTCTTTTTATTAGTTTATTGTAGTTTTGTTTGTGAATAAAGATGTATTCCTAACAAATTATTGTATTTATAATTGTATAAATAATATATTAAGTGAACTACGAAAGTTCGACGCATAAAATCTCAACAATTAATGTTGTTGTTAGAGAATACGGATTTAGTCATTCGACAAATAAACTAAATAAATTACTACTAGAAATACCTCCGTATTTGATCCTGGTCGATTCAGACCCTAAGGGATCAACTTGTGCCTATTTTTTTTTATTACAAATATATTTTTATTAAATTTCCAAAAATAATTCTTCCTATTTGTTTTTTTACACGCGCTCTTGCATTATTTAACATCACAAAATATTTCATAATTCTTTTTTGCTTGTTTCTTCAGCAAATCCAGTGTTTAGTCATGAAATTATTAAATGATGTAAAATCCTTTAATAATAGCGTAAGAATACAAGTAAAAGAACACGAATATGAAGAAAATACGTGTCTAATTTTTGAAAATCCAAATACAATATCGTAGAACAAACGATGCCCAGAATCAGCCCCTTTTGACTTAGTTTACTCTTTCCGCTGCTCATTGGATGCAATTAAAAAAACAAAAGAAAACTACGTGGGAGCATAAAAATCGGCTACATACCAAACGGCTACATACGGCCCTAGCTATAAACTATAACCCTCTTTCATTGGTAGCCGGTTCGATCAGCGAAAGTAGATAGATAGATAGAAAATTCTTTATTGCACACTTATCGATAGAAACAATACAACAAAACAGCTTAAAATCTAAGTGACAAGTGGCGGTCTTATCGCTCAAGAGCGATCTCTACCAGACAACCGTGGATGGATAGGATCATTGTATAGTACTAGGGGATCTGTGTGCTCATGAAAGTTTTATAAATAAATACTTTCAAATATATATACATATAAAATTATACGTATACCTGCATATGTTTACATAAACTACTTATATACATAGGGACTCAGGTATGCGTTCAGTGACAACAGGACAAATAGTGCTCATTTACCATGGTTTTGAAGATTGGTAGCGACTTTACCTACTGGCCTCACCGAGACTAGAATACATGTAATATATTCAATAAAAATAGTCATAGAATGAGTGATACACTCACCAATCCATCTGAATCCCTATGTCGTAGAAAATAAAATGTGTTTCAAACCTAGTTGCTTCAAACGAGTTTTTATCTGCATCTAATATCCTGCTATAACTTACGTAATAGCTCGTAGGTTTACATGGCCATATTTTTTATAGCACTATTTATGCGCCCTCTGTAGATAAGGAGTAATAGAGCCCTATCCGTTACGTGAGGCCTAGGATGAGTTAGCTGTGATAGATGGGACATGCTATTTCTTTAATGTACATTTCAAAAACGCGTACCTACCATTATGCCTCATAGAGACTTGAGCCATGAGTTTAGATTCTCGAGAGTATCCAAACGTCATCGAGACGTTTCGTTTTTGTATGGGATTTGAGTTACATGTCCGCACGATGGAGGCGCTGTACCAAATCCCATATAAAAATGAGACGTGTCGATACTATTCTCAATCTGAACTCAGGGCTTACTATGCCTTTTAAATAAATAAATAAAATGATGCTGGACTATTCACACAGCATTATCTAGCCCCAAGCTAAGCAGAGCTTGTGTTAGTTATCTGATATCATCACACTAATATTGAATGTATGGATGGATGGATGGATGGATAGATGTTTGTTACCTCTTCACACCTAAATTACTGAACGGATCGGGCTGAAATTTTTCATATAGGTAATTCTGATCCTGAAATCAAACATAGGCTACTTTTTATCCCATAAATCAGTTCCCATGGGATAGAAAACGTTTTCATAGAAACAACGCGTGCGAAGCCGCGGGCAGAAACTAGTACTTAATACAATACACTACATAGATACATATTTTTACTATACATAGAAAACATCCAGAACACCCAGAACAAGTATCTGCAGATCGTAAAAACATTTATCCCGAGGCGGGAATTGAACCAGCAACCTCCTGCGTCGCAGGCGGACCTTCGCTCGCTGCGCCACAGAGGTCGTCGACAACTGTCATGAAAAACGTATTTCGTTTATCATTATCATCATTATCAACCCACAATCGTCCACTGCTGGACGAAGGAGATAGGCCTCCCCCATAAAACGTCACAAACAGCGGACCTGTGTGTCGCCTTTCCAGCGGTCGCAACAATATCGGTTCATCGAGTGGATTCTCTCGCAACAGTCATCTCATACATATACCTGTTGCCTGAAACACAGGATTTCCTATTTCAGGCTAAATTACACTTTGCTATATTTATTAGTTTAGTGCACTTATGTATTGCCTTTTTAAGAGTTTCTTAGAAATATTTTTTTCATTTATTTAGTATAGTATATAGCCCATAGCACGTCCACTACTGAACATAGCATAAAAGCATGTTGTCTAAAAAATAAGTAAAAATTCAGGCACATTAGAACCTAACCTCAACCCATGCTTTATGCTAACGAACGCAGGGCATTGCAAAAAAACAACGTATTTCATCTCTCTATTACTATAAAAAACTATCGTAGTATGACGAATAATCATTGTGAATGTAAGCGGGTTAACAACTAACCTAGTTTGTGTTAGAAGAACGTAGTTTATCCCTTCTGAACAAATTACTTTACTCTTTGCCCTAGTTCCAAGTTTAGAACCGCCGCCGTTAGAAACCTAACCTTTTTATAAGGGCTGAGGTAAACTTTTTATCCTGACCCTATATGTTAAGTACCTACATGGTTTATGAGATAATAGATACTAATAGAAGCTAGAGGATAATCCGTTTAATTCAATGTTTTTTTTAGTTTTTATATACAGGGTTATTAGAATCTAACTGATCATTATGTCCTGCGTGCTATTTATGTGAACCTATTTGAATAATAAATAACTTTGTACTAAAATATGTTATTATAATAAGTACCTACCTCAATTTTTTAATAAGTAAAACTTGTGGTATTATATTAAAATACCTTCAACCGAGATAATTTTTGAAAAATATCGAAAAATACAATAAAATTCCATAAATACATTTATTCCTATAAAAGTTTATTTACTTTTTAGGAAGAATGTATTCGGTATTTAGCTTTACGAAAGAAGAATTTTCAGTTGCAATATCCGATGATAACAAACTTTTGTAACGTATTTTTTTTATATCTGTCATTGAAACAAACAACATCCCCTTGACATTCGAGATTTACATCAGTTGAAAAATATAATTCTAAATATATTTTGATCAACCAAAAAAAAAACGTCGAAAAAAACGCTTTTTATCGCGTCTGTATTTCATTACACTGCACTTACATCGAAACAAAGTTCTAAATCAAAAAGTTCTAAGGGACGGTAGTCAAATTTCCTTTTGTTTTTTGCCAGTGACATTTAAATAAGGGGTCATAGAGCTCCATAGTTTTTTTTAATAAAACACTAGGGTATTGCCAGTGTCAATGAGTTTTTTGTAACATTTGAATTTAAATTATGAAGCCTATTGTCGTTTTTTTAATTACGATTCGAGTAATTTTTCATGCATCGCTTGCAATCTGATTTACCTGCCAGTTGTTTTGTTTTTTTTATACACAGGGACATTTATGAGTTAAATTAAATTATTAATTTTAGTTTTACAATATGCCGGAACCGGTAGTGCAATGACATTATTCTCTACACTTCATTGTAGTAAGTATACTCACAAAGTTTTTTTATTATAATCGCATTTTTGGCATGTTCAATTCAATAAACAGGGTATCTCCCAAAAAGCCGTTATCATGAAAAGGTATTAAAACAAATCGATTAGTAATTTATTGGCTAAATTATTGTTTACAAAAAAATATTAATCTGTGAAATGGTTACAACCTCTTAATATTTTTAATTTTCCAATAAGAAAAAAGTGATTTAAGTGTTTAAATATTATTCATAACAAAACACATCTAAATCCCTGTTAATTGAATCTTACTTCTACCAACATATCTTTAAAGATTTTTTTTACCCTACAGAAGGAACAGTGAATGGTGGAAAGTGCTAAGAAAAATGCTGCAGAAAAGTGCTAAAGTAGTTAGTATACAATACCTAGCATGGTATACGTACATATATATAGTTACGTATTGATTGTCGTTCTGCAATTACATGGCAAAATTGCTAAGTCGTTGCTATAAATCGTATTAAATTGACGTTATGATTGCTCCTAGCCACCGTCATTTAATATCACAAGCAAAACGGGGCAGCTGGTTCAGTTTGAATACCTACACCAAAAATATTTTTTAAGAACGGTATTGTATTGTAATTCTTAATTAATCTTTACTTATTCTATTCTTATTTAGACGACACTTTAAACCGACAAACCTTCTATAGGTTTGTCTAGTGTCGGCAGCTACAGCGTATTGCCACACATTTACCATGAAGTTGTAGAACATTATTAAAATAAACATTAAAGGTTTTGTTTTTATAGTGCGTAAGCCTCACACTCTGGCAAATTTCTAAGAAATTAAATAACATCGCAAAAATTTACAACTTCGGCGGGACTTGAACCCGCATCCTTCCGTCAGTACCGGAATGCGCTAACCAACTACACCACGAGGTCCAGTGACGCTGGAGTCGAAAATCTTTGCGACGTTCTACGGACTGTAGCGCCGTTAGCTCCACCTACAGGTTTCCTAGGAGATTTTCGACTCCAGCGTCACTTGACCTCGTGGTGTAGTTGGTTAGCACATTCCGGTACTGACGGAAGGATGCGGGTTCAAGTCCCGCCGAAGTCGTAAATTTCATGAAGACATATTTATGAATTGACGTTGGCATTTTTAGAAACGTAAACATAGAAAATGAATATCTTCAAAACAATAAATTAGACAATTTCGTCTTTTTATTTGTGTATTTTTGACACAAAACCATGGATGGATGATCAGCAATCAGTTTTCACTTGATATAACAGAGTTTTTACAATTAATGAGTAACTTCGCCTGCGACGCAGGAGGTTGCGGGTTCGATTCCCGCCTCGAAACAAATTTGTGTACGATCTGCAGAAATTTGTTCCGTTGGTCTGGGTGTTTTCTATGTATAATAAAAATATCTATGTATGTAGTATATTGTATTAAGTATAACAGTTATCTAGTACCCATAACACAAGCTCTGCTTAGCTTGGGGCTAGATAATGCTGTGTGAATTGTCCAGCATTATTTATTTATTTTATTTATTTATTTATTTATTTATTTTAGTCCAAAAAAAGTAACCTAAAAAAATTAAACAAAGCGACAGAAATCAAAAAAATCTTTTCCGTGTCGGTGTTTAAATTTTAAAAGTTTTCTGAGGTACTGAACATTTATTGTATTTATGGAAATAAAGAGTTTTTAATAAATGATTCTTGACTAGTAAGAAGAACACTAGCTGTTCATCTTGAGCTGTGTCATCTAGTTATGCTAATACACTGGTGGCAAAGTGATATAACTCACATAAATACGGAACGAGAATCGAGGAGTTATGGTCACAATATAAGTTTATTTCAAGTTTATCGCCATTTTAATGTTTTCTGCCGCTGTTTCGACACCTGGCGAGGATTGCGACATGACGCGATGTTTCAATTTATAAGTGAAAGTGCACTGCAAATTAAACACTTTTTCATTTAAGTACCCGCTTATTCTTTTATTTAGTTTATAAGGTACCAACACAAAACACAATATCAAAATAAAAAATAGAATAATACAAAAAATATGATCTGGCTTGAAACGTAACTAAGTGCACACAACAATTAATAGATTAGGATTGGTTAGGATAAACATACTTAGTAAAATTTTAAAGTGGTTATGCACTATAAATACAATCTTAAAATTTTCTCAACTTTAGCTAAGATAAAATTCTATGAATTTATATTATTATTTTAATTGTGTTTGAACGTGGATCCAACTAGCTCAGAATTGTTTTTTTTTTAGGTTTTAATGTAAAAAAAATAACAAAACATTCGGGTTTTGGGATGTTGAAAATATACTACTGTAAGTCAGCCTGGGGTGCACATTCTGAGAACAAAATATGTTGGTCTCTCTCAATCAACTCTGCCTGTTTTCTATCCCGAATATATTTTCTCGTTTAATAATATCACATTTATATTATAAAGGCGAAAGTTTGGACGATTATAGTGTTTGTTACCTCTTTAGTTAGTTTGTCGGTACTTATGTATTTTGCATGTTTGCGGCCGCATTTGTCGTTCCCGTATAGACCTTAGAAGTCATCGACGGAAGGGTCATCGATGTGAGTAAAATTCGGGAGATAGGATAGGCATTAGCTTCACAAAAGTAGAACGCTCAAATTAGGTCCAATTAGGTCCACCCACCTCAGTCACAGTCGGACCGGCGCTGCCGGCGTAGGTACTTGTTTCGCGTGTATTGTTGTCTCGATTGCACTTCGGTCTAGATACGTCTTTCCATTATTGTTGTTCATAAGGTAGCAGGTATATGGCAATAGATTGGAAATAGCGTGTACTTGCGTATAGTTGTAACACAACACAGGCTGTACCATGTCTACAGAATTTTACTTATATCAATGGTAAGGGTCCATAAAAATACATAAAATGGACACAATGGTAAAACTAATAGCAAATTAAATAAAAACTAGTCTGTTCGCTCTAGAAAGTCCTTAAGGTTTCAAGGTTTTGTTATTTTACTTCTATGAGGAAATGCAAATTCATCTAATAAAAAAATATCAAAAGGGTCTTTTTGTTATCAAAAGACAAAATCATAACATTCTAGTTCGGTGGGAAATACAGTGACATTCAAAATATTTTTTATTTGTCTCTGATTTAATGCATTTGCATACGTCGTTGGGTTGTTTGAATTTAAAATAATAAGTGCATAAATTATCCAATGTCTTGAAGGGAAGAGGAAGCTGTAATTAAAATGCTGGTGTGATTTTGATGTCAGGGTTGTCACAAAGCATTACAATATTTTGTCATTTTATTCATGTTTAACTGAGCTCAGCAGCTTTTCTTTATAAATTAAAAAAAACTAAATGAAAATTTAATATTTGAAAATTCAACAGAGTTAAATCTATAAATTAACAATTATTATTAAAAAAAATTATAGTGTAATAGACATGCAGATGAAACAGCTTTTCTAATAAAGCATGTAAGTACTTTGATGATAGTTAATCCTACTAATACTTTTAGAGTAGGAAAATTAAATTTATACCTAATGTATTTAATAATGAATTTTCACAAACCGGAGCAGAGAGGAAAATTATTATTTTCTTTCTACCGGTGTCAGAGCCTGTTACCGGGCAGAAAGAACCAACTCTTATGGCAAAGTTAGTCAAGGTTTGATGTTCAGAGATATTCAGGCGAAGATCACGCCATAACTAGAGTACGCAGTGGGCAGAAATTGCATAGAAATCATGTCTTATATTTCCAAATACTAAAAACTTTTTGTCTCGGAAAAACGGTAGCGAAACCGCGGGCAGAAACTCGTAAATAAATTATCGTTCTCAAGAAAATCAGTCTTGAGACAACCCTATCGCTCACCAACGAATACTTCACTTACATCTCACTTCGCCATTCTAATGATAATTCAAACCTGTTCCAAACAATCTTGAATTTTTTTGTTTTAGTTCCAATTTTTGGGGTCACATAATTGTGTCAACGACGCCATTGTTACATTTGCAACCATAAACAAAAGAAGCGAGTTACACGTTGCAAGTATAGACAATAGACGAAGGGTAGTTCGAATTTCGAATCCAGTTCTGGCTGTCATTGTCTTGAAAGGTGCAAATTCAGATGAGATCTAAATATGAAAATTAGTTTTTTGCTAACCGTTCCGCATGGGAACTGCTGACCCTATTTTTCGGACGTTAGGATTGCATTGTTTTTTTGTGCACGTACGCTATATTTTTGTTTTATTCTACCGGTTGATTTGGTGGCAGATGGCCGTTTTGTCTTTCGGGTGTATTGTCTAGTTTTGTTACGCATCATCCTGGGGTTTCGAAATGAAAACATTGTGGTTTTAGAATTTGATATCAAAATACAAAAGTTGCTCCAAGCACAAATTTTTTATCACTGTACTTATAAGAATGAAACCTCTAAGTTTTTCTCTTTAGAACCGAAGACCTTGTATATTTGTAGGTATTTATGCAATATTTACATACCCACATAGATTAGATACTAGTATATACATAGAATGCCTCAAACAGACAAAGCACATAAGTTCAAAAATACATAAAAAGAATTTGTATGTTAATAAATCTAATAATACGGGATAACAAGCAGAGGGGAGTCCATTTTGATTTAAGAAAAAACCAATTGGATGGGGGTGTTTGGACAGTTGCGTTCGTAAAGCTTTCGAATAAAATAAAAAGGTACCTAAGCTTGTAGAGTATAATTTCTACTACTAACGGGAGTCTTAAAATATAATAAATAAGTACCTAATGGTGAAGGAACCACGCAGCATCTAGCCCCAAATTAAGTAGCTAAGTAGGTATGTATAATATGCTAAATTGAGACAACTATTATAG
Source organism: Eupithecia subumbrata (assembly GCA_949316285.1). NCBI lineage: Eukaryota > Metazoa > Arthropoda > Insecta > Lepidoptera > Geometridae > Eupithecia > Eupithecia subumbrata. The sequence continues at coordinate 21,309,793 of OX438646.1, read as the reverse complement.
GTAAAACTTTTAAATCCATCATGGTTATTAACACTAAAGTCATTTATAGAGGGATATTTACCATGATTTGAGTTTTGAGCTTTCCGATATTTCGGCGCAGTTACATGCGCCATGATCACGAAATAACTAAATATTGGAAAGCTCAAAACTCAAATCATGGTAAATATCCCGTTATAAATGACTTTAGAACTATTATAGGTATATATATTGATGACATAATTATTATTATAGGCGATAAATACCCGTAAAATAAATAATAATTAATTAAATTATGACTTAATTATGTTATGGACAGCTCTTCACCAACCAACAACCAACAATGCATGGACTCCTTCTGAAATTTGAAACAAGAAAGTTCTGCTTCGCACATAAAGTTCAGGCTCCAAATTCCCAGCTACTTGATGAATGTGGAAATGATGGACACTCTGCAAATGGTATATATGGATCAAGATGGTGGATACGGCCAAACTAATCCAAAACAAAATCAAAACTTTAGTTCAAATATGACGTGACATGTCATAATGTTACATGAAATTCAAACCAAACCACAATAAAAACAGTGGGACCGTTACAAAAACAGTTTTTTTTTTCCAACCGTCCCCCGAAGTCAGATCAGAGAGACTGTCTTGTACCATAGTAGGATTTCTTTTCGTTCTATTTTTGTTCTGAGATTTGTGACAACATGCACCACACAGATAAATAAGGAAGGTCTCGTCTAGATCGAAACAGCAACCCTGTTTTCATACTTTCGCGCGCTATACGCAGTGAGAGATCGTTCCAATCACGTGCCGGAAGCGACGCATGCGCCCTCTGTGGGTAAAAACACACTTTCGCGACACACGTTTCGCGACAAATGGATGACGGGTCGTTCCGCGCCTAATTTTCATTTAAATCGAGGATTTGTGCATATTTGTGACTCTAAAACAGTGAAAACCCAAGACTGACCACGAACTACCTATGTGATATTCCAAAAAATGTGCCTTGTCAAGATAGAAGCTACACCAACTCCATTTCCACCGGTGGACACGTATCAGCGCGCCGGCGGCGAGGTGAAAGACAGGTTAGCTCAGATGAGAATAGACCACATCACATCACGTCACATCATCATGAGGTGCTGAACAATATCAAAACAGAAGGAAGCTGCTGGCCTTCCTCTGGTAGGTTCCCTTCAGCTCTTGCGATAGCCACGAACCGAGGGGTCGATTCTTAAGGCACGAAGGTTGATTTTATAAAAAGGACCGTACTTGACTGATGCTCTGTAGACCGAAAAGCGCGATAGAGAAGATTTACGTACTCAGTGGGTATAGAACAGATAGTGGCTTCCACTGGTACAGCTTGCACCCACTGGTGCAAGCTGAATGGTTAAACAAAAAACAATGATAAATAATAATCATAATAATGCTGGACAATTCACACAACATTATCTAGCCCCAAGCTAAGCAGAGCTTGTGTTATGGGTACTAGATAACTGATATACTTAATACAATATATTACATAGATAGATATTTTTATCATACATAGAAAACACCCAGACCAACGGAACAAATTTCTGCAGATCGTACACAAATTTGTTCCGAGGCGGGAATCGAACCCGCAACGCCACGGAGGTCGTCAATATATACACTTATATCTATTTTAAAAAATCTAAGCCGTCACCAGAAGGCAGAGTGCCCAGAATGCTGGCAGCATTGCCACGTTGAATGGCAATGCTAATTCGTTGACCGAAATAGAAGCCAGCATTCCGATCACCTGTGGACTCTATAAGAAGTTTGGTAAGATCTTTATAAATTGATGTGCCCCAGGACCCCAAGGACCAAAAGTTTCTACCCCAAACGGCTAAAATAGGTAACCTCGGTCAAGGTTAGCGTATTTTCGCCGTATAAGGGACTCCGCTGATGTTACATAGATACATTTTTTTTAAAGTTTTTGTTTTTATGCACTATAAAAGCACTATGTAAGCCTCACACTCTGGCAAATTTCTAAGAAATTAAATATCATCGCAAAAATTTACGACTTCGGCGGGACTCGAACCCGCATCCTTCCGTAAGTACCGGAATGTGCTAACCAACTACACCACGAGGTCGAGTGACGCTGGAGTCGAAAATCTTTGCGACTTTCTACGGACTGTAGCGCCGTTAGCTCCACCTACAGGGGAAACATTAAAGTTTATCCATTCCTGTTCAAAGACTAAAGTTACATTTAGTTCGTTTGACGAGATTTTTTTTATTATCCATAGAAATTACCCAGAACACTCGAAACAAAAATTGTTCCGTCCTGCGTTGCATGCGGACCTTCGCCCACCGCGCCAAATCGTTCGTCCGACAATGACGTGTAACTTAAAAAATTTAATTTTCACAAGAAAAGTAAAATTTGAAAATAAACTTACTTTTCTTTTCGCCTGCACCTAGTTACGTCCCCATCGGTCTTAATGAAAAGTTCATTTTCTTTGCCCTCGCTACAGCGTACATCAGGGTGCTTTACATAGTGGTCTGTGTTCACGGTTCAGAAGACGAGCTCATCATCGTAGGAGAACGGAGGTGGCAAATGAGACTCGTGTGAGACTCGTGTGAGATAATAAATAAATTACTTTATCATCTAGCCCCAAGCTAGGCAGAGCTTGTGTTATGGGTACCTGATGATGATTGGTATACTTAATACAATACATTACATAGTAAAATATATATATGTATTTTTATTTGAGTAAATTATAAAATGATTATAATTCTATGTTCCATCGGATTATGCGAGTGAGGGAAAAGAGAGTGCACCTATGTTTACGTACACACTTGTGCACTACAGTATGTCCTGCGCACCTGGCTAGCCTCCGTTGAGACTGGAAGCCGTGGCCGAAATTCGACTAGAAGGACATCAAAAGATCTGTTTTGCTCCAGTGTCAATTCCGTGAGGCGACGGCTCAGCTCTGACTTTTTCACGCCCTCCGGTGACGACGATGCAATTTTGACATGTCAATAGTGCGCATGATTTTTGTTTTTTGTTTTTTGGTTTTCATTCAATTCTTTTTTTGGTTATATTATTTATTCATCACCACCAAGGTGATGGTGATGAAGTTTGATTATTTGTATATTTCATTTAGGTATTCTATTTGTCTGCTTAGTATAATGTAAACCGTTGTTTGTAGTTTTTATAGTAGGTTTTCAGTTTACTCAGCTTGTTCACACTTTTTATGTTACTATTATTATTTTAACCGTGAAAACCTCTTATTAGCCTCCTGCTTCGATTTCTTTTTTATAATTTGTATGTATGTGCTGCTGGTTTTCCTTACATTAAATAAATAAATAAATAAATAAATAAAAAGATCACCAAAACATTCAAGTTAAATAGGGTATTTATTTTTTATTTTTGAAATCCATTGTATAAATGTGTGATTTTGTATTATTATCTTTAACTTAATTTAATTAGTTTAATTAATGACAGAGCACACAATACCTTAAGTATTGTGTGCTCTATCATTTTGCTAAGTGTGTAAGATTGGTGTAGCGAGTAGCGCTGCACTTATCACCCGGCACCGCTGAAAACCAGCGCTGCTATGGCCCTTGTGCCATAGCAGCATTAAGCTGAGCTGGTGACCTTTTTGTGTTTCGTTAAGTTTAGTATTAGTTATAAGTTTTATATTATGTCACACAAATAAAGATTTTCTATTCTATTCTATTCTATAAAAGCAAAAAAAATGTTTTAATATTCTAGCTTATAGATTTGTTATTTTGTTATACAAGAACTTCATCTAAGCAAAGTTTCAGTCCGGTATGATAATTCGTTTTGTAGTGAAGAAGTAATCAATCCAAACTTTTGAAATGGTTTTTAACTATTTAAATCAATGATTTTAATAAAATTTAGTCAAGAAAATATTTAATAAATTTTTACGCTCTCAAAAGTCAACTAAGTAAATTTATGTGTAATCAAATCACCAAAGGGTGTTTTGAATGGACCATAAAAAATATTTTGAGCTCCATTATGGTAGTGCTCATATTAATACTAGCGTGATACCCCATTCGTCCTACCAGCCTAGTCCCACTAGTTGGGGCGAAGGGGATTTAATACCCGTGAACCAGCAAAAACTCCTCTTACAGCTGGTAGCTCTTCTTTCGGTTTACTATGTAGTCTGGCTGCCTCGATACACGCGCAGCCAAGAGACGAAGTCGACGAAACTCACTGTTGCAATTCTCTCAGCAAATTATGTAGGTACAAAAATACCCTATTAGGTTAAATATAGCAGTCTTATTTTATACTAGCTTCTGCCCGCGGCTTCGCATGCGTATTTTCGGTATTATTATTTAAGTTATATATTATTATCTAAGTTAGGCTTTGTTCTAAACGTAGGTCAAATTTCATCTATATAGATCTGTATAGTTGTTTTGAAGATCCTAGGTAACAAAAATCCAGATCTCGCAAACTTTCGGCTATGTAATATTAGTGGGATAATTTGCTGCAATAAATATTTTTTACATTTTACTTTACTTTACTTATCAATGATCAAACCTCTTATCAAATATAATAGTTATTTCTCTCGTCGAATTGACTTTAATAAGAGTTTTGATCGTTGGTTAGTTAATTGTAGAGGTGATTAACGTATGAACAACCGACTGTTACCCCGGAAAATCTAAAATACCGTTACTGAAGCGGAAATTTGTGCCGTTGTGAAGAATTTTGGCCGAAAACAACGTCAAAAGTACTGAATTAATTCTTATAAAAATGTATGAAAAGTGCCTTTTCTGTTATCCAAAGACAATATCATAACATTCCGGCTCGGTGAAAACTACAGTAACATTCAAAATATTTTTTGTTTGCTCAAATTTACTGAAATTTGCAAACGTCATTGGGTTATTTAAATTTAAATTAATAACCGCATAAATTATCCAATGTCCAATGAAATGAATACAACGCCAAAAGTAGGTCTACCGACTGTATCGGGCTGAAATTTTACACGCATAAAGATGGAACCTGGAATAACATTATAGACTACTTTTTAGTTCAAAAAAACGCGAGCAAAGCTGCAGGCAGAAGCTAGTCTCCAATATACAAACCCGGGGTTTTATTCCCTGCACATACAGCAACAATGTCGGGGGTGTTGCACCCTCTACTCGCTCCCGCGATTTACTTTTTGTGACCCCCATCAAATATGGTGGTTGGCGAAAATCGATTCGCGCCAGCCAACTTTGATTGCAAATTATTTTTTAATTACGTTGCACAGACTTGTATTTAGTAGTGGATAGGTTGGTGAATCTGGCTTGAACAACGCATAGATACAAATATTGAGATGTCACCAGAACCATAGACTAATTGTGTCTTGTTTGTCTATGCCAAAAATAAACTTATCTAATTTGGCAACACTAAAATGCGGCACGGTTGTCTGGGAGAGAGAGCTCTTGAGCGATAAGACCACTAATAGTCGCATATTTTGGAATTTTTATTTTAATTACTTTGTCATTTGTTTCGATAAATGTGCAATATTTCTTTTATGTTTCCAAAATGTTGCGATCCCTATAAAAATTGAAATAATAATTTGATTGAGAAGAAACTAAAACCTGACTTCGAATCCCTTAGTGTTACAGTTTTTAGGTCTTGCGAGAAAAATACTAATCCCTATGATGATGATGATGTTCTCCTAGCCGAATTTCGACCACGGCGGCCAGTTTCATCTGAGACTAGCCAGATTTTTTTTTTCATTTATTTATGTTACATAATTATTAACTTATTTTATCTACAGCTAACATAAACCGTAATTCGGTTTGTCCGTCAGCCTCAGTCTCTAAGGTACATTAAAAAGATGCGCAGGACATACATATTATAGTGCACAAGTGTCTGCGCAAACACAGGTGCACTCTCTATTCCTTCACTCTCATAATCCGATGGGACGACAGAAACAGACCGACACGACGGGAAAGAGGTATAATAATCCCTATATTTTCTATACGAAGCGAAATAATTTTCAATATCGGTTCATGATTGACCAAGAATTAGATGAAATACATTAAAAAAAAACATACAGCCGAACATAAAACCTCCTTTTTACAAAGTCGGTTAAATAGGATAGCATCATTGTTATTTTTTCAATGCCAAAGCAACCAGAAAAAGACCATTTTTTATTATAAGGAAAGTACTAACATGAAACTTTTCCCCTAAATCCAGTTCAATCACGTGAAAATGACGGCGTTTTTCCAAACTGCCCCACAATTTTAATTTTATGCGAGTTTCCTTTAATATCTTATCTGTGGGAGACAAGGGGTCCAACGGGAATAATGTCAAAAATTGTTTTTAATGGGCCGATCTTCGCTTTTATCTAAATCTTACGCTTAAGCTGGGGATGTCAGTTTATTGCTCTTTGTGAAGATGATAGGTAGTTGACGACCTCTGTGGCGCAGTGGGAGAATTCCCACCTGTGCCGCTCGAGATTGCAGGTTCGATTCCCGCTTAGGGACAAACGTTTTTTATCTATCGATGTCATGTTTCGAATTTAAGTACATAAACTAATTTATTTCTATTATGATTGTAATTCATAATAGAAATAAATTATTAATAATAATAATTATAAGACATTTATTTTCCACTCACAAAAAGGTTTTCATATTAATAATTGTGTACAGATTAGGCCTATAAGTATTTGACCTGTTTTGTGAATTTAAAATTAGTTTGAAATTAGTAAGTTATTGTAATTTTCTTTGTCAATAAAGATACTTAATAACAAAGTACATAAATAATCCGTCTCATATACAGGGTTGCCGACGGCAAGGCAAATGGCGTCGTCGACGGCTGCCTAGCTTGGGGCTAGATGATGGGTGAATTGTCCAGCATTGTTTACTAATTTAAGTAGGTAGGTAGTACGTTACTTTCACTGCCCGTGAAAGCTAAGCAACCTTGAATGGTTGGTTAGGTACTGGTTCGATTCCAAATATCAGTTGATCTCACTTTTGCATTAAATACAAAATACATATTTTTTTGCACAGATCTGGGTGTTTTTATTTTCCACGAATTCTTAGTAAAGTATTTAACAAACATATATGTAGTTATCAGCTATATATTTTTTTTGGCTGGTAAAATGTAATTTACCTAACCTTTTTAAGTTACCTTAAATACCTAAAACGGTTTATTAGAACCTTCTTTTCATTTTCTATCTTATCTAAAACATAGAACACCTTCTATCAAAAATATTAATTTTTCATTAAAAAGCCATATTCGTACACTTTTTAGATTACGAAAATGGCGTTTGCTTATTATTTGCATTTATTATTGAGACTGAAAAAAAACGCAATCAGGAGGGCCTTGATTGAAAGTACAGACAGAAACGTAAAACTATTTCATATAAATGGTTGACAGTCTGTAGATTAGCCCGCGACATTTAGTAAAAAAATCTATGTATATCTTTATATATAAAAATTAATTGCTGTTCGTTTGTCTCGCTAAAACTCTAGAACGGCTAGACCGATTTCAATAATTTTGGTCACAAATATTTGTTTAGGTCCAAGGAAGGTTTAAAAGGTGAGAAATTATAAAGAAAGTTTAGACAATTTTTACTGGCGGTACGCAGTTTACCGGGTCAACTAGTATTAAATAAATTTATAATATCTCGTGGACATTGAATGAACGGTAATAGAGTAGTATTTAGCTAGCAATTTAAAAAAATACCAAGTAATGTGACCAATTAAATATCCCAGGAACTATTAATAATAATAATAATGGACAATTTCCACAGAATCATCTAGGCTCAACTTTTTTTTAAAGTATGAGAGCCCTAATTATTAATGCAAAAGTTTTGATAAATCTTTGGATTTTCTTGCCGAAATTACTGAATAAATCAGGCCGAAATTTTGTATGCTTTCGCTTAAATGTAGTTTTGGACCTATAATAACATACCTGTTTAGCCTAGGTACTTTCTATCCCGGTATAACGAGTGCGAAGCTTGTTTTTAAAAAGTTATTACCATTGTATACGCTATACAGGGTTATTGGTAATTCACTGACACTGCGTCATTTGCGTATAATATACTTCTATCCATTAACACGAACACGGTTGTGAAGACGCCAGGTTTTGTAAACATTCTTGAAATATGTTTTTGCCAACCGTACATTTCTTAAGACGAAAATTATTTGGCTAAACAGCCGACTTGGGGTCCCAAAAGGGCATTACTTTTCCCAATTTGCTGTTGCAATTATGGAAATCATTGGGGGAGAGAAGATGTGACATTTTAAACATTTAATTTGGAGCGTGTACTTTATTTTAACAAATACATAAATAGGTAGATACATTTGTATTTATTTACTTGCTTTCGTCAGCAACTTAGCATGCTTTTAACCGAGATAAAAAGAAATCCCATTTGTTATTCCAGGTCTAAGTCAATTATTTCATCACAATGCGTTCAGTAGTTTTGACGTGAAGAGGTAACAATAATCCTAACTTTCGCACTTTTTTGCATAGTTTTTATAATATTAGTGAGATGTATTGTTTCACAAAGTTGCATCAATTAAAATAATTTAATAATGTCAAAATCACCAACAAAAAATTATTACGACTTAATACGACTTAATTGATTGAATGAATCAAGATTAAAATAACAAATTAAAAAAACACGATGTAAGGAGAACCAATAAACAGATCAATTTACAACCTTACAAAAACGTAGGTAACAAACAAACCCATAACAAATCAATAAGTTTACCTTAACAAAAACACAATTGACTCGTGCCAAATCAATTTACGAATCAACACCTCAATTGATCTATTGGATCTTGAAAAAAATAAATAAAAGACCCTAAGAAATAAATACAAAGAAAAAAATACCAGACCCAAAAGGGTTAGGATACTTAGCATTTTTTTGCCGTCCCAATTTTTTCTGATTTATGATCCTGCGTGTGAACTGAATTTTAATTATTTTTTGCACATTTTGGGGTATGTTTTTGTTTGCCACTTAACTCGCTCACGGTAGATGTAGTTTGAATTCGATGTTTTTGATACTTAGCTTTTTTGAGTATTTTTTTGATTGAGCAAAACGTGTAACCAACTGTTTTAAGTTGGCTGCGAAGTATTTTTTGTGTAAATTTTACGTCTGTAAGAAAACATTCATTTCGTACAGTTAATTAATGCAAAATAACAAACGACGTGAAAGTTATCGTTCGATAGCATTTTTTTTTTATTTAACCGGTAAGGTGTTCTTTCCAAAAATAGCTTTTAACTATCAAGAATCACCCTCAAGGATCACGGGTGGCGCGCGGCGCGCGTTTTTCCCGATTCCCGCACTAAAATGCTTGTATCTCATAAAATACTAAGAATTTATTTATTCTATAAAAAGATATAGAATCTAGACTAAGTATTCTTTCTATTAGTCTATTTATTATTTGTAGGTACATGCTTATTATTTAGAATTTTGTCGATAACTCAGTATACAAAAATCGATAACTCATTATACAAAAATGAACCTTGTTGCTTCCGTAATAAAGTCGAACCGAATGTGTACAAAATGGCGGCTAAATGCGTGATTTTGTTACCTGATTATTTCTCGAACTTCAAACCGTTCGATCACCATAGACAAACTTTTAGTAAAGAGGTTCGTTCATTCCGAATCGAATGAGACATAGATTTCAAGCCATAGTGTTCCTTATATTTTAAAAATAAGGTTTCAATTGGTCTGAGGTGTCGAGCCCGGAGCGGGCATCGTGATACCTGACGGTATGAATTTTTTTCTGGCCCGCTCAGGGCATCATAAAACTTTAAAGGTTAAATCACATTTTAATTCATTATCATACAAAATCAAAACTGTGAAAATTAAAACCTTTGGATCAAATTATGAAATGAAATTGAAGCATGAAACTTTTTGCAGAAACTAATAAAAAACAAGTTGTTTTTAGTCTCTTAACTTTGACTGCACCTACCTATTCCAGTCTTGCACTAGAGGAATTTCAAAGCAGAACTGGAAATAAGCCAATTAGAATTTGATTAAGCCAAACACATATTAATAATATTTAATATTTTAATTATTTTGAAAAAACTGAAAACTGACTTGGAATCCGTTAGTTTAAAAATGATTTTTAAATCTTACGGGATAAACTAATCTCTCTTGAAAACTACTTTTATCCTCGAGATCGTCCTATAGACAACTGCAAATGCAGAATTATTAAAATCCATCCATAAATGTCGACGGACATACATAAAAATCATATGTACATAAAACCGAACATAAAACCTGCTCTTACTTTCGAAGACGGTTGAAAAGAAAAGTCCAAAACTTTATTTCTTCAAAGTCAAATTCAAAATCTCCTTCCGTAATAAATCATTCCAAAAATTCCAACTTCCAAATCCCCGTCAATATCCCCACAAATTAACGAATGCATCAAATAAACGTGCTCACTAATTAATTTCCACGGAAAAATTGAATTAAGGGGTGCAAATTTTTGACGAAACTTAAATAAAAATGCAGATAGGTAGAAGTTTGCTAACAAGGGGGTTGCCCCCCCTCTTTTGAAGTTCTGAGGTACGCGAGCGTAAGGGTGTACCTACTTAGGGTGAAAAATAAGACTCCCTCTGAATAAGATATCTACGGAATTGAAATTGTTGATGCGTATATTTTTTGGGTGCCTCCGGGGTTTCCAACTTGTTGAGATTTTTGATGAAGTTTTATTTATATGAATTTTACCTAGGCAAGTACTGTTTACGATTTAAAACTGAAGTAAATGTGTGAGCGATTGCAATTCGTCTATACTAATATAATAAAGAGGAAAGATTTGATTGTTTGTTTGTTTGTATTGAATAGGCTTCGAAACTACTGGACCGGTTTGAGAAATTCTTTTACCATTAGAAGCCCACATTATTCCTGATGAACATAGGCTACTTTTCACCGCGGGAAAATTCATTCTTAATTCCTACGGGAAAACGGGTAATAGGACAACGGGTAGTAAGAATGCAGCTAGTGTATACAATATATACGATGATGTATCAACTAAATTATACGAGACTGATGTCAAGGGAATTCATCATTAGCACACATATGCCCATGGCTGGACATGCCTTCCCAAAAAGGGGGGCTTAGCCAATAATAACCACAATTGGTAGGAAGAATGGTGATTTGAAAGGTGTTACAAATATACAAAAGAAAACAACAGTTGAAATAATAATAAAATATTTGTATGAGATCGGGTTAAGGGTCGGTAAGGTAATACAAAAACTCCATTACAAATTTTATTAACCTTACTAATGGATCGGTAATACCCACTCACGTATGCATTAATAAAGACTAGTTTCTGTCCGCAGCTTCGCACGCGTTGTTTCTATGGAAACGTTTTATGCCTTTTTATATCCCATGAAACTGATTTATGGGATAAAAAGTGGCCTATATTTTATTCCAAGTATAAAATTTCAGCCCAATCCGTTCAGTAGTTTTGGCGTGAAGAGGTAACAAACATCAATCCAAATATTTATACATCTAAACTTTCGCAATTATAATATTAGTGTGATATCGTTATTGATATATTAAATTAATAAGATATCATTAAAACTGCCTATTAAAATAGTTTATAATTACTATTAATTAATATTGCTCGGAGAGCGTATGAATATTGCCGGAAAGGAAAAAGAAAAGCACACAATAATTAAAAGTTTTCAAAAGTGGTTCATGAAAAAACGCTTACTAATTAAAACCAGTATTAATTGGATCTCAACTTATTAAATGAATTATGCAGCTTTTCTGGAAGTTTTACTCCGTTTTAGGGTTCAGTTGAAATGCACAAAAACATGAAGAATGAGGATAGCGCAAACCCTGTGCGAGCGAGAGCGAGTGAACATGAAAACCGCTGCAGCAGGTACGGTAGGCCTAACTAGTTATTTTATTACTAACACTTAGACTACAAATAAAGTGAAAACGAATGTCAGTACCAAGACAAACCTCATAAGGTTAATAAGGTACAAATATAATGTATGATGTGATTATTTTTGTAATGAATAAATACCTCAAAAAACTAAAAATCAATTGTTAAACTGTGACGTTATTCTTTAATGTTTTCAAAATAGTGCGACGGAACTTGTATTTATTTAAAGCTAGGCTGAAAAACGTAAACGAGATTTACTTTATTGAAATGTAAAATCAAACGCATACCTACTAATCAATCATACATACTCATTTTCGTCCTTTTGTGGGTAAAATAATCTAGACGTAAGTGAGATAAATTTTACGAAAGTTTTGTACATTTTCTTCGGTAAAATTTACTTAAACTTTAAGTTGGCTCGCTGCAATGCAACACTCAGGTAGGTACAGGAGAATTCTTAGACCCCTTTTAAAATACCACAAAAAATGTACGGAACCCATTCTCAAAAACAAACATACTTTATTCTTCTACAATAAAATTATTCCCGCAGTTGGCAGTACGGAGTTTTTTATTTTTTCTTAAAGATGAATGAAACTGGTTCCTGGCTTAGAAATGCAGACTCGTTCTTACTATGAAATAATGAGCTTAATTTTAATTTTAGTTTTGAGATCAAGTTTGGTTGGCGAGGTTGGTTGGTTAAATAATTTAAATAATTTTAGAAAGATGTTGAGGACATTTTTTTATGTGTGATTTAAAGTGTTCTTTTGGGTTTTCGACAAAAACTTTTGTCAATGATAGTTTTGAATTTTTTTTTGCTCATTCTTGCTTCATACGAAAAAAGTGATGTCTAACGAATATAAAAAGAAAATTAAGTTTTATGAACGTTTTTACTCGTAGTTTTATGTCGTTACAATTATCTTAAATGTGAGATTTATTGTCAATGACAAGTTTACTGTCTTTAAACGAGCACAAATAGGTAAGTATTAAAATGGTGAATAATAACTAAATTTATAAATAAAAAGCAGTTCTTTATTGTATGTTGGTATCAAAATCTATCCATAAACATGAGGTCCATATAAAATACTTTAAAATTACTACCCATTTTTCCGTCCTCACAACCACCCTCAGTATATAACCTCCTAAGTACCAATTCAATAAATAAATATAAATACATCTAAAATATACCGCCGTCACTCAGATTGGGGGTCCGTAATGCTTAAAAAAAAGAATGATGGCAAAAAATTAGGGTACGGCCCTCCCTCACGACTTTTTGGGCACCCCACGGGTTTATTGGTACATGGTATTGATTTTCGAGGGCAGGACAATGTAGTGATTGAAATTTTTGGGTATTAAATTGATGCAGTAGATATATATTAAATATCTCTATTATGTAGAGTCGTGCTGGTGTTGTTTGGTTGAAACATTATGCTCAAAATAGGTTTATACTGTTTAAGTAACCAAGTTTTTTGTTGATTGCGTGGCTGTGATTTTTTTTCAACAGGTACCTACAGAATTGCCAATTTATGTGACAAGAAAATTCAATAACTGATATGTAAAAGAAACACGATACGGTGACTCCGTGGGGATTTTATATTAGTTTTATTCAGCTGCAGTTTTTTTGTAGTTATTTTATTTTTTTCAGGCGGTAGGTAAGTATAGTCTGTAGCAGAATAAGTCATGATTATTTAATGACATTTAAAGGTGAACGTTTCCAGCAAAAAGAATTACCTTTTGCGATAGAAAATTGAAAATACCATATTGAAAGTACTTGAAGCAAAATAGTACTCACAATTATCTACATAGTTCATGTAATGTCTTTATTAACAAAGAAAACTGCAATCAAATAATTAAAAAAAATAAAAACTAAATAATTAGCTAACTGCAGACTATGTGTCCGATTAACAATCAAACACAGCAACACCTAAATGTTTTTTTATATTCATCACTTGTTAAAACTACAATTTTTTTTAAACATTTTTAACACTTGTTAAAAATACAAAAAGATAAAAAATAAAAATGAAAATAAATAACTTTATTTATTATGATGATAACAACATCAACAGTTGGCTGACTGTACCTCCTTACTGGGCGGGCAGATTAGGTACTAAACAAATTACGTTTTAACGTCACTTCTAATTTATTTCGCGACAATCACAGTTACTCACCCGGATTACGAGTGGACCAACCCCAGTGGCTTTCAATTTAACCTTGGATCCTAAAGTCTTTCAAGGATGGTTCTTTTTCAGAATTAGCGGTTTTATTCGGACAAATATTTATAAACAAATAAATAAATAATGCTGGACAATTCACACAGCATTAGCTAGCCCCAAGCTAAGCAGAGCTTGTGTTATGGGTCCTAGATATCTCTGATATACTTAATACAATATACTACATATATAGATAATTTTATTATACATAGAAAACACCCAGACCAACGGAACAAATTTCTGCAGATCGTACACAAATTTGTTCCGAGGCGGGAATCGAACCCGCAACCTCCTGCGTCGCAGGCGGACCTTCGCCCGCTGCGCCACGGAGGTCGTCCTTTGCGGTATAATTATCGTAAACAACCCACACTACAAAGATTCGAAATTCTCTTATTTCGCGTCGTTACTTCGCGTCGTGTTCATGTATGTATGGATCAAGTGTCTGAAATAAGAGCATATTATTATTATTATTATTTAGAATACGACACGGCACGACTTGATGGAGAAAACACATTTTGGCATGTAAAAGTTTCGAGGCTTTTGATTCTGTATTTCGGTATTAAAACCAGTTGCATAGCATATCCTTTAGAATATAATTGTCAGCATCATGCATAGTAGGAAACTCAAGCTCAAATTTATTTTAGTGAAAAAATCTCTCAAAAAGTCGATAACAAGAAAGTTCATTTCGGATGTAAGCTGGTTAACTACGAATCTTACTTGTGTTGGAAGAATACCAACTGAATCTAATGAATTCCTCAAACTACGATAGGTTTTTTAGTAAAATTACAGGAAAGTTATTTTTAGTATGGGAGCAATTGTATCTCGAGTTTGATCGGAGTATAGGTATGATTTCAAAAGGAAATTTGAAAGCTTTTTATTTAAATTTTTTATGAAGCTCGTAGCTAAGAATTCTTTTAAAATTGGCTCAGTAATGCATCAAAATTTCATCACTATAAGTTGGAGTATTCCCATCTAGGGCACCAATTTTCACGGCACCACATTTAGGGCACCAATTTTCAAGGCACCACATTTAGGGCACCAATTTTCAAGGCACCACATTTAGGGCACCTATTTTATTCCCAGGTAGAGCACCCACAAAAAAGGATGTGTCCAGTGATGGGCTTTTGATATCACTACCGAACTGTTACTTTTGCAATTAGATCTTGATATAAGATTTCAGTAGTTTTGGCGTCACCGGTTGCCATTTTAGAGTGTTTTGAGTGTTCAGATTTGTGAAAAGAACCATCTCAAAAACTTTGAGTTACCTACTCTGTCATTCATGGATATTGCTACTGCCTATAGCACCCTAGGCAGTAACAAGCCCAAGCGAATGTAGTGTGCCTCGTCGAGCTTTATCATCATCATCAGCCTATATTAGTCCACTGCTGGACATAGGCCTCCCCTAATGAGCGCCATAGCGCCCTGCCTTCAGCTTGCCGCATCAAGCATCTGCCTGCAGTATTTCGCAGATCATCATCCCACCTGGCCGGAGGGCGTCCTACACTACGTTTTCCGAGTCGTGGTCTACATACACTCAAGAAGAACACTTTTACCTCAGCGGTTGTCGGTTTATAAGTTTTATAGAGCTTTATAAGCTTTAGTTAAATTAATTAGAAAATATCTTATGATTTCGATGGAACCAGAGAATCATACTAATATAATATATGCAAAAGTTTATATGCCTGGATATTCAGAGGTTCGGATGTTTGTTACCACTTCAGTACTCTTCACGCCAAACCTACTGATCTGATCGAGCTGAGATCTTGTAAAGAATAAATAATGTATTCATAGCCACACACATATTATAGGTACCTACCTCCAAAACTAAGGGAAATACAAAAATGTACGTAATAAAGAAAAACATAAGCATCTGGATTTAAATTTTAACTATATTGTAACCAGCGTGAGTAGAGTCCCAAGGGTAAAAAAATGGTCTTTCCCTATCTATGTGCGCGGCAAAGATATATTTCTAGACCTGGATTAACATAAAGACTACTATTTATTCCGGGAAACATGTGCAAACCTGCAGGCAGAAGCAAGTCTTATAATATGGCGAAACACTTTGCTAAGTTGTGCTGTGATGCATAGATTATAAAATAGTAAGAATTGTTTTATAGAAAGAAATAAATCTGAAGAAAACAGCAGTACCCAAAGGTGTATAAAATTGCTGATTTACTTGAAATACCCAAAGGTGTATAAAAATGGCTGATAAGTACCCACTTTTAACCACAACCGCATTTCCTGATTAAAATTACGATATTCCGCCATAACTTTGTAAAAACAAACGGCGTCTAGAAACGCGATGCTACGCCTACAATACACTGACCAATAACCTTGTAAAGAGGTTATTATGAAAGTATTAGCCACGCCCTCAGGTAGGTAATTATTGTTTGGATTTTAGTAAAGTTTTAATAAGCCGACTCTTTTTATAGGCATGGCTTCCTACTTCACGGTATTTAAGCATTGACTTCATAAATTTAGTGCTAGGCTGGGGCCAAGCGAGTGTAATTTTTTGAATTGTAATTCGCGTAAATTAGGACGCTTCATACAAGTCTGTCGTCAAACTGTCACAGGTTTTATTCATTCATTTTATTTTAAAACAGAATAAGAAGAATTTTTCGACCATCAACTGAAAATTTCCTACCAATAACAGTCTTCGGTAGTAGCTATGAACTTTTTAAGCGTCGCGTGACCCGAGAGCTGGCAGTATTTGTCGCAGCGCATCAGCACAGCATTGCCATACAGCGGGGCAATGCAGCTAGCGTCTTGGGGACGCGACGACTGGTATTTATATGGATCAGTTGAGCTACCTGTAGATTATTTGCAACAGTCTGCAGTTAGCTCAATTTTTTCAATTGTAAATACTAGTTTTAAGTTATTTCTATTAGTTGATTCTAATTTCCTTTGTGAATAAAGAGTATATAAAAATAACTTTTTTTATTTCAACACCAATTCTTTCGATGCCTATAATGTTACCAGCTGTTTTCAAATTCATATTTTCTACGAACCATTAAAACAAATGCTATCCTCACTTTTTTTGAATCGTTATAAGTTTTAATTTCCGTCCAAGACGTTGTTTTTTTTTTACTTTACCAATTTTATACCCATAGCACAAGCTCTGCATGGGGCTACATGATTTTTTGTGAATTGTCCAGCATTATTTATTTACTTACTTTTTTTATTTTTTTTTACTAATTCCTTCCACTACTTCCGTCAACTGAATATTTCATACCAATAACAGTCTAATAATAGCTATGAACTTTTTATTTCATCACCAATTCTTTCGATGCCTATAATGTTATGTGTCACGTTTGGATGGATAAAGTTTTCATTTCTGTTGAAGTCATTGATTTTTTTCTTTCCAAACTTCATAGCCATAGCACAAGCTCTGCTTAGGTTGGGGCTAGATGATTTCGTGTGAATTGTTCAGCATTATTTATTTATTTATTTGTTTTTTTTTTACTAATTTCTTTCACTACTACAACAATAAGGAACAAGTCTCACAACAAACGAAAGCATACCCCATCGTAATTATTCCCAAAATGACTTCCTTCACCTTGATTACACGCAGTGCCTACAACATCAACCCTCACTGCACCGTCAAAATAATTTCATCATTTTTTCCATTTCATCACAAAATCGACAGGCGGGGGCGTAGAGCGGTTTAAGGGGTGCAAAGATGGCTGCCGCTCTTAACACCCTATTTTTATTCTTGCCTCCCCATTTTTATCCTTGCCGCCCCCGCCGCCTTTTGTGAGAGAGGAGCAAAAGGTCGGTTGAATCAGTACTAGGTATTTTTAAAATCTTAAAGCTATCACAAACTTCTTATAAGATCCTATTTGTTTTCATTTATTAGACTTCTGCCCGTGGGTACGCTCGTGTTTTCCAGAATTTATGAAAAATTTCATTTTGATTGTTCATTTCTTTTAATGTGAAGAATTACCAATCCATCAATCCAATCTTTCTTATTTGAAAATTAATATCAATAATTATGGGTAGTGTGATGTGATTTCATTCAATAATTTGTACTTTTCTTTATTTAACTCACTAATTTTGTATGCGTATGGGTAGTAAGCGAAATATTTTGGTAATTCTATCTTCAACCAAAACAAAGAAGAAAAAATTCAAAAACAGGGTACCTAAGTAACAAGTTTTTAAACTGTTACTAGTTACCCTGTCCCACCTAGCCCCTACCTCCCCTACCTGCTATTATCTATTCTTCGGCAGTACTTTAATGTCGGCATGTGTAATTGGGCCGCTGGTAAGTGGAGATCGGAAGGGGTGCAAACTTTTTACGGGTTTATTTCAAGCGGGAACTTGATAATTAGAACTTTTTGCTTTTACTGGTAAGTTCTTTTTGGTTGAAATATTTATCATTGAAAACCGTCAACGCATTTAATGCCCAGGACCAGAAGTTTAGAACTGCAGACCAACACCAACATAATTATCATGATTGTCATGGGCACTCTATGAGCTAAAGCATAAGGGTACTAAAATAAATAAATAAAATAAAGGTGGTCGGGCACACGTGAAAAAACAATCGCGATTTTCTACTAGTAATTTAGATAATAGCAAATAAGAAATATTGTGCACATTGTAAGCATTTGCACCCACACTAAAACCAACTACGAATCAATTGTCACATGGAGTCTCAAGAGATTTATTACTTTAATCAAGATTATAACGAAAACTACAATTGGTTCAAAGTTTGTTTTAGGAAAGATTCATAGCAAAGACAATACAATGTGCGAAAAGCTTCTGATCTACTATCTTTAATACCTGTAGAACCCAGGAAATACTAAAAACACCGATTATTTTGACGTTTGACCTAAATCTTTGGCCAATAGAGTGCCCATGCCCATGACGATCATGTCTCTCATGCTTGTAAGATAAGATAAAGATAAAGATATTTATTTGCAGAAAACATGTGTATAAAAGATGACAAAATATAGGTGAAACAACATGTTTGACCGATTACGGTATGCAAATTAGGTAGAGAGATGGCATGCATTTAATCTAACCAAGCAAAAATTTAACAACTATTTATAATTTATCATTTATAAATTCGTCAAGACTTTACACTTTGTAATTAACAATTTTTTTTCTTATTTTTTGTGTTGGGCTGCAGCTCTAAACTTCTGATGCTGGGATTTAAATGCGGCAGCGGTTTTAAATTCATACGCCTACGCACTATCAGTTGAACCGTCTGCACTTTACCGTGCGGCTGTTATTAAATAAAAATAAAAAATAAGTGTGTGGACGTCATTGAGAAAGCAAGCGAGCCTTCGTTCGGCTTCGGCCGTACTTCTTGTTTTTTCTGCATTTTCGGACGAATTGTCTCAATTGGAGTCGGATATAGGATCAAAAAATAGGATTAAACTTATCTGGGCTGTCAGACCTTTTATTTTACTGACTGGATGTCCGATTATTAGAAGTTGATTTCTCAACTCTGCTTACTAGAGCGAGTTAGAATCAAGCGAGTGGGTAAACTAAATCTTCGAACTAAAATTGTCATATTTATTTTTTTTATATAGAAAGAAGGAAAAAAGTCTTAATTCATAGCATTAACAATGTAAACTACTTAAAATTAACCTACACCATAGAAACAACTTACAAAATAGAAAGCTGAATGCTACATGGCCATTTTTGTTACCTTCAACTTGTTACTTATTAACCTTCATCTTTTGTATGTGCTATGTCTGTTTGGTTACAATATAAACGCATTTTTACTTTACTTTTACTTACTTTACAAAATGGCATTATGTTGAAATAGCCATTATGCATAGGTATATCACAACGCCTATCTTCCGCTATTTACTCTTTGGAATAAGTAGGTATATAATTCGGTAATATTATTAACTCACTCATCGGGATTTAAAGGTGTGATGTGTCGGTAAGGTCGTCCTGGTGCAAGCGGAACAAATACGAAAAAAAAACGTTCCCCTGAATCGCTAAAATCTTGTCGAACTTATCACATGAAAATTGACCGATTGTACCACAAAATAAATCTTGAATTTTATTCACAGATTTATAAACTTTCAGTCACCATTCGAAAGAAAAAAATTCAGTCTCTCAAATGACACTGTCAGTTTTGAGATTGGCACCTGAACAAAGGGTGTCCAGGTCCAGATCTGTCATTGTGTGAATCCCCAGGCTAACCAATCATCACTCTTACCTTATAGTGAAAGAAAGAAAGTCAATTTATTAGCTCACAAAATAGAAAAACCTTTAACAATAACACAAAAGCAAAACAGTGGTAAGAAAGTTTTTTTCTATAAATGCCTACCTACATAGCTACATCATTTCATTCATCATTCGTGGGCTGCTCTAGCGCAAGACTGCTATAGCTGCAGCAGTGGTCGACATTACCGAGGGATAGTGATAGTTCATCATTGTTTTACCATCCATTACACCAGGATCTCGTGACATTTTTCGGGTAACGCTCTAACAACAAACACAATAAATCTTTCTAGAGACCGTTTACATTCAAACTCTACTGACTTCATCTACTATCCCACTCTACGCGTGTGAACGAGGCACTAGTCCGCGGTAAGGTTCGGGGTAAGTTGCACCCCTCGGGGTGGGGAAGACACACCCCTTTGCTCACTGTGACGTACTGCAGCGGAGTAGCGTGTGTAGCGTGTAGAGATTGCTAGTTTGTACGTTCTTTGGTTAAAGCTGAGTTGTCGTGAAATTGTTTTTTTTTTGTGTGATTGTTAGTTGTATGTATTTCGTTTTGATAAGTGTCTATTATTAATTTAAAACATAGTTCTTGTGCAATGAATGTGATTTTTTGTACGAGTATGTTGAGAATCATGAATCGTGTTTCGCATTTTGCAATTTATTCTCTGTTAAAATTATATCAAAAACTGAAAAACGTGGTCTTATTCTTTTTAATTTGACATTATTTTACTGAATCTAAAAGGTGTGTACAAGAAACTAGGTTGGTTATATAATTTAAGTTACAGACCTAACATTGAACTAAATAACCACGGTGATTTTGGAGATTCTGGTGGACCACGGGAAAGTATTTTCCCCGTGTTCCACTTAGGTGAAACATGCAGGTGGACCACGGGCAATGGACGAAATAAACATTACCTACATAGGCCCTACTACCAGAGAAAATCGGACCGAGACAGTGACATTGTACCTGTTTTATAATAAATAGGTTCCGGCCTTAATTTTTAAAAAAAGCTTGGGTGGAGTTTTGCTCCAGCTCGAAAAATAACAACTAACAGGCTAACTAAAGGTTTCTTCGTCGCTTCTTTACTTTAGTCTACATACCGAAGAACCGACAGAAATCAAAAATATCACTTCATTTCCGTGTCAGTGTTTAGTTTTATGATTTGACCTTTTCTAAGTGTACATTTATTAAATTTATGGAAATGTAGAGTTTTTGATTTGATTTGAAACCAACCAAACCCACCCACCCCCGCTAGTCAACGCCACTGAATCGCACCCTGAACTCATCCTTTGCACCCCTGCGCCATTTCTTTCTCTTATTTCCCGCTTTTTTCGGTAGCCATTTTTATCTCGCATGCGCACAACTGCCCTTAGAATCAAGTACCATCGATTTATTCGATACTAGAAAAGTAAATAAAGCATAGGGGGTGATCTTGGTTCTTTTGGGGTGCATTTTTAAGGGCTATGAGTGGGGGTGTGTGAACTCTTTGTTAATTAATGGTAATTAGAGTTTGGAAGGAGGTTTGGGTTTTTGGTTTTGGAAAATCGTTTTATTTAAATTTAAATACCGAAGTTCCTATCAGAAGACGGAGTATGAACCTCAGTAGATTCAGTAATTTTTTTTTAATGGGGTGTGTGAACTCTTTGTTAATTAATGGTAATTAGAGTTTGGAAGGAGGTTTGGGTTTTTGGTTTTGGAAAATCGTTTTATTTAAATTTAAATACCGAAGTTCCTATCAGAAGACGGAGTATGAACCTCAGTAGATTCAGTAATTTTTTTCTAATGTCAAACATCCATAATTATTTATTAACTAGCTGCGCCCCGCGGCTTCGCCTCCGTGGAAATTTATGTTTCCAACTTTCTTATATTTTTATAGTACTATAGAAGATTATCCAAATTTTGTGAAAATTCGTTACCTAAATCCGACAAACTTAATTGTAATGCCTCAAATTAAAAGCCTTATTATAATTATAGATAAAACAAATATTTTGAGGCAGTAGTAGAGTTATTGGTTTATAGATAACTTTTTAGAAGTTGACGCGTTAGTATTTTTTCATACAATTATGCACACTGACGTCACAAACCCAGGCTACCAGTATTCAAAAAAAAAAGGGACCGAACCAGCTTCATGAAATATAACCTTTACCTTGGATATTATTATTTCCTTATGGAAAGAACATAAAATAAAAGGATATCGCTCACAGGATATTAGGACTATTCATCTTAGCTTTTACCTTACTTAAAGAAAATTTATTTACATAGACGACGAAAACCAGGTTCAGCTATTTAGGGATTCCAATATCACTCAATCCCTGTGACGTCATCTATCAATTTCCGTCCGTCTACGTCACTACCGGTGTAATAAAGGACAGACCCGGTCCGCTCCGGATATTGCCCGCTGCAGTACATTCATACTTTGTAAGTACATTCATTCATACAAGTACGTAAGTATAGAGTCGAATGAATTTTTGAAATCGATCCAGTAAATTTTGAGTTTATTCGTAACAAAACATCGATCAAGGTTTTCGCCGGCCCCGCGGAATATTTGATCGAAGTAACAAAACTACAAAAATTAAAATGTTTCCTATTTATAATATTAATGTCGATAACTTGAATATTGACGATGTATTACGAAATGTAAATTTATGGAAATGTAAACCAAGTGTGCCTTGTGCTCCTACGGCGAATAAATGAAGTAAAATAAATAAATAATTTATATAAACTATAAACTATAATAATTTAAACTGAATAATAATAGTGTTCGAGTCTCTAGTTGACGATAAAGTTATTGAAGCGTAAGCGTACGGTAAGGTACCTACTGATAAATTTGCGTAAACCCTAGAACTTTTACACTGACTGCACAATTACCTACTCATAAAACATAAAGGGACACAGCACCTTTTGGGCGAAATGGAACGTATTCTTCATCTTTTGGGACACGACGTGGAAAAATTTTCTTCTCTTTGAAGATCATCGACCCAGAGGTGCTATAGGTATGCTCTCGTATTGGTTCAAAGAATTTGTTGTTTGAAATTGTATTATGAAAAAAGAAAGAAAGAAAGAAAATACATTTGGACAATACATAACACAACACATTACAATCATATATACCTACTTACAAAGAACACAGTATTTTATAGAAAAGAAAAACAGAAAGAAGAAAACAGATACATATTAGAAAGTGTGTTATATACGGGCCAAAAAGGTCCCTGTCTCAGCCTTTTGCCGCTACAAGCCGTTGCTAGTAGCGGCGCTGGTTTTCAGACAGGTCCTGGTGTGGCAGCAATACAAAGAAACAGAATACAAAGAGTAGGTACACAGGTTACAAGACAATAATGTATGTATGAATACTTGATCAGTCCATTATGAATGTAAGCGGGTTAACTACGAACCTAGTTTGTGTTGGAAGAACACCAACGTTTCATCTCTTAACGAGGGACTTGATCAGTCATCGCAGCTATTTTATCATGACATGTTTTTTATGAGTCTTAAATCTGAACAAACATGATTAAATATTTGGCACAAGGACTATGCCAAAAATATTTGGCATAGTCCTTGTGAGCTACCTAGCAGTTTTCTTCACTTGTGTGCATAAAGCTAGGTGCCCAGTCTTTTTAGTTTCTTTAAATATCACTGTTTTGTATATTTATATACAGGGTTATTTTTAATTAACTGACAATATGTGAACTGCAGGTTCTGCCCACTATCCTGAACACGTCGGTGAAGACGCCAGGTCTCAATTCTTAAAATTGGTGGAAATGGAATGATATTAGTGTGTGGGGTACCTACATACTAATATCATTCAAAAACCTTCATTCAAAAATCGTTCATTGTCGGGGTTTTCTTTGAAACTAAACCTAAAAACCGCCCTGTCCTGAATTATAAGAGGGTGTGTGTGTGTTCGGCTGACTCCCAACCAGGCTGATGCTACTTAAATCATCTTTCGTGGATGTAAAATAAGCCAATCGTGATGATGTGGATTTAAATAGGAATGGGAGATCGGTATTTAGTAAGTAATTGGGTTTAGGACCTTATTTGGTATGGTAGGCGATTTACAAAAAAATTAAGAATTAAGACCTGGCATCTTCACGAACGTGTTTGTGATGACGGGCAGCACCTGCAGTTTACGCAGTGTCAGTGAATTACCAATGACCCTGTATTTCAACACCATTGTCAATGTATTTTCTTCAACGTGTTTGTCTTTGTTTGTATTTTACCTATGTTTTATACTCCATGATGTCACGAAACGGCTCAGTCGCAAGACCAGCGTTGGTTGTACGCAAATACAACTTGCTGAGACCGTTTTGTAACTCTAACAAATTGACTTTTGTTTTAAATTGTATGTATGTGTTTGAGTTAAAAATAAACGTTTCTAAACGCTCATCCATCTATGCTTGAGTAACGTTTTTCTTTGGCATAAACGCAATTAAGCATCTATGAGTTAGAAAGCTTTCATAATAAGGGCTTTATGTGGGGTCTCAAAAGCTTTTGAGCAATAAAGTACTTGAATCAAAAAACATCGAGCAGAGAGATTTATACAGGTGGATTTTTGGGACAGGCAGTGAGGAGAGGTACCACCTTAACTGTTGTAGTTCAGTAGCTACACCGGTTGCAGCTTGTTTTTCAGTGAAAATGGTCTAAGGACAATATAGCTATTGTTCCTTAACCTCGACTTTTATATTAGCATCCCGGGAAGAGCTAGCTTCGATTTTTACATGGTCATCCATATTTTTAGAGAATATATTGTCCCCATTCTCGATTTTCAAAAAAATTTACTTATAGTTAGCAAGTAAATTGTCATTTTAGACGAAAACCTTTTTTCAGTAAGCAAGAAAAAGATCACTTTACGCGAAAACTTTTTTGATGCTAATCGGCCCTGTTTCTTCTTTCAGACAAACTGAGGTTCTTATATAAGTACCTACTTATTAGTAAATAATATTGTGTTCAGATCGGGTAAGTTTGAAAATATTTAGTAGGTACCTACTTACTTTGAAAAGATTTTGAAAACATGCCCTCTACACTACATGTCTCAGAATAACCCTCAAAGTCAAAATCTGGTGGCATTACCCTCGAAGCTCATTCAAAAAGAAAGTGCACCCTCTCCGACAAGATCCTTGTGCGCTCACTCTTCGTTATTAATGAGAGATTGCACCGCGATGTACCAATCTTGATATTTAAGCTTTTGGTTGCTTATGGTTCAAGGCTTATTTCAGCACCATGAGTAGCTTGTCGTAGAGAATTTGCGCCTCTCAAAGCTGGCCAGGTGGGATGACGACCTGCGAAAGACTGCATTCAGATGCTGGATGCGGCAAACTGAAGATGAACTGAAGACGGCCCTATGGCGCTCATTAGGAGAGGCCTATGTCCAGCAGTGGATATAGGCTGATGATGATGAACTCAATTCGCAAACTCCCACTTACAACTATAAATTTGGGGTTTTAAGTTGAAATTTACACGAGTATTGAGAAAACGTTTCAGGTCGTAATTGGTAAATTCTGAACGTCGGTTTTTTTTATTCCATGTAATTTTTATGTACTCACGGCAACACGCTCGCAAATCGCTAGGGTGATAAGGCTCTTACATAAGTACACCGTATCTCAATTTCATTTCTTAGATACATTTTGTAAATACATAATAGATTCGCGTTACTTTGCGGAAATACATCTTACATTTTGGAAATTAAAGAAAATACTTAAGCAATAATACCTAGTATCAAAACTCATAATACCCTCGCAGAGACCCTGTATAGAGGGCTCGTTACTTTTCGGCAAACCCACCACCCCATATAAAAAGCTAAGTGTGCAGAAAGGTGGCTGTATGTAGAGGTACAGCGATATATATACATAATTACATATGTGCCTTGGCTGCCTATTTATAAGTACATAATATACCTGTAAAAAATTGACGAAAAATTTTAATGAGAAGAAAAGTTGTTTTCATTTCTTACAGCTTGTTGTTCAGGGTGTTCTGAGCTGATTTTAGAAGATAAATCCAAGTAATTAAAGACTTCTATAACCTTTATGGCCATTTGTTTTCTAAAAGTAGGTACTTTTCGGTTTATATACGGTGAACGAATACTTGGAAATTCGAATTGTAACTTATATGACTAATATAATTTAATGTACCTAATTATAATAATATGACTCAAATAATATTTGCACTCCTGCGTGCAGGCTGAATACAATTTACAAAATTAGTTATAAGATCTGACATATTGTATGTATTTGATTTTTGTATTCTTGCAAATAAACGATTGATTTGATTTGATTTACAAGTTTGGTTGACAGATTTTACTTCCGATGTCATTGAAATTATATACCTTGATTTTATCTTCGACATTTTTCGATTTTGATTGAAACCTTGGTATAGGTACCTATCCCACTTCCTCCCTTACCTTCTGGATATTCCTTCCACTAGTAGTAAGCGGTTCTCCTCTACCTATATCATTCATACCGCCAAAGTTTGGAACTCGCTGCTTTGGTACTTAATGTTCTTTCGGCCAACCACAGCCTGGGTTTCTTCAAGACAAGTGTGAATATGTGTTTTCTAAAGCTTCGTGATACATCATTGGCCAGGTCGTAACTTACGATGGTAAGTTTGACCACAATCATAGCTGATGAGCTATGATTGTGGTCAGACGAATGTATTTTTTGTAATTATAGTGCGTAAGCCCCACTGCGGGTAATTTCTAAGAAATTATTTGATGTCTTAGAAACGACGATTCACGATAAAAAACTTTGTTGCTTCCTCTAGTAACCAAGCACAGTACCTATACTAAAAGCTGCTAGAAAATAAAGTGGCATTTGAAAGTGATCAACTTGATCACGTTTATAGGCAATGTACGAAAAAAATCACAAAGGGTAAGCACCCTACATGGATCAAAAAAGACTTGTAGACTATCAAAGGATCTCAACAAGTCCTTACGGACTAGATTGGCTACTCTAATGTTCTCAAACGATGCCTTCTCCTAAGGTTTTAGCTTGCATCTTCGAGTTTAAAAAGAATGCAATAAGGGATCTTTTTCGGTGGCAACGGGAAAGAGAACAGATTTTTAGTAGTTCTCAATTTTATAAATGACGTAAATTTTACCATGGTCTCATATAAAAATATAGTGTGCGATTTATGAAAAATAATATATCTGCGAGTTTTAAGTAGGTATACTATAAAGAACACAAATCCCCTGTAAAATATTATCGGCGTCGCTTATTTAGGCTATACTATATTTTTTGTATATGTTACATCGAAACTCGAATTCACTTGCAAAAATTTTCACTATAAAAATTTTTTTTTGCATTTATAACGCATAATTTAAGCGAATAAATTATTAAAGTATTTAATATTAGCATATTTGACATGACCACGAAAAGGAACATGACGGCACCTAGACGTAATATGCATTGAACGCACCTGCTTTTTGCGTAATTGGGTAAATTCTGACCTCCACTGTATTCACCTACTGACCTAGTAATAAAAAAAAGTTAGGTAGGTGTGATAAACGTAGGTACATTTTCCTAAAACTTTAGAAGAATAGACTCAATGTTTAAATTCGTTTTTCAATTACGATAAAATGAAAAGGTAGATAGAAAATTTATTATTGCATGGAAATAATTTACAAAACAGACAATCATATCACTAATTACCTATTACAAACGCAAAAGTTTGGATGGATGGATGTTTGTTACCTCTTCCGCCAAAATTACTGAATGGATCGGGCTAAAATTTTGCACACCTACAAGTCATTCTTATCCTGGAATCAAATATAGGCTACTTTTCATCCCAAAAATAAGTTCCCATGGGATAGAAATCACCTTTAAGCGTTTCCATAGAAACAACGCGTGCGAAGCCGCGGGCAGACGCTAGTTAAAAATAAAAGACGGGGGTCTTATTGCTGAAGAGCGATCGCTACCAGATATGTTTGTACAGAAATAACAATTAACTGACCATCAAAGAGTCTTTATTTTTTTTTATTTAATTGGGCAGGATGTAGGTGAGTATTTATTCATTCTAAATCTAAAGCATTCTGATTAACTAATAGCCCTTTTTTCGAAACAATAGTTTTAAATCACAGATAGACCTTTCCGTGATAATAACCTTCTATACAATAAAGTTGCAAAAACCGCTTTAACATGCAAGAATAATTCACTAAAACGTCCATTCAAATATGGTCCAGGTGTCCAACTAATCTTACAAAAACTATGAATAGACCTTCATATTCATACTGACCCTTAAAAGAACACGACTTAAAAAACACCAAAATGTACTTTCAACCCTATATCCCTCATACAAAATGTAGAAGGTGACCCTTTCATTGTGGACAGTATGAAAGGGGTCACATTATGACCCCTTGGCAAGGGCTAGGCCCTTTGTTCTAATACCCCGGTCAGGTAAACAGCTGTCGGTATAAATACACTATTGTGAATTTAGTTTTGAGATAAAAAAATGTTTTATTATGATATTTTAACAGGGAATCTCTTTTGTTTCGAATTGCTTGACAAAATAATTCAGACTGATATAAGTAGGTACATACCTATGTACTTAAACAATGAACATTTTGGAAGCTACTATCATAAATTAACTTACAGTGAAGTGAAGACCTAGGCAGAAGAGTCAAGGTAAAAAAAACGATAGAATATAAATTAGTTTTAATAACCGTTCGGTTGGCAATAAAAAGTTACGCCATCTAGTTGAAAACTCACGTAACAAAATCTCCCCAGTTTTCTAAACAGTCAATGCGGCTTGCTTTGCCAGACGCTTTAATGTAGTTTGATACTACTAACATAGATGGCGTTAAAATCAAAATTTATTATAAAGGAAAGAAAGCCGAAATAAATAAATTATTTATGCAGGGTGCCACGTAACATGTGTACTAAGCCGAAAGGGCGTGATTCTGGACCCCGGGGGATCAACTTTTGTCCTTCCATCACCTTTTTTCTTAGTACATTATATGTTTTGTAGCTCCCTTATAATTGTAACAAATACTACACTACAAACACATCAGCTTCATTAATTTTAGCCATCAATTCCAAAGAATGATCATAACCTTTCCTTAACCCTTTTCGTCCCAGACCGTACGGATAAAGATTCGTCGTTGCCAAATAAAAAATCCCCGTCTTATTGAAATCCGTTTTCGGACCCATCAAATTCGTGACCAAAGGTTCTTTGTAGCAGTTATTATCTCTGGCTTCCTGTAATGTATCACATTTCATAGCAATAAACAAATCTGGATACGACAGCGACGCAAACCAAGCACTCCAAGATCTGATATGGCTGCAGAAGCCTCCACAGGGGTAGAAGTGTACGATGTCGTAGACTTGATACTCTCCTCCGTTCAGATAGAAATTGACGTGACCAACTGCTCCCCAAAAGCCGTAGCTATCGCCGTTGGTGTGGATGATGTCTACTTTTTCCGCGTCAGATGCGTCGATCCTGTCTTCGGGACCAAGTTTCCTGAAGCAAGGGCCGGAGGGGTCGAGACCGGTTAGTCTCGATACTTTTGTGCCTGTAAATGATTTTGGGTGAATTATTATCAAGGTAATCAGGACATTTGCGCGAGTGACTCATGTGCGAAGGAAGTTTGTGCGACTGGCCGGAGCCTCGAGGTTACTCGATAGTTTCGTTTCAACGACTACACGACGAGTCGTTTCATTTTTGTATGGGATTTATGATATGATTTATTTTAAAATGGGATGCCTTTTTGTTGAGACACTTGTAGTGCTAGTTTGAGTTACTGAACCCAGAACTGGGGTAAGTTTTGCCAGTATTAAACCACAAAATACATAATATGTCTTGAACTACAGCTCGTAGAGAGTTGTAAGTATCGCCAATGTAAAGGTACGAGTAAGTTTACCTTCTTTCTTCTGATGCATCACACTTTTCCCTATCATTCCCCTGTTATTTTTAATGAAGATAAACATTATTTTATCGTAGAACTGCTTTGGCTCTGCTACGGTGCTACGCTGAACCCGCGTATCATACATAAGATTTCAACGCGCACCTCCTTTTATACAAAAAAAAAACAAAAATCCTCTTTATTCCTAAGCTAAAAGAAGTAGAGCGTTGCGGTTTTTAGTACAATAGAGATAAGATTAAAGGATTAGTTGCATTTCGTGCGTCGACATTTTGGAGTAAACAACCAAGTAAGTCCCATTTCGTGCGTTCTGCTACCTGGCGAAAAAAATAGTTGAACCTTTTGTTTCATTTCGTGCGTCGAGTTCAATATAATTATGTACAACTAAGTTTTAAACATAGAGCTGCAAAACTTTTAGAAGTCTCATTTTAATTATTAGAAGTACTTATCATACATGTGTTCTATAATTGAGGGATTTAATAAAATAAAAATTTGTGTAAATAACATGTATATATTTAAAATAAGTACATAGATCTGTTTATGTTTCATTGTTGTTAGTTAACTTTACTGGTCTGTTTTTAACATAATTAATTTATACGAACGATTAATAACAAAGTTTTGTACTTATACCTGAAGTAGGTATAAGCCAAAACGTAATAATTACCAATATTAAGACAGTTACTCTTGACAATCGAGTTTTTTAACTAGAGTTAGAGAGGTTTTTGGGACTTTTTGGGATCAGCTTCTTTACAAAAAAATCATACAGTTTTAGTAGGTACGTTTTGATTTATATTTTTACGTTTCTACCCTAAAACATTATTTTAAATAATCAACAACACGGAGTTTTTACAGAAATCAGTCTTTAAATGTTTACCATTATATAAAATTTTGCAAAAAACTTAGGTAGTACCTACCTAATTCGTACAAATATAATATTTATAACTATTAACACATAATATAACATAATCAACAATACAAGAGTTTTTATGAAATACCTATCTATCAGTCTTTGATTATTTTGTCCTTAAGCTAAGATTTAAAGTACCTTCAACTAAAACTACGTAAATAAATAATTTTGTTAAAACAGTACCATAGTAATAAAAAAAATCAGCAAACATAGTACCAAACCAAAATCAAATTAAAACAAAATCAGATATAATATGACAGAGAATCACAGATTGAAAAATAATTATCGTTATAATCACAGATTATTAAGTATTTTTAATTATGACGTTAAGTTTCACTTTAATTGTGTAAGAGTAGTTCGAGACAATCACCAACCGGTGTAATATTGTCCTCCAATAAACTTGTCACCATTTTTATATGATCATCGCGATCTATTGTGGTTTGCTTTCGATTTTGATTTGTATTTCTTTGTAGAATTTTTATATGCGTGTCTTTTAATTCATTATTAAGTTTCTGAAAAAACTCGAAAAGTAAACGGGGTTTTCTCTTTTCGATTTTTTAAATTAAGGCGATGGTTCCAGCCTTCAGCAGCGTTGGTTGTTCGATGCCGCTGACCATAGCAACACCAAATTCTGCCCGGAGAGTCATTTTTCATCCACTGTTTTTCGAAGTACTGAACAAATTTGGTTACTGAAGGTTGGTCATTCGCGTATTTTTGTTTGATGTAGTCCCAGCTGTTGTCAATGTGGTTTTGAGAAATTAAAGCCAGTGAAGTACATAGCTGGATCAATTTGAAATTCGTCACCTTTAATGATTTCGCTTTCTTCTTTACCGCTTGATAAAAATGGAAATAGCATCCAGTTACTGTAATGTCTGGAAAGTGTTTGCGTAAAGCACTCAAGGTTCCACTCTCGAAATCAACTTTCAAATGTATCATCTGAAATGTAGGAACTTCTCTTCTTAATATAGTAAATAATCTTTCGTAGGTCTTCTCTGATTTATCAGGCAACAAACACATGAAAACGGGAAATATATTCGTTGCCGTGTTGGTACTGCCAAAGTCCGCATGAAGTACGTAGAGCTGAGAGAAGGGTCTGCAGCAGCACTTGAAGGTCCCATCGGCATAATATTAACACACACATTTAAGTTAAGGGCGGTAAAGCAAACGATCATACTAAACCTTTTGCAAACAAAGAAAGTGTAATTGAGACTGAGTACCTATTGTTTTTTACCTGTTTGACCAGAGGCGCCCAGCCGGCTTATCTGTGCGACATAGGTGCGGATAACCCAGGTAGGTGATTGATACATAACAAACACCTGTTAACAAATTAGGCTAATAATAATGAACAAAGGGTCATAGCAAATAATGAGAATTCATTTAGTTATTCAAAATGTTGAAATTTTATGCCTTTGCCAATTCTGTTTTGTTTATGTATCTGTGGTATTACTTGATCAATCTATTAACAAGTACTCGACGCACGAAATGCAACAAAAGGTTTCTGTATTTTTTTCGCCGGGTAGAAGAACGCACGAAATGAGACTTACTTGGTTGTTTACTCCAAAATGTCGACGCACGAAATGCCACTAATCCCTCCTAAATCATTCATCCCGTGACCACGACAGAGTGTAAACCTGTTGAAACGTCGGGAAAATAGGTAAATAAATGCGATAAATACCCGTGAATACCTAATTGTATTAATGATCTTACTTCTTTCCCTTCCCCTGCCTTTCCAATCCACACACACACTAAGGGTACACTATATAGTTATTCTGAGTCTAAACTCAACCAAAGAAAACAAACAACTCTTAGTCATGCATGTTCGCTTGCCAAAAGTTGAGAGAGGACCCTCGACAGAAGTTTTTTTAACAAGCCATTGTTTGCTTTATTAGACTAAGTGATATAATGCTGTTATATAGACTCTGTTTCTTTTTAATAATAGTGATGCGAATCTGTCGAATCGGAAAATATCTAGACTAACGAGAGCTTCGATATATATCGAGCTGAAAGATTGCTGTGTGGTGCCGTTTTAGAATTTGCACCACCCCAACTCTTCCCGCGGGTGTCGTAAGCGACTAACTAAGGCATTTCCGACGGGGGCGGGTAGCAGCGGCTCCCGCTGAGCAATACTACCTACCACCGAACTGCGATCCCCAACTCCCATGCTCGACGTAGGTATTATGGTCCCTACTACCCCCCATGAGATAAAAGTCAATAAGGCGCTTATCAAGGGGAGGCCAGCGTCCAGCAGTGGACCAATGTAGGCTGTTCAGGTGGAGGTTGATGTTGATAGATTAGGTGTAAATATTGCATTGTTTGCAATATTATAGAATCTCCCCCTTTCGACTTATTACAGGCTTTCCGTTACACCTTCTATAAAGACTATAGACTCCATTAAATCTACTCGTAGTTACCTGTCAAACGTGTAAAATGTTTCCCGATGAAGCTGACGCCCTGCCCGCCGTGGCTGACGCCGACGAGTTCCAGCTTCTTGGGATCCAGGCCCTGCTTGGTGAGAGCCACCAGCATCTCAGCTGCTCTCTGTCCTATTGGACGGAGTAATCTGGCTGCTCTGGGGAAATAAAAGGATATATCAAAATGGTACTTTAATATCGTCATCTATCTAAATAAAACTAAAAATCTATCATGAACAGGGACGGGAATGGGAGATAAACGAATAAAGTAAAGAACAGTAAAACGGGGTGAATAGAGACTTGAGGGTGAATAGAAACGGACGAAATACTGGAGAAAAACATCCTTTTGCAGAGATCAGATCGACTGACACAGAAGGCGAACTAAGAATACTACCACTGCTACCAGCCAGGTAATGTCTTGCTCCAGTATTTCGTCCATTTCTATTCACCCTGTAGTCTTTATTCACCCCGTTTTACGGTATCATGAATAGATGAAATAGTGGAATAATATTAAACTCAATAAAAAAGCCTGTGGATGTCGTAAGAGCTAAGAGACTAACCAAAGGAACCTACCAGAGAAACGGAAGCAGCATCATTCTGTCATCTAATTATTAACTCCACTGCGATCCCCAATCTTCCTGCCAGCGCGATGTGACTCTGGCAAAACCCCCCTTTTTCGGGGGGCATGTTTAGTAGTGGACATATATGTGCTGATAAGGGTATTAGGATGATATTTATATTAAGTGTAATATTAGAAGAGGTTATAATAACTGATAAAATGTCTTTTTCAAAAAGTGTATAAAAATTGCCACCCCAACTCTTCCCGCGGGTGTCGTAAGAGGCGACTAACGGATATGCACCGGAGGCAGGCAGCAGCGCCCCCTGCAGAACAATTTTACCACAGATCTGCGGTCCCCAACCCGCATGCCCAGCGTGCGGATTATGAGCAGTACCCCCCATGCGATAAAAGCAAATAAGGCGCTTATCAGGGGGAGGCCTGCGTCGAGCAGTGGACAAATAGGTAAAGGCTGTTGAGATGAGGTTGAGGCATAAAAATTGAGCTGATGCTGATGTTGACCTAAGAAGTGTCCTCTTGACACACCACGTACAATACGGATTCCACGAATAACAATATAAATGATTGTGCCTACGGACCTACGGACAGATGGATAGAACAAAATTATTAGAGTTATTTTTGCCATTTAGCACCTACCCTAAAAACAATGAAGATGGCCTCCTAGTCCAGTTTTGAGCAGTCAGTCTCAATAGAGCTAGCCAAGTGCGCAGGACATTATAGTGCACGAGTAGGCAAACACAGGTGCACTGTCTATAACATCACTCTCATAATCCAACGGGACGGCAAACCGACACGACCGGGGAGAGGTCAGCTTGGTCCTGCCCCTGACTTTTCAAAACAATACTCACACTGGATATGGATATGTCATAAAGTGTATATACTCCATCATCAGAACATTATAATCAAGACTAGCGTACAGCGCCCCTATGGCTGGCGTCATGTAATTCAAATTCGAACTGTCAAGGTATCCATTCTGAAACAG
Organism: Eupithecia subumbrata; assembly: GCA_949316285.1. NCBI lineage: Eukaryota > Metazoa > Arthropoda > Insecta > Lepidoptera > Geometridae > Eupithecia > Eupithecia subumbrata. The sequence continues at coordinate 21,274,871 of OX438646.1, read as the reverse complement.
GACGGTCTTCTTGCTGAAATCCAAGTTCTTGGCTAGTAGCTTCATCTGGTGATAGCTGTACTGAGTCCGATTGGCACTGAGGAAATGGCCTTTCTGGAGGTGGGTGAAGTGGAGGTGTTTAAGGCTTTTCCTGGATATCCTGGCTTCTTTTGTTGATCCAGGACCTGTAAATAGATAATGCTGGATAATTCATATAGCACAGCACCCTATAAGCAAAGCTTGGGTGTGTGGTATCCTACCTGTTTAAATGTACCTAGATTCGAGGGTAGCGCAATAAAACAGTTGGATCGTTGACTCGTCGTTTCAATCATTGAGCTCCCGCTATTTAAATCTATAAATATCACTGTGTAATGTGTGAATCTGTCAAAGAATCGTCAAATATAACCTGCACAAATTTGATTTGCGTTTTGAGTATTTGGGCTTTACACTCGAGACTTGCATAATATAATATGTGAGTGAGGAAACAAAGAGCGCACCTGTGTTTGCACACACACTTGGGCACTATAATAAGTCCTGCGCATCTGGCTAGTGTTAGTTGTAGGCTAGTTCAGTCTCCGTTGAGACGGCCGCCGTGGCCGAAGATTCGTTTAGAAGGACATGATCATGTGAGTGTCGTTTGATTTTTCGAATGTTATTACATTGATATTTTTTACTATACATTGAAAACACCCATAACCCGAACCAGGAACAAATACATCCGCAGATCGTATAAACATTATCCGAGGCGGGAATCAAACCAGCGACCTTGCCCGTTGTGCCAGAGGTCGTCCTGTTGCGTCATCTGTGTGATGCGTCGTTAATCGATTTAGTTTCAAGATGAATGAGAACTGTTTTAGGTAAAAGCGTGTCTTTTCTAGTGCGTAACCATCATATCTCAGAAGAGGTTCAAAAGTTATTTATTTGCTGGATTGTAGAAATAAAGGTCAGAAATCAGAATCAATAATGTTTCTTCCAGATCCAAGATGACATTTTAAAGAGTTAATCAATCAAGTTATTCGCCGGAAATATTTGATCGAAGAGTTAAACATTATAATGCTAGGCAGGAAATAAAGTGCATATTGCTCCCACTTCAGTATTTTAAGACTAGAGTAAAGAAGTGGAAAAGAAACCTTGACTTACCTAAATATAAGTATTAGGTACCTATTATGTATTCTTAATACACTTACTTGGTTCTTCGTAAATTTTGAGAAACCTATGTATATGTATATTTATTTCACCTTAAATAACACCGTATTCGTGCTGCAGAAGAGGGCTGTTCGTTCAATCTATAATATGGGTCCCAGAGAATCCTTACGTGATAAATTCAAAGAAATAAACATAATGACAGTACCATGCCCATATATTTATGATAACTTGTTGTACACTCTTAAAAATATATATCGGTTCTCTTAAACTAGCGATAAACATAATTTTAATACCAGAAATAAACATAAACTCGCCACAACTAGGCTACACAAACTTAATGTATCTTTTAACTAAACTCCTAGTGAGTTGCAAAAATTATCAGTAAATAAATTCAAACAAATTTAAAAACCTTGTTGTGCAAAAAGACTTACTATAAAATATCAGACTATCTCTAAAGGATAAACAAGCTTGGGACGGGTTTTGCTTTAACTCGAAAACTAACAACTAACAGGCTAAAGGTTTCTTCGTCGCTTCTTTACTTTAGTCTACATACCGAAGCGACAGAAATGAAAAATATCACTTTACTTCCGTGGCAGTGTTTGACCTTTTGTAAGTGTAGGTACATAAATTGTATTTATGGAAATAAAGCAGAAGCCTTTAATCACAAAGAAAATTACAATCAAATAATAGAAATAAATTAGAACTAGTATTTACAATTGAAACAATTGAGCTAACTGCAGACTGTTGCAAACAATCTACTGGTAGCTCAACTGATCCATATCAATACCAGTCGGAAGCATGTTGGTGAAGTTAGCAGAGCATCTTCCAGCAGAGCATAAATAAATTAGAGTTCTGTTCGCATGCAGGTGAGTTCTATAGTTCCTGATACTTTTCAGGAATAGTTCTGGCGTTTTTACATGAAAAAAATTAAGTGAAATTATGCTCTGCTAACTTCGCGTAGCAGAGCATTTTTCATAAATCGATACAAAAACCGGTATTTATTATGCTTTGACATCTTACGAACAGTTCCTGTTAGTTTTTAGAAATAGTTCCGGTGTTTATACAATATTATTATTTATTTTAATGATATGATCAGGTACATTTCCGTTCGAGTCGTAGTCGTGACTCGATATTCCTTCGACCATTGTTAAATTACACTGCATCGAATTTAACAAAAAAAAGGTTTGTTCTTATGTTTTTGACAAATTTTATAACCGTACTCCTGAAAATTTTATTCAAAACGGTCTTGAAAGAGATTGAAAATCGAAGGAATTTTTCGTCGAAATTGTAATATATCAAATACAAGTAGAGCATGTTTTATCAGAGTTCCAATAGCATGCACGAAGTTTAAGATAGACACATGTGTTTTCTTAATAATGGGATACTTTTGACAATCAGAACTCTGGAAGTTTTCATGAAACCGGTCTTTGAAAACTGATGAAATTCGAGATTTGTGCGTTGAATATGTATTGAGTCAAACACCTGTAAAACAATTTTGATCAGAGTTCTAATAACGTGCATTGAGATGTAGAGAAAATAATGATATAAGTTATGAAAAAAAATATTTTCAGGAGCAGAACACCTGAAACTTTCATAAAAACTGTCTTTGAAAACTGACGCAATCCGAGATTTGTGCGTTGAACTTCAATTGAATAGAACACTTGTAAAAAAATTTCGTAAGAGTTCTATTAGCGTGAATTTAAGTGCAGGTAAAATAAGGTTTGTTCTTACGATTTTGATACTTTTCAGAAGCACAACTTCTGAAAATTTCATGAAAACGTTTTTAGAACAATGACAGAAATTAAGATATTTTCGTTGAAAGTGTACCGATTGAAACACAAGTAGAGCAAGTTTTATCAGAGTTCCAATAGCATGCACGGAGTTTTAGATAAACACATGTTTTTTCTTATTATAGGGATACTTTTGACAGTCAGAACTCTGGAAGTTTTCATGAAAACGGTCTTTGTAAATTGACGACATCTGAGATTTGTGCGTTGGATTTGTATTGACTCAAACACTTGTAAAACAATTTTGATCAGAGTTCTATTAGTGTGCATTGAGATGTAGAGAAATAATGATATTTCTTATGAATAAAATTATTTTCAGGAGCAGAAAACCTGAAACTTTCATAAAAACTGTCTTTGAAAACTGACGCAATCCGAGATTTGTGCGTTGAACTGCAATAGACTAGAACACTTGTAAACAAAATTTCGTTAGAGTTCTATTAGCGTGCATTTAAGTGCAGGTAAAATAAGGTTTGTTCTTACGATTTTGATACTTTTCAGAAGTACAACTTCTGAAAATTTCATGAAAACGTTTTTAGAACAATGACAGAAATTAAGATATTTTCGTTGAAAGTGTACCGATTCAAACACAAGTAGAGCAAGTTTTATCAGAGTTCCAATAGCATGCACGGAGTTTTAGATAAACACATGTTTTTTCTTATTATAAAGATACTTTTGACAGTCAGAACTCTGGAAGTTTTCATGAAACCGGTCTTTGAAAACTGATGAAATCCGAGATTTGTGCGTTGAATTTGTATTGACTCAAACACCTGTAAAACAATTTTGATCAGAGTTCTAATAGCGTGCATTGAGATGTAGAGAACATAATAAAATTTCTTATGAATAAAATTATTTTCAGGAGCAGAACACCTGAAACTTTCATAAAAACTGTCTTTGAAAACTGACGCAAGCCGAGATTGGTGCGTTGAAATTCAATTGAATAGAACACTTGTAAAAAAAATTTCGTTAGAGTTCTATTAGCGTGCATTTAAGTGCAGGTAAAATAAGGTTTGTTCTTACGATTTTGATACTTTTCAGAAGCACAACTTCTGAAAATTTCATGAAAACGTTTTTAGAACAATGACAGAAATTAAGATATTTTCGTTGAAAGTGTACCGATTCAAACACAAGTAGAGCAAGTTTTATCAGAGTTCCAATAGCATGCACGGAGTTTAAGATAAACACATGTTTTTTCTTATTATAGGGATACTTTTGACAATCAGAACTCTGGAAGTTTTCATGAAACCGGTCTTTGAAAACTGATGAAATCCGAGATTTGTGCGTTGAATTTGTATTGACTCAAACACCTGTAAAACAATTTTGATCAGAGTTCTAATAGCGTGCATTGAGATGTAGAGAACATAATGATATTTCTTATGAATAAAATTATTTTCAGGAGCAGAACACCTGAAACTTTCATAACAACTGTCTTTGAAAACTGACGCAATCCGAGATTGGTGCGTTGAAATTCAATTGAATAGAACACTTGTAAAAAAAATTTCGTTAGAGTTCTATTAGCGTGCATTTAAGTGCAGGTAAAATAAGGTTTGTTCTTACGATTTTGATACTTTTCAGAAGCACAACTTCTGAAAATTTCATGAAAACGTTTTTAGAACAATGACAGAAATTAAGATATTTTCGTTGAAAGTGTACCGATTCAAACACAAGTAGAGCAAGTTTTATCAGAGTTCCAATAGCATGCACGGAGTTTAAGATAAACACATGTTTTTTCTTATTATAGGGATACTTTTGACAGTCAGAACTCTGGAAGTTTTCATGAAACCGGTCTTTGAAAACTGATGAAATCCGAGATTTGTGCGTTGAATTTGTATTGACTCAAACACCTGTAAAACAATTTTGATCAGAGTTCTAATAGCGTGCATTGAGATGTAGAGAACATAATGATATTTCTTATGAATAAAATTATTTTCAGGAGCAGAACACCTGAAACTTTCATAAAAACTGTCTTTGAAAACTGACGCAATCCGAGATTGGTGCGTTGAACTTCAATTGAATAGAACACTTGTTAAAAAAAATTTCGTAAGAGTTCTATTAGCGTGCATTTAAGTGCAGGTAAAATAAGGTTTGTTCTTACGATTTTGATACTTTTCAGAAGCACAACTTCTGAAAATTTCATGAAAACGTTTTTAGAACAATGACAGAAATTAAGATATTTTCGTTGAAAGTGTACCGATTCAAACACAAGTAGAGCAAGTTTTATCAGAGTTCCAATAGCATGCACGGATTTTTAGATAAACACATGTTTTTTCTTATTATAAGGATACTTTTGACCATCAGAACTCTGGAAGTTTTCATGAAAACGGTCTTTGTAAATTGACGACATCTGAGATTTGTGCGTTGGATTTGTATTGACTCAAACACTTGTAAAACAATTTTGATCAGAGTTCTAATAGCGTGCATTGAGATGTAGAGAACATAATGATATTTCTTATGAATAAAATTATTTTCAGGAGCAGAAAACCTGAAAATTTCATAAAAACTGTCTTTGAAAACTGACGCAATCCGAGATTTGTGCGTTGAACTGCAATAGACTAGAACACTTGTAAACAAAATTTCGTTAGAGTTCTAGTAGCGTGCATTTAAGTGCAGGTAAAATAAGGTTTGTTCTTACGATTTTGATACTTTTCAGAAGCACAACTTCTGAAAATTTCATGAAATCGTTTTTAGAACAATGACAGAAATTAAGATATTTTCGTTGAAAGTGTACCGATTCAAACACAAGTAGAGCAAGTTTTATCAGAGTTCCAATAGCATGCACGGAGTTTTAGATAAACACATGTTTTTTCTTATTATAAAGATACTTTTGACAGTCAGAACTCTGGAAGTTTTCATGAAACCGGTCTTTGAAAACTGATGAAATCCGAGATTTGTGCGTTGAATTTGTATTGACTCAAACACCTGTAAAACAATTTTGATCAGAGTTCTAATAGCGTGCATTGAGATGTAGAGAACATAATAAAATTTCTTATGAATAAAATTATTTTCAGGAGCAGAACACCTGAAACTTTCATAAAAACTGTCTTTGAAAACTGACGCAAGCCGAGATTGGTGCGTTGAAATTCAATTGAATAGAACACTTGTAAAAAAAATTTCGTTAGAGTTCTATTAGCGTGCATTTAAGTGCAGGTAAAATAAGGTTTGTTCTTACGATTTTGATACTTTTCAGAAGCACAACTTCTGAAAATTTCATGAAAACGTTTTTAGAACAATGACAGAAATTAAGATATTTTCGTTGAAAGTGTACCGATTCAAACACAAGTAGAGCAAGTTTTATCAGAGTTCCAATAGCTTGCACGGAGTTTAAGATAAACACATGTTTTTTCTTATTATAGGGATACTTTTGACAATCAGAACTCTGGAAGTTTTCATGAAACCGGTCTTTGAAAACTGATGAAATCCGAGATTTGTGCGTTGAATTTGTATTGACTCAAACACCTGTAAAACAATTTTGATCAGAGTTCTAATAGCGTGCATTGAGATGTAGAGAACATAATGATATTTCTTATGAATAAAATTATTTTCAGGAGCAGAACACCTGAAACTTTCATAACAACTGTCTTTGAAAACTGACGCAATCCGAGATTGGTGCGTTGAAATTCAATTGAATAGAACACTTGTAAAAATAATTTCGTTAGAGTTCTATTAGCGTGCATTTAAGTGCAGGTAAAATAAGGTTTGTTCTTACGATTTTGATACTTTTCAGAAGCACAACTTCTGAAAATTTCATGAAAACGTTTTTAGAACAATGACAGAAATTAAGATATTTTCGTTGAAAGTGTACCGATTCAAACACAAGTAGAGCAAGTTTTATCAGAGTTCCAATAGCATGCACGGAGTTTAAGATAAACACATGTTTTTTCTTATTATAGGGATACTTTTGACAATCAGAACTCTGGAAGTTTTCATGAAACCGGTCTTTGAAAACTGATGAAATCCGAGATTTGTGCGTTGAATTTGTATTGACTCAAACACCTGTAAAACAATTTTGATCAGAGTTCTAATAGCGTGCATTGAGATGTAGAGAACATAATGATATTTCTTATGAATAAAGTTATTTTCAGGAGCAGAACACCTGAAACTTTCATAAAAACTGTCTTTGAAAACTGACGCAATCCAAGATTGGTGCGTTGAACTTCAATTGAATAGAACACTAGTTAAAAAATTTTCGTAAGAGTTCTATTAGCGTGCATTTAAGTGCAGGTAAAATAAGGTTTGTTCTTACGATTTTGATACTTTTCAGAAGCACAACTTCTGAAAATTTCATGAAAACGTTTTTAGAACAATGACAGAAATTAAGATATTTTCGTTGAAAGTGTACCGATTCAAACACAAGTAGAGCAAGTTTTATCAGAGTTCCAATAGCATGCACGGAGTTTAAGATAAAAACATGTTTTTTCTTATTATAGGGATACTTTTGACAATCAGAACTCTGGAAGTTTTCATGAAACCGGTCTTTGAAAACTGATGAAATCCGAGATTTGTGCGTTGAATTTGTATTGACTCAAACACCTGTAAAACAATTTTGATCAGAGTTCTAATAGCGTGCATTGAGATGTAGAGAACATAATGATATTTCTTATGAATAAAATTATTTTCAGGAGCAGAACACCTGAAACTTTCATAACAACTGTCTTTGAAAACTGACGCAATCCGAGATTGGTGCGTTGAACTTCAATTGAATAGAACACTTGTAAACAAAATTTCGTTAGAGTTCTATTAGCGTGCATTTAAGTGCAGGTAAAATAAGGTTTGTTCTTACGATTTTGATACTTTTTAGAAGCACAACTTCTGAAAATTTCATGAAAACGTTTTTAGAACAATGACAGAAATTAAGATATTTTCGTTGAAAGTGTACCGATTCAAACACAAGTAGAGCAAGTTTTATCAGAGTTCCAATAGCATGCACGGAGTTTTAGATAAACACATGTTTTTTCTTATTATAGGGATACTTTTGACAGTCAGAACTCTGGAAGTTTTCATGAAACCGGTCTTTGAAAACTGATGAAATCCGAGATTTGTGCGTTGAATTTGTATTGACTCAAACACCTGTAAAACAATTTTGATCAGAGTTCTAATAGCGTGCATTGAGATGTAGAGAACATAATAAAATTTCTTATGAATAAAATTATTTTCAGGAGCAGAACACCTGAAACTTTCATAAAAACTGTCTTTGAAAACTGACGCAAGCCGAGATTGGTGCGTTGAAATTCAATTGAATAGAACACTTGTAAAAAAAATTTCGTTAGAGTTCTATTAGCGTGCATTTAAGTGCAGGTAAAATAAGGTTTGTTCTTACGATTTTGATACTTTTCAGAAGCACAACTTCTGAAAATTTCATGAAAACGTTTTTAGAACAATGACAGAAATTAAGATATTTTCGTTGAAAGTGTACCGATTCAAACACAAGTAGAGCAAGTTTTATCAGAGTTCCAATAGCATGCACGGAGTTTAAGATAAACACATGTTTTTTCTTATTATAGGGATACTTTTGACAATCAGAACTCTGGAAGTTTTCATGAAACCGGTCTTTGAAAACTGATGAAATCCGAGATTTGTGCGTTGAATTTGTATTGACTCAAACACCTGTAAAACAATTTTGATCAGAGTTCTAATAGCGTGCATTGAGATGTAGAGAACACAATGATATTTCTTATGAATAAAATTATTTTCAGGAGCAGAACACCTGAAACTTTCATAACAACTGTCTTTGAAAACTGACGCAATCCGAGATTGGTGCGTTGAACTTCAATTGAATAGAACACTTGTAAACAAAATTTCGTTAGAGTTCTATTAGCGTGCATTTAAGTGCAGGTAAAATAAGGTTTGTTCTTACGATTTTGATACTTTTTAGAAGCACAACTTCTGAAAATTTCATGAAAACGTTTTTAGAACAATGACAGAAATTAAGATATTTTCGTTGAAAGTGTACCGATTCAAACACAAGTAGAGCAAGTTTTATCAGAGTTCCAATAGCATGCACGGAGTTTTAGATAAACACATGTTTTTTCTTATTATAGGGATACTTTTGACAGTCAGAACTCTGGAAGTTTTCATGAAACCGGTCTTTGAAAACTGATGAAATCCGAGATTTGTGCGTTGAATTTGTATTGACTCAAACACCTGTAAAACAATTTTGATCAGAGTTCTAATAGCGTGCATTGAGATGTAGAGAACATAATAAAATTTCTTATGAATAAAATTATTTTCAGGAGCAGAACACCTGAAACTTTCATAAAAACTGTCTTTGAAAACTGACGCAAGCCGAGATTGGTGCGTTGAAATTCAATTGAATAGAACACTTGTAAAAAAAATTTCGTTAGAGTTCTATTAGCGTGCATTTAAGTGCAGGTAAAATAAGGTTTGTTCTTACGATTTTGATACTTTTCAGAAGCACAACTTCTGAAAATTTCATGAAAACGTTTTTAGAACAATGACAGAAATTAAGATATTTTCGTTGAAAGTGTACCGATTCAAACACAAGTAGAGCAAGTTTTATCAGAGTTCCAATAGCATGCACGGAGTTTAAGATAAACACATGTTTTTTCTTATTATAGAGATACTTTTGACAATCAGAACTCTGGAAGTTTTCATGAAACCGGTCTTTGAAAACTGATGAAATCCGAGATTTGTGCGTTGAATTTGTATTGACTCAAACACCTGTAAAACAATTTTGATCAGAGTTCTAATAGCGTGCATTGAGATGTAGAGAACACAATGATATTTCTTATGAATAAAATTATTTTCAGGAGCAGAACACCTGAAACTTTCATAACAACTGTCTTTGAAAACTGACGCAATCCGAGATTGGTGCGTTGAACTTCAATTGAATAGAACACTTGTAAAAAATTTTTCGTTAGAGTTCTATTAGCGTGCATTTAAGTGCAGGTAAAATAAGGTTGGTTCTTACGATTTTGATACTTTTCAGAAGCACAACTTCTGAAAATTTCATGAAAACGTTTTTAGAACAATGACAGAAATTAAGATATTTTCGTTGAAAGTGTACCGATTCAAACACAAGTAGAGCAAGTTTTATCAGAGTTCCAATAGCATGCACGGAGTTTAAGATAAACACATGTTTTTTCTTATTATAGGGATACTTTTGACAATCAGAACTCTGGAAGTTTTCATGAAACCGGTCTTTGAAAACTGATGAAATCCGAGATTTGTGCGTTGAATTTGTATTGACTCAAACACCTGTAAAACAATTTTGATCAGAGTTCTAATAGCGTGCATTGAGATGTAGAGAACATAATGATATTTCTTATGAATAAAATTATTTTCAGGAGCAGAACACCTGAAACTTTCATAACAACTGTCTTTGAAAACTGACGCAATCCGAGATTGGTGCGTTGAACTTCAATTGAATAGAACGTGCTTCTGAAAAGTATCAAAATCGTAAGAACAAACCTTATTTTACCTTCACTTAAATGCACGCTAATATATCTCTAACGAAAATTTTTTTACAAGTGTTCTATTCAATTGAAGTTCAACGCACCAATCTCGGATTGCGTCAGTTTTCAAAGACAGTTGTTATGAAAGTTTCAGGTGTTCTGCTCCTGAAAATAATTTTATTCATAAGAAATATCATTATGTTCTCTACGTCTCAATGCACGCTATTAGAACTCTGATCAAAATTGTTTTACAGGTGTTTGAGTCAATACAAATTCAACGCACAAATCTCGGATTTCATCAGTTTTCAAAGACCGGTTTCGTGAAAACTTACAGAGTTCTGATTGTCAAAAGTATCCCTATAATAAGAAAAATCATGTGTTTATCTAAAACTCCGTGCATGCTATTGGAACTCTGATAAAACTTGCTCTACTTGTGTTTGAATCGGTACACTTTCAACGATAATATCCTTATTTCTGTCATTGTTCTAAAAACGTTTTCATGAAATTTTCAGAAGTTGTGCTTCTGAAAAGTATCAAAATCGTAAGAACAAACCTTATTTTACCTGCACTTAAATGCACGCTAATAGAACTCTTACGAAATTTTTTTAACAAGTGTTCTATTCAATTGAAGTTCAACGCACCAATCTCGGATTGCGTCAGTTTTCAAAGACAGTTTTTATGAAAGTATCAGGTGTTCTGCTCCTGAAAATAATTTTATTCATAAGAAATATCATTATGTTCTCTACATCTCAATGCACACTAATAGAACTCTGATCAAAATTGTTTTACAAGTGTTTGAGTCAATACAAATCCAACGCACAAATCTCAGATGTCGTCAATTTACAAAGACCGTTTTCATGAAAACTTCCAGAGTTCTGACTGTCAAAAGTATCCCTATAATAAGAAAAAACATGTGTTTATCTTAAACTCCGTGCATGCTATTGGAACTCTGATAAAACTTGCTCTACTTGTGTTTCAATCGGTACACTTTCAACGAAAATATCTTAATTTCTGTCATTGTTCTAAAAACGTTTTCATGAAATTTTCAGAAGTTGTGCTTCTGAAAAGTATCAAAATCGTAAGAACAAACCTTATTTTACCTGCACTTAAATTCACGCTAATAGAACTCTTACGAAATTTTTTTTACAAGTGTTCTATTCAATTGAAGTTCAACGCACAAATCTCGGATTGCGTCAGTTTTCAAAGACAGTTTTTATGAAAGTTTCAGGTGTTCTGCTCCTGAAAATATTTTTTTTCATAACTAATATCATTATTTTCTCTACATCTCAATGCACGTTATTAGAACTCTGATCAAAATTGTTTTACAGGTGTTTGACTCAATACATATTCAACGCACAAATCTCGAATTTCATCAGTTTTCAAAGACCGGTTTCATGAAAACTTCCAGAGTTCTGATTGTCAAAAGTATCCCATTATTAAGAAAACACATGTGTCTATCTTAAACTCCGTGCATGCTATTGGAACTCTGATAAAACATGCTCTACTTGTATTTGATATATTACAATTTCGACGAAAAATTCCTTCGATTTTCAATCTCTTTCAAGACCGTTTTGAATAAAATTTTCAGGAGTACGGTTATAAAATTTGTCAAAAACATAAGAACAAACCTTTTTTTTGTTAAATTCGATGCAGTGTAATTTAACAATGGTCGAAGGAATATCGAGTCACGACTACGACTCGAACGGAAATGTACCTGATCATATCATTAAAATAAATAATAATATTGAATAAACACCGGAACTATTTCTAAAAACTAACAGGAACTGTTCGTAAGATGTCAAAGCATAATAAATACCGGTTTTTGTATCGATTTATGAAAAATGCTCTGCTACGCGAAGTTAGCAGAGCATAATTTCACTTAATTTTTTTCATGTAAAAACGCCAGAACTATTCCTGAAAAGTATCAGGAACTATAGAACTCACCTGCATGCGAACAGAACTCTAATTTATTTATGCTCTGCTGGAAGATGCTCTGCTAACTTCACAGACACGTCGGAAGCGTCCCCAAGACGCTGGCTGCATTGCCCCGCTGTATGGCAAATGGAAATAAAGAGTTTTTGATTTTTATTTTTAATTTATTGCAACTTACAGTCTGGTAAATATCCATTGGAATGCCCCTCCATTTCTCTCGTGGTCTCAATAGTAAAAACTGATTTGAGAAACGCAGTGAATAATAAACCGAATAAAATTTTAAAATACATTTTAATCTACTATTAATTTATTATGTCAAAGAACGCAGTAATGGTACAAGTATGCTGGTCTGGTCTTCTAGGGGGTTCTTCGCCAAAGGACCATAACTTTATACTACAGTATCATAGTACCAAGTATAATAAAATATTTTATTAACTAATTACATAAGTCACTTAGTCCAATTAACCTATCGACATCATTAAGTATGGTATGAATTTTCTACCATCGATGTAACTTTATTTTAGATGACTGATGTGGCGTAGCGGGTGAAGGTCTGCCTGCGACGCAGGAGGTTAGCGGCTAGATTCCTGCCTTGGGACAAATGTTTATACGATCTGCTAATATTTGTTCTGGATATTTTCTATGCATAAAAAAATATTGAACATAACATATTGAACGAAAAAAAAATTGCACACACAAAAAACTGAAGGAAAGTAGAAACAAAAATTTACACTAAACACTACAATAACGGATATACTTCTATCAATGTAACGTAGGTACCCATAGCACAGGCTCTGCTTAGCTTGGGCACAGATATGATAATACGATACTAGTAGCTTGGGGCTAGATTAAGCTGTTTATTTATTAATTTATTTAACTGTACACTTTGTCCGCGAAATTTTTAGTGTTTCACGCCCAGCTTTTTTGTCATCAGTACATGGTACTAAAGATCTTGTTCATAGCATTTTAGCTAAATGTCAAAATTTTGAATTACATTTAATTGGTTTTGATGAAGTTTTACACTCATGGAAAATAGCCGGTCCTGACACGAATCTGCCCAAAGTCCTTTCTTCTCAAAGACTGTGGGATGAGCCATTATGTGAGCTGGTACGGAAAAATCTTACTAATACGTCAACCAGCTCATCAGAACGTGCTCGTCTACTTGCCGTTTCCGAGTGGGAATCAGGACTTTGGCTACATATTCTGCCTTCGAAAAATCTAGGCGCCGGCGCCCCGCCATGCTGGAGGTGCCCAGGTGTAGGACTAACCTACTTATGTTTGCCCCCATGTCACTCGCTATCTATTTACTCAATATTCTGTCTGAAAACAGCGTAGATATAGTTTACCAAAACATGTCGAAAGCCATGGAAATGGCACAGCTTGTTATTGAGACAAAATGTTTAGATTCGTATTGTGTATTGCTTGTACCTTAGACCAAATAAATAAGTTATGATAAGTACTATAAAATCGCCTTAATGTCTTCATAAAAAAACCTGCAATTATGTTATTCTCTCAGTAAATAAATAAACAAAAAAAAAGACGGGTTGCACTCCGGGAGTGCCGGCAGAAGTGAAAACTTGATTATTAACGTTGAGCATGTTTGATATTTTGGAATGGTTAGGGAATAATTTTGCACCAATTGCTTTATCAGTATAAAAGTACTATCATTTATGTGGTAGAATACAATATTCATTTATTGCGCTATCGTACACAAACATGACAATTTATATTACATTAAAAATTTAACACTTTAAAACTATTACAATTATTTTACAATATTAAATAATATTACAATTATTTACAGCCGGTTGCGCGCAAACCATTACCCGCTACAAAAATCTGATTATTTTTAAAGTCCAAAAATAAATTCCGTTTCCCAGCAATTATTTTTGCGCAGTGTTACTTAGTACAGAATGCTTGGTTGACGGCTTCGTGAAGGGTCTGTTTACACCCGTTAAGCAGTACGATAGACTCGATCGAAACCTAACCTTAATTATAAAATTATATTAATGAATAAATGAAAATTTTTGTCCTTGTCTTTCTTTTCGATTCGTTCGAGAAATTAATTATCTATAGATACATAAGTAGGTAGGTATAAGCGAGCCGGACGCTAGCAACTATTACGTAAGCTAGGGCCTATTGTTGTTGTCGGAAACTAGTACTATTATCTATTCTGTTTACCTAAAAATAATGTTCGATTTTGAACTCTATCTCAAAACAAAACTTCAAGAAATTTCCTAGCTATAATGAAGATATTGTCCTGCACAATTTTGAGCTTTATTCCTTCGGCATAATGTCGTCGTTGCTAACTCTCCATCCGTCTTACGCTTTTTCGATCAGGTCACGTGTCCTGACGCGAGTTTAAGATTTTATACCCATTACAGAAAAAGTGCTCAACGCCGCTAAAGAATTTTTCACTTCAAAAAAGTTTTTCTTAAAACCTATACTTACTTATTACATTGTTTTTCTACAGGTCCAATAACAATCCAGAACCAAAAGGTTTTTTTTCCGACATCTACAACCATTGTCATATTTCAGCCAATGTACGAATGTACGTACACAAGCGAGCTGTGGGAGAGCTATGCTCGGAGTTTCTCTACAGGATAGAATCCGAAATACGGAAATCCGCAGGCGAACCAAAATAACTGACACAGCTGTCAGAATTAGCAGGCTGAAGTGGCGATTGGCAGGCCATATAGCTCGCAGAAACGATAACATTAGAGAGTAAAGGTTCGAGTGGCGACCACGATGCAATGCGAACCGAAGTGTGGGAAGACCTCGATGGACTGACGACATTCTAGCGGTTGCAGGGAGACGATGGATGGAGACGGCTCAGTACCGATATTCGTGTCATCATTTGGGGGAGGCTTATACCCATGTTCAGCAGTAGACTTATACCGGGTCATGATTATGATGACGTACACAGAACCTTAATAACTCTACTAGCACTAGGGAAAGACCAATTTTTTATCAGACTACACGTAGAGTTATTTTTCATTTATTTTTAAAGAACTTGTTTTATTATGTTCGTTTAAATAAATAAAAATAAAATATAAATAATGCTTTACAATTCACACAGCATTATCTAGCCCCAAGCTAAGCAGAGCTTGTGTTATGGGTACTAGATAACTGATATACTTAATACAATACACTACATAAATAGATATTTTTACAACGCAACCTCCTGCGTCGCAGGCGGACCTTCGCCCGCTGCGCCACCGAGGTGTTTGTTTGTTTTATTCAGTACTAGCTGTACCCGCGACTTCGTTCGCGATTGCCTCACCTGCCGACTAATTAAGTTCACATTTAACCATGGTCTCTCATAACTTGAAACGCTGCCGTGCAAAAAATCGTGTAGTGTCTACGGGGGATAGCATGTTATCATCTTCAATCCCATTCTTTATCCACACGACTTTTAGCTACGACTCGGCCAGAGTCAGTGTTAAGAAGTGTCATACTCGTTTCCTTCTTACTCACGGTTCCGATCAGCTGGGGCCCTATTCTGCTATACTAATCGCTTCACTATGACAGGGGTATCGACACAGAATGTCACGTTTTGGTATTCCACCTCAGATGAAAGAAATTATGATGAATGCAGATGGAGAGACGTGCGTCAAGTTTGAAAGTATTCATTTATCTCGCACGCACTATCTGGAGTTTTATAAATCTAAGGATTCTACGTGATGATTCTGCGACGATTCCATTGTCATACTGAAGCAATTGACTGGACCACCGTAATTTTTTTTTCGTTAGTAGGTAGGTACAGTTGGCTGTGTACCACAGTAAAAAATATTTTTCTGTGGTCTAGTTAGTTTAATTGGACCACTTACTGCAACCAAACTTCGGTAGTACAGTTAACTGGACCAGCTAAATCACCATGTATCATGTAAGGTAGGAACCTAACTTATTTTTCCAAGACGCCTTAGTAGGTAGGAACCTAACTAATGGGTGCGTCTTGGAAAAATACATAGATAGGAACTTACCTACCCTCTATCTACTAATTTTTTTCTTCTAACTACAGATTATTTCATCAATCTACTGATTTTCTACTTGACTTTCTACTGATTTAGTCAAATTCGATCTTGCAACACTGTTTCTAACAAAAAGAATGCATGAAATCGGACGACGCGTAGACACGTCGTGATGCGCGGTTAAAGAATTCTACTTTTTCCTCTCTCCCAGGGGAACCTTACTGAATTCCAGGATAAAATGTATTCCATGTCCTTCCTTGTAGTATGAACTCAAAACGTGCCAAGTTTAATTCCAACTCATTACCTATGTAGTTTCGGCGTGATGCGCGGTGAAGGAATTTGACTTTCATCCCCTCTGCCAGGGGAACCTTACTGAATTCCAGGATAAAATGTATCCCATGTCCTTTCTTGAACTCAAATAGTACCAATTCAGTCCAACTCATTCAGTAGTTTCGGCGTGATGCGCGGTGAAGGAATTTTACTTTCATCCATTCTCCCAGGGGAACCTTACTAAATTCTGGGATAAAATGTATCTTTCCTCGTAGTATGAAATCAAATTATGCCGAGTTCCATTCGAATTCATTCAGTTGTTCCATCGTGATGCGCAGTTAAAGAATTTTACTTTCATCCTCTCTCCCAGGGGAACATGACTGAATTCCGGGATGAAATGTATCCCATGTCCTTCCTTGTAGTATGAAATCAAATCGTGCAAGGTTTCATTCCAACTCATTCAGCACTTTCGGCGTCATGCGCGGTGAAGAAATTTTACTTTCATCCCCTCTCCCAGGGAAACCTGACTGAATTCCGGGATAAAAAGTATCCTATGTCCTTCCTCGTAGTATGACCTAAAATGGTGCCGAGTTTCATTTCAATACCTTCAGTAGTTTCGACGTGATGCGCGTTTAAGAAACAGACAGACAGACAGACAGACAGACAGACGGACAGACAGACAGACATGAATGAAAAAAAATACAGTTTTGGCTTCAGTATCGATAATAGAGTGCCCTCCAAAAAAAATTTTCAAAATATCTTCAATGTACAGAATTGGACCTGTTACAGTTTTATTATAAGTATAGATTGTAGTGTTTAGTGTAACTTTTTTGTTTTATTTTAACTTTCCCTCAGTTTTGTGTGCTAAATAAATCTCTATTCTATTCTTTTTTCAACACCCGACGCAAAACAAGATTAGTGTTATAAGTTTAACGTGTCTGTCTGTGTATCTGTGTATGTCTGTGGTATCGTAGCTCCCAAACGGATGAACCGATTTGCGTTGTCATTTTTTTGTGTCATAGATAATTTTATCCCGAGTGTTCTTAGCCATGTTTCATGAAAATCTGTGGGTAGGGTGTTTAAATTTTTAATTTTGTTCTTGTATTCTAAATGACACTTACCTACACCCAAACCTGCCTCATGTCATGAATCAGTCCGTTCATTGGTGAAACCCGTATGAAAATCAGTTCGGTAATTTTCGAGTTAATCGCATTCAGACAGACAGACGCGGTGGGAGACTCTAAAATATAGTTATAATAATTTAAATTTTAAAGTAGGTACCTACACTCCTCACCGAGGCGGTCGTGGCGTAAGAATTTACCGCTCCAACTCCTCCCGACGTATAACCTAGGAGTCTCTTTTTCTACCAAGGATTTCTACCATTTCTACTAATAGAGAAAGGGCAGCAGCGTCCCTCTGTAATTTTTAACACTTCTACTGACGTGGTGATTATGGAAAAACCCCACTTGTTTGGCAAAGGGATATACAGCAGCGAATATGCTGATGAGGACCTACATAATACCTATAGAAAAAAAATGCGAGGAGTACAAAGGGCGGTCGTCCAAGGTACATGTAATGAAGTAAAGAAGAATCTAAGCGTGAACTCAATCTTGAACTTTATTCTAACGTAACTTTACCTACTGAATGAGAGGCGTTCTGCAAGGTAATACGATGTAACCGGCACTTTTCAGGGTTCCGTACCTCAAAAGGAAAAAAGGATCGTTTGTGTTCTTCCCACACAAATAAGGTTCGTAGTTAACCCGCTTACATCCATAATGAAAAAAGGGAACCCTTAAAGGATCACTTTGTTATCCGTCTGTCAAGTCAACCATCTTTTCTCAGGAACGCGTAGACGTATTGAGTTGAAATTAACGTCAAATACTCAAGTCCGTAACCTCTTGAAGCTGCAATATAAATATAACTTCTAAGTCAACGCATTGAAAAGTTACAGTCGTTTACGTCCGATTATTTTGAAATTTTCAAGGGAATTAGGTACTTACATGCACCCGAAACCTATAGGGTACTTCCCGTAGACCTAGAATCATAAAATTTGGTGAGCAGCAAGGTCGTTTATCACAAGTAAAGGGAAAAATCCGAAAATCTAAAAACCGTAAATTAGTAGTTTATTAATAAAAATATAAAAACTTTTGATTCGCTCGCTCGACCAAAATATACAGGGTACCTACTTCATGTTGACCTAGAATATTTGGCAACAAAAGGTCTTACAATTAAATGGAACGAAAAAAAGTGCGCGAGTCCGACTCGCACTTGACGTTTTATTTGTAATGTGGTGACTAAAAATTCGTGAATATTCATTGTTACAGAATTGATCCAGAAATGTACATATTTTGTTCTAGTTTAAACAAGTTTCGTAAAACTTTTAAAGCCATCCTCCATTTTAACCGTAGGGGCGGTGATTCTCGTGAGAGCAACATAGCCAATGTACCTAACTAATGTTAATAATGTTATTATAGTTATTAGGTAAGTAGTAGTTTGCATTGTTTTTTTTGTAGTTTGGTTTATTTTGTTTGTACGTTTCTTTTCTTTTTTTAACTTATTACTTCATATATTAGGTACATATTTTGTTAAAATGTCTACTTAACACGTCTAATTATATGTTGTGTGCACATAGGTTAAGTCTTCCCTTTCGAATTCTCTTAGAATTTTTTGGGTTTTAATATTATTGCTTGTTACCTATGTGTTTTGTGTACCTAATAAACATAAATAAAATAAATAGATCCATACAAACATATAGTTAGGAGTACCTAACTTTATTCTTTTATTATATTTTATGAGGAATTTTTTGCGTCGCAGGCAGACTTTCGCCCGCTGCGCCACAGAGCAGCGGGCGAAGGTCTGCCTGCGACGCAGGAGGTAGCGGGTTCGATTCCCACCTCGGAACTAATGTTTGTACGATCTACAGACATTTGTCCAGGGTGTTCTGGATGTTTTCTATGTATAATAAAAAATTTCTACCTATCTGTGTAATGTATTGTATTAACAATTTAGTTATCTAGTACCCATAACACAAGCTCTGCTTCGCTTGGGGCTAGATAATGCTGTGTGGATAGATTTATTTTAGAATAGATTAAGGATACTACACAGCATTATCTAGCCCCAAGCGAAGCAGAGCTTGTGTTATGGGTACTAGATAACTAAATTCTTAATACAATATACTACATAGATAGATATTTTTTATTATATATAGAAAACATCCATTTTCTCAATTACTACTGAATGTATTTAGGAAATAATTAGGTTTGTTATCATTGAACATCATTGAACGCTATTACAACGGTACCACATATCACAAACATGTTTACATTTGTTTATGGGTATAAGTAAACTGATATGAATGAAACATATTATAGACAAAACTAAACCACCATCACATCATCTTTATTCATATCATTCAGAAAATCTGCAAACTTATCAACATCTTTACGAGCGCCTTGCTCTCCCAAATAATACGGATAATAATTCAATGTCTGTAAATGAAATATCCCTGGTTTACTGAAATTCGTTTTTGGACCCAAAAGGTTAGTAACCATTGGTCTATTAAAACAATTTCTATCTCTCGCGTCCTGTATAGTATCACATTGAACCGCCACAAACTTATCAGGGTTTTGCATAGCGGCTATCCATAATTGGAAGGACCTGACATGACTGCAGATGTCTGTGCATGGAAGTTCAGTAATATCAGCCGCCTGGAACTCTCCACCGTTGACGTAAAAGTTGACATGTCCCACAGCTCCTGCGAAACCGAACCCATCGTTGTTTGTGTGAATTATATCAACCCTGTCAGCGTCTGATGCATCTATCCTAAGATCAGAGCCGAGTCTCCTGAAGCAAGGTCCTGCTGGATCCAAAGCGGTAATTCTGGATATCTTTTGGCCAGTGATCCGCTGGTAATTCTTTCCTATGAAGCTGATGCCTTGGCCTCCTAGGCTGATGCCAATGATCTCCAACTTCTTGGGGTCAAGGCCGTACTTGGTGAGCTCTGCTAGCATCTCTGCGGTCCTCTCTCCGACAGCTCTGAGAACCCTGGCAGCCCTGTAAAACATAGTAATAAGTTGGTAAATAACTAATATAGGATTCTATGACACTTGAAACGTGAAAGCTGGTTTCAAGAATAATGAGACATAATTTATCAGCCCTCATTTTATTCTAGAGTTAGATGATGCTATGTGAATAGTCCAGCATTATTTATTTATATTGACAAAGAAATGATCCAAGGTAGATAGGGAGCGAGACAAGTTATCAATTGTTGGAAGTGAGGGCCAGATTCTTACAACGGATACACAATAATACTCACAAGGGATACATGAAAGCTGAGAATTGCAAATACTCCAAGAGTAATACATTGTGGCCTATTTTCGTATAGACACTTCCCATCGCCGGCGACACAGGAAAAATACGAGAACTGTCCAAATACCCATTCATATAGATCGTAGTTGTCTTAGTAAAGTCAAGTTCTTTGGCCAGTTTCTTCATGTTGAAGTAGTTGTATTCGGTTCTGTTTGCGGTAATGAAGTTGCCAGGGTAGAGATGTATAAAAGAAAGGTGGCGTACGGTGCGTCTTGATATCTTTACTGGTTTTGTTGAGCCTGGACCTGGAAAATAAAGCAGGAAATAAAACTTGCACTTGACGGATCTTGTTTAGCTTTATAAAGCTATTCACCATCGCAGTGTTAATAATGGATGTATTTCTTGATTCATTAAACTTTAACGTTTCATGATGATTATGGCAGGTAATGTTTCCGAAAAGTTGGGAAGAAATAAGGCTTATAAACGCGAGTAATAAATCTAGTGTAGATGGCGGCCGATATACATCAAAAGTTAAATTATACTTCACTGCAAAACATTCAAGTACCTCCTGATGATGTCCCTCGTTAAAGGATGAAACGTTGGTGTTCTCCCAACACAAGATCTAAGTGATATATCTATCTATCCCGCTCACAATCTTAATGAAAATAAAAAATTCAAGTACTTACAAACTGATATATATCCAAAGGGGAACCCCTCGACGTCCTTTGAGGTTTCGATGGCGGACAGAATATTCACCAGCGCCGCCACCCACAAACCGAGCAAAAGATTGGAGCCCATTGCTGATACTAAATAATATGTAGTTAGTACTAATGATATAAAGCTAATATTAAAAATTGCGCTACAATAAGTTACTAATACAAATTAATATTATAATAGTAAAATTACATTTTATAAAGCGTATGAATAGTTCGCTAGACAAATAATCAATGGGTTCTTACAAAATTATTCAGATTATTTGTGCGTTATTAAATCTCTGCATAATTAATCTTACTCCTTTGACCTCATATCATCTTTATTATTTCACTAGCGTCTGCACGCGGCTTTAGCCCCATTTTCCGGGGTATAATGTTAATTCAGGACAAGAATTACACTTATACACAATGTCAGTTCTATCCATTTGGTTGTTTTGGCGGAAGAGTTTAAAAACATCCATCCAAACTAGCAAATTTATAATATTATTCCTTTAATAAGATATTTTGCATACTATTATAATTCCTGGCTTTTTGGAAGCTAAAATTAACTAAAATTTTCATATAAGCATTGTATAAAACCGCTTGATTTTATAATTTATTCTGGAAAAGTCTGTATTTCTGTATTTAAAATGGCCCGTATGTTAAGCCCCAGTCATACCTTGGCTTCGGTCCTTTGGTAGGCCAGTCAAAGATAGGGCGCTATGGTGCTCATTAATGGAGGCCTCTGTCCAGCAGTGGACTGTTATAGGTAATGATAATGACCCAGGCTTCTATTTCGCACGCGAGTTTATTACATCATAGGCATAATTACCAAGTTCAGAGGCCAAGTTACATTTTAATATCTCGTAAAATGTGATACAACTTTGCCAAGTTCAAGATCAAGCCACGGTTCTTATTGCAGTTCATCGAGCAAAGCGTTCTCTTTATTTTATTTTATTTTGTCCTATATTGTATATACAGTAACCACAAAGATTAATACTGCCTGAGAGCTGCTTAATTTTTTTTATTACTTACATTCATTTTTATGTGTGTGGAACCCGCACGAGGTTATATACCTTAATGTTTGAGAAGATGCATACAAAAATCTTGCGGTTCCTCTAGAAGCGAGCCTGAAACACAAAAGGACTTCAAACTAAGCTGTATTCATTTACATAACTATAGTCTGAGTAGTCACTACTGTAGAACTAATATTGAGCACGGAGGTGCATGTATTTATGTAAATAATAGACACAAATTTAAGGAATTTGTTTTGAACATTTCAATACAACAAGTATGCGAGATTGCCGCTGTAGAATTAATTGACTTTAACACAATTGTTGTTTGTGTTTACAGATCAAACCAGACGAAAACATCCGATTTCTTTCCGATTTTTGAAGCTTTATTTGATTTTTTACATAAATCTGAAAAGGATTGCATCGTGGTGGGCGATTTCAACATTAAATGGTTATGTTCTTTGAATAGCGACCTAAAACAGCTGATCGACATAATTAACACAAGGAATTTCTCTAATATTGTAGATTTTCCAACCAGGGTAACGTCCGAAACAAATACATGCCTAGATCACATTTATATTAACAATGAACTCGCTAGGTCCGGAATGGTACGTGCGACACCCTTGCATTCGAATCTTAGCGACCACTATGCCGTGCGCGCCGTGATTGAGTGTGTGTGAGTCGCCACGCCAATCAACGGCTCGGCTACCTACCGCGCTAGGTCGTATTCACAGGCCAATACTTATAGTTTTATCAGAGCAATCGATAGTGTAGATTGGATAGCAGTTGCTCAAAAATATGTAAAGTCGACACTAAACGAGCTGTCTACGGCAATATTAAATATTATAGTTAACAAAATAGACGCGTGTTTCCCGGTCAAATGTTGTAGTTCAAATAGAAAAAACACTTCGTGGGTCTCAAATGATGTAATCGCTTTGGAATATCTGATCCGAGAAATGAGTGAAATGTCACAAAGCTTCCCGGATAACGC
This sequence comes from Eupithecia subumbrata, assembly GCA_949316285.1. Taxonomy (NCBI): domain Eukaryota; kingdom Metazoa; phylum Arthropoda; class Insecta; order Lepidoptera; family Geometridae; genus Eupithecia; species Eupithecia subumbrata. The sequence continues at coordinate 21,251,373 of OX438646.1, read as the reverse complement.
AACTTTGTCGAACAAGATCGACGACTTTAAAGATCGTTTTGATAAAGTTTTGCGCGAAGAAGGGTCGAAATATTATTGTGATATAATAGCGAAATCGGGCAATTCCGCTAAGACTATGTGGGAAATTGTAAAACGCGAAACTGGTAAAACACGCACGTCTCTAGACTTTATTGAGTCTTTACGGAAACATGACGGGTCTGAGTTCCTGAGCGATAGCGACGCAGTCGACGCAGTAAACATACACTTCGTGAATGCTGCTGCGACGTGTGGCGCACCCGCTGCCTGTGTGCCGACTGCCATGCGAGCGCTGAGATCTTCCAGCAAGTTGCCGCAAACCTCACTCAGGTTTAAGCTTTTTACACCTGCTGAAGTATTTAAAATAATTCAGGTAGGCGTATCTCATAAAAACACCAAAGATATTTACGAAATATAAACGTCACTCCTTCATAAGACCTCCGAGCCATTAGCCTTTGTTCTTTGTACATTATTTAACAGATGTATAAAAGAGGGGGTGTATCCACAGGTGCTTAAAAGAGTAAGAGTTTCACCTCTGTATAAGGGGAAAGGAGCCAAGGAGCATGTGAATAGTTACAGACCTGTTAGTATTATTCCAGCTATCGCAAAAATACTAGAGAATGGTCTTAGTACGCGTCTTCTGGAGTACCTATCCAGTACCGCTTCGCTGTCTGCAAGGCAGTACGCATACCGGGCCGGAAGGTCGACGACTGATGCTGCTAGGGAAGTGGTCCGGCGAATCCTTGAAGCGCGCGAATGTCAGAACCAAGTAGCAGTCTTGTTTTGTGACTTGTCAAAAGCGTTTGACGTCGCAGATCACGCTCTACTCGTGGAAAAGCTCGCGCACTATGGCGTTTGTGGACCAGCTCTTCAGCTGATAGCTAGCTTTCTTAGTAATAGAAATCAGGTCGTGACCGGGAGAGCGGGTACCGTGCGGTCTACCTACCAGTATTGGAGTCCCTCAAGGATCGTCTCTTTCGAACATCGTCTTTTCTTTGCTCATGAACGATCTGCCAGCATGGATCAAGGATGCGCACGTCTTCATGTACGCAGACGATCTGGCGGCAGTAGTAGAGGCTTCAACAGTAGACGCACTAGAGGCAAGTACCGTTGATGCGTGTATTGAAATATTTGCTGATCGTATGTTTTACGCATGCGCGCGCTTATTCGGTGAATTTAAAAACGTACCTTACAAAGAACGATGCATGATCTAAGAAAATAATTTTCCGAGTAGACCAGATGTATGATATTGAACGAATAATGTGAAATAATCGAAAAACAAAACACGGTGCATAGACAACCAGTGTTGTGGCTCACAGAATACAATATTAAATTTTTCGATTCCACACAAATGCGCACTGAGGAATCGCGTTTGTAATTAGGACACGTTGTGACGTCATGAGAATCATGGCCCTGTACGCATACGCAATACGACTCGATTCGATGCTATACCATAGCATGTCATGATGAGGTATCAGAAGTAACGAGTAACGATACGATAGTAACGAGTACTAATTTGATAAAGTAACAAATACGGGTACGCATTTTTTCGTTACTTTTACACCTCTAAGTGTATTGTATTAAGAATATCAGTTATCTAGTACCCATAACACAAGCTCTGCTTCGCTTGGAGCTAGATAATGCTGTGTGGATAGATTTATTTTAGAATAGATTAAGGAAGTATCCTTAATCTGTTCTCAACTACTACTGAATGGATTTAGGAAATAATTAGGTTTGTTATCATTGAACATCATTGAACGCTATTACACGGTACCACATTTCACAAACATGTTTACATTTTTAGCCTCACTTAATTTTTGGCTGTTTATGGGTTTAAGTAAACTAATGAAACAAATAATAGACAAAACTAAACCACCATCACATCATCTTTATTCATATCATTCAGAAAATCTGCAAACTTATCAACATCTTTACAAGCGCCTTGCTCTCCCAAATAATACGGATAATAATTCAATGTCTGCAAATGAAATATCCCTGGCTTACTGAAATTCGTTTTCGGACCCAAAAGGTTAGTAACCGTTGGTCTGTTAAAACAGTTCCTATCTCTCGCGTCCTGTATAGTGTCACATTGAACCGCCACAAACTTATCAGGGTTTTGCATAGCGGCTATCCATAATTGGAAGGACCTGACATGGCTGCAGAGGTCTGTGCATGGAAGCTCAGTAATATCAGCCGCCTGGAACTCTCCACCGTTGACGTAAAAGTTGACATGTCCCACAGCTCCTGCGAAACCGAACCCATCGTTGTTTGTGTGAATTATATCAACCCTGTCTGCGTCTGATGCATCTATCCTAAGATCAGAGCCGAGTCTCCTGAAGCAAGGTCCTGCTGGATCCAAAGCGGTAATTCTGGATATCTTTTGGCCAGTGATCCGCTGGTAATTCTTTCCTATGAAGCTGATGCCTTGGCCCCCTAGGCTGATGCCAATGATCTCCAACTTCTTTGGGTCGAGCCCGTACTTGGTGAGCTCTGCTAGCATCTCTGCGGTCCTCTCTCCGACAGCTCTGAGAAGCCTGGCAGCCCTGTAAAACATAGTAATAAGTTTGTAAATAACTAAATACTATAGGATTCTATACCGCTTGAAACGTGAAATTTGCTGGTTTCAAGAATGATGAAACATAATTTATCAGCCCTTATTTTATTTTAGGGCTAGATGATACTATGTGAATAGTCCAGCAATATTTATTTATATTGACAAAGAGCTGAACCAAGGAAGGTAGAGAGTGAGACTAGTTATCAATTGTTGGAAGGTGAGGGCCGGATTCTTACAACGGATACACAACGATACTCACAAGGGATACATAAAAGCTGAGAATTGCACATACTCCAAGAGCAATACGTTGTGGCCTATTTTCGTATAGATACTTCCCATCGCCGGCGACACAGGAAACACATGAGAACTGTCCAAATACCCATTCATATAGATCGTAGTTGTCTTAGTAAAGTCAAGTTCTTTGGCCAGTTTCTTCATGTTGAAGTAGTTGTATTCGGTTCTGTTTGCTGTAATGAAGTTGCCAGGGTAGAGATGTATAAAAGAAAGGTGGCGTACGGTGCGTCTTGATATCTTTGCTGGTTTTGTTGAGCCTGGGCCTGGAAAATAAAGCAGGAAATAAAAATAAAGCTGGTTGTTACGCAGCATTATCTAGCCTAAAAGGAAGCAGAGCTTGTGTTGCAAGGTAAGATGACTTCATGACTGACGACAAGAATGACGAAGAAAAGGTCAACTTACTTTTACTAAAATTAAAGGTACCTACCTACTCGTAGTAATACAGACAGTATTTTTGTCTCTGGTTAATTAGCCAAGACCATATTAAAATTTAAATAGGCGCTAAATGAATTTTATGACTTAAGTACGATTTTTGCCTTGCACTACAAAAATTAAGCACCCTTTTTTTTTATTTATTTTCAAAAAGAATTACATAGTATTTAGATTAATAACACTCTTTAAACCCGTGGGGGTTTGACCCGAATGTTACATTCCTCGGTCTTAACTTTAAAAAGAAGTATACATCTTTGCATGTAGGTACTTACGTATGAGTAAGTAATGTAAGCTAAGGTAAGTATGAAGTTACTCGGTCATTATTACACAATTACATTGTTCTCATAATTAACTCATAAATATCTAGAAAGATAAAAAGTGAGGTAGGTAGGTCCTAATCATATTTAGCAACCCGTCAAAGTTAAATGCCCAAAATTGGCCATTTAACTTTGATAATCGTATTTAGCACCTGACAGCTGTTTGGTTTGACATCTCATCCATCACTCATCAATGTCAGTGGATTTCATAAAAATGTTTTGTGGTGACAAATTCATGTAAATATTTGATAATTTACAAAGTTTTCTAGAGAATATCTTAACGTGTCTGCTACTGTTGGGTTGAACTAGGAATGGATTTATGGGACTTATCAGATGACGATAAGAGATCATCGAGTAGTTGGCCAGGAGGTCAAAATATCATAGCAATACAAGTTTTTCCGAGAAGAAATTTGAGAAGAAGAAATTTGTTTAGTACCTAGTCATTCTGATATAAATTTGTAAGACGTTTTCGTTTATAAAAAGTAACAACAATTTATTACAAAAGTACCTACTTGTGTTATTTGTTATAAAACATATTCAATTTCAATTTTTTGTTTTCATAAAGCCTCTACCCACAGCCGCGAATTTTGTGTCGCGCGATTTGGTGCGATTTTGTAGCGCGATTCCTTACACACAGATGCATTTTTGTGAGCGCGATTTGTAGACGCCACGCACTGCCGCCCCCAAAATGCAAGACACGACGCAGCTGTGTGTAAGATGGCATGCGTCCGAATACAAAATGTTCCGTGAACAACTATCGCAAAATCGTAGGACGCAGAAACGAGTCGTTCAACTTCTATCGCGTCGATAAAATTGTAGCAGTAGGTATGGTATGGTATGTTAAATCAGTGTGTTAGATCGTATGCATCTTAGTACAAAAAGTCCGCAAACAAATATCGCAACAAACGCGCGCTTCAAAATCGCGGCTGTGGGGTAGAGGCTTAAGGCTTAAACCAATTTCACAACTTGAGACTGGTCTCATACATAGTATGTTCCATTCTACGCAAAAACTGTTCCGTTTTATTTTATGTCAGTTGGATCATGGCTTGATCGTGCTTGATGCTTAGAGCATAAAGGCTTGATGTGATGACCAATTCATATCGGAACACATGAAAATCCATAGACTAGCGCGCTTAGCTAAATGACCGCTGCGAAAGCCTCGCGCAAGACAATGCTAATTGTATTTAAGTCGGTAAACGTATTTAACTAAATACAACTTAAATACAATCCTTACGCAAGCCGCCCTTAGTTATACGGTTGCAGGGGGTGTAAGTTACCATTTTTGCTTTTTTTATTGTATGAAATATTTACCTCTGACCATTTACATAGACCGAAAATGTGCCTTCTATATAAAATTTTTGAATGTAAGTAATTTCTTTGTTTTATGTAAACCATTTTCTTTAGCTTTATAAAGCTATTCACTATCGCAGCGTTAAAAAATTATGTAAATCTTGATTCATTAAACTTAAATGTTTCATGATGATTACGGCAGCTAATGTTGCCGAAACGTTGGGAAGAAATAAAGCTTATAAACGCGAGTGATAGATCTAGTGTAGGTACCTGCCGAAATAAATCAAAAGTTAAACTATACTTTACTGAAAAATATTCAAAAACCTCCTGATGATATCCCTCGTTAAAGGATGAAACGTTGTTCTCCCAACACAGAATCTAAGTTATACAGGGTGTCCCAAGAAGTAGTGTGTAGTTTACAATTATTAAACCTTTGATTGATACCATTGCCACAGATCTAGCTTTTATATTTAATGAATCTATTGATTGCGGCGTATTTCCTGATCTAATGAAATGTAGTAAAATAATCCCACTGTATAAATCGGGTAGTAGGTCTGACCCCACTAACTTTAGACCAATATCAGTACTGCCTACATTCAGCAAAGTTTTTGAAAAACTTATTTTACATCAATTGCTTAGGCATTTCAATGGCAATGACCTGCTGCATTGTAAGCAATGCGGGTTTACTCGCGGCAGATCAACTACTGATGCCGGTGTAGAGTTAGTATCGCATATTTTTGATGCTTGGGAAAAGTCGCAAGATGCTTTAGGCGTTTTTTGCGACTTGTCAAAAGTGTTCGATTGCGTACACCATGAAACATTAATCAGGAAATTACATCACTATGGAATAAGAAACACCTCTTTGGATCTTCTTACTTCTTATTTGAGTGATAGGATACAAAGAGGACGAAATTTATGGGTATATCATTAATGGGAAACGGTCTTCGGGGTCTGTAGTTTCAATGGGTGTACCGCAGGGTTCTATCCTCGGTCCTTTCCTATTTTTAGTTTATATTAACGACCTGCCTCATCTAGTAAAGAATAATCACGAGATTGTATTGTTTGCTGATGATACTTCATTAATTTTTAAAATGAAACGACAAAACACAAATTTCGATGATGTGAATAATGCAATCTCAAAAGTAGTCCATTGGTTTAGTGTCAATAATCTTTTGCTAAACGAAAGCAAAACAAAATGTATTAGATTTATTCTACCTAATGTTAAACAAGTGAAGGCTGATGTAAACGTTAAAGGAGAAACGTTAGAAATAGTAGAAAGTACCGTATTCTTAGGAATCACCTTAGATCATAAACTTCAATGGGGCCCACACATAGATAAGCTATCGAAGAGAATTAGTTCTGCAGCGTATGCAGTCAAAAAAATCCGTCATCTTACAGACGTGGATACATCTAGACTTGTTTATTTCAGCTACTTCCATAGTATTATGTCTTATGGCATACTGCTGTGGGGGAACGCTGCAGATATTAACACCGTATTTGTGCTGCAGAAGAGGGCTGTTCGTGCAATCTATAATATGGGTCCCAGAGAATCCCTACGTGATAAATTCAAAGAAATAAATATAATGACAGTACCATGTCAATATATTTATGAAAACTTGTTGTACACTCATAGAAATAAAAATCTGTTCTCTAAAAATTGTGATAAACATAACTTTAATACCAGAAATAAACATAAACTCGCTGTGCCCACAACTAGGCTACACAAAATTAATGTATCTTTTAAAGGGCAATGTATACGCTTCTACAACAAAACTCCTAGTGAGTTGCAAAAATTATCAGTAAATAAATTCAAACAAATTGTCAAAACCTTGCTGTGCAAAAAGGCTTACTATAAAATATCAGATTATCTAGAAGATAAAAAAGCTTGGAACGGGTTTTGCTCCAACTCGAAGAATAACAACTAACAGGCTAAAAGTTTCTTCGTCGCTTCTTTACTTTGGTCTACATACCGAAGCGACAGAAATCAAAAATATCACTTTATTTCCGTGTCAGTGTATAGTTTTATAATTTGACCTTTTCTAAGTGTACATTTATTGTATTTATGGAAATAAAGAGTTTTTGATTTTGATTTTGATTTTGAGTGATATACTGAAGCTGGGAGGTAGAGGACCTAAAGGGCTATCTGAATCACCCCCATGTATGTTCCGCGATTTTTCGTATTTTCGGAGTTATGATTTTTTTTTTAATTTTTCACCTTTCGCCGTGTACGATGAGATTTTTATTTATGGTGACGTAAATTATTGCAGTAGATGCTTGATTGTTTTTGTGTGCTAAGCTGATAGATAGGCCAATTCAGTATGGTAACATTTACTATCGTTAGATCTTCAAATGGAATAAAAAAAATTAAAAAATGCCAAGAAAGATAAAATTTACCCAGTATGTTCACAACTTCAAGAGTCCTTAAAAAAATAAAATCACAAAAAAAATATATACCATTTGGATTTTAAAAACTTGCTCTATCTATCAGGTAGCGACTCTGAAAATTTCATTTCATTATTCATAAGGCTTCAATAAAAAAAATTAAATCTAAATGTGGTAAGTGCAAAATTTTAGTTTACATGATGATTAATGCTAGCAAAGTAAAACCAATTACATTACAATAAATGTTCAAAATGGCCCCCCTTTTACTCAATGCAAGTGCGACATCGCCGGAAAAAGTTGTCTTTTAAACGTCTGAATAATAATAATAGTAATAAAGCCTTTTATTTCCAGAACTAATTTACAATAAATTACTTAATTTAACGTGGCTCTCAGTGCCCATCTTGTGTCCTCTAGGCGAGCTACGTGGCCTGCCCATTTCCACTTAAGACTTCTTGTGAATTTTAGTGCGTCTATTAGTTTAGTTTTCTTGCGTATGGTCTCGCTTCTTTGCTTTTCCTTTAATTTTATGTTTAGTATACTTCTTTCCATTGATCTTTGTGTTGTCTGGATTTTTTGTTTTATGTTATCATTAAAAATCCATGTTTGGGATCCGTAAGATAAGCATGGTAGCAAGCTAGAATCCATTATAATTTTTTTCAGTTTTACAGGTAGCTTAGCTTTAAGTACCTATTTCCTTATGGCTCCAGAATTTTTTCCACGTCATGATTACTCTTCTTTCTACTTCTTCTTTGTGTCTCGTTTTACTAAATGATATTTGTTTGCCAAGATAAATATAGCTATCCACATATTCAATTGGTTCTTGGTTTACTTGTATAGGATTTTGTATGCTGTTTGTTGTGACTTTTGTTTTATTTGTGTTAAGTTTTAGTCCAATCCCTTCGCTGATGGTGCATAGTTCTTTTAACATTTCTTCTAGCTGGTGGCAGTTATGGAGAATAGAACTATGTCGTCTGCGAATCTGAGGTTGCTCAGAAATTTCCCATTTAAATAAATACCTTTTTTCTTCCAGTCTAATTTTGACATTTGGTGCTGGAGTACAGATATAAAAATCTTTGAATGCACTTCTATTATTTTTAAGGGTTTCTTCTGCTACTCTCATTTTCCGGGTTAACTCGTCCAAATTGCGGCATTCTCTCGAGTAGACGAGGTCTTTGTAGTATCCCCATACAAAAAAATCAATGGGATTTAGGTCGGGGGACCTTGGAGGCCAGGCTATAAGGCAGGCGTCACTCCGGCCGCAACGACCAATCCATCTTTCAGGGTATCTTTGATTTAAATAGTTTCTCACGCCCAAAGCAAAATGGCATGGTGCACCATCACACGGCAGTACTATGCTTCTGCGTGTCTCCAAGTCCACATCTTCTAACAGCAGGCGCAGATCGACGCGTAGAAAATTTAAAAAGTGATTGCCGCCCAAGCGGTCTGGCAGCTGAAAGGGCCCGATTAGCTGACCGTTAAGTATGCCAGACCAAAGGTTAACACTAAAGTGTTCTTGAAACGGATGATATCCGACGCTCTGTAGTGTACGGTGTACCTGAGATTTAGAAAGTCCGGTACGACGTTCCATAACTCTCACACTGGTCGACGGGTGTCTTTCTACTTCTTCAACAACTGCATCTACTACATCAGGATCCGGCATAGTGGCCATACGGCCTGATCTGGTACCCGGTACGTGACCTTCCAAATACGCATTATGTACTCTTAAGATCATGCGATAGTCAGGAAACGTTTCAGGTTGAGGCCCGCCTCTTCGTTCCACATGTTCCCGGTACAGCCTTGAAGCTTCTGCCGCATTCCCCCTAGCATAACCGTAATAGTAATTCATTTCTGCGTAGTCACGTGAAGTAAACATGATCACTTACACGCAAACTCAAGTCCAGTTAAATAATGCCAGTTGTCGATTCCAGGTAATAACACTAATCCAAATCGTAATGCAAGTCAAAGTCCATATGAATAGCCAAAATTATTAGGGAAACGAACAATTAGCAGTATTAAAACACAATTTTTTTATTATTGCAAAATAACAACGATGACCAACAACGAGAAAATTTTCTCATGCGTCAACCGTCTTTTGTTTTTGTTCTTTTTCTATTGATGGCCAGTGCGTGATTTAGAAAGAAATTTATTTAGAAGGGTTTAATTTGCTTGCATTAATCATCATGTAAATTAAAATTTTGCACTTACCACATTTAGATTAAAATTTTTTGATTGAAGCCTTATGAATAATAAAATGAAATTTTCAGAGTAGCTACCTGATAGATAGAGCAAGTTTTTAAAAGCCAAATGGTATTTACTTTTTTATGTGATTTTATTTTTTTAGGGCCCTTGAATTTGTGAACTTGCTGGGTAAATTTTATCTTTCTTGGCATTTTTTTTATTTTTTTATTCCATTTGAAGATCTAACGATAGTAAATGTTACCAAACTAAATTGGCCTATCTATCAGCTTAGCACACAAAAAAAACAAGCATCTACTGCAATAATTCACGTCACCATAAATAAAAATCTCATCGTACACGGCGAAATGTGAAAAATTCAAAAAAAAATCATAACTCCGAAAATACGAAAAATCGCGGAACATACATGGGGGTGATTCAGATAGCCCTTTAGGTCCTCTACCTCCCAACTTCAGTATATCACTACTTCTTGGGACACCCTTATATCTATCTATCCCGCTCACAATCTTAATGAAAATAATAAATTCAAGTACTTACAAACTGATATATATCCATAGGGGAACCCCTCGACGTCCCTTGAAGTTTCTATGGCCGACAATATATTCACCAGCGCCGCCACCCACAAACCGAGCAAAAGATTGGAGCCCATTGCTGATACTAAATAATTACTAATGATATTAAGCTAATATTTCAAATTGCTCTAAAATAAGTTTCTATATACAAATTAATATTCGAATATTAAAATTACATTTTCTATAGCGTATGAATAGTTCGTTAGACAAATAAACAATGGGGTTCTTTCAAAATTATTCAGATTATTTGTGCGTTCTAATTAATCTTACTCCTTTGACCTCATATCACCTTTATTATTTCACTAGCGTCTGCACGCGGCTTCGGCCCCGTTTTCCGGGGTATTAAGCCTGGAATGTTAATTCAGGACAAGAATAACATTAATACTCAATGCCAGTTTTATAGGTACATTTGGTTGTTTAGCGGAAGAGTTTACAAACTTCCGTCCAAACTGGCAAATTTATAATATTATCCCTATAATAAGATATTTTGCATACTATTATAATTCCTTGCTTTTTTGGAAGCCAAAATTAACTAAAATTTACTTATTAGCATCGTATAAAACCGCTTGATTTTATAATTGATTCTGGAAAAGTCTGTATTTCTGTATTTGAAATGGCCCGTATGTTAAGCCCCACCCAGTCATACCTTGGCTTCGGTCCTTTGATAGGCCAGTCAAAGATAGGGCACTATGGTGCTCATTAGGGGAGGCCTGTGTCCAGCTGTGGACTATTATAGGCTGATGGTGATGATGATGATGACCCAGGCTTCTATTTCGCACGCGAGTTTATTACATCAAAGGCATAATTACCTAGTTCAGAGGCCAAGTTACATTTTAATATCTCGTAAAATATGAGACAACTTTGCCAAGTTCAAGATCAAGCCACGGTTACTACTTATTGCAGTTCATCGAGCAAAGCGTTCTCTTTATTTTATTTTATTTTGTCCTATATTGTAACCTCGAGAACAACTCGAGAGACTTTGTAAATACCTTCTTTTTATTGTTGATAGGCCTGCGTTTGAATATTCTACCACCTGGGGATTATGGGCACTACCCCCATGAGATAAAAGCCACTAAGGCACTTATCAGGGGAGGCCTGCATCCAGCAGTGTACCAATATTGACTTACTACATACTTGTTACTTGTTACTTGTTTCCGGACTCGTTTCCGCAACTAGGCCACAGGTGGGCCCTTTTTGCGTGTCGGGTGGGGGGCTGCTAAACTAACCACCCGATGTCCTCCAGGAAGGCCAGCAGCTCGCTGACGCCGGTGCATGCCTCCCTAGGCGTCCTCGGTGTCCCAAGGTGTTGTAGTCGTTGAGAAGCAACGCTATCGCACTCTACAAGCACATGCGCGGCCGTCTCCTCTGCGTTCATGCACCCTCTGCATAGGGGGCTGTCCGTGATACCCAGGTTAAATAGGTGTTTGTTAAGCATGCAGTGTCCAGTGACAATGCCGACGATTTGCCGGAGTTTGTCACGCTTCAGATTGAGGAGTTTTCGGGAGAATCTCGGGTTAAGAGCCGGGAAGGTCTCCTTCGACTGTCTACAATCTGGAATACTTGCCCAGTAGTCTTGGTGTTGTTTAGTTGTATGTTGACGGATCCAAGAGCGGACTTGACTGAAAGGTAGGGGGATTATTGGTTCGGGCCCTGCCGGTTGCCGCTCCGAGCCTCTCCTTGCCAGTACATCAGCTTCGTCGTTTCCTCTCGATCCGCTGTGTCCTTTTATCCACTGTAGAGTGACTCTATTGGACTGACTTACTTGTTCCAGCAGGTGGTGGCATTGAAGAGTGAGTCCAGAGTTGTGTTCTCTCCTGTTCAGGGCCTGTAGTACAGCCGCGCTATCCGAGAGGATCCTGATATTTTGGTCAGTTACCTTTCTTCGTAGCACTGCGGTCGCAGCTTGGATTATACCTACACATTCCGCCTGGAAGATGGAGTTGTGGGCACCCAGTGCTGTTGTTTTGTGTATGTTCAGTTCTTCCGAGAACGTTCCCGCCCCGGTACCTGTTTTCATTTTAGAGCCATCTGTGTATATTCTTACTTCATGTATGTTAGAGCTGTCACTTGGCTCCTCGTGCATTTGTATGGTGAAGCTTTTTGAGTGTATGTGTTTTTTGGGTACCCTGTCATAAATCGAGAGTAGCATGGGATTGCTCCGTGCGTACTCGTCTATAATAGTGGTATGTTGTGCTTTGGTGTTGTGGTTCCATAAACTTAAAGCCCAGAGTCTGTAAGCAGCTGCGGCTGCCTCTTGTTGCACGTGTAGGTGCAGTGGCGTTAGGCCTATCAGGGCTTCGAGTGCTGCAGTGGGGGCAGTTCTCATACACCCTGTAGTCGCTACGCAGGCTAGTCTCTGGAACTTTTGCAGTTTGTTTATGGTAGTGCTTTGTTTTGTTCTCGGCCACCAAACTAGGGCACCGTAAGTCAGCGAGGGCCTGATTACAGTGTTGTAAAGCCATAGGGTAATCTTCGGGCTGGGACCCCATGTTCTTCCTAGCATTCTCCGGCACTGCCAGAATGAGATGGTGGCCTTCTTTGTCTTGTTTTCTAAGTGTGTTGCCCAGGTTAGTTTACTGTCTAAGGTTATACCTAGGTATTTGACTGTATCGGATAGTGTTAGCTGCGTGTCAAACAGGAACGGGAGTTGGTAGGTTCCTAGTTTACGCTTGTTGGTGACTTACTACATATTATAAAGCCGAAAGTTTGTGAAATCTGAATTTTTGTTACCTTGGATCTCCAAAAGTACTGACTGAATGGATCAAGATGAAATTTGGTGTACGTTTAGAGCAAAGCCTAACTTAGATAATAGGCTACTTATTATACCGAAAAAACTCGTGAAGCCGCGGGCAGAAGCTAGTGTTTTTATAAAATTAAGTCAAAACATAATGACCCATGAGCCAAATCTATAGCTAGGTAGATAGTAATTTTGCATGCTAAATAATAAAAAAAAATTACCTCATTAGGTTACCTCATTAGATATTGTTGTAAAAGTAAAACCAGCTCTCAATCCCGAAACAGAAAATAAAGAAAACAGGTATTTTACTATTCGTGCCTACGTCAACTATATCATATCATAGCCAAACTCGATGTGAAATGTTTGTAAACAAACCACGGCACAAAAAATTTTTTTACTTGCTTGGCGTCGAGTTTCAGATATTATAATTGTAAGAAATATTTATTGAAGGAATGATCTCAAATCGACAAGTAATATAAATTGCGTAAAAAAGACGCGGCAACAGAGTAAATTTTAGGTTAATTATGGGCGGTTTGTTTACAATCATTGTATATCGAATTTGTCTTGAATATAGGTACAATTTTTGTTTGACCTACGTATAATTTATTTTATATTATTTTGCCTTGTTACATATAAGTAATAAGAATGCTTTTTGTTGCCTACACGTCAGAAATAATACCTACTACTTATTTAAAAAGTTAGTTCATGAGTGAGTAACCATTCGACGGAAAGTTTATCCCGAGTGTTCTTAGCCATGTTTCATGAAAATCTGTGAGGGAGGGAGCGGTTTAAATTTTTAATTTTGTTCTTGTATTCTAAATGACACTTACCTACACCCAAACCTGCCTCATGTCATGAATCAGTCCGTTCATTGGTGAAACCCGTATGAAAATCAGTTCGGTAATTTTCGAGTTATTCGCATTCAGACAGACAGACGCGGTGGGAGACTACTAAAATATAGTAGGTACTAATAATTTAATTTTTAAGAAGGTACCTAACCTACACTCCTCACCGAGGCGGTCGTGGCGTAAGAATTGCCCGTTCCAAGTTGGAACGGGCAATTCTTACGCCTTGGAACTTCCAACTCCTCCCGACGTATATCGTAAGAGACTTTTTTTCTACCAAGGATTTCTACCATTATCCACTTATAGAGAAAGGGCAGGCATTCTACGGACGCCTACCAAGCGTGATGATTATGGCAAAAACTCCACTAGTTTGGTACCTAAGGCATGTACAGCAGCGAATATGCTGATGAGGACCTACATACCTATAGAAAACAAATGCGAGGAGTACAAAGGGCGGTCGTCCAAGGCACATGTAATGTAAAGAAGAATCATTGCGTGAACCATAGGCGTGAACTCAATCTTCAACTTTATTCGAACGTAACTTTACCTACTGAATGAGCGGCGTTCTGCAAGGTAATACGATGTAACCGGCACTTTTTAGGGTCCCGTATCTCAAAAGGAAAAGGATCACTTTGTTGTCCGTCTTTCTGTCTGTCTGTCCGTCTGTCAACCCTCTTTTATCAAGAACGCGTAGACGTATTGAGTTGAAAATAACGTCAAATTCTCTTAAAGCTGCAATATAAATATAACTTCTAAGTCAACGCATTGAAAATTTACAGGCGTTTATGTCCGAATATTTTAAAATTTTCAAGGGAATTAGGTACATGCACACAAAACCTATGGGGTACTTACATTATTATAATATACAAAATTATAATAATTTTTGATTCTCTCGCTCGACCAAAATAAACAGGCTACCTACTTCATGTTAACCTAGAATCATGATATTTGGCAACAAACAAGGTCTTACAATTAAACGGAACCCTTAGTGCGCGAGTCTGACTCGCACTTAACGTTTTATTTGTAATGTGGTGACTAAAAATTCGTGAATATTCATTGTTCAGATGAATTCAAAACTTTATTTTTTATTTATTTACGCATTTATAGGCACGCATGCCGTAAGCAAGCGCCTGACAAAAAATATTGACGTCAGATCCAGAAATGTAAATATTTTGTCCTAGTTTAAACAAGTTTCTGACATCCTCCATTTTAACCGCAGGGGCGGTGATGCTCGTGAGAGTAACATAGCCAACGTAACTAATGTAATTATATTAGTTACATTGGCTATATCGCTCTTAGTAATTAATTAGGTAAGTAGTAGTTCGCATTGTTTTTTTTATGTATATAAAATAAAATTAGCCTTTATTTCCTACTTCTTAAGTAACTACTTATATAACTATCTATTTAAAATTTTTGCTTAAGCTAGTAGTCGCCTTTTTTGGCGTAGGCCTCCCCCAGCTCTTTCCAGACTTTCCTATCTCTGGCCTTTGTCATCCAGTTAGGACCAGCTCTCTTCACAAAGATGTCTTGCCATCTCTTCTCCGGTCGACCTCTAGGTCTCTTCTTATTCCTTGGGATCCACTCTGTGATTTTCTTGGCCCAACGGAGAGTAGAGTCGTGAAGATTGTTTTCCATCCTGCACATGTGCCCAGCCCAATGGAAAGAAGCATGCTTGGAATAAAAACTTAAAGACAAGGTAAAAAAAACAAAAAAAAAAAAAAAATCAGAGGTGAGACAAAACTAAGGGACGTCGTAGAGGTCATAAGATCCTTTTTTTTATGTAGTTTTTGTTTATTTTAATTCTACGTTTCTGTTCTATTTTTAAACTTATTTATTACTTGATAATTTTGTTGAAATTTCGTCTAATTATA
Organism: Eupithecia subumbrata; assembly: GCA_949316285.1. Classification (NCBI taxonomy): domain Eukaryota; kingdom Metazoa; phylum Arthropoda; class Insecta; order Lepidoptera; family Geometridae; genus Eupithecia; species Eupithecia subumbrata. The sequence continues at coordinate 21,235,868 of OX438646.1, read as the reverse complement.
AGTTGTGTGCACATAGGTTACGTCTCAAGTCAGTTCGTATTCTCTTTGAATTTTTTGGGTTTTAATATTATTGCTTGTTATGTGTTTGGTGTACCTAATAAACATAAATAAAATAAATAGATCCATGCAAACATATAGTTAGGAAGAGTACCTAACTTTTTTCTTTTATTTTATTTTTTGTCGAATTTTTTGCGTCGCAGGCAGACTTTCGCCCGCTGCGCCACAGAGCAGCGGGCGAAGGTCTGCCTGCGACGCAGGAGTTTGCGGGTTCGATTCCTGCCTCGGGAAAAATGTTTGTACGATCTGCAGGCATTTCTCCAGGGTGTTTTGGATGTTTTCTATGTATAATAAAAAATATTTATCTATGTAGTATATTGTATTAGGAATATCAGTTATCTAGTACCCATAACACAAGCTCTGCTTCGCTTGGGGCTAGATAATGCTGTGTGGATAGATTTATTTTAGAATAGATTAAGGAAGTATACTTAATCTGTTCTCAATTACTACTGAATGGATTTAGGAAATAATTAGGTTTGTTATCATTGAACATCATTGAACGCTATTACATGGTACCACATATCACAAACATGTTTACATTTTCAGCCTTACTTAATTTTTGGCTGTTTATGGGTATATGAAAACTAATGAAACAAATAATAGACCAAAACTAAACCACCATCACATCATCTTTATTCATATCATTCAGAAAATCTGCAAACTTATCAACATCTTTACGAGCGCCTTGCTCTCCCAAATAATACGGATAATAATTCAATGTCTGTAAATGAAATATCCCTGGCTTACTGAAATTCGTTTTCGGACCCAAAAGGTTAGTAACCGTTGGTCTGTTAAAACAGTTCCTATCTCTCGCGTCCTGTATAGTGTCACATTGAACCGCCACAAACTTATCAGGGTTTTGCATAGCGGCTATCCATAATTGGAAGGACCTGACATGGCTGCAGAGGTCTGTGCATGGAAGCTCAGTAATATCAGCCGCCTGGAACTCTCCACCGTTGACGTAAAAGTTGACATGTCCCACAGCTCCTGCGAAACCGTACCCATCGTTGTTTGTGTGGATTATATCAACCCTGTCTGCGTCTGATGCATCTATCCTAAGATCAGAGCCGAGTCTCCTGAAGCAAGGTCCTGCTGGATCCAAAGCGGTAATTCTGGATATCTTTTGGCCAGTGATCCGCTGGTAATTCTTTCCTATGAAGCTGATGCCTTGGCCCCCTAGGCTGATGCCAATGATCTCCAACTTCTTTGGGTCGAGCCCGTACTTGGTGAGCTCTGCTAGCATCTCTGCGGTCCTCTCTCCGACAGCTCTGAGAAGCCTGGCAGCCCTGTAAAACATAGTAATAAGTTGGTAAATAACTAAATACTATAGGATTCTATAACGCTTGAAACGTGAAATTTGTTGGTTTCAAGAATGATGAAACATAATTTATCAGCCCTTATTTTATTTTAGGGCTAGATGATACTATGTGAATAGTCCATCAATATTTATTTATATTGACAAAGAGCTGACCCAAGGAAGGTAGGGAGTGAGACTAGTTAACAATTGTTGGAAGGTGAGGGCCAGATTCTTACAACGGGTACACAACGATACTCACAAGGGAAACATGAAAGTTGAGAATTGCACATACTCCAAGAGCAATACATTGTGGCCTATTTTCGTATAGATACTTCCCATCGCCGGCGACACAGGAAACACATGAGAACTGTCCAAATACCCATTCATATAGATCGTAGTTGTCTTAGTAAAGTCAAGTTCTTTGGCCAGTTTCTTCATGTTGAAGTAGTTGTATTCGGTTCTGTTTGCGGTAATGAAGTTGCCAGGGTAGAGATGTATAAAAGAAAGGTGGCGTACGGTGCGTCTTGATATCTTTACTGGTTTTGTTGAGCCTGGACCTGGAAAATAAAGCAGGAAATAAAACTTGCTCTTGATGGATCTTGTTTAGCTTTATAAAGCTATTCACCATCGCAGTGTTAATAATGGATGTATTTCTTGATTCATTAAACTTTAACGTTTCATGATGATTATGGCAGGTAATGTTTCCGAAAAGCTGGGAAGAAATAAGGCTTATAAACGCGAGTAATAAATCTAGTGTAGATGGCGGCCGATATACATCAAAAGTTAAATTATACTTCACTGCAAAACATTCAAATACCTCCTGATGATGTCCCTCGTTAGGATGAAACGTTGGTGTTCTCCCAACACAAGATCTAAGTGATATATCTATCTATCCCGCTCACAATCTTAATGAAAATAAAAAATTCAAGTACTTACAAACTGATATATATCCAAAGGGGAACCCCTCGACGTCCTTTGAGGTTTCGATGGCGGACAGAATATTCACCAGCGCCGCCACCCATAAACCAAGCAAAAGATTGGAGCCCATTGCTGATACTAAATAATATGTAGTACTAATGATATAAAGCTAATATTAAAAATTGTGCTACAATAAGTTACTAATACAAATTAATATTATAATAGTAAAATTACATTTTCTATAGCGTATGAATAGTTCGCTAGACAAATAATCAATGGGTTCTTACAAAATTATTCAGATTATTTGTGCGTTATTAAATCTCTGCATAATTAATCTTACTCCTTTGACCTCATATCATCTTTATTATTTCACTAGCGTCTGCACGCGGCTTTAGCCCCATTTTCCGGGGTATTTAGCCTATAATGTTAATTCAGGACAAGAATTACACTTATACACAATGTCAGTTCTATCCATTTGGTTGTTTTGGCGGAAGAGTTTAAAAACATCCATCCAAACTAGCAAATTTATAATATTATTCCTTTAATAAGATATTTTGCATACTATTATAATTCCTGGCTTTTTGGAAGTTAAAATTAACTAAAATTTTCATTTAAACATTGTATAAAACCGCTTGATTTTATAATTTATTCTGGAAAAGTCTGTATTTCTGTATTTAAAATGGCCCGTATGTTAAGCCCCAGTCATACCTTGGCTTCGGTCCTTTGGTAGGCCAGTCAAAGATAGGGCGCTATGGTGCTCATTAATGGAGGCCTCTGTCCAGCAGTGGACTGTTATAGGCTGATGGTAATGATGATGACCCAGGCTTCTATTTCGCACGCGAGTTTATTACATCATAGGCATAATTACCAAGTTCAGAGGCCAAGTTACATTTTAATATCTCGTAAAATGTGATACAACATTGCCAAGTTCAAGATCAAGCCACGGTTCTTATTGCAGTTCATCGAGCAAAGCGTTCTCTTTATTTTATTTTATTTTATTTTGTCCTATATTGTATATCCAGTAACCACAAAGATTAATACTGCCTGAGAGCTGCTTAATTTTTTTTATTACTTACATTAATTTTTATGTGTGTGGAACCCGCACGAGGTTATATACACCCTAAGATGCATACAAAAATCTTGCAAGATTTTTGTATGCATCTTAGGGTGTATATAAACATCCATCACCTCCATTCTCGACAAACATCCATTCTCGATTACGCCGACGCCTGCTATCCGGACCTCACTGAAGATCAATTGAACAAGCTTGAGCGCCTCCAAAATTTCAGTATCAGGTTCATATTTGGATTACGCAAATATGACCATGTTTCCGAATATCGCGCTAAACTCAAGTGGTTGCCCATTCGACTTCGCAGGAATACTCACATACTATCTCTCTTGTACAGTATCTTGTTCTATCCTCTGAGCCCTTCCTATCTCAAGGAGCGCTTCGAATTCCTCTCAAACTCTCACTCGCTCTCTTTGCGTTCCTCTGAAACCCTCATTTTAAAAGTCCCTGCTCACACTACCTCTTTCTATGACAAATCTTTCACTGTACAAGCTACCCGTCTATGGAATGCTCTCCCTCTGGACATCAGACGTGCAAAATCACTCCCTATTTTCAAAAAACTGCTTCATCAGCATTATATATCCATGTAAAGAGTTAGACAACCTTATTTTATGTTTATGTATGTTATGTTTATTATTAATCTTTGTAGGAATTATGGTAGGTATGTAGTGTAAGTATTTGTTTCCTTTTCTTTAAGTAGGTATCTATCTATATATTTATTCAGTGCCACCGTCTATTTTGTTCTTTCATTTCCAGTCCATCCCAAGGTTGCCTGGAAGAGATCGCCCTTAGCGATAAGGCCGCCCTTTATACTTCCTTTTTTCTAAGCATTTTCTTTGTATTGTTTCCTGTATTTGTGTGGTATAATAAAGTGTTTTCTATCTATCTATCTATCTAAACACCCTAAGATGCATACAAAAATCTTGCGGTTCCTCTAGAAGCGAGCCTGAAACACAAAAGGACTTCAAACTAAGCTGTATTCATTTACATAACTATAGTCTGAGTAGTCACTACTGTAGAACTAATATTGAGCACGGAGGTGCATGTATTTATGTAAATAATAGACACAAATTTAAGGAATTTGTTTTGAACATTTCAATACAACAAGTATGCGAGATTGCCGCTGTAGAATTAATTGACTTTAACACAATTGTTGTTTGTGTTTACAGATCAAACCAGACGAAAACATCCGATTTCTTTCCGATTTTTGAAGCTTTATTTGATTTTTTAAATAAATCTGAAAAGGATTGCATCGTGGTGGGCGATTTCAACATTAAATGGTTATGTTCTTTGAATAGCGACCTAAAACAGCTGATCGACATAATTAACACAAGGAATTTCTCTAATATTGTAGATTTTCCAACTAGGGTAACGTCCGAAACAAATACATGCCTAGATCACATTTATATTAACAATGAACTCGCTAGGTCCGGAATGGTACGTGCGACACCCTTGCATTCGAATCTTAGCGACCACTATGCCGTGCGCGCCGTGATTGAGTGTGTGTGACTTGTGTGAGTCGCCAATCAACGGCTCGGCTACCTACCGCGCTAGGTCGTATTCACAGGCCAATACTTATAGTTTTATCGGAGCAATCGATAGTGTAGATTGGATAGCAGTTGCTCAAAAATATGTAAAGTCGACACTAAACGAGCTGTCTACGGCAATATTAAATATTATAGTTAACAAAATAGACGCGTGTTTCCCGGTCAAATGTTGTAGTTCAAATAGAAAAAACAAGAACAAACAAGATCGACGACTTGAAAGATCGTTTTGATAAAGTTTTGCGCGAAGAAGGGTCGAAATATTATTGTGATATAATAGCGAAATCGGGCAATTCCGCTAAGACTATGTGGGAAATTGTAAAACGCGAAACTGGTAAAACACGCACGTCTCTAGACTTTATTGAGTCTTTACGGAAACATGACGGGTCTGAGTTCCTGAGCGATAGCGACGCAGTCGACGCAGTAAACATACACTTCGTGAATGCTGCTGCGACGTGTGGCGCACCCGCTGCCTGTGTGCCGACTGCCATGCGAGCTCTGAGATCTTCCAGCAAGTTGCCGCAAACCTCACTCAGGTTTAAGCTTTTTACACCTGCTGAAGTATTTAAAATAATTCAGGTAGGCGTATCTCATAAAAACACCAAAGATATTTACGAAATATAAACGTCACTCCTTCATAAGACCTCCGAGCCATTAGCCTTTGTTCTTTGTACATTATTTAACAGATGTATAAAAGAGGGGGTGTATCCACAGGTGCTTAAAAGAGTAAGAGTTTCACCTCTGTATAAGGGGAAAGGAGGCAAGGAGGATGTGAATAGTTACAGACCTGTTAGTAATATTCCAGCTATCGCAAAAATACTAGAGAATGGTCTTAGTACGCGTCTTCTGGAGTACCTATCGAGTACCACTTCGCTGTCTGCAAGGCAGTACGCATACCGGGCCGGAAGGTCGACGACTGATGCTGCTAGGGAAGTGGTCCGGCGAATCCTTGAAGCGAGCGAATGTCAGAACCAAGTAGCAGTCTTGTTTTGTGACTTGTCAAAAGCGTTTGACGTCGCAGATCACGCTCTACTCGTGGAAAAGCTCGCGCACTATGGAGTTTGTGGACCAGCTCATCAGCTGATAGCTAGCTTTCTTAGTAATAGAAATCAGGTCGTGACCGGGAGAGCGGGTAAGACCAAATCCCAGGCTCTACCTACCAGTATTGGAGTCAAAAATCGTCTCTTTCGAACATCGTCTTTTCTTTGCTCATGAACGATCTGCCAGCATGGATCAAGGATGCGCACGTCTTCATGTACGCAGACGATGTGGCGGCAGTAGTAGAGGCTCCAACAGTAGACGCACTAGAGGCAAGTACCGTTGATGCGTGTATTGAAATATTTGCTGATCGTATGTTTTACGCATGCGCGCGCTTATTCGGTGAATTTAAAAACGTACCTTACAATGAACGATGCATGATCTAAAAAAATAATTTTTCAAGTAGACCAGATGTATGATATTGAACGAATAATGTGAAATAATCGAAAAACAAAACACGGGGCATAGACAACCAGTGTTGTGGCTCACAGAATACAATATTAAATTTTTCGATTCCACACAAATGCGCATTGAGGAATCGCGTTTGTAATTAGGACACGTTGTGACGTCATGAGAATCATGGCCCTGTACGCATACGCAATACGACTCGATTCGATGCTATACCATAGCATGTCATGATGAGGTATCAGAAGTAACGAGTAACGATACGATAGTAACGAGTACTAATTTGATAAAGTAACAAATACGGGTACGCATTTTTTCGTTACTTTTACACCTCTAAGTGTATTGTATTAAGAATATCAGTTATCTAGTACCCATAACACAAGCTCTGCTTCGCTTGGGGCTAGATAATGCTGTGTGGATAGATTTATTTTAGAATAGATTTAGGAAGTATCCTTAATCTGTTCTCAATTACTACTGAATGGATTTAGGAAATAATTAGGTTTGTTATCATTGAACATCATTGAACGCTATTACACGGTACCACATTTCACAAACATGTTTACATTTTCAGCCTCACTTAATTTTTGGCTGTTTATGGGTTTATGTAAACTAATGAAACAAATAATAGACAAAACTAAACCACCATCACATCATCTTTATTCATATCATTCAGAAAATCTGCAAACTTATCAACATCTTTACGAGCGCCTTGCTCTCCCAAATAATACGGATAATAATTCAATGTCTGTAAATGAAATATCCCTGGCTTACTGAAATTCGTTTTCGGACCCAAAAGGTTAGTAACCGTTGGTCTGTTAAAACAGTTCCTATCTCTCGCGTCCTGTATAGTGTCACATTGAACCGCCACAAACTTATCAGGGTTTTGCATAGCAGCTATCCATAATTGGAAGGACCTGACATGGCTGCAGAGGTCTGTGCATGGAAGCTCAGTAATATCAGCCGCCTGGAACTCTCCACCGTTGACGTAAAAGTTGACATGTCCCACAGCTCCTGCGAAACCGAACCCATCGTTGTTTGTGTGAATTATATCAACCCTGTCAGCGTCTGATGCATCTATCCTAAGATCAGAGCCGAGTCTCCTGAAGCAAGGTCCTGCTGGATCCAAAGCGGTAATTCTGGATATCTTTTGGCCAGTGATCCGCTGGTAATTCTTTCCTATGAAGCTGATGCCTTGGCCCCCTAGGCTGATGCCAATGATCTCCAACTTCTTTGGGTCGAGCCCGTACTTGGTGAGCTCTGCTAGCATCTCTGCGGTCCTCTCTCCGACAGCTCTGAGAAGCCTGGCAGCCCTGTAAAACATAGTAATAAGTTTGTAAATAACTAAATACTATAGGATTCTATACCGCTTGAAACGTGAAATTTGCTGGTTTCAAGAATGATGAAACATAATTTATCAGCCCTTATTTTATTTTAGGGCTAGATAATACTATGTGAATAGTCCAGCAATATTTATTTATATTGACAAAGAGCTGAACCAAGGAAGGTAGGGAGTGAGACTAGTTATCAATTGTTGGAAGGTGAGGGCCGGATTCTTACAACGGATACACAACGATACTCACAAGGGATACATAAAAGCTGAGAATTGCACATACTCCAAGAGCAATACATTGTGGCCTATTTTCGTATAGATACTTCCCATCGCCGGCGACACAGGAAAAACATGAGAACTGTCCAAATACCCATTCATATAGATCGTAGTTGTCTTATTAAAGTCAAGTTCTTTGGCCAGTTTCTTCATGTTGAAGTAGTTGTATTCGGTTCTGTTTGCTGTAATGAAGTTGCCAGGGTAGAGATGTATAAAAGAAAGGTGGCGTACGGTGCGTCTTGATATCTTTGCTGGTTTTGTTGAGCCTGGGCCTGGAAAATAAAGCAGGAAATAAAAATAAAGCTGGATGTTACGCAGCATTATTTAGCCTAGAAGAAAGCAGAGCTTGTGTTGCAAGGTAAGATGACTTCATGTCTGACGACAACAATTAAAGGTTTTTGTAAGGTAAATTACTTTTACTAAAAATTAATGGTACTCGTAGTAATACAGACAGTATTTTTGTCTCTGGTTAATTAGCCTAGACCATATTAAAAAGGATATTTAAATAGGCGCTAAATGAATTTTATGACTTAAGTACGATTTTTGTCTTGCACTACAAAAATTAAGCTCCTAATCATATTTAGCAACCCGTCAAAGTTAAATGCCCAAAATTGGCCATTTAACTTTGATAATCGTATTTAGCGCCTGACAGCTGTTTGGTTTGTCATCTCATCCATCACTCATCAATGTCAGTGGATTTCATAAAAATGTTTTGTTGTGACAAATTCATGTAAATATTTGATAATTTACAAAGTTTTCAAGAGAATATCTTAACGTGTCTGCTACTGTTGGGTTGAACTAGGAACGGATTTATGGGACTTATAAGATGACGATAAGAGATCATCGAGTAGTTGGCCAGGAGGTCATATATATATCATAGCAATACAAGTTTTTCCGAGAAGAAATTTGAGAAGAAGAAATTTGTTTAGTACCTAGTCAATCTGATAATAAATTTGTAAGACGTTTTCGTTTATTAAAAGCAGCAACAATTTATTACAAAAGTACCTACTTGTGTTATTTGTTATAAAACATATTCAATTTCAATTTTTTGTTTTCATAAAGCCTCTACCCACAGCCGCGAGTTTGAAGCGAATTTTGTGTCGCGCGATTTGGTGCGATTTTGTAGCGCGATTCCTTACACACAGATGCATTTTTGTGAGCGCGATTTGTAGACGCCACGCACTGCCGCCCACAAAATGCTAGACACGACGCAGCTGTGTGTAAGATGGCATGCGTCCGAATACAAAATGTTCCGTGAACAACTATCGCAAAATCGTAGGACGCAGAAACGAGTCGTTCAACTTCTATCGATAAAATTGTAGCAGTAGGTATGGTATGGTATGTTAAATCAGTGTGTTAGATCGTATACATCTTAGTACAAAAAGTCCGCAAACAAATATCGCAACAAACGCGCGCTTCAAAATCGCGGCTGTGGGGTAGAGGCTTAAGGCTTAAACCAATATCACAACTTGAGACTGGTCTCATACATAGTATGTTCCATTCTACGCAAAAACTGTTCCGTTTTATTTTATGTCAGTTGGATCATGGCTTGATCGTGCTTGATGTGATGACCAATTCATATCGGAACACATGAAAATCCATAGACTAGCGCGCTTAGCTAAATGACCGTTGCGAAAGCCTCGCGCAAGACAATGCTAATTGTATTTAAGTCGGTAAACGTATTTAACTAAATACAACTTAAATACAATCCTTACGCAAGCCGCCCTTAGTTATACGGTTGCAGAGGGTGTAAGTTACCATTTTTGCTTTTTTATTGTATGAAATATTTACCTCTGACCATTTACATAGACCGAAGATGTGCCTTCTATATAAAATTTTTGAATGTAAGTAATTTCTTTGTTTTATGTAAACCATTTTCTTTAGCTTTATAAAGCTATTCACTATCGCAGCGTTAAAAAATTATGTAAATCTTGATTCATTAAACTTTAATGTTTCATGATGATTACGGCAGCTAATGTTGCCGAAACGTTGGGAAGAAATAAAGCTTATAAACGCGAGTGCTAAATCTAGTGTAGATACCTGCCCAAATAAATCAAAAGTTAAATTATAATTTACCGAAAAACATTCAAAAACCTCCTGGTGATATCCCTCGTTAAAGGATGAAACGTTGGTGTTCTCCCAACACAGAATCTAAGTTATACAGGGTGTCCCAAGAAGTAGTGATATACTGAAGCTGGGAGGTAGAGGACCTAAAGGGCTTTCTGAATCACCCCCATGTATGTTCCGCGATTTTTCGTATTTTCGGAGTTATGTTTTTTTTAACATTTCACCTTCGTCGTGTACGATGAGATTTTTATTTATGGTGACGTGAATTATTGCAGTAGATGCTTGATTTTTTTTGTGTGCTAAGCTGATAGATAGGCCGATTCAGTTTGGTAACATTTACTATCGTTAGATCTTCAAATGGAAAAAAAAAAATAAAAAAATGCCAAGAAAGATAAAATTTACCCAGTATGTTCACAACTTCAAGGGCCCTTAAAAAAATAAAATCAATAAGTTTTTTTATATCAAATAATAAAATTTGGATTTTAAAAACTTGCTCTATCTATCAGGTAGCTACTCTGAAAATTTCATTTTATTATACATAATAAGGCTTCAATCAAAAAATTTAAATCTAAATGTGGTAAGTGCAAAATTTTAATTTACATGATGATTATTGCTAGCGAAGTAAAACCAATTACATTACAATAAATGTTAAAAATGGCCCCCCTTTTACTCAATGCAAGTGCGACATCGCCGGAAAAAGTTGTCTTTTAAACGTCTGAATAATAATAATAATAAAGCCTTTTATTTCCAGAACTAATTTACAATAAATTACTTAATTTAACTTATAACTTAACCACTAATTAGTTAGGTCCCTTTCGGGTATAGGCCTCCTCTAAGTTTTTCCAGCCTTGTCTATTCTGGGATTTCTCTATCCATGTTTTCCCGGCGGTTTTCCTAATTTCATCTGCCCAGCGTTCCTGTGGGCGTCCTCTGGATCTCTTTCCGACCGGGCCGCACCATTTGGTGGCCCTCAGTGCCCATCTTGTGTCCTCTAGGCGAGCTACGTGGCCTGCCCATTTCCACTTAAGACTTCTTGTGAATTTTAGTGCGTCTATTAGTTTAGTTTTCTTGCGTATGGTCTCGCTTCTTTGCTTTTCCTTTAATTTTATGTTTAGTATACATCTTTTGATCCATTGATCTTTGTGTTGTCTCGATGTTTTGTTTTATGTTATCATTAAAAATCCATGTTTGGGATCCGTAAGATAAGCATGGTAGCAAGCTAGAATCCATTATAATTTTTTTCGTAGCTTAGATTTAAGTATTTCCTTATGGCTCCAGAATTTTTTCCACGTCATGTTTACTCTTCTTTCTACTTCTTCTTTGTGTCTCGTTTTACTAAATGATATTTGTTTGCCAAGATAACTATAGCTCGCCACATATTCAATTGATTCTTGGTTTACTTGTATAGGATTTTGTATGCTGTTTGTTGTGACTTTTGTTTTATTTGTGTTAAGTTTTAGTCCAATCTCTTCGCTGATGGTGCATAGTTCTTTTAACATTTCTTCTAGCTGGTTAGAAGTTCTGGAGAATAGAACTATGTCGTCTGCGAATCTGAGGTTGCTCAGAAATTTCCCATTTAAATAAATACCTTTTTTCTTCCAGTCTAATTTTGACATTTGGTGCTGGAGTACAGATATAAAAATCTTTGAATGCACTTCTATTATTTTTAATGGTTTCTTCTGTTACTCTCATTTTCCGGGTTAACTCGTCCAAATTGCGGCATTCTCTCGAGTAGACGAGGTCTTTGTAGTATCCCCATACAAAAAAATCAATGGGGTTTAGGTCGGGGGACCGTGGAGGCCAGGCTATAAGGCAGGCGTCACTCCGGCCGCAACGACCAATCCATCTTTCAGGGTATCTTTGATTTAAATAGTGTCTCACGCCCAAGGCAAAATGGCATGGTGCACCATCACACTGCAGTACTATGCTTCTGCGTGTCTCCAAGTCCACATCTTCTAACAGCAGGGGCAGATCGACGCGTAGAAAATTTAAAAAGTGATTGCCGCCCAAGCGGTCTGGCAGCTGAAAGGGCCCGATTAGCTGACCGTTAAGTATGCCAGACCAAAGGTTAACACTAAAGTGTTCTTGGAATGTCGATTCCCTTTTTAAATTCGGATTTTAAATTGCCCATGAGTAAGAATTGTGCATATTAAAAATCCCATTGCGCCTAAAGTGGGATTCATCCGTCCACAAGATTTGGTTAAAAAAAAATCGTTTTCAGCTTGTCTCCTCAGCATTTCCTGACAGAATTCAATTCGCCGATTGTAATCTTCCGGTTTCAACTGTTACACTTTTCTAATGTGAAACGGATGATATCCGACGCTCTGTAGTGTACGGTGTACCTGAGATTTAGAAAGTCCGGTACGACGTTCCATAACTCTCACACTGGTCGACGGGTCTCTTTCTACTTCTTCAACAACTGCATCTACTACATCAGGATCCGGCATAGTGGCCATACGGCCTGATCTGGTACCCGGTACGTGACCTTCCAAATACGCATTATGTACTCTTAAGATCATGCGATAGTCAGGAAACGTTTCAGGTTGAGGCCCGCCTCTTCGTTCCACATGTTCCCGGTACAGCCTTGAAGCTTCTGCCGCATTCCCCCTAGCATAACCGTAATAGTAATTCATTTCTGCGTAGTCACGTGAAGTAAACATGATCACTTACACGCAAACTCAAGTCCAGTTAAATAATGCCAGTTGTCGATTCCAGGTAATAACACTAATCCAAATCGTAATGCAAGTCAAAGTCCATATGAATACCCAAAATGATTAGGGAAACGAACAATTAGCAGTATTAAAACACAATTTTTTTATTATTGCAAAATAATAACGATGACCAACAACGAGAAAATTTTCTCATGCGTCAACCGTCTTTTGTTTTTGTTCTTTTTCTATTGATGGCCAGTGCGTGATTTAGAAAGAAATTTATTTAGAAGGGTTTAGCTTTGCTTGCATTAATCATCATGTAAATTAAAATTTTGCACTTACCACATTTAGATTTAAATTTTTTGATTGAAGCCTTATGAATAATAAAATGAAATTTTCAGAGTAGCTACCTGATAGATAGAGCAAGTTTTTAAAAGCCAAATGGTATTTACTTTTTTATGTGATTTTATTTTTTTAGGGCCCTTGAAGTTGTGAACTTGCTGGGTAAATTTTATCTTTCTTGGCATTTTTTTTATTTTTTTATTCCATTTGAAGATCTAACGATAGTAAATGTTACCAAACTGAATTGGCCTATCTATCAGCTTAGCACACAAAAAAAATCAAGCATCTACTGCAATAATTCACGTCACCATAAATAAAAATTTCATCGTACACGGCGAAAGGTGAAAAATTCAAAAAAAATCATAACTCCGAAAATACGAAAAATCGCGGAACATACATGGGGGTGATTCAGATAGACCTTTAGGTCCTTTACCTCCCAGCTTCAGTATATCACTACTTCTTGGGACACCCTTATATCTATCTATCCCGCTCACAATCTTAATGAAATTAATAAATTCAAGTACTTACAAACTGATATATATCCATCGAGGGGAACCCCTCGACGTCCCTTGAAGTTTCTATGGCCGACAATATATTCACCAGCGCCGCCACCCACAAACCGAGCAAAAGATTGGAGCCCATTGCTAATACTAAATAATTACTTATGATATTAAGCTAATATTTAAAATTGCTCTAAAATAAGTTACTCATATACAAATTAATATTCGAATATTAAAATTACATTTTCTATAGCGTATGAATAGTTCGTTAGACAAATAAACAATGGGGTTCTTTCAAAATTATTCAGATTATTTGTGCGTTCTAATTAATCTTACTCCTTTGACCTCATATCACCTTTATTATTTCATTAGCGTCTGCACGCGGCTTCGGCCCCGTTTTCCGGGGTATTAAGCCTGGAAAGTTAATTCAGGACAAGAATAACATTAATACACAATGCCAGTTTTATAGGTACATTTGGTTGTTTTAGCGGAAGAGTTTACAAACTTCCGTCCAAACTGGCAAATTTATAATATTATTCCTATAATAAGATATTTTGCATACTATTTAACTCCTTGCTTTTTTGGAAGCCAAAATTAACTAAAATTTACTTATTAGCATCGTATAAAACCGCTTGATTTTATAATTGATTCTGGAAAAGTCTGTATTTCTGTATTTGAAATGGCCCGTATGTTAAGCCCCACCCAGTCATACCTTGGCTTCGGTCCTTTGATAGGCCAGTCAAAGATAGAGCACTATGGTGCTCATTAGGGGAGGCCTGTGTCCAGCTGTGGACTATTATAGGCTGATGGTGATGATGATGACCCAGGCTTCTATTTCGCACGCGAATTTATTACATCAAAGGCATAATTACCTAGTTCAGAGGCCAAGTTACATTTTAATATCTCGTAAAATATGAGACAACATTGCCAAGTTCAAGATCAAGCCACGGTTACTACTTATTGCAGTTCATCGAGCAAAGCGTTCTCTTTATTTTATTTTATTTTGTCCTATATTGTAACCTCGAGAACAACTCGAGAGCCTTTGTAAATACCTTTTTTTATTGTTGATAGGCCTGCGTTTGAATATTCTACCACCTGGGGATTATGGGCACTACCCCCATGAGATAAAAGCCACTAAGGCACTTATCAGGGGAGGCCTGTGTCCAGCAGTGGACCAATATTGACTTACTACATATTATAAAGCCGAAAGTTTGTGAAATCTGAATTTTTGTTACCTAGGATCGCCAAAGGTACTGAACAGATCAAGATGAAATTTGGTGTACGCTTAGAGCAAAGCCTAACTTAGATAATAGGCTACTTATTATACCGAAAAAACTCGTGAAGCCGCGGGCAGAAGCAAGTGTTTGTTATAAAATTAAGTCAAAACATAATGACCCATGAGCCAAATCTATAGCTAGGTAGATAGTAATTTTGCATGCTAAATAATAAAAAAAAATTACCTCATTAGGTTACCTCATTAGTTATTGTTGTAAAAGTAAAACCAGCTCTCAATCCCGAAACAGGAAATAAAGAAAGCAGGTATTTTACTATTCGTGCCTACGTCAACTATACCATATCATAGCCAAACTCGATGTGAAATGTTTGTAAACAAACCACGGCACAAAAAATCTTTTTACTTGCTTGGCGTCGAGTTTCAGATATTATAATTGTAAGAAATATTTATTGAAGGAATGATCTCAAATCGACAAGTAATATAAATTGCGTAAAATGACGCGGCAACACAGTAAATTTTAGGTTAAATAAGGGCGGTTTGTTTACAAGCATTGTATATCGAATTAGTCTTGAATATAGATAAAATTATTGTTTGACCTACGTATAATTTATTTTACACTAATTTGCCTTTTTACATTTAAGTTATTAGAATGCTTTTTGTTGCCCACACAAGTCAGAAATAATACCTACTACTTACTTAAAAAGTTCATGTTCATGAGTGAGTAGCCATTCGACGAAAATTTTATCCCGAGTGTTCTTAGCCATGTTTTCATAATTCATAATTCATAATTCATTTATTGTTTGTGAATCAGGTATTATTACAGTCAGTTCATGAGACTTATTTTAGATCGCTGGATTCTGCCACTTGGGCGTACAAACATTTCAATATACATATTTATGAACATTGGAACTAACAATCTAAGTTAGTTATTTTATTAAGAAGCATGCATTTATATTATAATTCTAAACAATATTTATATTTATCAAACTTAGCTACTAATGTCAAATTATAAATTTAATTAATACAATAAAATAAGGTAGGTATGTACGAGATGAGTATGTCAAACAATTTTAAGTTAGTTAAGTAAATAAACAATTTCAAATCAATTATGGTAAATATCACAATTCGGATGTACATTTTTTTAAATAGAAGAATAAACTAAAGTAGGTATGCAGGTAATGATGAATCAAAGGGTTAATTAGAAGGAGAAGAATTTAAGTTACATTGTCAATTAGATATGAATAATGTCAATCAATACGGTCATTTAAAAAATCATTTACTGTGTAATAAGCTTTTCCAATTAAAAAATCATTAAATTTTGCACTAAATTGGTTGCTGGACATATCGCGAATAACTTTTGGAATTTTGTTGTAGATTTTTGGTGCCATACAAAATACACTTGAACGCATCAACTTTGTGCTGCATGGCACATTTCGTAATCTGCCCTCAGACCGGCTTCCAATTGCAAATCTTTCAAATAGGTTGGAATTGTTTTTTACAAAAACTGCAACTTCGTAAATGTAAAGACAGGGAAATGTTAGTAGTTTTAGTTCGGTAAAGTGGCTTTTACAGGAGTCTCGTCTTCGTAAACCACAAATTGCTCTCAAGCAGCGCTTTTGCGCTTTGAACACTTTAAGGTTGTCCGTCGAGTTTCCCCAAAATATGATGCCATATCTTAAAATTGAAGACACGTTTCCGTGATAAGCAGTGAGTAGGGTGGATAGATTGGACACTAGATTTAATTTAAAAAGAGCATAAGAGAATTGTTTCAGCCTTTTACAGATTATGTCAATATGATGTTTCCAATTTAATTTATTATCAATATTAAGCCCTAAAAACTTCGTCGACTCTACCTCAGTTACTTGGTTGCCGAAATAGTCAATACCAACGTCATGATTGGCAATACTTCTTTGCTTGAAATTCATTAAGTATGTTTTTGTAAGATTTATCTTTAAATTGTTTGAGGATAGCCAATTAATAATAGATGTCAAGGTAGATTTAATGTCAAATTCAAAATCATGTGTCTTATCATTAATAAATAAAATAGTGCTATCATCCGCAAATAACGTTATAGGATGCATAGTCACGTTGGGCAGGTCATTAATATAAATCAAAAATAGGAGTGGTCCTAAAACACTCCCCTGGGGTACCCCGTGTGACACCACTCTGGCGCAAGATTCGTAAATGGTGTCAGTGTGTGAATCCAGACATATTTTATTAACGTGGGTCACCTGGCTTCTATTACTAAGATATGACTTTATGAGAGCATTTGCTGTACCTCTGACACCGTAAACGTCTAGCTTATGTAATAGTCTATCATGATTAACATGGTCAAACGCTTTGGTCATGTCCATGTATAGCGCTATTACATTTTTGTTATTATCTCTATTAGTCATAACATTGTTAAGGAAGTCAAAAATGGCTTTATTTATAGACCGACCTTTTCTAAAACCATACTGATCCTTACTTAAAATTATATTGTCTTCTAAGTAGCTATAGAGTTTGTTATATATTATCTTTTCTATTATCTTAGAGAATACAGGAATAAGAGCAATGGGTCTATAATTTTCCATATTGTCTCGTATTCCTTTTTTGTGTAGAGGTTTTATTATGGTCGTTTTGAGAGTATCCGGAAAAACACCTTGTTCTAAACAATTATTGATTAAGACGCATAAGATTGGTGATATGAAAATAGCAACTTCTTTAACTATCATAGTAGAAATGCTGTCAAAACCTACGCTTTTAGTATTTTTTAGGGATTTAATTATTTTTAAGATGTCATGAGGTACGGTAGGCGTCAAAAAGATAGAATTCGATTTATTGTATTTAATATTATAATGAATGTCGTTACCATGGTCAATTTTATTTACAATGTCAATGAAATAGTTGTTAAATAAATTTGCAATGTCTGTCGGGTCTGTAATTGTACGTCCATTTTCTTTTAATTTACTAATATTTTCTTGAGGTGCGTTACTATTGTGTTTATTGATTATGTTCCATGTAGCCTTTGATTTATTTGGTGCCATTTTAATATAATATTCGTTTTGTGATTTCTGTGTTAACCTAATTATTTTATTATATCGTTTAGTGTAAGTCATTAGTATTTCTTTGTTATGTGCGTTACGATTACGCCTATATTTCCATAATAAGTTTCTCTTTTTTTTACAACAAAGTTTTATGCCACGAGAGATCCATTTAGGCTTTCTTTGTGTAGGTATTTTCAACTTAACTATCGGGAAGCACAGGTTATAGAAAAGAATAAAAGTATCATGAAATAATTTAAAGGCCAAATTAGGGTTTTGTGTATTTGCGACGTCTGAAAATGAAAGTTGACTGATGCAATTCTTGAACTTAGTACGATTATCATCACTATAATCACGCCGAAGAGTGAACCAGTGTTTCAATATACATGTTTTTTGTATTGGTACTTTAACAAGCTGACCTAAATGATCTGACAGTGCAAGATCCACAATTTCACCACTAGTACCAGCTATATTATGGGCCACATTGTCTAAGCCAGAATTACTATCTGGGCGTGTGACATGTTTAAATTGAAGTTTAAGGTTGTAAGTTGCTAGTATATTTTTGAAGTCTCTAGTTATTTTACTGTTTTTCAAAATATCAATGTTAAAATCGCCGCATATTAAAGTTTTGTAGTTACCATATAGTGTATATTTAGAAAGTAATGTATGAAGCTTTGTGAAAAATTCTTCAATCATCGACTTGTTATCTCTCGGTGGGCGGTAAATACAAACTATAATTAATTTGTGCTGTGGTAAGCGTATAGCAGAGCATTCAATGTGCATAGGTATAGATAAGTCTACTATACTCTGCACG
The DNA here is from genome assembly GCA_949316285.1 of Eupithecia subumbrata. NCBI lineage: Eukaryota > Metazoa > Arthropoda > Insecta > Lepidoptera > Geometridae > Eupithecia > Eupithecia subumbrata. The sequence goes on along the minus strand of OX438646.1, from coordinate 21,217,303 downwards.
TTTTCGTAGTCATGGTAATGGTCGCGAACTAAGATACATGATCCACCTTTACGGACAGATCTACAGAAAAGGGAAGCTATTCTAAAATTTGCAATTGGAATTCGTGAGAGATCGTCAAGGATCAAGTTGTGTTCACATAAACAAATAACACTTACAGTTTTGCCTAGTTGTTCGTAATTTTCCAGATAAACCTGCAATGGGTTTGATTTAGCAATAAGACCGTTAATATTCTGATGAAGTATATGAAAAGAATTAAACACGAAATAAATTATTAGACCTAAAATCATTAACTTGTAGGTCTATGTTTATACAATTATTATTTTTAAGTTCCAAGTTTACAATTTGCTCTTTCATGTAGTGACGGAGGTGTTGAAAGATAGTACGTAATCCATAGTTGTTAACTTTTCTTGTTGGTTTGTGAAACATGCTAGAGTCATAAATAAGATGCTTGTTTGTGTCGAATATGAGCGCGTATTTATGTTGTAATATATCTTGTAGTAATAATTCATTAAAGTTGTAGATCCTGCGATTTATTGTATCTGTTCCAAATCCGTAGTAATATGTTGGTGTGCATATTATAATGTTTGTGTTTGTGATTTGATGTATAGTTTTCCTTAAGTCAGCTACTAATTCTCCATATTTTAATCTATGCATAAAGTCCTGATCACTAATGAATATGATGCAAAAATCATTCATTGTAAAGTTCTTCAGTTTTGCTTGTAGTCCAATTAATAGTTGTGAAGTGTGCGCTTGAGGGGTGAGGTAGTGGCATAGATTGCAGTTATCTTTATACATTACGTCCTCTGCTACAGAGAGCACTTTGTTATTCTTGTTGGCAGACAAAAGGCATATTTTAGGTTTGTATGCAGAAGGGTTTCCATTTATCGCTGGTGTTGGTGTACTCTTGTTTGGTAGAGTATTTGCGGTTTGTGGCGAATTGTATGTCTGAGTTTCTCTATGTATCATATCTCTGTTCTCTGTCTGTATGTGAACGTTGCTTGTGTTTATTATTGGTAAGATAGTTGTTTGCGTTTCCTTGTGAAGTGTGGCCTTAGGTGTTCCAGCAGACGCCGTTCGATTGAGATGATGTTTGTCGCCATCGTCCGTCTGTATTTGTTTGGTACTTGTCAACTTTGATTGTGTCTTGGGTTTCTTTGGGTTATGTGAAGTCGGCGATGATGATGATGATGCTAACCTTGTTGGACTAAATCCTATTTTCTTGTAAAGCGAGTTTTTCTTAGCCAGCTCATGATTATTGCTCCTTAGATCCCTATTTTCTAAGGATAATTGTTCAATTTCCTGGTTGGCGCTATTTAATTGGATTTGTAGAAGTTCAATCTTTTGTATTAGATTTTCAATTTCCATGGTTTGAGGCGATGAGAGGTCAGGAAGACTACTTGTTGAGACATCGAGCTGGTCAATGCTCATATTACTTGAGTTATCTCGATTAATTATCAGGTTGGTGTGTGCGCGTCTATGTGTTACATTCTCTTGGGAATTATTCATCGTTACGGAGATAAGGTTTATGAAGCTCAACTATCCCGTGTAATCATTTAGGAATAAAAATTCCAATCTACTCGCCGCTAGATGTCGCTCCTTGATAACCGGTAATTTGTGCCAATTGTAGAATCTCATTTGTTTATGGTATAAATTGTTTTGAATGTCAGTGTCACAGATGTCAGATGTCAGATTTCAAGTCAAGAACAGCTGATTCAGAAAAACAGTCTTTATTGTGCCTTTGTTCCTTGTGTAATTATCCAAAATTGTACTCACTGTAATTGGTGTTCAAAAATGAGAAATCCAGTGAAATTCGAGTGTTAGCCGTTATTTTCCATCTTCAGAAATATTTGGAATGATTTTTTGATGTTTACAGCCTTCGGCATGTGCTAAAAAAGGTAACACTACACTCGTCGTACATTAGATTGATTGTTCTGAGAATATTACTTGATTTGATTAACTTTTCACTGCTGAATTTGATTTAATTATTGCGGAGCTTCATGATAATGTTTCATGATAATCTGAGGGGAAAATGTAAACCGCCCCGGTTTACATTTTAATTTTGTTCTTGTATTCTAAATGACACTTATCTACACCCAAACCTGCCTCATGTCATGAATCAGTCCGTTCATGGTGAAAACCGTATAAAAATTAGTTCGGTAATTTTCGAGTTATTCGCATTCAGACAGACAGACGCGGTGGGAGACTCTAAACCAAAATATAGTAGGTGCTAATAATTTAATTTTTAAGAAGGTACCTAACCTACACTCCTCACCGAGGCGGTCGTGGCGTAAGAATTGCCCGTTCCAACTCCTCCCGACGTATATCATAACATAAGAGACTATTTTTCTACCAAGGATTTCTACCATTTCTACTAATAGAGAAAGGGCAGGCATTCTACTGACGCCTACCAAGCGTAATGATTATGGCAAAACTCCACTAGTTTGGGGAAGGCATGTACAGCAGCGAATATGCTGATGAGGACCTACATACCTATAGAAAACAAATGCGAGGGGTACAAAGGGCGGTCGTCCAAGGCACATGTAATGTAAAGAAGAATCTAAGCGTGAATCTTGAACTTTATTCTAACGTAACTATACCTACTGAATGAGCGGCGTTCTGCAAGGTAATACGATGTAACCGGCATTTTTTAGGGTCCCGTATCTCAAAAGGAAAAGGATTACTTTGTTGTCCGTCTTTCTGTCTGTCTGTCCGTCTGTCAACCCTTTTTTATCAAGAACGCGTAGACGTAGGTGTTGAGTAGAAATTAACGTCAAATTCTCTTGAAGCTGCAACATAAATATAACTTCTAAGTCAACGCATTGAAAATTTACAGCCGTTTATGTCCGAATATTTTGAAATTTTCAAGGGAATTAGGTACATGCACACAAAACCTATAGGGTACTTCCCGTAGACCTAGAATCATAAAATTTGGTGAGCAGCAAGGTCTTATAGCACAAGTAAAGGGAAAAATCCGAAAATCTAATAACCGTAAATTAGTAGATTATTAACAAAAATATAATAATTTTTGATTCTCTCGCTCGACCAAAATATACAGGTTACCTACTTCATGTTGACCTAGAATCGTGATATTTGGCAACAGACAAGGTCTTACAATTAAACGGAACCCTTAGTGCGCGAGTCTGACTCGCACTTAACGTTTTATTTGTAATGTGGTGACTAAAAATTCGTGAATATTCATTGTTCAGATGAATTCAAAACTTTATTTTTTATTTATTTACGCATTTATAGGCACGCATGCCGTAAGCAAGCGCCTGACAAAAAATTTTGACGTCAGATCCAGAAATGTAAATATTTTGTCCTAGTTTAAACAAGTTTCTGACATCCTCCATTTTAACCGCAGGGGCGTTGATGCTTGTGAGAGTAACATAGCCAACGTAACTAATGTAATTATATTAGTTACATTAGCTATATCGCTCTTAGTAATTAATTAGGTAAGTAGTAGTTCGCATTGTTTTTTTTATATGTAGTTTTGGTTTATTTTAATTGTACGTTTCTGTTCTATTTTTAAACTTATTTATTACTTGATAATTTTGTTGAAATGTCGTCTAATTATAAGTTGTGTTGTGTGCACATAGGTTACGTCTCAAGTCAGTTCGTATTCTCTTTGAATTTTTTGGGTTTTAATATTATTGCTTGTTATGTGTTTGGTGTACCTAATAAACATAGATATAGGCAGACTTTCGCCCGCTACGCCACAGAGCAGCGGGCGAAGGTCTGCCTGCGACGCAGGAGTTTGCGGGTTCGATTCCCGCCTCGGGAAAAATGTTTGTACGATCTGCAGGCATTTGTCCAGGGTGTTTTGGATGTTTTCTATGTTTTCTATGTATAATAAAAAATATTTATCTATGTAGTGTATTGTATTAAGAATATCAGTTATCTAGTACACATAACACAAGCTCTGCTTCGCTTGGGGCTAGATAATGCTGTGTGGATAGATTTATTTTAGAATAGATTAAGGAAGTATCCTTAATCCGTTCTCAATTACTACTGAATGGATTTAGGAAATAATTAGGTTTGTTATCATTGAACATCATTGAACGCTATTACACGGTACCACATATCACAAACATGTTTACATTTTCAGCCTCACTTAATTTTTGGCTGTTTATGGGTATATGAAAACTAATGAAACAAATAATAGACCAAAACTAAACCACCATCACATCATCTTTATTCATATCATTCAGAAAATCTGCAAACTTATCAACGTCTTTACGAGCGCCTTGCTCTCCCAAATAATACGGATAATAATTCAATGTCTGTAAATGAAATATCCCTGGCTTACTGAAATTCGTTTTCGGACCCAAAAGGTTAGTAACCGTTGGTCTGTTAAAACAGTTCCTATCTCTCGCGTCCTGTATAGTGTCACATTGAACCGCCACAAACTTATCAGGGTTTTGCATAGCGGCTATCCATAATTGGAAGGACCTGACATGGCTGCAGAGGTCTGTGCATGGAAGCTCAGTAATATCAGCCGCCTGGAACTCTCCACCGTTGACGTAAAAGTTGACATGTCCCACAGCTCCTGCGAAACCGTACCCATCGTTGTTTGTGTGGATTATATCAACCCTGTCAGCGTCTGATGCATCTATCCTAAGATCAGAGCCGAGTCTCCTGAAGCAAGGTCCTGCTGGATCCAAAGCTGTAATTCTGGATATCTTTTGGCCAGTGATCCGCTGGTAATTCTTTCCTATGAAGCTGATGCCTTGGCCCCCTAGGCTGATGCCAATGACCTCCAACTTCTTTGGGTCGAGCCCGTACTTGGTGAGCTCTGCTAGCATCTCTGCGGTCCTCTCTCCGACAGCTCTGAGAAGCCTAGCAGCCCTGTAAAACATAGTAAAAAGTTGGTAAATAACTAAATACTATAGGATTCTATACCGCTTGAAACGTGAAACTTGCTGGTTTCAAGAATGATGAAACATAATTTATGAGCCCTTATTTTATTTTAGGGCTTGATGATACTATGTGAATAGTCCATCAATATTTATTTAAATTGACAAAGAGCTGACCCAAGGAAGGTAGGGAGTGAGACTAGATATCAATTGTTGGAAGGTGAGGGCCAGATTCTTACAACGGATACACAACGATACTCACAAGGGAAACATGAAAGTTGAGAATTGCACATACTCCAAGAGCAATACATTGTGGCCTATTTTCGTATAGATACTTCCCATCGCCGGCGACACAGGAAACACATGAGAACTGTCCAAATACCCATTCATATAGATCGTAGTTGTCTTAGTAAAGTCAAGTTCTTTGGCCAGTTTCTTCATGTTGAAGTAGTTGTATTCGGTTCTGTTTGCTGTAATGAAGTTGCCAGGGTAGAGATGTATAAAAGAAAGGTGGCGTACGGTGCGTCTTGATATCTTTGCTGGTTTTGTTGAGCCTGGGCCTGGAAAATAAAGCAGGAAATAAAAATAAAGCTGGATGTTACGCAGCATTATCTAGCCTAGAAGAAAGCAGAGCTTGTGTTGCAAGGTAAGATGACTTCATGTCTGACGACAAAATTTTTGTGTCTGGTTAATTAGCCTAGACCATATTAAAAGTCTTAGTTATACGGTTGCAGGGGGTGTAAGTTACCATTTTTGCTTTTTTATTGTATGAAATATTTACCTCTGACCTATTACATAGACCGAAGATGTGCCTCCTATGTAAAATTTTTGAATGCAAGTAATTTTCTTGTTTTATGTAAACCATTTTCTTTAGCTTTATAAAAATATTCACTATCGCAGCGTTAAAAAATTATGTAAATCTTGATTCATTAAACTTTAATGTTTCATGATGATTACGGCAGATAATGTTGCCGAAACGTTGGGAAGAAATAAAGCTTATAAACGCGAGTGATAAATCTAGTGTAGGTACCTGCCGAAATAAATCAAAAGTTAAATTATACCTTACTGAACAACATTCAAATACCTCCTGATGACATCCCTCGTTAAAGGGTGAAACGTTGGTGTTCTTCCAACACAAGATCTAAGTGATATAACTATCTATCCCGCTCACAATCTTAATGAAAATAATAAATTCAAGTACTTACAAACCGATATATATCCATATGGGAACCCCTCGACGTCCCTTGAAGTTTCGATGGCCGACAATATATTCACCAGCGCCGCCACCCACAAACCGAGCAAAAGATTGGAGCCCATTGCTGATACTAAATAATTACTAATGATATTAAGCTAATATTTTAAATTGCGCTAAAATAAGTTACTAGGTACAAATTAATATTCTAATATTAAATTTACATTCTCTTTAGCGTATGAATAGTTCGCTAGACAAATAAACAATGGGTTCTTACAAAATTATTCAGATTATTTGTGCGTTATTAAATCTCTGCATAATTAATCTTACTCCTTTGACCTCATTTCACCTTTATTATTTCACTAGCGTCTGCACGCGGCTTTGGCCCCGTTTTCCAGGGTATTAAGCCTATAATGTTAATTCAGGACAAGAATTACACTTATACACAATCTCAGTTCTATCCATTTGGTTGTTTTGGCGGAAGAGTTTACAAACATCTTTCAACATCTTTCTTGCGATATTTGTTTGCAGTACATTTTGTACTAAGACGCATACGATCTTACGCCCTGCTGTGAATTTATCGCCGCGATAGAAGTTTTCCGACGCATTTCCGCGTCCTACGATTATGCGAAAATTGTTCACGTAATATTTTGTATTAGAACGCATGTCATCTTACACACAGCTGCGTTCGTTCGCGTAGGCGTAGATGGTGCAGAACGGCGGGGAGTGGCGGTCGCGGCGGCGGCGTCTAGAAATCGCGGCGCTTACAAAAACGCAACAAATCGCGCGACACAAGACGCGCTTCAAAATCGCGGCTGTGGGGGTGGAGCTTTATCTAAGTAATCCTACCTTGTTATACGTAAGGTAGGTATATTTTTTCGTTTAGTCCACCTATGCTCTGTCTATCTACGAGTTTCTTTGAAACCTTTTTTTTTCTCAGCTGAATGACTTTCACTGGACATAAATCTGCCCCAAGGATCGCCACAATGACCGGTCCCGTGTTACCCGCATCCAGTGTTCTTGTTCGACCTTCACCAGGTCATCAACCACCCACACTGAACCATCCGGTTCGTGGTCTACGTGGACAACTCGAGAGCCTTTGTAAATACCTTCTTTTTATTGTTGATAGGCCTGCGTTTGAATATTCTACCACCTGGGGATTATGGGCACTACCCCCATGAGATAAAAGCCACTAAGGCACTTATCAGGGGAGGCCTGCGTCCAGCAGTGGACCAATATTGACTTACTACGTATTATAAAGCCGAAAGTTTGTGAAATCTTAATTTTAGTTATCTAGGATCTCCAAAACTACTGAACAGATGTAGATGAAATTTGGTGTACGTTTAGAGCAAAGCCTAACTTAGATAATAGGCTACTTATTATACCGAAAATACTCGTGAAGCCGCGGGCAGAAGCTAGTGTTATTATAAAATTAAGTCAAAACATAATGACCCATGAGCTCTATGGCTCATGTAGATGTAATGTTATTTTATTATAGTGTATAATTAAATTTATATGCTAAACATTAAAAAAATTACCTCATTACGTCAGATATCGTTGTAAAAGTAAAACCAGCTCTCAACCCCAAAACAGGAAATAATGAAAACAGGTATTTTACTATTCGTGCCTTATAATAATAATAAAAGAATATATACGTCAACTAAATTATTATCTACATTATAACAATAAACTTTTATATTATACACTAGCCAAACTCAATGTGAAATGTTTGGAAACAAACCAAGACACAAAAAAAAATTAATTTACTTCCTTGGCGACCAGTATTAGATATAAACAATATTTATTGAAGGAAGGATCTCAGATGGACAAGTAATGTAAATTGCGTCTAAAAAGACGTGTCAACAGGGTGAGTTTTAGGTTAAGTATGGGCGGTTTGTTTACAATCATTGTACATCGAATATGGCTGGAATTAAGACACATTATTGTTTGACCTACGTATAATTTATTTACACTAATTTGTCTTCTTACATATAAGTAATTAGAATGCTTTACTGCCTATACACGTCAGAAAGAATACCTACTACTTACTTAAATAGTTAGTTCATTTTAGTGAGTAGCCATTCCATGAATTATTTTAACAAGTTATAAGCATAGTAAAGGAAACTTTAATTAAAAAGTTAACATGTTTAATTTAAATAATCAAAAAGATTAGAACTTTCAAGTTCTTATTTCGAAAGAGCGTGTGTGTAGCCAGTCATTCCGATAGAGTTAAAAGTTTTTAGTGTAAATTTAGAGATTATCATCGGCTTAGTTTTATTTTTATACTAGCTGCGCCCCGCGGTTTCACCCCCGTGGAAATTTATGTTTCCAACTTTCTTATTTTTTTCTTCCATAAGAACCTTCTCCTGACAAAAACAAACACAACAAAAAATAATTTGCGAAATTGGTCCAGCTGTTCACGCGTGATGCCGTGACCAAGGGAAATAGGGATTCATTTTATATATCAAGATTACAGGGATTGTGGGATTGAAAGACTGCAGGCAGATGCTGGATGCGGCAAGCTGAAGACAGGGCGCTATGGCGCTCATTAGGGGAGGCCTATGTCCAGCAGTGGACTAATTTAGGTTGATGATGATGATGACAGGGATTGTTGTCTAAGGTAGAATATTAAAAAAAATCTTAACCACGGGACGTAATCGACATTAAATGCGTAAATTATTTCATTCCTTCAACTTCAACATTTACGCAATTTATTAAACCGGGTATTGACCGGTGTTACGGGGGCTACGGTGCGTAATGTAACCTGTAACACAGCGAGTGTTCGTGCAGTCAGAACGGGGAAAGAAGGCGCTCGAATCGATCACGAACGCGGGAGGACGAAACGTTACGGTTTCGTGCTCCTTGAGAATGGTACAATTACGCCCGTAACACCGGCCGTACCCTCATGAACCTCAACCTCAACAGCCTGTATCGGTCCACTGCTGGACTCAGGCCGCCCCCTGATAAGCACCTTATGGACTTCTATCACATGGGGGTAATGCCCATAATCTCCACACTGGGCATGCGGTTTGGGGATCGCAGTTTGGTGGTAGAATTGTTCTGCAGGGGGCGCTGCTGCCCGCCCCCAGTGGATATTTTCAAGCTATTTTCATGAATAGCTTATATTGGTAATGAGAGCTCTAAATAAGTGTCGTGTACTTTTTATGCAACTAACAATTTTTAATTTAAAAAAATATATACCTTAGTCACCTTCTACGACACCCGCGGGAAGGGTTGGGGTGGTGCAAATTCTAAGCCAGCACCACACAAACCGCTTGAACGATGCAAAATTATTTAGGTATACTCACATTAGTACTTACTAGTAGAAACTCCCTGTATGTGCTTGTCCTACAGATCTTTTCAAAGAGTAGTAAAAGATTCCGTATACCTAAAATCTGGGATAGTGAAATAAACGCAGGTTAATATCAATTCGTTTATTGTAATAATTATTCAATCCATAAGTTTTTAACATAACTTAAAAATCACAGAAAACCATAATCTTAATCATTTATTTAATATATTTCTATAACCACACGTCACTTTTTATGCATAGGCCAGTGCGTATGTAGGTACCACCATAATAAAAAATAAATTAAAGCAATACGTTATCATTATTGAAAAAGTAAGTACAGTTTCAACAGTAATTATAAAAATAATCACAATATTTATTAATTACATTTCATATTTATTAATAGTACTTATTATATTACATTTAATACCTAAGTAATCTAAGTACTCATACATCAATAGGTCACTTTTACAGGCTAAGAACTCCTCGTATCTGTAATAGCTGTTGTACCTCAGAAAATGTATAGTTTAAGTATAAGTACATGTACCGTCGGTGTGTCGGGTTTTTAAAAAAATATCTGAGCGTCTGGTCGAAGCGACGTGTGACCCGAGAGCTGGTGAGTATATCTGGCGCAGCGCATCAGCATTGCCATACAGCGGGGCAATGCAGCCAGCGTCTTGGGGACGCTTCCAACTGGTATTGATATGGATCAGTTGAGCTACCTGTAGATTGTTTGCAACAGTCTATTGCTCAATTGTTTCAATTGTTAATACTAGTTCTAATTTATTTCTATTATTTTATTGTAATTTTCTTTGTGAATAAAAGCTTTTGCCCTTAGTATAAGTACATTATATCTATTAACTATATTTGGGGTCATTACCACCGTTGAGCCTGGCGAGTCACTAGAAAACCTTTAAACGCTCAGTGACTATTGCCAGCGATATTATCGCCTGCAGAGGTAGCCCTTAAACATTATCTACTTATTTATTAATAAATAGCTGCGAACCGCGGCTTCGCCCGCGCAGAAATTTATGTTTAGAACTTTCTTAATTTTTTCTTTCAAAAGAACCTTCTCCTGACTATAAGAAACACAACAAACAGAATTAGCGAAATTGGTTCAGCCGTTCACGCGTGATGTCGTGGCCAAGGGAAATAGGGATTCATTTTTATTTACTTTTTGTTACACCCTGTATGGATATAGATTATTACGTACATTACAAAATTAATTCTAATCTTTGATATTCACTGATGTGGTTTTATAAAGCATAATAAAAATTTGATATATATCTACTTTTTATAATGATAAACAGAAAAATATAACATAGAGAATACAATAGAAAAAATATTCGTCTTGGTAGAAATTGTATTAGTATACAAGTAGTAGTGCGAACAGTTAATTATATAATTATTTTATGTTCTTAACTGTTGGCACTATTGGTTAGGAAGTGTCTTAAGCGTATACACGCTCTTGGCTGATTTATATAAAATCCACACCTTCATCACACCACTAACACTCAAAGTTTCACACTCAATTGTCACTCTTACGTTTACATGACAAAGTTTTCAATCAATGTAGAAAAACTTAAAATTGCCGCCAAACATCTAGTCCGGTGACGGGCAGCGAGAGTGGGAAGTTAGTCCAGGTACACTTACGGATGTAATTCATATGCCACCGACAGTGCAGCAAGCGAAAAAGATAGGTACAGCTTCGTATAGGTCTATCTCACTCTTTCATTGTTTGCAACAAAAATTCTCAATGAAATCAACGCGACTGTCCAGAAGGTAGCCGACCACCAATTTGACCTCTGAATTGCGTTTTGTTTATCTTTGTCACGTAGTTCACCAGAGGACAAGAAGATTGACAGCTATTATATCTCTGTGCCATCTAACTTATGACAAAATTCAAGAGATAGACCATATTATGTATTCAGTGTCTATGTCTTGAAGTCAGTATTTTTACAATGAATAATATATATCTTATCAAAATGGATCTATCTCATCCGCATAGTATTATTCTTCACCATGTTCTTCATCAAAGATGAGAAGAACTCATTCTCTTTTCTCAGTCCTTTCTCCCCCAACGCGTAAGGGAAGTTATTATCCGTCGCAAGAAAGAAGATCCCTTCCTTACTCCTATCAGCTCTCAGACCAAGAAGGTTCGTCACTCGCGGAGTCCTGTCATAGCAGTTCTTTTCTCTTGCATCTTGCACGGAATCGCATTGTATTCCGATAAACGATTTCTGGTTCTGCAAAGAGGCGACCCATAGAGTGAAGGATCGTATATGGCTGCAGAGTACGTTGCAAGGCATCCAGAAAATGTCTCCTGGTTGGAACTCGCCACCATTGACGTAGAAGTTGACATGGCCGACGGGAGCGGCCATTCCGAAGCCGTCGATGTTGGTGCTGATGATGTCAACGAAATCAGCGTCGCTTTGGTCGATCCTGGAATGTTGGAGTTTCTTTTTAGTACCAGGGAGAAAGGAAAGGAGAAATCAATCGACTCCGAAAGGAGACGGCGAGCTTCTCAAATTTAGGGGTGAGGTGTGAGCTAAGCTTCGCATCCCCCTTTAACTCCAGTTTTGAAAGAAATTTATTTGTATCTCGTATTAGAAACTCTAGGCTGGTTAGAATAGCCTAGTTAGACAATAAGCTAAATTTTGAACCAATACTTGTTATTCGATTTTCGGAAAATAGGATTTTTGGAACGAATCACCACTGAAGTGACTATCCGGATTTTAGCCTACTAATAACTAATTGAAAAACAATTTCTTACCTTCCTTCAGGCCCCAGATTCCTAAAGCAAGGCCCCGCGGGGTCCAACCCTGTTATCCTCCCAATCTTCGTCCCCGTAATCTTCTGGTAGTGCTTGCCGATGAAGCCGATGGTCTGTCCACCGAGACTTAGCCCCACCAGCTCGAGCCTCTTCGGGTCGAGGCCTGATGCTGTGAGGTTGACCAACATCTCTGCGGCGTGCTTGGCGACAGTTTTTGTGAATAAAGCTGCTCTGGAATATAAAGTGGTTTTGGGTGAATGTTTTTATTTTCTTCATCTGGCTCTCCCGTGGCATGCGTCCAAAATTTGGACGATTAAAATTCTCCGGTGAGTTTTTTGCTTCTTCAAATTCGTCGAAATGACGGTACGGAGGGTCAACCTTCTAGCCAATGGTTCCATGGTGCCATTACGCATTCAAGCCGCCGTCAAGCCAATAAACTAACCAAGTTTAGAAGGCATCAAAAAAGCAAATTCAAAATTCGTCTCTGACGCGTGCGTCAGTTTCTTTATCGTCGTTTTTCTTTTTATGACCTTAGGTCTTGTGTAAATAAAATGATTGGAAATGTGTTCTTTTTTAACCACCGACGCAAAAAGAGAGGGGTTTTATAAGTTTAACGTGTCTGTCTGTGTATCTGTGTATCTGTCTGTGGTATCGTAGTAATTATCGGGTTTTTACATTTATAATTTTGTTCTGTTATTTGAAAGATCAATCTATGTACCTATAATAAAAAATATCTATCCATGTAGTGTATTTGGCTTCGGGGGTTGAAAACGAATATAGAATAAAGAATTGATTTCGAGTCGACTGCCCGACTCGCCATTACTTAACAAATTAGTAACTAATATGGTTAGTAATGGCAACTGCTCGAGTCGGGCAGTCGAACTGAATTCGTTATTCGACGCCTCGATCTATTCGTAGAGGCATTATTTATTAGTAATTAGTTGTTGTCATTCGACTTTGAAGATTATTATATTACTAATATTCAAGTCGAATGAGTTACTTAGTAGTTGTAGATCATTCGACTATCGAGATCTTTCGCAGTCGCGCAACTTTACTACAATGTCGTCGCGCGGTCCGCGTGATTGGTCTCCCAACACTAAGTTTCACGCTGCTTTCAGGTTACTGCGAAACTTAACTTCTCTAGCGGTTATCGGTTCTGCGAGCCATATGGCCTGCCCATTAAAATTTCTGCTAGCTTATTCTGATACCAGCCTAACCAACTCAGCCCGTGGGACATCCACGAACTGAGTCGGAGCTATAAGAGGCGACCTACCAAAGGAAGGCCAGCAGTTTCTTTCTCTGTATTTTTAACACCTCTTCTGTGATATCGAATCTGTCTGCCAAGCATGTGTGTTTATGACCAAACCTTGTTTGAGGGAGGCCTTCAGCAAAGGACTTATGAGTGGAACCGGTGTAAAGTAAGTATCGCATATTTTTGATACTTGGGAGAAGGCGCAAGATGCGTAAAGCCTTTTTTGTGACATATCAAAAGCATTCGATTGCGTACACCACGAAACATTAATCAGGTAACTACACCACTATGGAATAAGAGATACCTCTTTGGATATTCTTACATCTTTCTTGAGTGATAGGATACAAAGAATTGATAAATGGGAAACGGTCTTCGGGGTCGATAGTTACAATGGATGTACCGCAGGGTTCTGTCATCGGTTCTTTCCTATTTTTAGTTAATAATAACGAACTGCCTCATCTTGTTGAGAATGATCACGATATCGTATTGTTTGCTGATGATACTTCTGGGAGGAGATTTGCTCCAACTCGAAAAGTAACAACCCAACAGGTTAAAGATTTCTTGTTCGCTTCTTTTCTTTACCTTTAAAAGATTGAAGTGAACAAAAAATCAAAGTGATCACTTTATTTCCTAGTTTTACTTATGTAATTTGAATTCTGTTACGTCCACTCTTGGACGTCACAGAATTCAAATTCCTGTAAGGTCTAAAAGAGAATAAAGCACTTTGATATGTGATATTTAGTGCTGATGTGGTCCTGATATACCTATATCAGTCACTTTAGCCACTTACAACGGATACTGTATGGTGGTAAACTTGTTGTGATCAAGCATGAGTACGTTGTAACCCAGTCCTTTGTAGACGGGTGCTAAGCTGCCAGCTACGAAGAAGCTGGGGCTGTCAAGGTAGCCTCCCACGTAGACCACGGTCTTCCTCTTCCAATTGATAAACGAGTCCTTGGAGAGTTCTTTCATCTGGAATTAAAGAGGTTGCTTAGTGACAAGGAAATTACAATGAATTTGGTAAAAAAAATAACTTATCGGTCACTTGACCTCGTAGCTCAATTGGTAGAGCATTCCCTTACTGAGGGAGGTTGCGGGTTTAAGTCCCGAAGAAGTTTTACATAAATGCTATTATGATTTAAATGTCATAATAATACCAATACCAACCTAATAATAATTAGGTTGGTATACGACTAAATGTATGAAACATAAAATTTTCCTTCAGTTGTTTTAAAATGGTTACGAGATGAGAAAGAGCTACAAATACCTGAATTTCTACCTATATGTATAATAATGTACTCTATAAATACCTACCTACCCATAAACTAAAAAAACTATGAATTATATTTTTGCTGAAACCTACCTAGAAAATTTTCTAGAAACCCGGTCTACTTCCACTTTCAGTAGGTACCTATTCCAATGCCCAGCTTGGGTACAATAAATATAATGCAATAAAATAAGTATGAAAAAATAATACCTAATTTATTTTTTTATTTCGAAAAGAAAATTCAACTTCATATTTCATTATTATAAAATATGAAGTAGAAAAAGTTTCAGGATATTATTTAAAGATTTCTGACATTCTTAGAATTTATACAAGTATTTACAATAAAACAGTTAACTAGTGCCGGCTTGTATTGTACCCAAGTACAATAAATATAATGCAATAAAATAAGTATGAAATAATAATACCTAATTTAATTTTTAATTTTGATAAGAAAATTTAACATTCCTATTTCATTATTATGATATGTGAAGTAGAAAAAGTTTCAGGATATTATATAAAGATTTCTGAGATTTTATGACTGTTCGAATATTGTCTGGTGATTATATGCCAAAATCACCACGATTGCCATTTTTATGTTTATGGCACACTGTGGACATACTATGTGTGCTGATAATGATTAAATAGCGCCTACCTGATAATAGCTGTACTTGTTCCGTTTTGCCACGCCCATAGGGCCTGGCCCTTGGACCACGAAGCCGAGGTCCCGCAGAGATTTCTTCGTGATGACTGGCTCTCTGTCTGACGAGGGGCCTGGAAATAAATAAATCATATTTTAATTAAATAAAATTGAGGATGTCCTCCTACCCGAATGGTTACCCGAGTGCACCTGTTTCCCCTATTTCTGTCTTTTTGAGAACCTGTGCGTTTAAGAGTCTGTCTTTTGAGAATCTTTCCTTTTCAGAATCTGTCCGTTTGATAACAACATTTTCTTTCGTTTTGTTTTCAAACGTTTCATTCGAACGCAAAGTAAAAATAAATAAAAAAAATGTTTCTTGCAATAACTTAAAAACTATACATAAAGGCTCTGGAGTCACCCTTTATGCAAAATTTGTTAGGAGACCCCGCTCTTACCATTAATACATTAAGAGGGCACCGCGGTAAATTGCTCTATTCTGTCCTCCCCGTCTTAAAGATTTATCTAAAAGTTATCTAATTATTGATTAGTACTGAAAAAAAAACCACAAAATATGACCATTATCTGATCTACACGATAAAATATATCATTTTAAAATATTTTTTATAGTTTTATAGTAAACTAGCTGCATTCTTACTACCCGTTGTCCTAACCTAAGTTTAGTAATCTACAGGTAGCTCAACTGATCCATAACAATACCAGTCGTCGCGTCCCCAAGACGCTGGCTGCATTGCTCCGCTGTATGGCAATGCTGATGCGCTGCGCCAGATACTCACTAGCTCTTCGGTCATGCGTCGTTTCGACCAGACGATCAGTAATTTTTTTTAAAACCCACCAAACTTCGGTACCCCACTGACCTAGGTCTCGAATCCAAGGGCAGCAAATTTTTAGGCTCCGTCGAGACCTGCTTATTTGCGCCTATTGAGATCCTCGGCCAATTCTGCCGCCGCACCCGCCCTCACGGATACCCTCGGAAAATGGGAAGGCGCAAGTGTGACGACGCATGTAGATGGGAAGGCGCAAGTGTGACGACGCATGTAGCGTCCCACACAATGGGACTACCATGGGTGGGACTAATGTCATACGGTCGGGCCTTTTACCATAGTCACGCAACAGACCATTGGGTTCGAAAATAACTGGTACGTTAGCGGTGACAAAGGCCCGCCGGATGATGTCGTTAAGGCTGACGTGGCGAGATATCCGACGGGCCCTAGTACACACTAATCCGTGATGACCAAGCTATTACACTATTTTTTTCATTAGATTAAATAAAATAATATTATAACCCATTAAAACGTCATTTTTGTAAAGCGCCTTGCAGAAAAATTGGAGCAAATTTAATATTTTCCAAAAGATTTTTAACCTTATTGGTCATATATTTTATGATATTGGTTATATTTCGTGATTCGTTTCATTACTTTGAATAGATTGGTTTTAGATAAATTTTTTAAACTTACAATTTGTGATTTTTGCATATAAAATATGTCAACGAGAATATTCCTATTTGTGAATTGAGTAGATTACAAGAACTACGATACCACAGACAGATACACAGACAGACACGCTAAACTTTTACATTACTTTAACACCCCTCTTTTTGCGTCGGGGGTTAAAAACAGAGATCTATGCAAAGTGCCGAATGAAAGACGAAAATGAACGAAAAATGAACCGCCTGATTCGACCTTTAGCTTGGGGCTAGATGATGTGTGAAATGTCCAGCATTAGGGGAGGCCTATGTCCAACTGTGGACTAATATAGGTTAATATAGGATGATGATGATGATCTATTACAATTATATTATTTTCAGTTTTCCAAAACCCCAGCGCAGTAGCCCGCATGTCACATTAGCACAAAAAAACTGTTGCCGAAATATTTGAAAACTCAAAATAACCCAGATCATGGTAAATACAGCGTTAATAATGACATTAAATCAGAATAGAATAGAATAGCATTTATTTATACAAAACCAAACATAACATACCTACAAAAAAAAAAAAACATACAAAACCAAACAAAGAAAAAGTTTATGCTAAATAAATAATAAACAAAATAATTTATGCAAATGTTTGCGCGCAAAATCATTTATGCAAATCAGTGTTAATAGCCATCATAGGCTTAAAAGTTTTATACAACTGCAACAAATTTTGGTTTATGCAAGGAAATACGGTAATTTCTGAGTATCGGACGGAACAGTCAATTGTTGATTCATTTAATAAACGATAATGACTTAATACAAACACCACACATGACATCGTCAGGGTCTTTTTTGTCATGTGGAACCTTTACAAGTACTCCCAATATTTGCACCAACAAGGCTGAAGGAAATGGAAGTCGGTATCGTGAATAAACATTTGCAAAGTAAACTTAAAAATAACTGTACTAAGGTCGATTGTTACAACGATAGCCAAAGGAAACATATAAGATTCTTAAAACTGGTTGGTTTTTTGCTAATTTGGTTCCTGACACTACGTACTGACAAACTAACAAATAAGGTAAACTCAACAAAATAAGTTAAAAATAACAAACTCCAAATCGGGGTTTTAACTTAGTTTTAGATAAAACTCGGCTGTATCCGTGGATTTAGGCTAAGCCAGGCTAAACATTAAGCCGGGTACCGACCAGTGTTACGGGCGTAATGTACCATTCGCAGCGAGCATGATACGTTACGCCGCCCGTGTGCTAAAATCAGTCTCGATGCTCGTTGCGAGCGTCTTCTCTTCCCGTACTGACTGCCCGAACGCTCGCTGTGTAACACATTACATGACGCCCCCCGTAACGCGCCGGTTCGTCTGAGCATAGCTGAAAGAATGAAGCGTTTTCCAAAACATAAGGAACAAGATATATGGCGATGACTTTCACTTATTTCTTACTTTCTTTTTAATCCATACAAATAGAAAAACTAAAACACTCATCGGCGCCGTCAATAAGTGTTTGAGATTTAAATTATTTCATTCAAAGATTTCTAAAATTGATTCAAATTTTCACTCTCTTAACACGTTACGGTTGGCATAGGTGTTTACTCGTACTTAGCTCAAACTCCGTTCTAGACGTGTAGGTGTACCAAAAAATCATAAATTTAAAATTATGACCTTATATGGTCTTGGCTTTAAAAAGGTAAAAATACGGCCTTTTTTCCTGCTTAAACAAATGTTAATAATGTTAATGACGCTATCAGCCGGAAATGACAATAAAAAGTAAGTACCTACTATAAATAGGTCATGACGGACGAAGGAAACTATTTACTAAAATGTTAACACTAAAATATGACTTAAATAAAGAGCTGTAATTTTATTAAAATAAGAAAAGACGCATGTTGCTATCAACAAAGAAGTCGAATTAAGTAAAAAAAATAGTAAGACTATGGGCAAAATTAATTGTCCTTCGTTCAACTCTACCTATTTTTAGGGTTCCGTACCTCAAAAGGAAAAAAGGAACCTTTATAGGATCACTTTGTTGTCCGTCTGTCTGTCTGTCTGTCGGTCTGTCAGCCGTTTAAGTCCGAAAATTTTGAAATTTTCAAGGGAATCACATGCACACAAAATCTATAGGGTACTTCCCGTACACATAGAGTCATGAAATTTGGTGAGCAGAAAGTTCTTATAGCACAAGTAAAGGGAAAAATCCGAAAACCATAAATTTTTAATTTATTCACTAAAAAAATTACTTTTAATGATCGCCATGGACCAAAACCTACAGGGTACCTACTTCCGTTAACCTAGAATCATGATAATTGTGCAAGATACAAGGTCTTACGGAACCCTTAGTGCGCGAACTGACTCGCACTTGACGTTTTATTATTTTTACTATCCTGAGGGAAGTGCGAACGCAAATCATACTGTCTCCCTCCTCGGCAGATAGTACGTGGTGACTAGGCCGCGATTACTAAGCCCCCGGCCAGGCAAGGCGGATAATATATAATATATACAATATCCATAAGGAAACAATTACCTTTGTCCTACCAGTAGAACTTCGCGGTAGGACCACGGGCAACCAACGAAACTACTTGCATTATCTACCGTTCCATCGGCTTTACCATTATAATGACAGTAAATATCCATTGACATCATGATCATTATAAAACGATCATGATCTCAAATCATATCAAAATCAAATCAAAATCATAAATGTACACTTAGAAAAGGTCAAATTAATTATGAAACCAAACTCTGGCACGAAAATAAAGTGATATTTTTGATTTCTGTCGCTTCGGTATCACATCATCACACTAATATTATAAATGCGAAAGTTTGGATGGATGGATGGATATTTGTTACCTCTTCACGCCAAAACTACTGAACGGATCGGGCTGAAATTTTGCATACATGTAATAAACTAGTCTAAAATAAAGAAGCGACGAAGACACCTCTAGCCTGTTAGTTAGTATTATTTTTCGAGTTGGAGCAAAACCCGTCCCAAGCTTTTTTATCCTCTAGATAATCTGATATTTTATAATAAGCCTTTTTTGCACAGCAAAGTTTTGACAATTTGTTTAAATTTATTTACAGATAATTTTTGCAACTCTTTGGAGTATTGTTGTAGAAGCGTATAAAATCCCCCATCACAACAAGGTAGTGCGTTTCCGAGGCCTGCATGACCTTGGAAATGTCATCATACATGACCTCCACTTCATCGTCAGGGCGTCCCGAGTGCGGGGCGTATACCTGTATTACCTTCAGCGAATACCGGTTAGTAATTCTGAGTATAAGGTACACCACCCTGCTCGAGACGCTCTCGATCTTCACAATGTTGTTGACGAGGAACTTGTGGACGAGAAACCCGATACCATGTTAGGACAGATGGTCACCCTCCCGGTAGGAGAACAAGATGCCTGAATTAAGGTTGATCGTGTCCTCTCTCTCCCTTCAGACTTTTGATATCTCTATGACGACCTCAGTGACGCAGCGGGCGAGAGTCCACCTGCGACGCAAGAGGTCGCGGGTTCCATTCCCGCCTCGGAACAAATTTGTGTACGATCTGCAGAAATTTGTTCCGTTGGTCTGGGTGTTTTCTATGTATAAAAAAATAAAAAATCTATCATCAGTTATATAGTACCCATAACACAAGCTTTGAGTAGCTTACTTTGGGGCTAGATGGTACTGTGTGGATTGTCCAGCATTATTTGTTTTTTATTTTATTTATTTATTTCCCAACGCAGCTTGTCTATCGCTTCTTCCAGCTCCATAATCTTCTCGTTGGTCCTCAAAGTTCGTGGGTTGTTTGTTATCTATATCGCAAGAAAATAAAGGCAAAGACGAGCTTAACCCTAAAAAGAGTTCTCTTCCAGCAAACCTTATTGGGAGAGAGAGACAAATTTGCCGAAGTGGGTACATGTGCTAAAACAAAGGATATAAGATTTAATTTTAACCTACTTATTAAAAAGACTAATATATAATATAATACAATACATAATAAACTACTATATCCTAACAAATACTATATTATTACATACGCATTTAAATTGAGTAAATACAACAGAGTCATAAAGATAGGTAATGGTCAATCTCTGAGATCTCTGAGAGCTCGGTCTCCAGAGATTCCTAGCACCCCCTGTCCCGCCGTTACCGTGGCCACCACAGTGACCAGGAATACCGGAGCTGCCGGAGACTGAGGCCGTTTTGTTTTTGTTGTCATCATTTTAGGGGGTTTTGCCATAATTACCACGCTTGGCAGGCGACATTACACCCGCGGTGAATAGGTAAGTTGGATCATCATCATCATCATCAACCTAGTCCACTGCTGGACATAGGCTTCTTCTGATGAGAGCGTTAACGCTATCTTATGTTTTATCATCCCTCGGAAATTGCACATTTCCGGGATCAAAAGTCCAGGTGTTAATCCAGGATATAAGCAATCCCTGTATAAAATTTCATCCAAATCCGTTCAACCGCTTGATCGTGAAGGAGCCCAACAAACATCGACACACACACATCACATAGATACATGATTTTTGCCTTTATAATACTAGTAGTTCTAGGAACAGTAGACCTTGCAAGCACTAACTTTTATTAAATACTAAAGTTAGGGACTTAAAACGGGATATTTAGGTCTGTTTTTAGGGTTTTGATGATCGAAGATCGGTTTCAAAACCCTTATGGTCTCGCTTTGTCTGTCCTTTTTTCCCTCCTTAATAACTCAAAAACTACTGCAGCTATCAACTTGAAATTTAAAATAATAATACATTTCGTGCGCCTGACAGATTTAGAGAAAAATAAATGAAAAATGAAAATGAATATTTTCCATACAAATTGTGATGCCGAAATTTTAAAAGATACCTACAGAGTCATATGGGGTATCAAATGAAAGGTATCATTTTGTACATTTCAAAATATTTTTTGAAATTTTTGTAGGTTTCATACTTTTGAAAATATTTCGAAAAAAGTCGAAAAAATACCCATCCCCCCCCCCCATTCTCCGAAGATTGCAGAGCGATCCATGTAAAATGTATGGAGCGTTTATAGACATTGATCTATATTTTACAGGAAAAATATAGAGAAGTTTGAAAAAAGGGGGGGGAATAATTTTCAAAAGGGGGAGCTACCTCACCGAGTGGGGTATCAAATGAAAGGTATTGGTTTGTAAGTTTCAAAACAGTTTTTCAAATTTCTGTAGGTTTCATACTTTTTGAAATATTTTGAAAAAAGTCGAAAAAATACCCATTCCCCCCCCCCTATCACCGAAGTTTGCCGAGCGATCCATTTAAAATGTATGAAGCGTTTGTAGATATGGATCTATATTTTACAGGAAAAATATAGAGAAGTCTGTAAAAAGAACACTTTTTGAAAAATGTTCATAAAGGAATAATTTTCAAAAGGGGGGCTACCCCACCGAGTGGGGTATCAAATGAAAGGTATCAGTTTGGACATTTCAAAACAGTTTTTAAAATTTCTGTAACTTGTATACTTTTTGAAATATTTCGAAAAAAGTCGAAAAATTTACCATTACCCACCTTAACCGAAGCATGCATAGAGATCCATCTGAAATGTAGGTTGGTACCTACTATTCTTAGGTATTCGTTAAACTGCGAAGTCTCTAACCGTTACTTTTGGTACATATTTGTTGACAAACGTTCAAAACCCTCGGCGCGCGAGTTACACAGGTTACACTCGCACTTGACGGATCTTGTTTTTATATATGTACATAATATGTATAGCTAGCCCTTATTAGGACACAGGAAATGTTAATTCGTAACAGATACCTTACTTACTCGTTTTCACCTATCACTTTAAGCCTTTATAGAAATTATGATTATATTTTGTGAGATTAATTACTAACATTAACCCAAAAATAATTACTTGTGTACCTAATTTTAGAATCTAAGTCCAATGTGCCAGAGAACATCAAGGTTAATAAGAACATACCACTGGCACATGCACATTTTTTGTTTAAGTATTTAACATTTAATTTAATTGGCATATTTTTTACCATATTTATATTATAATCGAATAGGTAAATTACTTTAGGGTTACTAAAAAATAATGACGTGTTAAGTTAAGTTTTTTATTAAAATTATTCATTCTGTGACCACATCATAAAATGACAAGATGTGAACAATTTTGGATTTGCCCACTTCTAGAGACACGTGTAGTCTTGATTTTTAAATGGCTTAGTTACTAAGACTGTCGTAGAAACCTCGTCAACTTCTAAGAATATAAAATATATCAAAAATTTACGACATCGACAAAAATAAAATTGGGATTTTAATAAAATATGTACGATTTTTTTTATATAATAGCAAGTACAAATAACGATGGTAACTAAAGGTTAACTGACTTACGTTACGTTGGATACTTACGAAGACGATGGATGAAAAACTATACTACCTAGAAAGATTGAATTGAATGAATTCTATTTGAAAATGAACGAGATTTCTTTCATTTTTATTTGTTTACAATTTAACTAATGTTCCACCACCTCACAACCTCATCTGTTAACCCTTAATACAAATACAAAATACAAATATTTCTTTAACCTTATATACTATTAGTGTAAGTGTTTGAGATTCCCTTTTAAGTAAAGGAAATACCTGTGATAGGTATTCTCGCTCTTCCAAAACTTGGCACTTAATGAGGTCAACATGGCAGACAAAAGCTGAATGATGAAACTATAATCCATTCCTATTTTGTACATTTTACTGTTAAAACTATCGGTATTTAACGAATTCATTATGAATGTAACCGGGTTAACTGTGAACATCTCTCTCCATACATTAGTGTACCCAGCAAGGATAAGTGATACTCAATTGTGTGTGTGATTCACACCTCTTTACACTTATAGAAATAGATAATTAATAATGCTGGACAATCCACACAGCATCATCTAGCCCCTCTGTAAATGATTGGTATTGAGTATAGTTTGTGTTGGAAGTACACCAACGTTACACGGGATACCATCAGGATGAGTGCGGTTCTAGACGTGGAGCCTCGAGCATTGGTCTTTTTCCAACACAAACTAGGTTCGTAGTTAACCCGCTTACATTCATAATGTATTTTGGACATGATTCTTCAACCCCCGGGACCCTATAGGTATATGGTGCCACGTAACATGTGTACTAAGCCGAAAGGGGGTATTCTATGAGTAGACCCGATGGTATCAACTTGTGACGATAAACAACTCGCGATAAAACCAGTCCCACATCCGCCTAAAAAAACTGCTAAATAGACACAATACGTCAATCAATAAATAACAAAAATATGTCAGTACTCGTACTTTTAAACCTGATTTAACCAATTATCAACACCAACGACGGAAATTTGGCGGAAATATAAACAACAAATAGTAAAAAATTGAAGCTTTCCATACAAGAAGTGTTGAACTAGATTTTGGTTCCGTTATAAAGGTGGGTACTGACTAGCGTTACGGGGCGTAATCTAACGTCGCAGCCTACCTATATGCGTACAGTCGTTTGATGAAGGCATTTTCTCTTGTTTTGACAGGGCAATCGTGCAGGCCAAGGGACGGGTCCCCGTCCCGTCCCTTGTCCCCTGCACGATTGCCCTCAAAAAACCTTCGTTGAACGACTGTATGCATATATGGCTATGGTAATGTTTTACACAGCGACCGTTCGTGCAGTCAGAACGGGGAAAGAAGGCGCGAGCAACGAGCAACGAGACGGATTTTAGCACACGGCGTAACGCATCATACTCGCTGCGAATTATAACGCCCTGTAACGCTGCTCATTAGCCTGCTTACGCGGAGCTGTGTGGCTGGAGGGAGTGGAAAGGAACGGCTTGACTTGGGAGTAAGGAAGTGGGTATTATTTCAAGGAAGTACCTCTAAGATGTAAACAGACATTAATTGTACAATTATTCGGTCGTGTCTATTTGTACATAAATTTACGTATTATTTGAAATGTAGTTAACTGTGGAACACACAGCGAGCTATTGGAGGGCTGAGGCGACATAATAAAGAATACTTTATCATCGGTTTTAAATATCGATTCAGATGACAACGCATGGTCGCAGGCCTCCCTGCCTGTCAAATTCGGAGGCTTAGGTACACGCAAAATTTCAAGTAAAGCCCTACCAGCGTTCTTGTCTTGTCTACAGCACTACTGCTTTCGGTGAAAATTTTTAAAGCCATCTCGTTTAGTCCCACCTGAAATTTCATTTTTAGACGAAGCTCGAACGGCTTGGCGTAATGCTTGCCCCGATGCTGCTCCCCCAAAATCACTTTTGTCCCAACGGCAATGGGACGAGGCTCTGTGTGAGATGACAAGGAATTGTTTGTTGCAAACGTGCTCCAGCTTTGCGGATCGTGCCCGCCTCTTGGCCGTTTCTAAATGGGAGTTTCGTACCAGGACATTGGTTGCAAGCATTTCCTTCATATAACCCTGATACTTTATTGGATCCGGTAACTTTCCGTATCGCAATATGTCTTCGGTTGGGTGCAAGGTGTTGCGAGTCTCATCAATGCCAGTGCGGTACTGCTGTCGAACAGCTTGGTCATCACGGATTATCGTGTACTAGGATATCTCGCCACGCCAGCCTTAACGACATCATCTGGCGGGTCTTTGTCACCGCTAACGTACCAGCTATTCTCGAACCGAATGGTCTGTTGCGTGACGATAGTAAGAGGCCCGACGGTATGACACTAGTCCTATGAAAGTTGGGGAGACCCATTGTGTGGGACGCTACATGCGTCGACACACTTGCGCCTTCCCATCTTCGGAGGACATCCGTGGGGGCGGCTGCGGCGGCAGATTTGGCCAAGGATCACAAGAGACGCATATAATTATGCAGGTCTCGACGAGAGCTTACACATTTGCTACTCTTGGAGTCGAGACTCTAGATCCGTGGGCTACCAAGGCTTTCGAGTTTTAAAAAAATGATATGAGCGTCTGGTTTAAGCGACGTGTAACCCGAGAGCTGTTGAGTATCTGGCGCAGCGGATCAGCATTTCTATACAGCGGGGCAATGCAGTCAGCGTCTTGGGGATGCTTCCGACTGGTATTGACATGGATCAGTGGAGCTACCTGTAGATTTGCAAGTCTGCAGTTACCAATATTGTTTCAATTGTAAATACTAGTTCTAATTTATTTCTATTATTTGATTGTAATTTTCTTTATCAATAAAGATTTAATAAAAACTGACTTACCTATATTTACACCGCTTTTTAACTCAAGACGCAAAAAAAGAGGGGTGTTATAAGTTTAACGTCTGTCTGTGTATCTGTGTATAAGTCTGTGGTATTGTAGCTCCCAAACGGATGAACCGATTTTCTTTGTTTTTTTGTGTCACATAGCCTAAAACATGGCTAAGAAGCCATGTTTAATGAAAATCTGTCGGGGAGTTTTAAAATTTTTAAATTTTGTTCTTGTTATGGTTAGTGGGAAAAATACTAATGCTTCGGGAATAAAAGTCATCATTCTGTTCTATCTCTCCTATATATTGAGTGTATCGTGCTCAATTTTCAATACTCAATCATTTATTATTATTCTATAGGTGTACAGAGTTATTTATGACACTAATATTATAAATGCGAAAGTTTAGATGGATGGATGTTTGTTACCTCTTCACGTCAAAACTACTGAACTGATCGGGCTGAAATTTTGCATACAGGTAATTCTAATCCTGGAATCAAACATAGGCTACTTTTTGAAACAAATCAGTTCCCATGGGATAGAAATCACTTATAAAGCCGCGGGCATAAACTAGTAGTTTATACAGGGTTATTAGTAATTAACTACAGGTTCTGCCCACCATCATGAACACGTCCGTGAAGACGTCAGGTCTCAACTTTTAAAATTGGTGGAAAGGGAATGATATCTGTATGATCCCCCTCCATTCAAAAATCGTTCATTATAAGAGTTTTCTTTGAAACTAAACCTAAAAATGTCTCTGACCTGAATTATCGTGGGTGGTGTGTGTGTTTTCGGCTGTCTCCCAGCCAGGCTAATGCCACTCAAATCATCTTGCGTAGATTTAAATTAAGCCAATGATAATGATGCGGATTTAAATAGGAGTGGGATATCGGTAGTTAGGTTTTGGACATTATTTTGTATGTGAAGAGATTTGCAAAAAAAAATAAGAATGGCGTCTTCACTAACGTGTTCGTGATGATGGGCAGAACCTGCAGTTTACGCAGTGTCGGTGAATTACCAATAACCCTATATAATTAAGTATCACTATGACCACTATGAACCTGCTGTGCACACAGTATGGTCTTCAAAATAAGTAATGGAGAGAGGGAGAGAGAGAGAGAATAGGACGTCATTGGTAACTGGTTAGGAATATTTTACTCGTTTGCGTTTATGCATTCTATGTTCACCGCTTATTAACATTCTTAATCCAAATATATACTGGCTAGATATTTAACCTATCAAAAGATTTTTTTTGCATAAGGGCACATATCTCTTCTGGGTCTTCTGGACGTTAATCGAATCTGAGGGCGGACTTGAGTGTATAGAATTGAATGCGTGATGCACTCACGAATGCATGTAAATAACCCTACTGATGACAGAGCAGCTAACGTTCTATGTTTCTATAATAGTATAGTATTATATAATTACTATAGCATAGTATTATATTCGTTTAAGGAAAATTCGACTAAAACTATTCGTCTAATACAATTTTACTAAAACAGTTCGACTAAAAAACAATTCAACTTAAAACGTTTCGACGAGTAACAATTCGACTAAAGCAATTCGACCCGACTTAATGTCACTGTAGGCTTCCCACCCCCGGAAAGCGGGGCGCAGCCAACATTTACTTACTCGTTCGTACTCGTTCGTTGACTCAATTTTTTTGTTGTTGAAACAAATTGTTTTAGTTGTAAGTCGAATTGTCACTAGTCGAAATGTTTTTAGTCGAATTACGTTTTATTCAAATTGCTTTAGTTAGTCGAATTTTCCGCAAAGCATTCTATTATCTATGATTAGGTGTTTTTTAAGGCAAATGATGCGGTCAACGGATTATATTTGACGTCATTGAAAAGGTTATAAAGGTCTCAGAACAGGGAAATATGTTTTGGTTGTCGACGAAATTACTTCTTATGTCGACGAAACTACTATCTTGATGTAGGTCAGGTTTGGTAGCTTTTCAATTTATTTATAAACCAGTAGTTTTGCGAATTGTAGACAAATAAACTTTTTGCTAAATTAATGGGACAATAAACAACTTTTTGACAAAACCATTGTAAGTGACCTGTTTTAAATTACTTAGGTAGTGAAATACAACCTTGTCAGAAGAAACCTAAAAGTGCTCAATTTACTGAATTTTGATGATTTTTACACGCCGAAGTACCTAATTGGATCTTCATCAAAAATTTATGAGACTAATTTAAAGTTACAAACAAAAAAACGACATCATTCAATTAAAAAAAGAACCACCGAATTCGAATCTCAAAGGAATTTAGTAGGCCCCTTTTTGAACGTTGGTTTTCTTCCAACACAGATAAGTTTCGTCCGTAATGAAAGAGCCCCCTTTATGACCCTTTTTGGAGAAAGTACCAGACTTGACAGGGATCAAAAATCCCCGATGACAAAGATACAAAGTCGTAAAATCTGTTAACCCAGTTTCTTCCAGATCGGTTGAAAATACGACCTGTAGAGTAGTACCAAAAAGCTGACACCTAACACCCTCACCTCAAAAGCCTATATGACTTTTATCTCATGGGGGTAATATCAATAATCCCCACGCTGGGCATGCGGGTTCGGGATGGCAGTTCGGTGGTAGAATTGTTCTGCAGGAGGCGCTACTGCCCGGTCCCGATTGATATCTCTAAGTCGCCTCTAACGACACCCGCGGGAGGAATTGGGGTGGTGCAAATTCTAAGCCGGCACCACACAGCTTACAGAGGAAAGCTTATTTGCCAGACTTAGATAGAGATAGAGAAACTTTTATTAACAATCACAACCCTGATACAGTACAGAACAGAAATAGTACTTAGCTTACAAACAATAAATGAAACATGCAATACATTCTGTATTTTTACATGTATGAAAAAATATTATATGGAGCAAGTATCACAGTAAGCACTCTCACATACAGGGTTATCGAACGGAACATAAAGAGAAAGAAAGACACAACAGGACAAGAACAAAGACGCGGTCAATAATATGTACAACTTTTTTCCATTCGCAAATATTCAGCGCTTCGGCCGATACCGTGACCGAATATTCGGCATTCAAAATCACTATTCATAACATCACTATTCAATTCATACATTACTTAACATTCAAATCACTATTCATAACAATAAAGGCATAAAATAATGCACAACGACTAAAAGTTATAGTTTTTTGGGTATTTTTCGTTAATTAGGTGTCAATAAACTTTGGGTGGTTTATACCTATGCCCAGCAGAGGGTAAAATTCGGCTAATTGATGCAGCACTGAATATATCAAAATCACAAAGTAAGAACCAAAAAACTTCTTCTTTATGGGTGCTCTAAATGAGAATAAAATAGGTCCTCTAAATGTGGTCCTCTTAGAATTGGTGCTCTAAATGGGAATACTTCATTTCACTTAGCCAAAAAACCTAACTCCTGAAAATATCTATCAAGTTTTTTACATTTTCATTTATTATTTGATAACAAGAACAAAATTAATAATTTAAAAAAACCCCGACAGATTTTCATGAAACATGGCTAAGAACACTCGGGAAAAAATTATCTATGACACAAAAAAATTAAACGAAAATCGGTTCATCCTTTTGGGAGCTACGATACCACAGACAGACACGTTAAACTTATAACACCCCTCTCATTTTGCGTCGAGGGTAAAAATAAAATCATTACAGGTTTTTTATCAAGCCATGCCGATCTTAATTCTAGGTATGTACTTAACTTATCTATTTGTATTTATTGGCTGGTTCCCTGGCTACTTATTGAGTAGGTACCTTTACGAAAACTTGATTGCGATTTTCAGAAGTTGGCTTTTAGGCAGTGGAGGACATAAATGCCTACTGGGGTATCAATCCGGACTTATCAACATGGTTTAGGCTCTCCTGGTTTCTAAAAAACGACGTGTGACCTATGTAGGTGAATATCTGGCGCAGCGCATCAGCATTGCCATACAGCGGGGCAATGCAGCCAGCAGCATCTTCAGGACGCTCTTGTATTGATATGGATCAGTTGAGCTACTTTAGATTGTTTGCTTTAGTCTTCAGTTAGCTCAACTGTTTCATTTGTAAATACTATTTATTATATATTTTGATTCCTTAATTCACAAAAAAATTACAATCAATAGAAATATATTAGAACTAGTATTTACAATTGAAACAATTGAGCTAATTGCAGAGTTTTGCAAACAATCTACAGGTAGCTCAACTGATCCATGTCAATACCAGTCGGAAGCGTACCCAAGACGCCGGCTACATTGCCCCGCTGTATGGCAATGCTGATGCTCTGCGCCAGATACTCACCTTAATTATAATTTTCTTTGTTAATAAACTTAATTTTTAGACTTACAATTACTGAGGTAGCCCACTGGGTATCCTTCCATGGCTTTGGAGCTGGTCATTGTATTCACGACATCCGTTGAACTTATTATTGCTAAGACAGCCACTAATGTTTTTTGAATCATTTTGAACGATTTTTATTATTTTATAACACTTTTTATTTCGTATTTTCAATATTTTCATTAAAAGTTCAGAAAATGTGGATTTGTTAGGTGTAACTTTACGAGAGTTTTCACTGTCTTCTGAATTGTTTACTACTTTTTTCAATTTGAAAAAACTTTTACGTTAAACTATTAAGAAAAACAAAACACACTTTTAAAAAGCTCTGCAATAAGAATCAAAAACTTCAATAAACACTCATTTTCATTACAGGCGTCAGTATAAACTAAGTTTTTCGACTTTAATATTTTCACGTTGCAAAATATTGCGAATTCTTTTGGGAAAACGTTCAGCCCCGCTCAATGTCAATAGTCAATGAGATAATGATAGCCGACGCAAAAGGTTAAAATATGTATAGCAGAACCAGAACGCACAAAATAGCCGGTAAGCAAGTTATGGATACCCAGTTATACCGGGCATAATGTATTTAAACAACTTGAGGTACCTATTTTTCATTCAGGTAAGCTAAAGTTAGTCGTAAAACAAGTATTTCGCCCGGACTTGAGATCTCGCAATCGAATAAATAAAATAAAATAATACCACGCTAAAAACATCGTTCACTTTATAAATGTCTTCAAAAAAATTACAAATCTTTTTCTCAGTTGGTCCATTTAATGTGTTCGTGAGTGCACTGTATGTACTTTTCGCCGCTCACTGGTTATTATTCTTTTCTTATAAATTCATGATCAAAAAAACGGCATTGGCTGTTTTTTATGGCGGCTAAAATAGTATTATGAGTGATAATACTATTTTAGCCCACTCACGAATACATCTAAATCGACCAGCAGTAGTTTGGGCTGTTTAGGTACATATACCAAACACAAAAAAAACAACTAAATAATACTGGAGAACTTACACAACATCATCTGAATAATATAAAGGAACCTGCAAGAAAATTTCGCTATGTTCCATTTAAAATTTTCTCATAAACACAAAACATTTATTTAAAAAAAATATAAATATTTTATTTCGAATAACAAGATCCATATTATGTTAGTAAAACTATTATAGAAAGAACTTAAAATTAAGGTTAGTAACAAATACTTAATCACACACACACTGATTACAAACATCATATAACACCTATTACCCTACGCACAAAACACATCCTTAATGGAGAGGGGAACCTATCAGCAATAGTTCCCAGGATTTAGCACATACAAAATAACAATAACAGAATAAAACAATTTTAATTGTGAACTAGTTTAAACACTAAAGTATACCTATTTTTTTTCTATTTTAATCTAAGCTGTCACCAAAAGGCAGAGTGCCCAAAATGCTGGCAGCATTGCCACGTTGAATGGCAATGGTAATTCGTTGACCGAACAAAATAGAATCCAGCATTCCGATCACCTGTGGACTCAATGAGAAGTTTAGTGACATCTTTATAAATTGCGTGTGCCAAGACCCCAAGGACCGTTCTCGCCCCCGATGATGATGCTCTGACTGTCGTGAGACTTCGGGAACAGATGCGCCTCGAGTGAGACGCTGGGCATAACTCGAAATCGCACCCACCGCACCATTTAAGCAAAACTAGGTGCTGCCCGCGGCTTCGCACGCGCCTTTTAAATAGCCTATGTCCATTGACATAGGCAAACCAAAGGGAGGTAAACGTCCCGAGAATCCATTTACTTCCAAATTTTATTGAGATCCGTTCAGCCGTTTAGGCGTGAAAAGGTAACAGACAGACAGACAGAGTTACTTTCAAATTTATACTATAAGTATGTATACACAGTACTCGCACATACACAACTGGCTTGACCTTTCATTAGAGATCTTCTCTAACTTCGTTCGCTCGATCAAGTAATTTAGACTGTGACGTATTTTCCTTGTTTTTTCAAGTGTAAAGATGGTTCACTAATCTTTATAGCTGAATTGAATTATTAAAATAATTGTACCTCCTTCATTGAGCGGCAATTATTGTACGACAATAAAATAAGGTAGGTACTATAAACTTAATTAATAATTGGCTCTACATTGTTATACTAACTATTAAAATTAGAATTGTGGTGAGTAGGTTATTCAAAACTAAGAAATATACTTAAAGGGTAAGTATAGTTACAAAAATATACCTTTGTTTTCACCGGGAAATCATCAACAAAGAAAAAAAAAGAATTTATTTAAAATTAGCATAAATTGCAACAGACGAATGTGTAAATTAATTAATTCCGTAGGTAGGTACTTATAAGATGAATAAAATTAAAATTAAGAAACATGCAAAATTAAATATAAATTACGTGCTTTGTTACTTTATTACTCTATTGTATTATTATTATTATTATTATACAACTTTATTTTTTGTTCGGACTTTGCACCTCCCGTCCCGGATATACAGGGTTATTGATAATTCACTGACACTGCGTGAACTGCAGGCTCTGCTTATCATGACAATCACGTTCGTTAAGTCGCCAGGGGCGTTACCCTACAAAACGATAGCGAAATATACGGGACGAAACGTGACTTCTCCGTGTATTACGGTTTTTGCGAGTATTTACCTTATTCGCAAAAACCTTCGTTTGGTACTTCGTCCTTCGAAATAAGTTTCATGAGACACTGCTGTCTTTGGGTCTTTTGCTCACGAACTCTGTCCATGGTCTCAATGGTCATTCAGTGACATGGATATTTATCCATTGTAAATGAGTGTGTAGGTAACATGAGAATACATCACACATACAAATCGTGAACACGTAAAACAAGCTAAGTCAAACAATAGAGAAAGATTGTCAAAAAAAAGCCGGGGTCAAAGAATTTGGTGCATTTTCCGAGCAGAAACAAATTATAGCACACAGATACGATAGCCTAATAGTTGTTGCAATGTTCGTATTATTGGGTCGATTTGACACCAGTTTCGCTGTCAAATTGAATAATTATAACGTTTCGTTTTAGTGCTGCCGGTGTACCAATTTTCAATACAACCAATTAAAGCCTGGGTCTCTTCAAGACAAGGGTGAATAAGTATCTTCTAGACCTTCGTGATACACCATCAGCCACGTCTTTGCTCCATCAGGTGAGATTGCGGTCAAAAAAGGTCTATTGCCCATAAAAAAAATTACGACATCGATTGTCAAAAAATATTTCGGTCGTGGTTTATTTCGTTTCAAAGTAAAAACGTAGGCACTTAGAGTACGATTTGCACGAACACGAAACATCGATTTTCAGTTTTCGGAGTAGGCCTCCTGGTCTTAATTCTCAATGTAATTTGTAAATCACCTATGTTATTAAATGAAGAAAGACGATTGTCCGGAACCCAAGTTTTACATGCGTAGATTATAAACACTGTTTAGAACCTAAGTACCAGACCAATTAATAAATAACTCAACAATTTGTTTTTAATAGTTTTTTGACCAATTAATAAAGAACTTAACAGGCTTTAAAAGTTTTTTGATAAAATTACTATTTATAAAAACTAGCACTTATTAAGTCATAAACTAATAAAATTATACAAAAAATTTGGCAGTACTTAGATATATAAAAATAGTAACGTAATATGAGCATTTTGTATAGCGCGCATTTTTATAGAGGTTAATCTAATGTTAGTGTAGAATAGATCATGAATGATTAATACTTCTTATCAATCAAAATTACCTAATAACTAGGATACTCAAGATCAATAACCCTGTAATTTAATTCTAAGCTAAGCGTCTGATTTCGGTTTTTTTTTATTGTTATAAATAAATAATAATAAATAATGCAGGACAATCCACAGAGCACCACCTAGCCCCAAAGTAAGCTACTCAAAGCTTGTGTTATGGGTATTAGATAACTGATATATTTAATATATTATATACATATAAAGATATTTTTTATTATACATAGAAAACACCCAGACCAACGGAACAAATTTTTGCAGTTCGTACACAAATTTGTTCCGAGGCGAGAATCGAACCCGCAACCTCGCAGTCGCGTCGCAGGCGGACTCTCGCCCGCTGCGCCACTGAGGTTTATTAGTTGTTACATGTTATTAAAAACAATTTAAAATTGTGCAAACAATGAATTAATAAAAATCGCGTAAGTCAATCATTACGCCAAATAAGTGTAGACTTTACAAACAATATTAAAATAAATTAAAACATAATCTCCGTGCCAACAGTTGTTATAATACTGAGGAAAATCCATGTTGTTATCATGCAAGTACCAAGTACACGTTTTGGCAGGTTAACCACCTGTAAAATATTCAGAGGTCACTCTTTGATCACCGAAAAGGCGTTTTTGTATACTTTTCCAGCAATTTAAGGGTCCTTTCACACCAACCGACACGGTAAATGAGATACACGTGCAGACAAAATATGCAGACAAAATATAATATTTGTCTGTGCGTATTTTTCACCAGCACGGCCCGTATCTGTTAGCGTCATCTGCGCGGTAAATATCATCATCATTATATCAACTCACTAGTTTATGCCCGCGACTTCGCATGCGTTGTTTCTATGGAAACGTTTAAAGGTGATTTCTATCCCATGGGAATGGATATATGGGATAAAAAGTAGCCTGTGTTTGATTCCAGGATTACAATTACCTGTATGCAAAATTTCAGCCCGATCCGTTCAGTCGTTTTGGCGTAAAGAGGTAACAAACATCCATCTATCCAACCAAATTATTTTATTTATTTATCTACTGCTGGACATAGGCCTCCCTTTATGACGCACGCGACGAATAGCTTGAGCAGCC
The DNA here is from genome assembly GCA_949316285.1 of Eupithecia subumbrata. Taxonomy (NCBI): domain Eukaryota; kingdom Metazoa; phylum Arthropoda; class Insecta; order Lepidoptera; family Geometridae; genus Eupithecia; species Eupithecia subumbrata. The sequence continues at coordinate 21,182,298 of OX438646.1, read as the reverse complement.
TCCATCCATCGACTCCCTGCGACCGCAACACGATGTCGTTGGTCCATCGAGTGCATGGTCTCCCAACACTCCGTTTCGCGTTGCATCGCGGTCGCCAATCGAGAAGCCACTCTTTATTTAGCGAGATAGATATAAATAATAAATAAGTTAATACACTTTGTCGCGGCTTCATAATCCATCCCTTGTTAAGGGATGAAACGTTGGTGTTCTTCCAACACAAACTAGGTTCGTAGTTAACCCGCTTACATTCATAATGAATTCGTCAAACTACGAAAGTTTTTATAGTAAAAAAGAAATACAGTGTTTGGTGCATTGTTTTCCAAATTGAAATGGGGGATGGGAGGGAGGGTTTGCTACCTCCTTAACCCCTATAAAAAATCTTGACCCCTTGGAATTTCTTACTTTAAATAAATATAATAGATTTTTGTTGAAAATTTACAAAAGTCAGCATTTAAACTTGAATAAAAATAAAAATACTAGGTGTGTATGTACTTAGTATTTGATTTTTTATTTTTATTTAAGTCTTTGTCTGTCACAGACGTGTCTGGCACGCTCAATGTCTGTAGATATAAACGGACCCTATAAACATGCCCCTCTTTATGCAAAAAATTTTTGGCTCTTCAATCTTAAGTTATACTGATTGTTTCTAAGATGTTACGTTTTTTAATTGCGTTATCTCTGGAACTAATACTGGTCGAAATATTAGATGAATACTTTAAGAAACAAACAAAATACCTCCAAACTATGCATAAACTATATACATATAAATGCTATTGCCTGAAGTATATTAGATATTTTGCTATAAAAACTTTCGTAGTTTGACGAATTAATTATGAATGTAAGCGGATTAACTATATTAGATATGTTTTTGGACAATCCACACAGCATCATCTAGCCCCAAAGTGAGCAGAGCTTTTGTTATGGGTACCTACTACTACATAGATAACTGATAAACTTAATACATTAAATTACATATTAACATTACAGACATAGAAATATATTTTGGTTTTACAAAGAAAAAGAAACAACCTAGAACACCCGGAACTAACATCTTCCGATCGAACAAACGTTTGTCCCGAGGCGGGAATCGAACCCATAACTTCCTGAGTGACAGGCGGACCTTCACCCGCCGCGCCACAGAGGTCGTCGCATATGTAGAATCCACTAAGATCGTAGAAAAATATTTCAAAAAGCCGTGGAATATTCTCAACAACTTGCATAAATCCATCTATAGAACCAGATAGAGAAGTGAATGAATATGTAGATATTATAACTAGCTCTAGACCACGGCTTCGCACGCATTTTCGGGGTATAAACTAGCCAATGTTTCTTTTCGATATGGGTTGGAGACATTTTTAGGCTCACATTTTTCTTAAGTTAGCTGTATTATTTCATACATAATATCATTCAATTTAATTCATAATATCAGTGCAAATTCACGTCTGGTCGTGTCGTTATTATACATACTTAGATTTTCATATCTTATTCATCCTTCTTTTTTATTGTTTTGTTTTATGGTTCCTTTTCCTTGTTATTTTTCGTATTTTTTTCTTTTATTATACTTTTATTTATACATACTTAATGAGGATAGGTTTCAGAAACTGGCCAGTCGATTTTTGAAAATTCCTTCGTCTATCAGAATAATTAGACATAATATAATAATAGGTTGCGCTAAATTGGGTCGGTGTTGCGACGACGGAACATTGCAGAGACATGTTAAGTATATTTAATGAATAATTTATCCTTCAGATCTGGTTTTTGCAAATCTATTTTAAGATACCTACACATAAGTGCAACAAGACAAAATGTCAATTTGGTATAAGGTGGTACGGCACCGCACACGGGTTCGATTCCCGCCTCGGAACAAGTTTGTGTACGATCTGCAGAAATTTGTTTCGTTGGTCTGGGTGTTTTCTATGTATAGTAAAAAATATTTATTTAAGTAGTGTATTTTATTAGGTATATCAGTTATCTAGTACCCATAACACAAGCTCTGCTTAACTTGGGGCTAGATAATGCTGTGTGAATTGTCCAAGCATTATTTATTTAATATTTATTTATTTATATCAAGTGGGGAAGCCTAGGATTATGATTATGAAAATAGATAGATAGAAAACACTTTATTATACCTCATAAATACAGGACACGATACAGAGAAAATGCTTAGAAAAAAGGAAGAACAAAGGGCACCCTTATCGCTGAGAGCGATCTCTTCCAGGTAACTTTGGGATAGACTGGAAATGAAAAAACAAAATAAACTATGGCACTGAATAAATATATACATATCTATATATCTATATATATATAAAAGAAAGTCGTGTTAGTTACACTATTTATAACTCAAGAACGGCTGAACCGATTTGGCTGAAAATTGGTGGGGAGGCAGCTTAGAACCAGGAGACGGACATAGGCTATGTTTTATCCCGGAATTACCACTGGAACGGGAACTACGCAGGCGAAGCCGCGGGCAGCAGCTAGTAATATAACATAAATATACAGGATGTCCCATAATGAGTGGATAATCTTGAAACGGCTTGTGCGGGGGCCCAAGGCCAATCCGAAACATTTTTTTGTTTTTTTTTATCTTGACCCGTTCGGAAAATATTTAACTTTTTGTAAATTTGGAAAAAATTGTACCTTTGTTCACATTTTTAGACTTGGTGCCTACAATTTTTTTATTTTTTTTATTTTTGTATTTGGAATATATTAAGAAAATATAGCGTAATTGAACACCGTTTGAATAATTTTGGTAACTAGGAGCAGTAATTTTCAAGACAGTATTAAAGTGGAAAATTGAAATTTTTCATTTAATTTTACTAAGTTTAAGCTTCTGTGGTTTAAAAAAAAGGTATGAAAACCTAAGAAGCCATGTACATAAAAAACATGTCCATTTCAAGAGGATTCTTAAATGATAAAAAACTACGAAATATTATAGAATGAAACACTGAGATATCGCCACTTTTGTGTAAAAAGGGGCCATTGTAATAAAGGATTTTTTTAGCAAACTTCCGTAGTTGCGTTCGTTAATTTTGTCAGCAGCGTTTTGAACTCGACGTCGAAGTTCCTCTATTGAGGAAATGGGTTTTTTGTACACCAGTTCCTTCAAGTTGCCCCAGTAAAAGAAATCCAATGGATTCAAGTCCGGCGACTGTATAATATAATAAATATAAATAAATATACTTAAAGAAACAAATACACTACTTACCATAATACCTACAAACATTAAAAATAAACTTACATAAACATACAATAAGGTTTTGTAACGTTTTACAAAGATTTATTATGCTGATGAAGCAGTTTATTGTAGATAGGGAGTGATTTCCAAAAGCGTCTGATGTCCAAAAGGAGAGCATTCCATAGACGGGTAGCGCGCACAGGGAATTATTTGTCATAGAAAGAGATGGTGTGAGGGACTTTTAAGATGAGGGTTTCAGAGGAACGCAAAGAGAGCGAGTGAGAGTTAAGTGGTGGTAGAAGGTGAGGTACGTGCAGCAAAGAACTTATCCTTGTACACCTTATTAACAAATAAGATAAAAAAAGGTGTGATTAGTGCTATTATTTCCTAACTAGTTTTTTCGTGTTGCTAAATTTAATCATTGGTTTTACCAGAAGAGTCATATTAATTTGATAATTTATATTTTAGAATTGCTTATGTTGTTTTGTGACACATCCTAAAAACTTAACCGAATCTGGTTTCTTGACGTCATTTTTTACAGATATGAACTTTAACGTGCAGTTTCATTTGAGTTTTATGATATAAAAAAACATGGAAAAATACAGGAAAAATTGTATTTTTCGACCGACGTCGACCTCAGTGGCGCAGCGGGTCTATATATCTTGATATACAGGGTTATTGGTAATTTACTGACACTGTCTGAACTGCCGATCATTCTGCCCATCATTAGGAACACGTCCGTGAAGACGCCAGGTTTTAATTCCAATTTTTTTTTGTGAAACACCTCTAATATAAAATTAAAAAACAAGTTGTTCCAGAACCCACTGCTGATTCAGGGCAGAGCCGTTTTTAAGTGTAGTTTAAAAAACAGCCTTTGTAAAGAACGGTTATTGAATGAAAAGGGTATTTTCAATGCAAAGTTTAAGAATTAAGACCTCGCGTCTTCACAAATAGTGTGTTTTAATAACCAATAATTGTGGGTAAGATTCCCAAGGCGGCGGGACAAATGTTTTTACAAGCTGCAGGTGTCCAGGTGTTCTATATATGGACCATACTTCTAAGTGGGAAACTGGGATCTGCACTGACATCTGGCATGGGAGTGTATTATGCACTATCCCCCGGGGACCTATTTTAATTCTCCAAAACGAAATTGCGCGTTTCGTTTCTGCCAATTGGTGTACTCTAATACGTGCTAATACGGTGAACCACCAAATCTAATACCTACACCAAATTAGACTATGTATCAAATTGCATAAAAAAAACTAATCGCAACAAACAATTGCATATTATGGAGTTTAGATATTATTCATCCTTAGTTTGGGTTGTGTTTACCAAATTTTTGGTTCCTTTCGCTTCCGCGCTTCTGGGCCCTACCAGAAGAACTAGAAAGGAACTACTTTTCGTAGTACGACAGTAAATCCAATAGTTTCATACGATGAATGCCGAACACCACCGCAAGGTTGTTGCCTCTCGTTAGACGACACATTTCGGAGAATGCTCACAGGAACTTCACTTGATCCTGCCATCAACCTTCCAGTCCAGGGCAAGTAGACGTACGGCGCATTACCCTTAGTGCCCTTTCATACGTTCCGGATGCCGGGTAGCCGGTGCCGGCACCCAGCGGAAGTGTATGCAAATTACGCTGGTATACGTGTAAAAGATAACGTGAAGTGTATGGGCATGTAGCCCATACACTTCACCGCCGGGTACCCGGCTGCCCGGCAACCGGAACGTATGAAAAGGCACTTATCTTGTGAATATTCGCGTGAATTAGGAAGCCTACTCGGAGAGGAAAAATCGAAGTTTCGTTTTCGTTGTCGTGCAAAACCAACTATATGTCTGTACGAAAACTAATCAGAAACTTCGATTTCGTTTTTAATGGCAGATGCGACGTTCGGACTCGATGACCTTGTAGAGTTTATAACAAAACAAGCTTTACTCGTCTTATGGGCATATCCTACTGGAGCCTGCCTTTGCCTAGAAATTGTCAAGCTCAAGAAAGATAATAAAAAGTCAACGAAAAGTCCGGTTCTACCACATTTTTGTAACCAAAACAGACATAACACATACAAAATTTAAAGATTAAAGGGCAGAAGCTTTTTTCACAAAGAAAATTACAATCAAATAATAGAAATTAAGTAGAACTAGTATTTACAATTGAAACGATTGAGCTAACTGCAGTCTGTTACAAACAATCTACAGGTAGCTCAACTGATCCATATCAATACCAGTCGGAAGCATCCCAAAGACAGTGGCTGCAGCTCTCGGGTCACGCGTCGCTTCGACCAGATGCTCAGATTTTTTTTTAAAGAGTAATGTTAAAGTACTTTAAGATTAATGTAGGTATGTAACTACTTGCTCACAAATCATTTGTGAGCAAGAGGTTATTAGGGGCTGCATTGCCCCGCTGTATGGCAATGCTGATGCGCTGTGCCAGATACTGACCAGATCTCGGGTCACGCGTCGCTTCGACCAGACGCTCAGATAACTTTTTTAAAACCCGAAGAGCCTCGGTACCCCACACATGATTATAATGATTCTGAATCAGAATCAATGATGTGAGTTATAATATAATATAACTTATTATAACTGATTTGAGTTTTAATAGAATTACTTTAAAAAATACACGACAATGATGAAACATACCTACCTATTGTTGGTGTAGGTCAGGTGGAATGAAACAAACGCATTTTGCAAACCAAAAATAATTATTTAAACTATAAATAACTTTAAAAATAAACGGTGCATTCATAGAAGAGGAGGTATGGCAAAACTTTACAATATTTAGTTTCTTTTAAATTAGTACACACTGTTCCACTGCTAGGCAACGATTTCCCTCAAACTTTCCACACTCGCCAACTGTCCCACCAATGGACCCGGAATGAGTCAGGTACAGTCAATAGGTAATAAATAATAAATAAGGTATCATAAAACAAGTTAAGCTGTTGGTCCTGCGCCTGACTGCTCCCCGGTGGTGTCGGTCTGCCGTCCCATCTGATTATGAGACAGAGGAAAAAGATAGTGTACCTGTGTTTGCGCACACACTTTGGCACGGTAATATGTCCTGTGTACCTGGCTGGTCTCGGTTGAAACTGGCTGCTGTGGCCGAAGATTCTGCTAAGAGGTCATCATCTCAGAATAATTAACTTTTTAATTTACCACAATTAGAACCACGGAATTAGAAATCTCTATTCTGTGTTTTGAAGGAGACAAACATTTTAGAACTAAATCCAAATAAGATTTTTGGTAGGTATTTTAATTTATTTTTTTTACCCTAGATATAGCGTGGAAATATTAGGTAGGTATCAGGTTTGTCAGGAAGAACAGTGACCACCATACTATATAAACTGATTGAAATAACCAGTTACCTACGTAAATAATGTAAGTATTTTAATTTAACTTTGTTACCCTAGATATTTATAACGTGGAAATATTAGGTATCAGGTTTGTCAGGAAGAACAGTGACCACCATATTATATAAACTGGTTGAAATAACCAGTTACCTACGTAAATAATGTAAGTATTTTAATTTAACTTTGTTACCCTACATAAAGCTTGTAAATATTAGGTTGGTATCGGGTTTTTCAGGAAGAACAGAAACCATACTATTTAAACTGGTTCAAATAACCATTTACTTAAGTAAGGAATGTACCTATTTAAATTTAACTTTGTTACCTGAAATAAATCTTACAAATATTAGGTATCAGGTTTGTCAGGAAGAACATAAACCATACGACATAAACTGTTTGAAGTAACCAGTTACATACGTAAGTAATTATTTATTTAAATAACTTAACTTTAATCAATTAATCTGAAATTCAAATAAACAGACAACTCGGACAATGTGATAATATAAAAATAAAACATATTATGTCATGCGATAGCAAAAACTACCTATATTAATATTCACGTTTCAAAAATAAATGACTATGAAATTAACATTTTAACTAGTTATCTTATATCAATAAAGACTGAAAAATGATTTAAAGGATTAAAAATAAAACGTTAAGTGCGAGTTGGACACGCGCAGTATGGGTTCCGTTTAACCTTGTTTCTTGCCAAATATAATGATTCTAGGTCAACATGAAGTAGGTACCCTGTATATTTTGGTCGAGGGAGAGAATCAGTATTTAATTTTTTTTGGTGAATAAACTACTTTACTGTTTTCGGATTTTATCTGTATTTGTTTTATAAGACCTTGTTGCTCACCTAATTTCATGATTCTAGGTCTACGGGAAGTACCCTATAGGGTACTTCCCGTCAATTTTTAAAACTATAATATTTAAAGGTAATCAATGTAAAAATAATAATAAATATTCACGAGAAACTCCTGAATAAAATCTATAAATCCCATAATAATATTTTCCATGTTGAATATATGAATATAAATATAATCTATATCCAGCACTAAAAAAAGATACCAAACATAAAAAAATTATAGAAAAAACTGACCAACTTACTACTCTATTAATTAATAAAATTTCCCCTATTAAATTTAAAGAAGGAGGGGCCGCTATATTAGAAGATATTAATAAAAATCATCACAATCTCATTGAAGGTATAAATCTTAATATACCCTTATTAATTATTAATCTTCGTCTATTAAGTCGTTCATAATTAATCCAAGGGAACCCCATGCACGCAAAACTTATAAGTTTTGCGTGCATGGGGTTCCCTTGGAAATTTCAAAATACTCGGACATAAATCACTTTTGAGTGCGTTGACTTAGAAGTTTTATTTATATTGCGGCTCCAAGAGGTTACGGACTTGAGTATTCGACATTAATTTCAACTCGATACGTCCACGCGTGTCTGACAAAAGAGGGTTGACAGACGGACAGACAGACAGACAGACAGACGGACAACAAAGTGATCCTATGACAAAGTGTTCCTTTTTTCCTTTTGAGGTACGGACCCGAACAAGTGCTACTTTACGGGTCGTTTATTAATCACGTGGGGGCTCGAAAGAAAGGGTTGGAACAAGAGATTATGTCCGTAATTCAGCTACAACACGATGGTTGTCGATAAAGCTGCTCAAATTAAAGGTCCGATAAAATCCGAGCCAGAAAAAAAGCAACTGACGCGAGTGGGGCGCTCGTATACGACGGGGGCGTGCTGCATGCAGAATTGCAGAGAGCACAGAGTGACAAGAGTACCTATGCTGTATGGCCTGCTCGATTTATTTCCGTATTAATAGAAGGACATACTCTACTTCTATAGTAAGAATTTAAGAATTTTTAGCGAATAAGGAAGTGGTGAGGAAGGAGTAAAAATTCTCCTTTCGTGACTGTTTGCTGATTGATCGAACGTGGTCGAAAGGAACGAGTGCTAAAACTAGGTCATCCCCACGAATCGAAAATGTATGGAGCTTTGAAACTAAAGTTTCAATGTGTCGACATTTAAACGTTATCAATACGTTTACAAGAACAAAATTAAAAAATAAAAAAAAAAACGCCCGATGGATTTTCATGAAACATGGCTAAGCAAAGATCCTATGACTACGTTCTTGTGGCTAAGAACACTTGGGATAAAATTATCTATGACACAAATAAAACTAAACGAAAGTCGACACGTTAAACTTAACACCCCTCTCTTTTTGCGTCGAGGGTTAAAAAAACACTGAAAACAACGAATTAATTTTTTCAGACATCACGGTGCTTAATTTTCCAAAGAATATTAGATTACGCCTGTACCTATTTTAATTTAATGATAACGTATCAATAAATTTCAATATCAATCAATAACAACAACGTTGTACATACATATCTACAAAAAAATAAACGTGATTTGGTGGCTAAAACCTCGCCACGTGTCACTTTTGTTTACAAACATTCCACATTGAGCATGGCTAGGGTAGGTATATTTTGGCCATTGATTAGATTTTATTTTCTGGAAAGATCTCGTGGTAATTATTCTACTAATTTTGTTTTGCATCGTCTATTAAACCGGTTTTAAAGTTCCACTTTTTATTATCAAAATGAATAAACGATTCAAACATATTCAAATGTTAAATTGGTCACTTACTTAATATTCTTCTCTCTGTCTGGGTCTAAGTGTTTTTTTTTTTTGACCATAAGTATGTAGATTTATCTCACTCTATTCGTTTGGTTGGAGCAAAAGTGCTTAAAATATTATGTACCTACCTACCTACCTACCTATGCTACTATCTTAAGACAGGAACATTATGCAAACTCACCTCAGAACTTTCCCTATTAGAATAAAATGACAAAATTGCACATTGTGTAATCGGTTTTTTTTTTTATTTTAATTTGCTAACGCCCGAATACCTCAAACGGAACTTACATTTGAGCACGTCTCAAGTTGCGATTTTTTGACAGTTTTTTAACGAAAATCCGTCAAAAATTGGTCACTAGAAGTTGCTTTTGAGTAGGTATTCGGGGGTAAGTGTGGCAAGGCAAATATTAAATGACAACTTGTGACAATATTAGCCTCGTCGGTTAACATAGAGTGTCAAAAACGTCAATTCAACTCCATGTATTTGTCCGATTATCTTTTCAGAGTCTAATACTCTACAAATTGACAGAAAGTTGCGCCTGATAATTTTATAAGAGCAGGCAAGATCAATCTTTTCAATAATATCAAAAGGCGTTCTAAAATCACCAACATTTTCCTATCGGCCGCGGTCGCAACGCCATCTTACAGTATCCTTCGAAACTAAAACAAATGCGAAGGTTGTTAGCTGATGTAGCTAAGTTTAGAGGTCTCTGCTCATACTATGCATTAATAGAGGTGGCCAATAGGTGGCGCTGGCGATATTTAGTTTGACTTTACAGTTCAATGGATTTACTACTCATGCTGAACGGAAGGGCGAGTCTACTTGAAGTTAGTTTCGAGACGTGATCGTGACGTCTCCTTTTTCCATACAATACAATTTGGTACAGCGCCTCTATCTACTACGCAAATCCCATACTAAAACAAGATCCGTCAAGTGCGAGTGTAACTCGCGCGCCGAGGGTTTTGAACGTTTGTCAACAAATATGGACCAAAAGTACCGGTTAGAGACTTCGCCATTTGACGAATACCTAAGAATAGTAGGTACCAACCTACATTTCAGATGGATCTCTCTGCATGCTTCGGTTAAATGGGTGGTTCGGTTAAGGTAAATTTTTCGACTTTTTTCGAAAAATTTCAAAAAGTATGAAAGAATCAGAAATTTGAAAAACTGGTTTGAAATGTCCAAACCGATACCTGTCATTTGATACCCCATATGACTCTGTAGGTATCTTTTAAAATTTCGGCATCACAATTTGTATGGAAAATATTCATTTTCATTTTTCATCTCGGTGGGGTAGCCCCACTTTTGAAAATTATTCCTTTTTGACCATTTTTCAAAAAGTGTTCTTTTTACAGACTTCTCTATATTTTTCCTGTAAAATATAGATCCATATCTACAAACGCTTCATACATTTTAAATGGATCGCTCGGCAAACTTCGGAGATAGGGGGGGGGGGGAATGGGTATTTTTTCGACTTTTTTCAGAATATTTCAAAAAGTATGAAACCTACAGAAATTTGAAAAACTGTTTTGAAATTTCCAAACCGATACCTTTAATTTGATATCCCACTCGGTGAGGTAGATAGATAGAAAATTCTTTATTGCACACATAACAAGATAATTCACAAACAATAACAACATTTACAGAATATGTGACAATTGGCGGTCTTATCGCTCAAGAGCGATCTCTACCAGACAACCGTGGATGGATAGGATTGTTGGATTAAAAGTGGGGATCTGTGTGCATTATTACATAATACAAATTTTACAACAAAAAGAAAAGAATATCGACTAAATTATAAATATACCTTATTATAATAGATACCTACATATATATACATATACAAATATAAACATAAATATATATATTTTATAAAGGGTGAGGTCAGTGACAGCAGGACAAATAGTATTCTTTTACCATACTCTTGAATATTGGTAGTGACTTTGCACGCCACGGTAGCTCCCCCTTTTGAAAATTATTCCCCCCCTTTTTGACCATTTTTCAAAATGTGTTCTTTTTTCAAACTTCTCTATATTTTTCCTATAAAATATAGATCCATGTCTATAAACGCTCCATACATTTTACATGGATCGCTCTGCAATCTTCGGAGATAGGGGGGGGGGGAATGGGTATTTTTTCGACTTTTTTCGAAATATTTTAAAAAGTATGAAACCTTCAAAAATTTCAAAAAATATTTTGAAATGTACATAACGATACCTTTCATTTGATACCCCATATGACTCTGTAGGTATCTTTTAAAATTTCGGCATCACAATTTGTATGGAAAATATTCATTTTCATTTTTCATTTATTTTTCTCTAAATCTGTACAGGCGCACGAAAGATATTATTATTTTAAATTTCAAGTTGATAGCTGCAGTAGTTTTTGAGTTATTAAGGAGGGAAAAAAGGACAGACAAAGCGAGACCATAAGGGTTTTGAAACCGATCTTCGATCTTCAAAACCCTAAAAACTAAATGAAAATCGGTTCATCCGTTTGGGAGCTACGATACCACAGACAAATACTCAGATACGTAGAAACACAGACAGACACGTTATTTACGTTAGTTACTATTCACTAGGTTACTATTTATAAATTTGTTGACTTTTACATGCTCTAATTAAGTACATAAATTATTTTGAATTGCTTAATGTTATTTGATATTTACATGCTTAAATTTAATCTTGTTAGAGTTTGTAATTTTAATTTAATTTTGTAATGATTTATTTATTTATGTATTTTTATTGAATGTATTCTGGAGTTTATGTGACATAAATAATTGAAATCTGTTTTATGGTAACTAACATAGCATATAGGTAGTTGGACTAATATTTATGGTGAACAACCGAAATAAATAAATTGAATTGAATTGTTAAACTTCTAACACCCCTCTCTTTTTGCGTCGGGGGTTAAAAAGGAGACGTCACGGTCGCGTCTCGTGATTTACGTCAAATCCATTGACCCCTCTGTTTATTAAATAATTTAAGGCCCGTATGCCCTGTATTAATCTTTTCTAAAACGAAAAGAATTTTTAAGAATTTTTCGGCACCTAAAATTTATTTCTGGTATATATGTACCTAAATGTCGGTTTATAATTTTTTTGAAGTTTGGTTTGGACCTTACTTTTGTATGTAGGTAGGTATGTTACTGGTTACAATATGTTGTATAATATTATGTATGTTACGGGTAGTCCCTCTCACCTCTACACATCAGCTAGTAATAGGATTTAAAAGGTTTGTAAGGTTTGATTACTTTTAGAAAAAGAAAATTATAAAACTTGTCGGTCTCAGTTGCGCTGCGAAATAAGTTCTATCTGCGGCGCGACGCAGGATAGATAAATCGATAGATAATATATTTATTGTACCATCAATACTTATAAATATATAATATCTTACAAACTACCAATTAAATCTAGTACCTATGGCACAATCGGCGGCCGGCGGCGGCAGGAGATGGATTTGATTCCCGCCGCGGCAAAAGCGGCGCAAAAGTTTTTACATAAGATCTGCGTATTGTAGCGGATTTGAGTGTTTCTTAGGTAAGCTATGTAAGTAGATATTCTAATTAGATGTGTAATTATTTGACATTTTCATGATTGTATTTTTTTTCTTAGATTTGTAGGTTTGACATGTAATTTGAATTTATTATTGAAATATTTTTATATGTTATTGTGAAATTATTTGACTTTGACTTGATTGACGAATTTTTATATTTTTTTAGGTTTAATAATATAATGTAGGTAAGTAGGTACTCAATTTGAAATTTTTAATTGAATAATTTTTTTATTGTGTAATTTTTATTTTTAGTTTTTGTTTATATTAATCTAGGTCTGACTAATACTATTTATGCTAAGCTTGTTTTTATTGATTTTTTACACTATTACATTAGGTGCTCCTGTAAAATTGTGTAATTACTTTTTATAAATAAATAAAAAATAATTAACCTAATAATAACATTAAACCTAAACATTAGATAGATAGATAGATAGATAGAAAATTCTTTATTGCACACTTATCAAGATAATTTACAAAAACAACAAAATAAAATTACAAAAAATGTGACAATTGGCGGTCTTATCGCTCAAGAGCGATCTCTATCAGACAACCGTGGATGGATAGGATCGTTGGATAAAAGATGGGGATCTGTGTGCATTATTACTACAAATTTTACAAATAAAAAAATATCGACAAAAATTACAAATATACCTTAATATAGTACCTTTATACCTACATATACCTACATACATATATATTACTTACACATAAAAATATCTAAAACATTCTAATTACCTATTCGTTATTAATTATTATTATGTATGTACCTACTTACTTAAAAAACAAGCTCTGTTTACTCTCAGGTAATGCTGTGTGGATTTTCCATCATTAATTTATATTTATGTTATATGGGCAAGCGTGTCCTATAAATACAAGAAAACATTTATTGATACCTAAGAAAGTACACGAGTATAGGTATATACATTTTTATTAGATCATCAATTTATACAAAAATTACTCAACAACCCAAAGACTGAACTACGCAGAGTGCCCAATAAAGATAACTAGTAGATACATTCTTCGCGAATCAAGGCGCACCACAGCTCAACAATAGTTACTAAAGCCGCAGAGCCTTAATTTCCTTTACTTCCTATTTTGGTCTCCCCTCACAAGCTGAGAAAATGGCCGCCAGTGATCTGTCAGTGTAAGCGCGGCAAAGAACGCTGGCGCACGACAGCGTTCGATATTCAACGTTCGAAAATCGAAGTAGTTCGGACCAAGGAGTTCCCAGTGTTTGTTTTGAATCCCGAATTGATTTTGAATGTGACGAGTTTAGTGTGGTAATCTTATCGATGAATTTGGTGTCGATGATTTTCCAGTGTTGTTTTCATTGTTGAGTGCAGCAGCTGTCAAAACACAGATAATCAAGGTGAGTCGATTGATTTTACGAAACCTTTGTTTTTATGTTATGGCGGTTTCAATGTTGTCATCGATGTTTTTATTGTCTTTTGTTTTGCAACGAAGGTTATTAAAAGAACCTATAAACCGTTAATCTATTACAAAACTTACGATCATAACGTACAAGCCTTTTACTTTTGCGTTTTAAGATAGGACTTAGGCACCTAGATACTTTGCATCAAAGTAGACCTAGTCTAGAAATCTTCCTCCGCTCTTCGGAACCTTTTAAAGTTTGCAATATTTCTGCGAAACCTTATTTAGAAGGGAATTTAGAAGGTAGGGAAGTACCTACTGTTACTTTATTTCTTACGGGGCGGCGTTAGAAATTTAATAGGTACTTAAAGTACCAACCTAATATAGGTAGGTAGGTAGGTAGGTACTAACAATATTTTCTAGTTCTATGATTATCTTCGTATTTTCTTGCCAAAGACAGACTACAGAATAAATAAAGGAACAAAAACAAAAACTATTTTATTTTCCATTCAAAATATTCACTGATCTTTAAAACAAACAATCATCCATTTCATCGCATTTTTCCGAAAGATGCGCGAGAGCGTACTAAACGATCGTTCTGAACTTTATGTCGCAGTAAATTGTTTCAAACAGTGTGTGGGTGTGTGTTTACGAGTAATAGAACATTGTAGTACTTTCAAAGGTGTTTTTAATGAAACACTCATTAATGTATTTGGGTCATGGATAGTTTTCAGTATGAAACAAAGTAAAGATGCCGCAGTGTTTTGAAACTAGTGAATAAATTACGAACTGAGCGATTTTGATAGCCTGTTTTGATTTTATAGATATTCCAAGAAGTAACCCAAATTAAATCTCTTTTGATTTTAGATCAGCAGTAGATGCTGTCACGGTTTTATTGTGAGGACCCCAAGCTTCTTCGAATCAAGCGATGATGATTCATCGTCAGCATCATCATGATCATGAGTAGATATTAGGTAATTACTAAAACCCTTAACGGCAGCGTGTTGAAGCGTTGCGTCAGGATAATCTAATGGTAAATACGAAAAATTCCATACTAATATTAAAGATCCGATAGTAATTCTGTCTGTCTGTTACCTTGTCACGCCTAAACGGGTGAACGGATTTCAATGACATGGTATCCCGCCAAGGGTTACTTTTTTATCCAGGAAACGCGTGGAAATCCGTGGGTCTTCTACCCACGGATTTCCGGGTTTTCACGGTAGAAGTAAGTAGTAAGTAAAAATAAAAACGCGAAAGTGCAGTTAAATTCCAAATTTAACTGCACTACAAAAATAATATTATTATTACATTTATAAATTTATAAGAAGTTGAAATCAAAGTGAAAACTAACGGTTTAAGTTAAGTCATCAGTGAAGGTACCGACTATAACAGGTGCTTACCAGGTGGTGTCCGTTCGGTAGTCGAACCGGCGACCCATGACCAGCCACCGGTCACCGTTGTCTTACCGTTTCGTCTGATTTGCAGTTATTGTTTCAACATTGTTGTTTTTAACAATCGTACTTTACCGTGGTATCTACTAGTTACGTTTAAGTACCCCTTATAGTCGATAATCATCACTAAAACCATGTAAAAGCAAAACTAATGGTTTTACCGGGTATTTATCGTTTACTTTTTGTAATTATTTCCCCTACGCGATAACTACCCGATAAAATCATTAATTACCTATATTAACAAATCGCGAAAGTTTAAAAAGTTTTAAGTAGGTAAAAGCAATTTCTAGTATTGTTTGACTTTCATCCGTTGCATTCCCAATTCCATCGACAGAATTGTACTCATAAACCTATGAGTTAAAAACTTGCCCATATGCCCCATAGATAGGTTTGTATAATTATATCGATAAACCAATCATAAATTCAAGCACATCACTATCGATTCCCTCAATATTCGCCGTATATTCACATTTCGAATCTGTGCTGATAGAATTAAAATAAACATAATGATTATTATCTTCAATGATAGCTAAACTCAGTTCTCATTATCGATAACGTCACAACCTTCAGTTAACCAACAACCTTGAGATGTCCAACGATAAATTAACACCGAAATAAATTTACCTACTCCAAATGATGCAGTTGAAGATTATGCAGTTTTGATCCTAATTTGTAATAGCAAAAATCATACATTGCAATGAACGGACCTCTCAAGCAAATAGGTATTTGAAAAAGGAACTTTAGGCTGACGAAATCTAAAACAAGTTCGAAAGAAAAAAGATTAATACCTAAGCAGAAGCAAAAAGTTTACCAGTTTAATTTTAATTCAATGAAAAAACATCATTGGCCTACATAATAAATCTTAATCCTGTCTTGTTGGTTTAAAATATTTTTAATAAAAACTTAAATCTCACTTTGCTATTAGCATAAAGCACCAAACAGCACAAAAAACGAAAAAAAATCCAAAAAATGTCAGGGCTACCACTCGTCCTAATAATCTGAATATTTTACAAACATTCTTAATTGATTATAAGCCTAAGTACCATTCAACAAAGATTATTTTTCTTTGTGATATCCAAGTCACAGAGTAAGTCGAAAACCAGTAGGTTTTATAACAACTTCTTATGGTCACGTATGAGCTCATATGTTGTGTAAGACTTTCGCTGTTACATCTTAGGGCGGCTACCGGTTTTACTGGACTTTTATAAGTTAGCCTACTGTCCAGATCTTTTTATATCGTGACCGTGTTTTTTTCTGGAATTTATAATTAATTAGGTAGGTATTATTAGTGTAGAACGCAAATGAGAGCGGGATTTTTCTTTCGCGTTCGAATTCGACACAGCCACGCGCGTGCAGAAACTAGGTTTTCACAAAATAGTTTGATCAGACGAAAAGAAAAGATTGCGCTTGAGTTTATGGCATAGACCCAGCATGGACCTTGAAATATCCCTGCTCTCCATTGAGTAGGTAAATAGGGTATTTTTTGCCGTTTGGAAAACGCACCATTGCTTTTGGATTGATAAAAGTTAGAGTGGATTTAATTTTGAAAGAAAACACCTGTTTAATTTAATCTTAACGCATCTTTCTGAAACACCTCATCTTATACAGTGTGTCCCACGGCGATGGGAAGTAAGTACCTTTTTCAGATAAATTAATACAATACAATAAATTACACAGATAAATCTATATTTTTATCTAATGTACCTATTCGTTTCATACACAGAAAACACCCACCTCCGGAACAAATATCTGCAGATCGTACAATACAAACATTGGCGCCGTGAATCGAACCCGCAACTCGGGTCGAACACTTCCTTCTTTATATTATAACTAAGTGTATGTTATACTCAGTCCACGTATTTATTTTCATTATAAAATTTTCATGTACACGTAATCTGTCAGCTTGATAAATATCGAAACTCACGTTATTAGCGTCGATATTTTCGAGTCTATGAAATATAGCATTCTTTCACTCAGTCAAAGAAAATAAATGCGTGGACGGGGCATAATTTGTGCTAACTCGTCTAGACAATGAAAAACAATAATGTATGGATAAGAATCGCACTATTTCTAAGCATGTGTGAAAATATGCGTGTAGTATCATTGTTACAATCTTGTTGCGTTCCCATCGAGTGGCTTACCAATGAAGTTATTGTAAGTTTTTGGAGTTCGGTACACGTATGGTGCCAACGAACCCTTTATTACCTACCTAGTAACGTTGACAATATACTTATTACATTTCTAACCTAGTAAGCGATAAATTATAGAGTATTAGACTAGAAAATCATTTATAAAGGTCTTAGGAAAGCATGGAAAGATAGTCGGCACAAATATGGTGTAGCCAAAAAAATGCGACAAATACGTCTAAGTTTTTTTGTGTGCGTTAATGCACTGAAGCTATATGCTTGTCAATTCACACATAAATTCGATCGGCTTCAAAATCAATCAAATATTAAATGACACTATCCCTCTGCTGTGAAATCAGCGTTTTTTTCCCTATGTACCTATAAATTAATGCAGTAACTAAGTAACTATAGTTACTATTGATACGTTTGACGTCATGGTATAGCTATTGTATATCGACGACCTCCGTGGCGCAGCGGGCGAAGGTCGCCTGCGACGCAGGAGGTTGCGGGTTTGATCCCCACCTCGGAACAAATTTGTGTACGATCTGCAGAAATTTGTTACGTTGGTCTGGGTGTTTTCTATATATAATAAAAATATCTATCTATGTAATGTAGGTATTGTATTAAGTATATCAGTTATCTAGTACCCATAACACAAGCTCTGCTTAGCTTGGGGCTAGATAATGCTGTGTGAATTGTCCAGCATTATTTATTTATTTATTTATTGTTTGCATCCTTACTATTTTTTAACCCTTATCCCAAGCGGTCTTATTGGTCCTCCATATTCTTCCTGCGTTCAAGCTTCAAGCGGACCATTTGGACAGCGGACAAAGAGCGAATTTCAATCGCATGTATATAAAAATTAGACTCATTCCTCAATAATATTGGTATAGTAGTACTTGAATCTGAGTGAACTAGAACGTATTCGAAATTCTTGTCCATGGTTTAGAAGACAATACTTCTCCATGGTCTAGCTAGAAGATGACAGAAAAAAAACCGCGCGCGTGACCTCGGAGGAGGCGCAATCCTTGAGGGATATTCTCGTACTCTCATAAAAACCCATGAAGGGTCAAAATTATAATCTTAAACTCTTCAAGATTTAAATAACTACCTAGGTAGCTAGAGGCTTCAAGACCTTCGGCAATTAATGAGAAAAAAACTTCAAAGGAAGCTTTAAATTCAAAGAAGTGTTAATTCGACAGTTAAGCTCAAACTGCTCTGAACCAATTAAACTAAAACCGATTTATTTATTCCTAGTTATTTGGTACAGTTACAGTATTTGATGAACAGCTAGGTCACTTGAATACTTTAAGAGAATTATCGAGTAGTTATGATAAACAAGCAGATCGGCTGATTACTTCGTGCTATTGCAAGTGCAAATTGCGTGTAGAGAGCATGGAATACATCGCATTCGCAGGACAAGAAAAATGCGCTAAAATAGAAAATGGCACCAAAATTTTCTTTTTCATTTTTAAATGTTTGTAGTCATACAAACATATAATAAATAAATAAAATAAATACTAACATCACAACAAAATATCTCCTACTAAAATTATAGTGGCGAATGTTTGTGCCGTTGTTGTGAAGATGCTTGTGCGTAGACAACGCCGAAACTACTGCTAGATCGAGCTGAAATATTACACACATAAAGGTCTGAACTTGAAATAATTTATAGGTTACTTTTAATTGCGAAAAAATCTCGTTCAAAAATTCTCGCTCAGTTTGCATAGTGTAGAAAGAGATGCCCTCTCTTTCAACGTAAAAATACATATATATATAAATACACATATATAATAGCTGTTAGACAAATAGCACTCTGTCGGAGATGTACAAACTGAAATCAACTTTATCACGTCGCAATTAGAATCTTAAATGATAGATAGGCCAGAAAACATGATGTTTAACGGCCTGAAGTTACAAGTCAATACACATTTTATTTCCTTAAAAGTCTTTCGACAAGACTTCCTATTACCCAATAGGACTCACTAAACGATCTAGCTGTTATCCTATCGACTGTAACAATCGATAAAATAAGTGTTCAATCGATAAAAGTAACTGTAAATCTACCGCAAGCGATCACACTTTAATAAATACCAATATTTTTTGTTACTTCGTAAAATGCTTATTTTTTGCTCTTGTTACAGTTTTTTGCGATATTCATTAGTGCTTCCACAAATAGTGATTCATGATCTATGGTATCTATGGTTCTTCTTGGATCTATGGTTCTTCTCGGATCTATGGTTCTTCTTGGATCTATGGTTCTTCTTGGATCTATGGTACTTCTTGGCTTCTCAGCAGTTCTTTTGGTTTTTAGACTTGTACCTAAATCTTACACAGAAAACAAGGGGTAGGTACTAATTACAGGGTTATTGGTAATTCACTGACACCGTGTAAACTGTAGGTTCTGCCCACCATCATGAACACGTTAGAGAAAACGCCAGGTCTTAATTCTTATTTATTTTGTAAATCGTCTCAAATTAAAAATAATGCCCGAAACCTAATTAATTTACTAAATACCGATCTCCCACTCCTATTTAAATCCACATCATCATCATTGGCTTATTTTACATCTACGCGAGATGGTTTGAGTGGTTTTAGCCTGGCTCGTTGACAGCTGAACACACACACCCACAGATAATTCAGGGCAGAACCATTTTTAGGTTAAGTTTCACAGAAAACTCCTATAATAAACAATTTTTGAATGGAGGGGAGTACATACTAAAATCATTCCCTTTCCACCAATTTTAAGAATTGAGACCAA
The DNA here is from genome assembly GCA_949316285.1 of Eupithecia subumbrata. NCBI lineage: Eukaryota > Metazoa > Arthropoda > Insecta > Lepidoptera > Geometridae > Eupithecia > Eupithecia subumbrata. Next base: position 21,161,845 of record OX438646.1, on the reverse strand, counting down.
ATCAAATAATATCCCAATATTTTATTTTGTCGACTTCGACGGGACTTTATTTTACTTTTACCTACTGATTTACTAACAAAATCTGGCAGGTTTAACAATTATACATCAAAAGGGAAGCGAAACTGCGTTTAATTTAATTAGTTAGTTGATGGCGCATGTAATGAGGTCCTTCTCTAAACGAATTTTGGCCAGGTCTCACTCCAGACTAGCCACGTGCGCAGGATATATAGTGCACAAGTGGGTAAGCAGACACTGGTGCACTGTATTCCCTCACCCTCATATTCTGATGCGACGGTAGACCGAATTAATTTGGCATGTATTCAGTTACTTAACTGATTTACTTGTATGGCTCCGGCTACCGGATGTGTTTGGGCCTCCAACAAGAGAAGACTTAAATTATTAAAGAGATAACATGTCTATCTATATATATAAAAGAAAGTCGTGTTAGTTACACTATGGCGTCTTCATGGACGTGTTCATGATGGTGGGCAGAACTTGCAGTTAACATAGTGTCAGTGAATTACCAATAACCCTGAATTTCTAGACAGTATAAAACATTTGTCCCGCGGAAATCGAACCCGCAATTTTATTATTATTATTATATATTACTATATTACTTTATTGCACACAATTTTAAAAGTAACAAAAGGTGGGAATAATGCCGATGACATTTTCTACCTGCCAACCACACAGGGTCAACAACGAGAAAAAGGCGTGCTTAAGACGACCTCCGTGGCGCAGCGGGCGAAGGTCCGCCTGCGACGCAGGAGGTTCAATTCCCACCTCGGAACAAATTTGTGGACGATCTGCAGAAATTTGTTCCGTTGGTCTGGGTGTTTTCTATGTATAATAAAAAATATCAATCTATGCAGTGTATTGTATTAAGTATATCAGTTATCTAGTACCCATAACACAAGCTCTGCTTAGCTTGGGGCTGGATAATGCTGTGTGAATTGTCCAGCATTATTTATTTATTTATTTTAATCTTAGACCTAACTTAAACTTAGCTATAATAAAAATTAAGCATAAAACAGAATAAAACAATCTATTAATTTTTTTACCAACGAACGATTTATCTTTATGCCAAAAGTCACTCGCTGACTTCAGCTATTACTTGGTCATGGCGCATTCAACTGTGTCGAAATATTGGAAAATCGAAATAACACAAATTATGGTAAATATCCCGTTTTTAATGACTGTAATAGTAATAACCATGACAGTTTTCGATGTTTAAGTAATTATCGAAATATTTGCCTAACTACTATAATAAGCAGTAAAGCTAAGATACAAATAAGAAGGTACTTTATTTCCGAAAACAAATTCAGACAAACTTGGAATCCCTTAGTTTTTAACTGGTTTTGTTTAGTTTTGCGTGATAGATAATCCATGGGAAAAAAAATTAAGGAATCATCTTGAAATTATCTTCTATAGGTACTTACGTAACATAATTATCTAAATTGGTCCTTAAATGACAGAGAAATCGACCAACATAGGTACATAAACAAAAAACCTACAACCAACCGAACATAGAACCCCCTTCCTTTTAACTAAGTCGGTTAAAAAGAGCTTCAAAGCCCTAAATGTCAAGCCTTTGAAGTAGGAACTAGAACATAATAATTAAAATCAAGGTTAATGTTAATGGTTAATAACTCGGTTAAATATTATTTGACATGTATTACGTGTAACGGAACGTATGGTTTCCCACGACAGCTTAGGCTGGTTTTAGACGGGGATAGTAAACCTGTAAGTTTTAGTCACTAGAAGTTATTAAGTATAGCTAGATATCCTGCGATTGGTACTTGCTCCATTTGTTTTGAAGTTAATAAATAACTTAAAATAAATAAATAAAGCTGGACCATTCACACAGCATTATCTAACCCCAAGCTAAGCAGAGCTTGTGTTATGATTACTAGATAACTGATATACATAATACATTATTACACGAGATAGATAGATATTTTTTTTATACAAGTATTACGAAATTCACACGAAACAGTTGAGCTGCAGACTGTTGCAAATAATCTATAGGTAGCTCAACTCATCCATATCAATACCAGTCGGAAGCGTCCCCAAAACGCTGGCTGCATTGCCCCGCTGTATGGCAATGCTGATGCGCTACGCCAGATCACCAGCTCTCGGGTCACGCGTCGCTTCAACCAGACGCTCAGATAATTTTTTAAAAACTCAAACACCACGGACCTAGAGTCTCGACTCCAAGAGGAGCAAATGAGTAGGCTTTGTCGAGACCTGCATATTTGATCCTCGGCCAAATCTGCCGCCGGGCCTGCCCTCATGGAAAACTAGAAAACTAGTTTGTTTATCGTCCATTTTCCTCAAGATAGTATTACCCTACGTTCATTCATGTTTTCTAAGGCTGCTGACGTCATCTTGAGTACAAAGAAGACTGGCTTTTGTCCAAGCCTTGTTTACTTCAAGTGTAAAAGCACAGATACTTATGTATACAGGGTCATTGTACATACATAATACAGAACAGTCACACATCCCGTCTTTATATCTACAGTAGAGATACAGGGTTCTTGGAAATATGGTGATATTTAACATGCTTACAGAGTTATCGGAAGATGGTGATTGTCAGCATTTTTCCAAGAGTAGATAAAGTTTTAAACCAAGGTTAAAAAGGCTGGTTATGTTAAAAACCACTAATAAAACACGATTTATGTTATGACTGATTTAGCAGAGGGTATGTCATTTTGTACATCTTTCCCCTATATCTACGTAAGAAGGCTTTGTTTTTAATCTCATAAGAGGTGGGTACACATCTTGCCTATGTTTATCTCAAAATGTATAAGATGTAGGTACCTACTATACCTAAAATATATTCGCAAGTGCTAAATTTTCATTATTCTTACACCCACTCTTGCTTATTAATTTCCATGAAATCGATTATGTAGGTTACGAAAAGGGGAATACAGTGAAAAAAAAACAATATATATGGCAGCCGCCGCGAGCGGCTGCCATATATATTGTTATACTATCATATATTGTTATACGTAATACTATCATGAGGAAAATGGACGATATACAAACTACATAGTTTTCTAGTTTGCCGTGAGGGCCGGTGCGGCGGCAGATTTGGCCGAGGATCCTAAGAAGCGAAAATATGCAGGTCTCGACAAAGCCTACAGATTTCCTCTTCTTGGAATCGAGACCCTAGGTCCGTGGGGTACCGGGGCTCTTTGAATTTTGAAAAAAAAATCTGAGCGTCTGGTCGAAACGACGCGTGACCCGAGAGCTGGTGATCTGGCGCAGTGCATCAGCATTGCCATACAGTGGGGCAATGCAGCTATCGTCTTGTGGACGCGACGACTGGTATTGATATGGATCAGTTGAGCTACCTGTAGATTGTTTGCAACAGTCTGCAGTTAGCTAAATAGTAAATAATAGTTTTAATTTGTTCCTATTTATGATGGCAATTTTCTTTATCAATAAATTTTACTGACAACTTAAATTATCTAATCTATCTTGAAAATATTTTTCATAATAGACAAAAATTCTAGAAATATGTAGAAACTTTAGTATTATAAAATTTGTGTAATAACATAAAAGGTAGTGCACCTTGAATGAAATGTTTGTATTATCAATTTGTTTTCAATACGAGTATACACGTAGTAGGAAAAAAACGTTTCGTAACAATTAATTTAACATCTAAACATGATAATAATTATTAGTGCTGTACAATCCACACAGCATTAACTAGCCCCAAAATAAGCCGAGCTTGTAATAAGGGATTACTATTCACTGATTTACGCAATACTTAAAAAGATAGCACCCAGACCCGGAACAAATATTTGCAGATCTCACAAACATTTGTCCCGCGGCGGGAACCCCCAACCTCTTGATTCATATAGCCAATGAGGTCGTCAAAAATATATTTTTTTCAGAAAGTCACTGCAAGATCGGGATTTGAACCTACGACCTTCAGATATAAAATTCATCTCAACCATAAACCTAGTAAAAACAACTACGTGCACTGGAAAACATTAACTTTATGGGCCAGGCGAGTAATTAAAATAACGTATGAACTCGTATTTCGTTTAATTGTTATGTTATGATGGTCGTTAACTTGTGCTTGCGTAGGTATTCTTGTTTTTTTTTAATTTTTATTATATGTTGTTAAAGTTATAAACACCCTGTCAAAATTTCAACTGTCTACCTATTACGGTTTAAAAGATACAGCCCGCTAACGAATGGAGGTCCCGTTTTCACCCTTCGGGTACGTAACCCTAAAAACAATAAATTAAGGCATGTATGACTCAAACTAGCACCGCTGCCTTTTCTTTCTTAGTATTACGTTAATAAAGGTTTTTTTAAAAGTCCACTGTGCAGTTTATGATACCTATCATAAGCTTTATAATCCCTCTGAAATAGTTTAGTTTTGGCACAGATATTATAATACTATACTGTTTTGGTATAATTAAGCCAGAGAATCGAAAACAGAGTTCGGTGGAAACAAAGACCAACTTCGCTATTCTGCACAAAGGAAATAAAAGAAAACTATTTTAAGGGCATTAAAATGAAGCGTATGATAGGTATCATAAACTGTACAATGAAAATTAAATTTAGAACATCGTGTGCACTACGGTTGTGACTTCAAAACATCATTAAATCCATTTACTTCTATCTCCATGGTGCCGAATGTATAATACAACCTTTTTTAATTTGTTAAAAACTCAGACTTGGAACCTTCTTGGTGTACTTTTTATTTAATTTGCTTTGCGCGCGCCATTTTCTTTTTTGCATTTAGTCATTTCCTCGCTGAGGTGGGATGAAAAGTTAGGTGTTGCACTCGAGTGTAAAGATTTTTTACCCCGTGCTCTTTTGATTCCCTCGCTAACACTCAGGATTTTAATTTTAGAATCCTTGCTAAAAGCTTGCTCGGTCATCAAAATTGAGCACGCGATAAAGAAAAAGCAACTTTGTACTCTTGTACATAATAACAAATAACTATTGATTAATATACTTAAAAGAAAGAAAAGGCAGCGGCGGCGTTTGTTGGAATCATACATACGCCTTAAGCGAGGAAAAGTGGTACCTACACTCACGAAAACATCAGAGGGGTGAGTTTATTTGACGTTAGTAACGAGACGTGATCGTGACGTTTCCTTTTAATATGGAATTTGCGTAGTCCCATTTCCGCACGATATACGCTGTACCAAATTGTATGGAAAAAGTCGACGTCACAATCACGACTCGTTACAAACGTCAAATAGACTCGCCCCTCTGAATTAAGCATTGCTGGACAATCTAACTCATTAATGATATCCTTTCCATACAATAGACATAAACGCGCTCCCAGAAAATTTCTCCTAGTAGGAGTACCAAGTTTATGACCACGTTAATCTTCTATGTACCTACCTTTTTATTTACTTCACTATGTGTATCATGTCATCATCATCAGCCAGGTATACGTCCACTGCTGGACATAGGCCTCCCCCAAATGACACCACGAATAGCGCTCCTCAGCCGCCTCCATCCATCGACCCCTGAGATCAATACAATGATGTCGGTTCATCGGCGTCTCATGTCTATCTTAGTATTTATTAACAAAGAAAAGTACAATCAAATAATAGAAACAAGTTAGAACCAGTATTTACAATTTAAACAATTGAGCTAACTGTAGACTGTTGCAAACATTCTACAGGTAGCTCAACTGATCCATATCAATACCAGTCGTCGCGTCCCCAAGACGCTGGCTGCATTGCCCCGCTGTATGGCAATGCTGATGCGCTGCGCCAGATCACTCTCACTCCTCACTCACCAGCTCTGGGTTAAACCACCTTACAGAACAATATTAACCTAATCGTTTAAAAATCTTCATGAAACCGGCTTAAAAACAATGTTATGTTGATAATTTCGACTTTATTACTGTTTTCGTTTAATTATTGTGAGATCACAAAGCATGTGATCCGTAGGTGGGTTGGACATCTGTTCAGAAATTATAAGGATTGTAATAAACATTAAAGTTATTTCTGGTTTTATTGTACGATGTTTTATGGGGTAAACGGGAATTTTCCACGTTCATTACCCCGTGGACCTTTGTGAGACGCCATTGGGTATAATAACCTTTAGGTGGTTTTATTCTTGGTGCTTTATCATTTTCAAACGTTTTCGAGAGTTTCAATAAAATTTCCAAATTGCAAAAACAGTTGAAAGATAAATAAGAACTCTATTTATTAAACTATTTATTAAACTGGTAATTCACTGACGCTGTTTAAACTGCAGGTTACGAATACGTTCGTAATGATGCAAAGTCTTTTAATTCCTAAAAGTTTATGCAAATCATACAAAATGGTCATGTATTTTTTGTTTTGTCAATCAAAGAAAACATGATAAAAATAAAGTGCGTCAAAAGGGAGTTGGAGCTAGTGACGTCACACCTTGCTAAAAAGTGTCGCAAGGTGTGACGTCACGCGGAACTGGCTATTTCTTCAGCATTTTTTGTTTAATCGACAAAAAATAGTGTCCAATATCTTCTGACAATCTAACTGACGGACAAATTAGATGTTTTTAGGACATAGCCATAGACATAGTAAGTGTAGTATTACCTAAGTAAGAATAAGCCCTGCCAATGACATGGTCGTAATCGTAATGAAACATTTTATCCTCCACGTATAAAACAAGAAAAGTCGTGGGCAGTAGCTATGCCAATAACAAGTTTACACTTCCGTGAACAACATGACTGTCATGTCATGTTTACGGTCATGTCGATAATCATTCGATAATGATTGTCAGCGATGTGTGACTCTTAAAGTATGCCAAGGTTTGCCATTGAAATGAAGGAAACTTGGACAGGATAGAATACATTATGATTACAAGTGGTAATATCATCTTTATAAGAATATAATATAATTTGATTGTATTTTTTAGGACTGTAGCCTATAAGCCCTGGTGTGTCCCACAGCTGGGCAAAATCCTCCCCCTCGTCCCTCCACGTCTCTCGTTTCTCAGACAGCTGGAGCTTCGTCACAGGCGTCCAATTTACGCCATCGCTTCCCTGGTCTCCCGCGGCGCCTAGCGCTGTTAGGGCTCCACTGGGTGGTCATTATGACAGGACTTCAGGCATGCGGCGGACAATACCAGCCCAGGATGACATATAACAATGCACGAGTGTGTGCACAAACACAAGTGCACCTCACTCTCATAATCCGATGTCACGGCAGACCGACCGGGGAGAGGTCAGCAGGACCAACAAAGAGGTGTAACACCGCCACAATAATATCAGTAAGCTCCAATACCAAGGTAATGAAAAGGGTTTAGATTTTTGTATGGAGGATGGTTTCACTACGGATGTAAGCGGGTTAACTACGAACCTTATTTGTGTTGGAAGAACATAACGAGGAAGGTGGTTTTCTCACAATGGTTTCAGGGCTCAATAGCATCATTCAAAAGCAACGGATCAACGGTACCATATTATCAAAAAAAAAATTCAAAATCGCCGCGCACAATAAAATTAAAACAATTATAAAATGTCTTATAAAATTGTCCTAAAATGTCGGGTTTCTGAGATATTCACATGAATAAAAATATGGTTATACTAGTTTATGCCCGCGGCTTCGCACGCATTGTTTCTATGGCAACGTTTAAAGGTGATTTCTGTCCCATGGGAACTGATTTATGGGAATTAGCCTATGTTTGATTACAGGATTAGAATAACCTGTGTGCAAAATTTCAGCCCGATCCGTTCATTAGTTTTGACGTGAAGAGGTAACAAACATCCATCCATCCAAACTTTCGCATTTATAATATTAGTGTGATTCATATTTTCATTCCTTTAAAGACATTTTTTATTTGTTTTAGTGTTCTCTCTATTCATAAATAAGTTTTATTGTGCGCGGAGATTTTGATAAAAAAAAAAAAAAACTTGTCTGACGTTAGGGCCAAAATCATTAAACCCGTTTGAAAGAAGCTCATGTCAAAGCAGAGAAACATGGAGGTAATAAAACACAACACACCTAAAACTCATGAGATGAAATACGGATAAGTCCCAACTAATAGCGATCATGTGTAAATATTTCTTCTATTCCATCATATATTACGCTGTGATCATGGATGACTTCGCAAGCGGAGCATGATTGGCCAACACATGCCCCTTGTATGGCCATCATTGTCACAGCGATCTTGACACCATGACTTACTATCTGCATCTTACGTCAGTTTCAACCTCCATTTGTGGATGACACTTCATAAAGTAAAACCTACAGTGCACGGCGTGAGACGGCACTTTTGACAAATATCTACAGTGCGTGGTGTGAGAGGGCACTTTTGACAAATATAAATATATCTTGATAGAGATAGATGCTTTATCTAGAGTCAATAGATAATAGAACCAAGTGTAATTGTCACTTGATGCTTTGATAGATCAACGCGTGTTTTGTTTGTGTTTCTCTTGTACTCAGTTTAAACTCCTTGTAAGGATGTCACGTTTGAGTAATTGCTTTTCTGAGTAAAGCTGTGTGTCCACCGAATCAGAATCGACGTACGCGGTATTCACAATATGCCGATAGGGTGCGTCCCCTGCTTTCGGATTTTGCATCGACATATAGATAATTTTCAAAGCACTCGAGTTTGCGGATGACGTCATCGGCTGAAATATCGGTGTCTGTCTGACACCTGTATCGGCAGATGTGCTATCCTGTGAACACTACCATAGAAATCTATATAAAGCAACGAATCGACGACCGATGTGGCGCGGCGGGCGAAGGTCCGCCAGCGACGCAGGAGGTTGCGGGTTCGATTCCCGCCTCGGGACAAATGTGTGTACGATCTGCAGATATTTGTTCAGGGAGTTCTGGATGTTTTCTATGTATAATAAATAATATCTATCTATGTAGTGTATTGTATTAAGTATATCAGTTATCTAGTACCAATAACACAAGCTCTGCTTAGCTTGGGGCTAGATAATGCTGTGTTAATTGTCCAGCATTATTTAGTACGCTCGGATTCCAATGCAGTGGGACTTAAGAGAACTTTTTATAGACCACAATCTTTAAAAAACTACCATGAAAGTTGTCCCTTCCAAGGTAGTTTTTGATTCACTAAAATACATATGAATTCATTCACACAAAAAGAAAATCCATTCCATGCTTGATTTTTCTGTAATTATATCGTTAACGCCCACGCTGTTTCTTCGATCGTTAAATAGAATGGAAGGCTTATTATAAAATCAAGCAAAATATCTTGCTAAAGATAACCATTATCGGAAAAAACAAGGCCATTGCGTTGAAACCTGTATGAAGGTCCGTCCGTAATCAGAATGGGACGGAACCATTTCGAATTGTAACAAAACTGGTCGGATTTATTATGAAAAGGTCCATCCATCCATCGTCAGTTATGAGTTTTCCAAAATTTCTTCACAGTTGCATGCTCCATGGACTCTTGTAAGTTAGGGGACGGGCCCGGACGGGACACGGATCATGCACTGTTTAATATAAACTTCTTCATACAAAATGTATGTAACGTTTCAAATCCGTGCCCCGTCCGCGCCACGTACACGGCACGCCCCGGGCACGGCCCGATCTAATATAAATCTTCCCTTACACATACTTTATGTGCCCAACAATGGGTCAGAGTGGCCCAACAGCGCGCAAGCTGGCCTTCGTCATACGTTACTCACTACACCTCAACACATACTATATATAATCTAACCTTAGATGTACAAGAACTACAACACTGATAGAAAATGAAACAGGCCAGAACAATTTCGGGCCGAAGTGGAACTATAAATAAAAAAATCCCAAAGTTACCACTTTTCCTTATGTTTTTTCAATACTGTGACTAGTGACCTACTTGTATTGACTTTTTTTGTATCACTTAATATTTCTAAATGTAAAAGGGTTTGATTTGATAAAATGATTTTGTTAATCACTTCGTTTAAATAACTACAAAAAACACGAGCGCGGCGGCGACTTGGTTCTTACGCCTACTGCTACAGGAATACCTGGCCATAATAACGACAAATATTTGTTTTGACAAGGTTCCGTCTCATTTTGATCGCGTGCGCATGGGTGGGCAAATCTGCCACACACTGTACTACCATGATAACCAAATCAACCACGGCATACAGTACCTAAATATTGAGAGGTAGGCGTTCACCCACACCTTCGGCCTTGTGATCGGAATACCAATGTAACCTTACGTGGCTCAGCAAATAAATGTGGTTTTATGTGTGACGTTCATGTTCAGATATTCAAATTAATATAAATTCCGTCACAATTACCTTTTTAGCATTCGTTTCGAGACAGAACAACTATTTCTTATGACGATATATATATATACATATATGTTTTTAATTACCATGCGTGGTAAAAATGTTATATCTGAAAACTTTTCACTACCTATTTATTATGTAGTAGTATCGATTAAAAACAAGATCCGTCAAGTGCGAGTGTAACTCTAACTGTAAATATGTACCAAAGTACCGGTTAGAGACTTCGCAATTCAATGAATATCTAAAAATAGTATGTACCAACCTACATTTTAGATGGATCTCTCTGCATACTTCGGTGATAGGGGTAATGGTAAATTTTTCGACTCTTTTCAAAATATTTAGACAAGTATGAAACTTATAGAAAAACATTCTAGACTACCGTGAGACTTAGGATATTGGGTCTCACGGGGAAAAATAGGACAGAAGCTTTTATATTTATATATTTTTTGGAAAATTATTTGATTTCTTAGAAATACTAGATCCTCATAAAGTTCCTGTGTATAGTTTATTTCATCATTTTAAGACGATTACATACCTTTGCTATGGTGAAACGATTAATTAAGTGGAATTAGACGCTTTCCACACCATCACCAAAGGCTCGAGTTCGAAATATCGGTGATTTCTTCTTTAGATTTTGGTCTAAAGATTGCCAACGCAGTTTCTACAAAGTCTCTACATTCATGTCTCTAACTAACCCCTCAGATCACTAATGAAGGCCCATTGACGTGCCCAAAAGCACCTGATTGGTCTGACTGGTCCGATTGACATAACCGGTCGGTGACATTACCAGGTGACCTCCAGGACTGGTGGACTGGTTTGAGGATTCCCATGGTCTTAGGGTTAGGATGAAGCGATTTACAGACTTAAGTGGTGTACCAGGGGTTTGGTTGTGAAACTAGGCTTCGATCTCAGTCCTTACGGGATTCCTGTGGTAAAAACTCGAATTACAAATATTCAACATTATTTCTTTGGTTCCTTGAATGCGAAAACAAGATTCCAAAGAAAAATTAAGAAAACAAAATCGTGAAAGTGCACTGTTTCGCACATAATTTGGTTGAGATCTCAGGTACCCTGCGGTCTATAGAAATGATTTATATTTTAATTCGTGAGATGCTCTCCAGCCAGGTATAACGATATCGGTGAAAGTAGCACTACAAAACTAGCAACTCAATATTTTCTAGTGTATAATTTTGTATTTTGTTTTAATTTCAGGTAATAACAGCAAACCTGAAAAACCATTGGCACAGAAGTAAGCAAATGTTAGTGATTGATTAAGTTAAACGATGAGAAGCGATTACACCATACACGTGGTTTTTCTATGAAGTAACCTCCAGTATTCCTTTCCGGACTCCAATGAGCAAACCTTTGAACTCTTTTCAATTATTCTGACACCTTAAAAGTATCAATGTAGAAATCATAAACAGTGATAATGGTAATTCACTGCTGAGTGAACTGCATATTCTGGCCATCATAACGAACACGGTTGTGAAGACGCCAGCCAGGTCTTAATTCTTAATTTACTTTGCATTTTCATTATTAATAACCCTGTACATTATATAGGTAAACCTTACATAGAATTTAAAGAACTTTCAACCAAAAACATGTAAACTTTTTGACAATAGTCGATACCTACCTATATCAATGAACCAAAACTTTTAAACCGCTTGAGTTTTTAACTTGGACCACACACCCACTTACGTTTTTCACGCGAGAGTGAAAGATCCATTAAGAGGACAACATTTAAAGCAACATGTAAAGGGCAAGATCCTCCGTCTAGATTAATGTGACCTTTACAGGCCTGCCCTTAACAAAATGTCAGATTACTGGCCATCAAAGATTTTGTAACTCTTTTTGTTGCAAGTTTTAATCGATTTTGCAATTCTTTGTTTATGGGAATGAATATGGATTTTTTGTTGCAAAACAAAAAGGTTTAGTCGGTTCGGGTTTTAAAGTGTTATTTTATTCATAAGTAACAAAAATAATAAAATTTTTCAATAGATACCTAAACCGATTCTTAGAAGTTCCTTATTTTTTGCTTCACAATCTCGATTGCCGAATATACCACCAAAAAACCACATTCCAACTTCTTAACAGAGGATATTTCTAAAACTGGCCTTTATTAGGTACAATTTAGCACTAACATAAAATTTAACAAGTTCTACAAAGCAGGTCCTAAGTATGTAAACGGAACGTAAACGCATGTTTAAAGTGTAACGGAACGTCATCTAACGACCCTCTGTTATGTCGTGATTTGTTTAACTTACAATATGTCACTTACCGTAACTGGGATGATCTAAAACCGATAATGTATGGTTTATAGGAGAAGACGTAGCGATTTAAGCCACGTTTCCACGATCAGAGTCTGCTCGGACCAGACTCGGACCGAGTGGACTCGTAGGAGCTTCATAGTGTGCTAGGATAGCTGTTGTTATTATCACAGTTCACTCGGATCATTTAGTCAACATCGAAAAATGTCATGACGCTTGGTTGTTGTTACTAGACGCCATTTTGTTTTATTACGTATACGAGATAGCTTGGATAAGTAGAACGCGGTCTGAGTCTACTTAGATCGGACACGGTCGTCCGAGTGCGCTGCCATACCATGAGTGGACTCGCATCCGAGTAGGTATCCGAGTCCACTCCGTCTGAGCAGGCTCTGATCGTGGCAATGCAGCTTTACACCTGATTTGTACGCGCGTCCCTGCATATGTAGTTTCTTTTTCATGAAAGGTAAAATTCCAAAATGTGTCATTGCGAGACGATAAAATTGTTACAGTGAAGCGATATTTTAATAAAGACGAAATATTGTTAAAGCTTTCACTACCAAGCCTCGGCGCGCCGCCGCACACGGAGCTGTAGATGGACAATATGGACATGTGCCTCATCATGGGCCATGACAGTGTTAAACTCTATAAACATCAAATCGCTCCCGCTTACATTCTTTATCCGCTACTTTCTACCACTCGGACCGCTACATAACGGCCATACGGCCAAGGCAGTCGATATTACACGCGCTTGGCGGCGGATTGACAGCCTGATGCAATGATGTGCGGTTGTGGTGTCGCTAGATGGATCACTGGTTTGTATCTACGATGGCACACATTACTGAGTTTTCCTACTCAGTTTATGGTTGGTTTTTGTGAAAAAGAGAGGAAAACCACCATAATATCGCGCATTTTAAAACCGATAAAATCGTTTGTTCTAGCGAATAGAAGGGCTTATGAGGTTTTTGGGCTTAGAAGACCTTACTGCTCGGTGCCATGCCTGTTAATGTATGTAGTTGTATTTTACTGACTTCCAAACGAAAACCGTACTTTTCACTATAAATTTGACTTTGACAATTTTTAAAAACTTCACGAATCAAAACTAGCTAAGCTATGTTATTAAAACCAATTCTGCTAAAATTATTAGAGATCAATAATTTTAGGTAGGTACCTAACTAACCTACCTTGTTTTACTTACCTTATTCAACAGAACAAGGTAGGTAAAACTTGTTGGTAGGTACCATATTTTGACTAAAAATGGCTAAGTAGTGTCACAAAGTAAAGGTAAAAAGGTTTTGTAGAGCTTTAACATGTGGTATAACGGCACCTGACTGGGTAATTAATTAACCATCTGATTACAAACACAAATTGTGCTGATCGATCTGGAATGTGTGAATTGAGAAACAGGTTAGTGAGACTATGTTAAACAAAGTCGCAGTATTGTAGAAGTGAGAAGCGCAGAAGAAAGGTTGCTACTTAAGCCCACTACTGGTGACTACAGTACCTAGCGTTGAATCAGAATCAGAATCAGAAATATATTTATTGTTAACTGTTGTACAAAAAAGATCTTAGGTATAAAATAGTGTACAGTTTCAACAGCTTATCTATAATAGACATACAATAATTTTTTAAATAGGTACCTATAATACTAGGTATATATTTAGTAACATTCCAAGTTATTTATTTTACCTATGTATTTAAAAATATTAAACATACTATTGGGGAACCATCATTTATCAAAGAATTCTTTGAGTGAATAGAAAGCATTTGATTCTAACCATTTTTTTAGTTTATTTCTAAATATATTACCATCTAATGTTTTAAGTTCTATGGGAAGATTATTGAAAACTTTTAAGGCTGTGATGAAAGTGCTTTTGTGATACATAGTGTTATTGACTTGAGGAATACAAACATTGAATTTATGCTTGGACCTTTGAGAGGATGCACGAACAGATTTCTTTTCAAAAAAGTATTGCTTATTTCTTTTTACAAAAATACACATTTCTAGAATATAAATGGAAGCGAGAGTTAGTATTTTTTCATTTTTAAAGACATTTCGGAGCGAATCTGTTCTACTTAAGTTATAAATACATCTTAATGCTTTCTTTTGCATTACAAAAGTTGTTTGGATATCGACAGAGTTTCCCCAGAAAATTATTCCATAGCTTAATTGAGAATAAACTAATCCATAATAGGCCTGTTTTGCGATACTTTTTGATGTAATTGAGCTGAGTGTGGAAAGAGCGTAGCAGTACTTGGAAATTTTTTCATTTAATTCTGATAGGTGTGCTTTGAAGTTTAAATGTGAATCAATTGTTAGTCCTAAAAATTTTGTTTTATTTATTTCTTTTACTTCGTTATTTTTGTATGAAATTCTTATATTTAGTGGTGAAGTTTTATAATTTTGAAATCTTATTATATTAGTCTTACTGACATTTACTTTTAAATTTATTTGCTCAAGCCAATCTAAAAATAACAAATAAAAACCAAAACTCTTTGGTTCCATAAATACAATAAATGTACAATTAGAAAAGGTCATATTGTATCAAGGAGACGAGACGTGCCGATGACATCAGTGCCAAATGTCAAACAGAACTCCTATCAGTGTTTTCTATGTATAATAAAAAAATATCTATCTATGTATGCAATGTATTAAATATATCAGTTATCTAGTACCCATATCACAAGCTTTGAGTACACTTACTATGGGGCTAGATGGTGCTGTGTCGATTGTCCAGCATTATTTATTTATTTATCTATCTTAGCGTTCTTTTTGTATGTTTGTCTGTCCATCAGTAGGTCCCCCTCCACTCTTAACACATTCAGTGCCCAGCCTCTGCGGCGAGACGCGAACTCTTCGAGCAGATAGAGCAAATGACGATGAGTCATGGCATGGGCCAGGAAGCTAGGCAATGCAAGAAATATTATGAAAAAAAGTTAGGAGCTAAAAACTTTCATAGACCATAAGAATTCTCATTCTTTAAAAATCACTAAAAACATTTTACAACATAAGGAATTGCAAAGATGACACAAAAATTACTTCGTCACTGTGCGTGCGTGCGTGGTCGATCTTATTTATTTCGAAAGGGACATTTCACAGTCGGCAATCGGACTGAAATAGGGATATTCAAACTATGAACCTACATCGGAAAGCTCTAACCACAAATAGTTCAACATCGTAGCTGAATATTGCTATTAAATGCAAAACAAACGCATATAAATGTAAATTGATGCCGTTACCCTATTGAATTAGGTACTTGGAGGAATTCCACATTGTTTTAGTCTTTGGAAACTAGATTTCTAAAATAGAGCAATAGATATTTACCTACTACAGAAAGATAGTTGCGATATTTCCCAGTCCATTTTAATTTTAAGAGTTTGGCCTTTTCTACCGGAGATTAAAAAAATACTTTTAACTTTTGATATGACCTATGCAATGCATCTTGGGGAGGCATTCCGACTGGTGGTGGATACGGATGAGGTACCCACCTCTAGATTGTTTGCGACAGTCTGCAGATAGCTGAACTGTTCTATTTATTGTTATTGCGAAAGTTTGAATGACTAGATAGATGAATGTATGTTACCTCCTTACCTGACGCCATGATAACTGAACCGATCGGGCTGAAATTTTGCATAAGTACATGTATGCAAAAGTTTTGAGCCTGGAATAACTTATAGACTTTATGAACGCAGAATAGACATGATTTGAGTATTTTTCCAGACTGGCCCGTTTGCAAGGAGAGCCCCTTACCAATGGACGAAATATTCGAAATCTCCATCTGCTTATGTGGGCAGACCACAGTGGCGGATCGCTGTAGAACCATGTCACAGTAATCGACGGCAAAAGTGACGTTTCTTACTGTGTTTGGCGTTTGTTTTCTTATTGTGACAAGGTTCTACAAAGATCCGCCAGTAGTGTGGTCTATCTATATTTACAAGTATAATTTTCTACACTAATTCAAAACTCATATCCTCTATAATCGCAGTCGGGTAAATAGACAATGCACAGCAATGTGTGTTTTAAGATCTTTACGTCTGGTTAAACATTTAGGTCGCTTTTCGGATGTAGGTTATTGTATGATTCAAGCGTTTGCATAGGACTTGATTTAAGAAATGGAAAGTTGTTAATGCTAGAATTAAAGTTACGGAGTTTAGGATTACACACAGCATCATCAAATCAAGCCCCAAAGTAAGTAGGTCAGTGTTTTGTAGGAACCAGGTGACACTACTTGAATACTACTTTTTAACCCCCGACACAAAAAGAGAGGGGTGTTATAAGTTTAACGTGTCTGTCTGTGGTATCGTGGCTCCCAAACGGATGACTCGATTTTCGTTTAGTTTTTCTGTGTCATAGATAATTTTATTCTGAGTGTTCTTAGCCATGTTTTATGAAAATCTGTAGGAAGGTCATGCAAACATTTGTCCCTCAGCAATCGAACGCGCATCTTACGCATTTCTGGTTATTCAAATAGTAAAAATCTGAAGATACAAATTTTTTTCTCATACAGGTCCTGTAGAGGCCTGCTTGACATTTAATTTAAAAAAATTCGTTTCTCCGCCATTTTTTACGTTATTTTAAGATTTTGTTACATTATTTTAAGATACATAGACTTTTCATTATGTACACATACAAACAGCACAGGAAAAGGTAACAAAAGAACAGTAACATAACAGTATTTAAGGTAATATTAGGTAGGTAAGCAGGTACACAATTATAAATTGATAAAACATAAATATTATTATTAATAATGAAATTAAAAGCTTAGCATCCAAATTTATTATAAATAGGCCCCTACCCACTAATAGTGCACTGGAATTAGTAACAATTAGGATTTTTGTGACGTTATTTTCGGTTCTCTGCCTTTTTGTTCCGTAATTTAATTTTGCTGAGCGCTTCGACCGTGGGGGACCGGCGGATACCTTGATCGATAGCAGAGCTCTTCAAATCAAAATCTCAGTTTTTAATAGAAAACAATCTTATTCCTAAAGGAGGGAAATACTTAAGATTGAAATGATATCACAGCGTAGGTAATCAACGCACATTTAACTCTAACAATAATTTTACAACTTGCTATTCAGTTTACTGTTAGCATAGCTGATTGATGTATCAGCTGGTTCTCTCACTAGAGGAAGTATAGTATAGATAGAAATGGTGTCAATTCTGATGTCGTCAAAACTAAACTTATTAACTATTTTATTTTTAACTATTTTTCACTTTCTTCACTTTTTAACTTATCACAAAAAATTATGCCATCCTTTTTAATTTGATCGTTATGAAAGGGGCGTATTTTTAGTCATGTCAAATTAGTTAAGTTTAGTTTTGGCGACATCAGAATTGACACCAGTATCTTTATTGTATAATAATTTTTTCACAAATTTCCTCGTATTACGCTCTTTATACGATTTTAATGCACAGATAGCGTCAGAGTTAAGTAACCCCCTTGCATAACATATTATGCAGGTTTAAATTCAAACCAATTAATCGTAAGAATTTTAAAAATCAAAAATGAATTATATTTTTATTAAGGGAACATAAAAACAGAACGACTAGATAAAAAAATCGGATTCTAACCTGCATTGTGTTTGTACAGGTACTTAATTCTGACGCTGCTGTCTGTACCTGTATTTATGTATATCTGACTGACCGACAACTAGTGATTATAGAACTGAGGGAGAGTCTATTTGACGTTAAAACAAGACGTAATCGTGACGTCTCCTAAGAAATTAAATCTAAAGTTTTTGTTTTTATAGTGCGTAAGCCTCACACTCTGGCAAATTTCTAAGAAATTAAATAACATCTCAATTGTGACGTCTCCTTTTTGCATGGGATTTGCGTAGTTCCATGTCCGCACGATAGAGGGCGCTGTACCAAATTGTATGGACAAAGTAGACGTCACGATCACGTCTCGTTACTAACATCAAATAGACACCCCACTGTTAGCTGAAAAAGATGAAGGTTAAACCAAATTCAGACACTTCGAATTAGATCTCTTGAGTGCAATTCTCCTTGGTCAACATATCCATACATAAATAAATAATAAATAATGCTGGACAATTCACACAGCATTATCTAGCCCCAAGCTAAGCAGAGCTTGTGTTATGGGTACTAGATAACTGATATACTTAATACAATACACTACACAGATATATATTTTTTATTATACATAGAAAACACCCAGACCAACGATATAATACATATCAATACATATTTTGAGGTTTTGAATTCAAATTCAATCATTTTGTTGAATTGATTCAAATATGTGTCAAATTCTTTACCAATGAGATCTTCTTCGAAATAACCACTATTCAAAAGGCGGAATAAAAAACTAATGCCGGGAAACACGTGAGCAAACTTTTACTATTTACTTAAAAAGTGTGTAAAGTAAAGTATTCACCTTGTGCATAAAGCTGTATTCGAATTCGAGTTCAAAACGGGAGACGAATGAAATCTTTTAAAGCCAAAAATAGTTTCGATCTCATGCAATTTGGAAGCAAAGCTTCCAAAAACCAAACTTTGTTTCGAACTTTTTAATCCGATGGGTACCATCAATTCATATCAATTCATCGGAGCAAAAATTTCAAAATAATTTTGTCGTAAAATATTTTCCTCCAATATTTCTTTGCAACAACTCAGTTTACAAAAAATACTTAGGATTGTAGTACCGAATATAGATACCAAATTTCGCTCAATAGCATAATTATAACCAAGTGACCAAGCTGTAGTAAATAAGCTGCGACCACAGTTCTGTGGGAATGTACTGTCACGGCCTTTACTCCAGTTCAAGTTTAACTATTTCGGTTATCCGCGATCTGTGGCTCAGATCGGAACTGGGCCATGACTGAGATTAGTAAGTACCTACTTACGGATTATGAGACTTGTTGGTAGTTTTCCTATAACTATAAGTTTATAACATATATTTTGCTGAATTTGTTGAACAAAGCTTTTTTAGAGCAAGATTTAGTGATGGTCGAAAAAAAAATGGGTTTTCACTATTTTCTAGGTTTTACAAGTAACTTAGATATCGGCTTACAGTGTGCGTAAACTTTTTACCTGCTAAGTTACTTGTAGAACCGAAAAAGAAAATTAAGTTTTTTAATGCTATCACTGCCCAGCCTCAGCTGTGCGATCCGCAGGGGCCACACGCGCTGGTTTAGACGGTGCGTTGCGGCTGTGGTGGTGAAACTGTCAACCTTTATGAATATGAAATGTACTACTAAACAGATAACATATCGACGGTGGATAGGAATAACACCTAAAGCATCATTTTTGCCAAAATGAGTCATGTCAACTATTGTAATATTTTGTCAACAAATCTTTCTTTTGCTTTACAAAACAGTACTTCAATGTAACTATGAAATATAAGTTATACAAAAACTGTTTTATACTAAAATTATAAGCGATCACATTCATAGGATACGATAAATAAATAGAAAAAAGCAGGGTTTAAACAACCACAAATTAATTAACGCCACATTAAACTGTTTTCTAAACCGTTATTCAAATAACTATAAACGAATCCAAAGCTAAATAAACATTGTCAGTTGTTATAAGCCGTTCAATAAATTATTTAAACCTGTTGTTGAAGATGCTAGATAATATTAACATTTTAAATACAAAATAGAAGAGTTAAATTATCCTTTAAGCGGATGGACACGCTAATTAAAAAGTAAGGGTTTGATCACACTTCATTTGGTTTTATAAGCTTTTACTTTAGCTGCGGTTAGGTATTTGTAGGTAGTATTTATTCATTAGTTTCTGTCTTTAAACAGATTTATCCGACACAGAATTTTAATATTATGTAGGTACTACTTGACTTTATACGCGCACTAAAATTTAAACGTATGAAAATAATTTTATTTCCGGGTACCTAATGAGCGTCAGTTTCTTAAAAGTTTTGCACTGACTCTAAAACAATTTATCAAACTCATTACTATAAATAATAAATAAATAAATAAAATAATTTATTCAAAATAACTTAGGACTGGACATATAACAAAAAGGCTTATCTTAGGTTATAATGGTATTAAGTAATGTTTGTGCCTTAACTAGGTAAAAAAACCTGTTTTCAGGCAAAAAGAGTGCTAATAACAAATAAGTTAATCAAATGGACTTACTAATTATACAAGGCGATGGTGCATACTATAAAATAATTACTTATGCTACCTACATTAAACTAGTCTAAATAATAAAGATGCTTACAAGTTTTTTGGCCTACTTTAAAACAGTCAATAAATTTTTTGTGTCATCATATGACATACATTGCAGTGTATCCTTAAGTTTTTTCTTACAACTATTATAATTTAAGGATGTAAATTTAACTATGTAAAATGATAGAAAATATTACATCAACTGTCGTTTATGACTTATTATTGTTTGTAATTTTATATGGTAGATCTTATATTTTTGATGCACAGAACTATAACCATAAATTGGACTATAAATTGACAAATTAGTTCTATGCACAAAACTACAGTAAAAATTTACTCATGCCCAAGTTCTGCATAGAACTGCAGAATAAGCGAGATTAACCCTGTAGATAAATATTTATACCTCCATTAAAACTACAGCCTTACATCTATCAACTTAGACATGCAATAAAAAGTAAGTGTATGTTTTCTATGCATGCCACCCATGCAGCTGTCACTTTGAAAACTCAACTGTAAAACGTCAAATTGATGTGATATGACGTTTGAGTACTAATGGAGGTATAAATTAAATCAAGTGTTTTTTTTTCTTTATTTCGAGAAGTTGGAACACTTTGAACTCGTGTTTATCTTGTTTACAGAGTTCGTGAGGAAGGGGTAAAAAAAACTCAATATTTACTGACATGCATTTATTTGATTAAACAGGTTAATTCAAAGCTTCGGTGATAAAAATGAAGAACGTTAAAGATGAACGTTAAACACGGTTAGTTACCTTCGTTTCAATGGTATAGGTAATAATACAATTACTCGTATTTAACATCCTAAACAAGGTAAATATTTGTTAAATTCTATTTTACCTTATAAGCACTGGTCCGCCACCAAAACACTATTATTTAAAGGTATGGTAAGTATCAGTTTTGGTTTCGCCCTTAGCAGCAGCATTTAGCTTCAGCTTTCTTGTTGCAAGTGACAGATGCACCAGGAATACAAGCGCATCCATTCTTGTCACATCTATTGTTGACATCGCACTTACAATCCTCACAGCAAATTGTTTCCCCTTGCTTATTCTTGCATATGCAAACGCAGGAGTTTGCATTTCCTAAACACTTGCAGTTTGCATAGCGTTGAGACTTGCAGTTTCCACTGCAGGCCTTCCCATCACATTTGTTAGTCTTGAAAACAGCCTCATGATCTACGCAACAACATTTGCAATTTTTATTGCAATTTTCACAGCAGCTAGATTTCACTGGCTTACACTTGCACGATGATTCTTTGCGAATACAAACGCATGCTTTCTTATCGCAAATATTGTTGTTATCGCACTTGCAGTCATCACAGCAAATATTTTCTCCTTGCTTATTCATGCAAATACAAACACAAGAGTTTCCATTTCCTTTACACTTGCAGTTTTCAGCACAGAGTTTTCCAGCGCAGAAATTAGAAACAGTTCCTTTATCTACGCAAGAACACTTGCATTTTGCATCGCAATTTTCACAGCAGTTTGATTTCATGGCCTTGCAAGAGTGTTCTTTAAGAACACAAACGCATCCTTTCTTTTCGCAAATATTGTTGTTATCGCACTTGCAATCATCGCAGCAAACAGTTTCTCCTTGCTTATTCTTGCATATGCAAACGCAAGATTTAGCATTTCCCTGACGCTTGCAGTTTTCTCCACAGGCCTTTCTAGCACAGGTGTTAACCTTGATAGCAGTGTTCTGCTCCAGACAAGAAAACCTACATTTTTCGCAATTTTCACAACAGTTAATTTTCACTGATTTGCAAGAAGATTCTTTACGAACACAAATGCATCCCTTCCTGTCGCAAGTTTTGGTGCCATCACACTTACAATCATCGCAGCAAACCAATCCTTGCATATTCTTGAGCTTGCAGACACAAGAACGAACAGTATTCCTGCAGCAACAGCCACTCTTGCAAGTCAATATATCTTTTTGAACACAAACGCATCCTTTTTTGTCGCAAGTTTTGCTACCATCGCACTTGCAGTCATCACAGCAGATGCTTTTCCATTGCTTATCCTTGCAAATACAAACGCAAGAGTTTCCATTTCCTTGACACTTGCAGTTTTCAGCACAGAATTTTCCAGCACAGGAATTAGCGTTGGAAGCAGCTCCTTGATCTACGCAAGAACATTTGCATTTTGTATCGCAATTTTCACAGCAGTTTGGTTTCACAAATTGATCCTTGTGAGTGTCTTCTTTAGGAACACAAATGCATTCATTTTTATCGCAAATATTGTTGTTATCGCACTTGCAGTCATCGCAGCAAACAGTTTCTCCTTGCTTATTCTTGCATAGGCAAACGCAAGAGTTAGCATTTCCCTGACACTTGCAGTTTTCCCCAATGGCCTTTCCAGCACAGTTCTTAGCCTTGATATCAGCGTTATGTTCTACATAAGAACACTTGCATTTTGCATCGCAATTTTCACAGCAGTTTGGTTTCATCAATTCCCAAGTTGATTCTTTACGAATACAAACACATCCTTCCTTGGCACACCTATTGTCGCCATCGCACTTACAGTCGTCACAACAAACATTTTTTCCTTGCTTATCTTTGCATACGCACACGCAATAGTTTGCATTTCCCTGACACTTGCAGTTTCCACTGCAGGTGCTACAGTTCTTAGCCTTGGAAGTAGGTTCTTGTTTTCTGCTAGAACATTTGCATTTTTCATTACAGCGCCCACAGCAGTTTGTTTCCACCGACTTACACTTGCACGATGATTCTTTGCGAACACAAATGCATCCTTTCTTGTCACAGGTTTTGTTGCCATCGCACTTGCAATCATCACAGCAAACAGTTTCTCCTTGCTTATTCTTGCATATGCAAACACAAGCATTTGCATTTCCCTGACACTTACAGTTTCCACTACAGGCCTGTCTAGCACAGACGTTAGCTTTGAAAGCATCGTCTTGCTCTACGCATGAAGACCTGCATTTTTCATCGCAGTTTCCAGAACAGTTAGCAAACTGTCTGGTTCTATGCTTGAACGATCCATCAACTTGCTTAGACTTGCAAGCGCTTCCGTTACAAGCACAAGTAGATTTCCTTTTACAATCGCATCCACTTTCAGCCTTTTTAGCCTTGCAAACTGTTACGCAAGAGTCTTTTCCACATTTGTTTTTTCCTGGCTGGCAGCAAGAGCAGTTCAAGCAGGCACAATTTTCATTGCCAGGATTGCAGCAACAGGTAACATTGCTTTTTCCCTTGCAAGATTGAGTTTGAGCTTGCTTCGGCTGACAAGAGCAGTCTTCACAGGTCTTGATCCTTCCGTTCTGGTCGCGGCAAACGCAGATGCAAGTCAATCCAGCTGTATTTATGCAAGTGCAGTTTTCATTGCATTCGCACTTAGAGTCGCATTTGCAATCGCAACGGACGATGTAGCCCGTCTCGTTCACGCTCAGGCAGACACGGGCAGCTCCGTTGGTTGGAATACAGAGGCAGCCATCCTTGTCACACTTGTAGGTTTTCGTGATAGATGATTTGCTGCACGGCATTTTGAAGGTTCTGTGAAAGATTAATTATATTTTAGCTAGGAACATGAATAGGTAATAGTTTATTTTAATACGAACCGCAACTGGTTTAAATAAGGAAAATAATGTTTGTATAGTTAAGGAAAATTGATTTGTTTATTTTTAGCCATCACTGTATTACCGCTGGTCAAAGTTTTCCTCTGTCCATGCCTCCCTTTTCTCGTAACATAAATTTATTTAACATACAATATAGAACAACATCATACATTAAGTTTCAACTATCTTACGGCATGGGCAATATGGGCAATTGGGCATAGGTCAGGCCCATACCTTCTGGTAATTTAATTTTAATTTTAATTTACTTAATTTTAATTTTAATTTACTTTAAGCTAAAGAAAAAGTTCAAAAATAATTTCTAATAGATACAATAAGCAAATACACGGGTCCAAAATGACTAAGGTCCAATATTACCGTTGCGTTCAATTTATGATAATCTAAGTTGAAGTTAAGCTGAGTTGGAAATGAGTTCAGCGCATTTTACAGACATAAAGTGGATCTGGTTCAAGCGCTAAACCGAATTTAAGAACTGTCATGACACACAATAGAAAACCGAGATTTAAACTAGATCAAGCTGAACTTAGTTTTGCAGATCTTAGTTTTGGCAGGAAACTGTGAAATCGGACCTAAGTGTGTTGCAGCAAATATGTTGCCATCTAGATGGGGACAGTCTAGAATCTAGCTATTACTATTTATTTATTAAGGGCAACCAACTAGAAGTAATACAAGAGATCAAAAAATTAAATACGAAAAAACTTAAAAACACTCTAAATTACAGGTCAACAGGGCAACTCAACTAAACAACTAATCGTAACATGTATGTAATAAATTAATAATATGGTTAAATCAATGTAATTATACTATTAATATTACTAGATTCAATGTAAAAAAAAAATATGTTTTCCCGTTGTTCCCATTGACGGTGTCCCCATTCAATGGGGATACCGAAACTCAATAAAAAAAAACCCCGCTGTCATCAGTGACGGTGAACTGTAAATAGGGACAGCTGATCTCAATAAAAACAAAAATCAATAAAAATCTAGGAATCGGTTAGAAATCCTGCTCTACAACAATTCAAAAGTTAATTATAAACAAAAACTCACACGTCCTTATCAGAATAAACACTTACCTACTAGGTACAGTTGAAGGTATAATTACTCGACCGAACAATAGTCACTGATAACGTACACACGACTAATACTCCTTTGATAACAGCGAACAGTTTTATACAACGCGTCTGTCGTGTGCAAAAGGACGTGTTCAAAAATCGTGTGCAACGAACGGAGCGCAAAACAGAGTGCCGTGTGGAAAGGGGTTAAGGGTCGTATTGTGTTTATTATTTTATATGAATAGTATGCAGGGTGCCGCGTAACATGTGTAGTAAGCCGAATGGGGGTGATTTTGGACCCCGAGGGGATCAATTTGTGAATAAAATAATTCTAAATTACGTTGTTTTTTAAATCAGATTTTGTTTATTTTTTTTTTATGTACACGCTTTGATCTTGCATTATTTAACGATATGAAATATTTCACAAATGTT
Source organism: Eupithecia subumbrata (assembly GCA_949316285.1). Classification (NCBI taxonomy): domain Eukaryota; kingdom Metazoa; phylum Arthropoda; class Insecta; order Lepidoptera; family Geometridae; genus Eupithecia; species Eupithecia subumbrata. The sequence goes on along the minus strand of OX438646.1, from coordinate 21,136,120 downwards.
TTAGCTTGTTTTTGCTGGAAAACAAGCTTGACATGGCTTCATCAAGTTATTACAATAAATACTACTATATTTAACTACCTACTTACGTAGGAAGGTACATACCAACTTTTTATATATATATTAAATATTGCCATTTTGACAGGCTGACGGAGAAACCGAATTACCGTTTATGTTAGCTGTGGATAAAATACTACGTAACATAAAAAAAATAAGTTAATTCTTTAAAATTTTGAAACCATTATAATAATGTAAAATACACGTATGAGAACACGTTTATATGAAGAAAATAAACTCATTTTTTTTTTCATAAATATCAAAAAATTATTGATGTAGGTGTAGGTACGCGTGTTGGACGAATCTCGTTTCAGACGAAATGCGTTTTAATTGTAATTGAACGAATCGCGTTTTGAACGAACCGTTAACAAATCCCTAAAAGAATTTTAAGGTGGACCGAGGCAAGTGTGACATAAATTGATTGGTTCAAAAATTTGTTATTAAATATTTCTATGCTGTAATAGTTTATCCAAAATAGTTTACATTTCATATTATTTCGGACTATACATTATGTATACGGGACCTAGGAAAATAATACCACACGACGACGTTTCGAGCAACTTCTTTCTCATGTCTGATGACGATGCACTTGCGTCATGGTAGGTAATTATTTATATATAATATGTCATCATGAGTCATCTACGCAAACGTAGTGTAGGACGCCCTCCGGCCAGGTGGGATGACGATCTGCGAAAGACTGCTGGCAGATGCTGGATGCGGGAAGCTGAAGACAGGGCGCTATGGCGGTCATTAGGGAAGGCCTATGTCCAGCAGTAGACTAATATAGGCTGATGATGATGATGATGATGATGAGTCATTCAGTGATGACACTATGTAAAAGTGATAAAAGTCTTCTGACTTTGAGTAGGTACTTACTATTATCAATAGGTACTTGTTTGTCTCCTTTGTTGTTGTGTACATTAATTGTTTAATAATAATAAATCAAACTAATATTATAAATACGTAAATTTGGATGGATGGATGGATGTTTGTTACCTCTTCACGCCAAAGCTACTGTACGGATCGGGCTGAAATTTTGCATACAGGTAAGTCTAACCCTGGAATCAAACATAGGCTACTTTTTATCCCATTAATCAGTTCCTATGGAATATAAATCACATTTAAAAGTATAAAGAAACAACTCGTGCGAAGCCGCGGGCAGAAACTAATAATCACATAATAACAAAGAATTATCAAGCTGAAGTGATAGGGAGCGGCGGGCAAAGATCCGCCTGTAGCGCAGGGATTGCAGGTTCAATTCCCGCCTTGAGACAAATGTTTGTACGATCCACAAACATTTGTTCCGGGTGTTCTGGGTATTTTCTATGTATAATACAAAATATCTATGTATAATTATCTGAGCGTCTGGTTGAAGCGACGCGTGACCCGGCAGCAGGTGAGTATGTGGCGTGGCGCAGCGCATCAAAATCAAAATCAAAATCAAAAACTCTTTATTTCCATAAATACAATAAATGTACACTTAGAAAAGGTCAAATTGTAAAACTAAACACTGACACCGAAATAAAGTGATATTTTTTATTTCTGTCGCTTCGGTATGTAGACTAAAGTAAAGAAGCGACGAAGAAACCTTTAGCCTGTTAGTTGTTACTTTTCAACCCGTCCCAAGCTTTTTTATCTTCTAGATAATCTGATATTTTATAGTAGGTAAGCCTTTTTGCACAGCAAGGTTTTTACAATTTGTTTGAATTTATTTACTGATAATTTTTTGCAACTCACTAGGAGATTTGTTGTAGAAGCGTATACATTGCCCTATAAAAAATACATTAATAATTATTGTGTAGCCTAGTTGTGGGCACAGCGAGTTTATGTTCATCAGCATTGCTATCCAGCGGGACAATGCAGCCAGCGTCTTGGGGACGCGACGACTGGTATTGATATGGAGCAATTGAGCTACCTGTAGATTGACTGCAACAGTCTGCAGTTAGCTCAATTGTTTCAAATGTATCAGAATCAGACTCAATCGTTTATTTGCAGAATACAATAATTACATGCCAAGATCCTAAAGTTATGTGAAAACAATGTATTCGACCCGCAAGCAGGTGTGCAAATGTTAAATATGTCATTATTATTATTAGGCATTAATTATACATTAAAATATCATTAACTAATTCTATTACTATTTAAAATTTAAGTATTCGTTTACACTATAGAAACAATTTGAAAGTAACCATATATCTAACTGTTTCATAAATAAGTTTCCATTTAAATCCTTCAATTTTTCTGGTAGCTTGTTATAAATAATTATGCACATGTTAAAAACATTTTTCTTATAAATATCCTTATAACATTGAGGTTTGTAGAGCAAGTTTTGAAACTTGGCCCTTTTCTGTCGAATCATAACATCCCCACGTTTAGTTAAGTAAGCTGGGTAAGATTTGACTAATATACAGACATCTTTAATGTACCTACATGCATGGTAGAGGCAGGACTTTACAATTCACAAAGAGGGGTTTGCAAGTATCACGGAACCATGATTTGTTTATTACCCTGAGGCATCTTTTTTGTATTTTAAACACTCTTTCTACTTCTACTGAATTACCCGTTATGTAAATACTAGTTCTAATATTTGATTGTAATTTTCAATGTCAGTAAAGATTTTAAAAAAATATTTTTATGATACCCAATAATCACACATAATATAATACTTTACTAACTAAACATAGTTATCGAAACACGTATGAGAACTGTAGACACACTTATTAACACTTTTTGATGATACGCCCTGATATTCATTCATTTTTATCTTCGCTAAAAACTAACCTAAGCACTTCAAGTTTGCCTCCAACAATAAATTATTTAGAAATATTTCAACTGATTTCGCAACCAAACACAGCGAAAGACATTTAATTCATTTAATTACAAGTTCTAAATGGGTACCAAACTTGACATTTAGAGAACTAAACACATAATTTATTTAGATCCGATCTCCTTGGTCTAGTTTCAATTCAAATGGTCTTGATATTTTCGTCACATTTAAGGTGAACCCACACCTTTCTTAGCCGTTCGCGGCGAGGGAGCTGGTTTTACGTAGATTGATATTTTTAAATGATTTCGAAAAAAGCCTAACCATACAGAACTAATAGATGGGGTGAATTTTTAAGGAAGGTCCTTGGTTTGGAATGGGATTGGATGTCAAAATGGGATGCCATGGCATGGTATGCCAAAGCTTTTTAATTTGGTCAAACTATTTTTGACATATTTAAGCAAACGCTTCATTGTCGACCTATTTAAATAATTATTTTGCTATAATTGTATACTTAGTATAGAAGATGATCCCGAGATGGTCTCATTTTTTAGGGTTCCATACCTCAAAAGGAAAAAAGGAACCCTTATAGGATTACTTTGTTGTCCGTCTGTCTATCAACCCTCTTTTCTCAGGAACGCGTGGACGTATAGAGTTGTAATTAACGCCAAATACTCAAGTCCGTAACCTCTTGGAGCCGCGATATATATAAATAAAACTTCTAAGTCAACGCACTCAAAAGTTACAGCCGTTTATGTCCGATGATAATTTGGCAAGACACAAGGTTTTACGGAACCCTTAGTGCGCGAGCCCGACTCGCACTTGACGTTTTATTTTTGTCTTAGGAATTAGTATTTTATTACTTGAAAAAACAGTGGTGAATACTATGGAATTTGAAATGGATTCCTCGTTTTTTTTTTCAAAACCATTAAATTTTTATTTCAAGAACATTAATAAACGCCTAATAAGATTTACGCGGTAACCGTACCCACTACCCGGTGGTTTCGCACGTCATCACGCCGGAAATTTTGTATGTAGGTACCTCATACTTAACTCGGTTTCGCTGCCCCTCTGGGTAGCAGATACCACGTAGGTCTGAACACGCTTTAGAAACGTAGGACCTATACATATTTATTGTCATCAGGCTTAAACTAAGTTTATCTAAACATTAAGTTCCCATAATGTAGTTATGGGTTCTATAATTCGTTGTTAAGGCGCTGCCTCACCGCACACTAGCGCCGCCACCTATTTCATCTAATTATTGCGTTTAAGAAAGGAATTTCCTAAAATAACGTTAGCCAGTTTGTGATAGGTACCTATATTATAAGATTTTTAATGCCTCTCTGTAATAGTTTTATTTTGTACAGTTTAGGCAGAGAATCGAAAATAGAGTTTGGTGGCCACCAAGGGCAACTTCGTTTCTTCTAAGTGCACCTGTGTTTGCGCACACACTTGTGAACTATACTATGTCCTGCGCATCTGGCTAGTCTCCGATGAGACTGGCCGCACCGTGGTTGAAATTCGGCTAGGAGTCATCATATTTTATCGCCACTCATTGACTGTATTTCGGCCACGAAATAGAACAAAACAAAATCAACCCTTGAGCGGCGAAAATAATACAAGTGATACACATTTGAATCAATCCTTGTCTAAGTGAGTAGTTGGATATTGGGGCTCCTGGATCAGGATCATTCGGGAATGATCCTTATCCAGAAGCCCCAATATCCAACCTGAATTTATTCATCTTTTATATTTATTGAATTATCTAATCTAGCTGTATTCATCCTTAATGATCATGCCTCAGAACCCGCTCCAATTCTCAACCTGTATTTATTCATTGTCTAAAATTGAATTATCATATCTAGCTCTATTCATCCTTATTTAGGAATGATCTTGCTCCAGACAGGGGGTGTTGTGGTATATTTATATAATAAAACGAAATAGATTTTTTAAAAAACTTTATTCTCTAACCATTTTTTAAACAAATTACCAATAACATGTCTCTAGGATTAAAACTATAATCTTAATTCATTATCTTAAACTATTATATAAAACTCTTATTCTCTAACCATTTCTTTAAACATGTTACGTTTTTAAGAGCACAGACACGAGAATGATATATACATTTAAATATACCTTTAGGAGATAAACTATAATCTAAATTCAATTGCCTTAAACTAGGGCTATCTTCTAAATCAAAAATCTTATCATTTTTAATAATTTTTTTCAACCATGATATTTTTTCGTATCCTTTTACATAAATAGTCTTGTCTACAAGATAATCAGCAATATATTGTTCAAAATTTGAATAAGGAATTATTCCTTCCCTCCAGTATATTTGTCTATTTCTTTCTATCCATCGCACCTGCATTTTTTCTGTTTCCGATAAATCATTAAAGGGGAATGGTGGTTTTATGAGCAACACCAGCATTTGATTATTTTCACATAATATCGCTATTTCTTTAACAATAAAATCATTATTGTCCGTCTTAAATCCTTGCAGATCCACAACAGCAAACATCATATAATTCTTTTAACAATGTTACTCAAAGGCTTATATTCAATCAAGCGATCGTTGATAATAAGACAATATGCAGTAGTATTTTGTGGAATATCTTCAGAGCTTTCTATTTCTAATCTCACATCAATAGCTCCTGTCTTAAGAGCTTCGTTTTGTCTCGAACAATCAATTACAAAAAGTGGTGCGTAATTTTTAAATTGTTCCAAATCAAGCATGGGCTCAGAGTCGCTACCATAGTAAGACTGGCGAAATGTTTTGTACATCTCGTATAATATATGATACTTGTCTTCAACAAATTTAGCATTTACTGAGTCATATGGGTAGTATTGAGAATTTAAAAACAAGGTCACATTAGACAACTTGCAATGATCAAAGATCGAAGAATCTTTGTTCCTATTGTTTTTTCTATTTGTCTGCAAACCAAAAATTACGTATCTGGGTTTTTCTATCTGTGAAGAAGTTTTAACTGCCCAAGAATGCTTAGTGGTTTGAGGTAATAAAGGATATTCGTATAAGTCCCAATTTCTAAAAACCACCTGTATTGCACGATCGTTTTCTAAGAGTTTAAGCAAAGCTAATCTTTCACGATCTGTAACTTTTAGGTGAGGAACGCGCCATTGTAGTTTGTCTATATGAAAATCTATTGTATCATTATCATCGACATTGATGACGCTGTTGGTAACGGTATTACTTCTTATAAGAATTAGTTCATGTTTACAATTCATTACTATCCTTTTATAGTCCTCTGCAAACCCTAACAAGTTTTTCAAAGGTATGAGAGCACTGAAAATACCGTCATCATTTTTGAAACCATTCAATTTCCAACCCCATATTGCAGCAGTTTTATTTTCACTATCACTTAAAGAAACATAAGATTTAAGTGTCGTAGTGATTCCCACATTTTTATTTCGATCTATTTCAACTCCATTGATTTCATATCGAATATCTTGAAAAAGATAAGATAAAGCATTGTTGCTGAACTTCACTTTTTTCTTAATATGTTTCCCTGTTAATGCTTCTTTTGAATATACGCTAGCACGACCTTCGATGTATATGTAACTGGCTGACGGCAACACGTAAATATCTTGTTGATGGATAGGTATTCTTATTTCATCATTTTCTTTAAAACTGCTGCTATACGGGCTATAAGTGTGAGTTTCATAACTGACTATTGAGTTATCAAAACGGGGAGAATCAGTAATGTGGAGGTAATTCATATTACTCTAAGCCCCAAACTTTGTAAGAATAATTTGTTTTCTTTAGTTAGCTTCTTTGCTACAACTTTTTTACGTCTTTGCCTTTTGCTTCTCAACGAAGAAATAGTTTTATCTTGGTATGTGTTTTGTTTTATATGATAGATTATCATTATGCTTCTAGGAAAATTTACAAACGACCACACTTATTCAATAGTGAGTGAATACGATATGTTTATCGCTACGCTTCTCTTTTTATAGTGCAAGTACCATGCTTATTCCAAAAATTTATCAAAAATTTTAAACAAAAGTGGCCACATTTGAATGGGTTACATTTTTGTATGTTGACAATATTATATTTGATATCTGGACCTAAATAACGTATAAGTTCGATTGGTGGTTTTAAATTACCATAACTATCAAAGTATTCAATATACTCATTTAATTTTATGTAGGCTACCCAATGTGTACCAAGGTTTTTAGAACTATCCAAATTAATGATACCACACTCTTTCAAAAATGGATATTTCGGTAATTTATCTCTCATATATACTCCACGAAAATATGGTATTCTTGAAGCAAACTTCATGATATCTATATTGGTAAGAGCACGGTTAGGTAGCCGATGATTTAGTTTTTTGCATTGTACTTATTAAGAAACAAACCTAATCCATTTTTGTATCGATCCAATGTTAGTCCTTTGCCTATATTCACACCCTCTAATTGTTTATTGTGTCGTTCCAATTCCTTTAAACGTTTTTTAGCAAGTTTGTATTCATTAATTGTTTTAAAGATTCCAGAAATTCCTCCAGCTAAACTACCAGCTGCGGATAAACCAGCGAATATAGGAATCAGGGGTAAAACACCACCTGACTTAGGTATCGGTATGATACGTGGCAGTTTCATACATGAATCTGGACTTAGCTCTTTGGCTACATGATAAGCAAGCTCTATTAATTTTTTCTTACACTGTGGTTTATTCTTTTTAAGAATTCTTTTTGTGTGTGACACTATTTTCTTAAAATCTTTTTTAAGTCCAGCTCCAGAGCTAACTTTTGTTAACATAACTTTGTTCACCAAATTAGCTGCAATTTTTTCTCCTTTACTTGAATTAGAAGCTACAGATCTTGTTCTCGCCATTTTCATAAGAATTAAATCTGCTTTATGACGATCTTCTAAGCTGCGTGATTTGTTGTATGCAATATCGTGAGCTTTACAATACTCGTCTAATTGGTTGATACCCTTATCTCCTCGAGCAAGTCTTTCAAACAATCTTGTTCCTGGTCCGCAATAATTATATCCAGGTAAATGTAGCTCAAACGGTAAATTATTAATCAAAGTATTAACAAGTCCTCCTCCTCTCATTTATGAACAGTGAGTGATGACACAATACAATGATTGTGCTTTATAATGTTTTATAATACATTCATTTTATGAATCCATGAATTTTCATTTGATGGTAAACCTAACCACTTAACGAATACTTTATCTCCTTTACGTCTTAAAACTTTTTCAACCAAATAAATGTCAGGATGTCGTGTTTTTTGCAGCTCTTGAGCATAAAATGATCCTAATATAGGCTGTTTTTTTAAATCTGCTAATAAGTAAGTGGTTGGACATGTTTTCTTTACTGTCTGAATCTGAAACAACTCTGTAGACCAGTTTGGGGTATATCCTTTTTCAAAACAACCTTTATGTTTACTTATACGAACAACGTCTCCTTTTTTAAATTTTATTTTTGTTTTTTTATTCATTGTATTCATTTCATCATACCTTTTCAACAACATTAATTTATTTGTAGCATCAACATCATTGGGGGCCATTCCAATAGTTCTATGCTTTTTATGATTATATATTTCAATTGCGTCATCAAGTGTTCTATCAACCCATCGATAGTTACCTTTATAGTTAAATTCTTTATACAGATAACTTTTGATTGTTCTGATGAAACGTTCAACGATTGAAGCCTTTTTTGTTGAGAATGTGGAATAATGGTTTATTGAATACTGTCTACAAATTTCTTTGAATTTATCATTATAAAATTCTGTGCCTAAATCTGTCTGCAGATTTTTGGGGCATCGGCTTTGGGTATTTAATATTTTACTAAAAGCATTGGATACAGAATTTTTGTCTTTATTTTTTAAGGGTACTGCCCATGCATATTTTGAAAAGGTATCAATAACAACTAATATATAATTGTACTTCTTATTACAAGATGATATATTTTGCATGTCTATTAAATCAGCTTGCCATAAATCATCGATATCTTTCTGTATCACATGTCTCCTTGGAAAGTTCTTCAAAGCATTTTTATGTATTTCATTTATAATTTGTCTTTTTAACGCACTCATTATTTAAAAGTTAAACCATTCTTACAAAGAAAAACTGTTTACTAAATAAAAATATTTGTGTTTAGGCTTTTTATAATTTTACTATCCCAATTTCTTGTAACTCTTCAATAATAGATATTATTTCATTGTCTAAACTTGTATTGCCAGCTGTTTTAGATGCTATTAAAAGTTTGAGCCTTTCAACCAGCTCATTAGGATCATCCCAATATACTAGTTCAGTATTCTTACAATACTTTTTTAGTGTTGGCAAACCAGCTCCTTGCTGCATTTTATCGTTTTCACTCTCCAGATCATGCATGCTAGATGATTCAATTAATGGTTTTATTATTTTACGATACTTAATTCCCTTATCACCCTTGATTTGTGCCGATGAAAGGTAATCTCTTTTATGAACATTTGTTAATTCAATAATATTTTTGTAAATAAGCTTATCATGATTACTGATAATTTTTAAATTTGGACTTTTACATAACAATAATTCTTTCAAACCAGGAGTCAACTCGTATCTTTTATCATCGATGCTAATGACATAACATTTATCATCTGAGTTATCTTGAGATGTAAAAATGTTAACATCTTTATTTCCTATCATCAACCTGTTATTTACTTTACGGACGCCAAAAGGAATATTTATACCATCGCATATTTCAAGAATTTCTTCCTTGCTTGATGATCTATCTCCAGTACAAAGTTTCTCATCTTCTTTTCTTGCATCATAATCATTATCATCATTATCATCATCATCATCATCACCATCTTCATTAATACTATCATAATCTGAATAAAACTGTTCTGATGAATTATGTTTGCAGTGTAAAGGAGACTTTTCCATATGACTAACACTATCACAAAAATGTTTTGTGGGTTCAATCTTTTGGAAAATAGATAGATCTTTATAGCTTGCATGAGGTATTGGTGAATTTGTAGCTAGCAATGTATTCAACGGGCCAGCAACAGGTTTAAAAAAATAATTAAGATGATTTTTTGCATTAAATTCATCATCTTTGATTTGTTTCACTTTAAATTTGATTGCGTTTACTGATTTTATTAGTTGTTTTTTTATATTTTTCTCCATTGTACCATGTACACAATGACAAGAACAAAAATGATCTAAAGTATGAATGCATTAACATTATATAGATATTTATTTGAATGTAATAAAATCATGTAATGACTTTCTATATCGTCCTTTGTTTAATTCATGATCTTTGCTTATAGTTACAAAATTGTAAGGAACTTTCCAAATTTTAAAACAAAGGTCCTTGAATTGGTCCCATTCCATATCAGAACAAACATGTTCATTGTAAATATGTTTCAAATTTTTATAATCTTGCTTGTAAATAATCAAAAAATTTGTGTTATCGCGTAAAAGCTGCTTCGGGACTTTAGTGTAAGTTTGAGATAAATAAAAGCAATCAATATTTTTATGTCTTCCCATCGTAAAGTAGTTACGTATATTTATTTGCTTTTCACTAACGACATCATCAAAAATAATTATCGAGTTAGGTAGAGCATCACTGGGATGAATAACATCTTCATTGCAGTCAAAAATAAACAATTGCACTTCCGGTATTCTCTGCAATACATCCTTTAAGAAACAATACTTTGACTGAAAACTTGTTTTTGAATATAAATACACATTTTTGTATTTCAGACCATTTTTATGTACAAGCAAACTGATCATAACATTAGTCTTGCCACAGTTAGAGGGTCCACATATTATGCATCTTATATTGTTGGGTAACAATATACTGTGTTTTATTTTGGATTTATTTTCTTTTATAGATATTTGCTCCACTTCTAAAGATACCGGTTGCCTTATAACGTTCATGCTTAAGCAGTGTCTCGAAAAACAAATGCTTTTGTTTTTATAGGTACCTTACCACTATTATGAATATGTTTGGTACCATAGAGCTTATAAGTTTGTCTTTGCCTTCTCTTCATTGGATAAGGTGCCTGAGACTTGAAATAAAAATACAGTACCGTTCACTTTTTATTTATTTATAATACTATTCAATGCTATGGGTATAATATAACATTCTATACTTATTAATATGACAGAAATATTTTCAGTACTTAATACTATTTCATATTTATCACCATTTTATTTTTTTTCCTAAAAGGTATTCCAATTATGTTGATAGCATCTAACAATCTTTTGATGCACTAGATATAATACTATAATGACCCCATGGCAAAGTTTCTATCTGATTTGCGAGGATTTGTCTTTTGTCATCATTTCTATTTAGAACTAACTTATTTAACTGTTGTGAATACAATTTATGTTTAATTGATTTAATCAAATTCATCTTACACGTTAAGTTTTCATCATTGTATAATGTGTGCGCATATTGAGATAAATTCAATCTTGATGTAACTGATTTAGATACTCCTTTTGCTTTTACTAGTTTTGTTTTAATGGATTTTATACAATATAGCTTGGCTCTTAAGCCAATAAACTCTGTAATTACATCACCGCCAAGTTCATCTTTAAATAAACCAGGTACTTTAGCATTAGCATAAGGCATCATATAAGGATTATCTTTCATAAAATTACTTGTATCGTACATGGCAATATCATTTTTCATATCTGAATAAAAGTCATCAGTGTGCACTAAATAGAGCAAACTATCGGTATCCGTATAACATAGTTTTATTTGGTTGCCGTACTTTTTTTGTATAAAGTCATAATGAAATTTATACAAATGCTGTTTAGCATATTCCAATACAGTAAAACCGATGTATATCGGTCTATCAAGAACAATTTTTTCTTGACTTAGCTGTATGGCCACAAAATTTTCATTAAAAATGGATATACTTTTCAAATTTGGTTTTGTTATTAATTTTTCAGCACCAACACGCTTATTGGTTCTGTTTCCAGCGTCATTCCAACAAGTTATCAATTTAACATCAACTTGTTTTCGTCGGTTTTCGATGGTCTTTCCAAATATCGCATTATTTAAGAGTTTGAAAAAATCTTTTTGAAATGCTGATGTAGACTTTTGACGTAAACAAGTATTCAAATCAATATAACTTTTTAAAAAAATTTCTTGTCTGAAAATTAGTATTCGATGTATTTTCGACAACACGAGACCATTCTTCAAGCATTCTTTCAAATGAACGTAATGTATAACGTAATTATATTTGTTATACAAATTTGCAATCAGTTTTAGGTTTTTTCCTCCAGGAGGAATCAATTTTTGAGGAGCAAATGGTAAATCACTATGTGAATCATGCAAGTGATTAGGGTATTCTAAATCAACTTCTAAAATATAGCCGTAGTAAGCATCATTTGATATACTCATTATATTAAAACTTTTCATTTCTTCCTCTGTCATAAATTTAAAGTCAGAAATCGGCATTTTTCGTGTCATTGCATGACCATAAAGATTATTGCAATCCAAATATATCAAATAATTTGATGGTTTTGAGTCGTCAAAGGATGGCACGTATTTATTATTGGCCTTAGCATGTCGCATTGAACACTGTGCCAAACCTCCTCGTATACCCAATTCCAATAATTGATATATCTCTAAATCATGTATCAATTCAAGTTCTATACCGGTGTACATGAGCATAGCATCCCAACTTAAGCTTGGTGATGTGACATAGTACGCTGGATCAAGATTATAATATTTTAAGCAAAGTAGTCGGAAATTCTCAAATATATCACATAGCAGCATAACATCACATTTAACATATAAGTCAGTATATTCTCCAAGTGATTGAATATCAAAATATTGCCACACAGTATTTGCATGAGCGTACTCATCATCAGAAATATGGCTCAGTTTTAAACTACTATAAAATCTATCTTTTGGTGGTATCCTTGATTCCTCATATTTAGACCATGAATCCATGTATTCGTAAGGATAAACACCCTTTCTTCGTAATAATTCGCATTTAACATCATCAGCAAACTCTGATTTCAAATGTACGAAATCGTTTTCTGACAAGTTTTTACTCAAAGCGTCTAAATTTGTACTTAAAAACTGAAATGAGTCAATAAATTTTAACTGAATAGTTTGTGTACAATCATTGGTTTTAAGAAATTTAGTAAATGATAAATATCTCTCTTTAGTTTTTGGTATGACTTTAATTTCTCCCTCATATTTGGCCAATTCAGTAATGAAAATATGTGAATCATAACCAGACAGATTATGAAACACGATGGGTATGAAAGGACAAACTCTATGCATCAAATTACAATGAGAGTGAGCCGGTCCTCTATACCTACCGGTAACATGGTCATGATCTCGAACTTTGTCGTCAAATAGAGTTTGTTTACATATATAACAAGTCTTAGCAGAACAAAATTCAATTTCTTGTTCTTCAGTTAATATACTCATGCACTGTTTGTTGCTTAATATCCCATTAATTTTCTTAGACTCTATGATTAAACTATTTATAAATACTTGAACACAATCTTTACCTCGGTAATGTACAAGTTTGTTCAAACTCGTGTCGTGAGAACAACATATGTAATACGCGAAGCATGATGGTTCATGGATCTTATTTGTTTCAGTATTTTTGGTTTTAAATTTATCATTATAATTCAATAACAGACACTCAAAATCAGCATAAATGACAAAGTTAATTTTTTGCTGTCTCTCATAATTCTTAAATTTAAGGTAACTGTTTTTTTCTGGTAGTACGGTTAAAACATTAGAACAATCGTGTTTATCACGCTTAAATTCACTTATGAAAAATTGTAAACAGGTATCACATAAGAACATTTTAGTTTTGTGCAATGACACCTGTCTACGAACTAATCGTGCCAAGTCTTTGATTAAACAATAATGAGCTGTACCATTTCTTTGGAAATATAGCAAATTAAAATGATTTGGCTTTTTATTCAATGTTCTATAAAGAGGCCCATTCACAATTTGTCTATCATCCAAACCATACACATTAATACTAATATTACTGTTAATCTTTTCAAACATCAATAAGTCCTTATTAGAAGGTGGCATAGATAACCCCTTCGTTTTCAAAACTGTTGAGTAATGTGGATATGAGGTAGTCCTGCATACATTATTTTTAGCGGGAAACATACCTGCCACAACACTCCATAAAAAACAATTATTATCTGAATTTTTAACATTTATGCAAGCTTTAGTATTCTTTATCCTAGGTGGTAATTCAATATAGGTACCACCCCTCATAGGAGAATATTTGTTAATATTGATTTCCAAGTGGCTTATTGCAACAAAAGACCACCCAGACTCACACTGCGAGAACTCTGTTAATTTATCTCTCAATTTTTCTATAATTTTCTCATAAATATCATTAAAGTCTGTACTGTGGTAAATAATTTCATATTTTGTATTAAATGATTTTAATTGTTTCTCATTTGTTTTACACAACACAAAATAAGCAAACAATTCACAATTCATTTTAATACAATGATTTTTCTCTATGGATACATGGATCAGTTTTTTTATGACTCGTTTATTATCCTGCAAGAACGCCTCAGCAGTGAGGTACTCGACTTCTTGCGAGGGATTCAAACGATACGTCATAATTCTATTTTTAAAAGCCGTAGCAACAATATTAACATTTTCATACTCAGACTTTAATAGACAATTCGATTTGTGAATATTAGTTCTGACATGAAATCTGTATCTATAACTTGGTAATTCAATATCGCACTGCTTACAGTGTGTGACTTCATTTAAGTTTGGGACTGAAAAAGAAACAAAAATCATATTATAATATAATATACTCGTTTATTAAATGCTTACACTTACACTAATGATTACATGAATTAAGTCTATGATTTGATTATAATAGGAGCATCTATAAGATAATAACATATGAGGTGGGTCATAAGAGCCAGCGTACCTATAGGTAAAGCTAGTAGTACTGGCTGAGGAACATTGGTGGGACCCCTTTAAAGTCTTGTTTTGCGGCCCCTATCAGTTCATGCAGCTTCCGCCACGTATTACTTCCCTCATCTATCTGATTTTTTATGGTGATAATAGAATGTCTCCACCTGTTAACTGGTAGGACATTCTCAATTTCAGATGTTTTGAATATTTTAACCTCTATGTAATGGGAACCCTTCCTGGTTTCTGTCAGTTGCCGGCTAAAACCATTTGCCAACCGTCTCGTGTAATAAGAGAAAATTGGTTGCGGTTTTTTACCTGGTTTACTCTCCGGCACTACCACTTCCTCCTCCTCCGAATCGGACCCGAACAAGTCGCCCGCCGTCGCCTTGACGACATTCGCTGGATTGATTCGGAGTTTCGATGGTTTCGGTTTTTTCGCCAACGGTTCTGATGGTGCTGCAACAAGGGTGGGTGCAACATTTGATGCCCGACGCTTTGTAGCTTTTTCTATTACTTGCTTCGGCTTTTGCACCCGCTCGTCGGAACTGGAATCCGACATGCTTCCAAATAGTTCCTCAGCAGTAGCAACAGTCTTCGACCTATGAAAAGAAAAAACAAAAATTATGATATAAGTATTTATGTACAAGATATCGATAGGTCAAATAGATGAAAAAATATAAAAATTATTGAATGAATGGAGGAATGATTGAATAAACAATCTATCTGCAGATAAGTAAGACAGTAAGTAGGTATATTATGTAGGTAGGTACTTACATTTCGAAATTTAAAGATCTTGTATTTTTAACTCGTAGGTATTGCTTGTATCCCTCAGGAAAGTGGTATGACGTTTGATCCAGAGATGCGGCTTTTATATCATGCTACTCCATACAGTCCTTGCCCATTTTTGGAGCGCTATTGATACACACATAAGCAAAATGCTTATCAGACATTTCACACTAACATATTTCTATGATATCAGCTTGCAAATCTTAGAAGGAAAGTACCTATCTTAACAGTTTACAACGCTTTTAAAAAAGCACTATTATATTATAACTATACTGTAAATAATTAGGTAAATCTGTACCCAAGCTACATATTTTTATTTGAGAAAAAACGTATGCGAAGACATCAATAAAGTCCTATGTAAAAACCTTTGTGGTGCATGGCCATGATGTGGTCCTTGGAGAAGTCAAAAGGTTGCGGGTTCAATTCCTGTCGCAGATCTAATTGTATACCTAATCTAGTTACTTATTTGTAAAATAAGTTACATCTACTTAAAATTGGGTAGTATCACCGCTGAACATCCAACTAATTTATCGTTGTTATAATTATGTAAAACAATAATAATGACTGAAGTTGAGCTGCCTCTAGACTGTTTCCAACAGTCTACTCAACTGTTTCAACTGTAAACACTAGTTCTATTTCCCAATAACTTACAACAATATAACTGCAGCGTTAACATAATGTGTAATGGTTGGCTTTACAGTAAGTACCTACCTTCCAAAGTCTAGTTCAAATTATGGTTCAAATATTATGACGACCGATGTGGTGTGGTGGGCGATGGCCCGCCTGTGAAGCAGGAGGTTCGATTCCCGCCTTGGGAATGAAAAAAATGTTTGTACGATCTGCAAATATTTGTTCCGGGTGTTCTGGGTATTTTTACACTTAACTATAAAATAAAAACAAAAATAAAAAATATCTCGTCATATCAGTTATCTAGTACCCATAATACAAGCTCTGCCTAACTTGAGGGGGCTAGATGATGCTGGGTGAATTGTCCAGCTTCTCATTATTTTTAGGTAGGTACCTACATAGGTACCTAATGCAAATATAAATACAATGCTGGAATGTTAGGAATGTTATTGAGCACTGCACGGCTCCTAAATTGGTAACACGTTTTGTATTTCAATCTTAAACTTATATCATTACGATTCTAAAAATATTGAAGACCGTTTTGGCATGTTGGTTGGCGCTCTATAATACAAATTAAGAGTCAGGGGTTTGAGTGGGTATTAAGGTCATCAGATTTTTCACTATTTTGTTAATTAAGATTAGGTACCTACATTGGTAATGCTAGCTACCTATCGATAGGTAACGCACTTACTAATTTGTATAACCTATCTATAACTATAAGTACCTACATATAAATTCGAATTGAGATTTTTCCTTTGCAATTTCAACCTAATGTACTTAACAAACGCCTATAAATACGCGCGGAAGTGTTTATTAAATGCTCATAACGAATCCCCACTCGTCGATACCAACAGGCTCATCTGAAAAGCTCAGATATTAATCGACGATTATGTCGGTAAGTACCTATACTTACCCTACATACCATACATACTAACATCAGCACTATAATGTTGAGTGATCTTACTTAACTTATTAATGTTTCAGGATTCACACGATCACTTATTTAACTTCATTCCTTCGGGCGAGGATGTATGTGGACCATACAAGAGCCGAACTGATGACCGTCGTAGCAGACCAACTACTTCGAATGATGGTGTCTCTACTACCAACTATTCATTCATAAAAAAACCAGCTCAAGGACATAAACTTATACGCATTGAGATATATGATGCCAAAAATTTTGACTCTGCTGAAGACACATTGTGTAAATGTAAAGCTGAATTATGTGCACAACATGTAGTTAAAACCATGCTTTTTGATGATATTTACATATCCACTCAGGATATTTTAGCTAAAATTCTAACATTATTAGAAAAGTAAAATAAGAAAAGTTAACCAATAAAATATCATATTCTTATTTTTTTGTTTTCTTTCTTAGTAAGTACCTACCATTCCTTGTATCAATTTAAAAAGTAGTTATATAGGTAAGTTACCTATTACCTCGGAGAAATGACTATTCACTGAATATTCAAGTAGGTTTAATATTCAACACATTTTGTTTACTTATTCAATATTCATTCGATGTGAATCGATGAATAGGTACTATGTGGCGGTTGATGATAGTTCACTCTGTCTGAATGATGAATAGAAGATTTACATTTTACATCTATAATAGGTACCTGTTAGTAATAGTGAATTGAGGCTGTGAATTGAGGCGGCGGAGAAAGAAAACCATTCCTGAATGATTTTGATCTTTATATAAATTTTAAATATTAAGGTGAATCAATGAATAGGGATAATGAATGACTTACCTATAAATAGTTACCTATACTTTCCTTACTCATTTCTAATATTTTTTTCAATATGAATCGATGAGAACAAGGATGAACAGAGCTAGATAGAATAGTAATTCAATCAATAATAAACGATTTATAAATTCAGGTTGGATATTGGGGGTTCTGGAGCAGGATCATTCCTGAATGATCCTGATCCAGGAGCCCCAATATCCAACTACTTAAGTGTACATTTATTGTATTTACGGAAATAATTTTTCATCCCATCTATTCCAAAATGACGACTTGGTTCGCAATTATTTAAGTGCACCCAAAGGTGGTGTTCTTTATAAGAAACTTTAGCGGGCAGTAATGAGTTTTTAATCCTCTTTCTAAGTGCGCCGCAATTATATTTGAACTTTTTGAATTTGGAACATCTTTTATCTGAGCGCCGACGAAATCGAACGCAAATATTGTTTGAATATATGTATACTGGCTGGTACGACGGCCCATAGTCGCGCGCCGCCGGTAAATAATCTACAACAATCTCTATTCCTAATAAAACTGTAACAAAAAAATTCATAATTGCGAAAATGTCAAATATAAGTTTGTTGGTTGTTTTATTATTAGATACTGTTTAATTTCAATTTAGTTGTTACGCTATATTTTATTAAATAATAATATTGCAATAAAATATGAGGCGCCTTTTATTTTCTCATAGTCGGTGATGAAAAGTAAAGTGTATCACTCGGGCGCAAAATATTATGTATTTTTGGCTCGGGCGACGTACTTTGAATCCCTCGTTACGTTCAGGATTCAAAAAAGCGACCTCGCCGTAAAAATATTATTTTGCTCCCATCTAGGTTTAGTAGTTTTAAATAAAATAGTACCTATTTTATTTAAAACTTTTGAGTTTACCAGCAGAAGTGTGTGCAGCTTAAGTTAGCTGTTAAATTTGTTATAGCCAGGTAAACGAAAGTAGCTTGGCAACTCTTGCGCATGTTGTTCAGCGGAAATATAATTTATTTACCTCGTTTCATGTTAAATTAATACACGGACAGATTGGGTACTTGCCTTGGAGATTTCTCTCGGTTACTACAGCAGGGCAAAGATAGCTTTCATGTCAAACTGGTTGCTAGTCGGCCATGATATTTTATTAGTTATGTTTACCTATTTGTTAACATACTAATTAGCTATTAATTAGTATATTACCTAACTATAAATAAATAAAAGTCTAGGTAGTTCTACAGGACTATGTACAGTCTACGATAAAAATCGACAAACAAGGTCAAAATATTTTCTACCGATGCCTATGAAGAGTGTCTATACATTTTGAGAAAATTATAAATTAATAATGCTAGACAAAACAGCATCATCAAGCTATCAATAGGTCAATAGGTTCAAACAAATTGTCAGATGCTGAACGGCCTAGCTTCAGCCTCCCGATGTATCGGTCTTGGCATGAATTTGGATAAAAGCAAAGTCAATATAATATCAATGGCCACATTAATCCAAGACCGATGGTCGTACATGACCACCTTCTCGAAACTGTTTCCGAGTACACTTACCTTGGGCAGATTCTGCAGTTGGTTAAAAACAATTTCGAGAAGGTAGTCAAGAGGAGGATCATACCGCAATGCGTGAAAACGAAAGTTTTCAATCACTGCGTCCTACCCGTCATGACCTACGGATCCTTTTTGCAAAGACTTGTTTTGACACTAAGTTTAAATCTATTGACCTATTGATAGCTAGATGATGTTGCCTAGCTATCAATATGTCAATAGATTCAAACAAATTGTCAAAACTAACATAATATATGTAAAAAGGCGGTAGTTACTTCAAAATATCAGATTGTCAAGACTTCAGAGGATGAAAAAGCTTGGGACGAGTTTTGCTTTAACTAGAAAATTCTAGCAACATAGCAAAGTATAGGTTCACTTCTTTTCGTAACCTTAAAAAAAATTTAAGTGAACAAAAAACAAAGTGAGTCTTTTCTAGTTTTAGTTATGTATTTCTGACGCATTCAAAAGTATTTTACTGTCTTATCTAAAGGAAATAAAGTCCTTGGAGTTTCGTGTTTTTTCAATATGTAAACTTTTAAGTCGATAATGATATGTATGTGTGCATTTGTCCTGAACTAAAGAATGCAGCTGACTGTATCTCTAATCTACATGGGTGGGTTGAATCCTAATAAGTGATGCACTTGTGTTACGGTAAAAAGAGAAAATAGACTTTTCGAGAAAGTGCTGGTTCTTTGCCGTGTGCATGCAAATAAGTGACGCAATGTAGATTTGCAATAGATAGGTACTTTTGCAGAATAATTAATACATTTAGACAGAATTGCGTAGTTTGTTAGATTATTGGTTTTAAAATATTTATGTGTCTAAGAAATCAAATAATATTCCAAAAAAATCTACTTCAATTACCCCAGAAGATCTTAGGCACTATAATAACAAAAATCTTAAATTTATGTGTTTGTTTATCATTTAATGTATTTAGTAGGTGTATTTACATTTATTGTATTTTGTTCTTGCATTTTATTTTAGAAACTGTGGTGAATCGTGAAGTGTGGAAGGAGAAACGAGCGGCGTGTGGCAAACAGACGCAAAAAGAAATTATTATTAATAGATTGCACGGTGGTACCGCCCATAGGACATAATTCAAAAAAAAACTTGTCAGCTACCCTCAATTTAACTACCTTTAACGATTAACCGATAAACGAGCTACCCTAAAGTATAAATATTCTACCCATTTTACCTAATAATCACAACATTTTTGACCTCCGAAGTTAACACATTATTACGTTGCACTCGCCTTATCAGTAACTCACTAACAGGCATTGTTTTTGTGACGGTGAATTCTCGGAATTGCATTGTTTTTGAGTGGTTTTGTGACATGGATTTCCAAGATCAAGGTATGTTTTCACTATTAAGTTATAATAATAAATTTTATTTGACATTATTATGAAGAGTTTTTACGTGCTACGTCATACAGGATTTCTACCAAATTTTTATCATAATTGTAAACTTTACATAGACTTACAATTAACTTGCTACATTAAGCTACTATTCTCACCTATCTTAAATTATAGATCAAACTGTCTATTTTGAGAATGTAAAGGTTTTATCTGCAGACGTTTGCAGATGTAGCTGCTATACAGCCTCTACGACTGCGTAGGCTATGGCGTAGAACGGTCAACGAGAAATATGTACCTTAAATTTTTAAATTTTCTTTTCAGGTACTTTTATTAAATGTACATTTTCAAGGATGCATATCTTTGAGATATGGTCTGCCGTACCTGGAGCTGTTCTTCAAAAACATCAACACGTATTGCAAACGATTCTAGCTTCTCTGGGTGAGGTCGAGAATCTAGATATTAGTAACTTAGGTAGTAGAATACTAAGTTTATGTAAAAGTATTGAAAGATACTGGAAAACAGTTGCTAGAAAAAAATCTGCATTTTTGCACAAGTACTCTGATTGGCTAAAAGAAATTGAATGTGTCGAATTAGTAAGAAGTAATGAGCAGTGCATTCAAGAAAACACGAACGAGCCAGAAGGGCCGTCTAGGGGACGCCCCAAGAAAGATTTTTCACAATTGTGTAAGCGCTCGAAACGTAGAAGATTGGCAGAATTATCTCAAGTAGATGACTCGGCTGTAAATACACTACTCAATACTTCTGACAAGTCTAGTACGAGCTTAACACTGAATATAACTGCGCGACTTTTGGTACAAGAATATCCGTGGTATAATCTCCCAGCTTCCGTCCACAAAGTCCTTATTCATGGTGCTAAGGTGGCACAGTATGCCTTATTATCCATCGGAGAATTATCCGAAGAGGCAGCCGAAGCGAACAATAAAAATTATAAGGCCTTCAGACGAGATCATACAAGAAAAATGTCGCGAGGACTTACGAATAAGGACTTACTAAACAGACTTTTACTCAGCTCTGATCCATTTATCTCTGGTCTTCGGAAACTTCCCCGTAAGAAAAAAAGCATATTCTCGAGGCAGGTTTTAGATTTATTAGAAATGTAGTTTAGATATAAATTAGGTTGATTGTGGTAGTATTAAGTTTCTTGTGTTTGAAATAAATTTTGTTGAAGTTTACTTGCTTTTTGTTTAATATAACATGTATAAAATATACAAAGATTTCATATATATATAATATATATATACTATATATATATATATAACTATAACCCCTTCATAAAAAGCATTGATATCATATTCAGACGCATTTCCAAACGAGGGCAATAAATCTATAATATTGATTAAATAAATGTAAATAGCAAAAGTACATATTCTAAAGTTCATCCTATATTATGTTATAAATTTGGTAAATTAGGGTATTAATGTACACTTTAGAAGTCTTTTTTATTAATATCTCTAAAGAAAAATCACAAATAACAAAGTTATGTATTTATGTCCGCGCTTGTAGGGCGCTGGTACCACCGTGGATTGGTAGTAGCTGATTGTTGTAAAAGGTAGTTAAGCATCTGCCTGCAGTATTTCGCACGTCGTCGTCACCCCAACTGGCCGGACCGCGGTCTCCGCTCAAAACCTCCTTAACCCCAGCAGCGATTGTCGGTGCTTCGCGAGACAGAGCCGGCCCACTGCCACTACAGCTATTCTTTGCTTAGAATTAGCAAGCCTGGGCATAGCACCCTTTTTTATTTTGAGGGCGCTGCGGTACTTATAAGGGGCGGCCTATGTCCAGTGGACTAGAATTGGCTGTTGATAACGTAGATAAAGGTCACTTACTCGCTGAGTAAATAATATTGACTTATCTACGCAGCAACATGCTGAGTTGATACCTTTTTGACTCGAAACTCGGTGGTTTGCCAAGCTGGTTGCGGAAGTTACTAGGTAGGTACTTACTATTTCAAGGTTTCCAACAATCAGGTTTTTTTTGTTTACACTAAGCAGCTAACCGTTTTACACTTCACCTATCTTACTGATAAATGCATTCCTAGTTATTATTATTTTTGCACAAATTTCATTTCATTACTTATGAATTACCAGACTAAAAAAGTTAAACAGCTGCTCATACAAACATTCCAACTGCCCACTTAGCGCCACAAACACCAGAATCAAGCAATTACAGCAAAAACGACACATCCTAACTGTTGAACACCGTAATGATCCCTGGAAATAATACCCTCTGGCATGTTTAATACCCTTTGGCATGTTACCCTAGTCACTTTTAATTAAGGTAGCTTAAGTCCATAAATGGCGCCTAAGTGAACATAGCTCAAGAATAATCTATTTTTATTGAGATGACGTTTGTGTTTTAGATGATTTTAATTTAATGAAACTATAAACAATGTTAACAGATTTTTTTTATTCATTCTTACAAAGATAAAACACGTTTTTTTGGAATCATTATAACCAAAATATACTTTCTAAATTATTGTAGTGGTCATACTACTAATATTATAGAGCCGAAAGTTTGTGAAATCTGAATTTTTGTTACCTAGAATCTTCAAA
The DNA here is from genome assembly GCA_949316285.1 of Eupithecia subumbrata. Classification (NCBI taxonomy): domain Eukaryota; kingdom Metazoa; phylum Arthropoda; class Insecta; order Lepidoptera; family Geometridae; genus Eupithecia; species Eupithecia subumbrata. The sequence continues at coordinate 21,112,791 of OX438646.1, read as the reverse complement.
ACTACTGAACAGATCAAGATGAAATTTGGCGTTCGTTTAGAGCAAAGCCTAACTTAGATAGTATGCTACTTATTATACCCATGATCTATATAATATCATACTATGATTAAACCGAAAATACGTGAGCGAAGCCACGGGCAGAAGCTAGTCTATACTATCCATACTTATATTATGAAGAGGAAAGATTTGGTTGTTTGTTTGTTTGTTTGTATTGAAAAGGCTCCGAAACTACTGGATCGATTTGAAAAATTATTTTACCATTAGCAGCCCACATTATTCCTGATGAACATAGGCTACTTTTTACCGCGGGAAAATGCTTCATTCCTACTGGAAAACGGGTAATAGGACAACGGGTAGTAATAATGCAGCTTGTACTATATAAACATTACACCTACGTATCTATATGTTCTATGTTTGTTTCTTTACTCCTCCATTATTTTATGGTCCTAAAAACAGACAACGTTTTTCCACGTTTTATCTAGTTTCAAGCGTTTCCCCGGCAACGGGATGTTTCGCAAAGTGCCCGGAAGGATGCTTGCGATGCGACATAGCGCACGTCGCTGTAAAAGTGTGAATTATTGAAGGCGGACTTCCCGGTTAATTAGAATTCAGAATTGTATAATTTAGTTAGCAGATTTTATAATTACTTAATGCTCGGGGAAGTGGTTAAAAGCTTATAAAAGATAGAAAAAGTTGGTACTTAGAGTAAGTAGCCGGTAGCGGTAGCGAGTAACCAAGTGGTCGTCATCGAGTGGTCTTGGTGGTCCTATAAAATCCTTATATCTGACCATATTTGATCTTAATTGTGCAAAATCCGCCATGTGCACCGTGTGGTGCTGGTTTAGAATTTGCACCACCCCAAATCTTCCCGTGGGTGTCGTAAGAGGCGACTAAGGCATATCCACCGGGGGCGGGCAGCAGCGCCCCCTACAGAACAATTCTATCACCAACTGCGATCCCCAACCCGCATGCCAAGCGTGGGGATTATGGCAAATACCCGAATGAGATGAAGGCTAATAAGGCGCTTATCGGGGGAGGGACCAATACAGGCTGTTGAGGTTGAGGTGCAAAATCCAAGTCACTGCATCCGCAAACGTCTAGGTGGATATATTATTATTTCTGACCTTCGATTGCATAGTGTAGGTAGGTACAGACCACAGAAATCTAAATAACAAGGCACTAGAAGTGCTGAGTACCACCCGAACTATCGGGAACGCATGTCGCCGGCTCGCCCCTTCTACTACCTTACTACTACATACACAGACAATAACTACGGGGTTACGCCTACAAACATCCAAAAATGCTGTGCAAACCAAATTAAGCCGTAAGCCTAGTACCATACGTTCGCTTACTCACACATTAGTGACAAGTTTGCATTTGTTGTCGGTATGACGTCATCTTAATGTTATCTACACTAGTGCTGGGCACAAAATAACAGGTCACCTATTGTTATTCTATGACTAGGGCATTTGACTAATAAAATAAAAATATAGTGTGTACTTCAATATTAATTTATTAATAACAAAATAAATGATATATAACTTGTTATTTACTGTCCGGTAAAATGAAGAAACTTATTTAAAAACTGTGTCTTTGGGACTATTTTGATAGAGTTTTTTGCGTAATGATTAATGCGGATATCCATGTACTTTTCCAATACGCATTTGATTAATTGAACTAAGTGGTTATCCATTGGAGACTGATCATATTGATGGAAGTTTATATCATCAAATAATTTAAGTCCGAGAAAATGTCGCATAGTTTTTGTAATAAATTGACATTTAAATATTTTACTTGCAATAACTGACTTGTCAAAGACAGTATTTTTCAGCAATGATTCTGTTTTTTTACAAATTGTGATCACATCTGTACTGTAAATGTTCATTTTCAAACTTATTTAATTCTAAAAGTAACCAAAGAATGAACAATGTCGATGCATGATGATTCGTAGATCGCAGATATCAAAATAAAGTTTTGACTTACGGCGTTGAACAATTTCCATATGTCGACTGTAGGTATAGTTGTTTTAATTAATGTACGTCTTTTTGTTGTGACATTGAAATCATCTTCTTTGAAATGTTTTGAACATATCCTACTATAAATTGTAGGGAACCAATTTCTTTTTCCCGTCGCGGATATCCATTTGTCCCTAATATCTGGACATCGTGGGAATCTACAAAGAACAAATAATAGAATAACAGTTTTGTTCACCTAAACAAACAATTTCCTGGCTAAATTGTATTTTTAATTAATGTGCTGTGTTTATTTAAGTTGATAAGCTGCTAAATATGTAATGTGATTCTGTATCGACGATAGAATTGCCCGAAAATGACAGTCTTAGGTATCACTTTTTTTACCATAAAAGTACATCGAAGATTTTTGTTTTCAAATCAAAATATAATCCAATTATTCGATCAGTCGTCATAAGACTTATTTTAAAATAAATGAATAATTATAATTTAACATCGTATTCCTAAAATACTATGTTAAATTAGGCAAAGTCGTTTTACATGTCACAACACTAGCTCGCGACCGGGTTCTGCGGCCGTACCACTAGGAAATCGAGCGCGCAATGTTATCGTTTACTATGCAGTACATTGCTTTTTGTAATGCGGTACCTGCCAGATGTAGACAAAAATAAGAGGCAATGTACAGTTAAACGTGATAATACGAACGGTCGACTGTGACATTCGTATTACTTGTAAAGATTCTATAATTTTAAGGAAAAACGGCATTATTTCTAAAAAAAAATACTTACCGATGAAATGTTTTTCCTTTATTTGTATAATTACAACTTGTGGAAGAATTTCCGCAATGGGAAATGCTGCAACACACCATTTTTACACACGCACGTCTCGAGAGCAACTGAAGAGCAACGAACGCACTGGTGGCGTGAGAGTCACCTGAGCGGCGACAAGGTCACGCGCGCTTACGACTTCTAGTGCCTTGTTATTTAGATTTCTGTGGTACAGACAGTGTCAGAATTAAGTAACCCCCCTGTATAACACATTGCAGGTTAGAATCCGACTTTTTATTTTGTTTATCTATTCGTTCTGTTTTTATGTTACCTAAATTAAAATAATTATTAATTTTCGACTTTTAAAACTCCTACGATTTACAGGTTTGGATTTAAACCTGCATGTGTTTTGCAGGGGGGTTACTTAATTCTGACGCTGTCTGTACAAACCAGCAAGACCATTTATGATAATCTCTGAGTGAGTCGTTCAGACTATTTTCAACGCTTATTGGTTGCATTCTAGAGTGAATCTAAAAAATCTAGAAAGTGAATCTAGAAAAAAATAGTTAGCATAATCAGAGTGCTGCTTTGAGCACCATAATAGTAATTTTACATAGTGAATTTTATCCTCCAGTATTATCTCATCTTGGAAGACGTATTGTAACTTTTAATTTGTGCCCAAATGTGACTCTGCTTCGGCAATTGGATATTTTTTTATAAAACCCCCTTTTCGATTCACACTATGCTCAACTGGTTGGTGCCGCTGGTACTTTTGATTCCCTTCTACACAACTAAAGTACCAATGACTCAACCCGGACCCACGGCACAACTACTATGCCCACCTTCTTTGTATTCCAGGCGATCTAATAGTTACAAAATGTCCGTCCGAACTGTTTAGTCTAGTAGTATGTTTTAGGTAACTTACTGATGGGCGACCCTGATAGAACCCACACCTTCATTTCAGAGAAACATCGCATGAAACACCGGATAAACATTAACTATAATCGGTTCAAGAATCCGTGATATATTTTGTGAGCAAAGGGGTTACAATACCAAAGGAATATAAGTGCATTTTTTTTACGACTTTGTTATCATCGAAGGAAAGTTTAGAATATCAAATTACATATTTTTGGTTCTCTAAGCTTTCATCATTTAACTCATCTGTCGTCCGTTTTTAACTCGAATTTAATTTAATTATTTATTTATTGATGTAATTAGAAATATACTAATTACAGTAGGTTTTAAAATTAAATGTGAGTACATTATATCAGTTATCTAGTATCCATAACACGGGCTCTGCTTGGCTTGGGGCTAGATGGTGCTGTGTGAATTGTCCAGCATTATTTATTATTATACACTCATTTATTCTTTAATCTCGTTTATAAAATACATTTTTTATTATAGAAAATAAAATGTTATAAAACTATTCTACAGTAAAAAATATATCAAAACGGTGAATCACCGGCCGCGAAGCTAGGCTCAAGCGGCCGGTGACTAGGGCTGCAAAGAGAGGAACTTCCTGACGATGCGCGCCGAGTCCAGGAGTACTATTATTATTATTATTAATGATAGTGTAGTTAGCGCTAGAAATAGTTACATACCATGTCAAATAATAATCAATCACAACAAACAAAATTATTCGCTGCAATTATGCGTTGTTAAAGTTTGTGTTTTGGTTAATAATGATTACAGTGATGAAATTAAATTGTGTGAAGAGTGATAATTGAATGATTTATTCATTTCATCATCATCATTAACATTTATATAAATAACAACAAGGTAACGGGAATAACTAATAATAGTTACCCATTACCTTCCTGTTACCTTGTTGTTTTCTGTTTTTGTTATTTTTTTTGTAATTTTTAATTCCAGCCTTTGTTGACATAGAATATCTTGGATTCTAGAACGGAGTATAGATACTATATTATATATTATTACTAACATGCAAACACATTAGTAATCGCGAGTAGGTGCTCCGGCCTCGACACCCGCGCGGCCTTACCTTGCCATCTTTGGTAGATGACGTTATTCCAACACGTTACCCATTCATTTACCTACCTACGTAGGTTTAGGAGGTACAGTCAGTCTACGTAGAGGTACAGTCAGCGTCAAATTGATATGAGCGTCTAGAGTAGTAGAATTGTTCTGCAGGGGGCGCTGCTGCGCCTGCCCCCCTTAGGAAGGCAAGAACCAACGGGCTACCCAGCCAGCTTACTGGCTGGGTAGCCCGCTGGTTCTTGCCTTCCTGCCTTTGGGGGTTTCTTCAGAGAAAGGCCGTTCCTCTTCGACTATTTATTATTCACCAATCAAGTTACAAATTTCCTATCTTTGACTACACCATACAGTCGCCTTTTACGACACCCGCGGGAAGAATTAGGATGGTGCAAATTCTAAGCCACACAGCTTTGGGCTTTATTTGTTCAGTTACTTATGAAGTAGGTTGCTCCTTCTTTTATGGGAGAACAAAAAACTAAAGAATACCGATAGTAATAATCATACTATTTTTCTATCTTATCTCCTTAGCTATTATTTGATTAATTAGATGGGTAGCCCAGAAATTTACTTATCTTCAGATTATTTAATATGTCTTTATCTTTGTTTACAGGTAATATTCTAATTCATGCTGAAGATAACAAATAGCTAATGTACATAAATAAGGTAAAATTAGTTATATACTTAGAGATAATAGTGTGTTAATGCCGCATGAATCGATTAGTCTTTTGGTTCATTGTTTGCTACAGCAACAATGTTTTTTAAAGAGAAGTCTGTAAAAATAACACATTTTGTAAAATGGTCAAAAAGGGGAGAACTAATTTTCAAAGGGGCCCTCCCCCTTTGAAAATTAGTTCTCCCTTACCAATAGATACCAATGAAAGGTATCGGTTTGGTACATTTCAAAACAGTTTTTAAAATTCCTGTCGCTTTCATACTGCTTGAAATATTTTGAAAACAGTCAAAATATTACCTTTCCTTTATAAGACTTACGCTCGGGACCTAACGTGCGTTTTTTTGAGATGAAGGTCTCGTAAAATGCGTATCGACTTTCAACAGAAATTACAATTTATTTTGCATCGCCATGTGGCACAAACAAGGCTTTAAGTTGTGTTGTGAGTAGCATTTTGAACGACTCCCAACTCAAAAAATACGATTGTTTTGCCCCAGCCTAAACTACACCATTTTTGTCATCTTTCACAAGATTACACAAGATTTTTTTTCTCTAATCTTAATCCATCGTGCCAGTATTGCACCAAATTGGTCGGCCATAGAGCACGGAATGTACAGGATGATCTCACTTTCATCGGGCGAGCAGTAACCTCACGACCTGACCTGATGGGCCGATCCACGGTTGCACAAGAACACGCCTTATAGGGCAGGACGGGTTTCTAATCCCATGACCTTGGGGTCTGGGACATCCTGTGTAAATAATGCTGGGCATTATGATAAAGATGTCCATTATTAATGCTTGCTTTCAACAACCAACTTTCAAGTCTACCTATTTTGTTTGGGAAGAAAATCTACTTTTACCTTTGAAAAGTATATTTTTACATTTTGCATTTTGCTCACCTTAAGAGAGACTTTTTTATACCTCCCTACCTTATTGGGGTTCCCTACCTTTTGTGTTCTATGGTGATCGTCCCATGAGGCACACATCGCGGTGTAAGAATCCATACCAGTAGCTTACTTTGGGGCTAGATGGTGCTGTGTAGATTGTCCAGCATTATTATCATTATTATTATAGACACATCTAAAACTTACTTACTACCTTCATCTCTGCCCGTGATTGTCCTACCAGAAGTTGGGCAGCCGCTTCCTTCAGTGTATTTTACAACCTTCAATGTGATGGTACCAATGCGCCTGCCATTAATGGTAAATGTGGTGATTTTGGGCAAAATCCCCATCGTTTGGTGGAAACGTTCAGGAGTGAACATTATGGAGTTGATGTGGTAATAGTGCACTTAATATCTCTCTACATTAACAGTTACTAAAAATAATCCCAGGTATCATCAAACACCTAATGAATTAGCAAGCTGAAGTCGCAGTGGGCTGGCCATATCTCGCGAAGAACCTACCGCTGCTGGGGTAAAAGTATCCTTGAGTGGGGGCCACGACTCGGCAAAAGTAGTGTAGGACGCTCTCCGGCCAGGTGGGACGACGACCTGTGAAAGGATTCAGGCAGATGGTGGTTGCGGCAAGCTGAGGACAGGGCGCTATGGCGCTCATTAAGGGAGGCCTATGTCCAGCTAAAGTAGGCTGATGATGATGATGATCATCAAACACCTATTAAGACCATGATGTAATGATTTCGGTGTTTGTTTTGAATAAAATTGTAAATCCAGGTCATTTTGACAGTTGACGGCTTCTCGTGTTTTCTTCTATTTTGACTTTGACGCGTTGTCTTTGAATTAAGCAGCGCGGTCTTGTCTGTGGTTTGTCGACGTCATATTGAGGAGAAGCGGTTTTGGTGGGAAAAACACGAGAGGTCGGGCATTCGGTCTCTAGACTTGGAAGCGAAAACACCTCTTGAAATACTGAGTAGTATTAAATAATTATAATATTATCAATTATTTAATAAAACTATAAAAATTTGTAGAGGTTTCTTTGATTTCCCAAAATCTCAGAAGTGGCGATTGAACCGAGTGTAAGTCTAGTGCATTATTTATTTCTTATTTGTTTTTAAAAACAACATGATTATATTTTGCCGCGCTGGTCAGATAATTATCGTTATAATTTAATAGCAAAATTTTAAAGTCGATTACCTACTTCACTTTTCAAATTCGAATTGTCATATTCACGAAACGGTCGGTACAAGCCGAGACTATCCGGTCGTGATGACTGCTTACATTTTGAAATAGTGAAGGGTAGGTATTTGGTATTTTATTAATATTTTACTGGACAAAGAGTGGTATTATAATTCCGTAGAAAATATTAGAGTGCAGCTGCCTGGCCTACCTGCAGTTTTATGTTTGAATCGATGTTAACACGTAATGGTCGGTACTAAACCGAGACTATCCGTTCGTGATGACTCCTTTCGTTCTGAATTGGTAGCCGGTATCTGCATTCAAAACAAATTTGGAATAGTAACGCATTTCGTAAGGTGTTTGCATGGCTGGTCGGTATTGCACCGAGACTATCCAGTGTTGCTTAAGCATTTCGCGGATTGCTGTGCAGTAAATTTATTTGTTATGTTAACAATCTCTGTCCAGTGAAAATTATTACGTTTTTTGAACAAAATATCTGACCGCTGCAGCCTTATTTAACTACATATATTTTTATATTAATTCTTCCAAGGTGTACGTACTATATGTGGAGTGAAACGTAGGACCTGTAGTTGTGGCTATGTACGTCACAATTTACAAGGGCTATGTTTTTAAAGGCTATGTATGCCTATGGAGTGAAACATTAGGACCTGTAGTTGTGGCTATGTACGTCACAATTTACAAGGGCTATGTCTTTAAAGGCTATGTACGCCTATGGAGTGAATCGTAGGACCTGTAGTTGTGGCTATGTACGTCACAATTTACAAGGGCTATGTTTTAAAGGCTATGTACGCCTATGGAGTGAAACATTAGGACCTGTAGTTGTGGCTATGTACGTCACAATTTACAAGGGCTATGTTTTTAAAGGCTATGTACGCCTATGGAGTGAAACATTAGGACCTGTAGTTGTGGCTATGTACGTCACAATTTACAAGGGCTATGTTTTTAAAGTCTATGTACGCCTATGGAGTGAAACATTAGGACCTGTAGTTGTGGCTATGTACGTCACAATTTACAAGGGCTATGTTTTTAAAGGCTATGTACGCCTATGGAGTGAAACATTAGGACCTGTAGTTGTGGCTATGTACGTCACAATTTACAAGGGCTATGTTTTTAAAGTCTATGTACGCCTATGGAGTGAAACATTAGGACCTGTAGTTGTGGCTATGTACGTCACAATTTACAAGGGCTATGTTTTTAAAGGCTATGTACGCCTATGGAGTGAAACATTAGGACCTGTAGTTGTGGCTATGTACGTCACAATTTACAAGGGCTATGTTTTAAAGGCTATGTACGTCACTATTACAAGGGCTATGTTTGTCACAATCATAATATTTCAAGGGCTTCTAGGGTGCTATAAACGTGGGACGTATATGTGGTTTGCTGGCTATATAGTATTATTTCGTGGGTCCTCTTTGTTATATGATTATGTATGTCATTAGAGGGGCCAACATAGAACCTGTGTATCGGCTATGTACGCCTAAATCGAGTTCAAGGAAGTAGTAGTAAAATTACTTTATCAAATTGATTTTCATTTATTCCGCAGGAAAAGTAATTGTTTATTTTTATTATTACCAACATTAAATTATTATTCTTTATTTTATTATATGGCATTTTTTCAACTTTAATAAAATAAGTAATAACGTTACTAGGATGTGATAATTTATTACGACAGGTACTTCCAACTTTTTGTATATTGATTTTTTTAGTCAATTTATTAATGTGAATTTATTGGTTCTCTGCGAGGTTATGGAGTCTGAAGGTGTCTACATCACCGAAGACGAACCGCCAGGGGCCGCCTCCAGTAAACGCTCTCGACGAAAAAGGAAATCGAAGTCTGAATATGCGAGGAGGCGTGCAAGGTGAAGGCGCAGTTCTGTTCAAAGCTCCTCTTCATCAAGCTCGTTCAAATCTTCATAGAGAAAACGGTCTTATTTTAAAGCTACCTTAATTCACCCCTACTTTGAAATGTAGAGCCTTCCTAAACCAAATTAGTTCATCTGATAGTATTAAGAATAGAATCGAATATCATTTATTATCCAAAGTAAAGAGCTACACCAAAATTGTTCTTATAAAACCTAGTGCGTGGCACAATACAATGGAGTCGTCAGATGACACATAAGCACACAATTCTTTAATATTATAAAAAAAAAATGCCATTCTTGTAAAAATCATAAATAAATTCCATTCAATGTTGATAACCAGAGTCAAACAAAACTAGATTAACTAAAATTCATAAAGCTGTATAGTGGCTGTCAATAAAATATTGTATGGTAAGAATATTGTAAATAGAAATACATAATTGTGTGTAAAGATAAAGATAAAGATATTTATTTGCAAAAACATGTTTACAAAAAGAAAAGGTAACATAGGTATAGGTACTTAGGTAGAAACAAAATGCTTGACCGTTTACGGTACCTATGCAAAATGAATTAGAGGGATGACATGCAACATTAAAAACTATCTACAATTTATCATTAAAAAATTCGTCTAGGCTATAGTAACATTTTGATATTAATAATATATTAATTTTCTGTTTAAAGATTTGAACATTCAGGTTTCTGTAAAGTTTAGTTAATTGGTTATAAATTTTAGTAGCAATACTAACAAACAATTTTCTGCATTAATGTTGTTTTAACAGGATGTGATCGTAACCTAATATTATCCCGCCTGTTTCGACTTACAACCTCAGATAGCCGGGGAAACAGATAGGTATTATTTTTTACAAACAGAGCGACTTCTATTATGTAGGGGGACGGAAGTGTCGGAATTTTGTGCTTTAAAAATAGTGGTCTACAACTATCAGTAATTTTAATCTTAAACATGGCTCTCAAACATCGTTTTTGTAGCTCGAAAATTATATTTTTATTGGTTGAGTTGCCCCATAAATATTAACCCATACCTATCTTAATACAGACTCTACCATACCGTGATAAGCTGTCAATAGAGCTTCTGTGTTGACTGTTGACGACAGTCTATGAAGAGCATACTCTAGGCTACTGACTCGCTTACTCAGTCCTTCTATATTATTATGTTGTTTCCAGTTAAGTTTTTTTTATCTATCATAAGTCCTAAAAATCGCGTAGCATCAACTTGATTAATTGAATTGGTCTTAAATGTTATATTATTGTCGGATGGAGTATTGGATCTTTGGTCAAAATGCATAATTGTAGTCTTACTTAAATTAATTTTTAAATTATTATTGTCAAGCCATTGTAATATAGATTCAATTGATTTATTAATGTCAGATTACACTAGTACACTAGTACTTTTGATTTGTGCATTACCTCAAGTTTGGTTTTAGATTGTATTCTTGGTATTTTTGTGAATTGATTTCTATTACTAAGGTACAATTCAATTAAATCTGAAACGTTCCCTCTAATACCTTACGTTTCCAGTTTTTTAGTAAAATATTGTGGTCTACGTCATCAAAAGTTTGTGACATAATTATCACAAAATATACTACAGATTGGAGTTCTTTTGTCAACTTTACAAATAACATTGTAGAAGAAGTCGTAAATTGCCATATTTATTGTTTTCTTTTGGCGAAAACCTTTTTGCTCTTCACACAGGATGTTGCTATTTTCAAAGTATGAGTTTATTTCGGCGTAGTAGTATTTTTCAAATATTTTTGAAATTATGGAAATCAGAGCAATGGGTCTGTAAAATTCTACCAGTTCTTTATTTCCTTTCTTAAATACTGGTTTGGCTATAGTAGTTTTTAGGTCATCCGGGAATTGTCCTGTTTCTATACTGAAATTTATCAAGAAGCTTAGATGAGGACTAATAGATTCATTCACTGCTTTAATAATATTGGTACTAATGCCGTCAAATCCTGAGCTTTTTGTATTTTTTTTTGGTGAATTTATTATTTTATTGATATGATGTGGTAGGCAGGGAGCCAAAACATGGATCTCTCTTGTCTATATATTTTTGTCGTTACGTTCTTACCTATTCCTGGTATCGGTTTTACCTTATTGATAAAGTAGTCGTTAAAAATATTAGCAATATCGATTGGATTTGTTAAGTCTACATTATTATATTTTATTTTCGATATAGATTCTTTGGGTATATTTGGTCTAGACTTATTAATTACCTCGCAAGTTGTTGTAGATTTGTTGTTAGATGTCAATATTTTGTGATTATTTTGAGCTTGCTTTGTTAGTGAAATTATTTTTTTTAAACATTTTATTATATCCAATGTAGATTGATCTATTTGTCTTTGTGGGCCTAGATCAATAATTCCAAAGAAGATCTCTTCTTCGTTTACTGCAAGTACGTATACCACGTGATATCCATATAATATGTTTTCTTTCTACTATTACTAAAATATACTTTTTTGGGAAGCATAACTCATAAAACAACCTGAATGTTTCAATAAAGTGCCGGTATGCCACAGAAGAGCCTTCAGCGTTATACATATCAAAAAAAGAGAGATCATTTAAAGATACCTTCCTTGCGCCAATATTTAATTTTAAGAATATTTTTAGCTGGTAGTTTAATAATTTGGGCAGTGTGATCAGACTAGCCTAATTTTAACACTTCAGTCTTACAAATAGCTTTGTAGTTATGTGCAATGTTATCGATGCAAGATTTAGTGATTAAACGTGTTGGCTGTTTTAACGCTAGCTTCAAGTTATAGTTCAGTAATAAGCGTTCAAATTCTTGTGCTATATTGTTACATTTTAGCATGTCTATATATATTAAAGTCGCCAACTATAATAATATTATTTGTATTTAGTTTTGTTACATAGGTCAGTAGTTTATCTAATTTATTGAAGAATGTATTTAATTATTTTGTTTAGGTACTCTATAGATACATACCTACTATTATAATTTTATATTCAATCAACTGAACAGCACAACACTCAAACAGATTGGTCAACGACAAGTTTTTAATTTCTATTAATGTGTGTAATTAAGTAAAATTCTCATCAGTCTGGTCTTGTATTGTCAATTTAATTTCTTTTATAGTCATTCGATAAATATTATTTCTATTGTACTTATATTGTTTGAGTAGGGATTAATATTAATAGTAGGGATTTAACTTGAAAACAGAAAGATTTTAAACTATCTATGGATTTTACATTATCGGATAGTTAGTTGTATAATTTTCGGCCTGATATTTTGGGAAGCTTCTTGGACATACATAGTCAGTTAGGCAAGTTTTTAAGAGAATGTTTTTGTGCCTAAAAATAACGTTAGTATTAGGTACAGTTCTTGTTTTATATTCATGTTAAGTCCTTTTAACATATTGTATGGTTTCAAAGATGTATATGGAAAATAATTTTAAAATGTTGCCGAGTGTAATGATTAATTTTCTGTCAGATTTAATGATCTAGCTAGATGTAGATAATGATATAACGACTTAGACTTTTAAAATTTGTAATTAAGTACCAAATGTGCTAGTCCACAAAATTATTTATAAGTAAATGGTTTTCTCGTAGGTAAAGATTACAATGTATTATCAATATTATTTAAGAATATTCTATACCTACCTAAATTATACTATAATAAAAACCTTTATTCACAACGAAGATTACCAAATACTTAATAGAAATAAATTACAACTAGTATTTACTTACAATTATGTACAATGTATTTGATTAAGTTTAATTTTATTGTAACCATGCTTCAGGAGATAGCATGATGACGGATGGCCGAGTGTAATGATTTCGGTGTTTGTTTTGAATAAAATTGTAAATCCAGGTCATTTTGACAGTTGACGGCTTCTCGTGTTTTCTTCTATTTTGACTTTGACGCGTTGTCTTTGAATTAAGCAGCGCGGTCTTGTCTGTGGTTTGTCGACGTCATATTGAGGAGAAGCGGTTTTGGTGGGAAAAACACGAGAGGTCGGGCATTCGGTCTCTAGACTTGGAAGCGAAAACACCTCTTGAAATACTGAGTAGTATTAAATAATTATAATATTATCAATTATTTAATAAAACTATAAAAATTTGTAGAGGTTTCTTTGATTTCCCAAAATCGACAACCAGAAACGATCGCAAGAACGGTTTGAAAGTGCGATATCGCATTTCGCGGTAAATCAGCAATCTACATGACTCAATCACTCGCACATTACGGCAAATCAGTGCGTTGGTTGGCACGGGAAAATGAGAATGGCTATGACACTACAATCCTTCGATTACTGAACAGCTATCTCATAGTAGAGTACATACAGTGCCTACTCATAGGTACCAAATAGTAAGTACATCTTTAGAAGAAAGGCACGATACCTGCCATTCTTCCATTGCAACACCCTAAATGGGTTTGTACTGTGATCTTAACTGAGGTTATATACTCACTTAATCACTGAGTCCTGATTGTATCAATGCAATAAACAACAAACTGAATACTGAGTCTGCCGAGATCGGAACATTGAGTCCAAATTTTAGTTGGTATTCTTAGCAATGATCACAAACACTTTGGGACTTCTGGATCATAAATTTTATATTTGTCAATAATATTAGTTTCCTTCATTCTGTAGAGGATTTTATAAAACACGACCCATGACGATGTCGAAGAAAGTACCTACTTAATTGTTTCGACAAAATGTATTGATAAGTAGAGATGTAAGAATGGAAGCGACATGACGACAGCGAATTTGACGACCTCCGTGGCGCAGCGGGCGAAGGTCCGCCTGCGACGCAGGAGGTTACGGGTTCGATTCCCGCCTCGGAACAAATTTGTGTACGATCTGCAGAAATTTGTTCCGTTGGTCTGGGTGTTTTCTATGTATAATAAAAATATCTATCTATGTAGTATATTGTATTAAGTATATCAGTTATCTAGTACCCATAACACCATCTCTGCTTAGCTTGGGGCTAGATAATGCTGTGTGAATTGTCCAGCATTATTTATTTATTTATATTTATTTAAGCAATACTTATATTATTATGATTCTTCATTAATAAAGAAAATCATACAAACGAATTAGCATTTACAAACGAAACAATTGAGCTAACTGTAGACTGTTGCAAACAATGTAAATAATGCGTGTATTTATTTCTATTTTTTTATCCATAGACCATTGTTTGACCACAACCTGGTGGTAAGTGACGATATGGTCGACGGTGTATCACTAAGGTCTAGAAAACACCTATTCACTCTTGTTTTGAAAAGACCCAGGTTTTAATGTAATTGACCGGAAAAACAGCAGCCGTACCTACATTAATGTTAACCTATTGAAATCTTTCATTTTCAGAACCTAGCACTATTTAATTTTTACTTGCTACAGCTAGAATTTAGGTATGGGGCAATAGAATAAAACATTTGTTGACTGGGGCAGTTCTAAATTTCTCCTAGGAACGAGATCTTGTCAGCACTTCCCCAGCTGTTTCTGAAGGCTGTGCCATGCAATGGTTATCAGATGCTGGCTCACTTTCAACATATGCGCGTACGCATGTATTCCCAGGAGCTGATTTGCACAACGGCGGATGCGTTTCTACGAGAATTCTGGTGGATTTCAACGCTGTAAATATGATTCGTGTCGAGTCGAAATAAATGTTATTACGAGTATATTCAGTTTTCTTACTCCCACGTAGAAGTCGAATAAAACATACAACTCACAGCAAAACCTAGAACATCCTTTTTTGAAGTCGGCTAAAATTATTCATAGAAGTAGAAGTTTTGTTTATAACAGTTTAATTATACCTATGTAGTTAATATTCGCCTTTGTTTCCGCTAACGTAGGTACCAGCTATTCTCGAACCAAATGGTATGTTGCGTGACGATGGTAAGAGGTCTAAAGAGGCCCGACGGTATGATACTAGTCCCATGGGAGTTGGGGAGGCCTTTTGTGTGGGACGCTACATGCGTAAACACACTTGCGCCTTCCCATCTTCCGAGGACATCCGTGAGGGCAGGTGCGGCGGCAGATTTGGTCGAGGATGTCGAGAGGCGCAAGTATACAGGTCTCGACAGAGCCTACGCATTTGCTACCTATGGAGTCGAGACCCTAGGTCTACCCTATGTCCATGAGGTACAAAGTCTCTTGGGTTTTAAAAAGATAAGATAGTTCAGACGTCAAGCTAGTGAAACATGTTTAAGTAAACAAAGAAAACACTTATCTATTGCTAATTTTCTCCAGATACAGAAGCCATTTGACAAGAAGTTGAAGTTGTAGCATTTTCTAAGCAACCGAATGGTGTAACACCTCGGAAGAAACGAAACGACTTAACGCGTTGAATATTCATATCTTACAGCCGATTATCCAACACCTAGAACTGCGAGTAAACGCGATATAGATGGACGCAAATTAGCCGTTTGTAGTACACTTCGGTTACATTTCTGTACCGTCTTCTGCGACTTTGCACATGCAACTACTGGGTGCTGCAAAACCATTTGGCCCATTCCCATACAAGAGATGAATATCTATATCTACAGTCTATATAGATCTGCGCTGCGCCCATTAAACCAATACCGCTACCACACATCACGAAAACGTGCATTCAAATATGGGCTTTAATTTTTTATGTTTCGACACATTTTACAGTGCCAAAATAAAGCTTCAAATGAGTGGTCCGCGAGCTTTCATCTGACGCCCGTAGTACACGTCCGCTGCGAAACCATAACAGCGGAACCGCAGTAATTTCGCCATGTCTTGTCCGTATGTTGGTGAAGCGGAACACTAGCGAAACTGCCTATTCTAACGTATAGATTTGACTATAATTCTATCACTCTCCCCGCGCGGTTTCGGTCCGACGTCTGCCACACATCCGCTATTTTGTTCCGGTACCGCGTTGTTTTTGCATGAGTTTGTGGAAGTCGACAAAAATAAAAAGCGGAACTACATTTTTTTCATAAAATGGACGTCGATGTTCCTGAATAATTAATTCAAGAGGTCAGTAATAGACCTATTTTCTATTTATCCTTATCAAAGTTCATCCTTATCAAGTCCACAATAATATTGCTTCCTCCTTTGACTGGACTCAACTGACTCGCGTGACGATCCGACGCTCAGTTCCGCAATTCAAACTACACTTGATCGCAGCGGAATTCATCAAGCGGTTCCGCTACTCGTATTCCGCAACGGAGGTGTGCTACAGGCGTGATGCCTTCAATTTACATTGAAGTTTATATTGTGCCTTATTGGTCCACTGCTGCTGGACGCAGGTCTCCCCCTGATAAGCGGCATATTGGCTTTTATCTTATGGACCCCCCCATAATTCTCATGCTCGGCATGCGGGTTGGGGATCGCAGTTCAGTGGTAGAATTGATCTGAAGGGGGCGCTACTGCGCCTGCCCTCTTTGGATCTCCCTTAGTCGCCTCTTACGACACCCACGGGAAGAGTTGGGTACCTAGTGCAAATTCTAAGCCGGCACCACACAGCAATTTTGACACACTAGATATAATAAGTATTGATGATAAAGTTGTAAGCATTTCTGGGTTTTTGTTGGTTTTTGTGTCTTTCTATACTATATGTAGCTGTACTAATAATAAAAAGAGGAAATATTTGATTGTTTGTTTGTTTGTATTGAAGAGGCTCCAAAACTACTGGACCTATTTGAAAAATTATTTTACCATTAGAAGCCCACATCATTCCTGATGAACATATGCTACTTTTTATCTCAGGAAAATGCGTCATTCCTACGGGAAAACGGGTAGTAAGAATGCAGCTAGTCTTGAAATAAAGAAGTTGTAATCTATGTATCAACTCTATATTTTTCTTCAAACCACATACAACGATTGTTAAGTTGCGCAAACGCAGTAAAAGGCAAAGCAATTCAAATATTATCGTATCTAGGCAATACCGCAGATCTGATCAACGTAATAGACGCCTACACCTTGGGCTAAGGGAGGTTTCAAATGGTTTCGACTGTTTCAATGTGTCAGCCTGGAGGTAGAAGGTAATTTTGACCATTTGGCCAGCTATTGGCCTAACGGAGAACAGGGGCCCTATTCCGCTAAACTAATCGCTTCACTGTGACAAAGATATCGTCACAGAAAGACAACTCTCCGAGCAAATAGAACTGCGCGTACTATATTTATTTAATTTATATTTATTTTTTATGGACTCCTAACAAAAAACATATTACATGCAAAATAACAGAATAAAATAAAGCCTTTATTAACAAAGAAAATTACAATCAAATAATAGAAACATTAGAACTAATATTTACAATTGAAACAATATAGCTAGCTGCAGACTGTTGCAAACAATCTACAAGTAGCTCAAGTGATCCATATCAACACCAGTCGGAAGCGTTCCCAAAACACTGTCTGCAAATAAAATTAAATAAATTGGTCGTATCGTAAGTCAGTTCTATCTAGAGTTTCTGTCATGTAAGGATTCTCTCACGGACGTGACAGTTCTGCGATTATACCGTTGTCGTAGTAAAAAGATTGGTTAGCAGGATTGGGCCCCAGTTTATTGGCTTAGGGGAGGACAGTTTGGAGGCCTGATTGTTGCAATTTAGTTCGATTGGCCTTGATGTCTCGTATTTTGGAAGATAAGGTTGCATGTTGGAGACCAGTTTGTGTGGGTTGTATGAATGTTTGAATGTAGCTTTTTAATTGGTGCCGATCGGTATATGTACCTATAAATCACAAATTCAGAACTCTAAAAATAACTGGTAGTTAACAAGCTATTTGTTTTTGAACACACACCTTGAGAGCTTATTTTTTTATTTAATTTATTGGAAATTCAACGGCTTAAACTAATTCAAATTTCGTAATAACATCAGAGAGCCTTATATTGGTGTTCTTCCAACACTAATAAGGTTCGTAGTTAACCCACTTACATCCGTAATGAATACATCAGAGAGAAAAAAATTAGTCAATACATTTGGATTAAAAATTTTCTTACTTAAATTATCTTCCGATTTGAGAGAACAAAATTATTGCGAGGCGAGATAAAATCAGATTTGTACAAGATAACATTGTAGTAACGTGAACGCGCCCTATATCGCACAGTGCGGTTATGGTAATGCGATACAGTCCCGCTGTCGAGTATTGAGGAAATCGAAAGTGCATGCGGCCAACTTCAGCTGTGTTCTGTCAATTATATTTAAAGCAGGAATTTTAAGGTTAAAATAATATATATTTTGTAAGCGTTTAAATCGGGTTTTATGATACCTACCTAATATATGTAGATGTAAGTACGTTGGAAAAAGTCAGCGGCCTGCGTTTGCTGAAAAAATTGAGACTATAATGTCCATATTACTACTTCACTCCCTATATTTGGGAACATCGAATCATAAATAATTTAAACATATGAATCATAATTATATAAATACGAATGTTTTCAACTAATATTTCAGAAATCTTGTAAGTTTCTTCCGTTAATGAGTATTTACTTACAGCATTTCATCATTTGAATATGGCACTCATATTTCATAACCCATCTGTCTAACTAAACACGCATAACATAACACACAAAAGCAAAAACAAATAGAACAGTGAAAGTGGCCGCATCATTATGCTCTGTGGTCGTTTATTGACATGTAAATACATTTACACGACCACAAAGTAAGTAGATACGTTACATGCTATTGTTTAAAGTTAGGAACACTAAAACTTCCTTACTGTAAGCATTTTAAAGTTACAATACTAGTTGGCACTTAAAAATTTACGTTCAATGGCGTAATGACTTATTTAACTCAAATTGCACATAGGTAAATAACTTAACTCGTAACGTACGGGTTTATTACTTAACTAAGTAATAAATATTTAAATCGTGTACTGTGCTAACTTGTTAATAAATCTAAGTGTCTTATTCAGCTTTCAGGTAAGTACTTCAAAATATAACTTTGAATAATTTGCTTGAACAAACTATGCACGCTCTTTGCCATTTTTATTAGACTGGCCAAAACTAAAAGCGCTCTTTTCAGTCTGGTCGAACTTTTTTTTGACATTAAGAAATCGCCATGTTATGCTAATATTTGTTTGGATGATTATACAATGTTAAATGATAGAACTTTATTTGAATTACCTAGTTATTACATTGTGTATGTAATAAGTGTAATAACTCGGTACTTATTTTGTCATGTGGGTGGTTGATATAATTATAATGATTATACACAAGTAGTTCCCATTCAAGATTTTATTAAAAGGAACAAAGTTTCTCATTCAATTATTCAAATTACGTAATACAACAGACAAACAAACAAATCGCGCACATAATTCAGGCGAAACGTTTGAATAGACCGTGACAAACAGACGTACTTTGTCGTGTACTGCATAGATACATTGTACGTCATTACAATGTTGAGTATGTTGATGCAAGAATGTAGCTGTTTATGTAACAAGGTTGTCTTCATTTGTTTCTTGAAGATTCATTTTCATTTAGCTATCATTATCATCATCGTCAAGTGATGGCGTTCTTTTGCTTTTTTCTAAAAGACTACAACTTCCAATATTCCCAATTAAACTTACTCAAGTATTTTTTAACCCCCGACGCAAAAAGAGAGGGGTGTTATAAGTTTAACGTGTCTGTCTGTGTATCTGTCTGTGGTATCGTAGCTCCCAAACGGATGAACCTATTTCATTTAGTTTTTTTTTGTGATAGATAATTTTATCCCGAATGTTCTTAGCCATGTTTCATGAAAATCTGTCGGGGGGTTTCGAATTTTTTAATTTTGTTCTTGTTAAATTTAGATTTTGTATGGACCCCGTCCGAACATTTAAGTGAGTGTTTTAATTTTCGAAGTGATTTCCTTCACTCTTACATCCAACCAGCTTATGAGAGTGAGGGACTAGAGAGTGCACCTGTGTTTGCGAACGCTTTTGTGCATTATATCCTAGAACACCGTGGCCGAAATTCGGCTAGGAGAACGTCAAATAGTCAGAAGGTTTTGCGAGCTTTTGCATTAGTCAATAGTCATTCGAATAGGATCTTCAAAATAAATTGTCAGCTCCATCAACCGCCACATCGAAATTGCATCGAATAGATGCCGAATATCTAAGCCGAATTTCGATCATGGCGGGGCGCGCGGTCAATCTCAACAGTGACCCTGGTGGCCGGTGGCCCTGTGCGTAGGACAAATATAGCGTACAAGTGTGTGCGCAAACGAAAAACAATCATCAGAGAACTTTATACCGTTGGTCCTGACCTGCCTGACCTCTCCCGGTTGTGTCCGTCTGCCGTCCTATCGGATTATGAGAGAAGAGAGAGAGAGAGAGTGCATCAAATAATGATGAAGCGGGAATAAAATCAGTGTGTGAATCGTGTTGATTTATCGGACGCGGTCAATACGAGCGATCTGGCGTACATCCAACGTAGTGGTCCCAATACGTAGATAATCATCCAGGCACCCCGAACAGAGGACTATAAAAATCACAAATATCATCTAAGAGAGCTGCTGATTTTTTTTAACCCCGAAGCAAAAAGAGAGTGTGTTATAAATTTTACGTGTCTGTCTGTGAATCTGTGTATCTGTTTGTGGTATCGTAGCTCCCAAACGTATGAACCGATTTTCGTTTAGTTTCTTTGTGTGATAGATAATTTTATCCCGAGTGTTCTTAGCCATGTTACACGAATATCTGTCGGGGGGGTTTTTTAAATTTTTAATCTTGTTCTGGTTTTGAGATGAGTTAGTGGCACTGTGGACTTTGATTGTTCTGGCATTAGTTGTAAGCGCGGTCGGTAAGGAGCTCCAAAAAACTGACAAAGCTCAGAAAGCCATGGTGGTGGAAAATGAGAAATTCCGCCAACCCCAGCCGCGAGCTTCCTTCTTCTTCCTTCAAAAATCATTCGCCTACCTGACTCATAACGAATCTCCATTTCACTCTCACCCATCACCTGACGACCATATCGTAAAAACCCGGACACTCTCAATTTAACTGCAAAAACTCAATTGATTTGTATATCAAGTCTTACAAAGTATAATAGGAAAGAAAGTGAGTGCGAGTATCATGTCCGGAGTTCAATTGAAAAATCAATTTTAGTTGAAATTGAAAGTAAGTAGGTATAAACGTTTTGGAATGCTCACTCATTCCTTATTGATGAATGTGTCCCGTGTTTTTTTGCAGCTTCGTTTTACGTTTCACTTTTTAACGTGTTACAAATACTTATAATAGACGAAATATTAGGTAAGTAAGCACTTTTACTTACTACGATTTTTACATGACACCTAACAATTTTGCCCCGGATACGACACTGCACAAACTGAATGTTTCTACATCATTTTCAGGGTTTCGAGATCGAAGATCGGTTTCGAAACCCTTATGGTCTCGCTTTATCTGTCTTTTTTCCCTCCCTAATAACTCAACATTTTCGATACGTAATTTTTTGTAATTCCTTTCTTAAACGTAATAATTAGATAAAATAGGTGGCGCTAGTGTGAGAGTAGGCAGCGCCTTAAACAGCATATAGATATGTAATATTTAAAACCTGGCACGATCTTCAGATCACATTTTTTTATTCTTATTCCATCCTCGCTTCCAGTTGGAATACGTAAAAAAAGCTAATCGCGCCGAGCTTTTTCATATTTTTTCTATACCTTTCAATCTATTCCTTCTTCAAGTCTACTGAAACGCCTTGATTAAAGATAACAATAATCAGTAAACACAATCACTTCTGGAAAATGGCTGCTTCCTCCATTTTCCACATCACACCATACTTCCGGTTCCTCAGTCTGTGGTAATGCTCACCAAAGCATGCCAGAGTGATGTAACACAAGTGCGTACGACAGTAAAATATTTGCAACATGCAAGCAATTATGTTCTGTGTGTAGCAAAAGACTTAATTTAGACCTGGGAAGTGGGATTGTTAAATAAATAACTAATAATAAATAATGCTGGACAATTCAACAGCCTTTACCTGTCCACTGCTGGATATACAGGATTATTATGTGAGAACTGCAGGTTCTGCCCACCATTACGAACACGTTTGTGAAGGCGCCAGGTTTTTATTCATAAATTTGGAATTGATTATTTATTTATTATATTTATTTGAAGCTTAACTTAAAAACAGCTCTGCCTTGAATGAACAGTGAGTGTGGGAGGGGAAGATCGATCTTTAGTCAATAATCGAACATGTTTTTTTCATTTAGATTAGAGGTGATTGACAAAAAAAAAAGACTTGACGTCTTCACGAGCGTGTTCCTGATTATGGGCAGGACCTGCAGTTCACGCAGTGTCAGTGAATTACCAATAACCCTGTATAGGCCTCCTCCAATAAGCACCTTATTGGCGCTCATCATTTGGGAGTAATGTCATAATCCCAACACTGGAGGATGCACTAGGAGGGCAGAAACGCCTCCTGCAGAACAAATACAAACTTCGATCCCCAGCCCGCATGCCCACCTTTGTTCTACAAACAGCATTAAGTCCAAATTTTTATTTTGTTACAAATACAAAATTATATAATTGGAAGTTTTTTTTTAGAAAGGTTTGTATTGCTTTGATTCTGTTTACGATTTTCATAATTATTGTTAAACACTTTACAACCGTTAAATGGTTAAACTGTATTTGCGATGTGCGATTAGGTGCGCCTGCGCTCGCGTGTTGCGGACCTATTATAAGAATTATCATTATCGAGTGAGCCGTTGTTAAAAACTTCTGTTAGCCGATTGTATTGGCCTTCAGTACAGGAAAATAAATAACATTGAAGCAAAAGCTATTTAAACAAGGCAAACTATTTTCTACGCGCCCTTTATAAAACCAACTTCGATTGAATTGTATTTTCGGAGCATTTGGGAATATGTTGATTTGAATTTAAAAACCACTACAAAAATTTAATTTCACGGCAACACGAGGACATCGGGACAATAAATACTTATAGGTACCACTACCTACCAACCTCATACAAAAGGTATGCAACACACAAATATACAAACACAGATATGCAAACATCAAAAATTACATTTCGTGTATTAGTTTAACTACACATCACACATATCAACACCAAACTTCATACAAACTACACAGTTCATTTACAGTGAGATAAACATTATATACATATGTATATCTACTTATAAAATTAAATGTGTGTAAACTCTGAGATCTATACTTAATAACAAAAAATACATAATTGAAAACTTATAATTACTAATATGAAATAGCTGAAGGTAGTGTCAGAGACTTATTTAAAAGTAATAAACATTTTTGACTTACGTAAGGTTTTGGAAACTAAATATCTAATGAGTGTGCATTTTCTTTTAGCATACTTTTAAATATCTTTATTGTGTCACATTCTTTTACACTGTGCGGTAAATTGTTAAATGATTGTGACATAAATATGCCAAATATCAGCTCAATCGGTTGATGATACTTTTTGCAAGATTTATCCCACATATACATACATACATTCTAATAAGGAAAGCTAAATAAAAGATCGTAAAAAGTAGCTCCTAGTAGCGCTGCAAAAGTCACTGCATGGATGAAACCGAAAACTTTTATAGTTTACGTAAACAATGCCAAAATCAAGCTGCTTATGTACTAGGCCTGAGAGATGAACACGGAACACAAAACCTAACCCTATTCCCATAATCCTATTCTACAAACCCTCCACATTCCTATCTCACATTCATAATTCAAGGCTCGTCTAGTTACCCTGTCCGTCTGTATGTTCGGAATAATTCCATCGAGATTATTCCACCGTTAGAATTAATTCTGAAATGTTAACATGGATTTAATTTTGTTATTTGAATGTTTGCTATTTTAACTAGGATTTGATACAGAGTTAGCATGGGGTAACCGTTAGCTATATTAAAAATGAGTTCGCCGTCCGTTATAGGCAAAAGATAAAGTTTAAAAATAAAATAAAAAGGTTTTATTTCAGACAATACTAGTCCATAGGTTTACGTCAAAAACATTGCTACAGCAAAACACAATCAAATCGAATGTACTTTTGTATGTAACAAACGATGTATCAAACATATCCTTTGTAAAAAGGCTTACTACAAAAATCAGATTATCTAGCTAGAGGATAAAAAAACTTGGGACGAGTTTTGCTTCAGCTCGAAAAATAACAACTAACAGGCTAAAGGTTTCTTCGTCGCTTCTTTAATTTAGTCTACATACCGAAGCGACAGAAATCAAAAATATCACTTTTTTTCCATGTTTATTTTATAATGTTTAGTTTTATAATTTGACCTTTTCTAAGTGTGCATTAATTTTTTCTATGTGTGCATTTATTTATAGAAATAAAGTGTTTATGATTTGATTTGATTTGATGTTTGACCCGTTCGTCCGGCACGAGTAAAATCTACCTCTAAAATCTAAAATCTCTTGTTTTTGACTCCTACAATCAAAAATAATGTTTTTAAACTAATTGTTTAGTAATAATTTATCATAGGGAAACAAAACCGTGTCCAAGTGACCAAGAAGTGTCAATGAAATGTAATTTTTACAGTCATACGAAAATTGACATTGGTTGACCATCCTTCCGGCTTGGAACTCGATACTGCCTTCCCTATGGACTGGTGATAATTGATGCTAAACTTGTTTTGAAAACCTTGCAACAGTATTATGAGCATCTTTCCGTGACTTTACACGCGTTTTTATGAATAAAAAGTAGCCTATATGTTATTTCAGGTCTAGAATCTATGCCAATTTTCAGCTTGATCCGTTCAGCAGTTGTGGTGCGAAGTGGTAACAAACATCCATCCAAACTTTTGCTTTTATCATTAGCGTGATTTTTCGGGTTGGCGTGCGTCTTCCGTTAAAAATAAACGAACTTACCGTCATATATTTTCAAACTTACACGATCTGAAGTAGTATGAGTATTAGTTAAAGTCAAAAAATTTTTTTAACGAACTTTACAAGTTTTAACGGAAACATGCGTGTACTTACATCCGTAATTTGATTACCAACCTCTTTGTGTGCGCTGTCAGTTATGAAAGGTAGGTTGTGTGGGTTAGCAAAATTATCGTCTGAATCGCAAACGACAAATATTTTGTTAACCACTTATGGCGTGTCTGACTGACGACGTGGTAGATTGTTGAAACAACAGAGGTATAAAATATATCTTGGAGGTATAAATTCAGTATAACCTATTTTTCTATCTAGCCTAAGGCCTTCCCCAAATCTTTCCACTCGGTGCGGTCACGCGCGATCTCCCATCAATCTCTGAAAAATAAACAACCTAGGTACCTGCATAAATTTTATTTGTCCAATTCTTTTCTACCTATTCCCGTAACTAAGTTTTATGCTGGCTGGTTGCTTTATTCCGTTGCTGAACTTCGATGGGTAGCAGCGACGTCGCTGTTCGACAAATTCGATACCTTGCGATCCCCAACCTCCAGCCCAGCAAGAGGATTATGGAATTAACTCCTAAAAAGAACCATTAAAGCGCTTATTACGGTAAGCTCAAGTCCAGCCGTGGACTGATCTTTCTTGGGGGCTGTTGGTTGTATACTATAAAATATAGGTGTTCAATGTAGATATTCGAAGACGACCTCTGTGGCGCAGCGGGCGAAGGCCCGCCTGGACGAGGTTGCGGGTTCGATTCCCGCCTCGGGACAAATGTTTGTACGATCTGCAGATATTTGTTCAGGGTGTTCTGGGTGTTTTCTATGTATACTATATCTATCTATGTAGTGTATTGTATTTTGTATATCAGTTATCTAGTACCCATAACACAAGCTCTGCTTAGCTTGGGGCTAGATAATGCTGTGTGAATTGTCCAGCATTATTTATTTATTCTAGGCTGAGGGACATATGCCCAGGTATTGCAAATTTCATAATAAAATTTATGGTTTTGTCTAAGAGCTTATTTTACCTACAAGCCTAAAGAAAAAAAAATGATTTCTGATTTTTGATAATGGCTGTATTTTCGGTGAAGAGTGGGTTTCCACGTGGTCAAAAGTTCAATTGAAAACTGTCAAAACCCGTTTCAGTCCCCGCTCTCACTGCTCACCGTAAACACACCTTAGGGTTATGTACAGACGGAAGTTAGTCTAGGTGTCGAGGATGCGGTTGTAACTCTAGAATAGAACCTAGACCAAAGGGTGTCGGTTACATTGCAGGGTAAACATTGATACAACACTTCGATAATGTAAGGTTTTTTATTAAAATTGCCCTAACCTCAACCTAGCTCAACAGCCTGTATTGGTCCACTACTGGACGCAGGTCTCCCCCAGATAAGCGCTTTATTGGCTTTTATCTCATGGGGGTAGTGCCCATAATCCCCACGATGGGCTTGCGGGTTGGGGATCGCAGTTCAGTGGTAGAATTGTTCTGCAGGGGGCGCTGCTGCCCGCCCCCGGTGGATTTTCAAGCTATTTCATGAATAGCTTAGCTTATATTAGTAATGAGAGCTCTAAGGGTCGTGTTATTTTATGCAACAAACAATTTTTAATTAAAAAATAGCCGGCCCGGTAATATCGTTTGCGATATTATTTGAATGATGCAGGTTCAAGTCCCGTCGACGTCGATTTTTTATATGGATATTATTTGATTACATGGATAATCATGCATTGTGTATGTGCCTACGTTCCATTTTATTTTATGAATACAATCAAGCATAACAATCGATTGGTAAAGTAACTCAAAAATATGTTTAGTGATTTAAGGTTAATTTATGTCATTAAGTGAAACGCATTCACTGAAAAACCTTCATTTATTATCTTTATTAGTAGTGGACTAATACTACTGGATTTTGATTTACTTAACAAATAACAAATTTTATAAATTTTTGATTTATGGTCTATTTCATAAAAAGTGCCGCTTTTTCCGTGGTTTTTAATTTTATTTATGTCAATATTAGCTACATAATTATATTGTTTCACTGGTGCCTGCATAAATTCATAGACACTTTGACATAAACTTTTTAACCCTTAACTCTCTCTCTACGCCCATCGGCTATGAAAGTCATAAATCGACAATAGACAGGCCCCGGTCCAGTGCAAATAATGTAGGATAGCAATTTGCCATTACGTACATAATGATATATATGTATAAACGTACATAATGCGATCGTGCGGAACGTGACTTCTAACTGATATTGTTGCTATAAACGATTCGGTGGTTAGTTAAAATAGTGCACCTTGTTTGATATCACACTAATATTATATAAATGCGAAAGTTTGGATGGATGGATAGATGGATGAATGTTACCTCTTCACGCCAGAACTGCTCAACGGATCATACAAGTAATTCTCATCCTGGAATAAAATAGGCCAAACATAGGCTACTTTTGATCCCATAAATCAGTTCCCATGGGATAGAAATAACCTTAAAACTTTTCCATAGAAACAACGCGTGCGAAGCCGTGGGCAGAAACTAGTATATAATATATTGATATATAAATTTATGATAACTTGAATATTGCTTTGCTTGAATATGGTTTTGGTATATTCAGTAAATTTGACTTTTAAACAAATCTTTCGCGCAGCAGTATAGAACTTTTGATCCTTGTGCCTTTATCTTTCAAAAGTATTTATCAGTTTCAACTGACTTAAGACCGAGTTATTTCTTCGTGGACCAAACACATAAATTAGAAATTTTTATAAAATGCAAACCGTTTTGGTTTAAAACGCAACCCAAAACTTAAAAATATGTCCTTTTATGGATCCTAATGCATTAAAGGGTTAAAATGTTAAAAGTCTCATCATCATCAGACTTAATCCAATGTCTCATTTAAAACACTAAAGTGTCTGGGATATGTATTTAATTAAGGTACATTAGCAACGAAAATCGCTGAACACTAATTGATTTATTATTGCCTGAACGGTATTTCTCTACTTATGTTCCTGACCATATTTTCATACGGTACCTACTAGTTCACTTAACATTGTCATGATACAAAAGTCGCCAACCACATATTATTACAAAATTATAATCCTGCAGAATATTTAAAATAAATAAATAAAAGGCCTACCCAACATTAACTTATCTAGGTAAGTACCTGTAGCTACAATAACTTTATTAGGCCTGCCAAGTCATGTTCCCACGAAATATAATAACGGTGACTATAAAAAACGTATAAAAGTAACTATCTGATAGTTATCTTGTAATCTACTGCTCCGGTAGCGAAGTTCTTTGTTTTATAAGTTATTTTGACCTTCAGGTATACGTTAATGTGGTATTTTATCCTGGTAATTTCAATAAATAAATAGGATATTTATTTCCACACAAAAATTTGTACGGTTGGCATTTATTTTGGTAAAAATAGCTTTAATTTAATTTTAGTCTTTTTATTAATTTAAAACACAAGGTCAAATAATGCGGCTCTATCTTAAAATGTTTTTGTCAGAACAGACAAAACGACGATTTTTCAGAGATACTTATACATTCTCTAAGTTTTTCTTACTAGGAGTCTATAATTATCAGTTATTTTCGGAACTTACCTTATAGAGTTACCTTATAGAGTTCTTCGTAGACAACTATAATTTGAGTTAAATTATAGAGAGATACAACAGAGTGATAATGGCATATAAAGAAGAATCCGCTAAGAGCGTTTATTCAAAACCGATCCTAAACAAAGATAAAAGCACGATAAAAGACAGGTGTGAAGTAGCTTAGCTAACATGACAACCATCCCGCGCAAAAACAAGCACAAAACCCGAGAATTCTCACTTAAATAAATACCTAGCTATATTAAATCCTATCTTTATTTTCCTTCCCACCCTTCAAAGGATCTCCTCCTCTATTTTAAAGGGCGTAAGGTTTATTATTGGTAGCATTAGACGGGGCTACGTAGGTCATTGTGAAGGCAAGCTCAAGAGCAGGTGAATCGTGCAAAAACGCAATGAGATCACCGCCGTTGTCATTACGACGGTGAGGATTTGAGATTGTGTCCTATTGAAGCTATGCTTTGATTGTGCTATTTTTAGACCTAGCTTGAAACTAAATCTGTTTGAATAAGAAGTATTTCTTATTCAATCAGATTTAGTTTGAAGCTATTTTAATTAAATCTCTTTGAATAAGAAGTATTTCTTATTCGAACAGATGATACTGAGTCAAAAATCTAAAAAGAGGGCACCATGACTTTAGGTCTGTCAAATTAAAATTGCATAGACCCTACAGATTTGACATCACTATGGTCTTCCGCGAAAGATCCGCGCCATCTATTGTGTTCTATCTAAGTCTTCTAAAGCAATATGTTTTTTTTTTCTTTATTTGGAAAACACCTCATATAACCTAACCTCATTTTCTTCAAAAAATTATGTAACCTTTTTAAACGACTTTCAAAATAGGAGCTCCTATTCAACCTTTTTTCAAAATTAGTATAATTTACGGATTTAGCCACTTTGTACGTGACCTTACAGTATATTTAATTTCCGATAAAACTATTTTGTATTTTATCAAGAAAATGAGAATAAGCTGTACTCTCATTACTAAAACACCTTAGAAAAATTCCAAATAAAATTTTCTCCTTTCTTTTTTCAAAATATTGACTTATTTATTTTCAAATGAGCAGTGACAAAAATTGTTGTACATTGTCAAAACACGTAAGCATCTGAAAACATTTTAGAACATTGAGCCCGGTACTTATGAAGCCTTAAAACACTGCTAAGATATATAAAAATGTTCTTAAAATACGGTCCTCAGATACAAGTGATCGTGAACTATAGCATAGCCTTGAACCGAGGTAACTTCAACTTGTTGTAAAAACTTTTAACGGCCGTTATAAAGCGGCTGCCGCTTCACAACATCAGAACACGATGCACGACTCGATAGCCGATGGCAGATAAGCATGAAGGTTGATGACTCAATGAAGATCTCCTTGATACTGCATACTTTTTGATGCTGATAGATTATCACTTTGAATCTACCGAGGATGGCTTTTTTCACAAAGACGTCTTAAATATTTTGAATTTGTTTTATTTATATGTTTTTATTTTATTTCAGTTGAGCTACCTATATATAGTTAGCAACTGTCTGCAGTTAGCTCAATGGTTTCAATTGTAAATACTAGTTCTAATTTATTTCTATTATTTGAATGTAATTTTCTTTGTGAATATTTATACATAATAGGGTAGTCGGACCAAAAGATGACCACCCCCCAGTAGATGACCGAAACGCACATTTTCTTGAATTATAAGAATTGAGTGGTACTCCCTGTAGTGGCGTATTTTTTCTTTAGAAGCGGCAATACTGTTCCCTCTTTTAAAAATTAATACATCGTCATTGGACCCTCAGTCACGCTCCAAGTCCTCATTTAGTGCAGACTTGTTTCGGCCATCGCCATTTTGTATGGAGAACGAGCTAAGGTGAGTAAACCAGTTTCTTAAGCTTATGAGTGGATTGCCGATTACTTGATATAATTAGGCCCTATTAATGTGTTCCCCTGCATTTATGACTATTATCTCAAGTAGAAAATCAAAGAAAATAAGTAATTTTCAATAAGGTTTTCGAGAAATTTGCTGTTCAATTACTGGTCTAAAAAAGATACATAAAATCCTATTTGTGACCGAGCGGTCAGAATTAGCTCCGACCTGCAAATTTTGTTTTGATATTGTAGATTGTATCTTTGATTTTTTATTGATTTTTTACGTTTTTCTTAATGGTTTTGGATACATAATTTTATAAACCAAAACATGACCGGAGGTTAATTAAAGAAAAATCGTTGTTTTGGGCTGTTAGTTTTTAGCTGGTCATTTATTGTTCCAAACGCTCTATTTGTGACCGAAGAAATTTGTTCGTTCATAATTTGGACCTCAAAACCTAATAGTGACCGGCTGATTTTGACTGTTGCAAAAAAACTGTTGTGGAATTCTATTAGGGTTCTTCGTAATCAAAAGTAAACCAATTTCGTTGGCCTTACAAACTGTTGTCATCATTACATTACTTGTTATTATAGTTTTTCTTAAGTTCTTTATTATTGTTTGAAATAAAATAAATTACAATAAATTACATTTTAAAATAAATGTCATTTGATTGTTATTTTGTTATTGTTTTAGACTGATTGTTATTTGTTTAGACTGATTATTATCTGTGTAGACTAATTGTTATTTGTTTATCAAGCAATTAAAATTATGATAAGTACCTTAGTATTATATGCAGACAAAGTTATATATACGGAACCCCACTACTTTCAAATAAAGTCTCTTGTTACTAAGAATTTCGCCTTTTATTTTGTCGGTCATAAATAGGGCCGATTTCGGTCAGAATTAGTTCCAAACCGGTCACAATTAGGGCCAAAGTCATTTTTTTGATATTTTTGCAATTTTAACATATTTACAAATAGTTCAGAGTAAAAACAGTTTATCTAGTTGATGCACCAAATATCTACCTACGTATACAACCAAAAACATAGAATATTCCTTGAATAGGAGTTGAGATAAAAAATAAAACAACTTGAATTCCGCTTAATCAGTCATCTATTGGTCCAACTACCCTAGACTTTTTTAATCAGCGTTTTGAAAAATCTCGGTATATATAAAAATGAATCCCTATTTACCTTCGTCACTGCTGGCATCACACGTGAACGGCTTGACCAATTTCGCTAATTCTTTTTTATTGTGTTTGTTATAGTCAGGAAAAGGGTCTTATGAAAAAAAATCAAGAAAGTTGGAAACATAAATTTCCTCACGAGCGAAGCCGCGGGGCTCAGCTAGTTCCAAATAAATTGTTATTAATTATCTACACGAATATTATAAATGCGAACTTTGAATGAACGGACGTTTGTTTCATCTTCACGCCAAAATTACAGAACGAATTCGGCTCAAACTTTGCGTAGATGGAGGTCTAGGGAATGATGACTCGTCAATATTCAATGACTCGTATTCGGTACCTTAAAACACTATTGGAACGTAGGCCCTGTAAGAGGGCGCAATACGCGCCATTTTGTGAAAAGGATAGGCATAGGATTTCGCGTGCATAGGAGCGGGACAGAGCATACGTTTTTGGAACGGCGTAAGCGTAAAAATGATGTTTTTGCTTATTTACAAGAAAACTACACAACTTATGAAGAAACTGGTTCAAGGAACTAAATAATTAGTAATAAACTGCGAATCAAAACATAAATCATTTCAATAGACCACAGGGTTCCTGAGATATCGACCAAATTATGTGCGAAACAGTGCGTTTTCATTATTTTTTAATCGTATTTTTTTCGCGTTCAAGGAACCAAAGAAAAACTATTGAATTTTATGTACTTAATTCGAATTTTTTACCACGGGGGAAAAAATTCCCGTGAATACTGAGATCATGGCCTAATTTGACAAACAAATCCTTTAAGTTCGACGACCTCTGTGGCGCAGCGGACGAAGGTCCGCCTGCGACGCAGGAGGTTGCGGGTTCGATTCCCGCCTCGGAACAAATTTGTGTACTATCTGCAGAAATTTGTTCCGTTGGTCTGGGTGTTTTCTATGTATAATAAAAAATATATCTATCTATGTTTATAATGTATTAAGTATATCAGTTATCTAGTACCCATAACAGAAACTTTGAGTAGCTTACTTTGGGGCTAGATGGTGCTGTGTGGATTGTCCAGCATTATTTATTTATTTATATCAGTTAGTACCCATAACACAAGCTCTGCTTAGCTTGGGGCTAGATAACGCTGTGTGAATTGTCAGGCTTGTTTTTTTTTTAATTTGTCCCTTATGCAACTTAGGTATGATCTAGAATTCCTTATCCGATAATTTACTTTAAGTATAGCTTTGTTATATTTTCTGCAAGACCAAAGCATCCTATCATTCCCTATAATCAGACACAATGTCGCAGCTGCGTATAACGAAGCGCGTCTGTCCGTCTGTCTGTCCCGAAGACATTCCATCTGTTATTGAGAGAACTGGTTTTACTGTTATTTGCGAGAATCGACTATGAGAAATGCAGTTTTGATTTTTCTATGGATAATAAAGCCACCTTGGACTTGAGATTGGAGAATTTAAGGAAACAATCGATTAACCAGTTGTTTTAGTTGTTGTCAATACTAATAATAATTTCTTTAATTATTTTATTTATTTTACAATTTTAGGGAAACTATAAGCTTGGTATTACGACTATAATTATAGAGATGGTGGTTAACTAACGGCTAATTAGAAGTTTCCACAAAAAATAACTAAGATAAATGTTAGTGTCAGTCGAAAAATGTAAAAAATAGACGGCGCGTTTGGTACCTAATAAAAAAAAACAATTACAATTTTATACCTGATCAAAAATTAAATTACTCAACAAGCATTAAAGACGCTTGGTTGAGGTATTAAATAAATCTATATATATGGACAATTCACACAGCATTATCTAACCCCAAGCTAAGCAGAGCTTGTGTTATGAGTACTAGATAACTGATATACTTAATACATAAAAAAGAGTTAGTTAGACCGGTGCAGGCAGATGCTGGATGCGGCAAGCTGAAGACAGGGCACTATGTCCAGCTGTGGAATAATGTAGGCTGGTGATGATAAGGATTTGAACCGTGCGATCAAAAACAAGATCCGTCAAGTGCGAGTGTAACTCGCGCGCCGAGGGTTTTGAACGTTTTTCAACAAATATGTACCAAAATTACCGGTTAGAGACTTCGCAATTTAACGAATACCTAAGAATAGTAGGTTACATTTCAGATGGATCTCTCTGCATGCTTCGGTTAAATGGGTGGTTCGAGTAAGGTGGGTATTGGTAAATTTTTCGACTTTTTTCGAAATATTTCAAAAAGTATGAAAGTTACAGAGATTTGAAAAACTGGTTTGAAATGTCCAAACCGATACCTTTCCTTTGATAACCCACTCGGTGGGGTAGCCCCCCTTTTGAAAATTATTCCTTTTTGACTATTTTTCAAAAAGTGTTCTTTTTACAGACTTCTCTATATTTTTCCTGTAAAATATAGATCCATATCTATAAACGCTTCATACATTTTAAATGGATCGCTCGGCAATCTTCGGAGATAGGGGGGGGAATGGGTATTTTTTCGACTTTTTTCGAAATATTTTAAAAAGTATGAAACCCACAGAAATTTGAAAAACTGTTTTGAAATGTACAAAATGATACCTTTCATTTGATACCCCATATGACTCTGTAGGTATCTTTTAAAATTTCGACATCACAATTTGTATGGAAAATATTCATTTTCATTTTTCATTTATTTTTCTCAAAATCTGTACAGGCGCACGAAATGTATTATTGTTTTAAATTTCAAGTTGATAGCTGCAGTAGTTTTTGAGTTATTAAGGAAGGAAAAAAGGACAGACAAAGCGAGACCATAAGGGTTTTGAAACCGATCTTTGATCATCAAAACCCAAAAAACAAAACAAAAAGAATTTATCTTCGGAAAAGCATGTGATTTGTCCCGCGACAAACAAGGCGCAAGGCAGAGGGCAATCGCAGTTTTGCCTTGATCCACACCGCGATCCGCGCCACGATATCACGCCGTGATTCGCGCGTGAGTGTGGGGAGGCCTTTAATGCTATTGATGCTGCATCACAAATAAGACCGCTACCCATAAACTTTACGGCCATCATTTATGGCATAAACAATTATATTCACGTGGAACTGAACATGCTTCCTGCTCAGCGCTGCAGGTGGAACGGAACTCGGCTGTCAACTTCAAACGGACTTGGCACACATTTCAAACGTGTTGTTCACGACAAAATGAACGTGTGTAATCTCCATAATATTGTCAACAATTAGGGGCAAAATATGTAAACACTAGGAAGGATAGGATAAGTAGCAATGATGATAGTGGTTGGCCAGATGTCGCTCGGTTCTTTAATGAAGTGTAGGTACCTAATGTGGTTGTACTGTCAACGTCATAAATCACTGAGCATGCATTTTCATCTGGCAAACGTTAATGTTATTAATTTTTTGTTGATTTGTTTATAAATCAAAGAATTGATCTCTAACGGGAGAGTGTCACTCTGTGACAAAACTCCATTATAATAAATAAATATACTTAATAAAAAATCACTGAGCAGGGTCAGTGTTGCAAAATTTCTTGTTTTAAAAGATGTAATGTCTTTAATTCCTATTTTAACCGATAAAAAAAAGGAGTATGTTGGGCTGTATGTTTTTTATGTATGTACGTCGATTTCTCCGTCATTTATGGACCAATTTGGATGATTTTTTTTCGCAGTTGTATAGAGGATGATCTCAAGGAGGTCCCAAAAAAACTTTTTTCCCGAGGGACTAGTGTATCCCGCAAAACTAACAAAAAATCTTTTAAACTAAGGGATTCGGTAAGTAGGTTTTTAGTTTTTCAAAACAAGCTAATTATTGAGATAAAATATTATTGATTTACATAATTTATTCCTAAGCTACTGATTGTTTGTTGATTTACATAATTTATTCCTAAGCTACTGATTGTGTGTTTTATAAATATATTTATAATTATGTATTTTATATGGATAGCGCCGTGGGCTACATTTATAATATCACTCATCTTTACTAGTAAAGTACTAACACAAATGTATAATAGGTTTAATGTAGTCGTTAGTTATACCTCAATAAATAAATAAATAAATAATATTTAAACACAAATCAAAAAATAACTGATTGTACAGCAAAAGACTCAACTCAAAATTAGGCTTTGGGTGTGATTATTTAATTTGATATGCAATTAATAATATTAAGGTTGCTTGGAAGACATTCACCATAGAGATAAGACCGCCCTTTGTACATCCTCGATTCTCGGCATTTCTGTACTGTATATTATCTGTGTATGGAACAACGACAAGACATAAATAAAGTTGTAGTAATACAACAGTTATCTTTCTATCTCGAAAATGGCGCCGGCCTGCAAAGTTTTTTGCTCAGCACATTTTTACCTGAACACTGAGTACTAATTTTATCGTTAACTGTATTGTTTACGGTATTACCAAATCAACAACTTAAATCAATAAACCTTCCTATATTTTACCACCGTAATATATGCTACATGTAAGAAGCCATAATGAATATAGCTCCATAAACTAATCCAATAAATATTATAGTTTCCGCGAGCCCTAAATAATAATTAAATGTTAAGACAATAAATTCTACCGAGCCCTGCAATTACAAAGCATAATATTATCAAGCCACCAGTACTAGATAAGTACAGTCAGCTGAAAATGGCTCTATGGAATAGCAATATCAGAAAAAAACTCGTATTGAATTAGGACGTCTTCTTCGAAAAATGACATCGGTGTTTCGCTTGAACAAAAAAAGCAAATTTTACAAAAAATAAAACGTCAAGTACAAGTCGGACTCGTGTATCGAGGGTTCCGTATAATTATAATATATAAAACATTCAACACACTTCTTGCCAAATATGATGGTGCTAGGTCAACGAGATGTGTAGAATAAACATTTCACGATTCTTGAAACATTTGGAGGTTTGTTATCTCTTCATGCCAAATCTACTGAACAGAATAGGTGAAAATTTTGCACTTATGTAGTTTAAGACCTCAATTAACATTAGGCTTTTCCATAAAACGCGTGCGAAGCGGCAGGCAGAAGCTAGTTTACGTTTAATTTTAATAAGTAAACTAGCATCGCCTCGCGGTTTCACCCGCGTAATTCCCGTTCCCGTAGAAATTCCGAGATAAAATTTAACCTATGTGTTATTCCAGACTATAATCTATCTCTGTGCCAAATTTCATCCAGATACGTAAAGTAGTTTTTAACTCTTTCAGTTAAAGTTAGAAACATCCATCCATCCATCCATCCATACTTACAAACTTTCGCGTTTATAATATTAGTAGCATTACTCTACTACACTAACACAGAAGTCAAAAAGCTTTAAAATATTGTGAGAAGTCTTTCGATAACTTAACAGAGGCCAGAGTTCAGTTTGAGGAAAGTATTCGAATCGTGATCGTGACGTCAAATTTTTCTGTGGGATTTGGTACAACGCCTCTATCGTGCACATAATTATAAAAACGCAAATCCCATACAAAAATTAAACTTGACGATGGTTTCTCAATCCTATTGTCAAACCTTTTTTTTTTCTTTTGTACCAAGTAGATAAGTACATTATGTTAATCGGTAAGCACACTCGTACTTAAATATAAATCTAAGTAGAAACTAAAATCTAAGTACAAGTTTTGTTTTTTCTCATATATGTGAACTGTATTTATATTGTTGTAAAATAAAGAATCTATAAGCCGAAACCGAGTTCAGGGCTCAGTTCTATAGTTTTGTGGAACAGGAACATAATAATATACCTAAGAGGCCATACATTTATTTAGATGTTTTTCGCTAGTGTTTGACCCCCTCCCCCCTGTTTAATATATTACGTAAGAACCTAAAGGAAAAAATTATGAATACACGTTTGGTTTATTTTAATATATATTTTTCAATGTAACCATTTTTAGAAATGTGTATGGTACTAATATTTTTTTTTTATAATTTTTGGTAGTAATACACTTTGGTTTTAATCATTCATCTTTACCTTCAAAAGATTTTCAGTCCAAGGGCTCACAAACCACTCGTAAAGTGGATCTGCCACTGGAACAACATTTTTGTGATCTTACGTAAGAACTATCGAGAGTCTCGATACTCCCTCCCACCCCGTTGTAAGAAAAAATAAGACATTGTCGACCCCCCCCCCCCCCCCTAAATCGTCTTACGTAATAAATCAATGGCCCCTAAATGAATTATTTATTTGTCTATTAAATAACATAGATAATAAACTTCATCCTTATCAAACCCATTCAGATTACTTCTCTGTGAATGGCTATTACTTCAACAACCCAATAAAACGAACCTTTACCGTTATTGTTGAGATATCTTCGGGACCGACTGTACCAGTTAGGTTAGTCGTTAGTCTAGTTCCAGATCTAGGTTTAATCTGCCTTTTGATCGTATCTTCAGGCGGTGAAGGTCTAAGTCTAACCGCGGCGGAAACATACCTAAAATCTGGTATCAAATAACTGGTTTGGAACCGAATTCTTTCATTATTATTCAAGGTAGAAAGCGCTTAATAATATTAATTTGATAAACCAACATGAAGCTGAGGCTGTGAGGCAGGACCTTTTTGGTTCACATCAAATTAATACGTTTTTTTTTTCATTTTAAGGATTTTCTTTATAATCATTATTATTTTTGTGTGATCCAATAAATTTATTTTCTTTCTTCCTTTCTTTCTTGCCAATAAATTTTATCTACAGATACTATAAACTAAGGGTTTCTTGAGGACTGAACCCTAATGTGAAATGAAATTTGCAGGAAACTGCGCATGGATTTATACTATAGGTTTTATGAAATAGTGTGCGCGTTGATGTCTTTTGTATGAAAATTTTGGAAACTGTCCCTAAAAATTACCAATTTTTTGATTGGGTATTTAATTTATGAAAACACTAACAAGTTGTATTGTTTTTTTTAGAACAACAATTTTTTTTTTTGTTTCAGAATTCAGCGGAACGTGCCTTTGGATCTAAGGTAAATTTTATATTTCAATAATTTATTTTCAACCTTCCTCAACAGCCTGTATTGGTCCACAGCTGGGCAGGCCTTCCCATGTTATGCGCCTTATTGGTTTTTATCTCACGGGGAGTAATGCCCATAATCCCCGCACAATCCCTATTTTCAACCTAATCCTACCATCTTTCTACCTAGGTAAGGACCAAAATGAGCTATGAAATTCCTTCGTTTTGTTTGTACCATCAGATTTTTTGTTACCAAGCTTCACTAGAATGACGTCTCAATCAAAAATAACTTATTTTAAATATTAAATCATTATCGACCGATCACCACATCGATACATAATCTTTTGTGTCGGCACATCACTAAGCTCGCTTCACCTCCACCTGAATAGTGTTGTTCCATTTCTTTTGTGCTAGGCAATTATCGATGAAATGCGTATCGACTATCGAGTTTTTATTTTGTCGTGTCAATTAGATTGTAATACAGTTTTTTGTTGCTTATTGAATGATCAGGTTGGTATAGAAAAGGTTCATTGTATTGGTTTGTAATTATAATGACGTGGTGGTTTCGTTTGTTGTGGTCTTTGTTATTATTTTTGTTCCGTGCATTATTTGTCCATTTCTGTAAGGTCATGGGAAGTTACACACGTCAGTAAATTACGTACCTAGGTATAGCAGTGCTCTTTAAAACATGGTCGGACAGTTAAATTGAGGGTAGTTAATTTTGGTTATTCGATTCCAATTTTCCATTTTCCCTAGATGATTCCATACAATTTCAGCTATTGATCACCTGATAATTTTTCTAAGAGACTAAGCTTTTTAATGTATAGTGTGAGTTACTCCCGAATACTCAAAAGCAACTCAGATTTAAGTACCTCTCA
Source organism: Eupithecia subumbrata (assembly GCA_949316285.1). Lineage (NCBI taxonomy): Eukaryota > Metazoa > Arthropoda > Insecta > Lepidoptera > Geometridae > Eupithecia > Eupithecia subumbrata. The sequence goes on along the minus strand of OX438646.1, from coordinate 21,073,246 downwards.
ACTCAAGTCGTGATTTTTTGACAGTTTTCAATGAAAATCTGTCAATAATTCGTCATTTGAGACGTACTTAAATCTTAGTTGCGTTTGAGTTTTCGGAGGTATGTTTGGTTACTATGGGAAATCCGAAACTTATTATTAATATTATCTCAGTACCTACCGTGACTCGGCAAACGTAGTGTAAGACGCCCTCCCGCCAGGTGGGTTGACGATCTGCGAAAGACTGCAGGCAGACGCTGGATGCGGCAAGCTGAAAACAGGGCGCTGTGGCGCTCATTAGGGGAGGCCTATGTCTGGTAGTGGATAGTAGTGATAGGTATAGGCTGATGATGATGATGAGATGTTATTGTTTTCTTATAAATCGAGAACATCACTCCTTTCATGACTTTTATCTAACTCTCGTGGTTTCGGACTTGGCCATCACCGCCCTTCTCCAAAAACCACCCTGTATAGTACACTCACGAATATATCTGGACCTGCAAAAAATAGTTGCAAAAAACTGCCTGTACTAAAAAAATTGTTTACAAGAAAACAGTCAAAGTTATTTATTAGGATAGTTTAACCCCGGTCAGCGAACCAAAGGGCCGCTTGCACCAAACGGACCGGATCGTAACGGACCGATTTAGCTGCCCTGCGGTTTGTAATCCGCAACACTGGCGATATTTTAATGATGCTGTAGTATTTTGCGTAACAGTTTTCTGTTTTGTGTCTTTTGAGATATACCTAAACTTGTTTACGTTACTTTATTACTAGTATCTACAAGCATCGCACGTGGTATTCCCGTTGGTTTCTCGATACACAGGTGGATTTTGTTTTCTACTACACTAGAAACTAATATTATTACTAACTTCTGCCCGCGGCTTCGCACGCGTATTTTCGGTATAATAAGTAGTCTATTCTCTAAGTTAAGCTATGTTCTAATAAATGAACGCCAAATTTTATCATGACCTGTTTAGTAGTTTTGGAGATGAGATGAGAGACAAAAATTCACATTGTACAAACTTTTGCTTTATAATATTATAGTATAGTAAGATAGGATTATGATTGTATTGAGACTTCATTGGGACATTACATTTTTGTATGGGATTTCCGTATTTCCATGTGCGTTAGCCCTGTACCAATAAAGTGTTTTTAATCTACATAATTATTTATCAGTACAGTAGATACCTATCAAATGTCAAAGTACTTTATCTCCTTTAGACCCTAAAGGACCTAAAGGACCCTCTTGTTATCACAAATTTCAAATTACATAAGTAGAACTAGGAAATAAATTAATCACTTTGATTTTTTTGTTTACTTCAATATTTTTAGTTAGCAAGGTAAAGTAAAGAAGCGAACAAGAAACCGTTCTTAGGTTTTCAAGTTTTCAAGTTTTTTCAAGTTTCAAGTTCAAGAAAGGTTTCTTAGGTTTTCAAGTTGGAGCAAAACTGGTCATAATCTTTTTTTATCCTCTAGATATTTCTAGATATTCGATATTCTCTGATATTTTGTAGTAATCCTTTTACAAAAAGTTATGTTTAATAATTTGTTTGACTTTATTTATTGATAATTCTTGAAACTGTTCTGCTATTTTATTTCTAGTAATTATTAAAAACTAAATATTAAGAGAAACTAAATTCAGGTCTGGACATAAAACAAAACGGAAGGTGATTTTCCAGGTTCTAATTTTTAATCCGATACAAGCGTTTACTAAAAAAACGTGTATAAGTTTTATAAACATACATTCATCCATCCAACATTTTACAGTTAAAATATTAGGTCCTTACATATGAAATTGGCGTTTTGTATGGGAGGAACAAAAAGTCGAATATTTTTTAATATAATATATTTAATTAATCAAAGTATGAACCATTATTTTCTATGCACTTTTGCCATCTTATAGGTAGTTCATTGATCCCTTTACTAAAAAAACCAGTCGGACGGGAATCAATAAAATCTTTGAAGGCGATTTGGACTGCCCCATCGGAGTTGAATTTTTTCCCTTGCAAGAAGTTATCCAAATTTCGAAAAAAATGGTAATCTGTTGGAGCAAGGTCCGGGGAGTACGGAGGATGTCTTAGACTTTCCAATTGAAGCTCTTCTAATTTAGTAGCCGTCTGTTGCGCAGTGTGTGGTCTAGCGTTGTCCCACCTTTCAAGCTTTTTAATCTTCCCAATTTGCTTCAAGTGAATTAAAACAGTTTTATCACTAACACCGCAGCCTGCAGCTAACTCGGACGTGGTTTGCGATGGATCCGCTTCCACAATAGCCTTCAACTCTTCATTATCAACTTGAGTCTCAGGCCGTCCACGGGGCTTGTTCTGCAAGTCGAAATTTCCAGAACGAAAACGTTGGAACCAAAAACGAACTGTGTTTTCTTTTGCAACACGACCGCCATACACATCATTCACCCTTCGAGTTGTTTCCGCAGCACTAGTGCCACGGCGGAACTCGTACTCGTAAATAATGCGATATTTTAAGTTTTCCATTTTGTAAAATGAGTGACGCAAACAGAAAAAAACAGAAGAAAAAAAACAAATGAATGACGATCATCGAAGCACAAATACACGAGTCTATAGCTGTACAAATTTGAATTTGGAATTCCTTACCAAAGAGGAGAAATTTGTGATTAAAGTGGCCAGTACGAAAAACGCCAATTTCATATGTAAGGACCTAATATTACTTTGTACAGTTAAAATTTTACTTGACTATTTATACTATTTTCAACTATTTTGACCCATGCCAGTGTTTCAAATGAAGTGAAAAGTTCTCGCTAAAATGACAGATTTTCACGTTTGGAACGGACTTTAGCTCTTCAAGTTTCATCCTGAAGTGGCAACCCAGAGGATTCCGATAGTTTGTAAATAATGGTGATTGTAAGGTGTGTTGCCAGCAATCGATAATGGCTGCTTCCAGTTAGCTCAAATTAAACCGAACCGTTATCTGATTCAATGCGGTAAATATCTCTAGATCACTACCGACCGTGCTAGAGTTTTTGCGGATTGTTTTCGCTAACGAGTTAAAATACCTAATTACCTAATTTAGACGTTTAAACTTTTATTAAATTAAATCCATCATGGTTATTAACACTAAAGTAATTTTTTGTTATTCTGCCGAAATATTTTGAATCTCCAATCATGGTAAAAATCCCGTTGCAAATGACTTTTTGTAGACGTGCATACCTATTTTTAGTGATAGTTTCCGTCTACTCTAAGGCGCTCCGTTACCATCAAATCTGGAAAAGAACAGATATTGTAAAAACTGCATGGATCAGAATAGACCAATAAAATCTAGAATCTTGATTATGTCTTGATTAGGTATACAAACTGGCTCAAGTGACCGACCGAAGATGACCCGTTTGAATGTAGAATACCTGAACTCTTTGAATTTAGAATCCCAAATACTTGACTGCTACAGACAATGCTATCTAAGTACCAACGTGTTGTTCTTAATAATTAGTCATTTTTTTTTATGTGTTGGCACAGTATAAGTTTTACCTAATACATTCATTTATGCCATTTTTAGCATTTCAAACAAACACAAAGGGCCAAATACATTTGTTACTTTTCTTCTAAATTATTGTCACGATTATATCGACACTCATGGAGTTATTGGTTATGGCGACATTACCGCTGCCGATATACGCGCCCGTTGAGCTAATTCCTTTGAATAACGTTACTTAATTCCCTTAGAAATAACATAATTTACAAAGGTTCATTCAAGGCAACCGTTTTAAATCAATGAATAATTGTACTCAGTCCCGTTAATTGCTCGCTTCGATAATTTATATTGTACACTGACTTTAGAATGGTTTGTAAAGGTAAGGCTGTAGCTTTAGTGATAAAATTGCAGTCATTTATAGTATCAAATGTTTGCATTGATGGATGTTTGTTGCTTATAGCCGGTTATAGCTTAAAGTGGTTAAAACTAAGTACAGATCGAGTAAAGCGTTAATTCCGTAAAAACGCGGGCGAAACCGTAGGCGGCTTCTTATAACTGTGAACACAAAAAAACTGTGAAAACCAGAACTACAACTTAAAACCGCCCATCCCACAATTTTTAATTTAATTTTTCGGCATTCTGAAAAGCTACTCTACAAAAAAGTTGATGATTAATTTATGGATTTCACCAAATTTGAGGTAAGAATCATATGTACCTGCCTACGTAGAACTCACCACCTGCTGATCGTTAATTCATAATTTTAGTGTTACTCGCTTCGCTCGCCACCAAAGTCGCTCTCCGGGTTCCCACGAGTGGAATGCGGAGGCGTTTTCACACTCTAAATGAACTCTAATGAAATCGTATATTTCTGTCTCTAATAAAGTTCGTTGATACGGAGTTTTTGTAACGTGTCGAACGTAGCTCAGCAATTAATGCTTTTCGGCATTGACGGCATGATTTGACTTCTGATTAAGTTTTTAATAATTATCTTGTTGATTATCTTTTAGTAGTAAGTAAGTACCTACGGGTATAAAAAGCCTATCACTCGATTTTGAGATTTGAATTTGAAAGTTTTTGATAGTTTTTGTCGCAGTAGGTATAGGCAACAATAATCATCTATATGAAATGACCGAAACATTAATTTAACTTATCAAAATATCTTAGTTATTTTGTATTTGTACCTACAACAAACAGCGCAAAATCTCACATATTACGTCGATTTAATAAAACATACAAGAAGCGCGGCAAAAACGCGTAAAATAAGTAAACCGAGCATCGAGCGATGTTTATTGAAAGACAGGGTAATCATCGACCACAAATTGGTCGGAGAACATTATCTAAGTATGGTTACAGTACTAACCAGGTACTTGTTCCTATGACAAGCCTTTCATACGGTATTTTGTTCTCTTTGGAAGAAAATACGTATAAAGCCATGCATGCATCTCCGATAAATCGATACAATATCGATAAAAGGAACATGCCTACCAATTAAAATCGAGAGACACCTGTCTCGCTAATGGCTTATTTCAGTTGGCAACACCACCCTAGTCGCGGAAGCTAGCGTTTCATGTTGGCAGCACTTGTTCTAGTTAATTAGCCTCTTATCGGATTGGGCACGGACTGTTATTCCATGTTTAAACGAAGAAGTGATAGGAGAATCAGATGTTCCTTTTATGATTTTGAATTCGAGTTGGTTCTACTTTGAACTTTTTCTTTACCACAAAGGAGAATGAACTATTCCATTAATAATTTCGAATTTTATTGCATTATCTGTTTGAACTACAGATGAACCTTTTCTAGAAATCTAAAATCAATCAAAAACAATGTTTTACCTACCAGTCACGCAAGTTAGGAATGTGCCCTTCCTACCTAAAGGCCCTAATAAGAAGGTTTATTGATTCCCAGAACCATAATGATACAGAAATCCCTCGGGATATAATCTGGGCTCGTTTAATTCAGTTCTAAATAATTTTCTATAGCTGAAGGCTATGGCTTACCGAGAACAGTGTTTAGTTCCTATTCTACTTGGGTGGTAGAGTTCAGTGTAACAGGACTTATTTTACTAAAATGTTATTTAAAAAGTTTTCCTGAAATTCTAACAATCTAATCTTTCTTTAGAGGTTTTTTTTAGATTCCAGATTTTAATACATTAAAATAAAGATACTCTTAAATTAATTTTTTTTCCAAAATTACTTTTAGTATTGTAAAATCACCATTATTTTATGTGAGGAAATAAATACCTAAAGTAGGTAAGACAAATTGTATATCTATAGGAATCGTAATATCCTCGGCAGGTTAATTTGAGTTTCGATTGGTATTGAGATTTCTGCCCTATAAAAGCCATGTCGATCACTGCCCTTGTTGAAAACTCTACGTTACAAAAACCGTTGCTCTATGATTGTTTACCACATTCTATCAATCGAGTTCGAATCAAGTTTCGTAAAGTTCAGGGCCGCAAAATATCCGGCTCGTATCGAACAAGCGAAATCGAGAGTACACGGTAGTAAAATCTTGATTGTAGTGCACAGTTAGCGAGCATTGGTGTAGCACATTTTGATATTCGTATTACTTCAGGTGTAACAATAATACCTAATTGTAGACTTATTCGTGAAACGCTTATTTTTGAGCAAGATTTAGAAAAAGCCTTCAAGGGCCAAGACACCTATAATTTTTTTTTTTACCAAGATTAAATTTAGAGTCAATATAGGTAAATGACATCAAACGGTGAAGAACCTAGGGCCAAGCAATGAATCAAGGAGGAAGATGATGACATTAATAATTGGGTACTGGTAGGATTTTAAAAAGTTTTTTTATTGTCACATACAGAGCTACATCTCGGTCATAGGCACGTATTGTTTTAGACGTGCATGCCATATCATGGACATAGAACTGTAATGGAATGGTAGTTTTAAAAATGTTGATTGTAGAATGGATAATATTCGAAATTCGAAACATTACATGCAATTTAGCAGGTTGATTCGATAGGATCTATAAGCTAGTGAAGGGCGTAATATGCTAGGGATGTGAATAGATCGATCATTGAATTTAACCAAGACTGATCTTGGCTTAAAAAGTCACTATTTATTTATAATGATTGACTTTTTTAAGTTAAAACCAATCGATTAATTGCAATTTTCCGTGTTAAAACTTTTAACAAGGAAATTTTTCGATTGGTAGGTTCCTGGCACATAAGGCGAAAAGGTAGAGTCCCATGAGCAAAGCAATTAGTTTGTTACTTATTACGAAATCTTACGAAAAAAAACAGCTTCTTTACTTAATTACCGAAATTATGACACCACTCTGAAAATCTAATTCAATTACAAAATAATAAATACTTGTAAAGTTTTAAGCTAGGTACTGTAATTATTTGCACTGAAAGCACTTATGGTAGGATAATTGACTAGACAGACACCCTGTTGCTATGCTTGAGTTCTGGAGGCAGTGTTACTTTGTTTCCGAATCCACCCTCACAAGACACCGAGACTGAGACCTATATTTTAAAGTTTTCCCCACACTAATGATCGAGTACCACTGAAAATTACGTCACTATCGATGGCAACGATCGACATACCATTGTTTAGTGTGCATAAAGCTATTTAATGTTACAAACCAATGTAAGCTTTATTGCTAAACCAATTAGACCTTGATTTACGTGTTGTGCCACAAGGTCGTTTAAACTTGATTCAATTTACCTGTTTTGTCTACATAGGTGTCTATTCTATTTTCAAAGGAGGTTCTTGATAATTTTTTAGCCCAAATCGAGGGTTTCTGCATAGAAGTTGGATTAGATTGGTAGCAAGGTTCTTTTCACAATCACGTGGTAAGGTACTTATTACCCAGTATCTCTACAATCGACCTACAAAAAATTTGAAACGATTGTTTTGAATTTTTCTCATAATTACGATCACTTTGATAATGCCTGTAAAAAAACGGCTTTTGTTCTTATTTCAGCCTCGATTAATGAACGTTAAATCGATTGATAAAATCAGTTTCTGATCGAATGATATTTCAATTCTCAGTGAAAGTATTCGGTAGATGATATCGTTTTAAGTAGCCATTGTTCTCAGCAATAAAATGAGCCTATTAAAATGATATCTAACTGATTGATTTTTTTTTTACAGATCACGTCTGGCAATACAGCATCGAAAACAAACTGGCACGCAACAAAAGAAAAATGAAAACCAAATCAGCCCGCGCGCGCTTATAACCTTCGAAATTTGAAAATGAACATTGCCAAAGAGTAAAATGGCGCATAAAGTAAAGAACAACCACTACGTCGCGACACACCGGTCTGGCATCGACTCTCCTTCTTCGGGTGCCTACTTGCATAGAGCATCATCAAGAGATGAGAATGACAGTCATCGAGCACCCTCAGAGAGGACGGTTTCAGAATATACGGTAAGGATAAATTTTAATAATAATTACTTCCTTGCTATGTCATGGGATTGTCAAAAATAAAAATATTGCGCATTGCAATTTTTTCCATGTTTTTCCCCAAGAAATAAAGTTTTGTTTATTCTCCAATACACATAACTTCATCTGTTTCTCAAATTGTTTATAAGTAACCAGGATATTACAGAGATTAATGCAGGCAATAAAAGTCCAAGGTTGTAATGAGAGCATTTTCTAAAATATGATCGTTTCAAACTTAATACAGCTACACTTAAATAGTTTAATAAATTAAGCTAACAATACACGAGAAACTAAACTTTAGCAAAAGGTAAGTAGGTGTGTTTAAAATTTCTTACGAACTCATGAAAGTTAATATATTAGGTCCTTACATATGAAATTGGCGTTTTGTATGGGAGGAACAAAAAGTCGAATATTTTTTAATATAATATATTTAATTAATCAAAGTATGAACCATTATTTTCTATGCACTTTTGCCATCTTATAGGTAGTTCATTGATCCCTTTACTAAAAAAACCAGTCGGACGGGAATCAATAAAATCTTTGAAGGCGATTTGGACTGCCCCATCGGAGTTGAATTTTTTCCCTTGCAAGAAGTTATCCAAATTTCGAAAAAAATGGTAATCTGTTGGAGCAAGGTCCGGGGAGTACGGAGGATGTCTTAGACTGAGAATGTAACGCAGCAGTCGACGCGCGTTTGCCGGTTTGCTTCAATCAATTCGTGAGGTACCCACCTTTCAAGCTTTTTAATCTTCCCAATTTGCTTCAAGTGAATTAAAACAGTTTTATCACTAACACCGCAGCCTGCAGCTAACTCGGACGTGGTTTGCGATGGATCCGCTTCCACAATAGCCTTCAACTCTTCATTATCAACTTGAGTCTCAGGCCGTCCACGGGGCTTGTTCTGCAAGTCGAAATTTCCAGAACGAAAACGTTGGAACCAAAAACGAACTGTGTTTTCTTTTGCAACACGACCGCCATACACATCATTCACCCTTCGAGTTGTTTCCGCAGCACTAGTGCCACGGCGGAACTCGTACTCGTAAATAATGCGATATTTTAAGTTTTCCATTTTGTAAAATGAGTGACGCAAACAGAAAAAAACAGAAGAAAAAAAACAAATGAATGACGATCATCGAAGCACAAATACACGAGTCTATAGCTGTACAAATTTGAATTTGGAATTCCTTACCAAAGAGGAGAAATTTGTGATTAAAGTGGCCAGTACGAAAAACGCCAATTTCATATGTAAGGACCTAATATTTGACACTGAAGAGTCGAGTCATAAGGTAAACCTTGTTAATATCAACTTCGCTTTTCTCGTTAGTAAAATTACCCACAAACCGTAAATACTTTAACATTACAGCTTAAAATAAATCATCATTAATCCTAAGCTGTCTGCAAACTGCCAATGCGCAGGCGTAAAATTGCGAGCGTGACTACCTCACTCAAGTTAACTGTTGACGTAAAACCATTTCCTTACACATCTTCTGTACTTACCTGTCACTGTCAACAGCTTTCATTTACCCGTCTATTCCCCGCCTTAGGACTCGGCCGCACTGCATGATGGTAGCTTAGCTTCGTTGGTAGATGGTAGATGATCAAACATAAATATAAAAAAAATACTGGACAATTCAAACAGCATCATCTAGCCCCAAGCTCTGTAGTTTGTTGTGTGAATTGCTTGGGCTTGGGTTAGGTATGGATATAGCTGATATCACGATAGTTCTTATCACAATACATTATCATACAACACACACATTTTATTACCTATATATAGAAAACGCCCAGTAAAAATCCTAACAGCCAACCAACCAGTCAACCAAGCCGCTTACCTACATACCATCCTGTAGTGCGGCCGTGGCTTTAGATTAGACAGTTCTCGCCCACGCGAACTGGAAATCTGTTTCCAGATGGAATGATTTATTTTGGCCATTTATCAAATATTTCCTTGGTACGTCTCGGTATCAATTAAAATTGTAGCAAAACATTTACGCGAACAGATTTATAAATAGTCAGTTTAATATCTGCAGTTGGAATGTTACAGAGTAAGAAGTAGGTACGTACGTTACGGACATAGCTTTTAAAATAACAATATAATGTATTTACCCATACATAAATCTCATGTATACCTACCATATCGTATAAATAAATAATAAATAAATAATAAATAATGCTGGACAATTCACACAGCATTATCTAGCCCCAAGCTAAGCAGAGCTTGTGTTATGGGTACTAGATAACTGATATACTTAATACAATATACTACATAGATAGATATTTTTATTATACATAGAAAACACCCAGACCAACGGAATAAATTTCTGCAGATCGTACACAAATTTGTTCCGAGGCGGGAATCGAACCCGCAACCTCCTGCGTCTAAGTTTTTTACTCTTCCAACAACTAGAAGCTTTTTCATGAAATTAAGATTTAAATCTTTGACCTGCACGACATTTCAGGACGGTAGGTTAATAAATTGAAAATTTTTACGACATTTTACGATATGTCACATCTTTTCGCATATTGGCTCTCTTTTTCTATTTTCGAATTTTCCTGCCAGTTTTAATTTCAAGCCTACTTTGACAAACCAACAAGCAAGGAGGATTTATTACAACCAAAGAGTTTATAAACTACTCAGAATTTATGAATTGTGCTGGCTTTCTGATACTTTCCCTTGCAATGTTTTCATGACTTAGCTAACGTAACAGGTATTTTCTGAAATAGAATGTGTTGTTTTGAGTTCGCTTGGCTGGTTGATTTACGCACACTTATTCCAAAATTGAAAACGAAGCGGTAAGAAAATGAAAACAAACAACGGTTAATTGCTTCTAGAATAGAATAGAACCATTTTGCTCGAATATTATAAAGTTGGTCCAGTTTAGTGTTGCCCGCGCATTTTCCGGATCTAGGCCAAAAATAAAATTAAATAAAAAATTCCAAAAGTACTTGTAAAAACTGGACAATCCTAATAAGTTTTAAAAGTCTAAAATCCACTATCCTTCCTTTCACAGTTCCATTAAAATTGATATTCCTTGAAGCTACTTACCTATGGCTTGATGACTGGACCTATTTAGGTTAGATTTTTGGACGAGGCAGTAAGGAAAGGTTTTTAACGCATTCACTGCCTATAGGTAGACCATATAACTGGCGGATCTCTGAACCTTGTCACAATAAGAAAACAAACGCCAAACAGACATGGTTCTACATCGATCCGCCAGTTGAAAGAGTAGGAAGAAGGGACGCGGTGGGCACCTGCTTCATGTCATAGGCTATTAAAGTGTTACCTGGTGTAGCTACTGGAAAATGGTTTTAAGAATCTTTCTATAACTCGAATTTAAATTTAATAATTTATTCAAAGTTTACAGTTAGCACGAAAATGGAATCGTACACGAAAACTTTTTTCATGGCAATCGATCCCGTTAGAGCCTAATCACACTAGCGGTGTGCGAGCGGCTGCGGGGCGGAGCGGGCGCGCAGCGAATGCGTCGCGGATACGCCGCGGCTGCGCAGCGAAGATGTTGCGGATGCGATCGACTAAACCTAAATCAATCCCTCTCTCCCTCAGACAATGGACGAGCGAACGCGATCACCATCCGGCGACCACAGAAGCGACCACCGCAGCGACCATCGAAGCGACCAGAGGAATGGCGACCATCGGAACGGGCGGCGGGCACAGAACGGCTCGGGAAGAAACGACTCCGGGTCAGAGGTCTACGTGACCAGCGCTGCTTACAGACCTCCTTCGGAGATCAGGTAGGCTTATGACGTCTTCTTCTTTTTATAGCACATCCATTTTGTCATGTTGTCCTGGCATAGCGAGTCTTTACATATTATTCTAAAATCCAAGATATTTTGGTAAGCAAAGACATTTTCGTGAGAAAACTTTACTGAAACTGATAACAATAACAGAAAACTACAACAAGGTAACACACCCTTACCTACAAACCTCTGTGATTTTTTAGGTGTTATTATTATTTTTATTTCGCAATAATTTTCAAGTTGACTAAACCTAAACAAAAACTTCAACGACGCATAGTTGCATACGCGCAGCAAAAAGGTGCAAATTCAAGTTCCGAAACGGACGATAGACAAATGAAAATGATGAAAAAATCTTTCAAAACCAAAAACTGTTTCATACAGTGTCATAAAATTTTCCTCCAATATTTATTTCATTCTGATAATACCTTTGTTTACATAAACAAAATATCTTGTATTCTAGAATCAAGTACTTATACTTACTAAGACCTACCTACTTAATGTCATCTCAATCGTGGGTAAAGGCCTTAAATTAAATAGGCCCCACTAAGTAACTCCAGTATGGATCAGTTGAGTTACCGATAGATTATTTTCAACAGTCTGCAGTTACCTCAATTGTCACAATTGTAACTACTGGTTCCAATTTATCTACTATCTGATTGTAATTTTCTTTGTAAATAAATAAGTAATAACTCATATTGATAATATTAAGGTTCATTCTAATTTCTATAGTTAGACCGGCTGAGCCAAAATGGCCTGTATTTTGCAGTCTTCCATTCACACGCTCCCATCTCGATAGCCTCACAGTACAGGGTGAACTAGAACATTTACGATGATTGGTTTTCGTTTTACCCTACCTAAGGACCAAACAAATCTCAAAAACTTGCATTTTTCTTGCTGATAAATATTTTTCAAGTTATTGCCTGATTTAATGTTCTTACTTCAAAAAACTACTTTTTGTTTTTACACTATGCTTGTCCTGTCCCGTTTAAATTTCACATTTAGCGTTTCACTAACACAAGGCGTTAAAAAATTAAAAAAAGAAAACGTATACGTAACTACAACTAGTCAACTACATTACATTTATTTAGCACATACAAAATAAGAATACATAGTAGAATAAAACAACTAGTTTCTAATAAAACCTTTTTTTTATTGTATTGTTTTTGACGCAACATTTCTGGCCTCTATACAGCCAGACACACCCAGACCTTTACAGTTACATCTGTACTCCCTAATGGGTCCAGTCGATCGATTCTGCTGATAATTAAAAAAAATGAGATGAGGGCAGTTTTTAACTGCTGAACGCAAATACTGCGCATGGCTCGAACGCCACAGCTTTGAGCGCCGTTGAGTGAACACGTTTTTTCACTCTATCGTATTCGTTTAATGATTTATATCGTATTAAGTTGTCAAAATAGACGTTCCATCAACAAATTGTGAACGTCTGCTAGTGCCTTTGAGTGTTCCTTTGACTCTGCAACAGCCATGCTGCTGCTGCATCTAGCTGGATCCAGGATACCTGATGTCTCCATTTGTCGGTCGTATCGCGACCAATAGTCAGTACCAGGTATGTAGGTGGTGCTTGCTTCAGCGAGATCAGCAGAATGGTTCTACCTCTCTTCACCATTTTCTTATAAATTTACTTTCTTTTAATTTCTCAAAACAAAAACAAGAATCATAATACCGTCACAAAATTTAAGTATATAAATATAATACTGTCGAGCATTATTTATTTATTTATTTAAAATTATCTATTTTAAGAGTTCAAATTATCTTTAGTGACAAAGACAATTACAATCAAATAATAGAAATAAATTAGAACTAGTATTTACAATTTAAACAATAGAGCTAACAGCAGACTGTTGCAAACAATCTACAGGTAGCTCAACTGATCCATATCAATACCAGTCGTCGCGTCCCCAAGACGCTGGCTGCATTGCCCCGCTGTATGGCAATGCTGATGCGCTGTGCCAGATACTGACCAGCTCTCGGGTCACGCGTCGCTTCGACGAGACGCTCAAATATTTTTTTTAAACCCGATGAGCCTCGGTACCCCACGGACCTAGGGTCTCGACTCCAAGGGGAGTAAATGTGTAGGCTCTGTCAAGACCTGCATATCGTAAATCTATAATACCTACCTAGCTAGACAGACCTACACCTTTGGTGCCCAGTAGGTTGGTTAAACAAACCCCTCACACGAACTAAAATGAACAATGCTTTTGGCACACCCTTCCCATCTCTCCAGCCCAGACACAAACACACCTATGTATGTATGTATAATACCTTTACTGCCCATTAGGTAGGTTATACAAACTCCTCACACGAAGCTCTAAATCTCACTCTACGGTAAACTCTTGCTGAACCCGTTAATTGAACCAATAGGGCTGTCTCCTTTACATTTTACAGTAAAAGTATAGTAGCTCTTTATTTCAAAACAAATAAAAATAACACAGGGACAAATAAAAATGAGATGCAATCTGCAGAAGTGAAAATAATTAGTCGCAGTTGGCAAAGACTATGGATTTAAATTATTAAGGTACAAGCAGTTGAATTCAATTAATTAGGTTGTTCTGTACACAGAACAGATAGTAAAAACCTAATATCAGTTAATGATTTAAGTTACATATTACTTAAAACATACGTGTTAGGTGTTTCATTCATTTCATTAATTTATTTCTCCAACATTTTACATTGTGTCGGAAATTTCACGTTGCAATTAGCATATGTTAATTATGAGTAAATTTTAAGATTAGATGTAATTATTACATCAACAAAAAACAACTAAGCGGAATCGGAGTACAATATTAATTGTAATAAAATATACGAGCATACCCACTCGTACGGAGAGCAAAAATTCAAATGGTGGTCATTCAGTAAGGAAGACCGTGCATCGCGATAACGTTAGTCGAGATTTTTCGAGATTCCGTGCGTCGCAATAACGTTGGTCGAGATTGGTCGAGATTCCGTAGTTCACTAGGTTCTAGCCAGTCTAAATTTTTCCTTTGAAAAAGTGGCTAGGACCTAGAGAACTACGAATATGTTTATATAAGTCGATCATTTTGAGTCTAGTTTTACCTATTGGATCGGTTCGGAGGACACTCTGTAACACGGGAGGCTGGGCGCAATACGGGCATCCTAAGTTCTAAGACCCGAGTTCACCAACAGATGGTTAAATTTTAAACAATTGTTTTAACGTTTTTGACACAAGTTTTCATACATTAAACGTCAATGTTAACCGAGGAAGCAGCCAAATTGCAATTGATTATCTATTGGTGAACACAGACCTTAGGGTTATAAATATAAGAAAACAAAATAGTAAATCAAACAATTGTAAATAAATTTTCTAAAATACAGACTTATTTCCTGTTCCGTAGACAGCCCTACGGTCCAGATGGTTCGATCTAGCGAAGTCCCAAAGGTTAGGTTGTTTAGTGAGCATCCGTTAAATCCATCCCCTAATTCGAGAGTACGGAGCGCGGATACGGATTGGCCTGGATTCCAGCAAACGGGCGGTTCTCAAGCAGATTTTAAGCAATGTTAAACTAGTTATAAAACTTTGAGACAGAGATTATGTAGGTACTTTGTTTTGCTTTGTCAGCTCCAAATAGTCGTCTATTTAAAAAAAATCGTCGTGTGTAGCAGAAGCTAGCAAAACAACGCAAACCAAGAATAACCCGAGTTTATGATAGCCTTAAGTTTTTGAAAGCCTAGATTAGACTTCTAAAACCTTATAAATAAATGCTAGGTTTCGATAAAAGGTAATAAAAGGTGAAAATGTAATTTTCATCTTTATTCATCCTATCTTTATTATTCAACTATGTAATTTAATTACAGTGTTTTATCTGATAAGTATGAAGTAACATACATACAGAAATAATAACAAAATTGAAAAAAAACAATATGGGCCCTTTTGGGGAACTTTTAGACAGGTTATCGTCTGACATTATGTCAATTTATGATTTGCGCCGCTCATGGTTTTTTTACACTGCATATTCAGAATGCAGCCACTGAATTCCGAAAAGAGTCGACTTATCTGTCAGCTCAGTTTTAACTAAAATTGCCCGTTTGCAACCGATCCTTTAGCATCAAACATAAGATTGATAGTAAATTACCCATAGAGATGCAACGGGGCTTGACTCATCATGACTCATTTAATGTAATATTCCTGCATTTGAATGATCTAGGACTGGATGATATACTGATGTTATATACTTTCTGGGCTTCGGCACAGATATTATAATACTATACTAGCTTCGGTATGATATTATCGGGTATAAGTCGTAATTTTTAATCAATAAAGATCTACACGTGACAACATGAGAGAGGCGGTTCTTTTTAATCCCAATCTTTATCTAGCTCTTTGACAACGGCACTATGAATTTATTATTATACTTTTATTTATTCTTAGATCTTGTTATAAAATACATTTTTATTATTAAGTACATTAATCTCACTAATATTGTAAATGCGAAAGTTTGGATGGATGTTTGTTACCTCTTCACGCCAAAACTACTGAACGGATCGGGCTGAAATTTTGCATACAGGTAAGTCTAATCCTGGAATCAAACATAGGCAACTTTTTATCCGATAAATCAGTTCCCATGGGATAGAAATAACCTTAAAACGTTTCCATAGAATCCGTACCGTCTTTTGAATCTGGCCCTTGATCCCTTGATTCCTAGCGAGAGTCTCTTGAGATGTTGTTATTTTATTATTTACTTACATGACTTAAATTCATGTAAGTCGATGCAAATTTACAGCTGGTCTATTTATTATATACCTACCTACCTATTTTTATACATTGTGCTACGGAAGTACGTTTAAAACAGCACGAATAAAGTTTTTACTTTATTTTTAGTATAAAAAATAGTTACCTATTCGAAATTCATAAAATCATTGTTCGCAAGTTCCCCTCGGAGCCAGAATCACCCCCTTTCCGTGGCAGCTTGTGTATTCCTTCTTCTTCTTCTTCTTCTTTTATCTTTGGCTCTACATCATGGTTTGACATAATTCTGACAATGTCAGTTTTCAATTGCACATTTATGAACGAATAAGATTATAATTTATGGAGTTTAGTTCCTCGATTGTTTTCATATCACGTCTGTTTTACGACTTTGAGTTATATTTAATGCACCATTTACCGTAAATTGACGTATTCCTTGGAATCCTACGGCAAATAAATGAAAATCCGACATATACTAATAGAACATAGTTTTAAATGACTAAAATAAAGATCCATTGACTTTCAGTGTTCGCTTACCCAAAGTAAAAGGTATTTTTTTATCAGGTAGGCAGGTACCTAAAGAAAAAGTATCGTGACATTCCTAATTTCCCGTAAAATTCCCAAAGCTGGCAACTCAATTTCCAACCATGACTATGACAGATTCCTTTGACACACCTGCCGCCATTATTCTCTATTTGTCCCTTTCCAGTTTGATTTATCCCATTATTTTTTATCCAGCTTAATTCTCTCCAATTTTCTACCATTTCTTATCCACTTCTGTCCCATTTACGTGACGTAATCATCCCGTAGTAAATAACCGTACGGTGAAGAGCTTAATTTCGTTTTTTGTTGCTATGAGGATTCAAAATGTCACGGGAAAGAAATTATGATGAGGAGAAAGTAGAATTATTTTGGAGCTAATGGGTGTTTTTTATTAAGTACAAAAAATGTATTTATTTGATAATTGCGGTTAGAAAACTGGAACAGACGCTGAGAGTGGTGCTGAGTCCATAAAATAGGTGGTCTATTTTTGCGTTTACTATCCTACTAATACTAAAAAGGAGAAAGTTTGTGCAGTTGTGAAGATTTTTGGCCGAAGATAACGCAAGAAGTAGTGAATAGATCAAGATAAAATTTTGTAGACGTAAAGGTCTGGACCTGGAATAACATATAGGCTTTTTATTCCAAAAAACGCGAGCCAAACCGCGGTCAGAAGCTATTCAACATTTTTTTATCACCAAGCATTTTCAGCACTTTTTGTAGAAACTTATAACAAAAGAAAATTAAAACCAAAGCAGAGCCCACAACTAAAGAAAGTAGATGACATGGCAGTAGAAGCTATGTAAAAGGCCAAAAGTAGCTAAAAATCCTATCCTAAAAAGGAAATTCATTATTTTTATCGTTATTTTTATTTTTACACGACTACCAACGGGCGCGGGTTATGAGAGCTGTAGTACAAAGTAAAGTGAAGGAGCAAAGGGAAAAACAAAAAGCGTGAATAAACAAAATTATTATGAAACGAAATTACCAGCAACCCAATTAAGTAGGTACCTACAAACAAATCTAATTATCCCAACAAATGAGTCTTGCTCAAACAGTGAGTGATGATCTTGTTAGATCACGACTGGCCATTGATCGAGATCACTGACAGCCAAGGTCGTGTCGGGTTGCATAATGATCTTTGACGGTCATTAATTGGTTTATTCTAGTTGGTTCAATCGAGCCCTGACTCTGGGATATCAATTTTTTAAGGCGGCAATAATCGTGTCGAAATGTTAATGTGTTACATATCTACATCATTTAAACTCGTCGAAAATCACAGTAGTAATAAAAATGCAAAAGTTTGGATGTGACAGATGGATGGATGTTTTTTATTTCTTCACGCCAAAACAACTGAACGGATCGGACTGAAATTTTGCATAGATGTATTTCTAGGCCTGGTATAAAACATAGGCCATAAATCAGTTCCCATGGGATATAAATAACTTAAAACGTTTCAAGAAACAACGCGTGCGAAGCCGTCGGCAGAAAATACTGTATTATAAATGCGAAAGTTTGGATTGGTGTATGTTGTTTGCTTTGTATGCTTATTCCAGGTCTAGACCTACATCTTTGCAAAATTTTGACCCGATACGTTCAGTTGTTTTGGCGTGAAGAAGTAAAAAACCACAGAACTAGGTATATCGAGGCAAACATATATCCAATCTATCTTTCGCATTTAAATGTTTATTTATTGAACCATTAACGACAGATAGACACCAAAAATTACAAAAAAACAGGAAGAATAAGTTGTTAAAGGTTTCCCTCAATTATAGGTGGCTACACATTACACAAAAAACATGGGAGTTACAAACATTACAAATAAGAAAAACAAAAATAATATACTCACTTTATTTAAAAATCAGTATCTGTGTGTATTGTAAAGTGCTTATTATGTAAGCAAACATTAAAAATAAGAAAAACAAAAATAATATACTTACCCACTTTATTTAAATTCAATATCTATGTGTAGTGTAAAGTGCTTATTCTGTAAGCCTAAAGAAATAAAGTGATTAAAATCTAAAATCTGATAACCCCTTGGCATTTCTAGGCCTTCAACAACCATGTAACTGTAAATAGCTAAAAGAGGAGAGGGGCCAATCCCGCTAACTAGTCGCTTCATCACAACAAGTTAGCAGATTAGGGCCCTCTTTTGCGTTACCTACCTATCTGAAAACCATCACCTTCACCATAACATTTATGAACTAGGACAAGTAAATTACCGTACCATCACCCAAGTATTCCCACCATCCAAACTACCTACCATCAACCAAAGTCGATTGTCATCATGAGTCGCCTTGTCCCCTTTCCTTCCAGCCTCCTATCCTATTAGAGAACCACAGAATTATTGTGAATGGTTCAGTACGGGCCGAGACGGTAATTCTGTGTTTATCGTTGTCGACGTTTATTTGAAACTAGTAGATGCCTGTGACTTTTGTCGGTTTTTATTTAAATTTAAAAGTTAGGTCTTGACAAAATCTATTGACAATAAAGTTTGACCACACGTGAGCTGGGTTTTTTAATTTGCTGTAGGTTTTCGTATCACTGCGGTCATGATAGGCCTATTGTGATCACCACTTTCTGTTCAGCCTCGAAGCAGCGGCGTTCACAGTTCGCCACTAACCCTTGCAGCTGCTAGGAACTGTAGGATTCTCTTTGGGGTGGAGTCTCTTAGCTCGTCTGGACTAAGCAGGTACTTGCCCAGATGAATGACGACCTCCGTGGCGCAGCGGGCGAAGGTCCGCCTGCGACGCAGGATGTTGCGGGTTCGATCCCCGCCTCGGAACAAATTTGTGTACGATCTGCAGAAATTTGTTCCGTTGGTCTGGGTGTTTTCTATGTATAATAAAAATATCTATCTATGTAATGTATTGTATTAA
Source organism: Eupithecia subumbrata (assembly GCA_949316285.1). NCBI lineage: Eukaryota > Metazoa > Arthropoda > Insecta > Lepidoptera > Geometridae > Eupithecia > Eupithecia subumbrata. Next base: position 21,053,515 of record OX438646.1, on the reverse strand, counting down.
GTATATCAGTTATCTAGTACCCATAACACAAGCTCTGCTTAGCTTGGGGCTAGATAATGCTGTGTGAATTGTCCAGCATTATTTATTTATTTATGAATGCTACGTTTGTCCATCAGTGCTCCGCACTCTCTTAGAAGATGGAGAGGCGTTTCCTCCGCTCCTCACAGAACACACAGAATTGTGTGTCGCTTAGCCCCAGTTTGAACGTGTGCTTGTTGAGGCAACAGTGTCCAGTTAGGGCTCTTTGTCGCTCTGTCTGTTGTGAGCTAGCTAAACGCTTGCAGTGTGGCCGGCTGCGTACGTTTTCATACGTTTGTTTTGTCATCTACCACCTCTCATCCCAGCTACCATCTTGCAATGTGGCGGTAGCCTAATAATTACACAACTATCGGAACCTATGAATGAAAATGTACCTTTTTATTTGATTTTGGGTTATACATATATGACATAGACTTAGAACATGAAGGAGGAAAAAGGACCGATTTACTAATTCTCTTCCCCTCAGCGAAACAAACGTTCTGCACAGGCAAGTGTCGAACTTTTAGTAACACAATTTTAGTTGCGAATGTTAGCGTAATATTGTCTCTGCCTCTGTACACACTGAACATCTTTCCGGCCCTTGTGGGGGTACGCAGGGGGGCCTCCAGGCTTCGCCTCTTCATCCCGGCTTCAATTCGAGGGGTCGTGACCCCTCGGTCCTTGGGTATGCAAAAAGCTCTTGTTTTGCTTCCTTTTTTTGGCTGCATTTGTATGTTACTTGCCTCTGTGGTACATACGTGTTTACCTCAGCTCCCCGTTAGAAAATCGGATAGGTGGTGTTTTGGGCATTTTTTTGTAAAACGGTTTCTTTATGTTCGAAGCCCATAGAACAATCGAGGGATTATCAGCCTTCAAATCTTCATTTCAAGGTACTTCGAATTTCCTTTATAGTCAGACAAATAGTCAACACCATTTTCATATTATTTAAACATGACATTTTACCATGTGAACTGTGACAAGTGAAAACGTCTTCATCGTGACAGTTGATTAGACTCCCCTCAAAACCTTATTCTTAATGTTATAGGGTTCAAAATGACTACAAATAAACTAAAGAGGAGGCGAAGTCGTGAAGTTATAAGACTTAAAGCTGCTGTTGAGTTTTGAACTGTTTCTAAAGAAAATACGGTTGAAAATAAGTTGTCTGTAAATTTAGAACTTTGAGAAAACATATCTTAAAGAGACATAACTTATCCATACTAAATAGGTTGCTCTATGGTTGGTCCATAAATGCAAAAGTAACTCTTATCTGTCTGTCTGTTCAGTCTGTTGGGTCCCTTTTCACGACTTATCTAGGTAAAGTTTTTGGTGGTTCGTCCAAAAAGCGATTCGTTCATATCGCGTTTCGTCCAATAAGCGGTTCGTCAAGAATCCATGCGCAGTTCGTCTATAAAGCGATTCGTCCAAATCGCGTTTCGTCCAATAAGTGGTTCGTTAGGAATCCATGCGCAGTTCGTCAATTCTTGAATTATCCAAAATAGTTAACATGTTATTTTATTGTATCGTAAAACATATTTTTTGAAAATTGACAGTGAATGTCAAAAATTACAGCTGATGTCAAAAATGATGGTTGAATGAAATGAAATTTGTTATTTTATATTATGATGATTGGTATTAACTCCTGTCTTGAATACATTCAACAAGATTGTACCCTGGAACTATGCTAATTTCAGTCTTAAAAAATAATTTTGAAAATGGTGAAATAGGGAACAACAGTAGGTACCTACATATAGGTGTGGCCAAAAAATTATTCTAAATATGGTGGAATAGGGAACAACAGTAATTACCTATAGGTGTGGCCTTCAAATTAAACTACTTCGAAGAAGATCATCAAGATGTGCAAACAGTAGGTATACCTAGTAAAAAAATATTTACACTTCAACAGTCTCTTGCAAAATTACATAAGGCGCTACCCCGACCCAAATCAGCGCCCCCACCGATTTTATCATATTATTCTGTTCAACGAGGGAATTTTCAAAAAATGACAGGCCAGTTTGTGATACCTATCATAAGCTTATTTTTAATGCCTCTGTAATAGTTTTATTTTATACACTTTAAGCAGAGATACGAAGTTGCTCTTTTTTGCCACCATCGTGGCCAAAAAGAGCAACTTCGCATCTCTGCCTACACTATACAAACTAAGACTTTTAAAGAGGCATTAAAAATAAGCTTAGGAATGGTACCACAAACTGGTCAGTCGATTTTTGAAAATTTCTTCGTTGAACAGTATAATATGATAAAATCGGTGGGGGCGCTGATTTGGGTCGGGGTTAAGTATCAATTATAAAAATTACTTATTAAATATCTACTTCAGAGAATTTATCTACATTGTGGATAGATCTTAGTTTGACCACAGTCTTGTCTGACGGTAATTGACGATGTGACCGTCTATGTATCACGTAGGTCTAGAAATCCATGATTATTATATCTAAGTATTATTTATCTTGCATCTAAGACAATAACTACCCGGAGAATCACAAATTTTCAGAAAGGCGCGTGTGAAGCCGCGGGTACAAGCTAGTTTGATTATGAAAATAAACTTCAAAATGCCTTGCTTTATCCAAAACTGACAGGTACCATACAGTAAACGTTACAGTTCCTTATGTCAATGGAATAGGGTTGATAATAGCGTCGTGTGTTTTGGAACCTGTACAGCATGACGGATTTGTCACGAGCACCAGATTCCAGGGTCAAGTGCGTGTAATTGTGGGATTCTCGTGCTTTACCTACTTATGGTGAGGCTTTGAGACGTGAAAGTGGTTTTAGAGAATTCTCGATGATTTAGAATCATTTTATTCGGTTTTTACACGTTGTAAGATAGATAGATACACATTTGACGACCTCCGTGGCGCAGCGGGCGAAGGTCCGCCTGCGACGCAGGAGGTTACGTGTTCGATTCCCGCCTCGGAACAAATTTTTGTACAATAATCTGCAGAAATATGTTCCGTTGGTCTGGGTGTTTTCTATGTACATATAATAAAAAATATCTATCTATGTAGTGTATTGTATTAAGTATATCAGTTATCTAGTACCCATAACACAAGCTCGGCTTAGCTTGGGGCTAGATAATGCTGTGTGAATTTTCGATTTAAAAAATTTGCCGACCAGAAAATGGACGTACCTTTGTGTGAATTTTCGATTTAAAAAATTTGCCGACCAGAAAATGGACGTACATTTGTGTCCATTTTCTGCTGTATATTTGTTAGGATTATATTTACGGGTGACTCCTCGTAAAGGATGTAGAATACCTATACTATAAGTAGTTAAGTTATTGGTACAGTTAACCACAAAATCAGTAGATAATTTATATTAATTTTTATTACTTAATACTTATTTTGTTGTTGACTGTACCAATAACTTAACTATAGCATATTCTACATCCTTAACGAGTGGTCAACCGTAAATGTAATCCTAACAAATATTTGCTTTGAATAAGATGTCAAGTCCTCGATAAAAAACAAGACAGAACAAAAAAATCTTTACACCTCTCGAGACCTACCATTGAAATTGGTCACGGAATGTGAAATGAGTTCGACTCGAATCAAGATTGTCTTTTTGTTAGAATACTCCGAAAATGCTTGACCATGACAGCATACCTTTGGAATTGTGGAAAATAGTTCTAGTTTTCGATTTCAGTTGACATACTGGTCTTCATTTTGAACCTGATCTAGTGGAAACCAGCGTCGTTATAGACCTCGTGGATAACGACAAACCAATGAGGCTGGGACGCCCACCAATTACAGTAGCAAATGGCAATGGGGAACGCAACAATGGGGATCTTTTTGGCAGCCTTAGCGTTGTCCAAATCTTTTGAAACTTGAATAGGGGAAACTTTTTGGCTTAAATATTTCTCGCCTTAAGGGTCCGGCGACGGATGAATTTCCCATACAAACGTAGTACCAAAATGATTTGTAATTTGAGAATGTTTTCATCATAGTTTGCTATTATTTGTGTTAGAATAGTATTTATACAGGTTCCTACCATATTTTTTTTTTTCAAAATACTTATCTACACAATTACTAAGACAACATTCATTCTTTCATAGAAAAATGCGATTAGGTTTAATTTCATTTCAGAAAGGTATTTTGAAAAAAAATTGTGGCAGGAACCTAGATAAATACTATTTTAATACAAATAATAGCAGACCACAATGAAAATATGCTCAAATTAAAAATCATTTTGGTATTACGTTTGTATGGGAAATTCATCCGTCGCCGGACCCTTAAGCCGCGAAGCATAGATAAAGAAAGACCAATTATTTTTACCTATTTGGACTCTAATACACAGATATTAATAGATTTCTTATTCTTAGTAGATAGGTTTAGACGTATGCGAGTTCAAATGGTTATTGTAATATCCACTTATCAAAACACTGACAGGCGTTAATAAAGATTTAAACAAACTATAAGAACGATTTAAATAGGCTTACCGAAGCTTCCTTCGTCATTTGGTTTAATTCAGTCATTTGTTTATTTTAAAGATAAATACAGGATTCTCAATTAACGTTACCTAATTTAGATTGTGGTAAGCAAGATCTCATAGACTAAGTTTCTGTTAGATTTTTTTTTGTTTCGTTACATAGAATATAATATTATTTTGTTGAAATAAGCACTATTGTAATTAAGAATTACGGGGGTGACATGCCATGCTCGGCAAAACCCTCATGCACCAAATAAATGATTAAAAAAAAAATAAGTAGGTACCTATCTATAATTTACAACATCTAAACTTTTCTGTTGCTAAGGCATAAAATTCTTGATAACTTACTTAGTTTTATATAGGGTGCCACGGAAAGGGACTACTAAGCTGAAAGGGGATGATTCTTTACCCGAGGGGATAAACTTGTGAATAATGTTTTTTCTATTTAGATCTTTTTCCAAGAAACAAAGTGATATTATCATAATATTCGTGTTCTTTTACACGCACTCTTTCATTATTTAACATTACAAAATATTTTACAAATGTTTTTTTGCTTGTTTTTCAGCAAAACTAGTGTTTTCTCATGAAATTATTACAAAAAAATATGCAATCCTTTGAAATTTCAAAACAATGATAATCATGAAATATTACACGTAAAAGAACACATACAAGAAAAAACGTGTGATTTCTATCAAAATAAGTAAAAAAATCTAAATTCAAAAAATCGTAGAACAAAAAGTTGTCCCCCTCGATATCCAGAATCACCAATCATTTACAATCATTTATACATGTATGCCCACCTGTATGCCCCCCTGTATGCCCACCTGTATGCCACCTGTATTCCCACCTCGTCCACTGCTGAACGTGCCTCCCCAAACAAAGGTTCTATTCTAATGTTTATTTAATGATATGATATATTTTTTATTCTAGCCGGCAGTCTCGAGCCCCTCGAAGTGTGTACTCGTACAGAAGTGCCGTGGCGCCCTCTGTCGCCTCTACGCACAGATCTAAGGTCTCAAGGAAGGTAAATACATCTTTTATATCATATAAATAATCTTGATAAAATCAATAAAGCAAATAGCGGTGCATAGCAGCCAGCGTCTTGGGGACGCTTCCGACTGGTATTGATATGGATCAGTTGATTGTTACCTATAGATTGTTTGCAACAGTCTGCAGTTAGCTCAATTAGTTCAATTGTAGATACTAGTTCTAATTTATTTCTATTTATTGATTGTAATTTTCTTTGTAAATAAAGGAGGCCATAGATTATATAAAAAAAAAAATAAGAAAGAATTACTTTATTCACCAAGAAAATTACAATCAAATAATCAAATAATAGAAATAAATTAGACGATTTGTCCGGCTGTCGTCGATGCGACTATCTCGGATAGTCGAGATAGACGCATGATAAACGGCTAACGCACGATAAACGGCGGATGAACGGATCCTAATGAAATTTTGCAGGGAGGTAGACTTTATCCCACCGGACATTGGCTACTTTTAACCCTGGTAAAGTGTGAATGCGGGCAGAAATCCATACTAATACCTATTATAAATTTGAAATTAACTCTGTCTATCTGAGAGAGAGAGAATATTTTTATTTAAGTACCTACCTTAAAACTACTATACACATAGCCTTAAGACTTTTTGAATTATAAAATAGTTTGACTGACTGTCTGTCTATTACGTTTTCACGCCTAAACGGCTCAAAGGATAGTTACCTATAAAGAACAAAACCAAAAAATAAGTTTTCTGACCAAAAATGTCTGTTTCATTCCAGGCTGGTGTGAAAGTAGACGCAATGGCAGCCCCCAACCCGTTCTGTCCCAACGTGAAAGGCATGTGCTGTCTCATGCTGTTGCTGAACCTGGGGCTCATCCTCGTGACCCTGGGCTTCGTGATTGTGCTGCAGTTCTTCGAACCGCTGTTTGTCTGGTAAGTTCTCAACCGAGAGACATCCACCTGGACATGAGCCTCCCCCAAAGACAGCCTTAATGACTGATGCTGCGCTTGAATTAGTGAGTTCAACTAACATTGGTGAACTCAGCAGCGCAAGTGCAATATAACTCCAACTCCAGGTACTAAGACATAGATAACAGGGTAGGTACATCCACCCTCCGGCATTTTAAGAGGCTTCTAAGCGGGCAATATTTTCTGCAATATGTGGCTGCAACACAGTGGCCGGCCATCATATTGTAGCTATGGCTGAGCATTCTATGGCTGGGCCATGTGTTGCGATGTATCTGCAATAGTATGGTCACTAATTCAGACTCGTAAAGGGGCTACACAATCGGGCAACAATGGCTGACCATAACACAAAACAACATTGACGACTGACAACACAACTGAATGCGCTAACTTCATGTCCTGTAGAAAGGGATACACTATACTATTACAATAGAGAGCGACTGAAAAAACAATAGAACTTGCCGGGCAATATTGCAGTAATATCGATCCTACTAACCTATCAAAACAACATTAACCATACTGGCCATATGGCCGGGGACATAACTGCAATATTGCGAATCTGGCTGGTCTTGCTTACAATGCTGCCGGCCACTGTGTTGCAGCCACATATTGCCCGTTTAGAAGCTCCTTTAAAGTGCGCGCTTTGGTAACGCGCGTTATAATAACCAGGTGGTCCGATACTTACGTACACACTACACGACCAAACAACAACCGATAACCCGAGTTGGAAACCCCGACGATTTTTGGATCTCTACTGGACTTTTCATACTGAATGAAGTCTCTCGTGTCATAGGGTCACAACTCTGATTCCAAATTCCCAATCATAACATTGGACCGTCGGCTCTAGAGGCCTTTTAATTTTCCAATACGCAATTGCGGGTTTCCTTAAGACCAACGTTGGTTGATAATAAAATACACTGAATTAGAGTTTCTACCAATTTGCAAAAAAAACGCGATTGCGTGTTTTGGAGAATTAAAAAGGCCTGATTTCAAGCTCAAGCGATTTCATAGCTATGAAATAACACTCCAGTTGAAATCAGATTTAGAACAAAGAGAAACAAAAGCTACGATTCTACAGACAGACACGCGCAGCTACACATCATTATCAGTTTATGTTAGTCCACTGCTGGACATAGGCCTCCCTTAATGAGCGCCATAGCGCCCTGTCTCAGCCTACCGCATCCAGCATCTGCCTGCAGTCTTTTGCAGGTCGTCATCCCACTTGGCTGGGGGGCGTCCTACACTACATTTGCCGAGTCGTGGTCTCCACGTTTCCTCCAGCGGTTATCGGTTCTTCGCGAGATATGGCCGGCCCACTGCCACTTCAGCTAGCTAATTCTTAGAGCTATGTCGATAACTTTGGTTCTCTGTCGGATTTATTCGTTACGAATCCTTCCTACATTCCTATACTCCGATCATAGCTCTTTCCATAGCTCGCTATACATCCGTCTTTTAGCGTCAGGGGTAAAAAAATATATCTTGTTCTTTGTTTATCTAACAAGTAAACTTGGTTGGCTATGAGGTTGCACCTAAAAATTGTGTTCATTTTCTTTGTAAATAACCAGGAAGCGAGAACTATACCAGCACAATTTTAATGATCTCAAGTCACAAGCCGTGAAAACGGAACATACATTTCTATGACACAATGGATAAATTCATATTCAACTTGCAAGTCCCACATTGTATTGTTGGGGGACATTAAAAATCACTTACCTTACACATTATTGAAGCTAACGGGACGAATCGCTACTCTTTTGATTTGAATGAGGAAGTGACTTACTTTCCATTTTTCACTTGATTCATTTTTGAAAGTAGATTAAGGTTCGGTATTTCTTGGAAGTCTTTAGTACGAAGGTTTAATGCGTTAGCAACATAAAGTCTTTATTTTTTATTTGCCACCATTTTTAGGCCGAGCGTTTTCGGAAAGCTGAAGACAAGGCGCTATTGCGCTCGTTAAGGAAGGCCTATGTCCAGCAGTGGTTTGGTATAGATACGTGATGATAATTTAGCGTTTTCCTAAGTGTTTATTCAGTTTTTTCAGAATTTATTCCACTGTAGGTACACATGTTAAACATTATGTCGTAAATGAAAATGGAAGCACCCTATGAGATTGTAAACAGAAAAAAACACACGATGACTTTTCTCATATCAAAATACACATGAATAAACAAAGGATTGGCTATATAAGGCCTAAAAATTAAATTAAAACAATTTTAAAACTTTTAAAGCCAACAGGGTTATTAGCGCATAAGTGATTTACAACGGGATATGTACCATGAAAAAATATAAATATCCCGTTGTAAATAACTTTAACAACAATTTTGTTAAGATAAAAAATCAAGTACATATTATAATATAATAATAATAATAATAATTCTTTATTGCAGACACAAGATCCATTTTTTTGACGTCATGAAAACAAAGTTATTATATGTCACTCTTATAGGTACCATCATGCGATCTTCTGGTATAGTTAGTCCAGAGTTGACACGTGTAAAATGACTGACAAAACGACTTAAATAAGGTTATCTTCACATCAGGCGAGGCTTTAAAAAACTTCCTAGCGATCATGTTTCCAATAATGCAGAGTGACCTTCGCTGTCTTTCCATATCGTCATCGTCTCTCAAGCTGGAAGTGACGATATGACCAAGATATTTAAAGTTGTCCACTATTTTAACAGGCTGTCCGCTAAGACAAACCTCGGGTACATTGTCGGGACCTTTTCCTGATCTAAAAATGACCATCATTATGTCAAAATGTACTGCTGCATAAATAAGCGATTCTGTTTATGATTCCTAGCTTTGTGATTGTCAAACGAAACTAAAAGTAATGTAATGTAGAAAAAGCTTACGTTCAACAACATTTTAAACAGTACCCACATAGGTAGCTAAAATAAAGCCTTAAGAAGCCTTAGGCGGTTAACACACTGCCACGCATCATGCTGCGTCTTACGTGTCGCCTGCGCGTTTTTTATACAAACGGACGTGTCGACTGCGCGTTTTCTATACAAACGGCCGTTTGTATAGAAAACGTGCAGTCTACCGCCTTAAAGCATTTATAGAATCATTTCAGAGGCCACCCCCACTACCTCTTTACAAGATTCATCCACATATAATACTAGGTTCTGCTCGCGGCTTCGCTCACGCGATACCTATGGTTCTGGGATAATAAGTACATATAGCTTTCTGTCAGTGAAAGAATTTTCAAAATTGGACCAGTAGTTCCAGATATCACCCCCTACTCACAAACACACATAGATTTAGGCAATGTTCTTACAATAACTATACCATCAATCGGTTCCCTAAAAATAGCGATAAACATAATTTTCATACCACAAAAATACTCGCTGTGCCCACAACTAGGCTACACAAAATTAATGTATCTTTTAAAGGGCAATGTAACGCTTCTACAAAAAAACTCCTAGTGAGTTTGAAAAAAATATCAGTTAATTAATTCAAACAAAAGGTCAAAACCTTGCTGTGCAAAAGGCTTACTATAAAGTAGATATCGGATTATCTAGAGAGGATAAAAAAGCTTGGGACGGAAAAGAAAATATCACTTTATTTCCGTGTCAGTGTTTAGTTTTATACAAAGAGTACATTATATAGAGGTATATGGTTTTATAATTCGACGTTTTCTAAGTGTACTACATTATTGTATTTATGGATCAGTTTTTAATTTAATAAATTTTAAGAAAAAACTAACGCGAAGAGGAAATAATCACAATACATTTATTAAAAAACTAAATTTGTACCTACCTCTATATATTGTTAAACCTCTCATTGCCACCAGCAGTGGTGGCGATCAAGTTGTTGGCAACCAGGCTTAGACGTTATTTTTACTATTATTTATTTAGATTAGATTATTAACACTAGGTATCTTTTCTTTTCAGGATACTAGGCATCGTCTTCCTAATATTCGGCTTCATAACCCTCGTCGGCAGCCTAATCTACTGCGTGGTTCTCTGCCGAGAGAATCCCTACCCTCGCTACCCTGATGACTTCTACTGGACCCACCACTGGTCCAAGACCATAGGACCCTCGGAGATCCACTACAGCGCCAGTGAGAAACCTTATAGGAACGGGCACGATAGATATAATAATAAGTATAACGGGAAGTATTCGGACCGGGAAAGTGTGAAGGGTTATTCGGATAGAGAGAGTAAGCTGAGCAGGTATTGAGATGGAAAGTAGAAGTGTAGAATCCTGTTGGTTTTGCATCTGTTTTGGATGATTTTTTCAGAATCGGTTAACTGGTTTACCCGTATGTTCAACGCTTTTCAGGGCAGTTGCTCCTGGAATTAATTGCAATCTCGATACAAATTTTCAATTTCAAATCGTTATGAATTTCAATCTTACTAAATGCTTTTCTGGTACCTGGTTTAGTTTGGTTCTGGCCTGGTTTCTGGTAAATCTTGATTATTTGGACCAAATTGAAAGTTCGTGGTTCCTTTAAATGAGTTTGAAGCCATAAAATTCGACCCTAATCCGTGCACCAGCGAAAGCAAAAGTTTACAAAATCGAGTTTGAAAATCTTTTGTTGTTAATGTATCTATTTTCAAAAGTAAGCACCTCCTTCAGTGCCTGGGACACGATAGGCTGAATTATTATTATAGGCCTAATGAGAAATAGGCCTCTGACCACTTTTTTGCGTTGGCGAAATTTTGCGAAACTCTATTAGGTAAACATTTAAACGCAGAGATATTATATAATTATACTAGAAAATTTACTCTGTTGATAAAATATCAAGTTTATAATTGAAATTTACGATCTAACTTCAACTTACAAGTTAGTAGAGAATTTAAGCACTTAAAATAAGATAACATTATAACAATTAATGAATCGATGTAAATAAATATTGTAAATAACAGCACTCCGATATAAATGCCATATTATTTTATAGTTATGGAGTGTCCGTTAATATTAAAATAAATAATATAGTTGTAATTTGATAGATTAAGTATGTTACCTTTTATTTGAATTTTAATGTCATATTATTAAGATTCTAACAGGAATATCATAGCAGCAAAACGTACATTTAAAACAAAACTAAAATTTCTTAGAAAGTCAATTGAAGTAGTTGAAATTCCATAATTTACTAAACATTTCGCGAAGACCATCATTTAATATTGTTTTATAAAGAGTCTTGCAAGTCTCATTTTCGAGTTGTAAATACCTTTAATTAAATTACCTAAATGTTATAACTATAACACGATAGAAATACCTTATGTTACTGAGTGATAAATATTTCTAATAAAAATATCAATACTATTTCTTTTGGTTTCATTTTGCCAATAACGAATCATTTCAGTGATTATTCATAAATAGCAAACCGCCCCAGCTTCGCACGGGTAGAGGAACATTTTTTTAATCATATTTACTGTTGAGGACCTACTTTGCAAAGTATGTCAGACCTATCATAACCTAAAGTTATTATTAACAAACAAAAAAAACAACAAAATTAAAGTAATCAAATTAAAGTCCAGTTGTAGGTATATTCAAATAGGGTCAGAGGCAAAAAAAATTAAACAGTTAAATGACCGCTAATTAATTTGGTTTGGTTTGGTTAATAAATGTTCCTAAATTTAATCTAGGGTAGAGAAACATAAATAAACATTATCATTTCGATCCTATTGGCTTACGCGGCGCCCACCCAAACACTAAATCTTCCACCCCACAACCGCGATTTTGAAGCTGCGTCTTGCGTTTTGCGATTTTGCGGGGTTGGGCGGTAGCCGAAGACAGTGTATTACGTCGGGGGGGGGGGGGGGGGAGGAGGGGGGGGACACATAACGCGTTTCGGCTTAAAGCTCCGGGTCCAATCCAATACCGCTACCACACAGCACAGAAACGTGTTTTCAAACATAGGTTTAAGCTTGTTATCTTTAAATACAATTTACAGAAAAAAGTGGCATCCTACTAGCTTCAAATTCAAACGTGTGTTGCGAGCTTTCTGTTTTCTGATCCGTCAATATATCACATTCATTCATATAAATGATACTTTTATAGATGTACATATTTGTGTTGTACTGCAGCGGTGCTTTCCTGTGTTGCGACAAGCTTTAGGTTCAATTTCACCGTTGCAATGCGCGTTCACGTTGAAACTGAACGCGTTCAAAATAAACAATAAGTTCAAAGATAAACAGAGTTCGCAAGCTGTCTCATGTCACACAAAAGGTATAACGAGTAAGATTAATTAGTGAAATAATATAGTTCGGAAATAAGTTAATATAAATTTAATTGTAACGTAAATATGATGTGATTTTATTTGACGTTGAAATTTATGTTTATCAATAAAATCTTGAATCTTGAATTTGAACTCAACCAAGCTGAACTCCAAAGACCAACGAAACTTTTCGTTGATCTTTGTTTTGGCAACAAACGGTGAAATTGGAACTTAGTCGCCAAGATTTTTTCCAACATCTTCAACCACCATCATTATCAGCGAATTACATTTTATTTATACAAAACCTGATTTAATTACACACTTAAACCTCATGAATCCGTCCATTGGTAAATACCATGTGAAAATCCGTTCCGAGGAAGGGACTTTGTTTTAATAATATTACTGTAAGTTTAGTATGTGTAAGTCTTTTAACAAATAAATTTATATTCTTCTTCTTCTTCTATTATGCAAACTTGCTCAGTCATCCATCTATACTTGAGTAACGCTTTTCTATGGCATAAACGTCACTCAATCATAGCTATTAACTCTTAGATGAATTATAACTTTTCTTTCTATGTATTAACTTTAACTTCTTTACCCTTTACTTTCTTTCTAGTACCCATAACACAAGCTCTGCTTAGCTCGGGGCTAGATAATGCTGTGTGAATTGTCCAGCATTATTTATTTATTTTTTTATTCTTGTCAAATGGCTTCTGCATCTGGTTTGACCTGGTTTGACACTCATAGCAAGAAGTTATTACGTAACTTTAACAAGTTAGTTTATGCCCTTAATTGTTCATTATATTATTTCATCCTAATATTATAAAGAAATAGATCTCGAACAGAAACTGGTCTCCCTCGTAGTCTTTTAACAAATAAATTTATATTCTATTCTATTCTATTCGTGGTCCTACTAGTAGGACAAAATAGTAGGACCACGAGAAAACGGTCAGCAAACTTTCATAACAGGTACGGGAGACTCCTTAGGTTGGGATTCTGTTGAAAAGCTGCTCAACTCTAAATTGTGTGTAATTTTGTATTTTTATCTTTTATCTTTGACTTTTGTGTAATGTATTTATGGACAAAACTTTATTTATTAAGTAGTGATAATCTACAGAGTCAAGAACGTTATCAGAGCGTGTTAACGCGGATGGTGTTAAAGCAAAAAACAGTATTAAATTTTGGATCGTTTATTTCTTTATCAAATAATTTTCTACAAAATTACATTAGCATTTATTAAATTTAACATTAGCATTTATAAAAAAGTGGACCTAAAATAGTTGCCAGAAATGTGTGAAATGTATTTATAATAAAAATTTATTTATATTCTGTAATACCAAATGGAATGATGACAAATCTCGTGTTCAAAAATATTGTAATTTTTTTTTAAGAATCGTTGAGTAGTGAGAAAATCCTTAGGACCAAGTCTAGGCTATTATCTAACGCAAGGATGAAAAACTATCCTAAATAAACACACAAAAATATTGAAATACATATATGCATTATTGCATGTACACAAGATGAAATTAATAAAGTAGACAGTAAAAAACTTGCACACTGTGCGAGATATCAATAAATATTGTAAAAGCTAATGGACAGCCTACGAATGTCTCGCGACGGTCGACAGAAATTACCGCCGCAATATATCGACTTGATAAAATAAGGATATGGAAAATAAAAGGAAAGTTCAACACTCGCAAAGTGGTCCCTAAATAATTGACGATAATAATTAAAAATCGGATACAAAGAAAAGGAAGGATAGGATAAGTACCAAATTAATTACCTAACTATTTACAATTCAAGTCCAATCTTACCAATCGCGAACGATTGAGAAAATTTGTGCTTAGGACAATATTCTATTTTATCAACTATTATTATCAATAGTTGTAAATTCTAAATAAATTACAATACAACGTAACCCTAAGAGATTACACGAGTCGTGTAATCAAAATCTTGTCAAAATTTCATGTATAAAAAATATTTTAACCTTTTTCGGATAGAACTCGAGGCTTCTTGAAGACGTCATTCAACAATAATTGGTTCTGAAAAGAATATTTTTAATTTACTAATTGTTCTACAAAGTGTCTTCTCGGGGGTGTCGTAGGAGGCGACTCAAGGATATCAACCGGGAGCGGGCAGCCGCCCACTGCAGAACAATTCTACCACCGAACTGCGATCACATCCCCAGCGTGGGGATTATGGGTATTACCACCCAAAAAGTCAATAAGGCGCTTATCAGGGTAAGGCTTGATAGGCGCCTTGTCCAGCAGTTGACCAATATAGGCCGTTGAGGCGAGGTGAGGATGGTCTGTGGCTAAATCCAGGTTTTGATTGCATTACATGTAAATAAAATAAAACCAATATTCAACGGTGGCTGATGAGGCGAAGAAACATTGTGATAACGTAGAGGTTTGGAGTGTCAAGAAAAATTATGAGGGAAAACAGACTAGCTCAAAACTGATATGCCTGGCTGATAAGTCCGTAGTAATCGATAAGCCTTGTGACGGAAGCCAAGATTCACAATGTTTTCCTTAGCCACAGGAATAATTAAGAGAATTCAACTTTATTAACATCATCATTTTTATACAGCCTGACGTCACAAACTGCTGGCACCTCCAAGTTCGACGCGCCCTCTTAATCACCCCATCGAGCATCTGCGTACTTTCGCAGATCGTCTTCCCACCTGAAGGTATCCTGCACTACGTTTGCTGAGCCGCGTTCTCCACTCGAGAACTCTGCAACATACTATTCTTGAGTGACGCTTTATATGGCATGAACGTCAATCAAGCACAGATGTATATATAACTGATCAAGCTTTCATAATACGGGCCTTCCTCGCCTCACCTACAAGCCTATATTTGTCCATCGCTGGACGCAGGCCTCCCCCTGATAAGCGCCTTTGGCTTTTATCTCATGGGCGGTAATGCTCATAATCCGCTGGGTATGCGGGTTGGGGATCGCAGTTCGGTGTTAGAATTGTTCTACAGTTATTTCCGTACCAGTGTTTTGTTTTACAATTTGACCTTTTCTAAATATACATTTCATTGGATTTGGGGAAGGAAATAAAGAGTTTTTTTTTTTTTTTTGCCCTCGGTAGATATCCCTTAGTTGCCTCTTACTACACCCGCGGGATGAGCGGGGTGGTGCAAATTCTAAGCCACACAGCTCAGCCGGCACTACATAGTACGGGCTTTAGGTAAGTACATATAGAATTCGACTGACCTGAGATTATTTTCCACTCACTCCCCCTCAAGCCCTAATCGCTATCAGAACCGTCACTAAAGTTGTACTTCTTCTGCTGCCGGGCGCGCGCGTTCGGTCGCGCAACCACGGGACTGGCGTCGATTTCGACATCGGATTCAGAGTCGGAATTCTTCTTTTTTGCCTTCTTTTTGGGGTTGACTTTGTTCTTCTTATCCTGGCGAACACAGAATACATGTAAGTTAGTGCTGTGTGAAAATGTTTTGTGTTCTTATGATAGTATAGTCAGGGTTGAGATGATTTATATCACTTGCTAAACCTATGTTTGCGCCAAGTCATAACTGTTTTATAATTTAAATAATGAATGAATGGAAATAGTAGTTATATGATATTGAAAAAAAAATGAGCAGAACCTGTAAGAAAGAGAATTGTGAAAATGTTTCAATCTTGATTTATCTTTCTGCTAGTACTTTGTGGGATTAATCCTTTGAACTCCTTTGAACAAACCTATAAAATCTTAAAACTGGATAGAACAAAGTGATTATAATAATTGGATGTTTGTTACTTCTTCAAATTACTGCACGGATTGGGTTGAAATTTTGTACACAAAATAATAACTTATTCTAACTACAAACATAACATACTTTGAATACCATTAGTCTGTTCCAGTGGGATGAACCTTTAAACTTTCCATAGAAACAACGTGTGCGAAGCGGTTACAAGCATTATACGTGTTTGGCTTGTGTATAGTTACAAATCTCTACATAGTATAAAACAAAGTCGCTTCCCGCTGTCTGTCTGTCCCTATATAAGCTTAGATCTTTAAAACTAAGCAATGGATTTTGTTGCGGTTTTTTTATAGATAGGGCGATTCAAGAGGAAGGTTTACATGTATAATATGCATAATATGGTAGAGAAACACTGATAATTTTAGAGGTTTCTAATGTGATGTCGTAAATAAACACATTTCTTTGCGCTTACATAGCAAACGCTGGCTGAACCCTACGAGATAGATCAAAATAATGTAGATACTACAGTAGTGTAAACCTTAAAAAGGTCTAAAAAAAGTCCTTATCAGCATTGCAGCCGTGCGAAGCCGGGGCGGGTCGCTAGTAATACTACAAGTACTTACCTTTTTACTATCAAATATGCTATCATCATCGCTGTCCAGGCTCAGTACCGCCTTGATCGGCCGTTTCTTCGGCTTGACCTCCTCTTTGTCAACATTCAAGAGCTTCCGCTTCGGCGCTGCTTTCTTCTTCGGCGGAGTTTTGACCGGGGAAGGCGCCGCGGGCTCGTTGTCCGAGGATAGGACTACTGATTCGTGGTTGTTTGTGGTCGGCTTGTCGTTCTTGGATTCTTCTATTAGGGAGTCGAAGAGGCAGTCTGAAAAGAGAATTATTTTTAGCATCGATACTAGTTCTCTCCTCCGTAGACCAAGACACGTTCTCGGTGACCCCGTTAACCTATCACCGCCGCTAACCCGGAGGTGACGGCAATCGATTCGCTTCCGCACACAGCCGACCAAAAACCGACCCCGCCGGATGCGGGGTCGAAGAATTCCCCGCTGCCGTCCATAGGTGCACTCGTGCACCTAGGCGAAACATCCCTTTTCTCTCGTAGCCTCTGGCAACAGACCAAGCCGAGGCTCGCACCTAAGTGGTGGCCCTTGTGCGTGTTGCCCCAACCTAACTTTTAACCGGCGAGGCGCCCTCTGCGCCTGCCAAAAGTCCGGTGACGCTGTCATGGCCATCTGCGGTCAAACGGCTGACAAACATTTTAGTCCACTCGAAAAATAAATAAAATCGATACTAGTTAAAATCTATAAATTACAATGAAAACTCGGTCTGTCTGTTACCTTCGCATGCCTCAACGGCTGAACGGATGTTAATAAAATTTGGGAGAGAGGTAGATGGGGACAAACATAGGTTAGGTACTTGAAAAGCGCTTGCGAATTCTTTTTTTATACACTTACAGGCACAATTAAGCGCCCGCCTATATTTTTCGTCACCCTGATTGTTTATGTTAACTGTGGCTTATCGAATGTTTTGTTTTAAGTTGAGTGAGTACTTAAGCAATAAACTAACACCTATTCTGACGAATAAACCTGTGTCAATGAAACCTTTTTTGGAATTTAGTGAATTTATTCCTTGTTTGAAATTGTTGCAATTGCGTTACCGTGTTTACATTTATCTTTCTTTTCTGCCATCGTGTGCGAATATTGTCTAATTTGAGTTTTTAGTGTATTCTTGATTCTTCTTGATTCTTTGTGACTGAAAAAAATGCCTCTTGATGCAACTGGTGCTGCTAGGGCAGTAGCTTTAGCTGACGCTGGTTATAGCCAACGTCGCATCGCTCATACACTCGGAGTACCACGAACTACGGTACGGGATGCCATCAGACGCTTTCGGGAGACTGGTTTATACACGAGGAAGCCAGGTCAAGGTCGACATCGGTGCACTTCAGCTAGGGATGACCGCTTTGTTGTCAGTAACGTGCTCAGAAATCGCTTTTGCACCGCTATTCAAGCGCGTACACGTCTTTTTGAGGTGAGAAATGTCAGTGTGAGTGAACGTACCATTAGAAGAAGACTGGCTGAAAGGAATCTGAGGGCTTTTCGTCCAGCTCGCGCTCCACAACTGCTCCCACAACACCGTAGAGCTAGACTTGCCTTTGCGCGAGAATATGCTGACTTTACTGTAGAGGATTGGAAGAACATACTGTTCTCAGATGAGAGCAGAATAGCCTTAAGTGGTCCAGATGGACGTCAACGTGTATACAGGCACCAAAATGAACGGTTTGCTCCATGCGCAATAACTGAAACCGTGGGATATCAGGGAGGGTCAATAATGGTTTGGGGTGGCATCTCTACCGAGGCTCGTACCGATCTTGTGGTGTTTGATAGAGGCAGTGTGAACGCACAAAGATACGTGGAGGAAGTCTTACAAGACCACGTCATACCTTTTGCACCATTTATTGGTGAAAACTTCAGATTAATGCACGACAATGCTCGTTGCCATACCGCAAGATCTGTAACTCAATACCTCGATGAGGTCGGGATTCAAGTTTTGCCATGGCCGGCACGCAGTCCCGATTTGAACCTGATTGAGCACATTTGGGACAACCTAAAACGACGTATCCGAGCAAGAGTACTGGCCCTTACGACCCTAGGAGAGCTCAAGACGGCTGCGGTAGAGGAGTGGCACAATATCCCTCAGTCGGATATTCAACACATCATTGATGGATTGTCAAACCGGCTCCAAGAAGTCATTAGAGCCCGAGGTGGTAACACACATTATTAAAATTAAAATAAAAAAAATAATAAAAGATTTGTTTCAAAATTAAACAAATTACATTTTCATGCAAATTTTTCACTATTTCGATTTTTTGGCATATGTTTTTAAATAAACGGATTTTTTCAAGACTTTTTTAATTTTATTTATTCTCAATGGTTGCTTTTAACATAACTTCCATCAAATGTGCTCCTAATTTGACGATTACTGTAAACTGAACGAAATACAACGTGGGCGGTTAATTGTGCCTGTGAGTGTATTAACGCTTATATTTTTATGGCCTGTAATGTACTTAAAACATTATAAAATAAATGAAATGAACTGAGCTGTCTATAACTTTCTTGTTTGAATAAGTGTGAGTTTTGGTGAGCAGTTTAATTCAAACTGTCTTTATTGTATACAAAAACTAAGTAAACTCGAGAATTATGAAGCTAAGTTGTCTAATATTATTGATTTCGATAATTTTTTTGTGATTTTCGACACCAATCACAAAAAAATTATCGAAATCAAAAGTATTATGATTTAGATAAGTTTCGGTTTTTTAGTCAAAAACGAAACTTAACTACGATCGACAACACTGTTGCCGTCCCTTTCTTTACGACCGAAATATAAGAACAACGACAGTTTCAGTGCTGTGGATTTAGTTTAGTTTGTGCAACAACTGAATTGACAGCATTACCTACCAATAAATTAACAAAACTTACTTTATAAAATAGTTTATGAGTCGGCTTTCGACCGTCACAAATTACAATAATAGTGTATAAAAATGCTTTGCTAAATCCCAACCTGATGCCACCTATGATCTTTCTTATGTCAATAGGCCAAACAAACAATGCACGTTTTTCCAAATAGTTTAAAACCCGAATCCATCTCCGTGGGTTTTTTGTTCTGCGTCTTCGGACAAGGCGCATGGTTTCCCAACGTCTCTTCGCTGTATGTTACGTTTCTCCATAGTTAACCTTCCTCCTTGACTTTTTTATTCTGCGTGTTCAGACAAGGCGCGCGGTTTCTCTACGTCAATGTATTTTACGTTTCTCCATAGTAAAGACAAAAAGTTTTAAGTCTGCCTAAATAATTTCATACCTGAATCCATCTCCGCGGGTTTTTTGTTCTGTTTCTTCTTATTAACCTTGAAATCCTCCTCATCATCACTATCTGACAGAACGCGCGGCTTCTCTTCGTCGCTGTCCACCTTATTGTCGTGCAGTTCCACCTCTGAGCCGGAGTCTGATTCTGACTCGCCGTCTTTGTATTTTTGTACCTGGATGTCAGAAATTTGTGTTAGGGAAGATATAAGGATAGTAGAGGAAAGGAGACATGCAATTATATCTTAAATTAAGTCGCGTATCTACGCAACAGCCGGTCAATTTCATAAATCTTTAGATAAATATTGAGATTGAAAATGATCGCTTGTCTCATGATGTCTCTCATCAGGTTAAATAAAATATGATCGAACCATAGAGAGGCTGTCATTTTCAATCCAATAAGTGGCGTAGATAAAGATAGGGAGTCTTTAGGTACGCGACTTACTACTTGGAAATCCCCGCCATCTTATGCGACTCAGAACGGTAGTTGCCAGTTGCCACAGGAGTCCTAAGATGCAGGTACATCTATTGGGTTATTTAAAGCGTAAATCGTAACGAGGCGTGGAAGTTCGAAGATACACATATAAATGCGTTTTCTGCTGTCAAAAATGTACTCTTGCTTCCGCTGACTACGGAAAATGCACCCTTTGAGACACGTGGTTGCGGATTTCCGGATAAATCACACTAATATTACAAATACGAAAGTTTAGATGTTTACATGTTTGGGATGTTTGTTACATCTACACGCTAATATACTGAACGGATCGGGCTGAAATTTTCCATACGGGTAGTTTTTGGCCTAGAATAAAACATTCGACTTCTTTTTATCTCATGTATACGTTCTCATGGGATAGAAATCACCTTAAAACGTGTCTATAGAAACGACGCGTGAGAAGCCGCGGGCAGAAACTAGTCCTAGACGCCAAAACTACTAAACGGACGGGGCTGAAATTTTGCCAAGATATATAAATATATATCTAGGCAACTTTTTATCCCGGAAAACGCGTACCTAGCAGTTGCTTTGCACGCGTTTTCTGGGATAAAAAGTAATTGATAATGGTGATATTTACTTTAGTAGCTGCTCGCCTCGACCCTGACTTTTCTCTCGGCGCGGGCGCATCCACTAGCTCCACGTCGGAGCCGGACAGGTCACCAGATTCACTGCCGCTGAAGTTCATCTTCTTCTGTGAACACAACAGTTTGTATTAGCATTACTAAGAAACGGTCGCGCCGTAAGAGGCGACTAAGGGACTAAAGAAAGGGCAGAACCTTCCTTCTCTGTATTTTAACATCTCCACAGATTTAACATCTCACAATCCGCCTGCCAAACGTGGCAACCGCCTGCGTCGCAGACCTTCGCCAGCTGCGCCACAGTAGTTATCAATTAAGAGGGCGAAGAGCTTGCTATTTTGTAAAAAGGATATCGGCATAGGATTTCGCGTTCATAAGAGCGGGACACAGCTTACGTTTTTGGAACGGCGTAAGCGTAAAAAATATGTTTTTGCTTATTTACAAGAAAACTACACAAGTAAAGAAGAACCTGTGTTAAGGATCCAAGGAATTAGTAATGAATGACCTACGAATCAAAACTAAAATATTTTCTATAGACCGCAGGTGTGCCGCAGGGTTCCTGAGATCTCTGCCAAATTAGGTGCAAAACAGATGATTCATGATGACGACCTCTGTGTCGCAGCGGGCGAAGGCCTACCTGCGACACAGGAGTCAGCGGGTTCGATTCCCGCCTCGGGACAAATGTTTGTATTATCTGCAGATATTTGTCCAGGACGTTCTGGATGTTTTCTATCTATACTAATCTATAATAATATTTTAAAGAGGAAAGATTTGATTGATTGTTTATTGTTTGTTTGTATTGAATAGGCTCCGAAACTACTGGACCGATTTGAAAAATTATTTTACCATTAGAAGCCCACATTATTCCTGATGAACATAGGCTACTTTTTACCGTGGGAAAATGCTTCATTCCTACGGGAAAACGGGTAGTAGGACAACGGGTAGTAAGAATACAGCTAGTGTATAATAAAACATATCTATCTATGTAGTCTCTCTGTGTAATGGATACTTGATCCATAACACAAGCTCTGCTTTTCTTAGGGCTAGATAATGCTGTGTGAATTGTCCAGCATTATTTATATTTATGATTTATAGATCATATTTTTTTTTGCAATTATGTTTTCAATTTTAAGGAACCAAAGAAAAACTGTTATATTTTATGTAATTCGAGTTTTTTTCCACGGGGATCGTGAGTACCGAGATCTAGGCCTAGTTTGACAAGCAAACCCGTAAGGTTCACCCCTCAAATCAAAAGACTTAAAACAGAGATATCAATAAACAAAGTGGTATCTACCTTCTTAGGTTCCTTCTTGAAGGTAAGTTTCGTCTGTTTCAGTCCATCCTTTTCTTTATCCTCTTTGACTGGTTTCTCTGCCTTTTCCTTCTTGACACGGCCCTTCGCTTTCTTCTCTTGGCTTCCAGGACTCACGCCGGTGGGGTCATCCTGAAAATGAAATTAAATTGGTTGGAATAAGGTTTATTTTTATTTAGCTTGCTATCATGCGCATGACAACAAAAATATACATTTAAAGTTTATTGCTTTGAAAATAAAGGCGCAAACAACTTTTTGAAATATGGTCATCGATCTAAGTAAAAAGGGGGAGATGAGGGAAGGGGGATGATGATGATTGCTTCTTGGAAGTGAAGGCTCAAATTAGGTGCAATTAGTTACCCACCTGTCATAGTCGGACCCGCGTTCGTGTTAACGCTGCTTGCTACGACGTACTTTAGAATAATTTATTAAATAAAAGACTACAGCAAGCAATGCCCTCAAGTTTGTTCATAATTGCACAAGATTAGAAATGTAACTGTGAGCGAGTGTTTGCATGTAGTTGTAACAGAGGGTAGTTGTTGAGTAAGCGCTGGGAGAGCGTACCATATCTACAGATTTTAATTAGATCTATGAATATGGTATGATTATGCCGAGGGATAACGAAAAATGCGACCCTTTCGGGATAATAGGGCGGTGTTCTTACTAATGCATTCAGTTTGGCCCCTGATTAGGTAAAGTTACTTCGTAACTTGCTTTGGCATCGAGACTTGAATGTATAATACTCAGGTCTTCGGATATCTTCGGTTCTACTAGAGGGCCGTTGCCCGAAGGAACTTTCTCGAACAAAATGTATACTTACAGGATCATACTCCTTCTTCAAATCCTTCCTCGTTTTAGCCTTCTCCGCGGCCTGTATCCTCTTGATCAGATCTTCGGATATCTTCGGCTCCACTCGGCGACCGTTGCTCGAAGGAATGATCTCGAATAATGACTTGCGGTTCTTGTTCTTGTTTGCATTCTGGAAGCAAAGTAAAAATGTAAGTAGACTTACAAAAGTGCTGAGCTATCATTTTTAACCAACCTAAAAATGAGCAGGTGGTTCTATGTTCGGCTATACCTATGTACTTTTTTATGTATGTTCGTCGATTACTCAGTCAATTGAGGAACGATTTTAAAAATTCTTCTGCTATTGGATTATAGAGAAAGCCCCTAGATGGTCCCATAAAAAAATATTCACGAGGGTTATGGGAGGGGGGATATTCCCGCAAAACTAATAAAACGGAGTAGGTCAGTTTTTAGTGTATTCATAACAATCAAATAATTATGCAGCTCAATTCGTTCAAAATCATAATAATGTGGAAACCTTACCTTTTTCTTCATATTTTCCATCTAAGTATGCATGTAAATAAAATTACGATTATGAATAGCGATTTCGGTATAAATATTTGTAAATCAATACACCTTTCCTGTGTTCTATAAACTACAAAAAACCAAAGCACTGGTCTCTAACGAAACTGTGTTATGCCAAAGATACGTATAGAGCGACATGTTTAGACGGCAAGTAAGTGGAACCTGTTATTGGCGTCAATTCAGATATCGCCAAAACTTAACTAAACTATCTATATAACTATCCTCTTTCTCCAGCGTATCTTAAAGAACGGTTTGAGTTCCTTCATTCTTCTAACTCCCACAATCTCAGGTCATCAGATAACTTACTCCTCAAGTTTCCCACTCATTCCCAATCCTTCTATGGCAATTCTTTTAGTGTACAGGCAGTTCGTCTTTGGAACAAACTGCCTGTCGATATCAGGCTTGCTCCTTCCATCACCTCCTTCAAAACCAAACTGAAGTCTCATTTCCTTTCTACAGCAGTCTAGACTCATTTCATTCTCTGCTTCTTCTGTCTTCTAACTTGAGATGTTATCTCAACTTTTAGTTTATTAGCTTTTTATTATAATTGTTTCCAGTGGACCTACTGTATTCGTTTATTATTATTATTATTTTCTTTGTAAGTAGATTAGATTATTTTGTATTGTAAATATGTATGTACTAGATATATAAGTTCTGTTATTTCCTTTCTTTGCATTTTCACCCCTTTTTCTATTCTTATATCCTTCTCGTCATCCCAAGGTTGCCTGGGAGAAATCGCTCTCAGCGATAAGGCCGCCTTTTGTACTATTTTTATTTATTTAGATATAAGATTTTTATGAATGTTATTTTTAAGAGTACTACAATAAAGTGTTAATTCATTCATTCATTAAACTGATTTGGCAGCACTTAAAATGATGCTGCCTCTTTCATAATGATTGAAATAAAAAGGTGTGGTGCAGGCTTATAATTTACACCACCCCAACTCTTTCCGCGGGTGTCGCAAGAGGCGACTAAGGGATATCCACCGGAGGCGGGCAGCAGCGCCTCCTGCAGAACTTCCACCAGCGAACTGCGATCCCCAACCCGCATGGCCAGCGTAACGATTATGGGCATCACCCCCGTGAGATAAAAGTCAATATGGTGCCTATCTGGGGGAGGCCTGCGTCCAGCAGTGGACCAATATAGGCTGTTGAGGTGAGGTTGAGGTTGGGGAAATAAAAAGGATGAACCCAGTTTCGTTGGGAGACCAGTTCTTTGGTATAAAAGGGACGGCAACATTTTAAGTTCTGTCAAATTAGTTAAGTTTAATTTTGGCGACATCTGAATTTACACTATTGTTTTCTAAAGAATACATTTTATAGTTTGTCTATATCACACAGCAATAAATAATTTGATCACCAAAGAAAATTACAATCAAATAATAATATCAAACCAACTATAGTTGCCGAATCGCATACTGAAAACTTGGAACCGGTTACCGGAATCAGTGAACAGTGCCCTCTCAGTGAACTCTTTCAAAAATAGACTAGATAAATATTTAAAGTGCATTGACAAAGACTCCGATATACACAGAGCTGCCTGTGTATCACAAATAATAACAATTGAGCCAAAATTAAGTTTTTGAGGATTGATAAATACCAGCCTGGTATCAAAAACAATCTAGAACTGACCATAAACTTGGAGCTCTTCTTGTTGACAGCGTTTTCCTCGTCCCGTTCTTTCTTCTCAACCTCTTCCAGTTTGATCAGAAGCGCGTCTAGGTCTTCGCGCCATAGCATCGATGGGGTTTTTGCTCTGAGAATAGCAATAAAATTGATTACAGACTGTTTTTTTTTATTGGTGACGGTCAAGCATTGTTCGTTTCGTGTGATCCGGCATTCGAAACGTGATGTTCCGGTTTTCAAAGTACAACCTCTGGCACGCTTTGTCTTAGAGGCCTAGATCTAGAAATGTAAGTCACGTAGTTTAAGGCGCCTAGCTCAATCTTGTTTTTCCCTCTCTCCAGCAATTATGGAACACTGTGTCTGGAAAGATCTAGAAATTCATTACTTCTCAGCTCAGCTAGTTTCTGGTCCCTCTGTTTCAGCAGTACTGGAACCCTTTGTCTGGAAGGATCTTGAAAGGTTTGTTACTTACTTCATGGGGCTGTGCTCAGGCATTTTTTGGTCCTTCTGTTTCAGTAGTTTTGGAACGCTTTGTCTAGAAGAGGATCTAGAAGGATCTAGAAATGTTTGTTGCTTACTTCAAGGTGTTCAGCTCGGCTAGTTTTTGGTCCCTCTGTTTCAGCAGCTCGTCTTTCTTCTCTTTAGTCAACATCCACATAGACATTCCAAGCAGGTAGTTGAACTTCTTCACTTCTTTTAGGTTTTGGAATGCTTTGTCTGAAAGAGAGAGAAAGATTTAGTTTCAAAGTGTTAAAGTGTTGAGAAAATTTCAAATCCGCACGATTTTAGACTGAGCCTAAACAAATAAGAAAGGGGATTTAGAAGTACGGAAGTGACAATTCTAATTTCGTCGACTCAACGCGATGATGATAGACGTGGTGGGTGATCCACGTCTGTATGGCTAGTCATCTTTCGAAAACTTCAATATAAATAGGCAGAATTGTGGGAAATATCGCAATAGTCATGAAACAAAAAAATAATTGATAGTAACTATTGGATCGCTGTCACACTACGAAACATAGTTCCTCTCTATCAGGTAGGGGCGCTGCAAGGCACTTAATGTCGAGGAAGGAAACAAAAACGAAAATAGTTTACGTAAGCTATGCACAACTGCGCTACGCATACCGAGGTCTCAGGACAGGTGAACATTTTCGAGAAACTAACCTGGGTCAGCTAGTTTCCCCTTCTCAGTCTCAGGTTCCGCTTCCTCCTCTGATTCTACTTCCTCCTCCTCCACAGCGGTCAGACCTTGGATCTTGCTGGCTTTCTTCTTCCACTCGGAGATAGGGTCCGGGGCGTAACCTGGATATTAAAACAATGTGTGATATAATAATGATGATAGGATGATTGGTCTCTCTCTCCCAATAAGGTTTGCTGGAAGAGAACTCTTTTTAGGGTTAAGCTCGCCTTTACCTCTATTTTTCTTGCGATGTTTTACTTGTACTTACCTATTTTGTGCAATAAACAATTATGATTTACTAGTTTATGCCCGCGGCTTCAAACGCGTTGTTTCTATGGAAAGGTTTAAAGGTAATATCGGGAATTGATAGGATAAAAAGTAGCCTATATTTGCTTCCAGGATTAAAATTACCTGTATGCAAAATTTCAGCCAGATCCGTTCAGTAGTTTTGGTGTGAAGAGGTAACAAACATACATCCATCCATCCAAACTTTCGCATTTATAATATTAGTGTGATGAATAGGCTGCTTTTGGCCACGGCGATTTAATATGATGATTTTTTATTGATGATAACTAGTTTTTGCTACAAAACTCCACGCGCGTTGTTTCTATGGAAACGTTTTGATGTTATTTCTACCTCATGAGAACTGAATTATTGGATAAAAAGTAACCTATGTTTTATTCGAGGCCTTCGTTTTGTGACTGAACAAAATTATATTATACGATTTAGCTTTTGCTGTATTCTGTCAGCTAATAATAGCACGCGAATGGATTTAACCACCCATTTTAGGTGACCCATACAGGTGTGTTTAGCAGTAATCTTGCTGTCGCTCTGATACAGCTTGCCGCATCCAGCATCTGCCTGCAGTCATTCATCAGCCGCAGGTCGTCATCCCACCTGGCCGGTAGGTATCCCTTGGGAGACCTGTTTGTCGAGAAAAGACGAGCGCACCATGTGTACACTACACATTCGTGCTTAGCCTGTCTCGGGGAGTCTCGTCGAGCGTGTACCGCCGCTATTGATGATGCCTAGCCGAATTTCGACCACGGCGGCCAGTCTCATCGGAGACTAGCCAGATGCGCAAAACATATTATAGTGCACAAGTGTGTGCCCAAACAGGTACACTCTCTATTCTCTCACTATCATAATCCGATGAGACAACACGACCGGGGGGAGAAATCAGGCACAGGACCAACGGCTTAACGTGCTTTCCGAGGCACGGGGTTGTAACACCGCCAACTACCTGACTCCAGGTTGTGAAATTTTCTTGCAAAATAAACCCGAGTAACAACTATTGGCCCGACCCGGGATTCTAATAAACCGACCGCTAGACCAATGAGGCAGTAAACCGCCGTTATTACACATTCTACGTAATAACAAACGTAGCAGGTGAGAACCCTGTGAAAAGCCTATGCTATAACCACAGCCTACCTATATGCATACAATCGTTCGACGAAGGCGTTTTGACAGGGCAATCGTGCGGGACCCAAGGAACAGGTCGGGGGGGAGGGGGACGCTCCCGAGTAACTAAGGCGGTGATGTATTCTACTCGGGAGCGTCCCTCCCCCGTCCCGTCCCTTGCCCCGTACGATTTCTCTGTTAAAACCACGTCAAAATGCCTTCGTCGAACGACTGTGTGCATAGTAGGCTGTGCTATAACCATCAACCTATCTACCTCTCTTGATAAGCTCTTCCACCATAGCCTTCCGCTTCTTGTTCTCCACCACGAGTCCCTTATCACACTTCTCCAAGATGAACCGCGCCTTGTTTGAGAGCTGGTCTGCCTCCGCTTGCAGCTGCCCCTCGAGGTAGTCCTTGCGGCGGTTGTAGTACTTTATACGAAGCTCGTAGAAATCACGGAGGATCTCTTCTACTTTATCGTATCTGGAATCAACCAATCGATTGGGGTTTGAGGTTGTTACAGAGTTGAGGTTTTGTGTTGAGCTGATTTAATGCATATAGGCCATATTTGAACACATCTACTGTGATCACTGATCACTAATCATCATATAAAGCTTTATGATTAGACTAGTTTCTGCCCTCGGCTTCGCACGCGTTGTTTCTATGAAAACGTTTAAAGGTGATTTTTATCCCATGGGAACTGATTTATGCAAAATTTCAGCCCGATCCGTTCAGTAGTTTTGGCGTGAAAGTAACAAACATCCATCCATCCATCCATCCATACATCCAAACTTTAGCATTTATAATATTAGTGTGATAGGATAGATTGATTTGATTGGATGAGATTGGCGCAGGACCGTGTGGAGTGGCACAAAAGTTTGGAGACCTATACCCAGCAGTGGGTGAAGTCGGGTTGCGGATGATGATGATGGGATAGTGTGATTAGGACAAAATGTTTGGGGAGGCATGTCCAAAAGCGTCTCACGTTTGACGCAAACTTTTCCAATGGTATATTCTATTGGTTTTGATTTGACCCAAGGCAAATAAATTATGCGTTAATGCTCTCAGACTAATCTAGCTTAGAAAATATTTTAGGCGCAGGTCGGAAGGTTTAAATTACAAAAAACTGTCGATAATAATATCTTTTGTTTTCGTGGAAGCCGCAAATTACTTCTACTTACTTGTGTAGACAGCAGTTATAGTCGAACGCGTTCATGCAAGTGAGAGATATCGTGGTCTGCAGCTTAAACACCTTGTGTATCCCTTCCGCTTCAACCTCGGCTAACTTGCCCGGGAGGAGGGAGACCACGAAACGCACCGTCGTGTCTGTGTTGTACTCCTAGAACGAAAAAACCGATAACCAATCAATAAATGTTACTCTGAAGAACCCCATTTTTCTGAACAGAACACTACTAGCGTTCTGTTCGAGATACAGTTCGGGACCGTGATACGCGGTTCTTCTCTACCTGTACTCTGTAGGTATCATTCACACTGAGGTTTGTTATTGGCTGCATTTTTCTTGACAATATAAACATGAGTCTCTACACGACAAGAGCGAAAATGTCTTCTAGACCATCGTGATAAATCGTCGGCCAAAGCGTCACTTACTATAATATTAGGTGAGATTGGTCAAACTACACAAATTTACTATGGGTCGTTAAGTAGGCAGGAATAGAGAAGGACGCAAATACAAAATAATGAATATCTGATCGTGATCAACATAATGTATGTAGTAAAGCGGTCCTCTTAATTTTACAAGTCAGTTATAATAATATGGCGGCGTACACACTCCCCGAGACGTCTCACGACGTCTCGTACGCTCGGTCTCTCAGCGAGAGATACCACTCTCTTTGTAGCTCTCATTTCCCTCGCGCAGGCCAGTGAGGCTCTTTGACTCGGACAAAAATACCGACAAGCGGTCGAGACCCTGTATTTCAATAATTCATTCATTGTTTGTGAATCAGGTAATATTAGTATGTTCATAGGATTTGAACCTCTTCTCGATCAGAGGAAAGACGAGCACACAGACTTGCTCTGCCTGTTTTGCGAGTGTGTACTCCCGCCAAAAATAAGGTTTTAAATAAATAAATAATGCTGGACAATCCACGCAGCATCATCTAGCCCCAAGCTAAGCAAAGCTTGTGTTATGGGTACCAGATGACTGATATACATAAAAACATTACATAAACATTTTTTTTATTATACATAGTAAATACCCAGAACAAATATTTACAGATCGTGCAAACATCTATCCCACGGGGGGAATCGAACCCGCGACCTTCTGCGTCGCGGATTTCGCCCGCCGGCAGGAATAAAGGAATAAAGAAAGTTCACTTACCCTGTACTCGGATATAACCGGCTTCACTTTATCAGTTCCTAAAAGCGGTTCCAGCACATTCTCCTTGTAATTCTGCGTCCAGGAGCCGACCGGAAGCTCTGTGATTTCGATCTTATCTCCAGGCAAGATGGCCGCTTCGCCGGAAATGACGTATTTATCGCCGAAGCCTTCGACTGTTCCGCGGAAGTTTTTGTACCAGGGATGCATCATTTTCGGCTCGTCGCCGTCTAGAAGACGACTGGGAAAAGAAAAGGGTTTTTAGAATTGGCTTGGTCTACAATTATTAACATAGCTCCAAGAATTCCCTAAAATTATATGAGTATGCAGTAAAATTTTATGAGTACTATGTTTGAGGTCCATGTAAAGAAATATAAGTGGCATTATTTCATCCCCTCTTAAAACGCCTTCATTTGGCATGGGCTGACGACAATGTTTTTGTCATAGATCACAATCCCAACAGCTCATGTTAAGAATAGATTAGAATGTACTATTTGTGGTTAAAGACTGTTACTCTGTCCTACTAATATTATAAAACCGAAAATTAAAATAACATAACATTTCACAATGTTATTTTTTGTTACCTGAGATCTCCAAAACTACTGAACAGATCATGATGAAATTTGGCGTACATTTAGAACATAGCTTAACTTGGATAATAGGATACTTATTTTACCGAAAATACGCGTGCGAAGCCGCGTTTTTATTTATTTAATTTTATTTATACACTCACAAATATATCTAAATCAACCAGCTGACTATCATGCTATGGGACGGGACTATTTATAATAGACTATTTCGAAACAAGAACTTTAACACAGGTTGAAGAAAACGTAGATGACAGAAAAGATGACATTCTTTTTGTTTTGCAGCGAAAATTTCAAT
Organism: Eupithecia subumbrata; assembly: GCA_949316285.1. NCBI lineage: Eukaryota > Metazoa > Arthropoda > Insecta > Lepidoptera > Geometridae > Eupithecia > Eupithecia subumbrata. Next base: position 21,022,167 of record OX438646.1, on the reverse strand, counting down.
TAACTATTATTGGCGTTATGATCGGCCAGTTGGTGTACTCATTGGATATTCTAATAAAGACTAACTCACCGTAGGTTCTGCACAATATCCCGGGGATTGTACTGCGGTATCTTGGTGGACCAGCCAGTTCCTATGCCCTCAGCTCCATTGACAAGCACCATGGGAATGATGGGCAGGTAGTAGACGGGCTCGATCTTTTGGTTGTCTTCGAATTCGTGCTGTGGAGGATAAAAATTTTGTTCAAGTTTGATTTTGATGAGTCAGAAGTTGTTCATGATCAGAGGACTGAGTAGGTACGGTTTGATGATAGTATCAAGACTATCATAACGTCTTATTTTTGTATGGGATTTGCTTAGTTTCATGTCTGCACGATAGAGGCACTGTACCGTCACTCAGAGATCCAGACGGCATTATGTCGTAATGGATCAAGAAAGCAAAAGCCAAGAGACAAGAAAGCAAAAATGATGTAGTTTCCTTAGAATAATTTTTAGTACAAGCTTCGATGCTAGATGGCGCTGTGTAAAACGTATTTTAGCTCTAAACTTACCACAAGCAACGGGTCATCATGAGGATGGAATATCAACCGTGTCAGCGGCGACATAAGAGTGAAAATGTAACGAGGGGACGCGGAGTCCTTGCCTCCACTCAATCTCGTACCGAATTGACCGCGCGGTTCAAGAAGGTTAATGTTGTTTGAACCCACGTAGTTTTGGGCCAAGTTTACTATTGTCATGGCTAGAGACTGTTCACCTGTAAGGTAAAATGGACTTTGAAATAGTTGGAATAAGATATAAAGTCGTAAGTAAAGATAAGAGTTCCATAAAAAGTAAGTGTTTGTACTGATTTTTGTAACTGGATGGCGCCTGTTCTATATTCAATTATCCTTGTTATTTCAAAATAATTTGTTGAGCTTTAACTGTTCTTTTAGGAATATTACAAATCTCCAAGTTCATATTTAGTTGCGTCGGTAACTTTAACGTATGCACTGCCCAGGCTCGGCGGTGAAACCCGCAGGGGCGCGGCGCCGCCTGGTGCGTCGTGGGCCATGAGTCATGACAGTGTTAACTGGGACCACAGATTTATATTTTATATTTCAGTAGGGCTGACTACATTTTGTCGTTTTTTCTGTGATTAACTTTGTGAACAATTTTCATAGTAATAATAACATACCGTGATGGTAGGCAGAATGTTCCGCCACTGAACCAGCCAACTGCGCCACTTTGACCTCCCGTTTGTCGTTACGCTTTATACACGTAAAGATCACCTTACGCTGGCCGGGTTTCAGGCCGTCTATCATTGACGGGATTGACCTATAACAAGAAAAAAATATTTTAGTTCCTGAAAAATCAAATTATTCGTGCAAACAATAGAAGTGAAGAAAATTTCAATATTATGAGCTTGGATTATTAACTCCTAAATAGACTTAGGACACCCATGTTTTCAAAGACATAATAAACATATAGGCTACTAGCAATATTTAAAAGTTTCTTCTTACCTCACATTGTCACCATTTGAGAAGAGAACCAGCTCTAAATTAACAAAATCCGAATATGTGACTGCTTTGGTTTCCTTTGTGTACAAATATCTCTCCGGCAGACCTATTTCCTTCCTTCTCTTAACTTCGTCCATATGACTTGTGAGCCATTCCTTACGCTGATCTGCCCCTTTTTTGGAAAATGCCAGTTCAATATGATGGTCGTCAGTCGGTCCTCCATACTTGAACTTTATCCTGTGTCTCTCCATATTCTGGAAATATTCTTTAGCCTCCTTAGATGTGGAGGTACCCAAACCTTTGTAGTATTTGATATTGTATGTGTGATGATTTTCTGTATCATTCTTCCATTCTTCAAATTCAGGTAGGGAGTAGAAAGATATTTCCTTATCCTTTTTAGTTGCTTTAACAATGGGTGTGATGAACTCCTCCAAGAAGGGTAGTTTGAGGAGTTCTGGCCAGTTGTGATGTATAAAGTTGATGATAAGCCCTTTGATGTGAGAACCGTCTTGATCCTGATCAGCCATTATCATAACTTTTCCGTATCGGAGAGATTTTAAGTCATCAACGCATAGGTACTTCTTTTTATACTGCAGACCGAGGATCTTGATGAGATTATTGATTTCAACATTTTCTAACACCTGCTTGTGTGAGGCATCTCTGACGTTTAGAGGCTTACCTTTGAGTGGGAAGACCCCATAATGGTCTCTGCCCACAACGCTTAACCCCGAAACAGCCAAGGTCTTGGCTGAGTCTCCCTCAGTCAAGATGAGGGTACAAAGATGAGCGTTCTTGGTACCAGCGTCGTTAGCATCTTCTAATTTCGGTATCCCCTTCAACTTACTCTGTTTCTTACCCGAAGCTTTCACCAGCTCAGTTTGAGCCTTGAACTTAGCCCATGTTAGTACAGACTCAACTAATCCAGATTTGCTGACAGCAGTTATGAATTTCTCAGAGAGATTGCATTTGGATCCAAAGCTCTTGGCTTGGAGTGTCATGTTTTCTTTTGTCTGGGAGTCAAAGGTCGGATTTACAATCAGACAGTTAATAAACACCCACATGTGATTCTTAACTTGGAAAGGTTTAATATTCACACCACCCTTGTTCTTCTTCTTCAATACTTCTATGATGCTTTTTACAACACTGTCAGAAACTGAGTCAACATGTTTACCACCTTTTGTGGTAGCAATAGAGTTCACAAATGAAACCTGCTGGAAGCCTCTGTCGGATAAGGTAAGAGCAACCTCCCATCTGTCGCTTACTTTCTCATAGACAACCTTCAAAGGTTGTCCGTTCTCATCTTCTTTGCCTTTTATGTATAAATCAACATAATCCTTAAACTTATTTATCTTAAGCCTTTCACCATTTAAATAAACCTTCACTCCTGGAGAGGATGCTGCAACGTCATACGCTCTGCGGGCCATGAGTGACACTATGTCATCCTCCAACCTTTCCATTTTGAATTTAGATAAATCAGGGCTAAAAGTCACTTTTGTAAAATCATCATCTTTGCCGGATTCTTTAACTTTAGGTTCTGAAGCTTTTGTCATGTTTGAGCCCCAAGTCTGTTTGAAATGTTTCTTGTACTGTTTGGATGCGGTCTCAATGGTGAACTTTGTTGAGAAGATGTTGCATAGTTTGGCACCATAACCATTTCTGCCTCCTGTCACTTTCTCTTCCTCGTCATTGTAGTTGGATGATGTCAATAGATGTCCAAAGATCATAGTTGGGACATACATTTTCTCGTCCTTGTGCATTACAACAGGGATACCGCATCCATTGTTGTAAACAGAAATAGTATTTGTCTCTTGGTTGATGTCAATTCTGATGACATCCATCTTAGGGTCTCTTTGCTTGTTGTCTGCTGCATTCACTAATATTTCGTCATATATTTTGTATAAACCTGAAAACCATAAAAATTTACATTTTTTATTTTTTTTTTATGCTGAACAATTCACACAGCATTATCTAGCCCCAAGCTAAGCATTATTATACATAGAAAAAACACCCAGACAACGGAACAAATTTCTGCAGATCGTACACAAATTTGTTCCGAGGCGGGAATCGAACCCGCAACCTCCTGCGTCGCCGGCGGACCTTCGCCCGCTGCGCCACGGAGGTCGTGAAATGTTTCTCATTTTAATAAGGATAGTCCCAGCATTTTTTATTCCAATTGTAAAGAATTTTTTTACTATGGCTTCTCTAGAAAACTTGCCATGGTGTTTTATATGAAATCATAAAAAGGGGCAATAAAAATTCAGTGAAAAAAGGATTCTAGGATACTATGGTCATTACCTGGTACATAAGTCAATTCTCGCTGCGTCATGCACTCCTTAGATTTGTCAAAGACCCACATGTTCTCAGTGGCTCTCTCAACAGACCCAATGTAGGTGTCAGGTCTAAGGAGGATGTGCTCTAGCTGTGATTTCTTCTGGTAGATCTTCTCAATGGACCCTTTCTTGGATGCGGGTGCAGCATCACCGTTTTGGGTAGCCCCGCTATTCATTTTGTTAAACATAGCCTGTAGAATAAGGTTTAGATTATTTATTATTTTGGTAGTGCCTACTACCAAAATTGTTTTTTTTTTATATGAATTCGGTTAGTATATTTTATTTTTGAATTTGTCGCTAAGTGATCAACAGTTACGAGGAACATTTTAACTAGGTACGTTTCGTAGAACAAATTATCCTTTATTTGCAACAGAGACATGGAGACTTTCGAAGACGCGTTCTTTTGCAAAAATTCAAACTACGCAATACCTGGCAAGGTCAAACAGAGAGTATTGTAGAATTTTAGATACCTAGCAACTGTGCAGATAAATCATCATCTCGAAACAAGGAATCATGGGAAATGTTTACGATGTTTGTTGCCCAGACCGTTACATACAAGCGGCCAAAAAGCCGCCAAACGCAAGTAATCCTTACCTTGATATCTGCCATCTTGGTGGTGCTAAACAAACGTTTTCGGTCAACGCAAAACACCGTTTGTCTAATCCACAATACAGTACAGTAATTAATCGTGCAAATTTGCGTAGAACGGCATTTTTATATTAAAAATCATAAATAGCACAACCACGAAAAATGACGAAGACGCCAAGAATAACCATAGACAATAACAGATTTTTTGAACACAGTAAGGCGCTACACAGACCGTAACCAAAAATAGCTATGAACCACCCCGACGACCGACTACGACTCACCAAAACACAATGAGGATTCACGACTTCACGAGTTCATAAACCTATGAATGAATGAATATATCTTATTATTTTCAGAAAACTTATACAAACACACATTAAAAAATAGGAAACAAAAAACAAAATTGGAACATTGTGCAACTTGAAAAAATATTCAAATAAGTTCTATAATCACAAAGAAAATTACAATCAACTAATAGAAATAATTTACAACTACCAAGTACCTATTTACCATTGTAAAATCTAAATAAAATAATACATAAGTGTATCATCATGTCGAAACACAAACATCTATAATTTCAAATCCTCATCCATTAAACAAAGTCGGGTTAGTTAAACCTTTTATAACTCAAGAACGACTGGACCGATTTTAATGATCTCTGATTTGTTGGATTTTCTACGTCCCAAATAGCAAAATAACTAAGAGTAAGTTTGCAAATGCCAAATGACACAAGGAGGTAAGATGGTAGTATGTCGGTAGGTACTTACAACCCAATTCCGCTGCAGCCTGGGTCAAACAGAAATGGCCCAAACTCAGCTCCTTCTCGTTCATGGCACAGCAGAGCACGCCTGAAACTGCCTAGTAATTAGAAAAACTTATAAAAAACCACAAAAGAAAATCACAAAACGTATGTACCTATATATTCCGAATGAACATGTATAAGTATATAAAATTATGTATTATATTATATCATGTATTAATCATGTATTATATTATTTAAAACCAATAAGTAAAATTATGTAAATAGGTAGGTATCCTTTTATAAAATCTGAACAATACTTTGAAACGCCGACTGACATCGCTCTGTCATATCTCTTACTAGCAACCCGCCCCGGCTTCGCACGGGTGCAATGCTGATATTAAATATACTACAGAATCGGCCCCCGGTCGGTACCGACGCGCGTGATAGATTATTAAACACGATATAAACATAATGAACACCTGTGTATATGCTCCTGAACAAAATAAAATAAAAATACTGTAAAACATTTAACTACTTTGATTGTACTGTTTAGATTTATAATTTTACCTCGTTTTGCAGATAAAACTGTATTTTATACGCTGTTTTGTCGGCAAAATGATGTATTAATTCGAGTTAGTATTATTTATACTATTTTAAGTGAAATTACAAGCAGAAAACGACTTTTTTATAAAATAACCTGCAAACTGGTAGTTGTTTATTCGCTGTTATAAAAGGAGGTCGCGCGGCCGGCGGGGGGCGACTTCTAGAGCAGCCGTCGGACAGAGCGGAGCTCTCCCTATTTGCAAGTTGTTAAAGCTAAGTAATCTAATTAGCGTTTTACTGCTATTTTGAATAATTTACATTTACATTTACACTATATATATAGCTGCATTACCATTGACTGACTGACTGACTGACATAGTTGTTCTCCTAGATGGTGGATGGGGAGGTATACTTTTTTTGGTACCATCTCGTAGATCGGTTCAATCATGACGGGGGAAAAATCGTACTTTTCCCGATTTTGCTTTCCTTCCCCCTCTTTTGGGGGTTGCCGCGGACCATGTTTTTGAGGTAATTTGTATGAAAAATTCAAACTTTTCAGTTTTTCTTGCGGATTCGAGGAGCAGGGCGAATCGCGAAGCGAGCCTTGCTGTCCCCCCCGTGCCCCCTCCCCCCCTAAAATCCCCCCCCACCCCCCAAAAAAAATTTTTTTTGTTTTTTCTTGCGGATTCGAGGAGCAGGGCGGCTCGCGAAGCGAGCCGCCCTGCTCCCCCCACCCCGAGGCGTCCCCCCCGCTGCGTGGCGAGCGAAGCGAGCCACGCAGGGGGGGGGGGGAAGCAACGCGGCTCGCGAAGCGAGCCGCGATGCGCCAGGGGTGGGCAGCACGGCTCGCGAAGCGAGCCGTGCTGTCCCCCCCGTGCCCCCTCCCCCCCTAAAATCCCCCCTTCCAACCCCCAAAATTTTTTTTTTGTTTTTTCTTGCGGATTCGAGAAGCAGGGCGGCTCGCGAAGCGAGCCGCCCTGCTCCCCCCACCCCGAGGCGTCCACGGGACGGGCCACGGCCACGGCGCGGGGAAGCAACGCGGCTCGCGAAGCGAGCCGCGATGCGCCAGGGGTGGGCAGCACGGCTCGCGAAGCGAGCCGTGCTGTCCCCCCCGTGCCCCCTCCCTCCCTAAAATCTCCCCCCACCACCCAAAAAATTTTTTTTTGTTTTTTCTTGCGGATTCGAGGAGCAGGGTGGGTCTGTTCCCTCCCTTCTCGGCCGCCCCCCCACGCAGTGGGGGGCGAAGCGAGTTTTTTTTTTTTTAAAATTGTCAAAATTTTTAATTTTTTTTTCGGATAAACGAAGCGGAGCATCTCTTTAATTGAACCGATCTGTTGTCCCCCCTCCAGGCTGCCCCCCCGCAGCGTGGCGAGCGAAGCGAGGTCGTTTTTCATACATTTTGTTGAAAATTTTTATATTCTATCGCGAAAAGGGGAAGCACAGCGGCTCGCGAAGCGAGCCGCCGTGTTCACCCTTCCCCCGAACCGCCCCATCACTGCGTGGCGAGCGAAGCGAGGTCATTTTTCATACATTTTGTTCAAAATTTGGATTTTTTGTTGATCGAGTGATTTTCATGGTTTTTCTCCTAGATGGTACATTTATTTCGCTGAAACGAATGGGGGTGTTCAATCAGACCCCGTTAAAAATCCAATTTTTCTATATTTCCCCCCTCTTCTCCCTCAAAAGGGGATACGCCCGTAAGTCGTTTTTCATACATTTTGTCGAATATTTTGTTTTTTTCTCGCAGAAAAGGATAGCAGAGCATCTCGCAAGGCGACTGATCCGTTCCTCTCCCCCCAGGCTGCTCCGCAACTCAGTGGCGAGCGAAGCGAGATCGTTTTTCATACATTTTATTGAATTTTTTTATTTTTCGATTTATTGACTGATTGACATAGGTTATTCTCCATGGATGGAGAGGTATCGTTTTTTTTGCAGGAACGAATGAGAGTGTTCAATCGGACCCCGGAAGAAATACGTTTTTTCCGGATTTCCCCCCGCTTCCTCCTCAAAAGGGGGTTCACCCGAGGGTCGTTTTTCATACATTTCGTCGGAAATTTAGTTTTTTTTTTGCGGAAATGAGTAGTAGAGATGCTCATTAATCAATTTGTTTGTCCCCCCCCCCTCCCCCCACTGCATGTCGAACGAACGGAGGTCCATTTTGAAAAAATTTTTATTGTGGTTTATCCCTTAGAGATAGGCATTTATCATCGATGACTTTTTTGTAGACCTTTATGAGGGGTACAATACTGTAGTACATTATTTTGACCTTCCTCGTAGGGTTCAGCCAGCTTTTGCAATTTAAGCGCAAAAAAAGTGTTTATTTACGACATCACATTAGAAAGCTATAAAATTATCAGTGTTTCTCTACTATATTATGCATGTATTATACATGTAAACCTTCCCCTTGAATCATTCTATCTATTAAAAAAAACCGCATCAAAATCCGTTTCGTATTTTTAAAGATATAAGCATAGACACGTACGTACTACGTAACCGTACCTACTTTTACAGATCTAAGCACAGATAGCGGGAGCGACCTTTCATTATTATTATTATATTTTAGGTAATTTGTTGTGTAGGTAAGCTAATGCTTGCTTGTGGTAACTTGTGGTAACCTGTAAATATTGTACCTACCTTCCTACTGCTGCATGAAGGTGCAAAAAACTGATGGTTAATATTCATTTATATTTTAGATTTTAGCTGTAACGCAATAAAGTTTATTTCATCTTGTACTTTTCCGTCAGACAGCGCTAAATGGTTGACAGCCGTCAATCTGCTTTGAAATAGAGGGCATCTCTTTCTACACTATGCAAACTGAACGGGACTTCACACCTGCGCGAGGAGTTTGGTAGTGTTGCCATTGAGAACCCATTACGTTTCATTTAGATAATCATTCGAAATCGGACTGCGCCATATTTTTTGAATTTTATCGAGTAGATCTTCTTGTTTGGAATTGTAAATGTAATACCTATTTGAAATATGGGTAGATACTTACATTGCATGAGATCAATGACACAGTGGGAAGGTCCAAGAGGACGGTGCTGACCTGGAAGACCATACCTACACACGACGGAATAGGGAAAATTTAAAAGGCTTTGGAGTAGGCCTTCATCTGCGATTTTCATAAGATATACCTAAGGAAAAACTTAATTAGTAGGTATGAACTCCACCTACTACTAATGATACGTTATCATAGGTAAAGATATTCATTTATTAGTATATTTGCATTATTGAGGGCAAAAAATATGTGGGTTTTTATTATTATTTATTTTTATTAGAATAGTTTTATGAAGAAGAAGTCGGAGGAGGGTTACATATTTCGTAGGTACCTTATTTTGTATCATCTCATAAAAGAAAGTGCCTAGGTAGGTAGTGTAGATACCTACTTTACATAGCATAACCCAGTGAGGCTGAGGTTCGAAACGTCGTAATCGAGACTCATTGCATTGCAAGCACGAAGCACAACTCGGTTTTGCGGGTGTGTTGATATTATCATGTAGGTAGTTCGTTACACAGATACTGCGTGGAAGCCATTTTACTAAGAAAAGAGTTGCGGACAAATTATTATCGTTGTTTTTTTTAAATAATTTGGCTGGTTAGCCAAAAGTTTTTATGCACGCTGGCAACACTTTTTTCTCTTCAAAATTTCCAACAGAAACTTTGTCGTAAAAGATTTTCTTTTCTTTGTTTACCTATTTATAAGTTTTCGTGTCGTTACACTGTGTTATTTCGGCAAGGATAAATCATGAAACGTTCCAGCACCACGCAAGTGCCCAAGCGAGCGAGACAAAGTCGCCTTTCTGATGAAACCACAACAGTCGCTGTAACAGCAGGTGAGTCAATTCAATTCCTTCATTAAGTGGTGTTTGTGTCGTTACCTGCTATGTGGGAGGCACGGTCAGCTGTGGACATAGGAGGAGATTCCTCGATTAGCATGTGATGGCGCGAAGGCGCCATTGATAGGTACGCAAGTGGAAGCTAGACGTGAGCTCCAAAGCCGGCGACACAGGCCGGCCGGTTGGTGCGTCGGAAACTATCCACCGCCACGTCGCGCCACCGCCCCCGCGCCGCCCCTTGCCTATTAGTCGGCGCGCCGACCAGCGACCAGACAGACAATCTATTTTGTCTAAGCTACTTAGTGGCACTTCTAGCTTATGTTTTTAATCTGGCGCAGTGAATCAAGAGTGCTGGCGATGTTTGGTAACAGCAACCGCAGAATCTTGTAGGAGACGACATTATTAAGGAAGGAAAAGGACTTAATTCTTGGCGAGTTTTGAACAGATTCTCTGGTGGTCGCTGGTCGGCGCGCCGACTGATAGAGATGGCGGCGGCGGTGCGGGCCAACAGCGGCGTGGCGCGCAGGTCTACTACCTACTTATTGTCAGAACAGTGTGTTTCTCAGGCTCGCGTAGGTAAGGGCTTGTCAGTTATTGTAATTTATGCTCCGTCGTAGCACAAATCAATCACTCCATTCAAGGATATGCAATACTTACGATCTATCATCTATCTGACCTATCAGATCTCTGATCCTGTATCACTATATTATCGGGCAAAAATATTTTCTACATGTTCAATTTATGACTTGGTATGTTTTTTTGCTTTGGATTGATCAATGTTCGGCCTCCGCTTCACTATGCCAATGGTACATTCTGGTAATTTACCAAAGACTTTAAATGAAAGAAACTAGGTACACTACACACAAACTACGGATGAGCATCAAATTAAAAGAAAACGTTGAAACTATTACATCATTCTCTCTGTGTCATAGTAGAAGTCATAGTAAAGTGATCAGAATCAGCAGAATTGGGCTGCAAAGTTTATGTGCCTTGCCGTTGCATCTATCATCATTGTGTGTGTTTTTGTGTGATGATTTGACAACTTAAGTGATATAATGGTGAGTTTCATTTACATTATTTCTTCATTATAATAACAACCAGCAGTGTGCTGGTTTGCTTTTGAAATATGTACCTACTAACTATTAGCAACATACACATAAAACTTTAAACATCTCCACTGCAATCAAAGTTTGAAAAATAATCAAAATTATGTTTACTGTGGTGAAATTAAACTTTAAGAGAAAATGATGTTTAGTATGAAAATGATACCAGTATCACTTAAATTTAGATTGTTATTATAATTAAATTATAATTAAATGTAAGTAATTTATTAATTTATATGTTTATTAATTTGGTTTGTGTTTGAACAATTATAATTCAGTTTTTTTCTATAATTGTTTGTAAGGAACCGTAGGTGTCTTCGAAGCCATCAGCTGAGATTGGCCAGAGCTAAGAAGTGCAGATGAGTGTGTGTGTGCGTTTATAAGCCAGCAAGCGCATAACAGCCTTGCTTAGGACTTTCAACTAATACAATAGTTTGTTTTGATTGTATTTATAATACTATTTATATGTCTCTCACAATTACTGAAATAAGTTGCTATAATACATTAGTACAAGTACTTTCAACACAAATAATATAATCGCTACCATTGCGAGAATGTTGCTGCTGTTTCGGTGCTTCAGAAAAACCAGAATTAATTGTGTATTTTATGTGGGTGCCTGTACATCAGGCGTCATGGGTGTAGAATGTTTGTGTTACGACAGTGCTTACTCCTGAGGATACTTGCATTCATAGGAGAGCGGGCAACAGGAAAACACTATTTTTAAAATTTTATTTACATAAATCTAAATAGTTATTTTTTATAAGTAGGTATGTAAGAGTAAGTTTTTACCTGTTGATATTTATTTTTTTGCATTTTCAGAACTGAAATACACACACAAATTTGCTGTCCGACCCAACAAGCCTTAATGGAAGCATAAGATTACAAAAATATATTAATGTACCTATCCAACTCATGTAAATAAACATAATTATTAATATAAAATGACTTTTATTGAAACTGTTGAATAAATGTTTGAATATTTCTATGGCTCTGATGGACGGTTGCCATCTCTAAAATATGGCCCCGTATAAAACCCCGGATTTTGGAGGCCAGAACCCAGACATGTCAACAGGTTCTTTTAAACATAGTCAGTATTCCAAAAATAAAACGTCAAGTGCGAGTTGCACGGGTTCCGTATAATTATAAGACCTGGTTTCTTGCCACATATCATGATTCTAGGTCATTTTTTCCGGTTCCGGCTTCAGGTCCATTACGGACTAGAGTATTTTAAGTTAATTTCAACAAGATACCTCCACGCATTCCTTAGAAAAGGGGGTTGCCTGATGGAAAACAAAGTTTTTTTTCCTTTTGAGATAGGGAACCCTAAAAACTGTTGAAAATGTCATAAATCAAATTTTTATTTATTTTCAGACTTCATACTTAATTAAATTTAGTGATCTTTTATTATCATTGTAACAAAACAGAATCTAAGTACAGTTTGTTATAATAATCTTTTTATATTATTAGGGTTTTGAAGATCGAAGATCGGTTTCAAAACCCTTATGGTCTCGCTTTGTCTGTCCTTTTTTCCCTCCTTAATAACTCAAAAACTACTGCAGCTATCAACTTGAAATTTAAAATAATGATAAATTTCGTGCGCCTGTACAGATTTAGAGAAAAATAAAAGAAAATAAATGAAAAATAAAAATGAATATTTTCCATACAAATTGAGATGCCGAAATTTGAAAAGATACCTACTGAGTCATAATGGGATTCCCCATTACACAAATGAAAGGTATCATTTTGTACATTTCAAAATATTTTTGCTGCCGTGCTGTTACCCCCCCACGCCGACAGGCTCCCTGAACCCCCTCCCCCATCAAAAAATCTGATATGAATATCGTTTTCGACTAACATTAGGGTGAGGATTACGAATTTGATGTCGGCGGGCGTGTGTCGGATTGCGGCGAGCGAAGCGAGCTCCCCCCCCCCCCGAACCCCGCCCCCATCAAAAATTCTGATATGGGTATCGTTTTCGACTAACATGGGGGCGAGTATTGTGAATTTGATGACGGCGGGCGTGTGTCGGATTGCGGTGAGCGAAGCGAACCGCAATACGTCACACCGTAAGGCGAGCGAAGCGAGCCTTGCCGTGTGGCAGCACGAGCGGGGACGTATTGCGGTGAGCGAAGTGAACCGCAATGCGACTACAGGGGAACAGTACGGCGAGCGAAGCGAGCCGCGACTCCACCCTCCCCCCCGGTACCCCGCCCTCATCAAAAAATCTGATATGGGTATAGTTTTCGACTAACATGGGGGCGAGGATTATGAATTTAATGACGGCGGGCGTGTGTCGGATTGCGGTGAGCGAAGCGAACCGCAATACGGCTACACTCACACCACCAGGCGAGCGAAGCGAGCCTTGCGGTGTGGCAGCACGAGCGGGGACGACTACAGGGGAACAGCACGGCGAGCGAAGCGAGCCGTGCTGTGACCCCTGCGCCCAGCCCCCCCCCCCCCACCCCCCCGAACCCCGCCCCATCAAAAAATCTGATATGGGTATCGTTTTCGACAAACATGGGGGTGAGGATTACGAATTTGATGACGGCGGACTCACTCCGCAAGGCGAGCGAAGCGAGCCTTGCGGTGTGGCAGCACGAGCGGGGGCAGCACGAGCGGGGACGACTAAAGGGGAACAGCACGGCGAGCGAAGCGAGCCGTACTGTGACTCCCCGCGCCCCCCCCCTACCCCGAACCCCGCCCCCATCAAAAAATCTGATATGGGTATCGTTTTCGACTAACATGGGGGCGAGGATAATGAATTTGATGACGGCGGGCGTGTGTCGGATTGCGGTGAGCGAAGCGAACCGCAATACGGCTACACTCACACCGCCAGGCGAGCGAAGCTAGCCTTGCGGTGTGGCAGCACGAGCGGGGACGACTACAGGGGAACAGCACGGCGAGCGAAGTGAGCCGTGCTGTGACCCCCGCGCCCAGCCCCCCCCCCCGAACCCGCCCCATCAAAAAATCTGATGGGTATCGTTTTCGACTAACATGGGGGCGAGGATTACGAATTTGATGACGGCGGGTGTGTCGGATTGCGGTGAGCGAAGCGAACCGCAATACGTCACACCGCAAGGCGAGCGAAGCGAGCCTTGCCGTGTGGCTGCACGAGCGGGGACGTATTGCGGTGAGCGAAGCGAACCGCAATGCGACAACAGGGGAACAGCACGGCGAGCGAAGCGAGCCGTGCTGTGACTCCCCGCGCCCCCCCCCCCCCTACCCCGAACCCCGCCCCCATCAAAATATCTGATATGGGTATCGTTTTCGACTAACATGGGGGCGAGGATAATGAATTTGATGACGGCGGGCGTGTGTCGGATTGCGTGTCGGATTGCGGTGAGCGAAGCGAACCGCAATACGGCTACACTCACACTGCCAGGCGAGCGAAGCGAGCCTTGCTGTGTGGCAGCACGAGCGGGGACGACTACAGGGGAACAGCACGGCGAGCGAAGCGAGCCGTGCTGTGACCCCTGCGCCCAGCCCCCCCCCCCCCGAACCCGCCCCCATCAAAAAATCTGATATGGGTATCGTTTTCGACTAACATGGGGGCAAGGATAATGAATTTTATGACGGCGGGCGTGTGTCGGATTGCGGTGAGCGAAGCGAACCGCAATACGGCGACACTCACACCGCAAGGCGAGCGAAGCGAGCCTTGCGGTGTGGCAGCACGAGCGGGGACGACTACAGGGGAACAGCACGGCGAGCGAAGTGAGCCGTGCTGTGACCCCCGCGCCCAGCCCCCCCCCCCGAACCCGCCCCATCAAAAAATCTGATGGGTATCGTTTTCGACTAACATGGGGGCGAGGATTACGAATTTGATGACGGCGGGTGTGTCGGATTGCGGTGAGCGAAGCGAACCGCAATACGTCACACCGCAAGGCGAGCGAAGCGAGCCTTGCCGTGTGGCTGCACGAGCGGGGACGTATTGCGGTGAGCGAAGCGAACCGCAATGCGACAACAGGGGAACACAGCACGGCTCGCTTCGCTCGCCGTGCTGTGACTCCCCGCGCCCCCCCCCCTACCCCGAACCCCGCCCCCATCAAAATATCTGATATGGGTATCGTTTTCGACTAACATGGGGGCGAGGATAATGAATTTGATGACGGCGGGCGTGTGTCGGATTGCGGTGAGCGAAGCGAACCGCAACACCGCTACACTCACACCGCAAAGCGAGCGAAGCGAGCCTTGCGGTGTGGCAGCACGAGCGGGGGCAGCACGAGCGGGGACGACTACAGGGGAACAGCACGGCGAGCGAAGCGAGCCCCGCGCCCAGCCCCCCCCCCCCCCCCCCGAACCCGCCCCATCAAAAAATCTGATGGGTATCGTTTTCGACTAACATGGGGGCGAGGATTACGAATTTGATGACGGCGGGCGTGTCGGATTGCGGTGAGCGAAGCGAACCGCAATATGTCACACCGCAAGGCGAGCGAAGCGAGCCTTGCCGTGTGGCTGCACGAGCGGGGACAATGCGACTACAGCCGCGCCCAGACCCCCCCCCCCAACCCCGCCCCATCAAAAAATCTGATATGGGTATCGTTTTCGACTAACATGGGGGCGAGGATTACGAATTTTATGACGGTGAGCGAAGCGAACCGCACGAGCAGCACGAGCAGCACGGCAGCACGAGCGGGGACGTATCGCGGTGAGCGAAGCGAACCGCAATGCGACTATAGGGGAACAGCATGGCGAGTGAAGCGAGCCGTGCTGTCACCCCCACGCCCAGCCTCCTGAACCCCCTCCCCCATCCAATAATTTGATATGGGTATCGTTTTCGATCAACTCGAACTCGTAGATTACGAAAAAGATGTCCATTTGAAAATCCAAGATGGCTGACATTCTTTAATCGCAGTCTCCACTCTTGGTTATCAATTTCGAAAAAATCAAAGACGTAGGTTACGAAAAGGGGAATACAATTAAAAACGAACACTATGGCAGCCACCACCGCAAGGCAGAGCCCTACTAACGCGAGCTGCTTGCAGCTCGCGCACTTATAAAATACTAGTAATAATATATAAAGCTCGATTACCACTGACTGACTCACTGACTGACTCATTGACACGATTGTTCTCCCTGATGGTGGATGGGAAGGTATGTTTTTTTTTGCGGAATCGTGTAGAGGGGTCGGGGGTGACTTGGGGAAAATCCCGACTTTTTGAGATTTGCCCCCCCAGAGCCCACCCCTCCGCCGCGAGCTGCTTGCAGCTCGCGCACTTATAAAATACTAGTAATAATATATAAAGCTCGATTACCACTGACTGACTCACTGACTGACTCATTGACACGATTGTTCTCCCTGATGGTGGATGGGAAGGTATGTTTTTTTTTGCGGAATCGTGTAGAGGGGTCGGGGGTGACTTGGGGAAAATCCCGACTTTTTGAGATTTGCCCCCCCAGAGCCCACCCCTCCGCCGCGAGCTGCTTGCAGCTCGCGCACTTATAAAATACTAGTTAAATTATATTTTTGAAATATTTTTTGAGGTTATTTGTGTTAATTTAAAAAATCTAAACTGTAAGCTTAAGAGAAAATAAATTATTAAATAATGATAATTAATAAACAATTTCCAACATTAATACATTTATTTTTATTTTAAATAAATCTATTATCAGAAGTGGGATACCGAAAAACTATTTTATTAACATATTTATTTCTCAATTTCAGAATATCCGAGCACGGTTCCATGAGATATGGACCCCGCATTGTTGGAGAGCCTGCTGAAGGCCATTCGAGATGCTGTGTCTGACCGACGTCGAGGTGACGACGTAGTGCTGCCGCCTTTCGATCCTGAGACCAACGACAACGGTGCTGACAGCTGGTGCAACATCATAAACTCCATCGCCGAAGACCTGGGATGGAGCAGCATCACAACGGTAGCTAAAGCCGGTAAGGCCTTAAAAGGCTCAGCATTATTATGGTATGAAACATGGGATCCAGATGAGGGTAGGACGTGGGAGTCGTTCAAATCTACTTTAAGGGATTTATATCCTGAAAAACGGAACTTATCCGAAAAACTTACAAAAGCTGTGTTGCTGACGTCAGATTCTTCAGATACATATTGTGAATATGCTAGGGAAAAATTAAGACTGTTGAGAAATACCAAAATAAGTTTTAGTGAAGAACAACTGGTAGAGCTTGTTTGTGGAGGTATAGTTGATGTAACTGTTAGAATGGCATCGCATAACAGTCGTGTTAAGACCACTGCAGATTTAATGTCTTTATTCACTACGTATGTAAAAAATACAAGAAAACGCCCTTTAGATTCCCTTAAAACCGACGCCTCCGCTGTTGTAGCCAATAGTAAACGTCAAAAAATTGATAATTCTCAAGAAACACTCTGTTTCCTGTGTAACAAACTGGGCCATATTAGAAAACATTGTTTTAAAAATCCTAATAGAGAAAATAAGCCGCTATTAGATCCAAAGCCCAGTACCCCATCTAACTCTACCTCTCCACCCCAATGTACCTATTGTAAAAAGGTAGGACATACTGAAGCGGCTTGCTTCTTTAAACAGCGCAAAAGTGCTACAAACGTAACTGATTTGGCGATACGTCAATCGGATAAAAGCTGACTAGGTAATTGTTTCAGAAAAAAATGAGATTTAAAACTAACCCCAGTGGTTATAAGAGGTGTGACCGTTTATGCTTTAGTTGATACTGGCGCTAGTAGTAGTATTATTAAGGAATCAGTAGCTAGACACTTAGATTGTCATTTTGATCCCTATACGTTAACTCTTGGAGGAATAGGTGATGGGAAATTACACATATTTGCTAAAGTGACAATTCCGGTAAAGTTTAATGACGTATGTTTGGAAATTGAGTTCTATGTTACAAAAGATAAAGGATTTTCGTACGATTGTTTAATAGGAAGAAATATAATTGAAGATTATTCCAATATCACTGCAGTTATCGACTCTTTAGGGTGCAGAATATCACGTTACGAGACATCGGAACAGCCCATTAATAAAATTAATATAATTCAGACCACCACGAATAGTTTCGAACAATTGAATGAAGCAATAAAACATCTAAATACCGACCTTCAAGATAAAATAATAAAACTCTTTGAACGTTTCAAAGATGTATTTCCTATATATTTATTTATGTATATTATATATTTATTTTATGTATTTTATGTATTCTAAAATATCGATCGTAACTTCATTTTAGAAATAACCCTGTATAATGTTATCAGTTCACTCCATGCGCTGACGTACGATCATTGTTATAGGTACTGTCGCTCGCACACCGGGCAGCCAATCAATGTACCCCGCTTGTATCTGCTTGCTTGGCTGACATTTAGTTTCTGATGTGAAACTTCGGTGTGTGTTTATTTTGTTTTTTATTCGTGTACGAGTTTACTGTATCAAACTACCAACTTACGTAGGAAGATACATGCATCATGTACCTACTATGTATTGTATAGTACCAACTATTTATAAATTAACTTTAATGTACCTTAGAGACTAAGGCTGACGGACAAACCGAATCACGGTTTATGTTAGCTGAAGATAAAATAAGTTAATAATTATGTAACATAAATAAATGAAAAAAAAAAAAAAAAAAATGTATATATCTTATGTATATTATTTATTTATTTTATGTATCTGTCATATTTATTGTATTTATAGCTACCACTATTTGTAAACACGCCACCGTCTATACTTGTTCTTTCACTTCCGGTCCATCCAAAGGTTGCCTGGAAGAGATCGCTCATAGCAATAAGGCCGCCCATTGTGCAACGTTATTTGTATTTGTCTTTTCCTGTCCTGTGTTTCTATTTGGTGTGCAATAAAGAGTACTGTATTGTATTGTATTGTATTGTATTTCCTACTGAAAATAATATTGGTACAGTAAAAACAGGTGAAATGATTTTGCGTTAAAAAAAAAAACAATGAAATTATACACTATCGACCCTATAGGTTAGCACCTATTGAAAGAAAAAAAAAGTTAATTTATGTGAGGATTTATTTAAAAAAAAATATTATTAGAGAAAGTGATTCACAATTTGCCAGCCCTGTGTTATTAGTAAAATAAAAAGATGGGACAGACCGTATGTGTATTGATTTTGATTTTGAAATTGTATACAAAAAGGGGGTTTTTGTAAAACACGTAGACTTCTTGAGTCGTAATTCAGTAAAACTGCCTTGTATAAACGTAATACAAGAACAACGCGATAATAATGTTCCCCCATCTTGGTTAAAACTTGCACAAGAAAATGACGAGGAAACACAAAGAATAATGACTGATATACAAACCGGTGAAATTGATACTAGTAGATATTTAATATTGAACAACTTATTGCATTATAAAAATGAGCCCAGTAAGACACCGAAATTATTTATTCCTAAAGGTTACAGGTTAAGTTTATTACGTCTTCTCCATGATGAAAACTGCCAGGTAGGGTATGATAAGACTTTGGGCAAAATTCGAGAGCACTTTTGGTTCCCAAGTGTTGCAGCTTTCACAAAAAAGTATATTTCGCACTGTTTAACGTGTATAACGGGAAAAAATCACGCTGGGCCAAAACAAGGCTTCCTGCATCCTATTGAAAAATCTATACCATTTCACACATTTTATCTTGATTGTACAGGACCTTTTAGTCAAAGTAGCGAAGGGTTTAAATACGTACTCCTAATTATAGATGGCTTTACGAAATTCTGTATATTAAAACCTCTTAAAAGCTTAAATGGTCAAGAACTTTTGCCTGTTTTACGTGAAACAATTACCTTGTTTGGCACGCCGAGTAGTATAATAACGGATAGAGGCACAAATTTCACTTCAACTCAAATACAGTCCTTGTTTAGGGAAATGAAAATTCAACATCATATGATCTCTACTGGCACCCCTCGTAGTAATGGCCAAGTTGAACGATATGTTACTACAGTAGTAAATATGCTAACAACGTCAATAAATAATGCATCAGAATGGCCAAACGTTTTATGGAAAGTACAACAAACGCTTAACACGACTGTTCAAAAGGCTACTGGATTTTCCCCTACTAGATTATTGATAGGTAGAGAAGGAAATATACCATCCATACAAGCTCGACTAGATGAAGTGGTTGATGAATCACAACAACCACTAATTAATTTAGAATCGGATAGAGAATTAGCTAGGCAGCGGCTTAGAGATAGTGCTGATCGTTACAGGAAACGTTTTGATGCAACTAGAAGGACCAATAAAAGTTATAATGCAGGAGATATTGTTTTTGTAAGTCAAGATCATAGAAGACACGATAAATTTAGTCAAAAATTCAAAGGGCCCTATGAAATAATAGAAGAGTTACTAAACGATAGATTTTCGTTAAAGGGTCAAAATAACTTGCGTAATATAACAATAGCTAAAGAAAAACTGCGAAAATGGCCAGGTGAATGGCTTGAACAGAATAATGACTTTGAAGAATCAGTTTGATTGGTACCGTGATAGATTAGATTATTATTATTATTATTAATGTTATAAAAAAAATATATTAGAATTATAAGATACCTTGTTCAGTTACTACGAGTATATTCATTTGAATTGTATAAAGTTAAATAAGTTGATTTACGATGAATCTGTGATTGAACACCTCTTGTTTTAGATAAATTTTATGTTTAATAAGTTATTTCTAATGGATATTAGTCACTATATAAATTGATTTTGACTGTATAAAGTTAATTAAGTAAGTTTGATTTTCGATGAATTTCTGATTGAACACCTCTTGTTTTAAATAAATAAGTTTATGCTTAATTAGTTATTTTATATGGATATTATTATTAGGAGCATACACATAGATGGGCTGTTAGCACACTGGTCGATTCTTTGCCTGATGTGGACCTGAATGTCATTTGCAGTGGTGACAGGGCCTTCATGCCAAGGTACTGAATATATAATAAAAAAAAAAATATTTAACTGCTGGTCGATATCTGTCCTGATACTTCACTGGAATTCATGCTGCAGCAGGTGATAGGTGTTAGTATGTCAAGGTCAGAGATCTCAAACTGTTGTAGTCTCAGTATGGGACAACACAGGTTAATTTGTTTTTCAAGTAGAGTTGGTACTTCGAGAGCGAAGTACTGGTCAGTATGGCAGTGATAGATTATTAAACACGATATAAACATAATGAACACCTGTGTATATGCTCCTGAACAAAATAAAATAAAAATACTGTAAAACATTTAACTACTTTGATTGTACTGTTTAGATTTATAATTTTACCTCGTTTTGCAGATAAAACTGTATTTTATACGCTGTTTTGTCGGCAAAATGATGTATTAATTCGAGTTAGTATTATTTATACTATTTTAAGTGAAATTACAAGCAGAAAACGACTTTTTTATAAAATAACCTGCAAACTGGTAGTTGTTTATTCGCTGTTATAAAAGGAGGTCGCGCGGCCGGCGGGGGGCGACTTCTAGAGCAGCCGTCGGACAGAGCGGAGCTCTCCCTATTTGCAAGTTGTTAAAGCTAAGTAATCTAATTAGCGTTTTACTGCTATTTTGAATAATTAAATTATATTTTTGAAATATTTTTTGAGGTTATTTGTGTTAATTTAAAAAATCTAAACTGTAAGCTTAAGAGAAAATAAATTATTAAATAATGATAATTAATAAACAATTTCCAACATTAATACATTTATTTTTATTTTAAATAAATCTCTTACGCGCCTGTACCGCAACCGCTATGTCCCTGCATTTTAAATCTGTAATATCTTCGAAAATATTCTTTTAAATTACATGCTGTAAAGGGCCATATTGATCTTTATTAAATGCACAATGTATTTAAGGTACTTAATTGGATAAGGATTAAGGATCTATTTATTGCTTGAAATCGCTTCGTAAATAAGCCATTATTTCTGGTAAAATGTAATGGATAAAAAATGGTTATTGTGGGTTAGCCCTCTGAGATAGACATATGCCATCACGGACTTTTTTGTAGACCTTTTTAAAGTATACAGTACTGTAGTACATTATTTTGATCTATCTCATAGGGTTAAGCCAGAGTTTGCAATGTAAGCGCAAAAAATGCGGTAATTTACGACATCACATTAGAAACCTCTAAAATTATCAGTGTTTCCATACTATATTATGCATGTTTTATACATATAAACCTTCCTCTTGGACCACTCTATCTATCAAAAAACCGCATCAAAATCCGTTGCGTAGTTTTAAAGATCTAAGCATACATAGGTAGGGACAGACAAACAGACAGCGGGAGCGACTTGTTTTATACTATGTAAAGATGAGTTGTAATAATAATAAGATTCAGTTTCTAATGTAATGGTTCCGTTATATCTTTTGCAGTGTTTTGCATATTGACCACAAACACGACATCCCTTCCCTCAACTCCCAACAATAGTATGTATAAGATATAGCGAGCGAAGAGAGCTTCGGAAATTTTTGAGATTTTTTCTGATCTTTGGAGAAAAGTAAGCAAGATATCTGTACCGAAAAGAGTACAAATTAATTAAAATGGAACTAAACTAAACCTTTTCTCTGACAACACGAAACCAATGTCATTATCATAACTTATCAAAATGTCACGCGCATGTAAATAAACATTGGGAACCTCAACGAAATTTGCATTAAAATAACTGTTTTAATGTGTAATAAGGTGTTTAGTGTAAATGTTGAGATGAATGCACAATTTTGCAAGATTACGCGATCTGATACGAAACGCTCACTGCACGCGCCCCGTTAACATCTCTTAGCTTAGTATCTATCATATACATAATATGATACATCTCTGCTTAGTGGTGTCCACTGAAGCTGAGTGGAGACGAGTTGTGTGAATAACGACGTTCTATTGGTTGCTTAAAATACAATAGATCTCCTCTCGTTTTGCCATCCCGCTTTGGTGAAGTCACGCACGACTTCACCTACCACAACGTTCGACCTTCGCAGCGCATGTACCGACGACGGATAACTCAAATCGTCTCTAAATAGCTTTTCTAAACGACTTCGTCTATGGTAGAATTCAAATTTGACAATCAGCTGAGGGCTGTCACTGTCAATCATCTTGTTTACCTATATTTTTCTAACCTCAAAAAGGGAAGACAAGTAGGATAGCTGCATTTGATAAAAAAGTAAAAATTGATTAAAATGTCGATCCTCGTATGTGCATCAGCAATTCTACGAAGAACTGCTTCGCTCCGTTACCCATTCCAATGTAAAAACTGTGTGAATACCATCAAAAGTGTTTCTTTCAGTTCGGTCACAACAAGAACAGTTCACGATGTAAACACAAATGTTCTAAAAGATGTTATCTTGTTCAAGTACGAGAATCCAAAATTTTTTAAGTACATGAACGCATTCGCCGTAGTTCAGTATATGTTTTGGACGTACTTGGGCGTATTTGCGTTCACCTCGCTCAAAGATGCACCCGTAGATAAATCCACTATTGACGATAGCACTCCATGGTTTAGGAGGATAAATCTCGGTGAAAATAAATACAGGAACACTCTGGGCATTCTGTCTGTTGTTATAGGTATGTTGTACCTACACTTTCCCTCTTGAGATCATGAATTTTCCAAACTGTGATTCTACTGTTACTTAATGCAAGACTGTAAAAAAATTTTGGTAGAGACAGCATCAACCATTATTTAGTTGTTTATGATGATTTAGTTGTTTTATCCTACTGTAGCTTACTTTTAATTTTTTTTATTGTAAATATTAAGTTTAGGTAGGTAATATAAATCTCATATTTTCTTACAGGCACAGGATCCCTGGCAATGATTTGGATGTACACACTCCGCTCAGTTCGCTTCCTTATTCTCAACAAAGGAGGGAAGAAGATCAGCCTTGTAACTTACACACCTCTTGGCCAGAACCGCATAACAACAGTACCAATAGAGCACATCTGTTGTAAAGAGTCTAGGAATGTTGCTAAGGTTCAGCTGCCATTGAAAGTAAAGAATAACATGATGCATTATATGCTAGATATGAGAGGAGAGTTCAAGAATCCAATTTTGTTTGATTGTACTGCTGGGCTATCTCGGAACTTGTAAGATTTTAGGTAGTTATGTGGTATTTTATGTTAATGTTAAGTTTTTGTACATTGTGTTGAGTCTGTCTGTTTCAGTCTTTCTTGCGTTGTGCGCGGCTTTTGCTCCATTTTTACAGAATTACGAATTGAAAACTCCAAATTAAATTATTAATAATACAACTTGTACCTACATATACATAATATTTATTTATTATCATTATTTATATAAAACATTCAGGTATTAATTTGAACATCCCACTTCAATTAGTGTAGGTAGATATAGTGTTGAATGCGCAAGTTTAGACTGCAAATTTTTTTTATATGGGCTGGCTCAAATGCAACTCTGATTTAAGCACATCTCAAGTCACTATATTTTGTCAGTTTTTAATGAAAATCTGTCAAAAATTCCTCACTTATCCCCAAATACTCAAACGCAACTCAAATCTAAACAAAATAAAGCATGTTTAAAGTTGCTCAAGTTTGACAGTTTTCAATGAAATTGGTAAAAAAAAATTCATTTTGCATACTGGCTCAAATCTGATTTGCGTTTTTTACTGGAAAGCAACAAGTGTTATTATTATTAGACTTCTAAGAAAATTCTACCTCTCCCCGCTCCTCCATCCTGCAAAAAACGGTATGCAGGCAGTGGGAACACTTCCATTAATTTATACGTGTAATTAAACTGGATCCTGTTTTTACTGGATGACTGGATCCAGTTTGTAGTGGCAAATGACAAATTAGAATGGATCGGTTTTTTGCAGGATACTGTAAACAGGATACTCGTGTGAATGCTAGTGTCCTCTTAGCCGAATTTCGACCACGGCGGCCAGTCTCATCGGAGACTAGCCAGATGCGCAGGACATATTATAAGGCAAGTGTGTGCGCAAACAGGTGCACTCCTATTCCCTCACTTTTATAATCCAATAGGACGGCAGACCGACACGACCGGGGAGAGGTCAAACGCAGGACCGAAGGCTGAACGTGTTTTCCAAGGCACGGGGTGTAACACCGCCTTTCAGTCTCTGAGCTGCTACTGTGAATTTTTCTTGCTAGAAAACCCCAATAACAGCTATTGGGCCAACCCGGGATTTGTACCCAGGACATTATAATCAGCGGTTGAACAAGCTAGACCAACGAGGCAGTCATGATTTGAATGCTTGTATTGAAACATGGTATACTACTAATGGACAAATTTTGTTTTGTTTGAATTTTGTTTGAAAGTGGCGGTGGAAAAGGCTGTGAGATGTGCTTAAATCTGTGTTTGGACAATCGGGCATTATTCTTTCTGTATCAAGCAGCGTTGTTTTTATTCTAATTCTGTATTGAGAGACTAGATTTTGGGGTAAGCTTGTTCTTATAATAAATTCAGCAAAAGTTTTCATATAACTCTTCAGAATTTCTGAGATGCCATACCATACCTTAAGTGCCTGCCTGCTTAAAGTGTAATTTCAACAGTACCTAAGGAAATTTAATAAAACAAGAAAAGTATTTTAATTTATCAGAAAAAATCTTTTATTATTTAACTAGATTAACGAAAAGTTTAGTCTCTTGAAAAGAAATAAAGTAAAATCAAATAACAAAGAATAATTTTTATTTTCTATTTACAATCCTGATTTCTAGTTTATAACAGACACAAATGATTATAAAAACAAACATAATTTCAATTAAGATTTGCATCTGAATAAACCAATAACATAATCAAAATAAAAGTCTCCACAAAAACAAAGACACTAAACTAAAAATAATGAGAAACATTAAATTAGAAGCAACTATTTATTGGCAAGGTTCAAATGAGCTGGCTTTTAAGTTTTAACACACTTTTCATTTTATACAATTTATTCACATTTGTGTGTAGCATACACACAAATGTGAATAAGTGTGTCTTGCCAATGAATTGCTGCCATCACTTAAAACTAACCACCTAGTATTTCTAATTCTACAAATGCTTTAACTGGCTTGCATATACAAGCTACTGAACATCGACAAATGAGTCTTGGACGAGAAGACAAAAACTATAAATCCTGGCAGTATTACTATAAACTTGAATTTCTTTCAAACAAGACTGCACTTTTGGTGTCCTCTGTACAAATAATTACTATTTTTGTAACAAGTACTTATTTGCTAAAGAACATGAGGCTTGCCGCACACTTGCACTTGCAAGTCATTACACAAATTAATCTTCTAAGTTGTTGATACCAAAGAAAATTAAGTACAATGATAAATTCTTATTAGAAAATCATAAATACGTATGTACTTACTACAATAAGTTATGTGTTAAGGCTCTGTGTAGACACAAGAAGCTGTGCTTATGTTTATTTATTATTATTTTGAATAATTAATTACATCAAGCCATCACAGGAGAATAATAATAATTAAATAACATGCATTGTTTTACACTGCATTGCAGTTACACTTTCATCCATTTTACATTCACACATTACTTTTTATGTTTTCTCTTAACTTTCATCACAAATATTGTTTTGGTTTAAGATCATGTATCAGATATTTGTTTCATTTTGATAATTGTTTGTAAAACACGTGATAATGAAGTACATACCTACGTCATCTTATTATGAAAAAAAAAACTAAATGTAAATTAAGTTTATGTTTGTAATTCAACATTTTTACAAACTCTGTTAATTTCGTTATCACACTATACCGCTTATAGTAATAAGTACATTTAAAATGCATTTTGAACTTTAATGTTAGTGTTGAAAATTTTATTTAACAAGATTTCATAAAACTACGTATACCATAATTATGTCATGCTTGATATCCAGAGAAAATGCACTAGGTTTCTATGTTTTTTAAAACAAATTTTACAAAGTCACTGAATAAAATATGATACTATTTTACAGGATAAGAAGATGATAAACCAAGTCTTTTTTAAGTGCAAATCATTCATACGCTATTGATATCATTCATCAGTCTATTCATATATTTTTCAGTCTGCCAAAATTAACAAAAATAAAAATTAAATACCTACTGATCAAAGCTGAAAATACTTTTTAAATATTTACATTTTTACAATCACTACAATGACAATGAAACATATTTTCTGTTTTTTATAAGAAAATACATATTTATTTAAACGTCAAGGAATAATAACGATTTTTTAGAATATAATTTTAGTCACAACAAATGTAATTTAAATAAAATATTATTTAGCGATTATTTTTGGAACATGACATTTAATAATATCGATTTAAAACTTTAAACTAGTAAGTTAATTACATCAAAACTATTTCTTTTTATCTATAAATATCGAATTTGAACTGACAAAATCTACTTTCACCCTTGTTTCTTTTAAAAGACGTCATCTAAACATTCCAAAAATATCGTGAGTACGACACACCAACATTTTACAAAACTATATTCTGATTCTGTACTCGAAGGTACCATTTCGTTTCGTCAATGTTTTAAGCACAAATTTCATTCCATTCTTATTGACTGCTGGATCAGTAATACCAATCCATGCCAACCAGCAATCGGTGAATCAGAATTCAATATTATCTGTTCATTTAAAATGGAAAAATTTCTTTCAATGAAGTGCACCGCGACAAAGTTTGGTCGTGCATTTATTTCATATTCGTACGCAAAAGAGCGAGACAAAACAGTCGACAAACTTTTTCGCGGTGCGCATCATAGGTCACCAGGTATTTTCTTTTACATTTAAGAGTTACGGGTCCCATAGTGTTACCACACTGTCAATCGTTGATTTATGTTCGATCAATAAAATAATTGGTATCTCGTCGTCGACGACGGTCCATCATTTTGTCTACCGGCCAATGCAACGTGGTTACACTACATAACCAATTGGAAAACCCAAAGTCATATCCTCAAACCTTTTGACCTTGCATTTATGATTTAACACAAGTGTTTAACCAGTCTATTCTGGTATGAAATTGTATTAAGTAGGTACATTGTATTCGTAATGGCCGTCCGTCCGTCAACCATAAATAACATTACAATATAAATACACTTTGTTGTTTTTATTAACTAAAGGTATGCTGATGTAACAATAGATATCTCTTTTGTGGTCATCTTAGGTTCTCTTTGTTTTCTTATCGTCTCGTGTCATCATGAAAAAAATACTACCTACTCGCACAGACGTAGTTTTCCTATCTAGCAGCACGCATGATCATGCATTGTCGCATTTCTTTTGTTGCACAGGTTGGATTGCTTCTGGTTTTTTGAACAACATGACAAATCTGTAGTGTAATGGTGAATCATTTTGGCATGTAGCGGTCCAACATTTTGGCTTATAACGGCTCAACATTACGGTCCAATATCCTGAACTGACAAATAGCGGTCCAGCAATCTAACATAATGCATACAATAATAATCCAATATTCCGGCATTTAGCGGTCCATTCTGGCATAATATCGGTATTTCATAACGGTCCAACAATCTGACACATAAGGGTTCGACTTCCTGACATATAAAGGTCCAATGCATAATATAACGATCCAATATTCCGGTATAGTATAGCGGTCCAACAGTCTGACAGTATGCGTAATGTAATGATCCAATCTTCCGGAATACAGCGGCACAACAATCACTGTTCAACAATCTGGCATGATGGTCCAACAACCTCACATATAACGGTGCAACATATTGACGACACGTTCAATATGTCCAGCGCCGCTGTCAGTCGGCGAGGCGCCTTTCGCGCGCTATGTCGTCGTCGATGGGACCGATGCTGTCTACTTCGTCCACTTCCTCGAGATTCTTTGTGTTGGGATTGCAGAGCCTGGAAAGAACAAGTAATTATTAAACATCTTCAAGTTTTTGCTATGGAATCATAGGAGTCATCATGATTCGCAGTCTATTTGTGACCATACCCTGAAATAAACATATTGGATTCAGCTCTAGGCAGGTTCTTCTAAATCATAATCTTATTATTATTCAGTAGTTATTGAGTGAAGAGGTAACAAACATCCCTATCGACCAAACTTTCGCATTTATAATGTTAGTGTGATGGATGATTCCGCGCTATTCCATTAACATACTTACTTCCACTTGATTTAAGTCAATAATGGACACTAGGTCCGTATACAGAAAGAAAGCTGGAAACTTATAAGCGCTTACCGGCACTTGACAGAGCTGGTAACCCGCGCAGGAAAATATATGAACGCGCGCCGATAAGCGCTGAACGGTTCCGACAAGCTTCCACTGCGACAACACGTGCAATTACGACAGGCATATTTCTAAGGCATATTTAGCTTCAACCTGCTTCCTTTGTGTAGAACGGTAAGCGCTTATAAGTTTCCAGCTTTCTTTCTGTATACGGCTTAGCGCAGTTTTAACAACCGGTTCAATACCTACTCAGTTTGTACATGTACCTAAACACCCACCTGCATTTGCAACACACGATGCAGGGAGCAGCGAGAAGCAGCAATGGACTGGCCACTAGCAACAGCAAGCCGAATCCAGCGAATATGCCGACCACCTGGAAAAAGCAAATATTATCATCCAGTCGGTAAGTAAAACTTTAGCGATTTGTCAACATAATTAATGATTATTTATAGGGTCATTGTAGTGTATCGTAATGTGAACTTGGACATACCTAATTCTAAGGACGAATTGAGTCGTGGATACTGTCGTCAATTCTTGGCTGTAACTCCAAGTAGGGTAAACCCAGGATACATGCCTCATTGGGATAGATGCCTCGGTTTCAAAAAACATAACTTCCCGAAATCGCAACTACGAATTAATAGTTTAAATAAGGCGCGGACGTGCCACACCCCTCAGTTCCCCGCAGGCGGTTTAGCAGAGTGGACGTATTTTTCTTGTGCGTGCGATTATCTCCGCGGCGAACGCAGGCTTATTGGTCAAAGTTTTAAACATGAGTATTCAGTGTTGCATAACTTTTTATGTAGTCATAAATTTTATAAAATTTTACTAACGTTGATACATTGTTACATTGAGTACACACCTAAATGTCAATACCCTCTCTATTGTATTTAGTTTAGTTCTACATATGAAAGGCATCTATCCGTATCAAAAAGTATAGTTGCCTCAATTTATCTGAGGGATAGTTGCCCTTAAAGGCATCTATCCCCCAGAACTCTAAACATAGTCAGTGTTTGTTGGAAAACATAATTTTGTTATATTTTACGTCGGAAACATTTTGTACATACTTATTTGTGTTCAATACCTAATGTTTAACCGCCAATAAAATTAATTTCATACCCCATGTAGACCACATGGGTCTGGCGTCCATTTACCTATGCCCCAACATACCCTAAAAGCTGATTTTCAAATGTTGATTTTCTTAATATTGATTTCCTTAATGTTAATTTTTTGAATGTTGCATTTCTTAATGTTGAATTTCTTAATGTTGATTTTCTAAATGTTGGTTTTCTTAATGTTGATTTTCTTAATTTTCTTACTGTTATTTTTTGTTAGACAAATGCACAAGCTCAATTATTATTGTATAGGAATGCTCAAATAAATGATTTTAAATTGTATTTTACTTTTATTCATTCTATAGGGCATCTATCCTACACCACTGGCTTCTATCCTTCATAGCATTTGCATGCTGTGGCATCTATCCATATAGGGTAGGCATCTATCCCCAAAAAAAGGGTTTGCGAAAACTCAATTCGTGCCTAATTAGTGATATTTAGGTCACTAGCAACCGTTATAGATGTGAGATAAAAGATTAAACTATCTATATTCATAAAAATTACTCACGTCAAATTAAGAATTTTAAAACTACAAGGCTTTTTCAAAAAGTGTGGCTTCTATCCTGGGTTTACCCTATATCTAGTCGCCCCGTAGATTCCCTATTAAAAGACTATTCTTCTCGCTGTATTATACCTATCCTGGTATAGAACAGCATAAAGCTGAGACTGACCCCTTGGGGCTCACCACGGCAGCGCAGAAACGCGTAAGTAGCCCCCTGGGTGGGCGGTGACTACCTACCTGTTACTAAGGCGAGTGCACTATTAAATTAATGGGTAGGTGCCTATTCAACTATTCATATTATATTTGGTTGTTTTGCTTTCACTTTAATGAATATTAATAATATTCATGTGTTACAAATTTATAATTGTGTACCTGCTTACCTACCTTGTGATATGTTTACTTTAAATACCGTTACTATTATTTTGTTACTTTTCCTGTGCTGTTTGTGTGTGTACCTAATAAAAAGATTATCTATCTATCTTCTCACTCTACTTCTTCGGGCTGAATTGGGCTTGAGGGGTCGATTTTTACGCCGCGTAGAAATCTGCAATAACCAAAGATGTCTTTACCTGAGCGCGATGCCACAATACGGAAGCACGGGAATGCCCCAGCTTGTTCTTGCACGGGCCTTTGTCGTAGTGCCGGAGGAGGAAGTCGTCCTGAAACAAAACAAAACCACATCATCGTCAGTCGAGTAAATTAATACTCATTTCTGGGATCTAAGAATTTTTTTTAAATGTTGGTATGACTGGGAGGTCCAGTTCGGAAGCAAAGCCTAGCTTGCTGTGTTTGTAGGATTGCTAACCCTATCATATTATACAGTATCCTATGTTTGAGCTCCGCTTACTATATATATAGAAAAAACATAGCCCACGATTCTTAATATTATTGTAGGTTCTAAATATTATTGTAGTTATTTTCACAAAAATATTTATTATTTAAATTATTATTATTTCTTATTCTCCTTTACCTTAGTCTCAAATGAATCAGAAAGCAGGTTTATTTTTCATAACAACGGAATATTTCAGATTATGTTTATTACTCATGACTAGATTTCGCATTCGCAAACAGTTACCTAATATTATTCTCAGGATAACACAGTTACATACAAAATAAGAGAGCTTTATAATAATTAATTCCGAAATAGTTGCAAAAAAGTTATACAAGAACTTGAATGCTTGCGAATCAACTCGTGCGCATAAATATGTCTGACGTTTATGACCGGTAATAATAGAGATCAAATAGTAGTATCTACCGCCATAAAATTCGTTTATTTTATGTCCAAATGTCTGTTATTCAATCAGTTTCAATTGGCACTCATATTAGATTATTGAGAATAAATTGTGATGTTAAATTACCAAGCAAATTTTTCATAACCGAATCCTTACTCCATACATACTCTCACAGCATACTTTTCTTTTAGTTATCATTCATAACACTAGATTTGCTGAACCAATTTTATTGAACCAAAAACAGTATTTTCTAGTAGATCAACCACATTGATTCATTCATTCATCACGCGTCCACTGCTGAACATACTCGTAGGCCTCCTCTAAACGACGCCACGAATAGCGGTCCTGAGCCGCCTACATCCATCGACTCTCTGCGGCTATAATGTCGTCTCGTCGGTTCATCGAGAGGGTCTCGCACTCCGTTTCGTATTACATCGTCGTCGCCACTCGAGAATCTTTACACCCGAGCCACGTTTCAAACAAAAAAACTAAATTATAAAATGCAACGGTAGCGCGCAGGTCCAAATTATGACACCCTTCTTTTAGCATCGGAGTTTAGCAGACGAGGTATAACAGACAGACCTAGTTGAGATTGTCTGCAAGGTTGCACAGTTATACGTGGTTATACGGTACATAAGAATAGTATAATTGTATAAAAAAAGCTGATTAATTCAAGTTCGGTACGGATTGACAGTAAAAAGTGTCTTCATTATTCAAAGGCACAACCTTTCCACTCACTTTGTAGGTAAAGTTACTTATTGGGTTTAACTAACTAGTAGTCTGTAATCGGCAGTTATCCCGAACTAGTCCAAATAAAAAATATTTTAACTAATAGGTACATTATCCTTGGATGTAGCTAGCATCTTCTAGTGGAGTGTGAGCAGAGCGTGTCTATATCATCAGAATCAAGGGACTTGTACGATGTTAACCTGACGGATACTGGTTTTACCCAAATATTTTTTTTTTGCCGCTCAACTGTATGTTGCGGCAGTAAAATTATTTAGGTTAGTTTTATAACAATTTAGTTTTAAGTAAGTAGTTATTTCGTTAAATTACGGGACTGACATAGTCAGCAATGACTCAAAGTCCCTTAAATAAATATGAATTAAAAATCCTTGGGTGTTTTAAGATAATTTTCATCTATAAATTGAGCCATTCTCAAGTAATAATCTGTACAAATCCAAAATTCTCGGTTTGGGCGTCGAGTTCATAACTGTCAGCACTATGCATTGCAGGAAAGAAGCTAAAATCGACAAATAGTGCAAATTCTGACCAAAAACAACACGAGAGTGATTTTCACGTTAAGTATGGGGCAATGTTGTTTATAAACATTGTACCTTGAGTTTGACCAGTGTGGTTCCACGTGTGCGAAGCAGCGCGTAGCAGCTAATTTAATAATCGGAATCTAATTTGTCAAAACGCACGACCTTGGACTTAGTTTTCCTCTCTTTTTTTTGCCGAGACACGAAATAATCTGCTCAATTAACCAAGATTGCTGTTATAAAAGTTTACGACAGAGATTCCACGTAGGTTAGGTACAAAACACCTTTTCTAAAGACTAGATGTGGCTTCGTGACTAGTTGAGGGACATAGTCGAGGGGTTAGAGAAAGCCTCCTAGACCGGTCTAGAGCACGCAAGGATTGCCATTTACTTGCGCAGGCTTTTAGAAATACCTAGAGAAAATGTGAGATTGGTATCCAAGTTCAATTTATATAGCCTTGGTTGGTAGAAACGTATAGCTCCGTTCAAGCTCTAAGCAGCTTTGCTCAAACAGATCACACAGAAAACATATATATAACTAACTTCTGCCCGCGGCTTAGCACGTGTATTTTCGATATAAAATTAGTCTATTATCTAAGTTAGGCTTTGTTTTTAACGTACACCAAATTTCATCTTGATCTGTTCAGTTTTTTGGAGATCCTTTGTAACAAAAAATCAGATTTCACATACCTACTTTCGACTTTATAATATTAGTAGGATAGATTTACCCCACCGACTTAAGATGAATATAGAATATAGAAGTCATTATGAATGTAAGCGGGTTAACTAGGAACCTAGTTAGTGTTGGAAGAACACCAACGTTTCATCCCACCGACAACGTTAAGCCGGCTTACATTCATAACGTATTCTTCGAAATACGAAAGTTTTATAGTAGAGTACAGCAGGGGTATTTTGATCCGTCGGAAAGGATTCGATATCGGAAACGTTTTTCTTCATAAAAAGCTTCCGATATCGAATCCGACGGCCTTTCTGACGAATCAAAATACCCCTGCTGAAGTGTTTCTTTCGAATTTCGAGTCTCACACAACATCGATAACGTTAAATTCCAACACAGCTTAGCCCGGTAAGGATGATGACATGAGCATTAGACAATAATATTCGTCTTACCCATGTTGATTTTGGACCCACCTGTTCGGTAACAGTGTTGAGGTCTTCATCTTGCTAGGTCTTCCAGCAATTCTGCCATAATTACTATAATATCGTCGGCAAACCGAAAGTGAGTAACGCAATTTCCGATGATATTTATGCCATATAAGCCCCAGTCGCCCCAGCTTGAATATATACTGACAAAAAGAAATATATATAATAAATGCGTGGAGGGAGTATATAAAAGGCTTTTGATATTTGCCTTTAGCCAACTCTTCCGTACTAAGTTTTACGAGATAGAAACACAAAATGCGTAGTAGAACATAAAGCAACGACCTCTTGCCATTGTTGAAGCTGAGCTCCAGAAAGCGTGACGACATTAGCGACACTGGATACGATTTGCATCACAAATCGTAAATGCGCGCTGGCAACATTATCTGCATCTACTATGGTAATAGAGGAACCACATAATTGTATAGAGTACAGTTGGTTGGTTTGTACGGGACCCCTAGTTTCTACAACAATAACAAACAAAACTTTGGAACCACTGACCCAATTCGATTATCTGTATACGTATCTGTCGCCGGGCGTTCGACGCCCAGTTGCAGGAGGTCGAGACATAGTACGCGTCCACGGTTGTCTGGTAGAGATCGCTCTTGACCGATAAGACCGCCAATTGTCACATATTCTGTAAATTTTGTTATTGTTTGTGAATTATCTTGATAAGTGTGCAATAAAGAATTTTCTATCTATCTATCTACGTGTCAGGGGGCGTCAATGGATGCGGTTAGTGCAGGACCGTGGTGGATGGCACAAACGAATTGGACGAACTGCGTATGGATTCTTGACGAACCGCTTATTGGCTGAAACGAGATTTGGACGAATCGCTTTTTGGACGAACTGCTAACGAATCTTTTGGGAGGCCTACACCCAGCAGTAGGTAAAATCAAGCTGCGGATGATGATGATGATCTGTCGCCACCAGGTCGTTCAATCAGCTTTTGAAAAGCGGCGCTTTAGTTAAATGCCTAGGCCAATGAGAGAAATATTCATTTTTACGAGTTGACTGGTTTAAAAGCTAGCCTGAATGAAAAGGCTAGCCTTGAAGCCGCCTTTGTAAACGGCATAGCCATTCTACAAACGGGCTGATGTTACCATTCGGCTGCGACATATCGACAGTCAGTCAACGACTGTCTAAAATCGATTTTAGATTTGGAAGAAGGGTAAACGTTTTTTTGCAACTTGATAATTTTCAGCAGTTTTGGGTTTTGGTAGATCGTCTACGATTGTCAGTCGATATAGTCAGTAAAACCGGGAAACTGTGGAAGTGTCCCACAGGACCGGACCAAATGGCGCAATAGGGGAGAACGCATCATTTCCCAGGAGTGGCTGTTTACGTGCTTAAAAGTAGCATTAGTTACTCTTAAGCACGTTAACAGCCACTAGTGTCTATTAAAACACTAGTAAGTACTTGTGGGTACTTAAAGTTCTGTATCTTTGTTCCCGTGATCCGCTTTAATATCGATGTCTTCTATCATGGACGCGACTCAAGCCACGGGCAGAACCACCTATCATTTAAATGCAAATCTGAATTAGTTAATGGATCCGGTAGCGCCAGTATTCAGGTGAACATCGCCATTTTTTAAATTCGCTAACCAATTCAACTCTTATGAATAGTAAATGGATTAATTAGCAATGCGCTAGATTTCTGCAATTACTAGATTTAGAATGGTTACTATGCATGAGCATGGACTAGCTGGAGTTCCGTGAGAGATTGACTGTTCTAGATTCCTTGATGAGCTTACTTCCTCAGCACACATAATATGTACGTCCATCTCCTGAACGTGCCCCCTAAACAAAGAGGGGGGGGAGAGGTTGCCATAATCACCACCACCGCTTGGCAGGCTGATTGGTAAAATCGCCGTTGAGGTGTCTAAACTACAGAGAAGGAAGCTGTTGCTATCCTCTGGTATGGATGCTGTAAGGGACCCTCCCTTACAGCATCCACCCATCCATGGGCAGAATTTAGTAGACTCTTGCGACAGCCACGGGTTGAGTTAGAAGGGTCAATTCTTACGCCACGACGTTCAAAAAACTTCGATAAGCTTCGCAATTACAGAATTGAGAGGTAACGTTTGTAAGGTAACTATAACTATCATCAATTGTGTAAAAGAAAATCTCTGAAACTATTTACTCGATTTTAAAAATTCTTGCACTGATCTTCCCTGACAATCTGCGTGTTATACTTAGTTAGCAACGTTTCACACAGGTACCACGTGAGCAAAGTCCGCAGGAGCTTATAACTATAAAGATGTAATGGCGAGCCCGCATTCACCACCGACGCAAACCGAGTGTTTAAACTTTAAACGTTATTTAAGGCGTTCACTGCCAAGCTTCAGCGTTGCGACCCGGAAGGGCCGCGTCGTTGTTCAGCTGGTCCTCCAATATCGTCGTGTGTCTCGGTGACATTCCAAGTGTTAATAGCCTAAGACTACCGATTAAGATACCTAAGAATGCACTGCACAGACAGACCCAAACAGATTTGGACACTGATAGAGAATTTTTGCGTCGGAAAAATTGATACTCACGTCAAGCGAAGCAAGGCAGTACCAGCAGAAGACATGCTTGCATCTCTTGCACATCATCTGCGCGCATCCTTCGTCCTTCTCAATGGGTACTCGGCACATCGGACAGAGTTTGATCAGCTCCGAGTCGGCTAGGAGAGGAGCGCCGGCGCCGGAGTTGGATGAGGAGGCGGCTGCCGCTTCGCAAGTCATGCCGTCGTGCCACTGAGGAGAAAAGAGAGAAAACATTAATGCAAGGTCGTCTTCTTTTAGTTAAAACTATAGAGAGGTAGATGCCTCTTGAGGAAAGCAAGCAGCGACAGGAAGGTTGTGAAAACAAATGAGTCTACGCAAAACAAAAGCCAGGTGTGCATTTATATTCGTAAGCTATATTTCGTATATTTTTCACTTCCTCATCTCGGCGCCCGTATTTTATTTATTTTTTACATATTATGGTATCAGATAACCTTCAACGTGACCCCAGGTATGGAAAAGACGCATAGAAGCATGTCCCTATTTTCGCGCACTCACACCAAATCAGTGTCCTGGAAATATCAATGCATATTAACCATAACATAGTTAGGTATATACCCAAGGAATTTTGCGAGACTCGCGCAACATTGTGATGGTCTGACGATCGGACGATAACACAAGCGTTGCAGGGCGAACTAGGATGAGACTACCGCAGAACTGTAGCGTTTGAAGGCCGAAACCCAACAGTGGGCGAAGTCGGGTTGTATTGTAGATGGTAGATATCTGTATCCTCTCCCGGGGCAAGCGTCAAAAATTTCTCCAGTATCTGCGCAACATATTGCATTGCAGAGCTTGACTTAGATGAGGAACATATTAGAACAACCAGAGACACAACGGTCTTAAATCACTCTATGGATTTTGTTATCGTTGCTAAGAAAAAAGTTTGAATATCTACTCTTTTTGTAGATTTTTTATGTAGAGACTTCTAAGTCTCTACATAAAAACTTCTAAGAAACAGCGTGTAGAGATCACTGAAGCAAAACGTGATGTTCGACGTTCACGCGCGTAGGTATGTTAATTTAATGGCATTGTTTTACTTGCAGAAGGCATCTATTTTTACGAATATTCATACGCTTGGGAAATCCGAACGTGAAGTGACAAGGGGTAAATATTTGAATACAATGGAGAGCAAGAACGATAAATTGACCGGTTAATTACAATCTTTAGGAAATCTTTTAATTTGACATCTCATTTTGAAATATTTTAGCACAATTAGAAATTGTGCTAAAATAGTTCTGGCATGATTTTCTCGAAATTTGCGTAAAATTTAAGGCATAAATAGTATTTTAACGACCTCCGTGGAGCAGCGGCGAAGGTCCGCCTACGACGCAGGAGGTTGCGGGTTCGATTCTCGTCTCGGAAGCAATTTGTGTACGATCTGCAGAAATTTTTTCCGTAAGTCTGGGTGTTTTCTATGTATAATAAAAATATCTATCTATGTAGTGTATTGTATTAGGTAAGTATATCAGTTATCTAGTACCCATAACACAAGCTCTGCTTAGCTTGGGGCTAGATAATGCTGTGTGAATTGTCCAGCATTATTTATTATTTATTTATACAGTACTTCTTTATTAGTTATTTTGTGGTGAAGGTAAACATTTGAAATATGTAGATATTGCTCAATAATTTCGGAGTTCTACTTCGTAACCCAGACCTTGATAACGGCAAATTTATGCTTACAAGACGTCCATAAATTTCAAAATAGTACCTTACCTACCTAGTAAAATTAAAGTTTTGTAAAAATATATCCAAATACTGGTTACATGCTCACAAGTTACTTGCGAAACCGGTATTTACAATTTACATTCATTAGCTTTAATCAGTTTACTTTTGATTTGCATTGTAATATACGGTGTTCGTATAAAGGCATGTTTACAACCAAAAGCATAAAATTTGTACCAAATTTCTGAATTTCTTTGCAGAGGATCCTACGTTTACGATTTTCTTCCCAGATTGTCTCATGAAAATTCATATAGGTTTACTTGCCTACCTGCCTCTCTACCAGAGATAATAAAGTCAAAGGAGTTCGGAGTAAAGCGAAAAAAGAATGAGAAAGGTAGGAAAGTAAAAGTTGCTGAAAATAGTTCTGATGTTTAGGAGAAGCTGAAACTTCGCGGGTAATTCTTGCATATACAAGCTCAAAAAGCGTTTCTGTTCAGGTTTTTTCTAAAAACTGACGAAACTAACAAAGAAGGAATCCCTTTGTATTTTTCGTTTAAAAATGAAGACCTAGTAGATATCTATTCAGTCTTGACTTGGAGGAACCCGGGACCGACCAACTGATTAGACTTTTCTGATAGGACAGGATAGAAGTTACAAGAAATAAACTAAAACAAATTAAAAACCCCCAACAGATTTTCATGAAACATGGCTAAGAACACTCGGGATAAAATTATCTATGACACAAAAAAAAAACTAAACGAAAATCGGTTCATCCGTTTGAGAGCTACGATACCACAGACAGATACATAAACAGACACGTTAAACTTATAACACCCCTCTCTTTTTGCGTCGGGGGTTAAAAAGAGTTGAAGTGTGATGCGAGTTTTTACGTAAGATTAGTTTTAAAACTCTTGTTTTATAACGTCTGTTAGTATTCAAAGTTTTTATGTACAGTAAGTACATAAAAACTTTGAAAACTCTTTCCGCTGTTTTTTATGTATGCTACAAATAAAATCTTTTTTCTTTAAAATGCACTCTCATAAAGTGCGACTTCGATATTCTATTCCATTGTCCTTCGATTTTATCCTGATGTTAGACCTACTAAGTGTATTTTTTTATGTATTTTCATACTAACTATCGTAGATTCCCCGCGGCTTCGCGCACTTTTTCTGGAATGAAAAGTAAGTAACCAATACCCAATATTCAATATTGTTCCAGGGACCTTTATGTGAGCTAAATTTCAGACAGATCTTTTTAGTAGTTTTGACGTTGTCTTCGGCCAAACATCTTCACAACCAACGGCACAAATTTTTGCCTTTACAATCTTAGTAGGATAATAATACACATGTGGACGTAGCTTTATATTGTGGGGCTATTCTAATGTCAGGGTGGACATTTCGCGAGTTACCCAACTGCGTACCAGAAATTGAAACGCCTTGCGTGATCTAAGCCTTTAAATATGTAGCGATTTCTAATTTTATTCCGAAGATAAAATCAACTCTAATTAGATATGATAATGTTTTGAGTTATTTTAGTAATGACTTTTTCGTCAGTGTTCATAATAGATATGTTAAAAATGCGAAAGTGAATTTGTTTGTTACGCGTCCACGCCTTTACTCACCCAATCATAGTGGAAGAAATACATACAATGAATGACGGATGTAAGATATGTAGAAAACTAGCTTATACCCGCGTCTTCGCACGCGTTCTTTCCATGGAAACGTTTACAAGGTTATTTTTATACCATAGCAACTAATGTATGTGACCGATGTGGCGCGGCGGGCGAAGGTCCGCTTGCGACGCAGGAAGTTGCGGGTTCGTTTCCCACCTTGCGACAAATGTTTGCACGATTTACAAATATTTGTTCCGGGTGTTCTGTGTATTTCTATGTATACTAAAAATATATTTCTGTGTAATGTATTGTATTTTGTATATCAGTCATCTAGTACCCATAATACAAGCTCAGCTTAGCTCGGATGATGCTGTGTGGAATATCCAGTATTATTAAAAACAGTAGCCTATGTTTTTATTCCAGCTATAGACCTACATCTTTGCAAAATTTCAACTTAATGCATTCAGTAGTTTCAGCGTTAAAAAGTAACAAACATCCATTAATCTAAACTTTCGCATTTATAATGTTCGTGTGATATAATTACCTACATAGGGTGGACGAATTTTCCCAAAATAATACGTTACCTATACGAATTCTGCTAAAATAGTTAACTCATAAAAACTTATTATCATAACGTAAATGTTACCAACCAGGGACTTTACTATAAAGGCTATAGTGCGGTTTTAACATCCATTTTTAGCACAAAATAACGCACAGTTTCGTTCATTTGCACCTATTTACGAAGCCCCTAACTAAAATGTCATTTCGTATGAAAATCAGAAATGCGAAAGTTTAGATAGATATAAAGACAGATTGAATGTTTATTACTGCTTCACGCCAAAACTAGTGAACAGATTAATGAAATTTTGCATACGTGTAGCTCTAAGCCTGCTATCAAACATAGGCTTTTATCACATAAATCAGTTCTCATGGGATAGAAATAACTTAACAACGCGTACTAAGTTACAGGCTTACTAGTTTTGTCATAAAGGTGTGAAAAGGTTGTAAAAATATTTTTTTTCACTGTTTTAAGCCTATGGTAGAGCTACAGCAATTGCAAAAACATAACTAATAACTTTTAACATTGAATTTAGACAATGCTTAAAGTCGCTTAGCATAGTGTCGCAAAACATGTTAAAAGTATGTTAAAATTATGTCGCTCATTAGCGTAGTTAGCGTTCTGTTATTAACTTTACCAGAAGACTTTTTTTTATTTAATATTAGTCAGTTGAAAAAGTCTTCATCGTCATCTATGCTAGGGTAGTTCAACGCTGGACATAATATGCCCTGAAGGGAGCCATGTCATAGTGCCCTGTGTTCACAAGGCTTCCTACACTACGTTTAAGTAGTCGCGGTCTTTACTCAATAAAACGTTTACCCCAACGGTTATCGGTCATCATATCGTAAAACTCTTCTGATGCAGCGACTTGTGTAATTATGGACAAAAATCACATAAGCTAAGCTTGTTTAACCTTCAATTATTGAACACTGAAAAAATATTTTATTTATTTTTTATTTATTTATTAAGTAATTATTTACATTGTCATTACAGTGAAGCACCAAATCGACAAAGAAATATAAAAGATATACATTGAGAAAAACACACATAAGTAAAATTACACCAACAAGCTACTAACTATTACATAATTCTATTTTAAATATTCCTATGCGTCCTATCCAAAAAAATTAAAACCGCATCCCTGGTATATAGTATATGTATATAGTCCAACTAAGACGTATTTTATCTTAGTTGGCGTCAAAATTGTTGGAATGATAAATATCTCATTCAATAGAAACAAG
The DNA here is from genome assembly GCA_949316285.1 of Eupithecia subumbrata. Lineage (NCBI taxonomy): Eukaryota > Metazoa > Arthropoda > Insecta > Lepidoptera > Geometridae > Eupithecia > Eupithecia subumbrata. Next base: position 20,980,606 of record OX438646.1, on the reverse strand, counting down.
AATGCATGGTAGCTGTAACATATCGAATTTGGTTAAACAAAAAATAGGCACATCATTGACATATCAATGTTCTTAGTCAAAATAAATAAGTATTCACTTGTCATATTAAACATTTATTTGCACGGGGTTAGCAAACAACTTTGTTGCATTTAATCTCTTAATTAATTTAAATAACTACACTTTATAAGGCCAACTTTACTTGGTAGAAGGAGCTATTACGATTCAACTTAGTTCTTATAGTCACAGAAGACAAAATCTTATCAGGCACATATGGATTCATGATGCGTGATTGATCACTGATCACATTAGACAAGATTAATCAATGTAAACACTTTTTTCAGTGTAGCATTTAGTTAATTCCAAAGAGTTTGTAGCTAGGATACAAGAATGATCCAATGAAAGCGTCTAGATAGTACACCTAACCGCAATATCTCCTTTATTTTCTCACAAGCTCTTATCTCCAATTTCCTGGAATATGAACCTTTTCCTTGGCAACACAAGGTTTATTTCCAAGTATGCCGCAACGTTAAATTCTGCAGCATATTTCAGACCACGTACGCTGGCATACCGGCATAGTTCCAAAGGTAAGCTTAAGGAACTGTAACGACAAGTACCGAACATTCGAGCGTTGCTCCTCAGAAGGTCAATAAAATAATATATTTTACAGGCAATAATTTAATGTTTTAAACAAAAAATAAAAACAGACTTAAGTTGCTGCATTATAACACTGTTTTGAGCGTGCGAAAGGGCGCGCAAGGATGAAATGCACAATGATTCATTCGGGACTAAAACTAGTCCCTCAGGAATCAACTTCTGGAATCATTCTCTATCTATACAAAAGCGAAATAATCATCAAGATCGGATAACAAATGACCAAAAAAATATACAGCCCAATTGAAAACGTCCTCCTTTTTTGAAATCTGTTGAAAAAGGACCTAATAGATACGAAAAAAAAAACTAATTTGGTACTTATAATTTGGTATTTCATCAGAGCTATTTGAATGTCTAGCCTAGCCTATTAGTTAGTGACTCCCTTACAGAAAGCTGAAAATAATTTCTTTATTTGTATTTTCCCCGAAATCAAACACCATGAAATATCACAGAAATTCCATAAAGCGAAAAGAAGTATCGACCAAATCATTAAACGAAACTGGTCTCTAATAATCCACAATGTGGGGTATTTAGATTAGATAATTGAATGAAATCATCGAGATTTCCCACACGTCCAGAAATACATTAACCTTAGATCAAATTGGAATTTCCCTTCAAAACATATTTGCAAGAGCAATTCGAAGAATTTTCAATCTGCTTATGTACTTTGCTCTTGGCAGCATCCCAAATTAGTTTTTTATTTAATATTCATTCTAACACCTGTATTACCCACTTACCTACGTAATATGCAAGTTTGAGTAGGTACCTTTTTAATATACGGGGTGTTTGGTATTGCGACCGACATAATTTTTTATGGTCCGCCTTCTCATCTTGCAAAAGGTGAGAAGGCGGACCATTATGAGCAAATGTATTTTAAATTAATTCAGATGAACAAAACATTAAAGAGTCTGCTTAATCCTGCCTGACCCTAGCAGACATGTATCTGTAAGGCTAAGCGCAAACGGACCACGACCACCGGCCACAGTCACCGGTGGCTGTGCCAACAACCCCCCAACTCGCCAAAAAATTATGTCGGTCGCAATACCGAACACCCTATATAATTTAGAAATATAAAATTATGTTGATTGGAATTCCCGTAAAATTTCCTCGTATTTTTAGTTCTGTTTTCGTTGACGCAAAAAACGGTTATTTTGAGCGTCATCATAATCATCATCGTCATCAGCCTATATTAGTCCACTGCTGGACATAGGCCTCCCCTAATGAGCGCCATAGCGTCCTGTCTTCAGTTTGCCGTATCCAGCATCTGCCTGCAGTCTTTCGCAGATCGTCATCCCACCTGGCCGGAGGGCGTCCTACACTACGTTTGCCGAGTCGTGGTCTCCACTCAAGAACACGTTTGCCCCAGCCGTTGTCGATTCTTCGCGAGATATGGCCGGCCCACTGCTACTAATTCAGCTTGCTAATTCTTTGAGCTATGTCGATAACTTTGTTCTCTGTCGGATATATTCGTTACGAATTCTATCCTTCAGAGAGACTCCTAGCTTAGCTTTTTTCATAGCTCGCTGAGCGACTTTGAACTGGTGGACCAGTCCTACCGTGAGTGTCCACGTCTTAGCTCCGTAGGTTATTTTGAGCGTGAATGAAAACAATACAGAAATCTAGCTAGATTCTCCTCCGCAAGCAAATAGTTTTTTAGCTTCTACATGCGAGAACAAATAATGGTTATCATTTATTGTATAAGTTTATTTATAAAGTGTGTAAAACTGTTTCTTTTCCAAATATAATAAATTAATTTGATTGAGAAATGGATTCTGGGTAACCTACCATTAAGAACCAAGTTTTATAAATTTAACCATCTGTTCACCAACAGATGGTTAAATTTATAAAACTAATGCTGGTGTTCACCAACAGATAATCGTTCAATTAGGCAGCTTCGTCGGTTAACTTTGACGTTTAATGTATGAAAACTCGTGTCAAAATCTGCAAAACGACTGTTTAAAATTTAACCATCTGTTGGTGAACTTGGATCTTAGACCCGAGTTCACCAACAGATGGTTAAATTTTAAACAGTTGTTTTGACGGTTTTGACAGAAGTTTTCATACATTAAACGTCAAAGTAAACCGACGAAGCAGCCTAATTGTCCGATTATCTATTGGTGAACACAGACCTTAAACAGTTGTTTTAACGTTTTTGACACGAGTTTTCATACATTAAACGTCAACGTTAACCGATGAAACAGCCTAATTGACCGATTATCTATTGGTGAACACAGACCTAAGTCTTTTAGATTTTTTTCTTTTCTCTCTACTTTTTTACCATTTCGAACTACCTCGCATACTATTTCGAGAATGAAACGATTGATAAACTACTAGACAACCTAGCACGAACATTATGAACAACCCTAATGTCTTTTTAACTGGCGCTAGTGTGAAGAAAAAGCGTATATCACGAACAAAGCGAGATCTAAGATAAGAGGGCGTTGTGAAACGCCAGAGTACACTGATGTAGTGCATTGTTCAGGGGTCTCAACTCGACCCAGTTTCGTGTACATGTGAAAACATGTCTTTGTGCAGCAGGCTTGGTACTACGAGTCAGTGGTCTCGTGCTAGACTTTTTCACATACATAAGACTGACGTTAACACACGGAATGCTCGAATGCGGTTTGATGATTTTTGCCCTAACATCGGCACCACATTTTCTTTCAAAACGTTTTGTTTTTTCATAATCGCGGCACACAGTAAAAGATATATATAGTTTTGGACAGTGGATACAAGGGCATTATACAAATAAAAAATGTCATATAACTTAAAATATTATTTTTTACATATGAAAAATAAATTAGATTAATAGTTAATTTCATTGGAAAATATTTCAAAAACTTCACGCTTTAGGACATTAATGTTCAAACCATTTTATATTTGTATAAAGTTTGCTCTATACAAATATATAAAATTCATTGTGCGCCGCGATTTTGAAAAGAAAAAAACCATGTGAAGCACCACCGTGGCCGGTGTTCGGGCCGCTTCCCATACAAAAATCTCCAAACCCCTTTTGGAAAATATAGAAGAAAAGTAATGTCTTTGAGTAACTTTCAACGAAAATTTAGCGGACTCTTGGAAAATTATAATAAATATTAAGTAGCGCAGGAACAGATTGTACAAAAACACTTCATGTGCCTTGCCGGTGGTCTCGACTCACACTGGGCAATATTTCTTTCACGTGGTGAAATATGGTACTTACCAGCCTTTGTGCTTCTGGGAACTGATTGGTTTATGTTCTACAATAATGGTGGGAATATTGGCATTGAATGAAACGAGCCATAAGAACCGGATGTGATGGGAAATAGAAAATGTATTGAGAAATTCGGCTCATTTAGTACGATAAGATCGGAAGTTTCATAACATTCATAAATTCATCTTTGACTCGACTTTTCCATTCGTCGAAAACGAATAAAACTAACGATCACGTTTTCTTGGACGTGGTTTAGTTTACGATTTAAGAATAAATGCGAGTAATGGGGTGTTTTATGGCCAACTACGTGAAGCTTCGTAGATTTTCCGGAATAAAAAGTAGCCCATCTGTTATTCTAGACCTAAATGTACATCTATATGTACATGCCCTTATACAGCAGCATACTTTGACATGCCCTTTAATTAATTAATTAATTAATTAGAGAAGATTTATTTGATTCCAACAAAATAATTTTTATTATTATTTTTCAGTCATGTCTGTCTGTATTGTTCTCTTTGTACCTTATGGTGTTTCCTATAGCGAAATACAGGAAATACATTGTTGAAATAGGAATAAAATATAGAATGTAACGACATCAAGTGTTTTCCTTTTGAGATACAGAACCCTAAAAATACTACTCTGAGGGTTAAAACCAAATTTGGTTTTACACGCCACATTCCAGCTCACAAGAGAAAACTGTTCAAGGCTCGCCGTTCTCGGATTCGACAAGGAAGACGATAAGTCACTACTTTTGCTTTTATATTTATTGAAAGAACACAACACGAATGTAAGAAATCCTTATGAACAAAAATAGCATCGACTACGACTCAATATTTGCACAGTATATCCGTAACACAACAAACAGTCTCCTCTGTAAAATAAACCATAAACGCAGTGTAGCATAGAATGAAACCAACCATACCGTAAGAGTACTACGTGCCAGTACTTGCATGAATAGATCTGGGTGACCTGCAAGCACAATGCATGATGCTAGGAAAGCTGTTGCAGTCAGATAAAATGTTCTTTCATGTGATAGCCTTTCACTCCTCGGGGGGGCAATAAAGTAGGGACTAAGGTTTTTGGGGCGGCAATAAAGGAAAAGGTTCAGCCATTGGTCACTATTTAGTTCTAAAAAAGGCGCATAGGTTGTAAAATCTTAGCTTAACGGCTTGAAGGCCGATTTCGACCAAAACAGAAAGGAAAGATGTGACAATTACCAACAGCAGTGAATAAAGAAAGAAAATCAATTTATTGGTTCACATCACAAGAAAACACAATTAATGATATAAAGATTTTAGTTGAGCAACAGACTGACAGAAAATTACGAGATTATATTGGTTATTTTTAACCCCCGACGCAAAAAGAGAAGGGTGGTTAAGTATAAGTTTAACGTGTTTCTGTCTGTGGTATCGTAGCTCCCAAACGGATGAACCGATTTTCTTTTAGTTTTTTTGGGTCATAGATATTTTTATCCCGAGTGCTCTTAGCCATGTTTCATGAAAATCTGTGGGGGGTTTTTTTACATTTTTATATTTTGTTCTTGTTACACATTATCCTCTCTTTTCTATCTCTCCCAGTTTTAATGAAAATCTATCGTTAAGAGTACACAAGTCAGCGACGCAAACTCGTGGGCTTGGCCTAAATTTTTAATTAAATTTTTTTAATTTTTTTAATTTTAATTTAATTTTTTTTAATTTTAAATGTATGCTATCTCACCTGACACAGCGTTCGAAAGCGCGCTAGTATGAAATGCACAATGATTCATTCGTAAAACGGCCGCGTAATAAAATGGGAACAGACTTTTAGCACAAAGGTTATTATAGAAAAACTATTAATGTACTTTTCTAACTTTTGAACAAATAAATAAATAATCTTTCTCCGTATTTTCGCCCAAAGTTGGGCTAAAATCAGTATTGAAATACGAAAGGTTAGAAGCTTGTATTTTTAAAATGTATACTTTTTACGGTTTTGGGTGTATACAAACATAGATATTGACGAGATAGATTAATATTACCCTTAGTTTTGGATGGTCAACATCAAACGCGTAGGTAGTACCTAGTTACCCATCCACATTTGTATGGAAAGATGCAAAAGAAAAAAAGCGACTCGTTAAACCTTATTATCAATCGAAAAGGAAAAATTTCGGAAAAGAGCGTTATCGTCCTAAATCTAGCTCCCACGCAAATCGCAATCTATTTCGAATTGTAGCAATTAGAATTGCTATGTTAAGAATTTGTACGGTCGATTTATTTCCTGCGATTGGTTACAAAATACAATGTAACAAGAGTAATATATACAATTTTGTCGTAGCAACAGTTAAAGCAAAAACAGCAAGAATGTACGTTATTTTTAAAGGGCATCTCTGTAAAGGTCGACTATAAAAGGCGGGTAGAATCAGGCAGAGTACGGAAAAGGCTGCCGTAGCGCACTCAGCGGATTGGAGAATAGGCAAGGCATTTTACCCTGTGCTTGTAAACTTTACAGCGAAATATTGCTAGAGAGCTGTGCCTTGTTCTGTTTTCAGCATAGCTGAATCCCTATTCAGCAGGGGGTTATTCCCAACGTCTCATGAAAAGTTTCCTTGAGTCAGAGAGTCATTACATTACACTAAAGTTATTGAGAAAAATAACTTTGGTGTTAAAAACCATGATGGATTAAAAAGTTTTATCATCATTACAATCTACCTACAACATCCAGTTGAGCTACCTTTAAAACTTTTTTTTCTGGGGAAGCCTTGATTCACAAAGAAAATTACAATAAAATTATAGAAATAAATTAAAACTAGTAATTACAATGGAGCCTTATCAATAACAATCTATTTCAATACCAATCTATCTTGTGTATGTTACTGGTAATGGCAGCGAGAAACTTCTTCCTGATTTTATTAATTATTTATTGCACAAAAAATACATGTTAAACTTAAAACTAAAGGTTATGGTAAAGGCGAGCTCAACCCTAAAAAGAATTCTCTTCCAACGATTGCTTGGGAGAGAGAGAGAGAGAGAGAAGTCTGATAAAGAAGAAGTAATTTTCTGTGACATTTTCACTGTTTCGTGAAATTTTCACTTCTTCGTGCAACAATACCGCCTTTGAAGTTGTCCGTGGATATTATTCGGCAGTTCACAATAATTTAACGATGTTTCGTGAAACGGTCGCATTAACTTTCATGCCTTCTTTGTAATAGTTTAATTGTTTTGTGAAACTTAACTGAACTTTCAAATTGTTTTGTAACGGTTTCAGTAGAACGATGCTTGGTAATTGTTCTTGAAGAGTTGACAGGGACAAAGGGAAAAGGGAAAAAGTTAGTTTTTTGTTGCGTATCTAGCTACAGCTTTAGTACCTACTGAAGGATAGTAATAAAAATATGTGTATTGCATTTTCTTTTGTTTAGATAGATAATACTTTATTGTACCATGCAAATAAAGATAACAATAAAGAAATAAATGCTAAGAGTAGCCGAAGTACAAAGGCGGCCTTATCGCTATGAGCGATTTCTTCCAGGCAACCTTGGGATGGACTGAACATGTAAGAACATACGAGTAATAGACGGTGATACACGAAAAAAAGAAGACAATACTGAATAAATAATAAAATTATTCACTGACACTATGTTAACTGCAGGTTCTGCCCACCATCATGAACACGTCCGTGAAGACGCCAAGTCTTAATTATTATTTTTTTGTAAATTGCCTCACAGTGTCAGTGAATTACTAATAACCCTGTATAATACCTACAAAACCTACAAACAATAATAAACTTAAGTACACAAACATAAAAATAAATTTGTCTAACTTTTACAAGGATAGATAATGCTGATGAAGCAGTTTTTTAAAGATAGGATGTGATTTGGCACGTCTGATGTCCAGAGGGAGAGCATTCCATAGACGGGTAGCTTGTACAGTGAAACATTTGTCGTTGAAAGTGGTAGTGTGGGCAGAGACTTTTAAGACGAGTGTTTCAGAGGAACGCAAAGAGATAGAGTGAGAGTTAGAAAGGTATTCGAAGCGCTCGTTGAGATGGAAGGGCTGAGAGGACAGAACCATATAACACAAGCTCTGCTTAGCTTGGGGCTAGATAATGCTGTGTGAATTGTCTAGCATTATTATTATTATTACTATACAAGAGAGATGATGATGAGATTTGTGAGTATTCCTGCGAAGTCGGATGGGCAACCACTTGAGTTTAGCGCGATACTCGGAAACGTGGTCATATTTGCGAAAGCCTGATGCTGAAATTTTGAAGGCACTCAAGCTTGTGTAGTAGGTCTTCAGTGAGGTCCGGATAGCAAGCGTCGGCGTAATCGAGTATGGGGAGCAATAGTGACTAGGCAAGTTAGTTGAGTTTCAACACTGAATCTGACGATTGGACCACCACCATTTAATTAGGCAATAGTAAATTAGATTTTACCATCTTTCGCTCATCGAAAAATGGCAAGACGAGATAGTAGAAAATGGGGGAAAAACATGGACAGAGAAAGCAGAGGATAGAAACAAATGGCTGCAACTGGAGGAGGCCTATACTCGCAGAGGGGTCCTTAGCAAATAACATATAAATTTATTTATTACGTTTTTTTTTTAATTGTAAAAACTTGTTATAGGAATAATAAGGGCATTCTTATATTTATTTTATTAAATTAGATTTTATCGACATCAAGTGTATATAAACTTGTACCTACCTACGGTGGAATAAATGAAATTAAAATGGTACTGAAGTGAAGAAAGAGGTTGTCATGACACTCACCTCCTGGTTGCACTGTGAGCAGAACTCGTGCCGGCAGGTGGGACAATGCGCAGGCGACGCGGCCCGCACTGCCACCACGGTCTCACATCCCACGCGCGGGCAGAAAGCTCGCCCCGCGTCCATCGCCACTTCTGTTGACAAAGTATAATGTGTGTTTTAACGAACACGGGATAAAATTATCTACGACACAAAAAAACTAAATGAAAATCAGTTCATCCGTTCGGGAGCTACGATACCACTGACAGATACCTACACAGACAGACACGTTAAACTTATAACACCCCTCTCTTTTGGCGTCGGGGGTTAAAAAGACTATAAACCGACTTCGAAACGTAGTTTCTGTTCAGTACCTTTTGCGGGGTACACACTAAACCCTCTGGAATAAAAATTTTACAGGTTTTGTTTGCATGTGAATCCCTTGGAAATTTCAAAATATTCGGACATAAACGGCTATAACTTTTGATTGCGTTGACCTAGCAGTTGTATTTATATCGAGGCTTCAAGAGGTTACGGACTTGAGTAGGTATTTGATATTAATTTCAACTCGATACCTCCACGCGTTTCTGAGAGAAGGGGTTGACAGACGGACAGACGGACAGACAGAGAGACAGACGGACAACAAAGTGATCCTATAAGGGTTCCTTTTTCCTTTTGAGGTACGGTATATAAGAATATACATACAGCCGAACAGAACCACCTCCTTTTTGCGAAGTTTGTCGAAGAATAGGGGTTTTCACGTGGTCTATGATAGAAGACGAAGATCAGTTGGCAACGGAAGTGTATCATCCATTACACATGATTTCACATTCGATTCACTGAGCCCATAGAACGTCAGATCTATTAGATTGGAACCTAATTGGCTCCTGCTTGCGGTTCCGCTGGTGCCTAGATAAAATGCACTCAATGGTAAGTTTCAGTGTTATTTATTTATTTTAACAAAACAGTAGTTAGCTTACAGTCTAATCCAAAGCACTAACTAAGCTACATAATTAATTAACAATAAAGTACACAAAAATTATCTTTTAATTATACATAATAATAAAACCAAATAATTAACAAGTAAAATAAAATGGAGAAACATTAAGATAATTATCATTTTCATAATCCGACCTGTACCTATACACTAGACAAACTCGATAGAGAATGTATGTAAACAAACCACGACACAAAAAGTGAGTTTTTCACATGCTTGGCGTTGGGTTTCAGATATAATTGTAAGTAATATTTATTGAAGGAAGGATCTCAAATCGACAAGTAATATAAATTGCGCATAACAAGAACAAAATTAAAAATTAAAACCCCCCCCACAAATTTTCATGAAACATGTCTAAGAACACTCGGGATAAAATTATCTAGGAAAAAAACTAAACGCAAATTGGTTCATCCGTTTGGGAGTTACGATACCACACACAGATACACAGACAGACACGTTAAACTTATAAAACCCCTCTTTTTTTGCGTCGGGGGTTAAAAAGACGCGGCAATGAGAATTTTAGGTTAATGAGGGCGGTTTGTTTACCACTTTATTTATTTATTATTATAAGAGTAGCGGAGATAACCCATTACATACAAACCAAATTACAAATAATAATAATAATAATAATGCTGGACAATTCACACAGCATTATCTAGCCCCAAGCTAAGCAGAGCTTGTGTTCTGGGCACTAGATAACTAATATACTTAATACAATACATTACATATCTAGATATTTTTATTATACATAGAAAACACCCAGACCAACGGAACAAATTTCTGCAGATCGTACACAAATTTGTTCCGAGGCGGGGATCGAACCCGCGACCTCCTGCGTCGCAGGCGGACCTTCGCTCGCTGCGCCACGGAGGTCGTCAAAGAACGTAAATGTAAGTAACTCTTTCAAATGCGAAATTCACAAACATGTTTCATCTTACTTTTCTGACGTAGTATGTCCGATTGTTGTTATAATTGTTATTATATGTACTTACAAGTTATATAAAAGCATTGCAAGATTTTAAGATAATATTGTAAACATTTTGTATATTAGAATATGGAGGTTTGTAAGTATAGATACTTTTTACAGAGCATTATTTATAAGACATTAAAACTATAACTTCTCATAACTCATAAAATTTCTGGGATTATTAATACCTAGCTATTAGTAGAACCTCGCTCTAACCTAGAAATATTCATACGCCCCTAGGGTAAGATGCAGTGAATCTAATACCTACTTAGAGATAAGACCTGACATTGTATACCTGACATCAATATGAATAAATGAATTTGAATTTGATAAAATTGTAAGTACGCACAAACGCTTATGCCTAAAAGAATTTGGAAACTCCCAAAAGTTGGTTGACTTTGACATCAAATTAATCAGCAACACACCACTCTAAGAGAAATTGTGAAACTTTCGGATGGCCTATTGACAACACAATAAATACCTTGACTTGAGATCAGGTCAGGAAAGAACAACGCTGACCTACAGGTCACAGATAAACTCGACTGGATTCATTCGGAGCAACGTGATACAAACGTAGTATGGTCTTTATTTTAGCTTGTAAGTTGTATTTATCCAAAGAAAATTACAATGAAATAATAGAAACAAATTAGAACACTGGTATTTACAATTGAAACAATTGAGCTAACTGCAGACTGTTGCAAACCATCCACAGGTTGTTAGACTGATCCATATCAATACCAGTCGGAAGATTAAGTACTACAAATGTAGATAATATTCTCTACATTACACACAGTATAACAATTTCTCAGACATATCTCTCCATTTGACAAATAAAACTAACTGAGTCGTGATACAAAACAATACATTTTTACGACAAAAGGTCAAAGAACGTACTGTCTGCTTTGATAGCTTGGGTCAGGGGCGGCGAACCTGTATGAGTCACCGTGTGATTTTTCAAAAAAAACGGATTACTGAGAAACTGAGAAAATTTAACCGAAAATTCCTTATTGAAGAATCAATTACGTAAATGAATTCTTTAGTGACTTTTTCTTCGTCTGGTTTTTCATGGACATACATCTAAATCTTTGATAGGTTTTAATTTTAAAGTTTGGGAAATACTTGTATCTGTTTTTGCATATTATTGTATTAACAAAGAAAATTACAATCAAATAATAGAAACAAATAAGAACTAGTATTTACAATTTAACAATTGAGCTAATTGCAGACTGTTGCAAACAATCTAGATGGAGGTAGCTTAACTGTCGCTTTTTGAAATAATATCGTGACTGAAAATATGCAGTTTTGCGTCAAAGGCGCGAATGAGTTCAATCATGACGATAATTTTTAAAAACCCGAAGAGCCTCGGTACCCCACGGATCTAGGGAAGTGTTTCATATACGGTATCTTACTGGGATTCGGGAATTTGTCATACAAACTACGTTTATACGGAGCTTGCAGGTCTTCTTGCGGACTTTCTTGCGGAGACATTTTCCTCCAGCAATAACTTAACGCCTTATCTCGTGGTGTCGCTTTCGCAAAGGGACAACTTCGTACACTTAAAAACACGACAATGCAACACGTTTTAGGGTTCCGTAGTTAAAGTCTGTCCGTTTGTAAGTCACAGGACACTTTCACGCTTAGACCCCTTGGCAGACAATTTTTTTTTGATAAATCCTAAACACCTGCCAAACTCTGTAAAAGATACAATGTTTGAAACAAGGCTCCCGTACTTAACCTAAAAATCGCTGTTTTGTTGTTGAATTTTTTGACAGAATTTGCACTTCTTGTAGATTTGATTGAGCTGACAATTATAGGTACTTACCTATTTGAAACGCGACGCCGCGCCGAAACAAAAATTTTTGATTTTTGTGTTTTGATTTGTTTGCAAACATTATTTCTTAAGAATGGCTTGAGCATAGTTACAGTAGTTACCAAAACACAAACTTTGCTTACATTGGGGCGAGGTCATCACATCACCTAGCCCCAGAGTAAGCACCGGTGTGAAATGCCAGATTAATTTATCAGCTGAAAATTTATTGCAAGCGGTCGCAGAGAGTCGATGGATGGAGGCGGCTTACGACCGCTATTCGTGCCGTCATATGGCGAGAGGCTTATGTTCAGCAGTGGACGTACATATACGGGCTGATGATGATGAACATTTGTTACAAACGTAAGCTATCTTACAGAAAACCAAAGTTATCGACATAGCTCAAAGAATTAGCTGAAGTGGCAGTGAGCCGGCCATATCTCGCGAAGAACCGGCAACCACTGGGGTAAACGTGTTCTTGAATGGAAATCGTGACTCGGCAAACGTAAGTGTAGGACGCCCACCAGCCAGGTGGGATGATGACCTGCGAAAGACTGCAAGCAGATGCAGGCTGCAGCGAGCTGAAGACAGAGCGCTACGGTGCTGATGATACGAGTACATTAGCCACGTAAGCGCATTCGTTTCTGTCTGCACCATCCGAGTTAAGAGCAGCGTGCATAGTATAGGATTGATTTACCTATACCGGATCCTTGTAATCGATATCTAGTTATCGATTATTAGATTGATCTGAATGCATCCTGATGAATGTTGCGTGCTGCAGATTGACCATAATTTCAGTTGAATTGAAGCGTATCGATTCAATTATAGTTAACATTTCAAGGTTCGGTTTACCTTGACGAGTATACAACGGGTAGCTACCATTTATTGGTATATTGCTGTTGACTTGCAACCTCTTATGTTTTTCTAAATTATACGCCACTCTTGTACAATCGTCGCTAAGTCCATCCGAAGGTAACGCTCTCTCTAAGTACTTATTTTTTACATTATTTTGTAACTAGCTAAGTTATTTTGATAAGTAATGTATGAAAATTGTCTTATAGATAAATAACTGAACTAAACTGAAGAGGGGTATGCCAGCTGTGGACTAAATATAGTTGGCTGATGATGATGATGTATCATAAAAAATATTTAAAGTTCGCCGTGTGACCAATAATTACAAAACTAAGACGTAACTTATTATGATTAAACAAGAACTCCACTTTGCTAATTCTCGGTTTTCCTCTCTCCTGTCATCTCGTATAATTTGGTTTAACGTCAAACAACAGACGTTGGTAATCCGCATAGATAATAGGCGCATTGCAGGGCAAATAGGGAGGATCCATGTACCCCTTTGACGCATTCACTGCGAGTGGCAATGAGCGTTAAACCATCAATTTAATTCCGATATTATCTAGGTGGTGTATTGTATGAAGTATGTATATCAGTTATCTAGTATCCATAACACAAGCTCTGCTAAGTTTGGGCTAGATGAAGCTGTGTGGATTTAAAAATAAAATGCTGAACAATACACAGCGTTATCTAGCCCCAAGCTAAGCAGAGCTTGTGTTATGGGTACTAGATAACTGATATACTTAATACAATACACTACATAGATAGATATTATTTATTATACATAGAAAACATCTAGAACACCCTGAATAAATATCTGCAGATCGTACAAACATTTGTCCCGAGGAGGGAATCGGACCCGCAACCTCCTGCGTCGCAGGCGGACCTTCGCCCGCCGCGCCGCAGAGGTCGTCATACAGTCATACAGATTATCCAGCATTATTTATTTATGATGTATCCCATAATCGTAAGGAATCACAGTTCGGTGGTGGTTCCGGTTTTGTGTGCTAAATAGTTATTGTTTTGTATTATAACACTTTGCATACAATATTCAAGAGTTTGAACAATCTTATAGTATCTCGTTACCTTGAATAGGTCCATTACTATTCAATGTTCTATTCAGAAGGAAGTTCCCAAACAAAATGTTGGGATAACCTTGTACTACAAGAAATAATGATTTCCTAGTATGTGTATGAAGGGAGCCGAGAAGAATCAGCTAGCTTATTTCAAACAGACTGGTAAATGCTCGAAATATCGACAGGTCTTCAGCTTGCCGCGTCCAGTAGCATCGTCTATCGCAGGTCATCATCCCACCTGGCCGGAGGGCGTCCTACGTTTGCCGAGTCGTGGTCTCCATTCAAGAACACGTTTACCCCAGCGGTGGTCGGTTCTTCGCGAGATATGGCCGGCCCACTGTCACTTCAGCTTGCTAATTTTGACTTACATCACACTAATATTATAAATGCGAAAGTTTGGATGGATGGATGGATGGATGGATTGATGGATGGATGTTTGTGACTTCTTCACGTCAAAACTACTGAACGGATTGGGCTGAAACTTTGCATACAGGTAATTCTAATCCTGGAATGAAACATAGGCTTTTTATCCCATTAATCAGTTCCCATGGGATAGAAATCACCTTTAAACGTTTCCATAGAACCAACGCGTGTGAAGCCGCGGGCATAAACTAGTATAACATAATACTTACAAGTTAAAAAAGAACTACGGATGCTTTTTTTGATCGAAAAAGTTATTTAATCTACCTTTACCTTCAGAATAGAGCAAGGAAGCGAACCGAAATGTAAAGGGCCAACCTTCACAATATTACTTCCGTTTCCTTTGATAGTTTATGATATCGTAAGTAAAGATAATTATTGAACCGTAGAGGTCTTCCATGTTGTCTCATGCAGACAGAAATACAAGTATTCTTTATTGTAATTACACCAACAAAAATACATTAGGTATAGACAATAGATAATACTTTTATCATCCATCACCATAAAGAATCTCTTATGAAGATTTTACATAATTAAACATAAAAGAACAGCAAGGGAATTGGCGGCATTATCGCTTAGAGCGATTTCTTACGGGCAACCAAAACGATTGTGAGAAAAATAAAGGAAGACGTTGCTTCATTTATGTTTTACTATTAATAATATTAATAAATAGATAATAAACAATGCTGGACAATTCACACAGCAGCATTATCTAGCCCCAAGCTAAGCAGAGCTTGTGTTATGGGTACTAGATAACTGATATACATAAAACAATACATTACATAGCTAGATATTTTTTAATATACATAGAAAACATTCAGAACGCCCTGGAAAAATGTCTGCAGATCGTACAAATATTTGTCACGAGGCGGGAATCGAACCCGCAACCTCCTGCGTCGCAGGCAGACCTTCGCCCGCTGCGCCACTGAGGTCGTCAAATACATTACAAAAACACATTAGGTATAGATAAAACGTACGACATAAGTACAATAGCATTATCGCTTAGAAGCGATCTCTTCCAGGTTTTCGTTTTGTGACCCAGGCATTTTCATTTTGCTTATTAAAGCTACAATACAGTAATAAGTAAAATGAACATGCCTTCACTGTAATAGTACAAAAAATAAAAAAAAGTATCGCTGAGTTTTGGGGCGGTATATTTAATTCACCGGGGGTAATTCACCCTGGTGCACAAAGTACACTTTTAACTTTTTTGTTAAGTACACTATTAAGTAGACTTAATTCACTCGGGTGATACCTAGAAAAATTAAGTGTACTACATGGTACACTTAATTCACACATGTGCTTACAAACTATCGTGTAATGCAACCTACGTGGAAATTCTGGATTTAAAATATATGTCATTATTTATATTCCAAAGCCCGGTTATCACCGCGAGCGGAACGGACCATTCAGGATTCCTTTTCACCCACAAGATGCTGCATACTTGAAAGTACTGAGCGAGCGAGAAAGTGTTGAAATGAACTCGTTCAGTTCTGTTGCAGAGGAAAACAACAGACTCTTTGGTGGAAAGTAAACGACGTCCTTTCTGAGGCACGTGAGATAAATAGCACATGAAAAAAGTCGCGGCCGGAAACTAGATCACTATTCGTACTAGTTTATAGCCTGCAGTAACTGTTAGATATTCTGTAGAGGCCGGCCACTGATTTATGTAATAAGGTAATTACAGACTTCTGGCTTAGATCCAGCCTAGTGGGTGATTTATCGAGCAGTTACATTGAAATGCAACCGATGGGTACCAGATGACTGATATACGTTTTGAATTGAATACATTATTATAATCATCATCATGCAATCATCAGCCTATATTAAGTCTGCTTCAAAGAAACTCCTAGCATGGCTCTTTCCATAGCTCGCTGAGCGACTTTGAACTGGTAGACCAGCCCTACCGTGAGTGTCCACGTCACAGGTTTAAAGGTCATGACGGGTAGAATTGAAAACATTAGTTTTCAAGCATTGCGGTATGGATGACGAGAAGACCCGACGGTTTCCCAAACGCTGCCCAGCCTAGAAGGATCCTCCTCTTGGCCTCCTTCTCAAAATCTTTATCACGATAGTGTGGCCGTAGCATAACTTTACAATTACAAGTTTTCCCGAGAAAACGGAGCGTACGGTCTAACGGGTCGAGCGAGACTCGAGACCCGAGACTCGAGCTCATTGTCACAGATGAGGTAACAGAGGCCGGGGATAATTCACTCAGATGAATCAATAAACCAGTGCGCTAGATTGGCCTATGAATAGATGTGTATGGACGCGAGCTGTCGTATCAATCAATCTGCATCATAGCGGGAGATTTATGTGAAGTAAGCGAAGATGATTATGATTACAAAGCTTATACCAACTAGCTTCTAACCGCGGTTTCGCGCGTGTTCTTCCACATAAATGTAGTGTACGTTTTATTTATTTTTAGGATCCAAGTCAAAATAAAAAAATAAGCGGTATACAATTTTTAGACAGTAGTTTCGATGTTATTAGAACACAAAGAAACTAAACAATCTTCATTATTACAGTAAGACCTATAAACCTATAAACACTAGCGGTTAGTGTATAGGTCTTACTGTAATAATGAAGATCTGGCTAGTGACTAGTTACTAGCCTTGGAAGAGATCGCTCTTAGCGATAAGGCCGCCCTTTATACTTCCTTTTTTCTAAGCATTTTCTTTGTATTGTTTCCTGTATTTGTGTGGTATAATAAAGTGTTTTCTATCTATCTAACCAAACTATGTGAAATGCAAAGCACGACAAAAGATTAAAACTCACTTGCTTGGCGTCGAATTACAGATAGGTATAATAATAATTGTAAGCAATATTTATTGAAGAAAAGATCACAAATCAACAAGTAATGTAAATTCCGTATAATTTGTCGTCAAATCATGTTCAAAACACCAGTCTCACTCAAGTAATATAAGTAGATACTAAACTAACACTTTCATGGACCAAGACTTAGATGTCCTCTTGTAGCTCAGTGGTACGACGAGGTTGGGCAGTGAATGCGTTAATGATAACCCGTTGTTTACCTATATGCATGTTTAACCTGTGTTTTACATTAAAATTGAGTTTTTTTTCAGTAAAATACTAAAATAAATTCACAACCTGACGCGCCAACAGAGTGAATTTTAGGTTAAGTGTGAGTGGTTTGTTCACAAATTTTGTGCATCGAATTTTGCTAGAAATATATAATAGAAATGCTCATGAAGCGAGAGGATACAAAGAACTGTAGAAAGCTCTAGATTATTGCAAACGCAGGAAATTGCGAAACTTGTATGGAGGAAATTGGAAGTTTTTGAGAAAGGGATATACTCAAGAAGCATAATATATAGCGTTCATATTCTTACAATTTAAAAAACCCAGACCCAGATTGATGCGCTTAAGTCAGATGCTTTTCGATACTAGAAGATCAGGGCCAAGACTAAACCTTTTAACCGCGACCCCTGTTTTCGAAAACCGCTAAAAACGTCGTTTTACGTCTAGCGATAGAATGCTTTTGATTAGGTTAATTTGGGTTACCGCGGATGTTTTAAATGTTCCCGTGGTTCGGCAAAAATGGCGAGAGAGGTTTTAGTGGGTATTACGTCCTTCTCAGGGCATCGAGTATAGGCATAATTCTGGCCCCCCTCCAGACCAGTTTATTCGTAAATGAATTTCCTCGCTGAATAAAAAAAGGGTTAATTTGGGTTACTTTTTCTGGAAGCTATTGAAACAAGCTATAAAACTAGATATAAATAGTTTTGTATTTATTTTATTTACTTAGAACTCTCTTTATTAAAGCTCAAAACCAAAATATTTTGAAGTGGGACTTAATGTCCCACTTCGATGTTTAAGGGTTTAACATTATTACGTACTAGCTGCTGTCTGCGGCTTTGCACGCTCTTTCCAGAGATAGAAAGTATACCTATGCCCGTCCCCGGGATACCGTGTATCTCCATGCCAAATTTCATTAAGATCCGTTCAGCCGTTTAGGCATGAAAGGTAACAGACAGACAGAGTTACTTTCGAATTTATAATACTAGTATGGATGGATAATGGACCAATTTTAAGTCTCATAGTATATCGACTCCCAATCTATACAGGGTTATTGGTAATTCACTGACACTATATTAACTAAAGGTTCTGCCCACCATCATGAACACGTTAGTGAAGACGCTCAATTCTTAAAATTGGTTGAAAGGGAATGATATTAGTATGTACCCCCCCTCCATTCAGAACTCGTTCACTATAGGGGTTTTCTTTGAAACTAAACCTAAAAACGGCTCTGTTTCTCCCAGCCTGTGTCTCCCAGCCAGGCTAATGCCACTTAAATCATCTTGCGTAGATGTAAAATATATCAATGATGATGATGTGGATTTAAATAGGAGTGGGAGATCGGTATTTAGTAATTAATTCGGTTTCGGACATTATTTTGTATGTGAAGCAATTTCCAAAAAAAATAAGAATTAAGACCTGGCGTCTACACTAACATATTCATGATGATGGGCAGAACCTTCCGTTAACGCAGTATCAGTGAATTACCAATAACCCTTTATAGTATTCTCTAGTATACTCTCTCTGCGGAAAAGGCAGGCGTCGATATAGAACCTATACTTAAAACGAAAACAGCCGAGTTCTAAAACAAAACATCAGTGACAAAGACCCAACGCAACGGCCGAATGAATATGGAAATAGAATTCCGGCGCAGAGGTTCCGCAAAGGAATAACAAGGGGAGGAAATTGCCTCAACTTTCCCGCGCCAAAAGGAAACTTAGAACCCGCACCACCCGCACTATCTCGCAGCAATTTGAGATCCAGATAGAACCGGGTACAACCGGATAGTAACATCTGTGTGCTGCGGCTGATAAATGAGGGGGTACGCAGTTTGTAAACAATTATTTGCGGATCAGGATAAGGAACTTTGGAGCTATAGGAGGAACAATCCGTTTTGGGACAATAGTATTTTCGTTTGTGGTCAATATTTTCGGTTTTCAACAGCTGAGTCTAATTATAACTCTAAAGGTTGCTATATGCAATATATCAAGCTGAAACACGGCATAAAACACAGTCGTATCCACTAACGCATACAATGACGAAAAAGAAGATCTAACACAAGAGAGACTGATTTGGAAGGAATTTTTGAGAAGGAAAGTCATTTTGCAAAATGATAATATATATACACACAATACACACAAGATATGAAAATTAAGGCTTGGTATTGCAGCAGAGGCCGCGCTTTTGTGATTTTTTAAATCATCTGAGACAGAAAATAGTGTATAAAATTCTGAAAAAAGGATACTTCTACGACCTCCGTGGCGCAGCGGGCGAAGGTCCGCCTGCGACGCAGGAGGTTGCGGGTTCGATTCCCGCCTCGGAACAAATTTGTGTACGATCTGCAGAAATTTGTTCCGTTGGTCTGGGTGTTTCTATGTTTAATAAAAATATCTATCTATGTAGTGTATTGTATTAAGTATTTCAGTTATCTAGTACCCATAACATAAGGTCTGCTTAGCTTGGGGCTTGATAATGCTGTGTGAATTGTCGAGCATTATTTATTTATTTATATATTACGCGATCAGTCGCGCGCGCTGGCGCTTACGCCTGCTGCTACAGGAAAACCTGGCCTTATTATTCCAAAACAACATGACAAATCCAAGGCCAATCCTTTGACCACTTGATCATTGGCTTGACCCTAACAACACTTAAGACATTAGTCAGAATCAAATAACCCCTGTGAAACGAAGTGGATCAAACCGTATCGACATGGGCTCTTCGTGTCCACATCACCATGATCTAGACTACAAAGTGCCACCAAGTCTTATAGGCATATAGGCTTTATGGCGTCCAGTTACGGTGTAATTTCCCCTGATGATGGAGGGTATACCTGGACTGTAGCAATTTCAGAGCTTAAATCCGTTATGTAAGGTGTAATTTTGTGTGATTGAGGGTGTTCGGAGCGAATGAAGGGGCGAATCGGAGCGTGATATGAACTTGATTCCGTACATACACAGGCAGATTAACAGCTCGGGTTTCATATCAACGCTATCCCAGATTGGCGCTTATTCGTTGGGGATTCCTGTTATGGTTTTGAACTTTAATGACAACTTCCTCGCGTGTTCAGATAAAGCTCAGGATAAAAGAATTTATTGTTTAAAAAATTTACACGTCATTTAACAATTCTCACTTTATAACTAATGTTATTACTGGTGTTAATGTATTAATTAATTAAATTCCTTATGTATCCTCAAGCATTATTTATAATCATTGATTTTTATGGCTCAAAGATACCAAGTACTTCTTGGCCTCCAATAACAAAAAGGTCACATATAATATTTTTTCTCTCTGCTGGGTTAATAAACTCCTGTCTTTTAAGGACAGCGATTATGTTTGACCACGGTTGTATCGGACTAAAGTAACCCGAGAAATCTTTCCTTCTTTAAACAAGCGCCCAGCGCTATGGCGGGATATTTCCTGCCATAGCACCCGCTGAGTGTGGGGGGACGTTTTTGTTGCCATAAATCTAGTTTTAAAATCCTCTGTTTATGGTGTATTTGGTTACGAAATAAACGATTTTTTACTATTATATAGATTGAGTGGTCATCATCTTTAATCTCTACATACTATTCAGCACCATCATCAGCCGTTGCTAGTCCACTACTGGAAATAGACTATCTTAATGAGCGACCATCTAAATACCGCTCTGTCTTCAATTTGCATTCAGTATCTACCTGCTTCTCAGATCGTTTTCCCACCTGAACTGTGTGTCCTATACTACATTTGCAGCGCAGATTTTGTGCTCCACTCAAAAACAAGCTTACTCATGCATTCTACTACTACATGGCCAGATAAAAGACGGAATTGAAGAGTCTCATTGAGGCATAAACCCCGTCCACATTTACAGGAAAGCTGAAACGAAGCTGTCAGTCACCAAAAATTCTGATTCGGTACTTCAGTGAGTTGGGCTCGTTAGGGCCTGGTAAGGCAGGGGGGCAATGCAGAATTTACTCCCATGCGATATGTTAGTTCAGATCCTAGTACTCCCACTTTTTTATTGGAAATGGTACAGCAACTTAAGCAACTGAAAATGTGGCTTAAAATGGAGCAGGCTTTCCCAGATGGAACTTCTTTACTCAGAATTTGAAGACTCCGAACTTAGAATCAGTTCTATTACTAACCATGGTTCAGCCGGAACTTGAGATGCTTCTCCAGGACCGTCGGTAACACCAGCGCTGAGATCTCGTCGAGGCCGAGCGCCGCACCCTTGCTGCATCGCATGTCTGGGCAGGAGACCTCGTACGCGCCGTTCACCACTTCGAACTCTACGTATTCTCGCATACACTGTAACAAGGGAAAAGGCATTTAGAATTGTGTCATTGAACGTCATCAACAGATTTTTTTAATAGATTGAAATCTCTGAAACGTGCAAATGTACCCTCGTGAATTAGGAGACTACCTAGTTTAATACTATAATTTTTACTTTACTTTATTTTTTTTTTCGAAATTCTTTTTTTATTTGAGCCTTGAGATACATTAAATTTTCCCCATAACATGCCTAACATAGCAACACATGTGTGATAAATTTTATACTTAAAATAGAGTTTAAGGTTGAAGTTGTTTTTGGAACTGTTGTTAAAAATTCATCAAAATCATACTCCAAAAACTCAAAAACAGTTCCGATAAGTCCCGGGAATTTCGGTATCACAGCTTTACGTTGTCGACAACTGTTTTCACTATATCGTCCACTCTAGTCTATAATAAGGCCTTGTTGACTTAGTATACGACTGCGCCAATTCTGCCCACCTCGGACAAATTTGGCGCCAATGTTGGCTCATACAGTTTACTCCGACACGTTGTATCACCTTGACGATTGGCGCCAAACTGAATATAAACTCTAAATATTGGTTGACGTGTCTTTATTGTTTAGTGAAAACTTTAATGAATCGATGCTGGTTACTTCGTCACACCAAAACTATTGAATGGATATATTTTTCCTAAAATGTTTGAAAACACGCCCTCCACACATAAAAATATAAAAAATCACTTTCTTGTTGTTGATTTTTTGTTAGTAATAGCACTTAGCAGTAATTGTCGATTTGAGCTCTTTCCTACGATGCATAATGCCATGAATTATTTTTTAAACGCAACGCCCCAATATACAATTTTAGATTTTTGTATTGTGGGTTGTTTATAAACATTATTTCTTGAGAATGGTGGAGTTCCTGATTGAGAATAACTGGCTATACGGCTGCGTTTCCCCTGTACATAATCTGGGAAAAACTTACAAAAATACGCGGGAGAGAAGATACTATTTTGATTGGATAGCTAAAAATATTAAAGTCAAACGCTCGAGCGATGAACTCATCATCATTGCTTCACCTCTATGATTACTAAATCCACTTCAGGTTTTTAGAATGTCCAAGGAATTTTAATTAGTCTAGATTTTATTATTTGGCACCAAAATATGAGACTTTTATACAATAAAACAGGTTTAGTAATATTGTAATCAAAACCAAGTTGATAGGTATTTTAATACTCAGATTATCAATTCCAAAGGTCAGTCAGGTCATCTCGACGTGTTAGGGCTCTTGTATACACACGCATTGTTAGCCGTGAAAATCTACGGTTAATTAGGCAGTGCGTAGACACGGTCGCGGTCACCCCATCTCTTCCCGAAAGGGTCGTAAGAGGCGACTAAGGGATATGAACCGGGATCGGGCAGCAGCGCTCCCTGCAGATCAATTCTACCTCCGAACTGCAATCCCCAACCCGCCTTCCCAGCGTGGGGATTATGAGCATTACCCCCCATGAGATAAAAGTCAATAAGGTGCTTTTCAGGGGGAGGCCTGCGTCCAGCGGTGGACCATTATAGGCTGTCGAGGAGACACGCAAGTGTTTTATAAGATCACAAAGGGCCTATGTCCATACACATTTTTGCGCCGTGAATATTTACGGTTAATTCGGCACACCACCGTCAACAAGCTTCCTTAGTGATATAAACACCGACGATCGTGCTTTCACACGGCGAATTAACCGTAGATTTTCACGGCGAAAAAAAAGTGTGTGTACAAAGGCCCTTATGACTAGATAATCTTTACAAGGTTTTCTGCCCTAACCATCTGTCATGTTAATTACTACAAGAGAATATAAACCTTATACAACCTTCACAAGGTCAGATATTACTACCTGCGGTTAAAGATCATCAAAAAAGTCAAGGTGAGCTGGTTGAACAGTTATTGCTCTCAGATAACTAGATTACTAAGGTCTTCCTAACGCCTGGGTAGCCGAAAGTTCATTGCCTTGTGAAATCAAAAGGATTACCTACCTACGTAGTACTCAAGATGGGGCAGCCAGCGTAGCGAATGTTCACGGCTAGAGACCACTCGAATATAACAATGTATAGTGACCATGAACTGTTCTGCGTCCTTTTACGGGTCAAAATGAGATCGAAGACTGTGAAAAAAGCTAAAAGTCAAAGTGGTTTATTTCCGTAAGACAGGCAGGACATAATGTATTTTTTTGTATAACTTACTAGATATAGATATTACAACGAAAAAGCCTGCTCAACATTTCGTAAACCTTCTGCACATAATATATACTCGTTCAAAAATCGTAAAAGTTGACATCATCGAAGGACAAGAATCACTCCTTTCGGTTTCGTATACATGTAACGTGCTCCTTTATTACGGAAAAAAATAACAGGATAGTTCGAAGGTCAGCTTTTATTTCTTTCCTCTGCCCTGCCCGAAGATACGGTCCGTATAAATAGGGAACAGCTGATAATAACATAAACATTGGAAATAACCCTCGGGCTTTTATTATTATACTTCTGAGTCTGAGTAATAAATGAGCTCGGTTCTATTTCCGTTGGATTGAGCAAGATTATTTCGATGTGAAGTCCGTCCGGACATTAAAATTAAAATTATACTTGTAAGGTAGAGTTGAATCATATGGGATTAATTTTGTCCAAAAATATTGTTGAATAAGTTGTATTTCTTTGACTACTTTGAATTAACAACACGTAATACATTGTGTTATTGGTGTCAATTCTGAAGTCGCCAAAACTCAACAAACTAATTTGACCGCACAAAAAATAATTCTGAATTGTACTACAATATGTTGTCATATTTTGTCAAATATTGCTAAAAGCCGAGAAGCACCAAAACCAAGAATTGCTAAAATTCGTTAAGTTTAAACTTTCCTTATTGCATATCATACAGTCCATACAATTTTTCTGCCTCGGTAATAGTTCTTTTGTCTTGGTCTCGCTAACGTGAAATTGTAAGCGTCAAAACAAGAGGAAGAATAATTTTAACAATTAGTAATGGAACACACAATACAATTTATACGGTAAACATAAAAGCTATAAAACTAGACGGATAGACTTGGCAAATGTTCTGACGATAAAAATATACAACCTCCAACCAATTTTTCCCTTTATGGAATTGCAGGAGTTTTGGCACTTGGAAGAAAACTATCTGAACGGGGTCTAGGAGAACTAAGCAACACAATATCAAGTTGATATCTTTAAAAGTTGATCAATTTCAATAATAATAATAAATTTTCCTTATATTCCTTTAAGATTTCCATAAGTAAATATATATAATTTTATGTTGTAGCGCCCAACGGGGTTCATGTAATTATATCACTCACTATATATTAAGAACTTGAAATGTGAAGGTCAGGCCCGTATTTTAGACAGTCAACCTTACAGGGACACAATAGGCTACTAAAATTTGTAGATTTCATTCGATCTCTGAACCTAAACATTTAATATAAGTCAGCGCAAAGTGGTGCCCTAGGCCAAGACGTAATTCTCATATCAAACACCCATAATGCAGTGTAAGCACTATTCTTGAGCTGGTTTGCAGTAAAACTATACAGAGAAAGTAAATTGAGCTAGGGAACGGTCTTGCGGGTAATTCTAGTGCTTCCATTGTGAGGCAAATTGACGCGATGGTGGTTCAACTTCTGCAATGAGGTTTCCAAGTTTAGATGGCTAGATTGCTGTTCTCGAGGAAAGTATAATTTTATTGTCTTACTTATGTTGTCAGCTTGTCGGCTTGTCAGCGAAGTTTAGAATTATGTAGACTGTGTTCATTTTAGCACTGCTATAGGTCAGGCGTTAAGTTTAAACTTTCCTTATTGCATATCATACAGTCCATACAATTTTTCTGCCTCGGTAATAGTTCTTTTGTCTTGGTCTCGCTAACGTGAAATTGTAAGCGTCAAAACAAGAGGATGAAGAATTTAAACAATTGGAAATGAAACACACAATACAATTTATACGGTAAACATAAAAGCTATAAAACTAGACGGATAGACTTGGCAAATGTTCTGACGATAAAAATATACTGCCTCCAACCAATTTTTCCTTTATGGAATTGCAGGAGTTTTGGCACTTGGAAGAAAACTATCTGAACGGGGTCTAGGAGAACTAAGCAACACAATATCAAGTTGATATCTTTACAAGTTGATCAATTTCAATAATAATAATAAATTTTCCTTATGTTCCTTTAAGATTTCCATAAGTAAATACACAGGTGGTTTTGGTTTAGGAGTGCGTAATAGTAGAGGGCAAGCTCTTGTTGATTTTCTCGAATGCAAAAATCTTTTCGCGATGAACACTTTTTTCCAGAAGCGACCGTCGAGAAAATGGACTTGGGTAAGCCCTGGTGGGAACATCAAAAACGAGATAGATTACGTCATAAGTTCACATAAATACGTAGTAACTGATGTTTCGACACTATCGCGATTCAAGACCGGCAGTGACCATAGGTTGGTGAGAGCTAATTTTAGGTTTGATTTTCGAAGTGAAAGGACGAAGATGATCACATCACAGAGAAGGTACGAAAAACAAGAGATCGCTCTTCTCCCGGAAGCCTTTCAAATAGACCTAAAAAACCAGTTTGAAGGTCTTGAAGATTCAAACCTTGACGTAGACGCCACCCATAACCTGCTTTGTCAGATCATAACCGAAACCACGAAAAAACACCTTGGCGGAATTAGAAAAAAGACCAAAAAACTATCGCCAGAAACTTTAGATTTATTAAATAAAAGAAGAATTATGTTATGCTCAACAATTAGAGAGAAAAAAGAAATAGGTAGTCTTAATAAAGAAATAAATAAAGCAATAAGAAAGGATGTAAGAAAGTTTAATACTAATATTATAATGAACACTATCAAAGAATATAAAGGCCCAAAAGTATTTAGGAGAAAGACTTGCACAGGATCCAAACAGCTACTAAAATTAAAAGATAGGGACGGAAACGTAGTCACAGACAGAAAACAACTTTTAACGGTTATTGAAAGCTTCTACAAGACTCTTTATGCGTCCACCTCAGACGAATCCGATTTGTCAGAATTCGATGCCAGAGCTCCACCAAAAAAACGGCATAACACGGAGACATTACCAAACATATTACCGTGTGAGATATCAAACGCTCTTTACGATATGAAGGCAGACAAATCGCCTGGCGAAGACGGAATCACTGTAGAGCTACTCCGTGCAGGGGGAGAACCAGTACTCGAAGCTCTTACAAAACTTTTTAATAAAGTAATGCTTACTGTTCGAACACCTGAACTTTGGAAAAATGCACTGGTTACCCTGTTACACAAAAAAGGAGATATCGCAAAGCTAAACAATTACCGACCTATAAGTTTACTGTCACAAGTTTACAAGCTTTTCTCTAAAGTCATCACAAACCGCATCACCCGCGAACTTGACGAGTGCCAACCCACAGAGCAGGCTGGTTTCCGGAGAGGATTTTCCACCATGGATCATATCCATGCCGTGAAGCAGCTCATGGAGAAGTGCCATGAGTATAACCGGCCCCTTGTAATGGCCTTCGTCGATTACGAGAAGGCCTTCGACAGTGTCGAACATTGGGCTGTGTTTCACGCTCTCCATCGCTGCAACATTGACTCACGATACATTGATCTACTCCGGGAACTGTATTCATCAGCCACGCTACAGATCAGGATGCATGATCTGACCAACCCTGTGCCAATCAAGAGGGGTGTGAGACAGGGAGATATCATTTCACCCAAACTTTTTACAGCAGTCCTTGAGGACGTCGTAAAAACACTCGATTGGGAAAATAGTGGTATCAACATCAATGGTGTCTTTCTGTCTCATTTGAGGTTTGCAGACGACCTCGTCCTCTTCGCGGAAAACTTTGAAGATCTCCAACACATGTTACAACATCTTTATGATGCTTCTTTGCATGTAGGCCTCAGGATGAATATGTCCAAGACAAAGGTTATGGCGAACATTTCTTACGTCGCAAATCCAATTGTCACAGTTGGAAATGAGGCGTTAGAGATAGTCGACCGGTATGTTTATCTTGGGCATATTCTTTCATTTGGTAAAGAACATCAACTGAAGGAGATCGCACGAAGAATTCAGCTCGGGTGGGCTGCCTTTAGTAAATTGGACGACATTCTTAGGTCCGCCGAAACTCCACAATGTCTTAAAACACGTCTGTATAACCAGTGTGTTCTGCCTACCATGACTTACGGTGCCGAGACATGGACGCTCACTCAAGAAGCTGTGTACAAGATGAGAGTTGCACAGAGAGCCATGGAGCGAGCCATGCTCGGAATCAAGCTTATAGACCAGGTTCCCAATGTCCAAATCCGAAGTCGAACAAAGGTGAAAGACGTGGGAAATCGCATCCTGGAACTAAAATGGAGCTGGGCAGGACACCTTGCACGGAGAGAAGATGACAGATGGAGCAAGGCGCTTACTGAATGGCGTCCAAGAACGGGATACAGAAACGTTGGACGTCCAGCGGCAAGATGGGCAGACGATATTTCTATCACCGCAGGGCGAACCTGGATGAGATTGGCGCAGGACCGTGTGGAGTGGCACAAAAGTTTGGAGACCTATACCCAGCAGTGGGTGAAGTCGGGTTGCGGATGATGATGATAGGTCAGGCAGGGATTACGGCAAAAGTTAAAGGCCAAACCCGACAATGTCAATTAAGAGCAGTGATGATGATTATGAATCCTACCTAATATACTAGATTGACTCTATCAAAAGGCAAAAAAGTAAACGTAAAAGAAACTGGGCACATAGAGAAAATAAATGAAAAGGACACAAAGGCTACATAGACGGCAATCATATTTTCGAGGCTACTTTGAAGTTTCATGAACACTGCACAAAACTAATAAACAGATGACGTGATTAAACACCTACCTCTAGTACCGCCACTTCTTACGTAGTTTACTTTACACTGACATGTAACACCTTACCAGTAAACCGATTAACAAATATACCAGTGGTCCTTCACACAATAATAATAATCAGTAAAGTGTTATTAATTGAGAAACTATGGTTGAAGATGTAGCTATGACTGAGTCCGATGCCAATCCATTGAATAATGAGAATCTTTGATCACATGAGAGAGAAACCTACCTTGAAGTTAATATAGAATAGAAAAAGTTTATTCGTTTCATACCTACAATTTTATCACGTGTATTCATCATCGAATACTGTGAAATATGACCGATACCACTGAGAGATAATATCTCTCTCGATAATATAGATAATAACTCCGCTCTCTCACGTTCAGTAGTAGACGAATCTGTACTGCGGAGGGTAGAGTATAATATGCTCTATCCTCCGCAGTACAGATTCTACCACTACTAAACGTGGCAAAGTGGAAAAGTATTGGGGAACATGTGGGGTTATGTCAGAATCGCCACGCTTGACAGGCGGGTTAGTGATCGCAGGTGAGGTGTTAAAAATACACAGAAGGAAGCAGCCCTTCCTCTGGTTCCCCTAATCGGCTCTTACGACATCCACAGGATGAGTTGGGGGGATCGAATTCTTACGCCGCTCCGCGACCGCCACGGCTATGGTCTATACTTTGATGGAAAACATTGAAAATAACTAACATTGGCAGTACAATACTGTATACGAAGGACTTTATCGTGGTATTAGCACAAATTGTAGCCATTACGAATTTACGATTCTCAATGTTGATTAGAACGATAGCCAGCACGCAAACTCTACTGTTGAATTTAATGCTAGGAAATATATCCATCGTTGTATATCTTCAAACTCTGTCGATATGATGAAGTAGAATAGAAAGACATTTATCTATAACAACAATACAAACAGTAGAAGTCAATCCAATCAGAATCGAACTGCAGTCGATTTTGTCGCAAACCAAAACTGCTTGCAGAAATATGACATTTGTTGTCCAATGAAAGTTACCGTCGTTTTCCTTGAACCACCATTTTACATCATTAACCATATTTACATCCGGGACAAGTTGTGGTATTCCCATGAGAAACTCCTCATACAATTGTTGTCATTGCTATATCAGGGTTGTGTTAATAATATTTCTCTTTATCTACCTATCCATCTATCTCTTGGTTGCTACAGACAAAAGTAGGTAAATACGGTATGCAATCTAATACCGAATGGGTAAATGTTTGGGCTTCCGCCGCAGTGGCTCATTACAATCAGAATTATGTAAACAGAGCAAGATCCGCTATTGTAGCTGGAGTAAATCTCGAGGAACACAGGACATTAGTTCATTTATAGTCTCTGCTTGTGACTTTTGGTTGGTTACTTTTTTCCGACTCAACGAACGAAAAGTGAAGCCTAAAAGATTTTCCAGTTTTTAGAACCAATCTACAACTTGTCTGTAGATGTAGTAAAAAATATTAGGTATATCAGTTTATAGTACCCATTACACCAGCTCTGCTTAGCTTAGGGCTAGATAATGCTGTGTGGATTGTCCAGATTTGTTTTATTTATAATAATAATAAATTTATTTTAGACTTCAGAAATGTTACAGATCTTATTTTACCTGTGCTACAACTATGAATAATTTCAGCCTGATCCGTTTATTAATTTTGTCGTGACAGACATTCATACATCACCTCTATAATACACCTCGAAATTTTGCTCTGCGATGACGTAATCTGCATCAGCTACATTTTGATTAGTGGTAAATTCCTTAAGGAAACTTCCTTTTCTTATTGAAGATGGTATTTGGTTAGATCTATTATAACTCAAACTTCCGTAGGTATGTGTCATAATAAATATTATTATTTATGAGATGATTATAAGTAGGTATTCATGTGGGGGTTTTTAATAGAGAGAAAAAGAGGCTTACTAGTTTTTCCCCATCGTTAACTTCCTCCTTCGTATCTACAACGATACCAACTAGCCAAGATTTCAAGCCTTTGGGTTTACCTGACTGACTTTAATAAATGACGGGTT
This sequence comes from Eupithecia subumbrata, assembly GCA_949316285.1. NCBI lineage: Eukaryota > Metazoa > Arthropoda > Insecta > Lepidoptera > Geometridae > Eupithecia > Eupithecia subumbrata. The sequence continues at coordinate 20,949,708 of OX438646.1, read as the reverse complement.
TTTTACATAAAGCCGATATTAAATTAATATTTGGTGATTATTTCGAATGCCTAACGGAGTGTTTCTAGCTGAATTTATACAATGTTAATTTCTGCCCGCGGCTCCGCACGCGTATTTTCGGTATAAAGAGTAGCCTATTATCTGTTGAGCTATGTCTGAGTTGGGCTATGTCCTAGAAGTACGCCATTTTTAATTTCGGTAACAAAATAAAAATCACATTTCGCAAACTTTCAACTTTATAATATTAGTAAGATAGGATAGTAGGATAGGATACGCTAGGTACCTAATGCCAGTTGTAGTTTGTAGTTTTAGTTGCTTTTATGTCTCTGTTATGAAATTCAATTATAGATATTGACCTCTGCGACCTCTGCGGCGCAGCGGGCGAAGGTCCGCCTGCGTCGCAGTAGGTTGCGGGTTCGATTTTCGCCTTGGGACAAATGTTTGTACGATCTGCAGATATTTGTTCAGGGTGTTCTGGTTGTTTTCTATGTATAATAAAAAAAATCTTTGTAGTGTATTGTATTAAGTATATCATTTATCTATTACCTACCCATAACACAAGGTCTGCTTAGCTTGGGACTAGATAACGCGCTGTGTGAATTGTCCAGCATTATTTATTTATTTGTTTATATTATATTATGTTGTGAAAGAAATACATACATGTTAAAAGTAACGATATCTACAATTGTTATTTCGATTTGATAACATAACTGAAACTATCGTAGTCATAAAACGTGACATGTTTGATCAGACACGGATTCAACGTCAGTGTTTGATATATTGTCTCAGATTTGTCGATAGCCTGATAGGTAATTGTGCTAGCAATCGATCAAATGAGACGCTAAATCGATTCGGGCTCATCGATCACACGAGTGCCATGTGTCAATACACTTTCAACTTAATTAACATAGAGACATAGAGGTGATTATATTTGTAGGCGTTTAGTGATATATATTGATGGTCGGAGATCGTAATGTTAAGGATTATCCGATGCGGCAAAGTTAGGTACCAGAAGATAGGCAAAACGAACATGTTAAGACAGACACTTAAGTGATAAATGTGTCAAATCAACGGTCAGCTTATTCAACTGCTAATTATGAGGTCCATTTTTTTTATTCATCGAGAAAATTCTTTTACGAATAAACTGGTTTGGGGGGACCAGAATTATGTGGGACTCGACGCCCTGATAAGGACGTAATACCCACTAAAAACCTCTCCGGTGTCCCTCTCTCGCCATTTTCGCCGAACCACGGGAACATTTAAAACCTCCGCGGCCCGACTGGCGTCCCCTCTTCCTCCTATACATGGCCGGCGAGCCCACCGATCCACGCACTCGCCGACCCCATTCTTCCGTCACCTTTCCTCCCCCCGATTAGGACACAGACAGGACAGACACAGTTGGAACCGCGAATGTCCACCTCTGTGCCCAGATGGGCATTGTCGCCCCATACAACTACTACCAGTCGTGGGTCTCGCATTTAGGGTTCGAATCCCCACGCCGCCGCCGGTCCGACAATGACGGAGGAGGGACCTAATTGCACCTATTTTGATCCTTCCACATTCGAGAAGCTAGTACCTCATCTCCCCTTTTTTACTAAGATCGATGGAATAACGGAAACAACGCGGATGTGCCATGTCCTTTCATTGAAATACGACTGCGTGGTTTTATGTTGTTTGAACAGTTTGAAAAGTGACAGCTGTGACCTACTTTTCTATTTTAGGAGTTTTGAATACGACGCCAAAACCGCCAGCTGGAAAATAACTTTTCATTCATAGCGAGCATGGCTTTCCTTTCATTCGTATTTTTATACGTCATTCATCATTACGCTAACAGGTACTGCGAATGTTTATTACCTCTTCACGCCAAAAATACTGTAGGTACGGATCGGGCTGAAATTTTGCATATGTGTAGTTCTAGACCTGGATTGACATAAAAGCTTTTTATCGGTGGGGGTGGGGGAACGCGTGCGAAGCCGCGGTCTGAAGCTGGTAACTCATAAACTAAAGAACCTAGTCAGTAATGTCAAGGCCATGGGAACCTAATAACGCTTATGGCTTTCACCTTTGTTTAAAAACTATAACAAACCGCTGTTTTCGTAAAATGTCACAGCAATAGCTACAAAATGTAGTTTAGAAGCTTTAAAGAGTCCAGACAAGTACTTTGATACCTCATTTATCAAAATTCGTTTGGATGTTTCGAGCATGGAAATCTAAATATAAGCTATGTTATTTATATTTCTATGGTTTTCGAGGTTATAAAGAGTACTACTAGACCAGACAACTGGCGAATCTCTGTAGAACCTTGTCACAATAAGAAAACAAACGACAAACACAGTAACAAACGCCACTTTTGCCGTTTGTAACTGTGACATGGTTCTACAGCGATCCGCCAGTTGTGTGGTCTACTTAAAGTACCTTATACGTTATCAAAATTAACATTTATTCATTTATTCATTTGTTTATATACATTCAATAACTTCATAGAAACACTCGATAAAAATAACCCGCCACGTCAGTAAAAACGCACTTACAAATAAGCTTATCATCATCAGCCCGTAAACGTCCACTGCTGAACATAGGCCTTCCCCAAACCAAGCTTGTAGAATAAGAATAGAAAAAGAATAAGCATATAGATAAGATTAAGATACTTATATATAAAAACAAAAACTTAAATACTAAAACTCTACGACTTTAAGCTAGCATAGCACTATAATTTTATTTCCTAGCAAAAATTTATATAACATAGCAAACAGTTTGGTGCAATGGTTCTTTTATACACGTTCACAAAGAACTTTTGTTCACAATTTCGTGAATTTGAAATAAGTTTTGAGCAGATCCTGAAAAGTTCAAGAATGTTTAAAATTTTGCGAATGCATAACAGACCGGGCAAATCTTACAAATGTTTCTAAAAGAAAAGTTATTTGAGAAAAAGGTGGTTTTGTTTTTATTTGAGTAGGTACCTAGATAAGAGTATCTAGGTCATCATCACTGAAAAAAATATAGTCCAACTAAGACGCATTTTATCTTAGTCGGCGTCAAAATAGTTGAAATGATAAATATCTCATAAAAAAAAATTTCAGTGTAGGATGATTGATAACTTGATAAGACATCTATGCAAAACTTTTACAAAGATTGCTTACGAATGTAAACGGGTTAACAAGGAACCTAGTTTGTGTTCGAAGCATATGAATATAAACGGGATAGTTACGAACCTAGTTTATGTTCGAAGAAAACCAACATTTCATCCCTTAAGGGACTTATTATGTACTATATATACTATTATTATATTATACTAGGTGATGCGGTTCTAGTCGAGAGCGTTCCACGTCTCGTGAAAAACGCTGGACAGCTTACAAATATTAAAATAAATAAGATAAAAAATAAAGTTTTTGATTTTTGATTCAGAAGAAGTGAACGTTATCACGCGTCATTGGCACGTAATGATTACCCATCCTAGTTTACGGAAAAAGCGGAGAAAGCGGCTTAAGAATCAAAAACTCTTTACTTTCATAAATACAATAAATGTACACTTAAAATAGATCAAACTATAAAATTAAACACGGACACGGAAATAAAGTGATGTTTTTGATTTCTGTCGCTTTAGTATATAGACTAAAGTAAAGAAGCGAAGAAGAAACTTTTAGCCAGTTGTTTTTTTTTTCCGAGTTGGAGCAAACCCGTCCCAAGCTTTTTTATCCTGTAGATAATCTGATATTTTATAGTAAGCATCTCTCTGTATGTCAGCTATCTTCTAGAGTAGGTACTATGCAATCAAATAATATGTTACGACAAATTCGTGGAGTTGTTTGAGAATTAATGTACGCCTTATTTAAAACCAGAACGCTGGAGTACGTTGAGAAAAAATTTATATTCACTTGGAGTAAAATCCTCGGGTGGATGTCGTAGGAGTCAAATAAGGAACCAAACAGTGGAAGATCAGTAACCTCTTTCTGCACACTTCTAACACCTACACTGCCATCATCTTCGCCTGCCAAGCGTGCTCATTATGATGGCATAACCCCCTTGTTATACTCTACCCACGCATGTATTTTCTTTACCTGAATGAAAGAATGCATTTTCATAGACACGTAAACTGTCAGCTCGATAAATATAAAAGATCTCGTTAGTCCCTCGTTAGTGGTGGATATTTTTTGTACATCATCTATGCAAAACTTTTACAAAGATTGCTTACGAATGTAAACGGGTTAACAAGGAACCTAGTTTGTGTTCGAAGCATATGAATATAAACGGGATAGTTACGAACCTAGTTTATGTTCGAAGAAAACCAACATTTCATCCCTTAAGGGACTTATTATGTACTATATATACTATTATTATATTATACTAGGTGATGCGGTTCTAGTCGAGAGCGTTCCACGTCTCGTGAAAAACGCTGGACAGCTTACAAATATTAAAATAAATAAGATAAAAAATAAAGTTTTTGATTTTTGATTCAGAAGAAGTGAACGTTATCACGCGTCATTGGCACGTAATGATTACCCATCCTAGTTTACGGAAAAAGCGGAGAAAGCGGCTTAAGAATCAATACAATAAATGTACACTTAAAATAGATCAAACTATAAAATTAAACACGGACACGGAAATAAAGTGATGTTTTTGATTTCTGTCGCTTTAGTATATAGACTAAAGTAAAGAAGCGAAGAAGAAACTTTTAGCCAGTTGTTTTTTTTTCCGAGTTGGAGCAAACCCGTCCCAAGCTTTTTTATCCTGTAGATAATCTGATATTTTATAGTAAGCATCTCTCTGTATGTCAGCTATCTTCTAGAGTAGGTACTATGCAATCAAATAATATGTTACGACAAATTCGTGGAGTTGTTTGAGAATTAATGTACGCCTTATTTAAAACCAGAACGCTGGAGTACGTTGAGAAAAAATTTATATTCACTTGGAGTAAAATCCTCGGGTGGATGTCGTAGGAGTCAAATAAGGAACCAAACAGTGGAAGATCAGTAACCTCTTTCTGCACACTTCTAACACCTACACTGCCATCATCTTCGCCTGCCAAGCGTGCTCATTATGATGGCATAACCCCCTTGTTATACTCTACCCACGCATGTATTTTCTTTACCTGAATGAAAGAATGCATTTTCATAGACACGTAAACTGTCAGCTCGATAAATATAAAAGATCTCGTTAGTCCCTCGTTAGTGGTGGATATTTTTTGAGTTTTCAAATTCAAATCACTATTTATAAAAAGAAACTGAGTCTTGAAATACTGCATTCTTTCATTCTGTGATGTTCTGGGTATTCGACAGGCCTCGACAGGCTATAGCCTGTCGAGGTCAGCAGTAGACCAATATCTATATTGCTCTAGCGACTTATTGACTTCTATCTCCAGGGGGTAGTGCCCATAATGCCCACGCTGGGCATGCGGAATGGGGATCGCAGTTCGGTGATAGAATTGTTCTGCAGGGGGCTCTGCTGCCCGCTCCCGGTTGAGATCCCTTAGTCGCCTCTTACGACACCCGCGGGAAGAATTGCTATAAATTCTAAGCCGGCCCGACACAGCTATGTTATGTCTATCTATGTAATGTATATTACGTTATATCAATCATCTAGTACCCATAACACAATCTCTGCTTAGCTTGGGGCTAGATGACGATGTGTGGATTACCCAGTAATATTTATTTATTCAGTCAAAGAAAATACATGCGTGGACGGAGTATGGGGGAGACATGTTCAGCAGTGGGCGTTTGTTTGCTGATAAACTTATGACAATAAAACTAACATCCATTATTATGGCCGTGAACAGAGCGCCACGACTATTATTAAACAAACAAAACGATCATAATAAAGCTATTAACAATTACCTTTTTGTAAGGGTACTTAATCACAAGGGCCATGCTATCCTTCAGAGATCGTCTTGAGATAATACGCTGAAGGTAAAAAAGAATAAGCAATACGTATTAAGCCGGTTACTGACTGGTGTCAGAGAATATAATATTAATACTACGTCTAGAATGAAATCTCTTCGCCTCCCACCTGACGACGGGGTTTCCTCACCCCACCGTCTTATGTCGCGCGATTTGTTCCGATTTGATAGCGCGATTTCTACACGCCGCGCGCCAAATGCGATATCGCAGCAGTGTTTTGACATAATTTATCATACATTAAACGTCAATGTTAACCGGCAAAGCAGCCTAATTGTCCGATTATCTATTGGTGAACACAGACGTTAGTCATTTATGAATGAAAATCTAACTACCTAAAACTGATAGCATTATAAACATTAAACAACAAGGTAACAGAAGGTAATCACTAAAAACGCATATTTGCACACGCGCAGTGAAAAATGTTCTATTTTGGGTTCGTAAACAGACGAGAGACTAATGAAATGATGAATGAAAGCTAAAAATTATTTGGATTTTCTGCGATTTGCTTCGATTTTACCAGTGTAAATATTTTCGACCAAATTCTTTGCTTTTTTTAATTTATTTGTTTACAAAACATATCAAAGATTCTATCTAGACTGGCTTCTGGTTAATGTTCCTTCTAATACTGTGTGTATTAGAGGGAACATTAGCCAGTCAACCTCGACCTCGACAGCCTATATTGGTCCACTGCTGGACGCAGGCCTCCCCCTGAAAAGCGCCTCATTGACTTTTATCTCTTGGGAGTTAACGCCCATAATCCCTACACTGGGAATGCGGTTTGGGGATCGCAGTTCGGTGGTATAATTGATCTGCAGGGGGCGCGGCTGCCCGCTCCCGGTTCATATCTCTTAGTCGCCTCTTACGACACCCTAGGAAGAATCGGGGTTGTGTAAATTCTAAGCCGGCACCACACAGCTACATGCAGTCGACGCAGAGCTAATAATCAGTTTGTCACATTAGGTACATTCTTGTTTTTTGTCACAGAATTAGAGATAAATTATAATCATTAGGAATGTCATGAAATATCCATTACCCTAACGATGCCAGGGCTATGTAATAAAACGTGTTTTAGTGTTTTTGTATTAACAATTAACTTACGTAACCTGGTTTATAAACATTGTGATTTGTTGAGCTATTGTCCTATAGCGTCATCCAACAAAATGCCTTTTATACAGTTCTTGGGTTTTAGGCTGCGTTTCCACCAGAGATGTGCCGCACATCTCGCACACTATGCGGGATGCTGAGCGGTGCGAGGATGCGTCGCGAGGCTGTGTAACGACGTGAGTGTTTCCACCAAAGATGTGCGAGCAAGCAAGCAAGATAAGCGAGCAAAGCTAGGGTAGAGCCACCGTCTAGCGACTGCTATTCTTTCGCCCGAGTCTGTCCCTAGGACACATCCCTCGCAACACATCTTTCCCTTGTTTTGTATGTACACCTCGCTCCGCGGAGCCGTTTCCACCAGAGGTATCTCAATGTTGTTTTACTTGCATAGTTCAATTTGTACTATTTAGTTTTTATTTTGTTGGTACTCTACATATCGTAGGTCCGTTCGTGATGTCATCTGTACGGGTCTTAACGGAAGACCAGCGCTGGCTAGGCCTCTTACGGGAACTTAGCGAGCATTATGCTGAGTTAGGGCCTTTTTATAACAATTTTATATATATACCTATCCCATAAGTGTGTTTTGTGTTTCAACTTGTTTTATTGTTGTTATAAATAAATGTCTTTCTATTTCTACTGCTATTTCAGAACTGAGCAGAGAGGCTAGGCAAATGAAGTGATTCTATAGGTTGTTAAAAACACATTCCTCCCTACGCATCTCTTGTGGAAACGCCGCCTTATGCAGCCGTGGCGGTCGTGGCGTAAGAATAGACGCAACCAGCCCGCAGCTTCGTAAGAGCCGACTAAAGGAATATGTACTCAATATAGATAAATAAATAATGCTGGACAATTTACATAGCATTATCTAGCCCCAAGCTTAGCAGAGCTTGTGTTATGGGTACTAGATAACTGATATACTTAATACAATACACTACATAGACAGATATTTTTTATTATACGTAGAAAACATCCAGAAGGCCCTGGACCAATGTCTGCAGATCATACAAACATTTTTCCCGAGGCGGGAATCGAACCCGCAACTTCCTACGTCGCAGGCAGTCCTTCGCCCGCTGCGCCACAGAGTTCGTCATATTCTTATTTATTGTTGGAATCTACCAGAGGAAGGGAAGCGGCTTCGTCTATCGCGGCGTATTTTTATGACCTTTACAGCGATTACCAATCCATCTGCCAAGCGCGATGATTATGGCAAAAACACCCCATAGATTTTTGTTATTACAGTGCGTAAGGCCTCACACTCTGGGAAATTTCTAGCAATCAAATATTATCCCAAAATATTTCGACTTCGACGGGACTTAAACCCGCATCCATCCCTCAGTACGAGAATGTGCTAACCAACTACACCACGAGGTCAAGTGACGTGGGAGTCGAAAATATCTGCGACTTCCTACGGACTCTAGCGCCGTTAGCTCCACCTACAGGGGAAACATGGAAGTTTATCCGATCCTGTTCAAAGACTAAAGTTACATTTAGTTCGTTTGACGAGAGGTGTCACATTGCTCAATTCTAAGGTTTTTTTGGGATGTTATTGGATTTCTTAAATCTCCCCTTGTTTGGGGAAGCCAAGTTCAGCAGTGAACGAGGGTTTGAGCGATAGGTGGTTTGAATTTTACAGTTTTTTACAGAATGCCTTAGTAACTGGGTGACAACGCACTCAATCAACATTTTACAATAAAACTAGCCGTGCAGCCTTGAAGTGAATTTACATCTTCATGGGTTTGATTTTTTTGCGGAGCACCCTAATTATTTTTTCAAAATAAAAGTAGCTCAAGTTACTCGCTATAAATCAGCTACCTAACAGTGAAAGTCATGTCAAAATATGTCCAGCCGTTTCGGACAGTAGCTCAAACCAACAGATAGATAGTTAAACAAATGTAGTTTTTGTCATTTAATTTCAACAAAGACAAAAAACAACAAAACGACAAAATACAACGAGGATTTACACTCATATAATTTCTTACAAATCTAAGCCGTCACTAGAAGGCAGAGTGCCCAGAATGCTGGCAGAATTGCCACGTTGAATGGCAATGCTAATTCCTTGACCAATATAGAAGCCAGTATTCCGATCACCTGTGGACTCTGAAAAGCTTGGTAAAATGTTTATAAATTGTGTGCCCCAGGACAAGGTCCTAGGGTTTCCACCGTAGATGTTTTCGCTGTTTGAGCTCCGCTGATGTTGTTTTTTATTATAATTAACGTGTTTACATTTAAATGCATTTAGTAAAAAGCTGTTATTTTGACATTACAAACAGGCGCTTCAATTTTATTTATTTGTACAGATTTGAAGGTTGTTAAACATAAATAACGAGCGTGTTATCTTTTCTCTGCACTGCATTATCAGTCAGTTACGTCACATTAACATCACAGTAGATAAGAGATTGTAAACAAACCTTAATACTATACCTACCTACAGGGTGTCCCCCGGATAACTAAAATGCAAAGCTGGTGAAACTAGATCAAAAATGACCGAATGAATGATCGACGAATATGTTTGAAAGTTGGACAGAACCTTATATGACGACATATATATGACGACCTCCGTGGCGCAGCGGGCGAAGGTCCGCCCGCGACGCAGGACGTTGCGGGTTCGATTCCCGTCTCGGAACAAATTTGTGTACAATCTGCAGAAATTTGTTCCGTTGGTCTGGGTGTTTTCTATGTATAATAAAAAATATCTATCTATGTAGTGTATTGTATTAAGTATATCAGTTATCTAGTACCCATAACACAAGCTCTGCTTAGCTTGGGGCTAGATAATTCTGTGTGAATTGTCCAGCATTACTTTTTTTTTCTTATCCTCAATAATGGCATCCATTTGGAAATTTGTTATCCACGAGAAGATCCTCGTACTTAACTCGTCAAATCTCTTCAAGTAAGAGTATTGATCTAGTTTCACCTGGTTTGCATTGCAGTTATTCGGGGGACACCCTGCATAGTTATTCCGTGCATGGGGTCCAATTCCCATAACTAATCGCTTTACTATGACGATGGTCACAGAATCGTTGTCGCAGAATCGTGACGTAGAATCCTCAGATGAAAGAAACTCTAGATAGTGCGTGCAGAGCTATTTGCACGGAGATATTGCTATAATGGTTTAAAGTTTTAAACCTTGACTTTTGACACGCATTTGACGCGTCCCTCGATCTTGAGTTTCATTCCTTCCTCAACCTCAACAGCCTGTATTGGTCCACTATTGAGCGCAGACCTCCCCCTGATAAGCGCCTTATTGGCTTTTATCACATGGGGGTAATACCCATAATCCCCACGCTGGGCATATGGGTTGGCGATCGCAGTTCGGTGGTAGAATTGTTCTGCAGGGGGCGCTGCTGCCCGCCCCCGGTGGATATACCTTAGTCGCCTCTTACGACACCCGCGGGAAGAGTTGGGGTGGTGCACATTCTAAGCCAGCACCACACAGCGAGATAGTTTCATTCATCTAGGTAAAATGCCCAAAAATTATATGTATTATATTTTAATAATATTTCTATTTTGTTTTTATTCAAAACAAGGTAAGATCTACACAATACAGATACAATAGAGTACTCATCAATAGTGTAGCATCGTCATAGTGAAGCGATGAGTATAACAGAATAGGACCCCTGAAAATCTGTGATCAACTGATCCCCAAGTGACAGGATCGTCTCATAAACCAGCAAGTTTAACTTGATGCTCTTGAGACACGCGATGTCATTGTGATCTGCAATCTCGGGTCATGCGATAACGTTATTTACAAGGCTTATGTCGCTTAGCTTTAGTACATCACTATTTGAAGGCACCTGCTCGGTACGGGTGTACGGAAACTGTTTGAACCAAAGATGTACCTTCTGACGCTGTAATAAAGTGGATCAGGGGATTTCTGGAACTCTTGTCCACACATCCCCTGTGAGTCGTCTCTATGATTGGGATTAAATAAATAAATAAATAAATAATGCTGGACAATTCACACAGCATTATCTAGCCCCAAGCTAAGCAAAGCTTGTGTTATGGGTACTAGATAACTGATATACTTAATACAATACACTACATAGATAGATATTTTTTATTATACATAGATAAAAAAATTTTGCTTCGATAATTGTAGACCGTAATCCTCGGAACGAGAAACGTTTTTCTTCGTAAAAAGCTTCCGATATCGAATCCGAAGGCCTTTCCGACGAATCAAAATACCACCGCTGGTTACCTACCTCAACATTAACCTCAACAGCCTGTATTGGGCCACTGCTGGACGCAGGTCTCCCCCTGATTAGCATCTTGTTGACTTTTATCTCATGGGGGTAATACCAATAATCCCCACGCTGGCATGCGGGTTGGGGTGCAAATTCTAAGCCGGCACCTCACGGCTACTACGGATTAACGTACCATGCATTTAAAATCGGAAAAAGGCATGCGAAGCTATGGGCAGAAGCTAGTAGTAAATACAGCGTTGTCTTATAAGTTTTTAAATACCCAAGAGAGGCCTCATCAGGTGAAATTGTGTTCAAACTAAGGCTAGTTTGACGACAATTTCACCTGATGGATGTAATTAGAGTAAATTCTCAGTTACTCTCGTTTTCGTTTCCTCTCTGTCTGTATCATAAGGTGATTGACTGTAAATTCATCAAGAACATACAAACTAACGTTCTCACGCTTAAAAAAACATGTTTTACTGTTAATTTCCTGTCGTAAAAGTCGCTCATCTAACTATGTCAATTGAGGTCTCGAAAGCCGCGAAATCAAAATGGAGTTGGCATCAGCTGATGGAACTTTACTGCTATCAAACATTTCAAACTATCATGGTTATTTAGAAGACCTCGGTCGCGCAGCGGGCGAAGGTCGGCCTGCGACGCTGGAAGTTGCGGGTTCGAGTCCTGCCTCGGGACAAATGTTTATACAATCTGCAGATATAGGGATGTTCCGGGTATTTTCTATGAGTATTGGAGTGCACCCTACAATTTATTTCTTTTTGACACTAAAAGCTAGGGTTTTTACCAATATTAATTCGATAGAGTTACATTTACATCAAAGTTACCCTAAAATCACAAAATCTTAATCATCAATATATATATATATATATATATATATATATATATATATATATATATATATATATATATATATATATATATATATATATATAGACAGAAAATACTTTTATTGCACACTTAAAACTAAGAAACAATTTAAAAAGAAATAATTATAACTTAAATGACAATTGTCGGTCTTATCGCTCAAGAGCGACCTCTGCCAGATAACCTGGTATGGATAGGATCGTCGGATATGTACATGGGGTCAGATCTGGGTGCATCTGTTATGGTACAACTTTAAAAAAAAATATTACTAGGTAGGTAGTAAGAACTTTGGTTCCTATCAATAAAGATATTGAGTTAATTATATAACACTTAGAGTGCCCAAGACGCACACACATAGCCCCTTGTCGAGCAAGCCTGGGCAGTGAAAGCCTTCTGCATCAAAAGTTCCCCAACCACGCATGCGCCCTCAACTAAACCAGATTCAGAAACCTGATACATTTAATAACAGAACCAGCATGAGCAAGTGCTCAAGTGAACAAAGAGGAGTTGGACACGTTATGTTTTAATGTCAAGGGAGCTGCGTGTTGTTGAGTGCAGTTCTGATATCTGAGGCTACCATTACTTTTTTTTTTTACTTTTTGTTAAATATTTTATATAATTTTTTTTTACCCCTATAAAAAAATATCTTTGAGATCCTAGAACCGAGCAAGTAATAGATAAATTTACTGGCCTTACTAAAATTAAACGCACATAATATGCCGATTTAATAACCGATTACCTAAGTTTGTAAAAGGAAAATCCGCACGATGCACCGCTTAAAAACATGCAGCATCAACTTCCTACCCCCATAACAATTTTATACTTGCAAATACAGACATAAAAAGCATGTCCGGCATTCGCACTTCGCCTGTAGCATTATGCAAATCGCGAAGGTTCCGAGCTAGTTTGTCGGCGGCTTCCGAGTCGCGTGCCCCTCGCCAGCCATTCTCAGAATCACCCAGTACCCGTCAGTAAGTACGGTAATGAATGTTCTTTACTTGCTACTGGGTGATGTTAACAATACGCTGTTGTACAGGCTGTTCTATTCATAGAGGATCAAAAGAAGTTTGTAAGAGAACTTTGGCAATGGTCCAAATCGTGGAGGAAGGCAGCTAAAACTTCATCGTCATCTTCTGGCCCTTATCCCACTCCAGGTGGGGTTTTTTCCCATCAGAAAAGTGTTAGTACGGATAGCACCTCTCTTATCTATGTCATCTATTCATACAACGCATACATCCATTCCTAAGTCTTAGCGAAGCTGACTTCCATTCATGATATAAAATGGACGCAGGGCTTGGAATAGCGATATTTTCAAATCCTGGACTGACCTTGACGTGGTACCGGTACATCTTTGCTATCTTTGTAAATTCTACCGGTATTTTAGAACCGATATATTTAGACTTAGTGCGGTATGCGTAATTTCATCGGTATCGGTACTAAAATATCGATATTTTCAATAAGTATAAGTATATATCGATATACTTCACGCAAAATTTCGGTACCAACAATTCAATTTAGTTCAAGCGAAAGAGAAAAGTTATTTACCGGTACTTACCGGTATTTTAGGCAAAGCATCGATATTATAATTATTCACGGGTATTTATCGCGTTTATTTACCTATTTTTCCCGACGTTTCAACAGGTTTACACTCTGTCGTGGTCACGGGATGACTGGGTGACCACGACAGAGTGTAAACCTGTTGAAACGTCGGGAAAAATAGGTAAATAAACGCGATAAATACCCGTGAATAATTATAATAATGTGTTCTGATCGCGTAAGTTTAAAAAACTTTAAAGCATCGATACTCAGAATTTATCGAATAGAAAATACCGTTATTACCACTATAGTACAGGTATTATTAGTACCGGTGCGGTATCAAGGCCTGAATGAAGAATTTTTTCAGTTTGGAAATCAAAGCTGACTTCGAGCTACGAAAGGAACACTCTGTATAATAATTTTAATACAACTGGGAAAAGGAAAGAAACATTAAATTACCCACTTAATTCTTTAGAATGGCCATAGCTCCTTACTCACACACAGTACAGTAAAAAGATGTTGTTAAAATGATTTAAAATAAGTGGACAATGAAAATAAATATAATGTGAGTATTTCCACGAATGAAGAAATTCGTGATGATAAATGGATTGTTATTTGGAAATGTTGATATCGACGTTCCTAAAGTGTATGTAATGCGTGGGGTAAATTAATCAATTTGAGTTCTCAGAATGTAAGTAATTGATAAATTTAATGGATGGTATCGCCAGTGTGTGGACCGATATGGAAATAGTAGGTTCGATTCTCTTCCGGTCAGGCACCAATGAAAATACTTTCAAAATTTAATATTAAGAAATTTGTCTTTTCAAATTAAGGAAAATATTTTTTCTGCCTGGGTATTTGAGAACTTTTATTACGATTCCTTCATAATAATTTCTCAGTGAAAGAGGGTAGGTACCTTATTGGCTCTACTAGGCCTAAAGCCAATGTAATTTTGTAAGTGGCTGAAACTATTTATGTTTAATTTATCCACTACCAGCTACTGCAGAGCTCTTCCTCTACTCTTCGCGATCTAACGATGTCACAGTCCACGTGCCCGGAAATTTAATATTTATTACAAAAAAATCATAATTTTTCTCATAAATCATGTTTTAAATAGAAGTTTCAGTAGATAAAATTGAATAAACAGACGCCATTAACGAAACCGGTTCAAGATAAGAGCCGTTCCGCCGCTTTGTAAATAAAGAAAAGTTGCTATACAACCCGTTTATAAAATTGTTAATTATATACTCTTGATTTTATGTCCCAGCGCAAGACTAATATACATATAAAATCTATACAAATTATTATAAAGAGGTATCTAAAGTTAGCATGTATCCTATTAAAAACACAATTAGGCTCAACCATCCCTGCATGCTTTGTTAATCACTCTAACTGTAACCTGGACAGAAAACCAGCAAATACAGATTTGTATAGCTAGGGTACAATAGACAAAACTGACACCGTATCGTTATCGAATGCGTAAAATATTTGAAACATTCCATCAACTTCAACAATTTGCGCATTGTAGATATTTTTCTATTCCAGCCAAGACAAGGACTTCTCTAGGCCCTAGGCTGTTCCTATTTGCTACCGGTGTTGTTTAAGGCTATTTTCAGCTCCCATGCAGAAAAGCCACCGCCAGAATCAGGTTGAGTAAGAAGAATGGTAAATTGATAAAGTTGTGATGTCAATGAATAGCTAGAAAGTTGTGACACAATATCGGTTTTCAAATCAATCATGTTACGATTAGGGAAAGTTACATTAGGTGTTCCGCAAAAAAAAATTGTCACCACGTAACTAATTAATGTCACCGGGAAACAGATTCTAGATAGCTAACCAAATAAAGAAACAGGTTATATAAGATACTTTTTATGACGGCAGTGCCAACCAATTCAAGGCAAAGATATAGATATTTTTCAACTTTATTTGAAGAGGTACACAGCATAAACCCGGTGGATTAGATACAAAAGCCCAATTTGCGAGTAGCAAGGAATGGGAAAATATATCGTCAATAGGTAACCTAAGCGGTCAGTAACTATAAGTTGCGGATTTTCCTTAGCGGATTTCCTTGATGTTTTTTAACTTAAGACGTGGTAAATCATCTAACAAACAAAATTCCTAAATACACGATTCTTAACGCTTTTAAGTTATGTTGATTAAAAATTCATCGATAATTTAAATCGACCTTAGAATTAAGTATCTGACAAGTTTCTACTGTCCATAAACTATTACCATAAACAGCAAAAAAATAAGAGCAAAGATTTTATGCCACGTGATATGTCAGCATAACCGGGCCCAAAACGTGATGATCACACAAGACCGAAAATACAGAAAGGTAAAGGTAACAAAAATAATAAAAACAGTCGACCTTGACATTACATGAAAACTAGAGGTGGCGATGTGAACAACTTTTTTGAACAAAATATCGTAAACATTGATAAAAACATTTCAGTCAATGCACTGGTCAAAAAAGATGACCTTAATTATGTATGGTTAAGGAAATTCATTTTCATAATAAATAAATGACGTTTCAGTCAATAAACTAGAGGTGAAGGAGGACAGCTTTTTAATGTTATAGGAAGTAAGACAGATTTTTCATGATCAATTAATTATGCATTTTAGTATATTCGATAAAACTCTTGAGAATGGAAAAGGATTCTAGACTTTTAAGGCCCCAGCAGGTCCTTTAGAATCCTTTCAAAGTTTTAAAGTACCAGGACGGCATATGAACGTAGGAGGTGCTTTACCGTTTGCGATTCGGTGCGTAAGTACTTGCAGCTCTATATACGGCTAAACAAACTGCATGACGTAATTTTCAATGCTGAGTGCGGCACGCGGACGTGACCGGTTGTGCAAGTACTTACGCGGTTGCAGAATGAAACCCACTCAAGTTTATGTGCTCCTGGTAGCTGAGAACAAACCAAGGCGTCGAGTAATTGAGAAATTATTTAGTAGGGGTCTTTACATGAAGCAATTTACCTTATATCCCTGCTACTTACATTTTGCTCTGGAGTTATAAGTAGGTACGGTACGAGTACTCTACACATTGCAATCTTATCACATGGAACCAATTTTCGTAACATTTATTTTCTATTCATAATTGAATGGATTTCATCAACGTAGAATAATTCAAGTTCGTAAACATTTCGAATTTTCGATAAACATCAGACATAAAACTAACGAACCCTGTAATTAAAGTAAATGAGATTTTTAAATGCGCAACTTAGATAAAATGTGAAAACTAAATGATGAAACTCAGTTTCATTTTATGCATTAGTTTTGAAAAATTATATTTGAGACGATTTTTCTGAGAATAAAAATGTATATGTATCAAGGAAAAAGTAACATTCCTTTTATATGGTACAAATAAATACAAACAGATAAGGTACTTGGGAGTTACGTACAATTGATAACAATTAAATGACACCTTGCTATCACAAACATACTGCAATTACAATGACAATATATGCAAATCAGTAAAGCAAACTAGTTTGATATCAATTATCAATATCTATTGATACGCTTGAAGCGAAAACATATTTACTTGTACTTAAAGAAGGATATTTGCCTTTTAATAGCATAATGACGAGCGACCTGTTGGACGTGACTACAAAACAATTCAAAAGTTCCTTTACCGTAAAAACAAGTAAAAGCAATATGTACAAGTTCTTATAATAATCAACAAAATGGGTATAAATATAAACATGTTAAGCAAGCAGATACCTCTGACGTATAGACACTCCTAGACGACAACCAAACAGACATCACGATTACCATATAAGAAGAAGTCAACAAGATGAATTCATTAAACAAACAGAATAAAACAAATTGAATAAAGCACATAGACCATAAACTAGTATTAAGAAGATGATTACAGGCAAACTAAGCGGTATTTATACAGTGACGTCAATTTGCATGTCAAGTAAACGGACACTGATTGTGTTGATTAAGTACCTAAACCTAATCGTTACGCGAATAGAATGGTAGATTGTCAGACTGATAATGGTAAGAATAGGATTGTATAGTTTATAACAGATAAACCTGTGATGATGTGGTAAGCGACGTTAAAAGCATATTGCTTGTATACATTATTATAATTATGGAACATAAACTGAATGCTGTTTGTTTCTACCATAAACTGAATGCTTTTGATTGAACACAAAAAAAAATCATCCAATAAATAGATTCAAATTGCCGTCGCAAACGACACGACATTTTTGATTCGTCGAAGCAGAACAAAGACCGCAATGGAATACAAAATTCTTTAGCAATCTCAGGCACAGAGAATCGTAAAAATAAGACGTCAAACCCAATTTAGGGCTAAACGATGATTTGTAACCAGAACGCGTCACGTCAGGCAATCCTTGTGCGTAAGCCGATGAATACGAAACGCAGAATAAAGTGGATCAAGTTTGTCAATTAGATGTAGATTGGTTGATGCTCAACCAATCTACATCTAGCAAGACATAAATGGTGTAATCTTCAGTTTCAATAAAGAACATCTACATAGGTCTTGATCAGAAAACTACAGCCAGTTAAAAAAGATCCATAGCAGGAAGACCACAAAGAAGCAAAATTAAATGCTAGCAATATGCTTCGTTTTCGCTAGATCTCAATGTAATCATGTTGCTAGGGCAGAGAGACTGTAATTTTACAGAATCATGTGATGCCAGTGATTTCAGGCGTCACGTCACTGCAAACCTTCACAGCTTATAACATACATAGATACAAGTTTGGATCGTATTACCCGTTTACCCAGCATACATACTGTCGCGGGCGCTCAACTGTGACCAACTGTCAGGGACAGCTGCTTTATAACTGCGGTTACGAAAGAAACAGATACTATTAAGATAGGTATAGGTACCTTTTCAAAACTACTACTCACAGGTGGAATGTAAGTAAATGCCGTACCAAAATATTGCGTTGGTGTGGATTTTTTTTGAAATGATTTCCCAGGAGCTATCAAGACGAGAACCTTAGACAAAGATGACCAAATATCAAAGCAAATTGGAATTTAGAGCGCGTAAGGTTGAGATGCATGACAAAGAAATATTCCCTATCTCCTAGATTCAAGCCCAGAAGATTGACGATGGCAAATTGAAAATTTTGAAAGCGTACCTACCTGTTGTCAGGCGTTTTTAAGCGAATTCGCTTCAAAAAAAGAATGAAGTCCCATTTTGTTCTCGAGGGATTAGTATTTGTCCCGCAAAACTTAAAAGTGTATAAGATTAAGGGATTCGAAGTTGGTTTTTCAAAACATTAAAATTATACAATTACTGATCAATAATAGGAAAACGAAGAAACATTAGAAAATAAAGGGCATCTTCCCCTCTCCATCTATTAGATTCAAGCAGCCATAATGAAGGAATATGAAAATTTAAAAACCGCTTCGCTACATGTTGTGATTGTGAGCTATTAAAATGATAGGTACACAGATCCAGGCGACATATAACTTCTACAAAACGCGCGTGTGTTTCCAAGTATGAATAAACAAGTTGCAGAAAACTATTAAAAACTTGATCCTACAATTAAAGTCTGGTAGATTTGTCTAGATTATGGAAAAGGAGTGGCGTTGGGAGGATTTCCTTATACATATTTGCTATGTGAGGCGCAAATTACTGGTACAGGTAGGTTCCTTCTAAGCAGTGGCAGACAAAAGATAGGCGAATGTGGTGATAAAGGTCAGATACCGTACCTGCGACCTATGAAGGAAGGTCAATAATTAGGTTTTCTAGACTTTTGAGTTATTTATACTTTCCAATGTACCACAAAATGGATGTAGTAAGCATAAATAAATCCGTACACGGCTTTTTTCACTTTATATTTGGATTTGACTTATAATAAAATTTGGTATTGATCAGTTAAGCTACCCCTAGATTGTTTGCAACAGTCTACAGTTAGCTCAACTGTTTCGATTGTAAATACTAGTTCCAATTTTTTTTATGTGATTTTCTTTGCTAATAAAGTTTATTTTCGTATTTCTTAATCTCAATCTACAAAAGAAGATAAACAAACTTTTTAGTTGGTATTTTCTTGGTTTGTTGGCAAGTTGTTCGTGTAGGTACACGTGGTATTTAATGCATCTATTAAAACCATTTCCATTATGTATGATTCATATACGAAACAATTATATTTTAAGAGGCTTCTGACTCATACAAACACCACACAGATCTTATGTTAAATCGAGTAAGTAGGTAATTATTACGCTCAAAGTCACGATTAAAAACGATTACCTATCCGTTTATTTACATTGTAGGTATAGCAAACATTACAAGATCTTTTCATGCATGTAATTCAAGGGCAGTCGGATAAACGGAAAAATCCATAATCAAACTTGTAGTCAATTGAAACGGTCTGCTTGCATGATAAACAAATTGATAGTCGACTTGAACTGAACAACGTTTGTAGTACAATAATAGAATTAGAAAATTATTTATTTGGTTCCTTGACCGTGAGTCATTTAAGTTAATTATATATGCATACGTTTGAAGGTAGAGGAGCAAATTGTGAATACAATACAAGAAATATACAAAATTTATTCATTTCCATATAATGTCGTACAAAGTATTCAGTCAATCCCGCACTAAGAAAACCCTATGTCACGGGTTCGGTATGTTCATCGTAGTAAGTTATCCTATTTTATTTCTTTTTTTATCTGTTTTAAATTTTGTTTAAAATTCTATTAAGTTTTGTGAACAGATTATCCGTAACGCCAATAAAACGGCTCTGACGGAAGACCAAAGCTGGTCTTCGGTGCAACCCATGCTGAGGCAGAGGCCAATTTGTGCCTTCGGGCTTACATTTATAAGTATTTAACGGGTTAGAGGGTTCGATCCTTACGACCTTTTGGTTCACATGGTGGATAAAATATTTTTTTTTTTTATATTTAAGTTTTTTTATATGTTTTATGTATATTGTGAGACAGTAACTTGATTTTCTTTCTTTCTTTATACGCCGCGACCGCCACGGCGGCATAATCATAGAATGTACCTACCTTACTTTATTTACAAAGTATCATCTAGTTCATACGTACCAAGTTGCGAATTCTTGACTCACGTGTCCCGACATCCTAATTGGAGCTTATCACGACTCGTCACACCAGTTATACTACAGTATAGGTACAGCGGATTAGCATCGACGCTAAAGTAGATTAGCGATAAGGAGATCAGAGTTGGATCAAGTATGGCTTAAGGCTGAACGAACGTTATATGGGGCGAACCTTACTGGTTTGGTTTTCAAAGTAGGCCTGGATAGTACTCACGGGATTTCCGTGGTAAAAACTCGAATTACATAAAATTAAAATTAAAATTGAAATTGAAAATGCAATAGCGAAAAAAAATACGATAAAAAACATGAAAGTTTCGCAATTAATTTCGTCAAGATCTCAGTAACCGTGCGGTTTATTGAAATTATTTATGTTTTGATTCGTAGGTTGTTATTAATTATTTGGTTCCTTGAACCATTTTCTTCATAAGTTGTGTAGTTTTCTTGTAAATAAGCAAAAACTTGTGCGCTTACGCCGTTTACGCCCAAAACTGGACAGAGCATACCGCTCTGTCCAGCGGGACAGATAGGACCGCCTATGAACACGAAATCCTATGCCTATCTTTTTCACAAAATGGCGCGCAATGCAGGGCGCATTAAGGGGAAGTTTTGGTAGCACAAAGACAGTCAGATTTTTGCGATCGAGCGAGTTGACGACAAGAAAAGTAGGTACAATTGAAAGGTCCAAGTCACACACACACACACACACACACACACACACACACACACACACACACACACACAGAGCACAGTTACTATTTCTATCTACTGTGACGCGAGCGAGTTGACGAAGGACCCGTCACATTCCTTACATAAATAAAATAATTTTAATGCCAATTTTTTTTGTTATAACTGTACATTCTATGAGTTTTCTTTGTTTTGCACAAATGGGTCAGAAAGGTACGAAATTATTAATAAATTTACTTAATAATAAAAAATGTTTTAACCCACAGTGGGTTAAATGGGTACTTGAAAGTGGGTCATAAGGGGACTTTTATTAAGCGGGTCAAAACATGCGGGTCAAAAGGGTCTGAGACCATGAAAGTTCTCACTTTCATTGCCACTGACGCAATAGGATGAAGTCCACCTTCTGCTGCGGCGCGCCCCACCGCGGGTTGCAGCACATACAGAAGCATGGCAGTGAATGCATTAAAATAAAGCTCGATATTATGCAACCTCCGTGGCGCAGCGGGCGAAGGTCCGCCTGCGACGCAGGAGGTTGGGGGTTCGATTCCCGCCTCGGAACAAATTTGTGTACGGTCTGCAGAAATTTGTTCCGATGGTCTGGGTGTTTTCTATGTTTATTAAAAAACTAGCTGTACCCGCGACTTCGTTCGCTATTGCCTTACCTGCCGACTAATTAAGTTCACATTTAACCATAGTCTCTCATATTATGAAACGCCGCCGTCCAAAAAATCGTGTAGGGTCTACGGGGGATAGCATATTGTCATCTTCAATCCCATTCTTTATCCACACGACTTTTAGCTACGACTCGGCCAGCGTCAGTGTTAAGAAGTGTCCTACTCGTTTGACTTACTCACAGCTGGGGCCCTATTCTGCTATACTAATCGCTTCACTATGACAGGGCTATCGTCACAGAATGACACTTTTTGGTATTCCACCTTGGATGAAAGAAATTATGATGAATGCAGATGGAGAGACGCGCGTCAAGTTTGAAACTACATATTAATTTATCTCGCGCGCACTATCTGGAATTTTATTAATCTAAGGATTCTACGTGATGATTCTGCGACGATTCCATTGTCATACTGAAGCAATTGTTTTGCAGAATTGGGCTCCTGATCCATTTGACTGGACCACCGTAATTTTTTTTCGTTAGTAGGTAGGTACAGTTGGCTGTGTACCACAATAAAAAATATTTTTCTGCGGTCCAGTTAGTTTAAGTGGACCACAATAATTAATTAATTTAATTGTACACGAAGTTTGGTTGGAGTAAGACTCCAACCAAACTTCGCTGGACCAGCTAAACCACCATATATCATGTAAGGCAGGAACCTAACTTATTTTTCCAAGACCCACCACCTTAGTAGGTAGGAACTTAACTAATGGGTGCGTCTTGGAAAAATAAATAGATAGGAACTTACCTACCCTTTATCTACAATTTTTTTTCTTCAATCTACAGATTATTTCATCAATCTATTGATTTTCTACTCGACTTTCTACTGATTTAGTCATATTCGATCTTGCATCTCTGTTTCTAACAAAAAGAATGCATGAAATCGGACGACGCGTAGACCCGTCGTGATGCGCGGTTAAAGAATTCTGCTTTTTCCTCTCTCCCAGGGGAACCTTACTGAATTCCAGGATAAAATGTATTCCATGTCTTTTCTTGTAGTATGAACTCAAAACGTGCCAAGTTACATTCCAACTCATTACCTATGTAGTTTCGGCGTGATGAGCGGTGAAGGAATTTAACTTTCATCCCCTCTGCCAGGGCAACCTTACTGAATTCCAGGATAAAATGTATCCCATGTCCTTCCTTGAACTCAAATCGTACCAATTCAGTCCAACTCATTCAGTAGTTTCGGCGTGAACGTGATGCGCGGTGAAGAAATTTTACTTTTATCCCCTCTCCCAGGGGAACCTGACTGAATTCCGGGATAAAAAGTATCCTATGTCCTTCCTCGTGGTATGACCTAAAATCGTACCGAGTTTTATTTCAATACCTTAAGTAGTTCCGTCGTGATGCGCAGTTAAAGAATTTTACTTTCATCCCCTCTCCCAGGGAAACCTGACTGAATTCCGGGATAAAAAGTATCCTATGTCCTTCCTCGTAGTATGACCTAAAATCGTGCCGAGTTTCATTTCAATACCTTCAGTAGTTTCGGCGTGATGCGCGTTTAACAAACAGACAGACAGACAGACAGACAGACAGACAGACAGACAGACAGACAGACAGACAGACATGAATGAAAAAAATTGCAGTTTTGGCTTCAGTATCGATAATAGAGTGCCCTCCAAAAAAAATTTTCAAAATATCTTCAATGTACAGAATTGGACCTGTTACAGTTTTATTATAAGTATAGATATTTATCTATGTAATGTATTGTATTAAGTATATCAGTAATCTAGTACCCACAACACAAGCTCTGCTTAGCTTGGGGCTAGATAATGCTGTGTGAATTGTCCAGCATTATTATATTGTTATTATATTATATTTTGACATAGCATCATCATCATCATTGCTCTAGAAGCATGTGTTGTTAGGGGTACCAGATTTAATTTTAATTTTATTTATTCAGGATAAAAACAATTGTACAATGCAGACTTATTATAAAATGTACTTATTCTATGTGTTTTTAAATGTACAACCAATCACATTATCCACAGATTATACAAAAGTATTACTTACTACATAGTTCAGATGAATCCCAATCTACTTGTTATATTTTAATTTTAACCGAATTCAAAAAAGGGAGTTTCTACGTATAGTTCTAAGTACGTAGTATAAACTTATGACCAGCGGCGTAAATCGAACCCGCAACTCTCTGCGTCTCAGACGGACCTGCGCTCACTGCGCCACAGAAGTCGTATGATAATATTGAGAAAGGCAAGAAAAATGGTAAAATAAACAACTTAAAAAAGCAAGGTATGAATTCCTTTATTAATAAATTAAAACAGGAAACCTAAGCAGAGCATGAAGCATTCTTTATGCTTAAAATATTTTAATTTCGTATTTAATGCGAGGTGATTTTTTTTAAAAACCTATAAATACACAAGTAGTCATCGAATACAAAACAAGCGGAAGGTTATGAGTTTTACAGATCAAATACGTATTAAGTATATGCATAAAATATAAATAACTTTCCGCTTCATCATCATTATCATCGATGAAATTTGATGTAATGATGATGATGAAATTATTCTTGAATTCCATCAATTCTAAGAGAATCCAATAATATCGAGGTGTTTGTAGATGCAAATAAGATTCCATAGGTACATAATGCGATTATATGGAGAATCGTGCTGATCGAAGGTGACCTTGGAACTTGCAATTGGAATTCTATTGAATGATGCGATGTTTGTATATCTCTAGAGTCAATCGTACTTAAACAACTTTAAGTAAGATTGACTCTAGTCACGCGTAAAATCAAATTTTTACTATTTTTAAACCCCGACGCAAAAAGAGAGGGGTGTCATAAGTTGAACGTGTCTGTCTGTGTATCGTCTGTGGTATCGTAGCTCCCAAACGGATGAACCCATTTTCGTTAAGTTTTTTTGTGGCATAGATAATTTTATGCTTAACTTTTTGTTCTTAGCCATGTTTCATGAAAAACTGTCAAGGGTTTTTAAAAGTTTTAATTTTTTCTTGTCTAGGTTCTACAAGTAAAATCTACAGTAATACTCGTATGTCAACAGATTCCAACACGACAATTGATTCGTAGTTTTTTTAAACGGGGGTTCACAGCAAATGGCTTACAATCTCTCAACATTGTTGATTTTAGTAATAAATCTCTTAAAATAAATAAATAAATAAATAATGCTGGTCAATTGACACAGCATTATCTAGCCCCAAGCTAAGCAGAGCTTGTGTTATGGGTTCTAGATAACTGATATACTTAATACAATAAACTACATAGATAGATATTTTTTTATTATACATAGAAAACATCCAGAACACCCTGAATAAATATCTGCAGATCGTACAAACATTTGTCCCGAGGCGGGAATCGAACCCACAACCTCTTGCGTCGCAGGCGGACCTTCGCCCGCTGCGCCACTGAGGTCGTCAAATACAAATAACAAAGCAATATAAATCGCAACCCAATACAAACAAGGCTAGAACACTACAAAGCCATTAGGTATGCTTTCTCTCTTTGTTATTTATAACAGACTTTCAAATAGAAAATGATGTGATTATTTACTGATGGACAATATGACTCCATTTGTAGAGGTTGACGAATTGGATAGTCTAGTAGCAGGCGTACGTTTGCCATTTCCGGAAGAAAATCGAGCGAGTTGTAACGGAAATATTATTCAAGAACCTATTTATTTGTCAATGAGGTCTTAGATATAAATAAGTATAACGTAGCTTAGCCCAAAGCAGGCAAGATAGAATTGACATAGTCCCCAATCAGTGATAAGATTTGGCAGAATCAGACCAGAAGCTTCGGAGATTATACATAACAAACAAAAACAACATATGTACTTTTTACCTCTTATTTTAGAATAGAGGCAAACAGGCCAGGCCTAGTAATTTTTCTGTTTTGTGGGCCAGGCCAATCATATAGTCCGTAAGACAAAGAAGAGTTCACGTACTAAAGCTAGAGGTTTAGCATGGACCCACTTTACTTTTCACAGTCCATTCATGCAGGTGTATGTCAATGTATGAGCTTGTAAAGTGTGCCACCAATGTGGAGCGCAGGTAGCCTAGATTTGAAGATTGCCTGGCCTCTTTCGATTAGGTAAAGTACGATTAGAAAACGTTTTGCCTATGCTGGTAGTTTGGGATATGAGATAAGTAGGATAAACAATATATGTGAAGAAAGACCAGCCACATAAAGCAACATTATTATAATCAAGGAGTTTCTACTCTGAAGATTATGACTGACTGTCTTCCGTACGAAACATTGGTATTCTATCTCAATAATTAGGGAAAGATGATATATTTTACCTCTCGATAGCAAAAAGAGATACATTAAGGATTAAAATGGCAAAGGGCCATACATTAATTTGAAAGTTCCAAGGAACCCAGTAACGATGCCCAAGCCCAACAGATGTCACGACAAATGCAATAAAATGAAGTACTAATCAAATTTCTCCCGCAAATTGAAAGCAACAAGGCGTATAATTTAATATAATTTGCGAGGAAAAAGATATTGTTTCATTAGCAGTTTGGAGAAGCGTAAGGAGGACATGGTTTCTCGCGATAATGAATTCCCTGGTTTAAATGCAAATGGTCGGAGAAAAGCGAATCGAATCGGACAAGAAATCTTTGCGTTGTAAGTTCAGAATTCAAGAATTTACTCGCACGACTTGAACTTTCTTCGGTAAATTATATTTTTCTAGAATAAACACGACACCAAGACCAAGAAAACTCAGGCGCGCTAACTAGGACTTTAACAAGAACTCAATTAAAAATTAAGACCCCCCCTCCCGACAGATTTTCATGAAACATGGCTAAGAACACTCGGGATAAAATTATCTATGACACAAAAAAAAACTAAACGAAAATCGGTTCATCCGTTTGGGAGCTACGATACCACTACATATATACATATACACAGACGGACACGTTAAACTTATAACACCCCTCTCTTTTTAGGTCGGGGGTTAAAAATAGC
Source organism: Eupithecia subumbrata (assembly GCA_949316285.1). Classification (NCBI taxonomy): domain Eukaryota; kingdom Metazoa; phylum Arthropoda; class Insecta; order Lepidoptera; family Geometridae; genus Eupithecia; species Eupithecia subumbrata. The sequence continues at coordinate 20,922,762 of OX438646.1, read as the reverse complement.
TACTGACAGGAGATAGCACCGGATAGAGAGAAGTGACGAGAAATGAGGTAGAGCGTTGTCGGAGGGAAGGTATAGGCTTCTAAAAAATCAGCTCATCTCACGATTGACGACGAAGGTGACTAATGAAATGATCTAATAACGGCGAGGTTCTGCCAGGTTCTGAGCTGTGTTATATATAAGCTAAGGTTCAACTTAAGATCTATGACGTATACTACTTCGGTTAGGACATCAGCAAGGTGAGATATTATAGAAGAAACGCCAGGATCAAAAACAAGGTGGCTCCGGGATTCTTCTCCCAGGGTACAAACAACTAAAGATGATGATGACGGATGACCCCGCCGAAACTGGGCCAGTGCAAAAGCCCTGTTATGAAAGCAACAGTGCTATTTCGATACATGGAACCTGACCTAGATCGACAGTTCGCTGAACTTCCGTGACCTATCTCCAAGGTGGAAAGTGTTTGTGTCAGTCATACCTTCACAAAGTGGTGTGCATACCGTTGAATATTTAAAAATACAGCTGCTTTTTAGAATTCTCTTGTGCGATGTGTTGAGATTGAAAATTTCACTTGTGGAACTGTTTTGTTTGATGCAAAGTTTATATTTTCAGTTCCCAGAGTGTCATTGGGTCAAGGTTATTCATCATCACCATAAGAGCTGGTGACGAATGCTGTAAGTTGGTGTTACACCCACTGCTGGGTATATAGGTCTCCTTTTTTACAAGGCCCTTCACGAAGACATATTTTGTAAATCTGTGGATGAATATTAGATTAATAGAGATAATTGATTAATAGAGGCTACTGATTTCTGAAGAGTACATAGGCCATGCCCAATTGTGTTAAACGGTCTTTGGTGTTTTGATACTTATAGATTAAGATTTGACATTCCAAAACATTAAACAAGAAAAGGTTATTCATTCAGCTGACGCTAAAATTCAGTACTTGAATGAATAAACATATCTATATAACCATTAAATTTTAAAACCAATCTAAGTCGAATTGATTCGAAGTCGAATGCCGAGTGACCCGATTGAACTCTTCAATTTTCCTTCCTTCCTGCGGCGGTTAAAAATAATTTTGCATATTCCAGTCGTTTTAATATTCAACACGACAAGGTTTTTGTTTTATTGGAATTATACTTATTTCAGTTCAGAATCAGAAGTAAGTTATTGCTCGTTAATATTCTTAGCTCCGTTTTTATACTACAAAGGGAAGAGGCAAGAAGAAGAGGCATATGCTTTTTCATCCGATAGTCTATCAAGATAATTTGATTTATACTAGTGTAAAATTGGGTGGCCTATGTTCAGCAGTAGACGTATAACGTTCGTACGTTCTAACCTGCCGTCAAGCTGATGATGATGATGATGATGAAAGTCGTGTATCGCAGGTGAATAGTCAACATTTCTGCCATTTCCTCAACTCTATTGGTGTATTTTAGATTATTTTAGAGTATTTTAGATGGCCTAGCTAGGATAGCAAAAATCTATTATTTTAAATAGGGTAGATTAAAGGATAATTATGTTATACATATATACATTGCGTAAATTATTGAAGGAATGAATTTTGAATATTTTACGCATTCGACGACGTTTCTATGTTATTTATGTCTATTCTACCCTGATAACAATAGTTGTGCTTGGTCTACTGGAATGGACGTTTGACAGGTTTTAAAGGAAACACACGTGGTGGACGAAAGTTCTTTTGAAAACTATCAAAAGCCTCCCAGTGCCAATCGAAAACGCTCCCTAAAATCATATTTCCAACGACAATTTCATATTTATCAACTCACCAACGATGACAGTGGACTCTTACACTCGATGTGCTAACCGCATTCAATATCTATCAGTAACAGCTGACACGGGCGTCATGCTTGAATAATTCAGTACTCCGAGCTGAATGAATATTGCATTAGTTAGAGGAATCGACGGTGCTAGACAGCTGACTGGAGAGGGAATCGTTTGCTTCGAACGAGATAGGGTGGTACTTTCAGAACAGGGGAATATACTAGAGGTTCTTAGTATGCAGTATGTAGTTATACAGTACGCATAATAAGTAACTTTGTAAGTACTTTACGGTGGTAAATGTTGGTAGCGTCATTTGAAGAAATACATAGACTAAACGATAGAAGATTAATTCGACAGCACAAGAAAACAGTGAGAAACAGTAAGTAGTATTGGAATTGTACTCTGGGGAAATTCATCAGACCTAGAAAGAGTTCTCATTGCCCAGAAAAGATGTATGCGGGCTATATGCCAACCGATTCATGCAAACCCTGTTTTATTAAACACAGCATATTTGAAATTTTCCTGTATGTACATTTATTAAATAATGGAAACAGCTGCATTTGCGAAAAATAATTGGGACCACTTGGAAGTGTTTAAAAGTAAACGCAACGACAAAAACTTAACAAAACCTACACACATAACCGTATTTTATAAAAACGAGTGTTTTCTGCATGGCACCTTCATCATATACAATAAATTACATAAGACAATAAAAGAAATTTACAGTATTTAAATGTTTAAAGAAAGTATAAAAAAGTTTTTGATACAGTAATCATACTATACGGTTGTGGAATACATAATAGACAAGGATATTTTGACATAACTATTTGAATATATTTGTTTAGACACTTTTCTGATTTTTTGTATGCATGGGATATTAAAATGTGGTTTAAATTTTATTTCTTAATTGTAGCTTGTTAGTGTATAAATAAAATTATTTTAATTCAGTTGAGCTACCTGTAGATTCTTTGCTTCAATTGTAAATACTAGTTCTTATTTATTTATATTATTTGATTGTAATTTTCTGTGTGAATAAAGGCTTCTTGCTTTTAATTTATTGACATTCGTATATGTATGGCCAAAAAGCAGAATATGGTGACACTGTTGTTTTATCTCTTATTGTATCTTACGGCCAACTGTATTATATTTATTTCCTACCCATGATCTAACTAAGCGAATAAGCGGTTTGAGTTTGAAAAAAAACATGCTTGAGTTGCTAAATGGACCATGTTTCAGCATGTTGGTTTGTTGTAAATATGCGAATGTATATATTTTTTTACTATTTGTTACCTTTTGCTGACACAACTGCTTACAGAGACATAATGTATCCTACTAGATCTTTCATCACAAAAAATAAGGTATCACGTGAGCGAAGACACGGGCAGAAGGTACTAATTAATAAGGAAAGGCATATAATAAACATTATTCAAACTAATGTACTAAAGTGACTAATACACAAGTCTATAATTTTAAACATTGGATGTTAAAACGAATATACATTGCGATATTTATGTGGGCCAAAGCAAACCACAAACAATGGGACATTCGACTAGAAATACATACAATCACAATTGCGGTTTTGTCATATAAATAAAAAGTTTCATTGTTATGTTGTTAACCCGGTTATGAAACAACCTTCTCACGATATATCTCGAATGTCAAAACAGTTCAAAGACGTTGCAACTTTGAAAAGATATTTTTTTACATTTTATTTAGCCTTCATATCCTTTTATGCAGCTGTTATTTTAAGAGTTGCTAAAATAACTTGGCTGCTAAAAAAGGGTCGGTTAAGTTAAGGATCACTGACCGGTGGTAGGTAACAAAACCGGACTTGAGCGAAATGTAAACGCGTCGTTTGTCAATAAGGATATATTTTTTACGTGGGAGGCTAATTAAATAAAATTAATAGCAAACCCATGTATACTAGCCGATGATCTCGATGTGAAATGTCCACGACACAAAAAACTAAAACTCGCTTGCTTGGGTCGAGTTTCAGATATAATTGTAAGCAATATTTTATGAAGGAAGGATGACAAATCGACAAGTAGTGTAAATTCCGTACAAGAACAAAATTTAAAATTTAAAAAACTCCCTGACAGATTTTTTTGAAACATGGCTAAGAACACTCGGGATAAAATTATCTTACACAAAAAAAAAAAACTTAAATCGTTTCATCCATTTGGGAGCTACGATACCACTGACAGATACACAGACAGACACGTTAAACTTATAACACCCCTCTCTTTTTGCGTCGGGGGTTAAAATAGACTAATACATTACTGATTTTATTTCACTACTGAATATATAATTTTGATTATCGACAAAAATTGTGAAAATAATCAGTTAAACTACAGAAAAAATAACTCGATAAAAAAATTTCAGGCCATGATGACAGCCTCTCAGCAATTTAAAGGGTTTCGATGCCAAATAGCAATACGGAATCCTAATATTTTGTTCCGTCCGTCTGTACAAGCCATTTTCTAATCATTTTCAAGCCCGACACATACGTAGAGCAGCAATGATGTAACCCCCTCAACCTCAACAGCCTGTATTGGTCCACAGCTGGACATCAAGCCTCCCCCTAATAAGCGCCTTATTGACTGTTATCTCATGGGGGGAAACGCCTATAATCTCCATGCCGGGTTGGGGAACGTGGAATTGTTCTGCAGAGGGCGCTGCTGCCCCCCGGCCTCTTACGATACCCGCGGGAAGCATTGAGGTGTTGCAAATTCTAAGCACACGGCAATGATGTAAATACTGACTGACCAAAGTAAGGAATCTACATCTACAATTAACTGCAAAAGAAACCTCAAACAATAAAACGTGATCCTTTCTCTTGGAATCGTAATTAAAGAACAATTAAAAATTCCGCAGCGTCCGTAATTCTTTTACTTTGAAGTCGACTTCAAAGCAAAAGTGTTTTTAATGTTCGTATAAAGAGCTTTTTATTCGCGTTTTAGCAAATTTTTATCAAAAGGAATCTTGAATTAGAATTTATTTTGTCCTTTAGGTGTTTGTTGACAAGTTGGCACTCTGCGAAGGGTTTTGAGGGTTTCCGATTGGCTGTTACCGAAATAGACACCAAGTGAAGAGGTATTCCTGATAAGTTAGGCTATTTTCAACCGACGAAAAACGGAGGAGATTCTTAAGGGTCCGGCAACGAGTGAATTTCCCATACAAACGTAGTACCAAAATGATTTGTTATTTGAGAATATTTTCACCATGGTTTGCTATTATTTGTATTAGAATAGTATTTAGTTAGGTTCCTGCCACAAGCTTTTTTCAAAATACTTATCTAGACAATTACTAAGAAAACATTCATTCTTTAATGTAAAAATGCGATTCGGCTTAATTTCATTTCAGAAAGGTATTTTGAAAAAAAATTGGGGCAGGAACCTAGATAAATACTATTTTAATACAAATAATAGCAGACTATGGTGAAAATATGCTCAAATTACAAATCATTTTGGTATTACGTTTGTATGGGAAATTCATCCGTCGCCGGACCCTTAAGTCGACGCGTACCTATATTTTTTTTTATGTATGACCACGCATAACTTTTTACAGAGTAATCCGATTTCGATAGTTCTTTTTTTATTGGAAAGGGTATACCGCGAAAGTGAACCCAATTAAATTTGAAAAAAAAATCTAACCCTAGGGTCGGAAAACAGGGGATGATTGATTGTTCACTCACTGGTTGTAATGTTTGACCACGCGTAACTTTTTACAGAATAGTCCGATTTTGAAAATTCTTTTTTTATTGGATAGGGCATACCTCGATGTTTCATCAAACTAAATTAGACTCGAATTTCAACTAGATGTCGCCACTAGAAGAATTTGAAGTCGGTTTATCGTTTTTTAAAACACGCCAAGTTATATTTAACACGTTCACTGCCAAGCTTAAGCGATGCATATATTTCTAAAATATATGCGGTGCGATGGGCACGTCATAGGCGTCGGTGCTCCGTAAGCACGGCGGGCGTGTACGTCGGTGGCAGTTAAAGTATTAAGTCGCCTGGCGCCTCGTTCATCTAGTGGTCAGCTTGTTCAACCGCTGATTATGAGGTCCTGGGTTCATATCCCGGGTCGGGCCAATAGTTGTTATTGGGGTTTTTCTAGCAAGAAAAACTCACAGTAGCAGCCCGGAGTCAGGAAGTTGGCGGTGTTACACCCCAATGCCTCGGAAAGCACGTAAAGCCGTTAGTCCTGCGCTTGACCTCTCCCCGCTTGCGTCGGTCTGCCGTCCCATCGGATTATGAGAGTGAGGGAATAGAGAGTGCACCTATGTTAGCGCAGACACTTGTGCACTATAATATGTCTTGCGCATCTGGCTAGTCTCCGATTGAGACTGGCTGCCGTCGTCGAAATTCGTCTAGTAGGAAATCACACTACTTTTGCGTCAGGTGACTGGAATTCATTAGCTTAGCTTTCACGCGCCATGTTTGTGAATAAAACGTAGGTAGAAACATCCCACGCAAAATGCTGTTATAAATGACAAATGACTTCATATAGTTAAAAACATTTGACAACTAGCTAAGTCACCTTGATGACCAAACATGTTCAAACAGCATCCATAAGAGATGTCATAACCATCAAGTTCTAGGTTAACATTCTGGTTGGCATCCAAGTCTGAAGGTCTGTAATCGTGACGTAGTGGAATCTTATCGAAGCTCTAGGACGACCGATCGCCTGATAAGGTATGGAAATCAATTGATAACAATTATGTAGTTGGTTTTACTAGGTGATTAAAGTTGTACGGTCATTGAAAGTACGAGAACAAAATTTAAAAACCCCCCCGACAGATTTTCATGAAACAACTGGCTAAGAACACTCGGGATAAAATTATCTATGACACAAAAAAAACTGAACGAAAATCCGTTTGGGAGCTACGATACCACAGACAGATACGTAAAACTTATAACACCCCTCTCTTTTTGCGTCGGGGTTTAAAAATCTCAGCTTTTGAAACAAAGTACAGAGATAAAGTCGCAAAAAAATGCACCAAATATGTGAATGAATATGGTGGGCAGAAGGGAATTAACAATGTCGGAGATATTTTTGTTCTTCTAGTGCGTAGGGCCTTAGACACAGAATAATTTAAAAAAAAAATCCCTTAAAAATCGACTTTGATGGGACTTTAACAATTGTGTTACGAGGTCAAGTGACGTAGTTGAAAATCTTTGGGACTTCCTTCGGATTCTAACGACGTTAGGTCCATCTACAGGGAAAACATTGAAGTGTAAAATTATGGGATTGTATTAAATTTCTCAATGATAGAGATGTTAATACAAATACTGGAAGCTGAGCCATTTTATGAGAGCCCTCTCAAAAGTCAATAAATAACCAGGGGGCCTACTCGGAAAAGGAAAATCGTTTCATTTCATTTCATCTCAAAATTTCAAGTTTCGTTTTCGTTGTCGTGCTAAACGAACTCTTATGTCGCTTGCATAAGATTAGCGTTTGCACAACGAATCCGAAACTTCGATTTCGTTTTAAAGAGGGCCCTGATATAAAGTCAGATTCTCAGACGAATATTCTTGACATTGAAGTAATATTCCAGTCGATTAAAGAGTGATAAGGAATCACTTTGGAGCGGACGTATTTAGCTTCATGAGTCATATTAGTTCTTGACACAGAAAACAGTGTTTGTAAACAAAGTCCTTATGGGCCTTCAATTGCCAACTTTAGAGCTTTTTTTGTTTGTGACTCAGATTTACAAAGAATATAATATCACAGCCCCGAGTTCGCTTACTAAATAGTATCTTCTCTACGACGAAACGTGACATTTTTGCATGTGTTTTGCGTAGTTCCGTCTTCGTACGATAAGAGACGCTAACAAATTCTGTACAAGAGTGGAACATCTCGCCGACGGTCGGGACGATAATTTCGAGTAACCATACTCGGGACTCAAATCTCATCATTTAAAAGATAATGCAAAATTTACTTACTGAGTAGAAGCCGATCTTGGCGAATCGACGCTTCTATACCCGGATTTAGAATCCTAGATATTTTATGTCAACAAAGACGTATATGTATAACTAAACAATTAGAACAATAACAGAAACAACATGGTTACAGCAAGGGAATCACAAAAAAACAAGAACAAAAACTTTCAGAACTCACAATTCCATAGGCGCTGAAAAAGGCTATTTTGAGTTCAAAAACGGACGAAACAAAATGAAATGATGAATGAAAACTGTCAGAACCGATAACTTCTGCGATTCACTTCGATGATATACATTCTCCCAATATATTTAGTTTTGCACTTCCTTTGTTTAAAAAAATATCTATGATTCTAAATCCGATTATAGGTAGTTATAAACAGTTTAGAACGAGGTGTGTGGAGGGCTTATCAAGAAGTAGAAGGTTCAAAAGTCTAGAAAAAGATCGACTTCGGGTCACTGAGCCACAAGAGTAAAATCAGTACAAAACAAAGAAAATAAAAAAACAAAACAGCCATCAGCAAATAGATTCCTGTTTCAATGAGGACAAAAGAGAGTGCCTCTTTTGCAAATCCATACTTCCATAGATAGATGGTTTATTTGGTTCACAAATGGACAGCACAAAATACAATCAAACATAGACAAGTAGGTAGGTATATAAAAACAAAATTAGAAAACTTATGAGTAGGTAGGTCAAAATAATTGCTTAGATTCTAAAAGTTATATAAGTACAATATGCACAGTAACCTAACCTACCTACTCCTGACAGGTGAGCCAAAACGGATCAGTCTCAGCTTTATGCTGTTTTCAGTCTGACCCGGTCTTGGTGACACCAGGAACCAAGACGAGCTCTGAATGTCCATTAACAATGCATAGGTACTTATATTATAAATTCGAAAGTAACCCTGTCGTCTGGTAACTTTTCACGCCTGAACGGCTGAACGGATCTTAACTAAATTTGGCAGGAAGGTAAATAATATCCTAGGGACGGACATAGGCTGCTTGAAAAGCGCGTGCGATGCCACGAGCAGAAGCAAGTATCATATAAAGATGCGATGATGAGATACTCTACACTAAAAGACAGGTTTTTGTGAATCAACAAACGCATTCCATTTCGGTAAAAGCAAACAAACACAGATTTAGAATTTTCTCGAAACCTAACAGAACAACCTCTGTCGACTAACCTCAATACCAAAACAGCGTTAAATAAATCACAGTTAAACTAGCATTATGCGACCCACAATGCTTACCCTGTTTACTAACACAGTTATCGGTGCCAAAATTGCACCATTATTTGCGTGATGACTTATGGGTGTTAGCGGCTTTGGTTGTTGAACTTATGAACGTGAAATGAGAAATGAGTCAAGTGGATTCAAGCCAAAGAATGCATCCGAGGGGATCAAGGAACCTTCTTTGTTAGATTTTGTTGTTCCAATGTAGCGTACATACGTACGCGGGTGTCGTTACAGGCGACTAAAGGATATCCACAAGGAGCGGGCAGCAGCGCCCCCTGCAGAACAATTCCACCACCGAACTGCGATCCTTAACCCGCATGCCCAGCGTGGGGATAATGGGCATTACCCCCATGTGATAAAAGCTAATAAGGCGCTTATCAGGGGGAGGCCTGCGTCCAGCAGTGGACCAATATAGGCCATTGGGGTTGAGGTACGTGCATAGTTGTGGAGTAGAAAAACCTTTTTCCATAAAGGCCAATAGCACGGTGTCAAAATAGATTATCTTGACTATCCCGACATGTATTATGTAGATCTCGATCGACATCTCACATCCAATACAGGATCTTATAAGGAAGGTATAAGATCCTGTATTGGATGCGAGGTGTGCGCCACGTGATCTAACGATTAGTCAAGCAGAATAGCCCCCCTATTCTGCGAAGGTAAACTGATCGTTTCACTATAACATGGGCACCGTCACAGAATGACACGTTTGGTATTCTTAGATGAAACAAACTACAGATGGAGGGAGGCAAGTCATAAGTGTCATGTTTGAGACCATTCTTTAAACTCTCCGTGAAAATAGTACCGCATGCACTATCTGGAGTTTTACGAGACGATCCTGCGTCGATACCATTGTAATAGTGAAGCGATTTGTTAGCAGAATTGGCTCCCTGTGCGTACCGTGATAGCCAACAACCAACCCTTATATTGGCGCTGCTTAGCTTGGGGCTCGACGATCTGTGGATTGTCCAGCATTATTTACTAAGATAATCAGATTCTATCTCTATTACATTTTCCAGTGGAAACCCCACTAGGCGAGTGAATCTACGACTATTCTGAAGCGGTAGCAACCCCATGCACGTGCCCGTTCTAAATTGAGGCAACTGCAGACATAGATTAATTAGAGGCAGTGATTCATGGCGGGTAATTACCACGGGTCGCTACATCCTATGAGTAGACGACTGAGGGGTTGTGCCATAGTTGTAGACGCGGGATCGGCTTACGTCCAGCTATCACCAGGGAGGAAGAGAGAAGAGGGGATCTTAGTATAGTGTAATATGCCATCATGATTCATCATGACACAATCATCACGACATGGCACGTGTTCGAAGTTCTATTTGACGACTGACGACCTCTGCGGCGCAGCGGGCGAAGGTCCGCCTGCGACACAAGGGTGCCGATTCCCGTCTCGGGACAAATGTTTATACGATCTGCAGATATTTGCTCCGGGACCGGGTGTTTTGGGTGTTTTTTTTTGTAAAAAAAAATAATACCTAGTACCCATAACATAAGCTCTGCTTACTTTGGGGCTAGATGATGCTGTGTGATTGTTGTCAAGGGTAGAAGAGAAAAACTACGTAGTTTTTCTCTTCTACCCTTGACAAAAACTACGTAGTTTTTCTCTTCTACCCTTGACAAAAACTACGTAGTTTTTCTCTTCTACCCTTGACAAAAACTACGTAGTTTTTCTCTTCTACCCTTGACAAAAACTACGTAGTTTTTCTCTTCTACCCTTGACAAAAACTACGTAGTTTTTCTCTTCTACCCTTGACAAAAACTACGTAGTTTTTCTCTTCTACCCTTGACAACAATCGCTGTGCTTCGCGTCGTCATCGAATGCGTAAAAACTTGAAATGTTGTATAAATATATATTTTTTTTAATTACTCAATGTCATTGATGCAACAATGCGATGACATTTTTGTCTATTCCAGCCTAGACAAATTCACTGTGCTTGGCCTACTGACCGGCTGAAATTGATTCCGCGTCAATAAATATGGTCAGACCCATACGACATCGTGATGACATGGTAACACGACATTGTAATCTTTCTATTAAAGGTAGACGGATGACACGTGGGTCAATATGCTTGCCAGTCATGTGTCCGTTTTATTTACATCAATAACAACATTGTTGGTCGGAAGAGGTTCGTTGAAGTCAACCCCACCATATCAAACTTTGAACCGTGTAAGCGCATCAAAAAATTTCCAAAAATCTTCAAGTTCAAACCAAACTTATATTCAAGAGATAAATTGCTACAGTGACTGTTGATGACAGCTACCAGGATATTTTCATTGCAGTTCATACAAATACTTGACCCGTATCGAATCCGCTGCAGCTGTGCCCCAGGCATAACAAAAAAACTGCGCCACAGAAGTTAATATTGGGGGCACCGAATCATCTTCATCAAGAGAAGGACCGACTCATCTACGCTCTTATGCTCTTCCTATCGACGACCTCCGTGGCGCAGCGGGCGAAGGTCCGCCTGCGACGCTGGAGGTTGCGGGTTCGATTCCCGTCTCGGAACAAATTTGTGTACGATCTGCAGAAATTTGTTCCGTTGGTCTGGGTATTTTCTATCTATAATCAAAAATATCTATCTATGTAGTGTATTGTATTAAGTATATCAGTTATCTAGTACCCATAACACAAGCTCTGCTTAACTTGGGGCTAGATAATGCTGTGTGAAATGTCCAGCATTATTTATTATTTATTTATTATCATAAATCGACGTTGTAAATGTTGATCAGTAAAAACAGTGTGGTGTAAAGAGTCTCTCTCTACCTACATGAACGCATGTACTGATCAACATAATTTGATCAGTCATTTTCCGTGCCACACCGCCACTTTAATTTGCAAATTAAACACGACATATCAGTAAGTACAGTCCTTAGTTTTTTGCGCACATCAAAGGCGTTGGCGCCCACATTTATCGTACGTATGTAGGGTAAACCCAGGATACATGCCTCAGTGGGATAGATGCCTCGGTTTCAAAAAACATAACTTCCCGAAATCGCAACTACGAATTAATAGTTTAAATAAGGCGCGGACGTGCCACACTCCTCAGTTCCCCGCAGGCGGTTGAGCAGAGTGGACGTATTTTTCTTGTGCATGCGATTATCTCCGCGGCGAACGCAGGCTTACTGGTCAAAGTTTTAAACATGAGTATTCAGTGTTGCATAACTTTTTATGGAGTCATAAATTTTATTCAATTTTACTAACGTTGATACATTGGTACATTGAGTACACACCTAAATGTCAATACCCTCTCTATTGTATTTAGTTTAGTTCTACTTATGAAAGGCATCTATCCGTATCAAAAAGTATAGTTGCCTCAATTTATCTGGGGGATAGTTGCCCTTAAAGGCATCTATCCCCCAGAACTCTAAACATAGTCAGTGTTTGTTGGAAAACATAATTTTGTTATATTTTTACGTCGGAAACATTTTGTACATACCTATTTGTGTTCAATACCTAATGTTTAACCGCCAATAAAATTAATTTCATACCCCATGCAGACCATATGGGTCTCGCGTCCGTTTACCTATGCCCCAACATACCTTAAAAGCTGATTTTCAAATGTTGATTTTCTTAATGTTGATTTCCTTAATGTTAATTTTTTGAATGTTGCTTTTCTTAATGTTGATTTTCTTAATGTTGATTTTCTAAATGTTGGTTTTCTTAATATTGATTTTCTTAATTTTCTTACTGTTGATTTTTTTTATTGTTATTTTTTGTTAGACAAATGCACAAGCTCAATTATTATTGTATAGGAATGCTCAAATAAATGATTTTAAATTGTATTTTACCTTAATTCATTCTATAGGGCATCTATCCTACACCACTGGCTTCTATCCTCCATAGCATTTTCATGCTGTGGCATCTATCCATATAGGTTAGGCATCTATCCCCAAAAAAAGGGTTTGCGAAAACTCAATTCCTGCCTAATTAGTGATATTTAGGTCACTAGCAACCGTTATAGATGTGAGATAAAAGATTAAACTATCTATATTCATAAAAATTACTCACGTCAAATTAAGAATTTTAAAACTACAAGGCTTTTTCAAAAAGTGTGGCTTCTATCCTGGGTTTACCCTAGGTAGGTAATGTAGGTATACGTCGCAGTCATTCGACTAACTAATTGGGACGGGCCCACATAGCCTGCCTGCAGTCAATTACGCTAATGAGCCAGACGTTAGCATGCGATCAACCAAAACAGTAAACATCTGATAGGAAACCGTGTTAATTTGTTGCTAATGTTGTCAGTCGATGGAACGTGAGTTGATATTGATGTTTGCAAAACAAATAACGCTAGAGCTAGCAACTTCCAAGGTTATGTTACTATTTTTTTCAGAACATGTCCATCATCCTACTGCAAGAACATTTTTTCTGATATTCCTTTTGCTCTTGGGTTATACTGAATCAGTAAGGCTGGTGTTTTACTTTAAGAATAAAAATTATGACAAACGTTTCCAACAAGGGCATTGGCAACGCCTGCTGGTAAATTTATAACAGTATGTACCTCAATTCGATTTCATTGGATTCAAATCAAATCATTTATTCGCAGGAATGTAGGAACAAAAGCTCTTAATAATAATGGTAACTCCAATACATTCTGAATCGACGAAGCGTGCAAAAATAAAATTTTAGGCTTTATTAAAGTAATAATGTCAAAGATTTGTACTATCCAATCTGAAATGGCTGCTCGTATTCACGAGCGGGAAAAGAACCAATGAGTACCGAAAAAAGTCATGATGAAGTATCAAAAATTCAAAGAATGTCCATACACGGAGATCCTATCTATAGGATGGGATGACTGTGAACGCTGATCTATCTTAGGGCTCCAGGACAACAAGTTCCATTCCAGTACCTAGTTCCACAAATGTTGTAAACACTCACCCTCGTACAGAACATGCAGCCGCAGCCGGCGAGCACCGTGACCTTGTCCACGGTATGCTCCTCCAGGCACAGCTTGCAGTGGACCGGCGCGGCAGGCACGAAGCCGCCGGCAGCGCCGTCTAGGGAATACCTGCAATAAGGAGAAAACTTGAAGAAACTGCAGGTAAACTTCGATTCAATGAGGTTATCATTTTAATGGTTGGATTGTGTAAAAGATAATATGAATGTAGATGGAAGCTTGCAGTCGACCGGCGGCGCGGCTGGGACGAAGCCGCCGGGAACACAGTCTAGAACGGGCCGGGAACGCGGTCTAGGGAATACCTGCAATGAGGAGGTACTTGACGACGCTGCAGGTAAAGGAAACTTTGGTTCAATAGCGTTATGATATGACGGTTGGATTGTGTGAACGAGAATATACATAGAAATCTAAATAATATTTAGATTTCTATGAGAATTTATCGTGAGAGAATAAATCTCATAAACGAATTCACTGTCAAGCCTCGGCGCGGCGGCGATGTAACCCGCAGGGGCGCGGCCGCCGAGGCTAAACGGTGCTCGGAGCTGGTAGATGTGCATGTGCGTCGTGCGTGGGCCATGGAAGTGTTAATGAAAAGATTAATTGTTTGAAGAACACCAAGACAGAAGTATTTTTATGGACAGCATCCGACAACGTCTGCGAAACAGGGAGCGGATTCTTTACTGCTTTCAATGGAACAATAGATCTAAACCTATCTAATACCAGCTCCTAGTCCCGTTTTCTACCGGAAACACTTATTTGGAAATAAATAGACACTTGATAACGGAGATTAGAAGAAGGTAACATGTTGTGCCCCCTGAACGATGATGTCCTGCATGTCGCAATGGGGGCTATCGCGTGCGAATTTGCCACTAGAGGCGCTTGTGTCGCGTAACATTCGCTTTTCATTGGTTTTGGCGGGCTTTGTGACAGAAATTATAATTTCTTTTATTTAAGTACCTGTTGAAAAGTGATCTCCTTCGTGAAATTATCGCAAATATGGATTATTTGGCGATTAATGTGAACGCTTTGAAAACGAAATTAAGAAAAAGAGGCGCAAAAATAAGCGGCCTCAAAGAGCAGCTGATTCAGAGGTTAGTTTGTTTAATGTTTACAAACTTATTTTTTGGCAAAAGTATGCTTGTTTGCCGAGGTAACAGCTATGTTTCTACAGGTATACCTACCTCTGGACCTTAGTCAACAGTGGCGCCGCCACCTGGTGAGCTAAGAAAAGATAGTCCCCATTCGGCCACAGCGGCCAGTCTCAACGGAGCCTAGCTATGTGCGAGCCTAGCGATGGGACGGCAGACCGACACGACCGGGGAGAGGTCAGACGCAGTGCTCCCACACGTTTTAAAATGATGGATGACATACCTGGAGCCGCCGGCACCGGCCAGCGACAGCAGAGAGGAGCATCTCGAGCAGACGGACGGCGCCCGCAGCCTATTGTGAGGCCTGATAGGCTCTGAGACTTTCTCCCGGTCCGTTAGGGCGAGGACTGTCGAGCATTTTCTTAGTCCTGCAACAAAGAAATAGTAGTTTAGTCATCAAGCACCCAAATGTACAAGCTTAGCATCGTATGATGCTATGGGTCGTTGATGGGAATTCCCAGTCCTATTTTTTCCGATTGAGCTGGCATGTAAAAGAAGACGCCTAAACCCAGCAGCGGGTCTCAGTAGGCTGACGTAATGATAGATATAGACACTTTCTACGATAGACCATCGCTCTTGGGCTGTAAGGCTGGCTTGTACCATTTATTTTCTTTATAAAATACCTACTAGTTTAATGGAGTAGATATTTCACCTACAAGAAAAATCCCAGCAGTAAATAATACGATAACTTTGATTAAGGAATATCAAATGAAAATAATGCCTGCCAAGAGCTGAAAGTCAAACACACAATGAAATCGAAAGATAAGGTCACTTCAACAACAAATTGGACGAGTTACGGTAGTGACCCAAAATTCAATACATTCATAAATATCATTTATTTTCAATGTGAGAGAAAATATGCATCTGACATGATGGATGGTGTAATGTTGTCAGAATCAGAAAGCGAAGATGGACAATTGGCGCAATGCGATTTTTTACGTTCAGTATTTTGTTCGTAAATTTATTTCATTTGATTACTCCAATGTGGAACAGATAAATAGGATCCGACACTCTGATACGAAATAAACTCGTACCGCCATCAATTCAATCCACTTCACTTCGTCCATCATTTTCGACATGATAGAGGGTCCAGATGTACCTACTGGATCCTACCTACTAATATTGTAAATGCGAAAGTTTTTGCAGATATGTTTGTTACCACGTATTCCGTAACCACTTAACCGATTTAGATGCAATTTGGTATGTAGATAGTTAAGGTTCTAGAATAACATTGAGGCTAATCTAATTTTCAAAAGTTAACCTCTAAGGGGGTTAAAAAGGGTGGTAAAGTTTCTATGGAAATTTAATATTCCTTGGTTCGATTAACTCAAAACACGATATAAATCAACTATAAAGTAACAATATAATGAATCAAGTATTTTTTATTTTAACAAAACTAGCCCTAGTAAGGGATGTGCAATAAATTCGTAAGATTTCCGGGAGAGAAGCCGCGGGGCGCAGCTGATCATAAATAAAAACCCTTGGCATCAATTTCCCCTGTCATGTTTTGAGGAAGATGTCCAAAGGACGAAACATTCCACTCGAATACAAAGAGTGAGAGCGGTGAAAGGAAACTTAAATTGTGTAATATTTTGATGCAGAACGCAGTGATTAAATATCAATAAACAACTGTAGAATGGCGTTATAATTTGACTATTTATTTTATGAGAGTTACGAAATATGAAGTTGTTGAAATGGGCAGTAGGTACCCTTAATGAGGGAGGAGGGTTATACGCAGCAGTGGGTAAATGTGAACTGAGCAGACAGAGATTAACACTATAGGCACGTTTCGTTTCTAGAATCTTAGTAATTTTTTTTGTAAACAAAGGGTAGTTTTGTAAGCAAAGGTTTTTGTAAACAAAATCAAAGATACATGATTGGATTTTTTTTAAGAATCTGGTATCATCGCAGCAAATCACTTTGAAAAAATGTTTGATTTTGATACTTCATTTCATTCGCCTGTCGTCCGTTTTCGAAACTACTGGAGCCATTTGAAAAATTCTTTAACCATTAGAAGCCCACATTATTCCTGATGAACATAGGCTACTTTTTACCGCGGGAAAATGCTTCATTCCTACGGGAAAACGGGTAATAGGACAACAGGTGGTAAGAATGCAGCTATAGTTCATAAAATGTTTACAAAAAAAAATGATTTTTGAACTGAGTATAGACTTTGTAGAGCGCATTCCTAACACGTGTGTTCTGAGCGAGATGGTAATACCAGAGCCATCTGCTATGCTTCATCAATAAAAAATTAAAAGAAACAAGTGCAGGTTATCAGAATAAAGATGATTAAATGCACAGTTTATAAAAGACCTTGATTCTTGTTTTGCTTTCAGTAAAATGGGAACGTGAGTCACATTGATTGTGTTCGTAATGCAATACAGAAGTAGCTGTTTTATTTTGTTTGGAATTTAATATGAATGCTAACAAAAATACTAGTGGGTTTACAACGTAGCAAGACGTAAAGTCTATTCTTACATTCAAACAAACACAAAAGCTCAGTGCTTTATTTCCTTTGGACCTTAAAGGACTTAAGGACACGTCAGAAATTTCTAATTATTCAGGTTCAAACTCTTAGAATATATTTTATATACCCTAAGGTCGGGTTACCTTAGTCAAAGACTTACACAGGAATACATACTATACAATACACTTAGACGAAGAGGAAACAGATTTGAAGGTATGAAATGTAAGTCCAGTACTAAATTGGCTCTGCCTCAGCACGAGTTGGTCGACTAGCAAGCTAGCAACCAGCGCTGGTCTTCCGTCAGAGCCAGATTCTCTGAATTCTTACTCCTGAAATCAATTTCTACCCTTTTACCATCGGCGAAGGTACATTTTGATCCAATTTTGGACGCAAATCACTACCATTTACCTTACCCCGTTATCCCGAACCCAGATCTTGTCTTAAACAACAAGATCTCTCGATCTGGATTACCTTGTTTTGAGATCTCAAGGTAAAAGGTACGACTGAGAATAAAACCGAGAGTGTTTTTCTTCTGATAGGTACAATTGTTGTTTTTGGTGTTGTTTTTGATGGTTCCGTTTTGACCATCAAGAACACACGCGTTTCATACTTACGGGGCGTATTGTCTCTGACTGTCATGGAAAGAAAAAGAATATTATACAACATTAAAACTACCGTTCTTTGTCAAATACATTATGAATGTAAGCGGGTTAACTACGAAACAAGTTTGTCATTGAAGAACAGCAACGTGTCATCCCTTAACAAAGGACATCATCAGCGAAAACTAGCTTCGTAGTTAACCCGCTTACATTCATAATGCATGTGCAACTTCAACAGTGCACTTGCAAGCCAGTTAAAGATGTCCGAAGGACCTTCGGTGTGACCTATCGGTACCTCGAGGTGTCACACATCACACACATGAACTCATCACCATCATCAGCCACACATAGGCCACATATACAGCCAGACATAGGCGTCCCCTAATAAGCGCCATAGTGCCCTGCCTTCATAATGCCGCATCCAGTATCTGCATGCTGTCTTTCGCAGGTCGTCATGCCACGTGGCTAGAGGACGTCCTACGTTTCCCAAATCGCGGTCTCCACTCAAAAACACGTTTATCCCAGCAGTTGTCAGTTCTTCGCGAGGTATGGCCGACCCACTGCCACTTTAGCTCGCTAATTCTTTGACCTAAGTCGGATCCTATCCTTCAGAGAAACTCCTAGCATAGCTCTTTCCATAGCTCGTTGAGCGACTTTGAACTGGTGGACCAGCCCTACCGTGAGTGTCCACGTCTCAGCAAACCCATTGAGCCCTTACTGAATATTGTAGAATCAGTTCAGTTTTTCTTTGAAAGGGATACCTTTAATAACAAAGAAAATTACAATTATATTGAAAAAGTTGAGTTAACTGCCGACTGTTGCAAATAATCTAGCTGTGGTACAACTGATCCATATTAATAGCAGTCGTCGCGTCCCCAAGACGCGCTGGCTGCATTGCCTTCTCTGTATGGCAATCCTGATAGATACGTAGCCTAGAAATCAGTAAATCTTCTGATTAGCATGCCCAGGCACCCACAACATGGGCCATGAGCCTAGATTGCTAAAATTGTGTTATTATTGACTGCTTAGTTCTTTGCTATTTATTATGATAGTCCAGTCATATTAAGATTTCATCTATTAATTCCGAAATAACCAGCTGAAAACTCGTATACGCCTTCATTTTGGCGTTATAAACGTTCTCTCAAAAGTCAAATTAAATACAGTGTTAACTTCGCGAGTTATTCGAGGTCAAATGGTTTTTCCCAATTATCTAGATTTCTATAGCTCCAATAATGTTGACATCTATTATAAAATTGTAGAGCATAAAATTTTCTACAAAATTTGTTCCCATTTGTGTTGTTTGGCTACAATGACTGGACAATAAGTATACCTAAATATATGTGTTGTGTTGCTAGATAATGATTTGTTGCTGACGATTCGGGTAATGTTTGTTACCAGGTTCAGTTCAGACAAACTCTAGAGTGGCCGTAAAGCCCTAAGTGCGAACGCACCAGGCGACCTCAAGCTATGCAGGTGTAAGCAGAGCAGAGCGACGAATTGAATTTGTTTGCGTGCCGTCTCGCTCTTTTATTAGAAAGAGAAACCAGATCTGTCATTGGTCTTGATGTTTTATCAAGTAAACAGTTCCTGAACCATAGCTGCGTGCGATAGTTATGGCACGTCGTGACTACGGTCAACGATACATTGGTCTTAGAAGTGGTCTTTTACATTTTAGTTATTCGGGTCATATTGATCACCCAAAACCTTACACAAAATCCTGAAACACGCACAATAGTAAAAGACAAACTCTAAGACAAAGAAATAAACAATTGTGTGTGCCGTGTGTGGTGGAACTTCTCCGGTGCTGCTTCTAGAACATTATTTACAAGGCCCTACTGCAAGGAACTTTGCATATAAATAAATAAATATTATTTATACCGTACCTTAAACTTTAAACAGTATTTTCATAACTAGTTTTAATCCAAATATATTAAAAAGAATGACAGTGTTCTGGTGGAACTTCCCCGGTGGTGCTTCTAGATCGTTCCATACAAGGCACTAGTGCATTGAACTTTGAATATAATATAGACTGCATAATAGCAGACTAGAATTTAATTATACAGAAACGATATCAATTCCACCAGGCATGCCAGGTCGCGCATTTACCGCTAATTAGGTACTGTATTTGCCAGCTTCTACGAGTAGTTATTGAAATAGCCTTCCCTCACACTATGTATATAAGTAGTTTATGTAAACGTATGTAGGTATATATAACTTTCATGAGCACACAGATCCCCTAGTACTATCCAATGATCCTATACATCCACGGTTGTCTGGTAGAGATCGGTCTTGAGCGATAAGACCGCCACTTGTCACTTAGATTTTAAGCTGTTTTGCTGTATTGT
This sequence comes from Eupithecia subumbrata, assembly GCA_949316285.1. Lineage (NCBI taxonomy): Eukaryota > Metazoa > Arthropoda > Insecta > Lepidoptera > Geometridae > Eupithecia > Eupithecia subumbrata. The sequence continues at coordinate 20,902,325 of OX438646.1, read as the reverse complement.
TTCTATCGATAAGTGTGCAATAAAGAATTTTCTATCTATCTATCTATGTATCTATCACATCAACAGCCTATATTGGTCCACTGTTGGACGCAGGCCTCCCCCTGATGAGCGCCTTACTGTCTTTTATTATGGGAGGTAATGCCCATAATCCCCACGCTGGGCATGCGGGTTGGGGATCGCAGTTTGGTGGTAGAATTATTTTGCAGGGGGCGTTGCTGCCCGCCCCGGTAGATATCCTCTTACGACACCCGCGGGAAGAGTTAAATAGCACTACATTTTTAAAAATAAATCTTAGCAAGAGTCATACTTTAATTTTAAAATAAATAAATGCAATGAGATACGGACAGTATGGTGTCTTTCATCATCTATACCATACTTATACAATATGTACGTATATGTATATTACCTTTTTTCATCAAACTGCTGAACAATATCTTAAGGAAAGGCAACGATAGATCCTGGGAAGGACGTAGGATACTTTTGAAAGAAAAAAATCGTAAAATGCCGCGAGCTGAACAGTCTTAATTAATTCTTCAAAGCGCCAAAATGAAGTAAAAATAAACGAACCAGTTATTAAAATTATTACCGTACATTGTACAAGGTTAAATCTCATTCTCTTTAGTTAAGCTGAAATATTGAAAGCCAACAAGGGGTTAACTAATTGGCAATCTAAATCCGTGAAATTTTATCAGGGTTAGGCAGGTTCGTAGCAAGGCCATAAATAACACGAACACGAAATATAGAGCTATTATTAATTAGAAACAAGACTAGCGTAGTATTTTAGTAAAATGTAAAATACTGGACGAGGTTTGAATAGGCAACAACGTATAATGATAAGCTTTTCTATACTATACTTATGGCAATTTTTAGAGAACCCTAGTGTCTGTTAGGGGACTATAAACCAAAAACATGTAATCTTTTTGACAATAAACGATATTTATCTATAGCTATTCTACGCTGACTCGGCCACATTGAGCAAATAAAGGAAGAGGATATGATAAAAGCAAGTCTCAGGCAGAACCATCAGGGCATGGGCCAGTTTTTCTCCTCAGGTATAGCTGAATTGAAGAAGAGGAGAGTCGATCTTCAGAACTCGACATTTCATGCTACTCGACGGCACAGAATAACTACATCTAGTACTACGAATAGACGACGACGGTTCTAGCAAGAGACTGATCAGAACCAAGATGCTAAGAGCAATCTTACGAATCGACCACGACGGTTCTAGCAGGAGACTGGTCAGAACCAAGATCCTAAGAGCAATCTTACGAATCGACGACGACAGTTCTAGCAGGAGACTGTTCAGAACAAAGATGCTTAGAGCAATCTTACGAATCGACGACGACGGTTCTAGCAAGAGACTGTTCAGAACCAAGATGCTAAGAGCAATCTTACGAATCGACGACGACGGTTCTAGCAGGAGACTGTTCAGAACCAAGATGCTTAGAGCAATCTTGTGTCTAAGACCAAGGTCTACTTTGGGGCGCTGCTGTGCCGTGGGAGTAAGTATGATGATGATGATGTCCTCTGGAGCTCCAGAGGCCGGAGTATAAGTGGTCTCAACGGAGACTAGCCATGAGCGCAAGTAATTTTTTATAGTTGTGGTAAGCCTGATAACCTTCGTTTGACCACAATAGACTAGTGTCCTAAAAAGTTCTAATTGGTCCGTCAGTAAGATTATCAGAATATATTGGTTGGACACGTTTTTTTCTTTTGTCGATTAAACAAAAAGTGATGGAGATATAGCCAGTTGAAGTTCCGCGTGACGTCACACCTTGCGACACTTTTTAGCAAAGTGACGACACTTTGCTAAAAAGTGTCGCAAGGTGTGACGTCTAAACGACACTAGCCCCACTCCCAAATTTTGACGCGCTTTATTTTTATCATTACTTGTTTGATTGACAAAAGAAAACGTGTCCAATATCTTCTGATAATCTAACTGACGGACTAAATAGAATAATATAATTTTTACCCAGGACACTATTTTACCAGATGGTATCGCCGACGATGTAACACGAAGGTCTAGAATATCAAAATTCACATTATTATAGTGCACTTATCATGATGATGATGAAGGTATAGAAGTTGAAATAAATGACATGGAATTTTTGAAAATTAACATGTTTTCTGAAGACCGGTTCGAGATTGGACGCCAAGTCGTTAAGCTCGGACTGGTTTTGAATTTAAGCCAAACAAAGTCACCATTATTATTTTTTTGTTACCTTGAAAGATATTAATAAGAGCAAACACAAAACTTCTCAGAGCCGGTAAAGACCGTAACGTAAAACCTACCCATCGCAATCTCGACATTTATTTGAGACTCCATTGACACATGAACATGTGACATTATTTTGACACGATGCTATTGGTTGTTTTCGTAAATCTCCTCTGCTCACTATATTTTAATGGTTACAAAGGCGTCCGTCTATAGTGGCGCAGCGGGCGAAGCCTATGCCTGGACGCAGGAGGTTGCGGGTTCGACTCCCACCTTGAGACAAGTATTTGTACGATCATGTAAATGGAGGCCCAGCTTAGCAGTGGACGTCTTTCGGATGCCATGATGATGATGAGGGTGTCCTGGTAGCGGCCCTGGACGGTAGCGATCCAATTTCTGGCAAAATAACTTATTTATGAACAGTTACCCTATTTTTGGGATGTTACGGGGAACACTCGGGTTACTAATTCAGTATTCAGGATGATCCGGATATCAATAATGGACGAGAGGTAAGCAATGTGCTATTTTGTTTTGCAAACTCGTATCAAAGAACATCTAGTAAAGGACCTAAATTAGCAAAAGTTTAATTATGTAGATTTAATACCGTGGTTGAATAGATTTTTTTAAACTGAACTGTAACGTCCCCTTTTACAATACAATGGTCAAAAGTTTCGAAGTTGCGGCTCGAAACGTCTTGCTAAAAAGCGCCACTTTTCTGGAACTTTGCGGTGACACACTATGTCAGAGTTGCGTAAAAGAAAACTAACTATCAAGCGGACCAGTGGACCAACTTAACTTTTTTCTATCACAATAAGCTAGTTTGCCTAGGCCTAAAGGCCTGAGAGCTATGTAAATTTGACATGAAACAGCAGCAACATAAATTATCAACGATTCAGAAAAATTCTCCGCTTGCGTTTGTCACTGAACTTGCGTGCTATAATCCGTTATGGAAATTGTGTCATATTATACCGATGTCAGCTGCTAACTTCCTTATGGAATTACGTTTAATAACCGTTTATCGACCTGTGCTATCTAGGCTGCGGCCTCGCACAATGATTGCTGATCTCGCTAGACGCTAAATACGAATGCCGGAAATATATGTCGGTCTTTTCATTCATCAACTGGCCCAAAAGAAAACAGAGCTTGTGTTACGGGAACCAGACGAATGTTAAACTACTTCATTTGTATTGTGAAACCAGGAACAAATATTTGCAGATCAAATGCATCGATCATGCTGCGGGAATTATGGTGCTTTAAACTCCCAACTTTCTTCGTCTTAAGCAGCCATTGCGCCACAGGACTTGAGCCCTCCACTGAGGATCAGCTCGAGGGCTGTCGATTTGGTTCTATAGCAGGTAGTCTTACCTTCAAGCAGAGGCTGCGGCTGCGACAGCACAGAGTCCCGAGAAGCAGCCCTGCGTACAGGCTTGGCTGGCCGCGCTAAGGACTTGAGCCCTCCACTAAGGATCAGCTCCAGGGCTCGTCTGCCGCCGGGCCCCGTAGCGCCGGTTCCCACCTGGTAACAAGGAAACTATAATTTACCAATAAATCGGGGTTGCAAATGATATGACAAATACGCTGATATCAGATAGAACTACAAACTAGTCAATTGTAGGGTGGGTTCTTGGTAGACGTTCTTTCAGGTAGATAGCTACATAATCCCCGAGGCTTTTTATCACGTGAGCGAAGCCGGAAGCTAGTTCTGATTGAAAAGAAATCACGACTCATAAACAACTACAACCAAATCACTTTAATTTAAACCAATTCATCGCAGAAGAACCCACATGCAGGCTATAAAACTTTAATACATTATTGACGAAACTAGTTCCGACAAAATCTGGCCTATGCCATATGTAATTAAGGACAATGATCATAAAATTGAATAGCCACAAATAGCATGGTGAACTGCCTTTAGGCGTTACAATGTGGACAATGAGTTATCAAAGTAATCAATCAGTTAAATGGGCAGTTATCGATAATCCGCTAATTATACGATAGGATAATGATGTGAACCAGCATTTTTAGATAGCTTTTAATTTAGATTTCAAGTTTATGAACATAATATACACTTAACTTTTTTGGTCTAGGCTTAAATTATGCTTGTCTATGAAGGTTATTTATAGTTATTCTCGGTAAAGGTTTGTGTTCCTATATGTATTACTTAGATTTTTACCTCTGGAACAAAACATAAGTCCCATGCGTATGTTTTGTTCAACAGAACGTTTATCCTATAGTTTTCTATAGTGTCTAGAAGAGTCAAGATGTCATTTTCTGGTTTTAATTTAAATCTCGATTTTAACTGAGATCGTATTATGATATTATTATAAACTTTTGACCTTAAAACGAGATTAATACCAATGGCCCTTAGGGTCAGGCACAGCAGAAAAGTCTAGCAAGTATTTCAAGACACGCACAAGCCCATGACAAGAACCAACCAGCCGCTTTGACGAGAGACCGTATAAGGAACGTCACTTTTCCTTCAAATACTACTTTGGTTGTACTTAAGGTGAGTTCTAGGTTGAGACCAAGCCATTAGAATCTAACGTTTAGAGAAAACCTTCACACACAATGCTCCTTGATTTATTTCTGACCAGTTCCTCATCCGTCGGTAATAAACGTACAAATATACAACTGCCAAGGCGCGGTGTTGTTATGTACCGACTGGAAACAAAGGTCATAGCTACTATTATTGGTATTGAAATCTACAAAGGCATGCAGCCGGATATGGTCTAGACTTGTTTATCAATGGGATGATAACAGGAAGATCTACGGGTATCACGTCACGTAACTACGTACTAAGGGGATTCTGGACCACGACGGAGTAAAACTTTGTTCTACGATTCTTTTAAGGACTTCAACCAGCAACCTCAGGAAAGTTGCGGGTTGACTTTGGGACTTTCTTCGGACTCTACAGCAACTTTTTTTTCAAATTAAATCTTTCTTCCAACTCCTGTCTCTTCCAACGGTCATTGGCTTCCCCATTTCTCGCCACTTATTTCTGGCTGGTGTCATCAGCCGCTAACTAAATCGGTCTTAGTCATCGCATTAGTTGGCATAATCTATGGATAACATGACATACACGACTTCATTTCATTTTCTTCATTCATTTTCCATAAAACAATCTCCAGGTCATTATCATTAAGCGTTATGTTGTATACTTTATTTACACGAATGATAAAAATGCTATTCAATTTCAGTAGAGATATAATTATAACATTATCAAACCAACAATACCCACGAATGAATGACTCATCACATCACACTTTCGCCCCTCCTTTCGTACTATTTATTTTTCAGCGAGAAGGCTATGAAAAGATTTACAGTTTTTATGTCGCCACCGGATCTTAGAATCACCCCGCTTGTAGAATCTAGGCCGAGTTAATGGTTTAATCTGGTATTTATCGCGTACCTTTTGTTATTATTTCCCAGTCAGTCGCCCCGTGACCACGATCGCTGTAACGCCGTAGAAACGTAGGGAAACTAATAACAAAAGGTATGTACGCGATAAATACCCGATAAAACCATTAACTATGTTAACAAATCGCGAAAGTTTAAAAAGTTTGTCTAGGCCGATTAGAAAACGAAAGCTGATTTGTTGGGAATAGGTACCTAATTAATTTCATTCGACGAGATGCCTAGGTGACGTTTAGCTATATTATTGAACGTTGATCATCAAAAAATCGTCATGGTATTTGTCTGAAATGTTGTGATCCCAGCAGTAGGTTGTGAAGGGCTGATGACGATGATGATGATGTTATGATCCGGCGATATATGTATACAACTGGCCGACACCACAAACCAACAGTCTGCCAGACGCTATATCCAACCACAGCTATGTACCGGAGCTGTATATCAACATGCATTACAAGGCGACAAACAACGAATTACAATGCGCTGACGCAGGTCTGCAAGTAGCGAGAATGTTTTATTTACGACATGAAGGATTTGTTTGTTTACATGTCAGTCAAGCGTGAATAACAGTTTTAAGTGGTCAGTTTTATTTTTTAGTTGTTAATATTAGGGTTCCGTACGTCAGCTACGAATTGGCGGATACGGAGATGACTGGATCTGAACCTCAACTCTGTTTTTTTTTACATCCACAGTGCGGCCGCAAAACGCTAGGTGTAGCTATTCTACCTAGGTACGTACGTGCCTTCATACCGAAATTACGGTTTTCGTTCGAGGGTACTTATCGTTCGAAATGAAACACGAATTTTCGTATTTCGGTGTATTGAAGTAGACCTTTAGAGACTCGATTACAATAATGTTTATGCACATCCATAAACAATCATCATAATGATGGAGTTCTGTGACCAAAGGGTGACAGGACCCGTTTACGTCACTGTGTCTGTCCGTCTGTCACAAGCCTCTATCTCTGTCACCGTAATATGTACAGAGCAATTATTCTCAGAATACGTGTTAAGATAAGAGCCAGTAGCCACTACCAATACATAATATAATGCTAACAAAATCCAACGGGGCTCCCCTGATGTATATAAGCTAGTAATCTTAAAATAACTCGCCAAAGGAACAAAAGATAAACAGAAAAAATAAGCGGTACGGAACCCATAGTGAGTCGGACTTGGCCGGTTTATTACTTAGTTCGTTTGATGATTAACGAAAAGGTCGATTAAAATTTAAAAGGAAAAACTGTTGATGGCACAAAAATAAAACTCCTGACTTTGAATTGAATCAACCAGGAAGTTGGAGTAATAAATTTCAAATGGTTAACGAGGGTGTTATTTTATTGTGTGCATGCTCGTTTAACTTAGTTACATAATGGGGTTAATTCAGAAGTCGCCAAAACTAAACTAAACTAATTTTGCAGCACTAAAAATATTACGATCCATTTTATTTAGATCGTTATAAAAGGGACGGCACCATTTTAAAGCTGTCAAATTTATTTAGATCGTTATAAAAGGGACGGCACCATTTAAAAGCTGTCAAATTAGTTAAGTTTAGTTTTGGCGACATCTGTACTGACAGCAATGTCTATAATAATAAAAGTAAAAAAGTAAAAGTCATTTATTTGCAAACACGTGTAAAAAAAAGATGACAAATAGTGTTTTTTTTTTTGAGTCAACATGTTTGACCAATATACATTGGTGTGCAAAATAATTAGAGAGTAAGATAGAATTAGAGAGTAAAAAATAAGATATAAATATAAATTATGAATTATGATGGACAGGACAATCCACACAGCATCATCTAGCCCCCAGCTGATATAAAAGCTAGTACAAAGCAAAAAGAAACAGGTAAGTACCCTACCTGTTTCTGTTTTAAGTCGCTAAGAGCCGAAAGGAGGAATTTATTGCATTTTCCCTGCAATGGGACAGCGGTGGCTAATTAATAATTATAATCAGAGGAAAATGTTTCTTCTGTTGCTATAGAGAAGAAACTATGACATAATTTTATGTTACTATCGCGAGAACACATTATAATTTAACACGTTGCCTGTGCATAACCCACCGGTGGTGGTGCATTTTGAGGTTCGTGCGTGCATTTCCCACATATGGGGCACGAGCCCTAACAAGTTCAAAGGCCTGTAAACATGTACAGGTGAGCTAATTCACTTTTTTGGCATCACGTGTAACCAACAAAAAAATTAACAAGAAAACCGAAGGACTTTTCATTTAGGGTAGCCAGTATGCCACCATCAAAAGTGCGTTTGCACGATGTTGGTCAACCTGCTAAAAACTTCCGGGAAAAAAGGTGAAAAAAATGTGACACATACCAGTGAATAGCAAAATCACACAAACAACGTTATGTATATACAATTTGATTGTTTTGAAACTACTAAGACCGACTTAAATTCCTTAGTTTGTAAACAGTTTTTTTTTAATTTTCCCGGGACAAACACTAATCCTTCAGGAATCAAATTTTCCTCCTCGGAATCATTATTCATACAATAGGGAAAGAATTTTCCAAATCGGTCCATAATTGACAAACACACATACAAAAACATACCTACAAACAGCCAAACATAGAACCTCTTCCTTTTATCGAAGTCGGTTAAAAATGCGACAAATACCAGTGAATAGCAAAATCACAATCTTATAGACAACGTATAATAAAACGACATGACTTGGCGAATTCAATCAGGTATTGTTCCTCATTAGATATTCCCGTAGCTGCTTACCGATTCCAAATTGCGCATTACAGGCATCGCAGGCGATTTGTGACTTTTTATTATTCAGAGACCCGGCGCGCATTTACATATCGATCTAATAACAAAACTACGCGCCTTTTAAATAAATCGCAAGGTTCTTATCCTATTGCATAACAGGTTCGCGAGGATACACGGGGTATGAGTAAACACACACGTGTCAGTCAACATCAGCAGGGATATTCAGAGACTACAAATCTCCGTTCGAGTCTTCGACACGGAATCTGACACAAATTCGCCGCGTAATTCAAATATTTTAGCGGTTTTTAATATTTTCTGCGTTCTGTAAGGAATTAAACTACCAGAAAAGTAGTTCTCCATAAATAATAAAACATTTTCTATGAACCCATGTTATAACAAATTTCGATTAAAGACTACCGACCAAAGACCAAAGACTTTGTAGCGGAGAGTGAATAGTCCTGCTGGACAATACGGAGTGTACCTATATCGACATGAATGATTTCCTATCAGCAAATGTAGGTATCTAGAAAATCAGCGGCAAGTCATCCCGTTTATAGTTTATTACCTTTATCCCGGGCGATTAACATGACACCTAGCTCGGAACTTGATACTTATACTTGATAGCATCACAATTACCCTTGCAGGTGTAAAATTCTTGAGTTATTATTTCTTGCTGTTATTTGTTATTTTTGTTAAGTTTTGGTTCGAAACAGGTGGAAACAGGAATTTTCCCGGGTTATAGTTATTGCCCTCAATCCGAACAGCACTAGACTACCTAACTGAAACGTCAAAAATGTTTAATCTATTAATGTTCAATATATTTTCATATCCTATCTGTGTTTTCATATCGATTAACATGACGGCTCTGCTTGGGGCTAGATACTGCTGTGTGAATTGTCCAGCATTATTTATTTATTTTATTTATTTAAACAATAGTGATGGAATGTACCATACCAACCGATAACAACAGCCATTTCAACGAACCTATCCCATGACACACTACACCGTAAGTTCCCAGGAGGAATGAAGCTTACCTAATCATATTGATAATAAATATAACATAACAACAACCTTGACTTACAGTTACGAATAAATAATGGAAACCGATATGAATATTCAACAAGAAAACGAACTTTTAGAGCGTCGCAACTCCTTGTTTGAGAAACAGTTGAGAGACTTAGAAACGGTGGATAGAAATGATATTGTATAGAAAGGGGGGCGGGCATTCTCAATTCTCAGGTTGACCAGCAAGGGTATTTTAATTCATTCGATTCGATTCTGAATCGATTCCGACGGATCTATAAAACGCTATTTGGATTTCGCCTAGGGTTGATGATCGAAAATTCGAAGCGAATCTGTTGACTAATTGGCCGTGTCAATGAGAAGGAGCTCCTTATTTCGATCATCAACCCGAGGCGAAATCAAAATAGCGTTTTATAAATCCGTTGGATTCGATTCGGAAACAAATCGAACGAATTAAAATACCCCCCTGCTGGTCATCTATACGAATAAATATAATTCAATGCATATCAAAGTATGCAGGGCATTTTCAGCCCCGTAGTAAGTAGTGTGAGTGATAGGTAGGTAGGTTTTACGTAACTGATTAACTTCTACGACTATATGGTCAAAGTTAGGCTTTTTACTTTCATTTACACTTTCATGGCCCTAGACGATCTCGTCCATTTAAAGCTCCGTGTGGCGGCGGCGGTGGGGCGGCGCGCCCCTGCATTTCGCACCGCCCGCCCCGAGACTGGGCAATGAAGGCGATATATTAAGGACTGATTAGTGTTTTCTGGAAAACAAATCTGCCTAAATCCCACTGCTGCTCTGCACAAAAACAAACACACTTTTTCTGAGTGGCTTTGTCACGGCGAAATATCTGGGCCTATTGTGTTGTGATCGCCACAGAAACAGTTTTTTCCCCTCAAATAACTCATTTTCAAACACACTAACAAAGTAGGACTTTGATATCGTTTTTAAAAGTGACTCATTATAACATTTGCTCAATTTCATTTGACTCATTATTGCTTTATTACTACAAAATCTAGATTCTAGAATCTAGAAGATTCACTCTTCTCTTGAAGATACCCAAGTTGTAATTGGTCCGTAAAACAGCAGCAGGAAGCGTGTTCCAAACCCCAGCAGCGGTACGAATGATGAAGACGAGAGCATACAGAAGCTACAAAGGTAATTGAGTAACAAAAACACCTTGGATAACTCATTTTTGAGGACATCCAATAAGTCATAGCTATTGTTTACCGGTAGGTCAATGACATAAGCACACAACAATAGTACAGAAGTTATAAGGAATTTGTAAATAATAAGTATTATGGATCGATTCTTACTTTTAACCTGTGCGATGCAATTTACACCACCCTAATTCTTCCCGCGGGTGTCGTAAGAGGCGACTAAGGGATATCAACCGGGAGCGGGGCAGCAGCGCCCCTGCAGAACAATTCTACCACCGAACTGCGATCTCCAACCCCAAAATGGGGATTATGGGCATTACCCCCATGAGATAAAAGCTAATAAGGCGCTTATAAAAGAAAGGCCGGCGGCGTCCAGCAGTGGACCAATACAGGCTGTTGAGGTTAAGGTTATTTTCAACCGACTCCGAAAAAAGGAGGAGGTTCTATGTTCGGCTGTATGTTTTTTTTTTAACCGTATTGGCCCCATCAATGTTTTGACATAAAAGATCCGGACCTCACGGAGCGGACTGTCGGCAATGCCGACGAGGATTCTTGAAGGCAACTTCTCCATTTAATGCGAATGACGTCATTCGGATTGCCGATCAGTTGACGCACTTGTCAGCGGATTGTCCGATGCCGGCCTGTGAACGCGCACCCTAACGTTTCAACTGCTAACGTTTGAACCGTAATGCCAACACTTACCACACCGTGATCGGGGCCATGGTGAATATGTGGTACAGCGCATCAGCATTGCCATACAGCGGCGCAATGCAGCCAGTGTCTTGGAGACACTTCCGACTGGTATTGATATGGATCAGTTGAGCTACCTGTAGATTGTTTGCAACCGTCTGCAATTAACTCAATTGTTTCAATTGTAACTACTAGTTCCAATTTATTTATTTGATTGGAATTTTTAAACTAAAATTTAATTTACTAAACGTTATTTTTTTTTATGTTAACAAATAACATAAAAAAATAACGTTTAGTAAATTAAATTTTAGTTTCAAAATTTACCGCCTAAAGAAAAAAGAGGGTGTTATATAGGTAAGTCTAAGTGTGGTGTATCTATGGGTTTGCTACATCAATCTATTCATCTCAATATACCACCGGATTCAATGCCTAATAGACAGACTGCTTTAATTAAACTTTATTATCTATTTGATTGATGGTCTAATTAATGTTTTATTTCCTTGCCTAACCTGCCCTTGATATACCAAGGCAGTTGGAAGTTGAAAATGTTATTATTATGCTATTCAATTATTCCAACTTCCGGTTTTATTTTGAAGAGTTCTATCAAAATTAATGGAAAACCTTAGAAGCTTTTTTACGTATTCTGATGTATGTTTTCTATAATTGAAAACGTTCGAAAGATAGACAAATTAAAACTATGACAGGAACAGTGTATGACTCCCGTCATGAGAGGCGTTTGCCAGCAGTGTCAAAGTAGGTATAGGTAACTACAGCAAATACTAATATTTTAAAAACTTTTTAAAAACATGCTTTTACCAAAGTGCTTGGGAAGACAAATCTAACGAACTCAAACTCTACGGGGTTACATCGTTTCGTTTATGACTTCCTATGTCCACCTTCCGTCTCCATCATGAGACCAGCTCGATGGTACCATGACATTGCATTGTCACTGAATTTACAAAAGACTGCCAAACAGCTCAATCATCGGCCGAGTATAACTAGTCTAAAATACAGTGGCAAGATTTCTCTTACACAATTATAGATCTCAACCTCAACAGCCTGTTTTGGTACAGGTACACTGCTGGACGCAGGCCTCCCCCGGATAAACGCCTTATTGGCTGTTATCTCATGAGGGTCATGCCCATAATTCCCACGCTGGGCTTGCGGGTTGGGGATCGCAGTTCGGTAGTAGAAGTTTTCTGCACGGGGCGCTGCTGCCCGCCCCGGTGGATTTCCCTTAGTCGCCTCGTACGACACCCGCGGGAAGAATTGGGGTGATGCAAATTTCAAGCAGGCACCACACGGCTAATTATGGACATAGATTTATTTATCTACTAATAAGGCAAGTTTAATAAAAGTCTGTAAAAGACAAACCATAGATTCTACCAAATGTAGTCAGATCGAAGTACAAGTGTGTGTAAACAAGTATCACATATTGGTGCAAAAAAATAAAACGGTTCCAGTGATCCATTAGCACTTTTTATTCCATTTCTACAGCTCTGTTTGCCAAGCACTTCGTTGAGCAAATTCCGACAGGTTTTATTGATCTGGGCTCCTATTCTGGCAGAAGATTAAAGATGTGCGACTGCATATGCAAAATATATGTTACAAAATACATGTCTTAAAATTTAATTACGTCCAGTTATACGCATATTCTACCTTAATATAACACGAAAATATTAAATTTTAAGATTAATTCAACATTAAAATTTCGTTTACAATTTTATGCTACAGCTCCATCTGCGTTAACGTTGACGTTAGTGCTAATGTCCATTAACGCGTTAATTATCATCCATAAATGAACACGTTAAAACCTTGGCCACATCTGTGTGACGCCCAAATTAACGCGTTAGGACGCAGGTGGAGCCGTAGCATTAGAGAGAGGCGTTAAGTAATCTAAATATCGCAAAACTTGATTTTGCCTATTATCTGATCTGTCTAATACGTTAGCAACGAGAGAAGCGACCCATCAATTATTACTGCGAGTAGGTATTCTTTTCCTAGCCGTATTTCGGTCACGGCCATTCTTAACGAAGACTAGAAATGTGCGCAGGACATATTATAGCGCAAAAGTGTGTGAGCAAACACATGTGCACTCTCTTTTCCCTCACTCTGCCATCCCATCGTGTTACGAGTAGTTATTACGACTATTTTATTTGCAAAAAAGAGGTGACATGTGTCGAAATAGGCTCCAAGTCTAGTGTAAAGTTTATCATAATGTTGGCCTGATAATCCGAATATGACAGCCGTGAACGTCGTCGTGTCGTCGTGATCGTCTTCGTGTCGTATCGTTCCAAATAAATGGAAACAGTTACAGAATCAGAGCCTTGAACTTTTTATATGGAATTGAGACAAGAATTCTTTGATTATATTAAATTCTTCGAGATCGGACCTTGAGCCTTTTGTTCACAAAATGTTTTTCTATCGAAAAAGTTGTTGTTCGGCACGGTTCGCTTTAGTTGGCTCATAATGTAAGAAATAATGTAAGTTTGATACTTTGACAGATAGACTGAAACTAGGTTTTTTGCTAGATTCGTTTGCGTCACGATACTAAATCAAATACAGACCGTGTGGCTACATTTGGGTGCTAGCCAACAGTAATGTATTCTTCCTTCTTCCCTTCCCTCCTTCTAGTAAAAACAAATCGCCTTTAGGTTAACTTATTACACAAAGCAGAATCAAAAGCATAAAGAACTAGACTTAAAAAACTTTTTGCATACGATAACGTAATTTGACTACCATTAGAATAACAAAGGGTTTTAATATCATACTTAAGATCTACCATTAGCTTTTCACAACAGATTTCACGTGTCTTTGTAACACTTTCAAAGCCCATGACGTCCATGTCCGTCTTCTACTTCCTTGGGCTGTAGCGGCGCGCGCCAGCGGGTTGAACCGCACCGCAGAGGATGGGCAATAAATCCGTTAAACGGAATCCAATCGGTCAACTTTGATCCGATCACTGCTTTTTGCTCTCTGGTTATAAAAATCAAAGTGATCACTTTATTTCCTAGTTTTATTATGTATTTACTTAGGTAATACTTAGGAATTTTGTGACGTGTCTAAGAGTCCTGTAAGGTCTAAAGGAAATAAAGCACTTTGATATCTATACTAATATTATAAAGAGGAAAGATTTGATTGTTTGTTTGTTTGTATTGAATAGGCTCCGAGACTGCTGGACCGATATGAAAAATTATTTTACCATTAGAAGCCCACATTATTCCTGATGAACATATACTTTTTACCTCGGGAAAATGCATCATTCCTACGGGAAAATGGGTAATAGGACAACGGGTAGTTAGAATGCAGCTAGTATCTGATATTCTCAAAGATAGATCAAGCCACCTTGGCCCTTGGCCCGGGCTTCTGTCTTCACAGCATTCATGTGTTTTTTTTTTTGGGTAAAATAAATCATCATCTCTCTCTCTCTCTCTCTCTGATAGGATCGGAATACCGTTATTGCCAAGAAGACGTCCTTGCTATACCGTAACCTTCGAGGAGCCTTGACTGCTGGCCTACTTACTGATAATTACGGAACGTGGAACCTATTGGCTTATTATAAGGAGGTATCTATACTTTTTGAATTTGAACTATGTTTCGGTGACGCTACGGATCAGTATACGTTAGCAGTCGTGGATAAAAAGCTAGTCAATGATTTATGAAGAAATATATGAGAACTGATAGGAACAAGAGGACAAGCAGAACAAGCAATTCTTCAAGCAGAATGGGGTTTTCATCAAAATATTCAATAGCTTGGTGTTACAAAAGATTGTCTTGAAAAAACTGAAACCGTCTTTTGAATTACTTTATATTTTATTTTAGAGAATAAACCATAAAAAATAAACATACAGCCTAGCATAAAATCTGCTCCAGTTTTCGCAGTCGACATAACCACCACACGCCATCTATTCGAGATTGTTTTAGCTTTCGTTCGATTCGTTTCCGAATCGAATCCGACGGATTTATAAAACGCTATTTTGATTTCGAATGAGTAGGGAGAAATGACGTCACGGAGACTTTAGTTTCCTCAAGTAAGTATTTATATAAAAATAAAAATAAAACTGCTAATTAAAAACCGGTACAACATTTATAGTGTTGTGACGTAGATATGCTACGCACATTTTATGATCCAATATAATCATTATGGTTTAACAAAACCGAAAATAGCTTCTCAGTATCATGTTATTAGGTCTATTATTATCTTGACCTTTTAAATGCCGTAAGAATAAATAGTGGATGAAACTTGAACATTTTTTTTTTCAAGTCTGCATTTAGCTCCTTTGTTTCAATTGTAAATACTAGATCTTATTTATTTTATTGTAATTTTCTTAGTAAACATAGTGAGAAGAAGACCTGTTATTATTCATTTATTTCAGGTCTTAAAAACCATACAATATTACACACAGAAACTTAAAACTATACAAAGCATGATAATGTTTCGGCTCCATCTGCGTTAGCGTTGACGTTAGTGTTCTTGTCCATTAACGCGTTAATTAAGGCGCTAAAATGCAACATATGAACATTTTAGCGTCATCAATAAATGAACACGTTAAAACCTTGGCCACATCTGCGTGACGGCCAAATTAGCGCGCTAATTATCGCGTTAGGACGCAATAGTGGAGCCTTAGCATAAAAAGAATTAAATTAAATGTCCAGTAAATTTAAAATGCTAGGTAGTCACGATTGACGACACATTATAGTTATTTTGATATGAAGATTAATAGACACTTTGGGTATTCTTAATCTATTCTGCAGATCTTTTTTATTTTTATTTGTTATTGTCGAGAGACCTCCGTTTGACCGCAATCTCACCTGATGGAAAGTAACGATGTGGCGAAGATGTCACACGAATGTCAAACAGACACCTATTCACTCTTGTCTTGAAGAGACCCAGGTTGTAATTAATCAGATATCGTACACTGAAAAAAATATAGTCCAACTAAGACGCATTTTATCTTAGTGGCGTCAAAATAGTTGGAATGATAAATATCTCATTCAATACAAACAAGAATGCACGGTAGTTGCAACAAATCGAATTTAAAAAAAAATAGGCACGTCATTGACATATCAATGCTCTAAGTCAAAATAAATATTCACTTTGTCATATTAAACATTTATTTGCACGGGGTTAGAAAACAACTTTGTTGCATTTAATCTCCGAATTTAATTAAATAACTACACTTAATAAGGCCAATTCAATACTTGGTACAAGGAGCTATTACTATATAACTAAGTTCTCATAGTCAAAGAAGACAATATCTTATCAGGCTCATATGGATTCATGTGCGTGATCAGTGATCAGGATCACATTAGACAAAATCTTAATCAATGTAAACAAGTTTTTTTTCATTGTAGTGAAGTTAAAACACGCCTTGTCAAAATACATTGTATTTTTTGAGACAAATTGTCGCAAAAAAGTACACTGTAATATTGTCATACTGTCCCGGACAATATGAGGCGCAGAAGAACCTACAGAGAAACTTAGGAAAGTTTAGCTTCTTTTTTGAAAACAACAAACGTAAGACCCTAAAAAATTGTATTATAAATTCATTCGCTGTTCACATTTTAATTAATAAAAACCTAAAAATTTGTAACAAATATCCGAGGTGAAATATAAAGTAGGTTCTGGGAAGTTCCACAGCCTTGCCCTTTCGAGGCCGCGCCTAACCCGTCCCGACTGAGATAAATCTTATTTATCGTTGACGCAGCGCTTTCTGAACAACTTGCAGGCTATAAATTAGAGCTCTTGTGTTTGTTATAAGGCTGTACAAATTTACTAAAGCAGGGTACATGGTTTTATGGTGTGTGTACTCTTATGTACTGAGACTCTGGTAGGTTCATTGTGCGTGTTTTGTTTTGCTAGTATACCCAGCCTAACTCCGTCCAGAAGCGCAGAATCTTCCTGGGATCTTCACAGGCTTCGCGGAGTGACCTCGGGTGGTCGAGGATGTCGTGTCGTTGCACTGTTACTCCCTCGCATTCCAGGACTACGTGGGCAGCTGATTCTTCGTTACTGAGACACCCGTGCGGAGGGCTGTCTGTTGCTCCCATGGTGAAGAGATGTTTGTTCAGTGGACAGTGTCCTTTGCTAGGGTGCATAGTTAGTGTGCTTTGTTTTGAAAACAATTCCAATCTCATTTCCAATTTCAATCTTACCAAAGCTGAAGTTCACTTGTTTTAAATTTGAACGATTTCACATCAAGATTTATATAGTCCACAACTGGACTTAGGCCTACTCTGATAAACGCTTTGTTGTCTTACAATTAGGGGGTAACGCCATGATCCCCACGCTGGGCACGCTGGTTGGGGATTGCAGTTCATCCGTCAGGAGGCGTTGCTGCCAGCACCCGGTGGATATCCCTTATTCGCCTCTTGCGACGCCCGCGGGAAGAGTTTAGGTGGTGCAAATTCTAATCCGGTACCACTTTAACGACTTAGTTTCATTAAATGACACTCGAATCCAATCTTAATCAATGGTGTGCTATCTTTACATAGTACAAAACAAAGTCGCTTCCCGTTGTCTGTCTGTCCCTATGTATAGGTATCTTTAAAATTACGCAGCGGATTTTGATGCAGTTTTTTTTAATAGATAGAGTAATTCAAAGGTTTATATGTTTAATACATGCATAATATAGTAGAGAATCACTAATAATTTTAGGGGTTTCTAATTATGATGTCGTAAATATACACTTTTTTTGCGCTTACATTTCAAACGCTGCCTGAACTCAGCAAGATAGATCAAAATAATTTACTACAGTATTGTACACCTTAAAAATGGTATACAAAAAAGTCAACAATGGTAAATGTCTATCTCTTAGGGATAACCCACAAGAACCATTTTTATCCTTTACTTTTTACGAGAAATAATGACTTATTTACGAAGCGATTTTAAGCAATACAGCATTAATCCTTATCCAATTAAGTACCTTAAATACATTATGCATTAATATAGATTAATGTCCCGTACAGCATGTAATTTAAATGAATATTTTCGAAGATATCACAGCTTTAAAATGCAGGGACATAGCGATTGCAGCGGTACCGGCCGGGGGCCGATTCTGTAGTATATAATAAGCCGGGGCGGGTCGCTAGTAATGCTATAATAGCATTCAAGAGAGCCCAACTCTACAAAATTAGTAAATTATTTTTTCAAGAGCAAATTGAGAAACAAGTTTGAAGTGGATTTCTTGTTATTTTTGTCAACAAGAATAGTAAAAGCCGTCTAAATTGGTCTCAGTGCGTCAAAATCTTGGATTATTTTTATGATGTTTGGCGGAGCAAGGTCGCTCGGTTGATAGGTGTAACTGATGAAAATATTATGCTTTGAGTTTTGCTTTTTTCTGTAACGCGAAGTGATACTTTGTACAAGCACTTCATTTTAAAATATATCTTGAGAAAACCCACTGCAATTAATTGATACATATCCAACAAGGGCTCTACTCACTTACATTTTGGTAAATATACACTTGTAAATGACTTTTTTTGTTGGATTTAAAACTTTCAACATTTTGGGAGTTTGTGGAAAGAGCTTTGCTTTGCTGTGTGGTGCCGGCTTAGAATTTGCACCACCCCAACTCTTCCTGCGGGTGTCGTAAGAGGCGACTAAGGGATATCCACCGGGGGCAGGCAGCAAGCAGCGTCCCCTGTGGCGCAGCGGGCGAAGGTCCGCCGGCGACGCAGGGGGTTGCGGGTTCGATTCCTGCCTCGGAACTAATTTGTGTACGATTTGCAGAAATTTGTTCCGTTGGTCTGGGTGTTTTCTATGTATAGTAAAAAATATCTATCTATGTAGTGTATTATATTAAGTATATCAGTTATCTAGTACCCATAACACAAGCTCCGCTTAGCTTGGGGCTAGATAATGCTGTGTGAATTGTCCAGCATTATTTATTTATTTAATTGTACCGAAATGCGATCCGTGGGGATTATGGGCATTACCCCCATGAGATAAAAGCCAAGAAGGCGCTTATCAGGGAGAGGTCTGCGTCCAGCAGTGGACCAATATAGGCGGTTGAGGTGGAAAGAGAGGGAAGTTTCTGAGCGACAGAGCAAGCCAACTTCTACTTCTTCACGTTCCGTACCCACCTAGCACGGTTATCACATATAGCGTCATAAAAGACCTTTGAAATAAAGATTATTTCAATTAGGATCTATTTTTGGTGGCTTGTTTTGCCGATCATCATCAATTAAATATCAATCAGGTAGTGAGTAATCAAAATATGGTGTAGTGTAGTTCAGAAATTCAATAGCTAACTGGAACCAAAAGCCGTATCAACATAATTATTTAATATCACAGTCTGATTTTATAGCAGGTAGGTAAAAGTGGGATGAGAGGATTGTAATTAAAATTAATTAATAATTAATTAATTTTTAATTGTAATTAATTGTAATTATTAAATTAAAACTCTTAGTGAAAATTATGTCTGATGTTTTCATTATTTTAATCTGAAGTCTGAACTTAGTTGTATACCTTGGAATGCAAATACTTAAATGTTGTTAGTATTTTTGGTAAGAGCGGTGTCTCCTAACACTTTGCTTAAAGGGTGACTCCAGAACCTGTATGTATAGTTTTTAAGTAATTGCAATAAACATTTATTTTATTTTTATTTATTTTATATTTAATCGACTTCAAAAAGGAGAAGGTTCTAAATTCAGCTGTATGTTTTTTTAAATGGATACCTTCGTTTGACCATGATCTAAGGTGTTCGTAAGTGACAATGTCGCCGACAATATAATTACCAACGTCTAGAAGTCACGGTCAGTCGAACCGGTATTTAGAAATACCGCTATTCCAAGCCCTGGATGTGGCGAACGATATATCACGAAGGTCCAGAAGATCACTCTTGTCTTGAAGAGACCCATGTTCTAGGGAAAACAAAATGAATTTCAAACCATTTATGCAATTGTCCAAGATTCTGTGCTACTATCTATCGCCAACAAATATATATCTCTCTATCGTACTATCTACGTATACAGTCCCACGTATGCCTCTATACACTAGCCAGACTCAATGTAGAATGTTTGTAAACAAACCGCCCATTCATAACCTAAAATACACTCTGTCGCCGCGTCTATCTATACGCAATTTACATTACGAGTAATAAGAAAGAAATCATAAGAATCCATAAGAAAGAATTTTTTTGACAAATATGTTTAGACAATGGGTGCTAATCGCATCTTAATTAGTATAAGTACATTCTGTTTTTTTTATATTATGTAGGTATCAGTGTGTACCTATTTATTTATTTTTTAATTCTATGTGTAGCTTTTTTATCATATGAAAATTGATGTTGTTTTAACTTTTTATCTATTATGGATCTTGTGTCTGAATAAAGAAATTATTATTATTATATATTATTATTATTATTACTTGTCGATTTGACATCCTTCCTTCAATAAATATTCCTTACAATTTTATCTGAACTCGACGCCAAGCGAGTTTTAGTTATTTGTGTCGTTTGTTTACAAACATTCTATATCGAGTTTGGCTAGTATATTTGTATACAATCGCACATATATTTACTCTAGTATAGTGGTGTATGTATGTAGGTCGTACCTGGAACTGGCACGAAGCCAGGCCGGGTGCAACGTTGATAGATTTCCAGGCAAGCTGTTACAGGCCTCTTTTGAGATATTGCCTTTTATATCGGGAGGGAAGCTAACTGAATTTAGTAAAGTACTTTGTTTAAAAGGAAACTAGATATTGTAAGACTAACTTCTGCTCGCGGCTTCACGCGTAGTTTTACGGGATAAAAAAGAGTCGATATGATATTCCAGGTCTTGAATTAGAACTACATTAGGTATATGCAAAGTTTCAGCTCGATCTGTTCTGTAGTTGTAGCGTTATCTTCACACAAACAACTCACACTCACAATTTCACATCTTCACAAACTCTTGCCTTTATAATTATAATAATATATTTTTTTACTGTAGAATAGTTTTATATTTTTTTTTTTTCTATCATTAGAAATATATTTTATAACCAGCTTTAAGAATAAATGAGTGTATAATAATAATAATAACTCTTTATTCCTGCAGAACGTAAAAAAAATATATTTAATCAATGTACAAAAGTACAGTTTATAAGAAGGAGAACATGAAATTGTGAGAATTAGCGCCATTATTTTTGTATTTGAATTAATGCAGGCCTTAATTCCACGTGTAGAAATGGAAAATTTGAAACAATAGAGTTTTATACAACAGTAGACCAAGCACAGGGGATAAAATTATCTATGACACAAAAAAACTAAACGAAAATCGGTTCATCTGTTTGGGAGCTACGATACCACAGACAGATGTACAGATACACAGACAGACACGTTAAACTTATAACACCCCTCTCTTTTTGCGTCGGGGTTTATAAATTACCTACGTCACATCAAATGCGTAAAATATAAGAAATTCTTTCCTTCGACTTCAATAATTTACGGAATGTATGACGATGAAATATCATTTTTGTCTATTCTCTCCTAGACAACACTCCCTGTGCTTGGCCGATAGAAATGCGACAAGTTTATGTAAATTCGTGAAATGATGCAAGTCGAAGCGCAAAAATCAAAATCAAATACTTTTTATTTCCATAAATACAATAAATGTACACTTAGAAAAGGTCAAATTATAAAACTAAACACTGACACGGAAATAAAGTGATATTTTTGATTTCTGTCGTTTCGGTATGTAGACTAAAGTAAAGAAGCGACGAAGAAACCTTTAGCCTGTTAGTTGTTATTTTTCGAGTTGGAGCAAGACCCGTCTCAAGCTTTTTTTAAGCCTTTTTGCACGGCAAGAATTTGACAATTTGTTTGAATTTATTTACCTACAATTTTTGCAACTCACTAGGAGTTTTGCTGTAGAAGTGTATACATTGCCCTTTAAAAGATACATTAATTTTGTGTAGCCTAGTTGTGGGTACAGCGAGTTTATTTTTATTTCTGGTATTAAAATCAAAGCAAGCGCAAATCAGCGCTAGCGCCTACATCCTATAAAAACCAAAATGGTTGTTTTTTAGCTTATCAAAATCTCACCTTTCGACGTCTCTCGCTAGGCATCGTCAAAACAACTGATATTATACAATTGATCACTTCACTGATTACTCAATCACTTTCACCAACTCATTTTCCTAACATTTTCGCTTGTAACATTGTTAAAACAATGATCAGGAAATGTTAAACACGCTTCACTTGTTATTGGAAGAGATATCGTATTAATAATCGATTAAAAACAAAGAATTCAAACGGTTATCAGCTGCACGCACTATGACGTCACTGGCATAATGTCACTATCACTGTTTCACATTCTAATATCGAAAGATCCACGATTGGACGTTGGGCAATAATTCCCTTGCTTGCATAGGATATGCTTTTGAATCGCATCTAATTTCGTTTTTAGTTCGAGTTCGGTTTGTTCGTTACGGATTCGCGTATTTTAACAGATCGAATGTAAACAGATTAGAATTTCGAATATTCTTCGATTCGAAAATTATTGTACATTTTAAAATAAAGAATACTGTTTTCGTGCACGCGTCATTTTCATCACGTAATTTTTTTTAAATGTCAATTAGTAAACAAAACAAACAACAATGTAACACCGACCGATTGCGCGTGCGTTTGCAACGAAGCTAGATCAACGAGTGTCGCGTTCCCGAGTTTCCTCGTAACCGCAAAAAACGCCGGGGATAAATGTGAATAAAACACGTAATTAGTTTGGTTGGAGTCGCGATGCTTTCCGTATCCGCATTTCGTTCTTCCTTATTTGAAGAGTCGAGCGAGATGCGATCAAGTAAGCGCCTAGTTCTTTTTTCGAATCGATTTCAAAACTGTTTAGGTATGCGCCTAGTTTGTACTTCATAACTGTGTTTGAATTCTAAGGTAGTTATGGCGCCTAAATCATTTTTCTGGTTTCAAAACTCTATTGTAAATTTTTTCATCTTCTCTATTGCAATCGAGGACACAGTTTTGGACAATCCGTTTTAGTTTAACATAAATCAAAAATATTTGTAAATTCTTTGTAAAATCTTTAAGATTTAAGATTGGGAGCCTACAAAAGATTTTGCAACAACATATATCCAAAGTCATAAGTCATACATAACCATTAACCATAAAAGCCATACAATACTAAGCAAAAAGAAAGTGAACGAACTACTTTTACTTTTAACGCGGCTGGCGACTTCCCAAAAAGACAAAGAACGTGCTCTTCTGTGTATGTTATTATTGAATGTATGTGTATTGGGATGTTTTGATAAAATATTTATAGAATTTAATATATTTTATCGTCTGCCATAAAGCTTTAATTAGTGATCCCTACAATTTTGATAATTAAATGGTTTCCGCAAACCACTAAACCGGTTGATCACCCCTGACCGCAACCCCTACTAATCTGTTAAACAACGCGTTCAATAATACATCTCTACAGAACACCCGATTGACCACCCCTGACCAAAACTACCACTGATCACAACATTCAAATAAATTTTCCTTCAACTGTCACAGTCATATCTTTTTAAATTCACTTTTGATCGAATAACTTACCTTTTTTGCTCTACAGGGAGTTCAAAAAGATCTACAAAACACCCAGTTGACCACCCCTGACTAAAACAACCACTGATCACAACATTCAAATAAATTTACCTTCAACTGTCACTCTCACATCTTTTTAAATTCACTGTTGATCGAATTACTAACGTAAAAATTTTTAATAGAATAGAATCGTTTATTCACAGAATACATGTCAAATATTACAATGCTGTTGTTGTATCATTGGTATCAATGTAATACTACCAGTAGTCTTGCAGTGATGTGTGTGAACTTTAATAAACCTACCTATGTGATTAAGAATTAAATCAAAAACGTCTGATCTGCCCAAAATTAAAATATTCCTCCACGCTATAAAAACAATGAGTCAGTAACCATTTATTGAGTCTATTTTTAAACAATGGCAATGGCATGTCCTTTAATTCCATCGGTATCATATTAAATATCTTAATTGCCATGCAAAACGAATTTCGTGCAAAAAGCGTAGAGAGTGGCTTTGGCTTAAAATTTTATTTTTATGTCTAGTATGCCTAGATAAAACTTCTTCCTTAGTTTTGAAATAATATGGGTATTGTTTTACGAATATGCAGATTTCTTTAGTATACATACATGGCAAGGGAAGAACTTTATTTTTTTTTAATAGTGGTTTACTTACATACAGCTATCAAGAAACCAGGCTCCGCAAACCGCACGCATACACTTTAATTGGACTTTAAAGGCTCTGAGTAACTCCACCGAATTACCCCAAAATTGCTCTACAGGAACTCAAAAAGATCTAGAAAACACCCAGTTGACCACCCTTGACCGCAACCACTACCAATCCACTCTGAGTCATATCCGCACAACTTATGGTTGTTATTCCTTCAACCGTCATGTATCTTCATATAGGTAAGTTATTCTCTGTTTACGCCAACAATACCATCTCAATGACATGCCGTTGCGAAAACACGGCTATTTGTTTGCACAGTTGTTATGTATTTAGAACGAGGAGTTATTGAATTCCAAGTGGTGGTGACTTGCGCCGGGACGTATCAGGGACGAGCATTAGCTCGTCCCTGATACGTCCCGGCGCAAGTCCTTCCTTTTTTAAAGATTCCTTCATATTAAAGATTAAGGAACCACTAATACGCCTCGCGTGGCGATATGGGCGCAAAAAAACACGCATACGACCGACCCAATATTTTTAGGGTTTTGAAGATCGAAGATCGGTTTCAAAACCCTTATGGTCTCGCTTTGTCTGTCCTTTTTTCCCTCCTTAATAACTCAAAAACTACTGCAGCTATCAACTTGAAATTTAAAATAATAATACATTTCGTGCGCCTGTACAGATTTCGAGAAAAAAAAATGAAAATAAATGAAAAATGAAAATGAATATTTTCCATACAAATTGTGATGCCGAAATTTTAAAAGATACCTACAGAGTCATATGGGGTATCAAATGAAAGGTATCATTTTGTACGTTTCAGAACAGTTTTTGAAATTTTTGTAGGTTTCATACTTTTTAAAATATTTCGAAAAAAGTCGAAAAAATACCCATTCCCCCCCCCTATCTCCGAAGATTGCAGAGTGATCCATGTAAAATGTATGGAGCGTTTATAGACATGGATCTATATTTTACAGGAAAAATATAGAGAAGTTTGAAAAAAGAACACTTTTTGAAAAATGGTCAAAAAGGGGGGGAATAATTTTCAAAAGGGGGGGCTACCTCACCGAGTGGGGTATCAAATGAAAGGTATCGGTTTGTAGGTTTCAAAACAGTTTTTTGAATTTCTGTAGGTTTCATACTTTTTGAAATATTTTGAAAAAAGTCGAAAAAATACCCATTCCCCCCCCCCTATCTCCGAAGTTTGCAGAGCGATCCGTTTAAAATGTATAGAGCGTTTGTAGATATGGATCTATATTTTACAGGAAAAATATAGAGAAGTCTGTAAAAAGAACACTTTTTGAAAAATGGTCAAAAAATAATAATTTTCAAAAGGGGGGCTACCCCGCCGAGTGGGGTATCAAATGAAAGGTATCGGTTTGGACATTTCAAAACAGTTTTTAAAATTTCTGTAGCTTTCATACTTTTTGAAATATTTCGTAAAAAGTCGAAAAATTTACCATTACCCACCTTAACCGAACCACCCATTAATCCGAAGCATGCAGAGAGATCTATCTGAAATGTAGGTTGGTACCTACTATTCTTAGGTATTCGTTAAATTGCGAAGTCTCTAACCGGTACTTTTGGTAAATATTTATTGACAAACGTTCAAAACCCTCGGCGCGCGAGTTACACTCGCACTTGACGGATCTTGTTTTACCTCTTCACGCCAAAACTACTAAACGGATCTAGCTCAAATTTTGCATTAGAGGTCGTGTCGCTCTAGACTTGGAATAAACATAGGCAACATAACTCTCATGGGACAGAAATAACCATTGAACGTTTCCATAGAAACAACGCGTACGAAGCCGCAGGTATAAACTAGTATCATCTAGCTAGACCCAAGCTAAGCAGAGCCTGTGTTACGGGTATTAGATGACTGATATACCTACTTAATACAATAAATTACATAGATCGATTTTTTTTACTATACATAGAAAACGGTCGGAACAAATATTTGCTGATCGTACAAACATTTGGCCCAAGACGGGAATCGAACCCGCCACCTCCTGCGTCGCAGGCGGACTTTCGCCCGCCGCGCCACATAGGTCGTTTAAGGGTGAGTAAATTTGAGAAAACCTAGCAGAGCTTATTGAACGGGTCCTAAAGCGACTCCTACACAGAAACCTCAAATACCTCAACATCAAAATAGAACGAACTAGTGAATACTTCTTTAGAAGGTGAAGAACCAGTTGGACTCGCTGAGCCAGCGAAATAATGTATTGTGTATTAAATGTCCGGTAGCATCCGTCAGTTTCCAGTTTCTTATTTCGCATTTGTCTGACTATTTTTCACGACTGGCTGTCATCAAATTCGAAATCCCTCACATTTCAAAATATTTGATCGGTGAGGGATTTCTGTGGGGCTTAGGGAGGTCACAAGAAGACAATTTTTCAACGTTCTTTACGCCTCGGAAACGCTACGGTTTGGAACGATGACTCTCAAGCCAGCCCCATGTTTTCAACGTTTCAAATTCGCTCGGTTTTATTAAAAGTCGAAGGTAAACAAGAATAAGGAACAGGAAGAATCCACGATAAGATACGAGAAAAGCAAGCGAAAGAATGTTTGCTAAGGCTCGTAAAATGTGCCAACAACAGTTTTAAAACAAAAATCCGTAAATTTAAAAATAGCGTCTTAGTACCACCATATTAGATTAATCATTGACTTTTTCCTGTTGCTCAGATGCGAATCTAATATCTTACGAAAAAAAACTATAAATCTAGCAAAAGGTTTAATTTCATCATTAAGTACCTCTTGGCTTAATTGTTGACGGTTTTCCTGTTGATAAGGTGGCCTAGTCCGAAACTATTGATAGTATTACGACAAAAGTACCATAAATCTAGAAAAATATTCAATTTCATCACTTAGGTACCTATTTGATTAATTGTTGACTTCTTTCCTGTTGCCAAGATGGCCTAGTGCAAAACTATTGGTACCTTACGAAAAAAACACCATTATCAAGTAAAAAGTTTAATTTCGTCACTGCGTTTTAAATTCATTCAAAAACGGCCAATGGTTTTCGCAAGACTTACCTTGGATTTAAGAAACTTAAATAGGACCTTACATTTTGCGCATTGTAACAGTACATTGCATCATGTAAGCGTGACGAGGCACTAATGAAGATGAAAAGACGCGAAAATTAACAAAATGACCGTGAAGTAATAACAGATTCACGAAAAAGCTAATGGCCAAATGTCAAGTTAGCATCACTGGTTTATTGTTATTGGTCTCGTTTTCAAAGGAAAATTGACAAAGCATAACGGATGGCTGACATAATGAAGATGACACATTTCTCTAGAATAACGTTAGTAATCTAGATAACTCAGAAGATTTATCCTAACCTTGATCAAGACCTTTTCAAGGTATGTCACGTGTGCTTTTACAATAGCACAATGACAACTTGTTTTCTATTCTACCTGGCAATAATTCAGTTGTTCTCACTATTGTTTCCTAATGCTAGTAAATTATTGTCCACTCCAGCAATAATGTTCGCCTATGTACAAGGTCTATCATTAAAGAAACTTACCTTTTCGCTGTCAGTGGGTAGGGTGCCATAGCCGCACCAGCTGGTAGCAGCTTTAAGGCCTGGCTCTTCCTTGCCAGCGAGCAGGCCACTGCCCCAACGCACCAGGCCTTCAGCCACTGCAGCGACGCTCGGCGTGATCGGACTACTGTTGGGAGAGCTAGGCGTCGGCGCCGACTTCTCCGCTACAGGCGGCAACGTCGGCCGAGCGCATCCCGTCCTCCTCTCATAAATCCTCTTCAAAGGCTCATCGGTTATCTCAGTCTCTAGTAATCCCTTCTTATCGTTCCCTCGTTTAATGTCCCGTTTTGTCTCTTTCTCTATCCGCTTCTCGGAGTCTTTCCGCTTTGTGCTGTCGTTTGAATCCTGACGACATAGTAGAGCCTTTTTGAGGCTCTCGCTCGAGTCTTGTTTAGCCAGCTGGGATTTCTTATCGTCTTTAGACTTCTTGTCCGATAGGAGAGCGCGTTTGAGACTGTCAGTCGAGTCTTGTTTATTGATGATTTTGCGAGGACATTCCGTGTTTAGGGAGTCGGTGGTTTTGGAGATCAGGAGTTTGGGGTAGTCGTAGGTTGTGTGGTCGGTGGAGGGAGGGTTGAGTTCAAGGGAGCGGCGGTTCTTGCGCTTGTCAGCAGGGGCGATCTGCGCTTTGACCGGTAGCAGCCGCCGGGGAAGCAGGCTGCGGTGATCAGCGAGGGGAGACTCCGGACGCAACATGGCTAGCGGCTTCACTGTACTGCCGCAGGTCTGATGTCGCCTGCAACAAAGAGACAAATGTTTAATATCGTGAACTAAGAAGTACTAGGGAGTTGTGTCACTGAAGGTCGACCTTGTTGGTTGGTTGTTCTTTGTTGTACGAACTACATAATTTAGTTTATAGCAAGTTACACGTTAGCACTGAGGGACTCTCAGACCTCGTTCCCCGATTAAATTCTCTATTTCCTTACGATACCGCATAATTGGATAATAACATTTCACATGTTTACGTCTATGCTTAGAAACAACCATAGAAAGTTACGTTCATTCACAGATCACGAATCACAAGGTACTAATACTCGAAGATTAACTGCGTGAGCTGATTGAACAGAACGAGGATACATCAGGGTGGAGGTTATCAGGAGAATTCAGACTGTCAGGTTAGTGGAGTGGTTTAATGTGTCAGAGTAATAATAATGCAGCTTGAAATGATTGGATGAAAGAAAGATAAGTTGACTGTGTGTACTCGAAACAAAGTAAAAAGTAAACAAGGAAGTCTTAATCTTTATTATTAGGATTTCTTAATTTCTTAGACATAAACGTGATTAGGACAATAAAGATTGTTTGTCGCTGTTTTTTGGGTACTAATGTTGCGCAAAATATTGGGGGGAACTTGTTTGTCTCATGAGCCAATTTCAAGATTTGCCAGTCTACTATTAATCTTGACTTTGACAACCCTTTGACCCGCGCTCTTACGCAAACGGGTTTTGTTTTATATTTTGTCGGACACAGAAGATAAGATATCTTCAAGAAACAGTCAAACTTTTCATAGAAACAAGTGGATTGAACAACAAACTATAGATTACTTACTAGAACCACAATGCTTCGTAGAAACTAAAAAAAAAAAAAAAATATACCTGCTGAAAAGGAAAGTATTGGTTGGATATAATAACAGATACCTACTCGTAACTATGTACTTAGGAGGCGAACCTAACGGGTTTGGTAGTCAAAGTAGGCCTTGATTTCAGTACTCACAGGATCGCCGTGGTAAAAATCTCGAATTACTACATAAAATTTAACAATATTTCTTTGGGGAAGAATAAATAATGTAAAAACACGATTGAGAACAAGAACAAAATTAAAAAAATTAAAAACCCCCCCGACAGATTTTCATGAACATGGCTAAGAACACTCGGGATAAAAATTATCTATGGCACAAAAAATTTAACGAAAATTGTTTCATCCGTTTGGGAGTTACGATACCACAGACAGACACGTTTAACTTATAACACCCCTCTCTTTTTGCGTCGGGGGTTAAAAATAATACGATAAAAAATCATAAGAGTGCACTGTTTCAAACATTCTGAGGAACCCTGCGGTCTATTGAAATGACTTATGTTTTGATTTGTACGTTATTATTATTAAGTAGTTATTACTAATTATTTGGTTGCTCTAAGACAGGTTCTTAATTAGTTGTAGTTTTCTTTTTATTAATAATTAGCTGCATTCTTACTACCCGTTTTCCCGTAGGAATTCAGCACTTTCCCATGGTAAAAAGTAGCCAATGTTTGTCAGGAATAATGTGGGCTTCTATTGGTAAAATATTTTTTTAAATCGGTCCTGTTGTTTTCGGAGCCTATTCAGTACCAACAAACAATAAATCTTTCCTCTTTATAATATTATTATAAATTATAAATAATAACTTAATTTTTTGCGCTTTTACGCCTTTCCAAAAATGTATGCCCTGTCCCGTTCCTATCATCGCGAAATCCTTTGTGTTATCAATAACACCAACCGTCTATAATACAATGACGTAGCCAATAACACTGAACCATTTATCAAGTAAAATTGTGATTTACCACCTACGGAACTGATGTCAGAATCCCACGACAACGGCTTTAGGTACTAATTGGATGCCAACGTGCAAAATAAGACGTTATCAATAGTTGAAGTTCAGCAAACACTGATATGCGAGTTTTTGCTCCTTTCAAAACAAATTGAGAAATAGACGTCGATAATTTGGTCGAATGCTGTTGACATCTTCACACTTATCAAGTAATCACAGTAATATAAAAATGGATGGATAGATGTATGTTTGTCATTTCTTCAAACAACTGAACGGGTCGTGCTGAAATTTTGCATACATGTAGATCGGTTAGCTGTGTGGAGCCCGCTGAGAATTTGCAGCACCCCAACTCTTCCCGCGGGTGTCGTAAGAGGCGACTAAGGGATACCCACCGAGGCCGGGCAGCAGCGCCCCTGCAGAACAATTCTGCCACCGAACTACGGTCCCCAACCAGCATGCCCAACGTGGGGTTTATAGGCATTACCCCCCATGTGATAAAAGCCAATAAGGCTCTTAATAGGGGGAGGTCCAGTAGTGGACCAATACAGGCTGTTGAGGTTGAAGGTTGAGGTAGATCGGATTGCTTAGGCGGGCTTGGGTTTATTCATCTGATAAACTCAAGCTGGCCTTTCCCCGGGGGGAGTGGGAAAGGTCGTGATGGTCTTGGGGGAGAGCGCAAGTCGTGTAGATCCCCAAGGCAAGTCTGGTGTACGATCCTTCTCGAGGTGCCGCCCGTTATTGGTCTATTTCGCTTTTCTAGAAATAGATGTAACTAAAAACACCAGGCGCCATCGTCAATTGCGGTGGTGGGGTAGGATTCGGGAGGGTAGAATAAGTGTTAGTTGAAAATAGTGGGTTGTAAATATTTTCTGTTCTTGTTTTGTCCTGTGTTGTTTTTATTAGATGGAAGAAGTCGCTCCAGCTCCTTCTGGTCTAGCAGAAGGCTGTGGATGCGGCTTACACATACATGGTGGATAAGTTGGGAGTACCAAATCTCAAGGTCTGGCGCCTGCCGAGGGGAGTATCCCCCGAGCTGACCCAGACTCGTGTGAAGACACGCGTTTTGGATGGCTCGCGGGATATGGTCGGGGGGAACCCGGCCGCTAGGGCACCAAACACGGGACCTCACCCCTTAAAGGAAAAAAAAAATGATAATGGCAAATTGTAGAAAAACACTACCCCAGGAAGGTTCCAGTCTCCCAGAGACTGGGGAATCCTTTGGTGCTTCGGCGCTCAGTCCCTCGTATTCTGGGGGGGACAACAATTGCCTCGATCCTAGGGGGTCTTCTGGCGCTGTGGCGCAGAAGACGGCTGCTGCGACAGCATTAACATGCGCACCCGCGCAGAATGCCAAAAAGGCATGTGGTAGGAGGAGGCCAAGGAAGGCTAGGACTTTGAACGAGAAGGTTGACTCGTGCCTAGAGATGGAGCCGAGACAAGAGGGAGAGGATAAAAATTGCGAGTGGTACGATGCCTCAACAGACGAAGATCTCCCACCCCCAAAGATATCCACTGCTAAAAGA
Source organism: Eupithecia subumbrata (assembly GCA_949316285.1). NCBI lineage: Eukaryota > Metazoa > Arthropoda > Insecta > Lepidoptera > Geometridae > Eupithecia > Eupithecia subumbrata. The sequence goes on along the minus strand of OX438646.1, from coordinate 20,870,343 downwards.
GGAAGAGGAAGAGGGCGTCCCTCTGCCCCGGAGAAGTACGTCAGCTTCCTGAAAAAGAAAGAAGACGTAAAAAAGAAAAGAGAGGATCGTCAACTAACTGCTGAAGAGGAGGTAACTGCGAAGATGACCAATGTGAGGAAGGCATCCGCACGGCTAGCTACTTCGCTGGCGAATGAGGAGCATGCGTCAGCCGACCTTAACAAGTTAGTAATGGACAACGTTGACGTCATAGTCAACGTCGCCACTAAGTCCAGTAACCTTAAAGGTACCTTCCAAAAAGCCCTGAAGGATGCAGCAGCATCAATCAAAGAGGTGACAGCAGTGCTCTTGCGCCGTACTGTGTCAGAGGAGACTGCAAAGCTGCAGGTGGACAATGCGCGCCTACAGGCTGACTTAGCAGATTTACGCAAAGAACTGGCGGAGCTAAAAAGTAACTTAACACCACCTCGGGTCGACATGGAAGAGTTGCCCTCTGTTATGGTCTCAAATCCATCCGAGGTAATCAGAAGCCAGGACGCGCTGCCTCTCTGTGGTGGCAACAATAACTGGCAAGAGGAACTAGTGCGCTCGATTATGATCCAGGTAGGAGGCATGATTAACGCCAGATTTGAGGGACTTAAGGACAGACTACTTCCTGAAAAACGGCTTCGTCCTTCGTTAGCTGCCGATAAATTCAGCGAAACGGCGAGGTTAGAAACAAGCTCAGCGCCTAAAAAGACAACGGAGCAGGTGAAATTATCAATCAGGGAGCCCCAAAAGGCTAATCAAAGAAATAATAAAGAAGGCACTACGCAAGAAGTGCCTACTTTAAGGGAACCGAGTGAGCTATCCTCGGCACACGTAACTGACGGACAGGCCTGGGTGCAGGTTGTAAGAAAGAGCGGGAAAAGACGGGCACAAAACATAGCCCCTCAACCAGGACAGCAACCGGCTAAACAGCCTGTGAAGAAAGGCGTAAAACTTAATCCCCCGCGCTCAGCGGCCGTAGTGGTCACTCTGCAACCGGGAGCTGAGGAAAGAGGAGTGACTTACAGCAAAGTCCTCGCAGAAGCCAGAGGTAAAATCAACCTTACTGGTCTTGGAATTCCTGCCCTTCGGTTCAGGCAGGCGGCTACAGGTGCACGTATCCTGGAGATTCCAGGTACCTCCAGTTCCGAGAAGGCAGATACTCTCGCAGAAAAGCTCAGAGAGTCTCTAAATACAGAGGACATTAAAGTCTCCAGGCCAAATAAGTGTGCGGTGCTGCGGATATCAGGCCTGGATGATTCCATCACTGTGGATGAAGTGATCTCCGCAGTCATGCGCGACGGTGGATGTCTGGCCGACTCTGTAAAGTCAGGTGAAATCCGTCTAGAGTCAACAGGTCTAGGAGCTGTGTGGGTGAGATGCCCAGTCACAGCGGCTAAAAAACTCGTTGAATCTGGCCGGCTGCTTGTCGGATGGGTTGCCGCACAGGTCAAGCTTCTGCAGCCTCGACCAATGCGCTGCTACCGGTGCTTAGAGGTGGGACACGTTCGGGCTCGTTGCACGTCGGAAGTAGACCGTAGCATGGAATGCTATCGCTGTGGCCAGCATGGACATAAGGTGAACCAGTGCACTAGAAGTGAACCTAACTGTAGCCTCTGTCTTGCGGCTAACAAGCCAGCCGGACACAGATTAGGTAGCGCGGAGTGCGCCGCCCCTAGTATCAACAGAAAGGGGAGAGCGGCAAGAGCTACGAGCTCTATGCAACAGTCTCGTCCTACGGTCAATGTAGAGGCCAAGGAAAAGACGGTTTCCATGGATACTGTATAGTTATGGCTCTAAGTGTCCTACAGGCGAACCTCAACCACTCCGCCAGGGCTCAGGATCTCCTGATTCAGAGTATGGCGGAGTGGTTAATAAATATAGCGGTCATTTCTGAACCCTACTTTATCCCTCCAATGGATAACTGGGTAGGGGACAATGATCAGTTGGTGGCTTTAGTTGCCCAGCGGGTCGCTGGCTCCCCACCTCTCACAAATATAGTGAAAGGACGGGGATGTGTCGCGGCACGTGTTGGTAACATTATTATCGTGGCAGTTTATTTCTCGCCTAATAGAGTCCTTGCTGAATTCGAGAGATTTCTCGTTGAGGTGGGGGCATTGGTGGAGAGGAGTCATCCTTGCCCTGTGCTGGTGGCGGGAGACTTCAATGCTAAATCAACGGCTTGGGGGTCCCCTGCTACCGATGCACGTGGTGAGGTGCTGGAAGAGTGGGCCCTAGCCTCTGGTCTGTCAATTATTAATCAGGGCTCTGAGAACACCTGCGTACGGCGACAAGGTGGCTCCATAGTGGATCTGACCTTCGCTTCTACAAATCTTGTTTCCCGTGTACGAGGCTGGAATGTACTCACGGAAACAGAGACGCTATCAGACCATAGGTACATAAGGTTTGGAATCCACGATGACCCACAGATGCCAAACAATCCAGCACGGAGTAATACCCACGGAGGAGGGCCCCGTTGGGCGCTCAAGCGCCTGGATAGAACTTTGCTGGAGGAAGCAGCCTTGGTTAAAGCATGGGAGTCATCGTCCAGTACTGCAATTGATGTGCAGGAGGAGGCAGGGTGGTTCCGCGTGTCATTGACAGCTATTTGCGATGCTTCAATGCCTCGAGTTGGACCCATGACTCCCAAGGGTCAAGTATACTGGTGGTCGGCGGCACTCACTGAGCTACGGAAAGCGTGCATAGCGGCGAGGCGCCAGTTCACCCGCTACCGTAGAAGACGGCGTCGCTTAGAAGAGGAAGAGTCCCAAATATATGACGTCTACAGAAACGCCAAGAAAGCTTTGCAGCAAGCCATATATCTGGCGAAGATCCGAGCTCGTAACGAGATGCTGGAAACTCTGAACCGTGATCCATGGGGCCGTCCATATAAGACTGTTAGAGGAAAACTTCGTCCTTGGGCACCTCCACTAACCGAGAGTCTCGAGCCTCGGCTCTTACAAAATGTGGTTGAAAAACTTTTCCCTGCTAGAGAGGAGCACATCCCTCCACGTATGGTGTCACCTGATAGCCAGGCGGAAGTGGTAGAAGTAGAAGTGCCCGAAGTATCGGAGGTCGAGATGAGGGTTGCGATCATGCGGCTCCGAGCCAAAAACACAGCTCCGGGTCCAGATGGTATCCACGGTCGTGTATGGGTTCTGGCTCTGAAAAGCTTGGGAGCCCGACTCCGCACCCTATTCACTGCGTGCTTAGAACAAGGGCGCTTCCCAGTGCTATGGAAAACCGGCCGACTGGTTCTACTGCAGAAAGACGGACGCCCTGCGGACTCTCCTTCTGCCTACCGTCCGATTGTGCTACTTGACGAAATAGGCAAGCTCTTTGAACGGGTCATCGCCGGACGCCTGATCGGGCACCTGAACTGTATCGGTCCTGACCTGAATGACAACCAGTTTGGTTTCAGAGTAGGACGTTCGACGGTGGGTGCAATCTTGAGGGTCAAGACACTTGCAGAAGAAGCTGTCTCTCAGGGTGAGGTTATACTGGCGGTGTCGCTTGACATCGCCAATGCCTTCAATTCCTTGCCTTGGGGCTGCATAAAAGAGGCACTTAAATATCACCAGTTGCCGCATTACCTCCGCCATATTGTCGCGGACTACCTGGCAGAGAGGTATATTGCTTATGAGGGGCAAGAAGGTGTGAGTCGTCGAAAAATGTCGTGCGGTGTCCCACAGGGCTCGGTCCTAGGTCCGCTCCTGTGGAACATTGGCTATGACTGGGTGCTGCGAGGCGCGACACTACCAGGAGTTACTGTCACCTGCTACGCCGACGATACACTTGTGACGGCAAAGGGCAAATCGTTTAGGGAGGCCTCCATGCTTGCAACGGCTGGAGTAGCTGAGGTGGTCAGCAGGATTAATATGCTGGGTCTTGAGGTAGCTCTTAACAAATCTGAAGCCTTGTGCTTCCACGGACCACGAAAAGCTCCTCCAGCTGGATCTAACATAGTGGTGTGTGGAGTCAACATCGCTGTCGAGTCAACGATGAAATACCTGGGAGTCGTACTTGACAGTCGGTGGAACTTCCGCCCTCACTTTCAGCGACTGATGCCAAAGCTGATGGGCTCAGCGGCAGTACTCGGAAGGCTGCTTCCTAATTTAAGGGGTGCGAACACTAGCTGCCGTCGCCTCTATATGGGAGTCGTGCGCTCCATGGCTCTATATGGAGCCCCAGTATGGTACGACACCCTGAATAGTCGGAATATCGCCCTTTTACGGAAACCACAAAGAGCGATGGCAATCAGGGTGATCAGAGGATATCGGACGATCTCCTTCGAGGCGGCATGTGTCCTGGCAGGTTCCCTACCCTGGGACTTAGACGCTGAGTCACTCGCGGCAATTTATTATTGGCGGGAGGAGGAACTAGAACAGGGTCAGCGCCCAGCACAGAGGGAAATCGAAGTACGACGGGCACAGTTTCATGAGGAGCTTGTAGAGGTGTGGCAGAACAGGCTTTCACATCCAAGTGCCGGTCATAAAACTGTGGAGGCGATCCGACCTGTGCTAATGCAGTGGTTGGAAAGACAATACGGAACACTGACCTTCCGGTTAACTCAGGTCCTCTCAGGTCATGGTTGTTTTGGGAAGTACCTGAGCCGTATCGCCGGAAGGGAAGAAACAGAGAGATGTCACCACTGTGACAGTCCCGAAGACACGGCTCAACATACGCTTGAGTCCTGTCCCGCGTGGGCACAGCAGCGTCAGATCCTGAGTGCAGCGGTAGGTGATGAACTTTCGTTGTCAACCATAGTTAAATCTATGGTTGAGAATCAGGAAAGCTGGCAGGCAATGACTGAATTCTGCGAAGAAGTTCTCCTGCAGAAGGAAGCGGCGGAAAGGGAAAGGGAGGATGCCTCTACTGACCCAATTCGCCGAAGGCGAACCGGGCGAAGAAGAAGGGCCTTTGGTGCCCTTGTTCAGTTATAATGACCTAACATCCGGTCATAGGCGATGCGCGTCCCTACACGCCACATAACTTTTGTAAGGTGGTCCCCACTTTTTGGAAGGGTTCCGAAAATGGAACATCACAGTTGGGGCTCGCGGAAGCACTCTCGAAAGTCCCCGCGTTCCCTAGCATATGTGTCCGGAGGACACCGTGAGGTTTTAGTCAGTAGGAGTCTGACATAATCTTCCACCTGGGGACGGAAGACTATCCATGAAGGATTTCCTCACGCAAAAAAAAAAAAAAAAAAAAAGATCGGATTGCTTAGGTCTAGCAGACCTGTAATAAATAACAAATACTACGTTGTGTCCCATTATTCAGTTCTCATGGGATAGAAATAACCTTTAAACGTTTCCATAGAAACAACGCGCGCGAAGCAGCTGTCGAAAACTGGTGTGCTTTAATATAGTCGACAGTGCGCTCTAGTCGGTTAGTTAGTTGATCTTGTGTCAAATCCATAGATTTTTTGAGTACTGTCAGTTTTGAGGACGCGACACCTCACCAGCCCACCAGAGATGTGCTAAGTAGTTAACGCATTCACTGCCCAGGTAGAGGTCTCCGCCGCCAAGCAAGGACGTGTCAGACCCAATGAACTTCACTTGATTTTCATAGCTCACTGATCCGTGGGTTGGGTTTAACACGTTCCCCTGCTTAGCTACATAACATATCATATCACATCGCAGGTGGAACGGTAGGTTATGGCTAGGCTTAAGGTTTCTTTTAGTGACAAAGGCGTAATTCGTGATGAAAACATACTTTTAACAATAACAAAATAAGCTGGATATGATGTAAAAATTAACGTGTGTTTTAATAAACAAAACCTTTGGGACGTCACAACGTCCCTTGAAACCTGGAGTAACCCTCGAACCACATAGATAGATAATACTTTTATTGATCACCTTAAAAAAACAGATTGTTTTGAATTAAACATATTATAGAGAACAGCAATGGATTTACGTACCTACCTACCTAAATGTCTCGTTTTAAATAACTTTAGTAATAAGTAAATTAATTGTTGAAAAAAAGTTAGTGCTCGAAATAGAAATAAGAAATAGAAAATCTTTATTTGTGTTATACAGGGTGTAACAAAAATAAGTAACCAAACTTTCAGGTGGGGTGTAGAATCGAACACTGAATTCAGGAAAAATATTGAAAAAAAAATCCCGCCCTTTAGTTTTCGAAAAATTTAATAAATAGGTACGAAATTTTCACAACATTAGGCAATAGACTATAATACATGTGTCTATTTGGAATTAAAAAAAAATGGCCTAAGTACCTGTATTCATCTCTTTTATAAGCCCATAACACCTAAACGGTGCCCTAATGAGCGGCCACCGTGGTCATCGACCCGCGACATCATTGCAGCGGAAGCGAACAGGCTGCACGGCGTGCTTAGATATGGAGCCTACGTACAACAAATACATTCCAATTTTCCTCTAGGAATTAAAAAATAAATAAATTATTTTAAGTCTTTACACACGTTCTATCGCGAAAATGCATAGTTAGTAGGTACATTCATTAAGCATGCACCTTCCTACTAAAAGATATTCACTACTAGCTTTTATTTTTTCATATCGTTGACTACCTAAGTACCTTACCTACCTTCACATTGACCTTTAAAAACACGGTGAGTAACTTACAATGAACCCCATAAAAGGTTGTTACAATTTGCATTTCCGAAGCACCAGATTGAGTCAAGAAAAGGCACAAACTTTTAGCGCGCGAGAGCGAGATAGGTATACAAACTTAGTTCATCCGAATGTTCACCCAGGCTAGGCTTATTGTTAGTTTTGTCAAACTGTCATACCACAGAAATGTTATCATAGGGTCAATGGCCGTTTAGTTGCATCATTGCAAGCGCAAGGTGAAGGTCGCGGCGGCGCTTATCGGTTTTTTGTGCGTAAAAATGGCTCGTATGCGATATTCAGATATTGAATACCACGAGATTAAAATTGAAATGGGAAAATTGGAATGCATTGGCTAGCTTCCTACATAACTACAACACGTGCAGCCCGCCGCCGCGCGCGCTGCTGCGATATCGCGTGTCCGGTCGTGGGTGCCCCCCGTAAAAAGATGTTTATCTGCTAAAAAGGTGTACACAAGGTACGTAGACCTTTTAATCATATTTTAATGTCAAATAAACACGTGCATCAGTCGTTTGCGTAATGTATTGAAAATTCCGTATTTATTTTATTTTTCGAAAACTAAAGGGCGGGATTTTTTTTTAATATTTTTCCTGAATTCAGTGTTCGGTTCTACACCCCACCTGAAAGTTTGGTTACTTATTTTTGTTACACCCTGTATAATATAAAACTTATAACTAATACTGTAGTGTATGTCCAGGTAAAACCATGGTCTACATACATCGTCTCGTAGGTCGAGGTGTTGCAAATCAGCTGTCAATGTCACTTGTCAGACGGACATAGCCGAGAAGGCGGGAATCCGGGTTGACAGGCGAACGGATGCCGACTGCGGAGGAGGTCGAGCTGATCATCATGAGCTGATGAATGCCTCGGCTGTGTCGAGCCGATGTATCCCTTATCGTGTACACTATCGGTCTATGGAATCCCTACAAATGGCGACGGGATAAAAGGTAAGATATTTTATTAGTACTTGAAGGAAGGGAGGGACACCAACGAGATTGAAAGTTACAATGCAAAATGCTCTCGTAGAAGTTCCTTGCTATCTTATCAAAGTAAAATACAGATAAACATAAGGAAACGCCTTAATACAGTATCACAAACTTGCACACTTGCTTCCTACTTTTTGTTTTTCTATGTAATCAAATGACCAAGCATGGACCAAGAAACGCAAGGATTGGAATGGCAACAGCAGTCTATCATGTTATATAGGTACCAATTATGGTATCCAGGTGGTAAAAATATGTGTAAGTAGGTACATTCTCATTTACCTATACCTACTAAAATCTAATATTGTCCCGAGTTAATTTATACCATTATTGTACTTATTTTATGTTCAGTATAAAGTTGACTTTCTTTATGAAACAATGTTGCAATAGGAATATGAATAGAACTCATTCCCATTTATTTTATTTGGTTTATGATAGATAACACATTTATTTATAACTTCTTGTCAAATAATATGTGGCAATGTGCTGTAAGCACCAGCTCTAGACAAACCTTCTGTGATTAAAGTGTCTTGTAATTAAGAAAAGTACTTAGGATAGTGGATAAATACAGATACCTACACACACAATGTGCAGGAGCCATAGGAGCTAAATGTACTCGGTTCCATCAAATTATAAATAGTATAAGAATCTAATAATATTATAAAATACCTAAACGGAACCAAAGGAGATTACCTCGGTACAAAGCTATATTCAAAGCAATTAAAAAGACAAGGTAAAAGGTAAAAGGTAAGTAAAAGGTAAAAGGTAAGTAAAAGGTAAAAGGTAAGGTAAACACTAAAACACAAATAAATGGATCTGATTTACCATGCAGTGTCGGTTGTGCAATAAGCTATTTCATTAGGTTTGTATTATCTTAAGATGAATTATTGGAACACCAGCTGGTAGACCAAATAACAGAATTAAATTAAATTTGCTATGGATGTGCAGTGCATCATCAAAGGTCAAGTCGGTACTGAGCTGCTTTAAAATAGCATTGCCAAAATTAAGATCCTAAATCGACAATGTCTACTGTAACAGATGGGGAACTACTTTTAAAACTGTACTTATGTGCCTATCATAAACTGCAATATTCTTACTCATACAAAGGTAAATTAGTACAACCTTGAAAAAAAAATTTATTTGGATCTGTGCAAAAGTGCCTAACCGTTGAAAATTAAGGTATCATTTATTGCATGAAATACATGGAGATACCTACAGGTGTTATGATGAATCATTGTACTCCTTCCTGCCTTTGCAGTGTGCAATGTCTGTATAACAAGTTATTATGATTGAAATTAACGCATTCGCTGCCCAGCCTTGGCGGTGCGCCGCGCCGAAAGGAGCTGGAGGTGGGCAAGTGTGACGTGGGCCATGTAAGTGAAAATAGAATTGAATTGGCAATTGAAAATCAATAAAAAAAAACTGATAGATATGGGATAAACAATTTACAAAAATAATTGTCATGGTGGTGAATAATCTTTGTCAACTATAAATCCATGAATAGTGTATGAAATAATCATTACTGACTTTCTAAAATCCTAATTCGGTAGTAGGTATAGTCTTAGATTGTGGTAATTTATGGACGGAGCCATAGCAAATTTACCTACTGTTGCATATCATGGTGGGTTCATGTTATGGATAATTCAGGGCAAGTGGTAGTATGGTACTCATCAGCATTTTTCCAAGTACCCACATGTATAGTTTGTGATTGGAAGGTCAATAAACTAGCTATGAGTGCACTCACACATAGAAATCTAAAAAAACAGTTGCCTATGCTATATAACACAGACTTTATTGTCGATGCGCTTTTTGCGGACAACGAAATCCGAAAGTCAACAAAAGATTTTTGGATAATATTGCATTTAATACTTATTAAAAAGATGGTGGTTACTGTCACAGATGCGCGTGTATCTAAAACCTTCATTTATGGTGATGATATTACAAAGTACGGTTATAGTTAAATAAAGGTTTATATTATTACTATTTGGGCCGTTAAAAGTGATTTATTCTTATTTTTTCCTTGAATAAAAATTATCTACATTATTATATCGTTTGGAAACAAGAAATAAAATGATTTGTTTTCTTATATTAACAAACAGCCGATGCTGTTAAAAAAGTAAAAATGAGGTAGGATTGTTGGGTTATAATTACAAACAGTTAAAAATCACTTTATTATGTAACTATTATTAAAAAACTTATAAAAGAGCTAGTATCATCAATATAAGTAGCCCATATACCTACATAACATGGAGTAAATAAAGGGTTAGTGCTGGAAAATTTATACAGCGTCGAGAATAAATAATAATACCAGCAAGATGATTTCCTCTTAGCCGAATTGCGACCACGGCAGCCGGTCTCATCGAAGACTGGCGGGATGCACGGCACATGTTGTGGTGCACGGGTTTGGGCGCGAACCAGGGTGCGCTCCCTGTTCCCGCACTCTCATAGTCCGGTAGGACGGCGGACCAACGCGGCCGGGGAGAGGTCAGGCGCGTGACCGATGGCTTTACCTACGTACTTTCCGAGGCACGGAGCTGCAAGCTAAGTAGAAGTAATGACTATCCCAAAAGTAAATTGATAACTGAACCTGATAGTGAATAGTTTAATAAAAAAATGTAATTAATGATTGTTGCAAGCAATCTAGAGGGAGCATGGTAGGTACCTAGAGGTATAGTAGGACGAATAATCGTATTTCATCTTTGAGACTTCGTGGGTTGCAACTTTTTTGGTAAAAATTAAGTAGTAATGTGACAATTATCGAGCTTATTATAAATTGTATCATTATTGATGTGCCTGGTTGATTGACGATTTCTTCCGTGCACGGATTGGTTCGTCATGTAACTATTCGTATAAAACAAAACATAATTTCGGGTTCTGAGGTAAGCTTACGCGGTTAATATTAAATGGTATGGTAATGGTAATGGTATGGTAATGGTAATGGTATGGTAATGGTATGGTAATTGCTTAAGCTTCCGCGCATGTGTGGAAATTGATTATTTGTTCGAGTATAGGTCGGTGTGGGTTGACAAGACCGCCATTAAATTGGAAATTGTCTGGTAGTTCAAATGAATGCCACTGGGTTGACAAGACCGCCATTAAATTGGAAATTGTCTGGTAGTTCAAATGAATGCCACTGGGTTGACAAGACCGCCATTAAATTGGAAATTGTCTGGTAGTTCAAATGAATGCCACGGGGTTGACAAGACCGCCATTAAATTGGAAATTGTCTGGTAGTCCAAATGAATGCCACCATTAAATTGGTATTGGTCGACATGCCTTCCATTAAAATTGGAAGTAGCGCAGTAGTTCAAATGAATACTCTCATTAATTAAAATTGGTAGACATAGTCCCCGTTCAATTAAAATTGGTTTTGTAGTTCAAATGAATATCCTCATTTAGTTGAAATTGGTTGGCATAACCTCCATTAAATTGAAATGGTAAATCAAAGTAACACCCTCTTATAAATATAAATTGGTGGACATGTCCTCCCCTTTTAATTTAAAATGTTTTGTAGTTAAAATGTATTCCTTCATTAAATCGGGGATAATTGCTGATAGTTCAAATGAACACCTTATTACGTATTTCTTACAAAGTATGAAGTGCTTTTTGCTTATTAATGAGATATTACTTCAATTGCTCCGTCAAAACTTAAAACATAGTGCAGTGTCTCTATAAGGGTCAGAGGACAACAAAACTTGCGTATGCTGCAAATAAGAGAGATGGAAGCACCACTATTCGTACGGCAAAGACGAGACTGTGAAGATTTTATAACCTAGGTGCCTGGTGCATAAGCTACTAAAGGGCTACGCAGTTGTGAAGAACATCATAAAGAAATTCCTCTAAGTGACAATGTTTAACCAGGATAACCAACCATGACAAAGAATAGCTCTCATAAATATGCGCCAAGAAATTGGAAACGAAAATCAAGTCCTCCTTGACTGAGATATAATTGAAGGGTACTTATATGGAACATCAGGGGTATTTTCATTGGTAAATAATGAAAGAAAAGAAGTTTGCGAGTACCTATTTGAAGGATCTTCAACTCCACAAACAAAAGTGCACACCACGTAAAGCTACTACAACTTCACTAGAGTATTCGAACATACTTATTTGGCAAGAATTCTGATCTAAGTTTTAAAAAGGATATTTCCTATTTACCTCCATGAAATTGTGGAGCAAACAAGACCACATGCTATTTTGAATTACTGCTATTATTGAGAATTATTCATTGTCAAAGGCGATAAGATACCCGAGTACGATACTGACTATTAGATATTGTATAGAAATATTAAATTTAATGCGTTTATTTCAGACAACGACAAATAATGGCACAAAAAAGTTTAGGTGTCCATATTAGCTTTTGTCACATCTATAATAACAAGAAAAATTTAAAATTAAAACAATAAACCCCGACAGATTTTCTTGAAACATCTCACACTCGATAAAATTATATAAGTATACTAAAAAAAAAAAAGTAAACGAAAATCGGTTCATCCGTTTGAGAGCTACGATACCACAGATACACAGACAGACACGTTAAACTTATAACACCTCTGTCTTTTTGCGTCGGGGGTTAAAAATACAATCCGTGATAAATATATGGAAGCAAAAAAACAGAAGAGAGAGGGTAAGAGTGTAGAGACAGAAGAAGAGAAGTCGCTGAATCAAGCTTAGTGGAAGGTGACAAGTTTTATGTTGAAGTAATTGATAAAGGCAATAAATGTTGGGTCTATCGACATGTCACAGTGCGAAAACATCTTACAGATCAAGCATTGAAAAGGAATGTCGTACAGCTGAAAATAGTATCCAGATGAAGAAGCGGCTTCCCAGGACCCACCAGAAACAGGCTAAAGAATACCAAGAAGAAATCTGTAATGAACAAATTAGACTGATTTCGGGTGGAATTTGAGTTGAGTGATAAGCAAGCACTATTTACCAAAATTAAATAATTCAGTGTTAAAATGAAATTGTGTCTCACATTGGTCTTAAATTATTGTGCTAAACTTTATACCTTACTAGTGTAATGTGGTTAATAAAAGATACTTAACTAAAGCCATACATTTTTGTAGTGTAAAATAAATAATGTTTGATGTGTTCAACACACCATGTTGTGTGACTTTAAATTTATCCTCAAGGGAGGGATGTAGTGTATGTCCAGGTAAAACCATGGTCTACATACATCGTCTCGTAGGTCGAGGTGTTGCAAATCAGCTGTCAATGTCACTTGTCAGACGGACATAGCCGGGAATCCGGGTTGACAGGCGAACGGATGCCGACTGCGGAGGAGGTCGAGCTGATCATCATGAGCTGATGAATGCCTCGGCTGTGTCGAGCCGATGTATCCCTTATCGTGTACACTATCGGTCTATGGAATCCCTACAAATACTAAACGAGAGGTCTTCTGTTCGTAGAACTACTATACTCTATCCATCGAGCTTGTAGAATTTTCAATAACAAAGCCACTGACAGTTCAATCAGCTGATGCAGGGGTGAAAAACATTTTTAATAATGTGGTTGGCTCTTGCCTGCGGCTTCGTTTGCGTATTTAGGATATACATAATTTGGTCTTATTTGATTTCTAACTGACGCAAAGAAAGAAATAATTATAAAACCTATGACATACCTAACTAAAATAGAACAAATTAGTACATAACCTACCAAGCTATACTCATATGGCGGCTATTTTGAGCTTTGATAGATGTCTCTGGGTAGTGATATTTAATGTGAATAATAGTTGGCATAAGTAAATAAGGTAGTCTTGTGAAATCAGTACTACTTTTTATTGTTACCTATCCTTAAAAAGGAAATACAAGGTAAAGGAGATGAAATAAGACTATACATGCAAATTATAGGAATAATTTATTGTTGCATCATTAGTTAATTTAGTTATCATCATTTTATGTCTTTACTCTTTAGTATACATGTGTCTCTCTTCTGGGACATTATCATTAGTTAATTTAATTATCATCATTTTATATTTTCAATCTTTAGTATACATGTGTCTCTCTTCTGGGACATTATTGATAGACAACAATCAATTATCATCATCACTGTCAGAATCTGAGCTACTTGATGTATCTCCGGACACCTGGATGATAAATTGATCAATTACATTATCTGTAATACCATCCAGTTCCCTCATTTTTTTCTCTTCTTGTATAACATGGTCTATGCATTTTTGCCATGCTGCAGGTGTTATCAAATTCATAGATTCTTCTAATAAAATCTTCAATTCATGCATTTTAAATGTTTTATTTTTATCTACAACATGGCCTTTGACTTGCCCCCATATCATTTCTATTGGGTTTAATTCACAGTGATAGGGGGGCAATCGCAAGACTTCAATATTTTTTTCTTTTGCGAATGTGTCAGTGGCATAGGCCATGTAATTATGTTTTATTGGTTTTATCAAATCGATAAGCTCCCTTTTTATCATAGTGTCCTGGAACGAGATACCCTTGCTATTTAACCAATCTTGGATGTCAGCTTTTTTCCATTGCATGTTTGGTACTCGTTCCAGGCGACGAGAGTGATAGGGAGCATTGTCCATTACTATAACTGATTCTGGCTCAATTAAATCTATAATTTTTTTGAACCACTTTTCAAATACTTCTGCGTTCATTTCTTTGTGATAATCTCCATCACCACTTTTGCTTTCGAATATTAATTTTCCACCATTCAAAAATCCATCTTCGTTTCCTAGAAAAAAAAAACAAATATTAAACTTTAAACAGTTGATTTGATGTTATTGACACAAGTTTTGATACATTTAACTGAAAGCTGCCTAATTGTCCGATTATCTATTGGTGAAAACCGACCTTATTGCATCACCACCCATAAAAATATCAATGATATTACAAGATGCAATAATAATACTCAATCTATACTTATTCATACTTGACCATGGTGCTACTTCTTTGATATGTTGATGCTATTGTTTAAATAAATTATCCTGATTCATGAAAATACAACAGATAACATACCAATATGTACTATTATTAGGCGTTTTCCTTTTCCAGAAGGCCCTTTGAGTCCTGTAGAAAGGCCTTCCAGGTGTGCCTGCCTTGTTGACTGTATTGTCATGTCTTGCCACACCTTCGTTTTCGTATGACCTACAAAAACAAGAAACAATGTTAACATAACATACAAAAGTTCAGTTCAGTTCAGTTTAACGACTACATGTTTGATATTTAATATAATTATTTACTAAAAAGGATAATAAACAAAGAGTAAATTACCTTCGTTTAACCATGTTTCATCTGTATAATATATCTTGCGCCCTTCTTCTCTCATTTTGGCAATTTTTAGCAAATAATTGCGCCTCCACCTTACTATTTCATGTTTTTCAATGAGACTGCTGTTACGTGATCTTTTCAGGTGTTTTATTTTTAGCTTTGCTAAAAGCTTGGCAAATGTACTCCTTTTGAAATTTGGTAGGTCATCATCTTCGTTAACCGAATTTAACACTTTGTTTAGTGTGGGGATTTCATTTCTGAAGAAGAATTCATGCACTTTTCTTCGTATGGCACTTAGTTCAAAGTCCAAGAGTTTGTCAATTTTGGCTACTCTTGGAGGTAGAGGTGCTGGTGACTGAACGCGATGCTCAGTAGAATAGCCTTTCAGGACTTTCCACACCGTACTGACGCCAACTCCAGCGGTATCGGCAGTCCTTTTCACCATCTCCTGCTTATAGGGAAATTGGTCTCGAGGCCAAGTTTCTTCCACCAGTTTATAAATATTAATAATCGTGAGCTTCTCTGCAGAACTGAGAGGCGTTTTCTTTTGACGCTTCTTCTTGGGCGAAGCAAAGAGCTTCAACGAACTCGGGCCAGGTTCATTGCTCATTGTATCAAAACAACAAACGTAACAAACAACAAAAACTCAACAGTAACACTCAACAATAACAAAAACTCAAGAAACAACGATAAACTCAACGAAAACAACGTAACGTAAGCAGAGAGCACAAAAGGAGAGAATTACTTGAACTAACCACAACAAAGCAAGAAAGTCAAGTAAGGAAATAAAATGGCGATCGTGGGTAGTGTTACCCACTCTGTCAGAAAAACGGGGAAAATAAAGTTATGTTATCATTCATTCATTCATTCAAATTTTATTGTAATAATTCTGTAGATTTGTAAGTATTAGCACAGCCAACTTATGCATACAGTTGTTCGACGAAGCCATTTAGACAGGGCAATCGTGCGGGGGGCAAGGGGCGAGGCATTTGAAAAATCACCAAAAATAAAATCATAATGTTTTATTTATGTTGATGTTTCCTTATAATAAATAATTAAAAGTTTTCATTTAACACTAGCATTGTGCTAGCATGGTGACAACCCTGGCCTGATTACCTGGTCGCGTCACTTGTCGGCAGGTTCCGCGATATCAAAGGCCTACTGTATATTATTATTTATACTGTGGCATTAGTATCTAGGTAAAGTATATGACACAATGGTGCCCAAGCAGGGTGCAGTGACAGCAGTGGCTACATTATTATCCGCATACTTTACACACATAATTTTACGTACGTAGATTTACATATTTTTGTAATTTTACACTGGTTTTGCTGAAAATTCTCAAGTCTCACCCTTCGGTCTTGAAGAAAGCATTGTTCAAATCATTGTTAAATAAAAAAAAACATAATCCAAGAAATAATCTTGTAAATGTAAAAATGAAACGATTTTTACTGGTAGAGTTCAATTCATAAATCAATAGTGTGGAAGATTTAGATTAGCTAGATTATTATTTTGTCAATGAGGTTCCATTGGAAGGAAGGCGTTTCAGGCCCAGGCCCATTAGTAAATAGACGTTCTTAATTTTATGTCTTTACATTGACCATATTTTCTAAGCATCATTGATTTCTTAGATTCTTCCTGGGTCTATGATAATATTTAAGATTTTTTTGTTTAGCCATTTTAAGGATTTCAATTATATTTATATATCATATTATTTTATATTTAATAATAAAAAACTAAAAGTACTTCATATTTTTTCTCTCATTGCAACAATTTACTGAAGAACAATTTACTCAGGATTCAGATTAAAAATAAAAATTGAAAAAAAAATGCAGTAAACAAGGTTAAAAGACCATCACAGGTTGTAGACGATCTCGATTTTTTTTTTATATTTACCTTTTCTTTACAAATAGGTCACTTAGATTTTTTTTAAATTTCTTGTGATAAATACCCTGACTTGGCCTGTCACTTGTTTCCGTCTTGACGTGGAGTTTTGGGACATCGTGTTTACAAGCCACGATGCTTTAAACTGCACGACTATCTATCGTCACTAAAAAAAAATGGGAACACAC
The DNA here is from genome assembly GCA_949316285.1 of Eupithecia subumbrata. NCBI lineage: Eukaryota > Metazoa > Arthropoda > Insecta > Lepidoptera > Geometridae > Eupithecia > Eupithecia subumbrata. The sequence continues at coordinate 20,853,442 of OX438646.1, read as the reverse complement.
CCTAAAGCGCCCTAAAACTACACTCAATAGGGTAGCTAAGACCAGCTGGCAGCACTCGCTCAGTGTTGAGTTTACGTTCCATTCGTACTTCAATAATCCGGCTAAAAATAAAATACTGCTCTGTATAGGAAATAAGTATGGTCATAGTGCTATCCTAAATTGGGAAGCATAGTTCAAAAAATACCAATTGTTTGCATCCCATGACGTCAAAACTAAGATTCGTTAGGGTTGGCACTTTAACAAAAGATAAAAATATCTGGTCATTTGAATCTTCGTTTTTGACCAAATAATGACGATTTGTAAATTGCTACAACTAGATATTGCATAGATATGAAGTAAAGATTGAAAAAAGTAACAAATCTAACGGAATCTATGGGTGAAATCATTGGAATTACGTTAGGCCTGTGTCATTTCATGGTGATAACCCTAAAAATCAGCTGATTACGTTTGTTTACGAAAAATCTACAAGCTCGATGGATAAAGTATAGTTATATTTCAATAATACAGCCGATATATACCAATGAAAACGAGCTAAGCTAGCCAACTTAAAAACTAGCTAAGTATCTGTGTTAAACACTGAAGTCACCACTCGTGTCTGTTTGATTATCAATTATGCAATAATAACCACATTGTTCTTGGACAATAGATAGAAGTAGAAACAACAGTATAACATCGAGAGATAAGACACGGAATGAGCTGTTATTTTGCCTGAATAATTTATACTTCGTTATTGATATGTCTGTCTGTCGTATTTCGTAATGTGTCTTACAAAGCAATAGATATTAATGATATATTTAGTTCTTGTTTAATTGTTTTATTTGATGGTGCAATAAAGTTGTAATCTATGGCCAGTCCTCCGCTGGACGACTTCAACGAAGATCCTCTAGAAGGCATTGGGAGCTAAATAATGAAAGTATGTACCTAACTCTGTCGAGGAAGGACATAGGCTAATCTTCATCAGATACTAGTGAAGAAGGCGTTGTCACTGCAACAGTGTTAAAATTTTGCACGTGCTCATAGGCAGTATTTAATCTTCGCTTTGACACAAAAAGAGAGACGTTATAAGTGTGCATTATGGGTTTTCGTCCGTGCCTTCATTGCTCCTAACGGATGAATTTAATTTTTAGTATTCAGTTTTTGTTAAGTCAGCTTTTTCATTCCTAACTAGCTAGCTTCCACAGGACTCAAGAATAAGATAGCTGGTGAACCTAATAATTTGATAGATGAATGCTGACAGGCTTATCAGCTGTTTGTCTGAAGTTGACGGACGTATTGCAGTGTATCTTGGGGCACGTTCTAGGTATTTGATTGATAATAATTAAATTTAATTTAATATTAAACAAGAAACACTATCTCAAATGATTCTGTTCAAACATCGCCGCTTCCTCGAATACCAATGACGACCTCAGTGGCGCAGCGGGCGAGGGTCCGCCTGCGACGCGACGCAGGAGGTAGCGCGGGTTCGATTCCCGCCTCGGGACAAATGTTTGTACGATCTGCAGATATTTGTTCAGGGTGTTCTGGATATTTTTCTATGTAAAATAAAAATATCTATCTATGTAGTGTATTATATTATGTATATCAGTTATCTAGTACCCATAACACAAGCTCTGCTTAGCTTGCGGCTAGATAATGCTGTGTGAATTGTCCAGCATTATTTATTTATTATTTTACCTTGCGATGTGTTCAAAAAATATTCATTCATCGTGATTTCTCTAACACAAATTGGACGAAAATGACATGACTAGAGAATGTGTTTTAAGGCTCGATCTTTTTTGGTGATCTTTTGGGCCCTTTCTGTTGCGCAGTGTGCAAAAGTCCGCCACACACAGCAGCCTGTGTCGTGACTGTTTTTCCAGGAAGAAGGGACTGTGGAATACGATGTGCTTGTGGTAGACTGCACTCTATAATAATGGAATCTTAATAGAATGCTTTACAGAGCAGTAGTAGCAATAGTTTAACGAAAAAGAAATACCTGATAAACTTGATAACCGCCTCGTATTTTCCTATACCTACCAAAAATCAAAATAAATATCAAAAACTCTATATTTCCATAAATACAATAAATGTACACTTAGATAAGGTCAAATTGTAAAACTAAACACTGACACGGAAATAAAGTGATATTTTTTATTTCTGTCGCTTCGGTATGTATAGGTACTAAAGTAAAGAAGCGACGAAGAAACCTTTAGCCTGTTAGTTGTTACTTTGCGAGTTGGAGCAAAACCCGTCTCAAGCTTTTTTTATCTTCTAGATAATCTGATATTTTATAGTAAGCCTTTTTGCACAGCAAGGTTTTTACAATTTGTTTGAATTTATTTACTGATAATTTTTGCAACTCACTAGGAGTTTTGTTGTATCATCTCTATCGTTGTACCATCTCTAATACCCATGTAAAGACGCTTGGGAGGGTTTACCCTGCTGCATTTTACCAATGACTGTATGTTTATGTGTTGGTGACAGAATCACATTACCATAACGACAATGTATGATTCTATTCTATTGACTGTTCCTTCTTTGTGGAATCTGCAAGACCAATAACTGGATCCAGCCTATTGCTCAATATTTCCACCTGTATTCGCACCACACCACAATAGTGTTTTCAATCCCGCTATGAGTTCTATTTCCGTCGGTAATTTCACACACTTGAGTGACTATTTCTAATGCAGTAAACGTCTAAACGCTTTGCTCCAATTGTTTAATGGCACCTAGTTCAAAGCTTGATTGAAGTAGACACGTGGGAATCAAGGTCCTGGCTCTAGGGTAGGTTTCTCTTATACTAGATTCTAGAATCCAAGATAGGGGGTACCTTTGGAGCCTTCATCGAGTCAAAGTCTAAAACAGCAGTCATGAAGTTAGGAATCCTAAACAAGGTTAATCGATACTTCACACCGGGACAGCTTCTTTATCAAGCACAGGTACGGTCTGGTTTGGTGTATTGCTGCCATGTTTGGGACGGATCGGCTAAGTACCAGCTGGCAGCTTTAAACTCGATAGAACGAAGTGCATTCAGACTCAGTGACGAGCAGTACCTTGCAGAGACTAAGGTCCGAAGTCTTGAACATCGCCGCAAGGTTGCTTGTCTCTCGATCTTTCTAGGATACATTTCGGAGAATTCTCACAGGAACTACATGACTTAATCCCACCATCTCCTTCCACTCCAGGACAAGCAAACGCACAAAATTACCCAAACGCAGCGAAAGAACTCAATTTCGTTTTCCAACTCAAATTCGAGTTGGTAAACGAAATGGGCGGTTTGTTTAAAAACATTCCATGCGTTTGGCTAGTCTATATACCTATAAGAACTAAGACCTAAAAATGTACACAATGATAACAATAAAATAAAATATGAATAAGTAATTTACTTGACGCTTCCACGCTCAATACAATACCAATTAAATGATTAATAGTCAGTGGCTTTCTTCAAACATTGACTGAGATTTCAACAAAGAAGCGAAGTTTCGCATACGAAACAATGGACAATTAAGACGAGAAACTGTGACAATGGCCTGGCCATTAAGTATTAATTAACGAAATACTTTGAGAAACCAACCATCGGGTTTCGACACGGTATTTCGCCAATTAGTTGTTTTGGGGGAAATTTCGCAATTTAATAGTTAGTAATTGTTGAAGTTTGACGATTGGTCGGTTTTACATAAGTTTTGCAAGCACTTTGGTGGCAGAATAATTTAATTTCTGTTTTGCTAGTTATTTATAGTTTTTACAGATTGTCATCCCGCTTATCCCACTTGGCCGGAGGGCGTCACTACGTTTCCCGAGCGGTCTCCACTTAAGAACGCGTTTACCCCAGCGGTTGTCGGTTCTTTGCGAAATATGGTAGGCCCACTGCCACTTCAGCTTGCTGATTCTTTGAGCTGCCTATGTCGATAGCTTTGTTTCTCTGTTGGATGTAATCGTTACGAATCCTATCTTTCAGAGAAACTCCGAGCATAGTTCTTTCCATAGCTCGCTGAGCGCCTTTGAACTAATGGGCCAACCCTACCGTGTGTGTCTACTGCGAAAGACTGCAGGCAGATGCTGGATGCGGCAAGCTGAAGACAGGGCGCTATAGCGCTCATTAGGGGAGGGAAAGCCCATGTATGTCCAGAACTGGAATAATATAGGTTGATGATGATGATTGATGGTTAGTGAACGAACATGCAGATGGCCATCAGGTAGACTAAGCCGTAAGAGGCATACTTTCGTCGATAACAAAGCAAGTTATTGTATTAGGTACATTGTCATGCAGGCTCTACATCTCACATAATCATCTAAGGCCTAAGAAACTCATCATCATCATCACTCATCTTGCAGTCTGAGGAGGGCGTCCAAAAAAAACAGGAAAGGAACACTGAGTCAAGTCGAATAGGGGCGTTAATACTCGCTATTATCTATACTTATAATAAAACTGTAACAGGTCCAATTCTGTACATTGAAGATATTTAGAAAATTTTTTTTGGAGGGCACTCTATTATCGATACTGAAGCCAAAACTGCATTTTTTTTCATTCATGTCTGTCTGTCTGTCTGTCTGTCTGTCTGTCTGTCTGTCTGTCTGTCTGTCTGTCTGTCTGTCTGTTTGTTAAACGCGCATCACGCCGAAACTACTGAAGGTATTGAAATGAAACTCGGCACGATTTTAGGTCATACTACGAGGAAGGACATAGAATACTTTTTATCCCGGAATTCAGTCAGGTTTCCCTGGGAGAGGGGATGAAAGTAAAATTCTTTAACTGCGCATCACGACGGAACTACTTAAGGTATTGAAATAAAACTCGGTACGATTTTAGGTCATACCACGAGGAAGGACATAGGATACTTTTTATCCCGGAATTCAGTCAGGTTCCCCTGGGAGAGGGGATAAAAGTAAAATTTCTTCACCGCGCATCACGTTCACGCCGAAACTACTGAATGAGTTGGACTGAATTGGTACGATTTGAGTTCAAGGAAGGACATGGGATACATTTTATCCTGGAATTCAGTAAGGTTCCCCTGGGAGAGAGGATGAAAGTAAAATTCTTTAACCGCGCATCACGACGGAACTACTTAATGAATTCGAATGCAACTCGGCGTGATTTTAGTTCGTACTAGATATGTGCGCCGATGCTCATTTGACCGGCGGCGGCGTCTGGCGTCCAATTTGTCGGCGGCGGCGGCGTCATCGGCGTAATCGGCGTGGATGTGAAATTAAGTAAAAGACGCCTTAATCCTTATTAAACTTTTTATTCATTAATTATATGACAGACTTACCTCAAAACTCATTTTTTTTAAAGCTAAACCTTAAAGACACGAAATCTTAGTTTTAATTTGGGATGGCCATAAGATCATCTTCATTTTTAGGGTTTTGATGATCGAAGATCGGTTTCAAAACCCTTATGGTCTCGCTTTGTCTGTCCTTTTTTCCCTCCTTAATAACTCAAAAACTACTGCAGCTATCAACTTGAAATTTAAAATAATAATAAATTTCATGCGCCTGTACAGATTTAGAGAAAAATAAATGAAAATAAATGAAAAATGAAAATGAATATTTTCCATACAAATTGTGATGCCGAAATTTTAAAAGATACCTACAGAGTCATATGGGGTATCAAATGAAAGGTATCATTTTATACATTTCAAAATATTTTTTGAAATTTTTGTAGGTTTCATACTTTTTAAAATATTTCGAAAAAAGTCGAAAAAATACCCATTCCCCCCCCCTATCTCCGAAGATTGCAGAGCGATCCATGTAAAATGTATGGAGCGTTTATAGACATGGATCTATATTTTACAGGAAAAATATAGAGAAGTTTGAAAAAAGAACACTTTTTGAAAAATGGTCAAAATGGGGGGGAATAGTTTTCAAAAGGGCTACCTCACCGAGTGGGGTATCAAATGAAAGGTATCAGTTTGTACGTTTCAAAACAGTTTTTCAAATTTCTGTAGGTTTCATACTTTTTGAAATATTCTGAAAAAAGTCAAAAAATACCCATTCCCCCCCCCCCTATCTCCGAAGTTTGCAGAGCGATCCGTTTAAAATGTATGAAGCGTTTGTAATATCAATCTATATTTTGCACGAAAAATATAGAGAAGTTTGAAAAAAGAACACATTTTGAAAAATGGTCAAAAAGGGGGGGAATAGGGGTATCAAATAAAAGGTATCGGTTTGGACATTTTAAAACAGATTTTCAAATTTCTGTAGGTTTCATACTTTTTGAAATATTTTGAAAAAAGTCGAAAAAATACCCATTCCCCCCCCTATCTCCGAAGTTTGCCGAGCGATTCATTTAAAATGTATGAAGCGTTTGTAGATATGGATATATATTTTACAGGAAAAATATAGAGAAGTCTGTAAAAAGAACACTTTTTGAAAAATTGACAAAAAGGAATAATTTTCAAAAAGGGGGCTACCCCACCTAGTGGGATATCAAATGAAAGGTATCGATTTGGACATTTCAAACCAGTTTTTCAAATTTCTGTTACTTTCATACTTTTTGAAATATTTCGAAAAAAGTCGAAAAATTTACCATTACCCACCATAACCGAACCACTCATTTAACCGAAGCATGCCGAGAGATCCATCTGAAATGTAGGTTGGTACCTACTATTCTTGGGTATTCGTTGAACTGCGAAGTCTATAACCGGTACTTTTGGTTCATATTTGTTGAAAATGTTCAAAACCCTCGGCGCGCGAGTTACACTCGCACTTGACGGATCTTGTTTTTCTTAGCCTCTAAAACACACTGGGAACAGAACACATTGTCTGATAAGATGGACCTCTTCTTGCCATCTTTTTCAATAATCAATGTGCCGAAATACTTCCAACTGTGACTGTTTTTTGTCTGGAAGAGATCGCTTCTAAGCGATAAGGCCGCCCATTGTACTTGTGTCTTATTTAATGTCTCTTTTATTGTATTTTTGTTGGTGTACAATAAAGTATTTTTGTATTGTATTGTATTGTTTTTCGATGACGAATAGGGGGTTTTCACAGCAAAAGGTTTGATTTCGATCTTTTGTATCGAACTCCGATCTATGTCGTTGTCTGACATAGTGCACAGTTTGTCATTTAAAAACAGATACCCTCCGAAAACTCCGAAAACTTTCAATTCTCACTAGTTGTGTGCCAGACTGACAAGTGAAAAGAGAAATGCAAATGGCGCCGACGAAACTGGAGGCAAACAGTGTTGCCAGATAAAAAAATACTACTTTTTGCAAATAAAATATAAGAAATTTGTTAAATAAAGTGATTTATTTAATGTAAAATATTGTTTGTTTGTAGACGCCGATGACGCCGATGAAAAATTCGGCGGCGTCGGCGTGGCTAAAATGATCGGCGGCGTGCGCCACGCCGATCGGCGCACACGTCTAGTTCGTACTATGAGGAAAGATACATTTTATCCCGGAATTCAGTAAGGTTGCCCTGGCAGAGGGGATGAAAGTTAAATTCCTTCAGCGCTCATCACGCCGAAACTACATAGGTAATGAGTTGGAATGTAACTTGGCACGTTTTGAGTTCATACTACAAGAAAGGACATGGAATACATTTTATCCTGGAATTCAGTAAGGTTCCCCTGGGAGAGAGGAAAAAGTAGAATTCTTTAACCGCGCATCACGACGGGTCTACGCGTCGTCCGATTTCATGCATTCTTTTTGTTAGAAACAGAGATGCAAGATCGAATATGACTAAATCAGTAGAAAGTCGAGTAGAAAATCAGTAGATTGATGAAATAATCTGTAGATTGAAGAAAAAAATTAGTAGATAAAGGGTAGTAAGACGCACCCATTAGTTAGGTTCCTACCTAATAAGGTGGTGGGTCTTGGAAAAATAAGTTAGGTTCCTGCCTTACATGATATATGGTGGTTTAGCTGGTCCAGTTAACAGTACTACCGAAGTTTGGTTGGAGTCTTACTCCAACCAAATTAAATTAATTAATTATTGTGGTCCATTTAAACTAACTGGACCGCAGAAAAATATTTTTTATTGTGGTACACAGCCAACTGTACCTACCTACTAACGAAAAAAAATTACGGTGGTCCAGTCAAATGGATCAGGAGCCCAATTCTGCAAAACAATTGCTTCAGTATGACAATGGAATCGTCGCAGAATCATCACGTAGAATCCTTAGATTAATAAAATTCCAGATAGTGCGCGCGAGATAAATTAATATGTAGTTTCAAACTTGACGCGCGTCTCTCCATCTGCATTCATCATAATTTCTTTCATCCAAGGTGGAATACCAAAAAGTGTCATTCTGTGACGATAGCCCTGTCATAGTGAAGCGATTAGTATAGCAAAATAGGGCCCCAGCTGTGAGTAAGTCAAACGAGTAGGACACTTCTTAACACTGACGCTGGCCGAGTCGTAGCTAAAAGTCGTGTGGATAAAGAATGGGATTGAAGATGACAATATGCTATCCCCCGTAGACCCTACACGATTTTTTGGACGGCGGCGTTTCATAATATGAGAGACTATGGTTAAATGTGAACTTAATTAGTCGGCAGGTAAGGCAATCGCGAACGAAGTCGCGGGTACAGCTAGTCGATAATAAGACCAGTAAAATCATAAGAATCCTTTTCTCTTTATAATTTTCCGGAAATGATCAACAGGATTATAGCACTTACAATTTAACGCATTCAAACACGTAAAATTATAATTTTGCTAAGCTTATCCGTAAGATAACAAACAAATAAACCTGTGAACAAATCATGGCCTTGTTTCACGGATGTTTTACGGATTCTCTGGCTACACTTCACTAGTAAAATAATAAACTGCCTTCGGATTGGTCGATGAGGTTGGTGCTCATCTGTGATCATGATCACTGACAGTTGGGACACTTTTATCCACTTAAATAGATTATTTAAATAACTATGCACGCACGTATTAGGTATCGTTTTCACACAATTATATTTTCATTGTACTTGACCAAACTATATTCAACTGGATTTTCTAGAAATAAACCGACTAATGAGTGCTCAGGGATTACATTATTAGGACCTACACAAAGCTCACCTGTAATTTGCGACGCTTCATGACCTATTTAACGGGGCGTGACGTCAGAGCGGTGACGTCATTCGGTCAGGAGCAGGATTGAAACTGGGTGAGAGGAGCCAGGTGGCCGATATATAACGTTTACTACGATCAATTCTATTTTAGATCTCGTTTAGGACACGGTCTTCCTTCGTGTAAATATTTGAATCCATGTTTGCGAAGCTGTCTCGCATACATACTTGCAAGCATTTTGTGACGTCAGCGGTTAGAGCTTCAGGGGAACCACTCGGAAAACGAAAACTGAAGTTTCTGATTAGTTTTTGTGCAAAACCAACACTCATAATCACTTGCATTGATAGCGTTAACACGAAAACGAATCAAAACTTCGATTTTCGTTGTTCGAGTACGCCCCCAGGACAAATATCTAAATCGTTAGATTCGTTAGATACGCCCCAGAGAAATATATCTCGATATATTTCTGTGATAAGCCCTGGCATCGTCTTTGAATGCGTGCGTTAACAAAATGCCGACGCACGCACACTATGAGTAGTTAAAAATTGTGTTTTTGCAAATAAACCTAACTGTTTTTTATTACCATTTATAATGTAATCATATTGTGCAATTCGTGCGAACTTTTGAAGAAAAACACAGTACAAAAACACTCAATACTCTGATTCCAAATGAGCGAGCTATCTCATTTCGCTTGACAACAACACGTCGCGGTCTCACTACGGAAAGGGTCTATCTAACGATTCAAATCTTTGCCCCAGGATAGTGGTTTTTCGCGAGCGGTGGTGTAGCAATAGGAAGTAGTGGGTGTAATTGTTAAACCCCCTTATTTGGGGGAGGCGCGTTCAGCAACGGACGTGTCTGCTGAGGAGGACTTGCTATTGGACGCTATCCGACTTAGCTTTAAAGCATTTGGTGATATTTGATATTGAAATTGAATTGGAACCCAGTGCGGAGCTGAGCTGATTTTGCTTTAGAAGGTGGGATGGGAGTAGACAGTTTGCTTGAGGGGGCGCGATGCGCGCCGTTTTGTGAAATCCTATACCTATCCTGGCCTAGCATTTCGCGTTCGTATGAACGGGATAAAGCATGTGTTTTTGGGACGGCGTAAGCGCAAAAATCAAGTTGTTGTTTATTTACAAGAAAATTACGCAACTTATGAAGAAACTGGTTCAAGGTAACAAATAATTAGGAATAACCTACGACTCAAAACTTTCATTTCAATAGACTGCAGAGTTCCTGAGATCTCGACTAAATTGTGTGCGAAACAGTGCACTTTCGTGATTATTGCTATCGTATTTTTTATATCTATTGTGTTTTCACATTTGACGACCTCTTGGCGCGGTGGGCGAAGGTCCGCCTGCGACGCGGGAGGTTGCGGGTTCGATTCCCGCCTCGGGACAAATGTGTGTACGATCTGCAGATATTTGTTCAGGGAGTTCTGGATGTTATCTAAGTATACTAGAATATATCTTTCTATGTAGTGTATTGTATCAAGTATATCAGTTATATAGTACCCATAACACAAGCTCCGCTTAGATTGGGGCTAGATAATGCTGTGTGATTTGTCCGGCATTTTTTATTTATTTATTTATTCAAGGGAAAAAGAAAAAAAGTTAAATTTCCCGTCCGACTATGACTGAGGTGGGTGGACCTCATTGGTCCTAATTTGAGCGTTCTACTTTCGAGAAGCTAGTACCAACAACCTCAACAGCCTGTGTTGGTCCACTGCTGGACGCAGGCCTCCTCCTGATAAGCGCCTTGTTGCCTTTTATCCCATGGGGGTAATACTTATTATCCCCACGCTGTGCATGCGGGTTGGGGATCGCAATTCGGTGGTAGAATTGTTCTGCAGGGGGCGCTGCTGCCCGCCCCCGGTGGATATCCCTTAGTCGCCTCTTACGACACCCGCGGGAAGAGTTGGGGTGGTGCAAATTCTAAGCCGGCACCACATAGCGAATTACTACCCTATCTCCCCAATTTTACTTACCTACATCGATGGGTTTAACTATAAGAATTCTTAGCTCGCTAATTGGAACTCTACAAAAGAGTTCAACAACTAGGTATGTGCGTATAAAACTGCAATTTGCAGAGAGACAGTGATAAAACTGAAAATGATATAAACGGAACAGCGTGCACTTCTGCTCTGCTCGTAAAACGAAATTAAAGAGAAAGGAATCCCAGCTTTTGGCAACGTCCACAATTTGTAGCGAAAATACAGCGAAGATGGGTTTAAAACTAAGTACCTATCTACTGTTTTATAGGTTTCACTGAATTGACTGTCCTACACTCAGCGCTAGAAATAACACACTCACACACACACAAATCACTTATTAAACTAACGCATTATTGTTATTCATTGATGTGGCAATGATAGCACAGAGCGTGCTATCATTGCCACATCAATCACTTATTAAACTAACTCATGAATGTTATTCATTGATGTAGCAATGATAGCATAAAGCGTGCTATCATTGCCACTTCTCCACTAGTATAAAGTAGGAACTTTACTCTTTGTGAAGTATCAAGTGCAAATGACAAGTGTAAGTATCAGTGATTAGTAAAATTCGTCCGTTTACAAGCAGACTTTACTAATCCCAGCATTATGTATTTATATTTATTATTATTACGATTAGCGTAAACAAGTAAATTAAATATCGTTATTGCCAACTGTACCTTGAGACATCTGTTGAAGAATTATTTGACCTTTTGTCTGGTCTGGGTCTCAATCAATCAAGTGCTAATACACCAGTCGTAAAGACCTCTCCACATAAACGAACTGAGAACTGACAATAAAGATAGTATTAAATGCGAATCAAATACCTTATTTAGTAACTTATCTATTTTAACTTACTTACCTACTGTATTAAGCTAAGTAACAGAATTACAAAGTTTTTAAAATAAAACTAAATGAAAACTTTACGACACAGGAATTATCCTAATTTAAAGTTTTTAGCCTTAAGGCGCTTCCTCCCCTCACACTAGCGCCGCCACCTATTTTATCTAATTATTACGTTTATGAAAGGAATTTCCAAAAATTATGTTAGCAAGTTTGTGATACCTATTATAAGCTTTTTTTAATGCCTCTAATAGTTAATAATAGTTTTATTTTGTATAGTTTATGAAGAGATACGAAGTTGCCCTTGGTGGCCACCAAACTCTATTTTCGCATCTCTGTCTAAACTATTGTATTTGAAACTCGTCGCCAAGCGAGTTTTAGTTGTTTTTGTGGTTTGTTTACAAACATTCCACGTCGAGTTTGGCTAGTGTATAGGTGCATATTACTGCTGCCGACTGTATCAATATCAATGGAATTCTATGCGTCAAAACAATGGCATTTAATTACTGTACAACGCTCGTTTCCCTTGCAAACGAGGATATTGCTTGCATAACTGATAATAGCTTTGTTTGCTTACATAACTGCTTTCACTGAGGTGTTGAATGTATTCAATACTTTGTCCAAGAATCAGAATGATAAAAATGATTAAAATGTACAAGTTAATAATAATAATGTCCTCCTAGCCAAATTTCGACCACGGCGGCCAGTCTCATCGGAGACTAGCCAGATGCGCAGGACATATTATAGTGCACGAGTGTGTGCGCAAACACACGTGCACTCTCTATTCCCTCACTCTCATAATCCAATGGGATGACAGACTAAAAATTGATAGAGAAAAATTGATGAAAATGATTTAAAATTTACAAGTTATAAAGTAATGAATATTAATTTCTTTATTTCGCCACGCCTTATGTAAGTAATTAATTTCAATGTAAAAAAATTGGAAAATAAGAACTCCCATAAGTATTAATTAGGTAATTAATATAAATGAGTTTTAAAAATTTTGTTAAAAGTACTCTATATAATATTAAGTATTCAGAGGATTTTTGTTGCACTAAGCTGGTATATTTCTCAGAGAAATGTATTTGGTAGGAACATAATTACGTAATTTGATCATATTTTGAAAGACTTGTAAGGGCTGTTTAAATGTAAGAGATTATTGTAAACGTATATATAATACTCTCTAATATAATAATAAATTACCTTAAAATACCTACACTGTTAAATGTTGGCGTTTAAAGAAAAAATTGTATCAAAGGAGTAACAAAACCAAATAAAAAAAAACTATCTATGTAAGTGTATTGTATTAAGTATAACAGTTATCTAGTACCCATAACACAAGCTCTGCTTAGTTTGGGGCTAGATAATGCTGTGTGAATTGTCCAGCATTATTTATTTATTTATTATTATCAGCAATAAAATCATCCGCAAACCGACTTTACCCACTGCTAAACCATTGCACCACTGCAAAACTTTAGTGCCACTCCAGACGGTCCTGGAAAATATTTGACGACAGCAGTAGTGTTATCAGCGGAGCAAATAGCATAGTTTGCAAAAAAATTGGTTTTTGCAGATTTCAATCATCATTTCATTTGTATCTCATCCGTTTCAAACTTGAATTTGCACCTTTTTCGCTGCGCTACAGCAAATCAATTCGTTATAATTGAATTTGTTGCCGTAGTGCCCAGTGAACAAATTTCGTACATTAAAAAGAAAATTAAAAAATCGTAGACTGCTGCAGATATAATATTTTTTATATTTTTTTTCCTGTGTGGCCGTGGTGCCCCCACAAATACCTAAATAAATCACACTATCACACTAATATTATAAATGCGAAAGTTTGGATGGATGGATGGATAGATGGATGGATGTTTGTTACGTCTTCATGCCAAAACTACTGAACAGATTGAGCTGAAATTTTACACCGGTGTAGCTCTAAGGCTGGAATCAAACATAGGCTACTTTTTATCCCATAAAACAGTTCCCATGGGATAGAAATAACCTTTGAACGTTTCTATAGAAACAACGCGAGCGAAGCCGCGGGCAGAAACTAGTAAATAAATAATGCTGGACAATTCACACAGCGTTATCCAGCCCCAAGCTAAGCAGAGCTTGTGTTATGGGTACTAGATAACTGATATACATAAATAAATAAATAAATAAATAATGCAGGACAATTCACACAGCATTATCTAGCCCCAAGCTAAGCAGAGCTTGTGTTATGGGTACTAGATAACTAATATACATAATACAATACACTACATAGATAGATATTTTTATTTTACATAGAAAACATCCAGAACACCCTGAACAAATATCTGCAGATCGTACACAAATTTGTTCCCAGGCGGGAATCGAACCCGCAACCTCCTGCGTCACAGGCGGACCTTCGCCCGCTGCGCCACAGAGGTCGTCATGCCTGCGGGGTTATCCACCGGACAGAGAAGCTAGAGAGAAGCCACAAACTTCTTGTCTAATATGATAAATAACTTCACAACTATTCAACTGCATTTTAAATATTTCCAAAAAGGCAAAAATAATCCTTACCATTATAACCAGATGCTTGACGACATAAAGGCTGTCACACCCTGAAACAAGGAGATAATATTTATATACTTATATAAATCAATATAAAACATAAATCTAGTACTTGCTACAATATCGTACTTCCTACTAATAATAAAGTCATAAGTTTGTGTGAATGTTTGTTACCACGTAACTACTTAACCGATTTAGATGAAATTTGGTACGTAGATAGTTCAGCGTCCTACTGCGCAGGCGGACCTTCGCCCGCCGCGCGAGGTCGCCTATAAAATTGATCCATAAATACATAATACGACATATTACAAATTCGAAAGTAACTCGTGTCTGTATGTTACCTTTTTCACGCCTAAACAGATCTTAATAAAATTTGGCAGGAGTATTATAGGGACGTACATAGGTTACCTTTTATCCCGCTAAAGTGCATGCGAAGTCAGGAGCTAGTAGTTAAAACCACGACATTGATGCTTGACTCATTGATGAGTATTCCATCTATCTTTATCCCGTATAAATTCTTTATTGGACCAATCGACCTCTCGATCTACTAGAAGTGGAAGCCATTGACCGATAGTAGAACTATAAGAGGTTAAAGCGTTCAGTGCACTATTTCGGTAAGAGTTGGATATAAAAAGTCCATCGGTAGATTGGGCTCGAGCTCTAGGAACAAATGTGATGCCAGTTGCCAAGTTTTACGATGTTTTTCAATTTAGTCTAGTATAGTTGGTGATTGGATGAATTTACTTAGTAGATATCGTGCTGTGTGGCGCCGGCTTGGAATTTGCACCACCCCAACTTTTCCTGTGGGTGTCCTAAGAGGCGAGTAAGGGATATCCACCGGGGGCGGGCAGCAGCACCCCTCAGAAAAGTGAGTTAAGGTGAGGGGGTGAGTAGATCTTTATGTAAGCTACTTTTGGACTAAGGTACATTCCAAAGAATCAATTCTTTTCGTGACTGAAAACTTAAGCGGTTTTGATTGTGTTGATGGTAAATGTCTCGTTATTAGTTCCAATGAAAATAGATGAACTACATTGTATCACATTGTATGTTCTTTTCTGCATCTCTATCTAGTATAGGTATGTATAGGTACTTACTACCAATTACAAATAAATAATGCTGGAAATGGAAAATCCACACAGCATCATCTAACCCCAAGCTAAGCAGAGCTTGTGTTATGGGTACTAGATGACTGATACCCACTTAATACACTTAACATTACTTGCATAGATATATTTTTTAAGTATACATAGAAAATACCCAGAACATCCGGAAAAAATATTTGCAGATCGTATAAACATTTGTTCCATGGCGGAAATCGAACCCGCAACCTCCTGCATCGCAGACGGACCTTCGCCCGAAACGCTACATATCGGTCGTCTTAACTAGAAAGGGCAAAAACTTGAATCATTTGATTACACGGACGGTTGGAGTAGCTAGGAGGGAATTAATGCAGATATATACAGGTGTCCCATAATGAGTGGATAATCTTGAAACGGCTTGTGCGGGGGCCCAAGGCCAATCCGAAACATTTTTTTGTTTTTTTTATCTTGAGCCGTTTGGAAAATATTTAACTTTTTGTAAATTTGGAAAAAATTGTACCTTTGTTCACATTTTTAGACTTGGTGCCTACAATTTTTTTATTTTTTTTATTTTGTATTTGGAATATATTAAGAAAATATAGCGTAATTGAACACCGTTTGAATAATTTTGGTAACTAGGAGCAGTAATTTTCAAGACAGTATTAAAGTGGAAAATTGAAATTTTTCATTTAATTTTACTAAGTTTAAGCATCTGTGGTTTAAAAAAAAGGTATGAAAACCTAAGAAGCCATGTACATAAAAAACATGTCCATTTCAAGAGGATTCTTAAATTATAAAAAACTACGAAATATAGAAGGAAACACTGAGATATCGCCACTTTTGTGTAAAAAGGGGCCATTCATACTAGAAATAAAATTGAACCATCTTTTATTAATGTGTAATAAAATATCTTTACGCCGCTCTCGTTCTGAAACGGTAACTTTTCTACTTAAAAACACAGAAAATCTATTTTTTCTTAAACATGCTTCTTATATTCAAAGAAATAAATAATAATCTAGCCGAAAGTAAACAGAGTTTGTGTTATGTGTGGCCTCTTATTTGGTGGTATTTTAATTTGGAAAGGAGATAGGAACTCCGATCAAACGAGGTTCAAAGCAATGGTTTCCACCTTTTTGGTGAAGCCAAAGTGCAATTAAGGAGTATTTTCACTTTTGACCATTCCTATTTTGAATAATTTTTGCCATTTGTGGAAAATTCTTTTCTACGCGTCATTCGACATTAGTTACAAGTGCTCTCTCGTTTCATTTTTCTTAAATTATTTTTATACGACACTTTGGCTTTCTACTGGAACTTGTTTTGTGCTTTGAGATTGGATTTTTATTGGTTGGTGCTGTTTACGATAATTTGGGATTCTTCTGGACTTTATTTTGCATTTTGACTGGACTGTGTTGGATCTACATCAAGCAAGACAACTTGGCGCGTCCCCCGACTGATCAACATTTTGTTTAAGTTTCTCCTTTAACAATGCTTCAAAATTGGTACACAGCCCAAGAGTATGCTAACATGCATTTTATTTATGGAGAATGTAGAGGCAACGCCAGTGCAGCTGCATCACTTTATCGAGAAAGATACCCAAATGCGCGTTATCCCGATTATCGCTTATTTACCAGGGTGCACGGCTGTTACTCTGAAGGGCGGATACCAGGTCGCGGCGTTGGCGGTACAAGCGGCGGGCGTAACGGAATTGGTGGTAACGACAATGTTGTGCTTGAAGCAATTGAAGAAGATGCAACCGTATCAACAAGAGATATTCAGCGACAAAGAGGTATACCCAAGTCAACAGTTCACAGGATTTTAAGGAGAAATCAATTTCATCCCTATCATGTTACTCGCGTTCAGACTCTGCAGCCGAGGGATTACCCAGCAAGAGTTACTTTTTGCCGGGACATGTTAGGCAAAATCGAAAGGGATCCTGAGTTTTTTGCGAAAATTCTCTGGAGTGATGAATCCTCTTGCAAAAGAGACGGCTACTTAAACCTGCACAACTTACATAGTTGGCAGATAACTAACCCGCATTTAATGCGCGAAGAAAGGTCCCAGTACCAATTTAAAATAAATTATTGGTCTGGGATTTTAAATGGAAAAATCATCGGTCCATTCGAGCTACCGGGAAATCTAAATGGATCCAGCTACTTGGATTTTCTAACCAACAACCTACCTGGGTTGTTAGAAGAAGTGCCACTAGCCACACGGCATAGAATGTGGGTACAGAATGACGGGTGTCCGGCACACTACGCCGTACAGGTACGGCGATATTTAGACGAAGCGTATCCAAACAGATGGATCGGGCGTGCTGGCGCAATCCAGTGGCCAGCGCGGTCGCCGGACTTGAATCCATTGGATTTCTTTTACTGGGGCAACTTGAAGGAATTGGTGTACAAAAAATCCATTTCCTCAATAGAGGAACTTCGACGTCGAGTTCAAAACGCTGCGGACAAAATTAACGAACGCAACTACGGAAGTTTGCTAAAAAATCCTTTATTACAAGATGCAGAGCATGCATCAGAGAAGCAGGACACTAGTTCGAACATCTACTGTAATAAAAAAATATAAAATTATTAACAATTATGTTGGTTTAATTTTATTTTCAGTTCGCAATTGTAAAAAAGCAGTTATCTTGTACCCATAACACTAACTCCTTTTACTTTCGGCTACATTATTATTTGTTTATTTAAGTGTTTTCCGTGTGCGAAGCATACTTTTCACCGTTTTAGAACGAGAGTGGCGAAAAGATATTTTTTTAATGTGTGATGGTTCAATTTTATTTTTAGTAAGAATAGCCCCTTTTTACACAAAAGTGGCGATATCTCAGTGTTTCATTCTATAATATTTCGTAGTTTTTTATCATTTAAGAATCCTCTTGAAATGGACATGTTTTTTATGTACATGGCTTCTTAGGTTTTCATACCTTTTTTTTAAACCACAGATGCTTAAACTTAGTAAAATTAAATGAAAAATTTAAATTTTCCACTTTAATACTGTCTTGAAAATTACTGCTCCTAGTTACCAAAATTATTCAAACGGTGTTCAATTACGCTATATTTTCTTAATATATTCCAAATACAAAAATAAAAAAAATAAAAATATTGTAGGCACCAAGTCTAAAAATGTGAACAAAGGTACAATTTTTTCCAAATTTATAAAAAGTTAAATATTTTCCGAACGGGTCAAGATAAAAAAAAAACAAAAAATGTTTCGGATTGGCCTTGGGCCCCCGCACAAGCCGTTTCAAGATTATCCACTCATTATGGGACACCCTGTATATGTATATTAGTTCTAAATGAAATAGGGGTGTGGATGATGATGATAAACAAGAGCGAGTGTCGCAGGACGATTAAAAAGAAATATCGACGTGTAGACTAGACACACTATAGAGTTTGCACGAAGTTGAAATAGTTTCGCGGCTTTTAATATTTTCTGCGTTCTACAAGAAACTAACTACCATAAAAGTAGTTTTACACAAATCTTAGACCATTTTCTATGAACTCATGTTACAATA
This sequence comes from Eupithecia subumbrata, assembly GCA_949316285.1. Lineage (NCBI taxonomy): Eukaryota > Metazoa > Arthropoda > Insecta > Lepidoptera > Geometridae > Eupithecia > Eupithecia subumbrata. The sequence goes on along the minus strand of OX438646.1, from coordinate 20,834,490 downwards.
AAGTATGATACAATGTTGCAGTTGGTTATATGTTTATTCATAGTAATAAAGATCTTGTATTATTAATTGCTCCAAAAGTAGCACTAAATCGAAATTTGTTAAAACATGGGTTCATAGAAAATGTTTTATTATTTATGGAAAGCTTCTATCCTGGTAGTTTAATTCATTCTAGAACGCAGAAAATACCGCTAAAATATTTGAAAACCGCTAAAAAACCGCTAAAATATTTGAATTTCGCGCGAATCTGCGTCAGATGCCGTGTCGGGGACTCGGTCGCGGAGAGTCTGAATTGCCCTCCAGAATCGGCGGCGGCACTGGGCGGTTTGGTGCGACATTTCATTGTAGGCAGCCGACAATGTTTTATCAACTTTTCGCCGGCCCGCCGACTTTGCGCTTTGGTGTCTAGAATCCATTAGTACTTTATATCTATAGGTACTAATATTATTACAAAGAACAAAGATTTGAATGTTTGCTTCTTTGTTTGTATTGAATAGGCTCCGAAACTACTGGACCTATATGAAAAATTATTTTACCATTAGAAGCCAACATTATTCCTGATGAACTTATGCTACTATTTACCGCGGAAAAATGCTTAATTCCTACGGGAAAACGGGTAATAGGAGAACGGGTAGTAAGAATGCAGCTAGTACTTTATACATAGCCACAGACACAAAACCCAACTATAATCTTAAATTGTGAAGAAAAACATCGAAAAGTCATTCAACTACAAGGGCATTCAAAGTAGAGAAAAACCTATATTATTTAATGTAGCTATGATATGATGGAAGTCTGTCTAATAAATAATAACAATAAAACACGGCGCTTATCGCCCAATCCGTTACGTGTTAGCGCGAAAGTGGCCGGCGCAGGCGCAGATAAGGTGAAAGCGATCGCGGAAGCATTGGTTATGCTAGCTGACATCCTGCTTGACTGGTGCTAGGTCTTAGGGTACCAGGCGTACCTTAGGCCTTAGTACCTATAACCCGGATGAATTAACATGGCACCTGGTTCAAACAAAAATCCAATGAAAAAACAAATAACAACAAGAGATTAACTCGAAAATTTTACACGTGCAAGGATAATTATTGTGATGCTTTCGCTACCAGGCCTCGCATGGCGACCGAGCGACGGGGCACGGCGACCGACGGGGCACCGCGCTAGGCAGCGGGGCAAGTATCGAGTTCCGAGCCAGGTGCCAAGTTAATTCACCCGGGATATATCTATCTTGGTTAGAGGACATTATTAATGTACAAGGTGTAGATGGGGTTAGGTTGGTTACCACTTACCAGGCAGAAAAAAAGGCTATACCCAACAGTGAGACCGGGCTCTAAATTATTATATTAAGTAGGTACATGATGATTATGATTAACAAATAATTCATACAGGTGGCAGCGCATAATAATCGAGCCTTCCAACTCAAGTGGATGTGAACTCAGACCGTGGATGTCGTAAGAGCCTACTAGAGGAACCAGAGGAAGAGCAGCAGTTTAACTATGTGTATTTTTTGACGACCTCTGTGGCGCAGCGGGCGAACTGCCTGCGACGCAGGAGTTTGCGGGTTCGATTCCCGCCTAGGGACAAATTTTTGTACGATCTGCAGATATTTGTCCAGGGCGTTCTGGATGTTTTCTATGTATAATAAAAAATATCTATCCAAGTAGTGTATTGTATTAAGTATATCAGTTATCTAGTACCCATAACACAAGCTCTGCTTAGCTTGGGGCTAGATAATGCTGTGTGAATTGTCCAGCATTATTTATTTATTTATTATTATTTATTTATTTATTTTTAACACCTCCACTGTGATCACCAATCTGACTTCCAAGCATGGTGATTATGGCAAAACTCCCTTTGTGGCTCCCGATGCATGTATGTTTGCTGGAGCTGATGAGAAGAGGATTTCATACAGCATTATCTAGCCCCCTAGCAGCAAAGCTTGTACTTAACAGAAATAAGCAGTTATTACAAAATATGTCGGGAAATGAAAGACCCCATCTTGTGAGGCTCAGGTTTTTACTCATAGCCTATTAGTAATGGGCAGCGGCCTACATGTTGTTATGTGACTTAAGTCTTGGGGTTTTTACCAGCTGGATCTTTTCTTTTTTAACATAATATTTAGGTACCTGTAGGGTTTGCACATTTACTCTATCTTCATTAAAGATTGGAACCAAGTTTATTTCCTACTTTTCCTGGTCAGTTAAATTGAGTATTCAATATTTATGATTTCTGACAGGACTTTATGGTCTCATGGTAATAGAGATTATTACCCGACTGCGCAAGTATGAGGGTTATGCTTTAGGAGACTTGTGTGTATAGGAGTATGCATGAGGTCTCTTTCGCACTCCCTGCAGTCTTCTGATTCCTTTGCACCGCTAAAGCCCGTATTATGAAAAGCTGCTCAGTCATAGATATGTATATACTTGGGTGATGTTTGTGCCATAGAAAAGCCAGTCAAACTCTACTTGGAAAGGTAACCTTTTACATGTAATTAGGTGGGTACAAATTTCCACTGCAGCATTGCTTATGTTTTTTTTTTTTTTTTTATTTATTTTATTTTTTTTTTCAAAAAGAATTACATAGTACTTAGATTAATAACACTCTTTAAACCCGTGTATAGTTGCTTCAATGAACAAACACATAACTTAAGCTCTGCTTAGCTTGGGGCTAGACGATGTTGTGTGAATAGTCCAGAATTATTTATTTATTAAGTATTTATATAGTGTGTGAATAACTGGTTCAATTTTGCAAATAATGTTTAGTTTCTTTGTAGACAATTAATTTCTTTTATCAACACTGGTATCATGCCTTATTGATGGATGAAGGCAATGCATCATAGGTAGTCATATTGTAGGGTATCTGTTGAAAGTGACATGACCTTCAAGAGTGAGTTATATGGGGATGTTGTAGTGTAGAGCGATGATTCATAAGTGAAAAGGACAAGTTTTTTAATTTGTTGATGTAAAGCTTTTTACTAGCAATAGAAATATTTCACACACAATTTTTTTCCCTTATTTAAGTAAGTACGTATCTAAGTGATCAGATTCTTCTAGTTTGTAACTTCATGATAACTTACTTTATTAACCCCGACGAAAAAAGAATGATGTTATAAGTTTAATGTGTCTGTCTGTGGTATCATAGCTCCTAAACAGATGAACCAATTTACTGTTTAGTTTTTTTTTGTTTCATAGATATAATTTTATCCCGAGTGTTCTTAGACATGTTTCATGAAAATCTGTGGGGGGTTTTTAAAATTTTAATTTTACACTTGTTACTTTTATTAGACCCATTTATATATTCTGACCCATTGAAGTATTTGTAACTCACTTACTGAGAGAGTTACAAATACTTCAATGGGTCAGAATAAAACAGTAGTTACAAATTTCTACAAACAAACTTTATTATTTGTACTAGATATTCTTTTGATGGTCACTGACCAAGTACAGGAACCCAGACTTTTAAATGAGCCTAGATAACAACTAACATACTTATTAAGTAGTTTAGATTATTTATTCAAAGCCAATTTACATTATATGAATATAAGGTAGGTATGTACTTACTTAACTGAATTTAATTAATAGCATGCGATTATATATAATCCAATTCATATTTGTTGCTAAAATAATAATGACTTTCGTGTGATAAACTCGTCAACACAGTAAAAACACCCCTTCAGAAAAATTAATCTTAAATTATTCTTGAAAATGTTTGGATTGTCAATTGTTTTCATTTCAGTAGGAAGAACATTAACTAATTTTACTGCCTGATACCTACTGCTATGCTTTGCTACAAGCCATGGACCCTCAAGCTCTAGTCTTCTCTTCGTGTCAGGAGTCTTTTTGTTCTCTTCTCTGCAGTTTCCTATTTGAGAGGGTTTTGTACAATGTTGGATGGGACAACTTTTAAGTATAAGATGGGCAGGGGTCTTTTTGTTTTCTTCTCTGCAGTTTCCTATATGAGAAGGTTTCGTACAATTTCCGATGGGACAACTTTTATGGATAAGAAGGTTGAGAATTTCTAGCTTTTCAATTTATTTAATAAATATATTATCACATTTATCACCTATCTACATCATTACTGTGATAAATATTTGCAGAGGTCAAATTCAGTATCACAAGGCAAAGCAACCATTATCAAGCCAAGAACATTAGAATTGATAAGTAACATTGTAAGTAGCATGTTGATACCGAAACCAGAATATTAAGGAAAGCTGCCAAGAACAGCACAGAGAATGTTGTCTTACCGGCTGTGAGTCGCAACCAATCCAAAGAGCCAGCATGACGAGGAAACACTGCACTTCACACCTACGAAGGTAACTAACACGATACGAACGCAGTATAATCACGACAACATCACATAACACAACGATAGCACTATCAAACTCCCACCACAACACAAATCATAGCAAACCCTACCCTATATTTTTCACACAACGTACACAAATAAACCTCCGAGCAAACGGCTTGCGAAACGATATGTCAACTATTCTACCTACGTGAAATTATTGCCCGTGGAAAAACACTATCTAACGCGTCATATTTACAGATTTATCTCGCACTGGACTTCGTCAACTCGAGAAATGTATGTATTTGAATAATATTACGGTATCCGTCGTTATTAATAGAAGCGAGTAACGTAAAACACGAACGACTGCAACGCGGGTCCATCGAAAACTGGAAAACAAATTGCCAGGTAAAAAAATCACAGCTGACAAACGTGACATTAATCCAAGTGACATTGACTGTATTGACATACCATCGGGCTTACCAGCTCTATTAGTGAAAATTCTACCACCCCATCTTTATCGCATATAAAGCTTCTAAATCATAATTTTTATATAATAATATCATGAATCACGTAGAGGGTACACACGTACGTACTTGCTCGATAAACTTGCTCGATCTCGAGCAAGTACGAACGTGTGTACCATGCAAGTCTCAAGATATGGTTTAATAAGTAAAAACAGCCTGAGGGGAACTTTTAGACAGTTATCCGACCATCTTTAAGTGGTAATAAAATGATGTAGAAAGCTGAAATTCAGTGTGTGTTTATTTGAATACTAGCTGTACCCGCGACTTCGTTCGCGATTTACATACCTGGCGACTAATTAGGTTCACATTTAACCACAGTTTCTCTCATGTTATGAAACGCTAAGCAAAAAAACTTCGATGCCCAGAATTGTACCTGTTACACTTCTAACATAAGTATCTTTATTTAGGTACCTAGTTAAATTGTGTATAAATCGTGTAGAGTCTACGGGGGATAGTATGTTTTCATCTTCAATCCCATTCTTTACCCACACGACTTTTAGCTACGACTCGGCCAGCGTCAAGAACCAGTGTTAAGAAGTGTCATACTCGTTTCACTTCTTACTCATGGTTCCGTTCAGCTGGGGCCCTATTCTGCTAAACTAATCGCTTCACTATGACAGTGGTATCGTCAAAGAATGACACGTTTTGGTATTCTACCTTAGATGAAAGAAATTATGATGAATGCAGATGGAGAGACGCGCGTCAAAGTGTCAAGTTTGAAACTATTAATTTATCTCGCACGCACTATCTGGAGTTTTTTTAATCTAAGGATTCTATGTGATGATTCTGCGACGATTCCATTGTCATAGTGAATCCATTTTATTACAGAATTGGGCTCCTGATCCATTTGACTGGACCACCGTAATTTTTTTTTTCGTTAGTAGGTTGGCTCAGTTGGTTGTTTACCACAGAAAAAATATTTTTCGGTGGTAAGTTAGTTAGTTTAATTGGACCACTTACTCCAACCAAACTTTGGTGGTATAGTTAACTGTACCAGCTAAACCACCAAATATCATGTCCATGAATATCGCATGGACCATTTGCGTATTGACGCACTCATTAGTTAGGTTCCTACCTACTTAGGTAGGAACTTTACTAATGGGTGCGTCTTGGAAAAATATATAGATAGGAACTTGCCTACCCTTTCATTATTAATTCATTCAGTAGCATATTTTTACTTTCATCCACCCTCCCAAGGGAACAGCACTGATTCCGGGATAAATCGTATTGCTCATTTGAATACATTCTGTACTTTCGGCGTGATGCGCGACCCAGGAATTTAACTTGTGTCCCCCTCCACGGGGAACCTTACTGAATTCCGGTATAAAATGTATCTTTCCCCGTAGTATGAACTCAAATCGAGCCGACTTCCATTCGAATTCATTCAGTAGTTCCGTCGTGATGCGCGGTTAAAGAATTTTACTTTTTTCTCTCTCCTAGGGGAACCTTACTGAAGTCCAAGATAACATGTATTCCATGTCCTTCCTTGTAGTATGAACTCAAATCGTGCCAGGTTTCATTCCAACTCATTCCGCAGTTTCGGCGTGATGCGCGGTGAAGGAATCTTCCTTTCATCCCCTCTTCCAGGGGAATCTTATTGAATTCCGGGATAAAATTTATCTTTCCTCATAGTATTAACTAAAATCATGCCGACTTGCATTCGAATTCATCAAGAAGTTCCGTCGTGATGCGCGGTTAAGAAATTTTACTTTCATCCTCTCTCCCAGGGGAACATTACTTAATTCCGGGATAAAATGTATCCCATGTCCTTTCTTGTATTAAGAACTCAAATCGTACTAATTCAGTCCCAACTCATTCAGCAGTTTCGGCGTGATGCACGGTGAAAGAATTTTACTTTCATCCCTTCTCCCAGGGGAACCTTATTTCGGGATAAAATGTATCTTTCCTCGTAGTATGAACTCAAATTATGCCGAGTTCTATTCGAATTCATTCAGTAGTTCCGTCGTGATGCGCAGTTAAAGAATTTTACTTTCATCCCCTCTTCCAGGGGAACCTGACTGAATTCCGGGATCAAATGTATCCCATGTCCTTCCTTGTAGTATGAAATCAAATCATGCAAGGTTTCATTCCAATTCATTCAGCAGTTTCGGCGTCATGCGCGGTGAAGAAATTTTACTTTCATCCCCTCTCCCAGGGGAACCTGACTGAATTCCGGGATAAAAAGTATCCTATGTCCTTCCTCGTAGTATGACCAAAAAACATTCCGAGTTTCATTTCAATACCTTCAGTAGTTTCGGCGTGATGCGCGTTTAACAAACAGACAGACAGACAGACAGACAGACATGAATGAAAAAAATTACACTTTTGGCTTCAGTATCGGTAATAGAGTGCCCTCGAAAAAAAAAGACGGGTTGCACTCCGGGAGTGCCGGCAGAAGTGAAAACTTGATTATTAACGTTGAGCATGTTTGATATTTTGGAATGGTTAGGGAATAATTTTGCACCAATTGCTTTATCAGTATAAAAGTACTATCATTTATGTGGTAGAATACAATATTCATTTATTGCGCTATCGTACACAAACATGACAATTTATATTACATTAAAAATTTAACACTTTAAAACTATTACAATTATTTTACAATATTAAATAATATTACAATTATTTACAGCCTGTTGCGCGCAAACCATTACCCGCTACAAAAATCTGATTATTTTTAAAGTCCAAAAATAAATTCCGTTTCTCAGCAATTATTTTTGCGCAGTGTTACTTAGTTTCATGTACAGAATGCTTGGTTGACGGCTTCGTGAAGGGTCTGTTTACACCCGTTAAGCAGTACGATAGACTCGATCGAAAACTAACCTTAATTATAAAATTATATTAATGAATAAATGAAAATTTTTGTCCTTTTCTTTCTTTTCGATTCGTTCGAGAAATTAATTATCTATAGATACATAAGTAGGTAGGTATAAGCGAGCCGGACGCTAGCAACTATTACGTAAGCTAGGGCCTATTGTTGTTGTCGGAAACTAGTACTATTATCTATTCTGTTTACCTAAAAATAATGTTCGATTTTGAACTCTATCTCAAAACAAAACTTCAAGAAATTTCCTAGCTATAATGAAGATCCTGCACAATTTTGAGCTTTATTCCTTCGGCATAAGGTCGTCGTTGCTCCATCCGTCTTACGCTTTTTCGATCAGGTCACGTGTCCTGACGCGAGTTTAAGATTTTATACCCATTACAGAAAAAGTGCTCAACGCCGCTAAAGAAGTTTTCACTTCAAAAATTTCAAAATATCTTCAATGTACAGAATTGGACCTGTTACAGTTTTATTATATCTATGATAGATAGATGCGCTCTGATTTTTGGCAAATCATTTAAAGTTGTATCTTGTTAAAAACTCCCTTATTTGAGACTAGCGGCTGTTTGTGATTTTCAGAAAAACTCTTCTATCTCATACACCATGCATTTATTTTAGAAAACAACTAGGGCACAAAATTGGCTCAAATCGCACCGCACTTCCTCACCAAAAACCATACTTGTTCATTTAGCCGTTCCGGAGATCTGGAAATTTGCAAAACGTTACTGCAGCGGCATTTGCAATATGTCAAAAACCACAGGGCGCACAAATACCGCTGCTCGGCCCAGGAGGTGCACAAATCTAAGCTATATTTTAAGCTACTTAAAATTTGGCTAAGGCTAATATTTAAAAATGTTGCCGCTGCAGTAACGTTTTCAGGCGTTACTGCAGCGGAATCTTATTTTCTCGAATTACTCTGAAACCATAGGGCGCACAAATTTAATTTTTTGGGCACATTTACAGGACTTAGCGCTCTGATTTTTCTATATATTCATCTTGATCCGAGTCAACTTGCCGCCCCAGTAGCGCACACCTCGGAACCGCAACTTATGACTACTGGACTAAACCCCGTTTGGACACTACTTACTACTTAACTGACTAATTTCTCAACTCTAATTGTTCTAAACTCTCTACGGTACTTATTGAAGTGTAAATCGGCCTTTAGATTTTTTTTGTACAACTATTTATTTATTTATTAGTTTACAACAAATTTATTTCTGATTCTGATCGGCTTCGTCATGGTGAGTGTTGTCGAACTTGCTTTATCCCCTCGTTGTTGAAAATGGTTCCTACTAATCTAGTTTAGTTGGCGACACTGTTTATTTTGTTCCGTTGTTAAAACATAGGTGTCGCTGTTATCAATAAAACTAAAAAGCATAGAGAGGAGGTGCAACGTGTTACGTTGTCGATACAAGGCTGGAAATAAATATTTGGTCGAGTGAAAGGATGGCGCTTTGGGAAGGATATAAATACATTAATATTGTAATTTGTAGCATCATATTTTATTAACTTTAAAATCGAGATTGATACTTGTATTTATCAGTTGTGTTAATGTGACACAGAAAAAAAATTGTAGAGACAAACACAAGAGCAGCTACTTAAATGTTATTAAGACTGAGGGTACAATTTTTTTTTAATTACTTAGTAGGTTAGTTAAGTACCTACCTATCCAACTACAATTTTAGTAACCATTTTGAATAAAAATGGGATAAGTCAATTTCTAGTATAAAAATTCTACTCATATATACGAGCTAAAATCGCGCTTTCACTGATTGTACGGACATTTAGGAGGAAAATTTAACTATTGAATTACCTATTGAACATAATTAGGAAGAATTCACCTACGCACATATCTTACCAAGAAGTTTACAGTTAACATGTTATCATTTTACGAAACGAATTACAAAAATGTATTTTTAAAGATAAAAGAATCTATATTTACATAGCGAGATACACATTATATATAAAGGAAACTAAAACATTATTCATACTAGGTATCACTTCCATCGTCCACAGCAGCAATGTACATTGCAGGCTGTCAGTCCAAACGAAATAAAATAATAAATATACTAATAAAAATAACCTAACTAAAGTCGAATTAGCTAGTTACCTACTTTTCCAGCAGTCATTATGCAGTAAAAACAGCCCGCCTATAAAGGCAAGTCCGGCTAATGCCTTTTAATACAGACTAAGAGAGACCAACAAAGATTTCTCAATAACGTAGGCAAGTAAACCAAGCGTATTTCCTAAAGCTTAAGTCATTTTAACTTTTGCTGATGAGCATTATGCTTCCAGGCAAACTGAAAGGTCCAATGCGAGATCTAACATCAATCGCTCTAACAGCAAAGTAGTATTTAAAACCAGACATGAATTGAGTCAACGTGCATGCCATTGGTAAGGGTAGGGCCTTTATATCGCCTATTTTCTTCCATAGCGCAGTACTGGGCGGCGTGGGAGTTTCCTGATAAGCGTATAGCTGGAAACTCGCTACTTCTTCATAGGCATCTGGTGGGTAACCTTCGAATTTCCAAGATATAACAATGCCATTATCGACCTTTGATAGTTTTAGATCTGGAGCGGGAGGTAAGAGTTTCCATCCAGGCGGTTGATACTGCTTCATTGCGTCTGGTAGAGGTGCTGGATGACGGTTCGACGCAGTCACTTGATTCACTCGCACCGTTTGCATTCTCACTACTGATGGATGGATAACAGGTGGTCGAGATCTCGGCGCTGAAATAAAAGAGGATGTTAAGCACAATTCCAAGTTTTCAAAACACAGCATAGGAAATAAATTACTTACTAGGGGCAAAATTCTTGCAGACTGCAGGTCTTGGGTTATTAGAACTAATTGGAATGTAGACTTTCCTAGGACTCTCCCTGGCACTGTTGTTGCTGGTATTTGGTGTGAACTGTGGCCGATTTTTAGGCATCAGGTTCTGTGATGGTACTAATCTAACTGGAGGTGTTGGATTCTTAGTAGTGATCTTCGACGGTGGTTCGTCGTCGGTTAAATCAACAGTTATGGAAGATGCCGCCGGTAATGTTATTTTATTGTGAGGTCTCTTTTCAGGTCTTTGAGGGGTTACATTTCTTATAGTTACTTTCGCGTTTGTGACTGGTGTGGCAGGGGGTTTCAGTGTGGGCGAGCTAGCAGGAACTAATCTTGGAACCGGTATGTTGGTTTGTGTTTTCTGCTGGATCTTAGGACTTTGCGAGGTTCGAGCGGACCTAGCTGGTGTCATCGGAGGCGGTGGTTGCGTTGTTATAATCGCTTTTCTCTTTTGCAAGCTCTTTTCTCCAGTCAACACCACTTGCATACCAACCGACCTCGTTATTTTCATCGGCATCATTGGGTTTGTATTGCGCTTCTTCTGATCTTCTTGAACAGTTTTGACGACTACTTGAAGGTCCCTGTTTTGTTTGGTGAGTGCCACAGTCTTTTTTCTCATGTCTTCTAATGTCTGAGTCATCGTTTTAATTTTACTTTTTATTTCGTTTAAGTTGCTCTTGTCAACGACACTTTCAACAAGTTTTAGCATGCAAAAATCTTCCAATTCATTTCTCGTCATGCCAGCTAGGTTTTTGGTCACTGATTGTAAAAACGTCTTTGATATTATCGGCTTTGGTTCTTCACTGGTCTCTGTAGGTATTGTCTCGTCTTCCTTAGGCTGACTGACGGCTTCATCTGTAGTTGATTTACCTGAAGAAAAATGAAACTAGTTAATAAAACATCAGTTTGTGTACAATTAGTATACCTGCTCACTTATAATATCTTACCTCGTTCAACAATATCCGCAACTTCGTCTCCCGATTTTGCAGTACTATTTTCGTTTGCAATATCCAAATTAGTTTTATCGTTAGTATTATCAACTGCAGATTTGAGTTGAGCTTCATTATATTCTAGTCTGGGTTCTTGTGAGTTTGTATCTTCTATAAACATTATGTCATCATCATCATCAAGATTAATGCACTTGTTTTCTTCGGCGGCTTTCTTCGGTTCTTCATCTACTTTCTCGTTCATTGTTTTAATGGATTTTGCAGATGGATCATCTTCATCATCTGACAAAATGTCCATTGTGTTTGACAATTTGCATACCACTGGAAGTTTCTTTTCTTCGATTATTGGCGATGGTTTTTCTTTGGTTTCTTCTGACGCGACTGAATAAAAAGAAATCATAGGTTTATCTTGACTTGCATCGTTTTCACTTTCATCAATAGAAATAACTTCAGAACTCTCGTTATTTTTCACCCCACTATCCATCACATTAGGTTCATTAGGTAGACAAACCGAAGGATCTTGCTCCGTAGGGACTTCTTCATTTGATTTAATTTCAGTATTGATTTCTTTTGTATCAACATCAGAACTTGAGGTTGAAACCGTAGTAGAAATTTCTTCTACATCGTCAATATCCATATCATCATTGATTTTTTGTTTTTGTTTAACCTCCACAGCATCTAGATTTACCGAGAGAGCTTCATCTGTTTTAGTTTCAACGTGAATTCCATTTGTGTCAACATCAGTTGGTAAGGCTGATTCCTCTAAAAACATTTTTTTAGAACCGTCAATATTCGTGACCACATTCTCATTTTGGTTAAGATTAATGTCTTTAGATGAAATTTTACTATCGGCCTTAGTAGTTTCCTCGCTAAGGCCAGCTAGGTCTACGTCTTTTTCTGAACTGATTTTATCTTTATTGTCGTTCTTTATTGAGTCATGGTTGTGGGATATTATTTCCGCTGCCTTAGGTTGCTTTTCTAAGGTACACACTATGGTATCATCAATATCCATTACTTGACTTTTAAGCATTTCATCATTTTCATCTAGTTTTGTCTCATTATTTGTTTCTTTTGCTACATCTATAGCTATGGTTTGATTTTGGTTAGATTCCTCAAAAGGGTCATCGAGTGGTAAATTGGAAGCCTCCTCTAGATTATTTGTTTCTTTTTCTACATCTATATCTATGGTTTGATTTTGGTTAGATTCCTCAAAGGGGTCATCGAGTGGTAAATTGGAAGCCTCCTCTAGATTTTGTTTATCTATACCCTGGTCAACTTTCGCAGATATGCTATCACTGATTATGGGGACTTCGTCGTAAATTTTATCTACCATAGATTCGGTTTCACTAGTTACTTCAGAAATTCCGATGTTTTGAGTATTAGGTTTAAAATCGTCTCGGCTAGGTAGATCTATTTGTTCGTCATCGATATCCATGGTTTCTTTCTGATTAGTTTCTTTAGAGATTTCTCCGAGTAGTAAGCAGGATGCTTCCTCTACACTTGGTTTATCAATGATAGCATGGTTAACTTTGTGAGAAATATTATCACTGAAAACAGGGGCGTTGCCTGAAATTTCGTCAACAATAGATTCGTTTTCCGTAGAAATTTCAGAACCTCCATTGTTTTGAGTATCGGGTTTAAGACCGTCTCGGCTATGTGGATCTATTTGTTCGTCAACGATATCCATGGTATCTTTCTGACTAGTTTCCTTCGAGAGTTCTTCAAGTGGTAAGTTGGATGCTTCCTCTAAACTTGGTTTATTAATGATAAGATGTTCTACTTTGTGAGAAATGTTATCGCTGAGTAAAGGGGCGTTGTCGAAAACTTCACCAACAATAGATTCGTTTTCCGTAGTAACTTCAGATATTCCATTGGTATGAGTATTGGGTTTGAGACTGTCTCGGCCCTGTGGATCTATTTGTTCCTCATCGATTTCCATGGTTTCTTTCTGGTTAGTTTCCTTCAAGAGTTCTTCAAGTAGTAAGTTAGATGCTTCATCTACATTTGGTTTATCAATAATAACATGGTTTACGTTGTGAGAAATGTTATGACTGATTACAGGGGCGTCGTCTAAAACTTCATCAACAATAGACTCGTTTTCCGTAGAAACTTCAGAAATTCCATTGTTTTTAGCATTGATTATAGGACTAACTCTGCAAGGTAAAACAATTTCTTCCTTTTTATTTGTGACTAACTCATCAGTGGCTTTCTTTTTAAGTAAACTATCAGCTTTGTTTTCTTCAATTAGATTTGAAGAGATGTCTCCTGATGTAGTCTCCTGGACGATTTCTTTACTTATTTCCAATGTAATTGAAGATTTAGGACTCACGTCATCTTCTATGGATGCATCATTTCCTGACTGTTGTAGCTGTGAAGATATATTTATTTCTTTTTCGTCCGCATCTGAGTTTGGTGTAAAAGCTGAAATTTTTGTTGCGGTTACGTTATCGCCTATTAAAATATCAATATTTGTCGGTGCATTTTCGCCGGTTTTCATTGTTTCATTTAATGCAGGGATTTCTGAATAAACTTCATCCACAATATTTTTGGTTTCTGCTACTTTGATATCATTTGTAAGTATTAGATCTTCCTTATTTTCTAAGTTTTTTTCAGAATTATTAATATCATCAGCAGATATTTTACAGTCCATGTTGGGTACAGATTTTCCATTAGTCTGGTCATTTGTTTCAATTTTGTTTTCTACCACAGCTTGGTTATTTTCTGTTTTATCATCTATATCAGCTCCGTTTATTTTTAAAATCCCGTTGATATTTAGACTGGCTAGGTTCATTCCGTTTATTGTTTCATTTTTAAAGTTAACATTTTCAGAAAATGAAGTATTTTCGTTTTTAGAAACGTTGTTTGAGCAGTTTACAGTATTCAAGGTCAGACTGTTAGTTCCTAACGCTTCTCCAAGCGTCGACATCTTTTTATTTATATCTATTACGGCAGGATCGTTAATTGCAAGTAATTGCATCATATATCATTGCCACTCAATATGGCGGTGAAGGCGGCATCAAATCTGTAAAGAAAAGAAAACCATTTAGTTTTATACATATAATAAACTAAATGAATAATTTGAGGGTTCTGTACAGTAAATGGAATATCCCATGGGTCCAAAACTTCAAGGGTGCTTCCCGTTGACTATGAATCATGAAGTTTGGCAAGAGCTAGTACAAGCATAGAGAAAAATCCAAGAATAAGACCAATTGCGTTCTGCCATGCGTTTTTGATTTTTTGTAATTACAATAAAATTCTTACTTCCCCTAAAATTGCTTAGTTTTGTCAACACCATTAAAGTTAGACACAACTGGTTGACCGATGTGGCGCGGCGGGCAAAGGTCCGCCTGCGACGCAGGAGGATGCGGGATAAATGTTTGTACGAACTGTAAAAGTTTATTCCGGGTGTTTTCTATGTTTAATAAAAAATATCTACCGGTCGGTATCTATGTAATGGTATTGCTTTAAGTACCTAAATATATCAGTAACCTAGAACCCATAACACAAGCTTAGCTTAGCTTGGGGCTAGATGATGCTGTATGGATTGTCCAGCGTTATTTATTATTTTACTAGTAGTTCTGCGAATAGATATTTAACCTTCTACTTGTTAAAACAGAATGTCAGAATAAATAATAATAATAAACCGCGTAAATACACAGCGTTTTTATAAGACTTTTCTAAATTTTTATATACGGTTACAATTTGCGATTATACTTCAATTTAATGTAGGTTCAACTGCCTACGTTAAATTAATCCATAGGTATCATACATTTTGTTCAATGTCGAGAAATCAATCGGTTTTTACCTACTCTTTACCGTAAGGCTCGTTACGAATGGCTTTCGTAAGAATACTGTTCATTTTACTATAAAACTATCGTAGTTTGACGGATTCAGTTCGGATGTAAGCGTTCTTTCAACACAAATAATGTTCGTAGTTAACCTGTTTACATCCATAATGAATACTGTTCATTTTTGAATATTATAATTTCATTTCATAAATAACACAAATACGATAATTTTTTTATCGATAAAAATAAATCTCTTCACATCTCTACTACAGAGGGTTAAGTCAGCTTGACTCGATCGCGTTGCTTTAACAGAGTACGGCAACTATCCTGGCATGTTTATGTCTGCTGGACATCCCAGGCTGGGACTTTCTCGTTTAGAAAATGCCTCCCTACGAATAAAAAAAATATTTTACTTAGCAAAAAAAATACTGTATGAATTTTCTTTAATCTGAAATAAATGAATAATAATAATAATTAGCAGTTTCATTAGATTTAACTCATTTTTGCTCCGTTAGTAAGTTAATCCACTGTGTTTGGCGCATCGCATGTCAACTCTATATCTCAATAGTACCTACCAATTTGAGAACGCTAATCAGAACAAAAAAATAAATAAATAGGTAGGTACCTAGGTACCTACCGGTATGTAAGTTGGTTTAATTATTGGGGGTACCTATACCTTACCTATCTAACCAACTAATGTTTTTAGTTAATCCTAACTTCGTGGTAGTTTTAAAATGTATTAGAAATAGAAATATTTTTTCACCTAAAATTTATACTCAATAGGTACTCAATATTTTTATTGCAAGCGTGTTGTACGTGGGATCTTCAATTCAATAGTATAAAGGGTTTCAACATGCACGGTAATATTTAGCTAGCAGGCTTATAGGTACTTGTTATTTAACGTCTAATTCGAATAATTATTCTAGACAAAAAATATTAATAACTAGCTGGTGCCCGCGACTTCGTCTGCGCAGGATTAGTATTTCGAGTAGCTTATATTATCTACTATAAATACCAGAAGCGATAAAAGTATCTTTTTTCATTTAGGAATAAATTTATTACTACCAAATGTGCATTTGAAATAAATTATCCATTTTTATTGTAGTTATGCTTCACTATTTTGGCTATAATGGCTTACACACAAGATATAGTATACTGTGGCGGGCTTTTTTGTAGGACTATTTAAGATACATTTCCATCATACATTACATATTATGTATGTGTAACTCTAGCGGTTTTGGTAGCGCACGCCAGAATAGCTCGCAAACGGTAGATTTTTTCCTACTTGACACTTATCGTCATATTTTCGGACAATTCACACAATATCTTTATAACTTGTAGCCTATGTGTTATTCTGACGTATAAGCTATATTATTGTAAAGTTTCATTAAAATCCATTCAGTAGTTATTACGTGAAAGAGTAACAAACATCCATCCATCCATACTTACAAACTTTCACGTTTTTAATATTAGTAAGATTTAAAGTTTTTGATTTTATAGTGCGTAAGCCTCACACTCTGGCAAATTTCTAAGAAATTAAATAACATCGCAAAAATTAACGACTTCGGCGGCGATGTTATTTAATTTCTTAGTAAGATTTAGTAATAGTGTTTAGGCTTTATCTATCCTTATTATTAATGAGATCCTATTTATTTAAGATATAAGTTTATAATAACATAGAATGTAGTATCTAAAAATCTTTTAGAGAATAAAAATTGTATTTGATTACGAATGTTTTCAAGAGAGACTAAAACTTATTTATTTTGGGTTTAATTTTGTATTTCTGAAGGAATTCTATAGTATGGCAACATGGCGTAGGGTCCTGAGCATAGATTTATATCTATGGTCCTGAGCGAAAAATTTGCAGTTTGTAGAAGGTTAGTCTATTGTTGAGTCGGTGGTTTTGTGGTCTTGTATAAACTTTAAAGAGGTTTATATTTTTTTCTTTCTAATATTATGTTTATTAGAAAATAGCAGACAAAGACAGCGTCAGAATTAAGTAGCCCCCCTTCATAACACATGCAGGTTTAAATCCAAACCTGTTAATCGTAGGAGTTTTAAAAGTCGAGTATAAATTATATTTTATGTAGGTAACATTAAAACAGAAAGAATAGATAAAATAATATTAAAAATCGGATTCTAGCCTGCTTTTTGTCATGCAGGGGGGTTACTTAATTCTGACGCTGTCAGTACCTAGGTACATATTAATTCCTATAAGGGTTAATATGTTACATTTAATAAAATACGGTCTACAGCTTACCATCTCATCTAGGTGATGGATGATACGTAAACACCTTTTTAGGGTTTTGATGATCGAAGATCGGTTTCAAAACCCTTATGGTCTCGCTTTGTCTGTCCTTTTTTCCCTCCTTAATAACTCAAAAACTACTGCAGCTATCAACTTAAAATTTAAAATAATAATACATTTCGTGCGCCTGTACAGATTTAGAGAAAAATAAATGAAAATAAATGAAAAATGAAAATGAATATTTTCCATACAAATTGTGATGCCAAAATTTTAAAAGATACCTACAGAGTCATATGGGGTATCAAATGAAAGGTATCATTTTGTACATTTCAAAATATTTTTTGAAATTTTTGTAGGTTTTATACTTTTGAAAATATTTCGAAAAAAGTCGAAAAAATACCCACACCCCCCCCCCCCTATCTCCGAAGATTGCAGAGCGATCCATGTAAAATGTATGGAGCGTTTATAGACATTGATCTATATTTTACAGGAAAAATATAGAGAAGTTTGAAAAAAGAACACATTTTAAAAATGGTCAAAAATGGGGGGAATAATTTTCAAAAAGGGGAGCTACCTCACCGAGTGGGGTATCAAATGAAAGGTATTGGTTTGTAAGTTTCAAAACAGTTTTTCAAATTTCTGTATGTTTCATACTTTTTGAAATATTTTGAAAAAAGGCGAAAAAATACCCATTCCCCCCCCCCTATCTCCGAAGTTTGCCGAGCGATCCATTTAAAATGTATGAAGCGTTTGTAGATATGGATCTATATTTTACAGGAAAAATATAGAGAAGTCTGTAAAAAGAACACTTTTTGAAAAATGGTCAAAAAGGAATAATTTTCAAAAGGGGGGCTACCCAACCGAGTGGGGTATCAAATGAAAGGTATCGGTTTGGACATTTCAAAACAGTTTTTAAAATTTCTGTAACTTTCATACTTTTTGAAATATTTCGAAAAATGTCGAAAAATTTACCATTACCCACCTTAACCGAAGCATGCATAGAGATCCATCTGAAATGTAGGTTGGTACCTACTATTCTTAGGTATTCGTTAAACTGCGAAGTCTCTAACCGGTACTTTTGGTACATATTTGTTGACAAACGTTCAAAACCCTCGGCGCGCGAGTTACACTCGCACTTGACGGATCTTGTTTGTTAAATGAGTAACTTATTTGCATCCGTACTGTTTCCCTTTTTCCCAAAGAATAATGCCATATTGCAGCCAGGAATGAGCATACGCATAATAAGTAGTGAGTGTTTTGTGTCAGTGATTTCTATCTTGAATTCAATAAGGGCGTAATGAATCGTGATAATTTAAATTATAATTCTGCTTTTTGTGTTCTTTGTTCTCTATGAAACTTCCATTATGTTTCACTTATTTATATCGAAATGCATCCAATCGTTTAGGCCATAGGGCGTGATAAAGAGACCTCATACATACATAAATGTACATACTCTCGATAAAACATAACCCTCCTTGCGCATTCGGGAAAAATAAACATCGAAACGGGCATAAATATGATGAAACAGCGTTTATCTTCGAAGAAACAGTGACATCTAGCGCTATTTCAAATACCTAACTATCTTGACATTACAGCATACCTGCCTACCACTTTTATCAACCGACGAAAAACGGTGGAGGTTCTCAAATCGACGCGTATGTATATATTTTTTTATGTATGACCACGCATAACTTTTTACAGAGTAGTCCGATTTCAATAATTCTTTTTTTATTGGATTGGGTATAGGTACCTCGATGTACTAGTAGGCAAAGGAAAGAAAGGGAGACCTTTCAACAGATGGGAAGATGAAATTAAACGAACAGCGGGCCCAAACTGGATACAAACAGCGCAATCCAGAGAAAACTGGTTCAATTTGGAGGAGGCCTTTGCCTGCAGAGGGGTTCCTACAGAATAATTCGACTAGAATACTAACGTATTTAACACTCGTGCTAAAAAACTGTAACTAGGTAGGTACTAACTAAAAATAATAAACTATTAAATAAAAAAAATTATACTAAAAATTTTTATTAACATTGTAGAAGAATATTTATTTTTTATTATTATTTATACCTCGATGTGTTATCAAACTAAATTAGACTCTAATTTTTACTAGATGTCGCCACTAGAAGAATTTGTAGTCGGTTTATCGTTTTTTAAGACACGTCAAATTATAACAATGAAATAGAACCAGTGAGCTGTTAAAAAATATTGTGTAAAACACTTTTGGATTGAACCTTTGGAATGATTGAAAACAAAATAATTATATTTTAAAAATAGGACTTTCAAAAGAGTAGAATTAATTAAAATTGAACTAACCATCTCTGCTCTGGGAACACGAAATCGATGTTAAATCTGTTCAAAATGTCACTCGCATGTGAATTAACATTGGGTACCTCTTCCACGAAATTTGCATTAAAATACTAAATACTTCTACTCTTTTCTGTCGCACTGTACTTGCAATGTTCACAGTATTTTTTTAAATTTTTCGTTAGCTGTCCACCCTTATTAAGTTGACAGTGGTTGACAAAATGCAAATTTTAAAAAAGTTCAGCTGAAAACTTTTTACAATTGTCATTTTTTTATATACCTACATAACATGTTTTTAGTTTGTGTTTCAGTTTCATCATCAATCCGCAAGTTATACATTATTTTGAAAAACAATAATCGAAAACCCGACTTGGCTCTAAAATGCTTTTTTGTACTTTCAAATTCATACTTAAAAAAAAAAACCTTACAAAGACCTACGAAAGGCAAAGAAGGAAGCAACACCACCGAAGTTTAGACGAGTATTTTGATACCTCATTCAAAAAATAATTTAATTACCTAAAAAGGGATTACTTATCAACCTCAAAATTATTTTATTTACATCTTTATGTATTTACATCTATGATATACTTGAATCGTCTGGAAACAAATAGTCCAACATCAACTAGATGACATTACATGGCCGAGCCACAGCGCCATCTTTTATAATTCTGAGAAAAGTCATGTTCTTGTCGGCAACGTCTGCTAACATGAGGTTATCGATTCGACCCGGTATTTCCACGGACATACTGTATGTATCTTAGAGGGTTTTGTTATTGTTTTTATGAATGTCTTTTATTGCATATTTTATCGGCATTAGTCACTTATGTATAAGTGCATTTTGTTGTATTGTTGTTTAAGTAAGCAAGTGTGCGTCAAAAGCCGGCTAGCGCCACTCGCGGCGGCGCAACGCAGCGACCGACGAGACGTCGAGTCACGCTCGAAACCTTTCCTATACCTGTGTGTGTGTGTGTGTGTGTGTGTGTGTGTGTTTGTGTATGTGTGTGTAATGAAGGTACCATTAAGCGGTTCGCTTAGCTCGCCTGGCTTATCGCAGTATCGATTTTTTAAGTTATTATTTTCGCACGCTAATTATTTATATTTGATGATTTTTGTATGGAGGGTGGGTGGCCCTAACATTTGTTTTTTCAAAATTACAGCTTACAATAATTTCAGTATTTGGATAGAGGACACTAAAAAATACAAACAGTCTTACAAATTAATGTTCTAGCTAGAGCGTCAGGTTTCTGAGTTATTGACAGATGAAAATAACTATATTTTTTCTTCTTAAGTATGTGAATATCTCAGAAACCTGACGCTAAAAGACATAACGTTATAAATAACAAAAAAAAAATTTTTTGTGTCCTCTTCTTCAAAATTTTTCATTTAATACGCGCCGCGTATTTGAAAAAAAATATGATAGACCGGGCACCCTCCATGCAAAAATCACAATCAAAGTTATATATTTTAAAGAAAATAAAAACCTATTACCTATCTAAGTAAATAACAATTAACATACCTAGGTAGGTACGTACCTACCTACCTACAGGTAAAAAAAGAAAAAAAACCGTAGGTACCGAAGACAAAAATAGCACAAAGTAGGTCATTCATAATACCTAGGCATATGCGAACAAAACAATAACAAGATCATTGTTATTGTTTATTATTTATTTATTTATTGTACCAATACCAAGAAATATGATTGAAAATTTAGAATAAACAGACATTCCTTCTACAAAGTACCTAACATGATTTTACAAGATAGCAATGCACCAAAACACAATCTTTGCATTGCACGAAGCGAATACAAAAACAAAATGGCCACAGCACGTACACGAAACATGAACAGCTAACCGGAATAGCTAAACACCGGCAAGGGCTGGCCACCATCGAGAAGCAGGCCAAGCGCACGAAACACTCCATCGCGCTCTGACCGACCTGACGCGAGTAGAGAGCGAAAGAGATAAGTAGCACCACTCCGCTCCGCCCCAACCAAGGTGAAGTGGAAGTTGGCTGAGTATTGAGCGCTGACGGCGATAGAACGCGCTTTGACACTGACGACGTTGTTCGTTCGTGAATGAAAATTATGCAAAAAATTATGACAGAGGTAAGTACCTAGTTTTTTTTTTATCGATAAACACTATGACAACAGTAACAGTAGGTAGGTATTTCCAAAAAAACAACCTCAATGGTGTTTTTTTTTTTGCCAACCAAAAACAATTTTGTAATTTCAACGAATAATAAAAACCTAACCTCAAAATTACTTTTATTTCATAAGTCATAACTGACATTTTGGGAAATATCAGTACCTTACCTAAACTTAAAAAACACAATACCTAGGTAGACTTACAGTCAACGACAAAAATACTAGAAATATGAAAATTGAACACAACCAGAAATGAAAAAAAAACCTCTACAAACATAATCTCCTTAGAGATCTAGGGTATATCAATATCATAGACTAGGTAGATACCTACTTCCTACCTACCTACCTACTAGGTAGGTATGTAAGTACCTGCTTCTGTCAAATTCATTTAACCTAGGTACCTACCTAACTTTGTAGCTTTCTGGGTGTCGGCATGGCTACCTACCTAAAACACGATCAAAATATGTCAACGTTACAAGGCATAAAACAAAAAAGTTTTGGCACCGAATGTACTAACCTGTCAAAATTTAGGTTGTCAACTTTACGTAAAAAACATAACCTAAAAACGGAAGTTTTGGTAGCGACTGTACATACCTACCTAAACTTACCTACTGACGAAGAAGGCATAATTTTAATTAACATCTTCCTACAATAGAACCAAGGTAAAATATAACACTACATGCAATAAATAAACAGTACCTACTTAAAAATTCTCATAATAAAACAAACCCAACAACTAGGTACACAAAGTACAATCAATAAAATCAGAAAGGGTAGACTGTAAAAATCTCACCAAATTTCAAGATCGAGTCGTATCCAGCAGAAGAAGAACAATAAAGAAGATAACAAAACTGTCCACATACGGGCGTTCAGTACCACGGCTAAATTCACACTGACAAGAGACGAAGAGAGAAGAAAATGGCCGACGCTAAGCAGTGACGGGTATTCGAACTAAAATAAAACAGAGTAGCCCGTCCGCAGAGACTGGCCCACCGACCGAGGAAATAACGTTACTCACGGAGCGAGCGAGTGAGTAAACGCACTAGCGTTCATGAGGAAAAGGGAAGGACGCGTCGAGCTTGTAGCGTTGCGCATGTAATCTCTAGAGCGCTCATTACTCTGCGAATTATGTACTCGTAACTGGGGTCACGTTGCGACATCGCTCGTTCTCTTGCCTTCTATTTTACTTCTGATTCTGTAAGCTAACAGTTGTGTGAAGTTTTTTTACAACAAATCCTAATAATAATAAACAAATTAAAAATAATTATTATCAACGAGTTTTACAAATTGATTTATTATTAGATTTCGTTCGACGCGAAGACAAGAAAAAACCTAACCTAAAATAATAAACATTTTACTCAGTCACTTGAAAAATTTGCTGCTTGAAAAGGTTTTGAGGATGAAAAGCATGACATGGAAGCGAAAGCGATCGTGATCTACCTACCTACGTGTTCAAAGGTAGGTAGCAATGCGATGTTGCCGTTGTGTTATTTCATCCATAGATTTATAATTTCATCAATCAAAGGTTGTTTGGAGGAGAATTTCGGAACTGACTTGTAAAGTAGGTACCGAGGTATATGCATAGGTAGTAGGTATTTCTCGTTACCGAAAGTAGGTTCTTTGACCATAAACTACTACGTAATCTTGAGGTTCAAAGCTGGTGAAAAGCTGAAAAACTACGTTTCTTTGCATAGCAAAATGAGAGCGTGCGGCGTTGCCGTTCTTACGTAAAATCGCGATGCCCTACCCACTCCGTTCGGTATGTAAGTTGTTTCTCCTTCCGACGACAGCCGACTGCGGCCGAATGAGTCCGATAGGGGAGTTCTACGTCACAATGCCGTCTTCGTCATCACAAAAATAGATATTGTTACTTATTTTAGATGAGTTTTCAATTAATATGATAGGAGTTGAAAAGTGGCGGGTCGCTTAACAGAACAAGTAGGAACCTAGATAGACCTAAGCACGAACTAGGTTAGTCAATTTCAAATTTGCTGGTTGCTAGTAGGTTGATGTTGATTGATGATGACATTGCAATGAAGTAGGGCAGAGATTAGGAATTGGAATCTAAGCAAATTCATAAATAGAAACAGAATATCTAGCAACCTACAAAGTGGTAACACTGGTAACCTCATTCCACGTCGTCAGCTAGTTTCGCCATTATAGAGTACCTAATTATATTATTAATATAGGTACCTAACGAAAAACGATGACTAAATGTAATAAAAATACTTACGTCGACAACGACGACGGTGACAAAATGTTTCACAGCCCTAGTTCATATGCTTACATTGCTGCCCAACCTTTAAGAGTTTGAAAGAAGCGCTCGCTTAACCCGCAATGGAAGCCAAACAATTCGATTTGAACACATAGCTAGGGATCCCGGGGTGCGAGAGGTGTAGTCCGAAACAGCTCAGTTATTCAACGGAACCCTAATGTTAGCAGATCATGTAATCATAGTGATAAAAGTGTTACGTTGCGATGTTTGATATGATATAGCATTTTACATACACATGAATTGCAGTTCATAAATAATTAGGCACTTAAAATGGAGGGCCAACAAAAGAATAAAACAGAAAATCTGAATCTTTAAAATGTTTAAGGTCAACAAAAATTGGACTGGTTGTGGTCTTCTCCAACAAGTAAAGAAAGTTTCAATGTAAAAATTGATACCAATCATTCTAGGTATTTATCTACGCACAGATAAATACTAAATGATTAGGACAGACTGAAGGCAGTGCCACCAGGAGATTCACCATCATAATGATAGATAAAGAAGAAAAGCAGCTCAGAGACTGATAATAATGAGAGTTGAGTCTCAAAAAGGCAAAATCCCTGTGAGGCATAAATAAATTATACGAAAGAATGAGCAAGAACGTCCTGCGCATAAAACGAGAACGAAAGGGACAGAACGCGTTTCGTCCGCGCAGTTTACTGAAATGGCGGACGGACGACGATCGACCTCTGCAATGACGTTTCCACTTGATAATGAGAAGTTTTCACAGTTAATGTCAAAAAACGGTTCAACCAGACTGAAAGTATGGCGCTTGATTTGAGTCGCCAAATTAAAATGACCCTACACAATAGACCTAGGCACATAATAACTGGTGATTTTGATTATAATGATGATTTTGGTTTTAATTTTAGTATTGTTTTTTATTTTATAAGTACCTACCTAATTTCTATCATAATGTGTGCGCGAATATGGACACCCTGACACATTTTTTGTATTATAATAATGTATTATTGTCTGAAATAAACGAATTGAATTGAATAGTTTGCCATGACCTCCCAATG
The DNA here is from genome assembly GCA_949316285.1 of Eupithecia subumbrata. Taxonomy (NCBI): domain Eukaryota; kingdom Metazoa; phylum Arthropoda; class Insecta; order Lepidoptera; family Geometridae; genus Eupithecia; species Eupithecia subumbrata. The sequence goes on along the minus strand of OX438646.1, from coordinate 20,809,301 downwards.
ACAACCTTTAATTCTTTCGCGAAAAATCCCTGTCCTATATTGAGTTCTCAGGTAAACAGGGCTTTTCTTTTTTGAAAGAAAGTCTCATTTAAAATTAATATTTTGCTGAATTCATCAACATAAATTGTCCCTAGGTAGGTGTATGATTGTACTATCCCTTTGCTGGGCAAAGGGAAAGTACCTGTCGTAGTAGGGCTATAGTATGTTTGTTTTGGTTATTTCAGGGAGGTCTCAATCCCCTACCAGCATGCCCGATTTGGGGATTAAGGCAATACACCCCATTTCACCCCGCGATTATAATGGAAGTCATCAGTGATCTAGTAAGTAGGTAGCTATAATATGCTGATGACTTTGTTTGTAATTTGATGTGAAGTGAATGTGTGGGTTTGCCGGAGAAAGCAAAAGAAAACACATTTTTTATTGTGTACCTACATTACCTAGGTAACAAGATGGGTCGTCTTTTGAACAGAGACGGAACTCGAATCGGCAGTTTGACTCGGCTAGAAAGTTAAAAACTTTCGTGGTTTGACGAATTCGCTCGCAGTACCTAATGCGGAACGCGCGCGATTAGAATCGCACTCACGCTATAGAAGTCGCTGGTGTTCTTCCAATCCAACACAAACTAGGTTCGTAGTTAACCCGCTCACATTCATAATGATAAATGAGAGATTCTGTCTGACAAGGGATTAAAAATTTTAAAATCGGTACCTACCTATACTTAAGTAAGTAAATTGGTAGGTACCTAGTTACTTTTAGAAAGCATTAAGAAAAAAGTGATGATGATGATGAATTTCTGAATTATTCTAACTCGTTCTAGCCAACCACAACCGTGACGCTATAGTCAGAGTTGGCCATAATTTAGTGAAGAAAGAGCTGCAACATCGTGCTCGCTGCTGGGACGAGTTCACAGTGGGCGCGACGTTGCCAGATCGCTAGGAACGGAATGGATTCTACCTTGTTTATAAAAATTACAGTTGATACTTTTACATTGAAAATTGGTTGGCAACGTCTTTTGAAGAACAGTGAATGTTTCCATTGGCGATAAATAACTGTCAACATACTTGCAAATAACAAAACAATGGATCAAAAATAGGATGGTTCCGTAGGTAGGTAGGTACTTCTGAACCAGTTTGCTGATTGAAGTACGAAAAAAAAATGAAAAATGAGAAATTTGACGAAGAGGAATCTGACCATTTACCTGTTTCAACGATTTAGATACTATTACTTAAATGAAACGTGAAGGACAAAAACCAGTAGGTAAGAAAACGCACCGACCGCCATATCTAAGGAACCCTGAAGTGTTGAACCAAAAGTGAGCTGGAAAATAAACAAATAAAACAAGTGTCCAAAATCAACTCACCCGTCTCCAATAACGTGTGAAGTTAAGTAGGTAGTTTTAGTTCCAGAAGTAGAAATCACTACAGCTGGGGCCTCTAGAAGTTTCTCGAACGACGGCAGCTTAACGAATGCGCGGCGGGGCCGGTCAATCAACCAACCGGGCACCGGCGGCGATGAGATCGGAGAACGAACAACCACTTCGCCATTTTGTTTCGCTTAGCTCGTGAGCTCGACTGAGATGGCATAATCGCGCTGTCTCTTTCGAACTCATTGAAACTTGTATGTCGATATTTCGCTTGCTTCACACGACTTTCCTGACCTACTTCTGCACCACTCTTGATTGTCTGCTTCAAACAGAGTCAAGCGGCATTAAATTAGTGGACACAACTTCCTATGCCTTGATCAGGTAGGTAATTTTTTTGTTTTTATTTTTGACCTAGATTTGATTCATGCCCCTTTGACGCGCAATAAATTATACCTACTGTTTTCAAAATTTAGACACTGACACTTGACGGTTAAGAATGTAAGGTTTACCTTTAATGCAAAGATCCTATGACTACGTTCCATAAGGTAGATGGAGCGTAATTTTTTATGTAAAAAATGAACACATGTCATGTTGTCATACCTTTCGTTTTTTCTTATGACAATGGTCCCTGTAAAAGAAAGTGACGACAGGCTAATGTCAATGCCATCTAAAAATGATCTAAAATGACAATGTGCACATTTTGAGAATGTTTTGGCTTTGTTTGTAACCAGCTGGTGAGTGAGCATCGAATGTTTTGTAAAAGCAATGAAAATTTGTGTTTATAAGTTTTCTATTTTTATGCTGTAGGTATAGGATTAAATCTAGAGCCTAATTTATAATGGCTTGTGTAGTTGTGGGTTGCAAAAGACGCGTGGTGCCTTAATGTGAAGACAATCAAAATAGGTAGGTACCTACCTACCTACCTATCTAATTTCCGTCGGTAAGTCTGTTGCCGTGATTTGGCGGGTAGTTTCTTTGCAATAGGTATGTTGAATTGTATGTATATATAGTACATGGGTAGAATATTAGAACTGTTTCACAACGTTATTCGAAGCTCATTAGCCTTGTAATTCACTAAAATTTTAGTACAATATGAAAAAATGACATCTGATGTAGCCGATGTAGGTACCATTTTGATGCCACCTAGTGAAGTAGGTACTGTTGTTGTCGATAGTTTATTGTCGATAAATGTTTAATATTGGTTGACAAAACGTAGAATTAAACATAAATTGTCGTAGTTTGAGAAAAGTACAGGGTGATTGGTACATGGACTAACAGAGTTGGAGTTGGATACACTAGATTATGGTGTCGTGAGATTAATGTCTAATGATCGCAATGTAGCTAGAAGCTCACAAATAATTCTTTTTTTCACTTCTAGATTTTCAAAAGATCCAATAACAAAAGAAAAATGGAAAAGAAACTTGAGAAGACATGACTGGGAGCCAACACAGCATTCTCGTTTGTCACTACACACTTCTTTACATTTCCATGATTCATGTTATAAGAACTAGATATCAAACAAGAATTTTGCATAGCTATGCTGTGCCTACAATATTTAAGTATAGAACTTTATTTGTATACAGAGGTAAAAATTTACCTTTTTAAGTAGGTACCTACCTACATAGATACAAGTATTTTTTTTATTATAAGAAATTAACATTATGATTCATCGTCATTATCATCAACCTATATGAGTCCACTGCTGGACTTTGGTCTTCCCTCATGAACGCCATGGCACCCTGTCTTCAGCTTGCTGCACCCAGCATCTTCCTACAGTCTTTCGCAGATCGTTCCACCGCCAGGTGGACAAGTTTACATTATGATTAGGACTCCAGCCATGGAGTCCTAATCATAATGTAAACTTGTTCTTGATTAAAGACCGTGACTCGGCAAACGTCGCTACGTTTGCTGAGTCGCAGTCTACACTCAAGAACACGTTGCATTAACAATATTTTTTTTTATTTTTAGTCATAGCCGAGACGTTCGAGACCGTCAAGAATTGAAGTAGTTGGACCATCCTTTGAAGTTATAAAGAGATTAATAATTTTAATGATTACAGGTAAGTATAATGATTTTATAGTTTATTTGAAGAAAATACGTAAAAAATATAATACCTACCTTACAATTTATTTAGTTTTTTTTTCTTAATAGACTTACTCTCCCTGCTCATTATCCTGACTAACGGAGGCAATCACCAATCACTGTTTAGTAAACCCCGTTTCAAAATAAAACAAAATATCTAGAAGATTTACCAAGTTGAGATAAGTTATTAAGATAGGACTTTAGAAGGTCTATATGTATACAGGGTTACTGGTTAAGTCGACCTGGATCCTTGAGGGGGTTGTAGTTTCGATCTTTGTTGACTGATTTGCCCATGAAACATCGTAACCCAAACTTACCATTTTCGATACCTATTAGACTGTAAAGTTTATATAAAATGCCATTTTTGATACTTTTTTGTAATTTATCTGCATCTAGCTGTGTAGCTAGTCATAGTAGTAGGTTACTTGTTTTAAATAATATAAACATGTAGGTATAAATAATAAGATACTTATTTTCAACACCAAAATTGCAGGTAAAAAAATAAACTTGGTAGACGATTGATAGCTTAAACAGGAATTAAATTATAGCAAAATATATATAAAAAAAATAGGCAATTTTTGTTAAAAATTGCCAATTGTTTTCGAGATATTGGACTCGATAAGGAGTCCAATATCTCGAAAACGGTTAAGTTTGGAGAATAGTGTTTTATAGTCAAATCATTCAGTCTTCAAGGAAAGAAAAAACCCCTCAAGGATCTAGGTCAACTTAACCAGTAACCCTGTATATCTATTCACATTCTTCTGGTACCTAGATAAACCCTTATTATGAAAGCTTAGGTACTTAGTCATCTGTCAATGTTTCAGTAACGCTGCCTAAGGCTTAAGCGTTACTCAAGCATAGATCGATCTAAAATCATATCTTACTACCGTCATACTTAGGACAATGAGTCTGCCAGCCAAAATTACCCCCACAAACCCCCCAAAGAATAATATCAGTCCATGTACCCAACACCCTGTTTATGTATCATAACAAGTTTGTTGAAACAACCAACCATATAACATAACATACTAATATCTGTAGTACCTTCAATAACAGGTCGACGCGTTCAAATAGCACGCGTTACAATAAACCTCCTTTCTGAAATCATAATTTCATCGATAAGTACGGAAATTCACATCTCTAGTTTGACTTAAGAAGGCTCGAAAGAAAATGACCACATTTGTGTTTAATTATACTTAACCGGAAGAATAATACCTATCTCTTTTTTTCTTAAGACAAACTACCTAAAAGAATGAAGTCAAAACAGTGTCAAATTTATGTATGGTATGCAATATAAATTTGCTTTATTGAGTATTGTTTTGTCAATTTGTAAAAAAAAATTGCATGGAAAAATTGTACTTAAGCACTTTTCTATTCTAGCTTCGTACTACCGTCGAACTTCTTCAATAGGTTTTTACATCCAGAAGGTAGTACAATTACCTAGGTAGGTCCCTATGTTAATAACCTATACCTACCCTATTAATTTTATTTATTAAAATCATATTAAAATATATAAAATGGCACTTAGGAAGGATGGTACCTACCTACCTTGGTTTCTATTCTTCAGATATGAGATAATAAGCTCCAAAAGGGTAGGTACTTAAGTACTACATGTAAGCCCAGTGTAAGCCCGGTCAAAACTTATCCTGAAAACATGCACAGAACTGACTGGGTACCTTACCTAACTACACTTGCGAGCTTTAAAATGGAATCGCTTTCATCGCGAGTTGATCAAAACAATTTTTTTACAATTTATGTACAATGAACTACTTATAGATGTGGTATATCATTTGAAAGGTAATTTTATTACCTTTCAAGTGATATCAAGAAGATTTAAAATTAATTAAATTAGCTACCTAAATTTTGGGAATTATTGCAATAGGTCGAAGTTGCATCTATCGGCTTCTATCGGCGCCGGAGCTGGATGAGCTGGATTTCTCCCTCGTATCCGCTGTTTTAGCTCGTCCCACATATGCCAGATTGGGTTCAAGTCAGGAATAAGGGCTGGCCAGTCTAGTGTGGGAATGCCGACATGGAAGACGTCTGTCGGTACTGTCTAGTCACTGCAGCGGTATGGCAGCGGACATTATCGTCCATTAAATCAAAATTTATCGTCGCCAATAAATCCTGCGTAAGGGAAAACATAACTTAACTCATAGTTCACTGCAAAGAAATTGTAAAAAATAGTCTTGAACAACCCTTGAAGCGATTCCGTTTAAAGCTCGCAAGTGTAGGTATACCTACCCAGTAACTACCTAGTAAGTAAACCTATCTAACTTAGGTATTTAGCTGACATCACACTTTGTCTGCCTCATCAAAGGTTTATGGAAGGGAGTATACAATTATTTATACACGAGCAGCTTGAAGCAGCCGATTGTGTGACTGCTCTATCTAAGCTGCCCGTTTCTAAGTTCTAAAGCCACATCTTCACTTCGCTTACCCAAGTGAGAGGGTTGTTGCAAATCGATTTACCTACCGTGTGCTACCGTCAACTACAAAATGAATACTTAGGTTGAAAACTAGAGTATTAATTTAATGATGTTAATTACAAAGCTTAGTCTAATAAACTTGGTTAGAATTTTCAACATCCTTTAGGAGTTTTTGCTCGTGACTGACTTTCCGTTTATGAATTATGCAACATTACACGAATGAGCTCGAATAGAAGAGCCAACCCCGCTACCGGTGTAGATTCCATCATGGCTACTGTCGCCCGCACTCTATATTAATCAAGATCAAACCCATGGATCAAAACTACGAAAATATATAATAAAAAAAACAAAACGTGATCATCATGTTTAGTAATAAATAACAAGTGTCGCCACCTAGCAGCAAAAATAATCGACTCTTTTTTTCTGCACACTCAAATATCTGTTTGAACATGAAAGTTCTAGATGTCGCCGCATATGAGTAGTCCCGGATTTGCTGTCACTGTCAATCCAAAGCAATTGTCAATGTCAATCCAACCATGCACAAAGCAGCTGTTTTCTCATGTTTTCTGTTTATTTTTGTATGATTGATTTGTTCCCTAACATTTGTAAGCCTTCTTGTAAGCTCACAATTTCCCAGTTTTTGTAATTTTATGTCTGAGACTCGCTCGATTTAGCTCAATGTGGCCTTTTGCGGTATTCCCTTCATTTCGGTGTCTGGTAAGAATGTCCCGAAAGTATTTCATTTACGTTCTCCCAATATCCAGGTTATTTTTAAGAAACTTTCTTGATATATTCTCGCAATTTTTAGAACTGTTCGAGCCTTAGTTATCGGTTACTAGCACCAACAATAAGGCTGTACAGCGGTGGATTGGAAAATAAATACACAGACGCAGAAAAGGAGAAAATTTTACAGTTCATAAATGAGGCAGACTCCAATGTAATATCTAAGTAAGTTGGCACAGTTTATTTTATTCGTAGGCTTTATTTTATTCGTAGGCTTTATTTATTCAATTCAATATTATTAGATTTATTCGTATGGTAGTGGAGGAGAGTAGTTTGTGTCGAACAGTTGTTCTATTCCGGTGGTCCCCGGAAGCAGTGTGTCAGACTACTTCAAGTGCTACGTGGATCCAAGGTTATCCCACCTGAAAAACCTTGGTCAACCAACACATTTTGTTTTTTGGTTGAACTCTCGGTCTTGACAGTAAATGTGACAAGCACTAAAACGAACCACTTTCAAATAGGTAATGTGCTAATAGAAAACTAACATGAAGAAACCTGCCAAGTTGACTCACACACGAAGGGTTCCATTCCATACTTAATATACTTTTTTTTAATTATTTCCGACAGTAATGTCTTCATTAATCAGTAAAAATCTTTTGGAAACACACAACAACATATTATTCATTTGATGTGCAATAATCTTAATAAGTTCGAACAACAATGATAACATTTGGGAAAAAAATCTATGGACTACAAGACATTTTGTTGAAGCAACACAAAAATGATAGCATAATTTTATTAAAGTTTAGAATTTTCTAGAGTTTAATTTGTAACCCCTGACGCAAAAGGAGAGGGGTCTTATATGTTTAACATGTCTGTCTATCTGTCTGTGGTATTGTAGCTCCCAAACAGATGAACTGATTTTCGTTCAGTTTTTTTTGTGTCATAGATAATTTTATTCCGAGTGTTCTTAGCCATGTTTTGTGAAAATCTGTCAGGGGTTTATTCAATTTTTAATTTTGTTTTTGTAAATCTCTTGATTTATACCCAACCACAGATATTATACTTAATACTATAATACCCAACTATCAATACCTAACCTACACCCAGACAAAAAAATCCAATCCTTGGATATTCGTAAGTATAATGCAATGAATAAATGAAATGAATGGTAAGTTAACCACCTGTTTTTGTTTTACAGATATGAAATAAGCAAAGCCAGGTTAAAAAACTTCTCCACATGGAAAAGCAACAAGGGAACCATACAAACCCTTTCAGATATGCATTTAGTGGATGGATTCTCTGAAAGAATAGCTAAGAAACTCTTCGATAGCATATTAAACGGACCTGTCAATGTTGATCCAAAGATATCAAATCGAATAAAGGGTCAAATTTTACAACCTACTCTTAGTTCAGCTGATATTACGGTACGAGAATTGAAAACTATACTTCTATTCGAATAAAAAGAGGTGTAAGAAAGTTTTTTGAGATGTGTATTTCCATCTTTATTCAAGCTTTTCTCAAGGAACAAAAATTGTAAGCAAATTGCAACACTAAAAGCCAAATTGGTAATTTTGGTGTCAGGTTAAAAAAACAATTGTTAGCATTATGCTTTGTAAGAAAGAGCACAAATCGACAAGTACTGCAAACGCTGACAAAAAATTAACAACAAGAAACTTATTTTTAGGTTAAGTGTGGGGGCAACATTTACAAATAATGTATCTGACGACCTCAGTGGCGCAGCGAGCGAAGGTCCGCCTGCGACGCAGGAGGTTGGGGGTTCGATTCCCGCCTCGGGACAAATGTTTGTACAATCTGCAGATATTTGTTCAGGGTGTTCTGGATGCTTTCTATGTATATTAAAAAACTAGCTGTACCCGCGACTTCGTTCGCGATTGCCTTACCTGCCGACTAATTAAGTTTTCATTTAACCATAGTCTCTCATATTATGAAACGCCGCCGTGCAAAAAATCGTGTAGGGTTTACGGGGGATAGCAAATTGTCATCTTCAATCCCATTCTTTATCCACACGACTTTTAGCTACGACTCGGCCAGCGTCAGTGTTAAGAAGTGTCCTACTCGTTTGACTTACTCACAGCTGTGGCCCTATTCTGCTATACTAATCGCTTCACTATGACAGGGCTATCGTCACAGAATGAGTCGTTTTGGTATTCCACCTTGGATGAAAGAAATTATGATGAATGCAGATGGAGAGATGCGCGTCAAGTTTGAAACTACATATTAATTTATCTCGCGCGCACTATCTGGAGTTTTATTAATCTAAGGATTCTACGTGATGATTCTGCGACGATTCCATTGTCATACTGAAGCAATTGTTTTGCAGAATTGGGCTCCTGATCCATTTGACGGCGTGATGAGCGGTGAAGGAATTTGACTTTCATCCCCTCTGCCAGGGCAACCTTACTGAATTCCGGGATAAAATGTATCTTTCCTCATAGTACGAACTAAAATCACGCCGAGTTGCATTCGAATTCATTAAGTAGTTCCGTCGTGATGGGCGGTTAAAGAATTTTACTTCCATCCTCTCTCCCAGGGGAAAATTACTGAATTCCGGGATGAAATGTATCCCATGTCCTTCCTTGTAGTATGAAATCAAATCGTGCTAGGTTTCATTCCAACTCATTTAGCACTTTCGGCGTCATGCGCGGTGAAGAAATTTTACTTTTATCCCCTCTCCCAGGGGAACCTGACTGAATTCCGGGATAAAAAGTATCTTATGTCCTTCCTCGTGGTATGACCTAAAATCGTACCGAGTTTTATTTCAATACCTTTAGTAGTTCCGTCGTGATGCGCAGTTAAAGAATTTTACTTTCATCCCCTCTCCCAGGGAAACCTGACTGAATTCCGGGATAAAAAGTATCCTATGTCCTTCCTCGTAGTATGACCTAAAATCGTGCCGAGTTTCATTTCAATACCTTCAGTAGTTTCAGCGTGATGCGCGTTTAACAAACAGACAGACAGACAGACAGACAGACATGAATGAAAAAAATTGCAGTTTTGGCTTCAGTATCGATAATAGAGTGCCCTCCAAAAAAATTTTTCAAAATATCTTCAATGTACAGAATTGGACCTGTTACAGTTTTATTATAAGTATAGATATCTATCTATGTAGTGTATTGTATCAATTATCTAGTACTCATAACACAAGCTTTGTTTGCTTGGGTTAGATGATGCTGTGTGAATTTTCCAGCATTATTTATTTTATTTATTTATTATCTTGAGTTTAGCTAGAGTACCTATAGCTGCTTTATTCTTACAGAGTCACTTATCCTTAATTCACTTAACACTCATTTTGATCCCATAAATCAGTTCCCATGGGATAGAAATAACAATAAAACGTGTCCATAAAAACGACGCGTGCGAAGCCGCAGGCAGAAACTCGTTTATAATGTCAGTATGGATGTAGAAAAGCTGTATTTTTGTAATTAACCCCCGACGCAAAAAGAGAGGGGTCTTTTAAGTTTAACGTGTCTGTCTGTGTATCTGTGGTATCGTAGCTCCCAAACGGATGATCCGATTTTCGTTTAGTTTTTTTTGTGTCATAGATAATTTTATCCCGATTGTTCTTAGCCATGTTACATGAAAATCTGTTGGGGGGTTTTTTAAATTTTAATTTTTTTTCTTTATTTTCTATTACAGAACTGCAAAACAGTCCTTACCGTGTACACATCAGTAAGCAACGTGTGTTGGACGCTGATTGACAAAGAGAACTACGAAGTACTGGAGTGGAAGTACCACGGGATTGACTTCCCAGAGGCTAAGAAGATGCAGATCACAGACATTCTGGATATTGTGAGTAAATTTTAAATTTTTTACTCATAATATTACTAGCTGCTGCACCGGCTTCGCACGCTCTTTTCCGAGAAGGAAAGTAGCCTAGTGGTCCGCGGGATAGCATCTATCTCCATGCCAAATTTTATTAAGATCCGTTCAGCCGTTTAGGCGTGAATAGGTAACAGAACAGACAGACAGAGTTACCTTCGAATTTATAATATTAAGTAAGGTTATTGACGAAATAAAACCAGTTTCATTTATCTATTACAATTATAGTCCATGCTACAATTGTGCAGCTGTGTAGTGCCGGCTTAGAATTTGCACCACCCCAACTCTTCCCGCGGGTGTCTTAAGAGGCGATTATGGGATATCCACCGGGGGCGGGCAGCAGCGCCCCCTGCAGAACAATTATACCACGGAACTGTGATCCCCAACCCGCATGCCCAGCGTGGGAATTATGGGCATTACCCCCTTTGAGATAAAAGCCAACGCGCTATCAAGGCTTATCCGGGAGAGACCTGCGTCTGGCAGTGGACCAATACAGAGCTGTTGAGGTTGATGTTGAGGACTACAATTTATAGTTTTAAAACCCAGATCAGGCTAAAGAATTAGAAAAACATTTATAGCGACATCTAGTAGCAATAATGATATCTATCTTGACTTGACTGGGCCATGTTAAGGTTTTCGACGGCGTACAGCGCTACCACAATTTGACAGAGCGTAGAAAGGCATTTATCTAATCACGCCATCTTGTGGTTTACTTTGGTAACGTTAAATTCGTCTTACACATCTCTCACTAGATGGAGTTGTCATGTCAAAAGTTTGAAGCTTATTACCGCAAGTCCGTGGACAGGGGCTGTAGACTTCCCCCAGCTCTGGGTTGTATTTTTGGTGTTTTCCTAAAAGACAGTTTCATATAATTACGGAATACATCAACGGTAATAGATGAAACTGCTGAGGGTCTGATTATCTTTCAGAGAAAACCCTCTCTCAGGTTCTAAGAATTTAAATAATATTCCAAAAACTTACGAAATCCATGGGACTTCAGCCCTAAAGTTAAGCGTCCACTGAATCGGATTTGGAGAGTAATCAGCAAGCACGGCGTCGTTCTTTACAATATGCCGATGGGGTGCGTGCTTTGGGATTTTGCATCGGCAACATATAGGTTTTCCAAAGCGCTCGAGTTGGCCGATGACATCATCCGCACCAATATCCTCGTCACTACGAGGATATTGAAGACGATGACGTCATCAGCAGAGATTACGGTCTCTGACATCATCGGTATCATCAGATATGCCGATCCAGTGCACGCTGTACCATAGAAATCAATGAAAGGCTACAAATCCTTACGTTCTGATACCGATCCAGTGTACGTATTACCTTACGATAGGTAAAGTTAGACAGTGTTGTTTTTATTGTGCTTGGTAAGCTAATTAAAAACAAAAAAATCCTAAAGGGTTTTAGTTATTAATGTGGTTATTCATATATGCTTTATATGCTTTGCTTATTCATAGGTACCGCCCGCACAAATCGCATGCGCATGCAATCAGAGAAGGTAAAAAACAGACTTGACGACCTCAGTGGCTCAGCGGGCGAAGGTCCGCCTGCGACGCAAGAGGTTGCGGGTTCGATTCCCGCCTCGGGACAAACGTTTGTACGATCTGCAGATATTTTTTCAGGGTGTCTGGATGTTTTTCCATGTATAATAAAAAATATCAACTTATCTATGTAGTGTATTGTATTAAGTTTATCAGTTATCTTATCTAGTATCCATAACACAAGCTCTGCTTAGCTTGGGGCTAGATGATGCTGTGTGAATTGTCCAGCATTATTTATTTAATATTTATTTAGACTTACGCAATATAGAATTGCCAAGTAACTTACCCTCCAACTTTAAGCACGCACAACACCAACTACTCACACAATGAAAAAACCGATCAAAGTAAGTCGTCAACTAGTTTCGTCTCTCCACGAGACATCATCAGGACACCACAACAATACTCGACTTTGACACTGAGACCGCCAAGCAACAACGACAGAGTACCTTCCTGTGTAAAGCGACTTGATTGACTTTACGCAGCGGTTGCAAGCGAATTGCATTTTGTTGGATCTTATCAGAGAAGGTTTTGCGCGAAATTGTTACTAAATATTGTTTTGTCGTAATATTGTGCAATGGATTTCCGCAAAGTAACGCCCAAATCTATTATTTTTGTTTATAATGATGATGATGCTTACTTTTTTTTTACATTTTACAGTCGTGGAGTATAATCAACAAACTGCCCAAAGCGGATCTCTACGTTATGAAGGCGGAGGCGACAACCCTACGAGCTGCCGGCAGCGACCCTAACAACCCTAAGGTTATAGCTGTCAATCTGCAGAAGGCGCAGATGGTTGCCATGATGGTTGCGCTTATCAATTCACGCGAAAAGAGAGTAGAGTAAGTAAATTATATATAAAATAATAATCCTGGACAGTTCACACAGTATCATCTAGCCCTAAGCTAAGCAGAGCTTGTGTTATGGGTACTAGATGACTGATATACTTAATACATTACATTACATAGATAGATGTTTTAATTATGCTTATAAAACACCCGGAACAAATATCTGCAGATCGTTCAAAAATTTCTCCCGAGGCGGGAAATAAAACCGCACCTCCTGCGTCCCAGACGGACCTTCGCCCCCTACGCCACGGTGGCCGTCGAGGATTTTGCAACCTGCCTGAGATAAAATTCAAATTTCTTAAAGAATTAACGGCGACAGTTGCTGTGGGCTGACCATAACTCCCTAAATGTATTCGGTTCGGCTACGGTGGGGGTAAAAGAGTGGAGACAGCGACTCGGCAAACGTAGGACACCCTGTGGCCAGGTGGGATGACGATCTGCGAAAGACTGCTGGCAGATGGATATCGCAAGCTGAAGACAGGGCGCTATGGCGCTCATTAGGGGAGGCCTATGTCCAGCAGTGGACTAATATAGGCTGAGGATGATGGAGATGATGAATTGAAAATGAGTACCTTACCTAAATCCTGTTGTTTCGTGTTTTATAAGGCCGGAGTTATTTTTTATTTGACACACCCACGATAGAAGCGCTGCAAAATCTTGTACGAATGCTTTCACACCATTTTAGGAACGTTAGGTACAACTCCATTTTGTTTTATTTTCTTAAATAAGTACTTACTCGTATTTCAAAAATAATAATGTCGATAACTTTGGTTCTCTGTCGGGTATATTCGTTACGAATCCTATCCTTCAGAGAAACTCCGAGCATAGCTCTTTCCATTGCTCGCTGAGCGACTTCGAACTGGTGGACCAGCCCTACCCTGAGTGTCCACATCTCAGCTCCGTAGGTCATTTTCAATAACTTACTATTTAAGTTCTCTAATTCACACTAGATGGCGTCATAAAATCGCAGTAACTATCCTAACTTTTATTTGTTTCAGCAATGAAAATTTAGAACAATCGACTATAAGTGATCGAATAAAACACAAAGTTTACTTCCTTAGGCCTTCATTACCTTACAGGTATGTTAATATTATAATTGTTTGATTTTTATGGATTTTTGTTACAATTTTTTTTCTCTTGAAATCCATTCTTAAAGACTGCCTTTTATTGAGCTAATATAGCATCAAAGCACATCTAGGCTTCTACGAATTACATAAAACGGTAGGTAGTCACCATTATACAAATATACAGGGTGCCACGGAGAGGGGAAAGGGTGTACAAAGCCGAAAGGGGGTGACTCTGGACCCTTTTTGGTGTTTTATTGGCGTAAGGCCGAGGCAAAAGGCAAGGGTAGAGAGGGTTTTGCTCAGCAGTGGGTATTGATCGGCTGATGATGTATAGCGGGGGTGGTCGCTGCGTTAGAATCGACACATCCAACTTAAACCGTGGATGTCGTTGTGATGATGTTGATGATACTGGGCTACTTTTTATCCCGTTCAAAGCTTTTGAAAAAGCTATAGCTGTCATCATCTCGTCAGCCTGTTCACAACCATTGCTGGATAGAGTTACCACCAGGATTTGTCTTGACTTGTGATTTTTAGACTTGGTCAGGATTCCAGTTTTTTTAAAAGGTATATTTCTTCTTTTTGGCACACCAGCTTAATCGGTCTAGAGCGAGTATGGGAAACTAGTTTCTGACCACGGCTTCGCACGCGTTGTTTCTAAGGAAACCTTTAAAGGATTATTTAAATCCCATTGGACAGCTCCTTCATCATTTCTAGTATAAAAAGTATAGCCTATATGTTATTCCAGGTCTACCAACATATTTGCAAAATTTCAGCCGTATCTGATAAATAGTTTTCGCGTGAAGAAATGACAAACAACCATCTATCTATCCATTCATCCATCCATCCATCCATCCATCCATCCATCCATCCATCCATCCATCCATCCATCCATCCATCCATCCATCCATCCATCCATCCATCCATCCATCCATCCATCTATCTAATTCATTAGTGTGATATGTAATAATAAGTGTGATAAGCAATGAAAATATTCTAAAGAACTCTTTTAATTTCAGACTCTACGGCACCCTAGTAGGCAACGAAAAAGTAGCAACCGACCAAACCGTAGAAATACTCCTACAAAACCAGGATCCAACCTCAAAGGAATTCTGCAAAGTGTCCGAAGAACTGATCAACATGTTTAGAGCGCAAAATGACTTGAAGAAAGACATGTTAGGTCACTGCTTCTTACTGAGCCTTACGTTTATGGATCTCTGTATTTATAAGAATGAGAAGAGAATAGCTACGCTGCTGAAAAAAGGTGGGCTGTGATGTAAGTAGATTTTTTAATAAATGTATTTTTAATTACATTTTTTGGTTTTATTAAGTGACTTATGAAGATGACGGGATAAAATAGCTTTTTGCTTGGAGCGTTCTAGCCTGGGATTTAGGTAAAATTGACTTTTACGCGAAAGATTGTGTGAATGTTTGTTACCGCGTCTCTTCGTGACTTCCTCATCGATTAAGATGAAATTTGGTATGTAGATAGTTTAGGTACTAGAATAACACAAAGGCTAACCTAATTTTCAAAATTAACCTCTGAGGGGGTTAAAAAGGGTGGTAAAGTTTCTATGGAAAATTATTATTCCTTGCTTCGATTTACTCAAAACTCGTTATAAATAAACTATGAAGTAAATAATGAATGATGTATTTTTTGTTTTTACAAAACTGCCCCTAGGGGATGTGCAATAAATTTCAGAAATTTGTATGACTTCCACGCGGGCGTAGCCCCGGGGCGCAGCTAGTTTTATTTACTGCTTACATCTGTAAAGTACCAAAGTATATTTATGGAAATAATTAAATAAATAATGTTGGTCAATTTAAACAGCATCATCTAGCCCCAAGGTAAGTAGGTAGAGCTTGTGTTATGCGTACTAGATAAGTGATATACTTAATACTTACATCCTATACTACAAAAATATATATTTAATTGTACATAGGTTATGCACAGAACACCCTGAACAAAAAAACAATACAATAAATAGAGAAAGAGAGGCCTTTGATCGGCAGTGAGATCCGAACCAGCGTCGTATAAGATTAGAATCATAGTATTATTTTATAAAACATTTTTCTAAAAATAAACGTCTATACTACATACAAAAGCCAGGTCCATTCCTTGGCCTCGACTGGCCGGGATTTGAAGTTACGACTTTCGAGGAACAGTCCAGGTATCTTCTACTAGGCCTATGATGCTCTAGATTTTGAAAGCTGGATTTGGAATTTATTTCACTTTATTTGGCATCCAAATACATAAACACTACATTTTCAAACCTCAACCTCAACCCTGAGGTTGAGGTTTGAAAATGTAGTGTTTATGTAAATTTGGGTGCCAAGCTCATGATTTAATTTAGTACGGTGCTGCCAGCTGTAGCTATGTTTTTTTTTACGGGACGAGAGTAAATAAAACTGCGTGGTATTGCTTCAGTTGGACTAAAAAGTGTTTATTTGATAAAATACAACGAGCTTACTTTTTACAACATTTTACTTCTATTAATGACAAAAAAACAAACAAAACCCTTAATTCAATAATAATATACATAAATACGATGGTATCAACTTCAAACGTATAAGTAACTAACGTAAATGCAAAACTAGGCAAGAATTACAAATTCAATTAAAGTATAACTCTAAAATAAAGGTAAATTATATAAAAAAACTAAAATATAATTAAACGTTCTAAAAAGTACATCGAGAAGGTCTAATTGAAAAATTCTCTAGATCACACATACACTTTTGACCTAACGAAACTTGAATTTTGTATTTAATACTGATATTTTTTGGAAGAACTATAAAATATTTACAAATTTTTAAATATTATGCCAACGTTTTAATTTTTATCACCTGGATGTCTGTGATCGCAACCAACCGGAATTTTAGAAACAAAAAACTATTGAAAAAAAAAATTATACTAATCTGTTGTTTACTGTTGTGTAAAAAGTTAGATCTTGTATTCTGGGAGGGTATAAATTAAGTATTATAGTCTATTTCAGTGTAATCTGTAAGTACGAAAATATACTCTATTGTAATATAATAATGTCAAATCTAATACATGTGGGCTGACATTGTGGTGAATCTACTGCTACTAAATATGTATATCATACTTTTGTAGAATATATTCAGGAACTTTGTATTGTGGAATTCGAATTTGAGAAATGGGATTTTTATTAATTTTTATAGTTTAGGCTCATTCTCAAATTACGAATCTTAGTCTATTGCTTTGCTGTGAACATAACTATTTAAAATCTGTTTTAACCCTTGCAATGAAAACTGACAGTTTTATAACTCTATATATCTGTACATATAATTATTATAAATGATTAAAACAGCGGTTCACCACAATATCAGTTGATAACTCTGAAACCTAACAACATTATAAAATTACCAGTCTATTGATGAATATTACAATAAATATGTACAATTAATGTATTATCAGCACCAACGTTTAAGAAAATTAATATGCAATAGCTACATCGCCCATCAAGCTTCTTTGTTAAAGAAAATTCATGTATATTATTATAATAACTGTTTAAAATCTGTATATAATATTGTATAATCTGTATAACTATTGTATTGGTATACGAAAACTGTATTGTGTATGGTTTAAATAAGTGTTGTAGCAAAAATAAGCTGATGGGCGATGTAGCTCTGACCGACACAAAAACTTCGCATACAATAAAATCTGTAAAAAAACTCAATCCAGATTACAAGATCATTAATCTAATATGTTATCTTTTATAAAAAATGTAACAACTCTTATTTTAGTGGGGAACTGTAACAAGTCTGTATTGTTGATAAAAAAACATTTCATCTGTTGTTCGACAGCGCGGTTGGCGAGTGTGGCAGTGACTAACTGTAGGTATATCTAGTTAAAAAGAAATATGTAGGCCATTACATGTTGGCTACCAATTATTTAATACCCTATATTAAACATCTATGAGATTAAAATAAGAAAGATATATTTATTAAATAAATTATAAGAGATTTCGCCAAAAACTTAGTGTTATTGCACTAGAACTGCACTAACTGCAGGTTGATTAATTTTATTATAAAAAACATAATTATATGAAAACTAAAAATTATAAAACGTCTTAACTACAGCAAAATGGAAGACGTTGAAATAATTCGTAGCCAACGTTCTATCATGTTCTAACAAACTAAATATCTAAGCTCTTTAATATGCAGATGATTATAAGAAATTTCTGTTATATGGAACTATGAACATGCTATTTTGTTTTAAACAGTGCGAACAGTTTTTCGGATGCTATCAGGTACCAAATTTATTATAAAAATAGGCAAGGCGCTAGAGTATTAAAATTTATATGCACTGCTAAAATCCCAATAAAAGTTACCCCAGACGCAATATTAAATTATGCTTTTAATAATCCATCTGTCGCTCTGTGTGAAAAAGAATATAGCATGTTAATACCAGAAAAACAGTCCGTATTAATGCTTAATTTCAACTATTTAGAAATACCGATATGATTATAAAGAAGCGGTATAAATAATATAGTTACACCTAGATATATGTCCAAATTGAGTATTATTATCAGAGTTATACCAAAAAGGTACTATAAAAAACCTTTCTTTGCAAATATGTATATGCATGCATAGTCATTATTATGCATAATATTTGCTCACAAACCCTACTAAGTTCCCTGAATATTTTTATTTAAGGATATTTCATTTGAAACATACAATTTTAGTACTTTTCATAACTCTGAAATAATACATTTTCGAATTTAATGAGATCACAAATAAATGCATTAATCGAAAAGAAATCAGTGAAAAAAAATATTGTGATACATTTTTGAATAGATATCACTTAATGCTAAAAGGCTTTTGACACAACCAGCAAAAATACTAGAGAATGCTTGATAATTCGAAAATTGTATTTCTGTGAGTATGTATAAGTTGGATTCGAATTTTTACGAGTTTTCAGAAATAATAAAACAGTAGGTACCCGCCATTCACAAAATGTGTTGGTAGATCGAAAAGTTGCAAAGTAGAATTTTTATGAGATTTTCCTTTGTATTTAGTTGGATACATTTTGTAATTTGTCAAGTATTTTTGCTAGTGAGTGCAACTGGGCCTGGAGTACCGCAATGTATGTTTCACTTACACTGCCGAGCATTGTATTACATACAATTGACGTTGGTTCACGTTATGCAAAGTATACATTGCAATCTTATTCTCTCCTTTATTATAACAACTTAAAATTATCGAAAAATTGGCAAAGATTCAGAGAAAACTACGTATACTTATACCGAAATATGATTGCACTATTTTGCAACGGATATAGGGTTACTGGGTTCTAATTTTGAAGTCCTTAAATCATTAAATTTTGTGGCGACATCTATCTTGGCCACGGGCAACTCAATGTCTACCAATTTAGGCGCATCGAAAGATCTATTTATACATTTTGAATTTATGTTTAATTTTGTGAAAGGTCCGGAATTTTCAGTAATAATTACCAATTTTTTTAATTTGAAACTGTTGTTAGTGAATTAATGATTTCATTGGGTATTTATCGTACCTTTTGTTATTATTTCTCCTACTTTTCTACCACGTTTCAGCGATTGTGGTCACGACTAGATCGCCAATAAATCATTAGTTATGTTAACAAATCGCGAAAGTGTAAAAAGCTTTATTGTAAGTGAATGTGGAATTTGATTCCACTAAAAAATTAAAAAAAGGTGCAAACCAATGTCATTTTTAACTTATTCTACTGGTAGACAGCAAGGATCACTGCACATAAAATAAAGTACATGGTACGTATAACAGAGGTTAGGAACGTGTATTAAATCTAATCTTAGCAAACTGTGGCGCAGCAGTGCGAACGAAACGCGAAGAAACGCATGTTTACTTTTGCATGGTGCCTCTATAGAATGTTCTGTTCTGGGTTAAATTGAAACGAATATCACCTTTACGAAAAACACGTATATCCCTGTTCGAGCGGAAAACTATAGAGTTGAAACTACAGCTGAAAAGAAAATTTACAAAATTTAAAAGCGTTCTATCGTGTTTAGTTCGTACTAAGGCCCTTGCAAAACAAAATCATGGATTGTCAATCAAAATTGGACGGCAAGATCAGATTTTCAAAGATATGTCCAATTTCCAATACAGCTGGTGACTACGCGATAAAATAATTAAACAATAGGTATGAGAAAAGCAAAACCGTGCTCTCTTAAAATATGATACATCGTACACGTTATGGTAAAACTAAATCGTCTAACTTTAGTGTAGGTAATACATACAATAATTGAGCAAACTTAACAAAACGTGAGCAATTTAAACGGAACAGGAATTGACTAAGAAATTTATAAATTTTCACGTCTAAAATTTATGAATAATTTGGAATCTCAAAACTGTAGTGGAAGATGAAACGGTAACATTGTGTCAACTTTATGATAGACAAGTTAATGAAACACTGCCTATTTCCAATGATATGTACTTATTTACAAATCTCGCTGAATAGATGGTTAACACAAAATCACAGAAGTAAATTCTCTGCGACACGCATGTCAGGAAATACATATATTTCGATAAAAACTGAAATGCAATATCAATTTGTGTTTCGGTAAATCTAGCAATCCGATGAAATACCTTAATTACTTAGATCGCGAATACAATACTAATATTAAGACTATTCCACATTTATTTTTAATAATAATGTTTGTAATAAATGTATAAAATATCATCTGTAATATCTGTATACTTAATCACCTTTGTTATATTTAAAATTAAATCCATTTGTATCGGTATAAAAATCTAATAAGTATAGGTAAATCTGAGGTTAATATTCGGCTATGGCACTGTCTTGTATGTATTGTATTCAAACTTTGTACTGCCGTAGCGCCGCTCCCGCCCGCTGTAGAAAAATTCAACATTCCTGTATAAAAATACTTATGAACTATTTATTGTATAAGGCTGCGTTTGTGGTATATTGAAAACTATAAACTGAAACCTAGACTATTGTAGTGCGGCGGGCGAGGGCGGCGCGCGGCTGGGAGGACCAACTTGGAAGATAAATTCATCTATTCTCTTCATAATCGTGTCTTTTGACTGTAAACCTCCGAAAGTTTGATAGGAAAATCAATCAGTAACATAAAACATTTCCGGATGTCGCGTCTGCTGATCGGGAGACCCGCTCAACAGACCCGCTCACAAATTTAGTATTAACTGCCCAATGAGTAATTTCTAAAACCATATAGAACACAATTAAACTAAATATTGCATCTTCGCATCATGGTAAATCATATGGTATCCAAGTATAAAGTGACTCCCACGATTCCTCTCACGTTATCAATAACATCATTACGCGGTAGGAAAACGAAACCATCACAATATAGTAAAATAAGCTATGTCGTCTATACATACAAACAGAGATGATAAAACGCTTCAAAAGTTCGCCGGAGTGCGCCGACGCCGTGTTTATAGTCTGGAAGACTCGCCATGTTGGAACGAGGCCGGTATATCACATATACCCCCTCTTCGCTGAAGTCTACTGGCTGGTACGAGAGACGCGAACGAGCGGCTCAGGCGCACTCCACCGATTCACAAATTCAAATATATCTTTATCTTCCTAATTTCTAATGTATTTCGCGATGAATGATCGAATTGCTTGGTAATTCGACAGACTAATCTAACAAGATTACACTGGCATACCTCATTCCCTGGATCAAACTTGAAGCCTACTTTCCCCGACACTTTAAAGTCACTAATCTCACTCACCATTAAGTTTAATTTTACATTTATCGATTCAGTCGAAAGCAAACGCCCTCTGACAGGCGTTGCGGTAAAATTTTGAAAAATTTAGGAACATAAGATAAATTTTAAATTTTGGCAATTTCAAGTGAGCACACAAAGCGAAATCATACAAAAATCAAATCATTCACTCGATCCAAAATGGTCGATTGGTTCATTTTTACCGCTAAACGAGCGATAGACCTAACCTACCTTACTATCACAGTTCTTTCTGTCAGTCTGACCCTTTCCCTAAATGCATCTCATACCGTGTCCTTCGTAACTGGTAACAACCTAAACTAGGCCAACTATAAAGCAGCTGGAAGAAAAATTGGAAACTACACTATTTGGCACCTACGTATCGTGTTAAAACACATCTCTGTAATCTCGAACAGTTAAAACTGCAATGTAGCACTAGGAAACAAAGTTGATGGCAAAAGGTAACCTACGTTTTTGGTCTGCATCCTTGCTACTCCCTCCGTTTCTCAAAGGTTCTCTCAATCTCTTGTTCTCTGCCTTAAAAGCTTAACGCGTAAAGTCTTATGATACCTAATTTGAGCATCATGAATGCATACTTTCCCTCCCTCACCTTGCCAGATTTCATCTCTCTTACACGTAAATTAAATTAAATTAATAAATCTACACAATAATGTATATTTAAGTATTAAAATGGGCGCAATAACGCACCGAAAACATTCATCGCGAAATATTGTTACCTGGTAAAAGTTCAATTCTTAATTTTAAATCTCAACGAATTTAAATTCTAATCTCTTCGGTCCGATCCGAGAACCGTCAACTCACCAAGAGAATCCTAACTCTTACGGTAACTTAATAATTACGGGGCAAAAACGCTGACCGTCGTCGCGTCGACGGCAGGGTAATCGGACGAACCGTCCGCGACAGACTGCGGGGAATTCGGTGTGTACAGATCGAAGCTCGTTCTACAGCGATCCGACTAACATTACTCGTATGGGGGTCGTATACTGGTGACGCGGACAGCGCTCAGTAGAGGCGGTCGGCGTAGAGGTCGTGGTGCAGCGCTGGCGGCGGGGGCGCGGGCCAACGCGGCGGGGGCGCGGGTCACTGCGCCGGCAGGCAGGCGCCCCCCACGCTCGGCTTGAACTCCGCGCCCGCTGGGAACTGCTGGAAGGGCGGCGCGTAGCACTGCGGGAAGTACAGCTCAGGCTTCACCACGGCCGAGGCGGGCGGCAGCGGCCGCGGCGTCGCCTTGCCGTCCGCGCGCCGCGCCTTCGCCGCGTGCGGGTTCATGTGGTTGTCGATGTGCTTCTTCACCTCGGGCTCCGTGGCGAAGCGCCGCCGGCAGTTCGGCATGGGGCAGCAGAAGGGGCGGTCGCCCTGGTGCGTGCGCGTGTGCTGGTCTAGGATTGCCTTCTGGCGGAAGTCTTTGCCGCACTGCGCGCACTTGTACGGCTTTTCGCCGGTGTGGATCCGCAGGTGCTGGTTGAGGATCGTGCGCTGCCGGAAGAAGCGCGGGCAGTAGACGCAGCCGTAGGGCTTTTCGTTGGTGTGGATGCGCAGGTGCTGCGTGAGATGCGACTGCTGGCGGAAGCGCTTACCGCACTCGGGGCAGGGGTAGGGGCGCGACTCGATGTGGATACAGCCATGCTGCAGCAGCGTGGACTTCTGCTTGAACTCCTTCTGGCAGATGGGGCAGCGCACGTAGAGCGGCATGGCGCGCGCGCCTCCCAGCACGTCGGGCAGTTTGCCGCCCTTGAGGTACTGCAGGCTGAGCCCGCCCGGGAACACCCCGTGGTTCAGCCCCTTGGTGTCTTTGAAGTAGGCAGGGTACTGCGCCACGTCCCCCGGAGAGAAGCATGCGCCGCGCTGCTCGCCGTTCTCGTCGCCGTACTGCGAGAGGATCTCCTCCTTGTTCTCGTCCGGCGGGTAGGGCACGTCTTGCGGCCACAGCGTCGGCGTCGTCCCGTTCTTGAAGATCAGGTGCGGCGACACGTCTGCAATCAGAACGCACGGTCATAGAGGGTCGGCGCGCGGCGGGGGGAGGTACGACGAGTGGTTAATGTCGGGGATCGGATGCGGGATCGTCCGGCGGTCGGTTGCGCGTCTCGCGGGAGCCCAGCGCCAGGCGGGCGACGAGGGGACCGAAAATTTGAACGAAAGGAAGGCCAATGGATGCGAGACCGAATCTACCGTGCGGGGGGCGGCTCGGGGCGCGGGCGGCGCCGGCGGCGAGCGGCGGCGCCGCGCGCGCCCCGCGGGGTGGGGCATATATGTGTGAATAGCGCTCGCCTTGGTGTGTGCGGACGTGCTGGTTCAGGATGGCCTTCTGGCGGAAATGTTTGCCGCACTCGCCGCACGTATATGGCTTCTCACCGGAATGGATGCGCAGGTGCTGGTTGAGGATGGCGCGCTGGCGGAAGGAGCGCGGGCAGTAGACGCAGGCGTAGGGCTTCTCGTTGGCATGGATGCGCAGGTGCTGCGTGAGGTGCGACTGCTGCCGGAACCGCTTGCCGCACTCGGGGCAGCCGTACGGCCGCGAGTCCGTGTGGATGCGCTCGTGCTGCAGCAACGTTGACTTCTGCTTGAAGTCTTTGCCGCACGTCAGGCATTTGAACAGGCGCAGCTCTGCGTTCGGATTGTGCTTTCGTGGCTTGGCCGGTTCCGGCTGCACGATATCGGGCAAGTGTCGCAGGTCGGGCGTCGCATACTGGTCTAGCGGAGCCTCGAGCGACAGCACGCCACCGTTCTGTTTCAGGTAATGCAGGGGGAACCCTCCGGTCCCGAGCATGTGGCCCGTGGGCCTCGTCTCCTTGAAGTACGGAGTGTACTGCTGCTGTAGGTCCGGTTGCGGGACAAAGCAGGGGGTTCTGTCCAGGTGGTCCTGGCTCTGAGGCGGTTGGTTCTGGAGCTGTTGCTCGACCGTCATATGCTCGGGGGAGGTTTGCTGTTGTTGTTGCTGCTGCTGTTGAACTTGTTGTTGAACTTGCTGCTGCGCTTGTTGTTGTGCCTGTTGTTGCGCTTGTTGCTGGGCTAGTTGTTGCGCTTCGTCCGCCCCGGTCTGGTCCTGGGGCGGCGGCGGCGGGTAGGGCGAGGGCGCTGGGGACGCCAGCTGTGGCTCGGGCTGCGGCGAGGGCCCGCTCGGGCTCTGGTGCTGCATGGGCTGGTAGCCGCCGTCGAGCACCGCGCCGCCCCACTGCGTGCCGGGGGGCGCGCGCTCCACGCCATCTTTGTATAGCACGTACGGTGTTGACGTATCTGAAAAAAGAAATATCTGTTAGTTTCTCTCAAAATTTTCGTGCATGAGTTTGAAAGGAGGTTTCAATAGCACGGCATGACATGTCTTGATTTAGGGATAGATCTACGATCCAGTATTTCTTGAAATAGTGTATTCAGCAATATAGAAACGTCCTAAGTCTTAACCATCGTAGACAGAACTTATCATGTCTAATAATAATACCATCACGATACGAAACTGTCTAGCGTTGAAATAAATCGTCTACCAATAGTTCTTTCGGCGCGACCGTCTCGCGTGTTTGGACTACCCTCAACCAGACCAGCTCGCGATCGCGTGCGGCGCGCCATTCACAACACTTTGTGGATACAGTTGGAAGGAATGGGGATTAATAAAACGTCACATTTCGTCTGGGGTTTCGTGGTTACTATGTATTTCTAAGTAGATTTGTGAAGCTTTTGCCTGTGCAGTTCCGAATTTAAAGTTTGTGTTTGGGTGGACGAATATACTAGGTATTTTGTGGAGTTGTCCTTTTTTAATAAAACAGTGATTGCTAAACGTAACTAATTGCTCGCACAGATTTCTGCGATCACCGAGCATGTTTTTAAACCTATCTTGTGAATTAATTTCTTCTGCATTCTATAAATCAGAATATCAGGGAAAGTTTAATTCCTGTGATACTTCGCTCAAGGGAATATACAACAGTAAGATACAAATATTTCTAAGTTATGCGTCAGAACTTAAAACAAATCTAAAGCAGATTGAAAAGCGAGAACCATCATCATTAGTACAAAAGGAGCCGAATGATTAGTTTCTAATGATTTACTTTCTCGCGCATTTAGTTTGTGGCACTCGGCGGGAAATGCATCCATTTTCTTTTCCCGCCAAAAGGGAAATGCAAATGGCGAACAATCATGGCCGCGAAACATTTGTAACGAGTTTGTTATTAAATGTTGATGTTGTAAGAAAGTTTTATTGCGGTTAGATGAATTTCAATCTCTTTGGATTGAAGATGTGTTTTGAATTTTTACAAAGACTTGAATTAGTTTTGACATTCAACTTTATAATCTACCTACATGATAATATGACCAAATTCAAATTAACATGCCAGGATATAAGACATTCATCATATTATAGTTTTCCAAAAACCTAATTAGAACTTTTCTAATAACCAAAGGTTCTTAAATAAAACATTCAAATCAATCATAACGGTCGTTAGGATCTCGTTATAGATTTTCAACTCAAACAATGTTTTTTTTAACTCGGTAATAGGCGGAGACATCCAGAAAAAACTCGCTTCCATCCATCTTGGTCGGGCATCGTTAATAACTCGAAAGATCGACTAAACGCTGATAAAATGCTACTATCCTTATATCTTGCCACAATCGGTTGATATCTTGATTTAAGAACATGCGCTGAGTTTTTTTGAAAAAAACTGGGTGTAGGTATTCTGTTGCTTGGTTCGCGGAACATAAGTGTTAAAATAACCCTTGACGACAGAGGTCAATAATTAATATTAAAACTTAAATTAAATAAAAAAAAACTGCTTGAATGCTTAGTTGGTCTTGGAGAGTTCGTTCAGCGATAAATATCTAACGCTTTATTCAGTATTTTCCGGTAAAGCGTCTCCTCTTTAGATGGGAGGAGAACTGTGAAAAGACCAAAAGAGGACAGAAGTCGGAAAAAGACAAGTTTATTTGAACAGACAGTCAAACTTTCGCCAATACAATATTAGTGACCCACCCAGTAGGTATCCACCTACGTAAATCCTTTCATGTACGACAAAGACAAAGATTTATTACCCAATAACATCTGTTTATAATCGAGATAAAATAATGCAAAGGAAATGCCCGGGATGATTTGACAGCTCAACCCTGCGCTACTTCAGTCGGGGCTTGGTTCTCAATTTTAAAATGAGCTCTTTGTCTCTGAGTTAGGTGTTTTTTCGGTATCCGATGAGACATTCAAAATTTACTTTTACAATTGATTTCAAGTCTATAAGAGATGATTGAATATTCACAAGAGATGTCGCTGCTACGTATTGACTTTAAATAGGAAAATGTTATAGTTAACCCTTAAACAACAGTAAAATTTTCCAACACAAACTAGGTTTGTAGTTAACCCGGTTACAATGAACAGTAAAATATTTTTTATTAACCTAGTAGGTATCTTTTCACTTAGATAACTATAAATTTTTCACAGATTTCCAAGTCCAACCAAATTGCCATAAGTGCCGAAAGCCGGCAAAAAAGTGCGAAAGTTCGACAGTTTTATAAATCGATCTAAACGATAAACATTTGATATGAGATGAAGTTTCCATCTAAAACTTAATCATCTAATTTATATTCTGTGCCGTAATGACGCTCTCGCCCAACTGGGCACATGTGGGGTGTCATTTCGAATTAACGTTTTTTATTTAACCCTTTTAAATTATATGACGTATGTCTATGGGAATGTACACTTTCTAACCTGACGTACGTATTTATTCTCACTGTGTGTGCTTTAGGGTTAATGCACGTGCAACGTTTTCATGAGAAAGTCATGAAGGGATTTTTTATTTCCGGTGCAAGTGTACTGTGACAGATTTATATTACTTGTACCTACCTCCAGTAATTACAGGGCGTATGATATATAATGAGAAAATTATGGATTCGTTAAAAAAAGTTCATTATGGGCCCTTCCAGCCCTTCGAACTTCTTTACAAAAATACAAACACATAGGTACATAAGTGTTAGTATTTTTGTAAAGAAGTTTAGAACATTTAAAAAGTCTTTTGTATGGAAATTCGGTAGAGAGGGCAGCTCATTTGGTTTCATTTATATATTTCACAAACAATTATTACACTGTGTCAGAAATCGTAATTCAATAGATACTATACTAGAACTGTATACATTTGATACAGACAATGAATAAATAATAAGTATGACCGGATAAATAAATAAGGAAAATTATTCAAATAAAAAATACACCATGTAAAATATGTCAAAAGTCACAAATATAAAATAAAATAATGAAATATAAATAAATAAATAAATAAATAAATAAATAATGCTGGAATTAAATTCACACAGCATTATCTAGCCCCAAGCTAAGCAGAGCTTGTGTTATGGGTACTAGATAACTGATATACTTAATACAATACACTACATAGATAGATTTTTATATACATAGAAAACACCCAGACAATTAATGATTAATTATTTTTGTAAAATTATCAAGAATGTCAAATTAATTATTTATAGATACGCAGTGTCAGATTTATCAGCACAGAACTCCTCCACTGAATGCTGAGGCAGAATTCAAATCAAATGCAGAACACTTCAGTCAAGAAGTTGAAGTTAAATAGTAGCTCTTCTCCAACAATAAAGTTTGCAGTTTATTTTTAAATTTAAGGCTCGTAGGTAAAGTTAGACTACATTCAAGCCACAGCAAAAGTCACGTTAGTTTTTCATATCAGAACGCGTAAAACCATCAATTTTTAAGAAGCTAAGCACACAACCGACCACAATCATACATAATTGTCCGAAATTCTTCGGGACAACCACAAAAAATCATGTAGATTATCTTACCCGTTCGATTTTAGTCAGACAAGGTTAGTTATTCGGTTGTATTAACGTGTTTTAGATCTTGTATCTTTGAGATATGGTTGAGAATGTGTTGTCGAGTGGGTCAAAGAGAGATGCGAGTCAGTGGCTGGACGGGTGACGGCTCCGGCCATCCGTGAAGCGTGTACGGTGCGCAAGAGCAGTTTTCTTGGCTTCTTTTGTTACTACACGAAAAACTGTTGTTTACCAATGGTTTTGTTTATGCTCACATTTTCCAATAGGTCAAAGCTTGTTTGCCCGTGTTAGGAATCAAAGCTCTTCTATGATAAAACCACCAATTGTCACTTATCGCTGGTTTGTTTCTCATATAAAATGTCTTTTAGTGTGCATGGATTTAATTATTTTTATACCGTTACTGTGAAATTTGGTACTTATTAGTTTGACGTTTAGTTTCAATTTATTGGTTCTTCTTTATTATTCCGAACCGAGAGATTATACTTGCCAAGTCACTATTCCCGTTTATGATACAAAATTAAGGTATGTAGGTAAAAAAATGGTCTTTTCATAACTTTTAAGAATATGTCTCAATCAAATCAATTTGACCATTCTAAATTCACTAAATGTACCAATGGAAATGAAAAATTAATGAATACATCCTCGACAGTTTTTACGCTGATACTCTCCTGATATTTTAAGGTATTAAAATTTTTATTAAGCATAGGTGTGTCATACTTTTTAAAATACTTTTTTAAGGTTTAATTAGCGATTAGTAAGTCAATACAATTAATAACTTGTAAACTCAAGATTATCTTAGGTAGAGCTATTTGAACGATTCAAACTTACAGGATCATTAATATGTATAATTATGTTGATAGGTAAGTACTATATTGTGTCTCATTTTTTTTACAATATATACTTTTTGTTTTTTTCTCTGCTGTCACGTGACTCCAGGAAAAAAAGGTTTTTCATATAACTGCCTAAAAAGGATACTTCCTTTATATTCTGCCTAGGTTTTTGTAGCCAAGCTAAGAGTAAATTCACATTCATGTCCTCCCCGCGTCGATTGAACTAGTTTCAAGATAAACCGAAAAAACGAAGCTGTCCCATTAAAAGTAAACACAAGTTAAGGCATTGTCTCATTTTTTTTACAATATATACTTTTTGTTTTTTTCTCTGCTGTCACGTGACTCCAGGAAAAAAAGGTTTTTCATATAACTGCCTAAAAAGGATACTTCCTTTATATTCTGCCTAGGTTTTTGTAGCCAAGCTAAGAGTAAATTCACATTCATGTCCTCCCCGCGTCGATTGAACTAGTTTCAAGATAAACCGAAAAAACGAAGCTGTCCCATTAAAAGTAAACACAAGTTAAGGCATTCATTGCCAAGCCGCTTCTACGAGTGCTTCTATTCTGATGTGTGCCTTATGGGCACTCAAAGTGTTAAATAAAACAAAAACATCTTACGAAATAGTATCATTTAAACATACGAATCCTCTTTGGTGCCATGAGCTTCATTTCCTCAAGATCTGAAAACATATCTACTTATTTTTTATCTTGACTTCCTAAAAAGGATAACTCCTTATTCTGCCATCGCTACATCGCAGGATCTCGAGGGGCGGGCCTGCTGGACCAGTTCTGCGCCCGCGCCACTTGATTCAACCACCCTACTAACTTATATTCTGCCTTGGTTTTTGTAGCTAGACTCTAGGAGTCATTGTCTTATAAGGCTTCGAAGAGGTCTTAGAATAGAACATAATATATCTCTTCTTCGTCTTTTGTAGGTTACAAAATGTCCATAAAATTTATTAGAACAGAAAAAACTTTACTTTGCGTTTCAGTGCGAAGAGTAAAATAGCTTATAAGTAGCTTAAATATCGTAAGTAGTGCGAATTTTCGAGAAGACCAATATATTCTTCTTCTATAGATAATCTCGAAATTTATCACACATCTTTTTATATTAAAACCTTTGCTCTAACAGTTCTTGGCAGCACTTATCTGCCGTCTTCCTCAAATATTAATGAAATAAACAAAAGTTACATCACAAACAATGTAAAATTAGTGAAATAATTTTCAGAATCGCACCAGAAGTTTCGGAGATCACCCATTACAAACTAAAATACAAAATTTACTTCTTTATAACATCAGGACTGGAGGTTTAGATGTATTAAGTAGGTACATTATATAAAACCCTGTCTATTTATTCCTCCAAGTTATTTTAACGGCCTGCAGTAGTATGATTCACTCGTTAGTGATCGACAATGAAAACACGCGGTTAGTCACCAGCTTTGTGCTTGAGAGCTGAGGATTCTGGGCAAGTCATTGTGCGTCAAACATTTTCAAATTATCTTTGACCTAAGGGAGATTCTCTGTGGGCGAGAATATGTCAATGTAATTAGGTATGTCAATTCAATTGACATAATTCGTCGATTCATGTCGTGATGATAGCGCCATGGAGACATGCATAAAGGACATAGAATTTGTTAATCTTTTAGGTACAATTTTGACAAGGGATCTAAAGTTTTTTTGCTTTTTATTTATTACTCATAGAGATAGTATGAAATTATAAGTTTGAAGTGTGTGATGAAGATAATTTACTCGTCTGTGGAGACAAGACCCTTAGCATTTTCGGTATGAGCAGTTGCTTAGGTATAAAAACCTATAAAAAGCCGAAAGTTTAGGTAAGTACTTTAACAGCTTAGGTACCTACCAATCTCAACAAAAAAATAACGTAGAGATAAACCATTCTAAATATGCACGCCCCCTCCACTGAACGTCATACAATCGGCGTTCATTTTTAGAATGGTTTATCCCTCCTTAATTAGGTATTTTTTTATAAAATTCATATAGCATCATCTACTAACTCCAAGTTAATAGTTGTATTATGGGTACTAGTTATCTGATATCACATCACACTAATATTATAAATGCGAAAGTTGGTATGGATGGATGGATAGATCGATGGATGGATGGATGTTTGTTACCTCTTCACGCCAAAACTTCTGAACGGATCGGGCTGAAATTTTGCACACAGATAATTCTAATCCTGGAATCAAACATAGGCTACTTTTTATCCCATAAATCAGTTTCCATGGGATAGAAATCACCTTTAAACGTTTCCATAGAAACAACGCTCACGAAGCCGCGGGCATAAACTAGTAATTAATAAATATGGATATTTTCACTATATATAGAAAACACCCAGATCAAATATCTGCATACCCATCGTACAAATATTTTGTCCCGAGCCGGAATTCGAACCGAGCTTACTTTCGCCCGCTGCGCCACTGAGGTCGTCATATCAAGGTTAGTATATAGACTTTTGAAGTTCAAGCACTATTAAATAGCAAATAGTGACTTTACAAGCATTAAACGGCCATTACCTTACTGTGAGTGAATTTATAGACCAAACCGGTGGGATTATGTTAGGTTAGATCAGTGATGCTCCGGTGAACTAGAAAACAACAACAATGCCCTAAATACGTCTTTAAAAGAACAAAAGAACATTGACCATGTGCATGAAAAACAACATGGCTTCGTTTTTGTGTAATATTTGAAACGCCACGTAATTGCCGTAACCTGAATAAAATGTAAACAATAAAGTATTTGCAAGTTCAACAACTTTAAAACATGAGTCTGAGAAAGTAATCGCTTTTGTACAAAGTCGGTATCGTATCGACCTATAGCTACTTTCTTTCAAGAACACACATAACCGAACAAATGAACGCGGAAAGTGAATGAAGACGTTAAAAACCGACAAGTGTCATTGCACGCGCAAAAAGTTGACAACCGACATTCAAAAACTTCTTTGAACTTGGTGCATCTCGAGAGTTTCCTGTCGCACGCTTTTCATCGCTCCGTCAGTATGATTCACAGCATCGTCGCTGCTTCGGCAAAGTGCAGTGAGCGCAAAGTGCGTGTGTATACGAAAGTGACAGGTCGTTCTGGCGAGAAGGGCCGCCCGCCACGTCTGGCATTGGGATGTGTATCTCCACGACATCGGTACCGGTTGTACGCACACGCGACTGCCCCGCGCGTCGCGACAATTTATTTCGGTTCGGGGCAATGCACTTAGCACGCAGCCCTGAGATCTGCGACGGACGAGAGTAAACATGAAGGAAAAAGCACAGCAAATCAAGGCTAGAATTAGTTGACGTGGTATGAAGGGCACTTGGCCTGCACTGGGCTGGTCTGGGTTAATGAGCCTCCCGCCGCAGGCGACCTCTGAGAACACAGAGCTCATGGCCCCCGTCACGGGAACCCGACGCCTATTCATCAACCGAAACAACGCTTCACTCAACGCATAATTTGAAACTGTACGACATTTAACAAACTGCACGTTTTGTGCTTTACATTTTCAGAATAAATACAATAAATCTTGTAAATGGTTTCGGGTGTAATTAATGGCGTGCGCGCATACTCGCACTAAAGAATGGCAAAAGCAATAAAAGTTTAATAGGCACAGTTTAGCACGGCACACGTTTTAAAGTGGGTTTTGTCCAGGAAGTGCACGGTTAATTACAAATTCAATGTTGTTCGATTTGAATTTAATTATTTAGAACATAACAGAAGCAGTGTGGCGGAATGCGTTAATGGCCATTGCCTTGCGCGGCGATCTGTCAGCTGTCAAGTGGATTCGCGCCATAAGTGACGTTTCACAAATCTTCGAAATGGCGCGTTGTAATTAAAGGCGTGCAATAACTGGGCATAGCCAAGGCATAAAGCAAAGGGAGCGGTGACGCAGAGTGCTATTTCGAGCACTCGCCCCTCGACAAATGCTAACGGCCTCTAGGACTTTCCAGCACTTCTGCACTCTGCATGCTCGTGATGTCCATTTACAATTGTACCTACTCAACTTTGCATTTATAAACCCGCTCTAGGTAGCCTATTACAGAAACATCCTATGTTTAACTTTAACGTGATTTAGGTATGACAAAATTAAGAAAGCTCTACCCCATCTAGGTTCTGAACGGCATTAGAAATGCTTGCCTTACTGTGTCTTGTCTTCTGTCGGACAAAATCTACTTCAGATCAAGTATGTAATGTATTGTATTAAGTATATCAGTTATCTAGTACTCATAACACAAGCTCTGCTTAACTTGGGGCTAGATAATGCTGTGTGTGAATTGTCCAAAATTATTTATTTATTTATATAATGCCGCAACTAAATAAATTTTTTATCTATCTATCTATCTATCAACTAGCAACTAAAACTAACCTATACTGGGCTCTGATCAGACTCAACAACACACCAAAAAACTCGATCCAACCAAAAGCTATTCTTTCGATATTTTTATACGATTATGAAAAATGTTATATGAAATCCATCAGCAAATGGATTTCATGTAACATTTTCCATAATCCTTCTAATATTATAAAGCCGAAAGTTTGTGAAATAAAAATATTCGTCACCTAGGATCTCCAAAACTACTTTACAGATCAAGATGAAATTTGGCATACTTTTAGAACAAAGCCTAACTTAGACAATAGGCTACTTATTATATCGAAAATACGCGTGCGAAGCCGCCGGCAGAAGGTAGTCGTAGATATATCTTCTACGTGCGTAAAGTAACAAAACGTGATTCGCTATTAACTGGTCCTGCGTCATGAGCTGACAATAGCTGGCATTAAAATAGAAAGGACATGGACGACTCTTTAAAGCATAAATAGTAGGAAAAAGACCGATTCTCAGCCGTTAATTAAATTATACTGGCTTTTTTCTAAGTCCAGAGATGATCGTAATGGTAGACTTGAGTGGAGTACCTACCTACCTACTATTTAACCGACTTCAAAAAAGGAGGTTCTATTTTCGGCTGTGTATATGTTTTTTTATGTATGTTCGTCGATTTCTCCGTCAATTACGGATCGATTTTAAAAATTTATTCTATATTATGTGAAGAATGGTCCTGAGGTTATTCCACATTTTTTTAAACCCAAGGGATTGTATTTCTTTCGCAAAACTTAAAAAAACAGTATAAATACTAAGAAATTTTAAGTCTATTTTTAGTTTTTTAAAAAAAAAACAATAATTATTATCTTAACATAACGAAAGTATTTGCTTCTGTCTCAGATATCATTTTCACTTCATTTTTCCACCGTAGGTACACATTTCTTCATGTCGTTGAAATCTAAGTTAACTACTATTCATTAATAAACATAATTATCAATTATGATGACACATACCTACAAGATTTTTGAGAGGGAAGGAAACACCATAAGGGTATGTACGCAGAAGAAGAGCGAAGAAAAAAAAACAGACGGTCAGTGATTCACATAGGTAATTATAAAATAACAAATTGAATTCATAATAAAGTCAGAAATAAAATTACAAAATTAAGACACATGTCAACAAATGTCAATAAAAAAGCAGCTGTATAAGGGCTTTGTCAAAATAAACGAAAATAAAGTAAGGTAAGTATTAACCTATATTAAAATACAAATTCGTAAAAATATGTCACAAGGTCAAATAATATTTGCTAATTTTGTAAAGGGGCATTGTCCAATCAAATATAAATAATAATAATGTCAACAACTATGTGCATAAATATCTTGACATTATGTCAAGATAATAATTGCCAGATAAAATGTCAATATAGATTGGACTAGCTGCATTCTTACTACCCGTTGTCCTATTACCCGTTTTCCCGTAGGAATGAAGTATTTTCCCGCGGTAAAAAGTAGCCAATGTTCATTAGGAATAATGTGGGCTTCTAATGGTAAAAGAATTTTTCAAATCGGCCAGTAGTTTCGGAGCCTTTTCAATACAAACAAACAAACAATGAAATCTTTCCTCTTTATAATATTAGTATTGATTTAGGTACTAGTGGACTAATAATTATACAATTGATTACCTGCATTTCGATGGTAAATATAAGATATTAAGCACGTAATAGAACTAATTTATATTAAAAGACAACAATTAAAACATATGATAAGGTATAGGAAAAATATAGAAACATTAACCTTATTAGATCATCGTTTGCAAAGGTGAGACAATGTCACGAGCAACCAAAACATATATCCACAGGTAGGTATTCTATAAGGTACCTAAATACCAAGTTAAAATGTCAACTGCCTATCTGAGTATTAAAAATTCTTGGACAATAAGAAACATTTACGAGCTACATTGGTAAAGTACAAAATTGATATCACTACGGGTTTCAACTTATTTAACAAGGAAATTAAAGAACGAGATTTTTACGCTCAAGACAATACTTGTAACCTTTACGTCAATTCTAAAGTCAATTACAACAACGGAATATTTACCATGATTTGAGTTTTGAGCTTTCTAATATTTCAGCACAGTTTCATGCGCCACGAATAACTTAAAACTTAAAATTTTAACGTCAGTTCTTATGAACTATATGTAATATCTTTTGTAGGCATCGATTAAGTAAAATTAAGGACATTGGGTCGCTTCTCGAAAGTGGAACGCTCAAATTAGGTCCAATTAGGTCTACCCACCACACTTCACCACAGTCATAGTCGGATGGCGTCGCCGCCGGGGTTTGTGTTTCGCGTGTGTAGTTTTATCTCGCTCGCACTTCGGTCTAGGTATGTCTTTCCGTCTTTATGCAAAAGATTGGAAATAGCGTGGCTTTACATTTTGTTGTAATGTAACACAACACAGGCCAGTTGTCGAGTTAGCGATGCTGGGAGCGTACCATATCTACCTACAGAATTTTGCATATAACTATGAATGTAGGACAAAAAATTTATTTTACATGGGAGAAAGCCACTGACTCCTGAAATACAGTTTATACTAGTTGGGCGTCTATGGATTCATTTAGATTATTTTATGTTTACTTGTGTTAAATAAATGATTTTACTTTGACTTGTAGATCAAGGAAGGACTTTGGTTCGAATAAATAAATAAATAAATAAAAATCTATTACTTAATGTGAGTTTTGGAACACCTTGTCATGTTCCATGTCTTGATGCTTATCTAGAAAACTTTTATTGACAACTAGTTTTGCCCGCGGCTTCGCGCGTTGTTTCTATGGAAACGTTTAAAGGTTATTTCTATCCCATAGAAACTGTTTTGTGGGATAAAAAGTAGCTTATGTTTGATTCCAGGCTTAGAGCTACATCAGGCAAAATTTCAGCTCGATCGATTCTGTCGTTTTGGCGTGAAGAGTTAACAAACATCCAACCATCTATCCAACCATTCATTTAAACATCCAAACTTTCGCATTTATAAAATTAGTGTGATTTCAAACTATACAATGATTTTCTAGTTGTTTTCTAGACTTTGGCACTCTTGAATTTTAGCGCACGATAAAGATCAGATTTAGATTTTGAAATTAAATAAGTAGGTAAAACCTTTTTGTTTGATTTCGTAGAAATTTGCAAAACCTTTCCCCAACACGATTTTTTAACCTAAGTGACACATGCAATCCAGAACTTCAAAAGTTTGGTGAGATTGAAATTGGAATTGGATGAAGATTGTATCTGTCTTCAAGAATAAGCCCCAGGTGGTTGACTATGAAGAGTAGATACCTAAGTTGTAATATTGGATACCAAAATACCAAGACAGACATTTCTGAGTAGGTAACTATAATTTTATACAACCTACCAAATGAATCATACCTACCTCCAAAGTCAGGGTCGTATTCTAAGAAGGATACAGATTTATTAACATTTTAATTATACGCTCGGACAGTGTTGAAGGATTATTAAAATCAATGTTTGTATGCGTGGGAGTGGATATTGCATTTACCAATAGGAAGTCCCATCAGACAGGTTCAAAGCAATCTTCATTAAATTTAGATGTATTAAAAAATAAAATAAGTACCTACTTAATTGTTTTTAAACTAAAGTGCCTAGGTACCAGTTAAATGTGCGATCACACTAAATCTCCCATACATGGATTCATCATAAATAGGAGAATGTACATAGATTACGGGAATGTAACCCGAATAGCCTTGGCCATCGGCTTTGGTGATTCCTTTTTAACCCCCGACGCAAAAAGAGAGGGGTGTTATAAGTTTGACGTGTCTATCTGTGGTATCGTAGCTCCCAAACGCATGAACCGATTTTAGTATAGTTTTTTTTGTGTCATACATAATTTTATTCCGAGTGTTTTTAGCCATGTTTCATGAAAATCTGTTCAACCAATAACGTCGGCGGGTTTTTAAAATTTTTAAATTTGTCTTGTACTTGTCAAAATAACTGATTTCTTTCATCATGGATGAACGTACCCAATCAGTGATTTTGGTGTCTAGTGGTTTCAGATTTGGCTGGACATGGCAATCATCCATTGTGTTTGATGAATGGGATGCGCGAAGGCCACGATATGACTTTCAAAAGTGAATTTTAGGATTGTAAGATTTAGTGTACCTACTCGCAACGCAGGAGCAATAAAGGAATGGACCTACTTTAATTCCAGATATTTTCTTAATTTTAATTTTAATTTATTATCTTACGGTAAATTGTTGTATATTTTAAGGGCAGAAATCAGTGAATTTAGTTAAAAAAAATTGTTTCCCTAATTGCCGCGGGACTTCTTTCGGCACAAAAACTAAAAAACTCTAGATTTAGTTTGGTCTAGCTAGTTGGTAAGTACTAGCACAGCCTACATATTATATGCTTACAGTCGTTCGACTAGGGCATTTTGACAGGGCAATCGTGCGGGGGGCAAGGGACGGGACGGGGGAGGGACGCTCCCGAGTTGCATACATCACACCGCCTTAGTAACTTGGGAGCGTCCCCCCCCACTCGTCCCTTGGGCCCCGCACCATTGCCCTGTTAAAACGCCTTCGTTGAACGACTGTATGCATATAGATAGGCTGTGGTTAGTACCGACACGGCGGTCGAGCTAAGCGTCATACATGAGGCATCATTTATCCGAAGCAACATTAAATTCTTAATCTTAGTGTAAAATTCCATGCTAAGAAACCTTAAAATAAGTTTTATCTAAGATTTTTCTAGAAGAAAGAAGATTAATTTCTTATCCGTTCACATCCGCAGTGAGAATAAATCAGGAAGCGCGGACGGATAGGCGATTATGAACATCTATGAGTGTCCCATCTATTTCTAGAACTCATCTGTGGAATGCCGGTACACTCGGACGCTTATATTCAGTTCTAAATTTACGTCTTTAATATTCAGAAAAAATATCGCACTTGTTTAATATTATTTTAACTAGCTGATTTTAAAGGTAAAAATGGGTATTTTCTATGTAAAATAATATCTATCTATGTAATGTAATGTATTATATATATCAGTCATCTGTTCCCATAGCACAAGCTCTGCTTAGCTTGGGGCAAGATGATGCTGTGTGAATTATTTATCACACTAATATTATAAATGCGAAAGTTTGGATGGATGGATGGATGTTTGTTACCTCTTCACGCCAAAACTACTGAACGGATCGGGCTGAAATTTTACATACAGGTAAATCTAATCCTGGAATTAAACATACTTTTTATCCCATGAATCAGTTCCCATGGGATAGAAATCACCTTTAAACGTTTCCTTAGAACAAGCTGACCGCTAGACCAACGAGGCAGACACATACATTATAAGTGGCTACAGCATCCCAAGATATAAAGTATTCATAGACACATCACTGGCTAGGCTACCAAGTAGACAGTAGTGGGTACAGTCAGCTACGAAAATCGCTGAACACCTCACTGGAGTGAGGAGTGACTTTCTGCGTTAGTTGTTATGGATAACAACTAACGCAGAAAGTGCACAATATTCTAAACTAGTTTAAATTACAAAATTGGCCAATCACTACTTTTCCATAATCCTTAGGTTAAGGTTTTTGTTATTTTATTATAGTGCCTCACACTCTGGCTAATTTCCAAGAAATGAAATAATAATCACAAAAATTTTCGACTTCGACGGAACTTGAACCCGCATCCTTCCTTCAGTACGGGAATGTGCTAACCAACTACACCACGAGGTCAAGTGACGTAGGAGTCGAAAATCTTGTGACTTTTACGGACTCTAAATCTTTTTCTCTAATTTTTTTCTCCAAATTTTTGGTATATTATTTGATTTCTTAGTAATCCTTAGGGTATACACAACATTATACCATTTAGATAAAAATACACAAATTCATCTACCATTCCTTTTTATTTCCCCATAGTACGTTCTTATCCAAGTCCTATATAACAAGATCTACCTTATTCTCCACCGCGAAGGGTGCAGAAGCCTTCAAGTGTGTCTCGTGCCCAAGGGCTCTATTTTTACCAGATTATGCACCGCAAGCGCCTGACGCGACACGGCACACTTAATTAAATCTTAAGCACGTAACGATGGGAATACCTATGCCTTAAGGTGGGTAGTGACCAGCGTTACGGGGCGCAATGTAACGTGTTACACAGGCAGTAAAGCCGGATACTAACCGGTGTTACGTCGCGAAATGTCCAAAGAAACGTCAAGAATCACCCCGTACTTACTACATGAACGCTCGTTGTGTGACACGCACGTTACATTACGCCCCGTAACGCCGACTTACGGGGAAAGAAGACGCTCGCAACGAGCAACGATACGGATTGTAATGATTACGGTGAGATCATTTTGACCTAATATTTAAGGTAAAATAATAACTAAGTTATTAGGTATAAAAAAATAATCTTATGTTTTAAATTAAATAATTTAATTAATTTTTATTTTAAATTAGTCTTATATTAACTAACTTAAATCTACTTAGCTATAATGTATTCGCTTTGTAGACAGTTGACGACTTCTCGTGTTTCCATCTATTTTGACTTTGACGTGTTGTCTTTGAATTAATCAACGCAGTCTTGTCTGTGGTTCATTGACGTCAGATTGAGGAGGTTTTTGGACGAAAAAACACGAGAGCTCGGGCATTTCGTTCCCAGACTTGGTGAAGAAAAGACCCCTTTAAATACTGAGTGATAGTATTAAATAATTATTTAATAAAACTTTAAAAGTTTGAAAAGCTTTCTTTGATTTCATAGAAGGATTTTTGACGTTTCATGATCGCTGCGAATGGTACAATAGGCCCCGTAACACAGGTTAGCACCCGGCTTACGGGGAAAGAAGGCGCTTGCAACGAGCAACGAGACGGATTTTAGCACACGGCGTTACGTATCATGCTCGCTGCGAATGGTACATTACGAACTGTAACACTGGTGACTACACTGCTTTAGAACCATGCGGGTGGGTGAGATGAGCTGTTTGTGATGTAAGGAATTGATTATGCAGATCCTTGCGTGGGGAT
This sequence comes from Eupithecia subumbrata, assembly GCA_949316285.1. Taxonomy (NCBI): domain Eukaryota; kingdom Metazoa; phylum Arthropoda; class Insecta; order Lepidoptera; family Geometridae; genus Eupithecia; species Eupithecia subumbrata. Next base: position 20,768,709 of record OX438646.1, on the reverse strand, counting down.
GATACGTGGCACTGTGGTTGCTAATACTTTAACCCGTTCGTGCTTTGAATCATCATCATCATCAGCCTATTTAAGTCCACTTCTGGACATAGGTCTCCCCTAATGGACGCCATAGCGCCCTGTCTTGAGCTTGCCGCATCTGCCTGCAGTCTTTCTCAGGTCGTCATCCCACCTGGCTGGAGGGACACTACGTTTGCCGAGCCGCCGTCTCCACTCAAGAAAACGTTTACCCCAGCGGTGGTCGGGTCTTCGCGAGATATGGCCGGCCACTGCTACTTTAGCTTATATGCTTCGCATGCTTTGAATGCACCCCGAGAATTATCATCTGATAGTCTTATTTGACACGTTGAAAACGTCCCCGGGTGAAACAAAACCAAAGAACTTCTAGGTTCCGCCTAAGGCCCTACGTCCACGGCCGCCGACGGCCCTACGGCCCTACTTACCATGTCCCTGAACAAAACAAATACCTACTTCACTGCTGTAGAACTCTGTTCTTTAAGCTTCCATGTTTATGATATCGAAACGACCGAAATAAAAAATATAATTATTTTCATGTTCTTTAAGTACTTTTGAGATTATGAGCCCTAATATATTTATGACATTTCCCATTTCATCGTGACATCTTTTGTACTTACTTTGACTTTGTCTTTAAAATATTTTCACTAGAACTTAGGTGACATCAACTGAGGTGGTCAAATGCTTAAATATACCTAGGTATGTTAATAAGTTTAAAAGGGATTTGAAGATTTTGGTTCTAACATCGGCCACCACCTTTTTCCCCTCCCCACAAAAACCATGAATTCCCTTTAGGAGAGATGCTTTGAAATCAATTAAATGACCGTATTTATTGATAACCGTATTTATTGATAATTAAATGACCGTATTTATTGATAATTAAAAATCTCTTTACTGAAGTAGGTATTAAGTAATATATTACAGTGGATACTCAGGCATTTAAACTTAACTTTATGGTTGGTACCTACTTGCTTAAATAATCAATCTACGAAACGTCTTTACAGAAAATAGCACACTGAATCTTTTTATTTAGTTGTCAATGGAATGCTTGCGTGTCGAATAGATTTTATCTTGCCCAATTAAAGATACGTTAAGGAAATCAAGTTTAAAGTATAACATACCAGGAGCCTAACCAGTCATGTAAAGAGTGAGACGACTTGACAGCTACAGGGTTCCGTCAACAAACCTATTTCAAACTTTAGTGAGCATAATTTGATGTTTTAAACTATTAAAAATCTATTTTCAATCCCTGAATATTTGCACTATATTTTTAAGTTTTACATTAATTGACAATTGATCTTGAAATCATTTTCTATACACAACCGAAAGAATTACCCTAATCGGATATCAATTGGTGACGATATCGAATAACAAATATACTAGAGAAAACACATAAACGTGGATCGCACCTCCTCCAATAAATGTATTATTCATTTAATTTATTCTCCCTATAAAGGTATATTAAAATCATATAAAAGAAATAAATTAAAACTAATAGGTAAGTCAGTTAAAAACTTACGATCTTAGTATTAACCAAAATACGATCGTTATTACAAAGAAACTCTGAAAAAGTAAATGTGTAGATTGTGATAAAGGGAACAATAAATTACAACTAAATTACCGTTTTTCCGCATTCTTCTCCTTTGCATCTAATTAAAGAGTAGGTAGCTACTTACTGCTTACAGAGAATCCACGGAACCCCGAAAATAATGTTTTAAATAAACAATTTACGCTAATTCCAAAGCTCGCGTGTTAACCTGGCAGCCATTAAATTAAAAAGTAAAAGTAATAAATAAAGAGCTGGATCAATGAACTTTTTTTGCATTAAAAAGGCGGAGGCTCACGCGATTCCCGAGACTTTTGTACAATTTATGTGGTTGACTGTACCGGGAGTAATAATTTGTAAGTAACATTTATTTTCGTGATGTTCAAATACCTACAGATATTTTTCTAGTGCTTATTTCTTTAGTTCTTTTTGAGTATACCATATTTAACACTTATTTGATGTTTTCAATTACATTAATTTATTTATTTTCTATTTATATGTATAATCAATTATGTTAGTTACATAAGAGTCAAAATAAAATAAAATAAAAATTATTAAAGATTAAATTACATACTACTTACTACTTTTGTAAATCTTGGGGAGGTACATTTTATCAATCCACCCATGCGTCCTATACAAAAATCTACGATACCTACCTTTTAGCTTTTGTCAAAACCGGTGAATAATTAAAATAACATTTTCTCTGGAAAGATGTTAAAACCCATTTAACTTTGCTCTACAATACTTCGCTAAATGTTTTTCAGGTTTTTCTAAGCGTAAAATCATTTCCCACATAAAATCTAGCTGCATTTTCATTAAAACTCCTAAACTTACCTTTCAAACATACGTCCGCGACATCTTCAAACCGCCAAAAACAGTAAAAAAGTTTACCGTCTAAAGAATAGAGAGGTCGCCTCAAGCACCTAGTCATTAGAACCCCATTTACTCTGAACCTTACTGACTTGAGTTAAAGGCTATAATAGTTGCAGATTTAGGGTAAGGAGTGAACGAACCCTGAAAGACTGAAGAAGTTTGACACGCCATCTTTTCTTTAGGTACTTTTTGCAGGTTTGAGTTTGGAACGATACTTTTACGGGAAAATCTATTTTTCAAATTGCTTCACGAAAGCGGGTTGCTAGATTTTAGATAAACGGTTTTAGTTTTTCTATTGTAGTTTTTCTATTAGCGATTAGGTAAATTTGGTTGGAATAAAAATATCAAAATACTTAGAGGACATTGAATTGGTAGCACGATCAAAAAACAAAAGCCTAAAGTCATTTAGTCCGTTGTAGCTTTTTTCCGTTTTTAATATTATTTTCGAATATAGATTAAAAGAAACACTCTTGAAAAAATGCTACTACGAACTAAATGACTTTTTAAGTGATACTTTTGATGACTTGTAATTGAAATTTTTGCAATAATTTTATTTGACATTAAGTTTATACCTTTGCCATATTATTAAATACTTAAGTACTTATTATATAAAGTATCAGGCCATCTCTCATTGCAACACTCTAAATGGGTCCATAGTGTGTAGGTATTCATTCCTTACAAATTGACAAACAAATCCGGACAAATTTTGTGTACCATCAATACTCAACGCATTAAAAAAATCAATGAATGCGGAGTTCCAGATGACGTGCCACTCGACAATGAGACTCTTGTTTGCGGGACTACCCTAATAATTCCTTCCTACCCACTACTACCCAGCCTACTATGTATTATCTCAACATAGTACAATAATTATATAATGCTGAACAATCCACGCCGCATCATCTAGCCACAATGTAAGCAGAGCTTGTGTTATGGGTACTAGATAACTGATGTAAGTACTTAATACATTACTTACATACATGCATATATACTTTTCTAACTAAACCTACATACGAGTAGAAACACCCAGAACACCCGGAACAATATCTACAAATCGTACAAACATTTGTGCCGTCTATTAATATTAAATTCTTTTTCACGACCTCTAAAATTAAAATTGAAAAATTGTAATCAAATCTAAATAAAGTCAAATAAGAATGGGTAATATTGAGTAGGTACCTATTCTTATTTGACTAGATTCAAGGCATTTTTTTAGAGTTAACTAAACTTTATAGTACAAAATCTTCTTACTCTATCGTGAAACTTTGACTAAAATCAAGTTAAAATACCATAATCTAACAAAAAGATCAACTTAACCAACAGCTTAAAGTTCCTAACTAAACAAATTAAACGGTTTACCGGCGGCTGTAAAGTATGACGTCACAGTTCATAAACATAATATCAGGTGTGAGGAGTGCGCCGACACCTCATTGTGGAAATAGCTGCCCGCACTAAAATTACTCTAGGGTTGCTACACCAACACTTGTTATGAATAAACTTAAGATAAATTTATTCAACTCATAGGTAGTCGGTGTCGATTTTCTTTTCTTGTCGTGTATTAGGATTTGATTTAAATAAAGTAATGTTGAAAAATTCACAGATTATCATCTAGCCCCAAACTAAACAGAGATTGTGTTATGGGTACTGGATATCTGATATACTTAATTGAAAGATATTTTATATCTGCAGATGGTACAAATATTTGTCCCAAGGCGGGAAACGAACCCATAACCTCCTGCATTGCAGGACGGCCTTCGTTTGCTGCGCCACCTAGAGGGTTCAAAATACATTTTTAAAGTTTGTCTCACGTCACATCTATCGTTTTGGGTTTCGGCGCAGTAGTAGGTGTAGAAGTTTTTTGTATAACAAAGTTTGGGTAAAATCATTAAACGAAAATTCATATCAAAAGGGAAACGTTTTTAAAAGCTTAGCTCTGTACAAACTCTGTCCAATGTCACGGATGTTGGGAAGCGTTTATCCCAACTTGAGTTTTTTGTTGTCTGAAATTGAGATTTTCGTTGTTTAAAATAAGTCAGTTCGAGATTCAATTCTATACAATTTAGGTAAACTGATTTAAAAAATGCTGGACATGTTATCTAGTAACAGCTTAGCCCCCAAGTAAAGCACAGCTTGCATTAAGAATAAAACCAGATAACTCGACAACCCTAACAATCATAGAACAAGTTACAACTCTCGCTTTCAGGATGCAGAGTCCTTCTAACTTTACAATGTCAGCGGTGGTGCAGAGCTTTATACGGGACTAGGAGAAAGTAACCACCCTGTATATTTTGTTACTGTAGGTTGTTAAGTTTAGATGTTTCTTGTATTGATTTTAGACAGTATAAAGACAAACGTTAACAATAAAAAATTAGGTAGGTACTAAAGTAACAAAATATTTATTATTTTTCTTTAATTTTTATATAAATTGGTACTTTTAGGCTTTTCTAAAAAGGCAGAATTAAAATCGTTTTTACTTAACGCTTAAAAAATAAGTTTCTACTCGGGTACACAACTCCAATTTAAAAATAAATGTCCTCAACTCTGACTGTCTAACAGCAGTATTTATTAAATTAAAAGCTAAGCAGAGCTTGTGTTATGGGTACTAGATAACTGATATACATCCAATACATTACATAGATAGATATTTTTTATTATACATAGAAAATACCCAGAACACCCGAAACAAATATTTGCAGATCGTACAAACATTTGTCCCAAGGCGAGAATCGAACCCACATCCTCCTGCCTCGCAGGCGAACTTTCGCCCACCGTGCCACACCGGTCGTAAAACTTAAACAAATGCCCGCAACATTTCTAAGCTAAGTTAAAACAAAAATCTTCATTCACTTATATTATTATGTTACAAGACATTCATCACCCCGACAGGCACCTGTTTGTAGCAGCTACTAAGTAATCTAACCCAATAGAAATAGATGTTATGGACCATTTGTGTCGATCCGTTCGCTGGATCCAGTGGCTGGAGCGCTGGACTGGATAGTGGCATCTACTGTGCTAGTCAAGAACTAGGCTAAATCATAGAAAATCTTCGGGTAGGTAATGTTATTCTTTATAAATATTAAAGATCAAAGAAGTAAGGATGTTTTCAAGCTGTGTTTAAAAAATCGATGAATCCTCGACTTCTTACTATCTATGTGACCTATATTTTTGCAATATTTTTATCAACATGGACCTTTTTTGATATGAATTAAAGATAAACAAAACTTAAGAAAAGGTTTTGTTCTGACATTAAATGTATTCAATTCTGACATTAAATATTGATTTATCTTAAGTTAGCTCAGTAGGCCAAGCACGAGGATTGTTGTCTAGGGTAGAATAGACATTAATGACATATCATCGCCATAGATTGCGTAAATTTAATAAATTATTATCAAATGTTTTATGTATTCGACGATCGTATGCGTCGTAATTTCGCAACTCTACCCTAGACACCAGTTTAGTTGAATTGCCTTGTTTTTTACGCATGTTGTGGCTACCTGTAATTTAAAAGTTTTTAAGTTTTGTCGCATTAATTTTGTGATCTCTTGTGTTACTTCTAGTTGGTTGCCCTAAATAAATAAATACTAAAACAATCCCTGTGCTAGGCTTTTAATATAATTGGATTAAGCTATGTGAAATGTCTTAGTTTGTGAAGCGTTGATCACTAGACTAAACCATATATAACTAACTACTGGACTAACGTAAACAGATCACAAATACATAATAATCTAATACCTACATATAATCCGTGCGTAATCAAGTGCTTGCTGTCAAATTTGACAGCTACATGACAAGCCGATGCAGCGTTACGTATTAATGTGCCCAACTGTACTTTCTAGTGTGAGAATGGTTTTATGATGTTTTAATGTTGTTGATGGTCAATGAAATTAGTACACTTTTAAAGATGACCTATGTTAACAAAATTTTCTCTATCTTTGACAACAAAAGATATCAAAAGGGTGAGTCTATTTGTTCTTTTCCTTTTTAAACCCCGACGCAAAAAGAGAGGGGTGTTATTAGTTTAGCGTGTCTGTCTGTGTATCTGTGTATCTGTCTGTGGTGTCGTAGCTCCCAAACGGATGAACCTATTTACGTTTAGTTTTTTTTGTGTCATAGATAAATTTTATCCCGAGTGTTCTTAGCCATGTTTCATGAAAATCTGACAGATAAACAAACAGACACGTTAAACTTATAACACTCGTCTCTTTTTTCGTCGGGGGTTAATAACAATAATAATAACATTTACACTTATCTTATCGGTATCTATCAGGTTTGATTTGGTTCTATAAAAGTAAAATCCTACTTAAGAGGCAAAACTTCTTATAAATACTTAGCTAATTTATCAACCTAATCATAAACTAAACAAAAATTTAATACACCATTATAATTGTGTCATTTGAACTCGATACCAATGGACATACGAGTACCATACTACCCCTGAAAATTCACCTTGTTATAATTAACATAATAAAACACTTAATTTGTCCACCGAATCCGTCCATCACAGAAGCAATAAAAGCTTATTTGCTTTTGTCCTGTACCAACGGCGCCATTTTTCAATTATGCCAAATGTATATCCCGTATAAATCATGTATGTTTATGTTTATATAATGTACAGGGGAGGCAGGGGTAAATATAAAACCACCCGTGTTTAATTTGTAAACGGAAACGAATGGAAATATACATATATGAGCTTATCCAATATCTGCATGGCAGAATGGGATGCAAGGCTTTTGCCAATAAAAAAAAAATGCAACGTTGAAAAGATTTTATGCGTTCGGATATTTTTATGACAGACTGAAATGGAGCGCTATTCAATCTCGAAATGTAGGTATTTTATGCTTTGAACTGGATATTAATGGTTTATAGCAAAATGAACATTAAAGTGGGAGTAAGTAGGCAGTTAGGTGAACATGGACATAAAGCCAAACTAAAACGTCATTCGTTGTAGTGGTTTCTTCATGTACAAACAAAACACTAACACGTCGAAGATAAAACTTAAGTCACTGAAGAACGACTAGATTATTTTATCCTAGTCACTCAATAACTTATCCAAACTAACAAAACACCTTAACACTAAAACGTTTCATCGTTTTAGTGTTAAGGTGTTTTGTTAGTTTGGATGTGTTCATACTGTTCATGGATTTTGTTGCTGTCTGTAGTAGGTACATTCCCTCTTAAGTTTTATTTAGCAATTTTTAATGTGAGAAAGAATGTACCTTATGGTGTCTACACACCAATGCCGGCGGGACGTGCCGCCGGCCGGCATGCATTGCAAACTAAGCAAGCCCGCGGCGCCGGTGGCTTAGGTCTGTAGAGAGCTTAAGAATATTCTTTAAAAATGAACAGCAGGTAAGTGGGATGGTATTTAAGTATTTCCCTTTTAATTTCAATGAAAATAAATTTCTTAGATCTGATATTCTTGAAACCACAAAGCTTTTGAAAGCTCTCATAGTAAATTGAAATTCAAAACTAAAACTAATCGAAATCTGAATTCATACACTCGAAACGGTTTTATGCGTCTTTTATCTATGTACCTATGTAGCCTACCTCCTGCTTTAGACTTCCTTTCAAACGAATTCTTTTTAACAACCTATATGCATCAGACCTATTTTCAAAAGAGATTCTTTTTTCAAAAGCAATACCGAACAGACCTTTTCGAGTTTTCGAGCGTTCTACCTTCGGAATTCAAATTGGAGTCTAGATGGCTAGTGGCACGTTAATTCCATCGATCATTACTCCCGCTGCAATCCACCAATCGTGAAAAATAAAAACAGTGGGCAACCCCACCCCATCCCCTGTCTGGGGGGTTGTGATTTTTCGAGCGTCACTCTCGATTACGGCTCTCTTTTATGCACGTATATGGCAATGCGGAACTCGATAATACTCTGTGATGATTAACAGAACATGAAAGTACGCTTTTACGTAACATAAAAGTGCTTACCAATTTTAAGTAAATAAAGCCCTTGATTATGGCATTAAATCTTAACAGATAATGGCATGCCCTAGTAACTACCAGCGTCTCGTAGATTTCATTTTGTAATGTAAGCTCTTATGGCTGAAACGGACAAGCGGAGGACTGGCGGGAAACTGCGTAGGACAGGGAAATGGCGACTTCTCATAACGGAGGCCAAAATCCACTGAGCCATAAGAGTAGTAAGTACCTATCTAAGTGTAGTAAGTACCTTAGTGTAAGCAGTTACTTGTTCAAAGTGCTACGTGCCGTCAAACGCTGCAGCATCCTATCCTACTAATATTATAAATGCGAAAGTTTATAAAATTTTAAATTTTTGTTACCTAGGACCTTCAAAACTATTGAAAAGATCAAAATGAAATTTGGCATACATTTAGAATGTAGCCGGACTTAAGCCATAGGGCTTAAGGGCTTCGCCCCCGCTTTAGAATTTATAGAAGGGTTTAATAATTTACACATCACGCCCAACGAGAAACCAAAACATAGATAAAAAGTCTGTCTATGCAATGTTGTCTATTTTTGTCAAAATAGTGATTGAATTTGTGATGTTGTCATGGTTGTCATATATCTGCTTTATAAAATACTAGCTGCTGCCCGCGGCTTCGCCTGCGTAGTTCCCGTTCCCGTGGTAATTCCGGGATAAAACATAGCCTATGTCCGTCTCCTGGTTCTAAGCTGCCTCCCCACCAATTTTCAGCCAAATCGGTTCAGCCGTTCTTGAGTTATAAATAGTGTAACTAACACGACTTTCTTTTATATATATAGATAAAAAATAAACAATGTTTATCTCCAGTTAATTATTATTTCTAAAGGTACATTCTATGGATATTATAATATTTAATGCTCAATGTGTAAGAAGTCACAGATGTATTCGCTTTTTCTATGCCAATGTTTTTCCGTTCACTGATGTGTCCTTTAGTAAGGTAGGTACCCTACCTACCACGCGAACGAAGTTGCGGGTAACAGCTAGTCTATTATCTGGAATTAGACATTAAATCCTTGAAATAACAATAGCCTAAGGACTCTCGTAGAGTTGGGGTTGTACTTATTGGTTTTAACTGTGCTACTCACCGTAGCGACTACGATTTAAAACTCGACGAAGAAAATTTCTGTGAATACCAAAAAGTTTTCTATTAAACTGCCAATATACAGATTAATTAATCATTTTATCTCCATTTTCACTCATTTTCATTTATCTAACCGTAATTCTCTGTTAGATCACTTCTTTATCTATAATTATCTTGCTCTTTTAAATTTTAATATGTAACCAGTCGTGTTTGTAACAGCTCATAATAACAATAAAAGTTTGAACTTCGAACGGATGTTTGTCCAAAGGGGTCAGTTTCAACTACTTCACCTACATTACCCATCCATAAATAACATAATTGATTTATCTCACCCTTCGTCACGCCGACATTCTGCAGAGCCGAGCTCTAGCTAAGCCCACTCGCATGCTAAGTCCGTGCAAAAATGCAACGTGACCAAAACAACCTGACCCCTACCCCCCTGAAAACAAAACAAAACCACGGCTCAGCGTACACTGGTCGGAGGGTAGCCAGATAACGAATGCGCGGTCCTGTCATGTATCAAGTTTTAAAATTCGAACGCGCAATTGTTTTGAATTCGATTCGAAATTGGAACAATGTTCGAATATTTCGTAAAATATTGTTCGGCTATAAATTCTTTAGTGAAATATTTTTTAATGAACACGAATAGATTATATTACAAACGTTGGTAGAATAAAAACTAGGTACCCATAATCTAGTTTTTCCATGTGTAGAGAAATCGACTCTACATTTTTCAAATAAAATTATAACCAAGGATCAGACCTATTGAGAAGTAGACCGAAACCTAACGAACCAAAGTATAACCTAGCTAAAATCTTTTTTATTTTAAGTCTTTTTGCATGAAATACGTAGGTCCTTTCATTAAACTAGCGCCGTAAAACATTTTGCAGACTTTAGAAATGTTTGAGATCCGTTTTAGACTTTTAGTTTTTACTACCGTCTTTCAAAAGCTTACCTACTTGAAATATTCAGCAGGTTTTAACGAAGTCTTAATTATAATTTTAAGGATCTTTTAATAGGGTAATACGTAGTACCTAGCTAGGTACGTAAAGAAAAAAGGTGGGGTAGTCTTTCACCCAAAGTGAAGCTAAGAATACTGACGCATAAGAGTTACCTACAAAGATGTAAACTTTACCCGTCTTCCTACTTGTAGCTCTACAAAATATCGTTCGTTGTAAAGCTGTTACTGGCAACAAAGAAAAACAAGATCCGTCAAGTGCGAGTGTAACTCGCGCGCCGAGGGTTTTGAACGTTTGTCAACAAATATGTACCAAAAGTAACAGTTAGAGACTTCGCAGTTTAACGAATACCTAAGAATAGTAGGTACCAACCTACATTTCAGATGGATCTCTCTGCATGCTTCGGTTAAATGGGTGGTTCGGTTAAAGGTGGGTAATGGTAATTTTTTCGACTTTTTTCGAAATATTTCAAAAATTATGAAAGTTACAGAAATTTGAAAAACTGGTTTGAAATGTCCAAACCGATACCTTTCATTTGATACCCCACTCGGTGGGGTAGCCCCCCTTTTGAAAATTATTCCTTTTTGACCATTTTTCAAAAAGTGTTATTTTTACAGACTTCTCTATATTTTTCCTGTAAAATATAGATCCATATCTACAAACGCTTCATACATTTTAAATGGATCGCTCGGCAAACTTCGGAGATAGGGGGGGGGGAATGGGTATTTTTACGACTTTTTTCAAAATATTTCGAAAAGTATGAAACCTACAGAAATTTGAAAAACTGTTTTGAAATGTCCAAACCAATACCTTTTATTTGATACCCCACTCGGTGAGGTAGCTCCCCCTTTTGAAAATTATTCCCCCCCTTTTTGACAATTTTTCAAAATGTGTTCTTTTTTCAAACTTCTCTATATTTTTCCTGTAAAATATAGATCCATGTCTATAAACGCTCCATACATTTTACATGGATCGCTCTGCAATCTTCGGAGATAGGGGGGGGGGAATGGGTATTTTTTCGACTTTTTTCGAAATATTTTAAAAAGTTTGAAACCTACAAAAATTTCAAAAAATATTTTGAAATGTACAAAATGATACCTTTCATTTGATACCCCATATGACTCTGTAGGTATCTTTTAAAATTTCGGCATCACAATTTGTATGGAAAATATTCATTTTCATTTTTCATTTATTTTCATTTATTTTTCTCTAAATCTGTACAGGCGCACAAAATGTATTATTATTTTAAATTTCAAGTTGATAGCTGCAGTAGTTTTTGAGTTATTAACGCGGGAAAAAAGGACAGACAAAGCGAGACCATAAGGGTTTTGAAACCGATCTTCGATCATCAAAACCCTAAAAACGATCCATTTTTAAAAACCAAGAAAAAGAAAAGTTAAAAAGATGTAGGCTGATTAGATCACGTGCCAACAAGTTACAGATAAACGGTTCTAAATTCAAACGCAAGTACAGTCACGAGCAAAGAGATACAGAAGGTGGACTCCCGACGACGTAAAGTTTTCCTACACACACCCTCGCCGGGAGAGAAAAACGTAAAAAAGAAAATAGGCAAGAGAAACTGTGTTATGAGGTAAGAAGCGAGGCCATGGGCACGGCAATAAAACGATGCCTGAGTAAGGTCGGCGGCAGACGGAGATTTTTTTGGTTTATTTTTTGAGCGGGAAATCTTCGGCCGTTGGCCTACTGAGAGTATTGTTGCTTATTGAATGGAGGGGTAGTTTTGCTGTTTGATTTTGGAATTAGCGGTCTTTGAACTTTCTTTTCTATCGTTTTCTTTTTCTTATTTTTAGATGGTTCAGTGTCATAATGGTAGATGCAGTTTATTTAGAGTTTTTCTTTACAATGTGGTTCAAAAGGAGGTGAAGAGCGCCCTTTGATCTTGCTTTTCGTTTTCAAACCTTAACGTGTATTCTGTGCTTTTGAGTTCTGTGAGACGAATGCCACTAACTTTGACAAGGATAATATTTTGGACAAATTAAAATCCGGCTGCCTTTCTTTCGATTTTTCTGTTCTGAATTTGTCTTTCTTTGCTCTATGACAAACTTGAATATCATTCTTTCCGCTCTTTGACTCTGAAGAGTTATAACTTTTAAGAAGTTTTCTATCTCTGCGTCCAAGATGGCTGCACAAACCTCTGCTAGACAGATTTTTAGCATTTATTCAAATTCTTTCTACTTACACAACATATGTATTTATAACTGTTTAATTTTTAGAACGTAATCTGACTGCTTATCAAAAGCTCTGTGATTATTTAATTAATTGCTTGCTACCAAATAAAAAAAAAGGAACCGGCTTATAAGCGACGCCACTTGCGTCACTCGACGATTTCTAGGTTATGTAGGTCTAGTCTAGGCGATCTAACATATGTCTACATCATCTATCACTTCCAATTGGATCATCAAAACTGGTCCAGCCTTGTATGATTAACAGAGCGCTAATTTACAGGTGAAAGGTGCAGTGAAAGTGTTTTTTTCTAAACTGAATAGATTCGACTTGACCACTGTCTCTGCACTTTCTTTATGGCAAAAAATGCACTCCATTTTGTAAAAAAGGTTGTATTTGGAACAGGCTGCGTATTGCCATGTCGCTTCTTTACTTTAGTCTACATACCGAAGCGACAGAAATAAAAAAAAATCACTTTATTTCCGTGTCAGTGTTTAATTTTATAAATTAACCTTTGCTAAGTGTACATGATTGTATTTATAAAATAATGCTGGACAATTCACACAGCATTATCTAGCCCCAAGCTAAGCAGAGCTTGTGTTATGGGTACTAGATAACTGATATACTTAATACAATACACTACACAGATAGATATTTTTTATTATACATAGAAAACACCCAGACCAACGGAACAAATTTCTGCAGATCGTACACAAATTTGTTCCGAGGCGGGAATCGAACCCGCAACCTCCTGCGTCGCAGGCGGACCTTCGCCCGCTGCGCCACGGAGGTCGTCATTTATGGAAATAAAGATTTTTTTTTTTTTTTTTATTGAAGACTTAGAAATAAGTATAAGTTTTATGTCTTTATATTGGTAACTATACCTACTTCGCCTGGACTGGTGCAGCATGATGCTTTGGTGGATGTTCGTGAATTGATTGTATTAAGTATAGGTTAACTTTTCTTTTTTTAATCTATATTCCAGATCGTTGATTATCATTTATAAGCTACCTAAAGTCTTATTAACCTCAAATTTTGGTAATGAAGTTTTGGGAATACTTAACAAAACTTCTGTTTATGTTTTGAAGGATATTGTTAGACAAAGTTTGAATGTTTGTGCCTTGGCTTTCACAAGTGTTCGTAGGCGGCGGGAAGCGCTCCAAGTACCCATGTATTGACTTATGATCGGGGCAAAGCCCTAAAACAAGCATTATAGCACACAACTGCACCGCGGCAAACAGCCCCACCCCTCGCGATTCGGCGTTTTTATATTTTTGCACATTCAAAAAAAGCACGCGGCAGACAAAGATGGACTGATGACGAGATCCTCTGAACAATGCCGAGCAAGCGGGACAGAGCCACTTCTGTCATTGCGAAATAAAAATGTGCCAACCGTTCCTTTTTTAAAATGTGATGCTTTTTTTACGTTAGTCTGCGTTCGCAATTAGTGTTGTGCCGTTGTCGTATCGAGCATTAGGAGTATGCAAATGGGCCGCATTTTATACTCGCTCGATCGGATTTCTAAAGCTTTTATGGCTCATTCAATAACATTATTGGATGGTCTGTAAAGAGATCGCGGACTCCATTCAGACGGCGAAGGTCGTGGCTTGATAGAATTAAAGAGACTTTCAATATCCGTCTAGCTATACTTAGAGCTTCACGCTCGCTTCCTCGTCCTTTCTTAATTTTACCGCAATCCTTTTAAGAGCTCGCGTTATGGCGGTTCCTCGTACAATCGAACAAAGGGCAAGCTTTAAACTTTATTCGCGAAGAAATAAAACATCGATGAAACCTAACGGCCATTTTGATATGTCTGTATTTGTCTATGGCACGTTTCCCTCGCGCTGTCATCCGCATCCGAGAATAAAAATAAAACTAAAGCATATTGCGTAAGCCTTCCAGGTGCATTCTAATCAAAAAGCTGGGACACGATGGAACGTCTGCAAATTTTTGTACGAACGGGAAAAAATGTTGGCAACCCTGTGTTCGCGTGTGTGCGTGTGCACACACACAGAGCGCTCGCCGTGTCGGTGCATGCTTTACGCGCGGAAAAAAGTGCTGCGTTATTGATTTTTCTGTACAGCCACGGGGGGGGCAGGGTGGCAGGGGCCGCCCGTGGCCTGAAAAACCGTCTGCTGAAAAAAACCGAGACGAAAAGGCACCCCTCCCTTTTTAATTGGTAACGTAGTGTCAATAGGGCTAATCCCGGTAGTAATGGCAGCTTTTGTTTCGCGGGTGCATTTTCAGTGTTGCCACGCGACTCTTCAAGTTTGAAGTTTGAGGGTCGCGAGAGCTCATTAATTTTTATGATTAAAAATCCAGTTTTTTTCCTATTTTGGCAAGTTGAACCTGTTTAGTGTAACGTGTGCATTATAGTACTTTAGGCTGGTTTTTTGCTCTTAAAACTTGTTTTCTGTAAGTGCCTATTGAGATTAATGTGGGGTTCTTAGCTGAGCCAACCTGCCGCATTTTTTATATAAAAATAAATTAGGCTTTTGTGACGTTTTCTTCCTCATGGAGGTACTATAAAGTCTTTAATTTTACAAACAACCCATCAAAGCCATCGGATAACGTACATAAAAAAAATCCAATAAGGTGGGATTATAATAATATATGTAATATAATATCGATTGAATATTACAAAGATTCACTTAGCAAGCACAAAGAATATTTAATTGAAATGAATCGGTTAGCTTAGCTCAGAAAATGACATTTCCAAGTAGTACTTTACTTTTTTCTTACCAATGGAAATACTTTCTCCTAGACTCTAAGTAGAAAATATTTCCAGTGGTAAGAAAAAAGTCAAAAACTATTTTGTACCTATCTATTTCTCTAGGTCCTAGAGAAAAAGAGACTTACAAATAGCTTTTGAGTTGGTTTGTTGCTTTGCCTTTCTTCTTAAGATATTTTTTTTACCATTTTCGTATGAATCGAGTAGATTTTAGAAAATACCGAGGAAAGTAAAATCCATTTTATCATTCTTTTGCATTAAAAGGAAAATACAGTTTTTTTTTAATAACTCTTATAAATATATTCCGATAACCCCGGCAGAATATCTTAAAATGGCAAACCCTGACCTCTACAAGTGGTCCAATTGTCTCGCCGGATGTGACGTCACGTACGCACTTCCGGCGCTAATTGCCTCCGTCTGCGGACATCCCTCGGATAGCATTACATTATCTGAGTGCCATGCGTATTATCATTATTTAAATTTGGAACTTTGATTTGAATTTGGATGCTTTGGACAGTATTATAATATCTGTGCTTTGGATATAATATTTGATTTGAATTTGGGTACCTATAATACATGTCTATCTCTAAGGTCCGTATTATGAAAGCATGCTTAGCTATGCTTGAGCGACGTTTGTGCCATAGAAAAGCACTGCTCAAGCTCTGCTCAAGCATAGATAGATGACTTAGCAAGCTTTACTAATACGAGCCTGAGTGTGTTTGTCTGTTATTGTAGCTCCCAAATAGATGAACGGATTTTGATTTGGTTTTAATTTATTGATTTGTTTCTTCAAGTCTATCTTATCAATAGGGCAGGAAGCCTTTTGAATCCTGCTGCTGGGCAAAATTATTCCTTTACCTTCCTTTCTCTTTTTAGGTTAGTTAGAAAAGGTTTACTCAGCGTTAAGTTACTGGGCCAAAAGAGGGCAAACAGACGAGATATCGGTGTTGTTACATTAGTATAAAGCAATAGTAGGTACTTAGAGTAACAGAATGCGATTTTTTTTTCTGACTAAAAAGTTTGAAATAAATTTACTGGGCATTCTGGGCAGCATTTGGTAGACTACCTCGAGTCTTCTCAAAGCCATGCTGGCTATTGCCGGAAAGCTAACCTTGTAAGTAACAAAATGAATATTTTTTCTGAATCTGTATGCAAGCCTTTGCTTGAAATTAAGTTACTGGCCTCCCTAAGAGCCTCCCTTCCCTCCTTCTTA
This sequence comes from Eupithecia subumbrata, assembly GCA_949316285.1. Taxonomy (NCBI): domain Eukaryota; kingdom Metazoa; phylum Arthropoda; class Insecta; order Lepidoptera; family Geometridae; genus Eupithecia; species Eupithecia subumbrata. The sequence goes on along the minus strand of OX438646.1, from coordinate 20,752,150 downwards.
TTACTACCTATTATTAACTAATTAATTTTATTATTAGTTTGAAAAATGTTCAACCAATCATAAAATTGATAAACCTAACAGACATTTTTGTTCGTTATATATGTTTTTTATTTATTTAACAACATCCACAGTCTTTATTCTACACTAGCTTCTGCTCGCGGCTTCGCTCGCCTATTTTTGGTATAATGAGTAGTCTATTATCTAAGTTAAGCTATGTTCTAAATATACGCCAAATTTCATCATGATCTGTTCAGTAGTTTTGGAGATCTTAGGTAACAAAAATTCACATTTCACTTACTTTCGGTTTATATAACATTAATAGGACTTAAAATTTATGTTTTTCTATTAAAACTAGCGCCAATACCGAAGTGGCACGTACCTAAACGACTCATGTGCCTACTACTGAAATGCATTTCATATCACCTTGAATTCAATTATGCAATGCAATGCGTTGAATGCATTGAACCCGTCTGGCTGGAATTGATGTCAAGTGGCCAGCGTCGCACGTCAGACGGTCAATGTCGTCGTTACTCTGCCGGGGTTATTTGGAACTGCACTACTAAAACTTTGCACGAGAGCGTAAAAACAGTTTGACTATTTCGAAAACTAAAAAACTACTGCAAATTTCTTAAATTTGTCACTGTTTTTTAAATTTTGCGGGACCAAATAGTTATCCCACAAGAATACAATTTTAATAGGACTACTTCAAAATCAACCTTTAGACAAAAACGAAAGAATCATCAAATCTATTAAGAATTGGCGAAGATATCACCAAAATTGTTGTAGCTAGTCGTGATTTTTCAAAAGTATTATGTTGGTTTTTAAGCTTTACGGGACACAAATCTCTCGAGAACAATAATTTTATGGGACCAATTTGAGATCATTCTCAATACAATAGCAAAATAATTTTCATAATCGGTCCGTAATTGACGGAATAAGTCCATAATTGACTGAATTGAGAAATCGACGAACATATTACATATTAAAAAAAACACTTACAGCCGAATATATAAAACCTCCTCCTTATGTGAATTTTTGAAGTCGGTTAAATAAAGAAGTAAATCAGAGACCTACTAGGATCCTACTCGGAGAAGGAAAATCGAAGTTTCGTTTTCGGTGTCATGCAAAACCAACTCTTATGTTGCTTACATAAGATTAGCGTTTGCACGAAAACGAATCAGAAATTTCGATTTTGTAGAGAGACGGGCCCTGAGTACGGTTGAAGAGTACGGGTCCTGAGTACGGTTTGACGATGGGATCGACACGTCATCGTGGCGTCTCAATTTTCTATGGAATTTGGTACAGCGCTTCTATCGCGCAGTCATGGAACTACGCAAATCCTATACAAAAATTAAACGTCTCGAGTTGCCTCCATACCATTGTCAAAGAGAACTGGTATTTAAAACAAGAACAAAATTTAAAATTTAAAAAACCCTTGACAGATTTTCATTAAAGTCATAAAATAGCTACATAGCAGAATTGGCTAGATTTTCATTAAACATGGCTAAGAACACTCGGGATAAAATTGTCTAGGACACAAAAAAACTAAACGAAAATCGGTTCATCCGTTTGGGAGCTACGATACCACAGACAGATACTCAGATACACAGACAGACACGTTAAACTTATAAAACCCCTCTTTTTTAGCAGGGTTAAAAAACAAATTATAATTGTTAATTAAAAATCAGACGTTTTTTAGTTAATCTCTACACGACTTACGAAATTTTTGAGTAAGTACTTAACCCTTAGACTCGCCACGCGTGTCTATAGTAGTATGGAGTTATGCGTATGAATTCAAACGCATTCCGAGTCAAACTTATAAAAAACTTATACAGGGTTACTGTATAAGTTTTTAATAAGTAGATAGACACATAAAACTTGTGATAATCAGCGCAATATGTTCTTTATTCCTTACAGATAAGACTTACCATATTGATGAGTTCCTAGAAAAAGAAAATTATCATCAACACTAATGCATTTCTTAAAATCATAGACAATATTAAGTTACATTACAGTACATCACATCACAATAATCCTATAAAATGTAAAAGATGTATGGTTGCGTGGATGGACTGAAATTTGTGTGAAATTTTACAAAATCAAATCAAAAACTTTATTTCCATAAATACAATAAATGTACACTTAGAAAAGGTCAAATTATAAAACAAAACACACGGAAATAAAGTGACATTTTTGATTTCTGTCGCTTCGGTATGTAGACTTAGCAAAGAAGCGACGAAGAAACCTTTAGCCTGTTAGTTGTTATTTTTCGATTTGGAGCAAAACCCGTCCCAAGCTTTTTTATCCTCGAGAAAATCTCATATTTTAAAGTAAGCCTTATTGCACAGCAAGGTTTTAAAACGTGAGAGTTGTAGGTAGGTAATCTACTATAGATATATGGATAATAATGAATGGGTGATAAATCGCTATAATAATAACACTACAGTTGGATGGATAGACTGAAATTTTGATGTAGATTAAAATTTTAATTCATTTTATTTTAATTTTATCCGTTCCAGACTTGTCCTGGAAAAGCATGCTAAGACGCACTCAGCAGCTATTTATAAATATGTTAGCCAAAAACCAAATTCTAAACAAGTGATTGTAAAATTTACTTAAAAAAAGTTGTCACTAGCCCTCTCCCTATTACGTGATAATGTGTAGACACACCCTTATAATTGCAATCAACTATACACTCGGTCCTATAATCCTAGATATTTGTTGTAAACAAAACCCAAAATATATTATATTATATTAGTACTGAGCATCAAAGCAAATTCATCATTTATTTTGTCTCTCGTTAGTTTTCGAAGTAGAATTAAAACATTTTTCACTGCCTTGTTTGTGTAGGTATTTGTTTTTAGTCATAACATTGCTTGTTTGTTACCTTGTTGTTTTCTGTTACATAATATTATGTTACATAAAATCAAATCATCCTTTTTTGAGTATTCATTCATAAATGGCAATGTTGACATAAAATAATTTAGATTGTAGAACAGATTCACAGATTTTATTTGTTTGATCAAGACCGTTAGGTTTACATTGAGTACGTAACTGTGTAAACCCTTGAGTCCGTAACCGTAACCCTTGCCCCCCCCCCCCCCCCCCCCCACAAGACACAGTGTTAGGTTAACCCTTGTCTTGATGGGAAAGCGATTAAATAAAGAAAATTGTAAGTTAAATTGTTGGGTTTAAGAATTGTAGGAAAAGTCAAACACTGCAAAAATAATGTCTTATTTTCGATTTCATTCTAAATGATGCACGCAGAAAATTATTATAATTATTAATCTTATGTAATTCTTTAACAGATTAGCATTCAACAAACGCAACCCAGATTTAAGCACATCTCAAGTTGCGATTTTTTGTAATTTTCCATGAAATTCTGTTAAAAATTCTTTAATTGAGACATGCTTAAATCGGAGTTGCGTCTGAATATTCGTGGGTATATATTTTATATTAATTACGTTAACAGTTGATAACACTTCAAACACTTTTAATAATTGAAACAGACAAACTGACAAGTCCAACCAAACAAGGGTCTATCTACGAGGGTTGTCTATGGTAAGGGGGTGTCTATGGTCACGGGCGCTCTATTTGTCTATGATTAACATAGGGACGGAGATCACAACATATGTGGGACGGTCAGTCAGACGGTTTGATGGTCAGGGGAGGATGGGGTAATTGGATGAATTTGAATTAGATGATTCTTTTGTATTTCTTGATGGTGTTTTGATAAATTCATTGAAGTTGTCTCTATAGAGGTGGAGCAATCTTATCATTTAATTGTTGGCATTATTTATTTTTATTTTTTGGACACAGTAGTATAACTATTTCTATTTTTTTTTTACTAGTTTTAAAACTATCGTTGTTTGAAGAATTCATTACGGATGTAAGCGGGTTACCTACCTACGAACCTTATTTGTGTTGGATGGGATGGACGTTGGTGTTCTTCTAACACGAATAAGGTTCGTAGTTAACCCGCTTACATCTGTAATGAATTTCATGTTTCATGCATTGATAAGCGATTAATTGCATAGAAATTTCTTATACTCGGCACTCCGCTACCTGTATTGAATACTGCAAAAGTCGACAAAGTGCGAAAGTCGGCACTAAGCCTCGAAATCGCAAAACTGCCTGTTCTAACGCATAGATTTGACTATACTTCTATCTCTTTCCCCGCGCGGTTTCGTCGATCTGCTCCGACGTCAGCCACAGTTCCGCTATCCTACTAATTTAAAAAAGCCGAAAGTTTGTAAAATCAGAATTTTTGTTACCTAGGATCTCCAAAACTACTGAACAGATCAATTTGACGTACGTTTAGAGCAAAGCCTAACTTAGATAATAGGCTTATTATACCGAGAATACGCGTGTGAAGCCGCGGGCAGTAGTTCACCAAACTACACTTTATCGTAGCGGAATTCATCTAGCGGTTCCGCTGCTCGTATTCCGCAGCGGAGGTGTACTACGGGCGAAAAGGAAATAAAGCACTTTGATTTTGAGTTACCCCTAGGTAACTGTAAAACTGAGTTTAGTTTAACTTCTTTATCTTTTCATTTAGATGTAACTACCACTCACCTTTATATTATCGATTGGCCTTGGGCAGAGTAAACTATCAGGCAACGTGTTTAAGGGATTTATTAGGGACTAGTTAGTCCCTAATAAATCCCTTACTACCCGTTGTCCTATTACTCGTTTTCCCATAAATAAATATAAATAAATGAAAAAAGAATTATTCAAATCGGTGCAGAAGTTTCGGAGCCTATTCAATACAAACAAACAAACAATAAAATCTTTCCTCTTTATAATATTAGTGTAGATGTCATTATGTCTGACTGTACCTTTCCAAACTTTCAGTTCACGGCTCTTTTATTAATTTGTGGGTTGAAACGAAAATCTTAAAACAGCCGGAGAGAAACGAAATAATTATTACTAATGTGTGGTTATTATTATAAATCTTGTGGTGCAAAAAATTTGGTGCAAAACAGCGCTACACCCAATTTTTTTTAAGTTTTGCATTCTCCAAGACAACATTTCCAATTTTATTATTCCTGTTAGATTAAAATATAACGGATCTAGATTCAAGAAATAAAACTACTTCCTATAATTTTATGTCTAAAATCTAGATAAGTGTGAGCTAATTTATGTTAATATTGATCATTAATCTCAAAAAAAAATTACCAACATCATTTAGATTAAGTTTTACATTCAAACTTTATCAATCATGAGGAAGATTCAGATTAAATTAATAATTACAAGTATTTTAGCAAACAGGTAGTTTTTATAAGTAGGTACAAAAAGTTAACTTGTGATTTCTAAATTCTTCAAGAATCAAAAAGACTACGACGCTACTCATCAGTGTCTTCAGTTATTCAGTGATCATAGCGCTTGCAACAGTGACAAAACAATACCGAATAATTAAAAAAAACGTTTAAAACGACTTATCGTAAATATCCCGTTATGGGTGATATTAAAAATTTGCAAAATCAACACACAAGAGCTGAATTTTCAAAAATTCTACATATACCGTTTTCTAACATTCTCGATTGACGGATCATCCTATCTATTTTCAAACTAACTTTAATTATTTCTTATCTGGATATTTCTATGTATAAAAAAATATCTATGCAATGTATTGTACTAAGTATATCAGTCATCTAGTACCCATAACAAAAGCTCTGCTTAGCTTGGGGCTACATGGTGCTGTGTGGATTGTGCAGCATTATTTATTTATAACTTGTCGATTTGATATTCTTCCTTCAATAAATATTGCTTACAGTTATATCTGAAACTCAACGCCAAGCAAGCAAGTTTTAGTTATTTGTGTCGTTGATTTGTTTACAAACATTCTACATGGAGTTTGGCTGGTGTATAGATTTATTTCCTTTGCTCGCTGCGCCACAGAGGTCGTCGAAGTACCTAATGTAAATTGCGTAGAGAAAGACGCGGCAACAGAGTAAATTTTAGGTTAAGTATGGGCGGTTTGCTTACAAACATTCTACATCGAGTTTGGGTAGTGTATAAATAGACCAGCAGGTGTTCCAAGTTCATGATTTTAAGCGTTCCGTCGGGGTGTGCGTAGCAGCCTTGAGCTTGACTTGTCCTCGCTGCATTTTGATTGCGAATAAAATATAAAAGAAATAATTCAATGAGCGGCGAGAATTGTATGAGTGATACACCCACGAACACATATTATAGGCAATATTAGGCCATATAACATCTTTATTCACAAAGAAAATTACAATCAAATAATAGAAATAAATTAGGACTAGTTTTTACAATTGAGCTACTTAACTGCTTTTCCATATAATATGTATAATTACGTGTCAGTGTATAATTTTATAATTTGATCTTTTCTAAGTGTATTCTAAGTGTATTGTACCTATTTATTTATGGAAATAAAGAGTTTGTGATTTAATAGGCCAGTAAGTGTTTCAAATTTATGATTTTACTAGCTTCTGCCAACGGTTTCGCTCGCGTTGCTTCAATGGAAGCGTTTAACGGTTATTTCATGGCAATAGATTTATAAGATAAAAAGGACTAGGCTCTTCTATTTTTTGATTATAAAATAGGTTAGAACCCAGACAAACCTAACATAGGCTTTAAGCCACTGCTAACCAAGTTATGTAACGTACTTAGAAATAATAAATGATCTTTATATCTATGTTTTATTCTAGATCCAAGAACTTAACCTCCAGGCCACTCGTTTATGGAACAGTCTTCCAATGGTATATCGCGAGGTTTCCTCAGTAAATTTCTTCAGATCGGTACGTTATATATTTTATTATTTAATGTATGGATAAGTACTTAAGTATTTATGTGAGTAGTATATTTTATTATATTTATGTGTTTATTTATATTAATGTTATGATTTATTTATTGCATTTTTCTTTGTTCTGATTTCTAGCACTACCTACAATTATTTACAATTATTTTTGTTCACACTACCCAAAGCCAAGTAAAGAATGCATTATTTTCGCCTATGTGTGTTTTTTGCAATAAAGTATAATTCTATCTATATATCTAAGACCTACATCCATGCAAAATTAGCCTAATCCGTTCCGCAGTTTTGTGAAGAAGTTACAAACATCCATCCATACAAACTTTCGCTATAATGTTTGCGTGTCGCGTCCCTTTGGATTGTGATAGCACCCTTGAACTTGGCTTGCCCTTGCGCGGGTCAGTGTCTGTGTGTGTGAGTGTGCGTCTCTGGAGGGAAGATGCTAATGTTGTGTTGGGTAGGTATTTACGTATTTGGGTCAAGGCCGGTTTATGGAAGGTAGAAATGAGATTTACTTACAAATTTTCTGTTGACTGAATTTTGATAACAATTTATTAAGGACGAGGTTCTGCCCGCGGCTTCGCACGCGTTTTTTCGGTTTACTAAGTTCTTAGCCTATTATCTAAGTTAAGCTATGTTTTAAATGTACGCCAAATTTCATCATGATCTGTTCAGTAATTTGGGAGATGTTAGGTAACAAAAATTCACATTTCACAAACGGCTTTAAAATATTAGTAGGATAGGATAGGGTTATCAAAAGTTTCCCATATAGTATTTTTAACGGACTATAGAGTATTTTTGACGGTCTTCATAAAAGGAGGTGGTTCTATCTTTGGGCTTGTATGCTTCAGTAACTATAATACTTGTGTTGCCGAAATATTAAAAGATACCTACAGGGTCGTGTAGGGTATTGTAGGTTTCATTCTTTTTAAAATATTTCGAAAAAAGTGGAAATAATACCCATTCCCCCCCTATCTCCGAAGATTGCAAAGCGATCCATGTAAAATGTATGGAGCGTTTATAGATATCGATCTATATTTTACAAGAAAAATATAGAGAAGTTTAAAAAAGAACACTTTTTGAAAAATGGTAAAAAAGGGGGGAATAATTTTCTAAAGGGGGCTACCTCACCGAGTGGGGTATCAAATGAAAGGTATCGGTTTGGACATTTCAAAACAGTTTTCCAAATTTGTGTAGGTTTCATACTTTTTTATAAATTTTGAGAAAAAAGTCGAAAAATACCCATTCCCCCCCCATTTTCCGAAGTTTACCGCGCTGTGTAACAATACGCTAAACGTTACATTACGCCTCATAATGCCCGTAACGCCCGTTTTGATTGACAGTTTTGTTCACTTTTTTAAATAGACAGTTTTGATTGACAGTCGACAATAAGCTTTATTATTTGTGTTTACATGGTTTCCAGTTCAGCTGTAAAATTGACTTTAAGATCGCAAAATATCTTAACTCAATAACTAGTAGTATGCAAAAACACGGAACCAAATACGTAAGTTACACCAAAATACGCCATTTTTGGACTTCTCTACCAAACTTAAATCACTTTTATTAACATTTCAATCTTCAACCCACTTTCAATGACTAGGCTCAAGTCAATAGAGTTCAATTTGGGTTGTTCGCCTTCCAAGGCTAAGGCTACGAAGTTCAAGGGTAGGGGTGCGTCCCTTACGCAATGTTGATAACCGGAAAGCACTTCGGTTTTGAAGGATATCTAGGTATATTTAACCCCCGACGCAAAAAGAGAGGGGTGTTATAAGTTTAACGTGTCTGTGTATCTGTCTGTGGTATCGTAGCTCCCAAACGGATGAACCGATTTTCGTTTAGTTTTTTTTGTGATATTTTAATCCCGAGTGTTCTTAGCCATATTTCATAAAAATCTGTCGGGGGTTTTTAAAATTTTTAATTTTGTTGTAATAAAGTCTTGTTAGTAAGATAATGGCCTGAGTTTTTCGTATGAATAAAACTTAAAATAGAATAATTACACAAGATAATGTTAATTATGAATAGGTAGAGTGCTCAGAATGCTGGCAGCATTGCCACGTTGAATGGCAATGCTAATTCGTTGACCGAAATAGAAGTCAGCATTCCGATCACCTGTGAACTTAATTTTTTTTTATCCATTAATTTTTTTTTATTTTGCAGAAGCCTTTATTCACAAAGAAATTTACGATAAAATAATAGAAATAAATCTAATTTAACCTAATTATTATTCTTACATTTCTTAAGACTATGAGAAGTTTGGGTTTTTGGTGACGGCTTACATTTTTACAAGCTTTTATTTAACTTGCAATGTAGGTATGTTTGTAGGTGTGGAATCTTGCAACTCAATTTTGAAGCAGATATCTACAACCGATTCTGCTGAAATTTTGTGTACACGTTTAGTTTGGATGACAATGCATTGAAAACTTGTTTTAAAAAAAGGTTTTATGAATAAATAAATTCATAAAATAAATAACGAGTTGTGTAATAATGTTTCGTTGGTTTACATATTATAGAGAATATCAGCACAAAAATAATCGGCGGTTAGTGAAATATTTTTTAACTTATCTAGTAAATTTAATTACTAACTCCTCTTTAATTACAATTTTACTAATGGATACATACTGAATTGTAAAGTATATTTTTACTAGGAACTAAAGTTTGATTCAAATCTGTTCAGCTCATAAACTATGGATAAGTTAAGAAATCAAATGCTATCCCAAAAATATTGCGCCTCCGACGGGACTTGAACCCGCATCCTTTCCTCAGTACGGGAATGTGCTAACCAACTACACCACGAGGTCAAGTGACATCCTTCAGACTCTAGCGCTGCTCAGTTTCCCTTTCTGTGTTTTCAGTACCTTATGTTTTATACCTGTAGTACATAAAAAAATATGAAACATGAAATTGGTATAAAACATTAAGTTACTGAACTAATGAATAAATAAATAAATAATGCTGGACAATTCACACAGCATTATCTAGCTCCAAGCTAAGCAGAGCTTGTGTTATGGTTACTAGATAACTGATATACTTAATACCATACACTACATAGATGGATGTTTTTTATTATACATAGAAAACACCCAGACCAAATTTCTGCAGATCGTAAACAAATTTGTTCCGAGGTGGGAATCGAACCCGCAACCTCCTGCGTCGCAGGGGGACCTTCGCCCGCTGCGCCACGGAGGTCGTCAATGAACGTACTTGTTTATTGAGGATTATTTTCGCTAATTATTTATCCTTTCAAAAGGAAATATTAGATTCATCGTATCGTTTTGTACCTCGGTATAGTTTTGTCATTTTCATAACTCGTGTCTCACCCTGACCCAAGCTGTGTGGTGCCGGCTTAGAATTAGCACCACCCCAACTGTTCCCGCGGGTGTCGTAGGAGTCGACTAAGGGATATCCACCGGGGGCGGGCAGCAGCGCCTCCTGCAGAACAATTCTACCACCGAATTGCGATCCCAATCCGCATGCTCAGCGTGGGGATTATGGGCACTACCCCCATGAGATAAAACCCAACAAGGCGCTTATCAAGGGGAGGCCTGCGTCCAGCAGTGGACCAATACAGGCTGTTGAGGTTGAGTGTCTCACCCAAGGATAACATACTGCAGTGCAAATACTTTACTCCGATTTATTGTAAAAATTCCAGACTTTTTGTCTGGAATTTTTGTTATGGAAAACTATAAACGCTGCAAATTATCGGCAAAAATAACTTCCAACTCATTACCCTGATTCCAAGTTCCATTCACCTCTGATAAGGCTTAGGATATGGTTCCCAAACAATCCGTTATCCTACGTTTACCAACAGGCTTATCGCGACCGTAAAACCGTATCAAGAACCGGACGTGTGCATTTTGTTTATAAATACTGGCACGGGATGGTGACGTAGAAGTAGACGCAGAAGTCACGCTTTTTCAGCGGTTACGCACTACTTTTGAAACTATCGAAACTATGGGCATGCGTTACGGATGTAACGGTTATCCATAGTTTCGTGTCTGAAAACTAGCGTTGCTCAACTTCTGTTGAGCTATATTACGATGTGGCAGGAACTTTTCGGTTCACATTGTGGAGACACTTTTTTTTATTAAAGGTTTTTCTAATCATGTGAATTTGTGAGCCAGTAAACTGTTTTTCAGTATTTTCTTTCTAGTTTCAAAACGTTAATTACGAACCTTATTTTTGTTGGTATTATGGGTATCCTCCCACGGTAAAAGACCGCAATTATTTAGGTTAAAAATTAGGAAAAATCAATAACTTATTTTTCAAGGCCATAGACAAGTCAGATTTTAATTATTCTATGGACTAATTGATAGACTTCCATCAAAATAAATCAAAGCCCCAAAAAAATCTTTTCTATTATTACGAAATCTTATTACTTATGTATGTGTTTTGTAAAAATCTAAGGTTATTTCAGTCAAAATCTAAGCCATCAAAGTAAAACTAGAAGTAGTTTAGTATACACCCCAGAAAACATCGCTTGTATTTTATTTTAGTAGCATTCTATTTTGTCTTGCGCTTCACTTTCACTGCGTTTTCCGCTACGCTAAAACTAACAAAATTCACCGTACCTACTGAAGTCTCCTCAACTCGTGCTCACGCGTGAAGCACGGTGGTGCGTAGGCCTACGCCGTAGAGGCGCTACGAACTTTGAACTATGACTTCGTAGCGGGTCTACGAGGGTGCTACGAAACTTTCATTTAATTCTATTTGTTTTCGAAACATTTATTTTTTTCTTGCTTCATTTCGTTTCAGTGTTTTTCTACTACCTACTAATGTTATAAATACGGTAACTGTCCACTGACAGTTACCGTGGTGTATGTGTACATTTTTGTTACCTAAGATCTCTAAAACTACTGAACAGATCAATGTGATTTGGCGTACATGTAGAACGCAATTTGTCTAAAATAATAGACTACTTTTTATGTCGGTGAAGCACAAGCAAAGTTACGGGTTTAAGCTAATACTTTGCCCGTAACGAAATTAAGAATTAAATGATGTTTGACTCTCAACACCAAATAATTTTTATTAACAAAGAAAATTACAATGAATAAATTAGAACTAGATTTTAGAATTGAAACAATTGAGCTAACTGCAGACTGTTGCAAACAATCTACAGGTAGCTCAAAATAATAGATATTTAATTTATGTTGATAGTAGCACGCTTTTTATAGAGGTAAGTACTTGGTAGACTTATCTAATGAGGATGTTAACAACTTCATAGTTGAACACGGAAATATTACTGTCCAAATAAAGGGAAGAAAATATAACCATGTTTTTTAGGACCTTAAAATCCGCAAAATTTTATTTTAAAAGTCTACTTTTCGTCAACAGGCGAAAACGCTGTCAGCCATATTTATCTGTGCTGTGACATCATACGTCCCGAAACTAACAATTTTTTTTTGCTGGACAATTCACACAGCACCATCTAGCCCCAAAGTAAGCTACTCAAAGCTTGTGTTATGGGTACTAGATAACTGATATATAATATTATATTAATTACGTTACATACATAGATATAAATTTTATTTTATTATTATACATAGGAAACACCCAGACCAACGGAACAAATTTCTGCAGATCGTACACAAATTTGTTCCGAGGCGGGACCCCGCAACCTTAGGCGTCGCAGGCGGACTATCGCCCGCTGCGCCACTGAGGTCGTCAATTGACATTAGCAAACTTTTATCATTGTAAAAACATAGCCAAACTACATACCTAGGGAGTTTTACTCGTCTAAGATCCCATCATCGCAACATGGCCGACAGCGTTTTCAGAGTCCAAAATAAAAATTAAAAAAAACATTTTTTTAATTGAAACTACATAGTTTCAATAAAAAAAAAAAAAAAGTGTAAGATGACTACATAGTCATCTTACACTTTTAATAACAGAAATCTATAAATATTGGGTTCTTAAGTCAAATAATACTGAAAATATTTATTTATTGCGTTAAATTTGATATGAGTCAAGTAGCTTATTAAATGAAATAAAATGATGAAATGATAGTGTTTTTTTGTCTTAAAAATAGAGTATCAGTATATTCGACTTGATAGTCGTGCAAATGTTATGTAGTAATGAGATGTAGTTTAGAGTTGACTATTAACATTTTCGTAGTTGTACATAATTCAAGGTTTGCTTTAACAATATTAAAAATTTTTTTGAACAATATGCATAAAATCATAACTGTGAAAAGCAATCTGTCAGAGACATTAGAATTTTAAATAAAGAACTTGATAGTCGTGTATCAAACAGAAGTGGAAGATGTATAGATGATGGTAATGATGATGAGCCTCAAGATTGATCAGCTCAGTGGACCGTTGCTGCACGGCTTCGATAATCAGGTGCGATGTCACGCTCCGCACTCCCCAATTGTTCTGTCTACCTACCACAATTATGTACACTCGACGCTAAAAACTGCTGGGCAGTTACAAAAAATAGACAGTTAATAAAAAAAGTATAGGAGTAGCTGCTCGTACAGATGGGAAAGAAACTGCTTGGCAGTTACAAAAAAAAGACAGTTGACAAAAATATAGGACTGCTCGTACAGATAGGATGTTGATTGGGTGGGGTCAGAGATTTTTGTTGGATTACTCTATTGTCGATATGAAAATCAACGATGACTTCGAAAGTATTCTGCGCGCACAAATTGAGAAGTTCTTGATACTCAATCTCAAACGAAGAAGCCTTAAAAGCTTAAACGGAGACATATTGCAATTTAAGCAAAACACGGCTAGACCTTTCCTAATATCTTTTAAGAATACTTAGAAAGCATTTGTAAAAGAACTTCGATTATGTGTACGCTACCATCACTGACACATTATTTTTGCGTAAGTATGACTTGTTACTACAAAGTTATTTTATTCAATTCGGCGCTCAAATGCTGCTGGTAGGGTATAAAAAAAGCACACCCAGTCTTATACTGATTTCATACAACTGTTTGAAATAAGTATCAGAAAACTAAAAATGCTAGAAAACTGTTAAGTATTTAAAAAATAGTAAAGTGTTCAATTTTAAATAATGAGAAATATTAAAAAATACTCAACGATACGGTATCTACCGACCCTTTAGCATTTCTTTCATTTGATTTATTTTTAAAGGCATATCAAAAAACTTATTTTAACTCTGGTGTTGACTGTACAACAAAAAGCTCGCACCATTTCATTGGCTGATTTGATCTATAACGGTGGTACTAAACACTTTTGCGGCGGTATTTTTTGTAGGCGTTTAACACTACCTACTAACTTACTTGCTTAAAATAGAAAGGAGCAAGAAAACAATATATATAACTTAAACCAATGAAGTATGACTTAAACTTAAGAAAACAAACACGTGACCCGAGAGCTAGTGATCCTCTGCGGGGTATCGAGGCTCTTCGGGTTATTAAAAAATAATCTGAGCTTCTGGTCGAAGCGACGTGTGACCCGAGAGCTGGTGAGTATCTGGAGCAGCGCATCAGCATTGTCATACAGCGGGGCAATGCAGCCAGCGTCTTGGGGACGCGACGACTGGTATTATATAATATGGATCAGTTGAGCTACCTGTAGATTGTTTGCAACAGTCTGCAGTTGGCTCAATTGTTTCAATGGTAAATACTAGTTCTATTTTATTTCTTTTATTTGATTGTAATTTTCTTTGTGAGTGAATAAATCTAATATCTTAAATTTGTAGCTGATTAAGGTGGATCGTCTCATAACTAGTTAGTGAATGAATGAATGAACACTTTATTGCACAAAATTAATAAAATAACTTATATAGTTAGTGGTTATTGACTAGCTATCTAAACGGCTACCTATGTACATATATATGTATACAAAGAGTAAACGTGATAAGGTCATTTTTTGCAACGGTGAAATAGTAGAGTTATCTACTAAAATTACAAACCAACCTTCTTTTAATAATAGGTTACCATAATTTTCACTTGTAAAATCTCAATCAATAAACCTTATAAAAATGTGACTTTATCCACTGAATTCTTCAAGCAAATAATTTTTTATCCCACCTATTCGAAACGAGGGAAAGGGTTCCTCGATAAGTGCGAATAAAATGGGTCATTCCTGCGCATTTAATAACAGCCATGAAATGGCTTTTGAATTTGGAACACAATATAATTAAAAAGTTTGAACACAATTCGCTTCGATAAAGTCCTGGCCAGTAATAAAAAAAAGCGCCGGCCAACGCGGTATAAAGAAACCAAATTTAAAAAAATACACGGGAACGTCTTATTAGTTTTTTTATTACTTTTATCAGAATACTACAATTTGATTCACACAAATTGAATATAAGACGAGTTCTAGCAGTGAAAGTGATAAATTAGCACCAGAATATAGGTAAATATTCGTCACTACTAAAAGCATCTCTTATTTATTTTTCTCATAGAGGGGGATGTAAAGCAGAGTGTGTCACACGGTACCGAAATTATTTAACCTCCAGCGCCCTAAATGCTTTATTTTGGTTCCTTGTGACTGTTTGTGACACAATCTATATCGTTTTATTGAGATATAGACTGCCTCGTTGGTCTAGCGGTCATCTTGTTCAACCGCTGATTATGAGGTCCTGGGTTCGAATCCCAAGTCGTGCCAATATTTGTTACTGGGGTTTTTCTTCACAATAGCAGCCCGGAGTCAGGAAGTTAGCGGTGTTACACCCCCGTGCATCGGAAAGCACATTAGGCCGTTGGTCCTGCGCCTGACTTCTCCCCAATCGTGTAGTGTCGTCCCATTGGATTATGAGAGTGAGGGAATAGAGAGTCCACCTGTGTTTGCGCACACACTTGTGCACTATAATATGTCCTGCGCATCTGGCTAGTCTCCGATGAGACTGGCCGCCGTAGTTGAAATTCGGCTAGGAGGATTTGAAAAAATATTTATATTATTAAAAATTAACAAACAAATTGAAATGGCAAGTTTCTCTGATTAGATATTTGGTGTTATACAAAGGCAGGCAATCTTAGATTCCAATATAATATTAGATAGCTCTAGGAATTGTGAATCATGCGCAAGTGAGTCAGCTCTTTTTGCCCTCCATTTAATTGAGCGTGTAGTGTTGCCAACTTGATAGCTTTTCCCAAAAATAAAGATTTAATTACCTTTTATTAAAAAATGCGAAAAGAGTTTTTGTTTGATTAAGCAAAGTAAAGTACAATATACTCATTTCCAATCATTTGCATTGCGCGAGGTAGGTTAGGTACAATATTTTTTTACCTATATCATAAAGAAAATATAGTTAAAAATAATTAGGATGGTTGCTAAACGTGTGATTCGAAATATTAATTACTAAAATGAACTAAGATATTCGAGGTTTGCTTGTTGAGGCGAGAAAAAAGGATAGGGACCTAGATAATACCATCTAAAGCATAAACAAATATGCGTTCACATCGTCATCCGCATGACGACCATGCTTTCAATCAGGAAAATCAAGCTTTCAAGTTGGAAATACCAAGTTTAAGGTGCTGTGGGCCCAGTAACTGTCAGCTAATCTGTGCAGAAGTCGAGAAGAAAATTATCTTTTTGTAGAGTTCATTGACTAATATGTAACACCGGACATTCCTGAATACTTTGGAGGGAACACCGCTCTGTGGGCTAAGACCAGACGAGTTCTTGGAGATGTAAACACTTTATTACTTGGGGACGCTTCCGACTGGTATTGGTATGGATCAGTTGAGTTACCTGTAGATTGTTTGCAACGCCAACGGTCTGCAGTTAGATCAATTGTTTCAATTGTAAATACCAATTATATTATAACTTTCTTTGTGAATAAAGGCGTCTGCCCTTTATTACTTTGTGCGGTGTAAATAATAAACAATGTTGGACAATTCACACAGCATTATCCCTTTTGAAATGGATCAAGCTTAACAAATTTTTTTAACTATTGCATATGTAGATTTGTTTTGAAATGGATTGGATTAGGCAGATTTTTTTGAGGATATTTTCATTTAAAGGGGATGTGTTAATGGAATTCGACATAAGTAGGTAGGTTAGGTACCCTACATTATTCAGTCACCAAATAAAATACGAACCTAATTAGTAATTTAATTATATGATGTTATGTGAAAGTGCGCGAATAATGAAAATTTGATTGCAGTTTAATTATAATTGCATATTTTTGTATTTTATAAAAACATCCATAAAATGCGCTATTCAAAGCGATACAGCCTCTTCGGAAAAGGCTATAAAATAATTAAATATCTTGTTTGTCTCGTCTGCAGGATACGACTTTGACCTTTAAAGTCCATTCACACTAGTTTCTTCACGCGGTTTCGCATGCGTTTTTCCTTTATTTTAGTTTGCTATGCCTATCATTCTAAGATTGGATACATTTTGGACAAATTTCAGATCGATTTGCTTGGTAGTTTGGCGTGAAGGAATAAAAACAATAAAACCTTCAAAATATTCGTCTGATTTTAAGATTGATGGTATTTTTTTGAATATTTTTTTAGAATTATCTATATAGTCTGTAACTTTTAACCCGTGCTGAACTATTAATGAGGTACTATAAACTGAAAGCTTATATTCGAAGCCGAAAGAGCCGAGGCAGCCGAAAGAGCCGAACTTAAGCTTAGTCGAAATTGTATGAAAATAGTACGTACGTATCTCAAATTATTTTTTTCAATGAGAAAGATCTAAGATCTTTTATTGCGTATTGACATGCTGGCCGAGTCTTGGCGAGACTCGACTCAACTCGAACAAAACCAACGTTTGCGATTCATACAACTTTTCGACTAAAGTTAGATTGAACTCTCTGTGTCTAAGTTTATAGAAACCAGGTTGCAGCGTAGTCTATATCCAGAGAAAACAAAGAAAAAAGGCCGATACTCGCATAGACTGCACATATTTGTCTATGCAAGCGACCTTGACCTTAAGATGCACTGTATTAGCATATAAACGCACAGAGCGCTGAGACGATAATCGC
This sequence comes from Eupithecia subumbrata, assembly GCA_949316285.1. Lineage (NCBI taxonomy): Eukaryota > Metazoa > Arthropoda > Insecta > Lepidoptera > Geometridae > Eupithecia > Eupithecia subumbrata. The sequence continues at coordinate 20,734,467 of OX438646.1, read as the reverse complement.
GCGAACTGGTTTCTGAGCGCGACTGGTTTCAGTACAGTGCCCCGCACAAGTGTCTTGTTCTTTTTGTACTGTCGGGCAGGTCAGGATCTAGGTTTAAATGTAGTTTTTGTTGTTTTTTTATAGATTTAAGTAGTTTGAATTTGCGTTTTCATTTTGATACGGTTTCATGTCGTCTCTAAACGTCTAGGTATAGTTAGATAGAAATGGTTATCTTCATATTTGAATACTGAATATTGTTTGACTAGTTTTTGCTGACGGCTTTGTACACGTTGTTGTTAAGGAAACGTTTTAAGGTTATTTCTATCTCATGGGAACTGTTTTATTGGATATAAAGTAGCCTTTATGTCTTGCAAAATTTCAGCCCGATTTGATCAGTAGTTGTGACGCGTAGAGTAAGGTAACAAACATACATAGTTTCGTTATTATTATAATATTAGTATGAAATAGTGTCATGTGATTTATGATATTCTATTGTTATAGACCAAAATGAGCAATAATGTGTATATTTTTTTTTATCAGAAAGTCTAAAATTATCGTTTTGCATATATCGTTTGTCTTTACTTTTTTTAGGCATTTTGAGTCATTTGTAAGTTTTAATGAAAAGATTTTTTAATTTTAAGTGTTTTGCCAATTAGATAACTCAATCCATCACACAAGAGCTATAAAACGTGCTATACTGTCTTGAAAAACGCAATGGCACAATAAAAATAAAGCTAAAATCCCGAGTAGCCTTATAATTTTTATGGCCTGTGACTTTTATAGCCGACTGTACCGTCCGCAAAGGGCGGGCATGTCGAATAATATCCGAACATTAAAATTATATTGCTTTTTTAATTTATTTTCGTTTTGTATTTGGTTTAATGTGCAGTTTTTATTTATTCAGTGATTTTTTATGTTCTTTTGAATACGGAATTCCAAAAAACGGATGCGTACGGAAAAATTAGGTTCCTTACAAAAAACATGCACAAAAAAAAACATGCAGCCGAATTGAGAACCTCTTCCTTTTTTGAAGTCGGTTAAAAATGGTTGCTTTTGTACATGAATGTGTATTAATTTAATTTAAATTTAAACAAAATTCATAAACCACAATCATAAATTAATATAACAATAGTTGTTCTCTTACAATATTATCTTACTATCCATCTTACAATATTAATTTTATATACTATCTTACAATATTAATTTTTATAATAAAAATATTATAATTTTTTTCACATATAATGTGCTGTTGATGATTGAAACCGTTTTGTAAAACTGCAATCTCTGTTTCATAGGTGTTATTCCTTTTCCTTTACGTAGCTGAAGAAAACAAGGTTTTCAAAACGCCTTTGCTAAGAGTTTTTGCAGTAGGTATCTTTGTAACAACGTCGAGTGTGTGAATGGACCAAATTACTTAGCAACAAGGTCACGTAAATCATTCGAATGATAGCATGCAGACAACAAAAAATATAAATTAAGAAGTGCATTATTGTTTCCTTCATAAACATTTATTTATTTAATTACCTGTAGTTTTGCAGGAGTTTTGATACATGTTAATTATTAAAGAGATTGTAGGATTGTGTGAATAAGTTCTAGTAATTACCGGATGACTAGGTACCATTCATTTATAATAATCAGTTGAGCATAATCAAATAATAAAAGATACTATGGATATGGAAATTTAAAATACAATAAATGCATAACATGCTTTTTTAGACATTTATGTGAGTGCCAAGACCGAATATTTTTTTATGAATTTGTAGCTAAAGTGGAAATGCAAATAATTATTTTCCTATTCCAGATTTTTAAAGTGAGACTGATGATGGGGTTATAATTTTTTACGACGCACCTATTAAAATTGCATAATATTTAAATAAATCAGTACCAATAACAATATATGGAAAAGTATGAATTAATGATTAGATAAAGTACCTACAGCTACTAAATCTACCGGCGGCGGCGGCGCGGCGGTTGCCGGCCGGCGGCGCGGCGGCCGGCAACAGTTCGACGATGGGAAAAAAAATCGCTAAAATATAGAAATAATTATTATGTACCTAGATTTATTTCCATGTTCTTTCCAACATTTTATTGGTCGACAATTTTTGTACAAAATTTTAAATGTTTTAATTAAGAATCCAGTTTGACTATAGGGTTCAAGATAATTAAATTACTAATAAAAAAAACATTGCTTAATGAGTATCTACTTCACTTTCCCGCCTCTTTTTATTGATTTGACTAATTGATGATTCTAATTTAAAGTATTTAAGAATTAATATACCTAAGTTCTTGTAGGTAGTTTTAAAGATTTTTTCGATGTGTTATTTACTGTTGTATTTCAATGTTAAATGACAACGTATTCCTGAAAAAAGCTCTCAAAAGCTGTACATACTATTTCTTGAAAATAAAACTCACCAGTGTGACAATAGTCTTCTAAATAGTGCCGGGCCGCTCGCTGCACGATCGAGTAGTAGAGACTCACAGAAGAAGCCAGCGCCATCTTCTCTTCTCTTCTTTCACCTCCTAATCTGTCGCTAACAGTTTGTTACAAAATGAACGTTTCAAAACCAAAACATAATAACCGAACAACTGAAATAACCGGTAAATAAAAAAAATCTAGTTTGAACTGCGTTTATGTGTTTTTGTTTGCCGGAAAATATAATTTTTGTATGTCGAAAAGTGTGAATGTTCCATTTTTAATTGTCCAAAAGTCACAATTTTGTGTACATGTCGCGTTGTCCGCCGTCCAAAACTCTACGCGAAATGAAACACGTAAGTAAAATAATATAAAATGTTTGGGGCGAGCGGCGCACGCCGCGGATCCGACGAGACTGTTCGACAGCGGACTTTTTTTGTTCCCGCCCGATCAGAGGATGGGCTCAAATAAGTTCGGATTAACAGATTTTTACCGGATATTTTATTGTATCGATACTCTGTTTATCGGTAGCTATTGTTTTGTAAAGTAGCTGGATTTATTTTAGTAGAGCGTAGCTTTTTTGCTATTAAATGGTGTATTTTATCTCAATTGCCTACTAAATTTTAACAAAGCTTTCGTATTTAAGGGCTTAAAGTTTTAAATGATAATAAAAATTGGTTTTGTTTTGTAAAAAGATTTTGATAACATTTTTGCTTACTCCAATTAGATTCATATTGGTAAATATTTTCAAATTTTCCACTTCCAAAATGATATTTGCCATTTTCTTTACGTAGTAAAAAGAAAAACAAAAATGGCGGCCAGTGAGAAAACGCGGGAAAATAACTTTCCCGCCGAGATGGAGCTCGAGACATGCGTATACGTAACGCAATGTTTACCAAAGGTTTTTTACTCTTTTCAACTCTTCATCTTCGCTACTCTTTTTCGTATTTTTGCGTCAACACCTTTTTAGCTCTACCGTCGATGTTATATTGCTATGTTTCGGATGGTTTTTAATAATAATTCAAGCGGTAAGGTGAAAAACTGCTAATTAGATGCAATAAACCTGTCAATATGCAAATCATTATAAATGCATGAATAACAAGGTTGCTAATTAAAAGTTTCCGATGACAGTATCAACTTTAAAGAGAGTTCTTCGATTATGACAAGATTATCGCTCGCTAACATAATCGGGTGCACCGACGCAATTATGACAAAACCCTTTTTAAAAACGATTCGCGTAAAATAAAGAAAAAATGAGAAAAATGTTCATCAACGCGACACGACACTCTCCCCGCGCCCCGCTCGCCCCCTCCGCCCAGGGCAGCGGGTGGTGTGCGAGGGAGACGGCGATAGCAAGCATGCATCTGTCTCATCGCTGCATCTCGCGCCACCAAGTTTTCATATGAAAACTACCCGCCGCGCGCAGCTTCCACTCTCAAATAAACGTTCGAACCTCCAAAAGGAACCGAACCAAAACGAATCTTATCTCCATAGCGAAGGACATCAAATCGATATGATCCGTAATGGGATAAAAGGATGCTTGTTTCTGACACTGGAAGTTCGGCCTCTTGTAAGTGTGAGCCACGCACACACGCGAACTAAGCTAAGTTTAGCCCTTATACGGATATACTGCACTCACGCACACATAGAAAACTTCCTTGTAGCTGTCGATGTAGAGGTGTTTTTGCGTGTGTGGGTGCAAAAGTTCGTATACAAGTTTTCGGTGGACTTTCTTTGTGTCAGTGATTTTTTTCGCGGAGCGCGCGCTTGTGTGCGGGTCAGTGTGATTTTTTCAAGTTTTTATTACGCACACTAGGGTGTTTGTGTTTGTATTGGGTGTGTATGTGTGGGGGTGGACGCCCGTTCTTTGTGCCCGGGGATTGTAAAAAATGTCGTATTGGATTCTAGCTTCGCTAATGAATGATAGATACCAGTGTAGGTACATGCATACATTCGCCTCTAAAATCTGATGTGGGATTTGAATTTTGCGGCTGTTTTATTGTGCATGCACTTTATGTTCAGCCATCTTTGATTTCTAGTACCTAGGCATTGAATATGGTTTTGTATTTTATATTTGAATTTGAGTGTCTTGTAAAGTCGCGTAGATTTTTGGTGCCTAATAAAGATATCAACGGGCTCCCCAATTAAGTAAATAACAATTTCAACCTTGGACCGGAATTCCATTCTACAAGAAGTTGAAGTTAATCTGAATTAAACCTCTTTTAAGACTATGCATAGGTATCTATTTTATTTCATGAACAAAGCAATGGTTTAGTGGTGTACTTGGTAGTGAAGCACCCAATGCGAGATAGATTATTTCCTATCACATATTAGTAGATACACATCATAACACAAGCTCTGCTTAGCTTGGAGCTAGATGATGCTGTGTAGTTAGTCCAGTATTATTTATTATATAGGTATTTATTTTATTTATTTCTAATTCTTTTTTCTTTGTCCTTTTCAAAATGTCAACAACAGAATGCCTCGTTTTCTATCTATACTTATATTATAAAGAGGAAAGATAAGTTTGTTTGTTTGTATTGAATAGGCTCCGAAACTACTGAACCGATTTAAAAAATTATTTTACCATTAGAAGCCCACATTATTTCTGGTGAACATAGGCTACTTTTTACCGCGGGAAAATGCTTCATTCCTACGGGAAAACGGGTAGTAAGAATGCAGCCAGTGGTAAACAAAATTTTTGTAAGAAAAATTATTTCTTGACTATCGGACCATCGGATTTCTTGAATATAGGATTAAGTCACCTAGTTATGAAAAAATTCCGCGTATCCTTAACAAAAACGGGTAGATTATAGACTGAAGAAAATTAAAATCCTTTTTGTACATTGTAATATTAAGGAAGAGTTAGCAACGAAGGCGACAAATCAATTATGTTTAACCTTCTAAAACGAATAGATTTTTTCAAAATATTACAAAAATGTCTCAAAAAATCTGTCAATACCGCGAGCCATTGGTAATGTTTATCTAGTGATCCTATAAGCCGAAAGTTTGTGAAATGTAAAATTTTTGTTAAGTATGTATCTCAAAACTTACATAACAATTCAAGATAAAATTTGGCTTACATTTAGAACATAGCCTAAATTATAGTACTTAATATATATAATAGGCTACTTATTATACCGAAAATACGCGAGCGAAGCAGCGTGCCTACGTCAAATTTCATCTTAATCTTTTCAGTAGTTTTGGAGATCCTATGTTACAGAAAATTCACAAACTTTCGGCTTTATAATATAAGTAGAATAGGATAGGGATGCTGGACAATTCAAATAGAAATAAAGAAGAAAGAAAATGTTTATTATACACTACACAAATATTAAAATAAAAGACTACTTAGTAACACGTACCTAAAAAATAGACACAAGTCAACAATAATAAACAATTCGTACATATATATAACTGATAAAAAATAAACTACTCTTAGCCATTCATCATTATTATCAGCCAAAATAGCCCACTGCTGGACATCGGCCTCCTCTAATGAGTGCCATAGCGCCCTGTCTTCAGCTTGCCGCATCCAGCATCTACCTGCAAGTCTTTCGCAGATCCCAGCTGGCCGGAGGGCGTCCTACACTACGTTAGTCGAGTCGCCGTCTCCACTCAAAAACTTAGCCATTGCATAACGTAAAGAGAGGTTTATAAGTGAATAGCGACTTTTCTTATATAAAGATGGTATTCACAAATTTCATGGCAAAAATCCACCATTAAAGAGAGATTAGATTCAAGGTCCAACGTACCTCTTAAAGATCCACTCTGTCTAATAATATGCATTAGAGTATGTTTTAATCTTCAGTTCTATTAGGTGTGACTGAGAGAGAGACAAATCAAAACTAAGTCGGTTGAAGAGTAAAAGAGACGGAATATGTTGAAAAAACTAAAGGGGTCAGTAACTGGATCGAGAGTACGGTAGCTGTTGAGTGTGGTACGGACGCTGGTGACAGTGGATTCTAGAAAAAAAAGAATTATGAATTATGAACATCAATTTAAGGCATTTTTGGACTTGACATTTAAGGTAAAGTTTATATGAAAAAATGAAAAATTGAAAAAATATTTATTTAGTAGCAAATACAAGAAGCTTTAAAAGCAAAGAAGCGAAAACTGGCATTTGGCATTTGTGACCACACACAATTTAAGGAATAATTTACTCCAAGTTGCTTTTAGTAGGCACCTTGTCTCTTCAAAGTTGTCAAAAGGTTAACTTAAATAAGAGTTCGGTTTTTAAAACCGTCTCTAGTATGACAAGGCCCTAAGGCCTATATTGTAAAAGCTTGCTCAGTCACCGATGCTTGAGTAACGATTTTATATGCCATAAGCTATACTGAGGCGCATAGCATATATAAGCGAACAGACCTATGACTGAACAAGCTTCCATAATACGGGACTAAGACATCTTACAGTGCTGTAAACAGTGCTATAAACAGTGTTGTTAACAGTGCTGTAAACAGTGATGTTAACAGTGATGTGAACGTAACGTGTAAAGCAAAGGCGAACAATATTAAAGTGTAACAAAAATGTGTGATAATTATAAGGCACACTAATATTATTACCTTAATCATAAGTATTTATTTGCTAGAGAATAGTTATTCTTTTGAGAAATAAATATCTTCAACCACAAAGATAACTCCATAGTTATAGGTCCAGAATCACCAGCGTTTGTACCAGTACCTACTCAAAGTACCACATCCACATGTAAACACCGAGATCAAGACTCAGACGATCGAGGAAAATGCTACTAGTGTGGATAAGACCTAAGAGTTTACAGATATTTCTGGCTACGCCTCTTGAAAACTAAATCATACAGATCGAAATCTCTCTCAGGTGATATCTTTCAAATTTAATACAGTGGATAATGTGACCCACTTATGTTAGTATACAGGGTGGTTTTTTGAGAAGGAGAGGTGCGAAACCACGAGAGTAAGAGAAAAGTCGTGAAAGGAGTCAAGCCCTCGATAAAAAAAAAACAATAACTTCATATATTTTTTTTTTACTTTTGCTTTTGATGGAAATCGAGATAAGTTTTAAAAGTAATCACATCTCTAGACTCTTTATCTTCTGACCTTTCAAACGTTACTTCTCAAGGGCCCTGCCTGAAAACCAGCGCATTATTGGCCAAACGCTTTAATACTGCAACATGCTGAGGCAGGAACCGATTGTCCCTTGACCACTAACTCTGTTAATATAAGTACCTACCTAGTAAATAAGATTACGTTGTTATGTCGTTGTTGTCTGCCGAAAAATATGTACTTACGAGTACTAATATGTTTTTTGGTTAAATAAATTATCGCTCTCTTTCTGCCGTCCCTTCGGGTTATGAGAGTAAGAAATAGAGAGTGCACATGTGTTTGAGCACAGACTTGTGCGCTATAATATGTTCTGCACACATGGTAAGACTCCGTTTAGAATGGACGCCGTAGCCGAAATTCAGCTAGGAGGTCGTCACCATCGTGCAGTTCGTGAAGAGGGCCTCAACTGCTTTAAACGAAAAGTACTACAATATTTTTGTGGGCTCTCTACGTGTAGTATGTTTCAAACAAGAGGTTGAACGACATCAGCGAATTATAATGGAAGACAATTATTTTGAACTAAATGAACAAAAAAACAATACAGCGGATTTCTAGCATCCACTTTGTACCTATATTTGTAGACCGCATAAATAGAGAAAGTCATATTTCTTTTAAAATCTATGAAAACTCCGCTCTTGCCGCACATCGAAAGAAAACGCACTCTAGAGAAAATAGTCGACACGAAATTTCTGGGTCTCGACAGGAAGACCATACACAGTCAGAAAATTTTCGTTCATCTTTACCACAGATTGTATCGGTCAAAAGAAGCGTATAAAGTGCATATCCACACAACTCTACCTTCACACTAAGCGATATAATCGTCGTCAGCGCTCCCAAAAAGCGCAATTACCGTCGCCGCGTCAATTAGCTCATCTCGAGACGGCGGCGGCGGGTAGCTCACCTGTTACTTTGCTGTCCTAGTCACTCTCCGTGGATTTACTTGCTTAGTAGGTACTACTTTGAATCCAGTACGTATCTATATTAATGCAAGGTTCGTAAAGAATCTTTGTTATCAAAGAAAATTACAATCAATGAATAGAAACAAATTAGAACTAATATTTACAATTGAAACTATTGCAGACTGTTGTAAACGATCTACAGGTAGCCCAACTGATCCATATCAATACCAGTCAGAAGCGTTTCGTAGACGCTGGCTGCATTGCCTCGCTGTATGGCAATGCTGATGCATTGCGCCAGATACTCTTGGGTCACGCGTCGTTTCGACGGACACAGATTTTTTTTAATCCCTGAGAGCCTTGTTTCCTAGGGTCTCAACTCCAAGGTTTTTATCGGCGGATACATCATTAGGTAAGTAATTCCTCTAAATATCCTACTAATAAGTACTTAGGTAGTTATTATAAAAGTATGAAAGTTTGAGAAATGCGAAGAAGTGTGTTGGTTACCAGACAACGGCAAAACTACAGCAGTTTATCACTCATACTATTTTCACCGCGCATTGGTTAATTTTCTTTTGTAATGAAAATGCAGCGAATATCTGGCGCGAAATAAATGCAAATATGTCTTTCTTACATTCGCCTTATTCTATCCATCCAAAAATCACCTGCCAAAGATCGCCTCTTAGCTATAAGACCTTTAAAAGTTTTAAAAGTAACTTGTTTGTTGACATTAATTGTTCGAAGTTTTGTATAGCATAAAAGAAAATGTAGTATAGGTAACTGAAACGAAAAATGCGTCGAACGTATTGAAACAAGTTCTCGGCGTAGGTGCTAGAGGATTCAACTAGTGAAGCAGGCGCGGGCAGGGTTGGTAGGCCGCGGCCGTAGAAACGGAAAGTGGCTCCAAGGACGACCGGTCTGCCTCGGACTTTGAGACGTGAGGGAGAGGATGCAGCGGCTTTGGTCGTGCTTTTAAAAAACGTCAACTGCGAGTGCGAGCGCCGAGGGTTTCGGATAATGACAAATACTATAGGCAGGTACCAGTTAGACTTCACTACCTGATTAATATCAAACAGTTTATCGAATAATTGAAAAAAATTAATTTAATACCCTTCACTTTAAGTTACGTGTTGGCCGAGTCATAAGTTGGGTTTGTACAGCTGCATAACGTAATATAACTCAGCGAAGATGAAACTGCACTGTTCTACCTTTATCGTTGAATGTTTTGACTTGACTAAAGCGTTTCATGCGGTATGGGTTGCTACTGCAACGACCTTTGGTATTGTTTTATTACTTACGTATTTTAAGGAAATATATTAAAATAAAGTTTAAATTATTTGGATATTATTCATTATTCAGCATCCCGCAAGGAACATTATTAGTAATCTTCGTGTTTACTTTATTTAGTAAAATCTCGTACGTTACAACACTACAATGCAGACCACAGTAGGTAAGTAAATTTAAATAATAATCTAACTAAAGGGACAAAACCACTGTCGCTTATCTCTTGAACCACGTGTCAAGTCTTAGTCGGTTTATAGGATGCATGTTCGAAGGACTTGATGTATACTTACCTTCGGGTTTGTAGCACAGGGCTTTATTTAGATCGAGGTCTAGTCTCAGCCATTCTTTAGTTTGCAGTAGATTTTCATGGTCGAGATGAGCTTTTGTACAGCTTTAGGTTTTATTTATTTCATCGTTCACAATCATCATCGTCATCGTAAGCCAATACTTGTCCACTGATGGACATTGGTCTAGTCTTCAGTCTGGCGCATCCAACATCTGCCTGCAGTCTTTTGCAGGTCGTTCACAATAGGTTCAACAAATTTATCTCATAGGTTTTATTTATCTTTAGTATTATAAATGAATCTTGTAGTATTGTGACAATTGTACTTACTGTTTATATTTTAGATTTAGATTAAATATTTTTATATTTGTTGTTTTTATGTATGAACAATAGAGTGTTCATTCATTGTGAAAGGGTGACTTTTAGGGTTTTTGATCCGATCGTTTATAGGCAAGAAGTTTTAGAAAATGAAGAGTGGAAAATAGGGATTTGGAAGTTGAGGTCTCAGATTTTTGCCTAGTGGACATTAAAAAGTCGTTCTTAGATGTGAGCACTACAGAGGAATATGGTAGAAACGAAAATCAATAATTTATTATAAAGGTGTATCTGACTCTTATAAACTCTAATAAACCAATGACAATGATGATGAGCCTGACTAAAGATTCAAAGGTAGTCAAGTAGTTTTTAATCTACTTTTCTACTGATGGGTGGTGATTACTGTAACTAAAGAGCAGAGCATATGTAAAAATGTAGAGCTTTTTATGCATTAACTTTCACTACAAAAAGGCAGCTAAGTACTTGCAGCTAATGGCATAATATTCAAATTGGAATTTTATATAATGTTCGTACAGTTATCTACAAAAACGGCTGTACAGGGGGGTTTTAGAGATTGTTTTGAAAATTGCCAAGTTCAGCATTTTCTGACGTTTACCTAATATAGTTTTTGTCAGTCTTTCCCATTTGAGTGCATATGTGGCGTAGTGGTCGTAAATCTGCCTGAGTCACAGAAGGTTGCGGGTTCGATTCCTGCTGTGGGACAAGTATATTCTTATTGCTCGCTTGTGAAATCTCCAGCGTTATCATACAAATCTTGAGAAAAAATAGTTTCAACAAAGTCATCGGCGATCAAAGATCATATTGCGTGTAAGCAAGTTAGAAGATATAGTCTATCGAGCTCACGAAAACTTTACTCGTATTCGTATTTTACACACTCATACTATGCATCCTGCTTACCACATCCATCCATCTTCGTCACCGACTAGACTTCGCATTAGCCAGACGTTCGAACACTATCCTCCATCCTTCTCCCACCAACGCTTAGACAAAGCTTTTGTATATCTATCTTTATCTTTGCCGAAGTGATTCAGCGAAATCGGGCGAAAGAATATATGTCCGATTGTCTTTAAAGGAATGTAGACCTAATTTTGTAGTGTTTATAGGAGGTTTTAGCTTGGTGTGGATTGGAGAATTAAATTTCCGAAGCAAGTGTTAATATAAAGTGCAACAATCTTTTTCTTGGGCAGTTCTTGCAATGCTCGAAATTGGATGGTGTTATTCGTTGGACGCGTTTTGATGGAGTTATTAAGTTGGTTTCATCGCGCATAATGCTTTCAATTTTGTGTTTTGTTGGTTTTGTTTTATCCTTTCTTAAATCATTTAGCGGTATTTGTTACTAATATTCTAAAAGTGATATACTTACCCAATAAAGAGTTACTCAATTTAATATACTTAAGTAAGTTTTATGTGACGTTGCGAGTAAAATCGCAAGCAGGAGCTATCGTAGTATTTTATTAACTTAAAAAAAAATTTTACATCATCATCACCATAATATATTATGCTAGTTCCCTGCTGGAAATTAATTATGGACATTTTGTAAGCTTAGCGTGTTTATTTTTGACTTTTTGTGAGCAAACTTACCAGAATTAAATTCTTATAACATTGATTATGCAACAATTAGTTCTACTTTTCCACTCATTAAAAAGCCCATCGTTCTCAATAGAGCCCATTAATCTATACTTTCAATTTGTACTAACCTAGGGTAAGATAACTATAGTAAAGGGTGGAGCGACTGCAATCCATCTCCTTCACGACCCGGTGACCGTGGGATGCGTCTGCAAACGACGACCGGAGGCGGTAGCGGGTCCATAGGCTTAAGCGATCAATAAAGCGGACAGCTCTACCTTCAGGACATGCGTTTCTGTTATCAATTTCTACCAACTTCTGCTGTACTTAGATCGCGAAAGGCGGCTGGATAATGCTGGTTGTAGCAAGTTAAAACCAGACGCTCATTAGGTAAGGGCCCAGTAGTGGCCTGACTTGGACTGATGATGATTGTACCGAAGTCAAAGTGAGTCGATTCGACTCTGCTATTCGCTAACACACGGACCCCTACGCGCTCAAGAGGTGTGTACGCTCTGGACTAGAATGTAGAGCAACTCTGATATTACTTTGGGTGCCCACGACGCATAAGCAGAAGAACCGTAACGTGCAGCTCCGGCGCTCTCTTTCGGGTGACACTGTAAGGCTCGACAGAGAATGCCTTAGTAGTTTTCCAATCCGCTACTCGCTGTCACTCGTACCACAAGCTTACTGCATGAATCCCTGTTCGCCGCGACTGATACCTAGTATTATATGGTCTGGGCTGATGCAATCAAAGGGATCATTCTAAACTTGCTCGCACCAATAATTTCTATTGTCTTGCCTTAAGATATTTGGCCGAAATCGTAGCCTCATGAGTTCTGTTTATCCAAGTAGACTCTTCGTGTTTCCTGTACGTTAACCTACTGATGTTAACCCGCTATTCGCTAGCACTTGCACCACCGCCACACTGCATGATGCATTACTGTTCGCCGTTACGGATACCTAATATATTGTCTGGGCTGATGCGGTCACACGGATCATTTTAAACTTGATCTTGACTCATCGGGTGTGTAGTTATAGGCTGTAAACAAGAATGTAGAGCAACTCTCATAGCACTTTGGGTGCCCTCAACGCTCAAGCAGAAGAAGGCATCGTGTAGCTGAGATGAGTCAGTTAATGCCTTTAAAGTAGCCTTTCCCGCTATCCGCTAGCACTCGGACCACCGCCACGCTGCATGATGCATTAATCCCTGTTCGCCGCGACGGATGCCTAATATATGGTCTGGGCTGATGCGGTCACACGGATCATTTTAAACTTGATCTTGACTCATGGCGTGTTATGCTACGCCTTGTTGTGGACTGTTTTGTCGTAGTGGAAGGCAAGCGCTTGTTAAAAGCTAGGTAGATACCTAGTAGATACATATACAACGAGACTTGGATAACTTTAATATTGTGTACAATATCAGCGGAGTCTCTCTAACGGCGAAAATACGCTAACCTTGACCGAGGTTACCTATTTGAGCCGTTTGGTGTTGAAACCCTTGGTCCTTGGAGTCCTGGGGAACACGTAATTTATAAAGGTTTCACCAAACTTCTTATAAGTTAACAGGTGTACGGAATGCTGGCTTCTATTTTGGTCAACGAATTAGCATAGCCATTCAACGTGGCAATGCTGCCAGTGTTCTGGGCACTCCTTCTCGTGACGGATTTGATTTTTAAGAAATAGATATAACTTTACATAACACATGCTCTGCATACTTTACGGCTAAATGATGCTGTTTAAAAATATAATAATAATGCTGGACAAAGCACAAACCACCATCTAGCTAATAGATCTTAGTAAAATCTGTAGATATGGTACGTTCTTCTAGCGCTTACTCAACAACTGGCCTGTGTTACAACTACACGCAAACACTCGCTCACAGTTACATTTCCAATCTTGTGCAATAATTATTAAAAACAAACACGAGGGCATTGATGTAGTCTTTTAGTCAATAAATCACAGTACGTCGTAGCAAGCACGCGTAACACGAATGCCGGTCCGACTCTGACTGAGGTGGGTGGACCTAATTTGAGCCTTCCAATTTCGAGAAGCTCATCTCCCCTTTCTTACTTAGATCGATGATGATGCCAGCTTAGTTTTTCTCTCATATTAGTCCACCCGTCAGTTTTTTTAGGTATTTATTAATCCAGCCTTAGTACTGCAGATATTTTTAATTTAATTTATGGCCAATCACTTCAATGTCAGATCAGGTAAATCTTTATCGTTTATTACCAAAACATCTAATCTACGATAGGTCGTGAGGACCTTTTGTCCTTTTGATCAGATAATAAATCCGGACCAGTCTAGCTATTCCGGTTTTGTAATCAAAAAATCATGAAACATAATAATGGATTCTAAAGCATAAGCAAATGGATGCATCAGATGGATTTCCATCTCCTCAAAAACATTATGGCCTTTTCCCGTTTGCAGATTGTTGGCATAAAAATTTGTAGGTACCTTCTTAAAGCTAAAGCTACTATCAATTCTTTTTCCAAAGGAACTATTTGGAACATATAATAAAGCTCTGTTCAATAACTCAATACCGCTACCACACAACAAAAACGTCCATTCAAATATGGGCTTAAACTTGTTATCTTTAGATATATTTTACTTACAGTACCAAAATGGCTTCCCACAAGCTTCAAACGCGTGGTCCGTGTGCTGTCCGCCGCGAGCATGGGATGCCGTCAATATAGAATTGATCAGATTTATTAGTTATAGTGCATATTTGAATTTGAATGCATATTTTTGTGTTGTGCTGTAGCGGTGCCTTCCAAGTTCCAGTAGGCCTAGCACGGCGATTTTTGTCTAGGATAAAATAAGGAAAAATTTGCGCGTGCGAGGGCATTTTCAGTTCAATGTCTAGCCGAGCCGCCGGCGGCTCCGCGCCAGTTTAGGAGTTGACGCCCGATAAATTATTATCTTTCATATTGGCGATTTGTGAACGATTTCAAAGCACGCAGCGAGTTCCGGAGACTAGCAATCGCAGCGAGCTCGCTGCGTGCGTGTATTCGCTTAGAAATCGCAAATCACCTGTGTGTGTTATTGCTCTAGTATAAATGGACCTATTTACCTAGTATAAATGTATCAGTAGCGATCAATCCGTAGTAATTTTTTAGTTAATTTTCGGTTAGTTAAATGATAATGGGCTCGAGCTTCTTTTATCCGATTATGATCCTCCGATAATTACGGTTTTTTAATAAGTTTGCGACGCCACAAGTTACGATTTTGCACGGTTTCTTGGTAGTAGTAGCAAAAACATCGGCACGACAAGCGAATATGCTCGACACGCACAATATTAGGTACCGTGACAAGTGTTGACATGACATGATAAGCTAGGAATTGATGCCAGTTTTGAAGGATTTTTATATACCGCTATTTTATATAATTACCAGATTTGGGAATCGATTAACGTTGCTATCAGTCATTATATTTTCGAATAGAACGAGGATTCATTTTCTTAGCTGGAACTGATCGAGGAACTGTTGTAATTATTGTAAAAGTATAGTTGTTATTTCAAAACCAGTTCTTTCACATGAATATAAGTTATAATTGTATTATTTGGATAGTATCGACGACCTCAGTGGCGCAGCGGGCGAGAGTCCGCCTGCGACGCAAGAGGTTACGGGTTCGATTCCCGCCTCGGAACAAATTTTTGTACGATCTGCAGAAATTTGTTCCGTTGGTCTGGGTGTTTTCTATGTATCATAAAAAAATATATTTATCTATGTATATAATGTACTAGCTGTACCCGCGACTTCGTTCGCGATTGCCTCACCTGCCGACTAATTAAGTTCACATTTAACCATGGTCTCTCATAATTTGAAACGCTGCCGTGCAAAAAATCGTGTAGTGTCTACGGGGGATAGCATGTTATCATCTTCAATCCCATTCTTTATCCACACGACTTTTAGCTACGACTCGGCCAGCGTCAGTGTTAAGAAGTGTCATACTCGTTTCACTTCTTACTGATGGTTCCGTTCAGCTGGGGCCCTATTCTGCTATACTAATCGCTTCACTATGACAGGGGTATTGACACAGAATGACACGTTTGGGTATTCCACCTCAGATGAAAGAAATTATGATGAATGCAGATGGAGAGACGTGCGTCAAGTTTGAAACTATTCATTTATCTCGCACGCACTATCTGGAGTTTTATAAATCTAAGGATTCTACGTGATGATTCTGCGACGATTCCATTGTCATACTGAAGCAATTGACTGGACCACCGTAATTTTTTTTTCGTTAGTAGGTAGGTACAGTTGGCTGTGTACCACAGTAAAAAATATTTTTCTGTGGTCCAGTTAGTATAATTGGACCACTTACTGCAACCAAACTTCGGTAGTGCAGTTAACTGGACCAACTAAACCACCATATATCATGTAAGGTAGGAACCTAACTTATCTTTCCAAGACGCACCACCTTAGTAGGTAGGAACCTAACTAATGGGTGCGTCTTGGAAAAATACATAGATAGGAACTTACCTACCCTCTATCTACTAATTTTTTTCTTCTAACTACAGATTATTTTATCAATCTACTGATTTTCTACTCGACTTTCTACTGATTTAGTCAAATTCGATCTTGCAACACTGTTTCTAACAAAAAGAATGCATGAAATCGGACGACGCGTAGACCCGTCGTGATGCGCGGTTAAAGAATTCTACTTTTTCCTCTCTCCCAGGGGAACCTTACTGAATTCCAGGATAAAATGTATTCCATGTCCTTCCTTGTAGTATGAACTCAAAACGTGCCAAGTTTAATTCCAACTCATTACTATGTAGTTTCGGCGTGATGCGCGGTGAAGGAATTTGACTTTCATCCCCTCTGCCAGGGGAACCTTACTGAATTCCAGGATAAAATGTATCCCATGTCCTTCCTTGAACTCAAAAAGTACCAATTCAGTCCAACTCATTCAGTAGTTTCGGCGTGATGCGCGGTGAAGGAATTTTACTTTCATCCATTCTCCCAGGGGAACCTTACTAAATTCTGGGATAAAATGTATCTTTCCTCGTAGTATGAAATCAAATTATGCCGAGTTCCATTCGAATTCATTCGGTTGTTCCATCGTGATGCGCAGTTAAAGAATTTTACTTTCATCCTCTCTCCCAGGGGAACATGACTGAATTCCGGGATGAAATGTATCCCATGTCCTTCCTTGTACTATGAAATCAAATCGTGCAAGGTTTCATTCCAACTCATTCAGCACTTTCGGCGTCATGCGCGGTGAAGAAATTTTACTTTCATCCCCTCTCCCAGGGAAACCTGACTGAATTCCGGGATAAAAAGTATCCTATGTCCTTCCTCGTAGTATGACCTAAAATCGTGCCGAGTTTCATTTCAATACCTTCAGTAGTTTCGACGTGATGCGCGTTTAAGAAACAGACAGACAGACAGACATGAATGAAAAAAATTGCAGTTTTGGCTTCAGTATCGATAATAGAGTGCCCTCCAAAAAAAAATTTTCAAAATATCTTCAATGTACAGAATTGGACCTGTTACAGTTTTATTATAAGTATAGATAGATAGATTAAATATATCAGTTATCTAGTACCCATGACACAAGCGTTGAGTAGCTTACTTTGGGGCTAGATGGTGCTGTGTGGATTGTCCAGCATTATTTATTTATTATTATTATAGTATTTTTTCCCCGTGCCTCGGAAAGCACGTTAAGCCGTTGGTCTTGCGCCTGACCTCTCCCCATTCGTGTCGATCTGTCGTCCTATCGGATTATGAGAGTGAGGGAATAGTGAGTGTACCTGTATTTGCGCACACACTTGTGCACTATAATGTGTCCTGCGCTAGGCTCCGACGAGACTGGCCGTGGTCGAAATTCGGCTAGGAGGACATTCATCATCATCATCATCATCAGCCCATATTAGTTAGTCCACTGTTGGACATAGGCCTCCCCTAATGAGCGCCATAGGAGGACATTATTATTTGGATATCCCTGAAAGTAACCAGGTATTAACATGGATCAAGTATTTAATACAAGGAAAATTCGATTCCTTAGGCTTGCTTGGTTCGTTCGATTCAGATAGAAGTCCTCTCTACTTAAGATGTAAATTTAGTAAGAAATAGGTGCATTAAAGGTCAGGACAGAGCGGACGCTAGTCGGGTTATTCCACTTTCATTACCATAAGCAGATTCTAAAATTCAATTATTATCATAAATCAGGCAACTAAAGCGAAAAACGCGCGAAGGACATGTGTGCAGTTTTTTATTTATTTTTATTTAAAAACCTGATTTCCATATATTGATATCTACTGGTTGGGATCTCTGTAAGTAAGCGCCGGCTAATTAATTTACCCATATAAATGAAACACCCTGTTTAGCGGACTCACGATTGTACCACTATTTTAAGAGTTAAGCTTTACGCACATTAACCCAACGCCTACTGTACTACCGAATTGAATACAAAATGAATTCAGCTAATTAACTGTTATTTTTCTGCACGTTTAATTTGAAAAAAAAAAGAAGGAAAATAAGTTTATTGGTTTACATCGGTAACAAGAAAACCCAGAATACTATAAAAAAACCTTAAAATAATTAATTCTAATAAATACTCCACTATGTGAACCAAAAAAGTGAATTTTTATTCGATTTTCATAACAAAATTTTTTTTTTTTCAGATTTCAATTACTCTCTATTAAGCACTTGGACAAATCAAATTTTATATGTACTATAAATTATTATCAAATAAAATTAAAGTATTATTTATTGATTTTCTCTTTATAAAATATATTAAGCAATCAAATATCCCAAAAAAAAAAATCGACTTCGACGGGACTTGAACCCGCAGCCCGCTTGAAGTCCCGTCGAAGTCAAAATTATTGCGAAATTATTTGATTACTTAGAAATTGTCCTGAGTGGCTTACGCACTATAAAAACAAAAAATCTTGGACTACGTTTTTGACCACAAGTGGAAGAAGTGAAAAATTTCACAGTCCGACCTTAATGAAACAGCCTGTACTGTAGAGAACAGTGGTTTATTATTTTTCTCGCTCGCGTCGCTTCCACACCGGCGCTTTTCTGATGAAATGGATCGAAAAAAGTTTGACCTATTTCTCCAGTTTTTGTCAGAGAGGTTTTAAATAGGTACTTTCCTATTGTTTTTTAATATTTCTAGCAAAGAGAATACAATACTACGAAGAATTTCTGGACAATTTATAGAGGATTTCTAGTCTTTTATATATTTTACTGTATTTATGGAGATCTTATTTACGATTCGCAGATGCTGGTATTTCGGTTTTGGAATGAATTTGGATAAAATTAATGTCATGATCAATAGCCACATTGATCCAAGACCGGTGATTGTGTACCTTCTTGAAACTGTTTCCAAGTACACTTACCTGGGGCAGATTCTGCAGTTGGGTAAAAACAATTTCGAGAATGAAGCCAACAGGAGGATCCGGATAGGCTGGGCAGCATTTTGAAAACTACGTCGAGTATGCGTCCTACCCGTCATGACCTACGGAGCTGAGACGTGGACATGAGTGTCCACGTCTCAGCTTGCCGTGAGCGGCAGGGCTAGTCCACCGTTCAAAGTCGCTCAGCGAGCTATGCTCGGAGTCTCTCTGAAGGAATTTAGGAAGGATTCGCAACGAATACATCCGACAGAGAACCAAAGTTATCGACATAGCTCAGATAATTAGCAAGCTGAAGCAGTGGGCTGGCCAAGAACCGACAACCGTTGGGGTAAACGTGTTCTTGAGTGGAGACCGCGACTCGGCAAACGTAGGACTCCAGGCAGGATGCGGCAGCTGCGCTATACGGGCACTATGGCGCTCACTAGGCTTATGTCCAATAGTGGACTATTTAGGTTGATGATGATGATGATGGTGGAAATTGTTGTACCTATTTTGTTGCTTTAAAGTAGAAAAAGAAAATTAAATATTAATTTAAAATTAAATTCTTCGTTTTCACCGATGCCTATGGACATGAGCTCCATATATTTACAGCATGCGTTCACTCATCCATTAATAATCGCCATTTTCTTTACTAGTATTGTCCAGGGACTTTGCTTGCCTGCTACTCCACTCACTACTTCCTCCTCAGTAGCAAACGTATCTATGTCCATTGCTGAACGTTCTTCCGCCAAACGAAAGGAAAAAAGTGCTTGGGAAGACAAATCCAACGAACCCAAACTCGACGGAGTAACGTCGTTTTGTTTACAAGTTCCTATGCCCCTTCCGTCTCCATCATCAGACCAGTTGGTCTGGCTAGATGGCACCATAACATTGCATTATAACTGAACTTGTAAGTACCTATGCAAAGTTTCAGCTCAATCGGTTGAGGATCTTAAATTCAGTTGTAAGATTTGTCCCACATTAACGTTATGTACCTACGTACATACATATATACTACAAACTAAAAGGGCAAGTTAAATAAAAGCTTGTAAAAAACTAAAACTTTTCCAATTGCTAAGGAAACGTCTGCTCCTTTTTTAAAAGTGTTTTTTTAGGTACAATCAATTTTAGACCAATAATAATAGATGCCAATATTCCCTTCAGGTCCGTAAAAGTACTGAAATCTGGTTTATAATTTATAAAATAGTTTAAAAAGTCCTTATCCCTGCTAAATAACGATGACCTAGTCGAATTTGGGCCACAGCGGCCAGCCGCAACGGACACTAGCCATGTGCGCAGGACATATCATAGTGCACAAGTGTGTGGGCAAACACAGGTGCACTTCCACAATTTGATGGGACGGCAGCCCGACACGACCGGAAAACAAGTCGCAGTCATAACACAAACATATCAAAAGCGAACGTACAAACATACGGACTAATTATACCAATTCTATATTGAGTTCGCCATGTTGATTTTTCGGATTAAACGCAATGCAGTGTCTGACTATTTTGTGTTTAGGGTTCCCTAGGATCCCGGTTGTGATGGGACTGGCTTTACCTGAATGATATAATCATTTGATTGTTTTGAAAAAAAAACGACTTTAAATTCCTTAGTATTTA
This sequence comes from Eupithecia subumbrata, assembly GCA_949316285.1. NCBI lineage: Eukaryota > Metazoa > Arthropoda > Insecta > Lepidoptera > Geometridae > Eupithecia > Eupithecia subumbrata. The sequence continues at coordinate 20,713,659 of OX438646.1, read as the reverse complement.
ATTTACACTGTTTTTTTAAGTTTTTCGGGCCAAATCTTAATCCCTTTGAAATAATATGGGACCATCTCGAGATCATGCTCCATACAATAGCGAATTTTCAAAATCGGTCCATAATTGACGAAGAAATCGACAAACATACATAAAAAAACCTACATAAAGCCGAACATACCAGCTCCTCCTTTTTGAAGTCGGTTCAATAAGGAGGAAATTCTTTACCGGAAGGTATAATCTCAGGTGCTGAGAGCACCTCCAAGAGCATTCTCCAAGAGTGAATGAAGAGATGGAGGACAATGATCTTGTATTTATCAGTTAGGTAGTGATACGTCGTCGGCCATATTGTCACTTAAGGCCAGGTAGTCCTGTAGCAGTAGGCGTAAGGGAAAACGCGCGCCTGCCAAGCCGCCGCGCTCGTGTTTTTTGTAGTTATTTAAACATAGATTAAGAAAATCATTATACTAATTCAAACTCTGCGAATTTGTTTAGAAATATTAAGTGTCCTTAGTTGTGTACAAAAAATGTGTGATTTCAGTAGTTCGCTAGTCATATTATTGAAAAAACGTTAGAAAAAGGGGTAACTTTGGGATTTTTTTCGATAGAGTGAAGTTTATTAGATCTTGTAACTGAATGCGACTTTGACTAGACTAGATCCTTATATATATATTTTTTTTCAGAATTTGGAACACTGTTTTTCTAAGTCAATGTAACTGTAAAAAAAGTAAAAAAATGCGGACTCTGCTGGCCTACCAAGCCTTAATCTGGTGAGATGATGGGAACTAAGGCCTTTCATGTCAAGTTTATACTGTTTTTTAGAAGGTCGTCAAGAACTATTTATTTTTGAAATTTAATTTTGCAAGGTCGTAAACGACAAATCATATTTTAAATTAAATTTTTGCAAGGCCGTATAGAACAATTGTTAAAATATTTATATTTATGACACAAAAGTTTTTGCGTGCTTTTCTTTTACTAACAAGCTGACTATACTCCGGTACCTATAACGTTTTGTCATTTACGCCCTTCTTTTCCCTATAAATTGTGTTTAGTGTGACAGAAATGTTAGGTCCTATAGGTAATTTTTTTGCGACTTCGAGGAAATTAAATATAGGTACAGTTCGATAGAGAATTAAAAACCAATTCATAATTCATAATTCATTTATTTCAAATCAAGCGAACTTATTATGTGTAACAAATAAATCATTAATTTTAAAAGTTTTGGCTTGGCTTCTAGATCTTGGATTACAGCACCTACACTAAGTGGTTAGACTTGTGTCGTAGGTGCTGCATTTCCTTCAAGGTATACAATAGATTAGCCACAAATCAATGGTAGGTACAATTAAAAGATACAAAGCCTCATTAATTACATTAGTAATACAATAGTAAATTGGTAAAATAGATTTAATAGATTTTACATTTTTTTTAAAACTAAGTAAAACTGCATTATTAAAAAATGTCCTTGAACCCTTTGAGCCCAAAGGCCATGAAGTTCGGGTAAACCGACAACGCAGCAGATATACATTTAGCTGCTCTTGCAGTTAAATGTGTATTTACTTGAGATTATCTAATTTTACTTAGTTCGCAATCGACCGCCACCGTCGCGTGTTCAAACCAATACCTAATACCATTTTAACCATTCCAAAAGTTGGCAGCAGTAGTTTAAATAAATAAATAAATAATGCTGAACAATTCACACAGCATTATCTAGCCCCAAGCTAAGCACAGCTTGTGTTATGGGTACTAGATAAGTTAAACTAAGATAAGATAAGATAAGTTTAAAAAACAGAAGTGTCTTGTGGATATAGTCCGTACCACACCAGTGACTTTCCTTGACCACCAACCAAACACCACACCAAATACCAATCTCAAAGGGCTGTTTGGGGATCAACCAGCACCATCTACCACAAACCCCAACCCCCTTTTCACATTAGAAAAAGTCAGTTCTCTCAGATCATTTGATTATACACGACGACCTCTGTGGCGCGGTGGACAAAGGGCCGCCTGCGACGCAGAAGGTTGCTGGTTTGATTCCTGCCTCGAGACAAATGTTTGTACGATCTGCAGATATTTGTTTCGGGTGTTCTGGTCGTTTTCTATGAATAATAACAAGAACAAAATAAAAAAAATTAAAAACCCCCCCGACAGATTTTCTTGAAACATGGCACACTCGGGATAAAAATATTATCTATGACACAAAAAAATTAAATGAAAATCGGTTCATCCATTTGGGAGCTACGATACCACAGACATACACAGATACACAGACACGTTAAACTTATAACACCCCTCTCTTTTTGCGTCGTGGGTTAAAAATATCTATCTATGTAATACATTGTATTAAGTATATAGAAATAGAAATAGATAGAAATAGAAATAGAAAATCTTTATTTGTGTGACATAATATAAAACTTATAAGTAATACTACAATATATCGGTTATCTTGCACCCATAACACAAGCTCTGCTTAGCTTGGGGCTAGATGATGCTGTGTGGATTGTCTGGCATTATTGTCCCTCACCGAGGATCAAACCCACCACCTCTTCGTTTCAGGATGGCCTTACCTACTCCACAGAGGTCAATAGAGTTCAGGCATTTTTAAAACAAAATTCCAGAATTTATTGAACAGAACCCATTCATCCCAAAGGGCTCTTCACGATTTTTTTCGTCAATTGATTGGACTTCCACAAATAAAGCAAATGACGACCGATTGAATTCGCGATGAGCTTTTACCAATTTATTCCCGAGGTCCGTGGCGCATGCGGCCTTATTCCGCTGAAGCGAGGATTGTAATGCGAAAATTTGATTGTACTGGTACAGGATTCTGTTTGAATGTGCTTACAAAGGTTTCAAAGGAAAATGAGCTTTAATTGTAAATTTTATGACTTCATTCAAAATACCTTTCGAATCGCCCTGAATTGAAATCTCCCGGTGCTGCAATCAGAATGCCATAGTTTTAGTTCGGGCAGTACCTATTTAAATAATAAAATCCAGATAAAGATAACCGATTTTCCTCATGTTTTACAATTCCATAGGGTGTTTTCTTTTTTCTTTGCTTTTTTTCCAACTTCTATGTTCCTAGCAATAAATAGATTATGTACCTACCCTTATAACCTCCTTTAAGCTAATTACCACCTAAGCCAAAACTCTTTAATAATGTATATGTATGCCATAAATAAATCTGAAATCTTCTTCAAAAGGTTGTGTGTACTTTTATAATAGGTACCTATACTTTTATATATACAATAAGCCTAATTATAACGACATTAATTGTAACATTTGTGTACATACTTACCTAATTCACCTATGGTGGAATAAAAAATACAAATAAAAAAAAAATACTTATTCTACTCTTATCGATTACGAAGTTGAAGGTGAATAATCAATAATCAATAATCATTTAATAATTCAATAGTTCTCTAACCGAGGTAGAGTTACTGTTTGAGGGTTAATAACCCTCAAACAGTCAAACACAATTCAGCGCACCTCAAGTTACGAATATCTGATTAAATTTCATTAAAAACTGTCGACCATAGACTGCCTGAGCTGCGTTGAGTATTTGGGGTAATTCGAGTCAGGGTTCGAACGTTTTGCACGAACCAACACACAAACATCTCGTAAATCGCACTAGTTGCATTGAGATCTTCATACGATGAATTAAAAATAGTTCAGTCATTCATTAGTTACCACTTCTAATAAAGGCAGGTTTTTTGGACTGAAAAGAACCTTTTTTTACCGCCTTTCACAATCATACTCTTACAGTTACGGATAGAGTAACCGTCCATTTCATTTTAAAGATTTATCCGATCAACAATACTAGTAACGCCGGTGACGCGACAGTAAAACTTTGGTAGTCTCCGGCAAATGAACATAACCTCGCTTTTTTTTGACAACTGGACAGTGACGTAGGCTTGGGAAAATCTCGGAATGTTAGACCTTGCTTTCTTAGATCATGTAGCCTTAGTAAAAAACTGACGCAAGCTTCTTATCTATGTTTTAATCTCTCAGCTAATTACAAGCATTCTTCAAAAACTAATAACAGTAACTCATTGTCAAAGTAAAGTCTGTAAAAAGTGCAGTAAAAAGGTGTGAAATGTAGGTACAAGTAGTTTTTCTGTTGGAGTGAGTCTGCGTTTTTACGCAAACTTATGTCATCCGTCTTGCAGGGATGCATGGCGGAACTTACTGACAGATCGGTGCACTGCGGGACAAGAAAATGGACACTGCACAACTGCACATTAAAGCTGTGCGTCTACTGGATCGTAATCGAAGTGCCCGCAACGTAATGATTTGCTGCAGTGAGTGGCTCAAATTGAAATTTCAACCTAAATTAAGACGTGCTGTGTATATTGTACAACACGATCGCAATAAAAATTTAAATCTTTGCTTGGTATTCATTTCTATAATACAGCGTGCACTGGATCGGTATATCTGTCGATACCGATTTCAGGCTTATTGTAAATGCCGACGCCGCGTATTACGCGGCTCTAATTCCCATCCGGTGGACGCACAACTGTGTGTTGCCGGCTTAGAATTTGCACCACCCCAATTCTTCCCGCGCAGGTGTCGTAAGAGGCGACTAAAGGAAATCCACCGGGGGCGGGCAGCAGCGCCTCCTGCAGAACAATTCTATCACCGAACTGCGATCCCCAACCCGCATGCCCAGCGTGGGGATTATGGGCATTACCCCCCATGAGGTAAAAGCCAAAAAGGCGCTTATCAGGGGGAGGCCTGCGTCCAGCAGTGGACCAATACTGAATAATAATATACCAATACCAATATAGGCTGTTGAGGAGGTTGAGGACGCACAGCGTCTAAGTATTTTGTTAAAGCGAGTTCATTAGTTACCGTATATTGGTCTGATCACATGTATGTATTCGCGCGCGAGTGTATCACTTATACTTTTTTCGTCGATAATCGGCTGCATTTAATTACAGTCGAAAACAAAAGAAATATCACAAATGTACTAAAATCTGAATCTACCAGCTGTTCTGAAGATGATTATTCTTCGATTTTAACAGGGTGCTCTACATTTCTCGGCCAGCAGTGTATAACGACTCCCGCTACCGAAGGCCGCTAATTTATGGAAAACCTCCAGAGTCGAGACTAAACTTCAGCGTACATGCATCGGCACCCGACTTCACTCACTCGTTCCTATGGGAACGACCGCCTTTATATAGGAATATCTGTAAAATATTTTTTTAAAATTCATAATGATATAAGTATTCATATGCACATAATAGCGGATCTAGAAATAAAAACATGCCATGTACTACAGGTTCTGGCTCTTTGCACCAGAGCGAAACTGTAACTAGGTATGTTTTTTAATTGTATTTTAATTTATTTATAAATAACCTACGTGTTCTATTTATATGACCGGAAATAAATGATTTTATTATTATTATTTTTATAGAATTTATTTTTTTATCACAAAGAAAATTACAATCAAATAATAGAAATAAATTAGAACTAGTATTTACAATTGAAAAAAGAGAGTTAACTGCAGACTGTTGCAAACAATCTACAGGTAGCTCAACTGATTAATATCAATACCAGTTGGAAGCGTCCCCAAGACGCTGGCTTATTATTTATTAATTTTACACTAAATTTAAAGTTTAAAGTAAGGTTTTGTGGGACAAATACCTACCTATTTATCCCTCTAGAATACAATTTATTTAGATGTGACCATCTCGGAATTATACTCTATACAATAACGAAAGAATTTTTAAAATCTGTCCAAAAATGTCGGAGAAATTGACAAACATAATTAAAACAAGTACTTACGAAAATAGAACCACCTCCTTTTTTCAAAGTCAGTTAATGGTAAAACCTAAGATAGAACTTTTGTATCCAATAACCAGGCAGACAGACAGACAGATAGACAACAAAATGACCATTTGAGTACCAAGGGTAAACCAGTGGTAAACCAGTGGGTTTACCACTGGTATGAGAGGTGCCTCTACTGTCTGTTTTTACTTATAATTTTTATAATTAAGGTATATTAAAATTTTTCCAACTTGTAATAAGTAAACCAATTCTATGTGTGTATTTTATATGACAAATAAATGATTAGTACTTACATTTCTTTAAGGGTTCCATTATTTGCCTTGCATTCCATTAAATCAAAATTTAGCAAATCTAAAACTGCTAAATTTTTAGGTGTGACAAAGCTGCTTCTAATGATAAGTCACCAATAATGGATGTCACCTTGACCGCGACCTACCCCAACGTCGCAAAAAACAAACTAGTTCTACTTCGACTGTTTTGTTCTATTTATATTTACTTAAATTAATTTATCTTATTTATTCATCATCATCCAGAGTCTGTTGCCAAGGTAAGGCTTTCGTGTGTGTCTGCTGGAATGGGATATAATATACTTAGATTATAGTTTAGTTATTTATTTAATTTTTTTTTACATGGCAGACGCCTTTATCCACAAAGAAAATTATAATATAATTAGTATTTACAATTGAAACAATTGAGCCAACTGCAGACTGTTGCAAACAATCTACAGGAAGCTCAACTGATCCATATCAATACCAGACGGAAGCGTCCCCAAGACGCTTAATTTAATCAATTAATTATTAAATAATAATAATTATTTATTAAATTAATATCATAGGTATATGATCATATTAATTCAGCAATGGAATGTTAACCTATTAATATTTTAAAGATGATTTGTGTTTATCAACCATTGATTGAGACAATACCAAAACTATTTTTTATATTGATTGGGTGGAAATTTTGAACGCTTGTAGTTCTGTTTTTGGCATAACATATACGTACTTATTTTGGCATATTATCTATCGCCAAAAAATGGACGGGATCGAGTAAGATGTAAATTAAATTACAAGACATTGCACAACATACTCGTAAAGTAACTTCTATGTGGATGTTTTGAACATTGAAACAGATTGATTAAGTCACAAAAGAAAAAAAAACGTTAGAAACTGGTACCAGATTGGAACATTGAGTCTTTAAATAAAAATAACTAAGATTACAAAAAAATCATAGGTACTCCTTGAAAAAATATTGCTAATAAAGCCTGAAGAAGGTGTTTAGCGCCTATAATAAATCCTGCTATTCCTGCAATTCTTCCAAAGGAGCCCACGATATAGGTAGGTAACTAACTTGAAAACCGGAAAGCGAGCATGTTTTCAGAAATTGAAAGTGATTTACGAGTACAACTCGATTATAAAGCGGTTGAAGTTTGTTTACCCACACCGCCGCCATTCACTAACTTGCAGCAAATGGTAAACTCCGCTGCAGGAGTGCTACTCGGAAACTCAAAGCATACACAAAGTTGAACAGCATGAGCAAAAGATTTACGCTCGTTAAATTAATATTTGGGAAAAAAAGAGAATTTAAAGTGAAAATAAGGCTGATAAACGTCAAATTTATTTGCAAAAAAAATTACAACTAAGAATGGTAGGTAGATCTTCAAAAAATGTTGGATTTGAAAATAAACCAATGACGACCTCCGTGGCGCAGCGGGCGAAGCTCCGCCTGCGACGCAGGAGGTTGCGGGTTCGATTCCCGCCTCGGAACAAATTTGTGTACGATCTGCAGAAATTTGTTCCGTTGGGTGTTTTCTATGTACCTATATTAAAATTATCTATCTATGTAGTTTATTGTATTAAGTATATCAGTTATCTAGTACCCATAAACCAAGCTCTGCTTAGCTTGGGGCTAGATAATGTTGTGTGAATTGTCCAGCATTATTTATTTATTTATTTATTTATTAAACATAGATACTTACATAATTATTATAATAACCCCAATAAAAGGGATATGTAGAGAACCAACAAATTTCAAACTTGCGTAACGCGTAATTCATATTTTTAAATGATTGTTGTTTACATGATTGAAGTACGGATTATATAAGTTTACATAGTTTTTACAGACTCTTTTCATAGGATTGTTTTATTTTGTCAGAAATTATTTTAGGTAGTGTTACAGATTTTCTTCGATGTCTATATCTGTTACGTGCAACATTGTTTTAGCAGTTCGACGTTATATCAGATGTGACAGTTTGTCTTCGTTATCTGCTTTTGTAATAAAGGTGTCAATTCAGATACGGCCAAAACTAAACTAAACTAACTTAACAGCACTGATCGAAATGATATTTGATTGTTTTGAAAAAACCAAGAACAGTGTAAAATTAAGGGATTCGAAATCCCTTAATTTTATACCTGGGGATCGTTCTACACCATAGTTAAAGAACTTTAAAAATCGGTCCATAATTCACGGAGAAATTGACGAAAATACATGAAAAAACCATACATACAGCCGAACATAGAACCTTTTCGAAGTCGGTTAAAAAGGACAGCATCATTTAAAGTGAAATATTAAAAATGTTAATATAATTTTTAGTGGTGCCAAATTAGCCGTGAAGCTCGTTTCGGCAGTTTCGCGGTAGAACCGGCTACAATCACTGTAAAGTTGAACGTATCGCCTTGGTAATGAACGCGTGGAGGCCGCTGCAGTTCTCTGAATATTATACACATAATTATATACATAATATGTACCTATTTGTGTGACGTGAATGACGTAATTTAGATAACAACTAGGAGCTACGCAGTTGGAAATCATTTCCGGACTGAAACGTTGTTTAATTCGATTATGAATAGTAAACTATTTTGCTATACAAACTATCGTGGTTTGACAAACTCATTACGGATGTAAGCGGGTTAACTACGAACCTTATTTGTGTTGGAAGAACACCAACGTTTCATCCCTTAACGAGGGACATCTTCAGGGTGAGTCCCTCGTTAAGGGATGAAACGTTGGTGTTCTTCCAACACAAAAAATTTTTTTACTAAACTAGTTTCGCACGCGTTGTTTCTATGGAAACTTTTATAGGTTTTCGATTTCCCTAGGAATTGATTTAAGATGTAACCTATGCTTTCCTATGAATTCCAGGCTTAGAGCTACATTTATGCAAAAATTCAGCCGGATTCGTTAAGTAGTTTTGGTGTGAAGAGTCAAACATCCATACATCAAAACATCCAAACATTCGCATTTATAAAAAATCAAATAATATCGCATTTTTTTTTACTTCGACGGGACTTGAGCCCGCATTCTTCCCTCAGTACGGGAATGTGCTAACCAACTACACCACGAGGTCAAGTGACGTAGGAGTCGAAAATCAGAAAGGCCTACGCACTATAATAACAAAAACTTTGGATTTCGCATTTATAATATTAGTGTAAGGTGATAGTGATAGATTTTCTTCGTTTGCAACGTGTAACATGCATCGTTTTAGCAGTTTCTCGGTAGAACCGGCTACAATCACTGTAAAGTTGAACGTATCGCCTTGGTAATGAACGCGTGGAGGCCGCTGCAGTTCTCTGAATATTATACGTATACCTACTATACCTACATATGACCTATTCGTGTGACGTGAATGACGTAATCTCGGTAACAACTAGGAGCTAGACAGTTGACTCGCTTTTAAGGACTGAAACATTGTTTAATTTACAGAAATACAGAAATACAATTTATTCATAAAGCCAATTTACATGTCAATATCTTTGTACCTATGTATACAGACAAAACATAGGTATACAAGTTTTTAAATAATTCAAATTACACATTAAAAACAATACAAAAAAATGGTAATTAAATAAATAAGAATAAGTTAGTAAAAAGTCAAAGGGTACATAAAAAAATATTAGAATTATTTAACATTAGTCTCCGTTTTATCGAGTAGTTCTGCTACAGAATAAAAATTCTGCTCGACAAGCCAACGTTTCAGGCGGAACTTGAAGCTAATTAGATAGCTAGCAGCTGTGACAGCTTCTGGCAGTTTGTTGTTTATTTGATGGAATAGTAAACAGGTGAGATTGTGGTGCCATATAGGTAGGTTTCAACTCTTCCCGCGGGTGTCGTAAGAGGCGACTAAGGGATATCCGCCGGGGGCGGGCAGCAGCGCCCCCTGCAGAACAATCCTACCACCGAACTGCGATCCGCAACCCGCATGTTCAGCTTGGGGATTATGGGCATTACCCCCATGAGATAAAAGCCAATAAGGCGCTTATCAGGGGGAGGCTTAGTGGACTAATACAGGCTGTTGAGGTGGAGGTTGAGGTAGCTAGGTTTGTCCATATTCGTCATCATCATCAGCGTATAATAGTCCACAGCTGACGGCATGAGAACCACACCGGACGCTGCCCTAGAAGTGATACTGGACCTAGCGCCACTAGACCTACAACAATAGATATATACAATAGAGAAGATACATACAACAAGAGGCTATTATGGCGGCTTTGAGACTACAAAACATACTACTTTAAAGTATAAACATATACTACTAGATACAGGGGGAGGGCCACAGCGGCCACATTTCTTTAACTTTAAGTTAAGTACCTACATATTTTTAATATTAATTTCTTTAGTTTTAAGTTTTTTTAATTTTGATTTTTATGCGCGCGCACTCTATCAGAAATATGTTATGTGCACAAAAAATTGTCATATGTATTGGAATATAAAAACTGTATTACAGATATTTAAAATATATCAATATATGATTTCTGTGTTCTTAAAAAAATGCACTTAGCACAAACAATAAGTATAGATCAAAGATCCTTAGGGAAAAGGGCTTCCTTATGATGAGTCACAAGTTAAGGTTGTGTCGGGGAAATTCAGAGAAATGTAGCAAAGAAACTGGTCGAGTATATATGACTCATCCTATAAGACTTCAATGCATAAATTCATCAAGCTCATGACCATATAAGAAAATCAGGAGCGGGCAGGAAAGTAACTTATTTCGGGATGCTTAGAAACCGTGGTTTAGGCTGATTCACTATTGATTGCTGTCGTCAATGTACTTGATGTTATTTTACATGCGAGTGTTTGTTGTCAATTTGCATAATTAAGTGTTTTCCAAATAAAACGTCAAGTGCGAGTCGGACTCGCGCACTAAGGGTTCCGTAAAATTGTAAAACTGCGTGTCTTGCCAAATATCATGATTCTTAGTCTACGGGAAGTAGGTACCTACCCTGTAGGTTTTGGTCCATGGCGAGAAGCAAATTTTTTTTTCTGAAATGTCTCCAAGATTACGTTTTTCAGATTTTTCCCTTTACTTGTGCTAAAAGACCTTATTTCTTGCCAAATTTTATGATGCTAGGTCAACGGAAAGTACCCTGTAGGTTTTGGTGCATGGCGAGATTCAAAAGTATTTTTTTAGTGAATAAATTACAAAATTGAGATTTTCGGATTTTTTCCTTTATTTGTGCTATAAGACCTTGGTGCTCGCCAAATTTCATGATTCTAGGTCTACGGGAAGTACCCTATAGATTTTGTGTGCATGTGATTCCCTGGGAAATTTCAAAATAAGCGGATATATACGGCTGTAATGTAACTCTTGATTGCGTTGACTTAGAAGTTTTATTTATATCGAGGCTCCAAGAGGACTTGACTTGACTTGATTGAGACTTGAGTACCTATCTGATGTTAATTTCATCAACGATTCCTTTATTCCTCTTGATGTACCCTAAAAATAAAACACCCTTGTTTACCTTTGAATTAATAGATGGCGTGGATTTTTAACGGAAAAGAGCTAGATTGTTAACGGGATATAATGTCCAAATAAGCATGGCATCTGGTATTTAATTTCGCGGTTCCACGTCAAAAAAACCTCTTTTTAGTTGGTTCGTGTTTTTTTGACATTAAAAAACGCCTCATTGCTATTGTTAGACTTCACAACTGGCGGATCTCTGTAGAACCTTGTCACAATAAGAAAACAAACGACAAACATAGTACAAACGCCACTTTTGGCGTTTGTTACTGTGACATGGTTCTACAGAGATGCGCCAGTTGTGTGGTCTACCTATAGAAACAATAACCTACGATAGCAATTATTCGTGAATCAGGCCGTTGTCGAATAGTAAACAAAACTCATTGACAGCTTAGCCAATGAGCGACCAAAATAGCTTGAGTTATCGGGTTATTCCAGTTTCCCCCTTGACAAATCCCTCTTCAGGGGAATAATGGAATAAAAAAATAATAATTATAGTTCCCCTTTTAATTTTTTTTGGGAAAACAGGAATTATGTTTTTTGATTCCGGTATTCCCCCTTTACGATTTTTCTTGTTCCACTTTTCCCCCTGGAGAGAAGGAAACTATAGAGAAGCAATAAAAGCAACAGATAACAGTAGAACCAATTTTTATTTTGTAATTTGACAGCAATGTCAAATATATTCACTCCTGAGTCATCTGAATTGACCAGCAGGTAGATACGGTACATAGTATTCAAATTTTCTTAAAAGGTAGTACATTCAAAACGTAACTTCTATCGTCTACTTCTTCTCCATTATGCAACCACCCACCAAATCCCACAGCTGGGAAACTTATACCAATGCCCACACAATCAATCTTAAAGATTATCTACCAATCTGATCTGAATGAGTCGACAGAACCGGTTCCTTGGATAGCACCCTTTCGACCTTACTTGCCAAACGAATAACAATTCTATAACAATGCGGATAGAGTTGATATTGGATCGTGTGGTCTCGTTTTGTAGATGACCTATGAGGATATCTAAAGGCGTGACTAGACGTAGCGTTTGGAAAAGCTCATGACGTCTACGAAAGCTTCGTAGTAAATACCATGATTAAAAAAAAAAAATATTAAGTGAAATGTATGCCTCGTGAACTATTTTTATTTGTAGGTAGTTATTTAAACATTAAAGAAGAAAATGACAATCAAATAATATAAAAACAATCAGAACTAATTGAAACAATTGAGTTAATTATAATAAACGGCAGCTGTTTCCTTCTGGGTGTAGTGGTTACTAGACATGGAACGAGTAGTGATTCGCCGAGTACTCGGCCACCGAGTACTCGGCCTGGATTGGGCCGAGTACTCGGCCGAATACTCGGCTTTTAAGAAAACGCGGTATCGGGCGGCGCGCGGTTATTTCCCATCTACAGAGCGAATACGTAAACAGCGGCGTGATATTGCAGCGCGACGAATCTGTGCACGGAGAATCTGTCCTTTTGTGCTGGGAAAACCCTAATTTCATAATTTGTCAACTCATTTGTCACTTTTGTATGAGTATTCACGTAGCACAGGTTAGGCTCGTGTGTTTAATTAATTATTTTATGTGGAAAACGCGCAATTTATTACAAGATGTTGAGTAGTGCGAAAAGCTCGGGTGTTTGGAAATACTTTGTGGAGGTTGATAAAAACAAATCTAAGTGCAATTTGTGTGGAGTCCATCTATCACGTGGAGGTGTGGGAAAAACTGCGACTACTTCGTCCATGAAAAAACATTTGCAAACTAAACATAAGTCGGAGTATGACAAGGTTTTTGGTACTACAAGTATTGCTTCAAGTAGATTTTTATCGACACCCGCCAGCTCAGTTTACAGTGAACGGCTTTTTTCAGAGGCGGGCTAATATATGAAGCAAAAAGAAGCAAACTAGACCCAAATAGGGCCGAAAAACTAGTGTTTTTACATCACAATCTTCCTAATAATTTTCTTAACCTAATAATTTCTATTAAAGATTCTTATGTACGTTTTCAATACTTCTGCTCTTCTCATGTTCCTGATGTTTTAATTTAATGTGTCTAATAAAAACTAGCTTTTTGTCTTCATTTTTCCCTGCAATTTAATTAAGGCCGAGTACTCGGTACTCGGCCGTTAATACTCGGTGCTCGGCCGAATCTTAAAAAAGGCCGAATCCGCCGAGTACCGAATCCAAACCGAGTACTCGTTCCATGTCTAGTGGTTACCCTGATGTTTTCTGTTAATTAAATAAATAAATAACTCTGGACAATCCATACAACATCATCTAGCCCCAAAACCAGCAGACCTTATGTGATGGGTACTAGATAATATAAGCATACTCATCAATAAATTAAAATGAAACAAGGATTATCATAATTTGAATTTAAACGAGTAGGTAGGTACCTACTTGGCTTTAACAAGCCCTACTCTAGGATTCTTTGATAATAAATCTATACCTACAAAGAATTTGAGCACCTATTTGTGCAAGTTTAAGAACCAAATAGCGCGATAATCGCTTATTCCAACAAATTAATCCGTAGATTAAACTCTCAAGGACTGGGTGGGTTTAGGAATGAATGAATGAATGAATGAACAATTTATTGCACAAAATTAAAAAATTACTTATATCTAAATAATATAAGAACGTACAATAGGCGGCCTTATTGCTTAAAGCAATTTCTTCCAGGCAACCTTAACCTTTAGGTACATTTAGGTTTCTAATTTCAGGTTTCAGTAGAGCAAAATTAAAAATGCGGCACTTAAAGAGCAATTTAAAAACAGCGTTACGGAACGTGTGTACGAGTCTTTAGATATCCTGACGCATCGATTCAACAATCTGAAATCAATCTTTTCTACTAGTTTTAAGGTCTATTATCACTCGCAAGATGTTTATTAAAACAATCCTGTAGTAGATCTATTCTTTATCCCCTCGTGTCCTGAGAATGTGAGAAGGTGAAATGCGATTTTTATTTAGGCATATAGGTACACTTATACCTTACTTACAGGGTGGAATTTTTGCAAAGGGCAGTAATGGTCTTAGAAAACTACCCATCCTTTTTAAAAAATATTACTAATTCTTTGGTTCCCTCCCTCATACAGTTTCTTGATATGTTGTGTAGTTTTCTTGTAAATAAGCAAAAGCATCATTTTTACGCTTATGCCGTTCCAAAAACGTATGCTCTGTCCCGCTCTTAAGAACGCGAAATCCTATGCCTCTCCTTTTCACAAAATGGCCCGCAATGCGCCCTCTTGAGTTGTCATACATAAATGTCTTTGTTTACATAAAATATCTTGGATTCTAGAACCAAGTAGACAGAGCGCTGAAGCGAAAAGGGCGCCCCGAGAGTTTAAATATGCACCTGTCATAATTTGACACATCATCATCATAATCTTTCCATAGTAGTCCACTGCTGGACATAGCCTCCCCTAATGAGCGCCACAGCGCCCTGTCTTCTAATTTGACACAAGCTAGTGACAAAATCGACAGTCCATAATTTCTAAAAGATAAATGTGAATATAATTGCCGCAAGACGCCAGTGACATTAATGACGGTGTCAGATCAAGAGGAATTTGGGATAAGTGCGTGGCCGGCTAAGGGTGAGTAAAGCTAAGGTAGACCGGGTTCCGTAGACATGTGTTACCAACTGGTTAACGTTTTGGATATGTCTGCCTCGTTGGTCTAGCGGTCAGCTGGTTCAACCGCTGATTATGAGGGTTCGAATCTCGGGTCGGTCATGTTGTTATTGGTGTTTTTCTAGAAAGGAAAATTCACAGTAGCAGCCCGGAATCAGGAAGTTGGCAGTGTTACACCCCCGTCCCTCGGAAAGCATGTTAAACCGTTGGTCCTGCACTTGACCTCTCTCCTGTCGTGTCGATCTGTCGTCCGGATTATGAGAGTGAGAGAATAGAGAGTGCACCTGTGTTTGCGTACACACTTGTGCACTATAATAATGTCATGCGCATCTGGCTAGTCTCCGATGAGACTGGCCGCCGTGTTCGAAATTCGGCTGGAGCACATTAACATTATGATGGACAGTGCACACGGCATTGGTGTCAATTCAGACTAAACTAAACTAATTTGAGACCACTAAAATTGATGCCATTCTTTTTATTTGTCTTATGAAAGGGATGGCATCATTTTTAGTGCTTTCAAATTAGTATAGTTTAGTTTTGGCGACATCTGAATCGACGCCATTGTTTAGCCTAGTGTGTTGTTTAGCCTACGTGGCTACGGGTAGGTATCAGAGCCATGTTCAGTTTTAACGTGACGTCTCATTTTTCTATGGCATTTGGTACAGCGCCTCTATCGTGCGTACATGGAACTACGTCAATCCCGTACAAAAATGAGGAGTCACGTGACGATATGTCATCATGACATATCGTCGAAGACGACAGTATTGACGACAGTATCGAAACGTCATGACGATGACATTTCGATACTGTCGTCAAACCGAAATCTGATGATTAAAGTAAAAATCATACTCATAGCTTTCAGGAAATGTTGTACGTATACGAAGACGAAGCGACGCAATGTTTTCTAGAAAATTCTTTATCTAAGTACTATTTTGCTAAAATTAATAGTGTTACAAGTTTTCGTATCTATTTTGCTAAAATCAATAGTACTCATAACAAGTTTTCTTACCCCAATAGTACCCAATGCAACAAAACTCATTTACAATTAAGTGTTCTATGTTTTCTCTGCTTATTAATCGTTTTCATAATTTTATACAGGACCCCGAAAGGTACCCACTTGTTGAAGGAAAAGGGCTTAAAGGCTCGTTAAGGGTTAACGTCCTTTTTTTGTAACCCTAAATGACCCTTGTCTTCACACTTGATACGGACAAACAGAAGGCAGCACAAATTATGGGAATATTTTGAAGATATAAAAAAAATGTAAGACACTAGCTTCTGCCCGCGGCTTCGAAAGCGTATTTTCGGTATATTAAGTAGCTTATTATTTAAGTTAGGCTTTGTTCTAAATTTCATCTTGATCTGTTTGGTACTTTTGGAGATCCTAGGTAACAAAAATTCAGATTTCACAAACTTTCTGCTTTACTATGTTAGTAGGATATTAATGGTCTTTGTCAATGTATCGTCTATCTGTATTTAAGTAATCGTATAACCTACAAAAATGTAACCTACCACACAATGACAATAAATTTAACTAGGTATATAAACTAAAAGTTTTATAAAAATTATTAATGCTTTTTTCATACTTACCTTAAGGGTCCGGCGACGGATGAATTTCCCATACAAACGTAGTACCAAAATGATTTGTTATTTGAGAATATTTTCACCATGGTTTGCTATTATTTGTATTAGAATAGTATTTATTTACGTTCCTGCCACAAGCTTTTTTCAAAATACTTATCTACACAAAAACTAAGAATACATTCATTCTTTAATGTAAAATTGGGATTCGGTTTAATTTCATTTCAGAAAGGTGTTTTGAAAAAAAAATGTGTCAAGAACCTAGATAAATACTATTTTAATACAAATAATAGCAGAACATGGTGAAAATATGCTCAAATTACACATCCTTTTGGTATTACGTTTGTATAGGAAATTCATCCGTCGCCGGACCCTTAAGGCCAGATATTCCTGCAGTAGTATGTGTAAGGGAAAACGCGCGCCTGCCAAGCAGCCGCGCTCGTGTTTTTTGTAGTTATTTAAACATGGTGATTAAGAAAATCATTTCATCAAGTCAAACTCTACGAATTTGTTTAGAAATATTAAGTGTCCTTAATTGAGTACAAAAAAAAGTGTGATATCAGTGGTTCGCTAGTTTTAGTATTCAAAAAACGTTAGAAAAAGGGGTAACTTTGGGATTTTTTCTATCTAGTGAAGTTCATTAGATCTTGTAACTGAATGCGACTTTGACTAGACTAGATCCTAAAGTAATATATATATTTTTTTCAGAAGTTTAAACACTATTTTCTAAGTCTCAGATGATTTTAGAAATCTTATAAATGCGGCCTTTGCTGGCCTATGAAATAAAACATTAATAATTTGATGGTTTTGAAAAACTGACTTCTATTCTTAATTCTTTTTTTTATTTTTGCGTTACCTTAGGTACCTACTAATCCTTCCGGAATAAAATTCTTATAGAACT
This sequence comes from Eupithecia subumbrata, assembly GCA_949316285.1. Taxonomy (NCBI): domain Eukaryota; kingdom Metazoa; phylum Arthropoda; class Insecta; order Lepidoptera; family Geometridae; genus Eupithecia; species Eupithecia subumbrata. The sequence continues at coordinate 20,696,043 of OX438646.1, read as the reverse complement.
ATTTTGGGATAATTTTCTATACAAAGGAATCATCATTATCAATCATCTACAATTGAGGGAGTTATCGAAGAAGGAAATAGAAACATGCATAGGTATAATAATGTCCTACTAGCCGAATTTCGACGACGGCAGCCAGTCTCATCGGAGACTAGCCAGATGCTCAGGACATATTATAGTGCACAAGTGTGTGCGCAAACACAGGTGCACTCTCTATTCCCTCACTCTCATACTCCTATAGGACGGCAGACGGACACGACCGGAGAGAGTTCAGCGCAGGACCAACGGCTTAACGTGCTTTGTGCCACGGGGGTGTAACACCGCCAACTTCCTGACTCCGGGCTGCTACTGTGAATTTTTTTGCTTGAAAAACCCCAGTAACAACTATTGGCCCGACCCGGGATTCGAACGGAAGACCTCATAATCAGCGGTTGAACAAGCTGACCGCTAGACCAACGAGGCTGTCAGCACACTGCATAGGTATATTAGGTAGCCGATCATAGAATTTTTGGTGATCATTGTATTGAATTGATTAAATTGAATAATGCTACCATTCTTTGGTGTAAGAATTTAATTCCACAATAAAGTATTTTCAATTTATCCAATAAAGTGCAAATCAATAAGTCCTGGGCAAAGAAACTAGCTTAGAACAAATTACGGGAGTACCAGGGCTGCATGAGCGCGCAGGCAGTGTGTAAGATTGATGTGGCCGCGGAAGATGGATGGCTCTAGGTATTGTGGAGGAAATTCTAAGATTATGAATATGTATGGTGAATTATGAATATGGTTAGAAAGGAAGAAAAGTCATGGACTAAATTATTTTAAATCAAAACCTTGAAGAAAAAGTGTGCCAAGAGATTCAGAAAGTAGTAAAAAGTGCTACGAAAAGCGGCAAACAGCGAAAAGAAAACCACCCGCGTTATTTGATTTAAAATTGGAACGTTCTAGTTTTACTTTTTCAAGTCAGAATTAAAAGTTTCTAAATTAGTGCCTGGCTGGACTGCATCATTAGATTTCAAAAATGGAAGCTCCTTTTTTATTTTTAATTTTGTTAATAATAAATAAACTTGACATATTGCGTTGCATTCTACCACACATTAATTATGGTTTTTCTTTACTCGACGTGTAGCGTAACATTCTACCACCCTCATTTATTTAAATAGACAACTGCATCGCGAAACAAAACACGTAATTAACAAGAAGACGGTAATGGCCATCAAGACAATGCTGACACCCGGACAAAGAGCAGCAGGCGAAGACAATAGAAGTTTCAGAAGTTTCCACAAGTTTTTTTACAAGCAGAAAAGAAACCTTTTGCTTTTTCGGCAGATTGGTCTAAGTTTGTTTTATTTTGGATTTTAATTGGAGATTTTTTGGTGCAATAATTTGTTATTCATAAGGTTTTCTTGTTGATGGTGTGGAGAAGAATATATTTTCGAGGGGTGGGTTTCATTCTGGATAGATAGAGATAGAGAAACATTTAATAAACAACTCAGTTACAGCATAGAACATTAATAATCATACAGACTTACATAGTAGATATCAATAATAATCTTTATTCACAAAGAAAATTACAATACAATAATAAAAATAAATTGGAACTGGTATTTATTTACAATTGAAATAATTAAAAAGTAGATTAAATAAAATGTAACTTATTAAATAAAATAAATAGAATATTAAGAAAAGTGTAGGTATGTATATGTTACTTAATGACCATGTCACAGTATGTGGGTTGCAGGATATAATTAGTTTAGTAGGATTCTAACACCGTGGCTGTCGTGGTGTACTACGAATCAGCTCCTCCAAATCAACCCGTGGATGTCGCAAGTGTCGACTAAGGGCCCACCCACACGTACCACAACCACACAGGACTATTCACACGTACAATTTTTTGCAGTCGTTATCGACCGCTTGTGTGATACCGACGACAACGCAACGACGACATCGCATCCACAACGCAACCACCAGCGACACCGAGACTTTTGTAATGAACAAGTAATGACCACAGCGCAACTGCAAAAAGCTGCTGCGACATTATTCACACGTAGCCAGAACTCAACCACTTTTTGTCGCTGCGATGTGGTGTGGTTATGGTACATGTGGGTTTTCCCTAAGGGAACGTACCAGAGTTCTGCCCTTAATGACATTTTCTGACATTTGCTGAATTTCATTATTCTATTATTACTATTATTATTACTATATTTCCGGTGCACGTGCACCGCACAGAACTACAGCGCAGGACAACACACCAAGTCGACCGTGCGTAGAGCCAGGTGATTTACTCCAGGTGAATTAAGTCAACCGGGTGCTATAAAGTTCGACGGTCGAACAAATGACAAAATAAAATTCTCACTTGTTCGACGATCGAACTAATGAATCGAATGGAGAAAAAAACTTCTAATTAGTTCGATGATCGAACTAGAAGAACAATCGAGAAATGGTCGCAGCTTCTTTCCTTGTATTTTTTTGACACCTCAACTGCGATAACAAATTCGTCTGCAACCGTGGTCGAGGTATTAGATTTCTGTATCCTACTTTAAAGTATTTATTACAACTCTACCAAATGAAAAGGTGCAAAAAGTTAAAACTCATAACTACCTGAGCAACTACATTATCGTTCAAAATTACCTGAACACCTGTGCAATTAAATATTTCTTATCAAATAATAAATAAATAATGCTCGACAATTCACACAGCATTATCTAGCCCCAAGCTAGTATAGTATTATAATATCTGTGCCTAAGCTAAGCAGAGCTTGTGTTATGGACAAATAAGTGGAGTAGGTACCCCTAATAAAATAGATTTGCAGATAAACGAATAATTTTCGCACCGCTCTCTATGATCAGTAATTTTTACTACTTTAAAATTGTTTTAGAAGACTGAATCCGAGTTCTATGCGCGTAATAATTGTTTATTCAATTACAATCGACCTTAAAACTATGAAAATAAAGTCGAAGTTAGCTTAGCACTTGAGAGTTGAGCTCACAGCTGAAGGAAAAGTTTTAAGCATTGCATGCCATATCAAAGTGCAAGAGCCAAGAAGCTGATTGTTATATTAATGTAATAATAAATAATAAGTATACTCTGAAATAATTATAGTGAAAGTGGAAACGTGTTATTTGCAATAATAGAACAATATTGATACGAATGTACGTATTCTTGAGTGGAGACCGCGACAAGGCAAACGTAGTGTAGGACGCCCTCCAGCCAGGTGGGATGACGACCTGCGAAAGACCAGTGGACTTATATAGGTTGATGACGATAATAAATAATGCTGGACAATTCACACAGCATTATCTAGCCCCAAGCTAAGCAGAGCTTTTGTTATGGGTACTAGATAACTGATATACATAATACAATACACTACATAGATAGCTATTTTTTATTATACATAGAAAACACCCAGACCAACAGAACTAATTTCTGCAGATCGTACAAACATTTGTCCCGAGGCGGGAATCGAACCCGCAACCTCCTGCGTCGCAGGCGGACCTCCGCCCGCTGCGCCACTGAGGTCGTCATAATAATCTTCCAGGCTCGATTCAGACTTGTATTTGTGAGTGTATCAGGCATACTATTTACGCCGCTCATTGGTTTATTTCGTTTTATTTTTATTCGTATGCAACCAAATAGCTCTTATTCGTATGCATAAAATTGCTCTGATGGAAGCTTTGGTTGCTAGCTCGCTAGAAACCAATCCATGTTGAGGCAGAGGCCATTTTGTACTTCGGGCTTACATTTTTTAAATTGTAGAACGGTTGTAGGTCTGATTGCACAAATTAATCTGATTTATTCTTGTTATTATTCTTATTCAAATGAGTGGCGAAAATAGTATGAGTGATAAACTCACGAATACACCTGAATCAGCCCGCTGGTATTTCGTAGGAAAGTTAATCAGATATCTGTTACGTTTTGTTGTGTTGTTAGTTTGCCGCTCGCTCCCGCACTATACTGAAGTCCGGATATTGTCTGCGGAGATTGTTTTAGATAGCACTTGTACTTCTTACCTGCTGTTTTATTCTGAATTCGCCATCGTTAGCAGTTTTTTCACCATTTCTAATTTTATACCTTCCTAGTTGGTTATGATCGATGTGATTATTTTAAGAGAGACTAGCTTTAACACTTCCACTGCCCAGCCTCAACTACTGCAAAACTAAACTATCTTCATAGGTTGGTACTTAATGTTAAATGTCTGTCACGGGCACTTTTTAATTTAAAGACCTACTTCAAATTATATTAAAAAGGAAACTTAAAATAATAAGACTTAGTAAAGGAGCGATTAGCGAGTTAGTCGTCACTCCGATCATTGTATTACCTTTGTGAATTACATTTCAATTCAATACCTTATTATTTCGTCAAATAAATATATTAACATCCATAGTAAGAATGTACGTTATGAAAAATAAATGAAAAAGTATTTTTTTTTTACATTTTGTTACAATAATGTTAATCAGTTACAGTGCTCTTCTGTATAAGCCTTTGATCAAACATCCATAAGTACCTGAACAACAATGTGTTCCAAATAAAACTTCACAAGTAACAACGCGCTGAATAGATCGTTCGGGCGCTCCGCCAATATTCTTACATTGATGGCAGTTGACGTATTTTTATGGGCAAGTCGCATTGTGCTGTTTGAAAATTTTATAGATTATCGATTTGGATTATGGAGCGACGAAAACAACTTGTCATAACTTCTTATTTTAAACTTATCAGCTAGTTAATTTGTGTAAATCAGTGAGTGGCAGCGAATATGTATATAATAATAATGAATATGGATATATATAATAACATGAGGTATCCACATAAAATAAAATTTTCGCCGCTTGCAGAGGCTGCATTTTGCATTTCATTTTAGTAAGGGCAGAAAAATAATCATTTATTTATTTCCTCTCACAAAGGCTAATGCGATATACAAAAGGTTATGTTTACAGGATCATGAATTATATGATAGATAGAGTCTAATGTTAATCTACTTTGTGAGAGACAAGTGCCTCAAAAGGGTTTAGAAACCTGTATTAGGTCATCGAATCAATGCTAAGACTTTATGCGGAAATCACTCACTGGTTGTCATTGTCACAAACATTTAGAGTAGGAAATCGATTATCTCGCTACATATTTAGCTAGATAAGTACTTCATAGAGACAACATTTTTCCTATAGGTAAGCATACGCCCACCTATTTCGTTGAAATAGCAAAAACTCAGGAATAAAAATCCAAAAACTCTACCATAACATAAAACCGAACTTTTCCACCTCCAGCTACTGACGCATCAACAATGCATCGTGCAAAAACTCCAAAAATGGCGGAGAAAAAACTTTATCCTGTCAAAAAATAGTAACAGGAATAATTATCGCGAACATTGCATTAATCAAATTCCGCGCACGGTGGTATCGAGGGGGCAAGGGGGGTTCCCCCTAGGGGGAAACGAATGCGGGCTCGCTGTGAAAAAACGCTGGAAATGACCGGTGCACGGGGGTAGCGGCTTCCTCTTTTTTGTTTATCGATCGCGATTTCGGTGTGTTTTATGACGTAACGAATTTACGCACCAATAACTAAGCTGAATAAGCAAGCTTTTCTTTGTACTTTTAATGAAAAAAAACTGATAGATATCTGTCAGTGGTAATAGTGGCTAATTTTGTTTATACGGAGTAGGTGAGTAGATGGTCTATGAAACACTATGGAACGTTTTAGCCAGTGATTTCAACTTAAATGAAATTAATTTAATATGCCAACAAGAAATACGAAGGCTGTCAAAGCATAGGAATTGAATTACCATAAGTAGAACATTTTGCAACCCATGAACAATGGTAGTGATTGTTGCCGTTTTTTTTCACGATCGAAAAAAGAAAGACGGTAACTACTTTTAACAATTTAATCTGTCCAGCATTATTATAATTTCTTTATAACATAATCTATTACCAAAAAGAACTTATTAAAACATTTAATCATACCTATCCCTCGACATATCCCCGAATACCTCCCACCCTGTGCCATCCTTGTCCAGTGCAGTACCTATAGCGTTGCAAAAAATGCGGGCCACCCCCTCCCGTGGGGGTCCGGCCCTGCATTCATTAATTGCTAATTTACAGATCGCGAGATGTATGGCCCATCACGGATATGTATGACGGCATTGTACTTTTATAATGGAGTTTTTGACCGGTTCTTTCACAGTCCATGTGTAGGTAATGTAATAAAGTTTTTCGTCGGAAAATAATTTTGTTGTTGAAGTTAACAGTTTCGTGGCTTCAACATTGGTGAATGCAGTACGTTAAGGTTGATGGTTTCATGATGGCTAAAAACCAACATAATCCATAAAAAAATATCTGAGCGTCTGTTCGAAGCGACGCATGACCCGAGAGCTGGTGATTATCTGGCGCAACGCAAGCATCAGCATTGCCATACTTGTGACATGTCTTGGAGACGCGACGACTGATTTTGATATGGATCAGTTGAGCTACCTGTAGATTGTTTGTAACAGTCTGCAGTTAGCTCAATTGTTTCAAATTTAAATACTAGTTCTAATTTATATCTATTACTAGTTTATGCCCGCGGCTTCGCACGCGGTATTCTATGAAAACGTTTAAACGTGATTTCTATCCCATGGAAACTGATTTATGGGATAAAAAGTAGACTATTTTTGATTCCAGGATTATAAATAATTGTTTGCTTTTGCATACAATTAATTATACAATACAATATAATTAATTATTTCAGCCCGATCCGTTGAGTAGTTTTGGCGTGAAGAGGTAACAAATATCCATCCATCCATCCATCCAAACTTTCGCATTTATAATATTAGTGTGAAGTGTGATTTGATTGTCATTTTCTTTAAGATTAAAAAGAGTTTTAATCTCTTAAAAAAACATAATCCCAAAATTCAATTGAATCGAAGTTTGTCACGGTTTCATAGAAAGTAGTTTTCGATTTGCTGCAAGTCAGTTTTACGTTAGTTTTATTCCTTGTTTCTACAAGGAAAAAAAGCACAAAAATTTAATCTTGCGCCAATATGAAACGCTAAGTAAGTATAACCATAAGTAAGTAATATTTAATTTATATAATAGGGCAGTGCTCAGTTCTCAGCTCTCTTATTAAGTTCACCATTTTCAAGAGGTACCTATTTGTAATGGAAATTTACCAAAACTGCAATACTTAAAAAAAATCGCTCTCTTGTATAATCAGAGGCCTTAGTATAAGCTACACATTAGTTTACGATATCGATGAACGTATTCGACTCTTTCCATACATTTGGAGCCTTGCAGAGCCTCTACCGGATAGAGAAGAATCATTTTTCGTGGTTTGTCAGCCGTGGGATAGTTTCAAACGAATTCGATTATAGTTTTCGTATCGTTTTGAGATATTTGATACATTTTGGCAGCTACCTTAGAGTATACATTAGGTAGGTACACATTAGGTGAGTGCCTATCCCTGAGTGCTATAGTTAGATAGAGGTACCTATGTAGGCTATGTTGCATCCAGCTTATCGATTCTCAATGGCTACATTTTTATTGATTTACATTTTTGATATTTCTAAGTAGTACAATTACTGTTACAGGGTTACCCAATGCAATGGTGTACACAGTCTTATTAATATACATACTTAATATCATTAAAAATTCATTAAACATTATAAAAATTAAATCTAATATTGATTGCCCATAAAAAACAAAATGAACTGCTAACCGGCGAAAATACTAAGCACCATACACCCGCGAAAACAAGTAAATCGAGCAGGTAACCGAAGTCGTAGGAAAACGCTAGCAATTATAGGTATACACCCTGTGGAACATAATGTACCACACACTACAAAATCATTTTTTTGTTCATCGACAGGCACCACTCTCGTCTCCACTAATTGACGCGGCGTCCTGTGTCACGAGGGTAGGTCCTCGGCTGATGTGATTGGAATACCAGCGGCCATCAATTATTAATAAAGCTTCGGCCACTGACGCGGGAAGTTTTAGTAGGTAGGTACCTATACCTACATATCCAGGGTAATCGAAGTTTCTGGGGTCCTATTCGGAAAAGAAAAATCAAATTTCGAATCAGAAGTTCCGATTTAGTTTTTAAGAGTATGGGCCCTGATTCGTTTTCGTGCAAACGCTAATGTTATGCAAGCGACTAATGCGTTGTTTCTGCACGATAAAGAAAACGAAACTTCGATTTTCCTTTTCCGAGTACGCCCCCAGGTGGGCGAGCGAAGTCGTGGGTTAAAGCTAGTTTTTACTTTAGAATACTACATTTATTTATTTTTTATACACCCAGTAGAACATTACCTATGTATGTGTGACAATCAATTATTAATTAGGACAGACATTATAGCTTACTGACTCGGAGATTTTTGTAATAAATAAATAAATAACTAAATAACAATGAACTATCTCTTGTTTAACAAAATTAAGAATTGAATAGTGACTATTCTGTTGAACTATTCAATTCTAGAATACTTACATCTATTACCTAATTTGATTAAGTTCAGTAAAGTTGATAATGATGTGCGGAAATGCCATGTCACGAGCTGTGTGCGCGAGAGCTTAGATTTTTTTAATTTGCATCAAATTATGAGACCGTAAGATTTTCAAGTACCTACTACGTAAGTAAGTATCCCAATATTTTATTCGATACTTAACAGTTAACCTAATGGTGGTCTGGAATTGTTCAGGTAATTATGAACAAATCCTGTAAAATGTAGTTTTTCATCCGAAAAGTGTCAGCTTTAATTTTTATTACGCAGCGTTATATTTTTATTACGTGGGTAAGTGCTTATATTTTTTCACCATTTCCATCTGCAACTGTAAAGTTGATAATAATTTTGTTCATGATCAAATCGCCCTATATTTTTATACTCCTACTGTTAGGGTTGCCAAGAAATAGTGAAACTTCTTAAGGCACATACCCGACTAAAATCAGCGCCATCACCTATTTTATCTTATTATTATGTTATACGAAGGAATTTTCAAAAATCGATTTTGTAGTTTGTAATACCTATCATAAGCTGAGCTACCTGTAGATTGTTTGCAACAGTCTGCAGTTAGCTCAATGGTTTCAATTGTAAATACTAATTATATTTTAATTTTCTTTGTGAATAAAGGCTTCTGCCTTCTTTTCATCATAAGCTTATTTTTAATCCCCCTGTAAAAGTTTAATTTAGTATAGTGTGGGCAGAGATGCGAAGTTGCTCTTTTTAGCTACGATGGTAAACTAAATTGAGAGCAGTACAGTACTAGATAGAGCAGTACAGTACCTACTAGAATAAAATACCCTCCATTATAAAAAATGTAAACTTGTTCAATGCATTTAAAACAAAACTAAGTGAGACAAAACTAACCTAGATGAATTGGATGGATACGTACGAAAATGACCTACCTACTCAATTTTACCTACTGCAGAATAACATGTTTTCTCATGTAAGTAACATTGTGTCTTTTTGAGAATAACTTTCTTTAAACCGACAAAGACAAAAAACAAAACAGAGAAAATGCTTAGAATAAAGGAAGTATAAAGGCCGGCCTAACTTAGGCCTAACATACCTAGGTTATAAAAAAAAATTAAGTCCACAAAGTTAGATAAGTTCCCGATGTCGGGTAAAGGCGCAACTGGCAGCCCTGCTCTAAGGGTTCCCGGTTGCCGTAACAAGGTGCGCTGCTAAATTATTAACTGAATTGAGTTGCCTAGGTCAACGCTTCTAGCTTGTAAATGGGTCAGTTTTTTTAAACTTTGTAAACTAAATAACGTAAATTTAAATTTGCGAAAACGTGAGCAGTTCTTATTTTAAACAATTTAAGTAGGTAGCTAGAATTTAGGTAAGAGAGTACTGCAGCCAGCGTCTTGGGGGCGCTTCTGACTGGGATCAGTTGAGCTACCTGTAGATTGTTTGCAACAGTTTGCAGTTAGCTCAATTTTTTCAATTGTAAATACTAGTTCTAATTTATTTATATTATTTGATTGTAATTTTCTTTGTGAATAAAGAAATTAGTAGGTACTAGAAAAAAAAATAGGTACCTAAGTAGGTACTTATAATTAAAATCTTGAAGGTAGGTCGATTCTGTCGTTCCTTGTCATGAGTCAAATTTGAAATGAGTCAGGTAACGTTATATTTTTAACCGATTTAAAAAAGGAGGCGATTCTCAATTCGGCTGTATGTTTTTTTAATGAAAACTGGTGGTTCTTTTTGTATCAAATCTCATACAAATATCGAACAAACATTCAACTGTTTTATTTTGCTTGAGCCAATTACAGTTCTGTTATAAAATTCTTTGACGAATCTTATATTTATTTATTTATATTAGGGGATCTTTCAACACAATATATATAATAGCGATTTGTGAAGAGACAGGCTATTAACAAGTTCCCACTTATATAAACAGTAGATATACAAATTTAAAAAAAAAAACATGAAAATAATATAGCAGGCGTATTCGCCTTTACCTTATTAGATATAAACTATGGTTATAGGTAAACTATAGTATCTGGTATAGTTATATACTACCGAAATGAAACGAAATAAATGGCGGAAACATTCAGATAATGCAAATAAAAATGCAGGAATATCTGCATGTATAATTATTGTCGTTTCAAGGGTGGGGGTAGACTGACGGATCGATACCGCATTGGAGGCACGCGTGTGCTAAATAAACGAAAACACGGGGTGGAAAAAAATCGCCACGTCAAAATGGTCGGAGCTGTTGTCGGTGTGGTGAGGATTGGTGCTTGGACGATCAGATGAAAATATGGACTTTGAGAAATTCAGAATTCAGCCCTCGGTCTACTAAAATCCATTGCAAAGATCCTCTGATGGGTAATTTTGGATCTTACGTCCACATTATGCCTATAACCAAGATTTTTTGCAATGTGGATTTTTTAGAAACCCTCGGTTCACTAAAATCCATTGCAAAGATCCATTGATGGATCTTTTTGGACCAGTAGGTATGTTCACTTTATTTCTTTATCTAGGATTTTTTCAAAGTGGATTTTTAAGAATTTTATAACGAGTCTCTGAAAATCCATTATAAAATTGGGCGGGTGACCCATGCAATCTTCTTTTATCAACTCTTCCAACCTTCACATAAGTATTTTGAAAAGACCCTGATACAAAGTAGTTTCCGAGTTATTTAAGACCGATTACTGTAACATAGAAAAAACATTTATCAATCGAAACTTTATAAGTTTTATTCATCAGTTGGTATTTAATTTACTGACAATTTGAAAACTAATTGCTGTAAAATCCTTAATTAGGCAGCTACTAATTCAATTTTAAATCGGCTAGGCTATTATGCTGTGATGTGACGATTGTCCACCATCATTTATTTATAAAAAATAAATAAATTTCTTTCAGCCCTGAATTAAATACTTAGGTAGCTGTAAAACCAAAGCATAATGTTGACTCAAAAAAAGGATTTCTTCTTTGCAATTTTAAGTTCCAGATAAGGAATTTTTAGTTTTAAGCCCGCGATATCAATACTCCGTACCCCGACCACAGAGGTGCAACCGTCACCGTACAGTCTGCCGGGCCATGGGGAGGTACCCCCTTAAAAAAATTGCACCTTTCTCCCTACCCCTGGGGGTGGGGGCTCAACTTTGACGCGGCCGCCTAATTGATGAGCGCTTGTGATCCTATTAGAAATTGATTTGTTTGATTCGGATTTGAGTAAGGTTTGATTGTGGTGGTATGTAGGCTGTTTTTGGTGGATTTTTTACTTACTTAGGTAATTAAATATGAAAATTTAAGATTTGCGGGACAAGAACTAATCCTTGGGAATAAAAAATCACATTTTCTATACAATAGAAAAAAAATCAAAATCGGTCCTTAATTGACGGAGAAATCGTCGAACATATTACGCAAAAAAACATATATACAGCCAAACCTCCTACTTTTTTGAGAAGTCGGTTAAAAATAAATGGAAAAAATAATAGGTACACGACTGGAAAAAATGAAAAATATATATGGCATTGTACTACTTTTGGCACTGCTTCATCTACCCCAAAGTAGAAATATACATATTATTCTAAGTAAATTAAGCTACACGTGTGATTGCGGGACATTTCCAGCACTATACACTAGCGAAACTCGATGTGGAATGTTTATAAACAAACAACGACACAAAAACTAAAACTTTCTTGCTTGGCGTCGAGATTCAGAAGTTAACAGCAATATTTATGGATGGAAGGATCTCAAATCGACGAGTAACGTTAATTGCGTATAAAAAGACGCGGTAACAGGGTGAATTTTAGTTTTTTTTTCGTCGTTTTATTGTTGGCAAGTTCATATACACTTGCCAACAATAACAACGGCTTTTAAAAACATGTTTCAAAAAATCTATGAAAAAATATATAATCAGGTATATTTTTGAGAGTGCAGGCAGATGCTGAATGCGGTTAGTTGAAGACAGGGCGCTATGCCGCTCATTAGGGGAGGCCTATATCCAGCAGTGGACTGATATAGGTTGATGATGATATATTTTCTACAAATTGACGGCGCTAGCAGATGGTCCATTTGTTATACATACAATAAACTCACTAAGTACAAGATGATAATAAAATTAATACAAATAAACTCTGGCATTGTTAATGCAAAAGCAAGATCAAAGTTACTGAAAACATGAACAATTGCTTTACAGACACAAAACAAGAAGGATCAATACAGGGTGTACCACATTCTCTTGCAGTTCTATTTACGACCTAATTCACGGTTCAGAATGAACGCCATGTATAAGGCGTAACACGCATTATGTGACCATGGGATCTGAAGCAGGATAATCTGTAATATTTATAAATTAAATAATTTACATTTAAGTACTGGTAGTAAGCTATTACACCAAATTATCTGACATTATAACCACCTGAATAATATCATAACAATGTTATCATTAGAAAAAAAATAAGAGCCTGTGTGTATCTTAGAGTGTGTATGGGTAGGCTGGACCCGGAACGAGAGCGGACTTTTTAACAGATTCCAATAACACGTTCGGCGTTCTTGCGATATTTACTGATAAACCTTTCAAAAATTCACTCCTATTTTTCACCAAAATCGCACTTAGGTATAAGTTTTAAAAGCGTTACGTTTAGCAGTTCTCAGAGTGATGGCGTGTCTTGAATAACGGTGCAAAAGGAGTTCGCGGTGCATCAAAACAAACACTTTTTTGAAGTTCTAACAAGTTCACTAGTTAGAAGTTTAAAGTGCGAACGGGAACGAACAGTACCCAAACCATGGTCACCCTATCTGTCCATAAATTCGTCATTGGCGTCGCGCCAACGCTTCAGACCAGCATTAAGATATATTATGTTTTCACACATTATACTTATGGACACTGAAAACAATGGCCGAGTGAGTTCTTTATTGCATACGACAACTTTTAGTAAAGTTCACTGCGAAGAGGACTTCTAGTAGAGCTGTGGGCTACGGCCATCCTGAGGCACCCTGTATCTACAAAGAAAATTATAATCTACTAATAGAAATAAATTGCAACTAGTATTTACAATTGAAACAATTGATCTAACTGCAGACTGTTGCAAACAATCTACAGGTAGCTCAGCTAATCCATATCAATACCAGTCGTAAATCCCTGTATCTTTTATTCACGCAAAATGTTTCTAGAGTTCCGTACCCAAGGGGCCAACGGAACCAAATTGCTAAAGCTACGCTGCCGCCTGTCTGTCTGTCCGTCCGTGACAAGTTTCTGTCTCTGTAACCGATGTAGGGAGCATTTTTTTTTCCAGAATTTGTAAAAGCTGGAACGTTTGCCCATACTCCATAGTGCCATTTATTTCAGTAGCTTAGTTTGGTTCGTATTAATTTGTCATGCCGCGCCTAAGTATTTATAGAAATAGCAGTAATTAGATCGATCGTTAAGTCTATATTTCCACTCGTGTTAATTTACAACCGGAACCGACATCTTCGTACATCAAATAAATTTGTTTGAACATAAATAATATCTACTTTTGATCCGTCAAGTGTGAGCATTTTATATCAACCGATGGATCCAATACTTTAATTAGTCAGTCGACGTCACAAATGGCAAAACAGTTTTAATCGTTCATAAGCGCACGAGGCGTATACAAATTATTGAAAATAATAATGATCAGCTATTTTTGCAACTGCACGCTAAAATCAGATGTAGATTCCTTTTTACAATAAACAAGTAGTTCCGATAAGGCAAAGCCCCACTGAACCCTAATTCTAACACCGTTACACCGAGCGACTGTTAAACCTCATTTCAAGATTCGTTCCGGTGCCTACTTCAGGTATTGATGTAGAAAATATCTGTTTAGTATTAGGAACTTATCTCTTTCTAAGTAGGAATTTATGTGCATGCTTATCGACTTTTGTCAACTGTCGATGTTCAGCTATTTTTTTCCTAAATTATCTATAGGAAGATGATGGAATGGGTACTAGGCGCGGTCTTGAACAATAATATTAGTTAAGATACTGTAGAATTTATATCTACAACTTGATTTTTTTCCTTTTTACTGCTGTCACTTTGATTAAGACTAATAACTGCAACAATAAACATCGCAGATCGCTCCGCTCGCCGATATTACTGGTGTTTTGGTCAGCGCAGAGGCAACATTACCTATGATGACTTGACTTGGTCTTGGCCGTGGCCGTGGACATGAGCGTGGGCGTGGGCGTGGACGTGGACGTGGACGTGTTCTGTTCCATTCTATTCCATTCTTTTCTCTTCTATTCTATTACAGACCTGACCCAGTGTGACCCCCCAAAGTCTTAGCCTGCTAGGTATTGTAGAAAATTACACCATGTAAAATTAAATATAAATTATTGGAATGTATGAAAAAACATGGAAAAAACTAGATGATTTAATAAAAACTTAATTAAAAAAGTCCTCAGAGATTATTTTAACCAATATTGATATGACGACCTCAGCGGGCGAAGGTCTGCCTGCGACGCAGGAGGTTGCGGGTTCGATTCCCGCCTCGGGACAAATGTTTGTACGATCTGCAGACATTTGTCCAGAGCGTTCTGGATGTTTTCTATGTATAATAAAAATATATATCTATGTAGTGTATTGTATTAAGTATATCAATTATCTAGTACCAATAACACAAGCTCTGCTTAGCTTGGGGCTAGATAATGCTGTGTGAATTGTCCAGCATTATTTATTATTATATACATTACGTGGCCCAATTCCTAGAACACTGCCATGAAAAAAAATACAAATTGGCTGAGTCTCCATACCATACGTCGTGATTCTGCTTAGTGGTCGGACCCCAGCGTCAGTAGTTATTGGCACCCGGAGCTGGCAGAGCGCCATCTGGTGATGAATTTATGTGCGTGCTACTCCCGGCGGGAAATAAGGAATACTAGCCCGTCTGTACTGGATTCAAAATACTGAGTTTTTTCGGTGATTCACACTAATATTATAAATGCGAAAGTTTGGATGGATGGATAGATGGATGTTTGTTACGTCTTCACGCCAAAACTAATGAATAGATTGAGCTGAAATTTGCATCGGTGTAGCTCTAAGCCTGGAATCAAACATAGGCTACTTTTTATCCCAAAAATCAGTTCCCATGGGATAGAAATTACCTTTGAACGTTTCCATAAAACAACGCGTGCGAAGCCGCGGGCAGAAGCTAGTATTTTATATAAAATAACTAGTTTCTACCCGCAGCTTTGCCCACCTCGTTTTCGGCCTATATTACGTTTTTCAAGCCATTAGAGATTTAATTATTTATTATTCTATGAAAAGGTTTTAAGGTTACGTATAGTTCCATGGGAACGGATTTATTCCAGGTCTATGCCTAGCCTAGCCTGCTGAAATTTTGTATAGACCTAGGTCTATGCAAAATTTCAGCCCGTTCCGTTCAGTAGTTTTAGTGTGTAAAAATTATGAGAGCAAATTTAAACGATTAAGTACATATGATAATTTTCTACTAAGTCAAATATACCTTATTCGAAAACCATCATTTTTAACCTATATTTAAGCAAATAAATACTATTTAATTACATTACATTAAAAAAACAATGTCATTTGGGTCCTATAAGACGAGCGAGAGACTCCTATTCAAATCTGTCAATATTTCGCCCTATTCCAGTCTGATCCACTTTGCTAATCCATTAATGAATCAGTTTCCAGTTTTTTTTCCACGCTTAAATATTTCGGTTCCGGTGTCGCTAACTCGATTCACTGTGAACGCACCCCAAAGTATCTCACCATGAGATGTTCAGCAGTAGCCTCTAAAGCTTGTCGCAGATTAAGGCGGCACCGCTACCGCACAACACAAAAATATGCATTAAAGTGTGGGCTTTAACTCTTAACTTTTAGATGCATTTTATATTGCTGTTTTCAGGAGATAGACAGCTCGCGAGCCGTTTGAAGTTTTTGGAAAGACATTTTGTCACTGTAAAATGTATCTAAAGTTAACGAATTTAAGCACATTGAATGCACATTATTGTACTATGCGGTAACGGTGTTGGGTTAATGTGCGCAGAACTTAAATCTATTATTGAGAGGGGTTGTATGACATAGGTAAGTACTTCAAAGAAATCAAATAATTCATTACGGATGTAAGCGGGTTAACTACGAACCTTATTTGTGTTGGAAGAACACCAACGTTTCATCCCTTAACGAGGGACATCTTCAGGGTGAGTGCGGTTCTAGACGTGCGGTTCGTAGTTAACCCGCTTACATCCGTAATGAATTCGTCAAACTACGATAGTTTTTATAGTAAATCAAATAATATTTATAACATTTAACAAAGATTGGCACAGTTAAAACTATGAGTTTTGTGTTTATTATTTTAGTTTGTTTATTAAAAATACTTTTGTTATTTTTAGTTTAAATATATTCGATCAAATTTAAAGTAAAATTATTTTAGCGTAGAGTCATCGTCAATGTGTATCTCTTTAATTTATAAAAAGTAAATCCTTTATTGGCCGTATGTTTAATTTTAAGTTTGTATTTATTAGTTTATAAGGGCTGTGGATTTGTATAATAAATAAATATCCCAATAAACAAAATTACCCAGAGTGTTTACGCACTATATTAATAACAAAGAAAACCATAGGTAGGTTCAAAATGTATATGCCGCCATTCGCAATATAATAAATATAACTTTTTCCTGCGGCTTCGCACACGCTTTTCAAGTAGTCTGGGATATTGTTTACCTCCCTGCCAAATATTATTCAGATCTGTTAAGCCGTTTAGGCGTGAAAAAGTTATAGAAAGGCAGACATAGTTAAATTACCTACTTTTGTTTGCTTTTATAATCTTACTAACTGCTTCCCGCAACTTCGCACGCTCTTTTCAGGGATAAAAAGTACCCAATGACCGTTCCCGGGATACGGCCTACCTCCCTGCCAAAATTCATTGAGTTCCGTCCAGCCGTTTAGGCGTGAAAACGTAACACACACACAGACATACAGAGTTACTTTCAAATATATAATATTACTAGCTTCTGCCTGCGGCTTCGCGTGTATTCGGTATTATAAGTAGCCTATATTATGATAAGTTAGGCTTTGCTCTAAGTGTACGCCAAATTTCATCATGATCTGTTCAGTAGTATTGGAGATCTAAGGTAACAAAATTCACAGTTCAAAAACTTTTGGCTTTATAATATTAGTAGGATGGATGTAGTTAATTCGTATGGATTGCGCCCGGCGACATTTTAAAATTAACATAGTCTCTGGTGAAGTGGCAGAGACCACCAGCTTGGAAGAAAGAGGCTCCTGGTTCGAGTCCCACAAAGTTTGTCTGCTTTTTGTTTTTTCAATTTTTGGTTTTCTTTTTACCTATGTGTTTGTGACCTTTGGTAGCTAGATTGTTAAACGCCGTAGATCTACATAACTTTACCTTAGTAATACTTATTTTTAGATACCAATGTAAACTCATTCTAAGAGGACATGTTTGTTCTTTTTTTGAGTAATAAAAATAAATATCTTTAAACCGAACTGACCGTAAAGAGCAGATTTACTATCTGCTTTTTACCCCGGGGCGCGGGTCTTTACGGTGTAAGGTTGCTGGCTGCTACTAATGATAATGATTTCCCAACACAAGTACCAGCTCTGGCCACACATCCCGATATAAAACAGTCCTTAATAGCGCGTAAGTCATAGCGCACACTATAAATCCGTCAGTTTGGCTGGCGCACTGCCAATGCACTGAACTTAGCGCCCCGAGCTTAAAAATATCATTATGTACTTGTCTATTGCTGTAGCTTTTGGTTTTTGTCTTGCAAAAACTATTCTAACAAGAACAAAATTAAAATTTTTAAGAACCCCCCGACAGATTTTCGTGAAAAATGTCTAAGAACACTCGGGATAAAATTATCTATGACACAAAAAAAACTAAACGAAAATCGGTTTATCCGTTTGGGAGCTACGATACCACAGACAGATACATAGATACACAGACAGACACGATAAACTAATAACACCCCTCTCTTTTTGTGTCGGGGGTCAAAAAGGAGGTTAAAAGAAGATCAAGATAAAACGCCCTATTCATCAGTTAATTTCCACTGTTTAAATCTATTACACTCTGATCCATGGCCCGGTTGGATTAGATTCCAATGCATTTCTTATTTTCTCTTGTAACCTACACGTTGTGGTCCTTCGAACTGCTCCACAAGAACTCGAATCGTAAAGATAGAAATATTTTAATTCTTATGACAGCTGTTAAAATAACAGAAAAATTCAGAAAATTCCAATTGCTTTCAAAGGGGTTTGAAGATTTTGGCCCTTTTCATCGATCATTAATCATTATTTTGTTTTAGTTTTTCAAAATAGCCGCGCACAGTAAAAGTTATATGTTTGGATAGAACACAATAAAACAAATAAAAAATGTTCCAAGATATAAAGGTCCTAAAGCGTCAAATTTCTGAGATATTCACAGATGAAAATAACTACTTAAATTACTAGCAACCCCGTAGTCGAATTTCGACTAGGAAGACAGCATATTGATATAATCATTCAGATTGATAATCGTGTCTATTTTTATATGAATATTATTCTGGTGTGTATTTTTTATTGTGAAAGTGTTGTTCTATTGTACTTAAAGAATTCTAGAGTTTAACGGTTTAGGTGTGGTTCTGTCATGTCATATCTCCATGGTTAAATAATTATATTTAAAAAAATCATAAAAACTTTTCCTCATACATTTTTATACACACAAAAGACGTAGAATTTTCCAAAATAATGTATGCCTTTCAATAATCTCCGCGTGTGGCTTCATAAATTACCAGTGCATAATTATTTGCACAGAGCCTCGCGTAATTACTGACAATCGTAAATCAAAAGTGCGTAAACGTCAGCTAAAGCGCACGCGCAGAATCAAACGCTAGAGAATAAACCAATCATAGCGCAGCGTTTAATGGCGGAGATGGAGATAAATCTGACAGTGCGCAGGATGGTATGCATCGATAGTTTTTAAGATAACTAGCTAATGCCCGTGGGATCGCACGCGTTTGGTGGAATTAAAAGTAACCAATATGTTATTCCAGGTCCAGATCTTTAAGTGTGCAAAATTTCAGCCCGATCCATTCAGTAGTTTTGGCGTTGTCTTCGGCCAAACGTCTTCACAAAGGCACCCAAGCACAAACTTCCGATCAAAGATTTAATTAAAATTGTTAGAACGGCTTTGTTGTTGCCAAGCGAAATGAGATAGCTCGCTCATTTGTAATTCAGTGTATTGTGTGTTTGTGTAGTGTTTTTTTTTTGTACAAAAGTTGGTGGAATATGATTGGACAATAAATGGTAATAATAACAGTTAGGTTTATTTGCGAAAAAACTATTTTTAACTACTCATAGTGTGCGTGCGTCGGCATTTTGTAAAGGCAGGCATTCAAAGACAATGCAGCAAATCACATTTTTTTGTGTCAGGGTGTATCTAACGATTTAAATCTTTATTTTCTGAAGGATAGTGTTCATCTTTTCACGGTTGGGTAGACGATAGCCTACCAAATATACTAACGCATGATTCGCTGCCCAGCCTCTGTGAGGCGACGCAAAGGGACGCAACCATATATAATATCATTGGACGCAACGCACCTGTACCGACAACACAGCCACGTGCGTAATGGGCAATGAAGGTGTTAAGGCGCTGCCGTGGAAAACTAAGACTGTCACATTGCATGTCAATATTACCAAATGTGGTCGGCAGAGGCGCTTATTTTTAACATAGACTTATGCCAAATTTATCTGTTGTAGAAGAGGCAAACTTTTGTTTTATTTTGGTTGATAGCACAATCACAAGGTAATAATGTAATGTTAACTAACATTTGCCCGCGGCTTTGCTATCGTTGCATGTAAAATACCTTAATAAAACCTATGTCGCTCATTGTAGCTCCTCAATTATAATAAAAATTACATTCATCGATAGTTATTCATAGAAATCAGAAACACTTAAAAAAATAATATCATCTTCATGCATGTTAAAGTGCGGGAATCAAACTAACTGTAACCTCCTGTGTCGCAGGTGGACCTTTCCCCGCCGCGCCACAGAGGTCTTCAATCAAATAATCAGATATAAAATGAAATATAACAGTGCTTTATTTCCTTTACCCCTTACAGGAGTCTTGGACACGTCAATAAATTCAAATAAGGTTCAAGAGTAAAACTGGGAAATAAAGTGATTACTTTAATTTATTGTTCACTTCAATCTTTTTAAGGTAAAGTAAAGAAGCGAACAAGAAACCTTTACCTTGTTAGGGTGTTAGTTTTCGAGCTGGAGCAATACTATTAGCATTAGGTACCTAAGTTTTTTATCCTCTAGAGATAGTCTGATATTTTGTAGTAAGCCTTTTTAACAAAGGATATGTTTTACAAATTGTTTGAAATTATTTTTTGATAACTTCGACGACCGACGCGAAAAAACGACCAAAAACTGCTTACATGTGAAATCAACACTCAGTACATTGGTAAATACACTGTTTGAAGACAAAACAGAAGGAATAAATCTGTGAGTAAAGTCCAAGCATCCAAAAGTGTTCGTAAACATAACCTAAAAATTGTGTAAAAAAAAAGACAAGTCATCCTTTCACAACTTACCTAGATCACCCAGCAAAAATGGATGAAATGATGGAAATGCTTAGAAAAATCGAAGAAAATATGCGAACGCAACGTAATGACATAGATAAAATGAAAGATACAATAATTTTGGACATAAACAAAAACATTGACTCGAAATTCGAAAATATGGAATATAAATTTATTAGCCTCGAAAAACAAATAGAAGACCAACAAACATCCATAGAAAGAATGGAACAACACTTAAAAAAGAGAAATCTTATATTTTTCGGCTTTGAAGAGGAAGAAAAATCATACCAAGAATTGGAAGGGAATCTAGTGAGACTGATAAATGAAAACATGAAGATACCATGCGAGAGACGAGATATTGAGCTGGTTAAACGAATTGGAAGACAAACAACAAATGAGACAAACCATATCCGACCGGTTGTGCTGACTGCAAGTTCTATGGGCCTGAAAATACAGTTACTGAAAAACAAAAAGTTACTAGAACAATTCCAAATTTATATAAAAGAAGACTTCACACAAAAAGTACTTAAAAAAAGGAAAGAACTTCAGGTTGAATACAAAGCCCGGAAAGAACAAGGTGAAAATGTGGCACTGCGATACGACAAAATTATTATTCTTAACAAACCTAAGGAGTCGGTGACTCTGGCTCCATTCCAACACCGCCAACCACTAGATAGTACAAACATAATCAACAAGAGAAAACTAAACTTCTCTCCAGGAAAAGAGAACCCACAAAAATAAGATAAAAATAAGATAAAAATAAAAATAAAAATATATAGATAAAAATAAAAATAAGATTGGATCAACAAAGTACTCGTCGTGAGTCGCGCCTGATCAACATTTACCGTAATGGTATCTCTATCTATATATCCGCTCCGATGAGGTTTTTCTATGAGTTATTAAAAATTTTAAGTAAATTATTATTTTTGAGTATCTGTCCTTTTGAGAATCTCTCTTCTCTAAGAGAACAAACCGATAGAACTACGAGTAATTTAAATTTGCCTGTAGTTCTACTGGTAGAACTACGAGAAAAAAAATGCAAATGGTTGGTCCTAAGTAAATCAGTTATCTAGTAAGTACCCATAACAAAGCTCTGCTTAGCTTCGGCCTTGGTGATGATGTGTGAATTCATCATCATCAGCCTATATAAGTCCACTGCTGGACGTAGGCTCCTATTTTAATTTTTCAGCATTGTTTATTTATATATAAGGTCATCAAAATCGCCCTACCTATTTAACATATTTTAACTCGACCAATACTTTTCGTGCTGTAAACATGTTGAGTAATACCTACCTATCTAGCTACCAGAGATAAAACCACTATAAACCTATTCTACTTAATTGGTAGGTCTGTCAATGAATAAAATTCCTGCAAATTTCTTTTGGCTTAGCTTCAATCAAATATAGACTTTATTTCAATGACGAATGAACCATTTAACCCGCAAAACAAAAGTTGTCGAAAATCGTAATTCGTCCGTCGAACCCAGCTGTCATCGCGAAAAAAGTAACATAACCTCACGTCCGTCCGAGGAGGCATCCAGCCTCCGAATGAAGCTACTGGAAGCTATTTTGAGCATATATTGAAAGGGATGTTTGAGTAATAAGGTTGAAATTCTATTGGCAAAATATTATCATTTTTGCAATTACTTCGCTAAACGCCTTACAAAAATGTGTTTTTTGGGTTTTATTATGTTAATGGTTTTATTTATTTAAAACTTTTTACATAATTCTTTTGTTGATAAAATTTCCTTTCATATAGTATTAAAATAATTAATGGTTGTCACTCAAAATATGGAGCATTTCGAGACGAAAAATTTTTTTCTTGTTCTTTCTTGTGATTATTTTCTTCAAGATCCTAGATCGTTTTATAAAATATTTTTGTATAAGTCTTTTTTCCATACATTTGACTATACACTGTTTTTTTTTTGGGCTTGTAATATGTCGGAGAACGGCTAACGGTGCGACGAAAAAGTGTACTTTCTACGGTGTCGCTGTTTGGACAGCGTCTTAATCCGTCGATGGCGCATGCTACCTTGAATTAAAACAGGCACAAAAAATAAATCAAGAAAAGTTGTAGCAAAAAATACTTATTCAACATTATGTAGGTATTTAATACATTTAAATATTAGTCCGATTCTAAAATATATGCCAGTGTCTTGAGGACGCCTCCGATTGGTATTGATTATGATAGATCAGTTGAGCTACCTCTAGATTGTTTGCAACAGGTGGATCATCTGCTTCAATTTTGTAAATAACTGTATGTAATAATACTTTTATTTATTTCTATTCTTTGAATGTAATTTTCTTTGATAAATGATAATCAAATAAAGCTTAACAGAGCAAATAGCTCCATCCGATGCATAAAAAGTCATAACTTCAATCAATGAAGATTCAAAGGACTTTTACTTTCATACACGTATGTATAAGTCATAATCATAACTTCATAGTTATCAGATCACATTTGAAAACAGAATGCTGCCCCGCTGAAATTTTCAATGGGATATTATAAATTACGTATCAAATTAAATAATCATCAATTTGTGCACAGCAAATTATACTGACTGCACAGCAAATTAACCAGAGCGTACCGACCTAGAGGCGCCCCAACCCGCTAAGCGGGGGGAGGCGGGTTCGTGGCGACTTTATCACTGAAAGGGTGTGCCCGATGCCCGATGCTGGGGCTTCCAGCACCTGATTTTGAGCTGAGTATTTTGCTGCGCATTCAGTATTTTTTTGATTTGATTTTAAATACTAGGTACCTACCCATTTTAAATCCCATTCATTATCCACACGACTTCTACCGCTGCGTGAAATAGAAGAAAAACTGTCGATCATGTAAATGATGGTAAAACCCAGCAAAATTCTAAAATTCTCTATTGTCTAGGATTACAAAAACTAGATCGCAGTTATACCTTTCTGTCTGCTCGCCACCGTGTAACTGTGCTAAACCTAATCGCGAATTAATGACCATGCGCTTAATATTACCATGCTAGTTGGTTTACAGGTCTGGGTTGTTTCTGCTTTTGTTTTTTGCAGCTGTTATTGGGTTATGGTCGAATTTACCTTGTCTTTTAATAGGGCCTGAAATTTTAAACTCTTCTTTTGGACGACTATTAAACTTCTAATTACATTCGTCGAGATAGAGATGAAAAAATCGAACTAAAACAAATAAATTGAGACGATTTGCCTTATTCTATTAGTATTAGCTTTTATAATTCTTAATTTTTAGATAACATACGATAAGATAAGATTTATAAAACCTTATAAGATTTTATACAATTGTTTATTCACAATAGACTAGGATATATTTAAGCTGGTGATGATGATGATGATGATTTATTCACAACGAAAATTACAATCAAAAAAGAAATAACTTAGTATCTATTTACAATTGAAACAATTGAGCTAACTGCAGACTGTTGCAAACAAATTTTTAATATAAATTGAAAAGTTTACTTTTTACCGTTGAAGAATATTTTGAATTTATCTATTTTATTGAAGGAAGGTTTTATATTTTGTTTGATATAAACTTTACGTATCCCAGTTGTTAACGGGTGGGAGTCTGATAAGTCCTTTGCTTGGTTCCAGCCTTTGAATCTAAAATATGATAAATGTTTTATATAATACGGGTCGCTAATGTTATATTGACTTCCAACGGTCAATTTGATGGCACGAGACTAGAATACACTCTATCAAAAGACATAAGAAACTTAGAAAAATAAATTTCCAAAGTGTAAAAATGCCTTCAATGCTTTGCAATATAGTAATTTAGGGAAATTCCATATAAAATCCTCTGTTATTATTCAGAATCAAATCAAATTATACATGCAAGTTTTTGTCTGTTTTTAAAATAGAAGCACGTGATTCTAAGCTGAACGCAAAAGGATGAAAGTGATCGCCTTTTGGGTACATTCATTTGTAGTTTTGAAGTTGGAAACTCCGAAATTTGCATCATTAGGATGGCTTTCAACAGTAACGGACGCAGCCAAACTTGAGCAAATAATATGTGATAGGTAGATAACGCAGTGAAATGATACAAAATCGTTTATTTTTAAAACTATTTGAAACAAATAAAGTTAGAGCTCTATCTCCTGTGGTAACTACAATGTAGCTGTGTTACAGGAGAACAGCTTGATGATGATGTTGTCTTCCTAGCCGAATTTTCGGCCATGCACGGTTGCCAGTTTTTATAAGTATCAAAATTAACTTTAATAATATTATTACTTTAAATCGCATCTTCTTGCCTTATTCCGTTCGATTTATGAAAATGACTACCTTTCCAAACTCCCGTTACATGTATTTCAGGTTTCCTAGATAATGAATTCTGGACTAGTCTTCTTTTTACTAAAAATAATAAAACTGCGTGCATCCTGCACAAACCGGTCCACTTACAGTTGGCACTCCTAACCTATGTCTAACTAATGTACTACTGACAGAGTTAGTCATTATTTTTTTGCGACTAAGCTAGTAGTAAAACCGGGCCAGTAACCGCAGAGGTAAGTTTTAGTGTAGTTATTGTCAAGGTTAGAAAAGTTTATGAAAACTTGAGTAGTAATATTATATACTAGTTTATGCCCGCGGCTTCGCACGCGTTTTTTCTATGGAAACGTTTAAGGTTATTTCTATCCAATGGGAACTGATTTATGGGATAAAAAGTCTCATATGTTTGATTCCAGGGTTAGAGTTACCTGTATGCAATTTCAGCCCGATCCGTTCAGTAGTTTTGTGAAGAGGTAACAAACATCCATCCATCCATCCATCCAAACTTTCGCATTTTTAATATTAGTGTGATTCCTAGATCAGTTGCTTTGCGAACAACGTTTTTATCAGATTTGATAGATGTGGTAGAGTTTGCAAAAAACATTCCTAGAAAGAAAATCTTTTTTTAGTTTTTTTTAGTTTAGTTATGATCATTTTCTATTTTTAGTTTTTTAAATTTTCTATTTTTAGTTTTAGTAGTTTTCTATTTTTATTCAGGACAGTATTGCCCCTGGGCAATTCGTGCGGGTTAGCTTTCTGCTTATTTTGGCACCGTTACAAACCTTCACAAGTGTGTAGGTACACCTGAAGTTAAGGTAGTAGGTATAAAATAGTCGGAAAAAAGAAATCATGTGGTAATTAACTAGGTATTATTCGACGGTGAAATTATTACCCTCAAAGTATGGACCTTAAAAGTAGCACGGGGTGTAGTGGGTATGCACGAAATTGAGATTGACGAGTAAGGTGCATTTTTGATTTCGATTGGTTCAGTTTGATTGAATGTAGAAGACCGAAAGTTCATGGAGATCTATGAAAAGATACCAAATCCTAGTCGAAACCCAAAATCAAAACTAAATCTCTTCTTAGGTTTTTATTATTACTAGCGACCCGCCCCGGCTTCGCATGGGTGTAAATATACTACAGAATCGGCCCCCCAGCCGCTGCAACCGCTATGTCCCTGCATTTAAAGTCTGTGATATCTTCGAAAATATTCATTTAAATTACATGCTGTAAAGGGCCATATTAATCTGTATTAAATGCGCAATGTATTTAAGGTACTTAATTTGATAAGGATTAATGCTGTATTGCTAAAAATCACCTCGTTAATAAGCCATTATTTCTCGTAAAAAGTAAAGGATAAAAAATGGTTATTGTGGGAGATAGACTACCCTAAGAGATAGACATATACCATCGCGGCCTTTTTTGTTTACCTTTTTAAGGTGTACAATACTGTAGTACATTATTTTGATCTATCTTGTAGGGCTGAGTCAGCGTTTGCAATGTAAGCGCAAAAAATGTGTATATTTTCGACATCACATTAGAAACCTCTTAAATAATAAGTGTTTCTCTACTATATTATGCATTGTATTATACGAGAACATATAAACCTTGCTCTTGAATCACTCTATAAAAAAAACCGAATCAAAATCCGTTGCGTAGTTTTAAAGATCTAAGCAACATAGGGACAGACAGACAGACAGCGGGAAGCGACTTTGTTTTATACAATGTAAGGATATTGCGTAAGCCTCACTCTGGGTAATTTGTCCCGTCAAAGTCGAAAATTTTAGAGATATTATTAGTTTTCTTAAATCTCTTCTTTTCAATAAGCGCAACGCACAGTTACATTTATTTTTTCATCTCCAAACTGCAGAGGAAGCGCAGCTGCGTTGTTGGCGTGGATTTATGTTGCCATGCACAATACCATCGCTCTTGGAGACTTGGAACGCAATTCTTTAAGTTCACGGGTTTTTATTTATTTGCTGTAAAATTAGGAAAAGCTCGAAAATGAAAAGATTCTAGGTTCACGGTTTCGTATCTAATGCAACGAAGCTAAACAAAGCTCTCAGGGGTAGGTAAAGGTAGTGGAGAATAGATGGCAACCCTTAGGTTGGTACTATTTAACCGACTTCGGAAAAACGAGGAGGTTCTATATAATATATCTTCGGCGGTATATGTATGTTTTTTTTTGTGTATAAAGGTATGTTTGCCGATTTTTCCGTCGTTTGTGTAAAAATTTTTAGGTTTATTTTGGTTTTGTTTAGGGAATAATCCCGGAATGATCTCATAATTTTACTCCCTAGGGATAAACTTAAAAACTGTGTAAGTACATAAATTTAAAGGAATTTAAAGTCGATTTATAGTTTTTTCAAAACAATCACTTGTATTTTTTAATATACTAATATACACCCACATTATTAGGGAGCCACTTCGCACTACATTCTGTCTTTTTAGTAGGTAGGTACCTAAATCTAAAATTCTAAATTCAAATTATCATAACTTTTAGACAACATCAAATTTGTTATTATATTTGACATTAATTGACTTCCGATTCACGATTCGCGATCGCGTGAAGCTCAGATTTTCATGATTGATGTTCATTCATCCAATGAAAAATAACTCTTAGGGAACATAATAATAAAGAGTAATTTAGCTTTGACTAATAAATACCAGCTAAACCACCATAAGTGAATTGAAAAATCCACAGAACTATGAGCTTTACACATCCTGGTATAGAAGTTAAAATCAGATGAACAGGTGGCGAATAAGTGGTTCGTGGTCAGTTAAGTATGGAGAATGCTTCCTCTAATAGAATTTTAATGAAGTACAGTCTGTTGTGCCTGTCATGCCCATCTCCTTACGCGACGCGTGCGTGCAGTGGCTGTACGGTTGGCAAAGCAAATTGGAGCACCGTGTTGGGCTGTTTTATGGAAGTAATGATTTGGATGGGCATGGTGGTCCTTGGAGTAGACATTTGATTTGTTGTTAAAAAGGCAGGAAGCTGAAAAAGGTATTTTAACAGGAATGCCCATATATTTATGTAAGTTTTTCGCTGTCGGATAAAAATCCGCCAAAGACTCTCTCTTTAAGTGCTAGTCCTTAAAGATAGTCTTTCGGAGTTTTTTTCCTTGTGTTTTGTTCTAAAATATCTCTTCTGTCTGTGTCTTTACATTTTTATCAAGTCCCATCACAATCCGTTTATTGGTTTCGGAAGTAACATACATCCAAACATGACTCATTTTAACTAATTTGAAGTTCAACCTTTGTTATTTATCAATATTATAATTCATTTTATTGAAGTCTGTAGTAAAACTTTTTACCATTAACTTTTTAACACATATTTTTATGCTACAATGTAGATAATAACTATTTCTTATATGTTTATTTCTGCATTGTAATGTGTATTTTATTTTTTATTCATTTAATAAATTAATCAAAATAAAATATTAAAGGATTATTTTACGGGTATTTTTCGCGACCTTGTGTTATTATTTCCCCTACGTTTACAGTAGGCGATAAATACCCGCTAAAAAAATCTTTCATCAAAAGTCTGCAGGTAAGCATTTTTTGCCAACGGTCCCTGAGTAGCCATCTATATTTGCCGAATCTCTCCATCGGAGATGATAATAATTACTCAGTACAGTTAGAGATGCTGCGATACGACGTGATGATAAAAAGTACATCTTTATTGTGTTTGATAACAGTGGCACGAACTTGGAAATTGCATTTTCTGACATCGCAAAGGAAATTGTCTATTCCGCGCTGCTCTTTCTTCATGAGACCACAGATTCCGCTAGTAAAGTTGTAGTGACTTTCTTTTATTTTAACCCGATGATAGGTAGGATAAAGCAGCTATCTAGCAATCCATATTAGTTAACTTTATAAAAAGAGACTTCTTGCAAGCATCTTTAGAATTCCAATTTCAAAGCTATAGAATAGCATCATAGAATATTTGAACTTCGAAATCTATAAAAAATCCGAATGTGCAATTGTGCATTCACTTTAAAAACATTATAAAAACGTCAGTTCAGTTGATAAATGTTGCCACTTGAATGTTCGCAGAATGATTAAGAAAAACTTTGAGAAAAGTTTTGCGGAAAAACTTAAAAAAGGATCGATTTCCTCGACAGCTTAATTGAAAAAATATACACTACAGCCTCTTTCGCATCTTTGAAAGAAGGTTGGTCTGTTGAAGACGACAAATCTATCAGTGACATAGAAGTGAGACAGTCACATGATGATGATGATGATATGGTAAGCAGGTTAGACATGCCATAGACAGTGGTCTGGTTACCAAACCGAGCGGCGCGGTGTGTCGCGACCTTAATTACGTCGACTGTCGACTCTACCTCATTGAGGGTGTAGACATGTAGGCATTAAAATGGAAAAGCGACTGCGGTGGTTACGTTTACGGTTTCATGCTCATTTACCTACAACTTTTCGCAAAATGTGTGGTGCTGTCAAAAATTAGATTTTTGTGAGGTTGGTTTAGCGGATGTTGAAGATTTCATTAGAATTTTTACTTACTTGCCTCGCGCGAGATTACCCAAGAAAATTGACTAATTGGCAAATTTAACGAAAGAAAATGCAGCCAAAAGTTTATAGACCGCCTTTATTTTTTCAGAATTTCTTATGGCAGTTATTTATTTTAATGAGAGAAGATTTTTGTATCGAGAGTTGTAACATGTTGTTCTTTTTTCAAAATTGCCGAGCACAATAAAAGTTATATAATTTGGATAGAGGAGACTAAATCACATTAATAAAAAATGTCTTTTAGAATAAGTAGGTAAGTATAAAGAAAATATAGTTATTTTAATCTGTGAATATCTCAGAAACTTGAAACTTATCACAATGTCATATACATTATGTTAGGTATCAATATTTTTTTATTTACCTATTTTAGTGTCCTCTATCCAAAATAAAACCTACTATGATCGTGGGCGGCGATTTTGAAAAACAACTCTGGTAGGTAGCCTATGTTAGGGCCAAAATCTATAAATCTCTTTCTGTTAGTTTATTTGAGTCTTTTTATTCAAAGCCTCTTTGGACCATTTTCATAGCATGAGTCCGAATCAAAAGGAGTTCTAGCTTTAGTGATAGTTCGATATTTGATTTTCTTTTTAAAAATGGAACATAGGACACACACGACGCATAACGACCTATTAGCAATGGTTTTTGTGAAGAGTGGGTATATAAAAAAAATACATCAAGTATATTACATAGCGAAAGACTGGAGACAGATGGATGCGGCAATCTGAAGACAGGGACCTGTACGGCGCTCACTAGGGAGGGGAGGGCTATCTCTAGCAGTGAACTCATGTAGACTGATAGTGAGGATGATTATATTAAATATACTTAATATATTTTTAACTATATGAAAACCACCGGAACAAATATCTGCTGATCGTACAAATATTTGTCCCAAGGCGCGAATCGAACCCGCACCTGCGTCGCAGGCGGACTTTTACCCGCTGTGCCACAGAGAATTAGTACTTATTTTAATATACCTAGTGAATGTTTGATTGAAGGCACTTACACAGTTGGTAACCTGCACGATCAGGCTTCCGGCAAAGAGCGTGACGGTACAGAACCTACAGCAGTTGGTATGGTGTCTTATTTTGAGATTAGGGTAGTAGTCCAGTGGTTGTATTGAGCTATTTTTGGCGTTAGTAGTGTTAGCAAATCAGTTCAAACACCACTCTCAAGTTATACAACTTTAATAGAAATCTGTTCACCGTAGAGCCTTTTACCCTATTTTCGCTGTGTTTTAAATATCAAATTCTCCTTTTATCATAATTCCCAATATCCTTCCACTTCTGTTTCTTCAACTTCTTCTTGAGTGTCGCTCTGTGTTAGTGACATTGACATATTGGATCGGTCTGACTCTATTTAGCAGGCTTTATAAACTTGACTCTACAAGGATGAGGGGAATCTAGTGATGCTAATAGGTAGGTATCTACAAAGTGGGAAATTATTTTCATATGTACATTTTAAGTGCCTGATCTACCTGAGTATAGCGTCATTAAAATGTTCATAATACTTAACTATTTAATTTAAATGTAACATAATGTTACACTTATCGTTACAGTTAGTATAGTACCTGCTAAAATCAAATGAAATTAGTTATAAATAATTTATGTACCATACTACTATGATTCAGATAGCATGTACCTATGACAGCCTAACGAAACCAATCAAAGTGATTAAGTACCTACCTATATTTTTAAACTGCATTGAGCTTAAAACAGTTTTCTCTATAGGTAGGCCCAAGCCCAACTAAAACTATCACACCGCGCTACGCAGTGCTAAACATTTCTAAAAGTTCCTTCTGTACCTACACTATTCTGTGTCACCTTCGGGCGTCGTCGGTTGCGCGTGACGTCCCGATCCCGAACGCGCTCGGCAGTCGTCGGTGGCGGGTGACGTGACCGACCACGCTCGGCGGCCGACCAGTCTGTCCAGTGTGGTGTGTTTACAAGGTGCTCACGCTATTTCTCGTACATTCTACATTAAAAAGTAAATTCACACCTAAGTACGCACGCATAGGTATCCATTGGGCATAGACAAAAGATTGGTACAAAAGAGTTTTTATTCGAATTGAGAAACCCAACGGTAGAAATGAACAAATTCAACATAAAGAAAAACAAGTTATTGATAGAGTTGGTAAAGAAAAATCCAGTTATATACGATCCCAGTGATCCTAATTTCAAGAACTGTATTGTGAAGCATATGGTTTGGGAGAATATTTCGTCAATCATGGAGATAGCAGGTAAGTTTGTATTTGTACCTGTAGCTAATCTTTTTAGATCTGGAGTCTCGTTCAGTTTGCATAGTGTAGAAAGAGATGCCCTCTATTTCAACGCAGAAAGACAGAGATTTTATCATGTAGCGCTCTCACAGAGAAAAGATGTTTATCTACACTAATGTTATAACATTCTACTTATGATTCCAATACTTGACTTATAATTACTACTGTTATAGCGCAGATAACAAAACACTCAATTTAAGCAATTTCACATGATGGTATAATATCCACATCGATATCGTAAAATCTCATTATAACATCAATAAAACGCGACCAATTAACAAGGCGAGCCTTATGTCAAAATCCTCATCAAAGTTGTATAAAATTTTGATATTAGGCTGGCTTTTGAAAACAGTTGGGTTATACGTGAAAACTTCGTCGAAACTACTTTTGAATCTGCCTAACCCAGCGTTATATATACCTACCGATAGCGACACCGATAGCGGTGGTGATTTGACCGCACTGAAACGACACGGGGGGTGGAAGTTTTCTACTGTGGCTGAAAGCTACATTGATGAGTCTTTAATGAATAAAATTCAAGTCTCAAATACGATCTTGAACAGTATAGAAAACAAGACGAATGAAGTAATTATAAATATTCCGACTCCGTCTACGAGCTCTACTGCTTGCCCCGCGGCCGCTACAGCTGCTGGATCAATAATTAACATTAACTTTCAAAATTGTACCATCCAAAATTTGAACAATTATTATAAATAAACTATTGTCAGCTTTTACTCTTGTTGTTTGATTAATTGCATTAGTGAAGATAGTGTATGCAACTGCATATAACACGGGTATTAAAACACTCGTTACTATTATGAAACTCGCTGCGCTCGTTTCATAAACTCACACTCGTGTTTTAATACCCTTCATTATATGACAGTTGCATAAACTACTATTATTGCGTTGCTTTTAGAATCTAAAAAGTAATTTTTCAACAGTAGGTACAGCTGGACCGAAAAGAGTAGAAATTAATAAAAATGGAAGTAAACTAAACCTTTGCTCTGGCAACACGAAACCAATGTCAAATCTTTTCAAAATGTTACGCACAATATGTAAATAAACATTGGGTACCTCAACGAAATTTGCATTAAAATAACTGTTTTCATGTGTAATAAGGTGTTTAGCGTAATCCAACATATAAATAACTTAGGTATCGCAGTGGAACAAGACAAGTGATTGACAAAGTTTTCATACATTGTTTAGCCGAATTTCCAGTTGAAAGCTATGGCCCGATGTTTCGGACAATTATCATAGAACGTACAATGATTCTACGGTATTTAAGTAGTAAAATCTGCCTCTCAAATGAAAGGCAATCAAATTCACAAGTTTACTCGTTAGAACGAGTAAACTTGTGAATTTGATTGCCTGAGTAATGTTTTTGTTGTTTTTTGCAAATTGCGTTCATTGTGTTTTTAATGTTTATTTCCGTTTGTATTGGAAAAAGTATAGTCCACTTCCATATTTTGAGTCTTTAAAACAAAATCATTATCATCATCCGTTTTGCCATTTGTTGACCTCAAAACCCATCTGCCACTCATAACGGTCTTGCTTTACATTTCAGTTTATGTAATTTAAATTTATTTTTAGGTAGTACATCCGTTTTGTATCAGGAATTGAAGATGGAAGGTTCTACTAGCATAACAAAAGAATATTCATTGAAAAGCTTATTGGACGAAACACGTTTTGGACGAATCGCGTTTTGTACGACCCGCTAACAAATCGTACAATATGATTGAAAACTTCTGTCAAATAAGCCAATTAAAATCGACATTTTACCCTTTGACATTTTATCTTGCCGGCTTTACATACTCGTTGCGCAACCACGAGACAGGCCGAGCACGCAGGAGGTTGCGGGTTCGATTCCCGCCTAGGGACAAAAGTTTATACAATCTAAAGCAGATATTGTTAGGAGCAAATATTTGTTTCAGGGGTTCTCGGTTTTTTCTATGTAGGTATAGGTACCCAATTATTAAAAAATATATATCTATGTAATTATAAAAAATAATATTAATAATGTTGGACAATCCGCGCAGCATCATCTAGCTCCAAGCTAAGTAGAGCTTGTGTTAAAGTTACTAGATGACTGATATATGTACTTAATAACAATACATTACATAGATAGAAGATCTTTTGTTACACTTACATAGAAAATACCCGGAACAAATATTTGCGGATCGTACAAACATGTATCCCAAGGCGGGAATCGAACGCGCGACCTACTATGTCGCAAGCGGACGTTCACATGTATGAATGTTCAATGTTCAAGGTTCAGGAGGGCGATTACGGTGTGGTAGCATTGCGGCTCAAACGTTAGCAGTTGAAACGTTAGGGTGCGCGTTCACAGGCCGGCATCGGACAATCCACTGACAAGTGCGTCCACTGATCGGCAATCCGAATGACGTCATTCGCATATAACGGAAAAGTTGTTTTCAAGAATCCTCGCAGGCATTACCGACTCGCGGTAGGCACGTAAATTTATGAGGTTGTGGTTGATTCGGGCTCAAGTTCCGGTTGCGCTGACGTTTGTTCGGAGATTCCACTGTAGGACTGGAACGGTTCAAGGGGGGCCGCAAGGGATGCTGATAACTTTATCAGCATCCCCTGCGGCGCTTTCTCAGTGTGGTCCATGTCCTAAGGTGTTAGACTTCAGGGTGACCTTACCTTAAACTCAAAATCTTTGCAAACTCTCAGTTCCAGACCTCAAGCGTCGCTGGAAGCACTTCCGAGACCACTTCCACAAGAAGCAGAAAGCAGAAAAGGCTGGTCACGCTACTTTCCACACATGGGGTTATGAACGTCAGCTCCAGTTCCTTGTCCAGTACAGTAGTTACAAAGATAAAGTTAAAAACAACCGCATAGACACAAAAGAAATTGAAGAAGTCCTAGACTCTAGGGTAGAAGAGTCAGTTGAAGAAGGAACAGACAAAAACTCAAGAGCGGTAGACTCAGTCAAAGAGGGCACAGTCGAAGGCTTAAAAGAAGACTTAAATGATGCAGTTCTACAGATAAACGAAATAGCAGAGATTCAAGATTTTAAAACGGAGCAGGACCAATCGGATTTGATTGATCATGAAATGGTACAGGGGTCGGAACCAGTTTCAGAAGCAATTCCGATAAAGAAGAGGGAACAAGTGGATACTTTGGCAGCTTTGCTGGAGAAAAGGTAAGATTTTGAATAACTAATACCCAAAAAAATGGTTCGTGGTTATACAGTTGAGTAGAATTAGAATAGGTGTTGAATTTAGAATCTGTCCGTTTGCATGGTGAATTCTTTGGTCGATAAGTAATAAGAACCGATTCCTTGGAAAACTGAATGAATCACAAAGTAGTAAGTTTGGTTCGAGTAAATTTGAAAACAGCGAATATACTTGATTTTCTTTACAATTACATGCTCTAGGTCTAAATCAAATCAAATCATTTATTTGCCGAATACATCATTACAGGTACATGTCAGATCTTCTGACTAGAGTGACGTTAAATGTATTCAACCCGCAAGCAGGTGTGCAAATATTAAATCGCAGTGATTCAAATCGTTAAAATAATTAGCGAAAATAATCAAGGATAATATAATCGAAGATAAATAGTTAACAATCAAATAAGTTACAATCGTGGTCAAAACGTAATAAACTGTTCTATTATATTTAAAATTAATATATTCATTTACACTATAGAAACATTTGTCAATCAACCACTTATTTAATTTTTATTTAAATAAATTACCATTGAGTTCTTTAATAGATTCTGGAAACTTATTAAAAATAAGGATGCACATAATAAATACATTTTTCTCATAGATCCGCTTATGACATTGTGGATTATATACCAGATTATTGATAATTAACAGATTTCTAGTCTATTCTCACCTTATAGTTAATGCCTGCAATAAAAAAAATTGTTCATGGTCGATGCTATATCTCCATCCCAAGTAGCACAAACCTGCATTAAAAGATGTCACTGTAGTCCACATCGGTAACTTTAGCATTTATGAAGAGTTATTAATGTTATTATTATTAGAGATGTATCTGTATTGTATCCTTCTAGATTAGCAGAAAGATTCCGCTTCGAGAGCTCATCTGACAAATCACCTATCCACAAGTTCTTCGAGTCCATGGCTGATATAGTGGCGCAGTTCCCGCCTCATCTCGTGGCCGAGACGCGACTGAAGGTTTGTCAACTTGTGAACGAGATAGAGATGAAGAAACATAAAGAACGGGAGTTCCTGTGCGGCTTCTGAGAGAAGTGTCTTGTGAAAGACTGGTTTTTAAGAACTTTTGTAAAGAAGTGTAATATAGAATTCAAATATGGAGACTTTTAGAAGTGCCTAGATTGTTTTATGTGAAATTTACCTCCATGGAATGTGGTTGGTATTGGGTCGTTGATCGTTCAAGCTGCAGTTTATAAATATTGCATTTAAACATTTATTTATTTAGAAATCATTAAGAACAAATATTAGGATTAATCTCGAATTCGTGTGACATATAGAAAATCATAATCGTACTCAGATGTATCTCATACTATTTTCGCCGCTCTTTTGGTTCATTTTCGTAATCAAATTGCTACCAATTAGCAGCGAAATAGTATAGTGAAAGGTGGAAAGGAACCCGTAAACCTACCATAAACCGAAAGGAATACGTAATCTGAATGAACCAGTTGAACTGTGGCTGAACATAAGCGGCCCAGGACCGCTATATCATCGTTTAAGGGAGCCAAACGACGCGACGGTATAGCGGTCTTGCGCAGCCTCTATCTGTGATAATTGATCATCGTATAAATCCCTACCGATAGTCCTCATACCTACTAAAATAGATGCACCTGTACCCTATTCAATATAAAATTTAAAGAAGCTTTCCATTTTTGATAGACTTTGAAAAAAGGATGAGTTTCTATGTTCGGCTGTATGTCTGTTTTTTTATCGATTCTCTGTCAATTATGGACGATTTTGAAAATTTGTTCGCTATTGAACAGAAAAGGATCTCGAGGTGAAAATTATATATTTTAAGAACTGAAAATTGTACTTAAAAAATGTATATCCGAAGAATTAGTATTTGTCCCGGAAAACTTAAAAACAACGTAAAATTAAGGGATTAGAAGTTGGTTTTTAAATTTTTTCAAGACATAGATTCAGGCGTTACTTTGCGGAAATCCATTGTATAATATTAGGATGAAACAATATTTAGTAACAATTCCGCGCAGAACCTCTTCCGACAAGATCCAACAAAATGTGATTTGTGTGTACCGCCCGCCCCAACTGTTTGTGGGAGGGCGGGCGGTACACACAAATCACATTTTGTTGGATCTTGTCGGAAGAGGTTCTGCACGGAATTGTTACTAAATATTGTTTCATCCTAATATTTTTCAAGACAATCAAATTATAAAAACTATTGTAGTTTGACGAATTCATTACGGATGTAAGCGGGTTAACTACGAACCTTATTTGTGTTGGAAGAAAGCCAACGTAGTTAACCCGCTTACATCCGTAATGAACAATCAAATTATAATAATTGTCATCGACCTTTATAAAATAAAATATTTTGCAATTAATAAAGCTAACATATCATTCAGTGCTACACAAGCCTCAATCCAAAGCTACCGGTAAATACAAACCTTTTCACATCGGGCTGCGCAAGCGCCGTGACCGGTGAATATGTTCCATCCCGAATAACTAATCGATTCCATCTCGATTGAGATGTTGAATTGTTGACCATCTATCGGAGAAATAGGTTATTGACACGTGAGAAAGATGAGGAAATTGGGGCCTGACGAATAGTATAACATAACACGAATATAATAGATAACTGATATAATTAATACAATACACTACATAGATAGATTTTTTTTATTATACATAGAAAACATCCAGAACACCCTGAACAAATATCTGCAAATCGGACAAACATTTGTCCCGAGGCGGGAATCGAAACCGCAACCTCTCGCGTCGCAGGCGGACCTACGCCCGCTGCGTCACGGAGGTCGTCAGATAGATAGATTAGACAGCTATAGATAGATTACGTCATCAGCATAAACTCGTCCACTGCTGAACGTGGCTCCCTAAACAAGGGGAGTTTTGCCATAATACCCACGCTAGGCAGGCAGATGAGTGCTTGCAGGAAAAGTGTTAAAAATTCACAGCAGGAATTCTTGCCCTTTCTCTGGTAAGTTCCCTCCCTTAGTCGGTTCTTATGGTAGAATGGACCCTTCCAAGTTCCAACTCATCCCATGGATTTCCACCGGCTGAGTTGGAAGGGTCGATTCTTACGCCACGACCGCCACGGCCAATAGATTAGTTACTTTAGTAGATTTACCTCATAAATGAAAGTTAACGACAAAAAACGCTTAAGGGTCCGGCGACGACGGATGAATTTCCCATACAAACGTAATACCAAAATGATTTGCAATTTGAGCATAATTTTCACCATGGTCTGCTATTATATGTATTAAAATAGTATTTATCTAGGTTCCTGTCACAATATTTTTTCAAAATACCTGTCTGAAATGAAATTAAACCGAATCGCATTTTTACATTAAAGAATGAATGTTTTCTTAGTATTTGTGTAGATAGGTAAGTATTTTGAAAAAGCTTGTGGCAGGAACCTAAATAAATACTATTCTAATACAAATAATAGCAAACCATAATTAAAACATTCTCAAATTGCAAATCATTTTGGTACTACGTTTGTATGGGAAATTCATCCGTCGCCGGACCCTTAACAGATACCTACACTTGCGAGTTATATGCGTTTCGTCAAAACTGCTTTTCGTCATTACCCAATTTTTGCCAAAGGTGCGTTTCGTCAAAGGTTCGTTTTGCCAAAGTTAAGTATGGTCAAAACTTTTTCGTCAAAGTAGCTTTTGGTCAAAGACAGTGATTTGCCATGCTTGCGTTTCGTCTGAATGTAAACAGACTCATGTATTAAAATCTCTTTACAGACATAAGTGATACTTTTTGTCAGGTCGAATATAAAACCTCTACTGACATAAGTGGCTGGCCACTTACTTTTTTATTATCTTGTAGATTGACGTTTATACTTGACAATGAATACGACTGTCATGATCACGGAATTAGCCTTATTTCTGTGGTTATTTTGTTACTAAGCTATCAAGTATAATTCAATTTCGCTAACATGGCTTCCTCCAGCAAGCCGATTGAACTGGAGTTTATTACAAGTAAAAGAGGTAAACCTATTATTGTAAGAAGTGGATATAAGTATCACTTTAATATGGAATATGAAAACGGGAAGACAATTTGGAGATGTGCAAAACGTGGTCAGTGTAATGCTTCGCTCACATTGTAAAAAAAAAGGTATTTAAAAGGTATTTGACAAAACGCACCTTTGGCAAAAATTGGGTAATGACGAAAAGCAGTTTTGACGAAACGCATATAACTCACACTTGCAAAAATAGGTGAACATAAACTACATACCTGATTGAAAATAAAAATGTTATAAACCCTTTGTCGTTGACCGTCCTACTCCTATATACTATCCTAAATAGGTACCTAGTATAGGTACTAAGTAGGCTTGGTAGGTAATTAATTATCATCTGATAACTACCATCAATCAACTAATCATCACTTAGTTGAAAAACCAATAAAAAATGCTCCAAAATCATCTTAAAGCGTCCCAATCAATCGAAAATAATGAATTAATGGCAGCCTTTCTAATAGACGCGTCAAAAACGATTTCACACGTTTGACGGTTGATTTCTTGTGACGCCTGTAACGTTGGTACCTATACCTAGGTACCTAGGTACAATTAAGACAATTTTGTTGGTGCTATGGTAGGTACAGGTAGGTAAGCAGTAACGTAGAATTGGCGAACCTATAAGGTTTGGTTGTCAAAATAGGACTTTATCTCAGTAAGTCACGGGATCCCGCAGTAAAAAACTCGAATATTTAAAATCCAACATTATTCTTTGGTTCCTCCTTTAATGACAAAACACGATTGAGAAAAAAATACTTACAGATTTCGCACATCATTTGGTCGATATCACAGGAATTCACAGGAAAGACCTAGAATAGACCTCGGCGCGCAGGGTGCGCGCCGCGGTCCATTCTATTGAAATTACAAGTTATATTTTCATTTTGAGATCTCTAAGTAATTTTTTTATATGTTTTAATAAGTTATTTAGACCTACTTAGTTATCCTGTAGTAAATAAACTTTTGCGGCTACGCCTTTTCAAAAAAGTATTTAAAGTACCTCTGTCCCGCTCCTATGAACGTGAAATCTTATTCCTACCTATCCCATTCACACATATGGCTGCAACGTGCCCTCATGATGTGATGATTATTCTTTTGATTTAAACATTAGGGTCTTCGTTCGACCAAAGCGGTCACTTAGGTATGTGACCAGTATACTTACTTATAAATAATTGTACTTAGGTATCTTACTTGAAATAAAATGTAATAATATTTATTTGCTTAAATATAAGGTTAACAATGATCGTTTTAGAATTGAGTGGCATATTCGACTTGTTAGTTGTGCAAATTTTTTATATTAATTTACTTATTACGTATAAGTTCTTATTATCTTGGGTACTTATTTATTACTTACTCAGGTTTGTCCCAAACGTTATTATAATTCTACTTTAATTATTATAAGACGCAGACGTCGTAGTAGACAGATCGCGTGCTGGTAAGTGCTACCGGACAGGTGTGCGCCCGGGGGCAATTGTTTGCCCACTTTTATGCATCTAATCTATTCACACGGGCACGGAAAGCACTAGGTTCCTGAATGTACGTTTTTAGAAGAATTTTCTAAATTTTTTGTCATACATATTCAATAGGTTTTTAATTACTATTTTATTTCAGTTATGTTATTCGGCAGTTAGCTCAATTGTAAATTACAAACCTATACTAGTTCTAATTTGTTTCTATTATTTAATTTAAATATTATTTGTTATTAAAACTTTTTTTATTTCAACAGAGACACAAAAACAACAATAACGACAAATTACAACTCGTATTTGCACTTACATATTATATCAATTTCCTAAAAATCTAAGCCGTCATCAGAAGGCAAAGTGGCCAGAACATTGGCAGCATTGCCACGTTGAATAGCAATGCTAATTCGTTGACCGAAATAGAAGCCAGCATTCCGATCACCTGTGGCTCTATGAGAAGTTGGTAAGATCTTTATAAATTGCGTGTTCCCCAAGGGGTCTGGCGGTTTGGGTGCAAACCCTTGGTGTTTCCACTCCAAACGGCTCAAATAGGTAACCTCGGTCAAGATTAGCGTATTTTCGCCATTTGAGGGACTCCGCTGATATTGCTGCGGAGCCGGCCCTTACCGGTGTCTCTGCAAGATGTGAAGTTGCTAGGGTAACACACGTGATACGTGGCATCCTAAACCAAAGGTCGAACTACCAAGGAATCAGAGTCATAGCTTTTGGAAATTTGTTGTTTTGTATTCGCAGTTAGAAAGTCAAATTACCTAACTAAACCAGTTAAACTACGAGTAGTGTGTGGTAAATACCTGGGTATCCTAATTACAGGTCTTAAAATGAGCTATGATGTTTCATAACCATAATTACATGTGTAAAGTCTGGGCTAGGTAACCTAGTGTTTATCTTTATTTATAGCTTTATTTAACACATGAATAAAATTTCAATAAGAATGAACGACAAAAGTCGCTGAGCAGGGTCAACTTTCCAAAACCGTTTTTCGGTACCTGAGCCATATAAGAGTTTTTGTAAAATCCCAATGTTCAGTCATTTACGTTGTTATTTCTGTACTGCTGTCTAACTTTTTGCCTAATTGGGAAAGTGTTCGCAACAATAATTTCTCAAAAAGATTAAAAACAGTTATAAGCTTATTAGGACAGAAATTTATATCGATAACGGTCACAAATAGCATTTAACTATGCCATTAAAAAGCAACGGGTTTTGAAAACTAAAACCAAGCTAACAAAAGGTAGCAGTGATAAAAAGAAAAAAAAAACAGAGAAAAAGAGATATTGGGTTTGGGATGGCGAATAGACATTGGTTCCGGCTTTTTATACGGCTTTTTAAGACCATTATGTTGCAACTTTTTACATATTAGATATTTTAATCATGATAAACGAAAGATTTTTCTATTAAAATTTGAAATCGGATTGGCAATCGGAAATAGTCTGAGTCCTTTTACAAAATTATCTTCACTTACTTAAGTATCCCTTACCTATCTTCTAATGTCGTTTACTAAACAGTTAATCTATACTTATAATAAAACTGTAACAGGTCCAATTCTGTACATTGAAGATATTTTGAAATTTTTTTTTGGAGGGCACTCTATTATCGATACTGAAGCCAAAACTGTAATTTTTTTCATTCATGTCTGTCTGTCTGTCTGTCTGTCTGTCTGTCTGTCTGTCTGTCTGTCTGTCTGTCTGTCTGTCTGTTTCTTAAACGCGCATCACGCCGAAACTACTGAAGGTATTGAAATGAAATTCGGCATAATTTTAGGTCATATTACGAGGAAGGACATAGGATACTTTTTATCCCGGAATTCAGTCAGGTTCCCCTGGGAGAGGGGATGAAAGTAAAATTTCTTCACCGCGCATCACGCCGAAACTACTGAAGGTATTGAAATGAAATTCGGCATGATTTTAGGTCATATTACGAGAAAGGACATAGGATACTTTTTATCCCGGAATTCAGTCAGGTTCCCCTGGGAGAGGGGATGAAAAAAATTTCTTCACCGCGCATCACGCCGAAACTACTGAAGGTATTGAAATGAAATTCGGCATGATTTTAGGTCATATTACGAGGAAGGACATAAGATACTTTTTATCCCGGAATTCAGTCAGGTTCCCCTGGGAGAGGGGATGAAAGTAAAATTTCTTCACCGCGCATCACGCCGAAACTACTGAAGGTATTGAAATGAAACTCGGCACGATTTTAGGTCATACTACGAGGAAGGACATAAGATACTTTTTATCCCGGAATTCAGTAAGGTTCCCCTGGGAGAGGCGATGAAAGTAAGATTCCTTCACCGCGCATCACGCCGAAACTGCGGAATGAGTTGGAATGAAACCTGGCACGATTTGAGTTCATACTACAAGGAAGGACATGGGATACATTATATCCTGGAATTCAGTAAGGTTCCCCTGGGAGAGAGGAAAAAGTATAATTATTTAACCCCGCATCACGACGGAACTACTGAATGAATTCGAATGGAAGTCGGCACGATTTGAGTTCATACTACGGGGAAAGATACATTTTATACCGGAATTCAGTAAGGTTCCCGTGGAGGGGGATAATAGTCAAATTCCTGGGTCGTGCATCACGCCAAAAGTACAGAATGAAATCATGCATGCATGATGCATTTTATCTGGGATATCAGTAGGCACGGTTCTCTTGGGAGAGGGGATAAAAGTCAAAATGTGTTCTTAGTTGTAATTCATTAACGCGTCGCCGATTTCATGCATTCTTTTTATTAGAAACCGTGTTGCAAGATCGAATTTGACTAAATCAGTAGAAATTCGAGTAGAAAATCAGTTCATTGAAACAAAAAAATCATTAGATAAAGGGTAGGTAAGTGCCTATCCATTTATTATTCCAAAACGCACCCATTAGTTAGGGTTCTACCTTAGTAGGTAGGAACCTAACTAATGAGTGCAATGCCTATTTCAGGCAAAGTAAAATGTACAAATGGTCCATGCAATATATATGAACATGATATTTGGTGGTTTAGCTGGTCCAGTTAACTGTACCACCGAAGTTTGGTTGGAGTAAGTGGTCCAATTAAATTAACTGGACCACAGAAAAATATTTTTGACTGTGGTACACAATCAATTGTACCTACCTAATAACGAAAAAAAATTACGGTGGTCCAGTCAAATGGATCAGGAGCCCAATTCTGTAATACAATGGCTTCACTATGACAATGGAATCGTCGCAGAATCATTACGTAGAATCTTTAGATTAATAAAACTCCAGATAGTGCGTGAGAGAGATAATTAATAGTTTCAAACTTGACGCGCGTCTCTACATCTGCATTCATCATAATTTCTTTCATCTAAGGTAGAATACCAAAACGTGTCATTCCGTGACGTCTGTGACGTCCCTGTCATAGTGAAGCGATTAATTTAGCAGAATAGGGCCCCAGCTGAACGGAACCATGAGTAAGAAGTGAAACGAGTGTGACACTTCTTAACACTGACGCTGGCCGAGTCGTAGTTGAAAGTATTGTCGATAAAGAATGGGTTTGAAGATGACAACATGCTATCCGCCGTAGACCCCACACGATTTATACACTATTTAACTAGGTACCTAAATAAAGATTCTCATATTAAAAGTGTAACAGGTCCAATTATTCTGCGCATCAAAGTTTTTTTGCACGGCGGCGTATCATAATATGAGAGAAACTGTGGTTAAATGTGAACTTAATTAGTCGGCAGGTATGGCAATGGCGAACGAAGTCGCGGGTACAGCTAGTTTTAAATAAACAAGAACAAAATTAAAAAAATTAAGAACAAGACACAAAAAGTAACTACTA
Organism: Eupithecia subumbrata; assembly: GCA_949316285.1. NCBI lineage: Eukaryota > Metazoa > Arthropoda > Insecta > Lepidoptera > Geometridae > Eupithecia > Eupithecia subumbrata. The sequence goes on along the minus strand of OX438646.1, from coordinate 20,651,520 downwards.
AACGAAAATCGGTTCATCCGTTTGGGAGCTACGATACCACAGACAGATACACAGACAGACACGTTAAACTTATAACACCCCTCTCTTGTTGCGTCGGGGTTAATAAATAATGCTGGACAAGAGATAGGCATTACGTTAAATAGTTCAGTAATAGGTTACCTACCTGTAGATTGTTTGCATGAAAAGTTATAAAAAACAATTTGTCTACGTTTTCAGGATCTAGATGCTTCCCAGATGCGACAAGCACAGGAATCCAAAATGAGCAGCTTGTGACTTACGTGATGATAATATCTCTATAATCCGGCCACCGGCTTTCCGTCCTTTCCCTTCTAGACATCTCTATGAGAAGCTAAAAAACATCAGGCGCCTCGGCAAAAAGCCCGCAACTGATTTAAGAAGTCCACTAATCTATAAAAACCTTCGAATCGATGTCTAATCGAGTCAGCAACGTGCGTGACGCACGCGCGTGCAATCGATCGGCGCGTGGCGTGCGCGAATAGATCTAAGGGAAATCGATTTTTGGTTTGGCGAATCTAGGAAGCTGACCTTTGGAGACACTCAATGGTACTTACTTCCTGTTGAGAATTCTTACAAGATTTTCCAGACTACAGAGATTTCCTTTTATTTTATTATATTGCGGGATATCTTCTTTTATTTCGATTATTTGAATTATCTTGATGATGAAGAATGAAATTTTTTGAAGGCTTGGAGTGAATGGATGTTGATCGAACTGGTTTTGTTTTCTTTTTACGTTCGGATATTTGTTTGCCTAAACACTTCCTAGAAACTTTTATTAATTGGGTCGCACAGACAGATTTCTAAAGCTAACTTCTGATAGATATTTTATGTCGGAATCAATTGGACTCATTGGAGTCATTGGAGGGAGAGTTGAACTCATTGGAGTGTTTGGAGTGTTAAACCATCAATTTATTTCATTCACTGCGAGTGGCAATCCACTCGCAGTGAATGCGGTAAAGGGTCCTGTAGTACATAGAGATTCCTTATTTATATTGCAATGCGCCTATTTTATCTATGTGGATCGCTAGCGTGTATTGTTTTGATGTTAGACCAATTCTACGAGACGAAAATCAGCTAAGAATTATAGTTCAATCATGGTAGCTGAAAGGCGTAGAAGTCATAGAAACCATGTAGAAACGGTCTTGCGATTCGTGTAGCCAGAGGCCCTAGCCTTGTGTTTTTGTTTCAGAGCCCTATTTTCAACTGACAATATCCAATTATTATGTATATTAAAGTTTTTGTTTTTATAGTAGTAAGCCTCACACTCTGGTAAATTTCTAAGAAATTAAATAACATCGCAAAAATTTACGACTTCGGCGGGACTTGGAACCGCATCCTTCCGTCAGTACCGGAATGTACTAACCAACTACACCACGAGGTCAAGTGACGCTGGAGTCGAAAATCTTTGCGACTTTTTACGGACTATAGCGCCGTTAGCTCCACCTACAGGGGAAACATTAAAGTTTATCCAATCCAGTTCAAAGACTAAAGTTACGTTTAGTTCCTTTGACGAGAGGTGTCGCGTTGCTCAAATTCTAAAGTTTTTGTTTTATAGTGCGTAGTAAGCCTCACACTCAGGCGAATTTCTAAGAAATTAAATAACATCGCAAAAATTTACGACTTCGGCGGGACTTGAACCCGCATCCTTCCGTCAGTACCGGAATGTACTAACCAACTACACCACGAGGTCAAGTGACGCTGGAGTCGAAAATCTTTGCGACTTTCTACGGACTGTAGTGCCGTTAGCTCCACCTACAGGGGAAACATTAAAGTTTATCCATTCCTGTTCAAAGACTAAAGTTACGTTTAGTTCGTTTGACGAGAGGTGTCAAACGAACTAAACGTAACGGAGCACATTCCGGTACTGACGGAAGGATGCGGGTTCAAGTCCCGCCGAAGTCGTAAATTTTTGCGATGTTATTTAATTACTATCCAATTATGCCCACACGTGAGACAAACAATTAAGTAGGTAATAATAGATAACTTTAATTCTTTAGTTTTGTCTGGTGATGTGGTTAGACTTTGACGTGTCTAAGCTAAGCCCACCCAATTTGCAGTTAAAATGTAGCTGCAACTGAAAATTGAGAAGGAACCATTTTCTAAAAAGATTTGATGAGCCTTAGACATTTAATAACATACGTAAATTACAGTAACAGAATAAAACAATTACAGCTAATATATGTATACACTTATATCTATTTCTTAAAAATCTAAGCCGTCACCAGAAGGCAGAGTGCCCAGAATGCTGGCAGCATTGCCACGTTGAATGGCAATGCTAATTCGTTGACCGAAATAGAAGCAAGCATTCCGATCACCTGTGGACTCTATAAGAAGTTTGGTGAGATCTTTATAAATTCCGTGTGCCCTAGGACCCCAAGGACCAAGGGTTTCTACCCCAAACGGCTCAAATAGGTAACCTCGGTCAAGGTTAGCGTATTTTCGCCGTTTAAGGGACTCGGCTGATGTTGCTGCAGAACCGGCCCTTACCGATGTCCCTGCAAGATGTGAAAGCGCTAGGGTATCTACACACGTGGCATCCCAAACTAAAGGCCGACCCATCTTCCAGGGAATGAATGAGCCTTATTTATTCAAAACTACGATAGCCCTCTAACGCCCTAAACCAGATTGTATGAAAGGAGGTAAGAGAGACATTAGCCCAGTTGTGGAATCCACTGAACTGAAAAGTTACGTAAAATAAATAACGCTGGATAATCCACACAGCATCATCTAGCCCCAAGCTAAGCAGAACTTGTGTTATGGGTACAGATGACTGATATACTTAATACAACACACTACAAAGATAGATAATTTGTATTATACATAGAAAACAACCAGAATACCCGGACAGATAGATTATAAAAACGACTTTACTTATTTTGATTTCTTCTCAGTACTCGAAACCCTTGCTGCAGAGGTTGGAGCCATGAACTTCGCAAACAATAAACTCTTCCACACACAACTGCCTACAAAAATACCCCACTTGGAAATCACGTGTCCTAACGAAGGTCAAAAGGGGCAAAACAGGCTCAAGGGTAGGGGTGTATTGAGGGTAAAACAGACCCCAGCACACGCCTCTGTTATTCTTCGCTTACCGAGCCCAATATTTTCTCTGCCTAAAAAAACATGATGGTTTTAGAGTGTTTTTATATCGCGACGCGACGCTGTCTCGTTTGCCGTCTCTGTGCATGTCTGAAATAAGTATTATCATTAATGGTAGTATTATCGTTGTTATTCTATGTCTCTTAATTAGGTTATACGAGGAAGTAAGCTAAAATGAGATGAAATTCCCCTTGTGCGTTCCCTACGCATCTAGGTACCTACCGTTTTTCTGTGCAACCTATAGTAGACCCTATGGCCCTTTAATAGCCTGTGTTCCCCGCGCTGGGTCAATAAAGTCTATACAAATATCTCAATGGTTGGATTTAGTACATGCGTCGACACACTTGCGCCTTCCCATCTTCTGAGGACATCCGCAAGGGCTGATGCGGCGGCAGTTTTGGCCGAGGATCTCAAGAAACGCAAATATGCAGGTCTTGACAGAGCTTACGCATTTGCTCCCTTTGGTTGGAGTCGAGACCCTAGGTCCTAGGGATACCGAGGCTCTCAGTTTTAAAAAAATATTTGAGCGTCTGGTCGAAGCGATGCGTGACCCGAGAGCTGGTGAGTATTGGGGCAATGCAGCCAGCGTCATGGGGACGCACACTGGTCCCAATTAATGAAATCTGGGACATAGAGGTCGAAGTCCGAATTTTGATCTGATTTTTTTAAATTAAGGTCTTTGGGTGATTCTAAACCTGTTTTATAGAATACGTTTTTTTGATATACCTGCGTTACCAAGATAAAAAATGTTACGTTTTTTTTTGTATGGAGAAAAATGGTTTTTTCTATTTTTTTCGTAAACGGGCAGAGATGTTAAAACCAAACCTTGTTGGGATTATAGAAGGTATAATACCTTGCTTTAGCTTCGAAAACATTTACTTCGTATCTCTGCCCGTTTAGAAACGGCAGAAGTTAAAAACAAAAAAAAAATATAACGTGGTTTAATTGGTTAAAGACGCTTGATTGGTACTGTAATAGTGATATTCGAATAATGTTACTTCTTTCCATCAATAAAAAATGGAACAAAATAATAGCACAATAGCTTAGGTACCTGTATGTCCAAGCTTGTCGTCTTACTTTCTACCTGGTATTGTTTTAGCTAGAGTTCTAATTAACTAGTTTAAGTATTTGGGAAATGTTTTACCTGCCTGAACCTTAATATTAGTGTTTCTACCTAGGTATTTTTATGAACTTGGTTCTATTCTAAAGGCGGAAAAACATTCAAAATACTATTTCGAGCACTTAAAATAATTTTAATTTCTTATTAGTTTCAAACACAATATATTTTTAAAAAAGTCGTCTATTATACAATAAACAATGATGATGACATCACATAAATATTACCAATAAAAAATATTTTTTATGTAAACTTAAACAAATTTTAAACTAAAATGTTATAAACAAGTTTAAAACACAACTTTATCCAATTATATTTACACATAAACACATTAAAAAACCCATTATACAATAAAAATAAACCAATTACACATATTTAGTTAACTCTTATAGTTTAATATAATATGTACAAATGTATTAATCGTAAAATATACGTTTACTTATTCTAATGGGTCAGCTAAGCTACTTTCTACATTAATATATACATCTTCATGCTCAGATGATTCTTCGATTGATTGATTGATTTTTGAACATGAAACTGAATATTTTGATTTGATTTGATTGCGATTGATTTTTGAACATGAAACTGAATATTTTTAGTCTTTTCATCATCTTTATAGAGACAGTCAATGACCTCAGCCAAAATAATATTTTCATTGTCTTTCAATCTATTTACTAAAGCAGACAGCAATTCTTCTTCGGAGCGGTTTCGAAGTGATGAAAGGCGCCTTCTTTTCTGCTTGTTAGATAGATCTTCAAATGGCTTTCTGTGCACTGGAGTATTTGTAGCAACATCTGAATGCGAACTGGCTTCCATTGTTTCCAAAGAAGTGTCTAATGAAGTATCTAACTCTTCGGCATGCATATTCTCTTGCGCAAACATTGACATCAAATCAATGGATTTTAAAGATGGCCACGAGATATCCAAATGTAACCATTCCATGTTCTTGGTGAAAAAATTTGATTGACATCTATTTGCTTGCAACCATCTCTTGTGTAAATTTGACACGTATGTTCTTGTGAATTGTTTAAGAATTCTAAGATCATCAGCAGAAACTTCAACGTTTATTTGATTTAACAACGCATTGCACAATATATCACTGTTTTTGATATTTCCACTTGATTTTAGTAGCATGTATATATCCAAATTTGATGTAAACTGAGACATTTTAAAGGGAAAGAGCGTATAAGTGTTGAAACTTTAGTAGCCAAGAATCGAATGACAACTTTTGAAACAAATAATAATTAAGATAATTTGGAAGGGATAGATAGGATTACGAAACAAGACACTCACAGGTAACGTGAACAATAAAGGATAGTTGGCCTTGCAAGAGCCTTTAGCTAAAACAATAGCAGGTAGAAAGTAAGACGACAAGCTTGTATACAGGTACCTAAGCTATTGTGCTATTATTTTGTTCCATTTTTTATTGATGGAATGAAGCAACATTATTCGAATATCACTATTACAGTACCAATCAAGCGTCTTTAACCAATTAAACCACGTTATAATTTTTTTTTGTTCTTATCTCCTGCCGTTTCTAAACGGGCAGAGATACGAAGTAAATATTTTCGAAGCTAAAGCAAGGTATTATACCTTCTATAATCCCAACAAGGTTTGGTTTTAACATCTCTGCCCATTTACGAAAAAAATAGAAAAAAACATTTTTTTTCTCCATACAAAAAAAAACGTAACATTTTTTATCTTGGTAACGGGCAAGTATATCAAAAAAACGTATTCTATAAAACAGGTTTAGAATCACCCAAAGACCTTAATTTAAAAAAATCAGATCAAAATTCGGACTTCGACCTCTATGTCCCAGATTTCATTAATTGGGACCAGTGTGGGACGCTTCCGACTAGTATTGATAGGTATATCAATGCATCATTGATATATGTTGCATACAATCCATATATGGATCAGTTGAGCCTTTTTTTGCAACAATCTGCAGTTAGCTCAATTGTTTCAAAGTTTGTAAGTACTAGTTCATTTGATATTAATTATTATATTTAGTACATAGGTACTATTTCAGCTTCTGAATCCATTACTAGTATAAATAATAGATAAGTAGAATATTTTTTTTAGGTAGATACTTTAGTCAGTATAGGTATTTCGTTTTGCAGAGAGTGTCACTGTCTATGCGACACCCACTCTTGTTTGACAGAATAGACAAACGAATGTTAGGGTTGTCCCCTAAGTACGAAAACGATACGGGGCCTATTAAGTTAAGTTGTAAGTACTAATAGGTGACCACCGAAAGTAACTCTTCTGAAACAATAAATTTATTAAGTTAAATTATTCTTATCCGTTATCACTTATCAGCATCACTTATATCATTGTAGCCCATAAGCATCCAGCATCTGCTGCTGAACAATATCTTGGATATCAGCCGTCATCTGTCCAGTGGTTTACGCATCCAAGAATGTACCTACATTTAAATAAATAAATAACGCTGACTAACCACACAGCATCGTCTAACCCTAAGCTAAACAGAGCTTGTGATATGGGTACTAGATGTCTGTTAGACTCAATACAATACATTACATAGACAGGTTGAATAAACATAAAAATACCTGGAACAAGTATCTGCCGATCGTAAAAATGTTTTTCAACGTTGGCATGGTTTATTTTACAGTAATAATCAAAAGTAGTCAATAATATTTTGCCATGCAACATTGATGATTTTGTGCTCCCTGGCAAGAGGACCCGAAAAACCCATTTAAAAATTATTTAGGCAAAAACTTATAATACCTAGTACGTATAAATTTACTTTTCTAGAAATTATTATTAGTAAGGTATGTTGGGGTATGATCGGACGCGGATAAAGACCGTATGACATTAATTGTAGCCAATTAAGCCATATTTTTTAATGCTGAGAACATAATACGACGACGCCATTAAATTTTGATTAAAAAAAAATTCATTCGGCTACGAATTAACGTCATACGGTCATTACCCGCGTCCGATCATACCCCAAAGCACGTAAAAAAATATAGCAAGCAATTTTTAAAATTCTCGTTATTTCTCGCATGTAGGAAAGTACCGACCCTAGGTCTGCTGTTTTTTCATTTACGAATATTTTCCTAAGCGCACGATATTTTTTCTGTGTGTTTTTCCACTGGTAAGATAAACTACGCTCCATCAAAAATGTAGATGTATTTTTTCTTTTGGAAATATGTTTAAATTTTAGGTTATCATGGTTTTAGGTTAGGAACTGTTTTAAAACAAAGTGTGTGTTGTGGATTTATTACACTTTAGTGAATAATTTTCTAAAAATAACAGATCTTTCTTAAGTTAGGGTCGCACGCAATAAGTATTTTGTACACATTTTTGTACACGATGGTAAGAGGCCTGACGGTATGACACTAGTGTCATACCGTCGGAAATTCATCCGTCGCCGGACCCTTAAATGCTAGTAGTTTGCATAACATTAAACTTTCGAATAGCCCTTCCAAACTTTTACTCGAGACAAAACGAATCGATTTACTGTGGTCCCTCAATTTCGATCAAGAAAATAAAACTGGATCATAATTAATGAGCGATAGTAAAATAAAATAAAACTAACTTGCCAAACAATAAGCGGAATTAACAAGTTCTCGCCCAAATACTTTTTCACACGAAACCGTCGTTAAGAAACCAATGGTTCTCAGCATCGATCTAAGTAAAACAGGGAAGATGAAGCTTCTCGGAAGTAGAAGGTTCAAATTAGGTGCAATTAGGTCCACCCATCTCAGTCAGTGTCAGATCGGCGTCCTTCGTGTTACGCGTGCTTGCTACGACGTACTTTAGTTTGATTTATTGACTAAAAAGACTACAGCAATGCCCTCGTATTAGTTCATTAAAATTATTGAACAAAAATGTAACTGTGAGCAAGTTTGCTTGTAGTTGTACACAGGCCAGTTGTTGAGTAGGCGCTGGGAGAACATAAAAAACATAAACATAAACATTTATTTATTCCATTAAATATAACTATAGTAGATTGCTACAATACAATATTAAGGTAACCATAGGTAGGTTTTCTATAAGACTAAAACAATAAGAATAAATTAATAAGAAAAATGACACGAAATTTGTTATTCTATGTCTACGACCAAGTATTTTTATGTGTATGTTACCAGTACCAGAACCTTATTAAGGTGACATTCCTGCGTACTAGTAAAAACTGTATTACGGCAGGATGCCATGCTCTTCCTTAGATAAATTTTTAACCCCCGACGCAAAAAGAGAGGGGTGTTATATGTTTAACGTGTCTGTCCGTGTATCTATCTGTGTTATCGTAGCTCCCAAACGGATGAACCGATTTTTTAGTATTTTTTGTGTCATAGATAATTTGATCCCGAGTGTTCTTAGCCATGTTTCATGACAATCTGTCGGGGGGTTTTCGAAATTTTTAATTTTGTTATTGTAAATTACAGAAACGTACTATATCTACAGATTTTACTAAGATCTATAGTGATTCTCAACTTAAGTTACCAATGAATTTCTTCCTCCTCAGCACACCCACTGCTGAACGTGCTTCCCCCTCCCCCAAACGAGGGGGGTTTATCATAGTCACCACGCTTGGCAGACGGTTAGTCGATCGCAGTTGAGGTGTTAAAGAAGAACGCTGTAGCCCTTCCTCTGGTAGGTTCCATTAGTCGGCTCTGCGACATACACGAGCTGAGTTGGAAGGGTCAATTCTTACGCCACGACCACAAGGCTAAGCCTATGAATTAACATTATGCTCTAAAGAGAATTCTTAGCCGAAAAGCTTTGAGGCTTTGAGGAGAAAAGGCTTTTTCAGAGGCCCTGAAAAGGGCCTCTGCGGCAATGAGGGAGCCAAAGGAATCAAATTTTAGAATTCGTTGTATGAAACACTTGTTTGCCTGCAGTTCAAATAGATGTGACATATGCGCTTAGTGAGTACGTAACATTGGATCTCGAGAATTCTGGAATAATATTGGTATGGATAATGAATATCTGTAAGGATACAGTATATAAAAAGAAAATTAAAATCAAATAATAGAAATAAATTAATAATGCTGGACAATTCACACAGCATTATCTAGCCCCAAGCTAAGCAGAGCTTGTGTTATGGGTACTAGATAACTGATATACTTAATACAATACACACTACATGGATAGATATTTTTTTTAATACATAGAAAACACCCAGAACGCCCTGGACAAATGTATGCAGATCGTACAAACATATGTCCCTAGGCGGGAATCGAACCCGCAACCTCCTGCGTCGCAGGCAGACCTTCGCCCGCTGCGCCACAGAGGTCGTCAATTAGAACTAGTATTAACAATGGAGCTAACTGCAGAGTGTTGCAAACAATCTACAGGTAGCTCAACTGATCCACTTCAATACCAGTCGTTGCGTCCCCAAGACGCTGGCTGTATTGCCCTGCTGTATGGCAATGCTGATGCGCTGTGCCAGATACTCACCAGCTCTCGGGTCACGCGTCGCTTCGACCAGACGCTCAGATATTTTGCCGTATAATGACCAATAGGCCTGCCAAATCCCGTCGCTCATAGACAAAAGCCTCATCTCCGTGACGCTTCTACCAACTAGTTCTGCCATGGCTCAGTGGCTGCGCCCGCGCATTCGACACGCCGCGCCCGCCGGTAATTGCTCGAGTAATTACTTTGGAGATTGCAGACTCTAACACCCAGAGAATAGACAAAAATCAGAACTAGAAGGTATTTACAATTGAAACATTTCAGCTAATTCCAGACTGTTGCAAAAAATCTAGAGGTGGCTAAACTGCTTTATTGTAAATAGCCTTGAAAAACATGATTAGGTAATGTTGAAATCAGATGTTGTAGATTGTAATACAAAGCTCTCTGACTTTTCATGAGACGCTGAGAATAAACAACGTCTCACGTGATACGTTGGGAATACTTTTCGTGAGAGGTTGGGAATAATCCCCGTATTCAAGAATAGTATTATGAGGTCACACAGTGCACACAAACGCATAGGGCCGCTAAATCCAATTCTCATACCTTTTAGTGTATAAATGCGCATCTTCTATTAAAACCGTATGGCCGTGTGCAAAATCAAAGTGGAAGAACTTAGGGTTAATATAGGTCGAGAAATCGCAAGATCAACGAAACAATAAATTCACATGATATCTTCCACTTGTGATCATCATCGTCATCATGAGCTCTTGTCGACCCACTGCTGGGCATAGTAGGCCTCTTTATGTTTATGCCATTCGGAATGGCATAAACATGCCATTCAGAATGGCATAAACATAAAGAGGCCCAGTAGTGGGTCGACAATGGCTTATGGTGATGGTGATGATTACAAGGGGGTGTGAGGCGAATGTCAGTGGAAAATATTATCTAGATTATCTAGAGTATAAAAAATCTTGGGACGAGTTTTGCTCCAGATCGAAAAATAACAACTAACAGGCTAATGGTTTCTTCGTCGCTTTTTTACTTTAGTCTACATACCGAAGCGGCAGAAATCAAAAATATCACTTTATTTCCGTGTCAGTGTTTAGTTTTACAATTTGAGATTTTCTAAGTGTAAATTTATTGTATTTATGGAAATAAAAAGTTTTTGATTTGATTTGAATGGCCAATTTGCCTTTGTTCTGCGCTAGTCTTGGCCAGCTGTAGCCCCGTTTTGTGGTTACTTTTCCCCATTTTTCGAACCTTACGTGATTAATGTGCTCACCTTACGTACTCGAGTCCTTATGTCCGGATCACAGACCTCGAGTAAAAGCTGTCCATAGTAATTTAGGTACTGACGGACGTACAGACCGACATTCTTTATTAACCCTTCCATAATCTGACGGGAACAAATAGCAAGGCTCACACGTTTTGATACTTTGTCTCTGGCGCGTTGATGTCTTTTGTATGAAAAAAATTGGTCAAAAGCTGACCAAATTTTTTCATACAAAAGACGTCATTGTTTTTTCAGTGCCATTTGTTCAGTGCCAATAAGTACCAATACGAAGTTCTATTTTTTATTTAGCTCATAGAAAATTACATTTACGATTAAAACAATTACTTATAACGAGTACATACACTTAAATCTATTTAAAAAAATCTAAGCCGTCACCAGAAAGCAGAGTGCCCAGAATGCTGGCAGCTTTGCCACGTTGAATGGTAATGCTAATTCGTTGACCGAAAGAGAAGCCACTAACTATTCCGACCACCTATGGACTCTATAAGAAGTATGGTAAGATCTTTACAATAAGATTAAGAACCAATAGTATAGTTTGTTTTGAGAAAGTAATATAAATAATCATGTTCGGTACGTTTATTTAACTTCATGTTTATTTAAATGACATCATCAAATTTTCTTTAATGATTTTGGAATCAGTTTCGAAATCAATTTCAATCCTACAGTCGATTTTGAATAAACTGACGTTCATGAATAAGCAACTGCACAATTGGGATTTGGATGAAATTTTATTCAACTAAGTACCTACCTAAACAAAATCGACAATTTGATTGACAGTAAGTATAGGTATTGGGTAAGATTAAAATGGTAATGTAGCTTTATTAAACAAAGAATAATACAGTTAGTTAATAAAGAACAAATAAGAACTAGTATTAACAACTGAAATAGTTGAATTAACTGCGGACTGTTACAAACAAGAGAGAGTCTAGAGTTAGCTAAACTGATCCAGATCAATCAATAGGTAAGTACCAATCGGAGGGTCCCCAAGACGCTGGCTGCATTGCCCCGCTGTATGGCAATGCTGATGCGCCTGCGCCAATAGAATTTGGATTTGGCATCGAAAATAAAACCCCAAACAAGTGGTTTTCTTCAGCGTCAATCACTCTCACGGTCCTCAATTTAATATTACACAAAGCAATAAAACAACATGGTAGGTACGATTTCACGTAGGTACTAAACAGAACCATTCATATTTCAAGTATCAAAACCCCACACTCCCCAGCGTCCGGTCTCAAGATGGATAGAGCACCTGTTCGAGCCCCGGGCGATTCGGCAACAATCGGGCGAGTTCGGTCATCTTCGGCTTAACCCTTAAACACCCACTCCGTAAGACGACGTACTAAAGTTCAGTATAAGCTAGTTTTTATGTAAATTTGAAACGTCGGGGGTGCGTGGGAAAGATTTCAGATTGATATCAGATTTTATTAACACTTTGCATGTGGTGGTTTTTTTCCAAACTGTATATTATCTTGTTTTTTTGTTTTTTTTATAGACTTAGGCTTACCCAATATTTTTTTTTACAAAGAAATGTCATTTTTTTTTATATAGTACTAAAATATTTTTTTAACTCGAATATTACAAATGAATATAACAAATTAGAACTAGTTGGTTGAAACAATTGAAACAGTTGAGCAAACTGCAGACAGAATACTCCTTTAATCTGAGGAACTGATCCATGAATCAAATCGAATTTTTTTAATACAGTTCTTAAGCGAGTAATACACGTATAATGATGTGATTATTACATATATACGTATAATTGACGACCTAAGTGGCGCAGCGGGCGAGACTACGCCTGCGACTACTGCCTGTGAGGTTGCGGATTCGATTCCTGCCTCGAAACAATTTGTGTACGATCTGCACAAATTTGTTCCGTTGGTCTGGGTGTTTTCTATTTATAATAAAAAAAACTATGTATAATGAATGTATTATATATATCAGTTATTTAGTACCCATAACACAAGCTTTGAGTAGCTTACTTTGGGGCTAGATGGTTCTGTGTGGATTGTCCAGCATTAGTTATTATTTATTTATTTATTATAATCAGTTACCCCACTGAACCGAGTACCTATAGTAATTACCTACCTAACCAAATCATAATAATAACTGAGCGTGAAATAAATAGATGTTGAATCTATTTATTTCACGCGAATTGTAGACTTCTTTTTATTTTACTTAATTTCTGGGCACTGACCTGTTGACACTCCAAAATATTAGATCGCAGAATTAAAAACAAAAGTGACTTCTTCCATTATACGTTGCATCTTGCTTAGAAACAGAAAACCGTGAGGAATTTTTGACCTTTACAACAATGACAGTGATATTGTTAGATACCTGACCCGACTATACAGGGTGATACAAATTCTCCTCGCTCCAGTTAATTTATCAGCCGCCTTGTATGTAATAAAATATTATGTAACTGATTTATATAATTTAATTTAAATGGAAGTTCAATATAGTTAATATGTACTAGTTCTATTTTATTTATATTATTTGATTGCAATTTTCTTTGTGAATAAAGGTTTACTGTAACTAATAAATTAGCAAAAAGTACCAGTTTATTTAAAAACTTTAAAAGAAAACGTTAAATAATTGAACGTTAACGTTTTTTGTTTCATTTTATTTCACCTAAAAATTTAATTAATGATGTGTCGGAATCTCGGAATGTTTTTATACATATTACACGATACAAAAATAAGTAATAATATAATATTATCATTATTATTCGTCAATCATATCCAGTAAAATAGCGAGGTACTTCAAAATATGTTCTTGTTTTGCTACTTCTCAAATTGACAAGTACATTAACAACAAGAAAAAAAGATGGCGCCGAACGGTACCTGCTGCGCTCGCTTCCTATAAATAGTTTAACAACTTTCGATCTCGAGGACCACATTCTCGAGTGTGTAATACATATTATTATTTTGTTCAACAAAGTGATTGTTTTGCCTATATTTATTTGTTCCTGCTTCTCGACAGGTGTTTAGTACTCAAGCTAATTTTATTGTACACCTAGCTTCTGCCTGCGATTTCGCTCGTGTTTCTTGGAATGAAAAGTTAGTTATATGAATATTATTATTTTTTTAAACAATTTACTTTAAAGTTTTTTTTTATTTTACAGGGTATTCGATTTTTATTTTGAGAGTTTAGGAAGTTTTTGCAAAAAAAAAAACTTTACCTAACGATAAGTAACCTTGACTTTATGAATTTAAAAATTATGACCCATGCAGGTAGATTTCGAGATATAAATATGTAATTATATGACAATAAATCTTTATTCACAAACAAAATTACAATCAAATAATAGAAATATAATAGAACTGGTATAATATTAATTATATCGAACTTCCATTTAAATCAGTGTCTCATTTACACAAAATGTAGCATCCTTTATCTACCAAACCCTTTCTTCGAACATGTTTTATTTTTTCTGTTTTACGATCAATCCTTTTTCTTTTTTTCTGGCCATTAGCTTTTTTATTCGTCTTCGTTTTTTGTGGGGATCCCAAATTAATATAATGTTTTTTGTGTGATCGCATCGTAACTGGTTTGGTAAGATATTTGGTGGGAAAGGGTACCTAATGAAAGTGTTTTTTAGTTAATAAATAATCTATAGATTTACTTTCGATTTCGTTGCATAGGTAGTTTTAGGGTTCCGTACCTCAAAAGGAAAAAAGGAGCCCTTATAGGATCACTTTGTTGTCCGTCTGTCAACCCCTTTTTCTCTGGAACGCATGGAGGTATCGAGTTGAAATTAACATCAAATACTCAAATCCGTAACCTCTTGGAGCTGCGATATAAATAAAACTTCTAAGTCAACGGAATCAAAAGTTGCAGCCGTTTATGTCGGAATATTTGAAATTTCCAAGGGAATCGCATGCGCACAAAACCTATAGGGTACTTCCAGTAGACCTAGAATCATGAAATTTGGCAAGAAGCAAAGTAAAGGAAAAAATCTGAAAATTGTTAAATTGTAAGTTTATATATTAGTTCTAAAGTCATAAATAACGGGATATTTACCATGATTTGAATTTTATATATATTAGTTGTCCTAGAATCATAATATTTGTTAAGAAACAAGGTCTTACAATTATACGGAACCCTTGGTGCGCGAGTCCGACTCGCACTTTATTTCGTTTTGGTTTACTTACTATGCTTAGGACTGTGTTACTTAGTTTAAAATTTGTGATCTAAAACAGAGCCTTAAATTTTTTACATTCTAGGAAATCTTTTAATCATTTAGTTATTCTATTTTTCCATTCAAAAAGACATAAGCAAGTATTAGACCTCAAGTAAGTAGGTACCTACCTAGGTATAAGAACTACCATATCATATTTTTTTATTTATGTGTACACTTTTTAGGAATTATTGCAAATAGTTGCCTGAGCAAAACCATATGCAACATCAAGTAAAAAAAATCTTTTCCAACTCTCTTAAGAGGTGATACTTCAAGTAGCTGTCTCCAAATCCCATTGTGGTCCCAAATCTTGCAATCTTTTCGCGAAATCTACTATTTTTTTCTTTTTTTTTGTCCGGAACGATCCTTTATCCATGAATCTCGCCAAAACGCCAGACGCAACGCATAAATCCTTATTTAAATATACCCTCTGTGGACCCAGCCACTCTACGTCCTATAGGGTTAACTAATTCCACTGGAAATTCAGCCTTAGGTCGTGTGAATTAGGACCTAATCCAGCTTAGATCGGATTAGGTCTTCCACATTTGAAAACGAAGCGAAATTGGTGCGCTGTATTGTGAATTAAAGCTTGAAAGCTTATGTATAGAGTTTGTTTTCGTGTGGGATGTGTTGGTAGGGTTTTTATAGCAATAAATAAAGGAATATCGAAGTTGCCTGTGTCAACAACGCATTGCATTCTTCAGTACGGCACACATGGACAGCTTTCGATGTGTGTGTGAGGACACAAATACTTATTGGTAAATGTTGACTTGGGAACAAGGTTCATTATGCACCGTGGAGATTCCTTGGGTCAATAAATTATTGAGATTGTTGTTGAGTCATCAAAATGATGTAAGGTTCGCTTTTTATTTTGTAGAGGTCATTCACCAGGTCATTGAAATATTTTTACATATATTTTAATTATTTCTGCTTCTTTTATTTCTTTGGATCGCGGTCAGTTAAACTGGTTTAAGTTTTACTAATTACCATTGCACTCTAGATAATCACCCCCTAACTAGGTATATCCTAAAGTCCCCTGACTAAAAAGAATCCCTTACTAGGAAAAAGCAGCGGGATCCTTGAGTGCAGTTAGTTTCAATTACCTACCCAATAAGTTTCCTCTTCTATTTTGAGCAATAAATCATTTTCTCAATTGGCCTGTCCTTCCTGAGCTCCACTCAAACCCTAAAAATAAAACACTGATAAATATCTGCTCACACTCCTAACGCAAAATAATGAAAATTCATCTCAACTTGCTACTTTACCAAAAACAAAACTTAAAACAAAGAACACAAACAAAGAACTTCGTAGAGCGGCTCTACTGAAATTTTAAATCGCTATGGTTTTGTTCTACTGAACCCTATGTCCAAGTATCAGTTTTTCAGGCTTAAGATTCTTGTAGTCCCAGTAATATTGAGCAGTCTCAACCGCTTCCCTGTTCTTCTTGACCTTGAGTCTTGCTGACCCGTTCTGCGAATCGGCGCGCCCGCACTTCTCGGTAAACTTTACAGGCAACACTGAACTTTGGAGCCGATTTGTACGCTGGCTTTGGGAGGAGAAATACATACTTTACTCTTGTGACTTTTGGCCCAAAGTGGGTCCTGGCTTCAGAGTCAAGATTTCTGGAAGAGTTTCGGTTTTGAGCCCTCTCGCCAGTAAAGAGCTCTACTCTTTACTGGCGAGAGGGTGTAGAAAAAATCATGTTACAAAAGGTAGGAAGGTATAGGTAGGTACCTACCTACCTTTTGTAGCATGATAGCTTATAAACTGAGAGCTGTGTGGTGCCGGCTTAGAATTTGCACCACCCCAGTGTCGTAAGAGGCGACTAAGGGATGTCCACCGGGGGCGGGCAGCAGCGCCCCTCGCAAAACAATTCTACCACCGAACTGCGATCCCCAACCCGCATGCCCAGCGTGGGAATTATGGGCATTACCCCCATAAGATAAAAGCCAACAAGGCGCTTATGAGAGGGAGGCCTGCGTCCAGCAGTGAACCAATACAGGCTGTTGAGGTTGAGTTTTGAGCTTATAAAAATTGCGTTGAGTATGTTTCGTTACAAAATAGAGGGATTTATTTACCTGATTACGAAGCAATAATGACTTTGTATTTCAATTCCTTCAAAACCAGGTTCCTAGCAAATGGTAACGTGTACCTACGTTTTAAAGTATAAAGGAATTCTTTGAATATAAACTGTACCTAACTATGATTATTTATTGATTTTGCACGATTCTGCGTGACATGGTTTTCTTATTGTAAATTTTATTTAATATTTATTATCACATGCAGTCTATAATAATTTAAATTCTAATATTATATTCACACGCCTGGAAAGGCATGTTTTGGTAGTAGTTACGATAAGTTAATTTTAAAATCATGTATAAGCCTGAAATTTTATGAATTTTGCCATTCGACGTGTCAATGCTGCCAGCATTCTGGGCACTCTGCCTTCTGGTGACGGCTTAGATTTTTAAGAAATCGATATAAGTGTATACATATATATTAGTTGTAATTGTTTTATTCTGTTACTGTAATTTTCTATGAATAAATTAAATCTGAAATCTGAAACTGTTAGTAGGCCAAAGGTTCATAGTAGAACTTAGAAATCATTTAAAGCTGTAGGTACTCTTCAAAAATACTTTGACTTCTATTAGAAACACAGAAAAGCTTGATGACTGAAATTCTTAATCAGACATGATGGTAGAACCTTATCTTTTCCATAAACGAACATTATTATACAGCCAGATGATGATTTGCAGAAATTTTCTGGCAATACACTAACAAATTGATGTTTTCCTTAAAAAGTCAAACACCTCTATCTCATTTTTCTTACCTTTCCAATCAATCTTAATTTCTTTGAGAGTCGATGAACTTTGCGAAGGGCAGTGTTCTTCTTTGCCACTGGCATTTTATAAAACAAGAATTTATTTATACGACGAATCTGAAACGTAAAATCGAAATCTAGGGTTAAACTATAACTAAAAAGTGGTACCTAGTACATAATTACCTATTTAAATAGAAAATTATTTTTTCTTTTTTCTTATTTTTGATTTAATAAACTTTAGAAAGCCTTATTTTATTTGGGAATCAGGTTTAGTTCTGAAAAAATAAAGTCTGGAAAAATATAGAGAAGTTTGAAAAAAGAACACTTTTTGAAAAATGGTCAAAATGGGGGGAAATTATTTTCAAAAGGGGGGGCTACCTCACCGAGTGGGGTATCAAATGAAAGGTATTGATTTGTACGTTTCAAAACAGTTTTTTAAATTTCTCTAGGTTTCATACTTTTAGTAATATTTTGAAAAAAGTCGAAAAAAAACCCATTCCCCCCCCCCCCCTATCTCCGAAGTTTGCCGAGCGATCCACTTAAAATGTATGAAGCGTTTGTAGATATGAATCTATATTTTACAGGAAAAATATAGAGAAGTCTGTAAAAAGAACACTTTTTGAAAAATGGTCAAAAAGGAATAATTTTCAAAAGGGGGGTTACCCCACCGAGTGGGGTATCAAATGAAAGGTATCGGTTTGGACATTTCAAAACAGTTTTTCAAATTTCTGTAATTTTCATGCTTTTTGAAATATTTCGAAAAAAGTCGAAAAATTTACCATTACCCACCTTAACCGAACCACCCATTTAACCGAAGCATGCAGAGAGATCCATCTGAAATGTAGGTTGGTACCGACTATTCTTAGGTATTCGTTAAATCGCGAAGTCTCTAACCGGTACTTTTGGTAGGTACATATTTGTTGACAAACGTTCAAAACCCTCGGCGCGCGAGTTACACTCGCACTTGACGGATCTTGTTTTTTACAGAGGAGGTTTGTATTTGGTAACAAACTTCTCTAAAAAAACCAAACTGAAATGAGCCCTACGCGCAGTAGTGCCGTTTATAGAATACGTTTAATACAGTCGCATGTGAGAAAAAATTTGTACCATAGATTTTGCCAAAAAATTATTTAGATATAAGTAGTCAGCTGCACAGATATGTATACACTCCCAAAATTTCACATATAAGTATACTCGTTATTTTTCAATGACAAGTACACCAACTACATTTCAAATGAATGTAGCCATCTATTTCGTCTGAAATCGGTATACAATTTAGCAAAATTATGTTACATAATTTTGCTAAATTGTATACCGATTTCAGAAATTATGTTACATAATTTTGCTAAATTGTATACCGATTTCAGACGAAATAGATGGCTACATTCATTTGAAATGTAGTTGGTGTACTTGTCTTTTAAAAATAACGAGTATACATATATGTGAAATTTTGGGAGTGTATACACTATACATATCTGTGCAGCTGACTGTACCAACCTACGTAACTAATGTAACTATGCTCTGCAGAGCTTGCAGCATAGAAATATTAAATTTCTTCCTCTACTCATGGGATGAAATTTTGAAGACGTTGAATATGGTCGAACTAAATATGTAAATATCGTAGTTTGTACTTCGTATAGAAAATACTATCCTATTAAAAAATCAAAAGTTTGTGAAATCTGAATTTTTGTAAAGATCTCCAAAACTACTGAACAGATCAAGATGAAATTTGGCGTACTTTTAGAGCATAGCCTAACTTAGATATTAGGCTATTTAATTATGAGTACCAAAAATACGCGTGCGAATCCCCGGGTAGAAACAGTAAAAATAGTACATTTTACACCTAGGCGAGAAAGTGATCGATTCCTACCGAGTGTGTCGGTTTGGGCCCGAGGCGCAGCCGAGGGCCTTAAAACACACGAGGTAGGAATCGCACTTTCTGCCGAGTGATAAATAGTGCTTTATACTACACCTTCGAGGAAAATAAAAAGCAGAATTAATTTTTAATTGAAATTTAGAAGAACTTACCGCGCCCAATGATGTTGGTAAAACCTCATTGACCGCGCCAGCCTTTGGGTTCTTTTTCAGAATATTGTTCGGAAATCGGAGGAGGCCTAATGGACTTAGAGTAAAAACTTTTTGTCGTTTGACCGAACGAAAATAACCATAGCTACCGGCCGATCTTTTAGGAAATTAAAAAAAAATAACACGTTAGAAATGGATTTCCATACACTTTTTCCTCCCGCTAAAACACGTGAGAAATGAAATTCCATAGAGTTTTTCCTCCCGGTTTCCTATAGACCTGCAAAGACATACTTTCTATTCTATTAATGGAAAAGGAATAGGCAACTTTCCGAGCAGGTGTAGTATAAAAGCTTTTTTTATGACATGTTAGTATAATATTGTGTTTTGGACCTAGTTCACTATTTGGTGCAACTCCTTGCTCTAAGATAAGTAAACTTGTGATAAATAGCTTAAAAATAAGCTGACTTTAATCTTGGTGCCTCTACCGGAAGGAAAAAGCACCTAGATTGAAGTGTTAGCTAAAGAGAGGAATCTCTTTAGCAAATGATTACCAAATTGTAATAATTTGCTAAGGAGAAGGACTTTTCTGGGCTCTCCATGCTAAGCCCATTACGGTACTCTCTTCTCTCTCTCTCTCTTCTTTACTCTCTTCTCTCATTACGGTTCTCTTTTCTCTCGAAGTATCTTATGGTTAGTTGAGCCAAAAGAGTAGCCTTGGGTTCCATTTTAAACCAAGGTCTAGCTAGACTATATTAGGTAGGTAGTCTTATTCCAGTTCCCCCTTGAAATAGTATTTACTTCTTTGTTTTTTTCGTAAACCCATCTTGTCCCGCCGGGCAATGCCCTCCCCCAAATCATTGCACTCGAAGCGATGATTACATTTCTAAACCCACTAGATAATTGACCATTTTGGCTGACACGTCAATCGTAATTCTTTGCAGCTACTCTGCAAAGTCACACACATACCATACCTAAAGGACCACAGCCACCGTCTTCACGCATTTAGTCATCGTACCAAGAAAAAAGTAAAAATAACCTCATCTTGTCTCAAGGTTAACTTCTGAACGTGACGGAGTCATAAAAAACAACGCGAGCGACAAAGACGGGATTAAAAGCACCTTCGTCCTTTGAAAAGGGAAAGTGGTAGTTACAGCATGGGTGAGAGTGAGATATAAAAGTCCGAAGGGCAGAGAGGGATGGTTAGTTGTTATATAGAGGGGTGTGAGAGGGACGGAAGAGGAACCGGTTAATTTTGAAGGGCTCGCGACTGGTCCAGAGGCTGCAGGACTTTGTTTTATGATATGTTTATCGATATCGAACGATTTTATTTAAATTGCATTTTGTTACAATTTTTGGGGTTATTGAGATATAATGAGGATTTAAATAACTGTAAATGACACACGATTTATTGTACAGAAAAGAGAAAAGAAAATCCAATACTAAAATAAATTTATTTTTGTAAAATTTTCCGGGTAGGTATACGCTTGACCAAACTACTTTTTTCAAAAATAAGTGAAGCAAATAGATATTTTTCCTAACCTCCTGTTACGGACTCATAATATCTGTCCGTATATATTTTAGCATCTTATGAAATTAATAAGATTAATAAATTTGTATGCATGCATTTCAAAACCTTTTAGTACCTAGTAGCTTTTAGTTTCTAATACCTAGATTTTCAAATACTAATTTTGCTACAAATTTTGTTTTGAGGAATTTTCTTTTAGCAACTTGTAGATAGACGAAAATTACCCTCATAGGGACAGGGTAAAATATACCCAGTAGCATAGCCAAACAAATTTTTTGGCGCAGCTAGGATTATGGCTGTGAAAAAAAAATTGTCAATGCCCACTAGTGACTGCTCAGTGTAAATCTTAATTGTTACAATTACAACCTGGTTAGAACTTTTCACATTTTTTTTTTTTTTTTTTATATTCAAACTACATAATTAAGCGCATATTGCAAAATTTACCACAACTTAGCACTAACTGTCCGACTCTACCACTACCCGCAAGAATACCCCCAAACGAAAAGAAAAAGACCTACGAATCAAAACATCTGTAAGCCCCATAATATAGCCAAAAAAGACCAAACAAACTCTAATAGCTGGTACACTTACCTCATTTACAAAAGGACCAGTTACCAATAACGTAACGTGGTACAAAAAGTACGAGCGAGCGGTCCTGGCCGTCAATGGAAGTCCAGAGGGTTTCCTAAAGATGGGGTCTTGGATATAGCGGCAGTAATACTATGTTGAATGGCCTCTTTTGGGTTACCGCACTGTTGGGTACTATGAAAATGTTCATGTCGCAGTGGTGAGTGCAGTGGTGAACGGTGACGCGTTTGTGTCTGAAAAGTTGGATATAATGTCTTGTGTCAAAGATGGCAGGGGTGTGGTGAGATGACGGCTGATGATGATGATGATGATGGAAGAATAAACCAATACGGAGTGGTTTTTCCTTAGAGCGAAGAGTTTTGAGACTCAGAACTTTTTCTATTCAGAATCTGAGTAGAAAAACGTTCACAAAGCAATTCGCCATGTTGTGCCGACCCAGCATGCATGGGAACGGAACATGATAATGATGATTGTGACGCATGTGAACAAAAATCACGTCAGAGTAAAATTCATCAGAGGACAAGGGGGCAACGAGCAGGACGACCACGGGGCGGTCAACAGAACCTCAATAAAGTCGGTGGGATCATGATTGACATTAGCTCAGCCGAACGACGTCCATTGCTAGACATAGGCCTCCCCTAAAGATCGCCACAACGAGCGCTCCTGCATGGCCCGCATCAAGCGGTTTCCCGCAACCTTCACTGGTTGTCGGTTTACACTCCACTTCGAGGGGAGTCTGTTAGTGGGGGCACATAGCTCACAGAACTGACAACCGTTGTCACGAGTGGTGGCCCACGAGTGGCAATGCGTCCGAAGCAACTCACGTTTGCACGCTCAGCAGTTAGGTTGTTTGTTTCGTGCGATCCGTCAACCAAAACTTTTTATTGGGTGTTTCAAAGTAGGCCTTCTTTCATTCGTTCGTCGTTTCATCCATGTGTCATCAAACTAAATTAGAATCTAATTTTAACTAGATGTCGCCACGCCACTAGAAGAATTTGAAGTAGGTTCTTAGTGTCTACAACACGCCAAATCATTGTTCAAACAATGTGTTGGAATTGATACGACTGGGGAAATTATAAGATGGGGAAAATTATCAAAATGGCATGTGGCGAAAATTATCAAGTGGGTGCACCCGTGCATGATCAAATAAATAGGTTAACACTATCATGGCCCAAGACGCTGATGCCTGTCTACTCACCCGTGTAGCGGCGGCGCGCCCCTGCGCGGGTCCCACCGCCGCCGAGGCTGTGCAGCGAATGCGATATACTAAATGAAGGCCGTGATTAAGGCCCGTATTATGAAAGCATGCTGAGTCATCGATTTATGCTTGAGTATGGCAATATGGCATAAACGTCACTCAAGCTCAGGCTTATTATTTATAGATGACTAAGCAAGCTTTCATACTACGGGCCTAAGACTAGGATAGCTTTCCATTTAAATTTGCCTCACGGCATCTGCCTAAACCTGTGTGCAACCAAAATAGCTATGAAGATGGATAAAAGCGGTCGTCACACAACGCCACCGCTTTCTCAAACGCCCCATCGCGGCGCAAACCGGGAAAACGATAAAAACGACGCTCCATATTCGTGACATGATTAAAAAGAAGAATATAAGAAAAGGATGGCGCGGCACGTACCGCGTCGGTTTAAAAAGAAAACTATTCCGAGCGTGAATGAAAAACGCGACCGAGTAACCGTAACTTTATTATTTTTATTTTTGAGACTTATTTTCTTATTATTATTTTGTTTTATTTTTTATAGTATGTAGGTCAGGAGTGGCATCCTAATTGTGGAGCTTAGTGGGTGTGTGGTAATACTGCTGATGTTTGGTAAACAAACATTATTTGACCTGAGTGTTATGTCTTGGGATATCCTATATTTATGAAAGCTATTAAGTAGACCAACGTCTTGGATTTGGCATAGGTTTTCAGTGATAAATAAATAAATAAATAATGCTGGACGATCCACACAGCACCATCTAGCCCCAAAGTAAGCTACTCAAAGCTAGTGTTATGGGTACTAGATAACTGATATATTTATACATAGATAGTTTTTTTTTTATTATACATAGAAAACACACATACCAACGGAATGATGACGATGAAAGTTTAAGACCAGTATTATGACCATGTTTCCTGCAAAATTTAATTGAATTGAATAGAAAATTAATTAAACATCATCAAAAGATATTGATGGGTAAAGATTTCTTGCAGGTCATAGCCCAGCGGTGGGACGAATCAGGCTGACTTATCATCACTGATTTATTCGACGACTTCTGTGGCGCAGCGGGCGAAGGTCTGCCTGCGACGCAGGAGGTTGCGGGTTCGATTCCCGCCTCGGGACAAGTATTTGTACGATCTGCAGATCATTGTTCAGGGTGTTCTGGATGTTTTCTATGTATAATAAAAAATATATATATCTATGTAGTGTATTGTATTAAGTATATCAGTTATCTAGTAGGTACCCAAAACACAAGCTCTGCTAGCTTGGGGCTAGATAATGCTGTGTGAATTGTCCAGCATTATTTATTTATTTTGCAGTTGTATGAGGAGCCCGAGCTGGTAGCATAAAATTTGTATTCTCAAAATTGTAAAAAATAGCTTAACCTCCTACTTGTTTAAGTCTTTGGTGCGAAATTATTTAAAACTACCGGCATTTTGGCGTTTTTGTAACTTTTTTGAATACCTATCTATTGTACGATTAGCCCAACAAATTATTTACACCTAAAATTAGATTTCTTTGTAAGTGAATGTTAGTTCTTAAGAGAAATAAATGATCTTAAACCTGAAACCTGAAACCTGAAAATAAGGGATTCAAAGTCAGTTTGTAGTTTTTCAAAGCAATCAAAATTTTTTAGTGTTTCTATGTACTAAATTTTCAGTAATTAAATAACATCGCAAAAATTTACGACTTCGGCGGCAGTTGAACCCGCATCCTTCCATCAGTACCGGAATGTGCTAACCAACTACACCACGAGGTCAAGTGACGCTGGAGTCGAAAATCTTTGCGTCTTTCTACGGACTGTAGCGCCGTTAATTAATAATTATTTTAATTTCTTAGAAATTTGCCAGAGTGTGAGGCTTACGCACTATAAAAACAAAAACTTTGATTTTCAGTAGTTTACATAATTATTGTCATTTCTGTCTCGTAGGTACATAACATGCCAGTGATTCTGATTTTCGTGTGCAAGGTCGCATGTTTTGTTCTGACGAGATGTAATTATGGTGCGTTGAACCACAAAATAAATTTATTGGTTGAACTGAAAGTGGAAAATTTTAGGTACCTACCTACCTATTAATTTGTTTTTGCAGCTTGTTATGTACGACTATACTATACTAATATTATAAAGAGGAAAGATTTGATTGTTTGTTTGTATTGAATAGGCTCCGAAACTACTGGACCGATTTGAAATATTCTTTTACCATTAGAAGCCCACATTATTCTTGATGAACATAGGCAACTTTTTATCGCGGGAAAATGCTTCATTCCTACGGAAAAACGGGTAATAGGACAACGGGTAGTAAGAATGCAGCTAGTAGTATATAGTTATTTAGGTATATAATGGTCCGTCCACACGCTATTCCATTCAAGAAATTCTGAAAGTGGTTGTGTTTGATATAATGGTGGAAAAGAAAGATTGCTTGGGTTGGATTTGAAGAAACGAAAGAAATTAACAGAGTCGACAACCAAAATCGCTGATCAAAGTTAATCTTTCGAGGGCAACTCAAAGGACTGAACGATTGACTCTACCTTCACCTTTTACCATCTTCACTCTGTATGAACACAGTTCCATTCAATGGAGTTTTTTTTTAGCTTGTCTATGAAGTAAGGTAAACGTGTGAAACCGTGACTCGGCAAACATAGTGTAGGACGCCCTACGGCCAGGTGGGATGACGATCTGCGAAAGACTGCAGGCAGATGCTGGATGCGGCAAGCTGAAGACAGGGCGCTATGGCGCTCATTAGGGGAGGCCTATGTGGACTAATACAGGGTGCCACCGAAGGGGTGTACTAAGCCGAAAGGGGTGATTCTGGACCCCGAGAGGATCAACTTGCGAATAATGATTTTTTGAATTGAATTTTCGTTTTGCTGTAGGTACTCAAATTTTTCCTATTCGTGTTCTTTTACACGCACTCTTGCATTATTTAGCATTACAAAATATTTCAAAAATGAGTTTTGCTTGTTTTTTCAGCAAAATCAGAGTTTTGTCGTGAAATTGTTGCAAAAAATATTATGTACTCCTCTTAAAATTCAATAATAACCTAAGAAATTACGTAAAAGAACACGAATAATAAGAAAAAATACTCAAAATCAAGATCTCAAAATTCAAAAAATCGTTGACCCCGTCGATGTCCAGAAACACCCCCTTGCCGTGGCACCCTGTATAGGTTGATGATAATAATGCGAAACAATAGAGAAAAAAAAAGTATTGGGAACGCTTCCGACTGGTATTGATATGGATCTGTTGAGCTAACTGTAGATTGTTTGCAACAGTGTTCGCTCACTTGTTTCAATTGTAAATACTAGTTCTAAATTATTTCTATTATTTGATTGTAATTTTGATCATAGATAACCCCCAGAAGTTTTGCCCGATTTATCTCGTCGATGTTGAACAATTTTTCCGTTCAACCCATAGGCGTATTCAAGGATTTGGCGCCTCGGTCCAGTTAGGTTTGCCGCTCCATTTATTTAAGAAAAAAACCTGCTGTGCGTGAGCATGTGCTGTGAAATAATAAAGGAAAAATTCCTAAAAATGAACCATTTATTCACATAATTTTATTCAAAAATTTATTTTTATAAAAATTTCAAATTTATTCATTAGTAAATATTTAAGTACATTTTTTTGTGCACAAATTGGTTAGCAAAATCGTCAATGACGCTGTCATACACAACTTATGACGTTTGTCAAGTCAGCTTCTACATTCAGAACAGCTAAGCTGTTTAAGCGTTCTTCGCTTATAGTGAAACGTTAATAATTCTTTATCTTTTGAGTACCTACAGAAAACGAACGTTCTGCACTACAATTCGTCACTGTGCGGTGCCGCACATGCGTAATGCCGGGGGCGGATCCAAGATTGCATTTGATTGCATTTCATTTTGACAAAGTTCGGAGAAAGGGTTTAAATCACAAGTGAACAAACAATAAAGGTTTTAGCATTTTTGCAAAATAAATCATTCAGTCATGCGCGAGCGGCGCGGGTGGCTGGGCGGCGGCGCGGTGCGGCGCCGAAAAGAAATTCATTCTCTAAGGCAGCGGCTCTCAAACTTTTTTAGCGACGCAACCCTTTTGGACAACGAAATATTTGACGGAACCCTAAATAAGTTTGTTGCCTAAATGACAAACAAGATCCGTCAAGTGCGAGTAGGTATTACTCGCGCGCCGAGGGTTTCGAACGTTTGTCAACAAATAGGTACCAAAAGTACCGGTTAGAGACTTCGCAATTTAACGAATACCTAAAAATAGTATGTACCAACCTACATTTCAGATGGATCTCTCTGAATGCTTCGGTTAAAGTGGGTAATGGTAATATTTTCATCTTTTTTCAAAATATTTCAAATAGTATGAAAGCTACAGGAAAAACTGTTTTGAAAGGTTCAAACCAATACCTTTCATTTGATCCCCCACTCAGTGAGGTAGCCCTCCCTTTTGAAAATTATTCCACAAGAAGAACACTTTTTGAAAAATGGTCAAAAAGGGGGTTCTTTTTACAAACTTCTCCATATTTTTCCTGTAAAATGCAGATCCATATTCATCCATATCTATAAACGCTCCATAAATTTTACATAGATCGCTCTGCAACCTTCGAAGATGGGGGGGGGGAATTGGTATTTTTCGAAATATATTAAAAAGTGTGACACCTACTAAAATTTCAAAAACTATTTTGAAATGTACAAACTGATACCTTTCATTTGAGACTCCACATGACCCTGTAGGTATCTTTTAAAATTTCGGCATCACAATTTGTATGGAAAATATTCATTTATTTTTCTTTAATTCTGTACAGGCGCACGGAATTTACCATTATTTTAAATTTCAAGTTGATAGCTGCAGTAGTTGCTGAGTTATTAAGGAGGAAAAAAGAACAGACAAAGAGAGACCATAATGGAGAACGAAGCGAGCCTCGAAATTTTTAAAAACTGAAACGATCATTAGGAAATCAGTTAAAGAAAAGACCAAACATACAAAATAGGCAAGTGGAGCGAGCCTCGAAATTGAAAAAGATTATTAGGCGACGGTTGGGAAATTTGTGAGAGAAAAGGAAGAAAAGACGATATAAAACGGTGAACGGAGCGAGCCTCGAAAATTCTAAAGTCTTAGCGACAATTGGGAAATTTGTGAAAGAAAAGATTGGGAAATTTGCACAAGAAAAGATGACTCTAAAAATGATACAATATCTGGTTTGACCTACTCAGGAAACCTGAAGCGCTCGCGCTAGGCATGTGTCCTTTTATTTAGCTTCCTAGGAGCAAGTAAGTAGGTATTCTAGCACTCACCTGCGCCTGTCTCGCTCTACAAAAAATTAAAAGGTAGTAGAGAAGTAGGTTCGTTCCGTGGACCACTACGCGCCTCGCAGTTCGAATTACAAAGATTGTGTACTTAAAATTAATACGAATAGTGACGGTCGTAGTGTCGTATAGCTTAATATATGGTATGTTGTATAATTTTCTCTGCAACGGTATAGGTGCTAAATCTAATTTTTATTATTTGTGACCAGTATTGTCGAAGAGCCCCGGGGCCTCAAATGTTATTTAGGTACTTGTTGGTACCTACCAATACCTATTGATGGGATTGTAAACGAAAAAGTTGGGTTTTGGGTTCGAAGCGTTCGTTTGTTTTTAAATTAAATGACAATTAAAATTTAAAATATAATAGTTATTTAAGCTTGACAATAAATGGCGCCCAGAGAAAGCCGCGAGGGGCGGCTACGCCGGGCCGCCCCTCGCTGCCTGCCGCCCCGGGCCATGTCCCCCTTGGCCCTATGGTAAATACGCCCCTGGCTCTACCGTTCTAGACAATCAGTCTAGGTCCAGCAGACCGCAGACGAACACAAACATGAAGACTTCAGGAACCAATCACGTCGACCGCAACAGCTAGAAAGTGTTGTCCCGATGGCAATAACGTCGTAACAAGACGACGACGTTTTTCAACTCTTTTTGCTTACGTTCGGACCCAATTTTACACTTTGCGCTTAGCGCCTTGGTGGGTGAGAGGATTGGCGTTTGTGGCAGATTTTTTTCTGAAACTGCTACGGTAAATGATACCTAAATATTTTTTACGCTGCTAATCAAATACCTAATGACTTGTTATGAAATTATTATAACTCATTTGTTTTGCTCACTGATTTTTGAATTGTTTTGCTTTTTGATATTTGTATATAATTATTTATCTTGTTGATTTCTATATATAATTTTGACTAGGTACTCTGTTTTATTATGTCTGACCTGTAATAATAGATGTGCCTAATGTTATAAATAAATACAAATACAAAAAATGCAAATTTTTCAGATTAATTAAAACCAGGGTCTTTTCGAGACGAGATTTAAAAATTGTTTTTTAGACCTTTGTGATACATCGTCGGCCACATCGTCGCCTTCCATCAGGTGAGATTGTGGTCATACAAAGGTCTATTGTTTATAAAAAGCTCTTTATTTTTTGACGACATTTGGAAGTCTTGCGGGACGACGTGGTTTTCAGTTCAAGCTGTGGTTTTTGTAGAGATCCGGGTGGATTTCATGTTTTTATAATAAATACGAACGGAGCTACATAAAAATCCATAAATAAATTAAATTCAAGCGTAAAACCTACATCATTCTAGAGTCTAGAGAGATGTAGGTTTTCCATGATTACTGAAATAGGTATGTACCTAGGTAGTACCTACCTACCTATTTCAGTAATCTCGGACCCTTATCATAAGCTTCACTTGCTTAATTATGGGCTAAGTCAGGGATCCCCAAACTATTTTGGACAAGTGACCCCTTTTCCAAAATGAACTGTTACCTCAGACCCCCATGACCAAATTACCTACTTTTAAGATCAACCCGCTTATTCATAATGGTCCGTCCGCTAACTTAAAACAGCTGCTACAGAGTGTTATTTTTCATTCTGACTCAGGATAATAGAAAAAGACAGCGTGAGAATTAGCAATGCTTTAAGTAAGCAGACTATTATGAATAAGGGGGCTTATCTTTAGGTTTTTCCTATTGATACAAAATACCTAGCTACTAAGGTACCCAATATAAAACTTTGCACTTGGTTAAGTGAGTAAAGTTGACTTCATTTTCTCATCAAAATTTACCAAAATAAAAAGACATACGATTCAGTAAATATCAAGTTTAATTTATAATGATAATTACAAATTAAGTACTTAAAGAATCTTAAGTAGGTAGGAAATTATATTTAAAAAAGTATTAATTTGCAAAAAGAAAATAAAACATTCAGTGTGATGGATGAACCTGATGTGGTGACTATCTACCAATCTAGCTACATCCGGTTCAATATTGGTGAGTTGCAGCCTTAAATCTCCACGTTCGTTGATTTTCAAACGGTTTCTTTGTTTCGTCAAAATGTTTGTTACCACACTGAAGCTCTTTTCAACAAGGTATGATGATGGAAAAGCGATAAGGTATTTTTCAGCAATGTTCCACAATGTAGGATACTGTGTTTCAATGTTGCGTTGCAACCAGAACTTCTGATAGCCTTGGTTGAACTTCTGCTTAAGCTCTTCGTCTGTGCTGATGGTAACCAACTCTTCTTGCATTATCACATTGGCTTCTTCTATGGCTGTGGCATTGTACGGATTTATTATCCATTAAGGAATTTCTAAATTTAAAAGATCCTCAAACCTCTTCGTAAAATCCTTGTGTAATGCGTCCAAAAAATTATTTTTCAGTCACTTTTAGCTAAGTAATAACTTTGTAATCTCTTGAAATAAATGAGTACTTATATGAGTTATTATCGTTGAAGCTCCAACGTATTTCAAAACGCAAATGAACTTTCAACCTAAGTGCAAGCTCGTTAAATAGTAAAATATCAGGAACATGTTTGGACTTCAACTTGATCATGAATTCGTTATTGTTAATCGCGTAAGCGTCAAATAGAGAACAAGTCAAAACGCGCCTGAAAGACGTACGCTCGAACTCATTATCTTGCGCAAACTTGTCCTCACTGACTTGCCGAGTTTTTCATCTTGTACGAACTTGAGACTTTACATTACTACAACAATGCTATTTCCTACAAAAATATTAATTATTCTTAGTACACGTAGGTAACAACAACATAAACAATACAGTAACTACCTAATCTTGAAAGTTTTAAATAAGAACTTGTGTTAATTTAACAGGGGTCGATTTTTAGACCTGGTCGACCCCCAAAATCAGTTTTCGTTTATGTCGACCCCTAGGAAACCGATATCGACCCCTTGGGGTCGATATCGACCACTTTGGGAATCCCTGGGCTAAGTGATGCTGAGTGGATATAATTATGAACATTTTCACACATTGCCATTATTTATTTTTAAGAAAAGCATAATACTGTTTAGTTGTCCTCTTTTTTTTATTTCTGTTAATTTATCTGTAAAATATCTAAGCTACTTTTTTCATATTGTGTACTGTTATATCAGAATAAACGTATTTCATTCATTCATTCACGCAGCATTGTTGGGGCATTTTATTAAGGCTTGATAATACACTCAGAGATCAGTCATATTACAAACTAAATCAATATTGAATAGTAGTCCTAGTCAAATTTTAAAATATATTATACAGGAGAGCGGTAACGGGCTACCGCGCAGGGATTGAGTGAATTGTGCAGTGACGTAAGGCGCGGCAACCGGCTACCGCTTGGGGCCTCTAGGGTCAAATAATTAGGAAAGTACCTGGTCTACCTACGGTACTTACATTTAAATATTTGATATTCTGAGGTGAGGGACGGCTGAACGACTACCGAATGCGGCCGAAGAATTCGGCAGACTGACTACCGAATTCGGCTAAAAGGACCATCATCATCATTATTCTGAGTAAGTCAAAGGCCTATTCGTAGCTTTTCAACTACAGTGCGGTCAAATCAGTGCTTTTTGCCGAAGAATCTTCAACAAAAACAGCGTGTAATGACGATCCACCGTTAGCCCGCGCCCAGTCGCGGGTTCGGCTCCCGGGACGTGACCAATTACAACAGGCATTTTAATATGAAACTCATAATAATTATTTGGAAGCTTTTACTTGTGTTGATTAAAATGTCTTTCATAAAGAGTGTGGAGAGTTTTTATTACTATTGTTCGGTTTATCTTTGTAGGTAGGTACAATAAACGGCTAGAATGAAATGCATGTAATTTTATTGATACCAATGTAGGTACATAATAAATGTGATGATGTCCTCCTAGCCGAATTTCGACCACGGCGGCCAGTCTCATCGGAGACTAGCCAGATGCGCAGGACATATTATAGTGCACAAGTGTATGCGCAAACACAGGTGCACTCCCTATTCCCTCACTCTCATAATCGGATAGGACGGCAGACCGACACGACCGGGGAGAGGTCAAGCGCAGGACCAACGGCTTAACGTGCTTTCCCAGGTACGGGGGTGCCCCGCCAACTTTCTGACTGCTACTGCTGTGAATCTGTGCGTGTCTCCGGGCTGCTACTGTGAAGTTTTTCTTGCTAGAAAAACCCCAATAACCACTGTTGACCCGACCCGGGATTTGAACCCAGTATCTCATAATCAGCGGTTGAACATGCTGACCGCTAGACCAACGAGCAATAATAAATGTACTTAACTATTGTTATGTACAAAGTAGGGAAATAAACAATAATCAAAACCGTCCTCCGTTGGTACTTCGGTAGTCGGATAAAAATACGTTTGATTGAAACAAACTTTTTAGTAGAGTAGCGCCATCTATTATCAACGCTGCGAACTTGCCGTAACTCCACGTATAAAATGTCGTACCTACCTGTCTATAATTTTAAAAATATCATATATTATTATAGGTATCGAGATATAATCAATTAAAATCAGAAAACAAACCCGTCTGGGCTGTTCTCGCTTACGAAATAACAGAAAGAATTCTATTTACTTTGAAAAATGACGTACGAAGCCGCGAGTTGAAGTTAGTAGGTAGGTACCTAGGTAGGTACCTGACTACCTCTCTCACTATCACATCAGTGTCTTTGGCATTTTAGTGTGATGTGATGTGACATCACACTAATAAGTAATAAGTATGATGTCACATCCTAACGCACTAATGTGTTAGGTAATTTATGCGAGAGTGGGTGTACAAAAGGATATAGAGACTTTCAAACAACGCCAAAATGTTGTACCTAAGATCGCCAGATCGGACTGAAATCCAAAGAACCACTAAAAAGAGTTCAACTAATGCAACTATGCAATTATTTATGGAGTTGAGCAATGGGAAACGAAATGAGTTGCACAAAAGGAAAGCCCCATTGCTCAACTATTCGCAGTTGAGAAATCTGAGTTGCGCAAAATGGAACTTGCAGAAATTTTACATAGATATATAGATTTAGACCGTTTTTTGATTAGGTACTCGATAAGGTTTCGGAAAAACATCATTATCTCGGATATCGAAAGCCTACCACACGGCCTGCACTTTCGCACTTGCCTGCAAAAAATTATCCAGAACCGCTTGTGACGTCGCGGAATACACGAGTTTTTATTCTTTTAAATCATTTCCCATGCGTGGGATAGAAATAGGTAGATAACCTTAAAAGTTTTAAATAGAACAATCGATCTTTTTAGGGTATCGAGATCGAATTTCGGTTTCGAAACCCTTATGGTCTCGCTTTGTCTGTTCTTTTTTCCCTCCTTAATAACTCAGCAACTACTGCAGCTATCAACTTGAAATTTAAAATAATAATACATTTCGTGCGCCTGTAGAGATTTAAAGAAAAATAAATGATAATAAATGAAAAAAGATTCCTACAGGGTCACAAATGAGAGGTATCAGTTTATACATTTAAATACCCCCCCCCCCCCTATCTCTGAAGATTGCAGAGTGATCCATGTAAAATGTATGGAGCGTTTATAGATAGGGATCTATATTTTACAGGAAAAATATAGAGAAGTTTGTTAAAGAACACTTTTTGAAAAATGGTCAAAAAGGGGGGACTACCTCACCGAGTGGGGTATCAAATAAATGAAAATGAATATTTTTTGGGTATTTAAAACAGTTTTTGAAATTTTTGTAGGTTTCATAATTTTTAAAATATTTCAAAAATATGTAGTCGAAAACATTCCCATTCCCCCCCCCCCCCATATCTCCGAAGATTGCAGAGCGAAGCGTTTGTAGATATAGAGAAGTCTGTAAAATGAACACTTTTTGAAAAATGGTCAAAAATGGGGGGAATAATTTTCAAAAGCTACCCCACCGAGGTACCTATCGGTTTCTACAATTCAAAAAAGTTTTTAAATTTCTGTACGTTTCATACTTTTGGAAATATGTATTTTGAAAAATGTCGAAAACTTTCCACTATAACCGAAGCATGCGGAGAGATCTATCTGAAATTATCTACATTCCTACTATTTTTAAGTATTCATTAAATTGCGAAGTCTCTAACCGGTACTTTTAGTACCTACATGTTTGTTGACAAACGTTCGTAACCCTCGGCGCGCGCGAGTTACACTCGCACTTGGCGGATCTTGTTTGACTTGGAATAACTACTAAGAAGGCTACTTTTGATCCCTGAAACAACGCAAACGGAGCCATGGGCAACACATGTATTAATAGGCGACAAAATCACTCACTACGTAAATTATCTCGTCTGTGGGACCCAAACCTGGTTTCGAGAACGTCTGTAGGTCGAATACCCAGCATTCTAGAAGCCCATAAAAACAAAGGTCATTCTGACCCTAAAGCCTAAGTTACGGCGACAGCCGTGTAGGTTGTAAGATTGCTTTTTATAGACACTTAAAATATTCTAAGTGGTAGGTAGATATATACCTAACTAGGAGCAAGATTTTTGAGTTTGGACCCAAGGGGGCCCAAGGCACTTTTAACCGGCCGCCCATATCTCGCGAAGAACCGACAACCGCTGGGTTAACGTGTTCTTGAGTGGAGACCGCGACTCGGCAAACAAAGTAACAAACAAAATTTATGTAATTTGTTTTTATAATGTAGGAAGTAGGTACCTTCTTACCTTTTCTCGGAAGGATACCTAAATACCTATAGTAAAACCTACCCACCTAATATTAGCCTCAAAATAAAATGCAGGTTTGGACAGTAGGTACATTTTACAAGGGAAGGTACCCCTAACTGCAAAGTGCAAACATAAATTCCTTCTACACCAGCCTACTATGTGCGTCGTCCGTTTAGATTGCGTTTTGTTCCTTTACTTTTAAAAGCCTAAAAACCATCCCAAAAATTATAGCTCAGCACATTTTTGGCGCACAGGGGTAAAGTGCGGCAGTTGCCATGGCAACCATGTCGTTGTTTTGCCAATCGCACCGTGTCTATTCATCCTGCTTTTGTTTTTTTTTATACGGGAATATGGGAACGGCGGCGGCGCGTGGGGCGGCCGACAGTGTATCTGTTGTAAGGTAGGTAGGTACACAATTTGTACCTATCTATTGAATCTATAGATACTTAGGTATTTAGTAACAGTATTGTACCTAGAGGGCCGGTTAGGTATAGGTATAATTGTGTTAATTAGCAACTTATTGTGTGCAGTTGTTTGTACATATTGCAGGGAGCATGTAAAAGAAGGATCTTTGATTCGAACGACCTAGGTAGATTCCTAGAATCTTAAAGTCTACCTTTGGCTAGTTCAGCCCAAGCATGGCATTGTCATTCATGGCATTTTGTACGCTTACACTTTTAGTGCGTGGCCAGTGAAGCTACATTATTAATACCTACTTAGAAAACCTTTTTTAAATTTGAAAATCGGATTGATGGTGGTGGGTAGTTATATATGAGAATTAACGGCGACGAAATGAATGAATTAAAAAAGAAAGACCGACCGCTGTACTCCGTCCATACATTATTCATTGCCATGAAGTTATCAAGGAGCATTTTGTACGCTGTTCTGCAAAAGATTTGGAATGACTGGTACTTTCTCATCCAGGAAATAAGACAACTTACATAGGTAGTAGGTATCTTAAATTTACAATAAAAATCCGTAATAAAACAGTTTTTATTGAATTTATTTTCTCCATTTTAAAATTTTCTTGTAAACTTTTGTCCAATGTGCACTCTATCTTATCTTGCTTCGGAACCGATTGTGCACTGAATCACAGATCTGTCACTGTCATCTGCCAAATCCAACAAAAAACCTTTCAACCTTTCAACCACTCCACTTGAAATGAAACTTGAAGTTAGCAATAGATAGCAACAAAATCGAATTGTTCGCGGACAGTGTTCCGCAATAAATTTTTCTTTTCCAATTTATTAACAATAGCAAAATGCTATCAAGTCTCCGATCTAGTGTTAAAAGCCTGGTGGGTTCCTACAAAATACTTGATAAACAATTACTGTGGAAATACACGTTACATAATACCGCTTTGACATTTCTGATACACCATCGTGATTCGGTTTGTTTTCCAACTTTCAGTGGCGTGTATCTTCAAGAAGTCTTCAAACAACATCTGCTCTACAACATGATACTAATTTTGTTCACCGAGACACGCCAGAAGATAACTCTAGCATCCCTTTCGAGTTCTCAGAGCCTAACAAAAAGGTAGGTACAGCATTCATTTGTTTTGATTTGAATCTGACATTCTTCTTTTATTTTTGCTGCATATTTCCGATGTTAACGAATAAAAACAACTGAATACACATAATCAGCTGTTCTAGTAAATTGCGTTGAAGTTAGACCGTAGGTTCTAGGAACTATTGGTTATTTTATTGATGTTTTATGCAAAAATTATCACAGCTGATGGTGATTTCTGTTTTCAGAGAATAGATGCCCTCCTAGCGATATACCCCGAAGGCCACAAGCGAGGGGCCATGATCCCATTGCTAGACCTTGCTCAGCGGCAGGCTGGTGGCTGGTTGCCCATCTCCGCAATGCACAAGGTGGCAGAGATACTGGAACTGCCTCGGATGAGGGTTTATGAAGTAGCCACATTCTATACTATGTTCATCAGGTAATAAACAGAGTGCCACGAAACATGTGTACTAAGCCGAAAGGGGGTGAATCTGGACCCCCTGTATACAAAAAAATTGCCATACTTAATGGATGTAGATGCCATTGATTGATCTATTTATTTTCAGGTATAAACATTGCAGTAATAGATAGCGTAGAAAATACTTATTGTAGTGTAAATATTGCAATTTTGGAATTCTGCAAGATAAAATCAATTTCTTTGAATATTTGAAGTATTAATGCACTTATATCCAGATATTTAAGTGCATATAGCTTTCCATTACACTCTACTGTTTGTGATATTATAGTGTTTAACACTATCATGCCCCATGATGCACCTAGGCAGCTCCTTGTGTGACGATGCGCCCCTCCGGGTGACACCACCGAGGCTGGCCAGTGAATGTGTTAAGTAGATACAGTGAAGACTACTGTTACAGGCCTGACAGAAACTTCACTTGTTAGGCCTGTCATTAATTGCTTAAAATTAACAAGGATCAAGAAAGATGCTTTTTTTTATGAAGTAGGTAAATTTCAGCACAGTTGCATGCACCAGTATCATATCCATCACACATATGAATATTTTAATGTTAACATGATAGTTTCTAAAGTGTTATCACAAATGCACTATTTTTAATTACAGACGTCCAATTGGCAAGTACCATGTCCAAGTATGTACAACCACACCATGCTGGCTTCGCGGCTCCGATGCTGTCCTGCAGAAAATCATTGAAGAGACCGGCTGCAAGGTTGGAGGAAACAGCCCTTGTGGAAAGTTCTCTGTATCTGAGGTTTGTTATAAAATGTAATAACTATCTTTAGATTCACTGCCCAGCCCCCTGCTTAGCTCCACTGAGTAGCAAGAGGACATCAGCGTCTTGGGCCATGAAAGTGTTAGCAAACAAGATAACAACTAAAGAAAAAATAAAATTAGAACTAGGACTTAAAACAATTTAAAACATAAGAGCTAACTGAACTTGTGCAAATAATCTAGAGCTAGCTCAACTGATCCAACACCTAGGTATATCAATGAATAGGTAGGATTACCTACCTATTGACCAATCCTCTTGCAAGATGGGTTGATGATACTGTCAAAGTTGTGGATGTAAGAAGCACAACAGAGGATGATGGCGGACTCGAAAGAAGGCCTACGCCCACCAGTGGGTGAACCCAGGCTATTTATTTATTTATTTATTTTTAAGGAAGGCCTACAGCTTATGTAATAACAAAACAAGTAACAAGAATTATCAACATAAAAGCTAATTAATGGCCTTCACGGCTTAATGACAGTGTGGATATAAAATACGCTATGCAATCATATAATTTGGAAAAGGGCTAGAATCAAACCCGCAACCTCTTGCACTCTGGACCTTTGGCCACTGCAGTCATTAAGACAATTGAAGCATCACTTTTTGCAAAAACATATCTCAGAAAAGACAAGGAAAATAAGACATACACGCATCAACTTTATGACCTGCCTTTGTATTACAAATCTATGGATCTAATAAAAGGCTAACAATGTATGCAAAACTTCTTATGCCATCATCATAACAACTTTTAGAACCTAGATAGAATATTGGAGAAACCGTTTTTTTCATCTGTAACCAACCACCTTAAATCTAATAAGTTCTGCTTAACGTGTTTGTATTTCCGTCTATGACCAATCTGTTGAAATCTTACGCATGTTATCACTATAGTAATAATCTTCACGTTAAATGCCGATTCACACATATCAGTTCAGTATCAGTGAATCTCCAATTTGATACAGAATACAGTCCGACATGGTCCGTGAATCCGTGAACTGTGATTTCAGAATCGGCCCAGAGTACATTATGAAAAAAGAGAATTTCGATTTTATAAATTAACAAGATATTAATAAATCCATATCTATTTCCAGGTTGAATGTCTCGGCGCATGCGTGAATGCACCTATGGTACAAGTAAACGACGATTACTATGTAAGTTTACTTTCGTCGTACTACGTTCACACTGTGCTATAATATACAGGGTGTAACAAAAATAAGTAACCAAACTTTCAGGTGGGGTGTAGAATCGAACACTGAATTCAGGAAAAATATAAAAAAAAAAAATCCGCCCTTTAGTTTTCGAAAAATAAAATAAATACGGAATTTTCACTACATTACGCAAACGACTGATGCACGTGTTTATTTGACATTAAAATATGATTAAAAGGTCTACGTACCTTGTGTACACCTTTTTAGCAGATAAACATCTTTTTACGGGGGGCACCCACGACCGGACACGCGATATCGCAGCAGCGCGCGCGGCGGCTGTTCTGTTTTCATCTCGTGGTATTCAATATCTGAATAATGCATACGAGCCATTTTACGCACAAAAAACCGATAAGTGCCGCCGCGACCTTCACCTTGCGCTTGCAATGATGCAAAACGGCCATTGACCCTATGATAACATTTCTGTGGTGCGATATGAAAAAATAAAAGCTAGTAGTGAATATCTTTTAGCAGGAAGGTGCATGCTTAATGAATGTACCTACTAACTATGCATTTTCGCGATAGAACGTGTGTAAAGACTTAAAATAATTTATTTATTTTTTAATTCCTAGAGGAAAATTGGAATGTATTTGTTGTACGTAGGCTCCATATCTAAGCACGCCGTGCAGCCTGTTCGCTTCCGCTGCAATGATGTCGCGGGTCGATGACCGCGGTGGCCGCTCAATAGGGCACCGTTTAGGTGTTATGGGCTTATAAAAGAGATGAATACAGGTACTTAGGCCATTTTTTTTTAATTCCAAATAGACATGTATTATAGTCTATTGCCTAATGTTGTGAAAATTTCGTACCTATTTATTAAATTTTTCGAAAACTAAAGGGCGGGATTTTTTTTCAATATTTTTCCTGAATTCAGTGTTCGATTCTACACCCCACCTGAAAGTTTGGTTACTTATTTTTGTTACACCCTGTATATTACATCCCAAACTATAAATATTTTTTCGACCGAGTGAGCGATATTTGGAGGTCATTTGAAGGTGTATATTTTACCTCGCGTCCCCGGACACCGCGCCTCCCCCGCTTCGCCCTCCGTTTGAATGTTGGCGTTCGTGTGCAGACGTGTAAACTGATCATGTGTGTTCTAAAATATATATCTTACAGTGTGAATAGCAATCGCGGGATGTAATATACAGCTCAAGATGTAATTTATATTATATCCCATAGTGAAAAGCCGGCTTTACAGTGTGAACAGTAATCGCAGTATGTAATATACAGCTCAAGATGTAATTTATATTATATCCCATAGTGAAAAGCCGGCTTGACAGGCGCACGTTTTCCCTTACGCCTACTGCTGCAGGAATACCTGGCTTTGTAAAGCTGATGGACATACTACATTTTATACAGAAACAGTAGACCAACCAAACATAGTGATTGTCTTTTTAGGGTTTCGAAGATCGAAGATCGGTTTCGAAACCCTTATGGTCTCGCTTTGTCTGTCCTTTTTTCCCTCCTTAATAACTCAGCAACTACTGCAGCTATCAACTTGAAATTTAAAATAATAATACCTACATTTGTGCGCCTGTACAGATTAAAAAAAAAATAAATGGTAATAAATCAGAAATGAAAATGAATATTTTCCATACAAATTCTGATGCCGAAATTTTAAAAGATACCTACGGGGTATCAAATGAAAAGTATCAGTTTGTACATTTCAAAATAGTTTTTGAAATTTTTGTAGGTGTCATACTTTTTAAAATATTTCGAAATAAGTCGAAAAAATACCCATTATTCGAAGTCTCTAACCGGTACTTTTGGTACATATTTGTTGACAAACGTTCGAAACCCTCGGCGCGCGAGTTACACTCGCACTTGACGGATCTTGTTTTTAACTGTATAAGGCAGAAAGAATAGACTAAAATGACATTACATCGTCATACATTGCGTAAATTTTGAGGTTAAAGGAATTAATTTCATATAATTAGTATATTCAAAACCATAATATATTATCTATTCTTACAGGCGTGCCATCATTTTTATTAATGCAATAGAGTAAGTAGTCAGTCAGCAATATACATAAATCAGTCAATAAGCAATATAAATTAATTAAAAAAATAGTTCAGCTTCTCAAGACAAAGTTATAAATCTGATGTACAACTACGTCACAAATTAGGTATTGTTAATTGTGTTACTTGCCTGACTTCGTCCTACTAACTTCGTCCTATTAACGTCTCCCGTCATGACCTACGGAGCTGAGACGTGGACACTCACGGTAGGGCTGGTCCACCAGTTCAAAGTCGCCCAGCGAGCTATGGAAAGAGCTATGCTCGGAGTTTCTCTGAAGGATAGGTTTTGTCAAGAATAAATCCGACAGAGAACCAAAAAAGTTCGAAAGCCGACATAGTTAAAAGAATTAGCAAGCTGACGTGGCATAGGGCCGGCCAAATCTCGCGAAGAACCGACAACCGCTGGGGTAAACGTGTTCTTGAGTGGAGGGCGCGACTCTGAAAACGTATTGTAGGACGCCCTCCGGGAAGATTGATGACAACCTGCGAAAGACTGCAGGCAAGCTGAAGACAGGGCGCTATGGCGCACATTAGGGAAGGCCTATGTCCAGCCGTGGACTGATATGGGTTGATGATGATGATGAATTATGTTATCTAACTTAAATAACTCATATTTCAGGAGGACCTCACTATTGAAGACACAAAAGAAATAATTGACAAGCTAAAGAAAGACGAAAAACCCAAAGCAGGACCAAGGTAATTTATCTCACTACCGTCATGATGGGATGGATGTTTGTTACTGCTTCCCGCCAAAACTATTAAACTGACCTG
This sequence comes from Eupithecia subumbrata, assembly GCA_949316285.1. Lineage (NCBI taxonomy): Eukaryota > Metazoa > Arthropoda > Insecta > Lepidoptera > Geometridae > Eupithecia > Eupithecia subumbrata. The sequence goes on along the minus strand of OX438646.1, from coordinate 20,609,582 downwards.
AGCTGAAATTTTGCATAGATGTAATTCTAAGTCTAGAATAATGTTTTTCCTTATTTCTTAAATTATAGTTATATTATAAGTGTCATTTTGTGTAGATATCTTTGAGATGTGATTTGTTTTAGATTATTGCTATCCCATGGGTACTGGTTTATGAGACAAACGTAGCCTATTTTTTATTCCAGACTTAGAATTACATCTATGCAAAATTTCATCCCGATCTGTTCAGTAGTTTTAGGATGAAGAAGTAAGAAACATCCATTCATCCAAACTTTCGCAATTATAATAATTAGTGTGGTTATATCGAATTTTACAATCTGAAATTGACAGAATTTTTGTTTTTGTTTATGAAGATGATTTATGTTTTGGTGAATGTTTTTTTTTTTCAAATTTTACAAATTCCGACTTGCATTGTATAACGATCTTTGTTATAAATGGTAAATAAATACAAATAAGAAATATTCTTTAAATGTTAAAAAAATTATAACTGATTAGTACTAAATCTTTTACTAGGCGACCTCTGTGGCGCAGCGGGCGAAGGTCCGCCTGCGACGCAGGAGGTTGCGGGTTCGATTCCCGCCTCGGGACAAATGTTTGTACGATCTGCAGATATTTGTTCAGGGCGTTCTGGATGTTTACTATGTAATATAAAAAAAATCTATGTATGTAGTGTATTGTATTAAGTATATCAGTTATCTAGTACCCATAATACAAGCTCTGCTTAGCTTGGGGCTAGATAATGCTGAATGAATTGTCCAGCATTATTTAATTATTTATTTATTGTGTTTTTTTGAAAGTCTTAATTATACAGTGTGTATTTTATCGCAGGAGTGGACGTTTCGCAGCGGAGCCCCTTGGAGGCCTTACTTCCCTGACAGAGGAACCTACAGGACCAGGCTTTGGCCTTCAGGATGCCCTCAAATGATAAACTTCACTCATTTGTTATTTATAAATAGTATTTTAATAAATCATGTTAGATCAAATATTTGTTTTAATTTGTTTAAAAACGCTAACGTATAAGCTATTCTCAGTGACGATGGTAAAAGGCCCGACGGTATGACACTAGTCCCAGGGGAGTTGGGGAGGCCCACTGTGTGGGACGCTACATGCGGCGACACACTTGGGCCTTCCCATCATCTTCCGAGGACAATGGGATAAAAATCTTTAATCCCTGGCATTCCAAATACACAATAAGCAGTTTTTTTCTAATAAGCTTGCTAGAGTGACATTATCTATAACAGAGGAAGGGCAGGGTTAAAAAAAAATGATTTTCGCTTCGCTTGCCATTACTTATCTATACTTATAATAAAACTGTAACAGGTCCAATTCTGTACATTGAAGATATTTTGAAAATTTTTTTTGGAGGGCACTCTATTATCGATACTGAAGCCAAAACTGTAATTTTTTTCATTCATGTCTGTCTGTCTGTCTGTCTGTCTGTCTGTTTCTTAAACGCGCATCACGTCGAAACTACTGAAGGTATTGAAATGAAACTCGGCACGATTTTAGGTCATACTACGAGGAAGGACATAAGATACTTTTTATCCCGGAATTCAGTCAGGTTCCCCTGGGAGAGGGGATGAAAGGAAAATTTCTTCACCGCGCATGACGTCGAAACTACTGAAGGTATTGAAATGAAACTCGGCACGATTTTAGGTCATACTACGAGGAAGGACATAGAATACTTTTTATCCCGGAATTCAGTCAGGTTCCCCTGGGAGAGGGGATGAAAGGAAAATTTCTTCACCGCGCATGACGTCGAAACTACTGAAGGTATTGAAATGAAACTCGGCACGATTTTAGGTCATACTACGAGGAAGGACATAGAATACTTTTTATCCCGGAATTCAGTCAGGTTTCCCTGGGAGAGGGGATGAAAGTAAAATTTCTTCACCACGCATGACGCCGAAAGTGCTGAATGAGTTGGAATGAATTGGTACGATTTGAGTTCAAGCAAGGACATGGGATACATTTTATCCTGGAATTCAGTAAGGTTCCCCTGGGAGAGAGGAAAAAGTATCACGACGGGTCTACGCGTCGTCCGATTTCATGCATTCTTTTTGATAGAAACAGTTGTGCAAGATCGAATTTGACTAAATCAGTAGAAAGTCGAGTAGAAAATCAGTAGATTGATGAAATAATCTGTAGATTGAAGAAAAAAATTAGTAGATAAAGGGTAGGTAAGTTCCTATCTATTTATTTTTCCAAGACGCACCCATTAGTTAGGTTCCTACCTACTAAGGTGGTGCGTCTTGGAAAAATAAGTTAGGTTCCTACCTTACATGATATATTGTGGTGGTTTAGCTGGTCCAGGCTGTACTACTACCGAAGTCTGGTTGGAGTAAGTGGTCTAATTAAACTAACTGGACCACAGAAAAATATATTTTTTACTGTGGTACACAGCCAACTGTACCTACCTACAAACGAAAAAAAAATTACGGTGGTCCAGTCAAATGGATCAGGAGTCCAATTCTGCAATACAATTGCTTCAGTATGACAATCGTCGCAGAATCATCACGTAGAATCCTTAAATTTAGAATCCTTCAATTCAAGTTTAGATTTAAGTTTTATTAAACTCCAGATAATGCGTGCGAGATAAATTAATAGTTTCAAACTTGACGCGCGTCTCTCCATCTGCATTCATCATAATTTCTTTCATCTGAGGTGGAATACCACAACATGTCATTCTGTGTCGATACCCCTGTCATAGTGAAGCGATTAGTATAGCAGAATAGGGCCCCAGCTGAACGGAACCATGAGTAACAAGTGAAACGAGTATGACACTTCTTAACACTGACGCTGGCCGAGTCGTAGCTACAAGTCGTGTGGATCTTTATCCTCCCATTCTTTAATGGGATTGAAAATGACAACATGCTATCCCCCGTAGACCTTACACGATTTTTTGCACGGCGGCATTTCATAATATGAGACTATGGTTAAATGTGAACTTAATTAGTCGGCAGGTAAGGCAATCGCGAACGAAGTCGCGGGTACAGCTAGTACTTACTATTGTTTTGAGTTAGTTAGGGGAAGGAATGTCATGTTTGCGGTCAATATGCGGAAAATTGCAAAAAATATAACGGAACCATTTTATTCTTGCGGCCCGGCCGATAGTAGGTATTTTCTCATTTTCTGTGTTTAGTCCAGTGAAGAGACACTCGTTTAACATCATTTTGCACGGGTGGTTACCCGAAAACAAAAATTTCGGTGGCTCGCTCCGCTCGCCGATACATCTTTTTCGATTCCTTTTTTGTAATCCTAATTTTTTGTTGATATCAAAATTTTCGGGGCTTGCTTCGCTCGCTATAATTTATTTTGGTGTAGATACCTATTGATATATAAATAAATGATAACGAGCGAGAGTAAGCAAGAGTTCCTACTCTTGAACATCAGAAAACTGTAACATATACTTACTATTGTTGATAGGTACTTGAGGGAAGGGATATCATGTTTTCCGTCAATATGCAAAACACTGGAAAAAATGTAACGGAAACATAAGATTTGTACGGCTCTTTCCACTCGCCGATAGTATTTTGTCCTTCACTGAATTTGGTCTAGTGCTGGACACTCGTTCAAAATCGAAAAATTTACCTTAACGTTAATTTTTCGCGGCTCGCTCCGCTCGCTGTTAAAGTTTAGTGGTTTTGGGTGGGTCCTGCAACCGCCTACAAATGATTTTTGGCTACGGCCCGCACGTGTGACAACCCCCCCCCCCCCCGCGCCTGGTTGAACATCTTTTGCCTGTCCTAAGCTCAGCTTAACATTTCTCTTCATGATAGGTACCTATTATGCCTCCTGAAAACCCCCGTCCCCTCTCCTCAAAGACTCTCTTCCCTTAGTTTTTTCACATTTTCTATCTAAACTTTGCAGATTAATTTCTGTAAATAATATAAAATTGTAGCTTTTAGATTACCTATGTAAATACATATTAAAATTTCTTCATACTCAGAATGATAGTTTATTTTAGTACTTTTTGAATAGCTTTTTATTCCATTTTTTGGTTGCTTAAGTTTGCTTTTGTAATTAATGAACTCGATTGAGATTAAATTAGGTAGGTAGGTACAGGGTATCCTCTTTTATTTTTGCACAACCTCAACCTTCTTCTTCTTCTTCTTTTGTATTTGGCTCTGCATCATGGTTTGACACAATTCTGCCAATGATACAGAGCCAAATACAAAAGAAGAAGAAGAAAGACCGGCTCCTCCGTTCCGTCTTACGCTTAATTTTTTTTAAGTAATGTCATTGACCTTCACAAATAATGTTTTTGTACATATTGCCGGAAATAAAGAAATATACCCTCTGAAATAATACATAAATTAATCCTTGATTTGAAATACATTCTGTACGAAAATTGCAAGGCCCTAGGTGCATTAGTGATCGTGAAATAAACATTTTGTGAATCTATACTTTTATTGAAACTGTAACAGGTCCAATTCTGTACATTGAAGATATTTTGAATTTTTTTTTGGAGGGCACTCTATTACCGATACTAAAGCAAAAACTGTAATTTTTTTCATTCATGTCTGTCTGTCTATCTGTCTGTCTGTCTGTCTGTTTCGTAAACGCGCATCACGTCGAAACTACTGAAGGTATTGAAATGAAACTCATGATTTTAGGTCATACTGCGAGAAAGGACATAGGATACTTTTTATCCCGGAATTCAGTCAGGTTCCCCTGGGAGAGGAGATGAAAGTAAAATTTCTTCACCGCGCATGACGCCGAAAGTGATGAATGAGTTGAAATGAAACCTAGCACGATTTGATTTCATACTACAAGGAAGGACATGGGATACATTTCATCCCGGAATTCAGTAATGTTCCCCTGGGAGAGGGGATGAAAGTAAAATGCTTTAACCGCGCATCACGACGGAACAACTGAATGAATTCGAATGGAACTCGGCATGATTTGAGTTCATACTACGAGGAAAGATACATTTTATCCCAGAATTTAGTAAGGTTCCCCTGGGAGAAGGGATGAAAGTAAAATTCCTTCACCGCGCATCACGCTGAAACTACTGAATGAGTTGGACTGAATTGGTACGATTTGAGTTCAAGGAAGGACATGGGATACATTTTATCCTGGAATTCAGTAAGGTTCCCCTGGGAGAGAGGATGAAAGTAAAATTCTTTAACCGCGCATCACGACGTAACTACTTAATTAATTCGAATGCAACTCGGCATGATTTTAGTTCGTACTATGAGGAAAGGTACATTTTATCCCGGAATTCAGTAAGGTTCCCCTGGGAGAGAGGAAAAAGTAGAATTCTTAAACCGCGCATCACGACGGGTCTACGCGTCGTCCGATTTCATGCATTCTTTTTGTTAGAAACAGTGTTCCAAGATTGAATTTGACTAAATCAGTAGAAAGTCGAGTGGAAAATCAGTAGATTGATGAAATAATCTGTGGATTGAAGAAAAAAAATAGTTGATAAAGGGTAGGCAAGTTCCTATCTATTTATTTTTCCAAGACGCACCCATTAGTTAGGTTCCTACCTACTAAGGTGGTGCTGATCCAGTTAACTGTACTACCCAAGTTTGGTTGCAGTAAGTGGTCCAATTAAACTAACTGGACCACATAAAAATATTATTTTACTGTGGTACACAGCCAACTGTACCTACCTACTAACGAAAAAAAATTACGGTGGTCCAGTCAAATGGATCAGGAGCCCAATTCTGCAATACCATTGCTTCAGTATGACAATGGAATCGTCACAGAATCATCACGTAGAATCCTTAGATTAATAAAACTCCAGATAGTGCGAGCGAGATAAATTAATAGTTTCAAACTTGACGTGCGTCTCTCCATCTGCATTCATCAATTAATTTCTTTCATCTGAGGTGGACCCTGTCATAGTGAAGCGATTATTATAGTAGAATAGGGCCCCCGCTGAACGGAACCATGAGTAAGAAGTGAAACGATTCGTAGCTAAAAGTTGTGTAGATAAAGAATGGGATTGAAGATGACAACATGCTATCCCCCGTAGACCCTACACGATTTTTTGCACGGCGGCGTTTCATAATATGAGTGACTATGGTTAAATGTGAACTTAATTAGTCGGCAGGTAAGGCAATTGCGAACGAAGTCGCGGGTACAGCTAGTATAACAATAAAAATAAGTTTAAATTAGTATGTCAGAAGCTTTTATTCACAAAGAAAATTACAATAAAATAATAGAAATAAATTAGAACTATATAGTATTTACAATTGAAACAATTGAGCTAACTGCTGCTGTTCGACAGCAGTACCGCACTGGCATTGATGAGGCGCGCAACACCTTGCACCTAACCGAAGACATGTTTGTGCCACATCATATTCTAAAAGAAACATGCATGCCACATTGTGTATTTTTAAGCTATAGCGTTATAAGTGAAAAATAAAAACAATTTTCAGTACAAACGTAACGTAACGTACGTTTATGTATTTCGTTTCATCTCAAGTAACTCAAATAATATGTTGGCACGTGTTTTGCACTGTTTGCAATGCTTTTTAGACATGTTTGTACCCTAAATAACAATACTGCGCGCAGCGCCTAACAGAGCAGTCATGCTATTCTTTGTTCCGTAGTTTTATTTTCTAAAAGTGCTCAAAAAGTGAATAATTTATCATGTCACTTACATAATTGTGTGACGAAAACAAAATACTACACCTTTGCAAAAAAATATACTCAAAAAACTACTGTTATCACTGTGAAATCTTCAAAAAACTATTCTCCAACCGACAAAATTATCGAAAAGTGCATTCGAAGAATCCTTTGTCTTGTCATACCGTAAGTAGGGTGAATGACCGAGCCCGCAAATGACAGAATCTTGCACAGAACTTGACCCACGCCACGATGAGCATTCGGGTGCTGTAGATAACAAGCGCTATTTGGACATCACCTGTATCGAATCCTACCATTGGATATTCTTTTTGTTTTTTATCTTGGGAAATCTTACTTGCCAACGAAGTGTTTAGCAGACTAGATTACTTTTTGCGCTTTGAACTCTGTTTTTTCACTCATAAAATAAAATACAAAATGACGACACGTGCTAAATATAAACTTAAGCAAGAAAACACCGTGATTCTTGACAACGATGCAAAACAAAAATCAATAATTAAGAAATATGAGAGCACAATCGAAAACCTTAAAAAAGACATAGTAAAAAAGGACATCTTAATAAGCACTATGACAGAAGAACAGAAAAGCAACCTAATAGAATTTGAGTCCATGTGTTTGGAAAATCTAAACATAAAAAAGAAAATAGCTGAAAACGAGTACAACAATATGAGTTTAAGGGATACAATAAAAACACTAGAAGAAACTGTAAAGGATGTGACAAAGGAGAGAGATGAGTTTGAAAACGAAATATACAAAGGGATTGTCCCCCTTCAAAAAGAGCTTCGAACCATCACTGAACACTATAACGTCCTACAAACCAAGCACAGCAATCTACAAATAAAAACTGCGGAAGCACTAATAACAAAGAAAAATAGGACAAAAAATCAAAAGAAGGTTATGCGCAAAGGAAGAAAAATTAAAGCTCTAATGAAAAAGATTGTAAAAATAAATATAAAATGCAGAAAGATTACAATAAAACTGGAGGATCTAAAACTTAAAAACAATAAAAACTTCGAAGACAGCAACTATTATCAAGTTGAAAGAGAAATTACTAAACAGATAATTGAAAGCCTTACTGAACAAAATAAACTGTTTTCGAATGAATTAACCCAGAGAAATGACATGATAGAATACCTTCAGAGGGAAAATGACAATATAATAAAACTAATTCATGAAATGGAAATTGATATAAACAAGAAAGTGGACACTTTAGATACAATAGATTTTATAGAAAAACAAATAATGGAAATAAAAAGAACAATCGACATTAACGATATGAAAATAACGGATACTCACTGTAACAACGTAGAGCAAACCAGAACCAACTGCGAACCTACTACACAAAAACCGACTGAAGAGGAAATATTGTTGAGCAGCAAAGACGCAATCTTCGTGTTCTCGGATAGATACGGCCTTGGCTATGGAGATAAACTGACAACGCAATCCTCACCAAGGAGTAAGGTGTTGAACTTCTGCAGCCCGGGTACGTCTCTCACCAAACTCGTGAAGAAATTATCAAACTTCGCTGATGAACGATTATCGAAGGCTGCCTTTGTACTGCTGGCAGGTGAAAAAGTGAATGAAACCCCAGAAGAGTTTAAAGAATGTATTCATATACTAAATCAAATCAGTAAACGAAACAAAGTGCTTCTGTGCACCCTACCATACCGTTCTCAGACTCAACAGAGATATAATGACTATATACATAAATTAAATGTAACTTGCTATAATATGACATGCTCCAACAATAATGTACACATGATTGACGTTAATAAGATATTTGACTCGTATAAATATAATTCAAAAGTTAAAAATACTTTATGTAAATTAATATTGTCTAAAATTGACGCGCCTATTGGCAAACTATCTACCGTAATTGAGATTACACCGGAATTGAAATCTTTGTCAGTTGATAGAAACGATATAAATGTAACAGTACATACGGCAAATAGATGTACATCTTTTTTAGACCAGATGACCCTAAATCCCAGGGTAACATAAATCAAATCACGGTTATCCATCAAAATTGTAGAAGTATAAGTAATAAAATTATGTTATTGCAGACTGTAACAGGAGCGCACAATCCTGAAATACTAGTTTTATCCGAAACCTGGCTAAATAAATATAATGTTGATTCTGTAAATTTGCCAGGCTATACGCATGCTAATTATTACATAAGAAGTAAACGTATACACGGTGGTGTATCCCTCTTTATTCACAATAAATTAAAGTCAAAAATGCCTGGCAATAGATGCTCTATCATGTGAATATGATTGTGAACTATCGGCCATAGAAGTCAATTTTACTTATGATAAACTTCTTGTGATAGGCATGTATAGGACAGGCAAAGGGGATTTTAAAACTCTGACAAGTTCACTTACTAAATTGTTTAATTACTTAAGTACAATCCCTCATCGTAAGACTATTCTATTAGGTGATTGGAACATTGACTTCTTAGTGAACTCACCTAAAAAAGACATACTAAATGACATTATGGTCCCCTATGGCTTTAACAATATTGTTGACTTTGCAACAAGAATTGATAATTTTTCTAAAACATGTATAGATTGTCTGGTCACAAATTTAGATACTTGTGACATTGATGTTAAACCTTTAGCTACTGCGCTATCAGATCATGACGCACAAATTGGATCGATTAAAATTAAAAAACAGAAGGTGCCCAAATATAAGTATGTAGAAAAACGTTCATTAAATTCCGAAAAAATGCTTGATTTTTGTAACTCTATGCTAAGCTATGACTGGGATACATTGTTTTCCAACTACAGTGAAAACACTTTACATAGCTTTTTAAATAAGATTAAATGGAACATGGACATACATTTCCCGAAAAAACTAACGAAATTAATAACGACAAGGCCATGTCCATGGTTATGTGACAAAATAATTAAATCTCAAAGAGATATTCATGACTTGTACCAAATAAAACGACAATACCCGGACATTCCTAATATAAATTGTATTTTAAATAAAAAGATAGAGCATAGAAAGAGCATTGCAATAATTAAAAAAAAAGAATATGTAGAACAAAGGCTAACTAAATCAAAAAACCCGAAAAGGGAAGTATGGGCTCTCATCAAAGAAGAGACCAATAAAGCAGTGACCGAGTGGAACTGGAGCTTAGTAGATACAATGTCTAACGTCCCTATCCAGCAAAATAAGTTACCGGACTACATAAACGATTACTTTGTATCTATCGCAAATAATCTTCGTGTCTCGTGCCCACCTAATATGAAAGAAGCCCTTAGTTTCATACATAGTGTGACTTCGAAGCAGACCAATTTCGAATTTAGCTCTTTATCAAATGAAGAGTTACATAAACTTGCCAGTAACAAAATAAAAGGCTCAAATACGCAAGATCTATATGATATATCGGGGTCCTTACTATTTGATATGACGATATTTCTCTCAGACCATTTCGTTTTCCTTATAAATGTGGTGTTTTACACTCTGACTCCTACCCAAATATGTTGAAATGTTCACGTGTAACTCCACTGTATAAAGGTAAGGGTGAAATTTCTGACGTAAGGAACTATCGTCCCATTACAATTGTACCCACGTTATCCAAGCTGATAGAGTCAATCATGTCGGAATCCATAATGAGGCATCTACAACATAACAAACTCTTATCAGACTGCCAATATGCGTACAGACCCGGCAAATCAACTACGTCTGCAACCCTAAAAGTCATACATACCATAAACAAAGGTCTAGAGAACAAAAAGCAAGTGGCAGGCATCTTTCTAGACCTTTCGAAAGCTTTTGATTCTGTTGACCATCAACTACTATTAGAGAAGCTCAAGGTCTATGGGATGCAAGGCAGTAGTCACAATCTTCTAAAATCTTATCTAGAGAGTAGGGAACAGACGATAGAAATAAAAACAAATGATAAACATCTTAGATCGAAGCCGCAATGTATAAGTATAGGAGTTCCACAGGGGTCGTCGCTTGGAAATACTCTATTTTTAATCTTTTTGAACGACATTGCACATGTAAATATCACCGGAGAGATAATACAGTATGCGGATGATACCACGATAGTGGTTTCTTCGGATACTATGGATGGACTATTGAATACCATTAGCGACACAATTAGTACGTTAGGAAATTGGTTCTCAATGAATGGACTAATGTTAAACGAGGACAAAACTAATGATATGATCTTTAATGCAGTGTCTGCTAGACGACCCTCACTAAATATTCCTTTAAAAAGCGGTAGGTAGCGCAAAATTAACAAAACTGTTGGGTTTTGAACTAGATCCAGCCCTAACTTGGAAAAATCATATAGACTCTACCTGTACAAAAATGGCTAAAGGCATATATGCTTTAAAGCAACTGCGTCCTATGACATCTCAATTAAATCTCAAAGATATTTATTTCTCATATATACACTCCATAATGAGTTATGGTATTATACTGTGGGGCAACTCTACCGACTGCGAAAGAATATTAAAGATGCAGAAACGTGCAATTAGGGTGCTGGTTAGCGCCAAATTTAAAGACTCCTGTAGAGAACATTTTAAAAATCTAAAAATACTAACTTCTGCCTCTCTATACATCTATGAAATTTTAAAGTTTGTTATACAAAATATGTCTCAATTTAAGGTAAGAGGAAGCCAAAGCAAATACAGTAATAGACATCAAATGTACTTAGAGTGAACTGCTCATAGACTCAGATACATCTCTAAAAAGCAGCCGGAAGTTATTGGCCCTAAACTTTTTAACAAACTTCCATTGTGTATTCGACTCATAACTTGTGAAAAATCATTTTTAAATAATGTGAAACTTCTTTTGCTCGATAAAACCATATACTCTGTAAGTGAATTCCTAGTCAATGACTATAAACAATTTGTAATTCCTCAAAGACGAACCTTTTCCTGATCGCTACATGCCTATTTTAAACTGGGTAATTTAATTGTAATTTATTTTAATTTATATTTAATTTTACCTGACGAGAAACTGATAACACCTTACTTTAGATTAACATTGAGTTAACCATTGTTATTGTGTATTTCTTTTTCAATAAATGTTTTCATTTCATTTCATTTCATTTCATTAAAATATTTTGAACTATACAACCCTTGTTTTATGTTGTGGTATAACATGGATTTTACTATAAAAACTTTCATAGTTTGACGAATTCATTATGAATGTAAGCGGGTTAACTACGAACTTCTGTTCTTCCAACACAAACTAGGTTCGTAGTTAACCCGCTTACATTCATAATGAATAACATGGATTTTTTTTTCTCTTTTTGCCACGGTTTCTGTATAAGGCTCATAAAGTACGTATGTGGCAATGTTTTACATCATTTCATCATGGACACATGCGTGTCATTAATGTAGATTACGAGATAAATCGCTTAAGGTGAAATAAATACATTACCTAGTAGGTATGTGGGCAAGATTTCATACAAAATTTTTTTCTTCATTCGAATAGTCTCTTAAAACTGAGTCTATCCGGGTATGTTGTTTTTTTTTCTAAGGTTATAGTTTCGGAGTAAATCACTAAAACTTAACAGTAGGAGTAATAATCTTTTGTGATAGGTAGACAGTGGGTTTCGCCTTTTTTCAGTCCGTGGCTTCTATGTAACGGTTGTGGCATAGTATAAGATCCTATATACAGAGACATTTGCATGCAATTTGTGCTCTTTTTTACTTATAGCTTTATAAGTAAAAAAATGTTTTAGGGTACAAACATGTCTAAAAAGCGTTGCGAACAGTACAAAACACGTACCAACATATTATCTGAGCTACTTGAGATGAAACGCACAGGAAGATAATACCGAAGAAATACATAAAATTACATTTTTACTGAAAATTGTTATTTTTTCACTTATAACGCTATAGCTTAAAAATATACAATATGGCATGCATGTTTCTTTAAGAATATGATGCGGTACGGTGTTGCACTCATTCCATATAAGTCTTAGACGGTATAAACGTGAAACGCGCCTTCTATAGCCGTTTTATAATTTGCTCTCGTTGAGTAAGATCAGTTATTTGCTATATTTTCCTAAACTATAAGTCTGGGCTTAATGGGCATAATATACGTTCTTAAGACATAACTATCGAATAGAAGAATAAAATTTATCAAAATACGCTTACAGACCAAAAAAAACTTTCGGTTTTGGTGCCATAACTCAAAACGGCACAATTTGGCACCCATCTGTTTTTGACTAGTTGTTGCCAAATAATGCCACAAACAAATCATAAAAAATTCTGATCGAAACAAGGTGAAACACGGGTGCTTAATCAACTTATAAGATTGCCTCCCATGCAAAAAAAGGAGTTTTTTGTCATTAACTCCTGGACTATAAGGCCTAGCCAAAAGTACAATAGAACAAAAGTTTCTTAGTTTTGATAGAGTTATCGAATGGCGAAATCATAAACATTAAACTCGAAAAAAATCCTATCCGCTTTTTAGCGATTCGGGACCACCGTCCGACGTGGACGAGCGCGCCGAGCGATAGCCCGCTCGGCGTCGAACGAAGGGTCCACGAGCGATAGCTCGCTGCGCTCAGAATGCACCTTCATACAGTTCCTACAGCGTTCGTTGTTGTATGGCGCACTGTGCGTCGCGCACTAAATTATAGACGCACAGTCCGGAGCATCATACAATTTTCTCACAGAATGTGTTTAAAATCAAGGATTAATTTATGTATGACATCAGAGGGTAGATTCATTGATTTCCGGCAAAACGTACAAAAACAATATCTGTGAAGGTCAATGACCAAAAAAAAAAAATAATAAAAAAAAATTATTTAATAAATAAATTTATAAAAAAATCTAAGCGTAAAACGGAACGGAGGAGCCTTTCATTCTCATTCTCAGTCGGTGTTTTTGACAATTTTGACATCTTTCTGTCATGTCCATGTCATGTTTGCTTTTTGCGTATATTTTGCAAGCATCAGTCAGACCAGTCAGACAGACAATCAATAATAAAATAAATAACATTACAATCATAGTGGTTTTCATCGTGTTATCTGAGATTTAAACCTCTTTGTTAGTTTTCAACGTCTTCTTCAACTAAGAATAAATATCTAAATTGGCACAAAAAGGGGCTAGAGGATCGAGTCTTGAAGGTGCACAAGAGCCAGAATGGAAGCAGTCCAATGGTACACGTTAACACGAAAGAAGGGTTTCGGGACGACCGTTGATATCTACGAAATTAACTTGACGATCCCTCTGTTCAACAAATTGTTGAAAACTCACGCCATGACCCGTGATTTCCGCACTAAATCTAGCATTATACAAGTACCAGACACGCCATTTCGACTAAAGTTAGCCTTTTTAGGACGGAAAAATGAAGTGATGGAAATATACTTCATATCAAAAAAATCAATTTTACTAAAATCTCAATTAAATCTCAAATTGGGAGAATTTTCTGAAACCTTTCTAGCAAAGGACTATTTTAGAGTCAGTGCAAACAAATGGGGGTATGTGAGTGGGCTCAAAGACCCTGGCTTCAGGGCTGACGCGAGCAATGATACTCTCCACCTTAACTTCAGATTTAAGGTCAGCTTGAAACCTGAACACTCCGAAGTGCCAGTGCCTCAGCTAAGTGATGATTTTCAGGCCCTTCTGACAGGAGGTGCCTATTCAGATGTAACCTTGAAATCTAGTGACGGTCATGAGTTCAAAGTACACAAGAACATTCTGTCCATACGCAGCTGTGTCCTGAAAGCCCACTTTGAGCATGATTTAATAGAAAGACAAACTAACATTGTTGAAACTCATTTTGAAACTGAAGTGTTACGGGATGTCTTGATTTTCTTGTACACAGACACAGCTCCACGTGCCGAAAGGGAGCCAGGGAAACTAATGTCTGCGGCAGAATTTTATCAAATACAGGGACTAAAAAACATCTGTGAAAAAGCTCTCTACATGAAGTTGAATGTAGAAAACGCCATGGAGACTCTAAGCCTTGCTGATATGCACAATGCAAAGAATTTAAAGCTGTACACATTAGAATTTATAAAATGTGAAGGAGCCAAGGCTATCACTGAAACAGAAGGATGGAAACAAAATACTTCTGTAGAATTAGTCAAAAAGGTTTATGAATATATGATGAATGATGTGTGCATGGATGTATTATCAGTAGCTTACAGACAATTATGAATTTATTGTTCTTATGCATCCAAATGTCACCAATCAAAATGGTGTTGTCAGATGTGGGATAATGTAAAAGCTTTGGAATTTTATATGAATACAGGATGGTTTTTTTGGATGGGGCAGTAAGGAGAAGTACCTTAACCTGTGTAGCTACAGAAAAATGGTCTTAGTAGGAAATAGTGGAAAATGGTCTTAGACTTTCCATATTTTTTAGACAAACTTTCATCCCCAAACACAGATAAAAAAAATCAAGTTAGCAAGAAAATGGGTATTTTACACAAAATCTTTTGATCCTAATTGATCTTTGTTTCATAAACTGATCAAAAATGGTTAAGTATTTGTGATTTATGACTTTTATAGCACTTCAACCTCAGTTGGTAGTTCAGAAAGTTGTTGATCAGTATAAGAAACAGGATCATTTGGTATGTAACAATGTTTTTTTTTGGTGTAGAATGCCATTTTTTGATAACTATTTATTTTCAAAATTTGAGAATGGCAATGAACATTTCTCTAAAAAATATGGATAGTCTCCTAAGACCATTTTACACTATTTTCCTGCCGCTAACCAATGTTAGCTACAGATAAATAGTGCCTACCCTTACTGCCCAATCCAAAAAATCCAATCTGTAAATAAAATCTAAAGATTCAAGACTCAAAATTCAATAGAAAAACCAAACAGTACTCATGTACCTCCTGTTTAAAAGTTATGTATGGATAATGCTAAGGAAATGTATAAGTGTACCATGTTTATTTTAAACATGAAGATAAGTGAACTAATTTTTAAGTCAGCATTGTATTCTTCTAGTAAGAACATGATAGTAGGACTTATAATAATCTAATTGGTTATTCTAAGTAGAGATCTCATATATGTACTAAATTTTATAATAGTAACCAACATGTCATGCAATACTGTCATCATAGGACTGTTGGGTTCTTAAGTATAACCTGCGTAGAATGGGATTGAGAATGATGACATGTCCTGCTCTATTCGAATTTGAACAGCTTAAATCTTGTAGTATAGTATATGTCAGTCCCTTTCTTTAAGTTTGCAGGTTCAAGCTGTACTATAAGCTTAAAAGCCATCACACACAGAAACCGTGGCCGGGCCGGAGACGAAGGCGTGCGGGGTGTATCATACGAATTTATATGAGAGACTACTCATATAAATTCACGCATTACAACCCACACGCATTCGCCTCCAGCCCGGCCACGGTTTCTGTGTGTGGGAGGCTTTAAAGCCTAGATTGGCATTGAGCGATTTGTATAGTGGTAAATTTAAAAATATTAGCTATACATTACAACCCGCATGCATTCGCCTCCGGCCCGGCCAGGGTTTCTGTGTGTGGAGGCTTTAAAGCCTAGATTGGCATTGAGCGATTTGTATTGAGTGATTTGTATAGTGGTAAATTTAAAAATAATACTTATACTACATTACAACCCACACGCATTCGCCTCTGGCCCGGCCATGGTTTCTGTGTGTGGAGGCTTTAAAGCCTAGATTGGCATTGAGCGATTTGTATCGAGTGATTTGTATAGTGGTAAATTTAAAAATAATACCTATAATATGTATTCAATTTATATTTTTAGGTGTAAGGCAGTAGGCCTACCACAGGGAAAGTTGTCTAGTGTAGAATAGAGTTCTTCTCTATTCTACATTGCATTGCCATATATTGCGTAAATTATTGAAGTTGAAGGAATGAGTTTCAAGTATATTACGCATTCGATGACGGTGTGACGTAATTTTTCTCTATTCTACCTTAGACAAAAATCCCCGTGCTTGGCCTACTGCTGACTCTGTTTTTTTTTTTTGAAAAAATCATGATGAAATATACGTACATACCTTTAAATATTCACATTTTGTTTTCGTTCCTATAATGAAAGAGAAAGTTTAAAAAATGCAGGGGTGTCATAAAAAATTCTTCAGACTCATAAGAAGCCAAATAATAGATTTAGGCGTTACTTTGCGGAAATCCATTTTTATCCTAATATAATAATATTAGGATAAAACAAATTGTGTTTGTGCTTAAAGTTGGAGGAAAATTTACTTGGAAATTTTATAGGTACCTATTGCGCAAGTCTGTTTTTTACCTTTTTTGATTTTTTTGCATGGCAAACCAATTTATTAGCAGGGCGGACGTTACACGCGAATTGCATTTTGTTGGATCTTATCAGAGAAGGTTTTGCGCGGAATTGATACGACATATTGTTCTATCCTAATATTGTGTTATGTATCCTACGTAGTAATATTATCCAGCAGTCAGATGTGTGTGACTTATTAGCTGCAATGCCGGTCGTGGGGCTCGCGGCGCGGCGGCGTAAGAATCATTCCCTCCAGCTCAGGCCGTGGATGTGAGAGTCGACCAAGGGCACCTACCAGAAGAAGGGGCATCAGCGGGCGCCAAACATGGTGGTTAAAGCAAAAAACCTCCTTTGTTTGGGGGAGGTAGCAGTGAACGTTAGAGTAGTTAGGTAGGTAATTCTGTGCTGCAATGATGATGATGATACAACCTACTCTTTACTACTGATCTATGCTACTGTTGCACACATATCAGCAGTAAATAGTAGGTTATAATATCATCAATATCACGTTTATTCATGCTAGCATCTTTACATAGTATAAAACAAAGTCGCTCCCGCTGTCTGTCTGTCTGTCCCTATGTAGGTATGCTTAGATCTTTATTCTAATCATACATACTTTATTTAATCACACGCAACGGATTTTGATGCGTTTTTTTTATATATGGATAGAGTGATTAAATAGGAAGGTTTATATGTATAATAAATGCATAATTTAATAGAGTTTAAGAGCGATACTTTAACCGATAGTTTAAGAGGTTTCTAATGTGATATCATAAATAACACATTTTTTTCGCTTACATTTACAATGTAAGCGAAAAAAATGTGTTGCGCTGGCTGAACCCTACAAGATATATCAAAATAATGTAGGTACTACTACAGTATTGTACACCTTAAAAAGGTCTACAAAAAAGTTCATGATGGTATATGTCTATCTCTTAGGGATAACCCACAATAATCATTTTTTATCCTTTACTTTTTACGAGAAATAATGGCTTAAATAAGAAGCGATTTTAAGCTGTACATCATTAATCCTTATCCAATTAGATACCACAAATACATTGTGCATTTAATATAAAGGTAAATCAATATGGCTCTGTATACAGCATGTAATTTAAATAAATATTTTCGAAGATTTATTTTATTTAAAATGCAGGGACATAGCGGTTGCGGCGCGGCGGCGCGGCGGCGGCGCGCGGCGGTACCAGCTGGGGGGCCGATTCTGTAGTATATTTAGTACAGCATTGCACCCGTGCGAAGCCGGGCGGGCGGGTCGCTAGTTAATGATAAATTACAAATAACATAGGTACATAGAAATGAATGAACCTACCTACCTAGGTAGGCATCACATTTGCTGATTACGTAATCGGTAGATAAGATTGTGAATTACCAAAGAAAGCGATAGGTACGTCCCGTTAGCTTAGTTTATGTTTTGTTTATAGCATGATGGACGTTTACGCGACAGTAGTGTATTAATTTTTTTGCTATGTGTGCAGAGAAATACACCTACTTACCTACTTTAGTGCGGTTTGTTTTAAATGCTAAGTTTGTTAAAAGTAGGTACCTTGGTACGTAGGTTGGGTGTTCCTTTATGTTGTGAGGTACTAGGTAGGTTCCTACTAAATACCTACCTTAGTAATAAATAATCTTCTAATAATTTAAAAAAGTGTGTGCTAAGTGCGAGTATGAGGAAAGAGACACGTGTTAGTTAAAAGATGTTTCGACGAAATTACAAAAATGGTGAAACGAACGAGGGTTATACAGCAGTGCTTCTCAGGGATACCTGGGATGACAAGAAACCAGAGTACGAAATTAAACATGTGAGTACCTACCTAGATACCAGCAATGTGAGTAAAGTAGGTACGTAACGTACGTTACCTTATGTAGCGTCAAGTTAGGTACTTTGGGTAGGTTAAATTTGGATGGTTCATATTGTGGTTGTTTGTTACCGCTTTACCTACGCTAAAACTACTGAACGAAAGGGTCTGATTTTTTTAAAATCCTGAAATAAGTAAGTACTTACTTAATCATTATAATAGGTACCTACCTACCTATCCATCTTTTTTTGATCCAGGAAAACGCGGCGGAAGAAGAGCGGAAGCTAGATTGTTGGTTTGGTATGAGGTATGGTACGGAGAGGGAGGAGACCGATCGATCATCAAAAATTATTGCTTTTGAAACTTACTGCGTCATCTAGTAGCAGAATGTAGAACTAACGGTAATTTTGTTTGTGGTTTTTACCACAGATTAAATATTTTTTACACAGTTTTTTACACGTTTTTTACTTGGTATCCTTCAACTTTTCAACTTCTTGTCAAATGGATATCCAACTTCACTCCACTTCATATTGAGATGTCACTGTCAATTTCAATGGTCACTGCTGTCAACGTCATGGCAGAGGGAACAAAAATTGATTCGGAAATCGGATTTTTGATGCGTCAGTCGGTGAAATTTTGCTGGAGCTTTGTGTCGTCTTTCCGTGTGTGGAAAATGTCTTTCGAGGCCTAAATAAAAACGGCAGGTGTTGAACAATGAAAAGCAGCCCCTCTCGTAAATATGAGAATTTTTCGAGCGACCACCAGGGCAAAGAGACGGATAAACATTCCCTAGACAGCCAAGACACGGCCAGTCTGGTGAGTCGTATACCTTCGAGGATTATTGATTTTGTTTGTGTACTAGTAGACGATCTTACTATTGATTAGCTCAGTTGTTTCATGCGCCTAATGTATAACAGCCTGCTGGTATTGTACGTTTTTTGTACAAACGTCCTCTCAATAATAATGCGTGTAGTGTCCGCAAGGAATCTTGGATTCTGTACCTTATAGCATGCGCTTTTCAGCGACCATAATATGTTTTCTAGGCAAGAGAACCAGACCGTCGCTAGGATATTTTGAATAAGTGAAATTCCTTCGCGTTTCTTTGTTATGCCGCCTGTGCCAAATAACTTTCATTAGCATTCACCTTACTTTCTCTGCTACTCTACAAGATATTACAAAAAAACGCAAGTGACTTGCAATTATGTATTAAAACATTCAATAAGTCATTTCTTATTGTCTCTATTATAGGAATTTATTTCTTCCATAATGAAATAATGGTCTATTGAAATCATTTTGAAGCATGTATAAAATAGAAAAGTAAAACAATGTTCATACAACGTAAGGCCTCCGTAATGAATTGCTAGCTTTTCTTGACTTCATTGCTTTGAAGCAATTCATCCGAATTTAATTTATACATACTATACTTACTATGATTGGCAAAAACATCAGATTAGTAAACATTAATTCAGCTAGCTGATCAGCTAGCTGAAGCTGAAAATATTTATAGTCTGACTTATCCCACTCAATCCTCATCATATTTTTGTGTATACATTAGATTATGCACCTAGATCCTTACGTGATTGTATGGGTCAAAGGCAAGACAAAACTTGGCAATTTAGCTCACCTGTCTTGAAATATTGAACAATTGACACTATGCTAACCATGGGGTATTTATTAGGGTTTTGAAGATCGAAGATCGGTTTCAAAACCCTTATGGTCTCGCTTTGTCTGTCCTTTTTTCCCTCCTTAATAACTCAAAAACTACTGCAGCTATCAACTTGAAATTTAAAATAATAATACATTTCATGCGCCTGTACAGATTTTAAGAAAAATAATTGAAAATAAATGAAAAATGAAAATGAATATTTTCCATACAAATTGTGATGCCAAAATTTTAAAAGCTACCTACAGAGTCATATGGGGTATCAAATGAAAGGTATCATTTTGTACATTTCAAAATATTTTTTGAAATTTTTATAGGTTTCATACTTTTTAAAATATTTCGAAAAAAGTCGAAAAAATACCCATTCCCCCCCCCCTATCTCCGAAGATTGCAGAGCGATCCATGTAAAATGTATGGAGCGTTTATAGACATGGATCTATATTTTACAGGAAAAATATAGAGAAGTTTGTCAAACGAACACTTTTTGAAAAATGGTCAAAAAGGGGGGGAATAATTTTCAAAAGGGGGGGCTACCTCACCGAGTGGGGTATCAAATGAAAGGTATTGGTTTGTACGTTTCAAAACAGTTTTTAAAATTTCTGTAGGTTTCATACTTTTTGAAATATTTTGAATAAAGTCGAAAAAATACCCATTCCCCCCCCCCTATCTCCGAAGTTTGCAGAGCGATCCGTTTAAAATGTATCGAGCGTTTGTAGATATGAATCTATATTTTACAGGAAAAATATAGAGAAGTCTGTAAAATGAATACTTTTTGAAAAATGGTCAAAAAGGAATAATTTTCAAAAGGGGGGCTACCCCACCGAGTGGGGTATCAAATGAAAGGTATCGGTTTGGACATTTCACACCAGTTTTTCAAATTTCTGTAGCTTTCATACTTTTTGAAATATTTCGAAAAAAGTCGAAAAATTTACCATTACCCACCTTAACCGAACCACCCATTTAACCGAAGCATGCAGAGAGATCCATCTGAATTGCAGGTTGGTACCTACTATTCTTAGGTATTCGTTAAATTGCGATGTCTCTAACCGGTACTTTTGGTACATATTTGTTGACAAACGTTCAAAACCCTCGGAGCGCGAGTTACACTCGCACTTGACGGATCTTGTTTTGTAAATGAAAATACATTGAAAATTGCCATAGCAACCATATACCATAACATCTTGTTTCAAGGCACGAATAGTAACAGTAGCATTAGGTACATTTCTTATGATTTAAGCAATCAAAAGAAGAATAACCGAACATTCTGAACTTAAACAATGTCATCACATTATTATGTGTTATTGCAATCTATATTTTTTTATTAATATTTTCTTTCATAATGTATATTTATATGTGACAGTTTACTTCTCAAATAAAAAAAGCTTCTTTATTTGAAATATTTTCTTTCATAATGTATAATTATATTTGACAGTTTACTTCTCAAATAAAAAAAAGCTTCTTTATTTCTTTTCAAAAAGGCTTTCAATAAGGTGAGTATAGACTAGAGCGTTTACTTGTAACAGAACGTTGGGCATTCACTAAAGATTTATCGAATTACACTTCGAACATGACACTTGATGTTTTCTTACAACAGATTTGAAAAGGCAATGAGCATTTTGGTGGAACATTTTACCTAGCAAAGGAATGTTGTCATTTGCCGAGGGAAAATATATACAAGGTAGTTATTGCAGGTAAATGCTCACTTGCTGTGCATTACATCAAACACAGCATCAAGCATTCATATGAATGTTACATTACATGGAAATGCTCTAGGAAACTAAGCATTTGTCTGTATTGTACAATTCCTTTGTAAGAATGTTACATTACAGTGTAATGCTCTATGCAAATGCACAAGTCTTTACTCATCTTTAGACTGAAATTGCCTTTAGACCTTCATTAGACCTGATATTATTATTTCTACACTAAAATACTGCTATTGTTTCTATAACTTGCAAGTGTTTTTTAATGACGTAGAATGAGTTGTATTATGTTTTGATTAAAACAACCACAATACTCTTAAATAATGACGACGTATACAGATAATACAATAGAGCTCAACATAGTGTTATGGTGCTCATTAGAGTAGCTCTATGTCCAGCAGTGGACTAACATGGCTGGTGATGATGGTTCGATAAATGCAGAGATAAGTATTTTACCTACTTTTTGTAACAATAGTGATTTCGGTAGTTATTTTTAAATTGAAACTTGGCGCAAATCCACAAAAAATGGTTTCAGTGGATGGATCTCATGCATTTTAATGTTAAATACCCAGGTAATAATGTGGCGTTAAGTTTTTTGCATATTCTTTGAAATAAAGTTTTTATACCTACTTACCTACCTACCCAATGAATTCATTAAGTGATTCAACCTTACTATTCTAGAAAATCTTTGTTAAACGTCCGTTTTTTCCGAACAGCAACGTAATTCGTGACCTATTTAGAGAGTTACCCGAATAAAAACTTAAGATTAAGTATTTAGTAAACCTCGTCTCTGATAAATTATTTCGCCTTTCGCTCTAATCCATTTTGATCGAAGCCGAGTCGTTAAGCATGGTTAAGTCTGGCGGCTATATCAAGATTGTTTTACTAAAGCTCCTAAGCTAAGGGCTCTTGTTCATATTATTTTTATGTCCTAGAGAAAAAAGCCCGTGAAAATCGGCTGTGACCTCGCTGTGACATATCATCATCATGCGCAACCCGATCTCACCCACAGCTGGGTATAGGCCTCCAAACTCTTGTGCTCTCCACACGGTATTTTAATTCATTCGATTCGTTTCCGAATCGAATCCGACGGATCTATAAAACGCTATTTTGATTTCGCTTCGGGTTGATGATCGAAATAAAAGCTTCTCCTCATTGACAACAGATTCGCTTCGGATTTTCGATCACCAACTCGAGGCGAAATCAAAATACCTAGCGTTTTATAGATCCGTAGGAATCAAATTCGAATCCGTTGGATTCGATTCGGAAATTAATCGAATGAATTAAAATACCCCTGTTGGGGGCCTAGTCGGAAAAGGAAAATCCAAGTTTCGCTTCCGTTGTCGTGCAAAACCAACAAATATGCCACTTGCATATGATAAGCGTTTGCACTTAAATACAAAACAAAGGATTCCGTTTGTTCTGACCAAACTCTAGAAGCATATAGAGAGGGGAAGAGAATCGGAGAGAACACAGAAGAGAGTGTAATCTCTTATTTATGAGTTTCTCACATCCAAAATATATCCATGTTTCATCCGATATGAACCTGCGTGCGATGCCACAAATACATAGATAGGTATTTACATACGCTGAAGTATCAACCTGAATCTGGGGTGCAATTGCCTTTTATTGATGGTTTCCGGTGCTGGATTAACTTATTATTTTTAGAGGTTAAAAATGTTCATCTTGCATCAGAAAGCATCTAAGTTCTGCGTGTCTGCAGTTATCTTCATCAATATTATAATCTCAGCCCGGGGCCGAATTCCACTAAATAAATCGCTTCACCATAACAATGGTATACTCGTAGTATCAGAATGACACATTTTGGCATTTTACCTTAGATGTAAGAAAATACAGATGGAGGGACGCGCGTCTAAAGCGGCAAGGTTGAAACCATTATACCTATCAATCTCTCCGTGCAAAGAGCACCGACGCACTATCTAGAGTTACTTTCATATCGGCTGTTTCCGATACAAAGGGCGTAAAGACCATTTTGGGCAAAACGACTTTTTAATGCAACCTTACATAATTTTTCACGCTCTTTCGATCTGTGTATCTAAAATTGCGCTACGACGAAAAAAGTGGTTCTTGCCACCTAAAATTTAATATTTTTTTTTAATTTTGATACAACCTGAAGAATTACCCTTGTATGTATGTACTTAAATGGCTGTCACTTCAGACGTTTGTTACCAGACCATTAATGGGTCGTAATTTGGGTCCTAAATACATTTTTTTAGGTATTGATGGGTGTAAGTCCGTGCTAACTTTTAAACAAACGCTCGTATATAACTGTAATTAAATGAAATAAAGAACAGCCCAAATATAAGACTTTTTTACTAAAACTAACTGTAAGTATAAAAGAAAAAAGATATGTAAAAACAGATATTTCTTATTTTGTTTTTTGCTCATTGCCACAAGAGGGTGATTTGGAGTTACGCCCTTTGTATCGGAAACAGTCGATATATGGACAATTCTGCGACGACACTATTGTCATAGTAATTAATAGAGCGTATGTAAATATGCAGTGGACTAATTTAGGTTGATGATGATGATGATGATGATGATCATGTTAATATTGTATAAAAATCTTTGTTAGCAGAATTCGGCCTCAGTTTTCATCCACTGTTCGGTAAAAGCCTCCTGTTTAATACGCCACTCCTTACGGTCCCCTGCGCTTTTTATGATTTCCATTAATACTTTCGATGTCATAATAATACAGTAATAAGTCTTTATTTCTGCGCATGGTTTCGACATCTGAATAAAGAACCCTAGCCACAGTGGCAGTCAATTGATTACTTAATTGCGCGCTCGCTGTGTCCATGACTGTACGTCTCTCGATCTGCGTCATACTCATAATTTAACGTGAATATCGTGAGTGAGTCATTTTCATCCTTTTAATCCCGATTCCGAGCAAAAGGAGGGGTGTTTTAAGACTTGATACACTTTATAGTTTAACGGCCTTGCTTACGACCATTCGTTAACTCAATCGATATCTTTTTTTCTCGGTTTTCAAAGTTAAAAATATTTCGAAGAAGTCGCACAGTAATAAAAACCGTCGGGTATTTTATAACTAAATAATCGTTATGTTTTTTGAATTTCGATGTTTCTCGTAGGTCATTGATGCGAGTAAAATTCGAAATTTTACTTAGATTTATGTTGTTGGTTTAATAACTGTGTGAAACTTCGACTGTAAATGGCCTAAAAGGTGAGATTATACATATTATAATTACGTATAAAAAATCATCAGAAATCAATAAAGTTTTTTTCCTTAGCTTTCTTAGCTTACAAAATAAGCTCATAGGCAATTCAAATTTGTCACAAACAAACATTTTTTTTAGAAATCTCCTGAGTGTCTGTCTGTGCGTGGCTTCGTAGTTGAAAATAATGAACCGCATTCAAACCGCATTGGTGTAGCCGTGAAGCTATGATGGTATTCATCATGTACCTGAAGTACCAGACCTTCAAAGTAAAAACATGGTGTTTTTTGCACAATTAACTTTATCTTTATTTTATAGCTCACGAAAAATGATTACTTCGGTTATAGCTGTTTTATTTTTAATGCCAACGTAGGTACTCGCAGTCACGCGCAGGTTTTGCTCTTAGCTTGTCCTACGTACCGAGTATTTTTATTACTTTATCTTTAGAATAAAATGTATTGACCTCGCATCAGTAAAGTTGGTGTCACTAATGCAGTGGCAAGATGCTGGTCGGCTTGAGTAGGTTAAAAAGGTATACATACAAACATACTAGCTGCGACTCGCGGCTTCGCCCACGTGGAGATTTCATAAATTTATTGCACCCTCTAGGGGTAGTTTTGTAGAAATAAAAATACGTGATTCATTATTTACTTTCTAGTTTATTTATACCGAGTTTTGAGTGAATCGAACCAAGGTATAATAATTTCCAATAGAATCTTTACTACCCTTTTTAACACCCTCGGAGTTTATTTTTGAAAATTAGATTAAGCAATGTGTTATTCTAGAATCTAAACTATCTACATACCAATTTTCATCTAAATCGGTTAAGTAAATGCGGTGATACATTCACACAAACTTTCGCCTTTATAATTATAGTAGGATAGGATAATAGGTTTACCAACTCCCAACCCCAACTCTTCCCGTGGGTGTCGTAAGAGGCGACTAAGGGAAACACACACCGGGGGGCGGGCAGCAGCGCCCCCTGCAGAGCAACTGTACCAAACTGCGATCCCCAACCCGCAATGCCCAGCGTGGGGATTATGGGCATTACCCCCCCAATGATGAAAGAAGCCAAAAAATGGCCCCCAGTTCCCGGCCGCCTCGCTATTCCTGGCCATGGTAGCGGCCACGGTAACGGCGGGGCAGGGGGTGCTAGGAATCCCCGGGCTACATTAGGCTACCATTCATTGCTCAAAAAACTGACCCTGGCGACGTTTAACGGACGAACTCTGAGGCTGGACCATCATCTAGCGCAGTTAGAAGTGGAGTTAGAGAATATTAAATGGCATGTTCTGGGGTTATGTGAAGTCCGTAGAGAGGGGGAGGACACCGTAACTCTAGACTCAGGCCATCTTCTCTACTTTCGCGAGGGTGATAAAACATCCCAGGGTGGCGTAGGGTTCCTCGTAAATAAGGCTCTCGCTAACAACGTTCAAGAAATCTCCAGTGTGTCGAACAGGGTAGCGTACCTGATCCTTCGGCTATCCAAGCGGTATAGCATGAAGGTAATTCAGGTCTACGCACCGACCTCGACACACTCGGATGATGAAGTGGAGGATATGTATGAAGACATATCCAAAGCCTTACACAACACCACTAAGGCCCACTTCAACGTTGTTATGGGGGACTTTAACGGCAAGGTGGGAACCCAGACTGGCAACGAATCCCGAATAGGCCCGCATGGTTATGGAGCTAGGAATCACAGGGGGCAAATGCTTGTCAACTTCCTTGAGAAAGAGGGGCTGTTCTTAATGAACTCCTTCTTTAAGAAACAGCCTCAAAGGAAGTGGACATGGCAAAGCCCCGACACTGTGACTAAAAATGAGATCGACTTCATCATGACGGATAGCAAGCACATATTCAGAGATGTCTCAGTGATCAACAGGTTCAATACCGGATCTGATCACCGACTGCTCCGAGGCTCTCTGAATATCAACTTGAAGCTTGAAAGAAACCGTCTGATGAAGTCCACGCTCCGACCTAACCCAATCCAAATCATGGCGGGCACCGAGAAGTTCCAGCAGCTTCTCGGGAATAGATTTGTTGCCTTGGATCCCACTGATGACGCTGACGAGACCCTACACAATCTGGTCGAAACGCTGAGGGATGAGGGCATCAAGTTTTGCAAAAAGCAGCGCACTGGCAAGAAATCCAAACTCTCGGATGAGACTCTCGGTCTGATGACAAAAAGACGGGAAACCACTCAAGCGTCTTCGTTAGAGAGGTCAGACCTGAACAAGCGAATTGCGAAGATGGTACGGCGCGACCTTCGGAGCTCCAACACACGCCTCATCGAAGAGGCGATAGAGCGAAACCGAGGGTCCAAAGTATTCACTCAGCAGCTTGGCAGGAGCCACCTGACGAAGCTTAAAACGCACGACGGGAGGACCGTATTGTCGAAACCGGAGATCTCCGCCGAGGTAGAGGATTTCTATGGCCGTTTATACGCTGCACATGCCCCCCATTCCCGGCGAGACGACCATGATTCTAGAGCCACCCTGACACGCCACTTTACCGACGAACTGCCAGACATCAGTCAAGACGAGATCGTGTTAGCTCTGAGGCAGCTTAAAAATGGAAAAGCCCCCGGTGAGGACGGAATAACTTCAGAGCTTTTGAAAGCCGGAGGTGCCCCTGTTGTACAGGAGCTACAGAACCTCTTCAACGCCGTCCTTCACAGTGGGAGAACTCCAAAGGCGTGGAGCGGGAGTTTGGTGGTGCTCTTTTTTAAGAAGGGAGATAAAACCCTCCTTAAAAACTACAGACCCATCACGCTCCTGAGCCACGTCTATAAGCTGTTCTCACGAGTGGTCACGAATCGTCTCGCCAGGAGACTCGACGAGTTCCAGTCACCAGAACAGGCCGGGTTCCGCGGAGGATTTACATAGACCACATTCACACGGTGAGGCAGATTATACAGAAGTCCGAAGAGTATAATCAGCCTCTGTGTCTGGCCTTTGTGGACTATGAAAAAGCCTTTGACTCTGTCGAAACCTGGGCTGTTCTGGAATCCTTACAGCGATGCCAAGTAGACTATCGTTATATCGAGGTGCTGAGATGTCTCTACGAGGCCGCCACCATGAGTGTCCAAGTACAGGGCCAGCAGTCTAAACCCATCCAACTGCGCAGAGGAGTGAGACAGGGGGATGTTATATCCCCGAAACTGTTCACGAGCGCGTTGGAAGATATGTTTAAGACGCTGGACTGGAAAGGTAAGGGCATCAACATAAACGGCGACCACATCTCACACCTGCGATTCGCTGATGACATAGTCTTAATGGCGGAGTCGCTAGAGGAGCTGAACCAGATGCTGGACGGCCTAGCCTCAGCCTCGCGACGCATCGGTCTTGGCATGAATTTGGATAAAACCAAAGTCATGATCAATGGCCTCATTGATCCGGGACCGGTCGTCGTACATGGCCACCTTCTCGAAATTGTTTCCGAGTATACTTACCTTGGGCAAATTCTGCAGTTGGGTAAAAATAATTTTGAGAAGGAGGCCAAGAGGAGGATCCAGCTAGGCTGGGCAGCGTTTGGGAAACTACGTCGAGTCTTCTCGTCATCCATACCGCAATGCTTGAAAACTAAAGTTTTCAATCAGTGCGTCCTACCCGTCATGACCTACGGAGCTGAGACGTGGACACTCACGGTAGGGCTGGTCCAGCAGTTCAAAGTCGCTCAGCGAGCTATGGAAAGAGCTATGCTCGGAGTCTCTCTGAAGGACAGAATTCGTAACGAATACATCCGACAAAGAACCAAAGTTATCGACATAGCTCAAAGAATTAGCAAGTTGAAGTGGCAGTGGGCCGGCCATATCTCGCGAAGAACCGACAACCGCTGGGGCAAACGTGTTCTTGAGTGGAGACCACGACTCGGCAAACGTAGTGTAGGACGCCCTCCGGCCAGGTGGGATGACGATCTGCGAAAGACTGCAGGCAGATGCTGGATGCGGCAAGCTGAAGACAGGGCGCTATGGCGCTCATTAGGGGAGGCCTATGTCCAGCAGTGGACTAATTTAGGTTGATGATGATGATGATGATGATGAGGATAATAGGTTTACTGGATGTTTACACGCCCCCGGACAGAATTTTTTTTTTGAAATTTATGGAGGTCCGGAACTTTGCGAACAGAACTCTCATTTTTATACTCTGCTGAAAGGTACTCTGCTCAGTTCAACGCTGAAAAGTATCAACATTCCAAAAATCGCCCATAAGACGTAAACCCCATATTGAAAATGTGCAATTCCTGTATTATGTGTAATAAGTGCACTACCAACTAGTGACTCTTTTGGTAGCACCTAATAAGGTTGCCTGGAAGAAATTGCTTTAAGCAATAAGGCCGCCTATTGTACGTTTTTATTTTATTTAGATATAAGTTATTTTAATAATTTTGTGCAATAAAGTGTTCATTCATTCATTCAACGTTTAACAATATAAGTCGCTTATTGCTTACCTAATATGTGTCCATTACTTCAAAGGTTCATTAGTAGAGAAGGTCAGAACCATTAACCATCAATCAATAGATGTTTCTCTCGCTTTGTACAGCCGAGCATCCATGTTGGATTTTGCAGAGGGCTCCAACTCCATGGTAAACGTACT
This sequence comes from Eupithecia subumbrata, assembly GCA_949316285.1. Taxonomy (NCBI): domain Eukaryota; kingdom Metazoa; phylum Arthropoda; class Insecta; order Lepidoptera; family Geometridae; genus Eupithecia; species Eupithecia subumbrata. The sequence goes on along the minus strand of OX438646.1, from coordinate 20,579,805 downwards.
TTGAGACGATAGGTTTTGATAATCCAATAATGAAAATTCGTGTACCTATGCTCTGACGTTTATTTTCTTCGAAATAATAAATGTCATGTGTCATCATTAAGGCTTAACGAGTCGCTCATATACTCGTCTACGCTGTTTGATGTTGACCATCCAAAACTAAGGATAATATCAATTTATCTCGTCATCATCTACGAGTATGTTTGTATACCCAAAACCGTAAAAAAGTATACATTTGAAATATAATAATAATAAAATAATAATGCTGGACAATTCACACAGCATTATCTAGCCCCAAGCTAAGCAGAGCTTGTGTTAATGGGTACTAGATAACTGATATACTTAATACCATACACTACATAGATACATATTTTTTATTATACATAGAAAACAACCAGACCAACCGAACAAATTTCTGCAGTTCGTACACAAATTTGTTCTGAGGCGGGAATCGAACCCGCAACCTCCTGCGTCGCAGGCGGACCTTCGCCCGCTGCGCCACAGAGGTCGTCGAATATACAAGCTTCTTAACTTTCTTATTTCAACACTGATTTCAGCCCAACTTTGGGCGAAAATAAATATATACAGAGAAATAAATCTCTGAAATAAAGCCCGTATCGACATAGTTTAGTTATTCAAAAGTTGAAATAAGTTTATTTTCCAAAGATACTCTCAATAGTTTATCTATAATAAATAATCCTTGTGCTAAAAGTCTGTTCCCATTTTTTTTACGAGGTTGCACCGTTTTACGAATAAATCGTTGTGCATTTCATCCTAGCGCGCGGCTTTGTCTATTATTTCAGGTGAGATAGCATACATTTAAGCCGTGCCCGCTGATGAGTTCGCCCGAAGGATTTGTGTAGCCTTAAAAGACAGATTTACCCACTGCTGAGTGTAGCTTTGGGCCTCCTCCTATCTTATAAAAATAAGAATAATAAAATAAACTAATCTACTAAGCCACAAAATAAACATTTACGTCAATAGATAGGTGAAAAACGTCACAGTACCCATCGTCATCAAATACCAAAAGTACCAGGCATACATGAGTAAAGAGGAGTTTCCATTGCAGCATTCAGTAGAGCGATAAGTTTACCTACTTCATTCATAAAATCTGTGTTTCAAATGAAGTTGATAAACTTGCTTTAAGATCGTAAATCTAAATTGAGATTGCAGACTTTCAGTTAAGTATAGTGAAGGCAGAGATGCGAAGTTGCTCTTTTTTGCCACCATGGTGGCCAAAAAGAGCAATTTCGTATCTCTGCTTAAAGTATACAAAATAAAGCTTTTACAGAGGCATTAAAATAAAATTAGGAAAGCTACCACAAACTGTCCATCGATTTTTGAAAATTCCTTCGTTGAACAGAATAATAAGATAAAATAGGCGGGGGTGCTGATTTGGGTCGGGGTAGCGCCTTAAGTAATGTGTAATGAATGACTGGGTTTTAAGTTTTTGCTTTCTTCATGCAAATGTTTTTCCGTTATCAAATAGCATAAACGGGATTCCCATTTCTTCAATAAACCCTCCTTTGATACTTGGGTAAAAAAAAGTATCTACCAGGCTCGCGGAGTAACGTGGATTTATTGTTTCTATTTTTTCTCTTGTTTTTTTGCAATTGTTTTATCTATTCTCTTCAAATACAAGTGAAATCGAATCTTAGAAGTCCCGACGATTAAACTTTAAACCATTATAACTTTAGAACTTCACCGGCTCCGTAATTAAGAACAGTCCCTATCTCTATCTATTATTTCGTCCGTGCTCCTAGCTATTTAACTAAATAATAGATCTGGGTCTACACGGAAACCTTTTTTTAAACCAAGCTTTTAATGCTTTGTCATCCAAACTATCTGTATACAAAGCAGCTCAATCGGTTGAAGATATCTGCTTCAAAATTGAGTTGTAAGATTCCACCCGTACAAACATAGTTACATTCATAACAAGTTAAATAAAAGCTTGTAAAATACGATGGCGTTTGCACTAAAACGAATCAAAACCTTAGCTTTTCGTTTTTACGAGCACTGGCCGGGGCCATGACCGGAGCATGGACCGATTCTCCCCCGTAGGCGGGGCCTACGGGGGAGAATCGGTCCATCCATTTTCAAGAAAACTGGGAACATTGCACATTCATGCACAAACACACGAACGAGCAATCTCTCACGCTAAACGTGTATACTTTACCTTCCGTCGGGCTTAAAAAGTACCAGGCTAGCATAAGTAACATGGAGTTATTGTTGCAGCATTCAAGCGAGGGCGGGCGGCGGCCCAACCCGGGCGCTGGCGACATGTGGATCAGCGCTGTGGAGAGTTCTATACTCTCGTGGGAGGAGGTGAGTGCTGCAGTTTTCTTACCTCTTTTTATTTATGGTTGCCGAGTCGGTTTGCATGACTATTCAGTCGTAATAAGTTCGATCCCGGTTGTACGCCAAAGCATTGTTCTTCTGGTAAAGTTTGGAAGAATGCATCCTAATGGTCCTTGGTGCCAAAACTACTGAACAGATGGGGCACAGATGTACCTAGTACCATGATACATACGATCTGTAGCTCATACATACGTCATAACATAAAAGTCATATCAACTTTTGGTTTGTATGACTCGGCGTCTGTAATGATATTTACGATGTAGGAAAATAGACAGACGGGACTCTGCCCGCGCTAAAGTTTCAGTCAGATCTTAGTAGTTAAAAATAACAAACAATCCTTCCAAACTTTCACTTTCAGTTGTAATATTTGTGTGATGTTTACGCTCCAAAAATATTGACAAGTTCTATCTTTTATCTATGCTCGGATTTTTCTTCGAGATGATGGTAAAACAATCCCACAGTGACAACACAGCGTCTAACTTTTCACCCATCAAGGGTTAAATTAAAAGTTAATGACGCTATAAAAGTTTTATGAATTTAAAATGTCAAGATTAAATACGCAGAATTTAAAATGTCAAGATTTTTCTCTCTTCTTAAAAACTTTAGGTAGCTCTATTCAAAATACCCATAAGTCTATAAAATATGACTGCTAAAAATAGGTAGTAAATAAATAAGTTAATAAAATCTGTACTAATATTATAAAGAGGAAAGATTTGTTTGTTTGTATTGAATAGGCTCCGAAACAACTGGACCGATTTGAAAAATTCTATTACTATTAGAAGCCCACATTATTCCTGATAGATAGAAAACACTTTATTATACCACACAAATACAGGAAACAATACAAAGAAAATGCTTAGAAAAAAGGAAGTATAAAGGGCGGCCTTATCGCTAAAAGCGATCTCTTCCAGGCTGATGAACATAGGCTACTTTTTACCGCGGGAAAATGCTTCATTCCTACGGGAAAACGGGTAATAGGTCAACGGGTAGTAAGAATGCAGCTAGTATCAAATATTTTTTTTGAATTATCGGATCAAACAATCTAATCTACATACGTGCAAAACGAGCACCCTTACCGCACCTCAACAGCCTATATTGGTCCACTGCTGGACGCAGGTCTCCCCCCTGATAAGCGCTTTATTAGCTTTTATCCCATCGTAATGCCCATAATTCCCACGCTGGGCATGCGGGTTGGGGGTCGCAGTTTCGTGGTAGAATTGTTCTGCAGGAGGCGCAGCTGTCCGCCCCCGGTGGATATCCCTTAGTCGCCTCTTACGACACCCGCGGGATGAGTTGGGGTGGTGCAAATTCTAAGCCGGCACCACACAGCAACGAGCACCACATAAGAGTAATTTAGTTTACTAGGTATATGTTTGTATATACTGTTTATACTATCCTTCGGATGTAAGGCCATAGATGAGACTTTAAAATAATCATCAGAGATTTAAACATAAACAACAATTCTTGTTAATCTGCATTGGAAAGGCAGCATGGCTATAAATATCTTTATTTATAGCTTTTTATTACAGCAAGTTTTTAAGCTGTTACACAGAAAGCGGGTTTTCTTAGACTCTAGCTTTGAATAGAAGAAATGAATAGATTATTAAACCTTGACAGGGTTTTATCACTTGGTATAAATAGTGAGTACAATTATCGTAAATTAAGTTTAAAATATGGATCTGTGTTATCTCAAAACAAAGACCTTCATTCATTCATCAGCAAATGTTTTACGAATTCGATGTAAGGAATTTGTCTCGATTCTCTTGATAATATTCTTGTTTCCAGTTTATAAGCTCTTTATATTACATTCAAAACAAGGCAAGTGTGCCTCATCAATGCTTCAGGTTCGTCTTGGCGGGTGCGGCTGCGGCGTAAGAATCGACCCCTACAACACAGCCCGTGGATGTCCTAAGAATCAACTACGGGAACCTAACACAGGAAGGGCTTTCTTCTGTATTTTTAACACTTCGACTGCGCCCAACCAACTACATACCAATCGCGTTGGTAAGAGGCACATTCAGCAATGTATGCTGATGAGGATGAATCATGTTGACGGGCGCTGTGCAAAACATCGTAGAACACCATCGATATAAGCAAAATTCGGGAGATTGGGCACTAGCTCTCGAAAGTGGATGGCTCAAATTAGGTCCAATTAGGTTCACCTACCTCAGTCATAGTCGGACCAGCGCCGCCGGCGTTTCGTGTTCGTATTGTTGTATAGGTCGCACTGCGTTCTAGGTACGTCTTCCCATTTTTGTTGTACATTAGGTAGGTATATTGCCAAAGATTGGAAATAGCGTGTCTTTGCGTTTGGTTGTAACACAGCACAGGCCATTTGTTGAGTTAGCACTGGGAGAACGTACCATATCTTCCGAATTTTATATATTTTATATCTATGTAGAGCACACTGCAAGCGTGTATTGCCTTGCTAGGTCAATACCTGACTGAGCTACCACTTAACATCAAGTGTTTTTGGTGAAACGATTTCAGAAATAAATAATAATAATAAGAAATCGGCATAGGCCGGTCATGGGGTCAAAATCACCGGTTTCTGTGTAAATCCATCCGTGAGTTATTGCAATGGCTGAAACTGTGAAAGGAAGCCAGCATTCGGGAAATGTTGGTTTGTTTCATGCCAGAAGTCATTTGCATTCTTTGTTATAAAGCTCTAGGCCTACCACGGGGATAGTTGTCTAGGGTAGAATAGAGAAGAATGACATCGCGTCGTCATACATTGCGTAAATTATTGAATTTGAAGTAACGTGTTTCAAACATATTACGCAGTCGATGACGATGTGACGTAATTTTTCTCTATTCTACCCTAGACAACAATCCCCGTGCTGGGCCTACTGTTCTGTGACTTAACATTTCTCTTGGAATATATATAGCGAATTCAATTACAGCAATTTTAACAAATTGGTCACCTCGAATCAAAGCCTATACTCATAACATAACATGACATGTATTCGCCGTGAGAACTCGGGGCACAATAAAGATAATATTATAAATGTGAAAGTTTGGATGTAAATTTTGTATCGGTGTAGCTCTAAGTCTGGAATCAAACATAGGCTACTTTTTATAACATAAGTCAGTTCCCATGGGATGGAAATTACCTTTGAACTTTTCCTTAGAAACAACGCGTGCGAAGCCGCGGGCAGAAGCTAGTATTGTAAATGCGAAAGATCGGATGTATGGATGGATGTTTGTGACCTCTTCACGCCAAAACTACTGAACGGATCGGGCTGAAATTTTGCATGTTTTAGGCCTCGAATAAAGCATAGGTTTATCCCGTAAATCAGTTCCCATGGGATAGAAATAATCTTTAAATGAACAACGCGTGATAAGCCGCGGGCATATACTAGTCTATAATAGGATAAAAATTATCAGAAGCCACTAAGCAACAAAGAAAAATTAATACCTAGATCTGTAGAATACTAATATTGATGTGTGCGTGTGCTATACAGACAAAGCAGTCGTATATACAGGTTGCCACGGAAAGGGTGTACTAAGCCGAAAGGCGTGATTTTGGACCCCGAGGGTATCAACTTGTGAATAATGATTTTTTGAATTTCGAATACTTTCATTTTATTTTTCAGCAAAATCAGTCTTTTTATGAAATTATTACAAAATAACTAATAAATGAAATTCCATTAAAAAAAAACAATAATAACATTGTAATAATACGTAAGACAACACGAATATGAAGAAAAAATTACTCTTATTATTTTCAAAAAAAGTAACAATAATAATAATATCGATATAAATAATAGCGAAATTAAAAAAAATCGTAGATCAAACGTTTACCCCCTCGATGTCCAGGATCACCCTCTTTGAGCTTCGTACACCCTTTCCGGGGCACCTGGTATAGAACATAATTGACTTAAGAATAGTCCAATTAGCAATAATTGAAATATGAACAGTCTAGCAGTAACAGCCATTATACTGTCTAGTCTACCCAAGGCCACTGGCTAACGATTTCCATAATTAAGATATCAATGAAAGGGGAAGACCTTTTCAACGAATCCCCGGAGTTGAATACATACAATCCAAGTCGTGTCAAGTGTATTCCAAACTCCATGTATAGAACAAAGTATTATGTAAAAATTAACTAAGTAAACAAACAAAGTATTTAATTATTTTACTTTATTTAATAAATAATATTTTAAATATTAATATGAAATTATACAATATTTTTAACATTCATTTTATTTTACAAATAAAGTAACAAAGTGTTTAATTATTGTATTTTAACAAAGTATTTGGTCAAGTGTATTCCGAATTCCTTGTATAGAACATAATTGACTTATGAATAGTTCAATCCTAGTATAATAAATTCGAAATTGGCGAAATGTGAAATTTTTATTACATAATGATCTCCAAAACTACTGAACGGATCAAAATGAAATTTTGTGTCCATTAAGAAAATAGCCTAACTTAGATTAATAGGCTACATATTTTACCGAAAATACGTGTGCGAATCTGCGAGCAGAAGGTAGTTAGCAACAATTGAAATATCAACGGTCTAGCACTAATACTGCCAACAGCCATTGTACTGCCTACCCAAGGCCACTGGCTAACGATTTCCATTATTAAGAGCTCTCAATGAAAGGGAAGAACTTTCCAACGAAACCCCGGAGCTGAATAGATCCAATGTCAAGTGTATTCCAAACTGCCGAGATTCGAGGGAATATTTTAATCGAGCCACTTTATCTAATAGCTGTTTTTGTAAGCTTGGATGGAGTTCGCCTGGAATAATGTCCGGTTAGTCAAGTAAACTTTAGAGTTTTTAGAGTTACTGGTTTTTTTAATTATGACGAAGGACTGTGTCCACACCATCCCGTATAAATCATCACAAACAATTAACAAGTATCCATAACTACATACTAAGATGAGGATAAAACTACTAAACTAAAGAAAACTAAACCTACAAGCAGACAAAAGAACAAAAATAAGGACCTAATTCTGCAAATTTATACAGCATCTCGGGTTAATGGTTAAGTCAACTAAGATCCTTCAGGAGGTTGTAGTTTCCATCGTTACTGACTGATTTGACTAAATAAAACTATACCCCAAACTTAATCGTTTTCAAGATATTGGACTTTAAAGTTTTTAATTGCCTATTTTGTCTATTTTTACAACTTTTTTGTAATTAGTGTATCTAGTTTTTTTGTTTTTTAGATTTTGGTGTAGTTGATCAGTTGCCTTATTATTTTCAACATCATGAAAGTTGAAAATGGAAATGAATAAAGTATTTTTTTGTGGAATAGTAAAATAAATCTAGGGTAGATAAGTTGCTACTTAAAAATTAAAGTTTTATCTGCCCACCGTTGCAAAAAGGGGGACCTGGGAAAAAAAAGTTCAATACTTTTTTTTTCGTTTGTCTGTCAGAGCATAGAGACATGGGAATAATTCAAAATATCTAAGTTACTTCAGCTATCTAACAAGTTATAACAAGCTACCTAAATACAAAACTTTCTACTTAAATAAAGTGAACAATAGAACTTCTTAAAAATTACGAACAGAAATTTTTAATTAAATAATTGAATCATCCTACGTTTTGCTTACAAAGTTGTTTACGCCTTGTCAGGCAGTGCAGTCGCACTCGTGCATGTGCAACTACCTAACTGTGTCACACCTGTTTGCTCCCTCCTGCAACGCACGATGAGGCTATCGCTAACCCAGAGCGAGCGAGAGGGAGTGAACGTGAAAGCCGATGCAGTAGGTACAGTAGGCCTTTAATTATAGTTAACTAGTTATTGTATTACTTACACTTAGATTACAAATAAAATTAAAACGAATGTGAGTACCACGACAAACCTCACAAGGTTTATATGGTACAAATTATAGAATTACTGTTATTGTTATTGTAATAAAATAAATTAAAAAAAAAAAAAAACTACAGTATCTATTTTCAGAATTCATAGGAAAAACTTACATCAAAAGCTCACAGGTAGCGTATAGTAGCTTCACTGCAGTGTGTAACCTAGTTTGCTAAAGCCGGCAGAGTCAGCCCCAGTTTTGCTCTTCAATTAATTTCTAAAGCCTACAATGGCTTTGTTCAATTATCCTTCGGAACGTGACTGTTTCTAACTATGCTTTGTGTCAGGTGCGGCATTGCCTTGAAAACTTACTATGCTATGTCAGCTGTTGATTTTGCTGTCCACTTATTTATCGACTAGCTGCATTCTTACTACCCGTTGTCCTATTACCCGTTTTCCCGTAGGAATGAAGCATTTTCCCGCGGTAAAAAGTAGCCTATGTTCATCAGGAATAATGTGGGCTTATAATGGTAAAAGAACTTTTAAAATCGGTCCAGTAGTTTCGGAGCATATTCAATACAAATAATCAAATCTTTCCTCTTTATAATATTAGTATAGATTATTTACTATTAATCTATCCGCCTTGGGACAAAATTTTTGTACGATCTGCAAATATTTTTTTCGGGTGTTCTGTAAAACTTATTCACAAAGAAAATTACTATCACCTAATAGATAAATTAGAACTAGTATTTACAATTGATACAATTGAGTTCATCATCATCAGCCTAGATTAGTCCACTGCTGGACATAGGCCTCCCCTAATGAGCGCCATAGCGCCCTGTCTTCAGCTTGCCGCATCCAGCATCTGCCTGCAGTCTTTCGCAGATCGTCATCCCACCTGGCCGGAGGGCGTCCTACACTACCGAGTCTTTTTTTTTGCCGAGTCGTGATCTCCACTCAAGAACACGTTTGCCCCAGCGGTTGTCGGTTCTTCGCGAGATCTGGCTGCCATCTGCTGCCCACTGCCACTTCAGCTTGCTAATTCTTTGAGCTATGTCGATAACTTTGGTTCTCTGTCGGATGTATTCGTTACGAATTCTGTCCTTCAGAGAGACTCCGAGCATAGCTCTTTCCATAGCTCGCTGAGCGACTTTGAACTGGTGGACTAGCCCTATCGTGAGTGTCCACGTCTCAGCTCCGTAGGTCATGACGGGTAGGACGCACTGATTGAAAACTTTAGTTTTCAAGCATTGCAGTATGGATGACGAGAAGACTCGACGTAGTTTCCCAAACGCTGCCCAGCCTAGCTGGATCCTCCTCTTGGCCTCCTTCTGAAAATTATTTTTACCCAACTGGGCAAATTCTGCAGTTGGGTAAAAACAATTGAGTTAACTGCAGACTATTGCAAACAATCTACAGGTAACTCAACTGATCCATATCAATACCAGTCGGAAGGGTCGCCAACACGCTGACTGCTGGGTTTTATGGGTATTTACTATGTATAATAAAAAATATCTATCTATGTTATGTATTGTATTAAGTATATCATATTAGTCATCTAGTACCCATAACACAAGCTCTGCTTAGCTTGGTGCTAGATGATGCTGTGTAGATTGCCCAGCATTATTTATCTATTTTTACTTTATCATTTCTATCATCAAATAATCATCACATTATCATCAGTCTATACTAGTCCATTGCTGCACATGGTCTTTTCTGATAAGCGCCAAATTGACTCTTATCATTCAGGGGTAATGTCGTAATCCCCATGTTGGGGATGCGAGTTGGGGATCGCAGTGGACGTGTTAAATACACATAAAGAAGAAACCGCCACCCTTCCTCTTTCTTTCTAGATTACAAGACACCTTTTACGAGATCCAGTTTAAGGGGTTAATTCTTACGCCATGACCGCCACAGCAATCTATCTTTACACTAGCCAAACTCAATGAAGAATGTTTGTAAATAAACCGTCCATAATTAACCTAAAAGTCACTCTGTTGCCGCGTCTTTTACATAACTTGTCGATTTGAGATCCTTCCTTCAGTATTGCTACAATTATATCTGAAACGCCAAGCAAGTGAGTTTTAGTTATTTGTGTCATGGTTTTGTTTACACACATTCTACATCGAGTAGAGCTGTTATACACTAGCCAAACTACAGTCTATCTATATGGATGAATTATCTTATATACGTGACTAAACTCTCAATATTGAATATTTTTCGTCTACAAGTGAGTAAAGTACCTATAGACTAGAGCATTTGCTAGAGCATTACAATGTAATGTAACGTTCCTACGAATGGTACAATACAGACTAATGTTCAGTTTTCTAGAGCATTTCTGTGTAATGTAACGTTCTTGCGAATGCTCACGTTAGTATCGACGTAATGCTCACGGCGAGTGAACATTTACCTGTAACATTTCCTTGTACCTTGCGTACATTTTCCCTCGACCCGCGCACCTCCCGCCCCGCCGATGTCCCCCGTCACCCGTGCTCGTGCCTTTGCTCGATAAAATGTTACAACAAAACGCTCGTTTGTTTTTAAATCAGTTTTTTACAAAACACCGACCGTTCATGTTCGAAGTGTTGTACGAGTTAATTTAACAAGAACAAAATTAAAAATTTTAAAAACCCCTTGACAGATTTTCACGCAAAATGCCTAAGAACACTCGGGATAAAATTATTTATGACACAAAAAAAAAAAACTAAACGAAAAATCGGTTCATGCGTTTGGGTGCTACGATACCACAGACAGATACACAGATACATGGACAGACACGTTAAACTTATAAAACCCCTCTCTTTTTGCGTCGGGGGTTAAATACAGCGAATGCTCGATGTTCTGTTACAAGTGCTCACGTATATACTCACCTTAATAAAACACGTCTTGAGAGAGAAAAATTCAGGTCTTTTGAAACAAAATCTTGATTCTCAAGTTGAAAGGGGGCCCTAAGTATTTCGGGATCTCGTAGCCTAAAAATAAATAAAGTGGGCTCTCGCAGACAATGCCTCTACATCGCGCAGTGCTTCAGTTTTACATTGTGTGACTACTCAGTCAACCCCGTCTTGGACGACTGCCTGTACTAAATCTGTATGTATGTATGTATATGTACTGTGGGAGGGTGGAATGGAAGTAACACTCCATTGCGCTTTGAATTTAAGGCCAGGTATTCCTGCAGGATAAGGCGTAAGCGCCAGCTTCTGCCAAGCCACCGCGCTCGTGCATTTTGTAGGTATTTAAATATAGTAGTTAAGAAAATCATTTTATCAAGTCAAACTCTGCGAATCACACTAATATTATAAATGCGAAAGTTTGGGTGGATGGATGGATGTTTGTTACTTCTTCACGCCAAAACTACTGAACGGATCGGGCTGAAATTTTGCATACAAGTAATTCTAATCCTGGAATCAAACATACTTTTTATCCCATAAATCAGTTCTCATGGGATAGAAATCACTTTTGAACGTTTCCATAGAAATAACGCGTGCGAAGCCGCGGGCATAAACTAGTTTGTTTATAAATATTTAATGTATTTAGTTAAGTTAAAAAAAAAAAATGAAATATCCGTAGTTAAGTCATAATATTGAAAAAACATTACAAAAAAAATATCTGAATTATTAAAATCGGGCTGCTATGTAAAAAGTTATGCGTGGTCATGCATAAAAAAAAATCCTCCGTTTTTTCGTCGGTTAAAAAGGGGTAACTTTGATATTTTTTCTATCGAGTGAAGTTCATTAGATCTTTTAAGTGAATGCGACTTTGACTAGACTAGATCCTTAAGTGTCCGGCGACGGATGAATTTCCCATACAAACGTAATACCAAAATGATTTTTAATTTGAGCATATTTTCACTATGGTCTGCTATTATTTGTATTAAAATAGTATTTATCTAGGTTCCTGCCACATTTTTGTTTCAAAATTCCTTTCTGAAATGAAATTAAACCTAATCGCATTTTTACATCAAAGAATGAATGTTGTCTTAGTAATAAAATCTTATGGCAGGAACCTGTATAAATACTATTCTAACACAAATAATAGCAAACCATGATGAAAACATTCTCAAATTACAAATCATTTTGGTACTACGTTTGTATGGGAAATTCATCCGTCGCCGGACCCATAAGTAATATATATCAGAAACATAATTTTATATACTATTTTCTATGTCTCAGATGATTTTAAAAATCACAAAAGCGCTACCCCTGCTGGAATACCAAGTCTTAAGCTATCAGATAAGTCTGAAATTCTGGATAAGACCCACCAGTTCACTTTTAATTTCTCAGTCGATTGTTTGTATTACATAGATTTAGCCCAATAGTAAAATATCTGAACTACAAAAGAACGGTAACTTTGTGATATCCGGAACCTGCTCAATATACCAAAATTTCTGCCTATCTATGTCTATGTAATCACCTCACCTCACCTAAAGAACTCAGGCCTCCCCCTGTGAAGCACCTTAATGGCTTTTGTCTCATTGGGAGTAATACCCATAATCCCCACGCTAGGCATGCGAGTTGGGGAACGCAGTCTGGTGATAGAATGGTTCTGCAGTGGGCGCTGCTGCCCGCTCCCCGATGGATATCCCATAGTCGTCTCTTACGACACCCACGGTAAGAGATGGGTGGTGCAAATTCTAAGCCGGCACAACGGCCGTCTATGAATACCTTACTGAAAATATGAAACATCTATTATTTATTCAGATTCTTATATAGGCTGATGATCATGATATTGTAAAAAGACGTACGTAGACTTCACTGCTCTCGTTATTCTACTAGTAGTTAGGGTGTCAAAACACTGTAAAACTTTTAAATCCATCATGGTTATTAACACTAAAGTCATTTACAACGGGATTTTTACCATGATTTGAGTTTTGAGCTTTCCAATATTTCGGCATAGTGTCATGTGCCATGATCACGGAATAACTGAGGGCACTGCTCAAAACTGAAGTCTTGGTAAATTTCCCATTGTAATTAATGACTTAAGTTTTAAAACACTTTCAAATAGTCTTTCTTCATTGGGTAGGTAAGCACATACAGAAAATATTTACTGGCAAACAGCTCACACTTTCAATAGACATAAGAAATCAGTGTTTTCTCGCGATTGAAGCCGGCTTTTGACTATGGGATATAATATAAATTACATCTTGTGCTATATATTACATCCCGCGATTGCTATTCACACTGTAAGATATATATTTTGGAGCACACAATGATCAGTTTACACGTCTGCACACGAACGCCAACATTCAAACGGAGGGCGAAGCGGGGGAGGCGCGGTGTCCGGGGACGTGAGGTAAAATATACACCTTCAAATGACCTTCAAATATCGCTCACTCGGTCGAAAAAATATTTATAGTTTGGGATGTAATATATATTATAGCACAGTGTAAACGGTGCCATACAAAATGTATGGTGAGCGATAAAATATTATATCTCGGGATGTAATATATATCCCATAGTCAAAAGCCGGCTTAAGTATTATTTCTTATTTTTAACCCGCGACGCAAGAAGAGAGGGGTGTTATAAGTTTAACGTGTCTGTCTGTGTATCTGTCTGTGGTATCGTAGCTCCCGAACAGATGAACCGATTTTCGTTTAGTGTTTTAGAGTGACAGATAATTTTATCCCGAGTGTTTTTAGTCAAGTTTAATGAAAATCTTTCGGGGTTTTTAAAATTTAGATTTTTTTTTTGTATTTACTGCCGTACGGTTAAAAGTATCATAATTATACCTTTACTAACTTTTTGAAATTAACTTTTGTTTACTTTCTGCTCAACCTTGGCGGTGATCCATAACCGATCATGATTTGTCACACAGTTAAAGCCTAGCTAAATAACTGTAGGTAAGGTACTCTGTTGATCGATAAGAAACAATGCATGTAGCTATTAAATAATGGCTTTACCTTCAGTAAAATTAAAAGGCAAATGAAAAAAATGATTAGTTACCGATACGGCGGATCATTTAGTTTAAAAAGTAGCAGTGCGGCAGTTGACCACAGAACCCCCTAATTTTTTTGACAATGTTAAAAACGCTATCATTTTGACATTACAAACAGACACTTAAATTTTATTTGTTTGTATAGATGAATTTATTCTTGAGGTCGAATAACATAGGATTTCGGGATCTTTTACCCAACTATAAATTATACAGAGTTATCTCTCAGATAAAGCTTGTCTAGAGGTCTTAGACGCAGTGTTTTAACGCTTTACACACTTAACCCCTACCTCGGCTTAGTCGGCCACTATACAAAACGTTTCATTCGCAGAGGATAAAACGAAGAGGAGTTTTAAGGGGCTCGGCGAATTTGCATTTTTCTGACATTATTTTCGGTTTAGATTGAAACTTCCTCTCGTAAAAACCACTCAATTCGACCTAGCGCCGTAAAATTTAAAAGAGCTGTGGTTAATAAATAAATGAATTTCAAGATCCTTACAAATAAACCGGCCAAGTGTGAGTATACTCGCACACGGAGGGTTTCGTCCCATTCGTTCAAACCTATTTCTCAAACGAAACTCTAAAAACACCAACTGTTTAGATCACCCCTTAAAGTTTCCACTTTTTTATTTTTAGTATTTGTTGGTATTAAAGTTGAACTGTTAGCTATAGAAAGTTTCAAGTGTCTACCTATTAGGGTTCAAGAGATACAGCCTCGACAAACTTAGAGCAAAAAAAGCCGAACAAAATCGTGTTATTTGTGTGGGAGCCCCCTTTAATTTTAATATTTATTTAATTTTTAGTATTTGCTGGTATAGCGGCAGGAAAAACATACACATTCAGTGAAAGTTTCAACAAAAATAAAAAAAAAATCAAAAACTCTTTATTTCCATAAATACAATAAATGTACCTACACTTAGAAAAGGTCAAATTATAAAACTATACACTGACACGGAAATAAAGTGATATTTTTGATTTCTGTCGCTTCGGTATGTACCAAAGTAAAGAAGCGACGAAGAAACCTTTAGCCTGTTAGTTGTTATTTTTCGAGTTGGAGCAAAACCCGTTCCAAGCTTTTTTATCTTCTAGATAATCTGATATTTTATAGTAAGCCTTTTTGCACAGCAAGGTTTTGACAATTTGTTTGAATTTATTTACTGATAATTTTTGCAACTCACTAGGAGTTTTGTTGTAGAAGCGTATACATTGCCCTTTAAAAGATGCATTAATTTTGTGTAGCCTAGTTGTGGGCACAGCGAGTTTATGTTTATATCTGGTATTAAAGTTATGTTTATCACAATTTTTAGGGAGCAGATTTTTATTTCTATGAGTGTACAACAAGTTTTCATAAATGTATTGACATGGTACTGTCATTATATTTATTTCTTTGAATTTATCACGTAGTATCAACCGTCTAGCTCTTACGGTTCATGAGATAGAGCCACGGATCTGCTCCGGGGATAGGGCCTTTGACACCTGCACCCTTCTGGTACGAAACCCTAAAAACAAAAATATAGGCCAACCTTCTTTCTCTCTGCTGAGATGTGTGTGTACCGACCTTTTAGTAAAAAATCGTCGTCATCCAAAACTTGCCACCTTCTTTACTACTGATTTCGGCGGAGTATCATATTACCATCTCGATACTGGTACTGTACATGTATGAGAACTGGCAAGCAGTCGCTAAAATACCAATTCCTCCACCAGGTTGCCGACCGTCTTAGCGTGGACCTCCGCCGCGGGCTGTCATGGCGCGAGGCGAACGACCGCATGAACTTCGTGGGCCCCAACGAGTTCACGGTCAAGGAGGAAGATCCGCTATGGAAGAAGTACATGGAGCAGTTTCAGAATCCGCTCATCATGTTACTGCTTGGTAAGTCTTTACTCTTTAATTACTTAACCCGTCTAAGCGAGGACCTCCGCCGCGGCCTCTCATAGCGCGAGGCGAACGACCGCATGAGCTTCGTGGGCCCCTACCAGTTCACGTTACACTTCACAGGTAGAGTAACTGCTTAGGGAACATCCTAAGCAGTAACTCTACCTGTGAAGTAAGCAATCTTCAACAAGCAAAAACAACAACTTTCCAAGCTTCAGCCATGAGACCCGACGGGGCGCGTCGCTGTGCAAGGAGCTGCCTTACATTACCGTGTGCGTCGGTGGCAGTCAAAGTCTAGCAGGCCGCTTGGTAGTTACCAAGGGGCCTGCCTTAGTAACCATGGTGCCTTGTGAACGCGTAAAGGAAATTTGTAAAATTTTAACTAAAGCTAAGCTGTAGGAGTGGTCGTTGAATGAACGAACTGTTTTTGTAGACTGTTTGTTTGCCGTCGACTGCTAGACCGGTTTACAGTCCACTGATAAACCAGTTTACTCGTGAACGACATTTGCATCGCCCAGTCCAAAGTCGAGCGTTGACGAAACTGTTTGTTTCGTTTGTTTCTCGCTCTCTAGCCACCCGTCTATCAAGCATTCTGCTCTCTTCACACTTGCTTGTTTCGCTAATATGACTATCTCTCTTTCGCCATGCGCTAGGCCCGACTGTATATCGGCGGCGGCGTAAGTGGTGTTTTGTAAAAGTAAACTCTATTGCAATGCAATATGCATGTCAATTATCTTCATATGGTAGGTAAGTTGCACTATGCACACAAGCGTAGGTTAGGTACCTAGGAGGGTTATTTATTTCTGATTTTCGGGCATACCTATCCAGGTCCAATGCAGGCCCTCTTCATAAAATGTCATAGGTACCTACTTACTTGGCGTGCATTTTTAGAATGCTTTATCTCTACCTACCTAGGTACCTATCCCGAAGGTAGGTAGGTAGTGTAGGTTCCCTAGGTACCTACCTACTGACCTATGGGATTTTTCTTTTGACGCGTTAAAAAGCAAGAGGCACCGATACTTACATTTTAATACCTACCTACTTATGACAAGTTTGGCACCACTATTAAAGGTATGCCTACCTATAATAAACTGGTGCTTAGGTATTCTGATAAGTGATACGATAACATAACACTATTGCTCCGTGCTATTTTCAGGTAGGTAGGTAAGTACCTAGGTAAATTCATTGTTGAAAAAAAGTAGTGATCGCGAGGTCTACTGTTCGTAGAATACTAGTTATATAAAAATACCCAGAACACCCGGAACAAATATTTGCATATCGTACAAACATTTGTCCTAAGGCGGGAATCGAACCCGCAACCTGCGTCGCAGGCGGACCTTTGCCGGCTGCACCACATCGGTCGTCAAAATAGTTCATACGTCGCGTCGTCGATTGGCAAGCGTTTATGATCGTTTTGATTCTCGTCGTCGTTTACCAATCTGTGCATCAACGTTCAACGATCGAACATGTCCTGAACTGAACGGCATAAACTGGTCGAACAGTAGACTGTTTTATGAACTAGTTCATCGTGGACGGTAAACGGTCTCGTTTCGTCGACTGAAAAGAAGTCGACGACCCATTCCTACTAAGCTGCGTCGCTAACCAGTGCGATAGAATAGGTCGACCGCGATCTACATAGGTTCGCTCGATTTTCATATGAACAGTATCCTATTGGCTGATTTTGACTTGATCCAGACGTTTATTATGATTTTACTCCCGGTTACCAGTTAAATGGAGCGGAGGGGAGAAGTGTAAAATAACCGATAGTGTGGTGTAACAAGCTAATCTATATACATATAAATGCATAATTGACGTTTGTTAGTCTCACATTTTTGTGAGACTAACAAACGTCAACTCGAGATAGGCTGGACCGATTTGGCTAAATTTAATTTTGGTTTGAAAATTTGGCCAAGGCTGAAAATGTGAGAGCGGTATGAAACTCGCCGGGTCAGCTAATTTTACTTTAATTTGAAAACCCAAACGCTTTTTCTTTGAACTAATCAAACATAAGGTTCACCGATTTTTATCAAACGAAGCTTAGAACACTCACAAAGAAGTCGCCTTTCAAACGTATCGGTTTATCTCTTTGGAAGTTTCGATCCCCTGAGTGACAAACAGAAATACTCACGTCAAATTTATATCATGCCTTTTTTGGGCTTAAACTGACGGCTCTCCGTCTTTTTAACCCTCAACCAAAGAGTCGTTAGGCGTTATTCACTTTTCGGAAAAGTGACCCTAGGAATCATCATCATTTCAGCCCACACACGTCCATTGCTGGCCTACCACATACCCCACAAACCTCCTAGTGAGTCGCAAAAATTATCAACGAACAAATTGTCAAAACCTTCCTGTACTAGGCTTACTATAAACTATCAGATTACCTGGAGAGTTAAAAAGCTTGGGACGGGTATTGCTTCAACTCGAATAATAACAACTATAACAGGCTAAAGGTTTCCTCGTCGCTTCTTTACTTTAGTCTACATACCGAAACGACAGAAATCAAAAATATCACTTTATTTCCGTGTCAGTGTATAATTTTTAACCCCCGACGCAAAAAGAGAGGGGTGTTATTTATATGTTTAACGTGTCTGTGGTATCGTAGCTCCCAAATGGATGAACCGATTTTCGTTTAGTTTTTTTTGTCATACATAATTTTATCCCGAGTGTTCTTAGCCACGTTTCATGAAAATCTGTCGGGGGGGTTTTAATTTTTTATTTTTTCTCGTATAATTTGACCTTTGCTAAGTGTTTGTTTTAAGTATTTATGGAAAATAAAGAGTTTATTATTTGATTCCCCATACAATGCCACAAATAGCTGTCCTGAGGCGCCTCCTCCATCCATCGACTCAATAAGCACCCACCCACCTTAGCTTGTGGATATCGAAGGACACAATATTATGCATCTTTACAACTAAACTCGATTTCGTTTGTAATCTAATCTTTATCTTATCTAGAAAATAGTTAGCGTTGATTTGAGCCACAACTGATATGACGACTGCATGATTATGGCACTGATATTGACACAAGACTGGCAATTAATTCAAATCTATTGATTGCGAATTTATAAACTAACTAGCTGCGCCCGCGTCTTCTCCCGCGTAGAATCATGGGTTCAATTTCATGGTATCTCAAATTATATCGAAATCTATAATTATATCGGATTCTCAAATAACATTATTTCATACTAGCGGCCCGTCCCGGCTTCGCACGGGTGGACATTAATTTTTTAAATGTCCAAACATAGCCTATGTTACTCAGAGATAGCGTAGCATTCTAATAGCGAAATAATTTTTTTTATCGGTCCAGTAGTTTTTGTGTTTATTCGTTACAAACATACTAAATACAAAACTTTCCTGATTAGAATATTAGGAAGTATAGAAATGGACGTACTTAGGTACCTACATAGGTACTACTTTTACTTTTGAATGCCAAAATTTTCAACATTAATGTTCTTTTAAAAAAAAGTATTGTATGTAGAATATGCGAGTATGGGTTTTAATTTTATTGCGAAGAAACCCTATTTTTTTTCTAAAATTAAAGTAGTCTAATATATCACATTCACTGCCCAGCCTCGGCGCGGTGCGACCAGCAGGAGCGCGCCGCGCCGGGGCGGCACCTGCATGACCCGGAGATGAACAGAACATGATAATCGCGGGCGGTGAAAGTGCTAAGTACCCATCGACCTGTCAGTGAAAGTCTCGTCATAATCGGTCTAGCCGTTTTGAAGATTAGCCAAGACAAACAGACAGACATACAGATTGAAACTAATAATCTGGTAATTTATGGAAAAGGTGACCATCCATGTCCTTCCTAAATTTCTCTAAGACCCGTGTAGCCGTGAGGTAACAAACAAGAATTTTATTACACCTAATAGAATATGAATTAATATGGATGGATTAATGGGTTTATCTATTCACCTTCACTACGACATATATTCTTTATTTCCTATTCTACGTGTGCCTCTAATAGTGTAGGTAGGTAGGTACAGTACCTACGTGTTCAATACCAGTTGGTGTTTGCTAGTTGCTTTCCAATACTCAGTTCATTGTCCTAGATAGTTTGTCATGTCTTCTTTCTTAAATACCTGTTTGACATCGTTTCTTTTGAGGTGGTTGATAAAACTATTAATATAGGTAAAAATAAGGTACTAATAATACTTAAGTTTTAAAGCGTAAATTTCGTTTATACTTAGGCCCCTGCCCTCGATTCAAATGATAAAATCTTTATTTTAATCTTTAAATCATACAGCGGGGCAATGCAGCCAGCTTCTTGGGGACGCTTCCGACTGGTATTGATATGGATTAGATGAGCTACCTGTTAATTTTTTGCAACAGTCTGCAGTTAGCTCAATTGTTTCAATTGTAAATACTAGTGCTTATTTTTTTCTATTATTTGATTGTAATTTTCTTCTAAATATTTGCTGGTCTGGCTAGACATAATTCGATGATATATTTTCCTTAGAAATCTTGATTCGGTGTGGTTTACCAGATTGCGAAAAAACTAATGTTTTTTTATATGAAAAAGTGTTTTAGTGTTGCAGTTTTAGTGGTTAGTGGCAGTAGTTGCTCTTTTTCTTCTTCGTATCTCTGCCTACATTTTACAAATTAAAACATTTATAGAGACATCAAAAAAGCTTTTGATTGGTATCACAAACTGGCCAATCGATTTTTGTTCCTTCGTTTAACATAATCTATACTAATAATATAAAGAGGAAAGATTTGATTGTTTGTTTGTTTGTATTGAATAGGCTCCGAAACTACTGGACTAATTTGAAAAATTCTTTTACCATTAGATGACCACATCATTCCTGATGAACATAGGCTACTTTTTACCTCGGGAAAATGCTTCATTCCTACGGGGAAACGGGTAATAGGACAACGGGTGTTAAGAATGCAGCTAGTAAAAAGATAAAATAGGTAGTGGCGCTGGTTTGAGTCGGGGTACCGCCTTAAATTGTGAGCTCGTCACGTAAATCCCTTGTTCTAAGAACTCCTAAGGCCCGTGTTATGAAAGCCTGTTCAGTCATAGATTGCCTGAGTGACGTTTATGCCATAGAAAAGCGTTACTCAAGCATAGATGGATGACTTAGCAAGCTTTCATAAAACGGGCCTAAGAGACGCCCAACTTAGACAGGGCGCAAACGTGTAGGTACACTTTTGTGTCATGTGTCTGATACAAGCTTAGAATAAAAATATAGAATTAAAATACCCCTGCAGGACACAGCAAGTACGGTTCCCTGTGATGGTGTCGGCAGCAAAGAGTGTACGTTTGCGCAGCGCCTTAGACTTAAACTAAGTATCGGGTCTATTTTGTTTTCTGGTCTGGCCTGGTACAGACCTGCAGGGCAAGCACGGGGATTGTGGTCTAGGGTAGAATAGAGAAAAATTACCTCACTTTGTCATCGAATGCGTAAATTATTTGAAATTCGTTCCTTCAACTTCAATAATGTACGCAATTTATGACGATGTCATGTCATTATTGTCTATTCTACCCTAGAGAATAATCCCCGTGCTTGGCCTACAGGAAATAATTTTCCTTGAAACCTAGTATAGTTTACCACACTGCAGAAGTTTATGATTTTTTTACTACGTGTTACATACATGTAGTACGATACCGTAATATGTTGTGACCACTTCGCGGTCACGTTTTACGGCGGTGTTTTATTCAATCAACAAATAAGTCGCTATCAAGGAGTAACCTAAAACTGTTTCTATCTGAAACCACTTTAATATCGTGAAACCTTTCACTTATTATTAAAATGGAAGCCTACTGACAACATAATTATTTATTTCATAGTTCGTCCTTGTGCTTCTAGTCGATAAATCGATAAGGTTCTGTCCGTAATTGCTTTGCCTTTGACTTCCTTTTTATTAATTTTTCACGTGTTTTTGGTCGATAGAACACAGCCCTCGCATCGCCCCCGATTTGAAAATGACATTTTATTCCCAGAGGAGAGGGATAATAGGCAAAACGAGGACTCGGACAGCATTTATTGTAAACATTAGAACTTTAATGCAAAGTTTCGGCGCCACCCGTCCTGTTGTCTTGAATGAACTTCAAACAATCCTTAGCATTCACATTTTCGCATTTTTCACATTGTTATTTACAAGAGATTAAGAAACCTTAAATATTTTAAAATTATTTCTGAGTAGTAAAAACATACTTTTTCGCATGCGCTTTTCTCTGATAAAAAGCCTCTTAAAATGATGAATTACGATCAAACCGTCTTGATCTGTTCAGTACCTTTAGAAAACCTGGCTACAACAAATATCTTCTCTCACAAACTTTCGCCATTATAATATTAGTTAGATCTGTATTCTGAGCTGTCACACTAATATTATAAATGCGAAAGTTTCGATGGATGGATGTTTGTTACCTCTTCACGCCAAAACTACTGAACGGATCGAACTGAAATTCTGCAAACAGGTACCTAATTATGATCCTGGAACCAAACAAAGGCTACTTTTTATCCGATAATCAGTTCCAGTTCCCATGGAATCGAAAAGGTTTCCATAGAAACAACGCTTGCGAAGCTGCGAGGAGAAACTAGTCAATAATAATACAGAAATAAACATGGATTTATCTGTCAACTGCCGGCCACCTGCAAACCGTATCGGATGGAAGAGACCACTCATTCGGAATGCACGCCCGATTACTCAATGTATTGTGAAAACTGATAAAAGCATCGGAAAATGCTTGAACATTGTAGTGTATGGTTCTGGTAGTCTTAGTGTTTTGCTATATATTCTCTACTATTCATAGTACTCTAGGTACTTACCTACCATACTCGGGCCAAACTGAAGGTTCAATGTTTGTAAACATAGCCCCCATACATACGTGTTACTAAGTAGTCTTTTATTTTATTGGTAGTGTAGTGTTAAATAATCAATTTTCTTTCTTAATTTATAACAGAAAAATCACTTTCTTGTTGTCATTCCGTTGAGCACGCGGACTCCTACTGGACCGACTTGAAAAATTATTTTACCATTAGAAGCCCACATTATTCCTGATGAACATAGGCTACTTTTTACAGCGGGAAAATGCTTCATTTCTACGGGAAAACAGGTAATAGGACAACGGGTAGTAAGAATGCAGCTAGTACGTAATATTTTGAGTATTCTATTTATTCAGCGTTCACGTGTAACTTATAGTATAATACATGTCACGTGTCAGCAATCACTCGGTCCAAGAAGGTCAACACTACGGTAGTTTACACTTCTAACGCCCTCTGTTTTCCAAATATACAGCTGAGTTATCAAATTTGACGATGTTGTAAAATAAAAACTTCTTGAGTCCGTGTCTCAAAACTCATTGATAGCTAGGTACATAATCACCGATAGCATTGTTTAATAGTTTGATGTTTTTTTTTTTATTGTTATTTCTATTTCGTGCAAAGTATGTGAGAGCTTTATTTATCTTCATGACTGTTTTATCTTTTGTATTTATTATACATATATAATTACTGTATTTCTATATTAGGAACATAGGTGTGGTCCTACTAATATTATAAAGCCGAAAGTTTGTGAAATATGAATTTTTGTTACCTAGGATCTCCAAAACTACTGAGCAATGCCTAACTTAGATAATAGACTACTTTATTATACCGAAAATACACGTGCCAAGCCGCGGGGAGAAGCTAGTATTATATACATTGAAATAGGTATCTTAGACATAGTGTAATAATATGTAGTACCCAGTCTATTAATTGTGTAGTTAAGAAGGCTATCTTTTTAACCTCCGACGCAAAGAGAGGGGTGTTATAAGTTTAACGTGTCTGTCTGTGTATCTGTGTATCTGTCTGTGGTATCGTAGCTCCCAAACGAATGAACCGATTTTCGTTTAGTTTTTTTTGTGTCATAATATGACATGACATATGAACACATTGTGTTCTTAGCCATGTTTCATGAAAATCTGTCGGGGTGTTTTTAAATTTTTTAAATTATTCACACGTTCATAACGTTGTCTCTCTCTCTCCTAATAAGGTTTGGTGGAAAATAACTCTTTTTAGGGTTAAGCTCGCCTTCGCCATTCCTTTTCTAGTTTTATGTTTTATATGTCTGTTTTATTTAGTTTAGGGCAACAAAGAATTAGGAATTAACAATGGCTTTAGTCGACTTTTACGACATCTACGGGCTAAGTTGTACGATCTTTTACGAATCAAAAGCCGTTACCGCCACGTCCATATACTGGTAAAAAATTACATTCTATTTTTTACCGATTAAAAAGAGGAGTATCTATATTCGGCTCTTGGTATATTTTTTTTATTTGTTTTCTTTGAATACCCCGTCAATTGTAGAGTGATTTTGATGATTCGTTTGCTGCGTGTTCTATAGAAAATAATTCCTTTACAAATTTTATACCCGAGGAATTAGTATTAATCACGCAAAACTAAAAAATTGGTTTAATATCATCGATCTAAGTGAAAAAGGGGAGATGAGGTACTAGCTTCTCGAAAGTGGAAGGCTCAAATCAGGTGCAATCAGGTCCCACCTCTGTCATAGTCGGGCCGGCGGCGTTAGTGTTCCGCATGCTTGCTACGATGTACTTTACTGATTGATTTATTGACTTAAAGATTACAAAAATGACCTCGTGTTTATTCATTATAATTATTGCACAAGATTGGAAATGTAACTGTGAGTGAGAGTTTGCGTGTAGTTGTAACAGAATACAGAATGTATTCGTAATACCATTATTACATGTCATTAACTTAAATACAAAAAATAAAATTATAATTAAGTATAATAAAAAGAAATTAAGAAATTCATAACTCAGGCCAGTTGCTGAGTGTGCTAAGAGAACGTTCCATATCTACACATTTTACTTTGAACTATGGTAGATATGGAATTTGAAATCGATTTAACTTAGAACTATGGTAAATATTAAGGAATCAAATTCCTTAATATTTACCTTAGTTCTCAGTTTTTTATTTACTTTATTGATTACTCACTCAGGTCAATATATATCAATAATAATACACAATTTAACGCCTATCGAACCTATTCAAACGTTCTGTATTTCCCAAATAAACATCTGGGTTATCAAACTTGACGAGTGTTTTGCAAATCGCCTCGGTCATTGTCACGGGTGCAGGTAAACGATCAGGTTTTGCTTGTTTTATTTCTGCGACCACACTTCACTAATTGCAGAACAGATAATAAACTTGATTTTTGTTGTTTATGTTATGTTATGTTATGATGATCCATCTAATATGTATGTATATATGGATCTATATTTTACAGAAAAAATATACCTAGAGAAGTCTGTAAGAAGAACACTTTTTGGAAAATGGTCAAAAAGGGAAGAAAATTTTTCAAATGGGGGTCTACCTCACCAAGTGTATTGGTTTGTAAAAAAATCGGTTTTTTAAATTTCTGTAGGCTTCATACTTTTGGAAATATTTCGAAAAAAGTTCAAAAATTGACCATTACCCCCTAATCTCCGAATTTGCAGAGCGATCCATCTGAAATGTAGGTTGGTGCTTACTATTTTTAGGTATTCATTAAATAGCGGAGTCTCCCACCGGTACCTTTTGTAAATCCTATCCTACTAATATTATAAAGCCGAAAGTTTGTGAAACGAGAATTTTTTAAACTTTCGCGATTTGTAAACATAGTTAATGGTTTAATCGGGTATTTATCGCGTACCTTTTGTTTTTATATCCCCTACGTTTCTACCGCGTTACTGATCGCTGTAACGCGGTAGAAACGTAGGGGATATAAAAACAAAAGTTACGCGATAAATACCCGATTAAACCATTAACTACGAGAATTTTTGTTATATCTCCAAAACTACTGAACAGGTCATCATGAAATTTGGCGTACATTTAGAACATAGCTTAACTTAGATAATAAGCTACTTGTCATACCGAAAATACGCGTGCGAAGCCGCGGACAGAAGCATTTATTAGTATTTGTATGATTGTCAAACGTTCGAAGCGACAGCGACAACACGGAGCGAAAGAGCTCTGCATTGGTGGCCACGAAATGGGAAGAGAGACCCCGGCCAACCGGCTCGCCGCTGCTGGAAGGATGAAATCATATTGGTAGCAGGAAAACAGTGGATAAGAGCGGCTCAAAATAGACCAAACTGAAGTGAAACAGAAATGGATAAACCCTATAAAAATTTAATGAATGACACTACATATTTACAATTTATTATTTTCATAATTATTATTAAAATATTTGTAATTTTGTAAATTAATCATAAAAATAACATTGGTTTAAAAGTACAAAATTACTGTTAAATTGTATTTTTAACATGGGGCTATTTTTATTTTTATTTTATTTTTATATTTTATTTATTCAAACGTTCGAAACTCTCGGCGCGCTAGCTACACTCACACTTGACGGATCTTGTTTTCTGAGGCCACTCTTCGCTAATTGCAGAACAGCTTATAAACTTGATTTGTGTTGTTTATAAAACAACACTATCATTTTATTTATAAGTTTAGGTATCATTATTTGCTGTCGATGTTATGAGATGGGTATCCTTGTCATTACTGACATACTTTGAAAAGTAAAAGTGCTTAAAAAAGAAGCGAAAATTTTAATGTTTGGATTGATTGATGTTCATATTAAGGCTGCACGAGTCGTCCGGTCCAACTCATCAGTGGGCGCGGCTTAAATGTATGTCATCTCATCTGACATAATAGACATTCTCGCGCGCTTGATGAAAGGCAAATAAATTTATTCGTAAAACGACCGCGTTAAGAAATGCGAAAAGACTTTTAGCACAAGGGTTATTATAGAAAAACTTTTGAATAACTAAACTATGTCTGTACGGGCTTTATTTTAGTGTTTTCTCTCTCCGTATGTTATTTATTTTCGCCCAAAGTTGGGCTAAAATCGGTGTTGAAATACGGAAGTTTAGCAGCTTGTATTTTTATAACTAATTCTTTTTTTACGGTTTCGGATGCATACAGACATAGATAATGTAGTAATGTATATTGTAGTTACCCTTCCACGTTTTTATGGAAAGATGAGCGACTCGTTCAGCCTTAAGAAGAATACTGAACTGATTGTACGTAGCATAAATATAGTTGGACGTAGCATAATTAAATATAGTTCTTGTCTGCCTCGTATGTCTAGCGGTCAGCTTGTTCAACTGCTGATTATGAGGTCCTCGGTTCGAATCAATCGGGGCAAATCAATCGGGGTCCTGGGTTCGAATCAACCGGGTCGGGTTGTTATTGGGGTATTTCTAGCAAGGAAAATTCACAGTAGCAGCCCGGAGTCAGGAAGTTGGCGGTGTTACAGCCCCATGCCTCGGAAACACGTTAAGGCGCATAACCGACTCAAATCAGCGCCACCAACTTTTTTATCTTATTATTATGTTAAACGAAGGAATTTACAAAAATCTATTTTGCAGTTTGTGATACCAATCATAAGCTTATTTTTAATGCCTTTGTAAACGTTTTATTTTGTATAGTGTAGGCACAGATGCGAAGTTGCTCTTTTTGGCCAACGTGGTGAGCAAAAAGAGCAACTTCGCATGAGACAAGAGTCAATAAGGCGTTTATCAGGGAGAGGCCTGCTTTCAGCAGTGGACCAATTTGAGGTTGAGGTGAGGTGAAACGCTAATAAAACCCGCTCGTCACTGTGACCACCGTACGCGCCCGCCGTCGCGCCCGCCTAAGCGCTAGTCACCGCTCATTCACTGTGAACGCACACTTATCTGATTGATATTTGCATACTTAGCTTTAACTTTATCCATATAATTTTATTGTAGCCATAGAACAACTAGTTTAGATAAGTTCCTCAATGTATGAAATGAAACTGCGGGAAATAAAAATAAAAAAAACGAAAACAACTTTAATTAACTTTACATTGTAGACTGGAATTGAAAATGTTCATATCGCATTACATAAAAATACACGTAAATTGTCTCCAACAATGTAGAAGATATTAAATGTTTTTTCTCTCTGTTGTTTGTAATAAAACGAGAGAGTTTTATGCCCGCGGCTTCGCACGCGTTGTGTCTATGGAAACGGAACGGAAATTTTAAGGTTATATCTATCCCATGGGAACTGATTTACGGGATAAAAAGTAGTCTGTTATTCCAGGTTTAGAACCAGGTACATGTATGCAAAACTTCAGCCCAATCCATTCAGTAGTTTTGGCGTGAAGAAGTAGGTAACAAATATCCATCCATCCATTCATCTAAACTTTGGCTTTTATAATATTAGTTTGATGGTTTTAAAATAATTTCAGTTGTAATTTATTACGCGTGAAACAAAGAAAAGTTCTTAGATTTTTCATATTATTATGTGAAATGGACTTAAAAAAATAAATACAAGTAATAGATATTACCGATAATGCACCATTACATTGCCCTATAAATCGTTGACCTCTCAGATTAAAGATATTGGATAGGTCATCTATCTTTAGAACTATATAGTTGTCTCTGCAAGTCGTTAACTTTCCGAACGTTGAAACTGCGTCCTCCGTGGTTTTTTTGTTTGTACCTTATATGTCTTTTAATATATTTTCTCGTTATTAATAATGCCAACAGCAGTCTGTAAGTTTGTTCTCCTTTTATAAATATATTTCATTGAAAGCTTAATGCATTTAGTGAAGACAAAAATATTCGACCGGGTGTCCTGGGTATTAAATAAATAAATAAATAATGCTGGACTATTCACACAGCACTATCTAGCCCCAAGCTAAGCAGAGCGTGTGTTATGGGTACTAGATAACTGATATACTTAATACAATACACTACATAGATAGATATTTTTTATTATATATAGAAAACACCCAGACCAACGGAACAAATTTCTGCAGATCGTGCACAATTTGTTCCGAGGCGGGAATCGAACCCGCAACCTCCTGCGTCGCAGGCGGACCTTCGCCCGCTGCGTCTCTTTGTATTGTAAAAAAATATCTATCTATGTATTGTATTAAGATATCAGTCAACTCATAACACTAGCTCTGCTTAGCCTCGGGTTAGATGATGCTGTATGGATTGTACAGTATTATTTATTATAATATTTGATAGGTAATCTTTGAAACAACTGCTCCAATTCCAATATGGTAACAGGCATTTTCATATAATGGATTCCTTCTATTATTCCTTTGTATTATAGACTTATCCATGTAGGTACCACGTTAGCAAAATCGCCAGCAGAAGCTGGTAAGAGACCACCAATGTCGTGACCTGGAGGTTCATAGCTCGGGTCAACACCGAAGCTTGAGGAATACCCTTCAACTTTCAATTCAGTTAGTGTCATGAGTTTGAGGTGAGAGTATATTGGATAATAATAGTATAGGGTAAACCCAGGATAGAAGCCACACTTTTTGAAAAAGCCTTGTAGTTTTAAAATTATTAATTTGACGTGAGTAATTTTTATGAATATAGATAGTTTAATCTTTTATCTCACATCTATAACGGTTGCTAGTGACCTAAATATCACTAATTAGGCAGGAATTGAGTTTTCGCAAACCCTTTTTTTGGGGATAGATGCCTACCCTATATGGATAGATGCCACAGCATGAAAATGCTATGGAGGATAGATGCCCTATAGAATGAATAAAAGTAAAATACAATTTAAAATCATTTATTTGAGCATTCCTATACAATAATAATTGAGCGTGTGAATTTGTCTAACAAAACATAACAATAAAGAAAATCAACAGTAAGAAAATTAAGAAAATGAACATTAAGAAAACCAACATTTACGAAAGAAGAAAACCAACATTTTTGTACTTTCGTGGCATGGTTCCCCTACAAACATTAGGTATTGAACACAAATAGGTATGTACAAAATGTTTCCGACGTAAAATATAACAAAATTATGTTTTCCAACAAACACTGACTATGTTTAGAGTTCTGGGGGATAGATGCCTTTAAGGGCAACTATCCCCCAGATAAATTGAGGCAACTATACTTTTTGATACGGATAGATGCCTTTCATAAGTAGAACTAAACTAAATACAATAGAGAGGGTATTGACATTTAGGTGTGTACTCAATGTACCAATGTATCAACGTTAGTAAAATTGAATAAAATTAATGACTACATAAAAAGTTATGCAACACTGAATACTCAAGTTTAAAACTTTGACCAGTAAGCCTGCGTTCGCCGCGGAGATAATCGCACGCACAAGAAAAATACGTCCACTCTGCTCAACCGCCTGCGGGGAACTGAGGGTGTGGCACGTCCGCGCCTTATTTAAACTATTAATTCGTAGTTGCGATTTCGGGAAGTTATGTTTTTTGAAACCGAGGCATCTATCCCACTGAGGCATGTATCCTGGGTTTACCCTATTGGTGACACCGCGAATGGATACGAAGGTGACACAGGTAATGGATTCTTGGATAAGATAATAATAATTATAAAGAAATAAACACTATAACTACGCTAACTACGATTGACGTTTGGTCCAGGTACAAGCTGGTAGAATCTAGTACCAGAGTTGAGAATACCCTTCAACTTTCAATTCAGTTAGTTTAATGAGGTTGAGGTGAGAGTTTCTTGGATAGGTCAGATGGGTGACACTGCGAATGGATTCGAAGGTGACACAGAGAATGGATTCTTGGATAAATTAATCTTAATTTATTTTATTTATTGAAAGGGAATATTGCTGTAATGTTTACTCTATAGAATTAAGGTATATATTTGACCATGTTGCAAGGCTGAAGTAAGCCTATTTCGCAAGTCAACAAATAGCTTTATTATTTTTGTTAAAACCATATCTATTAAAATATACGTTTAACAACGTTTGGTACCAGTCACAGGCTGGCAGAATCTAGTACCTATGACTAATACCTATAGCTATCTTTCTCAATTTATCTCAAAACAACCTTGTTTAAATCATAACCAATTACATATTTTCAGTCACGTGAGTTTTCATTTCAATAACAAGCCATAATAATGGCAGATGATTATGTAATATCCTTTGGTTTCATTCAGAATGTTCCCATGTATGGGTGTTCTCGTGTTATAAGAATAAAGAATCACACAAATATTAAAGTTCGGATGTTTAAATGTATGGATGGATAGATTGATGGATGTTTGTTACCTCTTCACGCCGTATATCAATTTTGAGATTTAATATTTCTATTATTAAACAGTCGGTGGGGTCGTTTACTCAAGTCAGTGGAGTGAAAATTCCCATCCACGAGTAATGGGGTCGATGGGAATTTTTATTCCCAACCACCCCATTGATGGGGAGGTTAATGGGGTGGTTGGGAATACATATTTTTTTTGCATAGATGTAGCTCTAAGCCTGGAATCAAACTAGTAAAATAAACTAGTAAAATATATTGTTTTTATAATCAGAACTTAGTACCTACTCAATTAAACCCTAAAGCCTGCGATACGCATCGCTTGCGCATGACATAGATAATCTAAACTAAACCACCCGCGGAGCAGCCAGGTATTAAATAGTCAACCTGAGACCACAGCGAGTTTTTACTCTATGTAGTCAACTTAATAAATGCCTATTAAAATAAATAGTTTTGCATTGTTGGCTTCCGATTCGAGATATTTATACACAAATACTTAATTTAAGATTTCAAAAAGTATCATGTACTCAGGTACGTTTCCAAAATTGGCTCTGACTTAGCATGAATTGGATAACTAGCAAGCTAGCATTCAACGCTGGTCTTCCGCCAGAGCCACTCGTCGGCGTTACGGATAAATTACTCAAAAACATATAACTAACCCAAAACACACTAATAAAAAGCAATAAAATACTAAGCATATCGTTAATTATTCTACAAAACAACACCATAAACTTTATACGTTACGTCAAACAATATAAAGATAGATAGATAACTCTTTATTAAAAACATCTTACTACCACAAAACACCTCCAACACAATAACGCCACGAGCTTCTGTCTTCCTTGGCCTCTCCTCCCTGCCGTATTGGAAACAGGCATTAACGTTGTCGCAGATCTGGAGGGGTATTTTAATTCATTCGGTCCGTTTCCGAATCTAATCCGACGGATCTATAAAACGCTATTTTGATTTCGCCTCGGGTTGATGATCGAAAATTTGAAGCGAATCTGTTGACTAATGGCCATGTCAATGAGGAGGAGCTCCTTATTTCGATCATCAACCCGAGGCGAAATCAAAATAGCGTTTTAAAGATCAGTCGGATTCGATTCGGAAACGAATCGAATGAATTAGAATACCCCTGCTGCGCGGTACCACCGCCGCAGAGCACAAAAAGATGCATTCAAATATGGGCTGTATCTCATAATATTTAGAATCATTTCGATTGACAGAATCAGATAACTCTAATCACTCGCTTGTACTCGCGGTAAGCTATTTTGTCTCTAAAACTAATCTAAAGATTACCGGTTAAAGACGAAGTGGGATTGGTTTTGCGAGACAAGGACGAGCGAACGTCGCGCGGGGAAGGCGACAAAGGAAGGCGAGATCCGCGGTATGGCCAGCCTCCGCGCAATTTCAGTGGTCATTTTTTATAAATTTG
The DNA here is from genome assembly GCA_949316285.1 of Eupithecia subumbrata. NCBI lineage: Eukaryota > Metazoa > Arthropoda > Insecta > Lepidoptera > Geometridae > Eupithecia > Eupithecia subumbrata. The sequence goes on along the minus strand of OX438646.1, from coordinate 20,547,447 downwards.
TTTTTTGCTCTATAATAATACTCTTTCGCAATAAAATAAAACCATTATGGTCTAAAGTATTTATTAAGGAACACGTAGACGAAATTTAATTGAAATATGAAAAATAACTAGCAAATGAAGCTGCTTTTTCCCTAGAAGTATTTGTGTAAAAATGAAGATTTAGAGGTAAACTTGAGATTTTTTTGTACCGAGTCAAGTTTTGTCAATCATGTTTCGTATAACTTGCTAACTAAAATCCTTAACTTTTCATGCTTATCAAAATTTTTTAAGAAATACAATGTTTTTTTTTTGCCTTAAATTGATTTTCGTAACAGTCAAAACGTGGGTTTTGGGACTCACTTCACCTTAAGTCCATATTTGAATATTCGTTTTTATGCTATATGGTAGTGGTGTAGGTATGTGCTATGTCCTTTAAGCGGATTGACTCAAACAAGTTCTCAGCAATTACTCAAGTAATCTTCTTGCGCCATGTCATTGTCATTATTTTCTTTGTCTTGTGTATAGTTTTCATTTCTGATTTATTTTAAACCGATCGCACGTCATCACCACTTTGGTGCATGCTGAAAATCAGGGTTATTTACTCACAACATTCAGTTGGGCATGGACCTCTTCTGATAGCGCAGTACACTTGACACAAACACATTTTCATTATTTATTTTTAAGAAAAGCATAGTGTTTAGTTTTCCCCGCTTTTTGATTTCTGTTAATTTATCTGTATAATATCACACCTACTTGGTTTCATATCGTGTACTGTTATATCAGAATAAACGTATTTCATTTAATTATTTTGTATCTATCTACGTTACGGAAACCGTAGCTCATATTACAGACATTTGGTCATCATCTTCGGTTGAAGGTCGCGGTAAACCGCTGGGTTGGAACAGCGCAGGACTGGTTATTAAATGGCGATATTTGGGGTAGACCTGTGTCTAGAGTAGGCCTCCATGCCTCAAAGATCGGCGCAAATGGCATCTCATCAGTACTGCTAACAGTGGACCTATTTTGATCGCGACGATGTTAATGATGATTGCAGTCATTAGGACTTTGCAGTAAAAATCCGAGTTAATTTACCGTATCGCACGCAATATTATTACTCGAATAAATGGCTGTATGTAATTATGATTATGCACATACGATCGCGTTTAAATTTTCCAATCAGGACCATAATCATGGACGCAGAGATGATAATGTCACGCTTGGAACGAATGAGATATTTTGACTTGCGTGGTTACACTGGTTAGCTATGTTATAATAACTTTCGTAGTGTATCAAATTCATTATGACAATACGCGTGTTTTTCCACTTTAACTTATCAGCGTAGCTTACGGTTGCGTTTCGCGCCGCGACCGATGATGGAGACCTAGACATAATATCTCTTGTCTCGCGTTGTCTCGCATGTGAAAAAAATCCTGAAGTCAAGTTTGGTCTCGTTCTACTCTCTCGGTCTCCTGTAGAACCCAACCAACAGTTACTCGATTTTCATAGACGATAGTCGACAAACCTATTAGCGCTGTTCGACATGTTTCATCGCTTGGCTATCCAGATTAGCTCTGGTGAAAACTACTTTAAGAGAGCGGACATTGCGCGCCATTTTGTGAAAGGATAGGCATAGGGTTTCGCCTTTGTAGGAGTGGGACAGAGCAAACGTTTTTGGAACGGCGGCGTAAGCGTAAAAATCTAGTTTTTGCTTACAAGAAAACTACACAATTTATGAAAAACTGGTTCAAGGAACCAAATAAATAGTAATAAACTACGAATCAAAACAAAGATCATTTCAATAGACTTAGGGTTCCTGAGATCTCGAACAAATTATGACTGTTTTCACATTAAAGGAACCAAAGCAAAAATGTAGAATTTATGTAATTCGAGTTTTTTACCACGGGGATCCTGTGTGTACCCCACAACCAAACCCGTTAGGTTTACAACCTCTTAGCCTTGTCAATAATTTGACATAACATGTCAAGCATGACAACAAGTCTCATCAAAAAAACATTTCCACCTTCACAGGTTCAGCACTGGTGAGCGTATGTATGCGTCAGTACGACGACGCGATCTCCATCACCGTTGCCATCATCATCGTGGTCACGGTCGCTTTCGTTCAGGAGTATCGATCAGAGAAGTCGCTTGAAGAACTGAACAAGCTTGTCCCGCCATCTTGTAACTGGTGAGTGCCGCCATTTTGTTCATTCCGCTATTTTGTTTATATCGACATGTAGATAGATTGGTACTATTTGCAGAAAATGGCTGATGGTACTATTTTCTCGTTAATTTTGCAATAAATTATAAAATATCTATCTTTTCTGATGTTCGACTGTTATTTTCATATAAAGATCTACAATTTCTTTTATTTATTAAAGATTAAATAGACTATTGTGACAAGAATCATTAGGGGTTTTGACATATTTTAAATAATCTTTACATTGTTAATAATAAAAATCTCAACTATTAATTATAACTAACTACTTTATGCACGTGGATATTTTATAGAACATTATGGAACATTTTATAGAAACAATTTGTCATTGGACAAATTTGAGATGCTTCAAAGCTCGACATATTATTATAATAGAACATAATTAAACATAGATATACCTATTCATACGCCTCTAGGGTAAGTTACAGTAAAACCTACATCTATTTTTAAGACCATAAATTGTACCTGATATCTAAATGAATAAATGATTCTGAATCCGACTTTCGGCTCCCATCATCTTGGAAAATGAAAGGAGCCATTGATTTTGCGAAGCAACAACTCAGTGCTAGAAATTTTCACACAGTATCAGATAAAGACTAGATGAGGGTAGGCAGGCTAGAGGCTGCGCTTCGGGTAGATTCAAGCCGAAGCAGATCCTCTTTCCTCTGGCCATTACCTCTGTTTCTCTAATAAGAAGACAGACATGTATTTATAACAACAATATGAACAGATAAAAACAAGACTCACTACTAACTACTAAGTAGGTATTTAGGGCCTGCCTTTGATTGATAACAACACGTTGTGTTTGTTCTTGTCAACAAGAAACGACGATTTTATCTCTGAAGACCTTCGACCAGCGCATATTAGGTGGGGAAAAGTGGAGTGGAGTGGGGAAGAAGCTTGTTAGGCTTCTTCCCCACCTCTTGACTCAACACTCAATCTTATATATATTGCATTCTATAAGTGTACAGAGGTGTTTTTAATTTAGCTAATTAAGTAACAATATATACCCTGCTGGGCACACAATATGGAGAGAGAGGACGCCATTATTACTGTACACTAGCCAAACTCGATGTAAAATCTTTGTAAATAAGTCACGATGTAAATAACTTAAACCCACTTGCTCGGCCGATTTTTAGATATAATTGAAAACAATATTTATTGAAGGAAGGATCTCAAATCGACAAGTTATTTAACCTTTAAAGTTTTATGAAGCCCTGAGCGGGCCAGAAAAAAATTCATACCGTCAGGTATCACGATGCCCGCTCCGGGCTCGACACCTCAGACCAATTGAAACCTTATTTTTAAAATATAAGGAACACTATGGCTTGAAATCTATGTCTCATTCGATTCGGAATGAACGAACCTCTTTACTAAAAGTTTGTCTATGGTGATCGAACGGTTTGAAGTTCGAGAAATAATCAGGTAACAAAATCACGCATTTAGCCGCCATTTTGTACACATTCGGTTCGACTTTATTACGGAAGCAACAAGGTTCATTTTTGTTTAATGAGTTATCGATTTTTGTATACTGAGTTATCGACAAAATTCTAAATAATAAGCATGTACCTACAAATAATAAATAGACTAATAGAAAGAATACTTAGTCTAGATTCTATATCTTTTTATAGAATAAATAAATTCTTAGTATTTTATGAGATACAAGCATTTTAGTGCGGGAATCGAGAAAAACGCGCGCCGCGCGCCACCCGTGATCCTTGAGGGTGATTCTTGATAGTTAAAAGCTATTTTTGGAAAGAACACCTTACCGGTTAAATGACGTATAAAAAAACGCATCAACTGTGTGAATTTTAGGTTAAGTATGGGCGGTTCGTTTACAAATATTCAACATCGAGTTTGGCTAGTGTATAAGTCTGTCGTACCGTGCGGTGGCTTAGAGTTTGCACCACGCCAACTCTTCCCGCGGGTGTCGTAAGAGGCGACTAACGGATATCCACCGGGGGTGGGCAGCAGCGCCTCCTGCACAACAATTTTACCACCAAACTGCGATCATCAACACGCATGCCCAGCGTGGGATTATGGGCCGGTATAGGACCGGTCAGGCCTCACACCGGTATAGTCTGTAGATGACGATGATGATATGTCTGTTTTAAACTATTATTCCTTACTTCCAGTCTCCGAGAAGGCGCCCTCGAACACTTCTTAGCCCGCAATCTAGTCCCAGGCGACATAGTCCATCTGAACGTCGGAGATAGAGTACCGGCCGATCTCAGACTCTTCGAGTCAACCGACCTGGCGATAGACGAGAGCTCGTTCACGGGCGAGACGGAACCCGCCGTGAAGAATGTGCAGCCGAACAAGGCGAACGCGGGACGGGTTAATAAGGACAATATCGCGTTTATGGGCACGCTTGTGCGCTGCGGTAATGCTAAGGTAAGTTATTTACAGCTACGTTACCTAAGCGTAGGACACAGAGAACCAAACGCGATAGCTCGCAAATAACCAACAACTGCTGGGCTAAACGTGTTCTTTAGTGGAGACCGCGTCTCGCCAAACCTATTGTAAGTCGCCCTCTGGCCAGCTGTGGAATTACGCAAAAACCACCCATCCTATATTGACATATGAAAGCCAAATGGCCAAGGGCATTTGAAATGGCTTTCAAGGCCGTTAAAGGACATTTTTTTATTTTTTTTTATAAATATTGCTGGACAATCCACGCAGCACCATCTAGCTCCAAAGTAAGCTACTCAAAGCTTGTGTTATGGGTACTAGATAACTGATATATTTAATGCATTATATACATATATAGATATTTTTTTATGATACATAGAAAACACCATTTCCTTCCATATAGGATGGTTGCGTAATTGTATTAACAGCAGGTGGGATTACGACTTGCGACAGACGGCTGCGGCATGCTGAAGACAGCTCTGAGGCGCTCATTAACGCAGGCTTATGTCCAGCAGTGGCTAGTATGTGGCGCTAGTATAGGTTGATAATGTGTCCATTACATTAACGTCGGAGACAGAGTGCCGGCCGACCTCTTCGAGTCAACCGACCTGCCAATATCGCGTTCGGCAGCATTACCGCATTACCGCAGCGCATTGTGCACGCTTGTGCGCTGCGGTAATACTTAGGTTAGTTATCTAAAGGTGGATAATTCTTCAGACCTCTTGGGAATAGAGACATAAAAATATACATTGGCATACATTGCCCCCCCCCCCCCCAGAAAACCAAAACACCTGCCAGAAATGACCTTAATTAGCTCTCTAGGAGGTTCTCATTCTACAGCTTCGGCTCCAGAATGGACACAGGCTGATATGGTATGGATAAACATGCAGTTGTTTGCTAGTTGTCTTCTGTTTTGTCTTGTCTGTTAAGTCTTGGTCTCCTGTACGTGAACTTTCAGAAGACCAAGATATTTCAAAACAGGAACGACTTTAAATATGCTCTGGAATATTTTCAGTTCAGAGCTACAACATTTTGTTTCTAGCGGTAGCTTCTATCCAATTAGTGACATTTGAAAACTTGGTCTAACTTGCTTTTCAAAACCATCCCATCTATTAACTTCCCTAAGAAACACTTTTTTTATTTTTCATAATTGACAAATGAGTTCTATTAGCACTCTTTCTAAAACTGAAAATTTACCAGTACTCTATTCTTTACGACTAAGATTTTTCGACCACTCATTGCTACCATTTATTTATTAGAGTTGTTTCATGTGTATGATATCAATTTCTAACTATCTTTTTCAGGGCATTGTCGTCAGCACTGGCGAGCGTTCAGAATTCGGCGATATCTTCCGGATGATGCAGGCTGAAGAGGCTCCGAAGACCCCTCTTCAGAAGTCCATGGACACTCTTGGAGCTCAGCTATCTTTGTATTCCTTCTGCATCATTGGATTCATCATGGTCACTGGGTGGCTGCAAGGGAAGGCGTTGCAAGATATGTTTACGATTGGAGTCAGTTTGGCGGTCGCAGCTATTCCTGAAGGTAGGTCCCGAGATTGTGTCTTGTAAAGTAAATTCAGAATAAATTCGTTAAATATGCATTATCGTTGATAAAAGAGTGTTCAGAAAATCTGGAGCGCAAAGAAAAATATGATAGAGTTATCTCCCGTCCCGGATGAGAATGGATTAAATTTTCAAAATATCGTTCGTTATTGACATATAAGTCATATTGTGTTATATTATGACAGTTTTCGTTTTGTGAGTCGATTTTAAAAGCTTTCATTATCAACATAAGTTGTAACCAGATTTTGCCCAGGCTTCCCATTTCCATTCTTCTTCGTAAGTGCCATTGACCACAAAGCTTAACCCCCGAATACTCAAAATTCGCAATTTTTTGACACTTTTGAAGTGAAAACTTCTTTAGCGGCGTTGAGCACTTTTTCTGTAATGGGTATAAAATCTTAAACTCGCGTCAGGACACGTGACCTGATCGAAAAAGCGTAAGACGGATGGAGAGTAGACAGCTATCACATTTTGAGTGGAGATTTCAACATAAACTTCGCAGACGATAAAAATCAACTATTAATTGAATTTTTAAATAATGAATTTGGTTTAACTATGTCGAATGATCGCAATCTTAGCACAACGAAATACAAAACTACTATTGATGCGGTCTTTATTAGACATTTAAATAGGTTCGAATCAAAACTGTTCGTTTCTTACTTCAGCTACCATAAACCTATCGTATCAGTTTTAGAGATTGGCGATGATAGTTCTGGTAATGATGATGGTGAAAAAGTCGTTGAAATTATGGATGAAAGTTGATTTTTCGGAGAGATAAACTTTTTAATGTAAAATAATTGTAATAGTTTTAAAGTGTTAAATTTTTAATGTAATATAAATTGTCATGTTTGTGTACGATAGCGCATAAATATAAATGAATATTGTATTCTACCACATAAATGATAGTACTTTTATACTGATAAAGCAACTGGTGCAAAATTATTCCCTAACCATTCCAAAATATCAAACATGCTCAACGTTAATAATCAAGTTTTCACTTCTGCCGGCACTCCCGGAGTGCAACCCGTCTTTTTTTTAATGAAGATCTGTCTAAAAACCGCGACTTGAGACGTGCTTCAGTCGGAGTTACGTTTGACTGTTCGGGTGTTAAATACAAGTTAAGGCCCGAATACTCAATAATAATCTATGAATGAATGTGTTTTTTTCGATTGTCATGTAGGTAAGATGAACCATTCTAAAAATGTACGCCGAGTGTAGGTAGGTACCTGTGACGTTTTGTGGGGGGCCCCCTTTGCATTTTTTGAATTATTTATCTCTTCTTAACTTACTTATTCGTCAATGTACCTAAGAACCTAGTAGGCAGAGATAAACCATTCTTAAAATGCACGCCAAACAACTCTACAAAACGTCACACACTCGGCGTGCATTTTTATAATGGTTTATCTCTACATGACAATCGATCACACGAACCGAAAACACATTCATTCATAGATCAAACTTGAATGTTCAAAAAGTGTCTCGGATCAACACTCCAAACTTTTCTATCAAGATTCCATTTTATCAATATTAAATAATTCTCATTATAAAAATGATAATTCGTTTTCAGGTTTACCCATCGTAGTAACAGTGACGCTTGCACTCGGAGTGATGCGGATGGCCAAACGGAACGCGATCGTCAAGAAACTGCCGACAGTCGAGACTCTGGGCTGTGTTAACGTCATCTGCAGCGATAAAACAGGTGACTTTTATGTTATTTCAATAGGAGTAACACTTTATAATAATAATTTGTTTATTTCCTCAATAGGTTTTAGTTAAAATGAAGTTATTATAAGCCAGCGTAGAGCGTAATAAACGAGTAGTGTGAGAGGCTGGAGCTTGCTATAGGTTTGAGAAAAAACCGGTAACTGAAAGTGTACAGGGCCCCCACTCCACGGACTACATACTATACTGTTATTATGTTGGTCTGTGTGTTTTCTATGTATAATAAAAATATCTATCTATGTAGTGTATTGTATTAAGTATATCAGTTATCTAGTACCCATAACACAAGCTCTGCTTAGCTTGGGGCTAGATAATGTGTGAATTGTCCAGCATTATTTATTTATTTATTTATTTATACATAATATACGGGTACTGTTGGATCTTGAAACTAATCGTGTGCGACAGTGAACTTTTTTTTTTATTCATCGAGAAAATTCATTTACGAATAAATTGGTCTGGGGGGGGGGGTACCAGAATTATGTGGGACTCGACGCCCTGAGAAGGACGTAATACCCACTAAAACCTCTCCGGTGTCCCTCTCTCGCCATTTTCGCCGAACCACGGGAACATTTAAAACATCCGCGGCCCGACTGGCGTCCCCTCTTCCTCCTATACATAGCCGGCATGGTGGGCTTGCCGGCTATGTATAGGAGGATCCACGCACTCGCCGACCCCATTCTTCCGTCACCTTTCCTCCCCCCGATTAGGACACAGACAGGACAGACACAGTTGGAGCTGCGAATGTCCACCGCTGTGTCCGGATGGGCATTGTGTGCGATAGACGACAGTGAACCTAGTTCGCACTCAGGAAAAATTTGTCGATCAGCAGTCATGCTAATGCTCGTTTTGTATTGCCTCGTTTTACTATTCGATTACGTGGTTGAAGCTCGCACTACTCGACTAAATCTTCTTGCTAATTTTTCCAAGTGCGAACTAGGGTTATAGGTGTTTCTCAATCTACATTTGTAAAAATGTTTTTGTGCATCGGTAGTAGAGTTTTACATACCTTGTGTCCAGTCGAAACAATTGATTGTTTGAATATTCGTAACGGCCCTTTTAGATATCTACGTCCACAGAATAATAGCCACTTGTAAAATTGGGCATTCTTCTGGTATCTCTCCTGTAGCTACAGTATTCATTTCTAATATCTACATGTAGTTAATAGAAATGAATAAATTTTTGACGTTAAATACTACATAAGATCTCATAAAATTCGTATACGACTACGAGATCTTATGTAGTTATTTCGTATCTTTTCGAACCGGACTGACTATCACGCGTTTCGGTTTTGAAAATAAACAATTAAAACTAATTAAGTTTTTTTTTCCAGGAACCCTTACAAAGAACGAAATGACAGTGACCACGATATCG